>OY987213.1:9559892-12179582 GCA_963920805.1 Primula vulgaris
CGGCTCCAGAAACTGAGGCTCCAACTTTCGCTCGATGAACTCGTTTAAGTTTTGGCCATATTAATGATTAATTAGTTTCGAGTTCTTAAAAACACTATTACTCGATTGATATTTACACATTGTGTTCAATTTGTAAGCTTGTTTAACAAAGTTTGTAGAATATTAAATTCAATTACCTGATTCTATAAATTCAATTTCCGACTGGGGTTTCAGGAAATTAGATATCATGATTTCAGGAAAATATGGACTATTCCGGTTTGCTAATACGTTATTTGGGCTTGGTCCGGAAAAATACCATAGCTGCCCTTCTTCCACCCTAACCAATTTCACGCATTAAAATCCTTCTCTTTCTTCCTCTTGCAAATCAGAAGCAATCTGTGACTGTAAACTCTCTATCAGGGTTGTAAGGAAAAACCGCAAACTTGTGAATCTGGAATGTTCGTTGGGTTGGTCCAGGCTGACCCATCTGAAGCTTATTACGTCTGTGTTAGGGTTATAACTTATAAGATATGGAGACAACATGAATTGGTTTAAGACTGATGCATTTATATAATATCTGTATATGTTGTTATTCTATGTTATTTCGGTTTTTTACAGATCTGATGTTCCTTCTTTTCTGTCGAATTTTGCATGATTCTTTATAATGTTCCCAATCTCCTTTTAATTCAAACAATGGCGCATGATATTATTGTATATCTATTTCAAGCAAAAGTGTAAATTAATATCGTGCAATCTTAAAAAACATATAATCGCATAAACTCATCTAGTTGTAAATGTCTAATAACATCATACGAGTCAATTCATGTTGGAAGGGGAGAACATCATCGGTCATCGAAATTATTTTATTGTAAAAAATAAAATATACAAAGGAGCAACAGAAAAAAAAAACAAGAGAGAGAAAAGTGTGAAAGAATAAAAAAAATTAGAAACATGAAAAGAGATGATTCATAGACACTTTTGTCAACACATAATTGATACTAAGTAACCCCTCGTAATTGATAATTGATGTCTAATTGACACTTTTGGTATTATTCTAAGGAGCATCGCATTTTGTAAATGCAATTTTTTCTTCTAACTAATGAGAAGTGGAGCGGTTTTTTGACGTGGAACAATTGTAATTAATTGAATATGCAGTAGTGTTTTGTAAATAAACTTACCGACCTCATAAGTTATCTTCACATGTATAATAAAACATATTAACTAATTTTGAAGAGAACAAAAAAGTAAGCAAACATTTATTGTATACAGTATAAACTAACTTATTAATGATTATCTCATCTTGATATTACTTCTGTCTACACATATTTGATAGTACTAGTATTTAACTAATTTTGAAGATAAAATTATCCCATCTTAATATTAATCCTAATCACCTTTGAGAATGAAGAATATTCATTATAATTAAAACCTCTTAATCCTACTACTAAAGAGCACGATCCCAAAATAAAATAAAAATAGCCCGACTTGGCGGTGTTGTATAATATTACTATTATATATTAATCATTCGGTTTCAAAATATAAGTCAAGTATACTATTTTGGCATGTTGTACATATAGGTTCAATTTCTCAAAATAAAAAAAAAAATTTGTGTAAAATTACATGTTTGTCCATACTTTTAAGTTTATAAGAGAGTATGCATTAATAAAAATGGAGATAAAAACGAAAATAGAGTGTAAAAAAGGTGTAATAATTATGTTTTATTAATAAGTTGGGTTTTCCGCAATGCACTTATATTTTGGAACGGACGGAGTGCTGTAGTGTAACAGTGTTTGCATTTTTTATACTAGCGGACCTGCCCACCCGATGAGTGTGAATACAATAAAAAATCTGTAATCATGATAGAATATTCGATGAAGGGAGAAAAAATGACACGGAATTTAATGGCAGTTATATATATATTATATATATATATATATATATAGATATAATAGAGAGAGAAAGGCAGAGATATAATAAGGAAGACAGATGGTAACGTGAAATAGCATTTATTTTACTAACTTTTTTATTTGTAATTTTTCAAACTATCAATATTATTTTGTAATTATTTGTTTTAATTAATAGTATAGATTTAAAAAAAGTGACAAAAATAAATTAAAAAAAAAGAAGAGGAAACAAAGTTGGGTCTATCTTTCCCAACAAGAAACGTATTAATCTCCCTATGTATATATATATACATACACCCCATGTTTTCCCAAACTCATCACAAATTATAATCACAACTAATCTCATCTCTCTCTCTAAATATATTTATCTAATCTCCAATTATCTAATCAACGATGAGTAATCAACCTGAATCCTCAGACTCGTAAGTATTCCTACCCAGATCTATTCTTAGCTCTTGTTTCGACGCTGTTTTTTAACTCTATTTTTTGTTTTTTTTGTTTTTTTGTTTTTTATAGATGGACTGTACTTAGTTGATCAGTTTAAATCATAGGGTTTCTGGGTATTTTTTATCCAAAAGAAATTTTAACAAATCTAACAAATCCAGATTTAATAGTAAAATCTGCAAGCAAAACTGATTATTTATATGCCTTGTAATTAATTAATTAATATTTATTAGAGGAATTGATTGATAACTGGATTGTATTTGGTGTTTAGTTTTAAACTTAGGGTTTCCGGGTTTTTGCACAATAAAAAAAGCTATAATCCTTAAATATAAAAGACAAAGTCTTTTGTTTTCTCAACCTAAAAGTTCCAGCTTTTTTACCTTAAAAAGCTTCAACCAAACAAACCCTATATACACCTTTTGTATTTATGTAAAAAAGCTATAATCCTTGGACATAATGATAAAAAAACTGATTTTTTCTTATAAGCTGCAACCAAATAAACCATATATACACCTTTTGTAATTTTATGTAAAAAAGATATGGCCCTTAAACATAATGGTATGTTTTTTTTTGTCAACCTAAAAATTCTAGTTTTTTTTCTTAAAAGCTGAAACCAAGCAAACTCCATATACATCTTTTGTATTTATGTAGAAAGGCTATTCGACATAATGAGATGGTTTTTGTCCGACAACCCAAAAAATCCAGCTTTTTTTTCTTAAAAGCTGCAACCAAAAAACCCTATATACATATTTTGGATTTATGTAGTTAATTGAATTTATGTATGGGAATTGTATAAATACACCTTTTTGTATTTATGTAAAAAAAGCTTCAATCCTTAAACATAATGATAAAGTTTTGATTTCGTCAACCTAAAATTTCTAGTTTTTTTTTCCTCTTTTAGGCTGCAACCAAAAACCCCTATATACACGTTTTGTATTTATGCAGTTAATTGAATTTATATTTTTGCAGGAAGGGGACGAAGAGGGATTTTAGTACGGCGATTTTGGAGAAGAAGAAAGCTGTTAATCGTCTTGTTGTTGACGAATCGGTGAACGATGATAACTCGGTTGTTGCTCTTCATCCCGATACTATGGAGAAGCTACTGCTCTTCAGGGGTGACACTATCCTTATCAAGGTCTTAAAGGCTCTCTTTTTTATGTTTTGTTCTTATTAAGTTGTGTTTTTCATCATGCTTGGTATTATTCTACGGAGTATCTATGCGTAGTTTGGTAGTGAGGTTTCTAAGGGTAGTTTTTTGACCTATGATGGAATTTTAGACAAAATTTGCAGCTAATGAATGTATTTGAAGTTTCAATTGTGCTTGGGAATGCTATATGAAAATTCGTTAATTTTGTCTTTGTTTTTTTTTGGTCTAAAAATATTTTTTTGAAAAAAAAAATCTTGCTTTTTACCAAGCTAGACACCATCTTCATCGAGGTCTTAAAAGAGTTTTTTTGTTCTTACTAATTTTGGTGGTTTTAATCATGCTTGGTATTATTCTATGGAATATCTATGAGTAGTTTGGTAGTGAGGTTTCTAAGAGTAGTTTTTTGACTGATGATGATGAGTTTGGGACGTAAAATTTGCAGCTAATGACTGTATTCGAGAATTCAATTATGTTGGGCAATGTTATATGAAAATTCGTAGATTTTGACAGTAGAAAACAATTTTTCTTAAACTCATGCTTTTACCGAGCTAGACACCATACTTATATAGAAGTCTTAAAGGGTACTTTTTATTCTTGCTAATTGATGTTTCCATAGGAATTCAGAATGCAATTTGTAATCATGCTTGGTATTACATGGGGTTCCATTAATTTACCTGATGGCTTCTTTTTTTTGATTGAAACAGACTTTTTGTTAAGACCGTGCTTTATTAATTTTATTTTGTTTTATGTTTACGTGGGATTTATTTAAGTTAGCAGTTTAGCACTTGTGTCATTTTAGTAAGTTGATTTTGACCGATTACTGAAATTAAGCTTTGCAAGCTATGATCTGGATCCTTACTGGAGTTTTTAAGTGTTACTTAAATTCTTTGCATATGAAAAAGTAAATTTTAATTACTCAATGGGAATCAAAGTAAAAGTTCACGAGTGATTATTTAAGTTGAGGTTTAACTTATGGTATGATTCAACGGATGTACATCGATCTAGACCAGTGGTTTCTTTGCATGAAAGGTTTATTTCTTATATTTGCAAGCGTTTAGCCTTTTGAATTATTTAATAGCGGTCTGGTTGAGACATACTGCCGTTTTGAATTATTTTGTAACGGTCTGATTGAGATATACTGAGTATTTGCACAGAGTGTTCAACATTATTATGCTCATTGTATTGGGTTTCAGGGTATAGTTGTGTTGGATAGTTATATTTCATGTTTGTTGAAAAGGTAGATTTTTGATTGGTGAGTATAATTTTAATACATGAACTTCACAACTAATAATTTTAGCCGAGGGTTTCACTTTTGTTTTACAATCAACTTTGTAATGAATTGTTTGATGAAACTTTAACTGTTTTGACCCTAGTACTTTCCAAAAAAACAAGCTTTTACAGTTTCTACGGGAAGTTTCTTTTACACAGATGTTACTTTTGACTAAATCAGTTCACTTAAATATGCCACCATTGGAATAGTTAAAGAGGGTTGTGTGATATGCTTTATGGCTGTTTCTCTGTCAATATGACAGCATTTCATACTTTTATAAGGGAATTTGTTTTTTACGTTGGTCATAAGATAAGTAGATGCTTTGCAGCCAACTTGGGTCTCTCACTTTTGCAGATTACAGCTTGGTGTTTAGGTCAAGCTCATTATTCCTATTGTTTTTTGTTTTTTTTTACTTTGGTCTTTAAATAAGTCAATGTTACAGTGACCTTTAGAGCTTGTTGTGAGGCTTAACTTCTTTCATTTAATTGTATGTTTTTACAGGGTAAGAAGAGGAAAGACACAATATGTATAGCCCTTGCTGATGAAACGTGTGATGAACCAAAGATAAGGATGAATAAGGTTGTTAGGTCCAATCTGAGGGTGAGACTTGGGGATGTTGTTTCTGTGCACCAATGTGCTGATGTTAAGTATGGTAAACGCGTGCACATTCTTCCCATTGATGACTCCATTGAAGGGGTTACTGGAAACCTTTTTGATGCCTACTTAAAGCGTAAGTTCATTATTTTCTTTTTGGTTTTTTGGAATCAAGCATCAATCAGAGTTCTGCATATTTCTTTGGTAGTAGTCCTTGGACAGTAAACATACAAACCAGTTATAACTAATTTTCCTTTTTTCAACCTTTTTAAATAAAATATTGTTTCTGTTTTTTTATTGGGAAATTGTTGCTTCTGTATGCCAACCTATCAGTTTTTAACAATGAGTGCACCATAATATTCAACCATCACAACTGAGTCATCAATCTTAGACCAAATGGAACAATTACTAGGCCACTGAAATTATAATTTTAACTCAAATGCAGTCTTTGTGTAGTAATTTTTCTGTCAAGTTGGCTTACTTAGAAACCAACCTAGATGAAATCAGACATTTAGTAAAGCAGGTCAACATTTGAAATTATAAGCAATCATGATATTTAGGCTGGTATAATAATCGTGAGATGTGTGTAGATTGATGTCTAAATTATGAAATTTGGTAGGTTGATGTACTGACGGTTTACGATTTTGTTTAGGTTTGTAAGTAATTTCTGAAAATATAATGTGGCCCACTTTCTTTTTTTCTGGTGTAAGAAAGTGTTATCTCCTCTTAGGTATTTACCATTGCAACAGTTTCCACCCTTTTGCCTCGTTTCGACTTGAACTGATAATCTATTCTGATTTAAAACAGCATATTTCCTGGAGGCTTACCGCCCGGTTCGGAAGGGTGACCTCTTCCTTGTTAGGGGAGGAATGAGAAGTGTAGAGTTTAAGGTCATCGAAACTGATCCAGCAGAGTACTGTGTGGTTGCTCCTGATACAGAAATTTTCTGTGAAGGAGAGCCTTTGAAGAGGGAGGATGAGGATAGGTTGGATGAGGTTGGTTACGACGATGTTGGTGGAGTACGGAAGCAAATGGCACAAATACGAGAACTCGTAGAACTTCCTCTAAGACATCCTCAGCTTTTCAAATCGATTGGTGTAAAACCCCCCAAAGGAATTTTACTTTATGGACCTCCGGGATCTGGAAAAACCCTAATAGCTAGGGCTGTTGCTAATGAAACTGGTGCTTTCTTTTTCTGTATTAATGGGCCTGAAATTATGTCTAAAATGGCTGGTGAAAGTGAGAGCAATCTCAGGAAAGCCTTTGAAGAGGCAGAGAAGAATGCACCTTCCATTATTTTTATCGACGAGATCGATTCTATTGCTCCTAAGAGAGATAAAACTAATGGTGAAGTTGAGAGGAGAATTGTTTCACAGCTATTAACACTTATGGATGGGCTTAAATCTCGCGCTCATGTGATTGTTATGGGTGCTACTAACCGCCCTAACAGTATCGACCCTGCTTTGAGGAGATTCGGAAGGTTTGATAGGGAAATCGATATTGGCGTTCCCGATGAAATTGGTCGGCTCGAGGTCCTTCGTATACATACAAAAAACATGAAGTTAGCTGAAGATGTAAGATAAATACTGCTTGTTACTAGTGAAGCCATATATATATATATTTAGAGTGTGCAGGTGTTTTTCTAACTCCTGATTGTACTATTTGCAGGTTGATTTAGAAAAGATATGCAAGGAAACTCATGGCTATGTCGGTGCTGACCTTGCAGCTCTTTGTACTGAAGCTGCACTGCAATGCATTAGAGAGAAGATGGATGTGATTGATTTGGAAGACGAGTCCATAGATGCAGAGATACTTAACTCTATGGCTGTTTCTAATGAGCACTTTGCCACAGCTCTCGGAACTAGCAATCCTTCTGCTTTGCGTGAGACTGTAAGTATAATTTTATATGTATGCTATGTATTTTTTGTTATTTTTTACACCGAATAATTTTAATGAGGTTATAATTTGTAGGTGGTTGAGGTTCCCAATGTTAGTTGGGAAGATATTGGAGGCCTTGAGAATGTTAAGAGAGAGCTTCAAGAGGTAAATTCTTGAACATAGTAGATTTCTGGATCTTAGTCCATGTTTTTTCTTGTACTTATTGTTTTTTGTCTATTTTTTTCTTTTCTAGACTGTTCAATATCCAGTGGAACATCCCGAGAAGTTTGAGAAGTTTGGTATGTCTCCCTCGAAAGGAGTGCTTTTCTATGGCCCACCTGGTTGTGGTAAGACTTTGCTGGCCAAGGCAATTGCTAACGAATGCCAAGCGAATTTTATTAGTATCAAGGGCCCAGAGTTGCTTACCATGTGGTTTGGAGAGAGTGAGGCTAATGTTAGAGAGATATTTGACAAGGCTCGTCAATCTGCTCCTTGTGTTCTCTTCTTTGACGAACTTGACTCCATTGCTACTCAGGTTGGTATTATCTATACAGAGTTTTTCCTTTCATTTTGTTTAGACTAATAACGGTAACCAGACTGCAAAATTTGTAGTCTTGAGGTTAGTTATAGTACTTTTAATAGGCTTTTTGGCTTCTTTAGTCAATAACTTGAAAAGTGTCTTCTTCTCAACACCTTTTGCAGCCTATTTTGTGGTGCTTTTAGGACGTTTCTTTTAAAAAAAACCAACTCTTCTTTATCATAGTATCTTGAAGCATATAAAGTTACAGACACCACTCAACCACTTTGGAATTTACTTATCCAAAAGAACAAAAAAAAAGATCTGAACTTGTCCACTTTGGAAGCTAGTAGTTTTAGAAATTTGATTATGAGAAGTGGAGAAAATGTCTTAATTTACACCTGTTATCTTATGATGCTTTGTTTTTCTCTTTGGAATTTGATAGAGAGGAGGCGGTGGTGGAGATGCTGGCGGTGCTGCTGACAGGGTGCTGAACCAACTTCTGACAGAAATGGACGGAATGTCTGCTAAAAAAACTGTTTTTATAATCGGAGCTACAAACAGACCCGACATTATCGACTCTGCTCTTCTACGTCCTGGTCGTCTCGATCAGCTAATTTACATTCCTCTCCCTGATGAGGAATCTCGGTTCCAAATCTTCAAGTCTTGCCTGAGAAAATCTCCTATTTCTAAAGAAGTTGACCTGAGAGCCCTTGCTAAGTACACACAGGGATTCAGTGGTGCTGATATCACGGAAATATGCCAACGTGCTTGCAAGTATGCTATCAGGGAGAATATTGAAAAGGTATGTTTTTCTTAAAACCTTTTTTTCATGTAAATGCTGTCAGCTCTTCAAGTTTAATCATCTGCATTCTATTATAAGAAGAGGCCATGCTATTAAACCCCATTTATATAGTTTTGAATATAATGCTTGTGTGGGGAAAAGCTGTAAGTAGTTGTTTGTGAAGGTAAATCTGAAAAATTGTAGTTTTAAAATAGAATGACAAGTTTAAAAGAAGATGGGGAATAGGTTAAAGCCTTGAAGGGTCAAATACTAGAGTCGATGTTTATGCTTTAAACAGTTTAGACAAGAAGAAATAAGTTAAAGCATGGTTTTCACTGTGCATACTGATTCAGACATCAAACTATTAGTTAGTTTAAGTTTTTAATCAACATTTTTACATTATGTTCGTGAAGATGTATTTTTTCAAGTCTTTGTCAAATTCTTTGATGTCATGCACGATTCATGTTCTTTTAAACACAAATACTCACTTCGCAATGATTTATTTTTTTCTCTGTAACCATTGTACATGTATTAATTAACTCTGATGATCCTTGTGTGCAGGACATTGAGAAGGAAAGGAAGAGGAGTGAGAACCCTGAGGCTATGGAGGAAGACATTGAAGATGAGGTGTCGGAGATCAAAGCTGCTCACTTTGAGGAGTCGATGAAGTATGCTCGCAGGAGTGTAAGCGATGCTGATATACGCAAGTATCAAGCCTTTGCTCAGACATTACAGCAATCCAGAGGCTTTGGGTCTGAGTTTCGATTTTCGGAAACGAGCACTGCAACGACCACTGGGGCTGCTGACCCATTTGCGTCTGCTGCTGGCGCGGCTGACGAGGACGACCTATATAGTTAGGTCGTTTTGCAATTAATTTCTCTGCCTGCTTTCACAAATTATTTTGTTTTGTTACATGAATTATTTCGAGCAGTTGTGTATGGAAACTAAATTATGTACCTGTGAGGTGCTCCTGGATGGGCTGTCACTGCTTTAAAATTCTTCTGTGTTACAAGTTTGGATTTTTTTATCTGGATTTGGGTACGTTGGAGTAAAATTTCTATCTTGCTCAAGTATACTATTTTAGTATATTATAATTTTTCCGATTATTTGTCCCATGCAATAAAAAGATAGTTTATTGCACACTGATGGTCCATGATGTAGTTGACAGAAGAAGCGTCAATTTGCAGAAGTTATTCATGCTCGCTCTCTTTTTTCTAGGAAGATAGGTGGTGCGAATGTAGAAAAAGGAGAATTAAGAAAAAAGCCGAGTTTTCATTTCCGACTCATGCTAAAAAAATTATGTACAATCAATTCTGGAAAATTGCTGTAGCCTTGATAATTTTAGTAATAATTGATGGTAATTCCAACTTTATATGTATACATGGTGGGCATTTAACTTGCAAATCCAACTTGTGCGGCTGTGCAAGACTGGGTCGCGCACATCAAGTAAAAATTTCTAGTTCTATCCGGACCCAACTGAAATCTTAATTTATAGGGTTTGGATTCACTTCAAACCAACCCAACATGTTATATTAGATATATTTTATTTATTTATTTAAAAAAAATAGATGGTCAAATTTTTATGTAACCTATTTACATGTGATCATTTTGGTACTTTTAGGCGTTTTAACTTGGATTTATGTGTTTTATTTAATGAATTTTTATGTTGTCAAGTCGAGTTATTACAGCTCAAGGCTCCGCTGCCCGAGTACATGTCCTGCGAGTTTTTATAATATTGTAAACTTGGTGACGTGGCTTGCAAACGTCTACTTATAAACTACAGATTTTCTTTAAGATTGTTTTCCCTCTCTGAAATTGTCAAATTAAATTTTTTGGAATCGTTGTGTGATCGATAAAAAATTTAGAGACAACTTATATTTTATTTTTGAAATGTACCGAACCCAACCTATTAAAAATGGATCAACTTAGGCCTGATTGCAACTTAAGTTTACACCAGCCTTCCAACCTAACCTGTTGTTTTTTTCAGGTTGCATATTGGGTTGAGCTTAATTACCCCAAGCTAACACCTGCAAGTGTTTATCTTTTCGGATAGGTACAATAATCTCGCATCCTCTCTTTAAAAAGTCTTATACTCTACCACGGTGGACGGTGCCCACTAGTGACTTCAGTAATCACGGTGACCAGATAAATTGGTAAATTACATTGTGCATCATTCAACAAAAATAGAAAATCACCAGGTCTACGCCACGTGGACAACAGTAGTTTCCTATGCTTTGTTAGTTTATTCAAACAAAATTTCCACAGAGAAATTTCTTTGTGCATTATCTAACAAGGAACAAGCAAAAGGAAAGGAAATTTTGAGCAGACCCAAACAGATAACCAAAGTAACTGGGAAATGAAAAAATAAAATAAAACCACTTTCACCAGTACGAATACCCTTCCTCATTCTATGCTCAAGCAAAAAGGAAACAATTTGAACACCTCAGGTTTCTTGCTATTAAAATATACAAAATCATCCACTATGAGACATCGTTGTAACTTGTAAGATTGAACTAGTTTAATTTCCATAAGACTATTTACTCTTAACTTGCTTGCTTCTCTGCTGGGTCCTCTTTCACTGCTAACCCACGGATTTTGACATCGTAGTGAACTTCTTCAACTTTCCTCAGGTCGTATTTCATTCCTATCATGAATATACACAACACTTCATCCGATTATAAGGGAGCAGAAGGAGAAATCGGGAAGAAATAAAAACTTTTCGAATAATGGTGTAAAGGAAAAGTAAAACATACCATCAAATTTCTTGCGCAGGAAGTCGTTACGAAGATTGAGCATGCGGAATGAGGCATGAAGATCTGTTAAGAATTCCAACACTTTTTTTGGGCATTCGTAATTACCAGCGGTGACTTGGTTGACAACAAATCTCGGCTGCATATAGAGAAGCTGTTGTGGTAAGAAATACATGCCATTGGGGTTAAGCACAATAGCAGACACTATATAATTTCTCTGATGGAAGAACCAGAGACCATAAAATGGCAAGGCATCAAAACTATGTTTGGCATTTTTAAGTTATAGTCGTGTCTAACTCAGTAATAATTGATGTGACCATCAAAAGTTAAGTACCAAAAGTTTAAGAAAAACTTCAGACTTGTGTCCAACACGTGCAATAATTTTGATCAAAGTGCCATGTGTATCCGATGACTCCAAATATAATGACATAAATGTATAAACATAAAAAAATAAGTATGAGAAGTTTCTTAGGTTTCACGAGTAAAACTTACCAACTCATTTGACATATAACAAATTCCTGCAAAATGACAAAAGATGCAGGGTTTATTAGTACATCAACTGAAATTTCACATCTGGCAAGAAATCATTACAAGTAGGAATGACTGTTTTGCATTTATGACCAAAGAAGAACTTGTAAACAAAATAGACTTCTTATATCCATGTCTGTGTGACCAGAGTAGGCTAATATGGTAAAAGAGACTAGAAATATATACTTAAATTGTGAATCATTAAGGCTTGAGACCAGCATATTTTGTCTAAGTCAGGATAAGAACTCTAGAACAGACAAGACAACGTCGGACAATAATATTCAGATGATGCTACTGTTGACTTGTCTTCGTCTAACAATTAGGTATAAATATCAATTCTTAGTCAGAATATGCAGGATCATTTTTGCCTTTACGTGTAAAATGTCTTTGTTATTTTTTAAGTCAACTGTCCAAGTACATAATCAAAGATATCCCAAAGCAATTTGAGGTACAAAATTGATCGGCCAAATGTCATTCGAAAAAGTGAATCTGAGACACAGCAACTTCCCTAACTTATTTTCCAAAAAAAAACTTCCCTAACTTGGCAATCCTAGCTTACCCCGAACAACACTTAAAACGATCTATGCACAGTGGTATGCTTATCAGTATTGAAACTTAGTGTAGTAATAGAAAGAAAAGTATATTACCCGCACTCTGAAGAATAATTTATGTAAATTTTGACTGGTGAAGGAGATTGTGGATATTAACTTTTAGAAAATATGACAAATTAGAAAAACTGCAGAATAAAAGTGTGGAAACATTTCCACAAGTTATTATTGTCATGTTCATTAAGAACCACATCTCTACTAGCAGTTTCAAGTAAGAAGTGTAGATTGGATAGTGGAATTAACTCACCAACGAGATAATCCTCAATGTCCAGGCCAAACTCTGAATTATTCACTGAATGACAGAAGAAGAAGAAGAAGAAACAAGTTTCAGAGTCTACCTTATATATAGAAATAATGTATGTTAAACATAAGGAAAAAGAAATAGAAAAGTGAACACGGACAACTACCAAAAGAAAGAACACATGCCAAGGAGTGAAAACAAAAGATGACAATACGAGAGGAAATCAAGTTACTAAAATGACAATTAAAAAATAGGAAAGCAGTCACTTCTATTCAGATACATCTCTTCAAAAGGTACTTTTCCGTCATGATACTCAAAAAGCCATGGCATAATACTATTATCGAGAATCTCACATATTTGAATTTGTACTCACTTTCGTATCTGCTAAGCTGCTACTTGCACATAATATGGAGGTTCAATATAGATAGTATGATATTCTAGCTTACTGCAGGAGCGGGACAACAAGAGCTCGAAAAACAATTTTGCATGCGAGATCAAATCGAATGTGGTAACTTATAAACAAACATTAAAAAATAATTAAAAGCAAAACTTGGAGCCAGCTGATGATACCAAATCTAGTGAAGCTAAAATTTTCAAATGAAAAGAAAGGATATCAGCATTTAAGAACAAAATGGGGGCACAATTAACAAATGAGGTATAGAAACATACACCCAAGTTTTTCCTGTGCATCAACATGACTCAGAAGATTTCCCGTTTCTAGCCAATGCATGAAGGCCAACACAGAGACGACTCCTTGTGTTTCATTCTTCCAATCACCATGATACCTAGCGAATAATAGCGAAATTAAACGGAAAAAGAAAATATCTGGAAGAAGATAAGCGGACAGATTAGTAAAAAATATTGAAAAAATTGGCAGCATTTACATTTCCCACTCACCTATAGTACTGCCCAGGACATTCATGAACAATCTCCGCAAGCTGATGAAAAAGCTCTCTCAGGGCATCTATCTGAAGCTTGGCCTTCCCTAAAACCTCTAAAGAAGATCACAACAGCAAAGTAGATTAGTGAAAGTTCAATTAGCTGAAAAAAGATTCCCTCACGAAAATATGAACAATGTCTTTTAGTTTTTGTTTAGTTAGAGAAAAGGGAGGAGAGAAGAGATACAGCACATTAAAAAATATTACTTTTGAAACAACACATTAGTAATATCTACTTGTCCTGTTTTCAGAATATTCAATATCTGTCTTCCTTATTGACTTCTCTATAAGAAAGTAAAGAGACTTCTCATAAGGCATACTCCATAGGTGATGATGTAATATCAAGTTTCGTACTCGGAAAAACAGAAGTATCAAAGATAACTGTAAAATGTAAGATGACGTGATATCAAGTTCGTACTCAGAACAACCCAAGTATCAAAGATAACTGTAAATTTGGGTGCTATCATAATACTAATTCTCTAAATACCATTTTCTGATCCAATTCACGAAATGTAATTCCTGCATTTTGTTTACTTCCTTTAGCAGCAAATTCTCAGTTTTGTTCAACTAACAAGAACAGATATAAAACCAAGAAGCTAGGGAAATGAATTCAAAATGATGTTCAGCAAATTAGCCCCTATAAACATGCCTAGATCTAAGGAGTAAGAACCATAACATCAAGAGGATCAATACATTCAAATACCTATGTGAGATTCTTTCTAAAACAATCATTTGGAATGGCAACTTTGTTTTATACTTAGCAATTGGAAGGGTGAGTTTGCTTTCTGGAAGAAGAAAAAAATGGCTACGATCTTTTTGCAAAAAAAATAAAATGAAGTATTTCAATAAACCCTTAGATTTTAAAGAGATGGGGTTTCCTTAGGTGGTTAACGGTTTTCACTTCTGGTTCTTCAAAAGAATACTGAAAATATTTTAATTCATTTCAAACCACCAAGATGTTAGAATTATTGAAAAGACACAAAAAAACGCTTACAAGCAATGAACTAAAAAGTGTGCAAGCACTTCATTCTAAGTAACCAATAAAGTTCTAGGGGACCTCAAATATGAGCTGGCCTTAAATTATTACAGAAGTGGAAATTGAAGAGAGAGATGAGTGTGGTCGACGAAACTTTGCTTTCCAAACATCACTATTCGTTTTACATTGGATAGAAAAGAACCAATCAATGAATAACCAATTCAGTAGTAATTTCGTATTCTTAAGATAATTTTTCTAAATTCGGATGTGCTGGAGCATTGAAGTTTTTAAGAATTTCACTACCCTCAGCTCTCATACTATACATTAAGGGTGAGTTTGGTATGATTTTTATGAGATATTTCTTGTTGTTCCCCAATAAGAAGCATCCAAGCAGGTAACGGTGTTTGATAGATCTAACAGAATCTTATTACGGAAAAGGGCTTCTCCAAAAGTTCGTGTTAATTTGCTCTATCACTAATCACACTAATTTTATTCCCAATCTATGAATACTTTGAATAGGAAATACGAATAGTATTAATCAAAGATATTTGTGGAGATAGATATGGTGGGATCGTTCTAGCGCATCAAGGATTAATCCTTGATGTTTCCACTAAAAAAAACAAATCCACATTCTAAGCACTCTTTTTGCCTTGGTTTTATTGCCAGAAATAATATCCGACTTGGGCGTAGGATGGAATCTGGTCAACTAAAGCACCAAATTTTCTGCTACCACTAGTTTATCAATGCTTGTTCCCTTTGTGATACATTCGTCTAGCTATTTATTCCGTTGAAAAAAAGGTTATTATTCTTGATATTTCATTGATACAGTGGCACAGCCAAAAAATCACAAACCACGGAAACCAATTTCAACAATTAGCTCAAACTCTAACTTGCTTTCCAAAACAGGTTTTTCTAATTTATTAACAAAACATTAGACTCCACTCTCAGAGTCAGGTATGAAAAGCAGCTATGGAGACGGAGTTTTAATTCAAGTAAAAGCGTGTTTGGCTACAACTTGTTTAGGCCATCAAAATTCAAACCAAAAGCAAAATGCAGATTTTGAACCTATGATCGGGCATCAACAATTCTACATGCATTTTCAGTCTGAACTATCCTCCTAACTTATAAAAATTAGCGGTCGGTACAATTTAGTAACAATAACAACAACAACAACAACAATAATAATAATTACCATCTAAAGGGCGAGAGTGGTGAACGAGGAGTAAGCTCGAATGCATAACCCGAGTTGACGACTCGATATCCGCAGCTACGTTTTTCACGCGATCCCTCAACGCGCCAGAGTCCGCTAGGCTTCGACGGAACTGCTCGAACTGCGCCTGTGTCTCACCGCTAGTCATCGCCACTATGCCTGAACAATATCGCCGAATATTATTACTATTATTAATATGAATAGTGTTACTAATATTAATAATGGGGTGGGAAAATATAGAAAGTGTTTTTGGTTTAATGTTAGGGTTTATGGAGAGTGTTGAGATGAGTGTTATGTGAGCGGCCACTCTCTGCACTGATTTCATGTTTGTTTATATTTCACTTTTTAGGAGCCCATTGTACAAAATGTTATTTTTGGGTAGTCAGGTTACTCTGTCTTTCAAAACCATTGGATCTGTTACAGTATTAATAAAATAACAGATCTAATGACTCAGAGTCAGGTACTACTCTGCTTCCCATTTCATTGGTTTCTTATTTTGTATCTTTTTTAACTTTGGTCCCCTAGTTTCAACTTTTAGCATAATTTGGCGTTCTTTTCAACTAGTTTGGTTTAGTTTTGATATATGTAACCCGGTTTAATTGGTTTTGTTTGCGGTTCGATTGGTTCTGAAACCGAATATTTGGTTACTTTTATATATGTATATATAGTGTTCTAAAAAGCTAGTCTAGGCGTAAATCTTAACGGTTATCGATTTGGAAAATAAAAAAATAAAAAAAAATTATTAACAATTATCAAGAAAAGCAAAGAGTATGTAATTATCTCAGGAAGCTACAATTATTTAACAAGGTATATATACTCACATAAGGATATCAAAATAATACTAATACTTTAACAATCGATAGTTAACTTATTCAAACACCTTTGCATTTTATTGCCTTTCATGCTAAAACAGTAACTACATAAAGAAACGTTTCTCATGACTGTCCAATTCAACACATTACGAAAAGAACAGCATTATTACAACCAACATTAACACATAAACAATGTAAAATAAAGTATTAAACACCAAGACCAATTCTATTATTTATTAGAATCCAAATCCCTCATTAGCATATAGGTAGAGGAGCACCATCCCATTCCTTAAGACAATCAAGCAAAGGATCAATCAAATCCCCCTTACAAATCGCGATAAAAACCTTCTCGCAATCCTCACCTGGTGATCGCCCCTTTTCACCCGTAAGCAAATTGGTTTTCAAACCATCTCTCACAAACTTGTATATCGGATAAGAGCGACACTCCTGAATCCTGTTTGGTATAACCGATTTCCCACTATCAAACAAAGCCCTAGCACTCTCCACCTCCTTGGGTAGAAGGGTCTTTAGCTCCCCTTCAAAAGTCGCTATCTTTTGAAATATTGAATTGCTCGCATTTTTCTCATTTTCTTCGTTTTCCAAAGCGTGGTCGACCAAAACTTGCCTTAGTTTCGGGAACAACGGGTATGTCTGGCTACAAGGGTCATCAGCATAGGCAAACACAAACTCTCTATCAACCACTCTAAGCAAGTCCTTCTCGCAAAACCTCGATGGGTGAAGTTCCCCATTTACCCCTGTGGTCAGGGTCCTTTTGGCGACTTGGCTAACCGTGTTTTTAACCACACTTCTCAGATTCTCCTCCAAGTGCCTCAAATCGATCGCTTGGCACAAAGCGATAACAAAAGTTGAAGACATGAGTTTAAGTATATCTATAGCCTCGGCCGTTTTTCTAGAAGAAATTAAACCCAAGGAGTTCACATCTTGGTTATGTTGCTCAGCACTCTGAACATGATTAGTCACAGGATTAGCCAAAAACTGCAACTCCGAACAATAAGAGGCCATTGCTATCTCAGCACCTTTAAACCCATAGTCTAAGCTAGGGTTTTGTCCACCAGTTAGATTCGAGGGCAGCCCATTGTTGTAGAAATCATTCACAAGCTCTGAATATTGAGCAAACATCAATTTCCCTATAGCTGCAATCGCCAATCTAGTATTATCCATAGATACACCAATAGGAGTACCCTGGAAATTACCACCATGTAGGGCCTTATTCCTTGAGACATCGATTAGGGGGTTGTCGTTGACCGAATTTATCTCACGCTCAATCGACTTGGTAGATGATCGGATCACCTCGATTTGCGGGCCTAGCCACTGGGGAGATGTCCTGAGTGCATACCTGCAACCGCAGAACCAGTAATTGTTAAGTTCGTATATATGTATTCATATATAAAACCAACCAAGCAAAAGAATTACAAGGGTGTGAAACGAATCAAGCATTTGTTACTTAAAACATTGAAATGGTATTAAGTTTTTATGCAGTAATTATGAAGAGTGTTTTGGCACTTCACTGTTAGTGTCTATATCCTAATCTACATTCCTATCCTGTTCTGGCTTTTCTAGTAGGATCAATGGTATCGTCAAACCAGGCTACATAATAAAGAAATAACAAGTAGAAAAGATTAAACACTGTCGACATAGACACTATCTTGATTCTTGAATGAAAATATTCAAAAGATTGGACATAATTCTTTATATAATAAGTATGAAGGGTGTTGTGGTACCTGTCCTGTTTGGGTTTCTGTAGAGGGTCCATCTCATGTAACATCTTAGCAGCTTTTACGTAGGAGCTCCCGTCTAGGATATGTTCCATTATAGCTGCAGCCTCAATCTGGCCAGGATGGTGTTTTAGCTTGTGTGTCAAATGGTCAGTGAACTCGGGTTTCCCTTGCATAACCTCAGCAAAAACAGCAGATAAAACCTCGGCTAAAATGGCCAATACATTAGCATCGAAAAGGACCATAGAGGCCAATCCTGACCCAACCGCTGTGCCGTTGACTAAAGCTAGGCCTTCCTTGGGCTGGAGCTCAAAGAACCCCCCTTTTACTCCGGCCTGCTTAAAGGCCTCTTGTGGGCCTATGGTTTTTCCGTCGGGACCATGGGCTTTGGAATTGGGCCTGCCTGTTAGGAGCCCTGCGATGTAGGATAGAGGGACTAAGTCGCCCGAGGCGGTGATGGTACCACGTAGGGGTAGGCATGGGGTGACATTCGAGTTGAGAAATTTGGAAATAGCTTCCAATATTTCGAACCTTATTCCAGAGTAGCCTTGTAAGAGGGTGTTTATTCGGACCAGCATGGCGGCTCTTGTTGCCGAGTGGGGAAGTGTTTGGGATGAGTCCGATCCATTTCCAAATATTCCAGCATTCAGGAACCTGGAGTTGAAAATTATTTAATTTTTTGTATATATACCAGTATATTGTAAAATATGACTGTTTTATCAGTTGTTTAAGGAGAACGCTTAATTAATATTTCACAAAGCAGGTTACAATAAATAAATAAAATACAGCACCAAGTCAAGAACATGCATGCATATTGTGTCTTTATTTTCATTATATGTATATTTTTTTCATTGGGAAAAGAAATGGTAATCATGTAGAAGAACCAACACCATACTCAACTTTCCAACAACTAATTTGAGTTTTCTCTATTTTGCGGAAATAGTAGCTAGTTAGCTACTTATATGATCACCGAGAAATATTCTACGCTTTCATTCAGATATTTTGTCTCATTTATAGTAATTAAAAATATGATTGCGGCAGAATATGGTGAAGTGAGCAAAAAGCCAAGAAAATTATGAAGACACCAACTAATTAAGGTGATGGGAATGTGTAACAAATCGATCTATCTGTTTAACCAATCTCACCTAAATTTTAGCATAATAAAGAAAGTTAGAGTTTGGACTTTAAGGTTAGGCGGCCAAATCTCCTAATATGAGTCTATATATGGCTGACCAAAAAAATTATCCCAATAGAAAATGATAAATTTAATAGGCCAAGTTTGTCTTTCTTCCTATCTTCCTAGATTCCTACTGGCCGTGCAGACCTTTTTCTAATTACATTATAGTCTACATCAAGTGGCCAAAAAGGGAAAGCATGAAATATCAATGTTATGAACTTAAACCAGCTTGGTATATTTTATACTAACAATTTTCAGAATGATAAGCACTATGAAATTATTAATATCGAAAAGACATTAAGAAACATTTGTTAAGAGTGAGAATGATGATTTGATCATTTTTACATTAAAAGCATATGTATATTTATAGGTTTCATATTCCTACTGATTTAGTCTTCAATCTTCATGAGTTCTATCTTATCTAAAAATCGACTGATCTTAACGTGGTAAACTAATTTTGAGGGGGAATTATTTGATCATTTTGGATGAGTTTTCCAAGAGGAATATTTTGAGGAGAAGATCGAAATGCAAAATTAAGATAACAAATATAAGAAGAATGGTAGATGTTTATCTAACAATGGAAGGCCAAAATGTATTTGGTTCCGGTTCTACTAACATGTGCTTATATCCATTATATTTCCTAAAATTAATAAATGGAGTAAATGAACATTTATTTTAACGTGGTAAGTGATGTGTTCATTTATACTTGATGCATACTCACGATTTAATTATCATATTCTAACAACATTTAATACTTATATATATATATATATATATATATATATATATATATATATATATCTCATTTTTTTGTATTCATTTACACTTTAACAGGGGGAACATATCATTTTCAAATGTATTAAGCATTAACAGTTTGGGGTTATGTTAATATTTACTTTTACGTTTTCATTTGCCATTAATTTTGAAATAAATCTATATACTTTGCTTTTATTTGGTCCCAAATTATGAAAATATGATAATATGATCAAAAAGTTTGATTTACATTGTACAATCGACTCATTCCTGTTCTCAAATTTATAATTTCCAATTACTATCACCTTCCCAAATCCCAAACTTTGTATTTATGATACTAGTTTATTCCAAGAACCCATACACGTACCCAAATGTATGATCCATATCATTTAAAACTTTCTTCGGTTTCAAACTTCTTTAACAACAACTTCAAACATAAAAAAGTAAAGAAACTTAATGAAAATTCATCTTTATTTCTTTCAGGGAGGAACTAGTATTTCACCACCTCATATTGAAAAAAAAACCCATCGTTTATCATGTATATTGATTTTCTTTTTATCGATTTAACCTTTCAGCACTCCTATAATTACGAGGAAAAAAAACATTTATAGTTTCGCCATTGATGGAAGCGAATTCCCTAAAAGAAATACAAAAAATATTGTAGCAATTAAGGAATATTTAGAAACAAAACCTGATGAGCTCCTTTTGTAGGGCACTCCCTTCCTTAGTCCTCCTATGTGAAGTGGCACCAAACCCTGTTGTAACACCATAACTATCGGTACCCTTATTCATACTATCCATCACCCAGTCGCTGCTCGCCTTCACCCCTTCCCTAGCACTCTCCGCCAGCTCAACCACAACACCTCCCTTCTCCGCTGCTGCCACCGCCGCCACCTGGCCGATGGTCAAAGTCTTCCCACTGATCATGACCGTCGGTTTTCTGTAGTCCTCCACCATCTTTTTCACCTCGTCCACGTGGCTCCCCTTCATGGCCTCGGCTGCAGCTCCCCAGTTCAGAGGGTCCGTTAGGCAGAACCCTGGTGAGGTGGTGCCGTTTTGAACATTTCCATTCTCGGTTTTCATTATATATGGATGAGTCGACAAAGGCTTTGTATACTAGATATATATGTATGTATGTATGTATGTATGTATGAAGGAGAGAAAAAGGAAATGCCAAATACTTATGTTTTTGGATTTCCTGATTTTCAAGAAGAATGGTAGAGGGGGTTATATAGAGATGGGTATGTACGAATAGGGTATGTATGTATGTATTTGTGAAGGAAGGTAATGAGAAAGCAGGGTGTTTGGTAGGAGTCTTGGAAAAATGCATGTCCATGTAATATAGACTTTGTGAATATTATGATAAATGTTTTTAATTTTTTTGCCGGGTATTCTAAGTTGAGTAATTAACATTCTGAAACAACTCATCCTCTTTCCCTCCTTCTTTGCTTAGACAATCCGACACTATCTTCAGAAGTACGAGTCTTAACTTTTTTGAATTTATTGACTTTTTAAAAATTTGTATGTTATTTATTCTAAACGATCACGGTTCACAAAAAAAAAACTTTTTTGGATTTTTTTTTTAATAATTAATTCATGAATATTGTACATTGCGCTCTGGCAAAGTGAATTTTTACTGTAAATACTTAGCAACGTCATAATAAAAGTATTGTTTTGTGTAGTGTTAAGCTTATACATATTTCTGATCGTAATTTGTTCTGTGTGACACTTAATAAAAGTTTTTTTTCATAAAAAAAAATCATTATTTTTTTCCAATGCATTGGAGAATACCGAAATAGGATATAAGGTCAATTTACAAAAATATGAATATATTTTTTTTGGATAAAGAATAGGAAAATTCAAAAAAGTCAACAAATTTTAAAAAGTCAAATCTCGTACTTGGGAAGTAAGAGTTTGTTTTCACAATTACAATTTAAATTTCCAAATAACGAATATAATGTTGGATTAAGAAAAACTCGATTGTATAAAGACGCTACCAATGTATATACACATATAAACTGACATTAAAAGGAAATAATAATTGATTAGTACATAAAAACATACTTAATTTTCAAAACGTATTTAATATAAGTGGAAGAAATGTAACTACCCAATAATGATTTCACTTTTTCATACATCAAATTAATGTTAGCATTTAAATAAAATTATTTAACTTAATTTTTGTTTGTTATTTCCTCTTGAGAGTACATTTTTTTTTATCAGAAAGAGTTCTCAATTATTATTAGGAGAATATATATTTTTCATAAATATACTTAATTAGGGTACTATGTGAAATTAAATGGGGGAAGGAGAAAATTATTTGACCTGATACCATGTCTGTTTTTGTCTAATACTAATAGGACATGTGAAAGTATAAATTTTGGGGGTATTTGGTATTATCTCTATGACTCTATTTAATTAATATTCTCGTGAGGTTTTGTTGTTGTAGATTAAATGTTTATTTTTACTTTCTAAAGATTATCAAGAATATAACTATTGCTATTAATTAAATATACCGAAATTAGACACCAACTTATAACATTAAATGGGTGGTCACTTGGGGTGCCCCATATATTTCTACGAAAATGTACGTATATATTGAAACAGGTAATTAAACGAAAGCATTACTGAATATGACTTAGAATATTTTCTTATTTAAGGATAAATATAACATATTTCAGATAAACGACGAAAGGTATCCATAAAAGGGAAGCAGTGTCAAAATTGCTAATAAAACGCTCAATTTTATTTTAATTGTCTTTGATTTTTAAAATCAAAATTATGTAAAACTTACATAATTCAATTAAATTAAGTTATAACTATTATTTGAAAATTTTGAATATTATATATGTAGTATACATACATATTATAAATATATATATATATGTAAATATATATATATATAGATACAAAATGTTACTTGTTGTTTATTTTCATATTTGTAAGTTTATGTAAATTTTACATAATTTTGACTTTAAAAATCAAAAACGATTAAAATAAAATTGAGCGTTTTATTAACAATTTTGGACTCAGAGTCAGAGATACTGATTCCCATAAAAGAAAATCCTAAGTGAGAAAAATATGCAAATGTTGGGCCGGCTGGTGTTGTAAAAGTACGCTGACAGTATTGTTAACAATTTTAATAATTTAAATTCTTACTTTATATATAAAATCCCAAAACTCAATTGCTTGAAGACCATCACCCATATATATAGCTTAATTAGTAGGATAATCCAACTTTATATTTAAGTTTGTTTAAAATTTTAAATTAGTAGACCGAATGAAATGTATACATATCATCAGTATACATTCATGCACATTGAAATGAATTTTTATGTGCCTTTTCATCTAAAAATACAAAAGTTAAATGTAGGAGTATGATTACACAAAAAACCCCTTACCACAAATGTTTTGTACTCCTTCCCTTTTAAAATACAAGTACATTACGAAAAATCCAAATTATTAATAAAACATAATTATTACATCATTTATTCATTCTCTTTTTACTTTTCATTCCCATTTTTATTCATGCACAAAATTCTATTTTGAAAAAATAAATTTATATTATGGTTCAGTCCAAAATAATATATTATATTTTTATTTTGAAACGAGAGAAGGTATAAAGTATCACAATACTTTACAATAGAGGTTGGATTTTTATACTACACTTTTTCTGAAAAAACGCACAAACCGTACATTTAATTTACGGTTTACAGAAATTACATGCAAACCGTACATTAAATGTACGGTTTGCATGTAATTATTTTTTTGTGTGTGTAATTTCAATTTGTAAAATAGAAAAAATATATAAAATATACAAATCCATAATTCACTTAGCTATATATAATTGTTTGTTGTTTGTTTATATTAATTATAGAAATTATAATAATTGTTGATATTTGTCCCATTTTTGCATTATTTTTTTTTGTGTGTGTAATTTCAATTTGTAAAAATAGGAAAAAATATATAAAATATGCAAATCCATAATTCACTTAGCTATATATAATTGTTTGTTGTTTGTTTATATTAATTATAGAAATTATAATAATTGTTGATATTTGTCCCATTTTTTCATGATTTATATTTTTTGTGTAATTTCAATTTGTAAAATAGGAAAAAATATATAAAATATGCAAATTCATAATTCACTTAGCTATATATAATTGTTTGTTGTTTGTTTATATTAATTATAGAAATTATAATAATTGTTGATATTTGTCCCATTTAATAAAAAAATTAGGGTTTTTATTCAAATTTGTGTTATTTAGATATTTATTACTAATGGTTTGGTTATGATGTTAAAATTGTTTGGTTTGATTAAATCTAAGGTTTACAGCGTTTTTAAAAATTTTAATACATGTTATAAACCGATCAATATTACACATAATTTCGTAATGAATAATTAAATGGGAACGGAAATAAAGCTTAGATTTTTCTTATGACCTAAAAGTAAACACATGTAGTATTTTATGATTGTTGGGGTTGTTATCTTGTTATTTTTTGTATACTAGTGTTCAATTATTGAAGAGAAGAAGGTGGGTTGATCATACCCAAACTCTTACAGTTGAAGCAAACGGAACCAAAATAAAATCTTTGTTCAACTAAACCATACGGTATCTTACGACATCCGCAACATCAATCATTTTCTTAAATTTAACAAATTTTATATTTTTTTTAAAACTGTTTACATTTACACAAAATTCCATCTTTCTTATTAATTTCCTTATAATAACCTTATATTATTATTTATTATTTTTTAATAATCATAACAATATTGCAAACACAAAAATGTGGACTCATGATAGTTTATTAATATTATACTCCCTCTGTCCCTAAACAAATATCCCCTACGAAAATACATACAACTTTGACCATCAAAATTTTCATATCAAAATTACCGAAATGAAATAATTGAAAATTTCATCATATAGTTCTAACCATAAACTACGTGATTAACTTTTGAAATATTTTTTTCCGGCAATCTAAATATGAAAAAATTATCGGTCAAAATTGTACGTAATTTCGTATGAGACATTTGTTTATGGACGGACAGAATATTAATCTAGGGAATCATATGCATTTCTCATATATGCATTTCTTATTTTTTTATAGCATAATTATCAAATTTTAGGAAAAAATATGTTTTAAGGAATCACATCCGGAATGGTTAAAGTATGAAGTACATGTGTTTGCTTGGTTATGCATTCATTGATTTGATTCTTGTATATAAAGTATAGATTATAATAATATGAATATTTATTTAACAAAAGGATAACCAAAACATTAAACATGTATCATTGACTTGCACTTTGGCTTTTGGATAATATGAGAACAACTGCAAAATTATTTTGTTTGATGTGCTGGATAACCAAATTTATAAGCTTGATTGTTTGAGTATGAGAAAGAAGTCAGTGTTTTTAGCTTGATGTTTTACTACTACTTTTATATGCTAGAACAAACAAAAAAAAACATCAAAGTGTTATTTTGTTATCAATCTTTTTCACACATTTGATATCCACCTCGAAAAATATTTGTCACACTTGGAAATATATTTAATTGTAAAACTTTTTTTGCATTTTAAAGAGCACTGTACCCTGTTCATGTTTTTTGACTTGGTTGCTGACTGTTTTTCAATCAAACACGTTTCAAATTAATATATCAACAATTATTATAATTTCTATAATTAATATAAACAAACAACAAACAATTATATATAGCTAAGTGAATTATGGATTTGCATATTTTATATATTTTTTCCTATTTTACAAATTGAAATTACACAAAAAATATAAATCATGAAAAAATGGGACAAATATCAACAATTATTATAATTTCTATAATTAATATAAACAAACAACAAACAATTATATATAGCTAAGTGAATTATGGATTTGCATATTTTATATATTTTTTCCTATTTTTACAAATTGAAATTACACAAAAAAAAAATAATGCAAAAATGGGACAAATATCAACAATTATTATAATTTCTATAATTAATATAAACAAACAACAAACAATTATATATAGCTAAGTGAATTATGGATTTGTATATTTTATATATTTTTCCTATTTTACAAATTGAAATTACACCCAAAAAAAAAAATTTTACATGCAAACCGTACATTTAATGTACGGTTTGCATGTAATTTCTGTAAACCGTAAATTAAATGTACGGTTTGTGTGTTTTTTCAGAAAAAAATGTAGTATAAAAATCCAATCTCTTTACAATATTGTATAGTGTGTCATAAAAACAAGATAATAAGATAAGTAAAATACAAAATTCTGATATTATGGTTTGGGTAGGTAAGCATGAGGTTGGGCAGGATAGATGTATAGGAGGGAAATGGGGTTTGGTGTAGATAAAACCTTGATCGTTGATCTAGTTATAATGTGCGGCTGTGATGAGTTTATAGGGGGTTAGTTTGTGGGTCATAGGCGTGATTCATGAAGGTGTTCTTACTGGTCAAAGCATAAATTGAGATTGAATATGTGTGTGTGGTTGGTGAACTTTTTGATCTTTTGTCTCCAACTTTGATTAATTTCTTTTTAATTAACTTTCAATTATTTTACGAAAAAATATATTCATACAATTTTGTCACTCTCTTCCACACTTATTTGTATGGATTGCACACTTTCTTACATGTATATATAGTAATATATTTTTGTTAAAAATTACATTTTTATCCCTTCAAATATTCATATGTGAGTTATATGTATATATTAGTAATACTATATTTAATCATTTTTTTATTATTAATATTTAAATCTAGGATAGACTCAACTAGGGTTTTACTATATTTTTATTTGAGTTTTTAGTAGGTTAAGTTTTTATTATGTTAAATATTTATATTTTGGTTTATCAAAATTATAAATTTTATTTTATATATATTTGAAGAGATAAATATGTTTTTAATTAACTATAGAATAGAAATTGTGTGCAAACTGTGTGTGTAACATCACCCTTATTTAAAACATGAAGATGTACTTACCTGCTTTCAAATGGAAATTACTAAGAAATTAAAAAGACAACTTCCTGTCATTTTCTCAACACTTTTTTTGGAAAATGGAAGTGGTTTATTGCGAAATGTTGGACCTATTTTTCTTTTCGCGTCAATGACATATAGGAATGCTGCGTGCATGTTGCTTATGAGATTCATAATCATTTCTTAGTGTTTTCTAGCGAAATTATATGAGAAAATGATGAAAAAGTAAAAATAAGTCGTACTTAATTATCAAAAAATCGAACCTTAAAACACTTTTAAAGACCAATATATATGCTATGCTATTTTTTTTTTTTAACTTTGATGCTAGATGATGTTACAATATATATATATATACCAAATCTTAAACAACACTTGAAAATTCGGGGTTTTAAAAATTAAGTATATTTTTATATGCTAATCAATTATTCTACCATATTCTATCTTTCTCACAGCTACGGAATATGGCCATCTAACTACGCAGATTGGTGTTTGTGATAAAATGGACCGGTTTTGGCCAAACTCATCACATACCACTTTAGGACCAGCTGATCAGAAATAAGAACGCCGACCTATACCGACTCAATTTGAGACGAGCAATATTATTCTTTTCTTAAACTGAACATCAAACAACTACGGATATTGGTACAGACCAGATTTGGTTGGTCTGCGAATTAGATGTTCAGTCAGGTTTCATATATATATTGACATAGAACTTGATCTTTAGTTTAATTTAACACAAAATACATTGCATAAATACTTACTCAATGCTAGTAGAAAGTGTGAAAGTACCAGAAACATCAAGATGTATAATATTCATTCAGTAGGTAGAAACTTGGAATAATTTTAAGTTTAAAAGATGACAAATTCATGAACTTTTGGTTTACAATTAATTATAGTCTATTTAATTAGCTTTCACAAAATTGTGAGGAAAATTATAAACGAGATTCACTCTAGTTGATCTATAAGTCTCCTTGATGACATTAATTTATAGTTCATAACTATAATTGAAGGAATGGAATTTGATCGCAAAGCAAGCTACTCGATTGAGCGAACTGGTAATAGTTGAAAATACTTATTTTTAATTTATATTGAAGATGATTTTTTTGTTTAAATTTAGTTATTGAACTAAAAACAAAATAGGAAATAAAAAATTATGACGAAAAATGCATGTTAAAATCTATGCAAAAATGCTTGTAAAATTTTAAACAACTATTTAGTAGGTTACCAACCATTTATGGAGTATTAAATTGCTAGCGGTGCTTGTTTAAACTGGCTCAGTGTCAATGGGTTCTTTTTGAATAAATGTGATTATATATAAGTTAAGTAAACTAGAGAAAAATCTTCTGTTTTTGAATTGAATGATGATGAATTGGTGCATTTTTTAAGTGAGCCTTGACGATTGTTATACAAAAATGGAAGTTTAACAAAAAAATTAGTTAAGAACATGGAATTTATTTAGTAATTCATTGCGTTTTAATAACTTTGAAGATGCTAATTTGAAAGCTTTTGTTATAAATTGATGCTCTATATCTATGTTTGATAGCTCTTGGCGTCATTAGTTCATTTTAATCTCGTTAAAAATTTGGATGAGTAATAACAAACACAAGAATGGTAATGTTGATATGAATGAGGATCATATTGTATATATATAGGAGTATTGTTAAAGTTATTAATTGGTTTAGAGATTTAAGTGCTTTGACGAATTGGTTATATATATAGGAGTATTGTTAAAGTTATTAATTGGTTAAATATTTGGAATGATATTTTTTTTTTCTTATGCCCTTGATTTGCTTGAATTTAACTCATACTTTAAAAAGAAAAATCAATTTGTCGATGGACTTGATAAAATGGATGTAAATGGTGATAATTTTGCTACTATAGCCAATGAATTCATATATCCATAAGCATATTAGAGCTAAGATGATTATATCTTGGATAAAAAAGGAACCCCGATTTAGGGGGAAAGTTTTTAATCGCAAGTACAATTAAAGGTAATCTTTCTATTCTTTATGGGAGCTTATCTGAAGCATTATATTGAAATGTAAACATCATCACTGTTAGTATAATGATTACTTTTTAGTAATAGACTCTTTTTGTGAAGAGTAAAATCATTTTTTGTTTATCTATGCATGTGATCTCATAATATGCAGATTGATGCTATGCGTTGATCATTTGAAGATTGTTGATTTGGTTTATCGCAAGAAAATTAAGTAGAATTTGAAGATATGCTATATTTGGTTGAAATTAAGTCTATCAGATTATTTCACTTATTACTTTAGTTTGTTTTGTTGGAAAAACCATGTTTAACATGATAGTTTCCGAATGGTTATAAGACCATTTTTGAGTCAAAATTTCAAGTGACATCCGTTTTCTTTTAACAACATATTCAAAACGGTTGAGCAGATGGTATAACAAGATTTGTAACGGTATGTCGCATGACCTATTCGAAGAATGAGAGTGAATGTAAATTGGCGTCAAAGATTGAGTTGAGAAATAAGAAAACTATTAATGCTGAAAAATGGGTTAAGTGAGAATAACTTATTGAGAATTGTCCCACATTGAAAAATGAACGGTTATTTTTACAATATATATACAAACATACCCATGTGGATATTAAGTTGTGTGTAGACACACATGTGTGTATTGTGCTCGTCGGGTGCGCTCCTGCTCGTCGGGTGTGCCTGCTCGTTCTTGACTCGTCGCCAGTTATCGGTGAGTCATCCGAGACGTTGTATATTGGGATCGAAGTGCCAAATATAACCAGAAACCTCAAAGGTGGTTAGGCGAATATCGGTTAATGACATACTGTTAAACATTAGTCTCGTTTATTTCTTTCATGTCCTTTTTTATTTCATTTTATTTCAGTATTTAAATTTCCTTTCTCGAATATCGGTTAACGAATATCGGTTAATGACATACTGTTAAACAGTAGTCTCGTTTATTTCTTTTGTCCTTTTTTATTTCATTTTATTTCTGTAATTTAATTTCAGTATTTAAATTTCCTTTCTTTAGCTGAAACTTTTAAATTCTGTTTTGCCTTTCTGTAATTTATTTAAAATACTGTTTCAATTCTGTAATATTATTCTATAATTAGATTAGTTTCATTTCAGTCCTGTAATTTATTTACAGAAACAGTCCAGCAGTTTAGTAATTATACTATTCTGTCTGACAGTTTTTTTTAATTAACAAACAGTCCAGCAGTTTAGTTTTATACTATTCTGTCTGACAGTTTTCTTTAATTACAAACCAGTCCAGCAGTTTAATAACTTGTATTATTCTGTCTTGAAGTTTAATTAATTGCATTTACATTCTGCAAGTGTCGGAATTTGTAATGTAATCACATTCCACAATAATTTTTTTTATTTTTTTTTCAGTTCTTATATTTTTTAATTATTGCGTTTAAATACACCAAAACCAACATGTTTTGACATTTGTTTCATATCTTGGTATTAGTTTCTTATATTATATTTGGAGGTTTTTGTGGCTGATATGAGGCTGTACTATGATCTCATGAACTGAATTATTGGTAGATTTTAATGCTTTCTTTTGATCATCCGGAATTACAACTGGGTTATAAGGAGAAAATAAGTGGTGGATTAGGCTCATTTCCTCTTTTTTTGTAAAGTTTCATTGTTTAAACCAAATTATCAGTCACATTCCTCCTTCTAAAAATAGCGGTAGGCCTCTTAGGCTCTTAACAATTATTTGCTTGTTGTTTGTATATGTATATATTTCTATTATTATACTGGACTTCGGCCGGAAATGCTATCATCCGACATGACCAATAAATGAATTTTGGTTAATGTTCCATCGAATAATAAAAGAATTAGGTCTGTTTAACAAAAAATAAGCTTTTGATTAAGAAAGTAGTATAGTATATGTTCTTAATCATTAACTGGTTAATCAAGACATCTGTCTCTACATATATTGTTTTTGGTATCTCTCTATTTGCTGTTGAACGTTTTGTTCTTTTCCATTTAGATTAATTGAAATCGAAAAAATAGAAAACTTAAGCAAAATTGAATACCATTGTACTCTATCACACTTTAAAAGTTACCACTTCAATCTTATTTTAAGATGTGTTGCAATTATTACCTGGAGTGTTATGAATCGTTATTAGAATTAATATGCAACTTTAACACGTATATCCTTTTTTCAATCTTATTAAAAAGTATCAATACACATACCGATTTGTAAGCCTCAATCCCTACACATCTCCGATATGACAGCGCCGATTCTCGCACATTAGGCTAAACTCGTTGTTCTCCTAAAATGATTCTATATAGTTACCAAGAGCTCATGATAAACCCACGCCAGAACGAATATTTTCACTTCTCGCGCGTCCATTTACAGCAAATATAACGTATCTATATAACTATATAAGCCATAGTATAATTAAATGGTACACTTTAAATAGTGGGTGGCCTGTCTTATTTGAACGAAGTTAAAAATTTAAAAGTAAGACTTGGAACTTTATTCTAATTTTCAATTTATTTCAACATAAAATAGAATACATCACACTGTTCCTATTTCGCCGTACTTTTCTCCCTCTTTTTTCTTTGGTACAACAGAGCGCTTTCCCTCGTGTCTTTCGACAATAGATCTGTCAAACTCACAAAGACATCTTCATAAATTTGAATTTCTTCGGTCATGACTCTTCCATTTTTGATCAAATGGTCTGCACAAATGTTTACTTCACGAAATCAATATTTAATTATTCGCCTTTTTTCTTATTAACAGATCATTTAGTTTTGTCTTGTTTTTTTTTTCTTCACCTTTTTTCTCTACTTTCCGCCGAAAAGCTATATTTAATTATCCATCCATTCTCTTTTGTCTCTGTATCTTCACATTTTATTTCATTTTAGTATGCGGGTCTCATGCATTGCTCATCGTTTCATTATCGTGTTGTAATTTATTTTCTCTTTTTTTTTCGTCATCTTCTGGCCAAAACCTATTAATCTAATACTTTCCAACCATTCTTATATCCAAACATGTCAACTGTTGGCACTAGTGAAGCTATTGGAAGTAGTCTTAATCGCCATAGTGCTACGGCCAGTTGTTCGGAGACCGATCAAGTCTAAATCGCCCAGTGAGGCAAGGGGGAAGAAACTGTGACGTTTTCATTTTGGAAGAGAAGAAACCTTCTTTCTTTTCAGTTTTTGGTATAAAGAGTGGTTTTTGCTAGATAGCAATTTTTACACACAAACTGCTTACTAGATAAAAGTTACATTATCATTAAGATCAGTTAGATCTAGTCCCACAAACGAAGACATTTTAATAGAATTCAATCAATCAAATTTGTAAGTTTTATAGAAACACATTTTTTCAAATTTGAAGTATATGAAAAATAGTCGATATATAGTTGCAATAAATAGGAGACACAAAATTTCTTAGACTTATATCAAAAGATATAATTTTTAACGACGAAGAATTATAAATGTTTGGTTGGGCGGAAAATATCGGAAAAATATTTTGCAGTGCAATTATTTTTCTGAAAATTGTTTTTCCTTTGTTCCTTTTTTGGGTGGTTACCGTGGTTTGATGCTATTTAGATTTTCAATGAAAATTTATTGACTAATACTATTTTACGTTAATATAAGGTTTTAAAAAAAGACAGAAACCAAAAAAGATTTAAAAAAAAATTAACATAACATGAAACACACGTGAACATTATTCAGAAAACAAAACAAAAAAAGGATCATAATATTTTAAATTGAGTAATTGTCTAATCAATTTATTTAACGAAAAAACAAAACCTCGATATTCATTTCACTTAGTTCAATACCGTGAAGTAATCGATCGGACAGTTATCATTGAACCTCGTTATTGGCCAAATATTATCGTCATCCCCATTGATAAACATACCAAAGTTACCACGCTTTCCATTACAAAAAATTATTGTACTATGTTCTTGGTCTATTGATCCAACACAAAATTATTTTATAGAGAAGTGTAAGCAGGCCGGTTTTGACATAAAAGTTTTTTTTTCTTCGCTCAATGAAGTCGTTTTAGTCCCGTAATGTACAAGAAGAAATCACTTTACTCGATGTTCTAATTTGTGTGATCTGTAAGACAACACTTTGTTTTATTACGACAACGTTCAAATTTTGTAAATTTTCTTAACCATAATATAATTTTTTCAGACAATATTAAAAAACGTAAAAGAAAATACTACGACTTAGACGTAAAAGCACGTCGGGAGTTTAATGAAGTTGCCAAAAGAATATGTGGTATATATAAAAGGGTGGACGTAAAATTAAGCGTTGGAATATCTTCACCCTTACCTTTTCCACTTCTCTTCTACTATACAACACAGAAATTTTCTTATCCTCTCTTTTCTCTTCAAACTCAAGTCCAGAAAAAAAAAATGGCATCAACATCATCTTCTCTCCACTTTCTTTCACTAATCACTCCTACCTTCACCAAACTCTCCGCTACAACCGCCACCGTGTCACTCTCTCTCAAAACCTTTGTCCCTTCGAAACTCGTCTCGTTAACCTTCCCTTTCAAGAAAACTCGGTTCTTGAGCCATCAAGTTGCATTGTCCTCGGAGTTTGAAGAGGCGCCTGTGGAGGAGGAGAAGTTCTCGGAGGATTTGAAAGTGTTTGTTGGAAACTTACCATTTAGCGTCGACAGTGCTACTCTTGCTGGCATTTTTGAACAAGCCGGTAATGTCCAGATGGTTGAGGTACTATAACACAAACTCTCTCTCTATATATAATATAATATGTATATGCAGTTATATATCCGGACTCAATATTTGTTGCTTGTATTCCAAGTTTTAAGCAGTGTGTTTGGGGAGAAAACCTCATGAATTCCGTAGAAGTGACTTCTTGAAGCATTTTGGAAATACATAGTGTTGGTGTTCTCAAGGTTTTCCATCATGTTTGGGGAAAATGTTTGTGATATCTTTAGAAGTGACTTCTCGAAAATCACTTTGCAGAAACAAAATGCTTGGAGTATGTGCTTTTGGTGTTCTTAAATCGTAAGTTATTAATATTACTTAGGAAAAATTTTCTTGAATTCTATATATAGAACTTGCTTCTAGAAAAGCACGTTGGAAAAACAAATGTTCTGCGTATATGTGCTCTTGGTGTTTGTAAGTCTTCCATATTCTTTAGTGTATAACTCAGTTATTCTTATGTGACATTTATAAAATAGTTGATAGTATAAAACTTTGCCCAATTTCAATGTCAATAAAATCATAAAGTACCACTTCAGGATATAGGATTCTGCTATTGCAGAGGCTGAATCTATGTGGACCTTTTTTTTCTGTTCTTGTGAGTGGTGCTAAAAGTTTATAATCTGTTGTTCTTTGTCAGAATTGGAGGTTGCTTCTCAAAAGCTAAACAAAAGTCCGCAGCAAACATAAAAAAAGTTATCTTTAAGGACTTTTAGCTCTAGAAAGCCATTAAACAATGCCCCCATTAACTTCTATATCCCCTATTTGTGTACTTTTCTCATTTAGGCAAATGATATTTTCGAATCACACCCTATGTGAGAGTCTGGCGCTATGGACTTTTTACATTTTTGAGATTTCACTTGCAGTAAGTGTGTGGCTATCACTGCGTTAGGTCCAATTTAATCAGCATTGGCCTTTTTAGCAATTTATGTTTTTGGGTAGTTTCACAATTGATGTTTGATTTCTTTTGTTTTGGTGATTAGTCCGATTAAGCAGTTTCTGTAACTTATTTGAGTTTGTCTGGCTGCAGCTTTTAAGCAAATAAGATGGTTTATTTGTGGCTGATAAAATGCCGGGTCATCCAATTTGAAGCTAATTAGCTTGGCTGATAAGCTAACCAAGAAATTAGATAAGCTCAAGAATTGCAGCCAAATAAAACCTCTAGTTTAAGCTAGTAAGCTGGACTTTATGGTGTCCATGAAAAAGCTATGATCATGAATCTGAGTTTGTCGCTTTTTCAGACCAAACATAAGAAAATATCAGTTTGTAAGCTTGTTTACTAAATGCAGTTCAGCTTTTAAGCAAAAAGGTAAAAGAAGGTGCGGTTACAAGCGGCGACCAAACAAAACCCTTATCCTTTTTTTCTGTGTATTTTTATCTTTTAGGAATTGATACTCTTGAGCACACACCTGTGATAAATTTTGTTTGGTTTAGGTTAAAAAAAGATTGGGAGAAGATACATTTCATTTTGATTTCAGTGACTCGTGCATTAATCTTGAATTCACTGATCTTTATTGGCTATCCGATTTAGTTGTGAATGTAGTATTTTCTTAAGTTATAGTAAAACACTAGCGGTCAGAAATTTTTAGCGCATTTAGGAATCATGGTTTCAATTTTAGCTTTCCTGAATTGTGCTACAATGGATTTCAGATCATTTGATATGATATAGATGTAATGCAGTTTTGAGCTTGTTGATACGTTCTAAGTATGACTTTATCTTATTTATAGGCAGTTGTATTATTTTTATCTGTAGCCAATCCAAACAACTTCACTTGTTTCCTAGTGTTCTTGAACATATTTTTAAATAAAAATCGGAATCACTTGATGCAATCAAAACTCGTTTAATCCCGACAAAAGCTTGAAGTTGGAACAGGAAGAATATGTACATAAAGTACTATACCTGCAGAATGACTAATCGTTGTATAAAATTTTTGGAGAGTAAGAATCATAGAATGTGATGAAGAGCAGACTTGCAGTAAGTAAAACAATTTTTCTTAAAAGGTGGTTGTTCAGTTAAACCAAGTTAACGTTCAAACGCAAAATTTGGTAAAATAAAAATCGGAATCACTTGAAATAATCAAAGCTTGTTTATTCTGACAAAAGCTTGAAATTGGAACATGTCAGTGAGTAAAACACAAATTTCAAAAAGGTGGTTGTTCAATTAAACCGAGTCATCAGACAATATGGACCACGAGTGCACCGACAAGTTATCCTTCCACTGTCAAGAGCTGGAAGTGATCGTTGCTCTGTGAAACCAGCCTCACGCCCCCCTCTTTAAGGACCATATGACCCAAACCTTCATCCGGATCACATAGCCCAACTCTTCACTTGGAACGGGCCAGCCAGAATTCGCAACCCAATGGGCCTGTTTGATGATTCAAGTCATTGTTCAAACCAACCTAATGCTCCTGCTCAAGTCACAAGTTGGAGCTACCCAACTCAGCAAATTGGCATTGGGAGGTGTGCATACATATGCAAATCTGTGTATGTATATTTTGCCAATGTGGGGTAAAATGTGGATATATATGACTCCAACTCCAAGTGCACATTTATGTGCTAAAATAAGGGCCTCTTTTGGGAAAGTTTGAAAAGCTGTATCTTTGGATTTCAACGAAAAAGACCCTATGCTTTTTATATATAGCCTAAAGCCAAGTTTTTTTTTTAAAATGAAGAGAGAAATTAGCAAAATTTCATGGACTTAATGGATCCATTTTTCGCAGGTTATCTACGACAAGCTAACAGGAAGAAGCCGGGGGTTTGGTTTTGTAACGATGTCTTCGGTTGAGGATGTTGAAACAGCTGTTCAACAGCTCAACGGCTATGTAAGTTTTATGACTCTCGCAAACTAAAATTATACCAACTCTTAGCAATTATTAAAAAACTAAAGCAAAATTGCTGATATATGTCAGGAAATCGAAGGGAGGGCCTTGAGGGTGAACTCTGGTCCTCCTCCTCCAAAGGGTGAATTTCCATTTAGAGCACCGAGGGGTGGTGGTGGAAGTACAAATTTTGATAACAATAATAAGGTTTATGTGGGAAATCTCTCATGGGGTGTTGATGACTTGGCCCTCAAAACCTTGTTTAGTGAGCAAGGGCAGGTCATGGAAGCTAGGGTTATTTATGACAGGGATAGTGGCAGATCAAAAGGGTTTGGTTTTGTGACCTATAATTCATCCGAGGAAGTCAACAAAGCAATTGAGTCGCTCGATGGTGCTGTGAGTATTTTAAAACTTGACTATCTTTGTTTTATGTTTTTATTGGGTTTACGTTTCTGCATTCTCGTTTCTGCGTTCTCATGTGCTTTTCTGGTTTTGTACACCAACTTAACATGTACTGATCTATAGTTTTAGTCACTGTTTTGTACTTTTGTACTGATCTAAGGATCCCATCAATGTCACCAGAGGAGGATCTGGTTTCTTGCTTCCTTTTCTGAACGAAAAAGTGCACTAGACTCATTTTAAATCCTTATTATTATGTATATATCCATCTATGATGATTTGAGGTTTTGTGATGTAAGAATCGGTCACTGCATTATCTATTTGTAGCAAATGTGTCTTTAAAGTATTTTTAAGTATCATAGGCGTTAATGCCAATTCGGGAACCTTCACTTGTTGAAGTAATCAAGCTACAAGTCTAAATCCTTTTTAATTTGCTTATTGTTTATCAATTTTAGCTTACTCGGGATTGTTTGCGAATTTTGTTTATCAAATGGAAAAGTGTTTTCGCGGTCTGTGCTCAATATCGTAGAAGATTATCTCCCTTTTTCTATTTTAGTTTTAGAAGTGTATTGGAGTGTTTGAATACTATTCTTAATGTAGTTCCCTTTCCACAACCTTGCTATTTCTTTGACTACAGGACCTGGACGGCAGGTCAATACGAGTAAACGTGGCTGAATCTAGGCCTCCGAGGAGTCAATATTAAGCTTCCAAAACTTTTATGCGATCATGAGCAGTCTTTGGGTAAGAATATATCGATTTTGCATGTATATATGATTGAAATTTCCCACAGCACCTTATGCTTAGAATCTTGCGATAGTATCTCCTTCCCTCCATTAACTTTTTATTTGTCTTATATTTCACATGGTTTGCAAGAAATTAAATCGAATTATAATTCCCAGTATTTCATATTTATAGGTTCCTCCATTATGTTTTACGAAGCCAGATGATGAAAGACCGCAAATGCTGAAAAAGCTGCCATATGGACATCCTGAATTTATTCTGTGATGTTATACAAAAGCTGTATTTCTTGTTGTTACAGATATAATAGGTACTAGAATTCGTGGAGTTTTCTTTCGGCTTTACTACTTATATGTAGTGCGTAAACCTGTCTTTGTGAATTTCATTGTTTTCAAAATCGGTGCAATGCTTTTAAATTCAGTATTCTAAAGATCATAAATAAGTTTTGTTGGTTAAGCACAATTCAAAGCTGAAATTGGCACTGAAAACCTTAGTTTGGATCGTAGGGATTACAAATTGTAATGCCCAAATATGTTTGGTCACTCAGGATTTTTCAGTTCGTCTGAAATTGGTGTCAACAGTCAACAACAAATGGTTATAAAACCATTCAGCTAGATTGGTTTGCTCTGGACCACTCTAGATGTGTGGGTATCATCCATAGTCCGGGGTTAACCATTCCCGGTGAACACAATGTTAGGGTTTCAACTTAAATTGATACTTAATAACAAGTTTATGTATTTGGTGATTTATATCACATCATACGATATTCCATACGTTCCTATTTAATTGTCCATTACGAAACTACGTGTAATTTTGACCGGGCAAGAACTTGTATCAAAATTGTCGGAATGAAAATTTTCAAAAGTATATAGTTCAAATGTTAAATTTTATGATTAGATTTAAAAAAAATTCATTCCGACAATTTTGATATAAGTTATAAGCCGGTTAAAATTGCACGTAGTTTCGCAGTGGACAATTAAATGGGAATGGAGGGAGTAATATATATTAGGCTAGCCATTGAATATATATATATATATATATATATATATATATATATATATTTTTATCCACGTTTGATAGGAATGTATGCTAGTCCGCCCTATATAACTTTTAATACTTTACATTCGATACACGATAAAAAAGATCAGACGTTGTAAATAAAGTACGTTGATTTTGTTTGTTTATTACTCCGCACAACACACAAATATGAATTACTTTCACAACCATTTTAATTTTCTTAAAGTTCAATTTTGTAAATAATTATCAAACTTAAGATATATATTTTTTAATCCCACATTGGATAGGAATGTATGCTAGTCCGCCATATATAACTTTTAATACTTTACATTTGATACACGATAAAAAAAGATCAAGGGTTGTAAATAAAGTAGATTGATTTTGTTTGTTTATTACTCCCCACAACACACAAATATGAATTGCTTTTACAACCATTTTAATTTTCTTAAAGTTCAATTTTGTAAATAATTATCAAACTTAAGATATATATTTTTTTAATCCCACATTGGATAGGAATGTATGCTAGTCCGCCATATATAACTTTTAATACTTTACATTCGATACACGATAAAAAAAAATCAAGGGTCGTAAATAAAGTAGGTTGATTTCGTTTGTTTATTACTCCGCACAACACACAAATATGAATTGCTTTTCACAACCATTTTAATTTTCTTAAAGTTCAATTTTGTAAATAATTATCAAACTTAAAATAGAGAATTAGACATATCATCTTATTCCGTTACTTATTATACCATTAATATAGTCAAACTCAGGAAAAGTTGAGTCTGTCAATTTTTTTTAATAATAATACCATCATTCTATTTTAATAATTACCAATGTACATAATCTAATTAATTAACAATTTGTAGTCACTATATTTTCCTAATTACGGATGTAGTCTAAATTAATTAACAATTCGTTTTAACCTGTATAAGTACAATAAATTATATCAAATCTGAATATTATGTTCAAAATAAAATATATTACGAGATTTATGTCATTACGCGTCTCACACGCAACGCGTGGGTAACTTTTACTATTATGATATATCTGAAACCAGCAAAAAAAAAATTGTTGATGAGGTGAGATTTAAAAGAATGAAACTTTTACTAATCGTGTTATTTATTTATCTATGGTACCATTTCTTTTACGAATAATTACAAGTTGTAACATCTACCTTAATTAAAAGCTTGTAGAAACAGAACATAGTGAGGTTACGTTGTTTTTTTTGTAAAGTTAGTGAGGTTACGTTGCTATTTAAGGATTAAGTGCATTGAATTGTTGCAGCGATTAAATAAAAGTTTAAAACAGAAGATGAATTACATGTGTACAAGTTTTGGTCTCAATATTTATTTACTTAAATTCGATACCGAAATTTGGCCTTTAAATAAACTTCTGAAAAATGGAGCCGCTGGAAATGTACCGAAAGTCCACAATTGGGACCTGCTTGATAGAAACATTGGAAGAAATGATATTAAACCAGAAACTTTGTCCTAACGTTGCAATAAAAATTCTTGTTCAGTTCGATAAATCCTTAGCGGAAGCTCTACACACCCGGGTTGATGAAGAGCTGTTATTTGAAGGGCATTTACGTATGTATAGATTTTGTGATAATGTTTGGACATTCGTTTTAGAAGATGCAGTGTTTGAGAACGAGTATGGACAAGAAGCTCATGTTGGCCGTGTTAAGTTAGTTGCATGCGATTCCAAGTTAGGTCGCAAAAAATAACGAATGAGTTGATGAATTATCAATCAGCATTATGGTATGGAAATTCAATCCCAAGTTGGTCAGATTAATAGACAACCACATTGTTTACATGTTTTACTTACGGAAAAAAAAAACCCGATTATGTTATCTTACTGTAATGAGACTGCTAAATTTAGCTGTAGTGAGACTACTGAAATATATTTTGATTCATGATTTTCAAGTTTGTTTGTTGACAACTTACAAGATCAAACCTCATCCGGGAGAGTACATTTTTTATTAAGGTACTAGTTAGTTGATTTATTTAGACATTGGAAAAAAAGAGCCGTTGAGCTGTAGAGAGAGAGAGAGAAATATGACGAAATAAGAAAAACCTCCATTGTTCAAATGCAAACCTTAGAAAATCCCATTAAGGCTCCATTAGAGCATATTAATAACAACAACAATAGTACTAACAATAAAGCCAACACCATTACAATCTTGCAAACTATGGAAAAAGAGGAAAAAGTATCCAGATCATTTGCAGAAGTTGTAAGCAACAAACAGCATCTAGCTCATCAAGACCCAACTTTTGTACCTATCAAAGACATTGGCAAATACAAAGGTGAGATCTCTATTAGATTTACTATGGATGAAATAAAAAAGCTTTCAGCACCTTTTAAATACACACTAGTGGGCAAATTTACTCATGGCAAACCCCAGTATGATGAAATCAATAAGTTCTTGAACACCTTGGGTTTAAAAGCTGCTTTTACACTAGGAACTATAGACCATAAGCATGTTTTAATAAGACTTTATCATGAAGAGGACTTTTTAAGGTTATGGATGAGGGGAAAATGGATCATAAAAGGTTTTCCTATGAGAGTTTTCAAGTGGACATATGACTTTAAGCCAGGCTATGAACCATCTATCACAACTATTTGGGTAAGCTTTCAAATGTTGCCAATCCATTTATATAATAAATCTAGCATTTTTTCAATTGCCAATGCCTTTGGGACACCATTGAAACTTGATAATGCCACTGCCAGTTTAACTAGACCTAACTTAGCAAGAGTGTGCATAGAGGTGGATTTGAAAAATGAACTAGCAGAAAGGGTTTGGATTGGATATGGACATGAAGAAGATGGAGAAGGTTTTTGGCAGAATATAGAATATGAAAATCTACCAAGCTTTTGTAGCAACTGCAAAAAGGTGGGACATAGCAATGAAGAATGTAAAATAGGGGAAGAAAAATATAAAAAAGGAAAACAAATGGAAGGCAATGAAAAAGAGCAGCAAAGAGAGGAGAAGAAAGAAAACAACAAGGAAAAGAATGAAGAAGAAGAGAAATGGGAAATCATGGGGAGAAAGAAGTCTTTCAAAAAGAATGGTAGACAGGTAACCTATCAAAGCAAAGAAGGAAAAAAAGAATGGACAAAAAAAGCAGCCAACAAAGAAGAAGGAAATACTGAACAAAAAGAAATTATAGAGGTGGTTGAAGATACCAGTGGGGAAGAAGACAACAGCAAACCAATGGAAGAGGAGGAAGCAGAACACCTACACCAAAGACAAGATGACATACAAATTAACCAAAATAATGAGGAAGAAGAAAATAGTAAGGAAGAAGAGGATGAGGGGGATATAAATAAGGGTGGAGCAGAAAGTAAGGAAAAACATGAAGAGACAGAGAATGTTGTGAATGAGCTCATAGTTGCTAAAGCTTATTTGGTACAAAGTGCAATCAATATGGAAATGCTAGAAGAGATACATGGGGAAAAATCAATCAATATAGAGAGGCACAAATATGCAGCAACAGAGCAAGAGAAAGAAAAACAAGAAAAAGCAGAACAAAAAAGGATGAAGCTAAGAGCAGAGCCAAGTAAAAATAAAAAATACACATCTTAATGATAAATCTAATCATATGGAATATAAGGGGGATTGCAAAAAAAGTAGTTATAAATAGGATTAAAAAGCTTAAAGTGATGAACAAGTTGGTTTTTCTGGCATGTATGGAACCAATGGTGGAAATGTGTAAAGCTGAACAATACAGGTTTAAGCTGGGTTTTGATAAAGTTATTTGCCAAAAGGAAAATAAAATTTGGTGCTTTTATAGTGATAGCATGGAAGTACAAATCACAAGTGAGATGAACCAGTCCATGTCTTTACAAATTGAGAGTAATATATTGAACAGCATTATTAATGTTACATTAGTCTATGCTAAATGCACTAGAAGGGAAAGAAAGGAACTATGGAGTTACCTGGAAAGCATTAATACAGTAGAGCCTTGGCTAGTTGGGGGAGACTTCAATACTGTTACAAGAAATGAAGACAAAGTTGGAGGGTCACATATTAACATAAATGAAGCTAATGAATGTGTAGATTGTATGAGTAGCATTGGAGTAAAAGAAATGCCTTTTATAGGGACCAGATTTACCTGGTGGAACAGTAGATATGGAGATGGAACAATATGGGAAAGAATTGATAAAATCTATTTAAATGATCAATGTCAAAGTCTTTTCAAAAAAATTAGCCTAGAGCACCTTAATAAAGTAGGGTCTGACCATTCACCCCTACTATTTTCAGCAGCTACAGAATTAGACTATAAGCCAAGGAGATTTGTTTTCCAAAATTACTGGGCTAAACATGACAGCTATAAAGAAATAATTAGAATAAACTGGAGAAATTATGAAGAAGGAAATGCTATGTATGTTCTTGCAGAAAACCTCAAGAGAGTTAAGAAAGGGTTAACAGAATGGCATAAGAAGGAATTTGGAAACATTTTCCAAAAAACAAAGGAGGCTGAAGATGATACCCTAAAAGCTGAAAAAGAGTTTGAGGAAGACCCATGTGATACCAACAGAACTAAAATGAATAAAGTAAAAGCTGAGCTTAAAGTACATTTAAAAAGAGAGGAGGACTACTGGAGACAAAAAGCCAATTTAAAGTGGATAAAGGAGGGAGATGCTAATACAAAATTCTTTCATGCCACTGTAAAAGCAAGAAGAAGCAAAGCTCAAATACATGGAATAGAGGATAAGGATGGGAATCAGGTTACCTCACAAGAGAACATAAGCAAGGCTGCTGTTGAGTTTTATATGGACTTATTGGCACCTGCAAAAAAAGACATGGGGCAAGATGATATATTAAATAACATTAATGGAATTATCAACAAGGAGGAACAAGATGAAATGGATAATTTTCCTGAAATGGAAGAGATAAAAGAAGCAGTGTGGAGCTTGGATAGCAACAGCACTCCAGGTATAGATGGTTTCACAGGTTGTTTTTTTAAAGCTAGTTGGGATATTATTAGTGAAGACATAAAAAAAGCTGTCCACCAATTTTATGCAGGAGCTGTTATACCTAAAGCTATTACTTCTACTTTAATAGTTATGTTGCCTAAAAAGAAGGTCATCAACAGTTTTACAGATTTTAGGCCTATAAGTTTAAGCACTTTCTGCAATAAAATTATATCTAAGATTATTTCTAATAGAATGTCTAAAGTCCTCACTAAGTTAGTGGCTCAGAATCAAAGTGGTTTTGTTAAAGGCAGAGATATCATTGAAAATATTCTTCTCACTCAAGAACTAACCACAGATTTACACAAAAAAAATGAAGGGGGTAATATTATTATGAAGCTAGATATGAAAAAGGCCTATGACAGAGTGGACTGGTTTTTTCTTATTAAAACTATGAGAAAGATGGGGTTTTCTGAACTTATGATAGATAGAATCTGGAGACTTATTTCTAATAACTATTTCTCTGTGTTGGTTAATGGCACTCAGCATGGTTTTTTCAAATCCACTAGAGGTCTAAAACAAGGGGATCCTATTTCTTCTACTCTTTTTATTCTATGCTCTGAGGTTCTCTCTAGAAAGCTCAATGACTTAATGCTGGAAAAGAAAATTAAGCCTTACAAAACCCCTATGTCCTGTAACCCTATTACTCATCTTGCTTTTGCGGATGACATTGTTATTTTTTCAGCTGCTGATAAAAGGACCATTAAAAATATTCAAAGAGCCATTAAAGATTATGAAAAAATCTCTGGCCAAGAAGTGAACTTAGAAAAAAGTAACATGTACTGTTCCAAACTTGTCAATCTCCAGAGGAAAAATGAAATAGCACATATCATGAATATGAGTTTTAAAAAAACCCCTTTTATTTATCTAGGCTGTCCTATTTTCAATGGTCGTAAAAAAGCTAATCTATTTCAGGACAACATCAATAAAATTAGTCAAAAGTTGTCAGGTTGGAAAGCAAAATACCTTTCTATGGGGGCTAAATTGGTTTTGATCAAATCAGTGCTGCAATCCATGCCTATTTACACACTTGCAGCCATTCAACCTCCTAAAAAAATCATTAAACAAATTGATCAGATATGTGCAAACTTTTTTTGGGGGGACAGGGAGGGTAAAAATAAATACCATTGGAAAAGTTGGGACAAAATTTGTAGACCAACAGCAGAAGGAGGTTTGGGTATAAAAAATATGCAAAGCATAACAGATGCTTTTAGTATCAAATTGTGGTGGAAATTTAGGAAACACAACACTATTTGGACACAATACATGCAAGGAAAATACTGTAGGAGAACCCATCCAGCTCAAGCTAAGCAATTGAAAGGGTCTACAGTTTGGAGAAGAATGACTAAGCTATCAGGAATAGCTGAACAAAGCATGAAATGGATCATTGGTAAAGGGGGAGTGGACTTCAACATGGACAATTGGATCGGGAATGGGCCTATAAATGTTGACTGTATCTCTAATAGTAAGATTCATCAATATCTAAATGAGGATGGTAAATGGAAAATGGAAGAAATACCTATAGAAGATAGACATAAAGTGGGCAAAGAACCAAAAATTTCAATAAATGAGGAGGATGTCCTTATATGGAAAGAAACAGTGTATGGCCATTTTACTCTTAACTCAGCTTATAACATTCTAAGGGATACATGCAGCATTAATTGGTATAATAAAAGTATGTGGGAAAAGGATCTACCTTTGAAAATCTCAGTGGGGGTATGGAGGATACTCAACAAAGCAATTCCATTAGACACTGAAATTCAAAAATTCCAAGTCCAACAAGCTTCTCAGTGTGAATGCTGCAGAAAATCAGAAGAAAGCTTAGAGCACTTATTCAGCAATGGACAAATGGCTAAGAAGGTGTGGGAGTATTTTCAAAATCACATGGGGATTAAAGAGACAAATACTACAATAAGGGGGAGACTTATTGAATGGGAAAAGGCAAAAGGTAGAGCTGTTATCACTAAAACCAATAAGATTATCCCTAACCTCATTTTGTGGAACATTTGGAAAAGCAGATGCAAAAGCAGAATGGAAGACATTTCAATGAAATATGAAGGTATAATACAAGAGGTTATTGATAGTTACAACATGATCATTAAAAAGGGACCCAAATATGCAAAAGATCTCAATTTCCATAATATACACAGTGTGACCAATCAAGGTAAAATTAAAATTCCTAAAACTATTAAGTGGGATAATCCAGACAGTACTAGCATCAAAATTAATGTGGATGGGAGTCTTTGTATTATTACTAATAAAGCTGGGATAGGGGGAGTAGTTAGAGATCACGCAGGGGATTTTATACAAGCTTTTGCAAAAAAAGTAAAAGCCACCACACCTCTTATGGTGGAAGCTAAAGCTATACATACTGGGATTAAATTAGGTCTACTGCTCAATACAAACATTATTATTGAGACTGACTCTCAAATCATGGCCAACATGTGTAATGATAAAGGACAAATTCCATGGAATATCAGGCTAAAGGTTATCAAAATTAAGCAATTGCTAAAAGAAGAAAAAGAAAGGGTGAAGATACAACATATCTTTAGAGAGGCAAATGGCATAGCGGATTTGTTAGCCAAACAGGCACGAGAGCTAACAACACCTATGATATCTAATGATTTGAAGGATTTTCCTAAAAGGATAATAGGGCTTTTGGAGTTGGAAAAGGTTGGTATGATCAACTTGCGTATTGACGAAGACGAAGGGGAAAATCGCCTGTTACAGGCGATGATATAGAGAGAGAGAAGGAGGCGCTTTATTTTGGCTTTTGACTTTTAATTTTGGGAAAGATTAGATTAGGTTGATAAGCCTAAAGTTTTGTTCGATTTGGTCCATCAAGTCTGTTTTGTTATGTTAGGAGGAGCTATATTACATTTTGTAACATTCATGCCCTCCTAACTTGTAATTTTGTGTATTGAACATCTTTTATATATAAAAGCTAAAATGTGGTCCATACCACAATTAATTAAAAAAAAAAAAGATTTATTTAGACAATAATATTTATTTCTGATCAAAGATGCTAACTATTCTACTAAAAGTGAAATTGCTTACAGTATCAATCCATCCTTGAAATGAATCAGTATTTCAGTAATTCTAAGTTTACGGCTAGGCAAAGCATTGCCACATTGGTGCTGAATATTATAAACAAAAGATCGAAAATAAAAATAAAACCAGACAGCTCGATTTGAAAATCCATCAAGTAGATATCTTTGAGTAACTTGAAATCTATTATTATAGCCAATGTTCTCAAAGGCGCAAGGAGGATGTTAAGCGGAAATAGGTCGCCTAGCGCCTAAACCCACTTAATCACCGTATAGTCCGCTTAATCCCGTCTAATATGGCTCCTGGGCTACGCCTAATTTGCATCACGACGCGCATTTTAGAACACAGCCAACGTTTCGTAGAATGGTAGGTACACTGAAGAAACTTTGAAGGTTGCAAGGGAATGATGGGATGGAAAATTAAATTTGAAGATTATGTTAATTATAATATCATATGGTCTGGGATCAATGAGTCATGGGTTAAAATTGATCCATTTGTTGATGATGTTACATTTCTCTATATGTGTGTATGTGTGACATAAATGGGAAGTTTTCGTTCCACGGTATAACTTATAAGTTTAACTAATGATAGTATTATTACTTTAAAAATAAATAAAAAAATGCAATACTAATGAGACAAAGTACCGACATTTACTTTTTGTTAGTGTGTTCACAAGTCACAACAACCATGTAATGAACAATACTAGGAAAAGGACTAATTATTAAAGACTTTTAAAGTACACTGCTTTATTCACCCATACTTTACCGAATCTGTACTCAAAACTCATGTGACACTTTCGATTACAGAGGAATATCTTGTAAAAGTACCATCGTATTTCCCCAACTATCAACAAGACTACAACTAAATAAATAATTAAATATCATATCTTCACCTAAAACCATGAAAATGATAACCAACCATTTCCTTGTGTCCCCCCTTTTGCAAGGACCCCCATATCCAGTCTACCTAATTACTCCACACAATACGACAATTATGAATTACTCGTGTGGATATGGGTCATATATGCATCACATATTTATTTTACGACCCCCAAATAATTTTAATATCTGAAAAACATTATGCACAATCTGGTTTTCAATCTGGGAACTGATCTGATTTTTGCAGCTGCCTCTCGTTTGTCAATTGTCTTGCGCAAGCCACCGGGACAAGTATAAATAACCTCCATAAAGTTAAATTAATTTAAGTAAAACTACACAAGGTCGTAGCTATGTTCCGATGATGACGTGGATATCCTAACCATCTCATTCAAGTCGGACACACTGTCTTGCAAGCTAAGTAACAAGTGAGAAGTACTAAAACTCATAGAAGGCTTAGTCATTGGCACCACAGGTACCTCGGCCTCACCCACGAGCATTTGGGCTACACTCCTCATACTGGGCCTGGCCATTGGGTCCGGATGTGAACAAGCCAGCCCAATTAATATCACCCGACTCATATCCACCTCATCAAACTCGCCACACAGCCTAGAATCAGCTGCATTTAGTACTATCCCCTCTCTATGCAAATTCCATACCCAATCCACCAAGTTTCCGTTATTTGTGCTTTTGCCCGCCCTATTTAAATCTTTCTCGATTGGCCTCCTCCCGCTCGTCACCTCTAGCACCACCGCCCCATAACTGAACACGTCTGTTTTCTCTGTCGCCCGACCGGTTAATAAATATTCGGGCGCTAAATAGCCCATCGTCCCAGCTGCCACTGTGGCATCTGGTGACCTGTCATGCTCCACTTGTCGTGCTAGTCCGAAATCACCTAACTTCGCATTAAACCCTCCATCTAACATAACATTACTACTCTTCACATCTCTGTGGATCACTTGGTTCTCACACTCTTGGTGTAGATACGCTAGAGCCGAGGCTACCCCGATCAATATCTTGCGCCTATGTGGCCAAGAAAGAGGATATCTCGACTCGTACAATGCCTTGTCGAGGCTACCATTTGACATAAAGTCGTACACTAACAAAATTTCGCCTTTCTCGTGGCACCACCCTTGTAATCGTACTAGATTTCTATGCCTAAGGGTTCCAATTATTGATAGTTCAGATAGAAATTCTGTTTTTCCTTGACCATTGTGGCTACATCTCTTAACTGCGACAATGTCACCTGTGTCGTGTAATACACCCTTATAGACCGTACCGAAAGCTCCGTGCCCAATGATACGAGTTTGATCGAATGTTTTTGTGGCCGTTTTAAGCTCCTTGTAGGTGAATTCCTTTGGCATTTTTATGAATTGCGACCCTAAAGACTCTGTCTTTTTCGGGTTTTTGAACTTTTTGGAATATACCCATATCAAGATCGCAGCACAACTGGCTAAGAAAAATGCACCAGCTGTTACGACACCTGCGACCGCACCTGGGTTTTGCTTACATAGTTGGTTATTACAGTTACTTTTCTTTGAAACTGTATTGTTTGAGCTTTGCTCTACACTGGGAGGAGGTGAGGATTTGACGGGATTAACCACAGGGATCGTCAAACTTGACGTTGGTGGTGGTGGTGACGTGGAATTCGGATGCGTGTCAAATGATGCTGAGAAACTCCACCACTCAATGTTGTGTACCTGTGGGAATAACAATTTTAGAACAATCACTTTTGATTGCATATTACAATTTGATTCAGTTTAAAACAAGAGAAAGTTGAACGAATTTCTCGATTACAAGTTTCCCAATTAGTTACAATCCAAGACTTCCGTATGTATGTCTATGAATTGGATGAACTGTAAATTCAATTTGTTGGCATGGAGTCATTTTAATGTTATGGTCAGTGATCATACTGTCTTTTGACAAACTATGACTGGAAAATAATATAAGATTACTTTCGAATGTAACTAAATTAAATAACTTTCTAGGGCCTTTGTTTGGCAGAATAATGTGATATGTATACAAAAAATAGAACTTCTAAATTATCTAATTGTAGCAAGGCATAGCTTATAAGTATAGAAGTTTCACAACATCTAGATATCCAACTCCCATCTCTCCTACTCATCTCAAACTCGGGTGATCGAGGAAAGGAATTACTATGTAAAGCGAGAAGGACGCATACACCCTTTATTTCTCTTTCACTGGTATATATATTAGAAGGGCTACGCATTTTTCCAGTCCACAATTTCTAAATTGTCCGACAATTACAACTCTGTGGTACGAATCGTACTTCAGAATCACGATATTTAACTTTTAAAATTAGGGCTTTAATACAGTCCGAAAAATCGTAACTCAGAGTTACAATTTGTAACGCAGAATGACATAGGACAGGAGACTTTTAACAAAATATGAGGCGTTTTGTGTATTTGTAGAGACGATTTAAAGTTCTAAGATGAATATAATCTTTTACATTTTATTTTTTTAAGTGTGTGTGGTCATTTTTAGCATGATGTAACTTTACAAGTCCATGGTAGCAAGGGTTAGTCATTATTTTGTCATGTCAATAATGTCAATGAGAAAGACAAAACATATGTAATCGTCTCATTCATTTGCATGAAGAACTCTGATGTTGAATCCAGTCCGAAAATCATAACTGCGTTAATAACCATAACTCAGAGTGGTTTTGACTTTTTCAAAACCCTAATTTAAAAAGTCAAAGAGTTACGATCCTAGTTACCACATCCGTACGATAGAAGTAGGATTCTCCGACCTCATTCAAAAACTGTGGAATGGAAAATACGCTAAAATATTGGAACAACTAGTCAACTATCCATACTTTTTACCTTTGTCAAGATAAAAAAAATCTTTATCAGTTTTCATATTTACTCATGTTTATGATTTTAATATACTATATCCTACAATGGAACTAAATGGTATACTTGTACTACAACCCTACTTGATATACTTTCTAAGTACTTAAATGAGTTTTTGGCGTTTCGATAGTACCCAAAATAAACATACTTGAATATCCACGGAACCGAAAGTTTAAAACTATCATCTTTATATTGTCTTAACATAAAACTCAACTTTTCATCTAATCTGCTATCAATTATCTACAAACTTTCACTAGTCTTAGTACAAATACAAAGTTTACAATACCTCAGTGCTGCCCTGAGTGGACCCGGAGAAACCAACGTACACAATATCGGTCATAAACTCAGCCAAATCAAGCGGAACCGACAAAACCGGCTCAACAGGCTTCTGATTCGAGTACGAAACGGATACATTAAGCCTCCGACTTAACCTAGAATAATCAACCCAAGCATTAACCAAATCGCCGCTCTTCAGATCCACCCCAACCACATCCAGATCAAAGGCCTGATCCGAAACCAATGACCCCAAATCCACCCCAACATGGTTCCCATTCACATCATTAAATTCCACATCCATTAGCGTATCAAACTCCACCGCCACATATACCTGTTAGGATTCGATAATCATATATAAGCTAAACAATATCACAGAATATAAGACACAGGTTAGTCAACATATTTTTTGGTCCAAAGTCAGCTTTAAAAATCTGTTTAAAATATCCACTGAAAATCCAGAATTTTTAATTATTTTTAGCTTTATTAGCCTAAAAACCATCTTATTAAATGCTAAATAATCTGACTATACAAACACTCACGGATTTTTAAAATCAAAATCCAAAAATCAGCAAGAAGAATCTATATACTTAAACTATCCTACTCGAGAAAATACCTAACACTAAAGTATATACTATAATTTTATACACAACATAACACTATATGCTAACAATACCGAGTCATCATTGATGGGGAGGCCTAAAGAGGGTCCGGGGAGGCCGAGGAGGGGGTGAGTAGGAGATAGAAAAAAGGCAAGGCCAGCGCCGATAGAGGCCGGGTTCGGACTTGAAACAGAAAACGAAAAGGTCGTAGAGAGAGAAGTAGGGAGGGGGATTGGGACGGAATAGAACGCAAGGCCCGACCCAGAGTTTGGTACGGATAAGTCACGGTTGAGGCGCACCGTGCCGTTGTTCCAGTGGGCTTCACCGAGGAGGGTCAGGGTGGATAAAGTTAACGTTTCCAAGTCGAATTGAATCTGGGTTGAAGGAGTTGAGAATGATGGGACTAATAGTGTAATTAGTAAGAATAATGTGACTGGAATGTAATTAAGAGGAATATATGGAAAGGTGTTCATTGTTGTTGGAGAATTGAGATGTTCATTTGAGAATTGTTATGCATAGTAAATCTATAATGTTGATAACAAGACAAGTTTGTACTAACTACTAAGTACTATGTGTATATATATATATATGTATAAGTACTATGTGTATATATATATATATGTATGTATGTATGTATCTATGAAATTTAGGTAATAATAATGAAGACAAGTATTGAGAGAGATAGAGAGGTGGATAGTTTATGTGACACGTGTGTTTCTAACGGTAGGATTTTGTTGATCGGTAAAGTTTTTTTTTTCCTTTTTTGTTGTTGTTTTTTTTCTGTTCACACACACACACACGAACATGCTTGGAGTAAAAGTTGTACTCCACTTAACTTTAGCAATAATGTCAACAAAGGAGGTAAGAAATTTTCAAAAAAAACAAAAAAACTTTTTTTTCTATCTAGAATACTATTTCTGGTTTTTTCTATCTAGAAATTACAGTATGTATGAAACTTTCTTCTTTTTTTTTATTTTTTTGAAAAGACTAAAAAACTTTTTTTTTAACAAAAAGACTAAAAAACTTAGTTGAACACTTGTTTACACGCACATTCCACATTCTACGAGTAATGTTGTGTCATGTAATAATAAATTATAAATGTGATGCTAAAGGTTGTTGGAGTTGACTATCATACTTTCTCATTTCCATGACATTTTACTTAGTCCCCAAAAGTTTTAATTTGAAGATCAATAGTCCTAAATCTCCAAATTAGGATACATTTTGGGAGATCAAACTTTTGTTGAACAAACGCAGATTAAGTAAGTTTTAACACACTCTTTGAGTTCTGTGTTCGAGCAATCAATGGTTATTCATACTTTCACGTGTCTAGAGCATTTCGTATTTCTATCTCATGGTTTTGTTTGTTTGATCTGATCATAAGAAAACTGTTTTAATTAAAAGTTTGAGGAGACTTTCTATCTTTTCAAACTCAAGATCACCCTCGGAACGAGTTGTATCGAGATTGGTAAATTTGCCAAACTTAACTCGTATGCATTGTTTCGATTAATTAAGTAAAAAAAATATTTGAAGGACGCTGCTTAAGTCGGTGATTTCCTGTTTCAGATACGCTTAAGTTAATTTGTTGGAAAATTACAACAAGATTCAAAATTACAATAAGTCGGTCAGTCACTCATTCTGCAATCACATTGTAAATTTGTAAGTATTAAATTGTGGGTAGTGGGTACAATCACACTGGTTTTATTCTAAAAATATCACACAAGTGCACTGACAAATCACTCTGTGAGGTATTATTTTTCTCCTTAACAAATAATACAACAAACTTGTGAATTGTGACAGGAAAACCAACTTTATTCAATAAGTTTCCACATCATGTGGGGGCTCAATAAAAATTAGTATTGGAGCATAAAATGAAAAAAATTGGTCCATTGGATTTGATCAAATGAGTGTGATTAAAGTTTTTTTTTAAAAGTGCAAAATGATACAAATAAACTCAACGTCACCATATAAAATCATTTTCTCTCTCTCCCTCATACATCCGTGACATCATCATTTCTCTCAAAGTCATAAGCCAATCCAAAATCTTATTTATAAAAAACCCATCATATAAAATAAGAATTTATAAAAATCCCAAACTCCACACTTCAAAAAAATCAGATCGTATAAAATAAATGTCTACCAACCAAAATATAAACTTATTTATATAAAAAAACCTCATAATCCATTTTGACAATTTCACAAAATAAAAATAGTAATAATAATTATCACCTACGGTGGTTGGAGAAAAAAAAAACATTAGTTAGTATGCGCAAATATTGAAAAAGTAAACTATTAAAATTGTTAATAATAGTGGATTATCAAGAAAGATGACGCAGAAAGGCTTTTATTGTTTATGTTGTGAAGTTCTAATTTGAAAGTTTTTAATGAGACGAGACTAATTTTTATTCAAATAACCCCACCCATCCACCCACCCACTCCATCCCATATGCCTATAATACAATATTATGATGGATAAGTTATGGGTGTCAACTTAAATAAGACTTAAGCATGTTTAACGGTATATTGGTTTAGTTAGTGGACCGACTGTAGATTCGTGATGAGCAACATATCAAGTTTATCATATCAAGTTTATCAGTGTGTTGTTTTAGACACGGTATTTAAATATTTTAATATAAAATAATAATAAAACATTTTTTTTCTTTTGATGAAAAAAATATAAAAGACTTAAAACTATTTTTGATATAACACATTTTTTATTATAAAACCATATCAAATATATAATTTATTCGTTTCCTTTAAAAAAAAATTAAAAGTTGTTTTATAAATGGAAAAAACTATCTACATATTTATTTACGAATTAAAAAATCCTTTTCCATTTTTTTTCGAATTTAATTGAAGGTATTATTTAAATTCCGAACTTATTGTATACTTTTCTTTTTATTTTTAATAAAAGAAACAGGCAAACCAATACCTACCTCTGTGGGTAGCGAAGAGACAGAGGGGGGAGGGGGAGCAACAAATCCAACGCAGCGGCAGCAGCAAACTCTGGGGATAAAGATAACTATGGGTTTCACTTTCAAAAAAAAATGACTGGGTTCCAGGCAAAGCTTCCGGCCACCGCAAATTGAAAAATGAAAAATGAGAAACGTGGCCTTAAAGGTGTACCCCAAACACAAAAGTACAACTAATCACAGCCAGAACTCGGACTGTTCTTAGCCGTACAATATGAGTCCTTAATATCACAATGTTAAGTACAAAATTAAACTATGTTTAGTACCAGAACACAACACTCAGGTAACGGTAATTATTTATACATAAGAACATCACATTTCAAACAGTTCCACAACAAATACCATAAGTGAACTTCACATCAGAGTCTTCCTCAAACTCCACCTCGGCCCATGGTCTGGTCTTGAGGAGTCATCATAACAAGGACGGGCTGGGCATTGAAACCGGGATGAGGGAGTCTCCTACGAACTTCTCGAGCTTCCTGGCACAGTGCGCATGCATGGCAGAACACGTGGGTTGCAAAATCGCATGCCAGCTCACATTGTTCACGTTGCACATCATCATCCACCAAACTCCCACAGCAACCGCACGATCTGGTCAGTGCTTCACAGCTTCCCTGTTAGTATTAAGTATTAACCAAAATGTGATAGATAACTTCATTACCAAAAAGAGTTTTTTTTCTTTTTAATTTAAAGAGAGGGCTTGCTTGATAGCTAAGAAGCAGATAAGATGGATTTCTCAAGTTTTAGAAGAAAGCTAAAAGGATCTCTAATTTAAAATTTAAAAAGCTTCTAGTATTTCCAGGAAAAAAATAAAATTTCAGAAAGTCGTAGCTTTAAAGCTAATCAACCAATTGCAGCCCGTTTTTTATGCAAGTAACCTTAGCTTAGAAGAGTTCTTTTCTGGAAGTTAAATGGTCGTACAAAAATATGAAAAGCAAATTTCTAGACCAAGAGGAGTACGATACCTCAATCCTTCAAATTTAAATTTAATAAATCAAATGAATTAAAAGGAATAAAAGAATAGCAATAACCTAAGAGTTGGACCGGAACTTGTTCAGTAGAACAAGAGTTGGTAGGGATTACTTGCGATGCAAATGCATATTCCAGTCAGTTATACCACTCTTAGCCTCTTTCAACTTTTTAAATCCAATTATTTACCACAACATTAATGGAAATTTGATATGCCATTACCAACACCAACACTTGTTAAAGAAAGAATCAACAAAAACTTGGAGTGCAACAGCCATCACTCTCGAATTCCAATAAAATGGATAAAACCGAAATTAGAGAAAGGGAAAAACATTACCTCCAAATTAAATTTGTGGCGGATAGCCGTACGTTTAGGATATGAAAACCACGGTGCCAGACAATTCCAGCCAAAGAAAGAGTTTCCAATCAAGTACAGGCCACAATAAGAAAGACAATGATTTGCAAAGGTTCCAGGAGCTGAGCCAAGTCTTTCAACATTGCTTCCATAAAGCATACATGGGGCCACACTTCCGAGGAGACCTGCCAAGTCGCAGGTCATTAAACATATGAACTATATGCATACACAGTAACGTAAATATAGGTCGAAAAATATTAAAAAAAAATCTTTTTTTTTCCTACTCTTGTTTTTCTTTTATCCAATACACTACTAAAATAATTGTAGATAATATTTATTAATAAAGCGTCATATTAAATAGGAGCATATTAGGAAAGTAACCAATTCTGCACACCCCAGAAAAACTGAAAAATAAATGAATAACGTTAAGGGGCGGATGAAAAAGGAACTCAATAGGCATTTCCTTCTAAAGCGTTAGACAAAAAAAAAAACGCGAAATAAGAACAACACATAAGTCGATTCCTAATGAATAGGATAGGTAGGTCAGTAAGATATGGATTGTGGCAACGTATCACTTGATCATCTGTCAGACTAGGTTCAAAATGAATTAGCGAAAAAGACATGCATTCAGTTAAGGTATAATTTAAGAAACTATCCTACAAAGTTACAAGAATGTGCAAGGAAAGAACTGAATTTTCTACAGCAGAGCTTTTAGCACATTTTCCATTTATTTATACAGTACAGCAACTTAAACTGTACTTTGGAGGGAGTATAACTTGCTAACTATTTTTATTATTCACCAGAAGACTCTAGGAGATCTGTCTCCTTTTAACCCATGCAAGGTGACTTCTCTTCCTTAATAGAACTAAGGAACCTTTCTTGAAAGTTAAAACTCAAAGAGTTCCAGATTTTCCACTTGTTGGTCACATTTGAAACACAACCCCTTTGCTTTTTTAGCGTCGAAGTTAGAACTGGCAATGGTTCTCCATATGGAAATTTAGCAACTTCTGTGAGTCTTTCACTAAACCTTTGGTATACAAGGTGGTTATGAAGGGAAATATATGTGCATCAAGTGTTAGGTACGTACCAATACTGGTACCCCAAACATAGCCAGGAGCCATAAGAAATTGGATTTGATTTGTTAGACGCTTTTTAACAAAGTATCTGCTGCTCATGCAAAATTGCTAATCCAAAAGCATTGATAACATTTGCAGGATATATTGATTTAAAGCTCAACACAATATTGTATTTCTTCTTTTACCCTCACAAGAAATAAACTTAATTTGTATGCATCAGATAAGTTTAGCCCAACACTGCACAATTCCTCAAACTAAGTCTTACAGTAGATTACAGCACCCGTTTTATTTACCGTCGCTAATTCCAAAAATAAATAAATTAGAATACAGTTACGAATTACGATTGAATCTTATTTCTGTAGCACTAAACAAAGCTATGAATTTTATTAGTGCTACTTCTATGAAATCTATACAAAATAATTCCAGAAAAGTATCCCAGAAACAACAATAGATATCATAGTAGAGTAAGTGATAAGTTATAAATTTCATAAAGTAAACGACTCATAAATCAGCATAGCATGGCATTTAAACTTACTTAACGTAATTGCAAATAACTAATTTTGAGACATGTTCATATTAGGACCAGCATAAAATAAATAAACTCAATATAATCAATCTGATTTGTTTCATCCAACAATTCCTCTCAGGTTGTCAAAGTTTTAGGGTTACTCCTTCATCTTATTTCCCGGATTGACTACTTCTGCTATTAATAATGGGAGACTGTGGTTTGGCCTTGTCGTGATTCCTTTTTTCTTGGTAATATAACTTTAATTTCCACAAACAAAAGGAGGCAGAACACAGGCAACCAACCATAGGTGTACCGTGTACATGAGTATCGTTTGCGCATTTCGTAAGGCATTCCTACTTCGAGCTTGACCATAAATTGAAAAAACATGGTTTTCAGGGTCATTTTATAGCTGATGTTACTGTTAAAGCAAACTGCAGAGAGACTTGACAAAGTTTCCCACGGTCTCAAAGTCTCAATAAAATTCCATCTGGTCCCCGTATTTTCAATCAAACCACTAATAGCCTCACCATTATAAGAAAATCATGAAAAGATAAGTTCATTATAATCTCTGTTTCCCCAAGCTCGCTTATAATCTTAAAAAGCTGATTCCTACCAGTTTAGGCAACAACAAAAAAAGAGTCTTTGCTGAAAGCTCAAAAAACCCATTTCGTTTTAAACTAAGTATAAAACATACAATTTGACATGTCAGTGTTTTCTAAGTCTTCTAAAGACAACATGTACCATGATTAAGTATTGGGTAAATATTCAGTTTAACCAATAACAACCCAAGTAACAGCTTGATCAAAACCCATGTGAGGGCACCATAAAATTAAAACATTAAATTCCTATTTAGATTGGTCTACTACATTATTTCTCAAGGTGGACCGGACTATGATATTTTTCTTCACATATCACCATCCTTTTATTATAATAAGCTAACCAAAGAATTTGCACATTTTATCCAAAAATACCCTTACTCTATTCTACTAGCTACCCATATACCCTAATTCAATTCAAATAATGAAATAAGTAATAAACAAATGCTCCTCTTACACATCTCCGTCCAATCGCATACATCCCCTGCGCCTCCTTCTATCACTCCTTATATACGATTGTTACTTTATTATATTTATTCAGTTATTGCCGTGAATTCTTGGAAAGCTTTTAACTTTAACTCGTTACCGATCATATATATGCCGCGGATACGATTACTAGTATATATAAATAAACCTACAAAGTGACGACATACGCAGCTGTTGCTAAACCTTTCGCTATCAGAAAATATCGAAGGAGGGACCAATCCTATAAGAAATCGAAACAACGGGTATCGGTGAGGCAAACAACTCAAAACCAAGGACCAAGAAGAAAATCGAGATCGCAGCTGCAAAACTCAGCTTGATCAGAACCCATGTGAGGGCACCATAAAATTAAAACATTAAATTCCTATTTAAATTGGTCTACTACATTATTTCTCAAGGTGGACCGGACTATGATATTTTTCTTCACATATCACCATCCTTCTATTATAATAAGCTAACCAAAGAATTTGCACATTTTATCCAAAAATACCCTTACTCTATTCTACTAGCTACCCATATACCCTAATTCAATTCAAATAATGAAATAAGTAATAAACAAATGCTCCTCTTACACATCTCCGTCCAATCGCATACATCCCCTGCGCCTCCTTCTATCACTCCTTATATACGATTGTTACATATTATATTTATTCAGTTATTGCCGTGAATTCTTGGAAAGCTTTTAACTTTAACTCGTTACCGATCATATATATGCCGCGGATACGATTACTAGTATATATAAATAAACCTACAAAGTGACGACATACGCAGCTGTTGCTAAACCTTTCGCTATCAGAAAACATCGAAGGAGGGACCAATCCTATAAGAAATCGAAACAAAGGGTATCGGTGAGGAAAACAACTCAAAAACCAAGGACCAAGAAGAAAATCGAGATCGCTGCTGCAAAACTCGTCCTTACGGCCGCGGCAAGCTAATAAGCCGGAATCCCACTGCGATCGTATCTGTTGCTCACCTTCCGCCACGTATCCCAGGTCTATCGCATAAAAATAGTGAATAAAAGAATAAAAAAATTGCTCTCATCCCTCACTTTGACCAATCGCATACATTGTATGCCTCCTTCTATCACTCCTTATATACGGCTGTTAATTTATTATATTTATACAATTACAGCTGTGAATTCTTTGAAAAATTGAACTTTATTTGTTACGGATCATATATAAGCCGCAGCTACGATTACTAGTATATATTCCCTCCGTCCCTAATTAAGTGTCCACTATTCCATATTAGGTTGTCCGAAAATAAGTGTCCGCGTTTTCAATATGGTAATTCTAATGCAACAAATTTACTCTCTTACCCTTTATATACTTACCATTTATAACTACAACAACAACAATTTTTAGGAAAAAAGTTACCCGCATTAACTTTAATTATGATATTTACAGGGGCAATATTGGTAATTAATGTATCAAAATTTAATATCCTTAAAAAGTAGCAATTTATAAGGGGGACACTTAAAAAGGGATGGAGGGAGTATATATATAGACCACATATGCAGTTGTTACTAAAACATTCGATATAAACAAATATCGGAGGGGCCAATACTGTAAGGAATCAAACAAAGGGTACCGGTGAGGTAAACAACTCAAAAACCAAAAAAGAAAGAGACTCACAAACTTTAAGATCGCTGCTGTAGAACTCGTCATTGCGGCCGAGGCATGCCAAGATACCAGAATCCCACTGTGATCGACTGATCGTGTCTGTCGCCCACCTTCCGCCATGTGTCCCAACGGATAACCATTGGCAGAGATTGCTTTAATTGCCGTGAATTCAATTAACTTATAATATTTTTTTCAATTAATGTTGTGAATTCTTTGAAAATTTTGACTTTATATGTCACGGATCATATATATGCCACAGCTACGATTACTAGTATAAAACTATAAAATATACATAAAGCTACAAAAGTAACTATAAAGGCAACTATTACTAAAACTTTCGACATCATCGGAGGGACTAATACTGTTACGAATCCAAACAGAGGGTACAGGTGAGGCAAATATCTCAAAAATCAAGGACTAAAAAGAAAGCGAGAGACAAACATCGAGATCGCTGCTGCAGAACTCGTTGTTTCTGTCGCTCACCTTCCACCACGTGTCCCAACGGATAACCATAGACGGTCCATCGCATAAAATAGTGAATAAGAATTAAAAAAAATTGCACTCTCCCACGCATCTCCGTCCCTCACTGACAAAATCGCATACATCTTATGCCGCCTTCTATCACTCCTTATATACGGTTGCTAATTTATTATATTTATTCAATTACTGTTGTGAATTCTTTGAAAATATTTGCTTTACTTGTTACGTAACATATATAGGCCGCAGCTACGATTACTAGTATATATAAATAAAGCTACAAAAGTGACCACAGGAAACATCGGAGGGACCAATACTGATACGAATCGAAACAAAGGGTAGCGATGGTGTAAAAACTCAAAGACCACGGACCAAAAAGAAAAAGACTTACAAACTTCGAGATCGCTGCTACAAAACTCGTCGTTGCGGCCAAGGCAGGCTAAGATGTAGTGAATTCTTTGAAAATTTTAAATTTACTAGTAAATTATATGTATATGTATATATCATACTAATACTATATGTCTAGAGGCCTTATGAGGCCTTGCAACAAATATTTGCAAAAAACTCTTGATAGTTTAAAAAAATTACACATGATGTTAGAAATTCAAAAACTAAAAAAAATGTAACTGCTTAAAAAAACTGCTCACGTTAAAAGTAGGATACCAATTATTTGAATTAACACCAAAAGATTCTCTCTCCTCCCTTTCTCAGGTAGTATTATTCTTCCCGTTATGTTTATGATTAGAAGTGTTTTTTTTTATTTAAAAATTGAGTTTATGTTGTTAAATACTTCACAACAATTTACACATCTACGCGTTACACCACGTATCACGTGGGTGCACATGCGCTAGAATATATATCATACTATTAATATAAGCAAACTCAAGAAAAGTTGAGTCTGCCAAATTTTGCTCATTTTTTCCAAAAATACCCTCATTCTATTTTAATAATTACCAATGTACCTAATCTAATTAATTAATAATTTGTCCTCACTATATTTTCCTGATTAGAGATGTAGCCTAAATTAATTAACAATTCGTTTTAACTTGCATAACTACAATAAATGATACCAAATCTGAATATTATGTTCAAAATAAAATATATTCCGAGATTTATGTCATTACGCGTCTCACACGCAACGCTTGGGTAACTTTTACTAGTATATATATATATATATATATATATATGCAGATGTTGCTAAAACTTTCGACATCAGAGATCATCGGAGGGACCAATCCTAATACAAATCGAAACAAAGGGTACCGATGATGTAAAAACTTAAAAACCAAGGACCAAAAAGGAAGAGACTCACAAACTTCAAGATCGTTGGTGCAAAACTCGTCATTACGACCGAGGCAGGCCAATACGCCAGAATCCCACTGCGATCGTGTATGTCGCTCACCTTCCGCCATGTGTCCCATCGGGTAACCGTCGGCAGTCCATCGCATAAAAATAGTGAATAAAAGAATAAAAAAAAATTGCTCTCGTTCACACTCTGACAAAACCCAAGTCAAATGAGGATGCCCAATTTAGCCATTTTTTTCCAAAAATGCCCCTATACTTTTTTATTAATTACAATAATAGCATACTCACAAAAAAAATATAAAAAGTAATAACTAATAACACTATTTATCCCTCTTTAACAACCAAACATTCTTTTAAGTCTTATCATATTATACTTTTTTTTTTGTATTATCCACATTTGTATCATAACTACATTTATTTTCCATATTTTGATTGCACTGCGCGTCACACACGCAACGCGTGGGGCACGATTACTAGTATATATATAAAACTACAAAAGTGACCACATACTTTCGACATCAGAAAAACATCGGAGGGACTAATACTGTAAGAAATCAAGAAAAGGGTACCGATGATGTAAAAACTTAAAAACCAAGGACCAAGAAGAAAAGACACAAACTTCAAGATGGCTGATACAAAACTCGTCGTTGCGGCCGAGGAAAGCTAAGATGCCGGAATCCCACTGTGATCGTATCTGTCGCTCGCCTTCCGCCACGTGTCCCAACGGATAACCATTGGCGGTCCATCGCATAAAAATAGTGAATAAAAGAATAAACAAAAATTGCTCTCTGCCACGCATCTCCGTCCCTCACTCTGACAAAATCGCATACATCTTATGTCTCCTTCACTCCTTATACGATTGTTAGTTTATTATATTTCATTCAATTACTACCGTCAATTCTTTGAAAAGTTCAACTTAATTTGTTACGGATCATATATATGCAGCAGCTACTAGTATATATATATAGACCACATACTCAGCTGTTGGTAAAACATTCGATATAAAAAACATCGGAGGGACCAATACTGTAAGCAATCGAAACAAAGGGTACCGGTGATATAAATAACTAAAAACCCAAGAACCAAAAAGAAGAAACAACTAAAAAACCAATAACCAATAGAAGAGACTCGGAAACTTAAAGATCGGATGGCCAATGTTGTAAGGAATCGAAACAAAGGGTACCGGTGATGTAAAAAACTAAAAACCCAGGAACCACAAAAGAAACAACTAAAAAACGAAGAACGAAATTGAAGAGACTCACAAGTCACAAACTTCAAGATCGCTGCTGCAAAACTCGTCGTTACGGCCGAGGCAAGCTAATCTGTGATCGCATCTGTCGCTCACCTTCCGTCACGTCACGTGTCCCAATGTATAACCGTCAGCGGTCCATCGCATAAATATATAGTGAATAAAAATATAAAAAAAATTGCTCTCATCATCCCCTCACTGTGACAAAATCGTATACATCTTATGCCTCCTTCCATCACTCCTTATATAAGGTTGTTAATTTATTATATTTATTCAATTACTGTCGTGAATTCTTTGAAAAATTTAACTTTATTTGTTATGAATAATCTATAGGCCGCAGCTACAATTACTATTATATATAAATAAAGCTACAAAAGTGACCACAGGAAACATAGGAGGGACCAATACTGATACGAATCGAAACAAAGGGTACCGATGATGCAAAAACATAAAAACCCCAAGGACCTAGAAGAAGAGACTCACAAACTTCGAGATCGCTGCTGCAAAACTCGTCGTTACGGCCAAGGCATGCTAATAAGCCGGAATCCCACTGCGATCGTGTCTGTCGCTCACCTTCCACCACGTGTCCCATCGGATAACCATCGGCGGTCCATCCGGTCAACGGCGGAGATTGCTTCTTCTCCGGCGGAGATTGAGGCTTGGTGGTGGTGGGTTTGGTGAATTCTTGTGGGATGAGAGGGTTTGATTCTTCGATATTCTTTTTCTCCATTTTTTTTTAGAGAGAAATTGATAGGAAGAAATGATAAAAGAAGAAGGGGTGAGAGATAGAGAAATAAAGGTGGAAACCGCGTATAATTAATTAATCGATGTGGCGATGATATTTTTGACCTTTTGTGAAACCGCGTATAATGGAGGTGCTAGAGTTACATGGGGGTGTTATTTGTGAGGCAAAAATTAAGCGGGATTACGAGGTAGGCGGAACGTAAAAAAACTAGTCCATTAGTGTACTAGGCGAGATTAAACGAGATTACATGGTGATTTATCGGTATTAGACGCTAAACAAGCTGTTTCTGTTGAAAACCGTCTTGCACCTTTTAAAATATAGATTTATTCATCGACCTTCTGAACGAATGTTCGATCTTCGGACAGGATTACAAAAGATATTGCACTCAATCAATTAAAACCAAAGATTGGGATGGGGAAGCTTGTGGGGATATTATGAATTTGAAAACTTACAGTTTGATTTTCGTACATATTTCTAGTCTTTTCGAGGTATTGATTATTTCGTTATAAACCTTCACATTCATTTTACGCTAGTTAGCATGCATATGATACGCGATGTCAAATATAATGTGTGTACAATAGAATGGTAAGATAAGTTTTGAGAGTTTAGGATACAACCGTTACTATATAGTATTGAAACTCTATAACTCTAGTCGAGTTAGTATCATTTATATTTTATATTGTTTTCTGGTTTATTTTACCTTTTTTAAGAATTAAAAATAAAAAATAGATTACTTTTCTATGGTATTTTCATGTCTTTTGTTTCCGCAAGCGTCTTTGGAATTAAAAAATCAGAACATACGTGATATATATATTTATATATCTTATCTAATATTTTTTTTCAAAACTATTCATACAAGATATATTGAAGTTAGAGTTGTACGTAAATTCGTATATATGTGTGTGTAACGTTTGACTAGGAAAAAACGAAATGTTTCTTAAGATTGCTGACCATTGAGCTTAGATTCATCAAGATGGACCAAAAGTGTTTTCGTTCGAGGCTCGTTTTCACCAAGAGAATAATTAGAAGTTCGACGTTAACCATATTTAGATCTTTAACGTTTAATTATAAGAAAAACCCTCATATAAAAACTTTTTCACTACATAAGTCATAATTATAACTTTCAAGGAAATACGGGAACACACGGATTATAAATTGCTACAGCCTACACATACCACATTGCGATTAAAACTTCATAAATTTTAAATTTTGACGAAAGACTAATTGGGAGTCCTGGAAAAAGCTTAAAAACGAGACTAATTTGTTCAGATTGGAATTCTAAAAAGAACGTAACTTTATAGTGAATCATTGGTTTTCCACTAAAAGTATAATCGAAACACGAAAGATACTAAAGTTGGAAAAACCTTTAAAACTAAATTAATATTTTATGCAAGTTGTTTGTAATTTGAAATTTAATTTATAATTTATTTTTTAAGTTATAAGCGTTAAGTGTAATTTATTTTTTTACTTTTAAGTTACTTTTTTCTTAACTTGTGGATTACTTTTAAAATTTAATTTGTAAATCATTTTACGTTATTATTAGTTAAATTTAACTTTGTTTATCATTTTTTATCATAAGTTACATTTTGTTATGATTACGCCATGGTTCCAAAAAATATTTTCTTGATAATTTTAAAAGTGTTGTAGGTTATTATTGGACTATTGAGCCTTACTCATAGTGGGCCTAAGTTGAGCTTTCTAACTTGTATAACCCTAACCTCTATGTTCTCTCTATGTCTCCTATATAATATATATACTGAGCTAATAAGACTCACAACACGTTATCAGCACTTTGCTCGCGGAGACTAGCATATACGCTTGCGGATATTGGAGATTTTGGGTAAACACACGGATATTGGATATCTATAAACCTTGAGTTTTATCCGGATTTAATTGGATTATTGCTATATCGGTCTTCACCAAAATACCGTGTGAACGGTACATAATTTATTTATTTAGAGCGCTGACCGGTGTTTATCGGAGCTTGTTACTGCATGTTATTGTTGACTGAACTCTTATATATCATGTGGCTTCATATTTATATAGCAACCGTGTATAAATACATGCTATCTTTTTGTTCTAGAATTGTATGTGTAAGAATAAATTAGTATATTATGTAAACTTGCAATAAACTACATGTTACTAGAAATTGAACTTACATGTTAGTTTGTCACTGTATGTTACCATTGCTTATATACTTAATGAAAAAAAGTTTCAAGGTTTACTAATTGCTACTGATATGAGTTATTACGGGGATAGTAAAACATGATACAAATGGGTTTATATTAATACTGTAATAATTTTAGTCATGAAGTACTAAAACATGCTTGTAAATTGAGGAAAATTATGTACTTATAAACATATAGTATATCTTCCGGACTGAATATGTTACATACTAAACATAGTAGGACTAGTTTGAAACGTCCTAAAACTATTTACTACACCGTAAAACACTTAAGGACTAAACTGTATTTTAACAGAAACTCCTGGACTGTATATGTAATAATCTTTGTAAATTGAATATAGTCTACTGTAATTACAGTAGTGATTCCTGTAGTATGTATGTTTCATTTAAAACAGTATATGTGTTCACATATGTATAAAATTCGGTCCATATCTACATAAATACATACATGATAATTAATTAAATGGCTAGTAAATAACATTGCATGTTAATTGAATTAATTTATGAATTGTCATGTTAATAATCACTGCCATGTAATATTATTACTGCTGTTATGTATAATATATGTAAATTTGCGAAATCATATATTTTCACATTTAAGTTGGAAAAATTATGAACCCTCCCCAACTAGGCTCACCTATTTGGATACGATGTCTAGGAAAGATATAGGCGGAAGTCGATATCCTAATGAGGTCGGGTTTTAAGTGGCATTCGTGCCCTCCACCCTCACCGTCTTTCCTGGTCGTTTTTCAAGTAGAGCTACCGAAAGGGGTTGACTAAATAATAATTTCTTCGAGTGTGTTTATATAGTGATATATGTTTCGCCGAATTGGTGTTTCAGTATCGACCCGTCGTTCGATCAATGAGAACCGATTCACATGAGAAGCAAAACTAATGTTTTCGAACCTGTCGTTTCGAAAAAAAAAGAGTTTGTGCTTGTGCAAACCATAAACATATAAACCAGTCGTTTTATATGATAAATAATCTAGAACTCCCAACACATGTTGGATGCCATCTATGATGAGGAAATCGCAAAGCATACTTGCGAAATGAATGTTTAGGCGAGTTATTTTACGCCACCACATGTTACTCACCCTGATGTGTGAAAATGTGATGCCCAAAATTTTTTTGGATGCCATCTTTGATGAGTAAAGCACGAGTTTGTTGTTACCCTCGAGATGAATGCTAAGGCGTTGATTTTATTCCGTCGCCACATTTGAGACATGATGACGTATATGGTGAACAAATGTCTGAAATTGACATATTGGAGCAATCCTTCACCAAAATACTAGCTTGGAAATTGTATTCCATAAGCAGTATCGTGAATTTATATTCACCATGTTCCTTTATCGCCCATCTGTTATTGGATAAGAAAATTGCCCTGGTGAGTAGTTTTAATCCTATTGGGTCAATGGCGAATTGTTTGCCTGATATTAATGCTCTTCGTGTACATTTTTTTCCCACGAATTGAGAACTAAGACAAGTGTTATTTGTCTCGAACTGTCGCGATCCCGATGAATCGCCTAGCCAAGCGAGATTTTAGACAATCGTCAAAATCGAAAACCTGTGGCTCCAAGACAGTAATTGAAAGGAACAATATGACCCGTTGTCACAAAGCAAGAGATAATGCTCAAGGAGGCAACTCTATGCTATAAAGACAAAGGTCATGCACGGTTACTCCTTAAATACTTCAAAACTATTACAAAGGTGAAAAAACTGATGTTAATGTGGTTAAAGCTAACTGAAAGGAAACTCTTGAGACCCCCGGTTTTGTGGCTCAAATGAGTTGGGGACCTTTCTTTATTGATTTTGATAAATCATTGAGCCATTTTTTCGCTCATCTGGATTATGTTTTCCATTTGGACCATACTTTTGAATTATGGTTTGCCTGTTTACGAAATTTCTTGAAATAATTTAAAGTGTTTTGAGCAAATTCCTTTGACAAATGTGACCAAACATTAAATTATGAAATTTTAGGCAATACTTGTGGGGTAGTTGATTTTTTTGGAAATAGTGGGTAACAGTGTACCACATAATTTCACCAACTATTTGCCTAAAAGAGTACTCAGTGACAACGATTCTGGACCTGTCGTTCCAAATCGAAATTTTGGTAAAGCCAAATTGATTTGTCAAATATGAGGCATTATACTCCTATAGGTCATGTCGCACCCTGTTGAGTTATAAAATATTCGAGAAAACCAGTGTTACCTGGTAATAGCTCATGAAAGAAATGAAATTTCTTTACATAGTCTCCACTCAAAAACGTATTTTAAAGGAGTTAAAATGTCTTTCAAGTGGTTGCCACCACATTCTTTAAAGCATTTAAAGTTACCTTATCATTTCGCCTGTCGTCGAAATGATAAATGATTTAGATGCTAAGACATGATTGTCTGTACTATCATTCGCATGTCGTCGATTGATAAGAGAATTTTGATATTGTGGCATTGACCGGATGAGATATTCCCGGGTCAAAAGACGATGGTTGATTTATAATCGCATCGCATTTGGATTCTCTTTGAGAATATATTTCGTGATTAATCCGAAATTAATGCCACTAATGCTCACTTTGAAAGACTAGTATGTGTAAAGATCACAAAAATAACTCGTAGAATTATTGTAAAGAATTGAAGGAGTTATTGTGGACTTATCCAACCATAAGACGGACCATAAATATAAATGGTTATGGTTGATGCATCGACAATATGGTCACAAATTTAATGTTGTCCACATAAATGCAACACTTTCCAAACTTTTAGCCCTATCATTAAGTTGATGGCTCATGATCCGGATTATCCTGAAAAGTCTAGTCGACTTGATAATCCCGAAGAGTAAGAATCGAAAATTCGATTTGAATTACTTGAGTTTGGAAATTGAAATTGAACATCCTGTCGATTATGTTCAGACCCAAATGAACTCACGGAAAGTTTGATGATGCGACTGCAAATGGTTGCACGCACTTCTTGGTCTTGCACACCAAGATTTATATTTCCGTGTGGGGTCATGCTATTTTGTTGCATTGGTCCATTATGAGGCCCATAGACACTCAAACACCATATGCGTACCAGCTAGTTACTGGTTATGAGCCAGAAGTCTCATATTAACGCGTGTTTAGAGTGATTAATTAATATTTTGATTGATCCACTATAGCGTTCAAAATATGGACCTCTGAAGGGGACATAAGTCGATTATGAATCCCATGCCTATCATTTGATAGAGTAACCTTGACAAGCGATCTCTTTACCGCATGATATGCGAAAGTGACATCGCTAAGACTGTTCTCCCCGTCATTAGGAGGAGATTTGCACGTTACCGTTGACAAGGAACGACGTGAAGTAACGTGGCATAACCCACTCAGTCTTAGCTTGATCCCTAAACTGCACTTAGTGATAAGTAAGTGCATAGACTCCCTCAAGTCTAACTAAATGCCAGACGCATTTAATGACTTTATGAGATGTCACGAGATCATTTATACCTACTGCAAAATACTTGCAAGGATAGACGTCCCTGTCGGACGCCGTGTTCCTGTCGTAACACGTTGCTTTGGCCGAACCCGCCAAGCAAATGACGCTGCCGTCGGCCGTCAGTCTGTCATCCTTCCTAAGATATGAGGAAGTTGACCGGTTCTTAATTCATTCAGCCCCAGAGGTGGTGAACTGAAACTCGTTTGTCACACGAGATTATAAAGGATCAAGGAGATGTGTGATTTCCTCCTCATCCTAAGAATCTCGAAATATCTGTCGATCATGATATCTTAGACGATATTGAAGCGAAACGAGACTGTCATTGATTACTTGTTCATATATTCGGTGACGACTGATAATATGAGCAAATTATGACAGGGAACCATGTACCGTTGCCTGAATTCAACGTAGAATAGACTGGACTAATGGAAACTTACAATCCAAGTAGACTCCTTAGCGAAAGTGTGTTCGGACCTGTAGCTCCAACACCACCAATGTTAAATGAGTTCGTTTATTTGGTTATTCGTAAGGAAGAGTGATGAGAATAATGAGATTCTAACATGCTCGTCTAGTAGCGCAAGGCTTCTCGTGGAATTGATTACGAGATGGTTTATTTCCTCGCAATGGACGTTATAACGGTCCTCTATTTTATCAGTTTACTAGTTTCCGGAAAACTGATTATGCAGCATGTGATTGTGGTCATGATCTTATCTCTGTGGGGATTTAGACTAGAGATGTGGATGAAAGTCCCTGTGTGACTTCATAATGCTTGAATCAAGTAGTTCCTGACCACGGAACACGATCTCAATTGACTGAGACGTTCACTATATGGATTAATATAATCCGAGCGGATGTGGTATACCCGCCTAAGTGAGTACTTGATTAGCTTGGGATACTTGAACAAGTATTATGCCCTTGAGTGTTTTATTACGCGATCCATTTTGGATTTGCCTTCGAGATGAAGGATCTTGGAAAGAAACGGTAGTGACTCGGCCTGATAATTGAGTCCCGTAAAGATTGAATCTAAGTCCATGATTCAGACTACACCTAGAAGGTGTTATGACGCTAAGTCGTCAGATTCTTCCATGATCGTTCGATCACTAGACATTGATATAGACCCAGTCCGTTCCTGATGTGACGATGAAGAGATATTGAACCATGATGTTCATATCTAAGTACAATAAGCGCATCATTGTACTTGGTCTAATGTGCTAGGATGAACATCTCGTATGTTGTGAATGGTATAGCTCGAGACAACATTGCGCTATCACGCTGCCATCGAAATGGCACTAAAGACACATTCCCTTACCTTATGGTAATTTTGGAAGTGGGCTAGTTTATCCCATTTGCGTCATCGAGTGTACCTACCCCCTTTGGTACTCGAATTAACGCAACCCTTTTTTCGGTTATACCGATGCCGGTTACTTATGAGACCCGCATAAGGGATATTCCTAACATGGTCTGTCTTTGCCATTAGCAATAAGGCGATATCTTGGAGGTCTTGGAATGACTCCAAACGAATCACTCTGATCTACTCGTGCTCTATGAGACGACTAGAGAGTGTATTAGCCATATTTGAATTACATATGCTCTGTCTCATGATAGAGATAAAATACTTGTCTTATTTGAGGACAACTTGTTGTTATCGATCAAGAGACATGACTAGATTATGCTATTTAGCATTTCTCGCCGAAATTAATCTTCACATATGAAGTTTAAGAGCATCCAGTTGAATGCTCGTTCTATTCCACGTTAGATTTTCTTGCATCCAGTCGTGTGCAAGTAAATGAAGCATCCAGTCGAATGCTCGTACTCTTTCTTGAAATATGAAATTCTTACACCCCGTTGTGTGCAAGTGAGGGGGAGCATCCAGGTGAATGCTTATTGTACTAATTACTACTTAGTCGAAATTCTCGCACCCTGTTGTGTGCAAGTGAGGGGGAGCATCCAGTCGCATGCTCGTGTACTCTTTTTGTCCTTAGACCAAGGTTTTTTCCCGCTGGGTTTTCCTTGGCAAGGTTTTTAGCGAGACACGTTCCCATCTTATCTCACTTAAGATTGCCGAATTAGGGGAGTATCCTGTTGTATATTTCTTACCACTGTGTACTCTTTTGTCCTTCGACTAGAGGTTTTTCCCACTGGGTTTACTCTAGCAAGGTTTTGATGAGGCACCTGTTTTGTGGTTGATCCCCTGTTACTACCACTGTTGCACTCTTTTTCCTTCGATCAGAGATTTTCCCATTGGGTTTGCTTTGGCAAGGTTTTGATGAGGCACACTGTTTTGTGGTTAGTTACTTACATGATATTTCGGCTTATATCATTCGGCTACACAGTTTATCATAGGTACCGGTTTTGTCCCACACTGGGTTTTTCGTCCCTAAGGTTTTTATGTGTTTAGCACTGCGAATGAACTCGACTCAGATCGACTGCATGAAGACGAAGAATTCAAGACGTCCAAAGGGTGAGTGTTGTAGGTTATTATTGGACTATTGGGCCTTACTCATAGTGGGCCTAAGTTGGGCTTTCTAACTTGTATAACCCTAACCTCTAGTATATAAAGAAGGTTAGGGTCCCCTTGTATTGATACATTCTGATGAATAAAGACCTACTGTTCCCTCTCTCTATGTTCTCTCTGTGTCTCCTATATAATATATATACTGAGCTAATAAGACTCACAACAAAAAGAAAATAGTTTACTTAATTTTCCTCTAATTCTGGACAATATTTACATGAAAAACAAAATTTTCATTAAAACAAACACAGATAAAACTATATTTTCTAGCCTCTATTTTTCTTCGAAACAAACCGAGCCTACATTGCAGTTTAATTACTAGTACTCTATCCGTTTTAAGAAACAACATGATTATCCAGCTTTTACACCTAATTTCCAAATTTTAGAATTAGGTTTTTTCTCACATATTCTATTTAAACTATTGTAAGATCATCTATATCGGTGTAGCTAGTTTTCATTAGTTTTAGTATGACACGTAGACAATAAAGTGAATTTTATTTTACACATTAACACTATAACTTTTGGTACATATCATTTAAAAGGTACATTGGAGTTGGAGTATTGGACTTTTAACTTTAGCAATCATTTACACCCCACATTAGACTTGTTGGTTATTATGAGAAGACTTATAGAATAATATTTATTTATGAGTAAAACATATAAAATATTAATGTTTTAAAATAATACTCTTTACACTTTAATTTATTTTGAAAGTAATTAATTCTGAAATTTAACACAAAATTTATTCAAAATTAAGGTAATAATAATCATTTGGTAACCATTTATGAAAATATAATCAAGTAAGAATTATTCCAAAATTTGTTGCCTTCAATTTTCTCCTTCCAAAATGAAAGCACAATTAATTATGCAAATAACTTTGTAATATTGACGTACCAACAAAGGAGAGGTAGAGAAAAGTTAAAATAAATTAATTTTAGAATTAATGGCTCACCCCCACTTGCTATCTTTCCTTATAACTGTAAAAATACTTTTATAGTTTTTTTGCCACATCAGTATTTAACATAAATATGACCAATGTGCAACTAAAATTTAATTTTAGAAAAAATACTACACTAACAAACAAGTTGAGGTGGCCATCGGAGATGCTCTAAAACTTGTTATATTACAAAAAGTTTATAATCACGAAAATTAAAATTAAAAGTGCAACGGGTCAAAAAAAAATCATTTACTTTTAATTTGAAGTGGAGGGTTTATTAATTTAAAATTAGATAATAGTTTAATATACAAATATTTTATACTCCGTAAAGCTCTCATTCGTGTTCAAATTATTAAAAAATGTATGTTTCAAAGTTGGCGTGATGTTTAGTAAAACTCAAATTGACTCACTCATTTGAACGACCTAACGAAACTCTTCATCCGTTTTCACGATTCAAAATGATTTTTCGATTTTTTTTTTGTATCAACGTTTTGTTTTATTTCGAAACCGTTTGTTAACTTTTTTTTGTGTGTAAAATTTCAACTTTTTTACATTTTTTTGTGTTTAATTGTTTATTTGACAATTTATAGTTAATTACGGTCAAAAATTACAAATATATATATAAAAGTGGAAATTTTACAGATTTTTTTAACAAACAATTTTGAAATAAAATAAAACGTTGATAAAGAAAAACGTTTTCGAAAAATTATTCCTAATCGTGAAAACGGAATGGGAGTTTCGCTAATAGTTCTTGGCTCAAAAGTCAAAACACTTCGATATAAGCATTGAAAATGCCAAAATTTTGAATTATGGACACTAATAACAATCAGAGAGTGTTAGACACGTAATCAGTAGAGCGTGTACATAATAATACGTTTGTTTTACGTAGACTCTAACAGTAGTCTCATGGCTCTCCTCTTGTCGCTATACAGTGTATGGAGTATTAATTAATCCATAGCACGTGCCGACATGTAATTTTAATCGGATTTGAACGTATAACTAAATTATAGAAATGAATTTTTTTTTTATATAATTTAAATGTTAAATAATATGATCGAATTTAAAAAAAAAATTATTTCTGTTGTGTGACATATTAGCTCGTTATAGATATATATAGAGATATGTATAGATATAGAGAGAGGTATGAGAGACAACAATAAGGGAGACTTTATTAATCAGAATGTATGAATCAATATCAAATAGAAGACCCCTAACCCTGTTTATATAGATAGAGAGGTAGGGTTACAAGCCCACTTGGACCCATAAAGTACAAGCCCAATAGTTCAATAATATCTTACAATAATTTCGATAATTTGAATAATTTATTTAACTGTTAAAATTACACATCATTTTTATTTATACAATGTGGTACGGGAGTCATAGAAGATTATAACAAAAAAAGATGGAGTATCATTCTATTATAATAATACAACACAAATGACTATGTCCAGTTTTACCTATTTTCTCCGAAAACACCCCAATCTTTATTACTAATTACTTATTTACATTTATTCAATTCAAAATATAAAAACCACAAAAAAATCATTATATTTTCAAAATAATTATAATTGTTGTAAGATATTATTGGACTATTGGGCTTGTACTTTATGGGCCCAAGTGGGCTTATAACCCTACCCTTCTATCTATATAAAGAGGGTTAGGGGTCTTGTATTTTATATTCATTCATATACATTCTGATTAATAAAGACCCTGTTGTTGTCTCTCTCTATACATATCTCTATATATATCTATAACGAGCTAATATGTCACACAACACGTTATCGGCACTTTGCTCGCGGATAATAGGATATACGCTCGTGGATATTGGAGATTTTTGGTAAACGCACGGATATTGGGTATTTATAAACCTTGAGGTTTATCCGGGTTTTTTTAGTGTTTTGCTATATCGACCTTCACTAACATACCGTACGTAAGGTACCGAATTCAAAACTTAATTTATTCCATATATGTGATCGCACGTATTATTTTATGGATAACTAAAATATGATAAATATCCCGTAGTATATAATCCATGTGTATTAGATTTTGTTACTTGTATGGATAACTATATATGATCGTAACAAAATAACCCAAATTGCATGTATTTGTTGAAGAAAAAAAACTATGCGTGATAGATTTTTTTTAATGTATAACATGTATTAATCTGTGGGATTAAATCTGTAAAAAAACTCAAAACAGTAGGACTGTTTTGTAATTCGCTGAAACTATTGATTGTGCATGTTAATTACTAAAGGACTAAACTGAAAATTGTCTGGAATTATGGACTGAAGCTGTAATAATGCTGTAAATAGATATATAGTTTGCTGAAATTACACGGATAGTCCCTGTAGTATATTACATGTATAAAAACAGTATATATGTGCTATAAAAGTCAATATTCGGTCTAAATATTCACCCACATGCATATATATATTTATTAAAAAGGCAAGTGAATAAAAATTGCATGTTAATTGAATAAATTGATATGTTTCCATGTATATTTAACAACTTTGCATGTTAAAAATTACCATATATAAAATTAATTGGTAATTAAAAATATATTGCTTGCTTGCATGTTAAAACTATCATGTATAAAATTACTTATATGGCAATAAACCGTAGATAATTGATTGATATTTTATTAGTATAATCAACATATCTTTTGATATTACCATAGATATAAATATACCATATGACTAGGGGTGGGCACGGGGCGGATTGGGGCGGATTGGTCGCAATCCTAACCCGCCCCGTAAAATAAATAGCGGGACGGATTGGGGCGGATTAGTGAAATTCAAATCCCAACCCAACCCAACCCAACCCATTATAATTAAAACCCCAACCCAACCCAACCCAACCCATTATCAAGCGGGGCGGATTGGGTGCGGGTTGTTTCTTGAATTTTCATTTTAGTCATTAATTTTTCATTATTTCGCATAATTTACCTAAATATTTTTTAAAAAATAAATCTTTCAAATAGAAATATAAACTAAAAGTCAACCAAAATACGTTTAGAATGTTCGGAACAAGTAACAAAGCTAAAACAAAACAAAACAAAACAAATTATTCTTCATCAACATAATCAAAATAAAGCTCAATAGCTAATTGAATCCACAAGTTCAATAGATACAGATTTCGTAATAACTTTATATAACTTCGTATTTGACTATACTTCAATTACAAATAAAGTTTTTAAAAATAAATTAACCACTCATACTAGCTAGACCCAGATTAAAAATTCCTTCTTTTTATAAATACGAGATAATACATTGAATTTATAAGACAATATATCAATCGAATCATTAACCTTAAGTTTGGACAATGCAAAGATTTTTTGTCTATATATATAATTTTTCTTAAATCAATACTATTATAATATAGAAGCTCTTATTAAAAAAGATCTTGAGAAAATTTATATTTATATTATATATATATATATATATATATATATATATATATATATATATATATGCGGATTGAAACGGGTTGGGGTGGATTAACCCGCGGTTTGGAAACCCCAACCCTAACCCAACCCACGAATTTTTTTACGGATTGGGGCGGGGCGGATTTAACTTTTTTTGACACCCAACCCGCCCCAATCCACCCCAATCCGCACGGATTGGGTTACGGGGCGGGTTTGCGGATTTTTTGCCCACCCCTACATATGACAGTTAATTGTTTGATTTGATCAAATTGATTTGATTTGATTTGGTATGATATAATTTGTGTGATTGATAATCCTGAATTGATTTAGTTTATCACCAAATCTACTGCATGATTATATATATATCATGAATATATTTTATACTGCCTTGTATATATATATGTGGTTATCTAGAATAGATATACCTGTTATTTATTGTCATGAATGGTAGAATTGCGAAATCATAAATATTCACATTTAAGTTGGAAAAATTATGAATCTTCCCCAACTAGGCTCACCTATTTGGATACGATGTCTAGGAAAGATACAGGCGAAAGTCGATATCCGAATGAGATCGGGTTTTAAGTGGCATTCGTGCCCTCCACCCTCACCGTCTTTCCTGGTCGTTTTTCAATTAGAGCTACCGAAAGGGGTTGACTAAATAATAATTTCCCCGAGTGTGTTTATATAGTGATGTATGTTTCGCTGAATTGGTGTTTCAGTATCGACCCGTCATTCGATCAATGAGAACCGATTCACATGAAAAGCAAAACTAATGTTTTCGAACCTGTCGTTTCGAAAAAAAGTTTGTGCTTGTGCAAACCATAAAAATATAAACCAGTCGTTTTATATGATAAATAATCCAGAACTCCCAACACATGTTGGATGCCATCTAAGATGAGAAAATTCGTAAAACATACTTGCGAAATGACTGTTTAAATGTTGATTTTAATCCGTCACCACATGTTACTCACCCTGATGTGTGAAAATGTGATGCCCCATTTTTTTTTGGATGCCATCTTTGATGAGTAAAACACAAATTTGTTGTTACCATCAGGATGAATGCTAAGGCGTTGATTTTATTCCGCCGCCACATTTGAGACGTGATGACGTCTATGGTGAACAAATGTCTGAAATTGACATATTGGAGCAATCCTTCACCAAAATACTAGCTTGGAAATTGCATTGCATAAGCAGTATCGTGAATTTATATTCACCATGTTCCTTTATCGCCCATCTGTTATTGGATAAGAAAATTACCCCGGTGAGTAGTTTTAATCCTATTGGGTCAATGGCGAATTGTTTGCCTGATATTAATGCTCTTCGTGTATATTTTTTTTCCACGAATCGAGAACCGAGACAAGTGTTATTTGTCTCGAACTGTCGTGATCCTGATGAATCGCCTAGCCAAGCGAGATTTTAGACAATCGTCAAAATCGAAAACTTGTGGCTGCAAGACAGTAATTGAAAGGAACAATATGGCCCGTTGTCACAAAGCAAGAGATAATGCTCAATGAGGCAACTCTATGCTATAAAGACAAAGGTCATGCACGGTTACTCCTTAAATAGTTCACAACTATTATAAAGGTGAAAAAACCCGATGTTAATGTGGTTAAAGCTAACTGAAAGGAAACTTTTGAGACCCCCGGTTTTGTGGGTCAAATGAGTTTGATATCTTTCTTTATTGATTTTGATAAATCATGGAGCCATTTTTTCGCTCATCTGGATTATGTTTTCCATTTGGATTATGATTTTTCCATTTGGACATACTTTTGGATTATGGTTTGCCTATTTACGAAATTTCTCGAAATAATTTAAAGTGTTTTGAGCAAATTACTTTGACAAATGTGACCAAATTTTAAATTATGAAATTTTAGGCAATACTTGTGGGGTAGTTGATTTTTTTGAAAATAGTGGGTAACAGTGTACCACATAATTTCACCAACTACTTGCCTAAAAGAGTACTCAGTGACAACGATTCTGGACCTGTCGTTCCAAATCGAAATCTTTGGTAAAGCCAAATTGATTTGTCAAATATGAGGTGTTATACTCCTATAGATCCTGTCGTATCTTGTTGAGTTATAAAATATTCGAGAAAACCAGTGTTATCTGGTAATAGCTCATGAAAGAATTAAAATTTCTTTACATAGCCTCCATTCAATACGATCAAAAACATATTTTAGAGGAGTTGAAATGTATTTCAAGTGGTTTCTACCACAAATTTTAAAAGCATTTAAAGTTACCTTATCATTTCGCCTGTCGTCGATTGATAACAGATTTAGATGCTAAGACATGATTGTCTATACTATCATTCGTCCGTCGTCGAGTGATAAGAGCATTTTGATATTATGGCATTGACCGGATGAGATATTCCCAAGTCAAAAGACGATGGTTGATTTATAAGCGCATCGCATGTGGATTCTCTTTGAGGATATATTTCGTGATTAATCCGAAATTAATGCCACTAATGCTCACTTTGAAAGACTAGTATGTGTAAAGATCACGAAATGAACTCGTAGAATTCTTGTAAAGAATTGAAGGAGTTATTGTGGACTTATCCAACCATAAGACGGACCATAAATATAAATGGTTATGGTTGATGCATCGACTAGAGGTCACATGATTATTGTTGTCCACAGAAATGCAGCATTTCCCAAACTTTTAGCCCTATCATTAAGTTGATGGCTCATGATCCGGATTATCCTGAAAAGTCTAGTCGACTTGATAATTCCGAAGAGTAAGAATCGAAATTTCGATTTGAATTACTTGAGTTTGGAAATTGAAATTGAACATCCTGTCGATTATGTTCAGACCCAAATGGACTCACGAAAAGTTTGATGATACGACTGCAAATGGTTGCACGCACTTCTTGGTCTTGCGTACCAGGATTTATATTTCCGTATGGGGTCATGCTATTTTGCTGCATTGGTCCGTCTGAGGCCCATAGTCACTCAAAACACTAAATGCGTACCAGTTGGTTACTGGTTATGAGTCAGACGCCTCATATGAATGAGTGTTTGAGTGCTTAATATTTTGATTGAGCCGCTATAGCGTTCAAAATATGGACCTTTGAAGGGGACATAAGTCGATTATGAATCTCATGCCTATCATTTGATAGAGTAACCTTGGTAAGCGATCTCTTTACCGCATGATATGCGGAAGTGACATCGCTAAGACTGTTCTCCCCGTCGTTAGGGGGAGATTTGCACGTTACCGTTGATAAGAAACGACGTGAAGTAACGTGGCATAACCCACTCAGTCTTAGCTTGATTCCCAAAACTGCACTTAGTGATAAGTAAGTGCATAGACTCCCTCAAGTCTAACTAAATGCCATACGCATTTAATGACTTTATGAGATGTCACGAGATCATTTATACCTGCTGCAAAATGCTTGCAAGGATAGACGTCCATGTCGGACGCCGTGTTCCTGTCGTAACACGTTGCTTTGGCCGAACCCGCCAAGCAAAGGACGCTGCCGTCGGCCGTCAGTCTATCGTCCTTCCCAAGATACGAGGAAGTTGACCGGTTCTTAATTCGTTCAGCCCCAGAGGTGGTGAACTGAAACTCGTTTGTCGCACGAGATTATAAAGGATCTAAGAGATGTGTGATTCCTCCTCATCCTAAGAATCTCGAAATATCTGTCGATCATGATATCTTAGACGATATTGAAGCGAAACGAGACTGTCATTGATTACTTGTTCATATATTCGGTGACGACTGATAATATGAGCAAATTATGACAGAGAACCATGTACCGTTGCCTGAAGTTAACGGAGAATAGACTGGACTAATGAAAACTTGCAATCCAAGTAGACTCCTTAGCGAAAGTGTGTTCGGACCTGTAGCTCCAACACCACCAATGTTAAACGAGTTCGTTTATTTGGTTATTCGTAAGGAAAATTGATGAGAATAATGAGATTGTAGAATGCTCGCCTAGTAGCACAAGGCTTCTCTCTTACCTTGGAATTGATTACGAGATGGTTGATTTCCTCGTAATGGACAATATAACAGTCCCCTACTTTATCAGTTTAGTAGTTTCCGAAAAACTGATTATGCAGCATGCTATTGTGGTCACGGTTTTATCTCTATGGGGATTTAAACAAAGAGAAATAGATGAAGGTCCCTGTGTGACTTCATGTGCTTGAATCAAGTAGTTCCTGACCACGGAACACGATCTCAATTGACTGAGACGTTCACTATATGGATTAATATAATCCGAGCGGATGTGGTATACCCGCCTAAGTGAGTATTTGATCAGCTTGGGATACTTGAACAAATATTATGCCCTTGCGTGTTATGAAGCAATCCACGTTTTGGATTTGCCCTTCGAGATGAAGGATCTTGGGAAGACACGGTAGTGACTCGGCCTGATGATCTAGTCCCGTAAAAATTGAATCTAAGTTCATGATTCAGACTACACCAAGAAGGTGTTATGATGTTTTAGTCATCATGACGCTAAGTCGTCAGATTCTCCCATGATCGTTCGATCACTAGACATTGATATAGACTCAGTCCGTCCCTGGTGAGACGATGAAGAGATATTGAACCATCATGTTCATATCTAAGTACAATAAGCGCATCATTGTACTTGGTCTAATGTACTAGGACGAATATCTTGTATGTTGTGAATGGTATAGCTCGACACAACATTGCGCTAACATGCTGCCATCGAAATGGCATAAAAGACATTTTCCCATTACCTTAAGGTAACTGTGGATGAGGGCTTGTCTTATCCCATTTTGCGTCATCGAGTGTACCTACCCCATTCGGTACTCGAATTAACGCAACCCTTTTTTGGTTATACCGATGTTGGTTACTTATGAGACCCGCATAAGTGATATTCCTAACATGGTCTGTCTTTACCATTAGGAATAAGGCAATATCTTGGAGGTCTTGGAATGACTCCAAACGAATCACTCTGGTCTACTCGTGCTCTATGAGACGACTAGAGAGTTTATATTGTTTCGAGCTCGTATTAGCCATATTTGAATTACATATGCTCTGTCTCACGATTCAGATAAAACACTTGCCTTATTTGAGGACAACTTGTTGTTATCGATCAAGAGCGACATGACTAGATTATGCTATTTAGCATTTCTTGCCGAAATAAATCTTCACATATGAAGTTTAAGAGCATCCTGTCGAATGCTCGTTTTATTTCACGTTATATTTTCTTGCATACAGTCGTGTGCAAGTAAATGAGGCATCCAGTCGAATGCCCGTACTCTTTCTTGGAATATGAAATCTTTGCACCCAGTCGTGTGCAAGTGAGGGGGAGCATCCAGGTGAATGCTTATTGCACTAATTAGTACTTAGTCGAAATTCTCGCACCCTGTCGTGTGCAAGTGAGGGGGAGCATCCAGTCGCATGCTCGTGCACTCTTTTTGTCCTTAGACCAAGGTTTTTTCCCACTGGGTTTTCCTTGGCAAGGTTTTTAGCGAGACACGTTCACATCATACCTCACTTAAGATTGCCGAAATTAAGGGGAGTATCCGGTTGTATACTTCTTACCACTGTGTAGTCTTTTGTCCTTCGACTAGAGGTTTTTCCCAGTGGGTTTACTCTAACAAGGTTTTGATGAGGCACCTGTTTTGTGGTTGATCCCCTACTACTACCACTGTTGCACTCTTTTTTCTTCGATCAGATATTTTCCCAATGGGTTTGCTCTGTCAAGGTTTTGATGAGACACACTGTTTTGTGGTTAGTTAATTACATGATATTTCGGCCTATATCATTCGGCTACACAGTTTCTCCTTGGTACCGGTTTTGTCCCACACTGGGTTTTCCGTCCCTAAGGTTTTTATTGTTTAGCATTGCGAATGAACTCGACTCAGATCGACTGCATGAAGACGAAGAATTCAAGACGTCCAAAGGGGGAGTGTTGTAGTATATTATTGGACTATTGGGCTTGTACTTTATGGGCCCAAGTGGGCTTATAACCCTACCACTCTATCTATATAAAGAGGGTTAGGGGTCTTGTATTTTACATTCATTCATATACATTCTGATTAATAAAGATCATGTTGTTGTCTCTCTCTATATTCTCTCTATATCTATCTATCTATCTATCTATCTATCTATCTATCTATCTATATATATATATATATATATATATATATATATATATATATATATATATATATATATATATATATATATATAGATAGATAGATAGATAGATAGATAGATAGATAGATAGATAGATAGATAGATAAAATAGTTTTAGTGTTTTTTACAACAATGACAATAAGGTTGCTTATATATATATATATATATATATATATATACACCAAGGGTGGTAACATTAGTAGTATATATAGAGAGAGAGAGTGGGGCTTAAAAACTGAGTTGAAAAGGAAAACAGTAGCTCATTCATTCATCCCCAAATAATAATTAATAATCTTCTAAGGTTTGTTTCCCTTAAAAAACCTTACATAGATCTTCCAAGTGATAATAACAAATAAACAACCACTTGTTTCTTTATTTTATGCTAATTGTTTTTGCTAGTCATAACTTTTTATTGCAATGCTGTATTTATTGTTAGTTAATCCTCTTTTACTAGTCATAACTTTGTTAGTTAATCCTCTTTTGCATGTTCTGATTGTTTTACAGTTTATACTTTATAGACAGTTTACACTTTATTTGATTTACTTTACTTAATTTATGTTTTTACAGTGATATAAGAAATTGACAGTGCTTGGCTTTTTGGAGTCAAGAAAAGTTAGCTGACAAATAAAACTAGAAAAACTCAAGAGTGCTTTTCGAAGCAATTCTATTTCAAAAATAAAATAAACAAATAAGTATGATAAACATTAATGACTAACTGGGTACTTTTATCTTGACATTTGCCTCTCTTTGAACAACAATGGTAACTTTTAAATAATAAATTTAATTAAAACTCAATAGCAATTCATTTTCTGGATGTTTTCCATTTTTGTAAGTAGGGATGTATATCTATTTTCACATAGGATATATTATCATTGTTAATCATCATCATCATCATCATCATGGTACTTTTACAACGACGCCTCAGCCTCGTTTGGCTGCATATTTTAAGCAAATAATATGGATTGTTTGAGTTGGGTAAAAAACTGAGCTCATTGAACTTAAACTTCTCCATTTGTTAACACTTAAAAGCACCTTCTTTGTTCAATTGATGAACCATCCGTAAGATAGCTGAGCTTTTGACAACATTTGTTTGATATAGTCTTAAATTGAGTAAAGATTATGTTACAGAGAAGCTGCTTAAGATGGCTTCAACTTTGCTCAGCTTATAGCCTATAAGCTGAGAAGTATTGTGATTTTGGCTGCATAATGAGAAGCTGTTTTCCTTTTGGTCTAAATGTATTTAATTGCAGGTGTTGTGAGTAAGGTGGGGCTCTGCAGTAGATTATATATTTTCTCCCCTTCTCACCTTGAATCGAGGGTATTGAAAAATGCATACCTCCAAATCTAGGTATAAATAATTTCTATTGACCTTAACTTTATATAAAACTATGACATTATTTTGCTCTTTAAATTTGACTACTTGAACATTTAAATTTATCATTTCTACCAGACTATGAATATAGTTAAGCTTAAGAAAATGGTCGATGTTGTGCCGGATGTTCCTGAAAAATTGACTAAATATTTGTTCTGATATCATTGTTTGTTGTAGAATCACTAGAAATTCCACTGCCATATTCTCTTCTTGATTTCTAACGGGAAATTGATACTGATGTATTAAGCAAACTGAAAGTCGGAGATATTTTGTCATGACTGATATTTCTCAAAATGCTTTATGATAGAATAGCAGATATATATACACACACACGCATGTGACTTCTCGTGCAACTTAACATCATCAGTTTAAACAAAAACTAAATAAATGATCTAAAATTATGGTATGTTTGTTCTTGTAAGGATGCTATCTTCTTGTCTATAAAGGATTGAGAATAAGGTAGCCCACCTTTGGGCTTTGTTAAATGTTTACCAATTGATGATTTCTTTAGAAATGCTTTGTTAGTACTTTACCTTTTGATTCATTACTATACACCATTTTTTTTTATGTGTACTTAATTGTTTCTCTTTGTTTTCAGGAGTAGGAGTACAACTCCCAAAGACAAAAGACCCAAAAATGTTCAGCGCCAGTCCCCTTGTAGCCCTGCTGCGGAGGTAAAATATATCTTCCTTTGAGTTGTGAGCTGTCAAATATATCTTCCTTTGAGTTGTAAAATATACTTCCCTTATACGTACCTTCTTTGTCTTCATGTTTCTATTCTCGTTGTGAGCTGATTAATAAACTGGCCTAGCAACTAGAAAATACCTTAGGGCCAGCGTTCAGATGGCAATTAAAACAATAGAAGATATTAATATACCGTAATGTTAGTTACAGCCATGTCAGGAATGCAATTTATGCAAACGAGTCTCTCATCAAGACTTTCTTATGAAAAAGAAGTTGTTTACATCGTTGGTGTGTCGAAACTTAATACATTGCCTTATTCACGTTACATAGATAACGCAAACTCATATAAATTGAACATTAACTATACTTGTGTGTCGTTATCATCTGTTACTACAAGCTGTTGGATCTAGTAATTTTCGAAAACACCTAATATGACTAGAACCATAGTCATGTTCATGATCACGTTTAATAATAAACTATTCACTCCATTTCCTCACTTTTTTTTTCACATTTATGAGCTCTTAATCTAGGCACTTATTCAGGTTTCCTTTAGGACTTCGTTACTTTGATAAATTTCATGTTAGTCACGATTTTTTTTGGGGCTATTTAGGAAAAGTACCAAACAAAAGTGTCCGAGTTAGAAGCCCAACTTGCTCAGCTCCATGAAGATCTAAAGAAGGCAGAAATTCAACTGTCATTATCTCAGTCAACTGCTAAAAATGAGCTGGCTGCCACATCAGCAAAGCTAGATGCTACACAAGACCAGCTCACCGAAACTCTCTGCCAGCTCAACGAACTGAAGTGCCAGCTCAGCGATTGTGAAAAGTCCGAGTCTCATGCCTTAGGACTTTTGACTGACACTCAAGTGAAACTGGAATTAGCCAAGACCGCTGGAGAGAATTCCAAAGCGGAATTGCTTAAATCAGAGGAAGCTTATAAGTCTGTGGCTTTTGAGTTGGAAAAGCTGAAAAGTCGAGTTTTGGAAGGTGAAAACAAAGTCTCGGATATGCCGAAATCAGAGCTAATTGAGGCTAAAGCTCAGGTGGAGCAGTTGCAATCCGCATTGAAGTCAGCCGAGGAAAGGTGCAAAGAGGGAAGTATTCAAAGCACTTTACTGATAAGAAACACTCAGGAGCAAGCTGAGCAGATGAAAGTTGAGCTGGTGGGGAGAGAGATTGAGATGGGGGCCAAAATGGAGAGAGCAAACGCTGCGATAGAAGAATTGAAGGCCATCGTAGCTTATAAGGGAACTGATATTGAGTTGGGCAAAAGAGACTCAGCGGAGCTGAAGAGGTTGAAAAGTGAAAGTGAGGTGCGAAAGGTTGAAATGGAGAGAATGGAAAGAGAGATAAAGAGAGAGAAGGAGGCAGTCGCTTTGGTCGAATTTTCACAAGCTGAAAAAACTGAGGTAGAAGAATTGAAGGCCAAATTATTAGCCTATAACGAAACTAAAGACGAGTTGAGTGAAAAAAACTCTGAAATTAAAAGGGAACTGATAAGGTTGGAAAATGAAAATGAGGCATTAAAGGCGGAAATAAAGAGAGTGGAAATGGAGAGGAAGAGAGAGAAGGAGGAGGGGGACGGTCTAGTCGAATCTGTACGAGCTTCGGAGAGGGAAGCTATGATGAAAATAGGGTATTTAACCGAAGAAGCTGATAAAAATAACAGAAGAGCGAATAATTTAACTGAGCAGTTAGAAACTTTACAAGGTACAAATAATGAGATGGAGGCTGAGCTGAGGAGGTTAAAAGCTCAATCTGACCAATGGAGAAAAGCTGCTGAGGCCGCTGCTGCTATGATTTCGCCGGGGCAAAATGGTAAATTTGTTGAGAGGGCGGGGTCATTTGGTAAGGGGTGTAATACTATTGGGGATAAGCTCGGGTCACCTTTATCGGATGACTTGGATTATGAGTTACCAAAGAAGAAGAACGGGAACATGCTAAAGAAACTCGGGGTTTTCTTAAAAAGGGGACAGAAGTGAGCGTCTTTAGCAGGTCTGTTTTTTGTCTTAAGAAAAATGATATGGTTTCTTATTTCTATGCTCAACATAGATTCAAGGGAAGATTCAGATCTTGACTTATGGTTGCTCATAAGGTTAATAGCTAACTTAGTTGAAGACTTGAAGTATAGACTAGAATACGAATAATTAAACATAATCTGGTAAGCAGAATGAGTGTAAAAGTAGAGCTTTTGAAATCTTCGTTTCACTTCATAATGCTATTGGTTATTTATTACTTATGTAACTCTCTTCTAATCCTGGAAAGAAACAGTAATGGAAACATGTTTGGAATGTTAGTTCAGAGAACAGTTTTTAGAAACTAAAAACAGGCAAATCCGGTGCACGAAGCTCTCACCATGCGTGGGTTCCAGGGAGGGGTCGGATTTAGAAACGCACTCCAAAAGTAAATCCAGTTTGTCGATATAGTAGAAAGTGTTTTCTGCTGCATTTTTCAGAATTCTAATGTTTTCCATCTGAATGGTGTTCTATAAGAATTGAGAATAAATTCAGAACATACAATATGACAAAAGATGCTAGTTGTAGCCGTGAAATAAATAAATAAAACGTACATAAGGTGCTAGTGTAATCAATAATTCTATCAACAATGCTGTTCTTGGGGTTTCTTTCACTGTCGCTTTTAAGCTCACTTGTTTCAGTTATTGTGTCATTAGGCTATAAGTTACTCTTTAATTGGTTGTCCAGTTTGTAAGCAAGCTTTACATTGTTCTGATCATAAGAGCAAGAAGTTTAAAGGTTGACTGAGTTGACTTGACTGACTAACGATAAGTGTGAAACTTATTTTTTACATGCTCAAAAGCTGCAACAGAACGAACACCTAATTTGTAGGAGTAACCATTTTTTTTTTGTTACAGGTAGTTTGTTCTTAATCGTGGCTATGGGAAAAGGACTCTTGCAATCTGTATAGCAATTAAGCAGGAAACTGGTGTGGAGAATGGAGTCCTCTTATAGCTTATTTCTTTAACTTTCTGTTTAATTTTTCCTTTTTTGCTAGAGACCTGTTTAAGGGAGATATGACTTGTGAGAACTCAAAAACTAGTGAAGTCTATTCTGTTTATGGTTAAACACCATCATGGATAGGTTACGTTTTTCAAGAATTATAAGCCTAATGAATACGTGTAAGCTTATATAACCAGCATTGAACCAGTGTTGGAGTGAGCTTGTATTCTTGTGTGCATCCCTGAGTTTTATTCTTGCATAATTCTTCCTTTTTCCAACAAATATATATATACTCCATCCGTTCCTAATTAAGTGCCCACTATTTCATATTGAGTTGTCCCTAATTAAGTGTCCGTGTTTTCAATATGGTAATTCTAATGCTACAAATTTATCGTCTTACCCTTTATATACTTACCATTTATAAGTACAACAATAACAATTTTTAGAAAAAAAATTACTCGTATTAACTTTAATTATGATATTTACAAGGGTAATATTGGTAATTTATGTATTAAAATTTAATATACTTAAAAAGTAGCAATTCATAAGGGGACACTTAAAAAGAAACGGATGGAGTATATTGTATGTGCAGTGGCGAATCCAGGATTTTGACCAAAAGAGGTCAAGTTGTATGTAAAATTTTACCAAAATATAAAGATGCATACAATGATGTAGTTGTAGTAAATAATATGATTGCTTACTATGTAGCAAATTTCATTTTAAATGTATAAAATCAATGTTTTATATATTATTTTAAATGCACACAACATTTGAATTTTTTTAAGAGAATAAAACTAAAGTTAAGATAGTTTAAAAAAAAGTAAAAATGTAAGATAACAAAATCTAAGAAGTAACAAAATTAACAAATAATATTCAGTTTTTTAATTAAAAAAACGTATTGATAATAATGTTGAAGATAATTTCATAAAAAAAAAGGTTAAAATTTGAGCATAGAATGAGATTTGAACTCATGACGATCTCTTGCAAACCAGAGAGATAGATAGTCTACTACAGCAACAAGGGAGTAACTTTGTAAACAATTTGTATAGCTATTAAACATCGTCTAACTTCTTTTTTTTAAATACTTAAAAATATTAAAAAAATATTTTTTCATGTTTTTTTCTTCCGAACCAAGTGCCCACACATGGATTCGCCCCTGTGTACGTGGTTGCTCAGAACGTTGTGTTTTTTGCTTGAAGAAGTTGGAAACTTTTGTCGGATAATCGGAAGCTTTTTCTCAAATTCTAAGTCATATTATTAGTTGAAGAGCTGCAGCGAAACAGCTCCATGTGCAGTTCATGGAAAAGTCAGTATTGAGCTCATGTATTGCTTGTTACACGTTCGTTGGCGAATGAGAAGAGCCCTTCTAACTCGTTAATGTCTCGTCCTTCAGAAAAGCACATGGCTCGTTAATTTACAATCCTACATATCATGCCACAAAAGATGCAGTATTTTTCTTAACTTACAAACAGGAAAAATTATTTTTGAGGATTTATATTTTTTTTTTCCTGAAAAGTTAATACTTTTCATTCATTTCCCGTTACCGATTACGATTTACCAATTTCGGTAACAAAAAAAAATCTTAATTCTTACCCAAACACATATAGCTAGCCAATCCTAAAAAACAGATTTTTTCTACCTCCAACAGACCAACACCAATGTACATTTTTATATTTGTAAGATAAGACACGACCAAAGTAGCTCACTATGTATATTGCTAAATATAAAAACACACACGAAATATGGCATATTTAAATACATGAACCCATAGGAGTAGATAAAATGTTATTAAAACTAAGGGACAAATTTACAAATATACACACTTATTAAGGCTGAATTTTTCGACCGCAAATAATACGTTTTAACGTCAGAACCGTAAATTAGAATTAGAAGCCGTAATTTTGATTTACGATTTACATTTTTATTTTTTATTTCATAAGAAAAATAAAAATAAAAATAAACCGTAATTCTGAATTACGATTTTTATTTTGTAATTACGGTTTTTGCAAAAAAAAATAATGTTTTGTAGTCGGAAAATAAAGCCTCCACCTGTATATACACAAAACATGCAACCAGATTAGGGTTTTGTTATCTGCGGCTCTTTCTCTCTCTCTCTCTCTAGCATCAGGCAGACAACTCTCTCTCTCTACAAACATGGGGTAAAATCACTTATCCACTTTTTACACTCTTTTACTTAGCTTATTATGTATCTATATATGCTTAATGCTTGTAAACATTTTACCAATTATACGAAATGGAAAGGAATTTGAGAACATGGGTATTGATTTATTGTTTTTATTTTTCCGGAATATGGATCTTAGATTTCAATTACTTGCTGAAATAATTTGTATTGGGATTATGTATGTTTGTTTTGTTTTTAACTTATGGGAATTATTCATATTGGGACGCATTTGTGTTCTCATTTAGCTGATTATCTTTGTAAAATTGCTACATTCTTGTATTGGTATATTTCATTTTAAGAATCGTCAAGGTAGTACCTTTTTTGAATAATTGAAATAGATGTTTGAGATTTTGGGTATTAGTTTATATGATATATATTCAAAGAATATTGATTGTGGACCTTAACTGTGTACCCTACTGATTAACTGCAAGTGTGGAATTTTTTGGGGGTGATAATTGGAAGTATAAGTTATACTACTAATGACGGTAAGTGTTAAAATGATAAATTTGGTCCTTTCTATGATTTTTAGTATACGGTATTGAGAAAACTTCAACTTCTTAAAGTCAAGAGTCATTTTTAACACAATAAGTTTTTAAAAGATTACGCTACACAATGGCTTATAGATAGACAACCTGACAAAACTGTGGCATATAAAATGATTTTGTATCTATGTATCAAAATACTAATTCTGTCACTTGTTTGAAACGCGGGGAACAAATGATAAATTTGGTCCCTTCTATGTTATATGGTATTGAGAAACCCTAAGTTCTCAAAGTCGGAGTCATTGTTAATATAGTTAGTTGTAAATATAGTATGCTACCTATTGTCTCATAGATAGACCATTTGACAATATAATGTTATACAAAGTGATTTTGTCTCCATGTGCCAAAATGACCTATTCCGTCACTTGTTCAAAATGCCATTTACTGGGTTATGCTGCGAAATAGTGTAGTTGATGATGTTTTGGTTTCATTCAAAGTAATTAACTGTTGATGTTATGATACATATCATTACTTCCAACGTAGCTAATTGTTGTTAATAGAGTACGGTACCCAATGACTCGTAGATAGACCATTTGACAAAAATTCTGTTATATTAAGTAATTATGTATCCGTGTACTAAAATGATCAACTCCGTCATGTGAGGAACAATTCTTTTTGAATTATACTGCGAGATAGTGTCTTTGATGATGTTTTAGTTTCATTGGGTGTAATTCACTTTTACTCGTATGAAAAATATCATTGCTTCCAACTTAACTAATTATGTACTCTTTATATTCATATGATGTGTTTACATTTGCGTCGTTGTACCTGTATACTCTTAAGGGTAGGCTCTTATGTTAATACTGAAAGGAAATTGAAGTTTTGCCTTTAGATGTAGTGCTTCTTTGGACTTTTTTTTCAATTTTAATCCTAAATATGATTCCCTGCATGTTGTCCCTTATCCTTTTCTTGTTCTCAACCATTAGAACTTGTCAGGCAATAAACTGTGAAGAATTTCATGTATGTTGAGATATATATCTGATAATGCTCAGCTGTGTAATGTTTCTGTTGGGATAACGTTCAGAAATACATGTGTTTAAAATTTAAACAGTTCTACTTTTTTTTATCAAGTGACGTGATGATGAATTCTAAATATGTGATGTAGTGTACATGTTGAGAATTTACACATAACATTACAGGATTGAAGTTATTTTCTACATTCTTGATCTTCCCTAGTCTGAGTTAATTCATGGGTAATACTCGGTGTTTGATAAGTTTTGAGGTAAAATGGGAGCTCTATAGTTCTATTTTGTGAGCAAACTATGCAATCTGATTTTTATTATGTTTTTCATCGCTAGATATGTTGCTCTGTTTTAGTAGGCTTTCTTAATGAGCATCATATGAGTTTGTAAAATGGATCTGCTCCATGATAAAGTTAACTATAATGCTCTCTCTCAGCCGAAGTGCATAAATGAGCAATTGAAATTGGTGATTTTTAAAGTCAACAACAATTTTACATTATGTTTGAGGCAATGGTTCCCCTTATATTTTAGCCCATATTACAGAGACTTGTAGGCTTGTGTAGTTACTAGATTGCAGAGTTACAATGTTATTTGTTGAGAACGTTTGTGGACACCCATATGTCAACTAGTGATTTCTGTAATTTTCTTCTATAAAATTTACAATAAGAGCTATTTTTTAATGGTTGTAGGAAGACCCGTGGTATGGGAGCGGGAAGGAAACTAAAGTCCCACCGTAGAAGGCAACGATGGGCTGACAAGTCATACAAGAAATCCCATCTTGGTAATGAATGGAAAAAGCCATTTGCTGGTTCTTCCCATGCCAAAGGAATTGTCCTTGAGAAAATGTAAGCATCTTTTGTTATTGATGTACTTCAAGTGTTTCTTCATTAATCAGGTAAAATATTTTTTTTAATGATTTGCAGAGGTATTGAAGCTAAACAGCCCAATTCTGCTATCCGTAAGTGTGCCAGGGTTCAACTGATTAAGAATGGAAAGAAGATTGCTGCTTTCGTCCCCAATGATGGTTGCTTGAACTATATTGAAGAGAATGTAAGACTTAAGTTCTCTCTTTCCTCTCTCTCTCTCTCTATATGTATGTATGTATGTATCTATATATGTGTGTGTTCTAAGGATAGTAGTTTAGTATACAAGTCGAGTAGTTGACTTGTCTACTTCCACTTTATTGTAGTACCTTCCATGTCTCTTCTAATCCTAACCAAAAAATGAATTTGTTAAGGTCTCGTGTTAAAAAAGTATGAAATCTCATGGGTAGAGTACATCAATAGTACTCATACTTTGTTCCGATTCTTACTTGATCGCCATAATTTCAATTGCAACACTATAGTTACCATTCTGTAGGTGTACTTGCTATTTGATCCCATAGTTTTGTTTGAAACACTATTGGTCCTCGTAGTTAATGAAGATGCACGGATATGTCCCCCCTAATTATATATAGGTAATAAATGTGGTCCCCATGTGTAACAGTGTTTGTCCCCATAGGAAGGGGCCACCGGTTTAACTTGCCGAAATATGGCGACCAATACTGTTGTAAGTGAAAGTATTTGGAAAACCGGGTACAACTAATTTAGAATCATGAGACCAATAGTGTTACATTTGAAACTGTGGGGTATGTATCGGCACTATTCTGCAATTCACTTTATTCATTCATCATTTTAGTTTTTAGTTTTACTTACAAGACAACCATGCAAGTAGGTTTATTCACATGCTCTTATTAGCTTAACCCTGTTTTTCAGGATGAGGTGTTGATTGCTGGATTTGGACGAAAGGGCCATGCTGTGGGAGATATTCCTGGTGTCAGATTCAAGGTTGTCAAGGTTTCCGGTGTCTCTCTTCTCGCCCTGTTCAAGGAGAAAAAGGAGAAGCCAAGGTCCTAGGTTTCAATAATAACCTCTTGCGTTTGATTGTATTTGTTACAATATCGAAATGGTACTCCGTTTGAGGTTTTGAGCTGAATTTTGTTTCCTTGTTAACTCATTTCATCAAGCATTATGTTATTACTCTTTTTGGATGCTAGTATTTTGCGTTTCTTAGATATTTTCAGTGGAATACTTCTATTTACCCTCAAGTGTCTCTTTCTTTTGTGAAACGGTTGTGTTAGTATTCTAGATGGGCATGAACAGATGGAGTTGTGGTCAAGTTAAAAGTCGAATATTTGGGTTATTTTAGTTAGATTAGGTTCTTGTTCGTGAAGGGAACTTGGTGTTTACTAGCATGCTTTACATTGATTGATTTTTACATGGGCTACCAGATCTCGTCCTTACATTTTTCACAACACTTGTGGTGACAAATATTCATTCTTTTTCTCCAGATCTAAAATGTTTGTATGATTTCAAGGGAAAAAATATATGTACGAGTTATGGCATCTGATTGAGCAGTTGCTTTTCCACCACAGGCTGGAGATTTACATATGTTAGGCAAGTACTTATGATGAACGTATGTTAGGCAAGTACTTTTTGGTGTGCTTATTATCATAAATGACAAGACACATTGCTTAGAAATATCTCGTGACCGAATTGAGAAATTCTGCATCGAACAATATCTTATGATGAACTAGTGTTGTTATTCTAATTTTATGGCCATAAAAGATCCATTTAAGTGCCATCTTAAACTTTTATTGAAGACTGGAGGGTAGATTGGAATCAGTTATGAAATACAGCGGTGAATAGAATGATGCCACTGTCGAGATTTTGTGATACAACTTCATCCAAAATGATAATGGAGATTTAAGGCTTCCGTCAGTTGTCGAGCACCACCACCATCAACTGTTGACCTCTACAATTGCTAGCTAATGATAATGATAAACACCATCAAGAAAAATCATTATACATAACACATTTACCTCTCATGCGGCAGAATTGTCCTAGACAAGGCAAATCTATTTCCATTGACCAATTTCCTGATAAAAAAACGTTTTCCAACAAGGTTCAACAACCGGTTGCACCTCAGTTTCTAGTGAGGTCTAACAACAGCAACGCCACACTTTGAGCTTCGATAAATTATGACCATTTTTATTCTATATGAAAATTGCAAACTTAAGTGAAGCCGAGCTTTCAGAAAATTCGAAGACTTTCCCGATGTAGCTTCAATTACTATTTTTGTTAGAGCAACCTCAGAACATACCTTTCTTTAAATTAACTTTACCAAAAATTATTTGATTTTCTTTCACCATCAGTTCCTTGTAACTTTTCTCAAATTTAGAAAAACCAATTTTTTTTCCCTGAACGAATTGTTTCCTCGAATTTTCTTTCTTATCTATTTTCCTCCCCTTTTCTCTCCCATTAAATAGCAAAATAAAGAAGAGTAAAAGACTAATATAAAACAAAAATAAGGAATTCGAAGGGTTTTTTTTTTATTTCCCCCTCGTCAATTGATAAGGATATTTCATTGGCGCGAAAATTAGAAACAAAACCCTTGCATATCTATATCTCTCTCTCTATATATATACACCCCATATCTTAAATAGTACGAAAACAATTCCGTTTTTGCGTTAAAAAAATGTAGGATTGTGAGATGGAAATGGAGATTTCACCACAACAAAATAAGTATATAAAATACGATGTTAATAATAAAAGAAGCTGTAACAACAATATAGCGAGTATATTGAGCTTATATTTTCCAAATTTAGATTTATTCAGCGATGAATCCAAAAACAAGATGAAAACCATCTCTCACCTCATCCAAATCTTCTCTTCTCCGCCTATTTATCGTCTTATTACACAGGTACTCCCCAATCTTACTCATAATTTCACTTATGTACATTTAAATTATTAGATTTTAGTCTTATTTTAGCAATTGATATAGAAAACTATACACCTATTTGCAGAAAATGAAATAATTACTACATTTTAACTTAATTGCATCAGATTGTTGGTTATGAATTCTTTGTGTACGAATTGTTTCATGAAATATCAATTTTGATAGGTTGGTGCCCTAATTGTTTGATATTGTGTAGATTGTAGTACATATTTTGACGTAACTACGAGGTACAAGTAATTAAAAGGAAAGTAATTGTTTAATACATACTTTTGAACTTAATTATTAAAAACCCGAATTTGTGGTTTTTGTTTAAGATTTGGTACATATCAATGTAGCATTCGTAAAAGAAGTAGCATATGTACCTAGTTTTAAAAGAGAGTTTAACCATGGGTTTTTGATAATCAGGAATGATCATTTTTCCGTAATTAAATGTATTGTCTAGATATTTGTTTGATATAGTGTAGATTGTAGTACATACGTGCAGACACATTTTTTGGTCGTTCGGCTGAGTTTACTCTATGAAGAAGATAACAAATTTTTTTAGTCATATAATTATATAAGTAGGTTACAAATACCGGGCGCAGTTGATAAGTTTCTAGTTTCTTTGGTATCACTCCCGTCCCCTCATTTCACATACATACATGTGTACATTGTTATCTTCGGAATGTTTGTATTTTCATTTCACAATAGTTTCTATACACCATATTAACAAATAGTGTCTGGAGGTTAAATTAAGGGATTGTTCACTCTTAAGGCGTTGATGAATTTTGTGAACTATGGGGGTGCTTGTTTCGTATTATATGCTGCATTAGAGTGAAAATTGGCCAAACTGGCCATATTTTCCGATTCAAGACAAAAACAATTCTATATTAATTAACGGGTGTTACTCAGACTAATTTTTAAAATTTAGGCCCAACGTGCCCAAACATTACTCCAAAATTATGCTTCATACATCTTTGTGCACCAAGATTATTTGTTTTGATGTTTCTTTTACTATTTGTAATTTTGTATAGGTAAACCATTTCCCTGTATGTGTTTTTTTTTGGCAAATCACTAGACGAAATTAGCTATCAACTTTGTCTACTTATGTTCTTCCTTAAAAAACGATAGAAGTTATTTGAAAATGTAAACCAGACGACATAGGTGGGATCAAGATTTAGTTTTAAGTAAAGAGCCTGGTTTGGAATAAAGTACGGTATTGTCTCCCCTAAGCTGGATTGCTTTTGTTAGTTACTAACCCTAGTATGACTCAAAACAGCCCTTTTGCCGAGGTGCTGATGAACCAAGAAAGCGCAGAAAAAATATCCCGTATTTGCATTTTTTAATAATTTTTTTTGTTTTAATAAGGTAAGAAGATCCCAAATATATTATGTTTGGAGAAGATTTTTGGTTATATTATGATCGGGGTTACATATTTTTTTCTTTTTGCAAAATATTGTTCCTTATTTTCGGAATAAAGGTAAGTAGTGCCGTTTTTTTTCTTGGGGCTGAGGTGTGAAATTTTCAGGGCCGGGTTTCGTTAATTAGTACTAAATTATATTCCCTCCTTTTAGTTTGAGAATTTAGATGAATTGGTTACTACACTGATCCCTAAAGAAGACAAGAGGTTATCGGTTTGATTCCAGCGTACTTAAGATATATAATGCACAATTCCCTTAATAATTGATACAATGACAAGGGGAAAAACAAATTGAACTCGCATGGCTTTACTAAATTGGGTGTGACTAAAACGGGTCCACATTGTTCAGCCATGATGAAGGATGATGAATCACATGTTCTTCCATTAGACTTCTTGAAGTTCTGAAAAGTGAAAAATGATTATTGTAATAATTACTATAGGGGAAGAATGGCGATGGAGCGTATGTTCTGTCATTAGACTACCAGCTGTTTCGAAAAATATGTCCACTTGATCGTCTTTTTGAAGATTGGGAGGAAAAACCAAAGGAAGCCTTATCATGCATGAGTGCTGCAATTCACCAGGTATATAACAGTACGTATGTCCTAACAATGGATCACTTCAAAAGAATCGTTATATTTGTGTTGTTACGTATTAATTTGCAGATTCTGGTTTCTAAATTTGAAAATGACGTCTTGGAAGATGATGCAAAAATTAACATTCGGCTGCATAACCACCCTGATTCAATGATTGCATTGAAAAACTTAAAAGCTGCTTATATTGGTATTACTACTAAAACTCAATTACTTATTCTTCTATAATTTCTGTGCCACCATCATTGAGCTGATTTTGTCTGTGCTTGAATGACAGACAGGCTTGTTTCTGTCCGTGGAACAGTGGTAAAAGCTAGCACGGTTAAGCCTCTAGTAATGCAGATGGATTTTTCGTGTGGAAAATGTGGAGTAACCTTAAAACGTAATTTTCCTGATGGGAAATTTTCACCACCAACAGCTTGCGACATGCAAGGCTGCAAGAGCAAATCATTTAATCCAATTCGACCTACTGCTCAGACCATAGACTTTCAGAAAATAAGGTACACCCCCTTATGCTGCCACTACATTTTCCCAATAAGTTCCTCAAATGTGTCGCAAACGTAAAACCTTTTCTGTATTGCATTTTGTTCTACATTATACACCTTCAATGTCCCATTCATCTTCCTGATTTCTATATATATCGATTTTTTCTTTGCTCAATTCTAATTTTAACTAATTTGCTTATTATAATCATTTCAGTTTTCCCCGTTCCGTATTCTATCTATAAGATATCTCTTCTTTGGTTCTCATTGTTGCGGAAATATTTTGCTGTTATGTAATTTCAGTAAACTGATAGGAAAGCTGATGGAGTATTTTTTCATTAGCCAAAATATATATGGTTCCCCTGTTTTTTGAATAATAGGACATATGGTACCTATAGTAGGTGCTTAAGTTTGGTAATCGCCACTTTCCAAGTCTTTCCCTCTTGTGCCTGCCTTTATCATCCAGCGTTGAGTTCTTTCTCTTTTCTAACTATTAGTAATTTTGTATTTACTTATTTAGACTCCAGGAGCTACTCAACTCTGAACATCATGAACAAGGTCGAGTCCCTCGAACTGTAGAATGTGAACTGACTGAAGATCTTGTGGATGCATGTATCCCTGGAGATGTAGTTACTGTTACTGGTATCATAAGAGTCATAAACAATTACATGGATATCGGTGGAGGTAAAAGAAATTGTAGTTTATTTATTTTATTATCACATTGCCTAGTTCTTTGCCAATTAGACTGAGTTATCTAAGTTCCATTTTTTTCTCTTCTATGGTTCTAAGGAGATGAGTTCTTGGCTTTTCTTGGTCTCTTTTCTTGTTTTAAATTTGATGCAGTCAGTGGAATGAAGGCTTTAAGGTTGTTCTACACTTATGACTAAAATTCTTGATAAATCAAGAGCATGTGTCTGTTATGTTACTCAGATTGAATCACTAACGACACCAGCTGGGCACTTGAGAAGGATATCATGTATCCAACTTAGTTTGACAGGACTGCAGTGCTGGATAAGTTAACATGCATAGATTATGATAGTAAAATGCAAAGAGTTAGTTTGAATTTGTCAATTATTCTTTCTGAATGCATGGAATAAGAAGTTGTTTCATGTCTTCATAATCTAGGAAAATCGAAATGCAAGAGCCAAGGAATCTACTACTTGTATCTGGAAGCAATTTCAGTAAAAAACACGAAGTCACAAACAAAGTCTGATGATATACAAGACACAGATAATAAGACTAAAGCAATGGATCAGTTGGATTTTTTTACATTTTCGGCACGAGATTTGGAATTTATAGTCAAATTCGCGGAAGAACATGGTTCAGACATATTCCGACAAATACTTCAATCGGTTTGCCCTTCCATCTATGGACATGAGCTTGTTAAAGGTAATATCCTCAAATAAAATTTTAAACCTTCACCCAACATTTGACTTTTTAGGCCCACACTCACAATGTCGAATTCTTCATCAGTGCATAAAAGATAGAGATTTTAACCAACTTAGAATAGCAGCGAAGACTAAACATTTATAGGTCTATTGAACGGTAAAAAAAATGTAAAAGTTTCCTATGTTACTTTGTTATTGCAGATGTACTTAAAATGTCTTTACAGAGATTTGTTAACATGATTCCTTTATTTAACTTTGAGCTTCATGTGTTCTCAACAAGTAACATTACCGTAAACCCGGTGCACTAAGTTTTAGGGTGTGCCACCCACTAAAAACCCAACACCTATTAATGAACCCAAAAATAACTAGCCTAAAATTAATTCAAAATTCAAATTAAAAAACTCTATTGGTTGGCACACCCTTAATTATAGTGCACCGGGTTCATCCAATTGTTTTCCGTTCTCAACAGCTGGAATTACATTATCTCTGTTTGGAGGTGTGAGAAAGCACTCTTTGGATCAAAACAAGGTCCCAGTCAGAGGAGACATACATGTGATAGTTGTTGGTACTCTCTTTGCTCTTATAACAGAAAATAACTATACTGTGATTATTTTATCTTGTGCACTATTAAATCGCTAGTTTTGAACATTTTTCTGGTAAAAAAAAAAACTAATTTGCAAAAACTCATCATGGTAGGTGATCCTGGACTGGGTAAAAGCCAGCTGCTACAAGCAGCAGCCTCTATATCTCCACGTGGCATATATGTATGTGGCAATGCCACCACCAACGCTGGTCTCACTGTTGCAGTGGTGAAGGATCATATGACAAGTGACTACGCATTTGAGGCTGGTGCTGATTCTCTTCACCCTTCACTTTCTATTTTCTGTAAACTTTTGTTCTGCTCTTGTACATACTGTTGGTTGGAGAACTTGGCTCTGAAAAGAGAAATGGGGTTAATTACAATTTTATATGGGTGAATTATTGATTAGTACATAAAAACATACTTAATTTCCAAAAATAATTTTGGAAATTTTATATTGTATTCAAATTTCTACATGCAACTATATTTTTTTATAATGCAAAATAATTTTGTTATTTTCTCACGTAGTACACTCCCCTCACCTTTTCCGTCAAGTTGGGTGTACAAAATAGGACAGTAGAAAATTTGTCTCCATCAACTTCACATCAGAAATATCTTTTAAAGCATTAGATCTTTTCTAATAGGTGCCATGGTGCTAGCGGATCGTGGTCTATGCTGCATTGACGAGTTTGATAAAATGTCTGCACAACACCAGGTTCTTTTGTATGAATGGAATGTGGTTGCTCTTTAAGTACCAACATTGTTTTACTCTGATGTCTGATCTTATTACAGTCTTTACTAGAAGCCATGGAGCAACAGTGTGTCTCGGTTGCAAAGGCTGGGCTGGTGGCAAGCTTATCTGCCCGAACTTCTGTTTTAGCAGCAGCAAACCCTGTTAGCGGCCATTATAAGTATACCATCGTTTTCTTATTTATTCTTTTTGGGTAGCATTGATTCCTGCAAATTCAACTCAACGAGCTTTTGAAAAGTAATAATAAAAAGCAAATCGACAGTGTCTTCTCATATAATTAATATCCTCATTCTATCGTAGATTTTGACATACCGACCATGTTGCTTGATTTATATGCAGCCGAGCAAAAACCGTTAATGAAAACTTAAAAATGAGTGCAGCTCTCCTCTCACGATTTGATTTGGTTTTCATATTACTTGATAAACCAGATGAATTACTGGATAAGCGGGTCTCAGAGCACATAATGTCCGTAAGTGTTTTTAAATGCCACTTAAATTTTGTTTCATTTATGTAGCACCAACATGTATCTTACTCTTTAGTGTGTATTGAAGGGGAAAACTCCTACTGCATGCTTACCACTTACCAGTATAGTGTTTACAAGTTGTCCCCTTTTTCTAATGATTTCACATTTTAGCATTCATTTAGATTAATTATCACCTTTTATCATTAAATGAGTAGTAATTACTTTGTTAAAGCACTACTGTATAACTGCATCATTTCTTGTGCAGCTCCACACTGGATCTGGTGAACATTTGCCAGCTACAAAGAAGCTCCGCACAGGTGGTTATTTTAGTATATTTTTACAGTTAATACGAAATTAACTAGTTAAATACGAAATTAACTAGTTAAATACGAAATTAATATGCCTTAAACTTTCAGCATCGTCAAGTTCTCGTGATGTGCCCAGTGTACAGAATGGTTCTTTACTTTCAAGATTGAAACTTGATCGTAAGAAAGACGTTGATTTCGTTCCTTTACCTGGTCCACTACTTCGGAAATACATTGCATACGCCAGAAATCATGTATTCCCTAGGTACTTTGTTTTACACTTTTACTATATAGTGCAATTTATTCTCCTCCGTATATGTTCAGTGTTTGTCTCAGTGTGCATCATCTTAGCAATTTTAGCTTCAATTTTGGGGTAAAATGCCAATAACCCCCTTGTACCATGGGTGTTCTGCACATATCTGGTGTAGTTTTTATCTTCGCAATTAACGCCCACATACTATGTAAGTTTTGCAGTTAACCCCCATATTCAGATTTAAAATGGCATAATCTGTCCATTTCTGGAAATTCATTCATGGGATGCATATTGTTTGTTAATACCTAAGCAAATAAATTTTTGATAAACGGGAAATTCCCTTATAGCAATTTCACACTAAAAGAATCTATTAAAGCGGAAAACTGTGCTTTACTGTTTTTTTAAGCGAAAAATTGTGTTTATAAAAGATATTGCATCAAACCGTATTCGCCTGCTTACAATGACCAGATATCAACGATATAGATATGATAAAAAAGAATTAATCATCACGGATCATAAAGCGTTGAATTACCCTGAACATGTGGGTTGATGCAAAACGTAAATAGTACATGGGGTTAATTGCAAGTATGAAGAGCACATGCCGGTTATCTGCTGAGCACCCATAGTAAATAGGGATCATTTTCTTTTACCCTAAATTTTATTTACTCATGTTTCATTCTTTTCCCCAGGATGACCAAAGCAGCAGCAGAAATCCTGCAGAAGTTCTATTTACAACTTAGAGACCGTAGCACTTCTGCTGATGGCACACCGATTACAGCAAGGCAACTAGAAAGTCTTGTAAGGCTGGCAGAAGCTAGAGCTAAATTGGAATTGAGAGAGGAAATAACAGCCCAGGATGCTTCGGTGTGTTAGTTTTTACATTCTTATTAATAAAACTATTTTCAGCCTCCAAAGTCCTTGCACCAGCATTTGCTGAACAACCTTGTTGTGTACTGAATGCAACTTAAGGTAGTCTAAGGCTTTGTTTGGGTGCAGTATTTTAGCTCAGAATTCTTAGATTTTCTGTCTTTTTTCTTATAAGCTGGACTGCATTCAGTTTATCACCTGAAACCCAAGTCTTTTCTATTCTTTTTTGCCTGACAATGTGGATGAACCCATTTTTTTTCTTCTTAAACCTCAAAAATCCATCTCACGTGCTAGAGAACCACAAGTAAAAAAGCACTAAGCTTTTACTGCATTTGGTTGGGTAGCTTCAAACCAAAGCTTTTTCTCATTTCTGGTAACGATAGAAGCTTTAAGCTGCCAATTTTTCCTCATGATCAAAGAATACAGCTTATTTGCTCAAAAGTTGCAGCCAAACAATCTTTAATTTTGCTAAACTGATGAATGAGCTTTCAAGACAGTGAAACAAACTCGAAATTCTACTTTCTTTTAAGGAATAAAAGATCCTTATGAGTGCACATTAAGCGTATGATTAAGTTAACAATCTTATAAATAAGGGCAATTTGCATGGATGCAATTGAGTACTTAAGCTTTTGCCATCTGCGTAATTTTGATTTACTTAAAAAATCTGTGTCACAATCATCATGGAAACTATGTGATGGGTTCTTTTCCCCTGCTTATCTTGATAGAGGACAAAGCAAAGCTATTGGTAAACAATGTGGGTGAAGCCGATACGGATAGCATACTTTTTAAAAAAACCATATGGTGCATCTTTGAGGCTAGTTATCTTGTTTGATTTTGTGGTATGACTGGAAATTTCTGAGTTGAATTTTTGAAATTATTATGTTGTTCTGGCCATCTGGGTTTCTTTGCAATCTCAATTTTTCTGGACTACACATTATGCAAGCCAAATGTAAAATTCACTAAACTTATTTTGTAGGATGTTGTCGAAATAATGAAAGAATCTTTGTACGAGAAGTATGTCGATGAACGCGGATTCGTTGATTTTGGACGAAGCGGGGGAATGAGTCAACATAAGGAAGCAAAACGTTTCTTAGCTGAACTAAATAAGCTGTCAGAAAGGCAGCAGAAGGATTGCTTTTCAATTTCGGTACAGAAATTTATCTTTTCTCGATAATGGCAAGTTGGCAACTGACTATGACCTTTCAATATCATCTTATTTGATTTTATTTCCAGGAAATATACAGTTTGGCAGATAAGATTGACTTGAGAGTTCCGGATATTGAATCGTTTATAGAAAACATCAATACTGCTGGTTATCTTTTAAAGAAGGGACCGAAGACGTATCAGGTATTTTTATGCTATCGTCGAAAATTTCCACTCGAGAGAATGTGTGCTCGTGATAAATTAGTCCTGTATTTCTATAGAAGAGGTTATTTCAAGTAGGCCATGCATATCCTAATTCAATCATGCAACATCGTTTTGTTAAGGGTCAATTCCCAAAAACATACAATGTGTTATGAAATATTACCAAAACATACAACCCAAACAAATTATTCCCAAAACATACAACTGACCTAAAATAGAAAAAAATATATATTTCTCCTCACCTATCAAAAAATTTCTGTTTCTCCTCTATCTCCTCTCTCTTTCTAAATCATCATTTTTTTCCCACAAAATACTATCTTATTTAATGTTAAAATGACTTCTAAACCGAAAAAAATAAAATTACAACAACAAAAAAAAAAATTCAAAAAAGTCGAGATGCCGAAAAAACCCAAAAAATGTTGGAAAAACCTTTAAAAAGTCGGGAACCCGAAAAAATCCAAAAAAATGTTAAAAAATAAAAAAACCAATAAAAATCCAAATTCACAAAAAAATGAAAAAAGTTCAAAAAAGTCGAGAATCCGAAAAAACCCAAAAAAGGCTGGAAAAACCTTTTAAAAAGTCGGGAACCCGAAAAAGCCCAAAAAATTGTTAAAAAAAGTAAAAAAAAAACAAAGAAAAATCCAAAATCACAAAAAGAATGAAAAAAGTTCACAAAAATCGAGAACCCGAAAAAACCAAAAAAGTGCTGAAAAAATCTTTAAAAAGTCGGGAACCCGAAAAAACTCCAAACAAGTGGCAAAAAATAAAAAAAAAAACCAAGAAAAATCCAAATTCACAAAAATAAATAAAAATAAAGTTCAGAAAAGTCGAGAACCCGAAAAAAGCCCAAAAATATGGTAAAAAACAAAAAAAAACAAAAAAATTACAAAATTACAAAAAAAAATGAAAAAAGTTCAAAAAAGTCGAGAATTCAAAAAAACCCAAAATGTATGCCCGTATTAAAAAAACATGTATAAACTGTCAATGGATAGAGAATGTATTGTGTATGACTGTATTAAAGAGCGTGTATAAACAATGTATTGTGTATGCCTGTATTAAAAAGCATATATAAAATATGTATTGTGTATGCCTGTATTAAAGAGCATGTATAAATAGTGTGTTGTGTATGTCTGTATTAAAAAAACATGTATAAATTGTGTATTGTGTATGTTTGTATTAAATAGCATGTATAAATAATGTTTTGTGCATGCATGTATTAAAAAATATGTATAAACTGTGTATTGTGTATGCCTGTATTAAAGAGCATGTATAAAATATGTATTGTGTATGCATGTATTAAAAAGCATGTATAAATAGTGTATTGTGTATGTCCGTATTAAAAAACATGTATAAACTGTGTATTGTGTATGCCTGTATTAAAGAGCATGTATAAAATATGTATTGTGTATGCATGTATTAAAAAACATGTATAAACTGTGTATTGTGTATGTCCGTATTAAAAAACATGTATAAACTGTGTATTGTGTATGTCTGTATTAAAAAATATGTATAAACTGTGTATTGTGTATGCCTGTATTAAAGAGCATGTATAAAATATGTATTGTGTATGCATGTATTAAAAAACATGTATAAATAGTGTATTGTGTATGTCCGTATTAAAAAACATGTATAAACTGTGTATTGTGTATGCCTGTATTAAAGAGCATGTATAAAATATGTATTGTGTATGCATGTATTAAAAAACATGTATAAATAGTGTATTGTGTATGTCCGTATTAAAAAACATGTATAAACTGTGTATTGTGTATGTCTGTATTAAAGAGCATGTATAAACTGTGTATTGTGTATGTCTGCATTAAAGAGCATGCATAAATAATGTATTGTGTATCCTCGTATTAAAAAAACTGTGTATTGTGTATGCATGTATTAAATAGCATGTATAAAATATGTATTATGTATTACTGTATTAAAGAGCATGTATAAATAGTGTATTGTGTATGCATGTATTAAAAAACATGTATAAATTATGTATTGTGTATGTCTGTATTAAAGAGCATGTACAAAAAGTGTATTGTGTATGCCTGTATTTAATAGCATGTGTATTGTGTATGCCTGTATTAAAGAGCATATATAAACGATATATTGTGTATGAATAACAAAAACACAAAGAAGGGGAAGTGTTAATGAATACAAAATATATTGTATAGGGTGGAAAATGAAATCGATAAATTCACAATTATTTAATTACTTACCAATTATGCCCAAAAATGAGCATCGTTCCGATCGAAGAAAAACAAAATATTAATTCATATAAATAAATAAAAAAAATGAAGTTTTTGGGGGAATGAGTTTTGATCGAACGGTGGAGATTGGGGTTAAAGTATGAGTGTGGGGAATATGGAGGGTTAGGATTTGAGGAGGTGGTGACGGGATCGGAGATGGAGGGAGGTGCGGCGGAAGGTGGTGAAGATAGGTGACGGAAAGAGGAGGACGAATATTGTAGTTGACATTTTTGTATATATATATATAGAGAGAGAGAGAGCTGTTAAAAAAATATAAATTATTTACTATTTATAATTTTAATTAGTTGTATGGTTTGAGAATAAAGTGTTGGAGTGTAATTTTTTGGTAATTAACTTAAAATAGTTGTATCTTTTGGTAATTTTCCCTTTTGTTAAATGGTTTAAAATGTTACTACATGAGTATGAAGTGCCCATCAGTATTAGTCGGACATACAAGAAGAATTAAGTTTGGCCGTTTTACATGACGGAAAAAAATGCGACCATAATTTGTTTCAGATGCAATTCCTTTGTCCCTTGAAAATCTAATATATTTTCTCAAGCAGGTTCTATCATCTTCTTATTCAAGGAGCCAGTCTTCTGGGTGAATGTTACAAAGGTAACTTTAGGATTGTAATTACACAGTACTTCCAAGTGAAATTTGTTACTAATATTTTTTATTTCATCCCTGTTTATTTCTATGGCCACAACTCGAGGCACAATATCGAAATGTATCATGTTTTGTGCTTTTGTGTACTTGTTGCGGATCCATAGCTTGACAGTTAATATATTCTAATAGTGTCATACAATGGCAAAAAGAAAAGCAATTTGAGCAACACTATTTGTTTTACTACTGTTTGCTTTATATCTCTGTTTTAAGTAACATTCTAATTTCAAAAGTATATTCATAAACAACATTCTATTGTATAATGATGCAGAAAATCACAATTCATTATTTTCCAAATTGGTGTATATTTGTGCTGATACTAATTAAGACCTAGTGACCAAAATTGCATGTTACAGCTTACAACATTTCTACTTAAATTATCATACAACATCAGAACCTTAATCATCACCATCAGCAGCCTCAAGCCTCCACTCACTCCCATAATACGAATTAGGCAGTCCGAGCCAGAACTTAAACGCCTCTGCCGCTCTCTTTCTCTCACTTCTTCTCTCCTGCCTGGCTCTCGAGGCGTGTTTACTAGTAAACATCCTCGAATGCATCTCAACATATATTCTTGTAAACTTTGTTTTATTTGGAGGTATCCCATTTTCCTCCATACAAGCCACAATTTCCAAAGCTTTTTTAAAGAAAGCCGCCCTCACACAGATATCCGCCAGGGTATCTAACAACCCTTCGTCCACCTTCAATGGCGGTACACTTGAAGAATTTGAATTCTCCTTTTCGTTTTTGTTTTCATTTTCTTTATACTCTATACACCTCTCTTTGATTTCATTCCAAAGAATAAGTGCTTCTCCCGGCTTTCTGGCAATTGCAATCCCATTCGCTAGACTTCCGTAGGTCGCCACGTCAGGATAAAACCCATTCTCTCTCATCCTCTGGACGATTCTCTTCGCCTCTTCGACCAAACCGAGCTTACAATACCCTTCAACCAAAACATTCCAAGCAACCAAATCAACTCTCACTCTAGAGTCTTTGAGCATCTCGTCAAACACCTTGCTGGCTAGTTTTGGTTGTCCTGACAAAGCAAAAGCTTTCATCAAAGTGGTGTAACTAATCTTAGTGGGAGCAATACCTTTCGCCCGCATCTCATTGAAGTAAGATAAAGCTCCTGCACTGTCATCGACTAATATACACCCATCGATTAAAGTATTATAAGAAATCACATCCGGTTCAATACTCACATCATCCCTCATCTCTCTCATTAACTCCTTTGCGTTATCTATCTGCAGCTGCTGGCAATACCCTTTGAGCAGAATATTATAAGTGACCCTATTCGCCACGACACCGATTCTACTCATCTCAGCTAACACCTGTCTTGCACGGTCCATATACCCCGCCTTTACAAGCGCTGATATAACGGTTGTGTATGTAACATGATCCGGGTGGCTACTGCTGTCTTCTTGACGCCTCATCGCCTCCAGCATTCTCACTGTATCCGTTACTCTCCCCTCTTTCATATAGCCTTTCATTAAAGTCGTATACATACGGGAATCAGGTGTATACACTTTCGGCAACAACGGAGGGTCATAATCTCCCCGGTTTTTCAAATTAGGAAGCAACTTCTCAAAAATATGGCTTTCGATCCTAGTTGGGTTTTGCGAAATCGATTTTTTTAGGACATGGCAAATATCCCTCCTTCCCTCTCTCATCGCCTGCACCATATCCTCTGCGGTTTCCAAATCCCTGAAGCCAACGTAAGCCGCAACTAAAGAATTCAATGTAGTCATACAAACAGTGATTTGCTTATCTAGTATAGCTTCGAGTACGTGAACTAACAAGTCCTTTCTATTGACCCTAGCACACAATTTAATCATCACATTATAAGTCAACACATCTGGCTCACACCCAAACTCCGACATTTGATCAAACAGCTGCTGAAACTTCTTCACATATCCTAAATTCGCACACGCGTTCAGCACAGCATTGAACGCCCCTGTGTCAGGCCGTGATTGGGCAACCATCTTTGGGTCCGACGAAAACCTGTAGCACATAAACATAAATATATTTCTAAATATGTACTTTTTCCCAATGTTTTTTTGTTTAGAGTCAGTTAACTACCAAAATGCGAGAATGGAATTTTATTTAAGTATATAAAGATGTCAAAACGTAAATGATAGTTTAAACATTAAACACTTATCATGTTTTAGCATCATAAATGTTTCTATTACATTGTTTTACGAGTAAATAAGTGGTAATTTAACACACTGTTTGCCGAACCTGTTCAGTTATATTCAAATTTTAACTTTGTTAGCGGTGGTCCGCGGAGCTAGATTTTTTTTTTTAATTATGGGGGTGCTGAAATGGGATGCAGCGTAGGTGACTCTGAGTCAAGGTGACTCAGAGTCCACAGCCATTGGATATTGCTACAGTTAAAATATGAAATGTACTGTAGCAATATCTAATGGCCGTGGACTCTGAGTCACTCTGACTCAGAGTCACCTACGCTGCTTCCGCTGAAATGCTAAAATCGATAGGAAAAAAATATTCAGAATACATCGTAAAGATCAGTTTTTTCTCGATATAGGGATGCACTTTTAGCCTATTACTGGTGCCTCCCCTGAACTTTGTGTTCTTGAAAAATAAAATAAAATGAAAATGGCACTGACCTACGGACCCGCCTGACTACGGCGTCGAACAGCTTGAGCGCCTCGACAGGACCGTTGTCGCCAGACGCCGCTAATCTGCTAGTGGCGGCGCTCCATGCCTTGACATGGGGGAGGTACCCAGATATAAGCATGGACTTGACAAGTGACGCGGCGTAAAGGGTGTGTCCTGACTTTGCAGCAGCCACCGCTAGGAGTCCAAGAGAGTTGGCGTCGAGGCGGTGGAGCTGGCGGTCATTGCGGAGGCGGTCGAGGACGGACTGTGCACGAGTTAGGCCTTGAGGTGTATTCTGGTAAGAGAGTTGAGAAACTAGCCTGCTTAGGCAAGTTGGGTTTGGGAGGGTTTGGGATTGGGTGTATAAAACCCAAGCTTGTTCTGTTTTTCTTTGTTTTAGGAGGGAAAGTAGCTTTTGGTCAAGTGGGTTAGATGTTAAGGTGGTTAGGGAGAGGTTTGTGGAGTTGGGTGTGGATTGAGGGGTGTGCTTGTTATGTGTGGTTTTTAAGAGGGTTTTGGGTTTGAGAGAGTTGAGGGAGAGGATATGGGGAGTTGGGAATTGGGTTGCTATTGGGTGTGAAAATGGTGGTGGAGTTGGTGGTTTGGTGGTGTTCATGACAGGTCCATAGAGGGAATGTAGGAAGAGAGGTCTATTCAAATTTGAGAGAAAAATAGAGAGCGAGTGAGAAAGTTGGAGAGAAGGGTGTTGATAAGAAAAGATCTTAGCAAGTGTTTATAACACAAATGGTTCCCATTTTATTAGAAAAAGATCTTAGTAGTATTTTGCTTTCATAAATTAAGCATATAGTAGTTGTCTATATGAGAAACGAAAACTTAAAATGGAAAGGTCAAGCATGAATTTGGTTCTAAGAAATATATTTTACGTATACAAGAATAGAAAACAGAAATGTCTAACATAGTCTATGGAAAACGAGTTTTACACTTATATGTACAATAATACATAACGGAACGGTGAAGCACAGATATGACAAGAAACAAGTTGCAATCGTATAAGTAAAAAAGAAATGGAAGACAGAAGATAGAGAACGCGACGAGGTTTTAAAAAGGGAAATAAATATTCCGATAACTATGCATTCGAGTGTAACATTTTTTTTCCTTGGCTTGAACTCAAAATAAATAGCTCAATAGTCTTAACTCGTGAGACTATTAGTTGATTTTTTTCTTCTTCTGAAAGTAGATTGTTAGTTGATTACTACTTTACATAAGTAGACTATTGGTCAATTATACAAATTGTTCAAATATGTGGACAATTTGTATAATTGACCGTATAAAACAAAGATGATCCAACTTAAGGTATTGCCCCTGATCATTATTTAACTATGAAAAGGTATGTATTATTTATTGTAACTATAAGACCAAAATGATTATCGAGAAAACTATAATGCCCATTGGTGGTAATTTATCTGTGATATTTGGCTATGTGGAGATGGAATGTACTACGTCAGAGTATATTAGTGGTGATCTCTTTTTGAAACTGTATTTTACCAAAAGCTTTAATAGAAACTGGAAAGATATTAAGTATAGTACTATACATTTATTTATATTCTTCCATCACATGAATAATGGAAAGATTACATTTATCATGTAGTATTTAAAAAGGAAAAAAAACTCTTTACACATTTAGTGATTTTTTTCCTGATATGCACAAATATAAATGTTGTTCTCGTTGATTGATAGGAACTCTCAACCAACCAACATATAGCAGTTCTGAAAATGACCAAATTTCCTTTTTTGTTTCAAAATAATGTACGAAGTAATCAGGATACTGAACTAATTAAAAAATCAGTTTGAAAGGATACAAAAACCAGAAAACGCTTCAATATATTACTCCAGCTAAAGTGCTAACTTCTTAGGTCAGCAACAAAGAGTTTTGAACAAATTTTTTGTTCAATATATATGGGAAATTACTTCAATAATTTTGGCTAAATTTTATAGAAACAAAAAACTTCACAAAATCAAAGCTAGGCCTAGAATACAATAAAAACAACATAAACTTATCTTAAAACTCTTTTTATCCTCTTCACCATCAAAATTAAGAAACCTTAATCAAATACAACAACAAAAGAATAATTAGTGGATTATAAACATAAAATCCCCTCGAGGACATGAGATTATCGTGCAGTTGGCTGGACAGCAGACTCATCATCCGAATAATGGTCATTAGAACCCAAATCCAACGGACCCAAATTCATTGAAGAATGTAAAGAGTGTCTTGACATTTCGTCCGAGTTGCCTTCTCTCACCGCCTCGGCTCCCCTCTCGATAGATATGCAATCTTGTATCTCTTTTATAACTTCGGACATAGATGGTCTCATGTATCCGTGGGGTTGCACACACATCAAAGCTTTTTCGGCTATTTTCCACATTGATTGGTCATCATATTTGTCACCCAAATAGGGATCAATGATCCCTTGGATGTCCCCATTTTCAACATGCAGTTTGGCCTAAAATGTAAATTAAAAAATATACTAAGACCAAACAACTTTTAAGTAGCAACTGTAGTCACTCCAATCCAAAACATTCGAATACTCCATCTTATGTAATCCATTTTTTACAACATTAATTAACCCTCAACTGAACCCAGTTTCTATGTATTTCAATGTCTGGGCTTAAATTTCGAAAACGAAAAAAGAAGAACAGTTACTACTGGTAGTTGAACGCAGGAAATGAAGAAAAAATCTTTTTATATCAGACCAAAACCAATCGAATAAAACTTGAAATTAAAGAAGACCCAATAAAATCAAAGTAAAACCGTAATAATCTATGGTACAAAATTTCCATCCGAAAAAAGAAGTCTACCTTATGTTACAAAGTTATTCTTACTATTTTGATAAGCATATGTAGTCTACAGGAACCATACTAGTATAAAATCTGAGATGACCAAGAATTTGAACTATACAATTGGAAGTGATTTATTTAACTGTGAAGGATAACTTACCCACTGAACTATGTTACGGCAGTTAACACCAAAACTTTCATTAGAAATTGCTTCATGACCCGATATCAGCTCCAGAAGGATAACACCAAAACTATAAACGTCACTTTTGTCTGTTAATTGTTGTGAGATATAATACCTGCATAACATACAGAAAAATCAAATAAGAGTCATTAATTATCTAGTTTAAACACTATCCTGCGGAAGACAATCAAGGATAAAAGTGCTACAACTCCAGCTAATACAAATACATAATTATCACTTATAGAAAGTTTAGCAGGTCTTGGTCTTAAGGTCTGTAAAACAAAACAAAACAAAACAATGAAAACAATTTAGACTATAAGTTTCATTTGTATCACCGAGGGAGCTTTAAAATAATCCCTGTTAATGTCATATAAGCCCCTACTGCTCTATTTTATGTGAAAGTCAGGCCTTACTGTGGTTTACTTGTTAACCTAGTGTAAACATTAAATTTCTACTCCGGCAGTGTAACTTTTCGGATTCCTAGCAAATGGAGATAAAATCAAGTGCGTTAAAGGTAATGGAGATATAGCCATGTGAAAAAGGTAAGTAACTGGATCTGCTATTTTTCTGCGATTTTAAAATAAGGAATTACAATTAAAAAATGGTAACTGGATCTGCTATTTTTCTGCGATTTTAAAATAAGGAATTACAATTAAAAAATGGCTTACTCAGGATCAAGATAGCCAACAGTGCCTCGAACTATGCTCGACACATGAGAAGCTCCTTCTTGAGAGAGCTTTGAGAGACCAAAATCTGATACCTTAGCCCTCATGTTTTTATCAAGAAGTATGTTGCTGGTTTTTAAATCCCTATGGATTATGGACGGTACACAGCCTGTATGAAGATACTCGATCCCTATAAAAAAAAACAGATATCAGACCAAGGAAAAGAACACGACAAAAAATAAAATGATATCCAGTCTGAAGTCTGGAGAACACTTTGATTACATATTCTAATGTACATAGAAATTTGATACCAAGAAAATGATCGTATAGGGTTCTCAAACCTTGGAGTTTCAAATTAAAGATAACCGAACACAATCTTCACTTCACATGCTTTTACAGTAAAATCCGTGTGCGCCAAATAGAAAATGGATATAATAAGGATTATGTGAACACCAATTTTGCTTCTGATAAGCTCACATACCTTTCGCAGCATCTTCAGCAATCTCAAGTCTCTTGATCCAACTAATAGTTTGCTCTTGTGTTCGTTGCCCTAAAATAATGCAAGTATGGGTAAGAAAATGCATATCTTCATTGTTCCATATAGAACAGTGTAAAAAGAGCAGCTCACCATAAAGATGTTCCTTGAGAGTTCCATTGTGCATAAATTCATAAACAAGTATACTTTTTTCTTCTTCCTGGCAATATCCAAGAAATTGTACCAGGTTTCGGTGATGTATTCTTGAAAGCAGAGTCACCTATGTTAATAGCAAGAATCAGTCAAATCTTTATAGTTTTATCAAGAATATACTAATCAATAACCATACATAGAAACAAGAGGAAAAACAGATGAAACTGCAAATTAATAAGTTAAATACGAGGGGGGAAAGAAACAAATAAATCGGCAAATAGATAACATTTGTTAGTCGAGAAACTGTGTTAGGGTATCACACAATAAATGAAACCCCTGCGTCGGACTAGTACTCAAAACGGTGTTCATGAACTTAGATGAGTTGAATAAAACTAAATCATCTCACGTAGACGAGTAGCGTTGCCTATATTCTCATTTCAACTTCCGCTCTGGATAAACTTCACTTTTTTACACCAAATGCTTGCCTTTGAGAAAATAGTACAAAAAGCTACTAAGTTTCAAATTTATTCAACAATCTATAGAGAGACGAACAGCTAGAACCCCGGCAATTAAGATTCAAGTTAAAGCAATATTTTTATACTGATTTTCAATTACTTTGGTGAACTTAAGATGCAGTTAGCATAAGATTGGACAATTACAACAGTAGCCTTAAAGGTCTAGGCTTTTAAATACTGCTGAATTTTGATAGGTTGGTGTAGTAGTTGTCTGATATTTTGTAGATACCTGACTTTGTGAACTTTAATAGTATGGTCAATTAATTGTTAAACCTTGATAGGTTGAATGACATTTCCTAGCAGAGAATCTAAATGCAGCATAATGCTACTGCAAAGACATATTAGATATGAAGAGATTATATAAATTTACCTCATTAGAAAATTCTCGTTTCCCTTGGTAAGAATTGCTTGTTAAAAGTTTGACGGCAATTTCCCTTCCATCTTTCAATTTTCCGTAATACACAATTCCAAAACCCCCAGATCCAATTTTTCTTTCAAACTCTTTCGTCGCATTTTCGAGTTCAGATAATGTGAAGCAGTGTGCAGCTTCCTTCGCCACATCACCTAATGATGAAACAAACTTATGTGCGGACATAGAAAGTTCGAACCGGTCTGCAAATTAAGAATGAAATAAGAAACTCTATATTTAAAGGAATAAAAGAGCGTGGAAAAATAAGCAAATAGTTTAATCAAGGCTAACCTTTCTTTGGATTCTTCTTTTTCCCTTTATGCAATAATATACAAGAGATGATAGTTGCTATAAGTAAAACAACACCCCCGACCGATGATCCGATAATAATATTATTGCGATCTTGCTTATTTTCCCCTTTACGAAGATTGGCGTTCCCAGTGTAGCTATGAATAAAGGAATAAAGGTGAATTAACAATAACAAAAATTACAGATAATAATCTTGTATATTTGTTTTCACCAAGTACCGGAGAACGAGTCCGGGCCTATAGATTAACAATCCTATTGTGCGTAAACAACATATATGCGTTGGAGATCCAACCTCTATATGCAAGAAGCTCGTATATATAAAATAAAACTTAAATGTGTGTGCACTTGTATTTCTCAAAGCCTCAAAGAAGCATTGCGTTACGAACATGGAGATTGGAATTGTGAAACACATCTCTAAAAAATGGAACTTTTGATAGCCATAAAAACATATACTTAATTCATTTTCTTTCCCTTTTGTACATTTGTATGGAAATATGTCATGCCTTTTGTACTTAATCTCAACTTGGATCAAATGCATCTTCACTCTGTCAGTCGCGTATACTTTTACATTCAGGATGCAACACAAAACTGAACATCTCGTTTTATCAGATCAATATTTTCAAGAAAAAAGATACTTACTTTAAAATGAGACCCTTATCCAAAAGTTTTGAAGGCACAGTTCCGAATAGATCATTATTCTGCATGTATCTGCAGCCAACAAATTAAAAACCAAAACTTTGTTATTTGCATAACAAAGTGAACAACAAGAATAACCCAAAACTGTTTTCTTGATACGGAGTAATACAAATCACATGGCAAGGAGTAAAAAAGTCAAAAGAATGAAATCATCTATAAAAAACTTTCACCTTTTCATTTTACTTTTTTAAATATGCAAACCCATTATGCATATATAATCATTGATTTAAGAGATTGAGACTTACAGCTCCTTTAAGTTCGGCAAGTCTGCTAAAAAGGAAGGCACTTCACCAGTCAACTGATTGTTCTCGAGATGACTACAATTCCAAAAGTGAGAAACGGAGTAAAAAACAGAATATATATCTAGAATAATCAAGGAAAATATTTTCAAACGTTCAAGAATAAAATAATAATGTGGCAGCACGTGCAAGGTAGGGGTCTGTTCGCTACCTACTTTTCATTAAAAGTCTTAAGAAACGTTTCAAATCCAAAAGTACGTTAAAAAGGTTCTTCAATAGTATTACTTAATTAGGTAATGTAAAAAAATTCCTTACATAATCTTTAAGTCTGGGGATCCCGAGAAATCAGGTATAGAACCAGTTAATAAGTTTCCATCTAACCACCTGCAAGTCGAGCGCTAGCTATAAGCAAAAGGGTCCTTTTTTTTACAAGAAATTAAAGAGCCTTTCAGGATAAACAGCGAAATAAAGGAAGATACTTACAATTCAACCAAGCCATTTAACTTTGTCAAATCTGAAGGGATACCACTAGTCAAGTTCATCCCAGATAGTTTACTAACAGTAAAACGAAATAAAAGATCAGTCAATTTTTGATATTTGTAAGAAGTGAGTAAATAATTGGCTACCGCAAAGCTTAAACTAGGAGAGAGAGAGGGGGGGGGGGGGGGGGGGGGGGGGGGGGTTCATGAAATAATGCACCATACATGTAAAAGGAAAGAACATAGTAGGAGTGAGAACTTATACATTTTAACTATTCTTGGTTTAGGATCAGAGTTGCACTCGACCCACGCCCAAGGAACCGGAAGGCATGGATCGCCAGCTTCTTGGGCCCACAATGCAGATGGATAAAGTGAAACCAGTGAAGCCATTATTGACCCTGCAAAAAAATGTGCATTTTCTTCAGCTATGTAATAGTTACATTACAAGCTGAGTTAGATTCAAGAATGAATTCACTTTTGTACATCAACATCATCATTGTTAAAAGTGAAAATTTCACTTTTGTACACCAACTTATAAAGTTTCAACGATGAGTCACCATACTATCAAACTCCACATTTCAAACACCAACTACGCAATAGGAAACAGCTAGTGCACCGGCATTGCGATTTCAACTCAGAGACATTAGTTGCATATTTATTGCTCAATTACAATGATGTTGTATAAAAACAACTTTGAACAGTTAGTATACCAATTTTAGAATTTTCTACTATTAAGAATTCGAAAATTCAGATGAGATGGTGTACCAATGGTGTGATTTTGTGTAAATTAATATCTTAAAGTGAAATCTTGAAAGATTAGTGCACCAATTGTTCAATTTTGAGTAGACCGGTATGTCAATTGTGAAATATGATGGGTTGGTGTACTAACTATTACAAATAGATAGGATGGTCATAGGGGTACAAAAATGATATTTCCTCTTTTTCAGAAGCTAAATTTTTTTAGCTTAGAACTTTTGAGAAGAGCTATATAATGCTCTCCACATATAAACTCGAAGTGGTACATTACAGATTATACCAATTCAGGAATGAGAATTTTTTAAGTCCTAGGCCTGTGGTTAGACAAACTTATAGAACACTCTTCTGTTTCATGTAAAATGTATCCTCCAAAAGAACCATGGACATCTATCCAGCTTCCAGTTTATGAAAAAACTAGAGAATGTGTGATGCAAAGAAATGAGAAACGTCACATCACAGCTTACTTCTACGTTCATGTAAATAAGTTACGATTTAGGTCCTATGCATGTAACCAAACAAACACTTATAGAGCACTCATGCACTACTTACCATCTGAAGAACCATCACTTCTCTGAAGAAGTCTATTAATCTCCATGGCATTTAACAGAGGACCTAAGGTAGAATCCGATGTTTTACCGAATCTAAAAGACAACACAAAAGGGAGAGTTAAGTTGTAATATCCGGGCTCATAAAGACGATATTTTCCTTGAGCATTTTCTTGAATATTTACAACAAGCTTGCTGATATCAGGATTTCCTGGAAGAACCAGCCTAAATTTCCTAGTATCCTTAGGATCGATATCTTCTAATTCAGCAAAATAGGTGAATGCCCAACCAAAACCAGGAAAACCTTCTAGGTTGATTCGGTACGTTAATGTCCCGTTTCTACCAACTACAGCTGTTTGCATTACTTTTTCAGGTGGTCTTTCGCTATTGCCAACATCGATTGGCATTTTAGTTGATATTCTCTCGGTTCCCACAGCAACATCGACAAGGTAATTTGCCTTTTTAATTAAATCAGATTGCCAAATTCTGTCAAAAGGATCATCTGGGAACCTGTATTTAAGAGGAAAACAAACCAACATAATTAAACAGTCCAGTGCTATCGCTTCCATCTGCGACATGTTTTTATACAAAAGTGACCTAATATTTTAGAAAGTACTACCGGCAATGAAAGTCTATGTTCATAGATATTCCAACTAGAAAAGTACAAGAAAATATATTATCGTCATACCTGACAGGATATTCACTCTCTGCGCCAAAATTTATCCTTGCAGAAACACTAAGATGGTACTGACTTTCGAATTTCGTGGCATAAACTGAACCATTTAGTTGCCTAAGCTCAAGGGTCGAAATAAATGGCGTTCCAGTTGTAGCGTTGGATAGACACACACTCACAGTTGAATCTAACGCGAGAAATATTAATTCATTAACCTCAACGGTATTAGCATCCCATATATCAATTGTGGCCCAGTGAGTTGCACCGAGGGAGATATCGAACTTGGGGTACACATTATTGTTGTCAAAATTACCATACAAAAAGGTTGCTCTAACAAGGTAACGACCTCTACTTGTGACGTTGAGTTTGTAACAGTATTTTCTGTTATCCGCTGGGAAGTATCTTAAATTCTGGTATTGCTGTCTTGTTTCGTTTAACACTGAAATATTGGTCGTCTGCCCGTAAATGAGTTGAGAATCTGGTGTCCAAATGAGACCAATTTCATCGGTGAAATTGCTTTTTCCGCCACAATCAATGCTTACAAAACCTGTTTCATATGATTAAGTTTATCAAGGAGACAATTAACCAAAAGCCATTCAGAAATTATTACAATTTTCATTTCAAGCACATGCTACTCTAATTCTTTAATGAATCCCAAACCTAAAAAGTAGAACACGCATTAATTTCTGTTTCATTAACCCATCATACATGACCTGAATAAGAATTTATAAAATTTAACAATTACCCTCGAAACTACCAACCAGAGTTACCAGTCTATAAAGCAAGAGAAAGAAATCACCGAGTGTGTTGCTGCTCTACAGATATGGTTTTCAGAACTATTAAAAAAAATGTTCAACTTACGACCATGATTTTTCTTCTGTTAATGTTTCTAAATCAGAATGAAGAGAGTCAGGATTTGGTATATTCCAACAGCTGTTAAAGCGAATCTTCTTGAAAAAAAAGTGGGAAAATCTGTTTAAATCTCAACCAGATTTAGATGTTTACTACCCTGCTGCTTTAATCGTAGCTCGTAAGTGCTCCGATCCTTTAAAACTGTAAAACTTAACTCCTACATAAACATGCCATCTCTTTAGTATAAAATTTCTACTGCTGTTACTACTAATAAAATAAACTGTACAATAATGTCTTGCTGTTTTCAGACATTAAAAAAATTCTTAAAATATGTAGAATCTGACATGTCCCGTCTGATATTGTAAAGTTTACAAATCTCTTTAAATTAATGTTTTGAGACTCTAATCATTATCACAGGCCTAGCTGTCTTGATTTAAAACTAATGAACACAACATGGGTAGCCAAAAAAGAGAAGAGGGTAGAGCTACATGAACCAAAATATCTTACCCTTCTATATGGAAATCTAATTCTTTCATAGAATGCGTTCTTATACCAAAATGACAGGTATTCAATGTAGAATTGTGCCAATAGCACTCCAAATCAATAGGTATCAGGTGTGTTTTTCTTTTGGTGAGTTAAAGTTTTTTTTGACAAAAGAGTAGTAGATCATATACATCAAGCAACACAACGATTGAATTACTGTTCTTGTGGCAATATTCAATCAGAGTAGGTATAACAATTTAAGTTGGAATTACTTGAATGGTGGAATCCATCAGTCAAAGACCCCACAAACGTAGATTAACCACATTCATTCTTCAAAATAATCAACAGAAGAAACCGGTAGGTGGTTATTCTAATTTTAAAACATAGAAATAAATGAACAAGGTCATATGATTGCCATCCTTGTCAAACTCCACCCATATGAACCAGACAATATTCAATAAATAAACAAAGACCAAAAAGAACTGTTTGGAAATTTCAGTTCTATAAAACTGACTAACTGAGGTAAAAGAACAGTCCATCACGTATGGCACTTTAGAACCAAAAGTCCATAAAGAACATGTTAATGTCCTTTATGGAGGTAAACAACTTTCTTGTTTCTCTAAAATATAAGAAAAATACTCGAGACCTGTTTAGTAGCAGTTTTTAAGTAATTAAGCTGGTTGGTTATTGAGAAAAAGCTGATTTCTTAGTGTAAAAACTTCAGATTTTCCAAATGAAAAGGACCATAAACTCTCAGCTTTCAAGCTCACCAACCCAATGCAGTGAAGCCTATAAATCAAAGCAAAGCAATAAGACTAAATCAAAAGGTAAAACAAAAAGGGCAACTGATTGAAAACAAACTTTTTTCCATATTCAACATTCACAAATTGGTCTGGCTGCAGTCCATAAAGAACAAAAAAAAAATGGTTACTGTAAAGAATTCCGCTTTTTCCTTGAATAAAACCACGAAGAAAAAAAAAACTCCCCTTTAATCTAGCCCACAAAATGCGCTTAAGATTGAAAACTAAAAAAAAAAACTGAACTTGAAATCTGCAACAAAGTAAGCCCGGTATGCACCCTACTACCGATTATTAGAGCAACAGAACACCAGTGAGAAAGATACAACATTAGGTAACTTGTGTACATATTTTGAGACTTAATTATCAAAAACCCATGATTAAAATATCATGCTCAATGATGCTAGTACTTCTTTTTACTCTTTATTTTTAATTTTCATGCTAATTGATGTTACCTTGATACGTACAAAATATTTTTAAAAAAATGGGGATTTTGATAATTAAGTATGAAAGTATGTATTAAAACAATAACTTTCCCAAAAGATTAATCAAACCATAGATAGTTACATATGAACATACAAAGTGTGTGTGTGTGTGTGTGATCAGTGTGTGAGAGAGAGAGACCTGGCATCTGAGCATTGGTAGCAGCGAGCAGAAGGAAGAGTGAAAAGGAAAGAGAAACAAGCTTAGTTTCCATTTTTTTACAAAACCAACTTGAGAGAGAAAATTAAAGAATAAAAATGGGTACAAAACTAACTACAAAGTGTGTTCTTTAACTATGAAAGAAAGGAAAACCCATGTTACAATAGTAAAAAGTTAGTAGTAGCTTTATGCATTATATCAATAAACAATTACTCAATTGTGTAGTATTCCAGCTGATATCACCTTTTTGATAATTGTGGAGAGAAGGGAGAAAACAAAAAAAAAAAAAAAAGTGAAAAAAGAAAGAAAGAAAGAAATGGGAAAAGGATATATTGTGCTTTGATGGGCTCCCCCACTTTTAGTGTGGGACCCACAATGTGAAGCTTTGGTCTTGATTCTTGAGTGGGTCCTGGTACAAGATTGAGATATACTTGGTTACCAATTTTATTTTCATTCATTCCTTGTCTATTAAGGTTGAGAAATTATTTGGTGGGTGTGGCAATCAGTCAAGCTATATGCCTATTATCAATAGAAACCCCATTCTTATAATATTTTTTAAATTTTTTTTACTTACGCTAGTTTTTATTAAAATATGTTTAAAACGATAATTTGACATCATTCATTTCTTTCATTTAACTTAATTTAGTAGTTTATGTAAATTTTAGCACCCTACTTAAGCGATTTCTGGTTTCGTCCATGTGCTATACCATACTATACACCAAGTATTGTATTTTTGACTCCTAAAATATGGAAACCGTAAATTTTGTCATCATTCTCTCATAATAAATGTAACAATGAGCGTTAAAGTATTGAAAATATATTTATTCGAAAATGTGTGGTAATAAATTTGTTGAAGGAGTTCTTTTTAGACTCGAGGAATTATTCTCTCATTGACGTCAACTATAATGACCGGAAAACTAAGTAGCATCGTCAATCCCATTTCTTTTGCCTATTTCGTGATCATGGGGTTATTTCTTCATAAAATTTTATTTTCTTACAGCTTGTTTCGTATGTTTATAAAGTTTTATGATATATTCAAATACAAAACTTATAATATTTGGAGATAATATTAGTCTATTCGGGTTTTTTTTATAATATTTTTTTGTCTGAATCAACATGCGGAAGTTATTCGAGTTTAATTCGAAATCAGATGAACAAAAGTGAGAAGGTCGCCCCATGAGAGTCAACTCAATTCCACTATTTTCTCAAAATATTATCTAGAAATCGATCAAACTCCGCTCTGCTAGTTCCTCGACGCATCATTGTCCTATATTCACCGCGGTTTTTCTCGAGTTTCTTTCTTCCTACGACCTTTGACGTGATAGATGTTTGTAGGAGTGCGGAGTAAATATTATATATGAAAGTCTGAAACTATAGCCTATAGAAGCTGCTAACGTAGTTAATCCTCTCAATTAACAATCACCAATTAGCATGTAGCTAATAAACTTTTTCTTGTTAGCAAGCTCTCGAGTCTTGTCAACAATTCAATATAATATTAGTGGACTAACCATTGAATGAAGTGTAGTAGTATTATTTATCTTCAACATGAAACGGTTTTTGAAGCCTTCTCTTATCTCTAATCATTACTAAACTACGAATGCTAAATTTTACGCATGGCTGGCTAATCTACTCCCAATATTTTGTTTCCAGAATCATTCAACATCCAACATTGAGTAATTTCATAGTCTTGATATATTTTTGTACTTTAGATTACAAAATCCTAACTATATTGTTTGATAAACATGTAAAAGTATGTTTAAAAGCATATGTTACTACTATTCGTAGCGATTGAAGTGCCCTTTGATTGCTCTTTTCACTACTCGGGAGCGTATTTTTTTTCCTCATTTTCTACCAAACCTAATTGCTATAGAAATCTCAAACTTTAGCCATATAATTTCCACAAAGTTGGTCCTTGTTTATAGTATTTGAAACTTAGATGTCTACTTTCACCGGAGTACGGTTGTCCCCTTTTTCAAAAGAGAGCTAATTAATAATTACTATCACTTCTTTATCAAGTCGTACAACTTTTTTCTTTATGGATGCATAATGCATGCCACTATTAATTGTTCGTATTTTAGTATATGAGTTCACTTCATTCAAGTTTCTCTGTACTGACTGTACATATACAATAATGACACAAATGCCTACCATTTCCTTATTTTCCAAAGTCGTCTTAATAAAGTACTACTATAACATTTCTTGTCCTCATTCCAGTGGGAAACTAGTGTCATGTTTTTTTTTGCACTATTGTAGTTTGTACATGGAACATAAACGTATCACAAAGCTACCAATTGCAAAGTAAATAAAGCAAAATATTTTATGCATAACCTCTTTTATATTTGAAGGTAGAAGACGACCTAAAAACTAAGATCTTCAGATGCTAAATTTAAAAAAAAAATTATGTTGGAAGATTGGATCACGCACTCCTTACACAAATTCAAGCCAAACAGCCTTGTTGCAATGGATATTTTACCTCGGATATTATTCACAACGAATTGTTGATACGCTAAGCCTATGGCACTTCTGCCTCTGTGTCTTGACTATCACAACCTGAATTTCCAATATAACATTGTTCACATAGAAACATTGAATCACCACTAGATAACATCTATAGTAAATTCCAAATTTACAAAACTCGGCCAACTTAAGAAACAAGTCGCAATGAGATAAACTTAATAACTGGGCATAACAAATTTGGATACTGACTTAATGAAAAATCAGATGCATGACGTCCTTAAAGATATCCAACTTATTCTTAAATACCTTTCCCCTCCTTTCAACAGGGAAAAACGAAATCTATGCCTAACATAAATACATAAATTATTTTAATGCTAGTGACGCATTATTAAAAATTCGCAAGGATTTAGAACGAGGGCAGTTAAATCATATTTTCCAGTTGGGCAGTAAACAATAAAAAGGAAAAACTCAACAAGCAATAAGTTCCGACTCCTCTCTAAAATCCACAAAAGGCATACAAACAAAATCCTAAACAAACTTTAACCTAGAAGCACTGAAATGATTAAATAAATAACATTGCACAAAAATTCTAAAGTCATACATCATAATGTCAACGAAGTTTTGAAACCAACTGGGCAGAGCATGTTTAAGAAAGAAGTAAAATAGTCGGAAGAAAAAAACTCATCCAAGTCATGAAACACTCGTAAACCAGCCATTTCCTCAATACCTTAATTTCATTCGGTTCAAACTAAATAAACAAAAAGAAATAACTGTCTGAAACAACACGGATAGGTAACATCTTATCAGTACGGAGTAAAATTACTGAGCGACGGCCAACCACTTCGAAAAGTTATCAAACTCGGTATAATCACTGTCAGAAATCATTGTCTTGTACCACGATTTCCCAGCAGCTTTAATCGCATTGGCCTCGTCCTGTAAAGGAAAACGATAATTATTAAATATCAAGAATTAACGAGAAAATGAAAACAAGACCAAAGTTAACACAACATAATAACTGCTCTCTGGCAATCTCTAACACCTCAGTGAATTGAAAAACAAAACAAAATGTGTATACATTATGGAAAACCAAGAAGAAACGCAATCCATTGACATCAAACGTTTAAAATGAGAGTTAATGCGGCAATCAAACAAGAGTGGGTGAGTAATCATATAAGCGCTCAAAACCTATACTTAACATGCCACGAAAATCGAATCTTCTGAATATTGTCTTAGCTATGAGCAGAAGATCAAAATTCATATAAAGTTTATATTACAAGAAATTCATTCATTAAAGGCATAGTATTATTGCATGTTAATATTTAGCAAACTAGATAAATTCATGCTAAAATTCAACGGGTTTAACAAACTAGATAAATCCATCAGTAAAAAACCATCCTTGGGAAAAACAGGGCATTAGGTATTATAATTATGTAAAAACAGGGCATTATGTATTATACTTATGTAAAAACAGGGCATTATGTAAAAAACTAGATAAATTCGTTTTAGTCACCAAACTTTGTAGTGTGTACCACTTTAGTCCACATACTTATGTATTATGTATTGTTATTGACATAACTGTGAATTGTGAATTTTTAGTCCCTAAATCTAACAACAATTGGTTTAAATCCAAAAAGTAAGGTATACTTAGAAAACAAAATTTGTTTCCCAAACTTCGTGTAAAAGTTAATAAGAGAGAAACAATTAATTACCAAAAGTAACAACATTCGAAAATTGAACGGAAAAACCAACAACGGGCAAGGAACAAAACATGGGAACAAAAGGTTTACCTTTGAATGGAAAAAAATCGTGAAGAGAATTGCGTGAATGGAAAAAAAAGTTTACCTTTGAGATGGGTTTCCTCTTTAAGCCGAGCTTCTCCTTCTTAGCCTTCACCCTCTGTTCTTCAGCCAAAACAGCCATCCTCCTAGCAGTCTTTGCATATGGGTTCAACCTCAGCATGGTGTTCAAATTCTTCAATGGATTCTTCTTCATTGGGGCCCTCTTAATATCTTTCTTGATTGGTCTCACAACAGACTGAACCTCATCAGAGTTAATAATTCTTGTCAAATCAGCATTCACCATCTTTGACCTTGGCAAAACATACCCCTTCTTTTTCTCAGCAGCCTTGTCGAATGAACCATAAATAGAATCAAGCTTTTCAAAGGCCGATTTGGTCCAGATTATGAAACGACCTAAGTGACCACCAGGAGCGAGCTTCAAGAGATTAAGGCGCTCAACATTAGCAACCTCGACACCTGGAATGTTTCTAAATGCCTTGACTAGCTTTGAACCTTCGGTACCGTAAACAATGAGGGGACCTTTGCGAGAAATGTACCTGCAATGATTAATGTTTAATCATATGTTCAAACTTGAAAAGTATTCAAAAGAAATTTGATTTAAAAAACAACTTTTAAGTCTTCTACTAACCAGATAAGCTCATTGTTCATATAGTGCCATTAGTAAATATGTGAGAAGATTGGTAAGCGGATATGTCGACAGAAACAAACAACACTCGGCCAGTAAAACTTCCCGCTTTATTCATTTAGCTACAGCCACTATGGCAATATTCAAGATAAAGATATTCATTAGTTTTCAGCTTTATCTTGGTACATGTAGCCTAGTTTGGTGTACAAATTAAAAATTACTTCATGAAACTACAAAATTGTTAGCTCATTAAATGCATTGCTAAAATTGAATGTACTTTACATACCAATTAGCCATTAACTGCATTACTAAAATCATTGCACTCACCAAACTATGTACACAATTGATTGTAGCAGATTTTATTAATATTGCTACTAAACAATAAAAAGAAAGGAATCTGATGGTAAAAAAAATTAGATTTGGACTAACAATAGTTAAGACTTATAGAAGTACTAAATCCAATAACTTAGATAATTATTGCAATGTTTAGTTTCAGCTTGTAACCTCAGTTTTTCTGCTTAAAAGTAGGATTAATTTGGCCGGCCAGCTTAAAGCCCAATGTTTTCTGGTTTGGATATGATTCTAATCCATTCATACAAATCAAGTGGCCATGACACTAAACTTCTATCAAACAAAGCTTAAATTGATAAAAAATAATTTGATTTATATTATACCTGCGATTGCGCATTTTACCCTTTCCTGGGCGGATACCAATGCTGTCCTTGGCCTTCTCTGCATCGGCATAAGCTCCAATCTGCTTCAGGGCTTTAATAGCAGCAGCAGTCTTTTCAATACCCTCAGCTGTGTCACTCACAACAAGAGGAACTTCGGGAACCGATTCAATCTTGTGACCACGAGCCATAACAAGAGATGGCACTGCAGATGCGGCAATAGCTGAGACAACAGCATACCTTATAGAGGCAGAAAGCACAGCATCAGGACACAAACAAAGTGGAAGAAACCAAAGAAATATAAAGCCAGATTGCAACTTACTCCAAAAAATATACTCAATATTCTTCTACTAATATGTATACAACAGACATGCATTGCACGTGTCCATATAATATAGTTCACTTTTTTAACAAGAAATGGCTAAAAAAGTTCAGTTCCAAACCATAACGAATGACAAATACAAGCCGGAACTTAAATCCAAACCGTTCCGAGCCGGAACTTGTAAAAAAGATCAATGATTAAATGTGAATAAAAAAATGTATAACTCATGGCCAATCCCAAAGAGTAAAGGCAGGAACCCTGCTCTCCAAGGCAATAGGATATGAGGTCGGACACGTATCGATACGGGAGTTTCCGAGTAATAGGTGACTCAACCGCTTTATTACCAAAACGCGCCTTTTTTTACGACGGTTTTCTTTTGCTTGGAATCTACGAACACATTTTTCAGTTCGCCCCACTAGCAAAACGTCGATGACAGAGCAAAGGTAATTTAAAATCTAGCAAATGAAAGTTTCTCTGTTAAGGTTGTCAACACTTCTATAAAGGTACAGATTCAACCGAGTTAACACTTAACAGAACCAATCGATTCTACTTCTTTTTTATAGATCACTAACTAAACAAAATTAAAAGGACGGCACAAATGACAAACATCATGTGTCAAGAGTCACTCGCAACAGTTCGGGTGTTGAAATAAGGAAGCAACATTTCATTAGTTCTTATTGAATTCAACTCATACAAACTCCACAACAAGTGGATCCATTACCAAAAAATTTTAAAGAAAAATCAAGATATGATACAAATAAGAACATCAATAAATAATACTATAGAATACACATTCAATAAAATTAGTAAAAATTGCAGTGGTCTGATGGTTTAGATAAAAGCCCGAATATGATAAAAAAGAACACAAATCCCCAATTGAGACAATCTTGGCATTCAACATTGAAATTGCTAGCAAGGAGATAGCAGAATGCAATTAAAAACAGACAAAATAAAATGTTCCATGCTGATTCACGTGAGTCAATAAATCACAATAAAAATACTAAATGGGTAAATGGTAGCAAAAGTTGGCCTTAAATATAGTTCTTAATTTTTACCGTCACAGTTTTCATCAATACACTACCCAGTCCACGTTACAACAAAAGACTGAAGTATATGGTCCCAAATTAAGACAACTGTATCATTTCCAGCATTAAGATTGTTATCAAACTTATACGGAGCAACAGAAAGTAAGTGACTAAAACAACAAAATATTGCATTCACTAAAACCTAATACAGGTCAAACCATTAATAAATAGAAACACACAAGAACCACAATAAAGTTGAAACTATAAGATCCAGTATATACCAAGTACATGGGTCTTTAACAATAATCAGAAAGAATGTGACTGCACTTTTGTCCTTTTGTAAAACACAAATTTTCTAACTGAACGAAAATTGGTAGGTTGAGGACCAAATTGGTAAAACATAAATGGTTAGGTACTAAATTGATAAAAGCCAAAAGCAGATGCACTAAACAACAGCTTGTTCCCCCTTCTCTAGTTGATTTACTCACATATTGTAACACTCTATTTGTCAGTTAGAATGCAGTTTATATTTACAGAAATCACCTTCGTCTAAAACATACACTACAAAACGAATTATACCCGTCCATTAACAGTAACCCTAACATTTCACAAATCAACGGAAACAAACTGACCAACATAAAAAAAAAGTTCAAAAATGAAAACAAAACACCAAAACGAATCAATCATAATAATAATAAACTACCAGTACAGAATGCAGTTGATCGTATAAGTACGTAAGGCTGTTTAATTCAGTTACAGTGCAGTTTATATGTATAGAAGCACAGTGCAGTGTACAAAATGAATCAGACCCGTCCATTAACACCAACCCTAACGTTAAGTTAAGCAAATCAAACAATACAAACTGACCAATATCAAAAAAACAATAAAGCACTACCCCTTCTGATTAACATTACACTGCCACCTACAAATTGCGTAAACATGGGCTACATGGTACTAATAATAATATTGTAACTTTTTTACCGCAAACAAACAAAGTCTTATAAAAAAATGCATGCGACTAAGACATACACTAAAAACCCAAATAAAAGTCCAGAAACATCACCGGTAAACATTTAAAGTCCGAAAATGAAACAAATCCTAACCGAATCAATCATAATAACCGTCAAATAATTATAATAAACAACAATAATAAAACAAATATACTACCTCTTCTGGTTCACATTGATCCTACGATGCCACCTTCTCCAAATCCGAGTCGGCGCAAACATCCGTCCACCCCTACACATATTACCAAACGCCCCCTGCCCGGCCCGATGGGTTCCACCTCCCGGTACCCTCGGTATCCTACTCACCGCCCTTCCAGTTCCCCATGACTCGGCACTCGTCTGGTGACCCGCCTTTCGGGAAACCGCGTAAGGCTGTCTCGAGTTCTTCGACATGTTCGTGTGCACAAAGGTCACGATATCGGGCCTGATCGAGGCCTTGAAGAGGTCAGGGAGAGGGAGAGTTGCTGACGTGTCCATATCGGATGAGATGGATTGGATGGTTACTAGGGGGCGAGCTGCTGCGGCAGCCATTTCTAGAGAGAGAAGGGTAGAGAGAGAGTGTGAGCTAGGGTTTGGGTAGAGAGAGAGAGATAGTGTGTATTTTATCTAATTTATAAGGTGGAGTGAGAGAATGGGCTTTTGTTTTGGTTTATTATGGGCTCTTTTACTGGACCGGTGGTACTAAAAAATGAACTTATTTGGGATTTCTGTTTGACAAAAATACTATTGAAACTTCCACTATCGAGTATGGCTGAAAACTTTTTTAAATTCCCCTCATCCGTACAAAAACATATTAAAATATTAAAAAAAAATTAATCTTAAAAAAAATATTATAATCTACACGAGAAATATATCAAAATGTATAAAAATAACTTAAAAACTGTTTTTTTAGCTTTTTTTTAGTGTTTGTTTAAATTATTAAGTAAAAAAAATACTAAAAAATTACGAAAATAATATATATTTTTTTATCATTTGTAAGGTGAACTACACTTAAAAATCTTATGAGAGTGGTGACATATGAACAAAAATATTATTGAAAGTTGGCATTCCACCAATGAGCCCCATGACCTTTTTTTTTGATTTTGTTGAGATGTTTTTTGTATTTTTTTAATTAATAAATAATAATTGTTTGGATAGTCATGTTATTTATTTTTGAGTTAATTACCTTTCGATGTAACTATTCAAAACTAAATTCGTCAAAGTTATAGTACCAAAAATTAAATCTGGTTCATTTACTTTAAAATGTTAAACTGAATAAGTTTTGTTTGGTCTATTCATTTCAACAAAATGATTTATTTTTTTTAAAAAAATGTTTTTAAAAGATGTTTTTATTTCCCTAATTTTTTATTTTTCTGTACTTTATTTTGTATTATTCTAAAAAATATATTGCATTTTCACCAAAATGAATGAGACCAAAATTGCACCAAATGAGAATTAATTTTTGGTGATTTTTTGGAAATTAAGTTTCATTTTATGTACTAAAAGTAAATTGCCCTTTTATTTTTTAAAAACCAAATTACTGGGCGAAATTGTTGAAAATTAAGAAAGCCAGGATTTCGTTGAATTTTTTAAACCACTCGGGTTATAAAAATTGGCAAAAATTTGTTGTCAACCAAAGCCGTAGGCTACTGGAGTTGAGGTGTGTGACGACATTAGGCAGTTGATCAATCTCCGGATATTAGAGAGAGACGGACTAGTTAGAATGAAAGAACTAATAACAATTGAAATAAAATAATCTGAAAAATAACTGAAAATTCGATTGGAAGTGACAAAAAACAGTAATTAGTTTTTCTCTAAAGTAATTACTTAGCACTTCGCGGTAATTGGTTTGTAAAAGTCGTTTCTAAAAGTCCCACTAGAGAGCAAGTTTCTCTCCCAAGTACGTTGGGGTCATTACTCGAATTCGCTATTGTGATATAATCATTTTGATGCATAAAAAATCATGCATCTGAAGAAAGTAATCCGATAATATAAGATTGCCGGACACACCAGGTTCAGCTTTTGTTAGATCAAAATCGAAAAAACATGTATAACACAATGATAAAAAGATGCATAATATAAGCAAAAGGGGTTGTTTGGTTGCATCTTTTAAGCAAATAAGCGAAGACTATTCAAGGTTTAAAAAAGAAACTGAGCTCATCAAGCGTAAACTTCCAGTTTTCCAAGCCAAAATACCATCAAACACAGATTTTAAGCTAAATGACCACTCCCAATATTGCAAGAACGCATAACAATACCATTAGTCCCTTATTCCTACCCAAGCAATAAAAACTGCAAAAGAGAAAAGGGGTAAAAACATAAAATCTTGTCATCTATCAATCTTCATCGTCAGAACTACCTTCATCACTGCTATAATCACTACTATCATCTCCAATATCAAGTTGAATATGTCGCACTTGTATCGGTTCAGGTTCCTTAGGTACACCTTGGGCAGGGATCCCCCGCATCGGTTGCATTGCATCTCTACCTGCAAAAGCAATAGCATCCAAAGGTGGCAACTCAACCGGCATCCCAGGTTTCCATCCTGGTGGAGGCGGGGGTGGGGCAATAAAAGGAAAATCACTTGGCAACTCAACCGGCATCCCAGGTTTCCACCCAGGTGGTGGCGGAGGAATTTGCGGATCCATCATTGGTTCGATTGGTTTATCATCTGTTTTACTAGGTAAGCCAATATCTAGATTCGCAAATCCATATAGCTGAGAGGCACGCATTTGCTCGTCTTGAGGGGCTGGCGGGAGGGCCCCACGCAATGGGCCCCCTGCACCATATTCCGGTGGCGCGAAAGTCGTGTAGCTTATTTTATGGGCGTACGATAAAATATCCGATAAATTCAGCTGAGTAGAGATTGTGGTCTCGTCGCCTGTGTTACCATCAGGTTTCAATCTTTTGGGTCGTCGATAGTCGGAATAATCGTCGACTAGCATATCGAGAACCCGTTCGGATTCTTTCAATTTGTTAGCGAAAGATAGCATTGCAGAATCTTTTGACCTGATGGATATAAAACATTAAAAATTAACTTTCCGAAGAAATGGGAAAATAAGCTAATTCTGTCTTAATTTTTGGGAAAGCAAAGGTAACTTCAAAATTTGACATAAGTCAGTTTTCTCAGAATAAAATCCGAAATAATTTTGGGCCAATTTTAATGGAGGCTCAAATTTATGTATCAAAATCCCAAATTTATTTGTATTTCAAATATGAATTTTGGAATCTATAAATACTCCTAGTCATGTAAGGAAGAAGGCAGATTTTGAATCAATCAAGCTTATAATTCTAATGTCAAGTAGTTCTCTCTTTAAACCTGTGTTTACCCCCTCTCCCTCTCTCTTACTTCTTTTTAAATTTTTGTCCTACATCACCTGATATCACGAGCAATCTTCTGTTTGGTGTCTTGTAAATCGAGGATCTCTTGAAGTTCCGAGACGGCTTCAAAGAGCTGGGTTTGGAGGGATGTGAAGAGAGAGATTATCTCTTTCGAAGACGAAGGGGAGGAGCCGGGAGAATTCACCAATACTGATTGGGATTGGGAAAAAGTTGGGAGGGTTCCTCGGAATGCGCTAACCCAATGGGCTCGATTTGGGGCAACTTCGAAGAGGCGAGTGGCAAGAGAGGCCATTTGGTGGAGGAGTAATTGGGCCCTAGAGAGAGGAGGAAGAAGAGGGAGAAGGGTTGAGGATGTGAGAGTTACGGCCGCCAGATTCGGCTGTTGATTGGAGTGAGATGGCTGGGATGAGAATTTGGGAGGCGTTGGGTTTTGTAGAGAGGGTGAATTTGGGTTTGGTAACCCAAGCCTAGCTGGAGATGGCACAATTTGGTGGGGAACATTTTGTAACATTTTCTGGACTTATGCTTGCCCTTCACGAGAGGACAAATAACTTTAAGGGGAAAGGAATGTAACTTGGCACCTGAAAACATCAAATTTACAATATTACTATGCATGACTAAAAAATAAACAATAACAAAGAGGCGAGTAACGTGTGCATACAGCTGATAAGGGCAAACAAGATAGTATTTCCCAAAATCGTGATATCTATACGTGAAAACGTGACTTTAACCAGAGGATCAAGAGTTACAATAAATCATAGACCGGCTGAGTCATTTTTATATACGAGAATTTTTCCTAATGAGCCAAAATTATAAAGACGCTATGTACAAAGAGATTCCAAGAGAAGCCTTATATGGGATCTTCTTCCTAGTGGAAGAATAGTTTCAATCTTGTAAGCCTCCTTAAAGCTTTTGGAACTCCAATGACCAAATAATAAATACACAGTTCAGATTTCCTTGCAGACTACCGAATCATAGCCAAGAAACATCACTAATGAATTGTGTCATAAATATTATATATATATATATATATAAGAGAAAAAAAGACTCCGACCAGATGATGTGGGAACACTAACAACAACAAAAAGGGTGAAGTGTTTTTTGTTTGAGAAAAAAATCGAACTTTTGGCATGCAAGTTATATGTTTGCTATTATACAGCTATGATGCGAATCAAATGTCTTATTATACCTGATTCCTATCATTATTTACAAAAATAGGATGATTAGACAAATGGAGAAGTATTCCAGAAAAGAAAAAAAGAAGTTGTTGTCTTTGAGAAGAACAAGAACTACAGGTTGTCTAGTTAAAAATCAGAACCAATCTGTATAAAATATAAAAATGTCATCTCTTTTTTTGCCAAACCAACAATATTCTCAAAACCACAAATCAATTGGGAAATTCCTAAACAACTACACATCATCCAAAACCTCAACCTTGATCCTTCACAAGATTTCAAAAACACAATTCAAAAATTTAAAAACAACTATAATTCAAAAACTCTGACCTCCTGAAGATAATAACATTGTAAGCAATCCAAGCACAATCCAAATAACAGAAAGAGTAGTCAATATATACACATTCACATATGTACAGTATATAAGAAAGAGAGAGAGAGAGAGAGAGAGAGAGAGAGATACACTCGAGAGTAGATAGATAATTACAAAGACAAGTTTACCTCATACAAGCAGAGGTCCAAGGGGGATGCGCCAGCCTGGAGTCGATAGCGGATGAGGCTCACAGACTTGAAGAGAGACTTGTTCAACGTGCAGCGATCGCCAATCTGTTGCAGAGAGTAATTTTTTAAACAACTGCCTTATAAATGATATATATAAGGAGTAGCATCAAATTCCTAAAAAAGGATTATGGGACACATCTTAAGACATAAGAAAATAAGAATAAACAAACATTCACTAAAAAAACCCTATCATTTCTGTATAGTGATGGTTTTCAAAAAGTCAGTACGAATCGGGAGCTCAAAGTATAGTGATGTTTTTCAATTTATGTCATGTACTTTATTGGTAAGCCAATGTACTGAAGTTCATTAGAAAAGGTTTCTAGGGGGCTAACAATAAGCATAATGTGATACTCATGTAGTTCTGTCAAGTGTGCAGTTCTAGTTTACTACCTTTCTCACATGTCACAGTAATATCGACAACAATAACATAAGCCTTTCACAAACCATCGCAAGGAAATTTCTAGTCTTTGCCAATAGATATGAAACTCGGGTATTTTTTAAGTGATGCCTTATAAATAGTGGAGAATCACGATAAACCACAAAAACCCTTTGCAGAATTTTCACTTTTATGAGTTACATGTAACTCGTAGTTGTGGTTGTGTTTCTAGTTAAATAAACGTCAACACTCAGTTTGGTTGTACCCCAACATTGGAAAGCCTAAAGGTTATCAAAGGCACCAATACAACCTCATAATTAAAAACTATCTAAATTGTAGATCAGTCTTACAAATCAATGATCAAGAGAAACCAGCATGACATGCATATTAACCGAACCGCTAACTTTCCTATTTCGTGCATGTTGACAGCGATCTTCCTGGTAGAGAAATGTCAAAAATCCAATCATCTGAAGTGGAGCCATTAAAAGTTTCACATTAAGGAAACACAATATATGTGTTGCATTAGCCAAAGAAGACTCACAACAACTCTCATGATAGCTTATTTTAGCCACATACACGGGGGAAATTATGTGTTTGATGTAATACAAAACGCAAAAAAAAAACAAAAAACATAACACATGACTGATCTTTGCTCGCACCTTGTCCAAATGCATGTTTAACAATCAATGAAACCACCATAGAAGAAGCTGCGATAATTTTCTTCAATAGTATTTGTTGACCCAAAACCTATCAAATTTGACACCCTAAGACCTTCTTCAACAGAGGTAAATGTTAAATCCTTAAGTGAATTTCATTTCTCTTGATATGTTAAAATATTCTCGCCTACCAGTCAAAGGCTGTTACTTCTGAACCTTTTAATCAATTAAGACAAAAGTGTCAGCAAGAGTAATGGATTCTAAACTAACAGGGGCTTTTTTTGTAGAAATTAATCACAAGTATATTAAGAGAGATTGGATATTTAGGTTGCTGAATCCACAAGAAGCTGACTTAGCAAGTAGCAACCAGACATCATAGAATCCAATCACAAAAAAGAAAAAGAAGTTAATAACAAAGTAAGGATGAGGATTAGGGCTAAAGGTCTATTCTTATTGCATCAGAAAATGTTTGTACAATTACTCCACAATTTCTCTTCATTTTGGCATCAATCCTCATTCCCTCTCGTGGAGTAGCCTAGAAAATTTTCTCTCAGGACAAATTAGAGTTACGAAATTCACTAAGAAAAGAGATTGCATTTACCAAAGGATTCATAGTAACTCTCTTTCTTAATTCATTTTGGTAACAACAGAGAAAATGTTCTGTAATGGGTTTCTTCGGCAAACATGAAAATTCATCTTTTTTGTGATTCTACTAGAAGTTTTCGGTTTTCTTTAGCACACCCTTTAAAAGTATACTGCTACAAACTTTAGAAGGATGAAGTATACTTATTCAATTATCTTGATTGATAATTTACTGCATAATGTTTCGTTGTCACATATTTTACACTGCTCTTCCCTACTTACCAATTCAAAATAGTATAAATTTAACGTTGTCTACCAACATACCTATAATACCTGTACCACTTATAGCATACTGTGTCATAAAAAAAAGTATACGTTGTTAGTTAAAATATTCCTATAAATTAACAAAATATCAGAACAGGACACAATTTATCATAGAATGGGCATCAAGACTTTAAATTAGATATTGTGCCATTTTGAGATTTAGGGCTAGAATTACTTGATGTGAATGACCTTTTTAATCTTTTAAATCTGAGGACATTTAACTGATCAGAATGTGAGCAAGAGCAGGGTTCTACATCACTACAGCTTATTAATTCTACTAGTTCATTAGATGTATATTAGGGGAGTTCTATAAATTCCCGAAAAATGTATATTTATCAACACTTGTGCTCATAACAGCACAAAAAGACAAAAGTATGAATCTTCGCTTTTTTACGCGAAACACCTAGCGGACTTGTTTGGTATTCCACCAGAAGTTAACTGTTAATGGGATTGACTTTCAGGTAAGAAGTACGTTTGTTGCAACAAGCAAAAATAACTTGCTTTTAATTCCGAGCAGAAATGTAGTGGTATGTGTTTTTAAGTATCTTTCAATTTTGACCTACAAATTTAAAAAACTACACTTGTCACCTGATAAGCTCCCCATACTTTCAATCATATAAATACAACAAATTACTTTTTTAAGTCTTTGTCAGGTTCAACCAGACACAAGTACAATAAATTTATATCTATTAACAACAACAGAGGGTAAAAAAAAATTGCAGTTATAAAAATAAACTCCAAAACTAGTAATAACAACTCAAAAGCATGGCATTCATCGGTACCGAAAAGAACTTTCTTTTAATTCCGAGCGGAAACATAGTAGTATGCGTTTTTAAGAATCTTTCAATTTTGACCTACACATTCTAAAAACTACACTTTTCACCTGATCAACTCCCCAAACAACTAATTTCTACTCATATAAATACAACAAATTACATTTTAAATCTTAATCAGTTTCAACCAGGTACAACTACGATAAATTTATATCTATTAACAACAACAAAAGGTAAAAAGAAAATAAAAATGCAGTTTTAAAAAATAAGCTCCAAAACTAGTAATAACAACTCAAAAGCATGGCTTTCATCGGTACCGAAAAGAACTTGCTTTTAATTCCGAGCGGAAACATAGTAGTATGCGTTTTTAAGTATCTTTCAATTTTGACCTACATATTCTAAAAACTACACTTTTCACCTGATCAACTCCCTAAACAACTAATTTCTACTCATATAAATACAACAAATTACATTTTAAATCTTAATCAGTTTCAAACAGGTACAACTACGATAAATTTATATCTATTAACAACAACAAAAGGTAAAAAGAAAATAAAAATGCAGTTTTAAAAAATAAGCTCCAAAACTAGTAATAACAACCCAAAAGCATGGCTTTCATCGGTACCGAAAAGAACTTGCTTTTAATTCCGAGCGGAAACATAGTAGTATGCGTTTTTAAGAATCTTTCAATTTTGACCTACATATTCTAAAAACTACACTTTTCACCTGATCAACTCCCTAAACAACTTATTTCTACTCATATAAATACAACAAATTACATTTTAAATCTTAATCAGTTTCAAACAGGTACAACTACGATAAATTTATATCTATTAACAACAACAAATATTAACAACAACAAAAGGTAAAAAGAAAATAAAAATGCAGTTTTAAAAAATAAGCTCCAAAACTAGTAATAACAACCCAAAAGCATGGCTTTCATCGGTACCGAAAAGAACTTGCTTTTAATTCCGAGCGGAAACATAGTAGTATGCGTTTTAAGAATCTTTCAATTTTGACCTACATATTCTAAAAACTACACTTTTCACCTGATCAACTCCCTAAACAACTAATTTCTACTCATATAAATACAACAAATTACATTTTAAATCTTAATCAGTTTCAAACAGGTACAACTACGATAAATTTATATCTATTAACAACAACAAAAGGTAAAAAGAAAATAAAAATGCAGTTTTAAAAAATAAGCTCCAAAACTAGTAATAACAACCCAAAAGCATGGCTTTCATCGGTACCGAAAAGAACTTGCTTTTAATTCCGAGCGGAAACATAGTAGTATGCGTTTTTAAGAATCTTTCAATTTTGACCTACATATTCTAAAAACTACACTTTTCACCTGATCAACTCCCTAAACAACTAATTTCTACTCATATAAATACAACAAATTACATTTTAAATCTTAATCAGTTTCAAACAGGTACAACTACGATAAATTTATATCTATTAACAACAACAAATATTAACAACAACAAAAGGTAAAAAGAAAATAAAAATGCAGTTTTAAAAAATAAGCTCCAAAACTAGTAATAACAACCCAAAAGCATGGCATTCATCGGTACCGAAAAGAACTTGCTTTTAATTCCGAGCGGAAACATAGTAGTATGCGTTTTTAAGAATCTTTCAATTTTGACCTACAAATTCTAAAATCAACACTTTCACCTAGTCAACTCCCCATACAACTAATTCTCACTCATATAAATGCTAAAAAATATATTTCAAATCCTATTCAGTTTCAACCAGAGACAGCTACAACAAACTTAAATTATTCACAACAAAAGGTAAAACGAAAAAGAAATAATATAGAATCAATGCAATAGAGACAAAAATAGACGATTAGATTGAAAAAATCAAACCTAGGTTTTGCTGCCGCTCATTAATGACCCGTTTTGGGTTCAATTATTCAGATCATAATGGAAAAAAAAAACTAATTTGTAAATAATTGGGCCAACTGAGAGTGGAGATAGCGAATTCTAAGAGTATTACACTGGTTTGGGACGGGTAATTTGATATTATATTGGATAATTCAAAACCCAGTTTTAAATAGGGTTTTTAATTTAATACTAAGATATTAGAGTTACAATGTAGAGAGAGAGTGAGATTAAAAAAGCAGTGGAGAATAGAGACCCTTTATTTTAGAATTTACAAAATTAATCCCTGGTTTTGAATATATTACAAAAATAAGATAAAAAGAACTATAAGATTCACCCCCAAAACTAATAAAATTGCACTTTCGGTAGGAAATCTTGTCGGCCGTGATCGGGTCTAGTCAGGCAAGGCATTAGGTGAGGTTTTCCGTCAGAGTACCAACTTTCACATGGTTTTCGGTGTATGTAAATATATGTTTTGTTTACAGTGATCAAATATGGATATGTCCTAGTTTTGATACTTGTTTACTAATAAATCATAACATGAATAATATCCTAATAAATTACCTTCTTTATAAAATGAGAAGATACCTTGACATCATACTTATTTACATAAGTTACATTCGTAGTCTTGCCAAGATGTCTTCGGCGTGTTCACCAAGCTACGTTGGTATCCTCGTGCCTACCTATCTCTCTTTCTCGTTTCTCTATGTATTTTGTTGACGCACAGTGATCGATTTACATGTTTCAACTTTATTTCAATTGCATGTGTTGATATGAATGATCATTTATCAAATAGCAAAGCTATTTGCAATCCATTAACAAACGAAAAAGGAAATTTACATCAATCTCTAATTTTTTAATCAATTGCATAAATAATCATTTACAAAATAAAAACAAATATACGGTCACATCATGAAGTCTAAATAGTGAGCGTAAAAATTAAGTTAAACAATCGTGTATCTGTATCTTTATAGTTTATTAAATGACGAAAACCTCGAGTCTCAACATCCAACTACGGTAATTTTCTAATTTTTATTTAATAACTATAAACATATTACTTTTGTCAGGTCCATTAATCACACTTCAATTAAGAAAATAATAGGTCCAGTCTGCACTCGATACTTTAATTTTTTTTTTATTATACAAAAAAATAATACATAGTAGGTGAATAAACTTTGACAACAAAACCATCGTGTTGAAACTGTAATCCTTAAATTAGATAAATACTGTAATAGAAAAATGGTAGACAGCCACATATAGTAGGACTATAAATAAGTGGCTGAGAAATTAAATAAATATTATTAGTGTTACTATTAAATTATTATTGAGTTGCAGCGGCAAATGGATATTCGATCTGGATTCGGAAGCAGTAGCTTAGTAACACTGACGTCAGCATCACCACCATCTCATACTTTATTTAATTCTTATTATTATTATTTTACCACTTCTTATTCTTATAATTCATCATCACCAAAAAAGACATATATTCTAAGACCCTTTTGCTCTAACAAAAACTCTCAACAACAAAATGGCGACAATGACTCTGGTATCTCATCATCTCCCCCAATATTTATATATTTTTGTGTGTGTGTGTGTGTGTGTGTGAGGAACCAGGGAAGTTCAAATGAAAGGGCAGATATTTTGATTTTATTGTGAATTTGTGTGTGTGAATGTGTGTGTGTGTGTGAGAGAGAGAGAGAGAGAGAGACTTTGTGAGGAACCAGGGAAGTTCAAATGAAAGGGATGATATTTTATATGATTTTTTTTACACTCTGGTTTTAAGTGTCATTAACTGAAAATTTTAATCAAAATACGTATTAAAGATTCACTTTTTCGGCAAGTTTTATCGAAATGGGAGGAAACTTGAATGTCTCAACCTATTTGGAAGGGCAACTGTACCATGTATTTTAACAAAAAAGTTAGTTTGCTGTAATTAAAAAATGTCAAGATGAAGTTAAGCGTAAGGGAGTTTCGCCACTTTGTGTGTACTACTTTCATATTAGTACTTGATAGGAATGATAAAACCGTTAAATATATAGGAGAGGTGGTGGAATTCATCAATAAAATATGTTTCTTCTTCTTGAGTACAAGATACAGAGTATTAATCGTTATAGTTATGGAGTTTAGGACTGCAATTTATGTTGCATTTCTGTCTGTTTCTGTGGATCTTTATGTGTCTGGTTTATCAATATGCATCTCTGGTTATTAAATGTTACCATGGTTCTACTTGTGTAGATGTTGATCGAGTGAGTTTGAGTGGTTGTAGAGCATGCTTATCGAAATTAGTTAAATTTATTGGGTTTTTAGGTTTACCTTGGAAGGACAAGATATGGAGTAACTTTTTTGTGAATTTAAATCATATAATTTCAGAATAGGTGGTAGAAACAAGAGAGTTTTTTTTTTTTTTTAAGTAGTGAAAGTTAGATAGTAACAAGTTTAAATTAAGGGAATTCTAGAATTTAGATCTACAATCTGTTGGGGGAAATATCAAATATATAGACTTCGAAATGAGTACTTTTAAAGGGTATCCCAAAATGATCTTTATGCATATTAAAAGCATAAAAAGTATGACCGCATAGGGCCGATGATTGGCCAGAAGTGCATTTAAATACCAAAAACATGTCAAATTAAATTAAATAACTTAAAATATGTGCCCAAGACCGACTCGGTTATGCGTGTTAGCCTTTGGGTTTGCTTCATAATACTGGGTAAAATCCCGAGATTGGCAAGGGAAAAATGTTGCATAAAGCTTGGGCCTTTTTTTCAAAATTGATTGTAGCTATTCAATCCTGTTAAACTTTTTAACCATAATTTGAGCTCGGCTTGGTTGGAAATGAAATGACTCAAGCTTGGGACCTAACATGAAAAGCTACTCGGGTGTGCTCAAACTTGAGACAGGTTAAAATGAAAGCATATAGGAGGTGAATTATGTCTAATCATAAGGATGTCTTTGCACGTATCTTTAGGATCTCGGTTACTATGTAACTTTTTGCTTGGTGCTTAAGAGGAGCATGTAGGGGCTAGCACAGCATAGTGGTTTATGACTATTTTTAAATTCTGAAACTGCTAAAGTGACAATTTTGTTAAACACTAATACTGATAGAATGCAAGTATGTTCTAGTTGAGCTTACTCGAGGTGAGCAACATTGGTCAATTTTCCTCATTTATTTGCTGACCAAACAATATCTCAGTTTCAGTCTTGTCAAATCCAAACCTAGCGGAAACCCATGGGAAAACTCGTAACAGGGAAGTTCAAATGATAGTTGTCAGTTTTAAAAACGATCATAGGTATGGTCCTGAAACAAGACATGTGAAATAAGGCACTAAAAATACAAGAGAGACGTGAATTGACAATATTATAAATTGTATAAATAGTATTTGCCTCGCTTGAAAACTTGTAAGCCATATGCAATGACAGTTATTGACAGCAACAGTATTATTTTAAAACTGATTAAAATGCTCTTTATGTTAATTTGTTTGCTCCTGGTAGTATGAAACTTCTCAAAAGAGAGTTTCGAGTAGAAGGTTCCAGAAGCTATGAGTTTCTGCTCAGAATATGTTCAAGGAGCGAGTTCTTCAGATCTGAGGAAATTTTATGGTACTATCGCTTAAATCGGATGAGAACTGCACTTATAATTTTAAGAAGTTTACTGAATATGTGCTTATAACTTATAAGTTACAACTTACAACTCGACTTTGTACTTAGGCAGTCCCATTCTGTACTTTCACGTAACACTGGCTTGTTGGTGATGAAAAAACCCAATGTTTGTCCAATTTTTTGTGTAATTGTAACTGGACGTTTAAATCGCTTCACCATGATATTATAGCATAGTCCTAAGAAGACATATACCCTTGTTGCCTTTTTTTACTATAAAATTATACGGTATGAAGGATATTGACTAAAGGGAGCATGAACCAGATTAGAAGATTGTCCACTAGTTTTATTTTTAAGTTCTTTCTATGTACTGCTAAGAAATGACACTGCAGATTTAAGACGTTAGATACATTTATGTGCACCACTGCAAATTAATGACTAATATAAGGTCTTCTTATTCTTATTTTCAAAGGCATTTAATCAAAGATGCTGACATTTTAGGAACTTCATTTTTCTTGCTATTTTGGTTTGCTCATTGTGGAAAATGTTAGTAACGAACTAAAAAACATTGCTTAAGCTTATATGAGAGGAGATTTATGAAGATCTTGTAAATTTTCTTTCTTCATAAACAACTTTTCAAACACGGTTCTAGCCGTATTTCTGTTTCCCAAACCAGAAAGCAGATCTCAAATGATGAAATGAGCCGCTTCTTTTTGCCTATTACCGCGACCTTTTTATCAAATCTCTGCATAATTGCTTTAAAATATGCAGTGTTTGCACATCTATGTCAGGAAAAAAATACAATTTTCTTACGAGTACCTTTTACAGGTGATAAGTCTGCAACAGATTGGGACAAGGCCTGGGCAAAGTTCAAGAAACGAGGGAAAAAAACCACCATTTCGCCATTTAATCCGAACAAATATGTGAGTTGGAACCCTAGGCGATCCGAGTATCCACTTTCCGAGGAAGTTGATCCTATAAAGAGAGCTGAGAGATCTAATCTCATGTTATGGACGAGTCCTAGGTTCACTCTTGGCATAGCTATAGTGATAGTCACATTTCTTTTGATTTACACTCTTCTTGCTCCAATCATGTAATGTGATGGTACTTATTATTTATATAAGCACATGCATCTGTAAGTAAACCCATCTACTATTTTGGTCTTATTTTTACCATTTTCGTTTTTGAATGCAATACATGCCTTTCTTTCCACAGCATATGCTTATTCTATCTAAATTTTAAAGATGATTTTTGTTTATGTAGAACATGTGTTCAGTTTCTTTCTTGATTTTCAAATATAATGTCTCTAGAGTCCTGTCTCACCATCGACCCCTATAATTTACCTTTTTCCTTTTTAGACCCCTCTACTTTCAGTTTGGCAGAGTCATGTTCCCAAGTTTGAGAAGTTTAAGTTGTGATCCCAACGGAAAAAAAGTTAGGAAGCAACAGAACGTAATAAAACTCTGCAAATTGATTTTTGCAATGGTACAGTTTCTTACATGATTCTCGTGACCATAATCCTGCACTCGTTTTTTAACATAATAATTGTAATACATCTGGTAATGAAATGCGCCAGCAAAATTAACATACAGATACATACAGTCATATTGTAGGAGCCACTGTTTTTTAGATCAAGTTAATGCTTTTTGTGTTGATGTGTTATGTAGAGATTATTAAAGTAATAATGAGGCACTATAATGTAAGTCGTGGTTGTCTTGTATCTCTTTCCTCTCATTTAACTTTTCGTTTTTGTTCGTTTTATTTTCCTCCCAGTTGTTCTTCTTTCAAAAAGGGTTCAGATATATTTTGTTCCGTTTACTTTGAAAATGATACTTACTGAGCCAGGTTGGCATTGCATGAAACCACAGTCAATCATTATCTGCTTATCTTGTTGTTTTTTTCTTTGTGAATATGTTTTTGATGGACATTTTCGCTTATCTTAGAGGTGCTTTGTTACATACCGATACATCAGATATCCTTCACGGTTTTTTTTCCTTCAAAGCTTTTACTAGTACTACACACTAGCAGGAGACACTAATATGACTAACCTTTTCATTTGGAGCACTAAACCCCTATAAACACAGTATGTCGAGACAATGCACAAATATATACCTTACTTTGAGGTGTAGCCGTGTAGGTCAATTTGGCCAGCAGAAGACTTTGAGAATATTTTTTTGAAAAGACATGTTCATTAGGTTGCTTTTTCTGCATTTGACTGCGAATTACTTGGAGGAAAAGATGTGCATGTCAAAATCCATGGTTATAAATCATAATGATGTAGCAAGATCATTGTGTAGTTTTGAAGCATTAGTTAATATTTACTTTTCTAATGAGTATACAAGGATAGAGAAACTCTTATATGTTTATTTGTATGTATGTGTTGACTCTTCAACTAATCTTACCTTGCTTAAGAGGAGAAACATGTTGAACCGACTGTTTTTCTGGATGTTCCTAACAATGTAGCAGAGAAGTTTATGTTTTTTGGGGCATTCAGCATGTGTTAAGTTTCCAACTAATGAACCAATATCTGACATCTAGATAACTTAGAAAGTCTTTATAAGTACGTGTGTCATCAGCTTTTCTTGTTGGGAGCTTATTTCACCTCTCTTCGAGCAGAGAAAGTTTGAGCGAGTGTGAATATTGTCCTAACCTCTATGGCGCGGTTCTGTAAATCGTTAATACTGTGACTTCAAATCGTCATTTCGGTGTATAACATTATGCAAGGGTGAGTAACAGTAATAATTATGTCACAGGTGCTTCATGATGATTTGAAATGGTTTTACTGTCTTTATATACTCTTCAGCTTGTGGAGCTTTATGTTACAAGTAACATATGCTTGACGAAAAATAAAGTTAGAAATGCTGCACCTGAATTGTTGTACTGTGTGCATACCTTCAATATATTTATAGCGGCATTTTTCTTACGACCTAGTGTAATGGATGTGCCTACTGGATATATCACGCGAGCTTTAAAAAAAGAAGGTGGAAGTTCAGACTCTTCGCGTTACATTGAAGTGATTGTGCAGAACAATACTAGAAGAGTAGAAGGTGCAAAAGATAAGAGTCAAGAAAGTACAACAGGAAAAGATTTGTCTTGATAAGCGTTGTTGTAGTCTATTTAAATGAAACATTTGTATTTACTTTTTCATTTTTCCTGTACTGTAACTTGAACAACTATGGCAATAAAAGTGTAAAATTGTGACTGATTGGGATTGCTTTGCTTTTTACAGTTTTACTTTTGCACTCCTTTTGTTTTGCTTAGTTCATTTTCATAGCATTACTCGATACTCGATAGTATGAGAGGGTAAGTATGGGAAAACTGATACTGCAAAAAAGAAAACGTGAAAGAAACTGAATGATTGCAAAATGAAATACTCCACTCAGTGTTGGTTTCTATTTAGGCAACTGAACCTATGTAAACTAACTGAATTTTGAAAGTAAAGACACTTGAAGCGGTACACAGAAGTATAGGTCGAGTTGTGACTATGACCGATAATGAGGCGAAAAGGAACATAAAAATGCTGTGGATGGTCATGTTCATTTTTGTTTAAGGAAAATTCATTCATGTTTGTTTAGTGACGAAAGGTCATGAAATGAGTGCTTAACGAAACGAGCGCAATTTTTTTTATAAACGGTTTATTTAACTTTAAACTTTAAAGTGAAGACAGTATCTGCTTATTTTTCATCTAGTGAATGATTCATTTATAAGAATATTAGTTTCAAATCAATATACCAAAATCACTTACATAAGTGTAACTATAAGGAACTCAATTTTTTGTCATTTTAAAATTTAATTTACTTCACCATTATTATGTAAAATTCTTTTAGTTATCTACTACTATTATAAGTTATACAAATCTATTATAAAACTGGCTAAACAAATTATTTTAAAAGTTAATCATATACAAAACATTTAAATTATGTGTTAAGTTTTTGGAATGTTAGATTTGGGAATTTAAATAAGTGATTTCTGGAACTCAAAATTGCACGTAGTTGGTATATGGCTTAGTGTTGAGAAGTGAGACATTAACGAATAATGAAGGTAAAACAAAAAATAAATTCAGTACTCCGATAAATAAAATACTAATAGAAACCATTAAAAATTGGCTAGAAGTGATTGATTACCAATAATTCAGATCAGGTGATATTATTAATATCAAAGGTCATATTGGAGTTGATATTATTACTCTGTCTCTTCTTATCTTTCTTCGTCTGTGATATTTTGGCGCCAAAATTTATTTAACATGAAGCTCAACCTCTTCCTCTTCTCCGTTCTTCTCTCGGTTCCGCCCTCGGAATACAGCAATTCCCCCTCACCCCGGTACGGAGATAGGGAATGAGACTTCGTTTGGGAATCAAGTATGCAAGGCCGACTTGTGAGTTGATTGAGCCTCCTTATCTCGGAATCTCTGAACGCATGTAGTAACTAGGAATGATAATGACACTTCATTTTTGTCTGGAGTCAATACTATATTTACAGCGGTGACTATTACATAATGTTTGACATACACTATGTGACGATAATTATATTTCACTCCAGTAGTATAGTCATGGACTTGCGGTTTGTTTTTTATGAGTGACTAAATTAATATATTTATCAGATGTATATATTTTTTTATAAATAGAACAAAAAGGGATAAAAACGCTAGACAACATCAAAAAATTAGTAAAATAAACAAAATTATATTATAGGTGGATGAAGTTGAATCCTTTTTTAGTTCATTCTAATTCTTATCTACAATGTTTTGATGAACTATCATCTGATTCATATAGATCTAGATGAGATTGTATCCAACTTGGTTAAAGACATTTCACATACGTGATGGTCATATTACGTTTTAGTATCGTTTTTTCTAATTTGTTGTTTTTTCTAGTTTGTTATTTTAAATTATTTTATAATGTTTAGAGTGTTTATATATCGCTATATTGAGATGATGTTTGCAGTTAAATTATTAATATAGGGAGATGATACGATTGAAAAATAGAGTCGCAATTTGACGGTTCACATATCATTACTCTTATATTGATCAGCTATGACAATGAACTTTGATATTCATTTAATTCAATGGATCATGCTGCGCATTTAAAACTCTCTGTAAAACTCATGCAATAGATATTTTCTTTAAACATCCAGTTGTTGAAAATTTTGTTTACATTTATGAGTAGATATAATTTAAGTGAATTGAAACTTACGTATATACCAACAATGAAATGAAGCTATATTCGCAAAATCCTCAAAACTATAAAAAAAAATAATGGAAACTAAACTTTACAACTTCCCTTCAAGACAAAAATCAGATAACTTTTAAGAAAAGCCTATTTATACGGTTATAATTGACCAATCCTTTTATACTGTTATGTTTATAAGTTTAGTGAAACAAAAGCATGAATCAACCAAATAAGACCGAATCTTATATAATAATCGCACATTAGTAAGCACGACATTTCATTCCCCATATATAAAGAGAGATTAACGTACGGGTATGATGTCATGCCAATGCTCCTTGCGTGGGAGAGGAAGGAAAAACACGCCCTTGCTCATCAAGGCGAGAAAAGAATAGCAAAATAACCATTAATTTAATGTTTTCAGTTGGATAAACAAATAAAAAAATACAATTAATTCGATCAAACTACACTCCCTATCAAACAAATTGGATCGTGCACATCACAAGCAAAAATAAAATTTGGATCATACTAGTTTATTTTAAGCAGTTGATGTTTATTTTTATTATATATTTAAGTAATTGTTTGTTAGTACCACTATCCATAATTTATGTAATATTAAGTTAACCAATGTCTTTTATAACTGTTGGTTGTTTTTTTATAGCAATTAAATATCATAGTCTCTTATTTTATCTTAACTAATCAAAGCGGAGTTGTTCTGGTGCTTTTTAACTCCTACATTTTTCGATTCATTTCCAATTAAATTAAAATATAAAGAATAACGATGTATGTGTATATACTTTTCACATACATTTATTTAATAAGGTGAACGGTCTATATCTATGTACCATTAATCAATTAATCAAATGGACCCGGTCTATGCATAACATGTCTAACACTATCATACATCCGATGCATTATAATTTAGGATGCGACATCTATTAAAAACTCAACACATGTATATTAATGAATCCACAAATAACTACTCTAAAATTAATTAAAAATTAAAAAATTTATTGATTGACATACCCTTAATTATAATGCACCGGATTCATACCCGTGTTTATCCCATAATGCTTATCAAAAAATATGTAAGTAGGTACTTAACCAAACACTCCATCAACATCAAAAGATCCAAAACAATTGTGACATGTCATTATAATAGTTTATGAGTCTCGTGAGGATATGTAGGGCCGGAAAAAATTCCCGAAATTCCGATCCGATCCGACATCTAATTCAGTTCCGACCTGATTTTTTTCCTACCCGATGTTGTCTCGATCCGAAAGATCGGATTTTTATCCTGTACTGAAATAATTCGGTTCGGAATCGGATTTTTATTTCCAATCCCGATGGATTTCCCGACCCGACCCTATAGAATTAATATACATTAAAAAAATAGTTTAAAGAAAAAATTTGATTATGAATAGTATCAATTTATATTTATTAAAAAAAATAAACTTACTCTCACATCTACTTTATTTACTAAATAACACACTTTTATTTTCGTATGAGTTTCTTTTTGCATATGTTGTGTATTGATTTTAATATTGAATAACTAAAATTATTACATTTGGTTCCCACTTTTATTTTAAATTATGTTATTGTTTATTTTTTGTTAAAAATAATTATAATTAGTTGTATTGTTTGATAATCAATCTTATAAACGATAGCAAAAGTGGTTGGTCAAAGTGGTTGGTACCCGAGTATACCACGCTCACCAACAGGGTTCGAACTCTGTCGCATGCGAAACAGGTTTACCTCCAAATGAGAGTTTCTGATTATAAAAAAAATTTAAAATAAAAATCTTATAAACGAAAACAATATCAACATAGTGTTGTCCCACTTTTTAACTTTGTTTGTAACTTTTTAACAAATTTTTTTAGGAGCACGAAGTATCGAGAAATACCGTCCCGACCTTTCGGGATCCCGAATTACCGGAATCCATATTATCGGACCCAACCATTTTCGGGTTGGGATCGGGACTTTTAAATTACATCCAAAAACTATCAGATCGAAATATGTGTTTAACTTTTTCGGGTCGAAACTCGTCCCGATTCCACTCTAAGCATATGTCCCACATGCCTCAAACCTCCCCTTCCTTTTGTTTATATACCAATTCCCCCCCCCCCCCAGATTCTAAGCATTCCTTAAATATATACAAGGTTGTTCAAAATGTATCACATATGTAAGGAATCAATATCATTCCTTCAGATTAAAATATTAGTACTTTCACATATGTAAGGAATAATATTGGTACTTTCATCTTTGACAATGCTGATGAGTCTCCCGTGTAAGTTGTGAAATATATGTATATAAACTAAATTAATAATAGATAGTATAATATTGATATAATAGAGAAATTGATAAGAAACCCGACAAATTATATAAATCTAAATAGTTTAGTAAAACATGTTAAAAAATGAATTACACTTTATATTTAGAGAAAATTTTGATGCACTTGATGCGGTTGCTCTAATATAGTTAATTTAGGGTTTTCACGTGATTTAATAAATATGGTTAACATAATTAAACAAATAAAGTTTTCCACATTTTAAAAATCGGAAAAATTTCACTTTTGTACACTTGGTTTACAAGAAATTTCGACTTTGTACACCCACTTTCTAAAAAATTGATTTAGTACACCCACTTTGCAGTTTTTATTTTTATTTTGTACACCGCCGTCTAAATTAGAAACGGAAAAAGTTTTATATTTTCATTTTCGTACACCAAGTTTACAAGATTTCGATTTTATACACCCAACTACAAGATATTTTAATTTTTTACACCCATTTGAAAATTAAATGATCAAATAACATATACTTAATAGAAAACGTGATTTTAAAAGTTAGAATATGAATTTAAAAAATTACAAAGACAACTTTATATTTTTGATAATTTTTTGGATTTTATTGAATTTTACATAAACAAATTAAAATTGAGTTTGTAAAATAAAAAAGTAGAGTTGTTTTTGAGATTTTTCTAACCTTATTAAAGATTTTTTGCGAAAAATAAAATAAATAATTAATTTATTTTAGAAATTTTTGTTGTTTTTGAATAAAAAAAAAACTGTTTTTTTTTTAAATAAAAAAAAGTCAAAATCATTCTAGTTCCAAAAAACTCATTTTTCTTATCAAGTTTGAACCATCCTTTTAACTTTTTTCAAGTTTAGTGGGTTCTTATAATTTAAAAAATATATTTTTTTCTCGATTTTTGTTCGAGCTAAAAAATCAAGAAATATCAACTTTTGTAAAATAAAAAAGAAAAAAAAAAAGTCAAAATCATTTTAGTTTCAAAAAGCTCTTTTTTCTTATCAAATTTGAACCTTTTTTTTTTCTTTTTTTTTTCAAGTTTAGTTAATTTTGATTTTAAAGTGCGTGTACAAAATCGAAATATTTTGTAAATTAGGTGTAGAAAATCAAAATATTTTGTAAATTGGGTTATACAAAAGTGAGAAATTTCCATTTATTTGTAAGGGCAAAATAGTATTTTTTTCATTTCTCCATTAGCAGTGTACAAAATAAAAAAAAATTGCAAATTAAGTATAATAAATCAAAATTTTAAAAAATGAGTGGACAAAATTGAAATTATCCCTTAAAAAATAAATAAAATTCCCAAATACTTTCAAACTGTACACTATTTTTATGCGGCTAAGTAAGAAATCAAACTAGTGTCAATTGTGAAGTTGGTATAAAAATAGGAATTGGAGAGTTTATGTGAGTGTGATATGAGATGATGATGAGGATTATATTATTCTCCTCCTCCTCTTCCATATTCCCAAACAACAACAACAACAATAAAACTCCTCACTCCAAATTCTCACTCACTCCCACCACCAAACTCTCTTCTCTCTCTAAACCATCTCAGTCTTCCGTTCCGTCTCCCTCTCCGTCTCTCCCAGCCGTCCGATACGACTCCCTTCAAGCCCGAGAAGCTGTTAAAGTGCTTCAGAAGCTAGGGTCCACTGCGCTGGGGGATGATGACGTGGCAGCACTCTCCGCCAAGTGTCGCCTTCTTATTGTTAACGGGTTTCTATACGAAGCTCTCGATTTCTTCGAACTACTGGCAGGTAATTGTACTAGTAATTGCTTTCTGTTACTTCACTTATTGCACTAGTCTTTATTTAGGGTGCGTTTGGCATCGGGTTTTTTTTTTGTATTTCTAATTGTTTATGTTCCTTAACTTTTACTAGTATATTTATTTAGGGTGCATTTGGCGTTTTTTTTTTTTTTTTTTGTGTTCAAAAAGCAATGGAAAAAAAACTGGATGCAATGTAGTGTTTAACTCCGTTTTTTTTTAATTATGGCATAGTTTTTTTTTGTGTCAAAAAGCTGCTTAAAAATAATTGTTTGGCACCACTAAACGATTTTTTTAATTACAAGTGTTTTGTAGTTAATTGGTATTGGAAATTGTTGTCTGTTACTTAATACTAGTTAGTAGTATTTTTATTTAGGGTGCGTTTGGCATTGTTTTCTTCATTGGTCGAAAGAATGCTTAAGAAAGTCAATGGGAAAAAAAGTTGCTGCAATGTAGTGTTTGGCATTTAATTATAAGTGACTTATAGTTGGTTCTAATTGTTTTCTGTTACTTAACTTATAGTATATATTTAGGGTGCGTTTGTTTGGCATCGTTTTTTTTTCTTCAAAAAGGTGGTTAAAAAAGTAAGGGAAAAAAAAGATTGTTGCAATGTAGTGTTTGGTACCGCCTCAGTTTCTTTAATTATAAGTGACTTATAGTTGATGCTAATTGTTTTTATGTTTTTAACTTAGAGTAGTTTTTATTTAGGGTGTGTTTGGGGTCGGGTTTTTTTTTGGCAGGTAATGGTATTGGTAATTGTTTTCTGTTACTTAACTTATTTTTTATTTAGGGTGTGTTTGGCATCAACTTTTGTTGTCAAAAAGCTGCTTAAGAAAAGCAACGGAAAAGAAAACTTGCTGCAATGTAGTGTTTGGCACCACTTCCGTTTTTTTAATTATTTGTGACTTTATAGTCTATGATGCACTGACACAAGTTTATGGCCGACACGACAAGACATGTCAAAACGGCAAATTTCTCTGTTACTTATTTTAGATTATTAATTGAGGGTGTGTTTGGCGTCGTTTTTTTAGTCAAAAAGCTGCTTAAGAAAATCAATGAGTCATATGATTGTTTCTTCGAACTACTGGCAGGTAGTTGGTATTACTAATAGTTTTCTGTTCCTTTAACTTATGTTTATTTATTTAGAGTGCGTTTGGCGTTTTTTTAGTCAAAAAGCTGCTTAAAAAATCAATGGGATATATGATTGTTTCTTCGAACTACTGGTAGGTAGTTAGTATTACTAATAGTTTTCTATTCCTTTAACTTATGTTTATTTATTTAGGGTGCGTTTGGCGTTTTTTTTAGTCAAAAAGCTGCTTTAAAAATCAATGGGATATATGATTGTTTCTTCGAAGTACTGGCAGGTAGTAGTTAGTATTACTAATAGTTTTCTGTTCCTTTAACTTATGTTTATTTATTTAGGGTGCGTTTGGCCTTTTTTAGTCAAAAAGCGGCTCAAAAAATCAATAAGATATATGATTGTTTCTTCTAAGTACTGGTAGGTAGTTGGTATTATTAATTGTTTTCTGTTTCTTAACTTATACTGGTTTTTTTTTTTTAATGTTGGTCAAAATTAAAAGAATGCTTAAAAGAAGCAATGGGAAAAAAACTTGCTGCAATGTAGTGTTTGGCATTTGATTATAAGTGACTTACAATTAGTGTTAATTGTTTTCTGTCCCTTAACTTATACGGAGTAGTATATATTTAGGGTGCGTTTGGCCTCGGTATTTTTTGTGAAAAAGCTGCTTAATCTGTGAATTTCTTTTTTGATGCAATGTAGTGTTTGGCACCACCTCCGCCTTTTCAATTACAAGTGACTTATAGTTGGTTTTAATTGTTTTATGTTCCTTTACTTGTATTTATTTAGGGTGCGTTTGGCATTGGTTTTTTGTGTGTCAAAAAGCTGCTCAAAAAATCAATGGATTTTCTTTTGGATGCAAGGTAGTGTTTGGCACCACCTCTGCTTTTTTAATTACAAGTGACTTATAGTCGGTGCTAATTGTTTTCTGTTCCTTGACTTATATTTTTTATTATTTAGGGTGCGTTTAGCGTCGTTTTTTTGTTTGTCAAAATGCTGCTTAAAAAATCAATGGGATTTTTTTTATGCAATGCTGTGTTTGGCACCACCTCAGCTTTTTTAATTACAAATGTCTTATAGTTAATGCTAATTGTTCCGTTCCTTAACTTATAATATTTATTTATGGTGGGTTTGGGGTGGGTTTTTTTTTTCTTTTTTGCCAAAAAGCTGCTTAAAAAATCAATGGAAATTTTCTATTCAATGTAGTGTTTGGCACCAAAAACGCTTTTTTAATTACAAGTGTCTTATAGTTGGTGCTAATTGTTCCGTTCCTTAACTTGTAGTAGTATTTATTTATTTAGGGTGCATTTGGTGTCTTTTTTTGTTGTCAAAAAGCTTCTTAAGAAAAGCAATGGAAAAAAACCTTGATGCAATGTAGTGTTTGGCACCACCTCCGCTTTTTTAATTACAAGCTGCTTAGAGTTGGTGCTAATTGTTCTGTTCCTTAACTTATAGTATCTAATTAGGGTGCGTTTCATCGTCTATTTTTGTCAAAAAGCTGCTTTAAAAAAAAACGAGAAAAAATATTGTTTCAAAGGAGCTGCGATGTAGTGTTTGGCACCTCCTCAGCCTTTTTAGTTATAAGCGACTTGTATTTTTTTTTTTTAAATTGATAAATCATTTTTGCTTATGTAACTTCTACGAAAAGAAACAAATTTTATAAAAAAAATCTAGTTTAGGTAATTTTTATATGAAGAAGCTAAAAAAATCCCCAAATTCCTAGTTTTTTTTAAAACTTTTTTGACCCAAAAGTTAAAAGAGCTAAAAAGTGATATATTTCCGGTTTTCGCCACCAAGATCATCTGATACTAAGAAGTGATTTGTTATTTTGGTGTGTCTGTTTTATACTCATGTATGTACATTAGAGTTTTTGAATTCTATATCTGAACAGATTGACGCAGTTCAAGTGAATTTGGTTGGGTGGTATTCAACTATGAAGAGTCAATTATACGGAAAATTTTAACCAAATGAGAATAATCAGGAATCTTTATTAAAAAGAAGTATATTAAAGATAATGTCACTGCTTCATTGTTTTCTATGGACCATTTCTTTTGGGTAAGTCTATTATTTTTCCCTTTTACTGCAGGTTATGATTTAACGTTCTACTAATTCAGGTTTCAAGGTACCTATTGAAGATTTTGTGGAGCCTACTGAAGTTGTTAAGCTTTGTGTGAGAAAAAGTGACCCCAATGCAGCTATAAGGTAGCATACATATTTCTTCGAAAAGAATTATCTGTTGGAAGTTCTCTACATGCCTTTAGTAGTATATTTATTACCAACTGCGCTGAAGATTTTCTTCTGGTTTACTGAGTAGATAGTTCTCGTATAGTTTGAACTGAAATATGACTTGTTATACCTTTATTTCTTACTTCGTTTTCCTTTTTAGATTCTATGTGTTTTTTTTAATGCGGCTTTAACTTTATTAATACGATACTGTGACATTTCCAGGTATGCTTGTACTGTCACTCGTGCACATATTGTGTTCTGTACCATAATTCACGAATTTGGAAAGAAAGGAGATTTGGTTTCTGCTTTAACTGTTTTTGAGGCATCTAAGCTGAATTACAAGGGTCATAATATGTATGCATATCGCACCATCATTGATGCTTGTGGTCTGTGCGGTGATTATTTGAAATCGAGGTCCATTTATGAGGTATTGGCAACTTTCACATTCATAACCACTGATATTTTTTCTAACTTTAAAGTTTTAAACTATCGTACTATGCATATAAAAGCTAGGATATAGAGGAATTAACTTACATAACAACAACTTAAAGTTCTAGTGCAGGACTGTATGAAAAGGAAATGCATATAAATCTTAGCTAGAAGGGAAACCAGCTATCAGATAAGGGAAAGTAAAAGTAAAAGTAGGCTAAACAGCATATAACGTTTTCTTAAAAAAGTTTTTTTGTTCAGTGCCATCTTAGTCAAAAGCTTCCTTTTCTCTAGCATGATGCCATGTTATGTATAAATGATCTTTCTTTGTTCATAATTTTCAATCTTGCTATTTATTTATTTTTTCTGGTGCAGGATTTACTTGCTCGAAAGGTTAATCCAAATATATATGTTTTCAACAGTCTCATGAACGTAAATGCCCGTGATTTGAGCTACACAATTGATGTTTACAAGCACATGCAAGTAATGTTCTTCTTCTCATAGATGGTAATACAAATATTCCCTTTAAGATAATACAGATGTCAATTTCTGAGTCTATTCAGGCTGATGAGTAAATGATACTAGTGGAATTGCGAATGAATAAATTTGAGCATTTTAACTTCAGCCGAAAATTTTCTATAAAAAAAAAAAAACTGCGATCTTGTCTAAGTTTGTTGTTCATGTTGTCTTCCTTTTTTGTTATTTATCTGTGTGGTTAATAAGTTAAACCTTTAGCACTCAGTAAAAGTTGAGATGTGTCAGTTCTGTTCTCCTTTTTGAGAGTGACCGAAGTCACTAAACTGATTGGCAAGTATTTTTACTGCATGTTCTGGAGATTCTTAGGATACTTCATGGTGCTAAAAACAAGTGTAGGATTGGCATCATATTTGAAAATATTGGTAGCAATTGTTAATAAATAATTAGAAACTTTAAAGAATCAGACAACATGAAAACGCGATGTTAAAATTGGTCTGTGGCAGAATTTTACAACATATTATGATATAGATGTATAGTACACATATACTGCTAACCAGCATTTTTTGTTTAATGTTGTTTTTTTAAAATCATAAATTTCAGAACATAGGAGTCAAAGCAGACATGGCATCATACAACATCCTTTTGAAGTCATGTTGTCTTGCTGGAAAAGTCGATGTAGCGCAAGAAGTTTACGAGGAGGTCCAACGTTTGGAATCAGTTGGATTGCTAAAATTGGATCTCTTTACATATAGCACGATTCTAAAGGTACTCATCGATAACAGCAACTTTTTTTGCTGTGATCTTTATTTGTTACACATCTTCTTGATCTGTCTAGTTCATCTATAGTAAAGTCCAATCAGTACCTTTCTGTTTAAACCTTTAAAAGTTAAAACCCAATTCTGTTTGGGGACTCTCATATAGTTTTCGTTTTTTATAAGCTGGAAAGTGAAAAGCTTGCAAAACCCAACTCTTTTAAATATTTTTATTATTCTGCTTAAAAATGTCTAATTTATTTAACGAGATCCGAACAAATTGATGATGTTAGTCAGTCTAAGTTCTCAGAAACACTCACACCTGTCATAACGAATATAAGCTCTAAAAATTGGTTAATTTTGTTACCTTATGATTGGAATGCTTACAAAACAGTTTTGCCATAAAAAAACTACACCAGGAAAGAGCTAGCCTTTTAGTTTAGAGAGAACGACTCTTTTGATGTTGTTCACACTGATGGGTAAACTTTCCAGGTTCTTGCGGATGGTAAAATGTTTTTAACATGTCTCAGAAACACTCATGTTCAGTAAAAAAAGTAAAAGTAAGTTCAATATCAGTCAATGTCATTTACCTTATAATGAGCCAATCTCATGATTTAGTTTTGGAAGGAAAAAAGACGAAAGACAACAAACTCATACGTAGTTTTTTCCGAGATGTCCAAGCTGATGTGTCAAATTTCCAGATTTTTGCAGATGGTAAAATGTGGCAAATGGCTTTAAAGATTAAAGAGGATATGCTATCAGCGGGAGTAACTCCAAATACAGTAACATGGTCATCTTTAATCAGTGCTTGTGCCAGTGCTGGTCTTGTAGACACAGCAATTCAATTATTCGACGAAATGATTATTTCTGGTTGTGAACCTAATTCACAGTGTTGCAATGTTCTTTTACATGCTTGTGTCGAGGCTCGCCAATATGACCGAGCTTTTCGCCTTTTCACTTGTTGGAAAGAAAGTGGAAACTCCAATAACAAAATAACTGATTATGTATCCAATTTGCAACATTTGAAATTCCTTAAAGGGGCACCTTTTAAACCTACGACCGCAACGTTTAATATATTAATGAAGGCATGTGGTACAGATTACCAACGTGCAAAAGCTTTAATGGATGAAATGAATGTTTTTGGTATAGTTCCAAACCGTATAAGTTGGTCCACTCTTATGAATGTCACGGGAAGCTCGGGAAATGCTGAAGGTGCGATTCAGGTAAATCGTTGTTTTTGATAACTCCAGTATTCACATTAATTGAAAAATATGCTAGTTTAGATTATAGAATGGACCCCTTGGTTTTATTATGGTTATTACATGACCCTGAAGTTTTCAAAATGCAATTCGGTTTCTTTGCAGGGGGAATTATGAAATTAGTTTGAAACTTGAAAATATCAAAGAAGCTGAATTAATAGCAAACTGATGATGGCATTAACAAAATATACTACTTTTAATAACCCATTCCGACACAAAAAGGCTAACAAAGTTTTTAATTTTTTTTGTTAACAAAAGCCCAAGTGTCAAAAAGTTGACTCCATATACTAGTGTCCATGAATATTGCAAGGGTGAAATGGGGCCCGTTCATTGCTATAAGTAGATAGATGCCTATGGTACAAATGCAAATTGGGTTGTAAACTTATTAGAGTCGTATGAACTAGTTCAAAATCTGGAGGACATCAGTATTACATTTGTATGGTTAAGATCACATCTGAGATGTAAGTAACTGCCCAAAATTGTATATTCTTAGTATGGAATCTGTTTATGTTCATATTTTACGATTTCCAAAGTAAAGTTATGTTTTGATTTTTTTTGTAGAGTATACCTTTCCAAGCATAAAATCCTAGCTCCTTCCCTACTAATGTATGACATATCTTAGAAAAACCTTACAATAAAAATACGTGGGAAACTGCTAAGAACTAGAAGTTCTTACCCAACTCGATGTTGATACTTAGTCTTAAACCTGCATATCAATATCTATTTCCAATTGTAATAATTATGCAGAATATAGAGGATACTCTCAACTTTTTTGATCTCTAGTAGCCCTATGGCAGAGGTCACTTGAAATAATATTGCCGCATGCCATTGTCCAGTCCCAATGAGCATTATGGTGCTTAACCTGTTCCACACAGACTCTCACAAAAAAACTGCTTTTAAGTTAATTTATGTTCGTGTTAATAATATTACTGTCATCAGAATGAATATGTTATTTCTCTTAACTCTGATGTTCCTTGCATTCTGATGAAGTTTAAAGTTGAAAAACAGAGAACAGTTTGGATTAGTTGATTATGGCATTTAATTCAGATAATTCCAGTCGTGTAAGGTATCTTAACTTTTTGTGTTCCTTCCCCTGCAGATTTTGAACTTCATGCTTGAGGCTGGCATTCAGCCTGATGTCATAACATATACAACAGCCATTAAGGTTGGGTTTTTTTTCTTTGGGTGAACTGCCATTATTTTGGCCATGTGACATTTCAAAGATAAAGTTTGTCGTATGACTTTTGATACATGTCCTTTGGTTCACAGATCTGCGTGGAAACAAAAAAAGTAAAGACGGCCTTTTCATTGTTTGCAGAAATGAAAAGATATCAGATAAAGCCTAACATGGTGAGTGCTGGGCCTGCTGGCACATGTCTTGATTCGTTTAAAGATAGATGAAAATTTTAAAAAAAATTATGACTCTGAAGATCACTCAAATTAGAGCTTTGTGAATTTTAATGGATTCAATTATTCAAGTTTATTTGGGTCCATTTCTTTATCAAGCTCACGCCAACACTTGATATGGCTCCTACTTGAGCAAACAACAAGAAGATAGAGTTAAGATTCCTTGGAGGAACCAAAAAATACTTCTATAACTCTCTTTAATCAGATAAATGATGCCTTAAACCATAATTTAGCGATCACGTCCCACATTATTGTTGATAAGCTCTCTAGTCGACATTTAATTATACTCTCCTATCAATTTATCATCAATAGACGACGATAAAATATAGTCTCGTTATTTTCAGTTCTTTATCATATAGATGAAATTCACCCTTGTGACTGGGTATTTGTTTTAGTTCGATCCTTCTGGCGGTTCATTTTCTTCCACATTACTTTTGAAGTCGAAGTTCATTATTTCGGACCTCAGGGATTTTTCCATTGTTAAAGAGAAATGAATCAGCAACTCCAATTTTGTAGCTGGCTGTGCTTTCTTTTGACTGTCTCAAAGTCATTAACGATAACAAATGCATCAAATTTTAGGCTTGTGAGTTGGGTTCTTAACTGAAGTTGCTATTACAGGTGACATACAGTACACTTTTAAGGGCTCGAAGCAAATATGGTTCCCTTCTCGAAGTGCAACAGTGCATGGAAGTATATCAGGATATGCGAAAAGCAGGGTATTGGTTCCATTCCATTAACTTCCTAAGCGATTTCTCTAGTTTTGACTTGGGAGGACTTTCTAGTCGACCGGGTCTATGCTTTTTGGCAGATTAATTTAATTAAGTAATGTCAATTGTATGACGAGTTGTCATATTTAAACCGCATAACAATACCCCATTAGATACTATCTAAGAAACAAATGGGTCTATGTTTATTGGGGAACTGTTTGTTCACACGATTAACTCAAGTGAAGTTATATGTGCGTCAACCAATATGTGTATCCTGTAGGTATGCCAACTCACTGATTATTTGGCATTACCTAACTGGTCATTTTGCCATGCAAGTGAACCGACATGGTAAACGGGTCTACTCAAAATTTTGTCTAGAGGGGGTTTTGTTAAAGTTTCTGATTTCTTTTGTTTATGGCTAAGATATTCTTCTTCTGGAAAAGCAATTTAAACCCGTAATCCCCGTATTACATGTGGAATTTTATTTTTATCTTATAACTAAACTGTGTTAGCATGCTGGGAAATATGCTTCAAAATGTTCAAAACTTCAGACATGATTCATATTTTGGGTCTCAACTTAAATAACAAAGGATGGGGAATGCAGGTATAAATCCAATGACTACTATCTCAAGCAACTCATAGAAGAGTGGTGTGAAGGAGTTTTGCAAAAACATCCAAAACTAGTCCAAACCAACTCTTGCAATAATTCTGATATTAGAAGCCATCAAAGCTTGCTTCTCGAGAAGGTTGCGGAGCACTTGCAAAAGAAAAATGCCGAAAGCCTGTCTATTGATCTACAGGGCCTAACCAAGGTACAATATTGTATTATCCCTATCTTATATGAAGTATATACAGTATATATATTTATATTCACCCAGTCTTCTGGAACTTTCCTCTCACCTCTCAGTGACTAGCCATCAATTAGATTTCTTTCTCTGGCCTTTTTCAGTATGAACCCTTCCGTTTGAAAGATTGAAGTATGAACCCTTCCGATTGGAGAGAGTACTACTATACTACTCATCGATTGAAAGTAGTCCAAATCGATTAGAGTATGAACCCTTCCGTTTGCAAAATTGAAGAGAGTATTACTATAGTCGCTTGCTCTTTTTATCATAAAAGCTTAGTTTATTGCAGCTTTTAAGTAAATAAGCTGGACTCTTTGCGTATTGGATTATTTTTAGGTTCATGACTTCATTCGGCTTAAGGCTTTCAGCCTTTTCATGCCAAAAAACAGAAAAGCTCAGGTTTTGAACTGGTTAACCAAATGCAGTGCAATTTTTAGTCAAGAAAAGTAAAAAGAACTTGGCTAAAAGCTGCAACCAAACTAAGCATTAGAAGATAATCTAGATATTCGGTTACTCTTTCCCCACCTTCTCTTTTGACATCATCATATTCAGCGTTCTGCAATTTTGTTTTTGACAGGTAGAAGCACGAATCGTTGTTCTAGCAGTTCTGCGAATGATCAAAGAAAACAATGCCCTAGGTCTGTATATTCATCTTTCCATCAATAAAAAACATCAATTAAAAAGTAAGACTAGAATATTGTGAACAAAACGAGGAAGCATAAGCAACAAGCAGGTCCAAATAATAGCCAAGTAAAATGCATGTATCTGTTTTGTGGAATTTCTAATGGACGAGGTGGTTCTTGCTTACAGGAAGTTTGGTAAAAGATGATTTATTCATCGTCTTAGGAGTAATCAAAGCTGGGACGAAAGATGATAAGGACATATACGAGGTAGAGGATGCTATAACGAAGCTTCTAAGGGACGAATTAGGGCTTGAGGTTATGTTTGCAGAATCTAGAAAGTTCAATTTGCTAGAACACACAGACTCATCTACAGACATGGAAGACTTGTTAAACAATATCAGTTTTCAAAAAGAGATGAATTCGTCCACCCGGAGACCTGCATTTTTAAAAAGGTTGAGGGTAACTAGGAAATCGTTGCACATCTGGTTAAGAAAACGATTTAGTAATGAAAGAACATAATTATTTGTTTTTATGAGTCCCATTTTTCTGTATAATGTTGTTATGTGACGTTATACTTTGTTCACCATTGTTCAGGGAGCAAAATAAGCCATTGTATTGTAGTAAATCACATCTCATGTATCATATGGTTGGTATATAAGAGCAAGTTGCACTTCTTGTGATAGCGACTCGGTTTATTTTATTTACATGGGAATTGACAACCCGAAAAACTATTAATTATTTGTTTTTATGAGTCCCATTTTTCTGTATAATGTTGTTATGTGACGTTATACTTTGTTCACCATTGTTCAGGGAGCAAAATAAGCCATTGTATTGTAGTAAATCACATCTCATGTATCATATGGTTGGTATATAAGAGCAAGTTGCACTTCTTGTGATAGCGACTCGGTTTATTTTATTTACATGGGAATTGACAACCCGGAAAACTATTAATACCTTTGTTAACCCCAGTTCAATGTCACTTTGTCTACAATGTTGACTTATGGCTTTTGCCTTTTGGGTAAGATTATAACCAGATAAGTTTAGACGTTGATGCTTTGTAATTGTATACTAATCATCTTAACATTTCATACATACATGTGCGTGTGCATACACTTATGTAACAAAAGAAGCCTGCAGTGTGAAACTCGACATACTAAATCAAAAGTGTCACGGTAAAAATCAAGTGTATATCATCAGCACAAAAGGGTCAGAGAGAAAAGAAAGCTACAGTTGCTAATACTCCTTGCAACTCTTCATCCTAACCGAGAAATCCATACATTTAAGTAGTGATAAAAAAGAAAACAGAGAATAAACCAACTGCCATATGCAATGTATACAAAATAAATACAGAAGTAACTAAAATAGAGCGACTTAACCATGACTAGCAAGTTACAATCTCTCTCGTTCTTTTTCTATATTCTCAAAGCCAGTCCTGCTGTTGCAGCTTCAATGGTAGATAAACCTCAGATAAATACTGAAACCCGAATGAACTTAATGCTTGTATCTCAGCCTTTTGTTTCGTCTTTACCATCAAAGTCAACTCCTCGACCCACCCTGGATTTTTTTTCACAAAATCTTCTTCCAATAAGTCTTTTCCAGTCTTGATATCCTGCTCTGTCATTGGTAACCTACACTGCTCCGGTATTTTATACTTATCCAGATCACTAGGTCTAATACCCAACCACTTAATGTCCGGTGTTGTCAGATTCGCACTATCGTATGACATATTTTTAGACCCACAGCCATAAACAGACAGTATCTTTAATCCATATGGATCGCTGTCAACAAGTGCTAAAACAGGTAATTTTAGTTCCATTTTCATTTTTCTCAAAAACAACCTTGTTGCGACGTCTGGTTGTCCCTTTGCTGTTATGATTATACAAGGAAATCGATTGTAGAAACGATCTTCAGCTAAGCGCATATAAGCGGCATCTTTTTCTACTAGTAATATGAATAAGGCATCGCTTTGCATGTCTCCCACACGATCGATGTTTGGAGGAATCGCTTTTCCTCCCATCCCCATTTTCGTACAATCAATCATGTCACCATTGTCGCTGAATATGAGTCGACCAACAACAACACCTTTCTCTGCTGCAACAACGTTTAGGCTGGACCGCGTGCAACCAAGTATACATGACACATCATCCAAAACTGCATCGGACTGTGTTTGATCCTGCAAGCAAATGTTGAAACAACAATATTCAAGTGTCTGAATCATGAAAACAAAATATGGATGATATCCGCTAGATACTCATTGACGACCATGGTTTTGAAAGTAATGACACATGTTCTTGATCTATAGATACCACTAAAAGCAACAATAATAGCAAGATTTACTATCACATTCAGAGGAATAAGTTCCAAATTTCCGACAACTTAATTTCTAATACAGGGTTTTCTTTTTGGCAATGGATCCACATGTAGCATCAAAATATGGATGATTGAATGATATTAATTTAGAATACAGATTATTTAGTTTTGGTATTCGAAATTCTCAACTTTGTCATTGAGGAAGTCGTGGTAAGTTTGCCAGGGATCTTTGTACACATGATTCTTGAACATATACCATCAGATATAAACTAACACAATCTGATGGTTCATATCATTGGTGTATTTAGGTGCCTTCCACTAATACTGACTTGCTCTCAGCCACATTTTTTTAAGAAAATAAATACCCAAACTTTTTACAGACGATTCACATATAATTAGTCTTTTTTGGTACATCACATATAATTAGTAATTGCAGCACATGAAATCAAAACAACTACTATATAAACTAATGTCGAGGGACTAAACTGAATCCTAGTATATATCCAAGGCATCACCGTGAATAACTACTATGTACATTGAATGAGATTCAGGAAATAAATCACTAATGCTTTCTTTCGCTCCTCGTGTCACTGTAAATTTTGATCAGAGTCAGAATAAACAAAGGTTAGACTTGGTGATACCAACTGATACAATGCAACATATACCATAATTGAGTGTTGTTGTATAGCTGGTGTTAAGACTCAGTCCCTCTCTCCCTAGTATAGTGTTAAGAGTGACGACTTAGTCTCCCTCTCCCAGATTTACTAGGATGATTTACTTAATAAACCGAAATGAATGCATCTGAAATCTTAATTGAAGATGTTAATTTGATAGTTTGAACATCAATCATCATGTAAAATCCCTACTTGGCATCTGACTGCTCACATCGTCTGGAACCTGGTGTCTACTGTTATTGGTTACCACTAATAAAAACCAAATTTATAACATTAGCTAAATGCAAGTTATAAATAGATTCTGTTACAAGTGAAGTGAACGCAACTAATAAGGAAACAAGGTCTAATTTGACCGACTCTGACGCAATTCTTGCTTATTTATTCGAGACTAACAAAAAGATGTATTTCTACTGTCTGTAGTTTCATAAGGTAAAGCTCACCGAAGGCAATTGAACTTATAAGCTAAAAAACAAATAAACCGAGCTTAGAAGCTGCAGCCACACAACCCCTTACAAATTCAGGGACCGGAAATTAACCAGGATAATGTTATAGCTACTTTCTGCAATATACCAGTAAAGTACAGACCCCTAATCACCTGTTTGATTGTAGTTTCTTTAAGAAAATATAAATAACAGCAAAGATGCATTCGTACAGTTAATAATTTTTAAGGCACACCTAACCAGAAGCACAGGAACTTATAAGCTACTCCCTCCGTTCCCATTTAATTGTCCACTACGAAACTACGTGCAATTTTGACCGGCTTATAACTTGTATCAAAATTGTCAAAATGAATTTTTTTCAAAATCTAATCATAAAATTTATGCAATTGGCTAATAAATTCAAAAACAGACAAACTTAAACCCAAACCTGAAAGAGCGTAACATCGGTATAGAACAGATCCGCAAATTAAAAACAGATTAAGGAACCAAATCAAAAACAGATAATAACATAGCCAATTGCAATTAACCAATAAATCCAAAAAACCCAAACTTAAAAGCCAAACCTTAAAGAGCTTAACATCGGTATTAAAAATGCACTCATACAGTCTACAATCTAGTAACTATCAAGCTAAACGAGCAAATAAACCAGACCCAAAAAGCAGCTGCCAAACAAGCCCTACAAGATTCAGTATATATAAATCAAACAGCTTACATCAGTATAGAAGAGATCCACAAATTAAAACAGATAATGTTGAAACCAAATCCCGCAAATAACCAGTAAAATAAAATCCAACAGACCCGAAAGAGCTTAACATCGGTATAGAACAAATCCAACTAAAGTGAATGCAAGTAACAAATAACTAAACAACTAAAATAAGGCATCATATCAAAACCAGATAATAACAAAGCCAGTTTATGCAATTATACAATAAATCCAAAAAAAAAAACTAAACCCAACAGACCTGAAAGAGCTTAACATCGGTATAAAACAGATCCCTCTTGGTAACGTGAATACTCTTCAAACACAGCTGGTGCACAAGCTGCATAATCCTCGTCGTGATCGTCGTCTTCCTCACGGTCGCCACGCCAGCGTACGGCCTGACGCTCGTCTTGTCCTTCAAGACAATCCGATCTAGCTCCGGCACGTACAGCTGGTTCGCCGCCGCACGTGACGGAACATTGAAAGAGTACCCATTACCAGATAATATGGATTTAGCGAGGGTTAGGATAAGGGTCTCGATCTCGGAGCGGACCTGTGGAAAGAAGCTTAATATCAGTATATAACAGATTTGCAAGTAAAAGAAAATAATGTAGCCAAATAACCAATAAACTAAATTAACACACCTGAAAGAACTTAACAGCAGTATAAAAGAGATCCGCAAGTTTTATACAGATTAAGGAACCAAATTAAAAGAGAGAACAATATATCCAAATTCCGCAATTAACCAGCAAACTTAGTGACTGTTGCAACAGTTTTTTTCTTAGCCTTTTTAGCTTAAAAAAGTTACGGGTGTTTGGTTTCTTAACTTTTAAAAAGCTAGCTTTTGTGTCAAAAGGCTCAAAAACAAAGGTAGGAATTTGCGGATTTTTTTAGGCTTCTTGCTTTTTTGAGCACATAAAACTCCAAGGCAAACGCAGCCTAAATGGAAAGACCTAAAGAACAAAAAAAAAACAGCTGCCAAATGAGTCCGGATCCTTGTCCCCTATTTTCTGTCCCCTTTCGTGCCCTCTTGTTTATTTTCACCCAAATTTTAAAATTTTACAACTTATTTCGCACTTTTATAATGTATCCTACGCAACATTCATAATATTTAGACATAATATAGCTCTAAACGAGTTTTTTTAATTTCAATAATTATTGTGACTTTTCTATTAAAAATAATTGTTGGAGACTTGGAGTATACCGACATATGTATAATCGTAATTGTAGATTTTTTTTAATCAAACAAATATTTTGGGTTAAATAGTTAAGGGGGCACGAAAGGGGACAGATGATCCGGACTAAAAAAAAAGCATGTGCGAAACAAGCCCTAGAAGATTGAGAATATAAATATATCAACATTAGGCAAAATAAAAGTCATGCCAAGCACGCCCTAAATCAAGAGATCTGAAAATGCTTAACATCACTATAGAACAAATCCCTCTTAATAAAGTTTAAACAGATTTAGGAACCCAGTTTGGTTTCTTAGCAAGAGACCTGAAAGTGCTTAACATCATAAAACTCCAAGCCAAGCGCGCCCTAATCAAAAGAGCCAATAGCCAATAAAATGGCTAATAACGTAACCGGACTAATATTAGAGCGGAAATAAGCGATAAGGGTATCAAAGCGGGATAGTACCTGGGGGAGGGAGAGATCGGAGACTTCTCGGCAGGTGGATGAAAGAGAGAGGTCGGAGAGGGAGAGTGGGGCGGAGGAGGAGGAAGCGGCGGAGGTGGAGGCGGAGAGGGTTTTGAGGATGGATAGGATGGCGGAGTCGGGTTTGAGGCGTCGGCGGAAAGGAGCGGTGGGGTCGGAGTCCGATTCGGAATCGGAATCGGAATCGGAATCGGGACGGCGGCGCTTCTTTCCCTTTCCCTTGTTGTCAGGCGCCATTTTATTTTATTTTAGTGAGAGAAAAGTGAGGTGTGGGAGTTTTTTGCTGAAATGGTACAGTGCCCAAAATCAATTCCCAGAATGGGCTACCTTTCTGTAATATTCCCAAAATGGTCTACTTTCGAAAAACGACCGATCGTAATGAATAAAACGACCGGTCGTTTTTATCATTAACTCTCTGGAACAATTTGGACCAAAAACGATCGGTCGTTATGTACATTACGATCGGTCGTGTTACAGACCAAAAACGATCGGTCGTTTTAGCATAGCGATCGGTCGTTTTTTGTGTTGTGTCACTGGAAGAATTTCTACTTAAAACGATCGGTCGTTTTATAGTAGCGATCGGTCGTTTTTAAGGTTTGCTCACTGGAACATTTTCGTTCCAAACCGATCGGTCGAAATATAAAAACGACCGATCGTTTTTCTGTTTCACTGTGTTAAAACCTCTTCCAAAACCCTAATTTCATTCATTCCACAAAATATATTCATCCTCTCTTCCAAAATCGCCTCCCTCTTTCCAAATCCATCAAAATTCCTCAATAAAACCTAATTTTCTATAAAAATATCACCCAATTTCACCTATTATCCGTATAATCGATTATCGATTAATTTCGTTTCTTAGAAACCCTATTTTCTTCAAAACCCATTTTATTCAACAATGGTTCGTACGAAGAAAGCGTCACTCAACCTCGTTGATGAACATGAGGACGAGGTCGTGCCTCCACCACCTCGCCGTCCGGCTATTCCTCGTGCCCCACGCACCGGCTCCTCCACCGCTTCTCGCTCGGGCCCCGGTTCCTCTTCCGGCCCTCTTTCTCCTCTCTATCCACCCGAGATGGGTAAAAGAGGTATATTGACCAACTTCACTCTAGATATGCGTTTATTCCGTGAACGATTTGCCGCTCTAATGATAGATTTAAGTTTTTACAAACTCGATACTATCCTCACTCTTAAAGAGCCTTTTTACAAAGAAAATGTCTACGAATTTTATTATAACCTAGTTCTCGATAGGGATAATGATGGCGCACTCCGCTTGCGTTCATCGTTTAACCGACAACCTTTCGTTTACGGTATAGACCGTCTACGAACTCTCTTACGCCTAGATAGCGGCGGTTTCCATGAGTCTAGTGAGGAACTTTGTGAGACTCTCGAGATCGACCACTTCAATGATCTAAAAGATGAAATTTTTCATCCCATTCATCAAAATCGCTCCAACAAAGCCCATGGCCTTCTATTCCGTAACAAACTAGCCTACCACATCCTTTCTCACATAGTCCTCCCTCATACCTCCAATTTCACGGATGTTACCAATGAGTACATCTTTCTTCTTGGGTGCATCCATCGTCGAGTCCGACTCGACTTTGCTACCCTCATCTTCCTTAAGATGGACTCGCTTAAAACGAAATCCAAAAATGGGCTACCTTACGGTGCCTTGATTTCGGCCATCTTAAAGGACCTAAACCTCGTTCCCGGTGGAACATTGTTCAAAAACAAGGACAAACATGTTTGGGACACTTCCTATCTTTCCCAAATGTCCATAAAATTCCATAATACCGACAAGTCCATAACTTGGTCCGGTAAGCGGGTATCCGGCCCCAACTATGCTCCTCTCACCCCCGAAGAGGAAGAATACGTCGGCCCTAAGCCAACACCACAAGCCGCACGTGAGGATTTCTCCTCCGAGTCTCTTCCCCCCACCGATATTCCTACATCCTCTCGTCCCTCTCGACGACAAGGAAAAGCTCAAGTAGGATCTTCTCACCGTCCTCCGCGCAACGAACAATTCTACGACGATCTCTACATCGACCAATATCAAAATGCGCGACTTCACCGACGCATGTTTCGTGCCATGAACACATGTCAAGAAGATTTGGACGAAATCGATAGGTTGAGCGCTGAGCAAAGGGCGAAATTCCACGGCTATTTTCCCGATCTTGCCGGGCCCCATGACAACAACGAAGACGAAGAGGATGATGCGACCTCCCACCGCGACTAGGCGGATATCATTTTATTCATTTTCATGTTTTTTTTTTATGTTGTCAAGGGGGAGAAATACCTCTCTTTTTGTTTCATTGTATTTCTTTCCCGTTCTACGAACTTCGTTTGTTTTTGATGTAATAAGTAGCATGATTATATTATGAATTGTGTTTATGTTGGTTTTAAACATGGTTGTTATAATCTATGACGTTGCGAGAATGTGCTTCATAATATGCGTTTTTATCTTATGATATTGCATTTAGTGCGCTTAAATTGCTAGTTGGCTAGTTGATTGGGTTATTTATATGTCTTTCATTTGTGGCGATTGACCTTTTTTTAGGCAAAACTATGGCCGATTTTTCGCGTGCATATAGATCTTTCGTTAACCTTTATCGGTTTTGCTTTGTTATACTTCGTTTTAAATCTGTTATGACATTTACTTGTTCTTTTCGAAGAAATCTTTTATCCAAGTAAAACGTTATCTACACATTTCGGTTATACTTCTTTAAGCAAAACGTTATGTACCCATTTTGATGATAACAATATTTGTAGAACATGATAAAAGCTCATTTTGCGTACTAATCATTTATCGAGTGTGTTAAAGGTTCTAAATAATAGAATGCGTAATTACCAAGCCAATGGTTCAAGCGGAACCTCAATCGGATTTGAAACGCATTATTTACGAGATTTCGAAGTTTGTCGAGAAAACCGAAACATTGAAGCACAAAAAACGACCGATCATAAAGCTAAAACGACCGATCGTTTTAGATGAGATTTCTTCCAGTGAGCCAAGATATAAAACGACCGATCATTTTACAGAAACGACCGGTCGTCTGTGTAAAAACGATCGGTCGTTTTTCACAGTCGACCGATCGACTGTAAAGAATTTATAGAACGAAGAATTTTTGGCACTTTTCGACACTGATTTGGCAAAAAATATATAAAAACATGATCCTTTTTCAACATGATCCCTTTTTGAACATGATCCCTTAAAAAATGATGTAAATTAATATGTTTAGTACATCGGATTGTCCGGAAGATTTATAGCAAAAATATTATCACATAAAATGATGTCGTAAATTAATATGTTTAGTATAAGATGTGTAGGTGACGTTTTACTAAACATCCGATTTAAAACATCTGATTTAAAACGAAGGTAAACAAAGCTAAACGATTAAGGAAAACGAACGATCAAATGCAAGCGAAAAATTGGCCATAGTTTTGCCTAAAAACGGTCAATCGCCACAAATGAAAACAACACAAATAACCCAATCAACTATAGATATATATACGCACAAGTTATAATAACATCAAAATCGCATTTGTGGAATTATAAATACGCAATCTCACAACGTCATACAATTTAACATGTAATGATAAATAGCAACATAAAAAAGATTCATAACATAATTGCAAAGCGTTTGCTACTTATTACATCAAAAACAACGTAGTTCGAAAGAAAATGAAAAACAAAGGAAATACAATGCAAAAAACATCATTAAAAACATAAAAAAATAACCGCCTAGTCGCGGTGGGAGGTCGCGTCGTCCTCTTCGTCTTCGTCTTCGTCATTGTTGGGACCGGCTAGATCGGGAAAATACCCGTAGAACTTTGCCCGTTGCTCGGCGCTTATCCTATCAATTTCGTCCAAATCTTCTTGACTTGTGTTCATGGAGCGAAACATGCGTCGGTGGAGTCGCCCATTTTGATATTGGTCGATGTATAGATCGTCGTAGAATTGTTGGGTGCGCGGAGGACGGTTGGAAGATCCGACTTGAGCTTTTCCGCGACCTCGAGTGGGACGAGAAGAGGAAGGCATTATGTGAGACGGGGGAAGGGACTCGGAGGAAATAGGCACATCCTCACGAGCGGCTTGCGGTGTGGCCTTAGGGCCGACATATTCTTCCTCTTCGAGGGAAAGAGTAGTATAGCCGGGGCCGGACACCCGTTTATCAGACCAAGTAATGGTCTTGGCGGTAGTGTTGAATTTTATTGACATTTGGGCAAGATAGGAGGTGTCCCAAATGTGTTTGTCCTTGTTCTTGAACAAGGTACCACCGGGGACAAGGTTTAAGTCCTTTAAGATGGCCGAAATCAAGGCACCGTAAGGTAACCCATTCTTCGATTTCGTTTTTAGCGAATCCATCTTAAAGAAGATGAGTGACGCGAAGTCAATTTTGACTCGGCGATGGATGCACCCTAGGAGGAAGATGTACTCATTGGTAACATCTGTGAAGTTTGAGGTATGGGGGACGACAATATGGGAGAGGATATGGTAGGCTAATTTATTTCGGAAAAGAAGGCCGTGGGCTTTGTTAGAGCGATTGTTGTGGGCGGGATGAAATAACTCATCTTTGAAATCGGTAAAATTAACGATGTTGAGCATTTCGCAAAGTTCGTCATCTTGCTCGTACACCCCCTCGGCATCGAGGTGTAGAAGATTTCGTAAACGGTCTATACCGTAAACGAAGGGTTGGCCATTAAACATTGAACGCACGCGGAGTGCGTTATCATGATCCCTATCAAGAACTAGGTTATAGTAAAATTCATATATATTTTCAATGAAGAAAGGCTCTTTTAGAGTAAGAATTACGTTGAGTTTTTGGAAGTTTAAATCTTGCATAAGAAGGGGAAAACGTTCAATAAATAAAGGCATGTCTATGGTAAAGTTAGTCAATATAGCTCTTTTACCCATTGTAGGTGGATAGAGAGGAGGAAGAGAGCCGGAAGAGGCACCGGGGCCCGATGGTGGAGCGGTGGAGGGGCCGGTTCGTCGAGCGCGAGGAACACGGGGGCGGCTCGGGGACGGAGGCACGTAGTCGTCCTCATGTTCGTCGACGATGTGTGATTGAGCTTTCTTGGTGCGAACCATGGTTGGATTATAAAAAAAATTAGGGTTTTGGGAAAATTGGTATTTTGAAAAAAAAGGGTTTTTAAGAAACGGAATCAATCGATTGTTGATTATAAGTATTAATAAGAGAATTGAGTTATATATTTGTAGATATTTGGGATTTTTGATAAATTTTGATAGAAAGAGGCGATTTTGAAAGAGAGAGATGGTTGATATAATTGTTGAATTAGTTGAATGAAATAGAATTAGGGTTTCAAACGAGTTAAAAGGCTGAAAAACAGGAAAACGATCGGTCGTTTTGTACTTACGATCGATCGTTTCTGGACAAAATTCTTCCAGTGAGCACACATAAAAAACGACTGGTCGTTTTTGCATAACGATCGGTCGTCTGTGTAAAAACGATCGGTCGTTTTTCACAGAGATCGATCGTTTTTGGACAAAATTCTTCCAGTGAGCACACATAAAAAACGACTGGTCGTTTTTGCATAACGATCGGTCGTCTGTGTAAAAACGATCGGTCGTTTTTCACAGAGATCGATCGTTTTTGGACAAAATTCTTCCAGTGAGCACACATAAAAAACGACTGGTCGTTTTTGCATAACGATCGGTCGTCTGTGTAAAAACGATCGGTCGTTTTTCACAGAGATCGATCGTTTTTGGACAAAATTCTTCCAGTGAGCACACATAAAAAACGACTGGTCGTTTTTGCATAACGATCGGTCGTTTGTGTAAAAACGAAGAATTTTTTGCACTTTAATTTTCGACACTGAAGAAAAATATATAAAAATACTAAAATATATATAAAATCAATCAAATATATATATTTATGTTAATTGCACTTATTTATTTATGTTGTTCATTCTACTTTTTATGTTAATTGCATTTATTTATTTACTCTCATACTTAACAAACCAGTTTATCTTCTCAAAAAACAGTATGAAAAAACACTGAGAATAAATATATATATTTCATCTTAAAAAATACAATTACAAGCGGAAAATTAAAATAGTACAAGATACATATTGTCTCGTTGATAAGCGTACAATTACAAGCGGACAATTACAGCTAAAATCATAAGCGTCGAGGACGTATTGGATACGGACACTTACGACAATCATGTCCTCGCCCTTGACAACTAGAACATCTCATACGTGCTCGTCTCTCCGACTGATCCATACCATTATGAATACGAGTAGATCTTGGACGACCCCTTTCTCTTAAAAGAGTAACATCCGGAAGAAATAATCTATCACATTCATCCCAATAGTCTTGATGCCGAATAGGAGAAAATTGCGCCGAGTACGTACCTTCGTATGATTCAAGCGTGTAATATTTTACTATGTAAGCTTCCCAATCAAGACGGTTTGCAGCGCATACGGAAAACACATGTGAACAAGGGATTCCATCACTCTGCCACTTACCGCAATCGCATTGCCAAAGTGAAAAGTCGACAACTTGAGTATTGCCGCCCCTGGAATTTCTTGAACTTGTACACACGGAATAAACCCCTCTTTCATAATCGAAAGTAACATTGGTATGACCAATGTCCGACCTTCGTTTGTCTAAAATTTTGAGAATATTGGGACCATATCTTGTGCCGCTGTTTCTCATCCCGATTACTATCTTTTTCCGCTCGCAAAAATAGTGTACCAACTTATAGAAAATAAGCTGCACAGCAGCAGTGATTGGTAAATTACGAGCAGCTTTTAAGACATTATTGAAAATTTCAGCCATGTTTGTGGTCATGTTACCATGTCGCCTCCCTTTATCATGAAAATATGACCATTTTTCCGCAGGCTCTCTTATCAACCATTGATATGCTTGAGGATTCATGACTTTTATTGCTTCCATGATTCTTTTCAATTTTCTTTCTTGTAATTCCCAAATGGCGTTCTCCACTAACTTGTGTAAGTCAGGATCTCCTCTGAAAGCTTTCTTAAAATTATCCAAAAAATGATTTGAACAATATCGATGAACAAAACCTTGACCACGCCAAACGCCTCTCACTGCACTTAGAATACCAGCATGTCTATCCGAAATTAGACAAATATTCATGCGCTCTTTAATCACATGTCGCATAACGTTGGAAAGAAAATAGCTCCACGAAATTGTACTCTCCTCAGCAACAAATGCACAACCAATGGGAAAAACATGATTATCTGCATCCGATGCCATGGCCAACAAAATCTTACCTTTATACTTCCCATATAAGTGAGTAGCATCAATAGCGATAACTGGCCTACAATACTGAAATGCATCAATAACGGCCTTAAATGTGAAGAAAAATCTGTTCAATACCTCACCCACTGTATTTGTTACCGCATCGTAAACTGGCGTGGTCTCATAAGAAGCAACGGTACCGGGATTATACTTTTGAAGCGCTTTTATAAATTTAGGTAAAACCTTATACGAGTCTTCCCAATTACCAAATATCTCTGCGATTGCTTTTTGTTTACCCAAATAAGCTTTTTTGTATGAAACTGACATTTCAAAACGGGCATTCACAATCTCTTTAACTAATGAAATCTTCATCATAGGATTAGTTGTGATGGCATTTCGAATGGTTTGGGCAACAAGATTGGAATCTAACTGTGGATGATCAGTTGTAAGCTCGGCATGAATGCATGTATGAGGACCGTTGTACACCGACACTTCAAAAAATCCATGTTTCTTTCTTAGCGAAGCTCGTAGTTTCCATTTGCATTGTTGAGTTTCGGCCAATTTACAACGAATTTCCCAAAATTTGGCCTTCGAACTTTTAGTGGAAAAATGGATGTTACGTTTGATTGACCAAAGTTTTATTCCCTTTTTCAACATTTCTTTATCCCTAAATAAAAGACCAACAAAAGGATCATTAACTTGAGGATCCCAAAATCCAGGATACATCATATAATTGCTTCTCTGGTTAATGTAATTTTCTTGAGTGTCGAACGGTTCATTAAACAAACTTGACATTGGTTGATGCATAGGAATTTCATCGGGAATAGTATTATTCGCCAATTGTGACCCACTTGATTGGTCGTTTTCATCCTCATCCATATACAAGCCCATTTCAGAGGATAATTCTTCGTACTCAACTTCTTGTACATTTTCTTCGTCATCGTCAGACTCGTTTTCGCTAATATTGAAGTCCGGATCTTCATCCTCTGGTTCATCCCCAAGTTCTATCGACCAACCAATATTATCTGCCAATCGACACACTGCATCCAAATGTGTCAAATCTGGTTCGTTGTTCTCAGAATATACCTCTAGCATTGGCTCTTGTCGAATGGGTGTTCTACTTGATGTACCGATTTCATGCATTGGCTCTTGTCGAATGGGTGTTCCACTTGATGTACCGATTTCATTAGTGGAAAGAATATTATAATACAACCCGTAATCTTGATCAGAAGAGTAAACTTGCTCAATTTCAACATATAACTCTATAAACGTTCTTCCATTTTCTTCTATTAACTCAAGCATGGTTTCCAACGAATCATTATCATCAACAGCCAATCGCATATATTTAAACTCAGTAAGTGTAGTCAGATATGGATAACGACATGTTAAACTCAAACGATTTGAAGTCGATGATACATCAAGTACCTTAAACAATTTTTCCAAAAATTGGTCGTATGTCGTGTTTCTAGATACCTTAAAATTTTTTTTATAAGAAATATCATAAGATAACCCCTCGCTAATAGTTTCCATTATCGTACCTCCCCAATAACACATAATTGTAGGATTTTTCATTTCGATAAACACACGGTAAAATTAACAATTTTACTCAAATAATACTCCAACAACACAAAATATTGAGCTTTTACCTGTTTTGGAAGAGATCTGAGATTTGCCCTAAAATGATATAAGAGCTCTGTTTTTTTTATTTTTACAGTGGTAATGAGATGAGTACAGTGGTCTGTGGAAATGAGATGAGTTTTTTAAGTACAAGTATTTCCGAAAAACGACCGATCGAAATGTACGTAACGACCGATCGTTTTTGTCTGAAAAACGACCGGTCGTATTGTCCAATTCGACCGATCGTTTATTGTCCAAATTGTTCCAGAGAGTTCAATAATAAAACGACCGATCGTTTTAACCATTTCGATCGGTCGTTTTTCGAAAGTAGACCATTTTGGGAATATTTCAGAAAGGTAGCCCATTCTGGGCTTTAATTGTCCACAGTAGACCATTTCAGCAAAAAACTCGAGGTGTGGCGGGAAAATGCAGGTCAGGGCTTCTGGGTTTTTATTTTTACCAACGTTGAAAAATGTGTTGCAAAGGGCGTAAGTCGGACTTTAGTCGAAATTGATCGTCTAGCGTCTAATTACCGTTTAGAAATCGTTTAATTTGTGTATAATCTGTTTAATTCGTTTAATCTTTTAGGCTTTTGGTCTGCGTTTACCGTTTAGGCGCCGCCTAATTTGCGTCTAGACGCGCATTTTATAAAACTGTTTTTACTACTATTATAGTGGTCATACATTTTATATGGAAAAAAAAATACTCCAGTATTTATCAAAATAATTAAACGAGTCGCGTCTAAGCGTAAATTAGGCGGCACCTGGACGGTATGCGGCGCCTATAAGTCTAACAGATTATGCGGGAATATGCAAATTAGGTGGTGATTAAACGGTATTATGCATGATTAAGCGCTAGCTAAGCAGACAACGTACTTCTCTGAATTCGGTCTTTTGCTTTTTAGAACATTGCTCTTGACACAATAATTATTAATTTGTTAGTTCTTTGATTCTAGTAAATTAACGAACCGGCTGTAGTACATGACTTGCTCGGTCAGCTAGTCCGTTTGTAGACATTAATGTGTGTCTAATAGTATATACGTATATCATCATCTTTTTGTTATTGAAGTTCGTTTTACTTTTAAATTCAGCATTTTAATTTTTTTTTAAAAATGCATTTAGCACTTTTTAACTTATTATACAATAAATTATCTTTTACTAGTAATCAGTTATCCCAATATTGAATTCCAAATAACTCGTACCTAAATTGGCGGAATGAATTTTTTTCAATCTACTAATATATTCTAATATTTAAATTATGTGACTAATTTATTTATTTTGGCACTTAAGGTACATGGTTTTTACAAGTAAAATATGCGTCTAGTTTATAGTGTATAAGTAAATTGAAATGGATGGAGAATAATAGAAACTGATGGGATGAAAATGTAATAAACTAGGATAACTAGATTGAAGTGTAACATAAACTATAGGATTGAAAGACCGTTGACTTAAACTATATGACGAAATCATAATAGCGGCATAGTAAAGGACTCTGAATGAAAAAAGATATGGATAAATTAAAAAGGTTTTCGTAAACTTTTAGATCAATTTCGCAGTAAATTTGAATCAACAAATACTCATAGACACCGTATCGGTCTGAGTAATGCTAGAGCCGAGCTCAATTTGAGTCCGTATCAGGCTCGAACATAACAGTGCTTGTTTGAGCTCAAGTCCAACATCATGCCCAAATCCTAGTCCAAGCCTAAACTCTTGTCACGCGTGATGAATCATCCTCACGTATGCATGGAGTCAGGGGGAAGCTAAGTGCATTTATATCATCGGGGCGACGATACTCCCATAATTCCGAAAATTATGATTTTTTTTTAAAAAAATTGACCATGTACTTTCACTAAAATATGTTAGAAACGATGATTTAGTACCACTCATTTTTATATTTTAAATTTCGACACCCTCATGTGTCATTTCTGCTTCTCCCCTACATGGAGTAACATCTGATACAACTTATAAACACATGATAACGTACATATTAGTCAACGATGCTATGTTTGTTTGACGTGGGATGAAATTCCTTAACTTATTTCTACCATCATACTTTATAACTAAATCCGATTCACCCCACCCCACCCCACACATTTAGGCTAATTAAATTTATGGTCTTGAATCTCATCGGAAAACTTTTCCACCCAATCGGGCAAGGCCCGCACCGCAATACCTTTGACTTAATATTTTATACCTTGCCTTTATGGAAAACTCATGGCTACATGTTTTTAAAAATCAACGTATTTGACACTAGTACCAAGAACTTGTTTATAATATTCTTCTCAACAATGGATCGATATTTGAAATGTATATTTTAAAGTTCCGAATTCTTAAAATCAAAATGATTTTTCCACCGATTGAATGCCTCAATATGCTAGTAGAATCAACCTCATGTCGACTCTCAGCAAAACCATGAACACCACATGAATCTTCATTTTCTATTGTTTCACCTTATCAATTTTCAGTGACGGGGACCGGCATCGAGTGCCTTCTGTAGATACTTTATCTCACACTATTTCGAATGAAAGTGCTACATAAATGACTCGTGAGAAAATAATCGAGGAAAACGATAAAAATAAGTTATCGACCACCTCCCCTAGAAAGGAGGTGCATCTCGAAATATAGTTATGAAAATAATACATGAGTTAATTACCATCATACAAATGTGAAAAGATTGTAAACATGACCATTGGCTCCCCGGATAGTCGTAATCGTCAACGGAGCAAGACAACATAGAAATGATTTACCACAAAAAAATGCAGGGGGTAAGCACTGAGGATAATAACGAAAAGGAGAACTTTCCACTTAAGAAAGGATATGTTTTTCTAATTATGTATGAAGTTAAAGTTTTAGGAAAATGTAATCCTAACTCCTAAGTGCGAGATTCCTTTAACTTAACATGAAATCAAATGTATGAGAAAATCATACGATTAGAGGAGCATAATATATAAAAGCACATAACAAAACACTTTCAAGTCTACTTTAGGTCGCAACCAATACGGGAAACTACCCAATTATACCTTTGTTTTCATAAGCGTTATTACATGTACATGTATTCCTATTCATGTCGATGGTCGAACTTTAAAAATGGGATTGTAGGCTCGTCGTTGTCGTTGTCCTAGCAGTTCAGCTCAAGTAGTTCCGCTGAGGTAAGATTTATAATGAAATCATTTTATGAAATATTAATTCCATTAAATACCATATCTTTTTACTAGTTTTTACAGTTTTTTTAATAAAGATAGTTTCGATGACTTTCCGCAGTCAAATATTACTGTATTAGTAGTTTGTCTGTGCGACATTATTGCTTAAAAGGAAATTCTCACTTGTATATCTGGTGGTCCTCACTTGTACATTTTAATCCGTAATTGTGGGACTTTTTAATGGTTTTCTTAAATTTCCAATTGCAATATTGTTGCTCCTCAAGTCTTAAAAGTTTTTAAAAATTAATGTTCTTTGCGGAAAGGATCTTAAAAATTAATCTCAATAAAAATGGTATCCAATATCTCATCAAAGTTCAAACTATGGCGCAGAGTTTTTCCGGGATGACCTCGAGGAAGTGCATAGTCTACGGACACACAATATCTTACTAGGAGAAGCACAAAAAACAATGAAAATGTCAACAATAAAATACGACAATTGAACATACGGATATCAAATACTTCTAGTTATATACATAAGGATCACATAATAATGCGTTATTTTCTATCTTGAGTCTTTGACAATGTTAATATCGTGCTCCCTTTAAATGTAATTAGTGTACCGGTTTAACGGGGTAATCACTTCTTAAGACAAGTCTCGACGTCTCTGCAGATGATTTATTTTGTTGATTTACTTATTTTTACCAAGTTTAACGATTTTAGATAGCAAAGTAATATGAAATTCAAACCAATCACCATGTCAAAATATTGAAGTGGAGATAAAATTGGCCATATTCCCAATATTTCGAATTTTACAGTTTCACTTTCAATTAAAACTACATGACTTTTTTTTTTTTGGATAATCAGAAACCATCATCTAGAGGTAAACCTGCTTCCTATGCACAGAGTCAAACCCTCATCATGAACAGTAGACTCGAATACTAATTTTGATGCAAATTATATTTCAATTTTGCAATAATACTTATTTGATTAAACAATAATAATGTCTCTGACTGTCTCCCACTTTCCCATTCAGTCTTTTGGTCTTCAACTCTCTCTCTCTCTCTCTCTCTCTCTCTCTATATATATATATAAATATAGCATATGGGTTGGTTTCCTTGCTCTGGAAACACAAACAAAACAAAAAAGAAGAAGAAAAAGCAAGTTAATGATCCGATCAAACCCTTTTCAGGTTAATTAATTATAAAGTCTATTTACCTAATTCCCTCAATATCTTATTTATTCATATATTGCCTGTTTCTGTATTTGGCACATATTTTGTTGTGTTTATTGAGTGTTTTAGAATCGTTTTATTTAGAATTTGAATGGTTGTGTTCTTTTAATCTGGATTATTTGATCACTTGGAAATTTCTGTTTTTTGACTAATATAAGTCAAATTTCATCAATAAAGTGCTTCAGCTAGTGAAATGCAAGTTTCCTTATCTGGGCTAAAAAATGCAAGAAAAGAATCTTTATCACTTGGATTGCAATTTCTTCATCTATAGCTGTAAATTTAGAATTTGTGAAAAAAAAGCTTTTTAATTAGTTTCTAGACTGTAATACTCCTAAGTTTTTGTCTCTCTATGAAGTGACGAATTGATTGGTTTTCAAAGGTACAAAATTTATTTGGGAAAATTTCATTAGCTATTGATTCTTTTCTTACCTTATACACGAAAGGATTACCAAAATTTAGCTAGAACAAGATATATTTTCTGTTTGGGCTTAGAAAAGATTGATCTTTCCACATGTGCGTTTTGCATTTTTGTTATCTGTTTTCGTATCTATTTCGTGCGAACTCAAGATTGTTTGATTGTAACAGACAAATTAAAGAAAACTTACTCTCCGAATGTGAATGGGCCATTAAAAGATGGATGCTCTAACCATATTGCGGCTCACACTTTTACATTTCGCGAATTGGCCAGTGCGACAAAAAATTTCCGGGGTGACCATCTTCTCGGAGAAGGAGGTTTTGGCAGAGTTTATAAAGGGAAATTAGAGAGTTCTAACCAGGTAAGCCAAAGAAATTTTTCTATCACTAATTTTTCTTCATTGAAAAATATGAGAAAATAAACCTGATAATATTGATTGGGTAATGATATATAATTGTGTAAGGGTGTAAATAAGCCTAGTGAGTCAGGTTTTGCTCGAGTCCAACTCAGCTTGTTATCAAATGAGCTCTAAATCATCCTCTAACTAGGTACATTAGCAAAACAAACGGGGCTGACATAGAGATTAGTTTAGTATGGCTTGTTTGGTTACATTTTTTGTTGTTGCAATTAAGCTGGATTTTTTAGATTCAGAAAAAAACTAGGACAGTTTAGCTTAAAGTTTCTAACTTATTCAGGCAAAAAAATCAGAAAATTTGAGCTTTTAATCTGCTGAATCAAATGCAGTCGAGCTTTTAAACAAAAAAAAGGATTGAAACAGAAAGGCTGAGCTTAAAAACTATAACCAAACAAGACCTACGTGGAAAATTAGAAACCACTGAGGCAAGCAATTTCGCTGCTGAGAGATGCTGGTGATTGATTACATTATCTTTTTGATTGTAGACAGTGGCGATAAAGCAACTTGATCGAAACGGATTACAAGGGAATAGAGAATTCTTAGTTGAGGTGCTTATGTTAAGTTTGCTCCACAGCCCTAATCTTGTTAATTTAATCGGTTATTGTGCTGATGGGGATCAAAGGCTTCTGGTTTATGAATACATGCCACTAGGATCCTTAGAGGATCATCTTCATGGTAAGTGCCATATATACATGTATATTTCTGTACATATACGGAAGTATCACCTTTGTACACCAAATCTTTCAACTTTTACTAATTAATCCGCCATACTGTAAAAATCCACAGTTTATACGCCAACTTATGTAAATTGTAATGATTACCACACTGGTGTTACAGTTTCAAGTGTTTCTTAAAATTACTTTGATTGCACTGATGTACTAAGTACCCATCTACGTGAAATCGAATAACTAGTGCTCCGGCATTAAATTTAAAATTATTAGAAAAGCATAAATACTGATAGTTTTGTGTACATGTTTATCTTGTAGACCTTTCACCTGAGAAAAAAGGACTTGATTGGAATACAAGAATGAAAATAGCTGCTGGGGCAGCAAAAGGGTTGGAATGTTTACACAATAAAGCTAGCCCTCCTGTAATATACCGGGATTTAAAGTGCTCAAATATATTGCTTGACAAGGAATATCATCCAAAATTATCTGATTTCGGGTTGGCTAAACTTGGGCCTGTTGGCGATAATACCCACGTATCTACCAGAGTGATGGGTACTTATGGTTACTGTGCGCCAGAGTATGCAATGACAGGCCAGCTCACTCTTAAATCAGATGTTTATAGCTTTGGGGTTGTTCTTTTGGAGATTATTACAGGAAGAAGAGCTATAGAGACCACAAAAGCTCCCCGAGAGCAGAATTTAGTAGCATGGGTACGCATAATATACATCTATTTCGTATTTGCTTTGTCAATATATCATGCAACATAGATCTGTTTTTGAAAACTATACTAAGTTATATAGCGTGATAGTTCTGTAGCGAATATGAAGTTAAAGTGTTGTAGGCTATGGATTTGTTTAATATTTAGTTCTGAAGTTGAAGAACTGTATAGAGGCTTTCTTATTTAGGATTGTGTTTCACTTGTATAAAAAAATTGGCATCTTATTGAGATATCAGTTTCTCCGTTTTCTATGATAATAGTTTAGAGTTAAGACTCTAGAGACTGTTTGCTTAAACATATTTGGGCAGATAGTAATATGGCAGATCAAGTATCTTTTGAGGTTTTTGTATATGCATGTTTGACTGTCTAATAATGTGGCAGGTCAGTATCCTTGTTGGTATAACTGATATCTTCTGAAGTTTGAACTTCATTAAATTTAAATAGCGGTAGCATTTTCTATGACGTGTATGACATGTTATGCCATCTGGACCTTCTCTTCAGCAGTATAGAGACACAATAGACTTGTTTGAAAGCATTTAAGTACAAACAATTACTAAGATATGAGCATTGGTGTAAACCCGTGCAATGCTGCTACTCCGACACTGCACTACTTTTAACATAGCTACGTAAGCGAGGTCAATATTTGTCTATTTCAAGAAAAAGATAATCCTTTTTTCTTAGAAACTTTTATCGTGAAAATGACCTTTATTTTTGGTAATATTGTTGTTGATAGCATGGCTTTCATATTTTACTTGATTGTACAGGCAAGGCCTTTATTCAAAGATCGAAATAAATTCCATCAGATGGCCGATCCAACGCTCCAAAACCATTATCCCTCGAGGGGTTTGTACCAAGCTCTAGCTATAGCAGCAATGTGTGTACATGAAGAGCCATCAATGCGCCCCATCATTTCTGATGTCGTCACAGCTTTGAGTTATCTTGCGTCTCAAAAGTACGACCCACATGTTAAACAACCCCAACACTTGCACTTGGCTCCTTGTACTCCTCCTCGGTCGAGGAGAGAGAGTGGTAGTGGATCAGAGAGAGAAGGTTAGAGTAAGTTTGTTTGTTTTTCCCTGATGAGAAGGGTTAATGCTATGGTTGGCTCTGGGGCTTGTCAAGGAAAAGTAATGGCTAATGAAATACATGTGCTGTTTTGGTTTGCCGGTGTGGTATTTTTTTTCTTTGTTTCTTTCCTCAGTAGCTTAAAATAATGAATTTTCAAAATTAAGAAATCTCGAAAAAAAATGATCTAGGAACAAATTTCCCTTACCTGTGTTTGGTACTTTATCTGATTTCAAATCAAAACTTCTTTTCGAACCATAACCAAAGACAGGATTTGGCTTCTTAAACATGTGCCTCTCGGCATGTAGAGTTTAAAAAAAAAAAATTCTTTGGTATCCTTGTTCCAAGTACTGAATAACCTCTTTACATGCGTGGGTTTGCTATAGGTCATAGTTTGAGGCATTTTTTCGAGCATTTGGTTATTATCTTCAATTGCGTTGTGTTTCGTTTGGTTACAGTTTTTTCTCCTCTTGTACATAAGTATGTTTGTTTATGCTTGGTCTGCAAAAACAAAACCATCCAACCCCCCCCCCCCCCCCCCTTCATTTTCTTGTCATCTTAAGGAAACTGAATATGTATTCTGCTGCTAAAAAAATTGGCTGAAGTAGTTCTACATTGCAGAATATTGACTAAAATTCGGGTGGCTGGTATGTGTGTATAGGAATAGTATGATAACTATCTTGCAAGAGCAAGAATAGAATCAAGAGTACCACTTCCTGTAGTAACACAGTTTTCTTATGTACTTTAGTGACTTATAAGTTGTAACATACTTTAATTAATATTATGACATACTTGCAACTTTAACAATTGCATCGACTCTATTTAGCATGACATCAAATGCTAGCTGACAAACAAAGTTGATGTCGTACAACAAGAATAACGGAATTAATAGGTTATGGTGACCACTTGCCAAGATAAAACGGACCTATCTTTAGCTCCGAGACAATCGGAGACAGCCTCGTTAAGGCATCACTTGCTATTCCCCACATGGCAAGCCAAACAACTTTTGACCAATGTAAAAAGACTAAAAACATTAGTTTCATCTAGACACAAGTGTCAAAGTATCACTTGGTGTTAAGAGGTTTGGATAGAAAAAATTGTATCCATCTTTAAGTGAGTTTTCTATACAAAGATCTGGAATGCATAATTTAGGATTCGGTTATTTGATAGAAAATTGTTCTTCGTTCAGAATGAAGAGGCTAAAATTTGGAAATTTGGGTGGTTCTTAAAATAACAACTTTTTCAGTGAGTAGGAAAATTGTAAATGGAAAGAAAATGATGTACATGATACACAATACAAACGGAATGAACTTGGGCTCTCCAGTCAATAATGGCAGGAATAGATTGCCTAACGTCCAATCTCACTTAAAAACCGTCTAAATTTCTGAATCCTGCCTAATCTGCCGGGCTCCTACGCTCCGGCTAATTTCCGCCTAAACTCGATTTTTAGAACACTGATACTAACAAATTAATGTTTTCAAAACATTTAAAGAAGTGTGCTTCTCCTCAGAGGTTTCAAAAGTATAAATACTTTGATTTCCCGACTCCCAACTGATTTTTCATTCATTATATTTGCTTATTTGTCCAAAGATTCCATTGAGATTTAAAATTCTATCGAATTAAAGTGTACACGTAGAAAACCTAATGTAAGCTAAGTATCACTAAGAGAGTTTTTGTAAAATCCCGTATTTTATTTTTCTTTAGTTACTAATACTTTTAGCATTTAACAAAAAAAAAAACATTAGCATGTTTTGATAGGTTGTCCGTTTGTTTGTTAATTAGTAATTCTAAATCATAGGTGTTCTTGTAATAATATTTCTAATAAAATAACATTGTATTAATGACACCATCGCTATGAAAAGAGTTACAAGTTAGTATTTATCATGTATTGAAATGCAAGTTAGAAAAATTTTATGTGACCAACGTGAGCTTTTATTATTATTTTTAGGTGAATTTATGCTCACATTTATATAGATTTATGGAAGGATACGTTCTATCAGTTAAAAGGTCTTCTGTCATTTTGTATTCATATATGTTATAACAAATATACAATAAAAGCCATTGAATTGAATTAGACGGTTTAGGAAGGGAAGAGTTTGAAAACGAAATAATAAACTAACAATTATGATAGTATATATATATTCTAAGTTCCTAGCCATGCTATGTACACGTCCCTGGAATGGAATTTACTAGCTACCTATTTATTTTCTCTGCTAATATATATCTATACACTATCACTATAGCACTAGTACACATTAGGAAATGAATCTAGTTTAGGGATAAGTTTTCCAGTTACTACTATTATAGTTATTATATATGTATATTCCGATAGAAGACAGAGAGTTGGGAGAGAATTTTATTTCAAGAGGAAGTTTTAATAAAAGGTCTTAGCAGTAGCTCATTCATAGTAAGGTTGGTTCTTTCGGATCCGTAATAAGGTGAGTGGTTTTTACCTTTGCTATTATTAAACCCATTGCATTTTTAACAAGTATTTGCATATTAAAATTATATTTTGAAGGTATCAAAATTATATATGTATATATATCAACATTGGATCAAAAGAGTAAGGTTATTTGCAGGATAATCAGGAATCGTTGGTCACCAGATGCAATTTGCAGGTTTAAAAGAGTAAGGTTATTTGTGTACGTTGATGAACGTAAAGAAAGTGAAATGTTTATATACGTTGATTAACGTATAAGATTTTGAAAGAGAGTTTATATTTTTGTGATCATTATGGTTTATATTTGGGATTAAGTTTATAGAATAAAAGAGATTTGGGAAGTCCAAATCCAAAGAATAAAAAGAGATTCAGGAAGGCTGAATCCAACGAAGAAAAAAAGATTTAGGGAGTCTGAATCCACCTAGGAGATTGGGAAGTCCAATCGGACTTAATATTCAATTTATATTATCGTATTGATCACACCAAAAATTACAATTTTATTATTCGTGCTTTGGGAATTTTATTAAATAAAAGTATTGCTTTTGAAAGAAAATGATAAAATCTATTTTGGACCCTATATTATATTGCAAGGTTGCCAATCACTAACCTCGTTTGGCTTACCCTCGTTTTTATAATGTTTTCAGGTAATCAGGCAGATTTTTAGAGTCGGACTAGAGTTAGTCGGGACCAGCCAGACCGTCTAGGATTTCTTTAATTTCCGCTGCTAATAAACTTCTAAGATTATGATTTCGAATGTTGTTTCTTTAGTATTATAAGACCTTATTTGAATAAGTTGCTATCGGGATTTGAATTTCACTTTAATTTGTTAGGATATTCAGAAATAAGAATGAATGTTTGAAGTTACTATTTTAGAATCTAAATTATTTATTTAATTACTTTTAAGTTATAGGCGTTCATCTAGCACGTGCCGCCGCACGTGTTATTCGGCCGTGTGACGTCCTTTTGGGTCAGGGATTTTACATTTTTCGTGATAAACATAAAAATCAATAACAAAAACGATTAACTGTATACATTCGCACTGGGTTTATCGGAACTCATTTCAACCGTTAGCTATACTCAACATTCAACAAGTCAACCTTGTAAAACTTTACATCAATACATTACAAGTCTACCAAAAGACAATTTCTTAACCTAATCTGAAAAGTAAGAACTTGCATTGTTCTAGTTACCATCGATAAAAACTGAAATGACTAAAATATCTTGTACATGGGGGGGGGGGGTACAAAATGGAAGAGAAATAAGATTGACATCCCTTAATGAAAAAGTTGGCTAATTGATCCTATTCCCAAAAACAATCGACACTGCTATACTGAAAACGAAAACAGCTATTCACTAGAGAACATGTACAGAGCTAATACGAGCTTCAAGTACTCAATGCAGCAATTTCATTTTGAAATCATCTCATTCGTCCAAAGATAAATAAGTACCTCCGAAATTTCAACTCTTTTCCTGGCTCATTGGGTAGTAGTTGTAGTTGAGTCGGTGCTCGTAGATTGTCCATCGCCCGTGGATTTGGTCTCACTCAGCTCTTCGATTTGCCCCTGTTACATTCAACGTATTATCAGGTTTAAGCTTATTTTAATAAAATTGAGGGGTAGATCGAAATTATGCAAGAACAATAACCTTCATAGTTTATCTCTTCTCATACATTGCTTCTGATCCAAATATGTCATAATACTCAAAAGGAAAAGCAAGAACATTTAGAGTAAAAAATGTCAAATACCTGCAATCTCCTAAATTTAATTGAACTTCCTAAATCTTTTTTAAAAAGTTATCTGGACACATGATAAGTATTAGTAGGAAAATTATTTGGTCAACAATAAGTATATGAAACTGTACCCTGTTCCTCCAGCCAAGTCCGAATGAGAGTAGACCTATTCTTCTTGTTGGCACTTCCTTCGGTGTATCTGGCCGTACAGCTCTGAAAATATAAGATATATTCGTTAACATAAACCAAGAAAAATCTTCAAAAAAAAAACACAAATCAAGAAAATGCATAGACTCCTTCCCATATAAACCCTGCTATTTGGTAGTGGCATATGGAATACTATATAGCGCTGTAATTAGTAGATCACTATGAGTACTAAAAATAAGATATTCGTCTCATCAAACCCGTAAAGCAAAAGCTATAGCCTATATGACATGGAGAGTGCTGCAAGATAAATCCTGCTGACGTAATTTGGGGAAAATATATTCTTATTTCCTTTTCTATTTAATTATCTGTCGGCCTAATTTTGTTTTGTGTAACTTTATATATAAACCAGGCCATTTTTTTTCAGAAACTACAAATTGCTCTTTTCTGGAATCCGGAGTATGAGATTTTGTTCCAAGTTCGAAGTTATCAATTGGCCTCTACTGTTATTAACAGCCACTGTAAGATGGAGATGGAAAAACTCTCGCCGGTTTCCCAACTTCTATTTTGAAAAACACTCAGCAGCTTATCATGAATGAATGAAATTTAAAATAGCGGAGAACGGAAAAAATCTTTAAAAAATCTAAAAAAAAAATCAAGCAAGTTTTTATGTACCTAGGAGAAGATAGTGCTTTTCCTTGGCCACGTTCATATTGCAGTGTAGCCTCCAACGTTGACTCGGCCATTACTACTCTCTTCTCCATTTGAGCAATTGAAGCCGTAGCCTTCTCAAATTTATCCTGAAAAAAGTCATAAAGCTACTTGATAAATAATATCACCCCCATAATTTGCCAAGAATAAGTCTACTCTCAGGCTAAGCATAAATGCAAAACAACATGTCAACAACTACCAAAGAAGATACGTGGAACATCATGCCTTTTCTGTTTGTAATGCTTTCCATTGATTGTGCACAAACTCAAATAACTCTTTTGCCCTTTTCCAATTTTCAAAATGGGCCAATCCCTTACCTTTTAAATTCCCCTAGATCCTTGTATTGAGGCAAGTGAGCTTTCTCACAACATTAGACTACACAGTGACTTTTTTCTGAAGTTGTTTTCAACTGCATTGTCTTAACAGATACAAAATATCATGATTCATGGGATGGCTTCTATTCCGGAACATACCACCTCCCGGAGATAATTAAGGAGACCTGAACTACGATACAATAACCTAATCGATAGTATCTGTAATCTGAGAAAATAATAACCTAAATAGGAGTCTGACAAAGAAAAAACTTTCTCCGCAATTTCAATTCTATCGTATGCATGCTAAAATCAGGAATGGCTTGCATATTTGACAAGTTAAGAGTGTCCTTTAATGAAGGAACCCAAGTTCAATGCCCATTTTTTCTCGGATACCCAATGTTAGGCATCCGATTATCAACAATGTTACAGAACAGAAGTCTTTTGTTACTCAACATTAAACAATTATATTTATACATACAGACGATATATATGTATAAAACATTACGTAGTTACTGGTGCAAAACTCAAATAAATGTACATAGTCATTTATAATTATGAAATGAGAATTTATACATATTTCAGTGCGAAATTCACATTTTACTGATAACTTATATTTCACTTTGTGGTAAAACCACTCTTAAGTTTGTATTCGATGATATTCTAATAATAACAACTCAATTGATAATAACTTATGTAAATTTTAATGTTGCGAAAGAGGTCAAGAGACAACCAAAAGATGGTTTGTGCTCCATTTTTTCCGGTAAGTAAGAATTGACCACCGACTAGTGAGGCTAACATGGTTTTGAAAATTTCATACCCTGTAATCAAGTTAAAAACTTAAAACTATATATTTTCACTTGAGGTGAAACTTAGTACTCAAGATAAAAGGGAGAACCTCAAGCATTTGCACAGCAAATCTCTGAGCGGCTGCGTCTTGCTCAGCGAAGTGTCGAGCATCTTCAGTCACCTTCTGTTCTTGCTCCACCCGCATCAGCACCTAAAATAAGTCCCAAAAAGAAATATAACAAACCGAAGTGTTTTTACAAGGTTTTAGTTCCTATTAGAATTTTGACAAACATTAACAAACATAAGGAAAACAAACCTGAAGCATAGCATTTTCCTGTTCATTCTTGTCGGAAAGAGCGTGCCGTAACTCAGCTACCTCTTCTTCCAACTGCTCAACCTGGAAATCATATCACGTGTGTGTTTGTTCATGCACGCGCATGAGAGAGAGAGAGAGAGATAATATAATATAATATAATGTTTAAAAGCACTCACTACAAGTATACCTTTGCACTTAGTTGCCGTCGATTATCAGCCTTGACCATCTCCATAAGTGCTGTCTCCAGCTCCTCGGCCCTGGAAAAGAAAATTATATAATGATATCGATCCTTTCCCAATATGTATACATATAGAAGTCAGATAATATGTTCAGGAAGCAAATTGTTGCATCACGTCACCACATGTGAATAGATCTCAGCCAACCACAACAATTCAGTCCCACCATGTTACCAAAATAATTAAATAGAAATCTAAGATGGGATACAAGTATAGAATGTTAAACTGAGACTTGGATCTCAAGAAAAAAGCTTTATCTCATGCTGCTGTGTACACCTTACATAATCAGGAATACCAGAAATGCATGCAAACCTCAATATAGCAGATCTCTTCTCGTCAAGTAACTTGCACAAATTGACCTTTAACCACACAACCTGCAATCAAGCAGTTCAATAATCGAGCTTAAGAAAAGTTTTGAGGCCTTTCTTTACATTATAGATAAAGTAAAGAAATTAAGGTTTTCAACAATTCTCATTCACAAATGAAAACAGTAAAACAAAGTACCTGTTCTTCAATATCTGGAACAGTTCCTAATTCTGTATCCATGGTTAAGCCATTGAGAAAACTATCAAGAGCAGTAGAATCCATAATCGAAACGTCATCGTCTATTAACTTAACGTCAGCTTCCAATTTTTTACTTGCTTCTTTTATTACAGATCCGGGACCATGCTTGAAACTAGCTAGCTTAGTTGCAAGGCTCTTAGATCCCTTAGAAACCTCTCCTTTTGACCTTTCTTCGACTATTTCTATAACAGCAGGTCTATGTTTTTCTCTTAATTCCTCTAATTTATCTTCAGTTACAGCCAAAAATCCCATACAAGCAGTCAACACAAGTTGGCTGCTATCGAATGTTGAACCAGCTAGAGACTGTAATAATGTAATAGCATCACCAGCATCTTTAGTTGTAACCAATGCAGGACCTGCAAGAACCAAATTATTGTAGATACTAGATAGTAATCTTTATGACCGTTAAGAAATCAATTAATTTTATGTATAAGAAAAGAAAATGTCCAGTACCATATAACTCCATTAAAGCAAGAGCACTGCGGAAAAGCATAACACGGTTTCCTTCAAAAAGAATCACATCCCATATTCGAAGAACTGAAGTGTCAAAAATCAACACCAGAAACTAAGATATGAGTTCACATTCAAACTTAAATATGGAAAATGTTGAAAACATAAAACTTGAGATCAAAAGGGTATGGGAAAATTATCACTTTTGTACACCAACCTATCAGGTTCTAATGGTCAGACATCAACATATCATAACTCATAATTTAGACACCAATCTATACAAAACCGAAAGTTAGTACGCCAATCTATCAAATCCATAATTCCGATACCTGCCTACTTAATCAAACAATCAATACACTAACATATCAGAATCAACTAGAGCTGGAAATTAAATTTTAGTGATTGTTACATTTTGCACAGATTGGTGCTTAGTACATCAGTACAATCGAACAACTGATAAATTAACCAGTTCTTTTAAGTTGTTATGCAAAATGCGATATTTTTACAAAAAATAATCAATATTTCTCTTACCGCTTTCCCAGGGAAGCATATTAACAAAAATTGTTAGGAACCAAGGTCCCGAAATCCAGGCAACCTGTACTCCTAAGTAATCAAGATGATTTACTGCAATGAAATCCCCAAAAGGATTAAAAGATGCTTTAATACAAGATAAGGAAAAGCAGACAAAGTTAATAGTGGACAAACCCAGTTTAGGAAATCTTTCCCGCATCAATTCTTCAAAAACAAGTTGGTCCACCTGAAGCGAGAGTCATTATTGATAAAATCGCAGGTGACCAATTAAGATATAATTCTATAGATCACGTGAACCAAGTATCAGATGATCAAGGTGATACAAATATTAACCTGAGATTCAATCATTTGCTCTGAGTAGTATCCATCAAAGTAGTCATCCATTATACCAACCAGTGTCCTGAGAAATTGAAAATGCAATGGAATTTCATCTCAAATAGTAATTCTAATTAGAAATAAAACAAATGCAATTGAGACAAGCTTATATGTTTATGATGTAACAACAATAGATCAATGCGGAAAAAAAAATACCCAGTGATACACTAGTAACCATAGGGAAATAAACAAACTTCCATCTCTGTATAAGGCACAATATTCCATACACTAGACTCAACTAATTTTGAGAGCAACTATAGAATAAAAAAAATGTCCTATAAGCTTACCAAAAAGCATTTTCTTCCGGCATCATGAGCAATAACAAGCCAGCAAAGAAGTTCATCGCCTGTGCATATTAATATTACAAAAGCTAAAAGAAACTCATAAGAGGTAAAATTAAAATATAAAAACAGAGGCACGATTATTAAACAAAGAACTTCTTAATGGATGTTACATAAAAATTTAACAAAGAGTTGAAACAAAATGTTACTCATGCCTTAATTTGACAAACTAATAAAAAACCCAACCACTTCTGCTAAATAGAAGTAATGCGCTACAAAATGACATTTCGCCCTCATATAGTCATAAAAGAAACTTATATCAAACTGTTGTGTTACGTTAACTATCTTGGAGGCACATTTATGAGGTACCATTCATGACTTATATTTCCGACAAGAAAATGGATCCTTACTATGAAATTCATATACCACAAAAGCACGATGGTTTTTAGGAAGAAATAAAGAATGTTCTTTTAGGTATGTACAACCAAAAATATAGGGAAACAATGGTAAAATAAAGGAGATAATTGATAATTTTCAAACCGATTACCTGACAGTAACCAACTGAGGGGTTATGCCGAGCATATGCTAAAAGAACACGTCTCAAAGAACTCCTACCATTTTCATCCAATGCAGGATGACCTGGAAAAGTTCGGTGTAAATCCTGTAAGGTTAAATTTATTTTAGTCCAAGACAACATCTATTGCAAAAAGAAGCACCTACAATTGTTTAAGGAATTAAACAATTGATTGATAAACAGAGCCATAAGCATTAGACCTTCTCAATTTGTTTTCTTATTTTATCAGGTACATCGTTTTCCGGAGCTACCAAATTTTGGTAGTAAGCCTCAACTCGTCGTGCCCTCACGCCAACAAAGGCTTGCCATACCTGTGATATTATTTTAGAAAACAATATATTTAGTGTAAAACAATCTACTTAACATATTGGTTTCATAGAGCCATACTGAATACAGAACTTAATGAAAGATTTGTCAAAGTTGTAGCCGTATAAGGTTAGATATGTACTCCCACCACCTTTTCTTGCCTAAATATAACCATGTTTGTTGTACAAAATTACAAATAGTTGAGATGCGAAAAAATACATACTTTCAACAAGTTAACGAGAGTTTTATCTATTTTTTATTTGCTATTTCTGTCATTAACATTCTCTACTTTCCTTGTAACATTTCTAACGCAGTTCTTTGTTTTACAAGTAAAATTGAAATAATGTACCAACTCAATGTAAGTGTCATTTTACCTCTCCTCTGAGATTCCGAGGCACTCCCCCATGAACAAGAATCTCTAGTTCTTGTTTTAAAGGGGAAAAATATTCAGGAGACCCCTCATCAGACATAGCCTTTTCTTCTGATATGACACTTTTAACATCTTCAAAAATCTCTTTAATATATAACTCTTCATCATATTCAGATTCCCTTCTCTCAGTTCTTGCTTCTTCAATAGATGGAAGATGAGCCGGAGCAATATTCGTATGTTCTAATTTCATGCTCTTTCTTTTCTTTATGTGATACCTCGTTATGTTCTCAATCACATGCAGTGATGGACTAATCTGATCCCAAGATAACACCTTACTGTTCTTTCTAGGTAATGGTTTTGGAACATCTCTATGAGGAGAATTTAAACTCTCTTCACTTGAATCATCTCCTTCTACACTCGAAAGTAAACCAGTTTCTCTTTCCCTCTCATCAAGTACTTCAGGTAGGTCATCATTGTTTTCCTCCCGAGGGACAGTCTGTTGAGAAGACTCCGCTTGTTGATCAAGGAACCTTGTCCACTTATCTAACCTTTCGTCTTCCTCTTCCTAATATGAAAAAGTTATACTCAAGTTGAGCTATATTGACCCATTTTTTACGGAAAACTTTAAAATATGCCAAATAGAAGTTTTGTAATAACAGATTGCTTCAGTTTATATAATTCTTATTCACATAAATAGTACCTCATTTGACTGAGATGCCAGAAAATATTAACTTATTATATGAAAAACGATGACGGAAAGGCAATGGATACCTTGTAGATGTTAGAGTACTCTCTAAATCTTTGAAGGTGTTGAGGTCTCACAGTAAATCCATACGCATCCCTGTTAACGAACATTTATCATTATACTCCCTACCGCAAATAGCATGATGTCCATTCTTTGTATGTTCTAAAGCAAAAATGCTAAATGAGGCAGTCATTAATATTGAACATCTATATATCTTTTCTTTTAATATATCTCAAATACAAAATAATACATATCAACAGCTCTACCTGGAATCTACGTCCAACGTACGCTTACTCAATAAGGATAACAACATACTTCACAGGTAACCCAAATTCTACTTCCCATAGCGCTATATTTCCTTGAACAAATTCATAAACTAGTATGGAATCCCTCAAATATACGAGAAACCGATACTAATCTTGAAAAAATTACGCCAACAAAGTTTTGCTGAATTATGGAACGGTATTTAAACAACACTTATGATCATCTACATTTCTCCATTTAAGCCAAAGAATATAAATTTAGCATCATACAAACATTAGAAATACTTAAATATCTATAACTGAAATGGGGGAAAAGGGTAGCTAAAAATCCAGATAACTGAGCAAAACTTAAAACAAGTGCTGATGAATCACACCACGAGATCAAATCAATAAAATTGATAACATACACCTAAATGGTAGTGAATTAGTATTAAAAAAAAAGTAGGGAGATTTAAATTGTAGGTTATTACATCATTAGTCCCAAAGATTTGACTCAAAATGTATTTGGTTCCTATACTATCAATTAAAATAGTAACACTCCCCATGTTTTTTTTAAATGACGGTATTGGACGGTAAATCATACCAAATTATGTATACTATATCACCGACGTAAGTGTTTTTTTAAAATTAAATTAAATTAATTTTAATCGTCAATTATGTTGGTATGGTCTCTCACTACAATCACGATAGCGATTTTAGAATTAGTAAATGACAACCATCTCAAATAAAAAAATCTTAATTAATGTAGTACGAGTGTAAAATCTAAAAAATACTCCAAATCATTGGCCTCCTATAAGAAAGCTATCCCTATATGGTTACAGTATATACATGAATTTCATCAACCCATATTTACATGAAAATTCATTTACTTTTTCATCAATTTATATTTATGTATGTATAATTTTTCTTATCTTTTATTTAATGTTTCAGTTTCACAAATGACTTCCTACTTCCGATTTCCCAATAACTATTCAAGGCCAAAGAATGAAAATCCACAACTTTTTCAAAACTTGGGTCTGTTCGTGTTTCTTCTGAAACTAGGAGGATCAATTAAAATTTCGGACTAGCCATATGTGTTCTCTATTTACGTATTTCACCCGTCTATTATGCTGAAACAACATTCCTATTGTCTTGGTCTAATAACCGCGTATTTGCATCGAAGAATATTCGCATTACAGTATATTTTTTTTAAAATGTACTCAATTAGATACAATATACAAATGAATAAATGATAACTAAATATACTAGTATTAAAGATAAATATACCTCCTAAAATTGGAGGTGTTGATAGTCATCTATATGATCAACGGCTGTGATTTGTTTCACATATGTGGACGGTGGATTCGGGGATTGGAGGGATATTGCTTCATTTTATGCAACTGATTTTCCTTTTTCATCGCTCTCTCTCTCTCTCTCTATATATATATATATACGTATACATATACACAGTATTGTTTGTAGTAGAACTATATACGAAAATTAATTAAATTTTGGACCTTTTGGCGCCATTCAATTCCCATGTATGAATACGAAAACTAATTAAATTTTGGATTCTTTTTAATTTGACCGGTATTAATTATGCTATTTTCTAAGATCTTTGGGATTTTAAAGTTTGACTCATAGCAATTATCTATCCACTTTGATTTTGAAATAATTGAATAACTAAGATTGGTTCTAAAATAAAATAAATTAGAATATTTGGTTAACATTTAGAAAATGCAAATGCTAACACATGCCCGTGGGCATAGGTTATGAGAGTTAGTAGTCCGTAATTCATAGCGATGAGGTTATGTTAAGTGACTTTACTTAATATTATTAGTTTGAATGTAATATTGACTTATGCATTATGCAGAGAATAACATATCTTGTGTAAGGGATAATAAACGTATGAGGCTTGTCTAAGTAGACAGTTGCTAGAAAAGTTTGAACCAAATGACTTATTGAAGAAGAGGGATCCATCCTCATCATAGAAAGTCATCATAAACCATTCCCAGTTTAAAATTCTCAAAATTGTTGTTAACGACACAGCATTGAGTTGCCACGAAAAGTAAGGGAAGGTTGTTATAAATTGCATCATAGTCGGAAATCATATTTGCATCGCCACCTCATCAGGTGTATTGACCTTGAACTTGCACTATTACTCGATGTAGTTTAACATTTAACCATGCCAAAGAGTTGTTGTTATGCATTTATGTTAGTTTTTTTTAACCCGCCTTTAATATGAGGCATTGTGCTAACTCGCGTATTGACTTATCTTTTATTTTGAGTTGATGAGCTTCCATTTAGTATAATATATTAACTTTGGTTTCGATCTCATTCTTTTTGAAATAAAGTTGCAATGTTAATATTTATATACTCAATTCGTTCCTAAATAAGTGTCTACTATTATTTATTGACTTGTCTCTAACTAAGTGTCCATTTTCTCAATTTGATAATTATAAAGTATCAAATTTACTCTTTTAGCTTTTATATAATCTCCAAACAAAAGAACATTTAAGAGAATAAATATAAAAACTTGATACACTTACCATTCATGGCTATAGTAACAACAATTTTTAGAAAAAAAATTACTCGCATTAACTTTAATTATACTGTTTATAAGAGCATTATTGGTACTTTATGTCTTAAAATTTAATCCTGTTAAAAAATAGCAAATTATAAGAAGAACAGTTAAAAATGAACGGAATAAATAACGGTTTTACCCTGTCTCAACAGTTCTTAAGCTATATTAGTCCCCAATTATCACATGTCGCTTTAATTTATAGTGCACAACAAAACTAACATCGACAAATTGACTCCCCAATAGCTAACCATGTCCCTTGGACCGGCCTTCTTAGTACTATTTAAGAAAATCGCACAAGTTTTTTACATTTTTTTTTCTTCATATTTAAGCTAATTAGCATCACTTTTATATTTTTAGGCTAACAGTAATTTTATACATTTTTCAGCTTTTATATTAATTTTATTATCATAACTAAATATTACTATATTTTAATACACTTATTTTAAATTTTTTCAACCCAAATTAATTTACCAGAGCAACCACATTAAATAATTTACAAATTTTATCGTATTTAAAGTAAAAAGTACACATTTACAACTTATAAGGAAACATTTTGGTTTATACATATTATCAGCTTTTTTATAAATTTATCTATCACAACTATACAACTCATATTTTTGTTATTTTATTAATTTATACGTGAAAAGTACAAATAAAGGAAAGAGAATAAGAGAAAAATAAGAGAGATAAATTATTATTTTAATTATAAGAAAACATATTGATCCCTTATATTTGAGTGATATTTGAGTTCATGTATATTTAAGGTAAAACATAAGGAAACTGATGCACATACAATTTTAAAACAATTTGCTCCCGATTCTGAGGGAAAGAGATAGGACACATGGTCTAATATTAAAGTTTAGATAGTACCGGGGGTAGTTAAGTGAAAATACTCATAGTTAAAGGATCTATTTGAATTACACATTTCCTATTTTATGATTCCTATGACCTAGGTACCGGTTTTGTCCCACACTGTGTTTTCCGTCCCTAAGGTTTTTATGTGTTTAGTACTGCAAATGAACTCGACTCAGATCGACTGCATGAAGACAAAGAATTGAAGACGTCCAAATCGTGCATTTTCAGATTCTGTTAATTGCTTTTGTTTGCAACATCTAAAAGCAAATTTGAAGACCAGATTTAGTGGCACAGACGTATGCAGCGAGATCTTGTTGATTTGTTTCAATCAGGTACACACCGTGTCAGTTCCTGTCACTTTAAGAATGGACATAAGAAGATATATAGGAGGTGGTATTCAAGGATGGAATTAAGCCAAGTAACTAAAAACACAAGAGGATGACCAAATTGGCACAAGAAAATGAATTTTAACTATTTAATTTTACAAAAAGAATCGCAATAACTTTCTCTCTCAAGGAATCCATGGCAACGGCAACAGCTCCGATCACTACTAAATCTCAACCGCACGATCTTAAAACCTCAGATTCAACCTCAGCCGTCGATTTAGCCACTCCACAACCACCTATATCGGCTACCACAAAAGATGAACCGGTTTCAGATGTACAAAAGAAGATGCGCCGAGCCGAGCGGTTTGGAGTAACCGTACAACTCTCCGAGGCTGATAAACGCAACACTCGTGCCCAAAGGTTTATTATACATAACTATCCAATTATCTAATTATCATCGTACACCTCTGTTCAAGCTCGTTTATTAAACGAGCCCTAAAATCTTGTTCATACTCTGTTCGTACAAGCTCGATCCCAGCATGTTCACGAGCCGTGCCTCGATATGTTTTTAGACAAATTTAGCATCGTTTCGCTTAAAAAAATTTACTACTCAGCCAAATTTAATGTTAAGATAATAAACAGAACATTCAATCATTGTGAGTTTTAGTTTTAGTTATATTTAGTTTTAAAAAATAAATTTATTACATAAATTGAAGAGTATTTATCTTCCATCAGCATTATATTTGATCAGTTTTACGGATATAAGCAGGGATATATATGGAAAACGAATATTAAAATAATTATACGAGCTTTTAAATGATCCCGAGCCTTATTTTGTTCAGACTTGGCTCATTAGTAAATGAACGAACACGAGCCGAGCCTTTAACGAGCGAGCCGAACACGAGCATGTTCATGAACGCCTCGGTTCATTTGTAGCCCTATGTGTGCCTATATCATTTTAGGTAGCTATTAATATTATACATACAGTACATAGCTATGCGTGTCTATATTATTTCAGTTAGGTATTATTATACATACATATCTATATGTATATTTGTGTGTCTATATCATTTCAGTTAAGCATTATATTATACATACATATCTATTTGTTGTGAAATATGAACAAGTGATTGTTTTGTTGTAAATGGATTTATTAGAAGCTTATAAAAAAATGGATTTATTAGAAAGATTTTCAAAGATGTTATGAATTACTTTGATATTAGAAAGATTTTGTTGTAAAAATGTTGTTTGTGTTATCAGTTTGTAGTAGATAAATGTGATTAAAAGTTTGGCATGTTTATATTTCTATAATTTTCAAACTTTTTACATTTTCTGATCTATCTATGGTAAAGAATTTAAAGTGACTCTTCGTATATATATTAATTGTTCTGGTAAGTTTCATTCTTCTATTATGTATTGGGTTAGGGTTAGCAACTTAGCATTGATTATCTTCAAAAATCCGAGTTCAATTTGTGAATATATTGTTTGTTTTTGTTAAGTTGTAGCTCAGGTTCTGATTTTCGAGCTCACTCAGGTAGAAATGTATCATATACTCTATAAGAAGAAACATGATCAGTTAAGTTAGGGGTCTGGCTTTTGTAGTGTCTAATATTGTTTGATTTGGGCTAGCGATGTTATCCTTAAACTCTGATAATAGCTGACTTTAGTGTTTCTGTTTGTTAATCTTGAGCTCATATGATGATTCTGATCTCACTCGAGCGGCACGGAATTTCTATTTATTTAGTTGGGGTGGGGTTTTATGATATCTCATGGGACTTTTAATTTAATTTATATATACTTTTGTCCCCTGTACTTACATCCTTTTTTGCTTTAGTCCCCTCTAGTACAAATATCATCTTTCTGTTCTTCATACTATATAATCTGTCTTGCGATTTAGTCTCTTGCCTTCAATTGACGGATGGAAAGATGATGTGGCAACGAAATTATCAATTTTACATCATGATTTTCCGTTAAATATGGGGGGCACTTAATTAACATATATATATATATATATATATATATATATATATATATGCATGAACATATATATTTATTTAATTATACATACATTTACATACTGTAATATATGCATACGAGATACATACATTTTTACATGAAAGTTTACATACATATATGTATATACATACCACACGATACATAGTTACGAACATATACATACATATATGTAAATAAGCAGATACATACATACATACATATATATACAGGAATTATATATATATACACACCGTATTCAAGTTTGTTGCTCGTTAGAGATTGGGGATGGATCAAAAGAATTGGGGGATTGTCAGATTGGAGGTAGCAAAAGGCAGGCAGGTGTGGGGCCGTGGAAGTGATAGCAACTTTATAATTTTATTTTTAATTTACATATTTTAAATATATTTTTTATACGTTAAAAGAAGATTGGTATATTTGTATATTTTATTGAGTGTGTATTCCTTTTAAATCATGTATTTCGTGAAATTTATTTGTTAAAGTAAATTAAAATAATATGATACTGTGTTATTTTTTTCTTCTATTTTTTGTGTTGAACGCATATATATATATATATATATATATAATGGTTTTATTAACATATTTTAAATTAAAGTATGTTTTTATACAATACTGGTGTAATAGATATTTCCTTTCATTTTGAGGGGTAACATAGTAAAAGCACGTCAATGTGTTCATGACATCACTACCACGCCATCATTCCATGGGACGGGCTACTAAATCGTGAGACGGAGTATAGTATGAGGGACAGAAAGGTGAAATTTGTAGTAGGGTGTACTAAACTGGAAAGAAATTTACGTTAGGGGATAAAATCATAACAGCATATAACAACCATGGGACCGGATCAGTTTTTATTGATTATCTCTAGATATTGAGATCAATTGGCGATTTTGGAATTTTTCTTGTCACCTTTCAGCCCAGTTGATGATTTCTGAGCTCACTCAGCTCAAAAAGGTATTCTAAAGTTGGTGGGGTTGTTTTAAATTCACCAGGTTAAGCATTCGGATTTTACTCATGCCTCATAGGATTGGAGTTTATATTATCTGTAAATTCTGAGTTCAAAGGATTGTTTTAGAGGCTTTTTTACCGTAGCTTTTAATTAGTATTTTTTTTCCTGCATATAAGCTGTACTGCATTTGATTCATCATCTTAAAATCTCGTCTTCCTGGCTTTCTTGCCTAAAGCAGTTTCTAAGCTCAATCAACCTACTTTTCCATCTAGTTTTTCAAAGCTGCAGCCAAAGAACCATGTTTATTCACTTTTTACTTTTCAGCTTATTGATGATTTCCTCGCCCACTCGAGCAGAATGGCATTGTATTTTCATTTTCTGTTAATTCACTTGGTATATGTTAGCGGCTTAGTGCTGGTATTGGCTTGTCAGGGTGTTTTTGTTCTTTTAGGTTTTTTGATGTGTTTCTTATGGGGACGGACTAAGGTTAGGGTTGGTTTATGCCACCATTTATAACATAGATTTACCAAGTTACTTTTACAATTATGCAATTACATATACTAGTCTGCAAACCTCATCCGCTCATTTAGAAAGAGCCTCACAAAAGGATTAAAGAACTTACAGATCTGCCATGCAAACTTACAAACCGCTGCTGTGCTTCACATTTCATTCATATTCTCTATGCATATACTCACACTGACATACGCGCACACTCACTCACTCACTCACTCACTCACTCACGCTTGTTATATTAGGGTCCTAATTTCTTTTGGTAAGTAAGTATAAATAAAGTACCCAGGAGTAACTGAATTGGAGTAAAAAGAACTATCGAGACTAGAATAAGGCAATAAACAGAACTTCAATCGGAGTAAATAGTCATCACAAATTCTTTTGAACAAATGCAAGGGGTGAAGTTATACTGTACCTACTTGTTGCTTTTAAATTTAAGCTAAATTTATTTCCCCCCTTTTACTAGCACCTTTTTATTATTTGCTAAACCTGATAATTACTATATCGTACTGCAGATTTGGGACTGCACCTGCAACGCAAGGACCAGATGCAACTAAGAATCTGGAGAACCAGAAGAAAAAAGCTAGAGCGGAGAGGTTAGTTGTGTTTCTTTTTTTAGTACCCCATTTCCACCTGTTTTTTTTGCCTCCCTTTTGCTTCCAGGGCCTGAATGTTATATTCTTTCTCATGTCAATGTCGTAAAATTGTCATTGTCACTCATAAGAGCTTCACTAAATCGTGAGCTTCAAAACGTTAAGCGTAACATTTGCATAAAAAACTTAATATTCAGTATAAAGTAGTTAAAATTAGTATATATGTTATCTTTTCTTTCCGTTCCATGTCTTTTCTTTTATCCTAAATGTTTTGAGTGTTAAAAAAGAAATCATGCTCACCTAGCACTGCTTGGTAATGTCCCATAATAGTTGGTTATTTGATGAGCGCTAGTTTAACTTGAGTGCAAGGGAATTACACTTCTAATTCTTAGTTATAAATTTTTATTTGTTTTGTAAAACTGAATACTATAAAACAACATAAATTGTTCAACAATATCTTAACAACATGAGTTTTTTGTAGTTTCTTAACGTTCAAATTGCAGCATTTTGAAGAGGTTACGACCAGCATTTTGTACTTTATCAAGAATATCGAAAGCATATATCTGTAATCGGATAAAAAGGAATGGGTTGGGGGAAAATGGTGGGGAAGTTAGTTTTAGTTGTACATCGAAACCACATGAGGCCCTGATAGAATTTTGATGTATTTGGGTTTTTATTGGTTTGTGAAGCTTAAGTTTTTTGAGCTTTAGAGTACGAATTTTGAGCTTTTTGATACTAAATCCAAAGATTTTGTGCCATAGCACAAAAATCAAAACTTGTTTTTACCCCTGCAGTGAAAATCTAGTTTTACAGTGCTATAAAAATAGAGATTTGGAATTTTTTAGACAGTTAGTTCTTGGTCATGTTGTCTTGACTCTCCCTTTCCAGCTGTATTTCACAATTTATAGGTTTTTAGGTGCAAGTCTGATACTCGTGTGGTGTTATAGGTTCGGGCTTGGGCATGGACAATCTCAGTCTGATGATGCTGAAACAAAGAAGAAAGCAAGGCTTGCCAGGTTTGGAGAACTCCCCAAGACTAATCAGGTCGAAGAAGATAAGAAGAAAGCAAGGGCATTAAGGTTTGCGTCATCTCGTCATTTAAAGATCTCAGATACTTTTTGTCTTTATATTATTAGCATATTATTTGGTCACATTTTTTTTTATCTTCTTCAGATTTTCTGGACCTCCATGTGCTCCTAATTCTCAAGAGAATGGCAAGGGAAATGATGTTGAACCAGTATGTAGATGTTATATTCTAATTTATTTAGGGTGTGTTTGGAACCCGGAAATTGTCACGGAAAAGAAAAGAAAAGGAAAAGAAAGTAAAAACAAGGAAAATTAACTTGAAATCATTTTCCGGTCATGTGTTTGGAAGGTTAGTAAATCAATAGAAAAGAAAAGAAAAAAAAAATGAAAAAGAGAGGTAGCTAGTCCCAATTTTCCCATTAGTTTTCATTTTCCTCCCACTTTTGGAAGGAAAATGGTTTCTCTCATTTTACCCACAAAGTTTTCCCTCACCTTCTTTTGTTTTCTTTTCCATTGGTTTTCTTATGCAACCAAACACAAAAAAATGTTTTCTCGGGAAATCATTTTCCCATCCATTTTCCATGTTCCAAACACACCCTTAAACTTCTATATTGGTATTGTTATACATCAGTAGTTTTATAAGCTTATCTTTTGTTTATCTTCAAATTCAGAAGACCGTGATTGCTGTCAAGGCGGATGGAGCAACCTGAACGTTTTAGCTTCTTTATAGATAGTAAGATCTCTTGCTGCTATAATTAACAATTGCCGTCATGCTTATACATTGAATATAAGTTCATTTTATCTTAATCTCAGGGTATTTATAATTTTTGTGTGTTCTTAATCATGCAGGTTTAGATTTTTTTTGAATCTTTCTCTTTTCCGACTCCCTGGCGGCTCCTGTCTATGAATTCCCAGATGCAGATCCTTTCCTTTGGTTATAGCTTCTCAGAGGTGATAGAACGAAGCAATTCTCTTAACTTGGTGAGGCCGAGATAGTTAACAATTAATAGTAGCTTACGAAGACCAGGAGTACTAAAATCATGACTTCACCTTTTTTCTTTTAAGCTTGCATCGTATTAAAACTACTCATATTCTGTTTCATCTTATGTTTTGCTTGTCACTCTGGTTGGAATATGCATTTAGTAGGTGGCTAGGACAGGCTTAGATCATCCTATCCATATGGAGTATATCATAAATTCTTATTGGTAAAGTAGATTAGATTGTTTAATCATCAGAAAGTAACGAAATTGAAGAAACGTATTTCTTGCTGTAAAACTGATTGTGTGAACTGCGGAGCACTTTGTTATTATAAATATTTCACTAAATTGAGGTCGCAAGGAGGTGTCATGGGTGCATATGCAAAAGCAACCTTTCTTTGGCGTTTGAATGTAGGTATGGTTTAGGTGAGCTGTGAAAATGAATAAATTAAAATAGCATGGAAAAAGAAAAGAGTAACAGTCTGTTTCAGAAGTTATAATATATTTAGGAGTATGAACTGTGAAGCAGATATTAAATTTACCCGTCGCAATGTTACTTTCAAATCTCGTGAGTTGTTATGATACTTAGCACTATATATTTATTTGCATGGTTTGCTGGTGATCCAGCTGGATTGTGATTCCTGACATACATATGCATTATTAAAAGTGGAGGCTTACACAAAGCGAAATTAGTTAAGAAAATTAGATTTTATATGAAGTCATAGATTTAGAACTCCTGGTTACTTTTAATCTGTCTTTTAGAAAGAAAAATGGTAAATTGCTTAGTCCTCGGCCTCCCTGGGTTCCATGCTAGAGTTCCTGCCGGAGAAGTGAACAGGATGAAGAAAGGTGAATCTAAATTTGAGTTTTTCACTTTTAGTTCTGTAATTTCTAGAGAAGATGGAAGGGAGTTTGTTTCCAAAATTTGTAAGAATGTATTTCTGCCAGGGAAGTCTTTTCAACTTTTGTCTTGTTCTGTATGGTAATTTTATGATATTTTATGATCTGAGTTAATAAAATTAAGTTAGCTTATTTTTATTTATTGTGAATACTTCGAAATGAGTCAACTGATCCTTACATGTGTGTTGTTTGGGCTTTTTTATGGTAGTTGATGCCAAAGTAGACGGGAATATGAGTGTGATGTGGTGGTGTGTATATATATATATATTTGTTTTAGCTTTTAGCTCAAAGCACCTCTTTTGTGAAACATTGAGCGTTTGGGAAGAGCAATTTATTTTTCAATTTTAATATTTGATCTCCTATTGTTTCTCAGTATTTTGTCAGTGTAAATCTGGTGCGGCATTTACGTACTGATTTTTGAACTTCTTTACGTTTACAAGTTGCAGCGTATTGGTTCTTAACTTTTTGTGCTATAAAGTTAATAAAAATCGTTGAATGCCGAATTGCTTGCTATTCTTCGCATGGGCACTCTAGATGTCCAAAGTTGTAAAGCTTCAGCTTTATTAAGATTTACACACACTGGTCGTATAACTTGAAGTTTAGCCTATAGCCGCATACGTAAATCTTCTAGCTTTTGGGGGAGCTTAGTGCTGTGGAGGCTTTCATTTTATTTTTAATGTTCCAGTTGTGAATCTTTTAGTTAGCTCAAGATCTATACGAACAATTAATTTTTTAAAATATAAAAGATCTATGAACAGTTGGAATTATACCGGATATTTGGTATAAAGCAATAGTACTAAATGCTAAGCTATAATCTTACATTTTGTATTTCACGAGTGTCATACCGAGTTAACCAAACTACCACAAATTTAATTACAATTTCCTGACTTAAAATTTAGTAATTTGTACGAATATGGCACTAGAGCTTGACGAGAGACTGTAGATATGCCGTCGTCTCTCCCGTCACTGCGCTTTGCGCTTTGCGGTACTTCTTTTTCCTGCTATTCCTGAATATCACTGGTGGCAGCCTATACCCATCCTAATTTTCTGTTCAGCACGGTACCAATGAAGGCAAGCATAGACCAATGACGGAACGCCTAGGTTATCAACGGCACTGGAGGCATATGGTTGATTTTTTGTCATTTTTCTTTCATTTTTGTAATGTTCGTGAGGGGCTAAAATTGGCATACCTTAAGCTGTTTTCTTTTATGTTTAATGCTCAATGAGAATGTCGTTTCTTTCATAATCAACACTCACATTGGAGGTAAATCAGTATGAGAATCACCCGTGTTAACGTTGTTTGTTAATAAAATATTTTTATTATCTTTATAGCAACCCCCATCAAACTTTGCATCACGCTAGCTTATATTTATCAACAAAAAGTCATTTTATTACTTTTAACTATTTAATTTACTATTTCTCAAAATATTAGAGTAACCATATCAGCATATTTACAATAATATATAAACTTAATACAAAAACCACACTTTAGTAGTTTTAGCTATCCACTCTTACAATACAACAAATTCCAGTCTATCTATTATCCCTCATTATTTTTATTTTAATATTAGATTTAATATTTTGGTTAGATATTGTATTCAGCAAGTGTATTGAATAGATAGTTACACGTGGATGCAAAAGTTTTTGGGAAAATTACCAAAATATACAACTATTTTAAACTAATTACCAAAAAATTACACTCCAACACTTTATTCCCAAAACATACAACTAATTAAAATTATAAATACTAAATAATTTATATTTTTTTAATCTCTCTCTTATATATATCTATATACACACACACATACAAACATGTAAACTATAACATTCGTCTCTTCTCTCCGCCACCTATCTCCACCACCTTTCGTCGCACCTCCCTCCATCTCCGATCCCGTCACCACCTCCTCAAATTCCAACCCTCTATCTTCCCCACACTCCTACTTTAACCCCAATTTTCACCGTCCGATCAAAACTCAATCCCCCAATAAAATTTTCATCTAAACCCAAATCTTTAGAATTTCTTACATATTATTTTTTTTGTGCTCTAGATATCAGGTATGTAGAGAATTACATTTATTTGGATTTTTGTTTTGTTTTTAATCTGATTGTGTTTTCTACTTGTTTGAATTGATTTACTTAGAAGTCTCATTTTTATTTTTTTATATGAAATTGGCTTTTGTTTATCTTCGATTGGAGTGATTCTCATTTTGTGGCATAATTGATAACTTATTAAATAATCGGAGATTTATCGTTTTCATCTTCATGAATTTTATTGTTGGAATTGATTTACTCAAGAATTTCATTTTCATTTTTTGTATATGAATTAGGATTTTGTTTTTCTTCGATCGGAACGATGCTCATTTTTAGGGCATAATTGGTAATTAATTAAATAATTATGAATTTATCGCTTTCCTTTTCCACCCTAGCCATACACAATATATTTTGTATTCATTGACATTTTCCCTTCTTTGTGTTTTTGTTATTCATACACAATATACCGTTTATACATGCTTTTTAATACAGGCATACACAATATACAATTATACATGCTATTAAATACAGGCATACACAATACATTTTTTATACATGTTTTTTAATACATGCATACACAATACACTTTTTGTACCTGCTATTTAATACAGACATACACAATACATAATTTATATATGCTTTTTAATACATGCATACACAATACACTATTTATACATGCTCCTTAATACAGTAATAAATAATACATATTTTATACATGCTATTTAATACAGGCATACACAATACACAGTTTATACATGATTTTTTAATACGGGCATACACAATACATTATTTATGAATGCTCTTTAATACAGACATACACAATACACAATTTATACATGTTTTTTAATACGGACATACACAATACACTATTTATACATGCTCCTTAATACAGTAATACATAATACATGTTTTATACATGCTATTTAATACAGGCATACACAATACACAGTTTATACATGATTTTTTAATACGGGCATACACAATACATTATTTATGAATGCTCTTTAATACAGACATACACAATACACAATTTATACATGTTTTTTAATACGGACATACACAATACACTATTTATACATGCTCTTTAATACATGCATACACAATACATATTTTATACATGCTCTTTAATACATGCATACACAATACACAGTTTATACACATTTTTTAATACAGGCATGCACAAAACATTATTTATACATGCTATTTAATACAGTCATACACAATACATAGTTTATACATGTAAAAAATACGGGCATACACAATACACTATTTATACATGCTCTTTAATACAGGCATACACAATACATATTTTATATATGTTTTTTAATACATGCATACACAATACATTGTTTATACACGCTCTTTAATACAGTTATACACAATACATTCTGTATCCATTGACAGTTTATACATGTTTTTTTTAATACGGGCATACATAATACACTATTTATACATGCTCTTTAATACAGGCATACACAATACATATTTTATATATGCTTTTTAATACAGACATACACAATACATCTTTTATACATTTTCTTTAATACATGCATACACAATACATTGTTTATCCATTTACACTTTTTGTGTGTTTTGTTTATGTTGTTTTGGAGTGCAATAGACAGTTTTTTGATGATGTGCAATCTAGATGTTGTCACGGTTGGTAGTTCTAAGATGTTATAATTGCAATTCAAATCGATATAAGTTTTGAAAATTTGGTGGCTAAAATTTGTGATATTTTTGGCCGTATTTGGATAAAAGTGATGTGTTGTTGACATATTCTATTCCTCGATATGAAAAATGCCGATTAACTTGTCAATATAGTGTTTATACATGCTTTTTAATACAGTCATACACAATACATATTTTATACATGCTCTTTAATACAAGCATATACAATACACAATTTATACATGTTTTTTTAATACGGGCATACATAATACATTATTTATACATGCTCTTTAATACAGAAATACACAATACACAGTTTATACATGTTTTTTAATATGAACATACACAATACACTATTTATACATCCTCTTTAATACATGCATACACAATACATATTTTATACATGCTCTTTAATACAGTCATACACAATACACAGTTTATACATATTTTTTTAATACGGACATGCACAATACTTTATTTATACATGCTTTTTAATACAGACATACACAATACACAGCTTATACATGTTTTTTAATACGGACATACATAATACACTATTTATACATGCTCTTTAATATAGGCATACACAATACATATTTTATACATGTTTTTTAATACATGCATACACAATATATTGTTTATACACGTTATTTAATACAGTCATACACAATACATTCTGTATCCATTGACACTGTCTATTTTTTTGTTTTTCTTATTATTCATACACTACACTTTTTATACATATTCTTTAATACATGCATAAACAATACATATTTTATACATGCTTTTTTAATACGGGCATACACAACACACAATTTATACATGTTTTTTAATACGGGAATACGTAATACAGGCATACACAATACATTGTTATACATTGCACATAAAAAGTGATGATTTCATATTGCATACACAATGTAATTTTGCATACATAATACAGCATACACAATACATTGTTTGACTTTTTAAAGGTTTTTTCAGCACTTTTTTGGTTTTTTCGGCTTCTCGACTTTTGTGAACGTTTTTCATTCTTTTTGTGATTTTTTTTTTGTTTTTTTACTTTTTTTAACCATTTTTTGGGCTTTTTCGGGTTCCAGACTTTTAAAAGGTTTTTTCAGCCTTTTTTGGTTTTTCTCGGGTTCACGTCTTTTTTGAACTTTTTTCATTTTTTTGTGATTTTGGATATTTTTTGGGTTTTTTTACTAATTTTTTGGGTTTTTTCGGTTACCGACTTTTTTAAAAGTTTTTTTTCAGCATATTTTGGGTTTTTTTGAATTCTCGACTTTTTTGAACTTTTTTCATTTTTTTTTTTGTAATTTTACCATATTTTCTTGTTTTTTTTTTGTTTTTTACCATATTTTTGGGCTTTTTTCGGTTTCTCGACTTTTCTGAACTTTATTTTTATATATTTTTGTGAATTTGGATTTTTCTTGTTTTTTTTTTAATTTTTTGCCACTTTTTTGGAGTTTTTTCGGGTTCCCGACCTTTTAAAGGGTTTTTCAGCACTTTTTTGTTTTTTTCGGGTTCTCGATTTTTGTGAACTTTTTTCATTATTTTTGTGATTTTGAATTTTTCTTTGTTTTTTTTACTTTTTTTAACCATTTTTTGGGCTTTTTCGGGTTCCCGACTTTTTAAAAGGTTTTTCCAAGCCTTTTTTTGGGTTTTTTCAGATTCTCGACTTTTTTGAACTTTTTTCATTTTTTTGTGAATTTGGATTTTATTGGTTTTTTTTATTTTTTAATATTTTTTTGGATTTTTTCGGGTTTCCGACTTTTTTAAAGTTTTTTTCAGCATTTTTTGGGTTTTTTCGAGTTCTCGACTTTTTTTATTTTTTTTTATTTTTTGTTTTAATTTTATTTTTTTCGGTTTAGAAATCATTTTAACATTAAATAAGATAGTATTTTGTGGGAAAAAAATGATGATTTAAAAAGAGAGAGGAGAGAGAGGAGATTAAATTTTTTTTGATAGGTGAAAATAAATATATATTTTTTTCTATTGGATGAATCGTACTTTGTGAATAATTTGTTTGGCTTTGTTTTGATAATATTTCATTATTAACAGCTTGGCTGTTTTGGGAATTGACCCAAAGTTTTTTAATCCCTCTGTAATGCTATCTAATATCTATTGCACTTAGAATTCACAAAAGGTTTTTTAATACAAATTATTTATTGCAGTTTGCTTGCTTCTTCTTTCTCACTCTATCTCAATGAAATTACCGAACGTTAGTTGGGTTAATATTATTTAATTCGATTAGAAATCTTCAAGTTGCGGATATAATCGGACTTAAACCTCACGATTCCTAAACTTACTTGGCTAATTACGGTAATTTCATTTCTTTATTACTTCTATCTGTATGTCATGTAATCACCAATCATGTATCATAAATTAATTATGATTTTTCATTTTATAACTAGGATTTTTACTGAAATGACTTTCGTAATCTTAATGATGGAGAAGGTGATGTGGCAGTGAGACGGCTTTGCATCCCATAATTTATTGGCAGGTTGCTAAATCATCGATTGCGATACTCGAGGGTACACAATTAATTGACGTAGTTAAGATTAGAAATTGAAAATTCCGTGACAGATTTCGTACATTTAGCGAAATTAATCATCGGAATAACTAGCATACATCTTCTAAGATTTTTGAACTTATTAAGACTCATAACTACTAGCTTATTAGTTTGGGTTTTGGAGAAAATTTATTTAGTTGCACTTAAGCTTTGTTTGTGGAACATGTTTATTCTCATTTCTCTACTGTCGGATGTTTTACGATATATTGTTAAATTAGGTTGAATAACTATCGCTTTGTAGATTTAACTTGCATTTGGCTTTAAAATCATTTTTAGTGTTTATTTATAATAGAATTCAAAGACATGAAAAGAAGTTTGATAATGTTGTTGTTATACCTAAATCCCGCTGAGGCTCCCATTATTGGCTCGACTCTGCCTAGTGGTTTTTTTGGCATTGGTGTCTTTTGTTTCATTTTAAATTATAGTTTTACTTTTACCTTTTGTGAGCATATAAAGGAAAATTAAACAGGGAAAAAAGTATCAGAATCTCCACTTTTAAGTATTGTTATAAATTTCGGGGTAGATTGTGTTGGAAATTTTGATTCTTGTGAATTAAAGTTGGTTCTAATAAATTGGGAAATAATTGTGTAATTAAACGTATTGTGGGTCTAACCCCGTAGTATAAAGTCGACAACAGATTGTGCATGTTTGCATTTTTATTTGCACAGTTCATGGAAAACCAAATGGAAAAAGGGAGAGACTATTATCTACAACAACAAAAAAAAGGAAAAATGTTTCTTCATACCCCAAAAATTCCCTATTCTACGTTCGATGTGATGAACTCACATATACATTTTGATATTAACACTAATCCATAATAGATGAGTTTGTTCAATATTTGCTTTTCAATCCTACAGTAAGCTTCTTGTTAAGTTTACACTTCCTGGTAAATTCCCATGTTTTATATTACTCAATTTGTTTTTATCAATATCTGCATTTAATCTCTTTGTCGTTTCGCTCATTTTTCTGGACATTATTTTTACTTAAACAGATATTGGTAAGAATACCTCTGCGTCCAAATAAAATCATTGCAGTTTTATACATGGCAAACGACTCTATAAAGGAAGAAGCGGAATCTTTACCCATATGCATTTTCAATTTACCAGGAGAACCAGCAATCCTCATCAACGGTGTACCTCCAATGCCACCTGTCTCCGATACTCCAGCTCCTTCTAACGTTGTAATAGAATATCCATTACCTGAGGGTAAAGGTCTTGGTGTGTGGTTAGAGGGGAGAAAAGTTCAAAAGATGTTCGATAATCAAATTTATAAAGGAAAAGTAACAGAATTTGACAAAGAAACTGGCTGGTACCGAGTGGTGTACGAAGATGGGGATGTTGAAGATCTCGAATGGCATGAGTTGGAACAAATTATTTCGCCCCTCGATATATCAATGCCTTTGAAGGCTTTGGCTTTGAAGATGGTGAAGAAGAGAGAGAGATCCGCTCCGGGGAGAGATATAGTTGGGAAAAAAGGTCGTTGAGCCAAACAAATGGAAAGAGATTGAAACCAGTAGAGGTGATTTTTGAAGCTTTGGTTGCTTAACTAGGACGAAATGCTCGATTTTTATTTTCGGGATTTTTTTGTTTGAGTAAGGGCTAACAACGGGTAACAGGCCATCCTAATCAAAATCTTGCTATTGAATTAGTAATAAATATATGGGGGTTTCGTTTTAATTTTCTTCTTTAAAGACAGCCACAATATACCAGTTATATGCAAGTATGATTTTCAGTAGAGGTTTGCTTGGTTGCGCATTATGTGGTTTATCTGAGCCTGAACAAAATGGTCATTTATTTTAGCTTTAAGCCTTTAGGCACCATGCTCTGCAAGAATTCCCCGTGAGAATATGTTTAATGGAGTATATATCTATTGCCGAAAATCTTTACAAGAATAAGGATTTCTTTTTCGTAATATTTTCTCACAATAGATTGTATACACGTAACAGAATATTAGATTTTTTGAAGACAGTAAACGAAATACTGGCTTAAAATACTGTCACTGAATTCAAAATCTCGAGAAAGTCCCTAATTTCATTGTCATTTTCTCTACATTTTTTGAATACTACCCCTTTCAGAACTCAAACAATTCTCATAGAAGCCTAAATCATCTTTTCAAAGTGTCTTCTTCTCTCCGCTTGCTTCTGTTCTTAATTTGCTTCTTCATATCTACAATTCTGAGATTTTCTTATCGTCTGCTTGGCTGCTAAGTAAATGAAAGTTGCTGGAAAATCAAGTTCTTGCATTTGAGATTTTTGCTATTTTGTCTGTCTAGATAAAAATTGTATGATCCCAGATCCAAGTTGAAATCTTCTGCTAAACGTGTTTTTGTAACTAAAATTTGTTGGACTCAAACTTGCCAAATTGAGAATATTCCTTTTCTTATCACTTTGCCTGGAGAAGGGAAGATATCTGAAATGATACTTCCTGCTTTTGAGTTACTGCTTTTTCCTCTCTTGCTTTCGACTAATAATCTTGAGTGGTATTTTTTTTAATGAGGAAATGCTTAAAAGTGTTGACTAAGTTAGAACTTTTCATCACCTTTACCATCCGAGAAAAAATATTTCATCTCAGTTTAGTTGCTGAGAATCAAATACAAATGAACAACTTAAAATTTATTATCAGATAAAAGACACCCCCAAAAAAGTTCATAACTCATGTTCTTCTTGTATGGAAGGACAAGTTAAATATGTAAATACATGATCACAACCGACTCCCAAGGAATGACTTTAGACCTTTATGTCATCAAGAAAACTTCCGGGACATGACAGATTTTGTGTCAATCGTCCCCATATTATGGAGTTTGCTGACTGGTGTTGGGTAATCCGTGATTTTAATATCACTGGAGAGCAGTGAGATAGAAACAATATTCTTGGTAGACTCGTCATTTTTGGGCAGCTCCTGATTGCATCTTCGAAGAGATCTAAGTCCTTTTAGCATCCGTTCTGCCATTAAGTTTGTCAAATTGTCACACAGGCAAGCAACTGTCATTTTAGAATTTTTAGCTCTAGGAACAAGCCATTCCACAAAGCCAAAGTCTCTAATATAGACAGTCCCCGCAATGCCAATGTTCGAAGGTGACGGAGACATTCCTCTCTTGCTCTGTCCATGGAGAAGTTCAGATATTTACAAGCCAATGTAGAATACGGTCTCCAGGCGTGTTAAATGTCTAAAACTTCTTCTTGCTGGTAGATACACCAAACTTGCACAGCCAAATTATTCTTGTCATGTTTTTCTTTGTTTTTGAATAACGGCGTTTCTCCATGTACAGCGCCTCGGAATTAAAAACAACCGAATAATTAAGTGCTGTAATGTTCAATTTCCTCCCTCATTTTCATGTATGCAATTCATGTAGCGGTGAGTCCACATGTAAAATCGTCTTCATTAGGCCTTAATTTAGGCACCGATCTCCATTTGAGTTTTTGTACCCTTAATTGAAGATGAAAAACAGTTCATCTTTCACAATTATCTATAATGTTTTCTTAATAAAACCCGTCTTAGAAACGCTAGTAATAACTGACAACTAGAGGTAACTGGAGGTTGAAGTAAAGTATTACTACAGTTAAACATCAATAAGTAATAGAAACGCTAGTAATATATGAAATAATAAACTCGCTAATATAATAATTTCTTCCGATCCCGAATTTGGCCAATAGAGTAAAGTAATATTGTCGTTAAATGCATTAAGTAATAAAAAAAATTGAATCATTAAGGGCCCAATAAAAATATAAAGTAATAATTATTAAATTTCATAAAGAAAAATATATAACGTAGACCAAAATTCTTAATCAATCAACAATACCATCACAATAATTATTTTCTTTTAAAATATGTATCTATAGTTGATTCTTTTTTTTCACCTAAACCAAAATGAAACTCATCATTTATTTTTTGTAAACCTTGTATAAAACTTTCTCTAACTCAGAGTATTTTGCCGATCTGTGCCTTTTAACATCGTTATTTTTCATTTCATCTGACTAATGGATAAATCAATTTGTGTCCTTTTGAGAGTGTTCGATATTGTTGATTCTAATGGACAAGTAAATTTTTTCTTCCACCTATTCTTACAAATCATTTTGGCTAATAGTTGGATTATTTTTCTTATGCTCGCATATTGCATTACTTATTTTATCGGTTAAAGTTGATTTTTTTACTCCTTTTAAATGATAAGAAGACATTGTAACAGAAAAATAAAAAATGTACTCACAATGTCCTCCAAACATCCACATTTTACAGGTTAAGAATAAATCTTTTCATTTTCTATATACATAAACTTAATTTTTAGATACATTCACTTCCATAAAAACTTTTAAGTTTTTCTAGATTCAAATAATATTTGTAGTGTTTTTTGATTTTTGTTATCACATATACGTATATGTTATATTGAAAAACTCTATTTAATATAATAAATATTCATTTATCAATAAATGAATAATTTATTCATTTATCGATAAATTAATAAACTCGTTAAATGAATAATTTTTTTCAGTAGCAAGTGTATTAGTTTAAAGAGATTTAAGTTTCATCTTAATTTTCTTTATAAACGATAGACACAATAGACCAATCATATACAAGTCATTTCTCTCAGCATAGGTTTGTAACTTTGTTTAATTGCAACTTTTAAGCTAATAACGTGGTTTATCCTGAGCTTAAAGAAAAACAGCTTTAAGCTCTATGTTGTGCAAGTTGTGGGCTGACCTGGAAAAAGAAGCAACATATACTCCACTTTAATTAAGAAAGTTAATGTAGGTTTGAAATTCTATTATTTAGGAAAGTGACAGCAATTGACTTTATATATTAAAGCCTTTTAGTGAGAATATCAAGGAAGCACCACCAACATAACAAGTAATTAAAGATTACAAGTTAACATTTTTTTAAAAACCAACTGATGTGTTAACAACTCATCCGATTGCTTATTATTACTCCTATATTAGTAACTTAATCTAGTTTAAGGCTTGAATAAGGTCGCTGACTTACTTACCCAAAAAAAAGAAGGTCGCTGACTTAGCCCAGTTTGTTAATTAGCTTATATGTGCTTTTGTAAGAAGGATATACCAGAAACAGAAGCATTATATTTTAAGACTGAAGCAAGTCTTGTTAGAGCCATTTGAAATTATCTAAATTTCAGTTGATTGAACTCATTTCTCATTTTGCCTTTTTCCTGAGAAATTATAATCGGTAAATGGCTCCCACATTTGTTTTTGCCATAGCAGGACAACTATTGGCCGGGATGATGAGGAACGGATGAATACAAGCAGTATTAAGTTCAAGAAAAGCAATGGAGTTTCGTTTTAAAGAATATTATTTAGTACTATTTACTTTTATATTTTATTTAGAATATTTAGTTATTACTATTCCTAATTTAATCAGGATTGCTAGACAATCATAATATTTAGTTTATTTCCTGGTGGATTCCAGATTTCCGTTGGTGGATTCCAGCAAAATACGCCCGTTCGAACGTAATCGAGCAATACACCCGTTCGTGTGTTACGAACAAGATCTTTTAATTCTATTTTACGCTTCCGTCCTGCATCAGGTGGTATCAGAGCAAGCCTACGATCTGTCAAATACAAAACGTAAATTATGGAAAGCTCTATCTATAACGAAAAACTCACTTATCGAAAAAAAATGTTTCAAGCTCAGTGCCGATTAGGAGGAGTTGTTTGCAAGATGGTAATAGACAACAACTCTTTATCAAATTTAGTATCGTTAAAGGTTGTGAACTACTTGAAGTTGAACATGACCCCACACCTTATCAAATCGGGTGGGATCAAGATGGACTCCCGGTTCAAGTAACTCATATTTGTTTGGTTACTTTAGCCATGGGGAAAATATATAATTCTTTAGTCAGCTGTGAAGTTATTGATATGCAAGTCTGCCATATTTTATTGGGAAAATCATGGCAAGATGAAGTAGGAGCTGTTTATGATGACAAACACCACACATATACATTTGAATGGCAAGGAAAACGAATTCGGATTAAAGTACCCGAGTCTCTTCAAAAGGAGGAATTTTTTTATCATGACCAGATTTTTTCCCTCTATTCAAAACCATGTTTTGCTAGTGCTGATTTGGAGTTGACTAAACATGTTTTAATCGATGATCTCGAAACTAAAAACGACACAATTTTAGAAGATTATAATTCAATGCAAGATTCACAAATACTTGATATTGCTCATTTGGATTCTACAACAATCTCTCTTAAAGAAACAAAGGAACTTTTTCTCGAAAATGTTTCAAATTTGGAACAAGCCGTTAATATTGTTGCTCAAGAAAGATTTAAGTCGAAAAGCGACAATATTGAATTCAAGAAATTAAAAATTGATGATATGGATGCATGTAATGTATTAATGGGTATACCATGGAAATTTGACGTTGGTTCTGTCTATAAAGGAAAAGATGATACATATTATATTGAGTGCCAACGAGAAAAATTTATGCTAGTTCCAACAGGAGGTATATCAAATGTTTCTAAAGTGCAAGAGAAAAGTTTATTGACTATCTCTAATGTTGTCAACTATTTTTCTTTTAATATCAATGATTTTAATGGAGTTTTAACTTTGGGAATTAACACGGAATGTGAAGGGATCGAAATAAGGGAGTTAATGAAAGAGTTATCAAAGGGGTTTCGAGGTGTCACGCTCGATTCGAATCAGCTACCTTTCATACCTGATATTCAACATTTGATAGATTTTATTCATGAGTATTTGGATACCGATTGTGATACATTAATTGGAGATCCATGGGACAGGGGCAAAATAATGCGCCGACAAAAGATGACAATTGGTGCGATAAATTTTTTTCGTTTACAATGTACAAATCGGGACGATTTGTTTTTAAGTGGATGGGAATGATGAGGAACGGATGAATACAAGCAGTATTAAGTTCAAGAAAAGCAATGGAGTTTCGTTTTAAAGAATATTATTTAGTACTATTTACTTTTATATTTTATTTAGAATATTTAGTTATTACTATTCCTAATTTAATCAGGATTGCTAGACAATCATAATATTTAGTTATTTCCTAGTTAGATTAGGATTCTTTTAGATTAGTTATAGTCAGATTATGATTGATGTTAGGAACTCTATATATACCTCTGTGGTTGAGATATGAAAGTATCAATTATTTTCCAATCAATAAAGTACTTTACTTTAGTTTATTTCCTGGTGGATTCCAGATTTTCGTTGGTGGATTCCAGCAAAATACGTCCGTTCGAACGTAATCGAGCAATACACCCGTTCGTGTGTTACGAACAAGATCTTTTAATTCTATTTTACGCTTCCGTCCTGCATCACGAGTTAAGTTCCCTGATTTTTGAAGAATTTAGCTTGGCATGGGGTTTCAGAGATGATCTCCATAGACTTGTGAACACTGTCTCGTCTGTCCATACCGTGCTTTTGGATGGCCAGGAGCGCCAAGTACTTAGTCACCAAATGAAAAATTGGCCTCACAAACTTGAAGCTGCGTTATATCATGCTGAAGATGTGTTGGAAGAGTTTGAGATTGATTCTTTAAACTGTAAAGTTTCTAATAGGCGTATCTTAAGAATGGTAAGTCGTGAATTTTCACACACAAATCGAGTTGTTTTCCATTTTAAGATGGCTCATAAGTCATAAGATCAAGAACATAAGAGAAAAGTTTGATGAAATTGCCGCCGATAAGAATAGGTTAAATTTGATTGAGAGTTTGATGAAAGGGTCATCGTTCACAGAGAGATGACTCATTCATTCGTGCGAGATGTAGATGTTATGGGGAGAGATAAGGAGCCAGAAGATGTGATCAAATTTTTTATGGATGTTACTTGGCGAGGGGATGTCGGCACCCCCTCGTCCGGACCGATATCAACTCCACAGCAGGCGATCCGGGCCTGTCAACCATGGGTAACGCGTCACCCCGGATCTTGAGGGGCCGGACCGTGTCTAGGCCGGCCCGGAGAAGCTTGTCGAGCACACTTCCCCAATTAATGCTGCTGCTCCCTTGGGGGACCCTTTATGTGTTTCATCGACGTGGCCCAATCACAGGCCAGCCCTGTGGGCCCCGGGAAAGGACAGTACCATTGTCAGAGTCATAAATGACCTGAAGCCGTTGGATCAATATTAGACAATGCGGTGATCCAAGGGCTAATAACACCTCTGATCAGACTATAAATACCCCCACTAATACCAATTAGAGGGGGACAGAAAAAGACAGAGAGGAAAGATAAAACTAAAACAACCCGGACCATCAGAATATCAACTGTGACACTTGGCGCCACGACTCGTAACTGGACCAATCCCTCATCCTTAACTATATTCCTACCTTAAGTCTATACCGATACTGACTTGATCGTCGAAGAGGGAAAACCTGGTACCAACCCCGGGCCCCTGTTCGTTTGTTGTGCAGGATAGTAGAACGCCCCGCCACCAAAGGAGACATCAACCGAAGCAGCTACCTTGAAAGATTGGAGCCGACGCAAATAAAATATATAAGCCGAGCTTGGGAAGAAAATCAGGCTCGCCAATTGGCGCCGTCTGTGGGAAATTTACGCGCTAGCTCCGACAATCCGTTTTCAAGAAACAATGACAGATAACGATCAGTATGAGAGCCCGCCCTCACGGCAAGTCCCGACATTTGGAATGCCGAGGACCCTCTCTTTTGGCACTCCTGGAACTGCGCCTGAGGGGCAGCCTGCTCCACTCAATGCGGTCCAGGGGACGCCCCGGTCACGTGACGAGCTGACTCGCATGATGTTAGAGATCCATGAGAAGGAACTCATTGCCTTGGCGACTCAAAAGGCGTTGATAACCTCGATGATGGCATCTGAGCCCGGACCCGTTTCTCGTGGCGAAGGGCAGCGAGAGCCCATTCGCATCCTCGCCAAGAGCGTGATGTCGCGGTTGGGACCCTCGAGACCCCCCCCTAGAGGTTCCTGAGGAGCCGGCTAGGGGAGCGGAGTCAAGGCATTCCCATGAGGGAAGTTCGCGTCGTATAAACGACCAAAGCGTACACTCACGAATCAATCGACCAGGTGATAGTCACGATTCACGGCCCGCTTCGAGTCATGCGCGGACTGAAAGGCCTCCCCGGAGGAGGAGGCGGGGTCGTCGCGCTGGCCGAGATGAAGTCGCGGACGAGGCAGCACTAAAAATCGTTGCCTCCACCCGCAGTACCCCATTCTCAGACGAGATAGAGTACAGTACGCCCCCCGGAAATTTTACTGCCCCCGTTCTCCAAGTGTTCAACGCAGATTCTGACCCGGAAGCCCACCTCCGGCACTATCGATACCAGATGAACCACTGGTCCCACCTCGATCGCCTTATGTGTAAATGCTTCCCCGCCAGCCTGGGGAGGCTCGCAAGTAAATGGTTCCAGTCTCTGCCTGCCAACTCCATCCACTGTTGGGATGATCTGGCCTATGATTTTGCACACCGGTTCATTAACTTGAAGGAAATGGCTGCCCAACCGGAGCAGCTATACCAAGTGAGGGCCCAGCCCAAAGAGACCCTCGAGAGTTACGATAATCGGTTCTGGCAGAAGCACGCTGAGTGTGCCGAATGCCCCGATTCTACGGCTATAGCTGCTTTCAGGCAGAACATGATCGTGGGAAGCATGATCCGTAACGAAATGATAGCAACCCCTCCTGGCTCAGTCTCCCAGCTCCGGTCACTAATAAAACAGCATGTCGATATCGAGAAAGACATGAGATCTGCTGGAGCAACGCGTTCAGTCGCCAGCATCGAGCAGCCTCGGGGAGGAGCCGTCTCAAGGAGCACCCGGCGAGATCGCCCCATAAGGAAAGGTTGGAGAGACCGCGAACGAAGGAGAGCCCGCAACTGGCCGCTAAGCGTAGAAGAGAGGATACCCGTCGGGCTGGCCCTTCGAACCCAGGAAATGCCTACTCCACCACATTTCGCCTACCACTGACCGACCTGCTCTTTGAGATCGAGAACGAGCCATTCTTTTCCCGGTCTCCCCCGCTCAGGAACGAGCCGGCCCGGGGGCGTAATGACAAATTTTGTGACTATCACAGAGGCCGCAGCCACTATACCAATGAGTGTCATGGTCTAAAGGCAAGGCTAGAAGGATGGGTCCGGGACGGCTTGATGGAGAAATACGTCAAGACGCAAAGGGACCCCGATCGAGACCGAGAAGGGGACGACGAAAGGCAACCAGACCTCCCCCCACCGGTGATGACTTGCCAGGTTATCCATTCTGGACCAAAGAAGCCGAACCCAAATGGGGCGGAGAGAACCGAGGCCCGTGAGGCCACGATGAAAAAGCACGTCTGCCTCGCCGAAAGCTCGAAACCCCGAAAGAGGTGCAAACAAGGTACCAAGCCGGATCTAAGCTTGACGGACTTCGACTTAGTGGGGGTAGACATGCCCCACTATGACGCCCTTGTCATCACGGCCCAAGTGGGCCATTGTTCAGTAGGACTCATCCTCGTCGATCAGGGGGCGTCAATGAATATTCTCTTTGGAGACCTCTTCGAAAAGATGGGGCTGACGGAGGGGCAGTTAGATACCAACGCCCCCCCTCTGTACGGATTCAACTCTGAGGCTGTTCAGCCCAGAGGGAACATAACCTTGCCTATTAAGACAGGAACCAAGGTTATGAGCGTGGAGTTCACGGTGGTGGACGTCCCCTCCGTTTACAACGTCATTCTGGGGCGCGCGTGGCTTCATGAGATAGAAGGCGTCTCCTCCACTCTACACCAAAAGGTCAAGTACCCCACTGCGAATGGAGTCGAGACCATATCGGGAAACCAAAAGGTCTCGAGAAGCTGTGCCATGGCCGTATACTCCGGCAATAAACCGGTTCCGGCCCAGAGTGCTATGAACATAGAGGCTGAGGACCCCAAGCTGCTGCGGGAACTGAACAAGAAGATGGGTCCGGAAGCCGAAGAAAAGGTAGAAGGAGGACTGCTGAAGGTCCAGATCCCGGGGTACGACGAGTACCACTTTTTTATGGTAGGTGCGGGGCTGAGCGAGCCCGAGGTTTCAGGTCTCGTTAAGCTACTGCTCGAATACCTCGATAACTTCGCATGGTCTCCATGCGAAATGCCGGGTATCAGTCCCAACCTCGCCTGCCATAAGTTGAACGTCAACCCGAATGCGAAGCCTGTGATGCAAAAGGGGCGCCGCGTTAGTCCGGAGCATGCCGATGCCATAAACGAGGAAGTACAAAAGCTTCTGCTAGCTGGAGCCATCAGGGAAATATTTTACCCTAGATGGCTCACTAACCCCGTGGTGGTCCCTAAAAAGAACGGAAAGCTGCGTGTCTGCATCGATTACATGAGCCTTAACCGGGCCTGCCCAAAGGATCCGTTCCCTCTGCCTAAAATTGATCAGATAGTGGACTCCACCGCCGGAGCCGCCAGAATGAGCTTCCTGGACGCCTGCTCCGGATATCACCAAATACCCATGTCGGAGGCCGACCAAGAAAAAACCGCCTTCATAACCCCAAGGGGGAATTACTGTTACAAGGTGATGCCATTTGGGCTTAAGAACGCCGGAGCGACGTATCAGAGAATGGTCACCAAGATATTCGCCAATAGCATAGGCCGGAGCATGGAGGTCTATATCGACGACATGGTAGTAAAAAGCGCCCAGGAGGACGACCACCTGTCCGACCTAAGAGAGGTGTTCGAAACTATACGAAGGCATGATCTGAAGCTGAACGCCTCTAAGTGCGCCTTCGGAGTTGGTGCCGGAAAGTTCCTAGGGTTCATGGTAACCCATCGCGCTATAGAGGCGAACCCGGTCTAAATCTCTGCCTTAAAGAACTTGAGAACCCCTGAAAAGAGGAAGGATGTACAAAAGTTAGCCGGAATGGCCGCTGCCCTCAACCGATTTATAGCCCGGTTCGGAGATCGATGCAAGCCATTCTTTACGGCTCTGAAGGCCCAGAAAAAGTTCGAATGGAATGACGAATGCAGGAATGCGTTCGCGGAGCTGGCGAACTACCTCGGAAGCGCGCCTCTTCTGGCCAAGCCGGACACCGGCGACGTCCTTGCCCTGTACCTCGCCGTGTCCGAGATAGCCGTTAGCACCGTCCTCATCAAAGAGGTCGGCAGGGAGCAAAGGCCAATCTATTACGTGAGTAAAACCCTCCTCGACGCCGAGGCTAGGTATATGCCCCTAGAAAAGCTCGTCCTGGCACTCGTTATGGCATCGCGAAAACTGTCCGATTACTTCTCGGCACACATTATCGTGGTGTATACGGATCAGCCCATTCGGGAAATACTCCAGAAGGGAGACCTGTCTCGGCATATGACGAAGTGGGCTTGCCACCTAAACGCGTACGATATCCGGTACGAGCCGCGAACGTCCGTCAAGGGACAGGCCCTGGCTGACTTCGTGGCAGAATTCACCGGAACGACTACGTCCCCCGGCATCGAGGAACGTGCCCAAGGAACGTGGACCCTGCACGCCGACGGAGCTGCCAATAAAAAGGGGTCAGGCCTCGGGGTGGTACTCCAATCCCCACAGGGTGATGTAATCGAGAAGTCAGTCCAGCTTGGCTTCCGAGCCACCAATAACGAGGCGGAGTATGAAGCCGTGATCACAGGCCTGAAAATGGCCCGAAGCCTCGGCATCAAGAAGATACTAGTGCATACTGATTCCCAATTAGTCAGTAGCCAGATCAGTGGCGAGTTTCAGACAAAGGACGAAAGGATGGCAAGCTACGTGGCCATCGCCTCCGGAATACTCCAAAGCTTCGAGTATCAGGAAATCATCAACATAAACAGAAATGAAAACACCCACGCCGATGCACTAGAGACCCTAGCCTCGGCCATGAGTGATAAAATGGAGCGAGTCATCACCGTAGAATACGTCCCTTCGCCTAGCATCGAAGCTAAGGCACGACTTAACGTAGTGACTGACCACCCGTCGGAACCGAGCTGGATGGATCCCATCATCGAATACCATCGCACCGGAAACCTCCCCGAAGATAAGAAAGACGCTGAAAAGATAAGAAGAAAGGCACTGGGGTTCTGGTTGGCCCCCTGCGATAAACTTTATAAAATGTCGTTCTCCGGGCCCTACCTGCTCTGCGTCCATCCCGATATGGTAGTGAGGGTCATGGAGGAGATTCACGAAGGAACGTGTGGGAGCCACACCGGGGGCAGGTCGCTAGCCAACCGTGCCTTAACTCACGGATATTGGTGGCCCCTCATGCAAAAGGATTCTAAAACATTCGTGCTCAAATGTGAGAAGTGCCAGAAATACGCCCCATACCTAGAGCCCCGACCCAAAAGATGAGCAGCGTGACTTCGCCTTGGCCCTTTGCCCAATGGGGGATGGACATCGTCGTACCATTCCCTCGGGCCCCGGGAGGCAAAAAGTTCCTCCTCATGGTCACCGACTACTTCTCGAAGTGGGTAGAAGCCGTGGCATTAGCAAAAATAACGGAGGTCGAGGTGATCAGGTTCCTCTGGAGGGATGTAATCACGAGATTCGGAATCCCCTACTCGATAGTGGCAGATAATGGGGGCCAGTTCACCGGAGCCAAGTTGAAAGCGATGTATGCGAAGTACCGCATCAGAAGCTATTATTTCACCCCTTCGTATCCCCAAAGCAACGGCCAAGCTGAAGTGTCGAATAAGACCGTCCTCGACGGAATAAAAAAAAAGGCTAGACGAGTCCAAAGGACGATGGGCTGATGAACTGCAGCACGTCCTCTGGGCCTACCGAACGACGAGAAGACGGGGCACCCAGCAAACGCCCTATAGCCTTACCTACGGGATGGAAGATGTCATCCCTTTAGAAATCGGACTCCCCTCTCTCAGAACCGACATGGTGGAGAACGGCCTGAACGAAAAAATGATGGGCCTCGAACTCGAATATGCTGAAGAATGAAGGGAAGTCGCGGCCATCCGTAACGCTGAATACAAGAACGAGCTGGGGCGTTCCTATAACAAAAGAGTGAACGCCAGACGCTTCCAAAACGAAGACCTCGTGCTGCGGAAAGTAAACAACAACACGAGGGTACAGTCCGACGGCAAGCTAGGCCCCAACTGGGAAGGCCCCTATCGAATCCTCGGTACGGCGGGCAACGGGGCCTACCTGTTAGGTCGCCTCCCCGGCGACGTCCCTATGGACCGACCTTGGAACGTCAATAACCTAAGGAAGTACTATCAATAGGGCTCGACCTTTGCGTTTTGATGTAAATAAAAATATGATGTAAATGTGCCCAAGGGCTTTATGAATAAAACTGTTGTTATTTCGAAATCACCCCGGCTTACATTTTTAGTTTATTTTACAAGTGTTTCAGAACACGAGCCTATACGGCACCCCGGATTACATTTTCAGTTTATTTTACAAGTGTTTCAGAACACGAGCCTATACGGCACCCCGGATTACATTTTCAGTTTATTTTACAAGTGTTTCAGAACACGAGCCTATACGGCACCCCGTCTTACATTTTCAGTTTATTTTAGAAGTGTTTCAGAACACGAGCCTATACGGCACCCCGGATTACATTTTCAATTTATTTTACAAGTGTTTCAGAACACGAGCCTATACGGCACCCTGTATTACATTTTCAGTTTATTTTACAAGTGTTTCAGAACACGAGCCTATACGGCACCCCGTCTTACATTTTCAGTTTATTTTACAAGTGTTTCAGAACACGAGCCTATACGGCACCCCGGATTACATTTTCAATTTATTTTATAAGTGTTTCAGAACACGAGCCTATATGGCATCCCGGATTATATTTATTTGAATTTTTCAGTTCATTTAGATTTCGCAAGTGTTTCAGAATACACGAGCCTGCGGGCTATATAAAATGAGTGGCCCAATGCCGAAGCATACCGGCCCCCTCATTGGGGGCACGTACACACAGGAACGTACATGCATCGGAAATAAAAAACAGAAGAATAAAAGACAAGTCCAAAATTGTTTTTTCATTTCATTCAACAAGAAGCTATTACAAGCTAAGTACAAAAAAGAGATTACACCAAAGAAAATAAAATAAAACTATCCTAGGTAACCCCGTCGTCATCTTCCTCACCCTCTTCGTCGGAGAGAGCTCGAGGAGTGAGGGGAACCACCTCGGAAACGGGAGCTGAGGGAACAGGGACGATGATATTGTCCACATTCCATACCGGATGATCCGGTCCCGCCCTAAAAAAGGCAGCCGCCTCGGTCCACCCTTCGACATAGAAGGAATTGAATTCCTTCTGTGTTTTTTGGACCCAGTTGGCGTTCAGCTCGGCCTGGGCACACTGGACTGCGGTTTTCAGCTTGTCAGCCACCCCAGCCTCTGCCTCTTTCAGAGCCGCCTCTGCAGCCTGGGCGCGCTCCTCGGCATCCACCCTAGCCTTTACGGCTTCAACCCTTCGAGCCTCGATCGAGGCATTCAGGTCCTCGGCCTTCTCCGCCCTAGTCTGGGCCTCCTCCGCCCTTTGTAAGGCCTCCTCCGCCCTTTTCTGAGCCTCCTCCATAAGCCTGGTGTTAGCCTCGGCCTTCGCGGCCCATGACCTCACCAGCTGGCCTTGGTGATAAACGTATTGGTTCATCATCAGATAAGCCTGCAAGGAAAGGAGCAAACACTTAGCAAATTATTTGGAAAGAACATGAAAACATACATACAAATAAACACTATGAGGAGTTTCGTACCTGAGGTATCATGGCCATGGCTGACACCATGGAGGAGGCAAGGTCACGTCCCCGGTGGTCAGCCTCGACGCTTTGCTGCTGGAGCGCAGCCAAAGCCAGGAGTCCGGCGGACGGGTGAGCCTCCATTATGCTCTTCACCTCCGTCGTTGCTTTAACCTCCTCGGGTGTTTGCACAGGCATCCTGTGGGACGGAGAAGCAGAAGAGGAACCCGAGCTTTGAGTAGGGCCCAACGTCACCTTCGGCCTCTCCTCCACCACCACAACCTCAGACGGGGGGCTCCCCCCAACCCTGGACTTCTTTCCATCACAGAGGGGATTCGTCCCCTCCACCTTCCTCTTCCCAAGCTGGGCCTTGTGGGCGGCCCGATCAAGCCTGGCCTTAGCTGCCATCTCATCCGCCGCATCGGCGCTGGGTAGAGGTATGACAACCTCCTTTTCCCCTGCCACAACCGCCACCACATCCCTAGATTCTTTCACCCCCTCCTCCACAGCCTCAGGCTGAATGATCGCATCCCCGCCGTTTCCCGCCTCGACAACCTCATCGTCAGCCCCCTTCTCACCTTCTTCCACCTCCTCATCCTCCTCGTCAGAGAGGACCACCTGCAAAGACCAAATATGAAAGAAGTTAGAAAAATTCGCAAAAATTTAGCTAAGTGTAAAACTGAAGTCATTAAAACAGAAAAGGGCAACATACCCTGGTCCGCGAGGTGCCCAAACCCGGGTCAGTGGGCTCGCCCTCAGCAGGGCTATCTTCCAAGCGAGACCTCAAAGGAGGGACCTCTGTCAGAGGCTTCCCATACTGGTCTATGTAGGCTCGGGTACCGTCCGGCCCCACCCTATAGTGGAGGACGGTACCATCCGACCGGGTCTCAAAGTGAACCCCGGCCGATGCATGAGCGGAAGAGGCCACCGTCACGGCCTTCGCCTTGCTGCCTGACTTCAGCTTCGGCTTTGACGCCTTCTTCACCACAGACACCGCCGCAGCATCGGCTTCCTCTACCTTGGGAGGGAGGGTCGACTCCAGACCCTTCTCTTTCTCCCACCTCTCCCTAGAGTACCCCACAGGACAGAAGGTCCTGTGTGGCCAGATGAACCCGTTCCCCTTACAACTTGTAGGGGAACCGCATATCAGGAGGCGCTCAGCATCGCGCGCTCCCGCGTCGGTCCTATCGGGGCCCCACCAATTGAGGGCCACCTCCAACGACCCGACATTGGGCTCGCCCAGGCCCCCTATCTTCGAGGCCACCGTGAACTTGTTCTCCTTAGTACTAAGGACCCTTCCTGGCCTGGGTGGGAGAACTAGGTCGTCGCGGTGGAGCCAGTGCCCTTCCACCACTATCACGTCTTGCGTGTAACCCCAATTCGAATCGGAGTTACCCGTGATTAGCTGGTTATGGGACCGGCATCGCAGGTAGGGTTGCCTGCTCTTGGACTGAGAGGTTGGCTCAGTCTGCAGAAACTCATAACAGGCCAGGAGCTCCCTCAGCCCCAATGGTTCCGGAAGGATCGGCTCCAACACGACGTTCAGGGCCTCCATCCCGGCACAGATGCGGTGTGCCTGCAGTGGCCACTGGCACGGGAGAGTCTGCGTCCAAGCGCACAACTCCGCCAGCAGCTCCGGGATGGGGAGGTCGGTGCCCCCGTACATGAGCGTGGAAAGGGAGAGGGTCACCATGTTTTTGGGATCGGTAACGATCCCGTTCACCTCATCGACGCTCTTGCATTTTTGAAGCCTGAAGTCTTCACTGATCCCACAGAGCTGTCGAAACTCATCGAGGTCGGGCCCATGCAGCCTCACCATTATGCTGTTATCATTCGAGGCCACGGTCAGGCTCGGGTCTAGAGTCATTGCCCGGAATGGCAAGGCATTTTCCATGATTGCCAGGCGCCGAGGTTTAGGCGCAACCATCGGGCCTTTTCCGGCTCCGTGAGTTATCACCATATCGGTTGGATGTTTGTGATTTTGCTAAGTATGGGAAGGAGGAGAAAATAGGTTGCTGCGAAAATTTTAGTGAGAGATTGAGAAAGTGAAAATGAGATTTCACTGAGGGTATTTATAGACCCCCACCAGAAGATGAAAAGACATTTACCAGAAGGTGAAAAGACAGCGGCGGCTCATTACACGAACTCTTACAAATAAATGCTGCCACTCAATCGATGCATTACACGTGTACAGCAAATAGAGGTCAACTGCCAAGTGTCACTCACCAGCCGTTTTAGCATTGATGGCATTGATGGAATCGAAGAGACAGAGGCGGCGCCTCATAAATGCATGATGGGCGTGCTCCACGTGTCAAAAATTCCATAATACAAGAACACGTGTCGGACTACGCCGAGGCGTCTCCACACCGTCAAGCCTAAGAACACGATGACCGGAGCCCCCGTAACGACTAAAAATCCCTGTAGACCCCGTCCTTAACGACGACTCCGGACAGGGAGCTGTTGGCCAGGGGATGTCGGCACCCCTTCGTCCGGACCGATATCAACTCCACAGCAGGCGATCCGGGCCTGTCAACCATGGGTAACGCGTCACCCCGGATCTTGAGGGGCCGGACCGTGTCTAGGCCGGCCCGGAGAAGCTTGTCGAGCACATTTCCCCAATTAATGTTGCTGCTCCCTTGGGGGACCCTTTATGTGTTTCATCGACGTGGCCCAATCACAGGCCAGTCCTGTGGGCCCCGGGAAAGGACAGTACCATTGTCAGAGTCATAAATGATCTGAAGCCGTTGGATCAATATTAGACAATGCGGTGATCCAAGGGCTAATAACACCTCTGATCAGACTATAAATACCCCCACTAATACCAATTAGAGGGGGACAGAAAAAGACAGAGAGGAGAGATAAAACTAAAACAACCCGGACCATCAGAATATCAACTGTGACACCTGGCGCCACGACTCGTAACTGGACCAATCCCTCATCCTTAACTATATTCCTACCTTAAGTCTATACCGATACTGACTTGATCGTCGGAGAGGGAAAACCTGGTATCAACCCCGGGCCCCTGTTCGTTTGTTGTGCAGGATAGTAGAACGCCCCGCCACCAAAGGAGACATCAACCGAAGCAGCCACCTTGAAAGATCGGAGCCGACGCAAATAAAATATATAAGCCGAGCTTGGGAAGAAAATCAGGCTCGCCATTACTGTCGATGAAAGATTGTCGGTTCTTGTGATTACTGGATTAGGTGGTATAGGGAAGACCACACTAGCGAAATTTGTGTACAACGATGAAAAACTGGTTCCATACTTTCATCTGAAAATCTGGGTATGCATTGTGGAGGAATTTCACCTTGAAAGAGTAATTAAAGAAATCCTCAAGTCTATGTGCGTTAGAGATTGTGATAATTTACATCTAGACAATTACAACAATGCCTTCGGGAGAATCTTGAAGATCGGAAATACCTTCTTGCCATGGATGATACGAGGATCGGAAACCATGTTATGTAGGCTGAACTAAGAAACTTGTTGACAAGCGGCGCAAGTGGAAGCAAGATTATCGTTACCACTCGTAATCAACCCATTGCGTCAATGGTGCGCACAACTAATCATGGTATAGCAGTTCAAGGTCTATCTCATGAAGAGTCTTTGTTGTTGTTTATGAAAATGGCTTTTACGTCCAGTCAAGATGCTATTAGACATCCATTTCTTGTTGGGATTGCTGGAAGCATCGTTGAAAAGTGCAAGGGAGTTCGGCTTGCTATGAGAACTTTGGGCAGCATATTGTATACAGAGACGGAGGAATCTGCGTGGATAGCTGTGAGAGAGAATGAGATTTGGAATATAGAACAAAAGGAAGGTCATATTTTACCCGCTCTGAAGTTGAGCTACTCGCAACTGCCAACTAACTTGAGACGATGTTGTCTTTTGCTCTCTTTTTCCAAAAGACTATCGATTTACAAGTCTTGGATTGACGATGCATTGGAAGGCTAATGAGCTGCTTCAACCATTAGGTAACAATCAAAATGTTGAAGATGTTGGCATCATGTATATTAAAAAATTATTGTCCAGGTTTTTTTTCTCAAGAATTTGAAGACTATGGATCACTATTTCAATTTAAAATGCATGACCTAGCATCGTTAGTAGCCGAAAAGGATTGCATTGATTTGAGCTCTCACCAAGACCCTTTCTCTACTAGAATAATGCGGCATGTATCCTTTTCCGAGAAATTATGTTTGCACAAATGAAATCTCAAATTGGTTATTGAAACATAAGAAAAATGTGCACACTGTCTTTTTTCCAGAAGGTCTAGGGGTTATAAAACGTTCTATTGTCAAGACATGCTTCTCTAAGTTCAAGAATTTGCGTACATTGGATCTTAGTGACTCGTACTTTGAGGTGTTACCAAGTATTGGTAAAATGAAACATTTGAAAATCCTCGATTTATCGAAGAACCGTCAACTTAAAGCACTACCATCTTCAATTTGTAAGTTAGTAGGTTTAGAATATTTGAACTTAAATGGGTATTTAAATATCGAGACATTACCGCGAGGTTTTGGACAATTGATTCGACTCAGGTACTTGGGAATAGCCACAAAAGGGTTGTACTTTTCAGATAATGAAATGCGGTGTCTAACATCTCTCCAAACTTTAATGATCGATGATTGTTTAAATTTGAAGACTGTTATGTCAGGTGATGCAACGAGATGCCTTTCTGCCCTCCGTTTGTTGTCTATTGATAAGTGTGAAAGTTTGGTGTCTCTACCCACAAAGGGTTTCAGACATTTAGCTCGGTTGGAGACTATTTCTATATCAGATTGTAGAACTTTAAATTTCACTGTGGACAATCTTTGCGACAATGGTGAAACACCAGAAAGAGGAGAGGAAGGTATTCACAGCCTTCGGTGGTTGACAGTGTGGGCATTGCCCAATTTGGAGACCTTGCCCTTGTGTCTTGTCCATGGAGCTAAGCATCTCAAAGTGTTAGGTGTTGGTGGGTGCGACAATTTGACAAACTTAATGCCAGCACCGGTGCTCGAATGACTTACTTTCAGGAGCTGCCCGAAATTGACAAGTCTACCGGAAACAATGAGTTATCTCACTGCTCTCGATGATATTCAAATTGCAGATTGTCCAGAACTTGTTATCAAATGCCAAAAAATTGGGGAAGATTGGCACAAAATTCGTCATGTCCCCAAAATTTTTCTCAACGATGTAGAGATCTGAAGTCATTCCTTGTAATCACCTACGACATAAAACTTCTCCTTCCATACAAGCATTCCATGATAAGCTAAAATTGATCTTCTTCTTCCCATTTATATAATCTAAGTTGTTCGATGTACTTCTTTATCAGCAAAGGAGACAAAATATACATTCTCAATATGATAATTGTCAAATAAATCTACTTTCCTCTACACTTGTATATCATTTGACTCCCAAAAATATACTACTTGAAATAAAACTATAATTTGAAAAGGGAAATAAGGCAGTACCCCAGAACCAGGAGCTATCATCACTTGGTAGAAAGGATAATTTTTAGAATGGTAATTATTTTCCTAACCGCTTGTTTGGGCATGCATTGTTAACTTTTTTTAAATAGAGTAGTTTCTATGTTAAAATTGGGAGTGTAATTATTTATAAACACCTTTGGTGAGGTTTTTGCATAAAAGAAAATTATTTTGTATAATTAATTAATTAGCCAACCCTCAGTGCTTGTCTCGCGGGGATAATTCGTCAAAGACTTAGACGTCCACTTAAAGTGGACTTAGCCTGAACTGAGCCTTCTACTCTGACAATCTAATCTTTCAGGTGGGGCGAAATAGTCGAGCGAAACTATTATCATTGCACAAAGCTCATTTAAAGAAAAATGAGATTGAAATAAACCAACACCAATTCAGAATACAAAACAGGAAGAAAAAAAAAACAGGAGTAATTCACAGAAATGGCTTCTTGAGAAATGTAGATGGATACTGTTTGGTTTTTTTAGAAAAGATTTTGTATTCATCATCTGGGAAGCCGAAAAGTTAAAGTGATTTTCATTGATTTAGTCAATTACTTTGTAATATTTTTCATAGAGCATGATATTTTGGTCCGGACTTCGTTAGACACTCATTAAATGTTATGTTGATAATTACTTATTAATTTTTGTGTTAAAATTAACAAAAACACTAATAAATGAAATGGTAAACAATTTATCATTTACTTATATTTTAAATTATTTAATAATCATATGTTTCACTTATTTCATTAACTAGTACCAATATATTAATAAAATATACTGTTACTAGCCAAAAATAGTTAGTACAATGTATAAAAAAAAAATACAAGTTAAAATTAAATTATATAAATATAATTTAATGAATGTTTTTTTTTTTTACTTATTTGTGAAGTAGATAAATTTATAAGGACAATGTGTATTCTCTTAGCTATGTTGTCAGCAAAAGAATCTAGTACTTTTTAAAAGACTACTTAAACAAACAAAACTCAAATCACATGTCATCCAAAAGAATTTCCACTGCTTGTCTAGATGCATGTCAGCAAAAGAATCTAGTACTTTTTAAAAGACAAATTTTTTGGGTTTAATTGTTTTTTTAGCAATTTATACTAGGATACAAATGCCCAATAAATAAATAAAATGTATAAAATTCATATTTAACAGATTTTTTTGAATAAGCAGTTTATAAACAAAATAAAACGTTGATTTAATAAAAACATAACCGAAAAACAATTTCGAATTGTGAAAACGGAACGGGTGTTAAGGTCACTCCCCCACTGTTACCCCTCCTCCTCAGTCCTCTCTTGGTCACCACAACTGGGGAAGGCCTTTTCTTAACTTTCCATCTCTCCATATATAATATATAAAAGTATATATTACACATCATATGCCACTAAACATATCACCCCGTTTACTTTCGAGGGTGGATTAATCAACAACAAAAAATCTTTAAAAACGCATAAACCGTAGAAAAAATCTACGGTTTATGTGTTTTTGACAGATTTTTTGAAATTAAAAATTAAAATAAAAATTCTAATAATTAAAATTAAAATACTGAATATTTTTTTCAAATTAAACATGATTTTTTTAATAAAAAAACTAAATGCCTTATTTTTAAAATTTTACATAAAATAAATTACCAATATTCTAATAATCTATCAAAATAAACACAAATTTTACACAAATTTACACAAATAAAGTTGATTTGATAAATTTTATGTTTGATATTTATTGTATAAGTTCAAAATTTTACATGTTATATTTTTGTCAAGTGTATAAGTTGATATTTATTGAATCATTAACTAAATCGTCATTTTTTGTGAAGTACCTTTGGTTTGTTTTTAACACTTGTATAACGCAATATGAAACATTAAATAAGTCGTCAATTTGGTGTCAATCATCAATTTTGTTGAATGAAACAATGATAAATTATATAAATTTCGTAAAAAAAATTAACTCAATATGCGAACATGAATATGAACTTATAAATTTCATAAAACAAATTTATTAAACAAAATTTACAACAAAATTTCATAGAACTAAATTTCGTAAAACAAATTTATTAAACATTTGTTTACATCATATAAATTTACAACAACTTGGAAAAAATAGTAATTTACATCAAATTAAAAATAAAAAAATGATTATGGACTTAGGTCTATAGCTTCGTCTTCATTTGCTTTTTTCTTTCCCGATTGCTTTTCCAGCGCCATATATAACTTGAAATTTGGTCGAAAAAGTTCCTTCCATGGCGCAGCTGTCTCAGTGCGCGTTTGTTCCCACCGTGCTATAATTCCTGGCATTGGGAAGATCCCTTCTTCTTTAGGAATAACCTGAGCATAGTGACAACTGTTGACGAACACCATTACAGTCGGGATGTAATTTGTCGTTTCCCGAGGCGGACCAGTATAAAGAGGTAAAAAAGTACTGTTCCACACGTTTACCCCTCCATCATTATTGTGCCATAAGGACAACAATACAATTGGAATATTGTAATGAGAAGCAATTAAAAACCCATAAGACGGAAATCTCATCCATTTGTCAAGAGGTGCGGGATTTGTAGCATGATAAAAATTTAAACTTGATAAAATATAATCATACCGGTAATCAAAGCCAAGATTATCAAACAGCTCATAATAAACACCTTTCATTTGCTGCAGCTCTTGAAACAACTCACATCTTACCGCATACCAATCATCTTCCCCATGCTGTTTACCCGTCACATTTGCAAGTACCCGGAACCCACAGTTACCATCCCCACGCACATCATAAACCGTTTCGATGTAACTATGTAACATGAACCATATTTGGTCACTGTACAGGAAGGTTGGCCTATTGGGGGTGGGTTTAGGGTTCTGGTTTCGCGGCCTCCTAGTTGATAACCAAACACACATTTTTTCATAAACCAAACAATAATAATTCAATTTTTTAATGATAACCAAACACACATTTTTTCATAAACCAAACAATAATAATTTAATTTTTTAATCATAACCAAACACACATTTTTTCATAAACCAAACAATAATAATTCAATTTTTTAATCATAACCAAACACACATTTTTACATAACCAAACACATTTAATCATAAACCAAACAATAATAACTCAATTTTTTAATCATAACCAAACACATTATCAACAATTCAAATTAACCAAACAAAATAAAAAAAAAATGCAAAAATGGGATAAATATCAACAATTATTAAAATTTCTATAATTAATATAAACAAATAACAAACAATTATATATAGCTAAGTGAATTATGGTTTTGCATATTTTATATATTTTTTCCTATTTTACAAATTAAAATTACAAAAAATAAAAAAACATGCAAAAATGGGACAAATATCAACAATTATTAAAATTTCTATAATTAATATAAACAAACAACAAACAATTATATATAGCTAAGTGAATTATGGATTTGCATATTTTATATATTTTTTCCTATTTTACAAATTTAAATTACACAAAATACATAATAAATTAGAGAATAAAAGATATACCTTCAATTATGGATAAGTTTGATTGATGATTTGGGGTTTTTTGTTAATAAATTTGATAGTTAATGTGGTTGATTGATTTGGGTGATTTTTTGGGTTGAAAATTGGGGGTTTTTGAGAGAAAGAGAGAGACTGTAGAATAAAATTTTATTTTTTTTAAAAAAAACGAAAGTTTCTGTTTTTTCCAGGGACTGTCTGTGTAATTTTCGCTCAGGGACTGACTGTGTAATTTTGAAAAGCAGGGACTGACTGTGTAATTTTGAAAAAAATTACACAGACCGTAGATTTAATCTACGGTCTGCGCGTGAAAACAGAATTTATGTAGTGTATTGATAACACCTCTTTACTTTCCACCAATTTCCAAAACTAAAGTCCAAAACTCATATTATTTTTATATAAATAGATATATATTTTTATATACCCTATTGCATCACAGACCATTATTAAAACACACCACATTTAGCTTTTCCACAATCACAGCTGAACATTACTCTAGAGTACATATCCTTTCATACCCATCTAAAGTTTATTTTCCTGAGTAATGGATTGGGAGTGGGTATGGGATTTTTTAAGGGGTATGATAAAGCCAGTATTAGCCCTGGTGGTTGTGCTAATGGCAGTGGTTTTATCTTATTTTCAGAAGCTGGGTCTCGGGAGCGAAATGGTTTATTCAATTTGCAGGGCATTTGTTCAGTTATCTGTCATTGGGTTTGTTCTTCAGTTCATTTTTAATCAGGGAAATGTTGCTTGGATCCTTCTTGCTTATCTTTTCATGGTATGTTCTTTTTCCGGTGCTGAGACGAAATACCAGAATAACTTGGTGGTTAATTACTTGTAATTGTTATGATTTGTAGATGTTTTGTGAAGTAACACTTTCTTCTTTGTGTTTTCTCGCGATCTTGCTATCTGTTTCTACGATTGATAAATGTTTTATTTACCATTCGTCATCGCGAATTCGGTGGTTTAGCTGTTTTTCTTAAGAACGTTCTATTCTGCTCTAACGGGATCGTTTTGATAAAAATTGTTATATGCTCAAGTTGTTTTAAATGTTATGTTGAAGTGCAAAAATATCGAAGTAATATATAGGGAAAATTCCATTCAACTCGAATCACCAAGTGTAGGTTAAGTTGTTCTAGAATTGGGCATAAGTAAGTGGCGACGACAATAGAATAGTACATGGTTGTTGAATCCAGAATATACATACACATGGTGGAAAATTGGTGAAGGTGGATGAGAGTTCGCTTGGTTTAGTGTTTTTCAGGAAAAAATGGTATGAAAAATTTATGTGTAACTGCTAAACTGTCCTGTTGAGAAATGTATTAAACATCCACTCATCCAGAACAGTATGTGCCGGGGCTTATATCATTTGTTTGGGGTTGTCTGTATCGATGACAGTTGACTTTTGTTTGATTGGATCAAATTTAGTACTAAATGGCGATCTCTGCTTTTTGGAGGGTCTCATCTGTGATCCTGTAATTGCTTCTTGTCGGGGTTTATCTCTCGTTGTGAGAGTGAGTCAACTGCCATGGTCAACTTCCAAAGCTTGTTATATATCGTCGATATAAGTGTGTAAATACAATCATGATGACCATAAGTATATTATCATAAAATTCTTCCTAATTCAAGGGCTTAGTTTTATATCCAGATCAGAATAACAGAAATTAAAAACTTTGCTATTATTTCTGTTTGCATTTACAGGTCTGTGTTGCAGGTTATACAGCTGGTCAGCGAGCCAAACACGTCCCTCAAGGAGCATTAGTGGCGGGAGCTTCAATTCTTGTGGGAACGGCCTTGACGATGTTTCTATTAGTAGTGCTAAATGTGTTTCCTTTTACTCCGCAAAATATCATTCCAATTGCGGGAATGATGGTGGGCAATGCGATGACTGTCACTGGGGTTACTATGAAGAGACTTAGGGATGATATAAAGGTCCAAACTAGCTTGGTAAGATCCTTAAACAACCTGTTGTGTTCTGTTTTTCTAATATTTACTAATCTAACTAAAAAATGTTTTTTTTTTCTGGTAAAGGAGAAGGCGTGTAGAAAACCATCTGAATTTATATGAATCACAGTAGTTGTTTCTAATATGTACTGGGTAGTATACTCTTGATAACTTCAGGTGTACATGCTTGGTTTTGGGTCCGAGAACAGTATTTTATCAAGTCTGCGGGTAGAATATAGTACTGCGATATTTCTTTGACAAAAACCTAAAAATGGCTTTTCCCATCTACTCTTTGATAAACTATTGTTGAATTGATTGTTGTTTCTGAATAATAGCTGCAAAATAGAAAGAGACAAATGGTTCTGAAAATTAACAATCGGTTTTCTGAAGAAAAAAAAACCGACGAAGTCCTGTGGTAGTAATATTGTGAAACAAAAAATAATCCGACAATGAAAAGAACTCAGGGAAACACAGTTCCCAGACTCTTATCTAAACTGTAAACCTTAAAAGGGTGTCAAGATTACATAATCACTAATGTTTTCTTGTTTTTCCCATGATTTGTTCCATCATAAATTTTTCCATATTTTCCCCGAAACATGCTTAATTGACTATTACAAAATACAGTCGGAAAAATCAAAGAAGAGTACCTATTGAAACCCATCAAATTTCACATAAATTATCTATTATGAGAAGGTTACTAGATGTAAACCAAATATATTTAATCTATGTCAAGAATTCTAACAGTTCCCACCCTTCTGTCTAAAAAAATATTCTTTTCAAGAATACACACGCATACTGGTTTTTTCTCTTTTTCATCTGTTCAACTTCTTATATTACTTATATTTTCCTTTAATGAAGATGTATATAATTGACTTTTGCAAAATCAATTTCCTTTAGGTGGAGGCTGGCGCTCAGGTTGGTGGTACCTCGAGCGCAACTGCTACGTTATTATTAGTTTCCTGTTTCTCCCATATTTTATCTTATTCTTAAAATTTCATTTACTTTTCAAAATCTACACGATTGTAATTAAATTTAAGAAAATCAAATTTTATAGGTAGAGACTGCACTAGCACTCGGGGCGACACCTAGACAAGCGACGTACCAACAAGTGAAGCGAGCTCTTATCATTGCTCTCTCTCCGGTTCTCGACAATACAAAAACTGTAGGCCTAATATCCCTCCCGGGAGCAATGACGGGGCTCATAATGGGAGGCGCGTCTCCAATGGAGGCTGTACAACTACAGATTGTAGTAATGAATATGTTACTCGGGGCATCAACTGTTAGTAGCATCATGTCTACATATCTATGTTGGCCTGCGTTTTTCACCAAGGCATATCAGTTAGAGACCAAGGTCTTCTCTTCAGATTGATATTTTAGTTTGTGGCTCTTCTATTAGATTTGAACTCAAGTTGAAATGTGCACCACAGGTGACTGCCATGTTGATGACTCGGTACCTTTGTTCACAATTTCATTCAAATAATGATTAGCTGTGATGTAATTTCTCTTATGAAATGTGATTTAAGAGGGGGGTATCTCTCGGGAATGAATATGTTGTTCTTCCACATTATCTCAACTATAATCTTCTCCAACTCCATAGGCACTAAAAAGTGAAATTTCTACAAACTAGTTTCCTTTGAAGTACATAAAAAGAGACGCCTAATAAGGAAAGGCGTAATTCAAGTTCTTCCTGATCCGATTGGACACTGAATGTATCATGTATGTAACAGTAGCTCTAAATAAATTCTGGCGGTTGGGACTCCGAAGATGGTGTGAGACATTCGGATTATAAAAAGGTCCGAGCTTCAATGACTTGGTAGTTGGTTCTATCCACAGCTTCTTCCAAACATAAGTGCTAGCTCCGTATTAAGAAGATCAGGGCCCGGCGAAGACAACTGTCCTTTACGAGGACTTGCAATAAGGCTTCCTCTATAATCCCTTGTATATTGCCATGTTATAGATTATAGTTTGTAAGTATCCAATAAAACTACACTATAATCTACAACAACCGTAATAACACATCCAATTGTAAAGCTTGCTCATTTAGCTGAGGTTGATGGAATTAGGTACACTGGCAAAATATTAGCCCAAACCATCAAGCAACTCCACTTAAAACAATGAAAATAAATAATGTTTCCAACTAAATCTAACTTGTTTTCCTTACATTAATTACTTCAGTAGATCTCTATTACTGCAATAGACCCGATCATTTGATTAGTCCAGATAATTGATACAACCCTAAAGGGCTAAGATGTTGCAAATTGATTGTTTAAATTAGTCAGACATTCTTTTTATCCTGTTTTCTGAACTAAAACACTTCATTTTCTTTTATGTTTACTCCCAACCAGCAAAGCAAAATAAAACATAATCCTGAAAAAAAATCCCAAAGCAACAGTAATCCACAAGCAATCCCACTTGCTTATATCCGTGACGCCTTGCTTTTTTAATACATCAACTCCCGTAGTGAAACAAGTCGAGCTATTCACATCAACTCCCAACGTTTTGCTCATTGTTTTCAACAAATTGAGTTTCATTGCATTTGGGACCATAGAAAGTGGCGAATTATCGAACATTTGTACCCCTCGTACGAAACATTTATTTGGGTCGTCAAATTCGTTTTGTAAGACGCCTTCGTATGGGTACTTGACTAGCGAGAGATAGTGGAACCAGATCCAATACGGGTGGATCCTATCACGTGTGATGAAAAATCCGCTAAATAAGAGGAAATAGGCTAGAATAGCAGCTACTACTGTGTACCTGTTAGGGAAAATAACGTATAAATTGTGAATTTATTATATAAGAAATTTTAAAAAATCTTATGCTATTGATAGTCACTCTTGCAACTAGCTCATACACTTCAAATGTAAGATTTAACCTAACTCAATCACAGCTTTTTAAGAATCATATTCTTTTTCCTAGACAAGATGTACATGAATGATAAATTCATAGAATGTATAAATCACATAAAAGATTTTTACCTTCATGATTATACATCTGGTTGGCCATCTTAAAATGAGCTCAAAATGAAATATTTTTAATGGCAACTTAAATACCAAAATTTTAACTAATTAAGTCGCTTATTTGGACTGCGATTTGAGATAGTTCACTCGATTTAAAACAATTTATCGTATAACATTATTGATTAGTTTTGTATCATCATGGACTTTTTACGTACCCTAATATGACGTGAGAGACAACTCCGGAGAGAAACGTGACGAATGAGCTCCCAGCCCAAAACGCTCCAACAATGAGCGTGAAATACGAGAGGAACCCCGAGAACCCGCCTGCAAGACCTACCGACCAGAAAGTCGTGGCGGAAAAAGTTAATGAGAGAAATAGGATGGACGGAATGGACGTGATGGAGTGAGACAGCACATAAGACGATCTTCGATAGGCGTTATAAGCCGTCTCTCTCATAAATATATATCGTTCCATTATAAATGTGGGGATTGCCTCTGCACACGTGTAAAATGTCGTCGACATAGCAAATGCAAAGAACCCTACTCTCTCCTGAATTCAGCGACAAAACCAGGAATTGTTGATACGACGCAAAAATTCAAATAAAAAATAATACTATACCAACTAAAAACATTATTTGGTTGCAAATCACTATTTTAACAACTCATAATTAAAACAAGTGACTAAAATGAATTTTGCAAGAGTACCTGAACCCCTTTCGGAGAATCGTCAATGTGGCGGAACAAGGTGGCAAGGATTAGACCAGTAATTAGCACCGCCCCAAACCTCATCCCGAAAAGCTCCGGCATTCGAAACGAGTTTTTAATGGATCGTTTCGCGATAACGATCATTTCAACCCATATTGGATTAGCAAAAGCCGACACTTCCAAACCAGCATTTGGGTCAACATTCGTCGCACCGGTTACTAATTTACCCTTGGAAATACTCGCGCTAATTGCATCCTTGAGCGGTAGTTTCGCCCCTATTCTAAAGTTAGGGTCTCGTGCGTTTCTAATGCGCCATGATTTGTGATAATCGACTAATGCTTTCGTCCCTTGTGTCGAAGTTTCAAGCTCAAGGATCAAATCCAGAGCGAACTCCGTCCTGTTCACATTTTCGGGTATGGATTGCCCGAATTCGGAGAAAAAACGAGGTAAATTTTCAGGCGACCCAGTAAAAACGGATTGTCCTTTTGATAGGAAGATCAACCGATCGAGCAGATTTAGAATCCTACTGCTCGGTTGGTGAATTGACAAGATAACTACGCTCCCGCTCTGAGCGATCCTTTGAAGAACCTTCACCACCATGAAAGCGCTCGTAGAGTCAAGCCCTGAGGTAGGCTCGTCTAGAAAGAGAAGGATGGGGTCATGAATGATATCCGTCCCGATCGAGACTCTCCTTCTCTCTCCTCCCGACACCCCTCTATGCCCCTCGTCTCCGATCACCGTCTTGGCCGCGTTCCTTAACCCCAGTTGATCGATCAAAGCCTCGACTCTGGCTCGCTTCTTCAGCGCAGACAAGGTCCTTGGCAAGCGGAACTCTGCAGAGTACATGAGCGTTTCTTCAACGGTGAGCATCGGAAACAACAAGTCGTCTTGCATGACGTACGCGGATATCGTTTTAGACAACTTCGACCCCAAAACCTCACCGTTGAGCATGACATTTCCGGTAATGCTCTGTTTTCGTATCCTACTCGCCAGAGCGTCGATCAGGGTAGACTTTCCCGACCCGCTCGCACCCAAAACTGCCGTTATCTCGCCTTCCCGCGCTTCCCCGGACACGTCATTTAGCAAAAACTTTTTCCTGGCATTAATACTGGACTTGCTAAAACAGGGGAAACGGTTCTCTGTTTTAACAGAGTATGTGAGGTTTGCGAAACATAGTACAAATTGTGGGGAGTTTAGTAACGGGAACCGAGGGGAAGTTGGACAAGAGGAGTCCGAGTCGTTGCTGACATGACGAAGGAGCTCGTTGAGGGTGACGTGGTGGCTGTGACGGCGGGATAAGGGTTGCAGGTCGTTCGTGACACGGAGACCGAGAAACGGTGTGTTGCTCTTGGAGGAGACGTCGCTCGCGTTGTGAAACATTGTAAAGAGGGTTTTGGTGTGTATGTATGTATGTATATAGTTTATGTGATACTTTGTTCTTGGAATATATAGCAAAAACAGAACACCAATTTTCCTTTTGAGGATATAAAGTATTATTGATAATTTTATACATTATGCTATTTGCTCCATGCTAGACTGCTAGTATTATTTTTCGAAAAACAATGGTCCTTTAATTTACTCCTTTTATTTCGTTAATTTTGTAGTGGATCATTTACAAAACGGAAAAAGTGGAAATTTACCCAATAAAAATAGTGATATTGCAGTAATATCTTGAAAATCTCAAAATTTGAAATCTTGTTATGTAGCGGAAATGAGTCATTTAGTCTTAATTTTATCTAATTTCGTCTTATGCCGCTTAATTGCGTCTTAGTTGGCCTAAACCCATATGATCGTCTAGGCTACAACTACTGCCTAATTTGCGCTTAGTTCGTCTTTATAACAGAGATTAATTATATCCTTGGTTGATCCAAAAGTTCCAGACTTCCAGTAAAAAAAATTAATCAACAGTTTTGAACATGTGACGCAGTTGGTTCTAATGAGTGAATCTGTACCATCATGTATTATTGGATCCAATGTTGAGTTTATGGTTTCTAAAATAAGAAAAATTATGAGCAACCAAATATGTCACGTTTCTTTATCTTTAGGGGTAAAATCTGCCACCTTTCTTAACACAGGGTTTATTTAGTATTGGTTTGTTGAAACTTTGCAAACTATTAGTGTAATTTACTCAAAATTCCATACCACTAAAGGTAGGCTTGATAGTGTTTTTTTGTTGTTGGAAATAAACTTGATAATTTTATATGTTTTTGCACAAAAAAAGCGTCATGTGTAGGGTAAGAAGTAATTCTCAACTGAATATAGTGGAATCGTATGATGTAAAGTAATGCAAGTAAATTTGAACAAGCAATCTCAGTAGGTGAACCTGGTGAAGTAATATAGATCAAAGTTAGTATGACTTTTAGTTAGCGTTAGCCATGGGTAACACTACAAGTCTTAACATTTGGTTGAAATGTTGAGACTTTTCGAAATATTTTTTAACCATTTATCCTATATGAGGATAATGTTTTTAATCAAGTTGGAGGTACATGCATGTTTTTAATCCTGTTTTTGTAACTCGTTTTAGATCATATGGCCTCTTATAAAAAGTTCTATATATATAATATATATTTGTTTGGTAAATAAGTTTCATATAAGAGTGTATAATATACAATGATACACGTATGGGCAAAGTATAAGAAGTAAAGATATTGCATATAACGTACAAACTTACATTATTTCAAAAAAAAATTAAAAATTCATATTTGGCTGTCTGAAAAATTCAAGACAGACTGCATTGAATTTTTCAACGCAACAAAAATGGATCCGTGGCAAACGGTATTATAAGATTGAGTTTGGGATTCTGATATTACCAGTAAAAAATGTTTTGTTATGAAGGCTCAAAAAGAAAATTGATCTGCGTGCGACTACTAATGCATGAATCCGTGTTAGATTTTTGGCTTCATATTTGATTGTCCTATCCGTTCATGCAAAAATCAAAGAAAAAAAATAAAAAAATTATTTCTTAATGGATATATATATATAAATACGGTTTCTAATAAATAGTAAAAAAATGATTAGTCGTATGTACTTCGAGTTATCAAATAAAATAACTCAATAATGCATACTTCGAGTTATCAAATAAAATAACTCAATAATTTTTTGAGTTGGTACATGCCATTTATAGTATTCATCTAAATCTATTGAAAATTAATGAAAAAAAAGGGGCCAAACATATTATGATTGTGGTTTAAGATAATTGAGTTTAACCTCCATTTCCCGTCACGTTGCAAAGATATACACATTCTCGATGGACAATCTAGTTTGGTTGTTGGTTGGGGTCTCAAAGGATTAAAAGCGTTTGACGTATGTTTTTTTCCACCTCGGTAACAAGAAAAAGTAATGTAAGATTTTATGTCATTATCGTTTTTCTTAGAACTTTTTGTAACCACACCAAATCCAATTGAATTCCCGTAAGCACGATAACATTCAAAAGCTGCGACATCCGAGTCAAATATTTGTCCGACTCTAGGCTCTAATACCCCCTCTAAATTATCATCTTGTAGCATCTGTTGCAAATGCCAATTTTATTTAGTTAATACTACTTTAAACTAAAAAGATAAAAGCTAGCTATAACAATAGTACAAAGCTGAAGAGTTTGATTTTGTAAAAATCAATGCTTATCTTCAAACAAACATCACCAGATTAGCGAATCTTAAAAAGAAAAACATCGCTATTAGCTACTGTCAAGCCAAAATAGTTGTTTCAAGCCAAAAGAAAGACGCCATTTAAGTTAGCCGGTTCATTTAGAGCTTATACGCAACAAAAGAAAATAATCTGATCTTAAAACTTCATCCAAACAGGCGGGGCATAGAATGTGTGCCCCCTGTTTAATGAGCGGGGACCCTGAGCCCTATTTTTATTATTGGTATCTAAATTGCCACCTTATAGTGATTTAATAGTCCCTTCGATTCCAATTTTTATTAAACAGTCATCATTTTGGGTTAACAATTAACATGGAATTTGTGGTTGGAAATAGTGTATGTATGATTACCCTTTCACACAGAGTAAATAACGTAATGCTTTTCTTCAGGCAATGTATTATTTTGCCTTGGGTTATATAAGTACACACTGTACACAAGTACACCAGAGGGATTAATTAGGTGCGCGTTAATTAAGTACCTAGTTAAACATAATAAAACTCATTTGTTACCTAATTATACAGCAATACTTAAGTAGTACTTACTACCATTTAAGTTCTCTTACCTTCTAGAACTGTTACAGCAATCCATGGTTTTGAATTAAATGATTGAAAAGACTGGGATTCGATTACTAAATTGGAAAAGCACATATTCAATAAAAGATGTCAATTATTAACATAGTACGGCCAAGTTAAATCTCTGCTAAATTTGAAAAGAAAATAAACTAACACCATCAAAAATCATATTTATAAATGATAATGTTACAGAATTTAGCACTTTACATACATGGCTTTCAAATTCCTGCCAACAAAATAGGTTTCGCCCTACATTAGATAACCATAAGCTTTTATGACTCACTTAAGATCCGAAAACGAAAATACACCTTCAACGCTGACCAATCTGAACTCAATGTCGACGGGAAAGAAAAATAGCGCTAGCTACTCCTACTCCTAATTAGACATTAAAAAGTAAAAACTAACTTAGGAAAAATCAGGAAAAGTAAAATAATCGTTAACTGACAAAATATTGGAATAATCTTCATTATCTGGAAAAGTCTTGGAATAATCTTCGTTAACTGACAAAATCTTGGAATAATCTCCATTAATCGCCATATCAATAGCTCTGCCCGATACGTTATTCTGAAGAACTTCCAATGCCGATACATATTTCTCAAGCTCGGCCAATTCTAGTCCGCTCACATCCTTTTCCCACCAAAACAGCCCCTCGCCACCACTTCCCTCTCTTATCTGTATCGTGTTCCTCTCCCTCTCCAACTCTTTGTTCCGCTCTATCAGTTGCCTCACTTCGTCGTTGTTGGTATGGCTCGTTACATTCAGGCTTTGAGTTGGATTGAGAAACCTGTATAAGCAAAAGAACAAACGTTGAGTTTTTACATTAAAAGTTCTCAAACATATTTTGCCTTCAGTCGAGAAAAAAAATCATGAATTGTTACAAATACTTTATAATGAACACCCACAAGTATTACTCCCTAATTACCGTCGTTCGGGATTCCTAAATATGCAATGTATCAAAGTTAGTTACATAATTTGTCTACCATACGAGCCCAGATATGCACTTATAATAATAGTACACCAATGTAAAAATTGATAGTTAGTTTTTGACTAGAAGATTCCCAAATATATCTGTACCTTTTATCTGGCGGATATATAACCACAATAATCAATAATTAATAATCAATCTTGACGCCCAATATATATTATGTAGCATCAAATTCTGCAGGAAAAATTGCTTATAAACTATCCTACAAATGCATGCAAATATAGAATACTTAATTATAAATTATGTATAAATCTCAATATATGTAAATAACAACCTGTCAAACACGTAATTGGGAGAAGGACTGCCGAAAGCATAGAACTTTCTGCCAGCTGGCGACTTGACGATGACTGCCATGTCAGCACCGGTAAGGATACTGAGTTCCGCAGCCTTGTTGAAGACGCCCTTTGTACGCTTGGAACACGAGGTTTGTAAGTAGCTCTTCTTCTCTATCTTTTTTATCTCGATTTTCGGTCTCCCCATGCTCGTCTTTTTCTTCATCATTGTGTTTTCCATGTTTCGTATTTTTCTATTTGGTTGTTTGTCTGTATATATATATATATATGACTATGGGGGGTTATATATAGTTTTGTCTGAATCTACTGATCAGTCGTGATAGGGTAATTTTTTATTTCCTGTTTAGTATCCGACCTATTTTGGAAACTTTATAAAATTTAATTTCTAAAACATAAGTCAAAACCTTTTATTATGCTAAGTACATGATAAGTGCTCAATGTTTCATACCAAATTGTCACATTATTAAATACTCTAAACATAATGTATGAAAATACCTAAATAAATAAACTGCTCACTAAATAGCGACTTCTTGTTTTAAAATTGAATTCTATTTCATGGAATGATATAACCCAAATTTATAAAAATAACCGACAATTAAAAAAGCCAAGCTCTTTCTCTTTTATATATTTTTACTTTTCAAGACTACTTTTTACATTGTTTCTCTTCCTCTTCGATATTCAATTAATAGTATATTGTCTTAAAGGGAGGCTAGAAATCAACTTATTTGGATTCTTCTTCCAAAACACTTCTAAAAAACAGACCCCATATTTATTTTGGTTTTAATATTCTTTAAATAAGTATAAAATTGAGGTTAAATTATGTTTTAGATGTATTTTATTAAGTGATATTTTCATGCAACTTTCAAAGTGTATGGTGGTTTCATGTGTTGTAAATTCATTTCACCTATTGTATGTTTATATCAACTAAAGTAACAAAATGTGCAATGTTGTTTAAAATTTGTACTAACTACAAGAAAATAACACGTTACAACAACTGATTTGTTACTATACGACTTGTTGCAGAAAATTCAGCAACATTTATCAACACTTAGCAACAAAAACTGTTGTTATACTGTTGCTAAATTTCATCAGCAAACCGTATAATATTAAACATATTATAACTAAACCCTAAGACGAAGAGCTCGGGCAATGAGGTTTAGTATAAAAAAAATGGCCCAATTGTGGTTCTAAAACAAGTAGGGAAAACAATTATGAAAAAACATCAAAGCTTTGAAAAATTGTGTTTGTTTATCAAAGTCTATCGAAATGCAGATGTTAAACAAGAGTAAACATACTAGATTTGAACTCAAGACTTTCAATCACTTAAAAATAAATGGTAAAATAAAATGAAATGTTATTTTAGTGTTTGACTCTCAAACCGTAGTACGTTGCACCAATTTTGATAAATAAATCTATCAATACTTTAACTATCACTTGAGGAATTTTCCTATGTAATTTTGGACAAATTTAAGTAATTAATTATTTCAGAAAGGAGTAACGCTTTTCATCAGGCAATGCATTGTTTTGCCTTGGCTTATATAAGTACACTATACAAAGGTTAAATAAAGTACATCAAATTAGCAGCAACCCATATGCTTAAGGAAGATTAAGAAACAATGAATATGTCAATTGTTAACATATTATGCCAGGTTTAATATCTGCTAAATTTGAAAAGAAAATAAACTAACACCATCAAAATATCATATTTATAAAAGATCCCTTCTTACAAAATTTAGCACCTTATCCATATATGGCTTTTAAGTTACTGCTAACAAAAGCTGGTTCCTCCCTACATAATATTACAACCTCAGATAACCACAGGCTTTTATGCCTCGCTTAAGATCCAAAAACGTTTAAATACACGTTCAACGTCTACCAATCCGAACTCAATGTAGACGAAAAAAAAAAGCAGCGCTAGCTACTCCTAATTAGACATTAAAAACTAACTTAGGAAAAATCAGGAAAAGGAAAATAATTGTTAACTGGCAAAATATTGGAATAATCTTCGTTAACTGACAAAGTCTTGGAATAATCTTCGTTAACTGACAAAATCTTGGAATAATCTTCATTAATGGCCATATCAATAGCTCTGCCCAATACGTTATTCTGAAGAACTTCCAACGCCGGTACATCAAGCTCGGCCAATTCTAGTCCGCTCACGTCCTTTTCCCACCAAAACATCCCCTCGCCGCCACTCCATCTCCTATATGTATCGCGTCCTTCTCCCTCGCCAACTCTTTGTTCCGCTCTATGAGTTTCCTCAGTTCATCGTTGTTGGCATGACTCGTTACATTGGGGCTTTGAGTTAAATTGAGAAACCTGTATAGGGCAAAAGGACAGACGATTTTACATTCAAAGTTCTCAAATCAGTTGAGCAAAAAAAATCATGAATTGTTACAAATACTTATAATGAACTCCCTAATTACAGTCGTTCTGGATTCCTAAATATGCAATGTATTAAAGTTGGTTACATAATTTGTCTATTGTCTACCATATATACGAGCCCAGATATATACTTAATTACTTATCGTACCTATGTATAATTTGATACTTAGTTTTTGACTAGAAGATTCCCAAAATATATATATGTGCCTTTTATCTGGCAGATATATATAAAACCACAATAATCAATCTTGACGCCCAATATATATTGTAGTATCCAATTCTACAAGAAAATTTGGTTATATATAAACTACCCTACGAATGCATGCAAATATAGAATATTTGTATATAAATTATGTATAAATCTCAATATATGTAAATGTTGGAAAACATGTTTTTATACATGGGTGTTCTGAATGGTCACGGGACCAACTTCGAGTCGATATTACATATGACAACACTGAGTTGTTAATGTCGTACTCAACACGCTTGAATAGCTCGTGTGACGAGCTTCGTAACGCTATATCGCATGACCTATTCGAAGAATGAGTATGAATATTAATCGGATTCAAAGTTGTATTCTCAAAAGAAGGTAAAACCTTAATGCTGGAAAATGGAATGAATAAATGGAAAACCATTGAGAGTTATCCCATATTGGAGAATTAAGAGTTAATTTTACAATATATATACAAGTACAACCAATGTAGTTGTTAAACTATCATGTCCACATACACTTAACTGTATTAGTGTGTACCACACGCTCACTTGCTCGGGTCTCGGTTCTCGGATGCGGGCTTGGGCCTTGAGCCTTGGGGAATGTCTCGGGTCTGTGGTATTGGGTCAAATCTGAAAAGGGACTTTTGTATAAAATACAAAAGTATTCCCTAGAGTTTCCAGCAAATTGAAACGCCAGCATTCAATGAGAATAAGTCTATAAAAGACAGTCATCACCCTCTCATTTCAGATACAACAAACATACACAACATACATAACATCATATTAGAGAGAGAATCGCACCACCAACAGCTCGACATGTGGTTCGGTACCCGTTTTCACGCGAGCCACTCTGTGACAGAAGTTGTACCTTGAGAACAAAGTCCCGAGAACCAGAAACCTAAAAGGTGATTCGGGAAATATTGTTTAAGGTCTATAAAAGACAGTCATCACCCTCTCATTTCAGATACAACAAACATACACAACATACATAACATCATATTAGAGAGAGAATCGCACCACCAACAGCTCGACATGTGGTTCGGTACCCGTTTTCACGCGAGCCACTCTGTGACAGAAGTTGTACCTTGAGAACAAAGTCCCGAGAACCAGAAACCTAAAAGGTGATTCGGGAAATATTGTTTAAGGTCTATAAAAGACAGTCATCACCCTCCCATTTCAGATACAACAAACATACACAACATACATAACATCATATTAGAGAGAGAATCGCACCACCAACAGCTCGACATGTGGTTCGGTACCCGTTTCACGCGAGCCACTCTGTGATAGAAGTTGTACCTTGAGAACAAAGTCCCGAGAACCAGAAACCTAAAAGGTGATTCGGGAAATATTATTTAAGGAAAACTGTTCAGCAGTTGTCTCTTCTTTTAATTTCAGTTTTACATTCTGTAATTTACTTTCCAGTCTTTTAAGTTCTGTAATTTACATTTCCAGTACTGTTTAATTTTCAGTCTTTCTTTTCTGTAATTTACATTCCAGTTCTGTAATTTATTTTATTTACAGAAACAGTCCAGAAGTTTAGTAATCATACTATTCTGTCTGGCAGTTTCTTTTAATTGACAAATAATCCAGCAGTATAGTATTTGTACTATTATGTTATATAGTTTCGTACAATTACAATTCAGTCCAGCAGTTTAATAATTTATATTAAATCTGTCTGAAATTTAATTATTGCAATTTAAATTCTGTACGAGTCAGGAATTTGTAATCGAGTTATATTCCTTTCAAAATGAAATAAAATTGTTTATTTCCATTTCAGCCCTTGTCTTTTACATTATTGCTTTCGATATAGGAAGAACCAACAGTAAATAACAACCTGCTAAACACGTAGTCAGGAGAAGGGTTGCTGAAAGCATAGAACTTTCTGCCAGCTGGTGACTTGGCGATGACCGCTACGTCAGCGCCGGTGAGGATGCTGAGCTCGGCGGCCGTATTAAAGAGGCCTTGTTTATGCTTGGAAAACGAGGTTTGTAAGTAGTTCTTCTTCTCTATCTTCTTTATCTTTATTTTTCGTCTCCCCATGCTCGTTCTTTTCTTCATGATCATATTGTTTTCCATGCTTTCCTTTTTCTATTTCGTTGTTATGATTACGGGGGTTTATAACATGTTTATATATAGTTTTCGTCTGAATCTGATAGGCTAATTTTTCTTTCCTATCTAGTTATCAGAACTGTTTTGGAAACTTTATATACTTGTCTTCTAAAATAATGTGACAAAACCTTTTGTTATTTACTAAATAGTACATGAAAAGTGATAATTTAACTCTTATGTTGCTTTCGCTCTTTTAATGTAGTATATTGACTCGGCAAATCTAACGGTATCTTGACTTTTCTAGACAGCGAAGTCAATATATTTAGTTTGAACCCAAGACAAAGTAAAACGAATAATGAAGTACATGTAGTTTATATTACCAATAGCAAACAAAAAACCTAGACTTAATTTATAATATTGTATAAGCAAAATATTCTTTCTCCAAGTCACAAAGTCATCGTTTCCGGTCCAAATATTCTATTTCATATTCTATAGTATCCCATCCTATAATATCTCATCACATGTTCCTTTATTTTCAAAAAAAAACCTTAGTTCGCACACTATGAGCTTTTATTATATATTATTATATTACTATGAAAATATCATGAACATGATATTGTTTTAATTTAGATAATTTTTTTAATATTTAATGTTTAATTTATACTATTTTTTTACATTATTTCCAAAAAAAATGTGTGTGAATTTTCTTTTAAATTAATTGTTAAAATATATTTATACGTGTCTAATTGTAATTGTAGATTTTTTTTTCAAACTTTTTAAACAAATATTTTGGGTTAAATGGATAAGGGCCACGAGATGGGGTAAAATATTTTAATTCGTTTGTTTGGCATGCGTTGGCCCACTTTTACTTAATTTTACTTAAAACTATTCAAACAAAAAATGGCATTGGATGCACTCCTAAAAGCTTGTTTTTCTCAAATGTAAACTCCATTTTATCTTAATTAAGAAAAATTAACTTATATCTTACTTATTAAGTAAAAGTACTAATATAGAATTATCCAAATACAAAAGGTTTTGTCTCACAATCATATAGAGGTCAAATGTACCATCATGAAATTTTTCGTCAGGATGATCTATCGCGTAATGGAGAGCGGATGTTTAGTTAATTTCATTTTTTTCTTAGAATTAGTGTTATTAAAACCACGTTCCAACTTCAGAGGTTGCAAAATGTGATGGGGAATTCTGAGATACATGTCTTTCGTACTATATTAAAAAACAAATCATTGTGATTGGAACATTTATGGCATTGAACAATTTTATTCGTATATACTGTGTAAACTTTTCTTTAATCCGAAATATGACGATGTAATACATAATGGATATGTAAAAAAGTGTGGGTTTAGCCTCTAAAGACATTAGACATATCTCAAAATGCAGATGTTTTTTAAGTGATGATCATATGAATTTCATGATTAAAATTGTAGAAACGTGAAAGACCGTGGCGAAGTCATTAATTTTATATCTTTATCTTTATATATATATATATTTATTTTTTTAATGGCGGAAAAAAACCCACTTATTTATTTATTATTAGATAATAAAAAAACGGGGAAAAACCCCACAAACAGAAAAAGAAAAAGAAAAAGAGTCAAGTCGAAAGATTTGAAATCACAGACTTGAAGGATTAAATATAAAACTTGAATTAGAAAAATAAAAAAACTTTCTCTTCAGCGTAACTTTACTTGAACTTGGAGGGATCGTGTAATATTGGTCTAGATCACGACCATTCACCGTCTTCTTAAATGTAGAGCTTTTCCCATCAAAATTACTATTATCTTTGTATACTTATTATATTTTCATAATAATGTTTGTTTATTAATCTTTTCATGAAATCTTTTTTGCTAATTAATTATTTAGTACTCCATTATTCTATTAATTGGAGTAAAGTACTGTTCATTTTAACTCAAAAAATAAGACTAAACAAATTTTACCAAACAACACTTTCGTTGAAAATTATACTTTTAATATAGGTGTTTGATAAACATTAATAACAAAAAAAAGTAATTCTTTTTACCCGATAACAGTATAATCAACATTCATTTGCTTAATTTCTAGGGGAAAACAATGGCTACTTTCGAAGCATAATGCATTTATTGTCTGCCAATATAATAAACTAAAATTAATGAGTTTGGGGTTCGTAGGTCCCCAAGTAAAACAATAAACACGGATAATATCATGTTGCAATTAACACGCGGCACAAATGAAATTTGGTTTTACACTACTGATCTTCTAGTCTTAACAAACATTCTATCTGATCCATTATTAAATTAAACATTAACCTTTTTCCATAGTTCCATAATTTTGTAGCTAGAAAAATGACATAGAGAAGCTGATGTGAACCATCTCAATCTATTTTTGTTGCCATATAGCATATTATATCTAAGCGAATCACAAAATATATTAAACAATGTAAACTTATGAATTTTGCATTTCAATAAAACTCTTACCTAATCGTTAGGGCAGCTATAAAATTATTAGCACATCAGTTGTGAATTCTTTTTTGCATCCTAATTTTTCTAATCGCATCATACAAATGAACATCACAGGAAAAAAACACACATGAAAACAACAAAATAAACTTGATAACATAATTAAAATTACAAATACCATTAAACCTTAGAACGAGGTCAGTGTGTAATTGAAGATTTAATTTTTATGTAATTTTTAGACCAAAACGACCTCGAGCTACTAACAAGTCCTATAAGGAGTCAAATCAAATGCCGTAATAAAATCAAATACCATTTAACAGTAGAACGAGGTTATTATGTAACTGAAAATTTAAATTTTCTGTTATTTTTTGAACCGAAAACCTTTTAATTTTGTTTTCCCGTCTCGTTTGAGTTGCGCACTTTATCATTGTCTGACTTGTCTAGCTCGTAATTACTACATTCTTTCGAGTAACTTGAAACTTATTGGACCAGATAGGTTTCATATAGAAACATGTAGTGCAATAAAATTTACAAAAACGAAAAACCAAACAAGCTCAATATTTAGCACTGCAATAGAGAGAGAGAGAGAGAGAGAGAGAGAGAATATTCAAATAACCAGCGAAATTTCCTAATTCTTGAATATAATAAATTTATACATACATACATATTAATACATTATAGAGATAGAGAGAGAACGCGGAAACCAGTTTAAGATATATTTTTCCCCAGAAACAATTGGATTTCGCAGTTTCCGAATCTGCTCGTTTTTTTAGTCGCATTGGTATTTATTTTTCTCCTAATTTTAATTATTGATCTTTTCTATGTTGGTTATTTGTGTTATGGGTTTTGAGAAAGAAAAACTAGTGATTAATTATCTGCGTATAATCTTGATAACTGACACCCGATTGATTACTTAAAAAAAAACATGAAGAAATTACGATTTGAAATAATTATTGTACTACATATTAATATTAGGGAACGCTTATTGCATAATTCTGTCTTGAAAGACAATTTTCTTTGGCTCGGAACTGGAAATTGCGGTGATCTTGTGTGATTAAATGTCGATTTGCATGTCTGTTTGAAGGAATAATTAGGAAGGGTGATAAAATTTGAGAAATTTATATTTTTTTGCTATTTATTTGTATAAAATTATGTGCATTTGTTATGTACAATTCGATAGGTTTAATCATTAGGCTGTCGAAGTTATTTTAAGGTTTTTATCAAGACATAATCGTTGAATTATGTGTAATTTTTGCGGTCTTATCAAATGGTGTTACTTGATTTTAATTAATTCCGTTGATTTTCCGTCGCTGTGTTTGGACTCGAAAAAATATGAATTGAGTGAGTTTTTATATAATTTATAATCGTATCGGCTATTGAATTGTCTGTATGATTGGAAAAATATTAAGCTTCAAGAGATCTGGTTGATTACAATAATGACTTGTCTTTGTAAGTAATTTTAGGTAGTACTCTTTTTCTCGAAGTTGGACTTTAAAGGGTGGCTAACATTTACTAGTAGGCTAATTAATGAATGCAACTAAGTCTTAATTTTGCTAATCTTACCTTGTCTTGTGATTTTGGAAAACATTTGCTCAGTTTAGTTTTGTGGTTATGGATGATCCGATTCTCATCTCTATATCAATATTTAATGCAGGTTAGCGGAAGTAAGAAGCTCAAAATATTTTGAGGAAGTTATATCTCCTTGTTTTTGTTGAATAATCTATATGTGGCTATATTTGATTAGTTGAAAATTGAGGATGAATGTGGTGGGTAAAGTGGGGAGTTTAATATCCCAAGGAGTATACTCCGTTGCCACCCCTTTTCATCCCTTTGGTGGGGCTGTTGATGTTATCGTTGTTCAACAGCCAGATGGTACATTTCGCACTACCCCCTGGTATGTGCAATTTGGTAAATTCCAAGGTGTTCTTAAAGGGGTAGAAAAGATAGTCCGCATTTCTGTTAATGGGGTAGAAGCTGATTTTCATATGTATCTAGATAATTCGGGCGAGGCGTATTTTGTCAAGGAGGTGTCTTCTGGCGAAAATAGTGTCAGAAAAGAGGACTTAAAGGAGGGGGTTAGTTTAGACGGTGCACAAAAAGACGCTACGGATGACGAAAAGGGTAATTTGGGAGGACTTGAACGTACCGAATCTGATAGTGGAAGGCTTTATTACGAATTTGAAGATGACCATTTGTCTCTTGAGGGCTCAATTGATAATCTAGATCTTGAGGATCATAACTTGGAACCACATATTTTGAATTCGGAAGTGGTTTTGGTTAGTGTTGATGGTCATATACTAACAGCACCTATCTCCTCAATTGAGAGGGATATCGATGAAGATGTACAGTTAAGTACGCCTAAGTTTCATCTTGGCCCAGGCCAAGAAGCTGATTTCTTTGAGGATTCTGCGGATTTTACCACAGCTGACGAGGCATGGACAGGTAATCTGAACGTGTTGTCCACTTCATCTGAGGTGGCATCAATAGAAAGCTGTGATGCAGACAACGCTGTTAAAGATAACCCTTGTCAAGTTGAAGAGAACGAGAACGCAGTCAAGCATGAGAGCGAGAGTGGTGTGGGGACTAATACAGAAGCTGGATCCATGAATACTAGAAAAGATGATATTTTCAAGAGTTGTTTGGATATAGCAGCATTAGCCAATCATGATCATGATAAGAATTCTCCATCAGAGACTATAAAAAATGCAAGTCTTCTGCCTGCCAGTGAAAGTGGAGATGTAAACAATGGTTTATTTAAAAATAACGAAGACCTAACTCATTCTAGCTCTTTTAGAAATAACGAAGATCTATCTCATTCTAGCTCTTCTCTTCCTGTTGATGTTGTATACTCAAATTTGCCTGATGAAATTGAGCTTACGAGTGAATTCAACAACGGTGTGGGTCATATTGATTCTGAGAGTTCTTCGGTCTCTTGTTCTGTGCACGATAAAGAGTTAGAGGCTAAAGATCTTATTGGAGAAAATGCCGTTGATGGTTATATAAATTCAGATAACACCTCACCTTCTAATGTCACACATAATGCTGAAGTAGATGAAAATGTCGAAGACTCGTTAACAGTTGAGCAATGTAGCCAACCAGGATCTGAAGATACGTCAGAGTCACCTTCTACTCCTTCTGGGCGTAGGTGGCATCTTTGGCCCATTCCATTTCGAAGGGTCAAAATTTTGGAGCATACCAGCAGCACCTCAACTATTGATGAACTTTTGGTTGATTCATTATCTGTTTCACAGCATCAGCCTATAGAAACTACTCCGACATCCACCAGCGGCAGTGAGAGTAAGCAGTTTTTGAGGATTAATGTTCCGACTAATGAGCAAATCGCTTCCTTAAACCTGAAAGAAGGACAGAATATGGTGGCATTCAGTTTCTGTACCAGGGTTCTAGGAATGCAAAAGGTTCCTGTTTCTTATATACTTGATGTTATACTAGTGATGATCATTTCCTCTGGTGAAATTATCACTTTTGTACTCCAAACTATCGGCTCTTAACATGTAATAATGCAAACCTCTCACTTTCAACAATTTCAGACAATAATCTGTACAAAATCGAACAATTATTATGCAAAGCTAAATACTGAACTTAAAAGCACTCAATAATCATCGTGTACGCATTGTTCGATTATATAGGTGTACTAAAATACAATTTGCTTAACATTGAACGATTAGTACCCAACATTAAATTGATCTTTTGAGCACTCATGAATTTTAAGAGATTGGTTGTCAATTGTTCAATTTGCATGGATTGGTGTCTAAATTGTGAGTTTTAATAGGTTGGTGCTGTAATGGTTTTATATTTAGTTGATTGGTGAATAAGTTCTGAACTTTATTAGTATGGCGTACCTATCATTTAAAGATGACAGATTGGTGTACAAATATGATATTTTCTAATTCCGTTGGTTTCTCATCTATTTCCATATCTCAGTCATATCCTCTTTTTGTAGGTTGATGCTCATATTTACTTGTGGAAATGGAATGCACGAATTGTAATTTCTGATGTTGACGGAACAATTACCAAGTAAGTTTAAACATTTGAATTTGTATCTGTTAATATCACTTTTGTTATCAGAGGAAGAGATAAGAGGCGTCCTGTAAAAACTAATACGATATGGCTCTTTGTGACCAAGGGAATATTCTTATATATATTATAAAAAATCATTTCTTTAGTATCTTTTACTCTTTTCAGTTGGAAGTGGAACCAATGTTTAACTATATGAACCTTAGGGTAGAAGTGCAGATTGTTGTTCAATCTAATTTAACTTATTTCAGATGGGCATATTACAAAATAGTAATGTACATCAACATATATGCAATATTTAAGGCATCGACAAACACCACACATCACAAGAAAGTTGGATACAATCAGGTTAATCAGGACTGCTATTCTCAACCGGAGAGATGAGTTCTAATATATTCTGTATCCTCATGTTATATTTATTGTCTAGTTAGTGGCGACTCAGATTTAGTGTTTTCTTTTATGATTCTATATCGGTAGCACATGGGTTTTAGCAATTCAGAAGAAGTAGGGACAATATTAAGTTCGCTCCTATTTTTTAAATCAAAGATTATAAATATAGTTTGCACTAGGAAGAGTTTCTATCCGTGTATGAACCAGTTAGTGTAGGTTGAAATAAGGCATGATCCGTTAAGATAAATTTTGCTTATGTTGTTGAATAATGATTTACATAATCTTAAACACAACATTTCATACACAAACTATAATAAGATCTCAGCTTATGCTTTTTTGTAGGTCCGATGTTCTTGGTCAGTTTATGCCTTTGTTTGGAAAGGATTGGACACAATCCGGAGTAGCTAGACTTTTTTGTGCTATTAAGGTTAGTTGTCTTTATTTCGATTCTTAATTTTATAGATTCTGAAGGTTGACATTTGTTTTGGTGATCATAATTGTTGATTACTAAACTTTTTGGGGTGGTATTTGTTGGTTTATGAACTTACTTTTTCTTCAGGAAAATGGATATCAGCTGCTCTTTTTAAGTGCTCGTGCAATTGTTCAAGCCTATTTAACTAGAAGTTTCCTTAACAATATCAAGCAGGTAGCTATAACCTCTTGTTTGGTTTTAAACTTTTTATTTGCCATCAGATGCTTTAAGGTTATGATTTACATATTTCTAGTATAGATAAATGGTACGTATCAGTTGTTGAACGAGGTATTATAAGCAAGTGATAACAAATAGTAGGATGTGGAATTTCTTTTTGATTGTTATGCTTCCATTCTTTATGGGCATATGTCGACGTCTCACTTTCTTAGCACTCTTTTAGCAAAATTGTATTCTGTATAGTGCACAATATGATGTATAAGTCAGTGAGTGTGTGTTCTCATGGCTATTTTTCTATCGTAAGAGCACCATGTAAGCTAAATTCTGGTATGTATCTAAGTATATCATATATTGCAGGATGGGAAAGCTTTACCAACTGGACCTGTAGTGATTTCACCCAATGGTCTATTTCCTTCTTTGTTCCGAGAAGGTATAGCTCTCTCTCTCCCTCTCTCTCTCTCTCTCTCTCTCTTTCTCTCTCTCTCTCTATCCCTTCTTTTAGCATTGCTTTCATTCTTGGAACTTTTTCAGTATGCCAATGTTATGTCCCTCCTAAGAAGTATAAAAATAAATTTAACTTCGGAAAGGGTAACCATGTTTATGGTGGTTATAACGAGGTCGGTCAACATGTTAAAAGTATATGATATTTTGATGGAGGTGGAAAAATAACTGTCAAAGTAGTCTACATATTAGCAGGTCTCAAAAAATTAGTAAACATAAGTATAATTGATGCATGTGTTGGACAGTGGAAAAACTAAATTGGGTTTGGTTGGAGCAGTTGAAATCTAAAATCATTAGAAAGTTCTTCTTTTTACAATTGTAGAAACGTCAGCTTTAGCCGTCCAGCCTAGACTAGGTTTATCTGCTTACTAGGCCTAGGCAATCACAGATAATGGAGCCTAAAATAGACAAATCAGTCAAGATTAGGGTATTGAGAAACAGGAGGAGCTTGCAGTGGATTGACATTATCGAGTAGTTGATGAACCAAGATTTGGGTTTTTGGTGAAAAATTGACGTATGACACAATACTGTTTTTGATTAATTCTTAAGATAAGCTGATTATTTGTATTTTATCTTTTTGTAAATATAGATTCTAGTTTCATACATATGTTTTCCTAAAAAGACTCTGTATAACTCAATTGAAAGTGATTTTGAACCAGTATTCTGTTTCTTATCAAAACTAAGAACTAGAAAAAAAAACGCAATGAATTTGTTAGTAATGTTTAAATTTTCACTTTAGTAACAGTTATCAATAGATTGTAATGGCTAAAATCCAGAATTAAATGTAACTTAATAAATATACATAGCTGTCTTGAGTTTACACTTTATGAAAGAAATAGGGGTGATGAGAATGTTGAAGTGAAATATGAGTTTGACCATCATTGAGGCGTCAAAGAACTTAGGACAGGCTTTTCTCTTTTTTGAAAACTTACAATAATCTAATTGATTTGTATTTGGTGAGCGGATTTGAATTTGGTTTGCACTTTTAGTTTGTTCATGAAAACATTAAACATGAACGTGCTTGTTTCCGTTTATAACACATGTTATTTAATATTGAATTCATATATACTACAATATGTCTGTAAGTATAGAATCCAAAGTAAAGGGGAAAAAATGATAATGTTGTTTCACCATGTCGGACCCGTGCCTCCAGGTCTCCATTTCTGCCTTGATCTTGCCTAGCAACTTGTAATTTTTGTAGTTCAAGTACAAAAACAAAACTCTATGTATTTCCAAGCAGTCCTTGTATACTTCTTAATTTTTTTATGAAATTACGAAGTAAAAGTTATGCGTAAACTAAACAAGATAATATATCCCGTGCTATCAAATGATTTCTCCTTTTAATAATCTCTCTTGTTACCTTCCCACAGTTATACGAAGAGCACCTCAAGAGTTCAAGATTGCGTGTTTGGAGGTAAGTTTTCAGAAACATCATCATTTGTATGTCTATGCTATTTGTTTATGTTTAAGTACCTTAAATTTCTTTTCAATCAATTATTTTATCCAGGACATCAAAGCATTATTTCCATCGGATTACAATCCATTCTATGCTGGGTTCGGCAACAGAGATACTGATGAACTGAGTTATAGGAAGATCGGAATTCCGAAGGGAAAAATCTTTATAATCAATCCTAAGGTATATACTTATATATTGTTACGGGTTAACTACAGTTAGAACCATGCAATCACAAATTTTCATCTTTAGTGGACCAGTTAATGGTTTATACGATTAGTGTGCTTTTTTTTAAATTTCATTTTGTACACTCCCGTCACTCAATACTGTCATATTGGATGGTATGTGATGTCACATGGATGTTTTCATGTAGGATTATTTGCGGTCTGTACACCCAACTACACAATTTCAATTTAGTACACAGTTGATGGACAAAGCGATAAGAGTGTACTAAATGAGAAAAAATTGGAAGTGCAGTGAATTAATTTTAGAAGTTGTTAGTTGGGTGTACAAAATCGAATTTTTTGGCAGTAGGGTGTACAGAACTGTTTTTTGACCCTGTACAACCTATTAAAAACTTAATTATTTTAACCGTGATCATTGTTACCAATGAATTTAGAGCTTCGTTTTTTTTCCACTGGTGATTCTGATATTCTGACCAGTTCTTATAATAATAGGGCGAGGTGGCTATCAGTCAACACCGTATTGATGTGAAGTCCTACACCTCTTTACATACTTTGGTCAATGACATGTTCCCTCCTACATCAATGGTTGAACAGGTAAACATTTGGCGACATATTTTAGTTTTTCACTTTGCAGTTTAAAAAGATGGCTTATTTGCTTATAAGTTGTTGCTATATAAATAGATTGATCTAGAACTTATAAGTTTTTAACTATTCATTTATCAGTTGAAATGTTGGGAGCAGTTTTTTTTAATGGTGAAGTTCGAAGCAATTGGTTGTAGCTTATGCACGTTATGTTGGAAAAAATGCACCTTTTTCTACAAATCTACTATTTACTAGACACTTAACTTTATAAGCCATCGTATCGTCATCTAAGATTCGCTTCTTGAACGAGACTAGATATTTAACCCGAGATGTATGCAATTCTCTGGTAACACGATTTATAACCTCTATATGCAGGAAGATTTTAATTCATGGAATTTCTGGAGAATGCCGCTACCAGATATTGACTGAGAGGTTTAAAAGATAGCCTAGCTTATTGAAGTTTATTGTTTTCCATCAAAAGCTGGTATTGTATTATTGTACCATTCATCTTCTATTCAGACGATATACACGTCAAATGTCAATCATTGATTAATAATGGTTTAGACCAGAGCATTACAATAAGTTTCTTTTGGTTCAAATCTAATATCTGGGAAATGTGTCCTCTGATATAGTTAATGAAAACATACTCTGATATACGATAGTTTTGTAACCGCAATTGAATATATAAACTTTTACTCTACCATGGCTTGATTTTATTGTTATTTGCATGGAAAACAGAAGTCCTCATTTTCGACAGTTGTGTATATTCTTTTTCTTTTATTAGTTTTAACTAGAAATTCCCGACTTTTCTAATTTGCTGATCTGCTCAACCCAACAAGTTTGTTGAACAATGGGTCCTGGGATTTGATTAAATCTCTTTAGTAAAGTGAAATAGTTACAAGAAATTCTTTATTAGAAATCCTCTGCACTGCAGCACTAGCATGTCTGAGCAGTTTTCTTGGCTATAAATATATTACGTCCATATATGCACCAAATTTAGTTTCTCATCAGCAGGACAGGCAACGATTTTAAACCTAATACCAAACTATATTTTTTTGTATAGTTAGTCTAACACTACCTTGTTCTATTAATAAATAGTTGTATTTTTTTTTTCAATTTTTATAATAATCCCTAGTTATATTTATTTATAACTTTAAGACAAAAAAATTCTGAAAAAAAGTAAACATTTTTTTTTTTAATTCTCTCTCTTTAAAATGCCAAATAATACCAAATAAACAATTACATTGCCAAACGGTTATAAAAATATGAAAATCAAATTTTTTTAAAAGTAACTTTTAACAAAATGTTGAAATCATTGACTTTACAAAAAAAGTTTTGAAATTTAATAACATTTATTAATAAAAACAAGGTATTGTATAGTTTGAAAAACTATACAAAAAAGTATAGTTAGACACCCCTATTGTAATCTTAACGAATGGACTGTAAAAGAATGTAGAGCTGTGGCCTCTCTTAATTGTAATGTAAGAATGTTTGGGTAAAGCAGTTTCTTCTAGATCTTGGCTTTTGTTTACCCTTTTAGCAAGTTGGCTTTTGTTCTTCCCGGTAAACCAGTTCATCGTGAATTTATACTAAATATATAAAAGTAAATTATCATTTCTTTCGAGAGCAGAGATAATATTGAGTCATTTACACAATCTGTGTGTATGTTCAACACCAATTAGCCGACATTCTCTCTAAGACGGTAGGAAAAGATCAACTTCACTACCCGAAGTCAGGCTAGTACTGATGTCCAACTTGAGTGGGCATGTTAGATACAAGTAGGGTGATTTGTAAATTTTCCTGATCCTTGTGGTATTTGTGTATTTTACGATAGTTCTACTGTCACAAATTTAAGTTTTGTGGAGCTTTGTGTAATAATTAGAATTTGGGCTGGTAGATTGTTTGCTGGTGGCTACCGTTAACTTTCTAGTTTCCATCTGTGTTACTGTGTATAAGTAAGCTAATCTCCATTTCTCTTTCCGTAGAAGCTCTCGCTCATCCGATCACGGTTATCCATTTTTTGCTAACAACGAACATTTTTTTAAGACCAAATTGTATCAAAATGAATGAAATGGCCTTGTTATAGACTTAATAGTTTGAGCTGTTAGAATACTGAACAAGTAGCTTAAGCAATAGTCGAGTTGAGTAAGGCCAGATATGGTCTCATCCATTGGGTACATCAAACTCTTACAAGAGAATTGGCGAAAATGTAAATGTAAAAGTTTTGTAAAATTATGACCCGGGTTCAACGCCTATGAAGTACCAACCAGTTCAGCATCGACGGTCATTTCCGAACACTAAATAAGTTTGTAAGCATCTAATATTTGTCCTTTGATATTAAATGATACTGTAACTATACATCAAAACTTCTATAAAGTATAAACACGTCCATTTATACATTTCCCAGTTCGAGGATCTCCTATAAAAAAATAAGAAAGAATTTGCCCACAAACGGCAGTTTTTCTTCTTTCAATCTCTTCGGTGATTACATATGAAATGTGATGTCAGATAGCATAGATAGGGTTCACTTCGGCCTCAGAAATTTCCGAGGGCCGCCACGAGTTGGTCTCCGCCCGCAACAACTTCTCTCTTTTCCTCACTTTCCTCTTTCTTTTCGACTTCACTACATAGTAAGTCATCGAACCAAGAACAACAGTCATTATAACAGCTCCAATAACCGTAACCAAAATAGCTGCCCACCTATGATGTCGGCCAACAACAATGTATGAAGAAGCTATAAATGCCACTGTGGTACAAACCGAAGCTAGCCACATTAGCTTATTGATCACCTCCACAACCCTCCTCTCGGATTTCAATTCTTTTCTAACGACAGTAATTTGTACCACGACAACAGCTAATGACGTAAATAAAGCAATGGCATTAGATATAAAGAAAATCTTGAAAGAGACAGTGCTAGCCCTGACAGCAACACCGTTATCATCGTCACCACCAGGAACTGTAAACATAGCAGCAAATGCCACAGTAGCAAAAAGAACTGCGACGACGGTGACTGAGTTGGTGGCATTGATTATCCCTTCCCTGTGGAGCTTCCTCAACTCTTTAGCAATACCTGTGGAAGAATAATATAAATGATTAAAATGTTTTAAATACTACCTGTTCATTTTTTTAGAAGATTGGTTAGTTAACATACTACTAAACATAATCAGGATAGGTATTACCAAAGGGAAGAAGAAGACAGGGAATAATGAAGAATAATATAAATGCTTAAAGCTTGCCCCTACCATGGTATCGAGTTTTTCAAAGAATTGGTAGCTTAACGTGACAGTAACAGAGACTAATGTTTCAAATCTTCGGAACATAGGTAAACGCCTACTTTTAAATTGTAACAAAACAAACAAAAAAAAGGGGCAAGATTTTCCTATTATTAGATTGGCTACAGTGCATGTGACGGGGAGTATTTGATTTTGAAAATAATATAAATTATTAAAAAGCTGTCCTACTACCAGCTTGAGCTTTTAGTACAATTTGTAACATAACAATACCATTCATGTTCTTGTTTGTTTTCCGAGCTTGTTCGAGCTGTATGTGGACGTCTTTTTTTATTTGTGTTACGGTATTTCTAAGTTCATCCCTTGGTTGGTTCAAATCGTTCGCTCTGACAGCACCGTGACGAGACAAACACTCTCTAATCTCAGCTGCTTCTTCAGATAGAGCAAGACCTTCTGCAATGTCGAGGGCAGTTTTATGGTCTCTTGTTAGAGCGTTTACATTTGTATCCCGAAGGAGTAATAGCTCATGAACTATCTGCAATAAACCAAAAAAAATCAGGTTAATACATCTTAAACTTAGTTTCAGAAATGTAAAATGTTCTACTATTTCTTAATATAATTGAAATTAACGAGAACCGAAATGCTGAAATATCACATCGCAAAGTGCGCAATTGCGCACCATTTATTATTTTTGCTAATAATTGAAAATATCTATAAATATTCAACTTTTACATCTTAAACATGTTTTCAACAAGTAACTTTGTACTTTATAATGTTGATTAACATAGAGGAGAGGCAAAGTGTAGAAACATAAATTAACAGAGACGCTTCCAGTTTCTTGATTTTACATGTCCGTCATGTTTCTTGCATTTGCATTATTCTTAACTGTTTTTCGAGATCTATGCAAGCCTTAGCTCACTATACTTTCAAGCAGATTAATTTCCACAGAATCATCTTGCTAGTCTATAAGACTTTTGCTGGATAACTAGGTAACAGAAAAGGTTGTGAGTGAAAAAAGGCAATTACTATAAGTTCTTTCTAATGTTTTAAAAGTTTGTTTACTATTCTGAATATCTTAAGTTGTACTGTAGTTATTCACCTTCCGGACTGTTAGTCCAAAACTAAAATCCATACTTTTTACCGTGTTTATACTGTGGTAAGAAGAATTTGATTAACTAGCCTTATTCCTCCCTTATCTTGTCCCGACAATTAGTTAGGGTAAATATATGCAGATATCTATGTTCCTATGTAGGTGTGTTTGTAACCAAGTTTGGAAACTGAAATACCTCATATCGTTTCTTCCGGGTAGCAACATGTAAAGCCGTATTACCAAACTTATCAGGGAGCATAACAATAGCCGCATCTGCCTGAAGAAGTAACTTAACCACTTCACGGCTTACTCCTTTAACAGCCATATGCAATGCGGTTTGTCCCTTTTTATCTGTTCTTCTAGCTAACTGCGGATCCTTATGTAACAAGGCTTTAACAACATCCTTGTGGCCTTGCCTAGCTGCCAAGTGTAAGGCGTTTTTACCGTTAGATCTCGATACATCTAACAAACTTGAGTCCTTTGAGAGAAGTTCGTTTACGACAGCTGCGTGGCCTCTTGCGGCTGCAGATACGAGTGGCGTCGCATTTGCTTGGCCGATTGTTTTGCTTAGGGCCGGGTCATGATCCAATAGCATCTGCACAATTGCTGCACATAAGTTTGACATTAGTTACATTGGAGTTCCCTTATAGACAAAAAGGCGGTAAGTTGATCGTAAAAAGAAGTATTTTAATTAAGCCGAAGCGAACATAATATGGATACAGGTTGAGACATCACTGTTTAATGCTTAGTTAATGTTTTCAAATATGATGTGCTATTTAACCCGGGTTTAATTCTCAAACAACTCCTCCCCCCTCTCACAGGATGGGTATCCTGCAGTCAAGATCGCTATTTCCTCTGATCCATAATCTAAAAACAACGGCTAAGATCTTATAATATGATTTTGTTTTTTAAATTAGAATTGTTTTAAATTATATAAAAATCACGAATAAGCATAACTTGGGTAGTCGGGCTATAATCTAGATGAAAATCTAAAAGCTCTTCTCCGGAGAATCTTAATAACAAATAGCTTAACCCCAACAAGTAAATGATCATCCAGTATAGAAGGCTAGGATAGACGAATAAATTAAAGCAGGTTGAAAAGGGCCACTCTTTCGATTCTAAATCGTCAAAAGGCAAGAATTGGAACATGTTAATGCATAGTAACACCACAGTTAGATCAAGCCCCTTTGAGCTCCTATTAATTTTTTGCTAAGCTCGTAGGTACAAAAACATCGATATTCACACAATTTTCTTTGACGATATTGGAATAATGGAAGAAGGCTAAAAGGATCAAACAACTCGAAATAATAATCAATACCATAATATGCAATCATATATACCAACTGCAAAACAAATCGGCAGAGCTCAGGTGCAGAATCTAAATTCTACTTAGCACTTTTAACTGTTTTCTAAGCTCAAGACCAAACAACGCTAATAAACAAAAATTAATTGTACTTTAGTAGATCGTTGATCAGCTTTTAAAAGCTTGTACGCCCTAACACTACTCCAACATTTTCGCTTTGAGCGCTACTGGAACATAGCAAAAGAATCAGCCAAATAGAAACTAAACACCGGTAAGTCTACGAATCTCTACGTGTGATTATTGTCCTTGGCTTAATGTACACATAAAATTCATTTCAAAGAAAGAGATCATATTTGAATGCACCGTCAAGTCTAAATAACACAAGACACAAAAAGAAACGTCATGAATAATTAGCCGATTAGACCGCGAGTCTGAATAATGTTATAAAGCATTACTCCTTCCATACCTTGGTGGCCTTTACTGGCAGCGATGTGCAACGGATCAAACCCCGATCTGTTTTTCGCCCCAATCCCATCCCTAGTGGTATACGGAAGCAACTCCCTCACCACGTCAACATGCCCTAACTCAGCAGCAGTGAACAATGCCGTCTCTCCAAGGTCATTCACATCATTTACAATCGCCTCTCGTATTTCTGCCACCTCAGCATCAAACTCGGCCCCGCCGAGCGTCCTCAGCATCTGCTCATCGATCTCACGTAGGATCATCCGTACAGCATCCACATCACCTCTCTGCGCAGCCAGATGGAGCTCCGTGTCGTTGTGCCGCCCAGTCACCTGCCTTACGTATTTCTTCTTGGCTGAGTTTGGCTGGTCCATCCTCTTTCCTGAACCTGCAGCAAAGGCCTTAGATTACACGACAATGTATGTATACATATACAGGGAAGGAAAGCCGAAAAATGGAGGGGCTGATATTTTGCATAGATTTCTTTCATAATATGGAAGGGGATAAATCGTTTTTTTTTAAGATTTTGATCAAAATACATGTATGATCAAAATGGTATGAATTTATGATTACAGTTACTGTCTCGACCTAGCTCTGTCCTGATATATAAATTTATTGTGTATGATCCACTTACCGGAACCTGACATCAGCAGAGCCTTGCCGGAGCTCGAACCTGACATCAGTAGGGCCTTGCCGGAGCTTGAACCTATTTACATACCAACAACAAAACAAAACAAAATTAATCATTTGAATATTTAGTCTAAATGATACTAGTTTCTTTAAAATCACACAGAATTTGACTTGAAACAGTTATGTAAACCTGCTTTTAGTAGGCCCTTTCCGGAGTTTGACAAGACAAGGGCTGGAGAAGTAGATGAAGCTCGAGGTGACGGTGAAGCCAGGCCAATCTCGAGGTCTCTTCCGTTGCCTTTTCGGTTTTAAAAAGGCACAAATTTTAAGAAATAAATACTGTTTATAACCAAAGTTATCTGATGCACAAAAAGTAATCATATGCAATAAAATGGTCTATAACACATGCTTGAATCAGGATAGTAAATAGATGATTACTTGAATATATTCATGCCTACGCCCAGATTAAGAAAAGAAAGGCATATTCTAATCAATTTTGAATCAAGATCATTATTTTATGTTTACCCAAAATGTGATTAAATAAGGCACGTCCACTCCAAAAACAAAAACAAATTTCATTTCAACATCTATATTCATGATTCTTACCTAATTTCAACACAAAAAACGACTCCAAATCATTATCTAATACGCACCCAAAAAAACTTGAGACTTACAAGTCTTGAAAAAGTATACATTATTAATGCATCCAATCAAGATGATCATTTTTTGACTCATCTAAAATGATTTATTAACCAACCAAAAAAGGTCATTTCAAAACATGCTTACCCACAAAATAAAAAAGATAATCAAATGGATTGCCCAAAAAAGCTATATATAAAAATCCTACGAAGAAATAATCACATTGTGTAACTTATCAACAACATTAAATGTACCTTCATCGTTAGAAAAGGATGCCATTGTTGAGAATGTGAATCATGCACAACGAAGGAATATGGATCTTTAATTGGCTTGCATGTAGATATATATAAACATATATTATGTCATTATCTCTATTTATCTATATATTTACATAAACAAGGAGAAATGCCGCGGTACATCGACGGCAACGGTGGTGGTGGTTTAGTCTTGATATATACCGTTCGAGAAAGGCCACCTTCGGCCAAAGCTACAAAATATTTAACGTGTAAATAAATATTTTATTTTTGGTTAAGTATAGTAAATCTGAAAATAGTTCACGGAGTTGTAATTGATATTTTATTTGGTTACCGTAGTTTAAATTAAATGCAACAATAATACCCTCGAGTTTGAAAATGTAAGATATTAGTTCATTCTTCCTAGTAACATTGGAGGGAGGAAACCCATTGAGCTATATAATATATTGCATATTTGGCATTAGAAAAAAAAACTGCAATTTAATTAGTGTTTGACATTTTTTAATCATAAGTGACTTATAACTTAGTTTTATTGAAAAGTCACTTGTTACCTATTTTAACTTTTAAGTGAGTTGTAGATATACAAACACATTCTATTAGAATTTTTTATTTTTAAAATATTTAATTTAACATAATTCTAAATTATTTGTAATCTTCTAAGTTATAGTTTTTTTTTCAACTTCATTAACTTATTTTTCAAATAATTTACTATTAAAAATGGTAAAACTTATTTGATGGATATTAAATTTGAATATATGACATAAAACGAGGGAAAACTATGTGTTTTTTAGTTTATAAAAGGCCTCGTTTTCGAGAAAGGTCTAGAGCCCCAAATCTAAAAAACCGGCAATTTCTCTGATTGGATTTTAAAAAATATACAATCAAATGAGACTTTCAAACAACCTAACATATATATATATATATATACTAGTAATCGTGCCTCACGCTTTGCGTGTGAGACGCGTAATGCGATAAAATTTAGAAAATAAGTGTAGTTATGATACAAATATTTGGAGAATAAAAAAAAGATAAAAGTATAAGATAAGAAGACTCAAAAGAATTTTGAGAGATTAAATAGGGATAAAAAGTGTTATTAGTTATTACTTTTTCTTTATTTTTTATGATAATATGGTATTGTGGTAATTAATAAAAAAGTGTAAGAGTATTTTTAGGAAAAAATGGTAAAATTTGACAGACTCAACAAATATTGGGTTGACTTATTATAATAGTATAGATGTGCGGATTATCTTGTTCCCCTAGAAGCGGAAGATCAACAAATTCACATTTTATGATTGAGAAATAGACAATATAAATAAAGTCACAAGAATAAATTAAAAAAAAAGTTCTAACTAATTAGCTATCAACGATTTTTTTTTTCTATATAAAACTTAAGTATATAGGGGAAGGGGTGGAGGACTGTAAGCTTTTAAGACTACTATGACTGCTAAATCGTGTCCATTAGATTGGTAAAATTTTAATGGTCAAAATTAGTAACAAAACTCTAAACAAAAGTAAGACATCTTTGTTCCATATAGAATAAAAAGAACTTAAAACACTACTCCCTTGGTTTATATTTATTCTCCGCTATGAAATTACGTTCAATTTTAACCGGTCAAGAATTTGTATTAAAATTGTCGGAATGAAATTTTTCAAAAGTCGATCAGATAGTTTAAATGTTAAATTTTATGATTAAATTTTTAAAAAAAATATTTCGACAATTTTAATAAAAGTTATAAACCGGTCAAAATTACACGTAGTTTCGTAATGAACAATTAAATTAAAACTATTTCTTAAGACCACCTCCCCCTAACGGAAGAAAAGATGAGAAGATAGAATTATGATCCTGTTGTAGGATATTATTGGACTATTGGGCCTTACTCATAGTGGGCCTATCTTAGGCTTTCCTAGCATATGTAACCCTACCTTCTATTATATAAAGAGAGTTAGGGGGTCTCTTGATGTAACTCTCTCTACACTTATCAATGAAGAAAGACGACTCATTTATCTCTCTATACTTGTATCTCCATATCTATATATCTAGCTAATATGTCACACAACACGTTATCAGCACGTTGCTCGCATAAATAGGATATACGCTCGCGGAGATTGGAGATTTTGGGTAAACGCACAGATATTGAGTACATATAAATCTTGAGATTTAACCGGGTTTTATCGGATTATTGTTAAATCGACCTTCCCAATATACCATGTAAAAGGTACACAATTATTAACCATGTTGAAAAAAATAAAAACAGACAGCACATGATTACGATTACATATAAATTCTCAAGCTGTGTTAATAAAATTGCATGCTATGTTTGACTAGTAAACAAACAAATTGTCTAACGGTATCTAATCAATCAATCACGTTGAGGATCTTTATACATACTATGATTGAATATTGGTAGTATGAGTTACAGATTTATATGTATGTATTAATACCATGTTTGTACATCACCAACTGTTATTATGCATGTTATCAATAAATAAATAAAAAGCAGGTACTTACAGTGGTTAAGTTACATGATGATGCTATAAAATAGGAATTTAAGTAATTGCTTGTTTTTTTGCTAAAGACTATATAGCCTACTGTAACTTGTTACTTGTGTAAAAAAGTGTGTAAATACGTGGTTGGAGTACTTATTAATGTAATTAGTCAATTACCATGAGTTAATATTTAATTCCTTTCATGATATAATGAATCTTGTGAATTACCATGTATGTAACTTGCGTATATATTGTAAATTGGTAAATAAAATATATTACGTACATAAATGATTTAGTTACCATGTATAGAACTTACACATATAGCAATAGAATAATTAAATATTGACTAAATCTTGCTAGTGTAAATTGGTAATTACTAATAAATTCTAGATTGATGATAATCTTGATTAATTTGATTTCCTTATTAGGAAATATATATTGCAATATATATGCTAATCATGCAAACAGGTACAATCTAAAATATTAGTTAATCATGTACTAATTTATTTATTGCCATGTACACATATGTATAATATGGTAATTTGCGAAATCATATATTTTCACATTTAAGTTGGAAAAATTATGAACCTTCCCCAACTAGGCTCACCTATTTGGATACGATGTCTAGGAAAGATATAGGCGGAAGTCGATATCCTAATAAGGTCGGGTTTTAAGTGGCATTCGTGCCCTCCACCCTCACCGTCTTTCCTGGTCGTTTTTCAAGTAGAGCTACCGAAAGGGGTTGACTAAATAATAATTTCCCCGAGTGTGTTTATATAGTGATGTATGTTTCGCCGAATTGGTGTCTCAGTATCGACCCGTCGTTCGATCAATGAGAACCAATTCACATTAAAAGCAAAACTAATGTTTTCGAACCTGTCGTTTCGAAAAAAAAAGTTTGTGCTTGTGCAAACCATAAACATATAAACCAGTCGTTTTATATGATAAATAATCCAGAACTCCCAACACATGTTGGATGCCATCTATGATGAGAAAAATCGTAAAACATACTTGCGAAATGACTGTTTAAACGTTGATTTTAATCCGTCACCACATGTTACTCACCCTGATGTGTGAAAAATGTGATGCCCAAATTTTTTTTGGATGCCATCTTTGATGAGTAAAACACGAGTTTGTTGTTACTAGCGAGATGAAAGATAAGACGTTGATGATATTCCGCCGCCACATTTGAGACGTGATGACGTCTATGGTGAGCAAATGTCTGAAATTGACATATTGGAGCAATACTTCACCAAAATACTAGCTTGGAAATTGTATTCCATAAGCTGTATCGTGAATTTATATTCACCATGTTCCTTTATCGCCCATATGTTATTGGATAAGAAAATTACCCCGGTGAGTAGTTTTAATCCTATTGGGTCAATGGCGAATTGTTTGCCTGATATTAATGCTCTTCGTGTATAATTTTTTTTTTTCACGAATCGAGAACCGAGACAAGTGTTATTTGTCTCGAACTGTCGTGATCCCGATGAATCGCTTAGCCAAGAGAGATTTTAGACAATCGTCAAAATCGAAAACCTGTGGCTCCAAGACAGTAATTGAAAGGAACAATATGGGCCGTTGTCACAAAGTAAGAGATGATGCTCAAGGAGCCAACTCTATGCTATAAAGACAACGGTCATGCACGGTTACTCCTTAAATAGTTCACAACTATTATAAAGGTGGAAAAACCGATGCTAATGTGGTTAAAGTTAATTGAAAGGAAACTATTGAGACCCCCGATTTTGTGGCTCAAATGAGTTTGATACCTTTCTTTACTGATTTTGATAAATCATTGAGCCATTTTTTCGCTCATCTGGATTATGTTTTCCATTTGGATTATTATTTTTCCATTTGGACCATACTTTTGGATTATGGTTTGCCTGTTTATGAAATTTCTCGAAATAATTTAAAGTGTTTTTTGAGCAAATTCTTTTGACAAATGTGACCAAACTTTAAATTATGAAATTTTAGGCAATACTTGTGGTGTAGTTGGTTTTCTAGAAATAGTGGGTAACAGTGTACCACATAATTTCACCAACTACTTGCCTAAAAGTGTACTCAGTGACAGCGATTCTGGACCTGTCGTTCCAAATCGAAATCTTTGGTAAAGCCAAATTGATTTGTAAAATATGAGGCGTTATACTCCTATAGGTCCTGTCGTACCTTGTTGAGTTATAAAATATTCGAGAAAACCAGCGTTATCTGGTAATAGCTCATGAAAGAATTAAAATTTCTTTACATAGCCTCCATTCAATACGATCAAAAGCGTATTTTAGAGGAGTTGAAATGTCTTTCAAGTGGTTGCTACCACATTCTTTAAAGCATTTAAAGTTACCTTATCATTTCGCCTGTCGTCGAATGATAAATGATTTAGATACTAAGACATGATTGTCTGTACTATCATTCGCCTGTCGTCGATTGATAAGAGCATTTTGATATTGTGGCATTGACCGGATGAGATATTCCCGGGTCAAAAGACGATAGTTGATTTATAATCGCATCGCATTTGGATTCTCTTTGAGGATATATTTCGTGATTAATCCGAAATTAATGCCACTAATGCTCACTTTGAAAGACTAGTATGTGTAAAGATCACGAAATGAACTCGTAGAATTCTTGTAAAGAATTGAAGGAGTTATTGTGGACTTATCCAACCATAAGACGGACCATAAATATAAATGGTTATGGTTGATGCATCGACAATAAGGTCACATGATTATTGTTGTCCACATAAATGCAGCACTTTCCAAACTTTTAGCCCTATCATTAAGTTGATGGCTCATGATCCGGATTATCCTGAAAAGTCTAGTCGACTTGATAATTCCGAAGAGTAAGAATCGAAATTTCGATTTGAATTACTTGAGTTTGGAAATTGAAACTGAACATCTTGTCGATTATGTTCAGACCCAAATGGACTCACGGAAAGTTTGATGATGCGATTGTAAATGATTGCACGCACTTCTTGGTCTTGCGCACCAAGATTTATATTTCCGTGTGGGGTTATGCTATTTTGCTGCATTGGTCCGTCATGAGGCCCATAGACACTCAAACACCATATGCGTACCAGCTGGTTACTGGTTATGAGCCAGAAGTCTCATATTAACGCGTGTTTGGAGTGCTAAATTAATATTTTGATTGAGCCGCTATAGCGTTCAAAATATGGACCTCTGAAGGGGACATAAGTCGATTATGAATCCCCTGCCTATCATTTGATAGAATAACCTTGGGAAGCGATCTCTTTATCGCATGATATGCGAAAGTGACATCGCTAAGACTGTTCTCCCCATCGTTAAGGGGAGATTTGCACGTTACTGTTGATAAGGAACGACGTGAAGTAACGTGGCATAACCCACTCAGTCTTAGCTTGATCCCCAAAACTGCACTTAGTGATAAGTAAGTGCATAGACTCCCTCAAGTCTAACTAAATGCCAAACGCATTTAATGACTTTATGAGATGTCACGAGATCATTTATACCTGCTGCAAAATGCTTGCAAGGATAGACGTCCCTGTCGGACGCCGTGTTCCTGTCGTAACACGTTGCTTTGGCCGAACCCGCCAAGCAAAGGACGCTGCCGTCGGCCGTCAGTCTGTCGTCCTTCCCAAGATATGAGGAAGTTGACCGGTTCTTAATTCGTTCAGTCCCAGAGGTGGTGAACTGAAACTCGTTCGTCGCACGAGATTATAAAGGATCAAGGAGATGTGTGATTTCCTCCTCATCCTAAGAATCTCAAAATATCTGTCGATCATGATATCTTAGACGATATTGAAGCAAAACGAGACTGTCATTGATTACTTGTTCATATATTCGGTGACGACTGATAATATGAACAAATTATGATAGGGAGCCATGTACCGTTGCCTGAAGTCAACGTAGAATAGACTGTACTAATGGAAACTTGCAATCCAAGTAGACTCCTTAACGAAAGTGTGTTCGGACCTGTAGTTCCAACACCACCAATGTTAAACGAGTTCGTTTATTTGGTTATTCATAAGGAAAAGTGATGAGAATAATGAGATTGTAGAATGCTCGCCTAGTAGCGCAAGGCTTCTCTCACACCTTGGAATTGATTACGAGATGGTTGATTTACTCGTAATGGACATTATACCAGTTTAGTAGTTTCCGAAAAACTGAGTATGCAGCCATGAATGTGGTCACGGTTTTATCTCTATAGGGATTTAGACAAAGCGATATAGATGAAGGTCCCTGTGTGACTTCATAATGCTTAAATCAAGTAGTTCCTGACCACGGAACACGATCTCAATTAACTGAGACGTTCACTATATGGATTAATATAATCCGAGCGGATGTGGTATACCGCCTAAGTGAGTACTTGATTAGCTTGGGATACTTGAACAAGTATTATGCCCTTGCGTGTTTTATTACGCGATCCATTTTTGGATTTGCCTTCGAGATGAAGGATCTTGGGAAGAAACGGTAGTGACTCGGCCTGATGATCGACTCCCGTAAAGATTGAATCTAAGTCCATGATTCAGACTACACCCAGAAGGTGTTATGACGTTGTATTCATCATGACGCTAAGTCGTCAGATTCTCCCATGATCGTTCGATCACTAGACATTGATATAGACCCATTCCGTCCCTGATGTGACGATGAAGAGATATTGAACCATGATGTTCATATCTAAGTACAATAAGCGCATTATTGTACTTGGTCTAATGTGCTAGGACGAACATCTCGTCTGCTGTGAATGGTATAGCTCGACACAGCATCGTGCTAACACGCTGCCATCGAAATGGCATAAAAGACATTTTCCCATTACCTTAAGGTAACTGTGGATGAGGGCTTGTCTTATCCCATTTGCGTCATCGAGTGTAGCTACCCCCTTCGGTACTCGAATTAACGCAACCTTTTTTCGGTTATACCGATGCTGGTTACTTATCAGACCCGCATAAGGGATATTCCTAACATGGTATGTCTTTACCATTAGGAATAAGGCGATATCTTGGAGGTCTTGGAATGACTCCAAGTGAATCACTCTGATCTATTCGTGCTCTATGAGACGACTAGAGAGTGTATATGACTTCGAGCTAGTATTAGTCATATTTGAATTACATATGTTCTGTCTCACGATCCAGATAAAACACTTGTCATAGAAGACAACTTGTTGTTATTGATCAAGAGAGACATGACTACATTATGCTATTTAGCGTTTCTCGCCGAAATTAATTTTCACAAATGAAGTTTAAGAGCATCCAGTTGAATGCTCGTTCTATTCCACGTTAGATTTTCTTGCATCCAGTCGTATGTAAGTAAATGAGGCATCCAGTCGAATGCTCGTTTTCTTTCTTGAAATATGAAATCTTTGCACCCAGTCGTGTGCAAGTGAGGGGGAGCATCCAGGTGAATGCTTATTGCACTAATTACTACTTAGTCGAAATCCTCGCACCCTGTCGTGTGCAAGTGAGGGGGAGCATCCAGTCGTATGCTCGTGTACTCTTTTTGTCCTTAGACCAAGGTTTTTTTCCCACTGGGTTTTCCTTGGCAAGGTTTTTAGCGAGACACGTTCCCATCTTATCTCACTTAAGATTGCCGAAATTAGGGGGAGTATCCTGTTGTATATTTCTTACCACTGTGTACTCTTTTGTCCTTCGACTAGAGATTTTTCCCACTGTGTTTACTCTAGCAAGGTTTTGATGAGGCACCTGTTTTGTGGTTGATCCCTACGACTACCATTGTTGCACTCTTTTTCCTTCGACTAGAGATTTTCCCATTGGGTTTGCTCTGGCAAGGTTTTGATGAGGCACACTGTTTTGTGGTTAGTTATTTACATGATATTTCGGCCTATATCATTCGGCTACACAGTTTCTCCTAGGTACCGGTTTTGTCCCACACTGGGTTTTCCGGCCCTAAGGTTTTTATGTGTTTAGCACTGCGAATGAACTCGACTCAGATCGACTGCATGAAGACGAAGAATTCAAGACGTCCAAAGGGGGAGTGTTGTAGGATATTATTGGACTATTGGGCCTTACTCATAGTGGGCCTATCTTGGGCTTTCCTAGCATATGTAACCCTACCTTCTATTATATAAAGAGAGTTAGGGGGTCTCTTGATGTAACTCTCTCTACACTTATCAATGAAGAAAGACGACTCATTTATCTCTCTATACTTGTATCTCCATATCTATATATCTAGCTAATATGTCACACAACAGATCCAATATAATCAAAACTCACTCAAATGTTTTTGAAGAGATTTTCCATCCAAATCTATAGATTTAAACCGTTTCCAATTTAATATTAAATCATCTCTGAAAAAACTTATAATTAAAAAAATCAAATGGTTTTTTCCTTGTAACACAAATGGAATAATCTATTTTTAATCAAAGATCAAATCCCAGTTGAATTGGGGGATTTTTTTATATAATACAAATGAAATAAAGTAACTATTTTCAAACCAATCAAACCCATTTAAATTGAGTATAACCAAGGTTTATCAGAGATCAAACCCATTTGTAAGAATTGAGAGAGGCACAAGTGGATTCATCTACCATCTCTTACTTTACTTTTCACATAAAAAGAGTAATGTTTTAAGTATTTCTTTTTGGCACAGAGGTGTCTTACTTTTGTTTAAAGTTTTGTTACTAATCTTGATCATTAAAATTTAATCAATCTAATAGACACGATTGAGCAGTCATATTAGTCTAAAATTTTTGCAATCCTCCACCCCTTAGCCAACAAATTTTGAATGATTAAATTACACAATAAATAATTTTCATTTGTGTCGTCAAATCTTAAGATCTTGAATGTAGCTTTATGATTTAAAGAAGAACTATTAAAGCAGTTACATTGAATGTATATTATTTCTTCTTAATTAATGTCATCCATGCCCTTACCAAATATAAAAGGTAGTCTCCATGAAGATACTCTGCTAATTAATATAAATGCTAAAGATTACAAACATACGTTACATATCTAAACCGGATCTTAAGAATTAAGATATTTTCTATATAAAGGTCTAATAAACTTTAGTTTAGACAGAGAAGTCACTGCTATATTAATGACCCATCGTAATTAAGATGAGACAATTTTTCATACCGTGCCTCGTTTTGCTCCTTTGCGTTAATTGTTCACACATTAACGCCTCGGGTATTTTCAGAAAAACAATAGAGTTCATCTCTAGTAATGTTTCTGACGTGATACAAGTTCGTTGCCAGGATAAAAATCATGATTTGGGACTTAGAAACATCCCTATGTATGGAGAGTTTAATTGGTCTTTTAATACGATTCCGATTATTGATAAGACGCTCTATTTTTGTCATTTCTATTGGGGTTCAAAACAACAAGTGTTCGATGTTTATAATCGGAGGATAGGCAATCAATGTGTCGACTACGACGGAGAAATCATGAGATGCTATTGGGTTGCTACGAAAGACGGTTTCTTTTTTGCTCATTATTTTGAATTTAAAAATATTACTAATTGGGAGAAGAGACATGATTGGTATTAACTAATTAATACCCCCACCATGTTATTCACTTTTGGATCCATCCTCAAAGTGATAAAATGCAGTATTGCTTAATCATGTTCGAGTTGTTATGAAATAATACAAAGTATTGTGCTAGTTATATTTAGATTAATGAACAAATGATTTCATTTTCTAAACAGCTGCAGCAGGTACTAATTACAAGGAGCATATGGGTTCTGAAATATAACCAATTTGATCAATATTTTGGTAGGTTTTTTTTATCTAGAAGAAAATTTCATCGATGCAAAATAAAATAAAAAATATGTTCTGATGAAGCTAGTGTCGCTAATATTTTCGCTACTAAAATACCAGACCATTTAATTTTCTTTAATATACCTTTTAATTCACAACACAAATTATAATCTAAAATTCGTGCATATATTCTGTCATCTGTGTGTTGCACTTGACTCGTAATGCCTCTATAGTTCGAACGAGATATTAACAATATTGTTACCTACTAAGCTCTAATTAACGCAAAAGCCCAGTTAGCACGCGAAGGTGTTTTGTCGAATGTCGACTCATAGTGAGATGTTTAAATTCAAGCAACTTTCAAATTAAAGCTCAAGTCCATTAATACATCTTAAACTTTGAATATTCTGTGTGGATATACACAATTAAATTTCGGGTTAATTGCAAGTTGCAACCAAATACAATGTTAGATATACTTCTTTGTTAAAATAGGTCAATTAACCCGAAACATACAGTAAATAGTTAAATATTTTTTAAAAGACACATTCTTTAATTTCTTGTAAATAAAAGTTGGAAAATGATACAAAGTGCCCCGGGGGCACTTGATAAGTAATAAATACTCATATGCTAATAAATGCTAATCACTAAGCATTGGTTTAATTTGTTGCAGTGTATTAATTACAATAAGAATGCTTTTAATATTATTCATGGAGAATGTAAATAGACAAATGTAAATTTATGTGTAAACTGATGTGTCGATATATATATATAATGCATTAATAAATGTAAATATATACATGTGTATATATGTATATATATTAGTAATACTAAGATGTAATAAAAAAATTAATTTAATTAATATTTAAGTTTATATTAGTTCCAAATATGGTTCTATATTTTTATTTAGGTTTTTATTGAGTTGTATATATAGTTTATTTTTTAGTTTTACCATATTATAATTGTAATTAAAAAATAAATAAATTAACTATAAGTAAATTTTATTTTAATTAATAATTAAGTTTATGATAGTCTCCAACTATGGTTCTATATTTTTATTTGAGTTTTTATTAGGTTGGAATAGTTTTATTTTACCAAATTATAATTTATTGTCTTATTAATTAAAAAAAAAGTGAACACCAACGTTACTTATAGGTGATAATAATGAAATGAAGCATTTAATGCTATACTATAACCCAACGTTACTTACAGGTGATGATGAAATGAAGCATTTAATGGTATTAATTATAATTCTTAAACTAGCTAGTGATATTTTGTTGTTCTCTATAAAAATTATTACAATAATAAATGTTTGTAATCTTCTACCCTTATTCTCTATTTCTTTCTGTGTCCACTTGCTTATTTTCACTCAAATTTTAATTTTTCACAACTTATATCGCAACTTTATAAACTTTTATATTATATTGTATTCAAATTTTAAAACATTTGGACATAATATTGTTTTAGACAATTTTTTTAATATTCAATGTTTTGTGTGAATTTTCTTTTAAAAATAATTATTGGAATGTATTGATACATGTATTATAGTAATTGTACAATTTTTTTCAAGTTTTTTAGAATTTTTTTTTAGATAAAATAAGCAAGAAGGCACGTAAAGTGATAGAGAAATGAGATAGAAGATTGTTGACACTCGGTAACATCACCGATAAAAGTTATTGGAGTTATATACTTTATCAGTAGTATTTCACATAGGTGATTAATATGTTTGGATCATGTTTATTCTTTGCATTGATGAATATTAATTAATCATTGCACAAAATGGATAACGGGAGTATATGTAAGTAAATAAATAAACATCTAATTCCCAATAATAAGGAAGATAGACGAAGACCATAGTTTGAAATCACACTTTTTGTAATGTATTTCTATGTAGATCGATTGATTGGATGAGATTAATAAAAGATGAAATGGATTACAAATTCGAAGAGTATGAGGAAAAGATTGTGTCATGTTTTGATGACTTCGGAGATAGTCCAAATATTATATCTCATATGTTATATCCTATTTTGTGCCTTATTTATTTTTTAACCTAAAATTATTATTTAAAAAAAATACTATAATTAGAAGGAGACATTTATCAATACATTTCAATAATTTATTTCTTACGAAAAAATCAAATATATTTTATTTTGGAATTAAAATACGAACTAGTGTAACTTAATATGAAATCTAAAAAAAATAATGTAACTCAGCAATATGTCATAATATTATGAAATATGTCTAGAATACGTTGTAAAAGAATAAAAACATACACAAAAAGTTTTAAAAAATACAAAATTTGAGCAAAAATAACTAAAGAAGTATGAAATATTGGAATACAAATTAAGTTAGATGATAGAAGATTTGAACAACCCACTAGGACTAGCCTAGTGGGCTAGAACTCGTACTCTCAACTAGGAGCTACAGAGTTCGAATCTTACTAAGGGGTATGAGTGAAATCATTTGATCCCCTTAATAAGTTTTAAAAAAAAGAAAAAAAAAAGATAGAAGATTTGAACTCTTTTACAAAAGAATATTTGGACTCCTTTACAAAAGAATATTATATTTAATTTTCAGATTGTAAATTGAAACTTTTAACCTACAAAATGGGCATATATGGACTCAGTTAGGGTCGTGTTATAGACTCCGGTTGCCTAGCAGACTAGCAGCTCCATAAATAAACAAGAATACAATTTTTTTATTTATACTTCGAATTTAGCTATCAACAACTATTTTCTTTTATTTAACTTAACTCTCTCACAATACAGTATAAATCATTTTACTTGTGCCATCAATTTTTTTTCCAAATAAGTAATATAACCAATTAAAGTAGCTTTACGATTTAGTACATAATATTTGTACTAGTTACATCGAATTCATATATATATTTAATGTCATTATTAAATAAAAGAGGTAGTATCTAGTCTCTATGAGCAATCACTTGATACTAAATATCGAACACAAATTGAATCTGGTACTGAAAAACGCTAATAACTACAAACATACTTAAACCAGAACTTAAGATATTGTGTATATATATATATATATAAACGTGTAAACTATAGTCTAGACGCAAAAAGGTACTACTAAAACATAGAATTACCCATCATTCCATCAATATAAGATGAGACGATATTTCATACCGTGCCTCGTTTTGGTGTTTTCCGTTGTTTGTTCACATAGTAATGCCTTTGGTATTTTCAAAACCACAAAAGTTTTCATCTCTTGTAAGGTTCCTGGTGTGATACAAATTCGTTGTCAAGAAAAAAAAAACCATGATTTTGGACTTGAGGAACATCACTATGAGGGGATAGTTTTAATTTTTCATTTACTTCAATTCCGATTTTTGGAAAAAAAAAAAACTCTATTTCTGTCATTTCTATTGGGGTACGTACAACACAACAAGTGTTCAATGTTTCTAACAGTAAGATACGCTATCAATGTTTCGACAACGATGGGTCTACCGTAAAATGCTGTTGGGAAGTTAGGTCAGACGTTTCTGTTTTAACAATGTAAATGGTATTACTGAATGGGAGAAGATATATGCATGATTGGTATTAAACTAATACCCCCACAATGATATTCAAATTTGGATCCATCCTCAAATGTGATAAAATACAGTATTCTTCGATCATGTATTCATGTTCGAGTTGTTATGAAATAGTACAAAGTATTGTGCTACTTATACTTAGATTAATGCACATTTCATTTTGCTAAACAGTTGCAGCAGGTACTAATAAGGAGCATATGTGTTCTGAATTAGAACCAATTTGAGCAATATTTTGGTCGATTTTTGGTCTCAAAGAATTTTTTTTATCTTATAAAAAATAATAAAGAGTAACAAAAAATAAGTTCTGATGAAGCTAGTGTCACTAATATTTCTGCTACTAAAATACCAGACTTTTTTTTAATGTACTTCTTAATTCATATTACAAATTATAATTTTAAATTCGTGCATTCTGTTTTTTGCACTTGACTCGGAATGACGCTAAAGTTTATATGAGATATTAACAATGTTACCTATTGGCTAGCTAGCTACTAGGCTCCAATTAGTGCTTTTTTCGATCGAGAATGATATTGTTTTAACTCAGACAACTTTCTAATTAAAGCTAAAGTCCATTATAGACATCTTAAACTTTGAATATTCTTCGTGGATATACACAATTAAGTTTCGGGTTAGTTGCAAGTTGCAACCAAACTCGATTCTAGATAGTTCTTTGTCAAAAAAGGGGCTTGACGAACGAACCACCTTTTGTTCACGATCGTTCATTAACAACATTAGTACATGTGTTTGTAATTCCCCTTGGTTCAAATCTCATCCATTACATCTTCTTTTTTTTACAATTATTTCTTATGAAACAGAAATAAAGGCTCAGAAATGAAGGGTGATCGCATAAGTTTGAAATAACGTGTAATGTTTGATGTAATGACGCTCAATTTAAATCATAAAATTTAGAACATAATATAACAATGTACAGTAGAATCTCTCTACATGAATAACCTCGGCACCGAAATAAAATGTTATTATAAGAAGATTATTACTAAGTAGAGGTTGATATATAAAAAAAAATACTTAAATAAATGTTCCGCATAATAAAAAGTACATGCATACCTACTTTAACTAATTAGCATAAATTTTCAATAGACAAATACATGTATATATGTAACAAGTTAAATACATAAATCCAAAAGAGTTGGAAAGTCACGAAACTAGCATATTCATGAATTTAATAAAATTTAACTAAGTACATATGTATTTGAAAAATTAAGTACATTTATTTAGAAATGTGGAATTAGAAATGTGGAAAGTCGTCTAAAAGTTTATCTAAAATTTTTTTTTTTTACATGTATAAATATTAGGTATAATTTTACATGTATTTTAAATCGTCTTAAATTTAATGTAACGACATATATATAATTTTACACATTTATGTAATTTATTCTTAAATAGAGGCAAATTTGTTAAGGTGAGACCATAAAAAAATAAAAAAATATTACAATATGGAGGTTATTCTTATTTTGAATTGCCACGAATTGGGACCGAACATTTTTATTCCTATAGGGAGTTTATTCCTATAATATAGAGTATTACTATAGAGAAGGTCTACTGTAATATAATATTGATGTAATGACGGTCAAATATTGTCAGAAAAATATCATAACTCAGAAGTTGATAAAGTTGTCACTAAACAACTTATCATAAAATTAGTCGTCAATGTGTAGATATATTTTTTTATAGCGTAAATGCATTTTGTTTGTCTTTTTAAACTAAGAAACTTAATGTTAATAAAAAATAATACTATTTTTATTTGTAATATTTTAGGTTTGTAAAAGTTTTATTTTAACTTTAATACTTTTTTTTAATACTTTTACTATTAAATTTGAAACCTAATTTGATGCATTATAAAATTTACAAATATAACATAAGATTAAGGAAAATTTATGTATTTTTAAAAATATCACAATCAAATTAGAGTCTTGGGCCAAGCTAACATTTTTTTTTACTCTGAATGTTATTCATGCCCTTACCAAATATAGGAAGTATAAGTCACTATGCAAATCACTTGATACTAAACATCGAACATACATTGAATCTGGTACTGAAAAACGCTAATCATTACAAACATACCTAAACCAGAATTTAAGATCTTGAGTATATAAACGTGAAACTATAGTCTAGACACAAAAGGCACTGCTAAACATATAATTACACATCATAAGATGAGACGATCTTTCATACCGTGCCTCATTTTGATCCTTTGCGTTGTTTGTTCACACACCAATGCCTTTAGCTTTTTCAAAAGAACATGGGTGATGATCTCCGACCATGTTCCTGATGTGATACAAGTTCGTTGCCAACAAAAAAATGACGATTTTGGACTCAGGAACATCACTATGGGGGGATGGTGGAATTGGTCATTTGTTCCAATTCCGATTATCGGAAGGAACCTCTATTTCTGTCATTTCTATTGGGGTGCAAAACAACAAGTGTTCGATGTTTATAATAGGAAGATGGCCAATGATTGCGTCGACAACGACGGATATACCAAACAATGTTATTGGGACGTTAGGCCAGACGGTTTCTTTTTTACTCGTGATACTATTAATAATTGGGAGAAAAGATATGACTGGTTGTATTAATTAATACGCCCACCATGTTATTTACTTGCGGATTCATCCTCAATGTATGATTAAATTCAGAAATACTTAATCATCTTGGAGTTATTATACAATAATATAAAGTATTGTACTAGCTATATTATTAATGTATGAATTATTTCATTTTCTAAACAGTTGCAGCCTCAGGTACAAAACATGCAAAGAGCATCTGTGTTCTAAATCTGAACCAATTTGATCAGAGTGTTTCGGTGGGTTCTGGTAAAATTTCATCCATACAATATATAACAAAAAGTAACTAAAATCATGTTGTGATGGAGCTAATGTCAATAATATTTCCGCTACTAAAATATCAGGTCTTTTATCTTGGCAAATGATAACTTATATATATATGCATGCCCCCGGGGCATAGGTTAAGAGTATTTTTACAATTAATTTATTTGTGATAATTAATTAAATCAACCATACTCATGCTATATATCTTGAAAAACTGATTAATTAATAAATGCCCATTGCTGTAAACGTCCTTATGTGCTAGTAATTAATGGTATTTATTATTGATTTAATGACACCAATTATGATATCACTATTTTTTATGTACACCTAAATTAGCCGAAATTTCTATTTTTGCCCGTATATATATTTAAGAAGAAGAAAATAATTTCTTCCTAATTTGCTTCATTCAATTTTTTCTGATGCAGTGGGTTTAAAAAAATACAAAAGAGGTTAATGTATCATTCAAAAAAGAATCAAATCTCAAAGAGAACTTGAATATATATATATTTACCCTATTTCTTATATATATATATTTCCTTTCTAAATTATATAGGCTGAATATTATTTATTTTCATTTTGCTATATTTACTATGTTATTTGTATTTTCCTGTCTACCATACTGAAAAGTAAAACACAATTGTTTGGCAATTTCAGTAACTAAATAGCATGACTGCAAACTAGTGTTGGTTTTTTGACATTATGAAACAACATAAAATTAACTTGAAGATAGAAAGGTTATATAAATAAGAAAGACAAAGCAAAATGTTATTAATTGTCTCATTAATATCATTGGGGATCAATTGGTTATGTTAATAGCACTTTCAAAATATAGTAGCACATTAATGGCTTAATGTGTGCTCAGGATATATGTTAGCGAGACCTATTTATTTTTACTATACATACTTTCCAATACGAGGAACTAGTTAGGCACCCACAAACCTTATTTTTTTAATAACAAATAAGACTTATATTAATTTAAATCAGTATAAAGATGAGACGATACCGTAATTGATCAGGCAAAATTGTCGAACAAAAAGCTGCAAGGCTTTCTCTAGCATAATTAGCCAAAAAGTTGGCCGGTCTATTAGCCACAAGCCTAATGAGATTGATTTAACTCAAACAACTTTCTAATTAAACAACAAGTCCATTACACGCACCTTAAACTTTGAATATTCTACACTGACAGTTAAGTTCTGGGTCAATTGCAAACTGCAACAAAAATCATTGAGAGCTACTTTTTTAATTCGTAAAAAATAGGGCATGTTACATTTCTTGTAAATAGATACATTGGTGTTTATCATTAACATATAAGGACATACTATGTGTTATGAGTTAAAGCTCTCTCTCTATAAGTATAGAGAGATGAAAAGTGGCGATTTACTGCTCTTTTTTCACTGATTGATAGGCAAATCTAGGTATTTGTGATCGATTTTGGTTTCTTTTTCTCAAATTGAACCCTATTCTGAGATATATTCCATCGCCTTCTGACGTTTTCTCTACGGATTTGGGGTTTTTTTCGCGATTTGGGGCTTTTTCTGTGGGCTCGAGGATTGGGTTTAGGGTTTGCGACTTCTGATCCGAGCTCGAATCTAATGGAAGGTCTCTCTTATGCTGAATCTGTAAGTATAAACAGTAACGTTTATAATAACACTAAAAATGAAAAGATAGATTTGAGTAAGGTAAAAATTGATAATGTTCATATAGAAGATGGAGAAATGAGTAAAAAGAATGAGCAACCTGCTATCCTGTTTACAGATGAGGAATTGCTGTTATCTGAATGTGTGATGAAACACACTATCATTCTCAAATTTGTGAAAGGAAAGCCTAAAATGGAAGAAATAAGAGAGCATATGGGAAAATTCTGGGCTCTAACTGCTATGCCTATGATTAGTGCTATTGATTACAGGCATGTTATGATTAAATGTGAGAATGAAGAAGATTATAAGAAAATATGGACCAAGAATGGGAGATTCATGAAAGGTTTTGGCTATAAAATGTTCAAATGGACCAGAGATTTCTCTGTAAACTATGAATCTAGCCTAGCATCTGTTTGGTTGAATATGCCTATGCTTCCTCTCAATCTATGTATAAGTTCTTATCTTAAGAGAATTGCTCTCCCTTTGGGAAAATTCTTAGAAGCAGACTTACCAACTTTGGCACATGCTAGACCATCTTATGCTAGAATATGTGTAGAAATGGATATCGCTAAATCTAAGCCAGAGAGAATTTGGATTGGAAAGTCTATGGAAGAAGGGTTCTGGCAGAAAATAGAATATGAAAGTGTTATTTCTTTCTGCAGTATATGTAAAATCCAGGGACACGTTGCTAATATATGCAAGAGAGGTTATGCTGGTAAGAATGCAAAGGAGGAGGAGTATAAAAAGGAAGATAAACACTATAATAGTGCTGCAGACTGGAAGAAAACTAGTGGCTGGAAGAATGAATCTAAAATAAAACAGGTTTATAGACCTAAAAAGCCTGTAAATGAGGAGGTTATTAATAAAAAAGGGGATAATGTTAATTTTGGGGAGTATATAAAAGTTGCTGTAGAAAAAAGGAAAGGAAAAAAAGCTTTAATCTGTGATGAAGAGTGCTCTAGAGTTAGAGACACTGAGAACGCCTTGGTGATCTACAAGGAAAATTGGTATGAGTTTGGGTGGAAGGAGAAGAATAGCTTTGGCTCTAATTCTATTAAAGATTCGATTGCAGAAGGTTCTCATTACACAGCTGTGCAAGAGAAGACCAGTCTTGTAAATGAGATTACTAATTGTTGGCCCGCGTGCTAACCTTAGAGGGGGGTGAATAAGGTTTATGGCGATTTTCGCTTAATTAAAATTCTATGCAACTAACCACCCAACTTATGCAATTCTAAGCTTAAGCGTTATAGCAAGAATTAATGAATAGCTAAAATAACTAAACGCAAGCAATAAATAAGCAAGAATATAAGTTGCGGAAAGTAAAAGTAAGGGAAAGGAATTGACACCGCGATTTATAGAGGTTCGGAAAACGCGCCTACGTCCTCTCCCCGGTACTACCGAGTATTTCACTAAAAATGTTCTTGCGGATATTACAAATGCTATTGAGCTCAATCGACCGATTGGCTCACCCTCTACCCGGGGTTCCTACTCTTGATACAAGTGCAAGAGAACACGTCTACGAGTCTACGACTCCCCCTCAATTTATGAGTACCCGAATGAAAAACCTAGAGCTTTTAAGCTTCACTTGCTTACAAAGCCTCTACCCGTTCACTCGCTCACAATTGAGTTTATAAAACACTCGATACAAATTTAGTTACAAAAATGTAACTTCGCTCACGATTCTAATTGCTTCTTAAAAAGCTAATTGGTGAGTTGTTGATGATGATCGAGCTTGAATCTCCTTTTCTTTGATTTCCCTCTTTCTCGAATATATTCACCAAAAATGGTGATTTTTGGGTTTTTATGAGATAGGTTGAAGGATGTTAATAGATATTGTAATTGGTGATTTAGGAGAGAGATTGGGGTGTTTTATATAACAGCAAAGTCTGTTTTTTCTGGGTTATGACCGTTGAAGATATAACAGCTCTTTTCCAGAATAAGCTGAAAAGCTGTTTTCGAAAACTGCAGAAAACGATCGGTCGTTTTCTACAGTCGATCGGTCGTTTTACAGAAAACGATCGGTCGTTTTTATACTGGACTCACTGGAAGAAATTGGACCAAAAACGATCGGTCGTTTTTGTCCAGTCGATCGGTCGACTGTAATTCTGGTCCCGTAAATCTTCGAATGCTCATAACTCCTTCGTTTTAGCTCCGATTTTGGTTCCGCTTGAACCTATGGCTTCATTATCGAATGCTCTATCATTTAACGACCTGAAATATACGTTTTCTATTTTTGGACAAGACAAGCATTATATCATCGAAATCGTAAAATCATTAAACGCATAATCAAAGTAATAATCAAAATCATTATTGAACTCTATGTTCAACACTAATGCCAATGAAAAATCTAATAGGAATATGGAGGAAACTACCTGTATGGTTTTAGGGAGAAATGGTGATAGGGAAAAGGGATATTTTATGAAAGAGAAGACTACAATATCTCATTTATCCCCTCCCACCAGAGCTGTGTCTAAGACTATACAGGGGGAGAGAGGAGATTACAGTAGAAAAAACAATGATAATATGTTTGAAACTGTTAACAAGAACCACAAGAGGTCAAGTAACATCATTATAGAGGAGATTTTTGATGAGCAAATCCTTGTTCAGAACTCTTTTGCGCAACTTATGGATAGTTTGAACATTGACTCTTGTGTGGAAGACAACTATGAATCTGAAGAGGAAAAGAGTGGTTTCTCTTCCGAAAGTATGCTTTCACCTGTCAAAGTAGAAAAAAGAAAAAGGAAAAAAGCCAAGGTTTACACCCCTGCTAGTATAGCTACTAGAAAAGGGAAAAACACTAAAAAGTCTAGATGAGTATGCTCATTTGGAATATTAGAGGGGTGGCAAATGTTGCTTCACTCTCTCAGCTCAGTAAGTATGTTAAAACCTATAATAACAAGGTGGTTGTCTTGTTAGAGCCTTTTATTAAAGAAGATAAAGCTGGTAAAATAATGAAGAAGTTGGGTATGGGTGGTATTATTACCAACGAAACGGAGAAAGAAAAAATATGGTGCTTGTTTAAAGAAAGTGTAAACATTAAGAAAGAGTTCTCTACCAGTCAAATGCTCACTGTCTCTACTGAAATTGAGAATAAGACAGTTTTTCTATCTTGGATCTATGCTAAATGTACATATGGGGAAAGAAGAGAATTATGGAAGGATCTAATCGATATGGCACAAGACTCAATTCCTTGGATGGTTATTGGGGATTTTAATACTATTAGAAATGAAGGAGAAAAGTTGGGAGGAAAAGGAAAAGCTTTGGTGGATATGGATGATTTTAATGAAATGTATCAGCTTTGTGGCCTTTGCGATATGAATTTTTCTGGCTCTAGCTATACCTGGTGTAGGATTAATAAAGGAGAAGCTATTCTGGAAAGGTTAGATAGAGCTCTTATAAATTCAAAATGGATTGTTGAAATGAGTTATGAGCTCACACATTTGGATAGAAATGTGTCAGATCATGCCCCTTTACTTCTGTCTCCTAAATTCTTTAAGAATGGGGGGCCTTGCCCTTTTAAGTTTCAAAGAGCTTGGACCAAGAATGAACATTTTCTGGATATAGTGGCACAAAACTGGAAGATCCCTGCTATGCTTCAGGAATGGTCAATTTTTCAATGAAATTGAAAAGACTTAGAGTATGTCTTAAAAAGTGGAATAAAGAAGTTTTTGGAAACGTGTTCAGCAATGTAGCTAATTTGAGAGATGAGCTACTATACTGGGAGAAGAAGGTGGAATCTGATTTTGACAGAAGCACAGTGGCAAAGTATAAAACTGTCTTGCTAGATATAATAATTTCATACTACAAGAAGAGATTTTTGTTAAACAGAAAGCAAGAATTAAATGGTTGCAAGAGGGTGATAGAAATACTAATTTCTTTCACCAAATGATGAAATATAAAAGGAAAAAAGCTGTGATTAGCAAGATTGATAAAAACGATGGAACTGCAACTGAGGATACTAATGAAATAAAAGATGAAGCTGTGGCTCATTTTCATAAGCACCTATCTGCAGAAGAAACATTCTATAATGAGGATTTGTTAAAAGTTATTCCAGACCCTGTGAGTGATGAGGACAATAATATGCTGAAAAAGTTGCCAAATCTGGAGGAATTAAAAGAAGCAACTTTCTCTACACCAATTGATTCTGCCCCAGGTGTGGATGGCTTCTCTGCATCTTTCTATACGTTTTGCTGGGATATTATAAAAGATGATCTGCTTGAAGCTATAATTGATTTCTTTCATAATAGCAATGTCCCAAAGTCTTGGAACGCTGCCCTAATTGTCTTAATTCCTAAAGTTGATTCTCCTAATAAGTTTGGGCAATTTAGGCCAATTAGTTTATGTCAAGTAACCTATAAGATTCTCTCCAAGATTTTGACTAATAGGCTTGCTCTTATTATGCCTAAAATTATTTCTAAAAATCAGCATGGCTTTGTAAATGGACGAATGATTACCGATTGTATTCTGCTATCTCAAGAGATGGTTAGACATCTGAATGTGAAATGTATAGGTGATAATGTAGTTTTTAAGCTTGATATGGCAAAGGCTTTTGATAGAGTGGATTGGAACTTCTTAAAAAAAGTTATGAGAAGATTTGGTTTTGATGAAGATTGGACTGGGCTAATAATGAAGTGTGTGTCGAATGCTTTTTATTCAGTGAGCATTAATGGAGGAATGGCTGGGTTTTTTCAATCTAGTAGAGGATTGAAGCAAGGAGATCCCTTGTCCCCTCTTCTTTTTGTGATATCTGAGGAGGTGTTTAGTAGGGGTTTGATAAATTTAGTCACAAATGGTGAAATTCTTCCCTATCAGATTCCTGCTAGATGTGAGCAAGTCTCTCATCTGTTATTTGTTGATGATGTGTTAATTTTCACAAATGGAAGCAAAAGAAGCCTAGACAGATTGATGCTTTTTATTCATGAATATGAAAGGTGCTCTGGGCAGCTTCTTAATGCCTCTAAGAGCATTTTTCTCACTCATGGTTCTACAAGCACAAGAACAGAAATTATAGCAAAGGCAACTGGATTTTGTGAAGGGACTTTTCCCACTCCTTATCTGGGAATTCCACTTCACTATGCTAAACTCACCACTAAAATGTATGAAGATTTGATACTAAAGATCAACAACAAAGTGGCTAGCTGGAAAGGCCAATTGCTCACAACTGGGGGGGAAATTACATTAATAAGGCATGTTTTGACAAACATGCCAATTTACCTACTCTCAGTATTAAATCCCCCACAAGCTACTATCAATAAAATAGAAGGTATTTTCTCTAACTTCTATTGGGGCTCAACTGATGGGAAGAATAATCACCACTGGATTGCTTGGAGTAAGATGGCTAGACCCATCGATGAAGGGGGTATAGGTGTGAGAAGTTTAAATGAAGTAATGAAAGCTTTACATGCCAAATTAAGTTGGAGACTACTTACTAAAGATACAATGTGGGCACGTTTTATGCACCAAAAATATATCTCTAAGAATATGAATTGGGCTAATCCTAAAATAAGGGGTTGGCATTCAAGCTCCTGGAAATTCTTGGCTGTTTTTTTTGAGGAATTGGTAAAGAATAGCAGATGGTTGATCAAAGAAGGATCAATGAGCTTTTGTTATGAAAATTGGATGGGGGAGCAAGCTCCTCACTATTTTAGTGGAGTGACAAAAAAAGACTTGCTTCTTAATCAGGTCTTTGATAGAAATGGGGGTCTTAAAGAAGAGGCGATTCAACATCTTGGTGGTGATATGTTGATAACTAAACTAGCCGACTACAATATCAAGTTAAGAGATGGACCCGATAAAAGATTTTGGCCATTGAGCAGTGACGGTAGTTTTTCTGTAAAAGGAGCTTGAGAATACTATAAAGAAAAGAGAGGTAAATGGCCTCTGGCTAAATTGATTTGGAACAAACTGCTACCCCTAAAAATATCCGCTTTTGTTTGGAAATTGTGGAATAAAGGTGTGAAATTAGATGAAGATGTTAAGCGTTTTGGTATTGCTTTGGCTTCAAAATGTTCTTGCTGTAAAAAGTATAAAACTGACTCCACTAATCACTTGTTTGGAAAAAGTGAGATTAGCATGGAAGTATGGAAGTATTTTTGTGAAAATTTTGGTTTCAAGTACAATGAAGAGAAGCTTTGGAAAGATTTGATAAACGACTGGTGTAACAAGTTCAAAGGCTCCACTCAGACGGAAATGTTGGCTGTGTTAGTTCCTTTTCTGATTATTTGGGAAATCTGGATAAGTAAATTGAATGATAAGCATAAGGAAGAGGATATGAAGAGCGAAAAAATCATTATAAAGATCAAAAAATGGTTGATTGAACTGGGGGGGAATATTAAGCCCAAAAGAGTGATGGATGACTTTAATAAGCAAGTGTTGTTGAACTTAAACATAGATATTCTACCTTGTAAAATTAAAAAATATAAAGCTTTGAAGTGGAAGTACCCTCCTACTGGCAAATTAAAATTAAATACAGATGGAGCTTTTAAAAGAGGGGATGAAAATGCTGGAGGTGGTGGTATCTTGAGAAATAGCACAGGCACTATGATAATGGCTTTTTCATGCAAGTTAAAATGCGTATCTGCTTTGGAAGCTGAGATAATGTCACTACTATATGGGCTACAAATCTGCTATAGTCTGAGCCTTTATGACTTGGAAGTAGAAGTAGATTTAAAGTTGCTTGAAATTTGGTGGAAGAATAAAGGTAAAATACATTTGATGTATGAAAATATATGGGAAGATATTCTGAACTTAATGGAGTTGATTGGGGTAGGAATGAACCAGGTTTGGAGGGAGCAAAATATGGTGGCGGATTGTCTTGCTAAAGAAGGAATGAATGGAAAATATGGCACCTTTTTTGAAAATTGTGAGCTGCCGCCAAAAGTGTTTGAGCTGATGCAAATGGACAAGTTGGGTTTTGTCTATTTTAGAAGAAAATAAATGGCCATTGGGAAGAAAGATTAATGGGCTACTGTTTGCGTTCAATGCGTGCCTCGCTACATGTTTCATCTTAGTGAAAAGTGGAAATGTCTCCTTTTGTTTCTCCACTTCCTTCTGCAACTTTTAAGTCTAGTTTGGCTGAAAATTAAGGCAGGTCTAGTGTCTATAATTTAGTTTGCTTTTTCTATAACCTGCTTTAGTTTGGTCTATGATTTCATTGTAATCTGGGTAAGGCCCCAATCCTTTAATACAATCTAAGACGGAGGAGTATCGCTCCTTTGAATTAAAATAAAAATAAAAATTGTTCATCATATATAACATGTATGAACATATGTGCTCGAATATATATATATACTAGTAATCGTGCCCCACGCGTTGCGTGTGTGCGCGTAATGCAATTAAAATATAAAAAATAAGTGTAGTTATGATACAAATACGTGGATAATGCAAAAAAAAAATATAAGACTTAAAATAATGTTTGGTTGTTAAAGAGGGACACATAGTGTTATTAGTTGTTATTTTTTTATTTTTTTATGTGAGGATGGTATTATTGTAATTAATAAAAAAATATAGGGGTATTTTTGGAAAAATTTGGCAAAATTTGACAGGCTCATTTGTCTTGGATTGACTTATTATAATAGAATGATAATAATTGTTTGTAATTAAGGCTTTCATAAAGATGACTTTATTACAATTAACCGATATAATAATATGATTATTTGGACAGTGATTTGATATTGTACACGCTTCCACACCTTTTTCAATACAGATCACTTTTTCAGAGAGTAAGCTATTTTTGTAAATAATTTACAACCATTTATCTTTATAGAAAAAAACTGTCATCTTGTGATACGTACAACCAAACATATCGTTAGCGGCTTATAAGTAATCAAAGAATATTAATTTACACTTTGAGTCTTTGACCAATATTAATGTTTCATATTACTCTCATTAAATCTCAGATAGGATGAATATAAAGGAAGTTATTTTAATTTTTGACTATTGCATACCCCTTCCTTATCAATTATGTCATGTTACTTATTTTATATTTGGAAATTTTATCATAAATAGCACAAATGCAAATCATATTTATGTAAGCTTAGATATATTACTATGACGATCTACACTCTTTTAAGAAACTCCACAATATTTAGTGTTGAGAATCCAAAATTATCAAAATCGAATGGTAAGATGGCGTGTTAATTTTTAATACACGTTTTCTCGTGTTTTGGCACTCGGGGCGCGACATGTTTTATTATTGTCCATGTCAGCTACACACTTCCACACAGATTTCCTAAATAACGGTTTCCCAACCCCAACCCCCACTTTCTCTCTCTCTCTCTCTCTAAATCTGATCCGATCTCAACTCAACTAATAGTCTAATAGTAGTATGAAGCAGATACACAAACCCACGTCATCATCATCGAACGGTTCAGGTGGTGCCACGTCACCACCGTACTCACCGAAATCGATGAAACACACGAGATCTTTACCCAGATCCATCAACTACCTATTAAGAGAACAGCGTCTGTTGTTCATCCTCGTCGGGATTCTTATCGGTTCCGCTTTCTTCGTCATCCAGCCTTCTCTCTCTAGGATCGGTTCCCCTGAAAACAGTTCTGCTCATTTCCTGAAGTCAGCTAATCGCGAGGAGTATGTGACTGATCGGTACCAGTCGTCGCCACGTAAGCAGAAACTATCCACTTTTATGGCTTAGCTTTTTGTGTTTTAAATGGCTTATGATTGATTTGTTTCGATGTTGTAAACTGTTATTTACCATGTAGGTGCTCACCACGTCATCAATTAATCCTACGTGGAAAACTCCGTCCCATAACAATAGTCCACTTGCGTTTTTAACGTGGTTTAAGAAAATTAGTTAATGTAATTTAAAAATATTGTTTGTTCGCCTAGTAAGCAGTAACTATCCACTTTTTTTGCTTAGTTTATGTATAGGTATAAAATGGATTGTAATTGATTTGTTTCAATGTGGTTAAATGCGAAAACCGTACTACTCCACCACGTCATCATTTTTTTTATTTATCAAAGATACTATATTTTTTTCCAGATATTTGTACTAGTACTAAAACATAGCAAAATATATGTAAAATAAGTAGTTTAAGCTTAGCAGCTTCCACTATCCACTATCTTTTTCGGAAATTAGTTAGCCCATACCAGTCCATCAGATAAGGACCAAAAATAGATTTAGGCAAGTCCTTTCCACTACAGTAATTTCCACAAATTCCCTTTAACCCCATTTTCGAAAGCAAGTCTGCTGTAACATTTTGCTCGCGCCAAACATGGGAAAAACTACAACCCACCAGACTAAAGAGCTCCAAAATGTCTTCCCACGCATTTAAGTAAGCAATGGGAATAAGGGAAACCTTGGTAAACCAGTCTATAATAGATTTGCAATCGACTTCAACCATCATATTTTCTAAGCTTAATGAATAGTAAAGTTGCAGACCCACCAAGAGAGCTCCGAGCTCAGAATCCATTGAGCATACACCATCAAGATGAGTACAAAAAGCTGCCAAAATTTTCCCTCTCTCATCTCTAATGATACCACCCCCACCACTATTCTTCTTCGAGAATGCACCATCGGTATTAAGCTTTAACTTTCCAGAAGGAGGGACTAACCATTTAACAGGAACATAAGATTTGACTTTACAAGGAATTGCTTCAAGTTTTAAAGAAATCAAAACCAATTTTTGAAAGGGTTTCATCATTTTTTCTGGCTTAATTCCAACATTCAATTCTAACATCCACTTCTTCACTTTAGCAATAATACTTTCAGCTTTCAAATCCTTTCCATTATATTTATAATCCACCTTTGCAATCCATATTTCCCACATAATTAAAAATAGGACTAGTAAAGCCACAAAATTTAGATGAGATCTTCCGTTCATTTTCAAGCACCAATGATTTACAAAGTCTCTCCAATTTATTTCAGCAACCAATTTTATCTCAAAAATGTTGCTGAAGTACGACCAAACATTTTTCGCTAGCTCACCTGTCCAAAACAAGTGATCACAGAAATCTTCATGTGGCTTAAGGGCAGCAGTTCCACGTCATCATTTAATCCTACGTGGAAAGTCTGAAAAGATAATAACCACTCGGTCCCGTGATAATAGTCCGCTCAGGTTTTTAAAGTGGTTTAAGAAAATTACTTAATGTAGTTAAGAATATAATAGTGCAATGTTGGATAAAATTACTTTTATAAATATTGTTTTCGTTTACTATGATTGTTTCCTTGATAGGTATTTTTTTTCAGATGCTTCCTAAAATTACTTTGTCATCTTTTGTAGCTAAATTTTCGGTTGGTATTATTTAGCAATATATATCTGCACTATAATTTTTATAAACTAAACTTGCTGTCGATGTCTGTCCTTTATTTTGAATATGTATGGAAAGTGGTGTAATATAGTGGATGTAAAGTGTTTTTGAGAACTTGAAAGTGGAACTAAGCGTTCATCGAAATGCAAATACAGATATGTAAAGCATAAACTTTACTGTTAAAGTCAATATACTCATAGTCTATACATATGAGAAATATAGCCAAGTGCAATTGCATTTTTTTAGGATTTGAATTATGAATTTAAACCTTTTAAGCGAGTTAAGGACATAATTAGATCCAATCATCCAAATTTGAAATGAATGTAAAGTTGAAATTCAGAGGAGAGAAATAACAAAGTCTTAACAAAGCATATCAAACTTTTCTTATGCGTCTATGTTATTTGCACCTTTAGACTGTTTGGCACCGGAGACGGTAAAACGTACATAAGTTTATAAGCAGACTTTTGAATGGAAAACATAATTGGAATGCAGCATGCTAGTATCACCAATTTTCTACTTGAAAGGTTTAAGATGAAAATGCTAGATAATAGTCGTCAGTTTTGGCGAATTATTCATATATCAACCTTCCATCTTTAGTGTGTTTAGCACACTCATTAAAATAAACGACTCATTTTCGTCGATCACGTAAGGGGCTGGTACATTGCATGCCCGTCTAGTGACAACTTAACAAACGGAAGTTGTCGCTAGACGGGCATGCAGTATGCTTTATAGTTAAGTTGTGATTTGTCTGCTTATATAGTAATTCTATTTCACACATGTTTCACAGAACATTACTAAGGGTGCATGCTGTTTTTCTTATATGTTATAAAAGAAGTTGGGTTTATCCTTTTGAACATAGAAACCATCTTGGTACAGCATTTAATACCAAATGGATACAACAGTATTGGTAAAACAAACATGTCGCCTTTTGAAATTTGAAGCAATCCAACCTTATTTCCCACATAGATATTATATTTCCAAAATGCTAAATGTATATTTGATGGATCCCAGTCCATTATTCATACTACACCTAGAACATGTTATGACGTTTAGTCATCAGTCATCACGCCGTTAAGTTACCTCGCTTTTTGTTGTAAAAGAAGAGTCTGAAAATATACAGATGAAAATTAACTCACACACTACTACTTTTTAAAAAGTTTATAGGTATAACCTTTCCGATTTGCTTACTCACAAATGTAAGAATTACAACAACTAATATACGAGCTTAGAAATAGTACAACTAATCCTTTTACTAGTTAATATATATCCTCAGCTAGGTTGAGTTGTCATATTTTTTAGATAATAAAAAGTGATAGTTGCAAAAAAACATATCACGTTTCTAGTATGCTGGTAGTATATTTGACTTGCATTTTGTTGTATATTAGCAACTATTATTTTATTACAAATTTTGGCTACTCTACAACCAAAATTGAAATCATTTTCTCACGTTAATCTACCTTTGTTGTTATTTCTTTAGAGTTTAGACATTCTAGATTTTACAGCAAACAAAGTGCTTGTATATTAAAGCTGCAGTTCATTTAAATAGCTAATGTACAAGCGATAATCAAGTTTTATTTTTTCGGAGCAGAGAGAATAGTCAAGGGATTGAACAGTTTTGGAGTTGGAAGAGTTCCAGTGGGGGTGAAGAGGCGGCGGTTGAGGATTCTGGTCACTGGCGGGGCAGGATTTGTAGGGAGCCATTTAGTGGACAAGCTAATTGCAAGGGGCGATGATGTAATTGTGGTTGACAATTTCTTTACTGGGAGGAAAGAAAACGTTATGCATCATTTTGGGGACCCTAAATTTGAGCTAATTAGGCATGATGTGGTGGAACCTATTTTGGTCGAGGTGGATCAGATCTACCACTTGGCCTGCCCTGCTTCTCCGGTTCATTACAAGTATAACCCTGTCAAAACTATCATATCCTTTTTGGCGTGATATTTAGTGATTTCTAATGTGGAGTATGGTTTTGTTTGTGCTTAAAATTTTCTTGCCTGTTTTATATAGTAGTTTTGTTTTCTCAGAATAGGAAATACTTCCCTTACCAATTTTACTCCTAGCTGGTTTTGTTGCTATAAATTTTAGACTTCTAGTAATGTTTTTTTCGTAAGTGGAGCTAAAGTTTGCTAATGAGAAACACCTCTTGCAGATAGAACGTAAACTAATAACCCACTTTTTTTACAAATAGAATGTTTCCAATGGTTTGTTGGCAAATATTTGTTTTTATGCTTTGTAGTTTTTTTTTTTAAAGTAAATATCTTGCTTGAATATTTGTCTTTTGTAAAAGTTCTCATGGTTGGTTTGATCCGAAGATGGCTTATTACAAGCATACTAATGAGGTTAGGAGTGCTAGTACTTTCAATAACATGTGTAACTTGAGCTAATTAGAGTTTATTCTTAAGTTTGAAGCTATTAGTTCTGGTAGAGGTAGATCAGATTCATCAATTGGCTTTCCCTGCCTCTCCAGTTAATTACAAGAAACCCTGTCAAAACCCGTTTGGGTAATAGGTAATGCATGTAGTTTTGGACTTTTAACGAGGTTACTTAATAGTCGTGGTGTTGTGATTGCACTGTAACTTGTATAGGGATCACTCTCCTTATCAAGTTTGGACCTTGTTAAGGCATCATTACCACTTGCTTAGAGTTTGGTGATCCTTTAGTTTGTTATCTTAGGAATATTTTCAGCCATTTACCTGTCTTTGGTTGGATATTCAACCTCCGTTTTCGTATTGGTTGTTTTCGTAAATTCATCAATATATAACTTGATGCCTCTAAAACTTATCAAGTTCCATCCTGTTACAGGAGATGATGAAAAGCACCATTTTGGGACACCAGTAAACTTATTGTTTTCTCAATGCAGGAGTTTTACATTGCACTTACTTGTGCATTTGACATGTAGTAGTGTAGTGTTCCTTTTTATTGCGGAATAAGTTTTCAATTTTACTGCATGTTCCATAAAATATTTGAAGTTTTAAAACCCTTGACTAAGAATACAAGACAAATGTGATGGGTACCCTAAATATGCTGGGTCTTGCAAAGCGAATTGGAGCCAGATTTTTGCTTACTAGCACGAGTGAAGTTTATGGGGATCCCCTTGAACATCCCCAGAAAGAGACATATTGGGGGCACGTAAATCCAATTGGTGAGCTACTATGTTTGGTATTATGCTGTTCTGCAATTTGTAAAATTTTCATGTATATCATTATCTCTTTGATCTTCCTAATTTCTAGGTGTTAGAAGTTGCTATGATGAGGGAAAACGTACTGCTGAAACATTGACAATGGATTACCATCGAGGTGCAGATGTTGAGGTAAAAATTGCTTCTATATGTGATCTATAAATGGCAATTGTTTATATTTTGCAAGTTTTAATCTTGTCTCAAATCCTTACATGCTTTGCTACTAACAAAACTAAAACTGTGATGGGCGCAGAAGATTAGTGAATTATTTGATAACACGAAAAGCATAATTAAGAGCAACCATCTAGTATCTTTATAATGCATACAGTTTGATAAGATGTATAATGCATATGTGGTTTCTATGTTTCATCCTGATATTGTGGATAATGCCCAGTAGGTTTATCACAATTCATCAATGCTCAAGATTATGTGAAAATTCTTCCGGATATGGAACCATTCATTTGGTGTAATGATGTTTTTTTAATTGAACTTGGACATTATGAAATCATACTGTGTTTGATTTGGCAGCTATTTTGAAGAGAATGTATACAATCCTGAGTGGTTTTTAGTTCCTTTTACACATGGAATAGGAAGACAGAAACCAATACATCAAGTTTAATACTTTCCTACTTGACCAAGTTAGCTCTTTGCCTTTTGGAAGAAAAAAATACTTGTGCCTTTTACTGAATAGCTAGTAGTGATAGGCTTGTCTGATATAATACAGCATAAGTTAGTGGAAGTAGTTAAGTGAATTTTTGGTTCCCAGTTGTACTATGAGCTTTACTTATAAGTCGGTCGTGCTGTCTTGGTTTATACATTATAATGATGAACTCCGATGCTAATGTCAAACTCCCATATTTTTCTTTTACAGGTGCGTATTGCACGTATCTTTAACACGTACGGTCCTCGTATGTGTTTAGATGATGGTCGTGTTGTGAGCAATTTTGTTGCACAGGTTTGAGTTCCTTACCTATCTTTTCAGTACGCATATATACACATGCATGTGAAATGATATAGAATACCTCAAAAACACTTTTAACACATGAAGATCTTGACTTTGATTATCATGGTTCTAAAATAGTGAAGTTTCTAAAAGTTAGGTACTCAAATTGGGTACACAAGGCTAGTTCTAACATCTCTGCTTTATCTTGCAGGCCATTCGTAAACAACCGTTGACTGTTTATGGTGATGGGAAACAAACAAGAAGCTTCCAATTTGTTTCTGACTTGGTATGTCGTGTCAGATTACCTGTTAGCTAGCTAATAATTTTTTTTTGTTTTGGCAAGCTATATGAAGGAAAACTGTTCTCCGCGTGCACTTTATAAAAATTTCACATATCAATGCCTCTAGGCTCTGGATTATATAAAATGACTTATTGGTTCTGTAATCATCAGCCTTAATATTTTCATGTCAAGTGTTTGGAAAACTTACAAAATCCTTTCATAGGTCGATGGACTAATGGCTTTAATGGAAGGTGAACATATCGGGCCATTTAACCTGGGTAATCCTGGAGAGTTCACCATGTTAGAACTTGCTGAGGTTTGTTCTCTCTTTATCCATTTCTCGGTTATGTATATTTATCATGTACAACAGTACGAGTATGAGTACTTTTTTAATTTCACGCTTATCAATAAAAATAAAAATAAATTAATGTCATGTTTAATTATGGGTTCCACTTAAATTGCAGGTTGTGAAAGAAACTATAGATTCTAGTGCAACAATAGAATTCAAAGAAAACACAGCTGATGATCCACACAAAAGAAAACCTGATATTACTAAGGCAAAGGAACTTTTGAACTGGGAACCAAAATTTTCTCTGCGCGAGGGTCTGCCACTTATGGTTTCTGATTTTCGTAATCGTATATTAAATGAAGAGGAAGGGAAAGGAAATTAAATAAAAGTGAAAGCCAGCAAAAGCTCGTTTGTACAGAATGAAGGTATTGCGTTGTTTGTTGTTCAATGTGATTCCTACTTTTATCACATCCTACCCATTTATTTGTTTTTTAGCTGCAAATACTCTTGTTCCTCAATTTTGGTGGTCAGTTAATTTCATTCCCCAGTTGGGATTTTTTTGTTGTTAATGTATTGGTTTTATTACGGGATCTTAATTCTAGATATGGTCATAAATATAATTGTAGTAAATGTGATAGAATTTGTATCCATAGGATCATCTTAGTTTTTCTTCTCTGCAGTAGATTTCGACATTTATGGTTTATCCGATTATATATATATCGTCATTTTCCGATTATAAAATAAAAATAAAAATAAATCGTCATTTTCCCTTCTTTCCCAAATCTACCCCTGAATCCATGGGTTCTTTTTTTCTTTATCAAGAGTTGGAAAAACTTCAGTTGGTTGGTTACGACATTAATTTAGGTGAAAAATGGTCCCAACCTTAGCCTGCCTCTTTTTCGTTCTTCATACAAACTGCTACCTAGTATCACTTCTAGTAATGATATCCCAGGATAACAAGCTTGTCCACTTCATAATTCATATAACCCGTACCTTCACCTCGGCACTAACACCGAATGAAGAATATTGTAATTTGTATGCTCAAACAGTACTCCATTTGAGCACAAATTTCCAAGGGCATAAATTTTCGGTTTACACAGGTTTTGGGAAGCTGTATGGCAATATCCCTGCATATAATGATTCCATACCCTGGTTTGGCAAAACAATCAAGCCTAGCCAAGTTATTTAAAAAAAAAATCAAGCCTAGCCAAGTTATTTCTGGTTTGGGATGTTCAAAAATTAACAGTATAGTAGCATACATTATTATTTGGTCAGCTACCTAAATTTAGAGTGAAACACATACTCGACAACACACTTAAATCTGAAATAGCAATATAGATTAGGAAATAATGCACAAAAGGGCCAAAACTCTAGTTTTAAAAAGAATCTAAGTCCAACCAACAACTCCCACATTTCATGTTACCGGGCTATTCCCATATTAACTTATTACTCTTTTTTTTTGAAGATTCATATTTAACTTATTAGTTAGTATTACTTATTACTTATAAACGACAAGAATTCTTCTTCTGTTCATAATATTTGCACTTTTTCATGGATTCATTTTTGGTGTCTTACTTTTTTATTGGATAGCCTATCTTGATTTTTTTTGTCTTTAATAAAAATTATAAAAATATTATAATGTAGAATTGTTTACATACATTTTTCGGTAACACGGGTAGTTAAAAAAACAATAAGATCTCAATTTCATTACGATACGTTATTTTAGAGTAACACTACCGTAAATCCGGTAAAGCTGTGTCATCCATTAAAAACACAACACTTATTAATGAAATCAAAATAACTACTACGCTAAAATTAATTTAAAATTAAAACTAAAATATTTTATTGGTTGACACACTCTAAATTTATAGTGCATCGTATGAAAATAAAAATAAAAATCAAATTTATTAACCGTACCAAAAAAGTAACGGATCGATGCATTTCAAGTATGTTACGTAAAAAATAAAAATCAAATTTATCAATCGTACCGAAAAGTATCGAATATTACTTAGTGCATGTTTGACATCAATATTTTTTGTTAACTTTTCGAGATTTTTGATTTTAAAAAGCAACATGCGTTTGCTATCACTGTTTTTTTTAGTTTTTAAAAATCTAGATTTTAGAGAAATATAACTAGAAAAGCTAAAAGTAAAAAAGTCACACATTTTGAATATTTTGGTAGCTTTCTCCCCACTATTTTAAGAATTTAAATGAATATTGATGTTATCTCAACTAAAATTTTATTCGTATACTTAACGTGTTACCTGCTCGTTTAAATATGATATTTTAAAAATTTATCAAAAAAATGTCTTATAAAGTTATTTTTATTAAAAAATTAAAAGGTTATTAGCTAATGTCAAAAATCAATATGTTAAAAGTTATATTTTTTAAGTTTATGCCAAACACCGTATATTTTGGAAATCAAGTTTTTTTCCTACTGTTTTTTAAAAGCTGTTTTTTGACTGAAAAACCTAATAATAAACGGACCCTTAACCATTTTTTTCATAGATTTTATTAACGATTAGATTGAATTATTTTTTATCGAATAAAGCATAAAAGAAAAACAAAACAAAAAACTAAGATCATCCGTGTGGGGTACGTCTTTGGCAGTAGTGCATAAAATCTGAAAATGAAAAGACAGCATGTAGGTTAGGTGGTTACGTAAAATATCCAAAAATTCTCCTAATCAACCATCTGAATTGACTATAGTGAAATCAACTTGTTTGTACTTGATTTTTTTTAGTAAGTAAAAATATATACGCGATCCAGAAAATCCTGAAACTTTTGGGATGTTTCAATGAAATATCCTTGATAAATGTTACGGTATTTTTTTGCCCAAGAACGCACTAAATTTAAAACAAAATTAATATGGTACATTTTTATAGATTAGTTCGACATTTATATGCTTGAAAGTAGTATTTTTTTAAAAAATTTTTGTTAATATGTTTGACATAGTTTCTTTTATTATCAATTTTTATTTATAAATGGGACTTTCGATATTGAATTTTAATCTATAGCGATTGATCAATGATTATGATATATTTTTTGTATCAGCCGTTCTTTTCGTGAAAAACGACTTGATCGGCTCTGGATGATTGCCACTCACTAGTCACTACAACTTTGGTATATAAAGAAAATGAGGATAATTTGCCAAAAAAAAGAAAATGACAATGGTCCCTAATAAATTAAACAAGAGAGCAGGCATCCAATGACAAAAATTGCTGTTAGTCTGTTACGACTTTAGGGTATATTTTGATACTACCGTATTCATTATTAAATACTTCGTATAAAAATAAAAAAATCTCCGTATAAAGCAGGGGAGAAGCTAGTTAGGATCTGATACGGGCGACAGCCTCCCATGTTTTTAAAATACAACTTTTTATAATGTAAAAAAAATAAAAAATAATGAAGCGATATAGCCACCATATTTGATTTTTTAAAATACAACCCGATCTCGGTCGTCGGCCACCAGTATAAAGTAAAAACACAAAGAATACACAGTAAAGTCTGTGCCACGTGTATAACACGTGTCAAAAGCCTTAAGCAGGTATTTGCCACGCAATGGACGTACTCTTATCACACTTTTCAACACGAGCACACAGTAATGTTTTTTTTATAAAGAAAAAAATTACACACAATAATATTTGTTCCCTCTTATAACTTTGAAGTGTAAGAAAATATTAATTAGATTTAAAAGTTTTGTTAATTAGGACTGATCACGTTTGTCCTAGTAATTAAAGTTTCCATATTAAACCAAGCTTAACATATGCATAATAGCATTGCCTTATCTTTGGATGTAGACTCTCTCGATCCATTAAGTATTGTCTAATTTCATTATAATCTACTTTTTATTTATTTATAGAAATACTCATAATTATTGAATAATAACTAATAACAGTACAGAGTTCATCCTTGAAACAAGTTCCAAATGGCTAAGCAAAATAAAAACAGTACAAAACAACAAAAGCGTCTCGTAAGTCTACTAGTCCGATAAATCAATCATCCAACCCTATAAAGTCGATAAACCCTAACTGAAAATACGTAAAATATAGACATAAAAAACCCCAACTACCTCAAATATAAATCACTTAAATATTGTCAAGTGTACCAATCAATGTAAGGAACACATGGCGCAATTGAAAGGCAACGTTTAACACAATTCATATAAGGAGGCCAGAAGAAAAAATACCACCAGCTCATAAATGCGTCGTTGGGTTGCATGCACACTAGTTAACCCGATCTGAAAAGGCCTATTGTGGTAAAAGAACTTAAAGGCGCAAACTCACACTGAAAACAGTCCAACTTAGCCAATCAATCGCATTCCTGGAAACCCCACAGCTAAGGAAACTCAAACTAGTTGTCAACGATGGCACCATCAAGACAAGCTCCGTCAATACTTATGAATCAAAAGTTGAGATAAGATTACGTCACATAAAACATCAAAAAAATACAGAAAAACCAACTGACAGATCCGACACACAGACTAAATGACCATTCTTGGAATAAGCAAAACAAAAACAAACTCACATCGAAGCACATGAGAAGGAGGCGACATACCATACAACGAGTAAAGAGGCAAAATGAGCCTAGCGAGTATCCACATCCAATATGGCACTGTTGCAACCGAAGTGCCAACACAAAATACTTATCTTTACCCGATCTAGTCAGGCCTACTGGCCGAGAACCCAAAAAACATCCCATGTCTATGCCAAAACTCAAGATGTAGCTGTATCGACTCTAGCCAAGCCTTTGTTTGCAAACGTGCTACTTTCAAAGGGTTACCATTTGAGACTTAGTCAGATCCAAAAAGATAAGGTTTGATCGGAGAGTGGCTAAGAGGAAAAGGCGTCTCGAGAGGTTTCAACAAGATGAAGAAGAGGGGGGTGATGAGGGGAGAAACCGAATCTAAACAAAGACACGACGGAGTTTAGATAAGAGGAGAAGGTGGATGAGATGAGTAAAGCGGATAAGATAGAAGCATAAAAGAAAGGGGTTGAGGTGAGAGATGAGAGAAAGGAGAAAGAATAGGAGGTGATGTATCCTGGGGGTGAGGGGCGAAGCCCCATCCCCGCTCCAGGCTAGCGGCAGCGACGGATAGGTTTTGTTGGGTTGAAAAGGGGTTAGAGATGTACAGAGAAGAGGCTTTTTTCTTACCAGTGTATACTTTTTGCGATACTAATACACATAGGGCTTGTTTGGTTGCTGTATTACATATTTCGGAACTATGAGTCCATTTAGATAAAGATAGAGCTAGAAATGATGACAGGATTATAATTTGAATAGCATGCCCCTTAGATAATGTAACTACTTCATTCCACCATCATTTAGAGTCCAATGTTACTCCAAATCTCACACCAATCTGTTTACCAAATATCGGATTTGTGGGGCCCGTGGGACATCTAATGCCATCCCGTCTTAGTCTTACTCCAAACAAACAAGGCCATAACTTAACATTTTAATCTGTTATATGATTCGATGCATCTGAATATCTTAAGTTAACAATGTCATAATGGCCAAACCTGGTGTTAAATCTCTCACCATGTGTGAGGTCTGGCGGGCGAGGTTGATTTCACGGCTCGATGATTTCACGGCTCGATGATTTCACGACTCGAACACGTGACTTTTAGGTCACAAGACAACAAATTTATCGTTGTGCCAAGTGGAAGATAAAGGGTTATAAGCTCAGCAATAATACAAGAGCTTTTAATTAGTAGTTCGTTCTAAGGGTCTACGTACTCGCATTTTCTTATGCACATTTATAGACTTTAGATAATGAAATAACTTATAAATGTGTTTTTTTTTTTGTTGAGAATAACTTATAAATGTGTATGATCATGGCGTTATCTGTAAACAAATTAGTTTTCCCTTCAAGGAAATTAACAAGACATAGCCACTTTGGAACAAATTTAATATATTGCCTACATTTTTATTACCAAATGATGAAATAGCGGAAGAATAGAAGTAATTTCCAGGATAATATTATTGTTACAAATCTTCTAAACTTAGAAGATGAGACCCACACTAAAGAACAAGGATCTTATTGTTTCTGTAATATTAGTTGGTATATTTTGGTAAAGTATCCAAAGTCACCTTTAGGTTTGTTAGTCTTGCCTCTAATTCATTACTCGTAGTCTTTTCAGCGTAGCCATCAAAAAACTCTTTGTTCTCTTTCTCCAACTCCTTCCACACTAACAAAGAAAATTAAATACATAAATATGAATTATACACTAGCTTATTACTTTGTCGAAGCCCAAAATAAAAAAGTGATAAAGAATGGAGATTTAGATTTTTAATGAACATGATCGTTGCTACTTGAATACAATATAATACTACTTGTACATAAATATCACAAAAGTTGAAATGCGATTGGATGATAATGACTTTATACAATGGGAGGAGAATAAAGATATATTGAGCCTTTCCACACATCTTAAACGACTACTTTAGAGAATTATGTATCTTTTTGGAAATCATTTATATAGATACAAAATTTTGTATACTTCAATATAATTTCATGCGCTTAGCTTTTCATTTAATTTATGTACTTAAAAAGATTGCTATATTTATTTCAGTTATTTACTTGGAGTATATGCAAGGTACTAATGGGCCATGTCCCTAATATTAACAAAAAATGAAAGGAAAGAAAAGGTACTCCGTATACTTTAAATTCTCAATATTTATTCCTTGATCCCACAATTTTTTTTTAAAGAAAAACCAATCATGCATGCTATTATACACAACGATCATTATTCATTCAGAGCACTCCTTGTAAATAAAACAAACAATGCGACAACTTGCATAACTATCACCCAAAGTTACCCAAAAAAGCCATTGTCACATTTTTTATATACGTACAAAATTACAATGATCCGACAAGAAAAGTGAGGTGATGTTATATTGTTGTAATGCTATTGAATTAAAATTTTAATTACCTGTGGAAGTGATCGCGGGTTGGATATTTGCATGCTTCGAAAGAGCCTCCATGCATTCTTCTTTGCTCATTTTGAACAGTATGCATTCTTCTATAAGACGATGTACCTGCATATATATTCATATTTACATATAATTAATTATATAAAAAATAAATATTAATTAGACTTTTGCCACCGAAAAATTAATTTCTTTAGAAAATAATAAATTAATATGCAGGGAACAAAATTAAGTAACTTGCAAGGGGTTCCTATTGACCTATTCAAAATTTCTTTGAGTTAACCTTCGACGAAAAACGTGTGTCTAAATGAACATAAAGATGGACTAAAGATCACCCATCACGCAAGACTATTTCATGTTGATAAAAAATCTAACAGCTCCATAAGATTTTGAATAGAAACAAGGTCCCAAGTATTGATACAAGTAATTTTCGTCTGAATTTTTCACTAGTCAGTATTTTTCATTTTATTATGCAACATCTACCAAAAGTGTTTTGGATTTTAGTTTCACTAGATCAAATACATGTGAAACTTGGTTTAATAATTAAGTGAGTTAAATTGGAATATTTTTACGACTTCAATTAATCACTTGAAGCTAGCTAATTTAAAAGATACTCACTTGAACAGTACTGGGGGTATTCTTATTCAATCCTTTATTTACTTGTATCTAGTTAGGGGCTATTTATACGGATCTATATATTCATAACATCAGAATTTGCTACATAATAATGAAAATGGTTCCTTGTTATAAAAAAAATCAAAAAATATATAAGAATAGTACTTATTGGTTATGAAAAAAATGATCAGCTAAAAGATGTGTACTGTGTAACTGTGCTGAATCACAAACCAAAACAAACACACAACATAAGAAAAGATTGTCAGAATATTACCAAATGGATAAATTCAGCTGAAATTTCACCCATATTGTTTGCTTCTATTTGCAAAATTTTGCTCCAAATCAACTCAAGACTCTTGATTTAATACAGAAAACTGAATAGTAGGGGATTATAAGTTCAAAGCTCAAAGAAAGACAGGAAGAGAGAGGGAAAAGAAGGCCAACAACTCTTTAGGTGAAGAAAGTAAAATGTAACATTACTATATACAAAGGTATGGGGATTATGTTTAAATATAGGTTGGTTTAAATTTAAGAAAAGAATAAAAGTTGAGCCACCTTTAAGATATTGTTTATTTCTTTAAATAATAATGAAACACAAGGGTTAAGTCATGGTGGGGGCAGAGATCCACGTGGGAACAGAAATGTGATTGGTGGCAAGAGGATGAGAGAAGATTTTAGGGTAAATCTTGTTACATTTTAAATTACACTCTACAAGTTTAAATAAAATTACATAATAGTATAATTAAAATAAACTGTTGAATTGTTTGTTAATTAAAAAAAACTGTCTGACAGAATAGCATAATTACTAAACTGCTGGATTGTTTCTAGAATTAAATAAAATTACAGGACTAGAAAGTAAATTACAGAACAGAATAGAAAAATGATTGAAATGAAATTACAGAATATAAAATTGCAGAAATGTAAAGACGGAATAAAAATTGCAGGAAAATAAATAAACGAGGCGACTGTTCAATTTATTGCAACAGTTACAGTTTTGCTGGAATCTTAATACACACATGTGTATGTAGACACATAACTTAATATCCACATGGGATAGCTTTGTATATATATTGTAAAAATGACTCTTCATTTTTCAATGTGGGATAATTTCTAATGAGTTATCCTCATTTAACCCATTTTCCAGCATTAAGAGTTTTCCTCTTTCTCAATCTCAATCTCAATCTTTGACGCCAATTTCCATTCACTCCCATTCTCCGAACAGGTCATGCGACATACCGTTACGAACCTTGCCATACCATCTACTCAACCGTCTTGAGTATGGTGTCAAAAGACAACGTCTGTCACTCAGAATCTTGACTCAAAGATGATCTCGTGATCATTCGGAAACTATTATGTTAAACATGGTTTTTCCAACAACAATATCCATCATTTTGACACCAATTGAGACCAATTACACCAATTGGTTGGCAGTTTGCAGCCTATGACCATGGTTCTAACAAATAACAAAAATAAATCTGAGTGGCATTCTGAAAATGTCAATTATGAAGAAGGGGTGCATTTGAATTTATTCTTTATACTAAAAAAAATTGAAACTTGATTTGTTGAACGTGGTCACCCTTGCTCACTCCACGTGACAAGTAAGGTCCACCAATGCCCCACTTCAAATCTTTTCTAAGAAAGGAGACATCACTTCTTCGTTCTGTTTCATTTTGTCATTAGTTCCTTTTACTTGGATATCACTTGTTATTAAACAGCAAAATAATTTTTTGCAACTCTGTTACATCAATAGTGTTAGATCAATTATTAGTACGGGGGTTATGTATATTCAAATGCTTAACAGTGTTTTTTTCCTTTATGAAAAGTCGGTTTTCTAGTAACACATGATCAATAATAACAAGTGGGGGTAAACCCAGACCGGTAACTTGAGGTATTACCGTATTAATATTGTGTTTATAGTTCTCATTTAAGTGGACTACAACATTATCTTCAAGTTATTGTGCAGCACATTCAAGTTGTGTAGCACATCATAACTAATCGATGATCCTAACTAGTTAGTCTCACGGTTCGTTTGGTTTGAACTTAGCGTTGTTCGAATTTTGCAGCGCAAACATGACTATGATTTGAGGATGACGTCTCGGAGTGCTAGTCTTATCTTTTATAAATAAATGTGACCAAACCGTCGCAGACATTCTTAGACTGTTAAACATATATTTTTATTTAAAGTATCGACTTTGTTTTGAAGCTTTTCACAGACGGCCTTTAATGCTCTATAGATTCATACCGCTTCAAACATCTTGAAAGATTCTGAACAGAAAACAAAAGAAGTTCAGATCTCAAGCTAGCAAGCCAAACGAAGTGCAGCTTATAAGCAAGTATGCAAATAATTAAGTTGGCTTAAAACCTGCTACTAGAAGCCCAAGTTGAACTTCTGAAAATTTCTTTAATTATGATCATGAATCAGAATACAAGGTTCACTCAGTAAATCTAAATTTTTGCTTTCTTCTACATCTACAAGGAAACAACTTAGAACCATAAAAATTTCATCTGTATTACCATGACTAATATTACCATTAGTGAACACGAAAACACGGTTTTTTATTTCGACCCAGCTGCACCCAGGAACCCTCCTCATCCCTCTCTCTCTCATCTCTTGTCTTACCATCGAGGCGTCTTCCCACCTCCCAGCAGCAGAATGTGCGTTCGAAAGCATTACGTATGAAGAAACATCTCCAGGGTCTAAATCTAAGATCTTTTTAGCCACAATTTCACCCAACTCTACATTATTGTGAATTTGGCACCCCCCTAGAAGTGCTTTCCAAAAGCCGATTCCTAAATCTTTAAAAGGCAAATCATTTATCAACCTCTTGGCTTCTTCAAATAGCCCAAATCGTGAAAATGAATCGATCATACAAGCGTAATGCTCTGGTTTTAATAACTTAGGGTCATTATACCTCGCCTCGTTGAAATAGGAATAGCCTTCATTTACTAGACCAATGTAATTACAAGCTATCAGCACACCAAGGAGTGTCACGCTGTTAAGTTTAGTACCCGTATTTTGCAATTCTAGAAATAATTTTAACGCTTCTTTTCCTCTCCCATTTTGCGCGTATCCGCAAATCAAGGCATTCCACGAGACTATACTTTTTTCTGCAAGCCTATCAAAGATCAATAGACTATCGTCTAAATTCCCACATTTCGAGTAAAAACTAATAAGAGAGTTGCTGACAATGACATCCATACCATTACCCAAAAACTTAATCGCGCTAGCATGAAAACTCCTCCCCATCCCGAGAACAGCTATATTCGAAACAGAACTAATAACACAAGAGAACGTAGTATTATTAGGCAAATACCCTTCTCTTAACATCCGAATAAAAAGATCAACTGCATCTTCGTAACGTCCCATTTGCCCCAACCCACCAATCACCGCATTCCAAGTCACCACATTCCTCTCGGGCATGGTTCCAAACAACTCAAAAGCCTCTTCGTAGCGCTTTTTTTGCAAATACCCGCAAATTAAAGTGGTGTAAGACACTACATTCGGCTCGTACGTGTCTTCAAAGGCTCTACGAGCATCGTCAATGGTGCTTAACTTCGAGTACATGTTGACAAATGCACTACCCACATACACAATGGGAAAAAACCCAATCTTTTTTGCACAAGAGTGGAGTTGTTCGCCTAGTTTGAGGTCTCGTAACGAAGTCGCGGATGGGACTAACGAGCCGAAAGTGAACTCGTTCGGAAATAAATTGACCTCAAGCATTTTCTTTAAAATAAAAAAGGACTCTTCATATTTTCCTTGTTTAGCTGACTGGGTGATTAATTTGGTAGCTGATACTATGTCCCACTGACGCATTTCATCAAACAGGTTGTGGGTTTTTGAAAATTGGCTTGTTTTATAAATTTGTGTATTAAAAGTTGAGAATTTTTTATCAGAGGAGTAAAAAATAACATTTTGGGTTCGGAAATTGTGGGTCTTCGCAAATGTGACACCTTCTCTATGAGAGCAAAAGGCGCGTTTATATAAAGAGAGCTTAATTTTCATTAACGAGCTCTATTGGAGTTTAGTTCAACCCAATAAATCTACGGGAAATACTAAACTGCTGAGTTGGCATAATACAGTCACTCTTCTCCAAAACTATTGTGTTACTTTGTAATTAATTTTCAATAGTAATTAATGTCATGATTTTTTCACATGCCGGACCGTTTGATATTTCTTGTCCATGTTTGACACTAACTTAATATAATTGTCCTATATAGTTTCTTAATATTTAAAGGGACGAATTATGAAATGATCATGACCAAAAATATAACTATAAAGTAACAATAAGAGGTAATTGTAATAAACAAAAAGATACACCCATATAATGTTTTGTACAAAATATGTAGCTTCAATCATACAAATGTTGTTTTTTTTAATAATTTGTAGGTTGGTCTATGAATTAACAAAACTAATTAAATAGCTCTTTAGTTTTAGTCAATAATTTTTTACAGTTATTTGTAAGTTGTAATCTTGTCTTTTTTTGCTATATATATTTCCTCCATTTTTTGTTAGAAGTTGTGCCTTCCATGTGAGCAATTAAAATTCAGTAATGCTATAGAGCCAGACTGCCTCAACCAGACTGAATACCAGACAGTCCTTTATGTAATTTTTTTAAAAAATTTGACACCCAACCAAAACAAAAAAATAACCCTAAATATAATATTTATGGAACCCTAGTTGAGACTAACCTAAATTTAAATATTAATTAAAAATATTTAAAATTTTAATGATTTTAATATATTTTATTTGACTATTCAACAAAATAAAACCCCAAATATAATATTTATGGAACCCTAGTTGAGACAACCATAAACTTAAATATTAATTAAAAATATTTAAAATTTTAATGATTTTAATATATTTTATTTGACGATTCAACAAAATAAAAACCTAAATATAATATTATAGAACCTTATTTGATACTACCCTAAACTTAAATATTAATTAAAACTATTAAATATATGGCCGAATAGCATACTCTTAAATTTCGGGATGAAAATGAAATTCTAAATTTACATTAAGGACTGGTATGTTGAGAGTCTGGTTGAGTATATCTGGTTCATTAGCATTATTCATTAAAATTTCTTAACTAATCATGTAATATGTATTAAAGTTTGGTAGTAAATTCTAATTAGTGCTTGTATTTATGAGTAATCATTGCATGATTACTATACATGCCACATAGCATGTCATGAAGCGGGTTGGTTTTGTATGTGAAAAAATGTGTGAGGTAAATCATTTTCGATGTTAGAAACTTACAACAGTATAATAATGTGAAGGTATGGATTTTTTTCCCTAAAATATTGTATTGGGTTTGTAATTTATTTTCTGAAACTACAGTGGACTATATGGTCCATGAGAAAATATTGGTATTTCTTTTGGTGTACATAAAATATTTGTATGGTTCTACTTTTGTGAAAACTCATTGGCGATTGTTGAGAAGATAAATGATTTTTATTTTATAAAACTTAAACTCTACCAATTCAAAATAAATAAGTAGGAATGCTAAATAAGAGGGGCCGATAATATATACCGAATATACTTTTTATACATACATTTAAATTTTAATCATAATTGCACCGATGAAAAATCGAGTCCCGATGTTAACATGTCACAAAGACCAACTATACGTTATTTTATCGACATTATCGTGCTTAATACTTTGCAAAATAGTATACTAATTTTCATTAAATTTCTTGAGATCGGGGGCGGATCCTTTGTGGTGCAAGGGGGGTCAATTGTCCCCCCTTGGTTCGGGATAAGAAGCGAAAAATAAATTCTTATTTTTCCGGATATTTTATGTATATACACTCCTAAACATCCATTATATATATTAGTTAGTGTAAATTGCTTTGTAAATGTTGTATCAGCCTAGATGGAGGTAATAGCAGGTCTCATGTTTGAATCCCGCTAGCTAAATTTTTTTTACCCCCCCTCCCTCCCCCCCTTTAACTCCGAGGATCCGCCCCTGCTTGAGATGGTTATGTTCACGCGTCAAATGGTTCGTGCACATGCTTAGAATCAATTGTACTAGAATTCATAAACGAGAGGTGCTCGAATTCCAACAAAATATTATTAGAGAATAATTACCCACTATTTTTTTTTTTTAAATTTACAGTATATAAAACATAGACCAACTGATAGAGTTTTCATAATTTGGGTTCATCTTAGCCGGTTCCCTCCTATCTCGTGCCCACCGGAGTAAAATAAATTAGTGGGAGGGAGTAAATAAATTGTTAAATCGTCCCCATAATTTGAAATTCTAATGGGCCTACATTTTCTTTATACTATTATTATATCGTTTACATGTAAAAAAACGCTCTAGTAGCCGTTGTACATACAAACCCAAAATCTCTCTCTCTCTCTCTCTCTCAAATCTCTCTTAAATCTCTCTCTCTCTCTTTCAACTGAAAGACGGTCATCGAAGCTTCTCGATCCAGTAAGACCTTATTAAAATACATATATTATATATACTGATATATACATACATACATAAATTTGATTTTCGAAATCATTCTCAAATTAGTTTAATTCAAAATCAGGTTTTAATTACTCATTTCAAAAGACCTGTTTTTCCTCTTGATAATCGATTTAGTTTATTTTATTTTTGCGTCTTATGTGCTTAATTTATAGCTTTATGTTACATATACGATTCTCAATTTGTCTAGGGTTTCTATATTTTCCCCAAGTAGTAACAGTGTTTTGATTAATCGTTTTAAGTGCTCAATTACTTTTTTTTGTTTTGGTTTTTAGATTTGCTTGTTTTGTTTTTATCAATTTTGTTTTAGATTAATATATCCCTTGGGTTATTTTCTCTACAATAAGCTGTAACTGTATCAAGTTAGTTCAGTTTTCTATTTTAGCAAAAAAATAGTTCAGTTTTCAATTTATCACATAGCAAAAAACAATCCTATATTTAATTTTTGCCTTTGATGTGTTCAACTTCTGTTTGTTTATCCTAGAAATTGATCTGTTTTTTTTTCATTGTGAATTTATTTATTTTATTTTATTTTTGCCTTTGATGTGCTCAATTTCCACCTCTATGTTACATATACGATTCTCATTTTGTCTAGGGTTTCTATTTTCCCCCCAAGTAGTGTTATTGTTTTGTTAAATCATTACCGGTGCTCAATTTTGTATATTTTTTGGTTCTTTTTGGTTTTAGATTTGCTTGTTTTTTTTTTCAATTTATTAAGATTTAATATACCCCTTGGGGTTTTTATTTGGAAAAATTATCATTTAGTTTATGTTTTGAGGCTTAATTAATAAAAACCCATGGTTAAATCTCTTTTTAAATTAGTTACTAATGCTCAATTATTATGCTACTTCTTGATATGTACCAAATCTTAAACAAAAACCACAATTCGGGTTTTTGATAATTAAGTCCGAAAGTATATACGAAACAATAACTTTCCCCTACAAAAAGCTTTATAAGTTTCAAGTCAGTTCAGTTTTCTATTTTGGCAAAAAAAAAAAAGAGTTCAGTTTTCTATTTTGGCAAAAAAAAAAAAAAGAGTTCAGTTTTCAACTTATCATGTAGCAAAAGCAGTACCCTAGATTAATATATTGATGACCTTGAATTTTGTATATTTGTGTGTGTATTTGCAGGTTTTATAAATAATGTCTAGAACACCAGGTCATTCTAGAAAATCCTGTCTAGGGGTAACTCCGTCTCCTATGCCGTTTTACACCCCTCGACCCGAGCGCCGTTGTCTTGAGTTCAGAGGGTTCGATGTAAACACTAATCGACACGAAAAAGAAAGCGAGGTGAATGTTCAAGTTGTACTCAGATGCAGGTCAGCTCCTATTATTGATCCTGATTGTCTTGTGTTATGAAACTGTGCGTGGTTAAGGACATGATCTAGTTGAGAGTAATGAAAATGCCATACTGCTTAGAAAAGATGCAGGAATTGATTGTCCATATGTAATTGCAGTATACGATGATACGTTTATCAGGGATGGAACTAGGTGGAGATAGTTGATGAAAAAGTAGTTTTATTCTGTGTTCTCTGATTAAATTCTTCAAAAATTTAGTATTCGGCTCCTTCATTTTATGAAAATGAAACTTTTATAGGGTATGGAAAAAACTTATATAGAATATTGCCCCTTCCCATTTAGATCCTGATTCCGTCACTGCGTTTATGAAAAAATAAATTTCTGTTATGTTGGTTAGGTCATGGGACTTTGGTATTCCACCAGCATTTCACTATAGCTTTTTTAAGTGTACATCTTGGTGATTATATTTGTATAAGTTATTTGAGATGTTACTGTTGACATGTCTGATGGATTAGCCCCCTTCTTATGAAAGCCATGGTAATTATGTAGTTCTATTGGAGGTCTATTAGTGCTCAAACTAGTGTTGAAAAGTAGTTAAATTAGCCTCATGGGACATTTAACATTAACATTTTGATAGATATGCCAGCACAAATTTTCTCATTCTGCATTTATATCTCTGTTATCGTTGGGAGAATGCTACCAGATTGAGTTGGTATATTTAACTTAGGTGCCATTATAATTTAGCCATTGAGATTACAGCATTAACCGTTGATGTTCAGGCCATTAAATGACGATGAGCAAAGGTTGAATGTGCCAAAGGTGTTAACGTGCAATGAGCATAAAAGAGAAGTCATAGTTGCTAACAAACAAGTGGACAGGGTTTTCACCTTTGATAAGGTATTGATTTCTCTCTCTTCTTTCGGTCAATTATTAGAGAAATACACCATTTTTGTGCAAAATTTACACTTTCGAACAAATTTTTTTTTGGTTTTATTTTTTCAGGTTTTTGGGCCCAAAGCACAACAAAGGACAATATACGATCAGTCAATTTCTCCAATTGTAAATGAGGTTCTTGAAGGCTTTAACTGCACTGTCTTTGCATATGGACAGACAGGCACTGGCAAAACATATACCATGGAGGGAGGGATGAGAAGTAAGGTAATATTAACTATATAGTAAGTTCTGTAGATTATATAATGTCTGGTTAAATTACGGTAGCAATAACTATGTAATAATTTCTATTATCATTATAAAATGTTTTGATTGAAAGAATTCAAGAAACATGTCCATTTCCCATGTTACCTTTCAGTAAAAAGCCTCTTTTATAATAGTAATTTGATCCACGTTTTGTTTTTTAATAGAATGGTGATTTGCCTGCTGATGCTGGTGTTATACCAAGGGCGGTTCGCCAAATTTTTGATACTTTGGAGGCACAAAATGCCGATTATAGCATGAAAGTTACCTTTCTGGAACTTTACAATGAAGAAATCACTGATCTTTTGGCCAATGAAGAAAACCCTCGGGTTTCAGAAGAAAAGTTAAGAAAACCGATTTCTTTAATGGAAGATGGTAAAGGTTGTGTAATTGTAAGGGGGCTAGAAGAGGAAGCTGTATATAGTGCAAATGAGATTTACAACCTTTTAGAGAGAGGTGCTGCCAAAAGACGTACAGCCGATACATTGCTAAACAAGCGAAGCAGGTTAGCTTAAACCCTACAATGATAGATTGCTTGCTATTATAGTTTTCTTAGAATTTTATTTACTTAAAATATCAGCAATCAAATCGGATAATGTTTTTTTTCGTTGCAGCCGTTCTCATTCTATATTCAGCATAACCATTCATGTAAAGGAAACGAGCATTGGAGATGAGGATATTATCAAATGTGGCAAGCTTAATCTTGTTGATTTAGCAGGTTCAGAAAATATTTCTCGCTCTGGTGCCAGAGAGGTACTAGTATATTTTCCTATTACCCCAGACATAGACATGTCTATCATAGTCCATAGAGCAATAAAACAAAGGGCGTATCTTGTCTTTTCATAAAGCCAACCTGTTAATTACTCTTCAGAACAAGATGAACAACAATCATATAAATTTAACATTTTGTTATTAATCTCAGGGTCGTGCAAGAGAAGCAGGAGAAATAAACAAGAGTTTACTTACTTTGGGCCGTGTGATAAACACACTTGTCGAGCACTCTGCTCACATACCTTACAGGTTGAACTTTTTTTGAACCAATAAACTGCCGAAGGAGCTCTTGTGCTTATACATATACATACATACACATATATCTATCTATATATATAATGTAGAAGTTAATAAATCGTTGTTTGTTTTTAAAACCTGCAGAGATAGCAAGTTAACAAGGTTATTAAGAGATTCACTCGGAGGGAAAACAAAAACTTGCATCATTGCAACAGTTTCTACATCTGCTCAATCTTTAGAGGAAACACTAAGCACATTAGATTATGCCTATCGTGCCAAAAATATAAAGAATAAGCCAGAGGTTTACTTCCTAACTGTTTTTTATAGTTCAATATACATACACAATCATTTTGTTTTTGATATAAAAATAATTATGATTGCAGGCTAACCAGAAAATGTCCAAGGCCGTGCTGCTAAAAGACTTATACTTGGAGATTGAGAAAATGAAACAAGGTTTGCCAATCAAATTTACTTTTGATTTTTAATATTTGAAATTTAATTAATGCGTCTTTGTGTAAAAATAGATGTTAGAGCAGCTAGGGAAAAGAATGGTGTATATATCCCCCATGAGAGGTTTTCTCAGGATGAGGCTGAAAAGAAGGTAAGTCGCAGTATGCGTTTTAAATTAATTTTTGTTATATATATGTATAGTGTGACCCTTGAAAAATTACTTTAGTTGATCATGTTCTAGCTTTAAGGTGTAAACCTAAATTTAGTATATCCTATCATTTTGAATAGGCAAGGAACGAGAAGATAGAGCAATTGGAGATTGATCTCAGCCTTAGTAAGAAGGTATTTCCTTAGTTTTTTTTTTCCTTTTGTACGTCATTCGTGATAATTAATTGACATTTCATATTAACTGCTTCAGGAAGTGGATCAATTTCGTGAACTCTATCTATCGGAGCAAGAGGATAGATTAGAGTTGCATAGTGAGCTAAAGTGTTGCAAGGTACTTGTGCAGCTGTGCTTGATTAATTTCTTTTGCTACTTTAAATGTCGTAGTTTAATCATAATATTTATGTTATCTACTTATTATCAACAGATAAGTTTGGAAAAGAGCAACCAGGCCTTAGACCATCTTCAAGAGAAACATAGGGTGGCCGTTTCGACATTAAAGGAAAGAGAGTTTATCATATCAAAGCTTCTCCACTCTGGTAAATATATCATTTTCCTCCAAATTTGCTTGTGCCCTTTATATCCATTTTTAGTACCTAAATATATTTAATGATTTGTCATTCCATCCATAATTCACAGAAAACAGTTTGATCAATCGTGCCAAGGCGATGCGGACTAATTTGCAAAGTGCAACAGATGACGTATCTTCTTTATTTACGAAATTAGGTATTTCAAATTCTATTAGTATTCTTTTTGCTTGCATAAACGGATAACCTTTGATTAACGGCCTTCCCATTCCCATCCATGAAGAAGTTTCTTTTTTAAAATAAAAATTACAGATCACAAAAAAGAGCTTGAATCAGAAAACCATGGGATGTTGCTTTCTTTCGGATCACATCTCGATCAAAGTTTAAAAGACTTGCACAAAGTTGTCCTTGCCTCAGTTGCTCAGCAACAACAGCAAATTGTATCCATGGAGGAGCACATCACGTCTTTTTTTGCTAGTAAATATGATGTATGAATTCAATACTCTCTCTCTCCCTTCCTTCCTCTCCCTCTCTCTCTCCAGCTTACCAGATTATTATCTTCCAGGCAACACGACAACTGGAATCTCGAATAACAAAAATGAGGAAAGCATATAATTCAAGATTGACTAACTTAAAGGACATTGCTGATGTTCTGCAAACCACAGCTTCTACTGATTTAGAGGAAATAAAGTCTACAATGGCGTGTCAAATAACAACCCTTGAAAATGTATGAACCACTCACAAATTAAATAGATCATTACTGAAATAACAGTAATTCTGTTGAAATTGGGCAATTGATTGAGGTTAATTTATCGATTAATTTGCAGTTACTCAGGAAGGCTGCTTTGGAGGCCAAGGATGTCACTTGTGATCTGCAAAATACTCTGAATGAGCAAAAGCAAATCTTAGAATTCTCAGCTCAACAACAACTAGAGGTACATTTTCAGCAAATACTGCGCTTAATGTTTTTATTTATTATTAGCATCATTATTTTTTAATTTACTTTTTTAATTTTGTAAATTGTAGGGACTCCATCGCAGTATGATTTCGACAGAAGTTATTTCACGGGCAACATTTAATTTCTATAATGACCTTAATTGTCGTTCTTCTGAGCTCATGCGACTGCTTGAAGAAATTCAAATTACTAAAACCCACCAGTTGCAAACTTTTGAGAAAGTATTTAAGGTAAGTAGAAGAGGTCCGATTTGTTTGTTTGATTTGTGGAAATTCAGAGATAACTAAATTTGCTTAATGTGATAAACAGGAAGAGGCCGTTAGAGAAGAGAAGCAGGCAATGGAAAAAATTACAGAAATATTAGCATCTCTGACATACAAGAGAACAGCTCAGGTTAGTAGCTCTTTTTATTTGCTCTCAAGAATCTTGGATGGTTTTAGTTTCCCTAAAAATACAATGAGTAGTACTGCGCATGGACGGATAGTCATTTGAATTTTCTTTTGAACCAGGTGTCAGAGACCACAAAAAATATTGAGGATTCTACCATACGAGAGAACAAAATGTTGCTACAAAGGTTATCTAGCATGCAGCAAGTAACAAGTGATGCAAATGAAAAGATGAATATTTATTTGGATACTTCGAAAGAGAAATTCTTGGAAGACACTTTTGCATCTTCTGAAAATCTTGTAACCATGGAAAGTTGTTTGGATGAGTGGTAAGCTGTTTTTTTTTTACTTATTGAAAGCTTATTATATACCATCAAATTACATGTTTTGGTATAGCTTGTGGCCAGTTTTTAACAATGCATTTAGTACCTCAGAGCTGACTTATAAATTTAAAAAGTTGTACAAGTGCTCCCTATGTATAACATTATTGGCCCGCATAACTAGGGACAATCAATGTAACTTATATAAACTGTCAGGACCGATGCTATTGTAATGGAAATTATGGGCACTCAAGTGAACTTATTATGCAAACTAAAGTACTAATTGTGTTGCAATAATAACACTATGAGGACCAAATTGAAAATTCCTTCCAAGTAGTGCAGCTTCACCCTGAACGTGATACTTATTAAATTGCTTGTAATTGCTTCTGACATATAAACTTTCAGCATCAAAACGGTCAATCACTCTATGCAACAGTGGGATAATATGGAGTTCTCCATCCAAAACCATAATCAGAGAAACATTGCAGAGATTGCATCCATTGTTAAGTAAGTATTCTGATCTCCTCTAAAATTTTACTCTTTGACATTCCTTTCCTATTCCTTAATTTCTCTTATCATGTTTTTTTATCAGGAAAAAAGTTCATCTAAGTGAAAATATACATCAACAATTTGTCTCTACAACCTCGTCCATCAATGAAAATGTTGGAGCCGAAGCCAGTGAAACACTAGAAGTAGTCAATGGTTATTAACTTATTATTATACTTATTTTTTAAAATTATCATCATGGGGTTCTCTTTTCTTCCAAAATTGCAAGTGTGACAATGATATAACTCTTTTTGCAGATTCGTTGATGCTAGATCAACAGGCAGAGAGAGAGATAGAGTCCATATCAGCATTGTGCTCGGACGAGCTCAAATGTCTTAAAGGGAAGCACAGCGAAAGTATTGCAAATATCAGAAATAAGGCGGAGGAATGTTTAACCAAGCATTTTCTGGTATGCACTTCTTTTACTACTTATGACACTTATTTACCAAGAAACTCTCTTGGAACTGAGAAACTCATTCACTCGTAAACACAAGAAATGCATCACATTTTTTTACTAGAACTAATAGATACTACTTAAAGTATTTTTCTTAAAAATTTAACCATAATTCTAAATGCATACTCTTTTTAGACATTGTCCTAATTATACAAGTAATAGTGCATTATTTGTTTGATTATTTGTAACTAGTAATTGTAGCCCACGTGTTGCTTGTGTGACACGTAGTTGCATAAATATGATCCGGCACAAATAAATTAACATTTTCAAAAAGTTTGCAAAAATAATAGAATGAATATCGTAAAAATATAATGTTTTATTGTTATAGTAATATAAAAATACATGTATGATGATTTGTTTAAGAGATGAATTGATATGTGTGGGAAAATGAAATATTTATTTATTTAAATTGCATTAAGTTATTTGAGTAGTTAGTAAATTAGAATAAATAGGGGCATTTTTGGAAAAAAAATGGGTAAAATTGGGGGAGCCTCAAGCTTTCTTGCGTTCCCTTATATTAATAGTATGATAATCGCCCCTTGCTGTTCTCCTAAATCTTACTCCCTCCGTCCCAAAATATTGAGGCTCTATGTATCTGCGTGCAACTTTGACCGTCTAATATCTCGTCTTTAAATTGTTGAAATATGAAATTTGTTCGTATAGTTCAACATTTGAACTATTTGATTAATTTTTGAAAAATTCGATTTTGACAACTTAGATACGAGTTATTTATCGGTCAAAATTGCACGTTGTTTCGTATAGCCCCAACAATTTGAGACGGAACTTGTCAGGTTTCTTGTTTCCTGACTGTGCCAACTCTTTACAAAATCCTGGCAACTTTTTATATAGGAAAGCCTTAACTCTTATGTGCATTTATCCAAGGAGTATGTAGATTATTGATAGTATTACTCCTAGTGTACTTTTTTTCTTATAAATTCCACCCACAAGTAAGGAGCACTACCTTTCCATTTTTTAATACAATTAGAAAGGGAATAAATGTATGTGAGCTTTAACTATGTTCTAAATTTTACCAATCAGCTTTTAGAGATATGTTGTTGTTTTTTATTTATTTGGGGCATTCATTAGTTAGTCTAATTGATAATATAAATCTGAATTATGTTTCTATTACGCAGATTGATACACACCCGATTCCTAAGAAGAATGTGATTGAAATTCCAAGTCTGAAATCTATTGAGGAAATGAGGACACCAGCAGTTGAAGAGCTTATTCAGCAACAAAAATCAAAACCGGGCAGTGCCGAGAAACTCAAAGTTATTCAACATCAAAAGTCAATTGTTGAAATATCCTCGAATAGAACCCCTTTCGCGGATGTGAATTAACTTGATTAACACCAGAAAGTTAAAAACAAGTTCATTGTTTTTTTGTCTCATCAACTGATGAGCAAGGATTGTATTTTTTTTCCCTTTTTGTAATATAATTCACATTATGACCTCTAAACGTGTACTGTAATATTTGATTTGGTAGTATTATCAGCTTTTTCCGTTTTTTTTTTGAAATTTTAAGGATGAAAGTCATCACTTTTCAAGAAGAAACCTGTTTTTCTATCTTGCTGGGAATGTTTGAAACTCAGGGAATAGAAATCGAAGAAAATGATTTGGAAGCAAATTCTCATTTTCTGGTTTTCAAGGAAAGAGAAGAGTTAAGTAAAGGTTACATACTTGTGCTAAGAGGTCCTGTTTTCAATTTCTACAATTCTAGCATTATGTTTCTTATTTTTCTTACTATTAGCTGGACAATAATTTCCAGTTGGATATGCAACGTAGTATTACAGTTGGACTTTTACAACTTACATACTGTGAAGAATTCAGAATAGCTGCATTAACAGTTTTAAAGATGCTGCATTTACCAAATCTACGTCTGTAAAAGAAGTATATATGAAGACCAACTCGTAATTTCTTTCTAAATTAAGAATTTCTTGTTTGTAAATTCCAAGATTTTTATTCATCTTTTAACACCTGTTTCTGCTCAGGTAAATTATGTTTACTTGTTCTCAACCTTATTCCTTTGATTCTTTGAAGCATGATTACACGCACTATTTACACCTTCATATCTGTTGTTAAATCATAACCAATTCCATATCTATTGTTGTCAAAGCTCAAAACTCTAACCAGCAATTTGGGAATCTATGCTTTAGTCTGGTCTCCCTTATCAAATATTTATTGTTCAAGAGTCAAGCTTGTACCGTTAGGTGCATTAATTTTCATGGTCTTATCAAACGCTTCTTTTTCATGGCCTAGTAAAACAATTTTTTGTTTCTCAGGAGTAGTTCCTTCTTTAGATACACTGACAATGATGATTTCGTCACACTGGATTTTGCCTTTGATGTGGTTTTGACTAATCATTTCGTTGAATGGACGTGAGATTTTTTCTTCTCCCAATGGAGCTTCGGAATTGTAATCATACCTTTTACCCCATATAACAAGATAAAGGCCAGCAACAATAACAATTGCCCCACCAATCCTGCAAAATATACGGCAGATCTTTATTTATCATTGGAAAGTTTCATAATTGTTTAGGTATCTGTAGAATAAATGTCGAACAAGTACCTTCCTAGAAACAGTTTCTCAGACAATATGAAGAAACTCATGACAGCTACAATGACCATGTTTAATGGGTTAAAAGCTGTCACAAATACAGGTCCTCTGAGTTTATTTACAATTCCTAGTATGTAATAAGCAAGTCCCGTTGCGAGCAATCCCTGAGGGTAATTAGAACAAAGAGCGATGATTTTTGAATATTTATGGCAGAACTGTAAGGAATACATTTGTTGTCCACCCCTTGTTTGAAATTGAGTTGAAAGTACAAATACATTTGTTCCCCTGCTTCTTTATAGGATTATCATTTAGTTATTTTTCTTTGTTCGAGTTTATGCTTACACTGGTGAGAACTGCCACTAAATTAGTGTCCCATGCTAGTGACCAAATTTTAGGGTCTCCTCTCTCCATTAAGAAAGCCACAACCGCTGTCTCTGCGGTTCCCAACAGGCATATCCAAACAGTGAGAGAAAGTGCAGCAGGATATGTCTCTAATGTAACACCCTGAATTGAATAAATAGAAGAAAAATCATTTTTATTAGTGTAATTCAGAAAGAACATGAGTAGTTTTCCTATAACTAAACAAGTTTAGAGAGTACCTACTTGTAGAATTATAAAAGCAGCTCCGCTGAAGCATCCGATTAAAATCATTAGCGGTCCTTTTATGGTATTCTGGAGACTTACGTCGCCCCTTGTGGCGTCACCAATGATTTCAGTTTTCGTGTAGAATCCAATAGCTGGACCTTTCAGTAGTGTCATCAGTATGGCTCCAAAAAATGTCGTTACGGTCCCAATTATCTTTGCTTGGCTGTTGATATTTTTAATCTGTATCTTCTCAATCCTACGATTATATGTTAACAATTTTGCAAAAAATGAAACCCCGAGTTAGTTATTTTTCTTATAATTATTAAATACACATGTAAGTTTTTATGTTAGTGTCTTTATTATATAAATTATTAAATCATTGATTACCTAAGAATGCAAGCCATTGCAAAGGTTATTCCCGGAACTATGTTGATCAGAGCCACAGCCAATGTTGCTGTTGTTTCTTTCAGACCCAAAAAGAACAAATTGTTGTCGATCACTGGCCTGCAGAGAGTTCTGTATTAGACGTTTGTACAATAACCAGAAAAATTAGGAATAAAAATTCAGAGATTTACTCGAGTATGCTCAGGATCGCTATTTTCACGAAGATGGAGAACGTCATCTTTGGTCTTGTTTTCCTGTTAAACATGTATGCCATATTCTTTAGTACTTTTGCCTTATTACAGCTTTTTGTGTGTGTGTGTTTGAAAGGGAGAGAGAGAGAGAGAGACTTGTCCAAGAAGAACGCGAATGGCGCCATGACGATGGTTGCGACAGCATGCCGATAAACAACGAATACATAATTGTTCATCCCTTTATTGAAGGCGGCCTTAGAGAGTACGTCCGTCCCTGCAAAAATAATTTGCATGAATATCACTGCAATGAAAGGCTTCATCCTATTATACATTTTCCCCATCTTTGGGTTGGTTTAATTTTAGCTATATCAATGCTCTCAACAGTTTAAATGGTTCTAGTGATCAGAGTAATCGTATATAATTATAGATGGTTGCACTTGTATTTTATGTATGTCTACAAGGTTGTGTCGCTTTTTTCATTTTATTATTTATTATTTTCAGTGTCCTTGGATTATTTGACGGTACTGTTTACCTGTATGCTTAAGAAAAAGACAGCATGGCGAATCTCCTTCAATTGCATACGGTTCGCTCACAGAATCACCATCTCTGCCTCCTAGTTTCTCTTATTTTATTGTTGATTGTTGATTGTTGAAGTAGAAAAGGCCTAATTAGTGCAGTTTAATTATTGCTCTTGTTTTATTCTTGATTGTCCAAGTTTATGGAGTTGCCTAATTGTTCTATCTTTCTTCGTTCCGACTTTGTTCGTCTTTCCTTACTGTTTTGTTCCCTCTGTAACATAATAAGTTACTTTTATCTAGAAATTCTTGAAGTGCAGTGTGGAATTCTTAATAATTACCGATTTTACCTCATTTCCTTTAACGAAAGCTGATTGTAGGATTTTGTGCGATTAAATTATAAAAAATTCCATTTTGAATAATCTAAATACAACATTTTTGCAAGTTTCAAATTCACCTAGTTCCATAAGGAAACAAGAAAATGATTTTTTGTTAGTAGGAAAATAACAATATTCTTTTACCAAATAAAAAGTATTCATGGAGAAACTAACATTGTGACAAAAAGTTGCGCCACAAAGCAGACATCGGGTGCAAAATTAACATACAAATTGGATAGAAGTGTTCGATTACATGGTTTCATTAATTAGTACATGGTGGCGGATTGCAGAAAAAGCAAAGTAAAGTTTCGATTCGCAAAGCATGTAAGCAAATAGGAAAATCTTATGAGTTTATTTACATTTCATCCAAAATAAGAGAGAAATCCAAAAGCATGGAAGATAGGAAAAAGGTTATAAGAGTCTGAACTCAAAAAACAAGGGAGTATATATTTGCTATTTTGTAATTAATCTGATACTGTCAACCTTCCAATGGACAATGATCAACTACAAAACTGTTATTGTAAAATCTTTAACTTAATCGTAACTGTGCAATGTAAAACAAGTACTGTAATGATATGATTTATGAATATTTTCTTTTTTTTGTCACTTTATTTTCTGGTGAGTACAAAAAGCCAAGGGACAGAAACCAAATAGAGATTATTACGTAAATAATTTCATGTTTACATCACTCTTCCCCACACAAAAGATGACCTAGTTAGTATAGTGACACTTCTTTCGGATTATTGCAAGTACAACTGTACAAGGAATATATTTTGCAAATTATGATAATTGTCTATACTCTTTATTAAAAGAGAAGAGAAAGTCACAGAAATATTACTATTATGTATTTTTGATGGCCATGCTTATATATTTTATTCATATTAGTTAGCTATTATGTTTTTTTTAATAAAAGTATGACCATTTGTTATGGGAGCACTGACCACATTTGGTCATTTTTTTTCTTAAATTAACTTTCTATTTTATTTTTTAAGTGTTCAAAAAAACTGTAAAATTTGGCTTTTTAATTTTTTTTGGGTATTTATTAATATTACTACCTTATAATTGCAAAAAAAAAAACAATAAATACCAAAAAAATATAAAAAGGCAAATTTTACAGATTTTTTAACAAACATTTTATAAATAAAATAAAACGTTGATTTAAGAAAAAAAAATTATGAATACATATCAAACGAATACAGATGAAGTGATGAACCCATTTGCTATAGTATATCCAAGTATAGCATTTATCATATTATAATGTAGCATACCTTAAAAATATATGTTGTGTAATCATTTTTGCTTGTTGTTTTAATGGGGCATGAATTAAATTATCAGTTTTGTAGCATTTATAATTTACAGCGACCACTAAAAAGTGTATAAAAACTAGTTTATGGCTCCGTTTGGTAACAAAAAAAATTAGGTGACTTTTTTATTTTAAAAATCAGTGTTAGGATAAGGAGATTTTTTTTACTTTTAAAAATCCAGATTTCCCGCTAAAATAATCTGAAAATCAATAAACCAGGTATTGGGTGGAATTTTTTTCCCTTTCTCTCCCTCCCCCGCTCTCAAGAAAGCCTTGAATCCATTTTCTCTGTCATTAGTTTTCTTTGAATACTTACAATTGGTGTACGCCATAGGCGGAGAATGGGCATTGGATGACGTAGGAGACTGGAGAATCTTGCTCCGCGCATGTATCATTTGGATTCATTTTTCTACATTGCCATATATGTATAATGCTATAACGTTTCTTGTTTGGTTCTACTTAATGTTATGAAGATTTGTGGATGTGAGCAACTATCGACCATGTGTTCATCTTTAGAAAAACAAAAACAAAAACCAATTATCATTTTACATTTACAGTTGCCACACTTTCTTTGTGTGAATCATGTTCTTGAATTGCCTTTATTTTAGATTCATTAGAGCTTAGACAGTATATACCTCATGGTAAACTATGTGATTCCATTGTCTTCATTTTTTGGCACCCAACCAAATCCTGGTTCGCCACTGTTTGGTTACCCTTTTACTTGTTGTAACCTATTTCTAACTTCATTTGTCCTATCGTCAATTATTATTTGTTTAGTTGTTTGATTAATTAGTAGAATTCAACCGCTAAAATTTATTGATGTTGTTAGAACCATATTTCCGAACTATTAACTCTTACTTGTCAATTGTTTTGAGCAAATTAATCTAAATTGAATCTTAAGAATTGAGACAGTTTATGTTTACAGATTGAGTTGCAACCTCGGTTGCAACCTTAGTTTTAACCTGCCAATACACATGATTCTGTCTTATACTGTATTACTGCATTACTTGATCTTTAAGTTAATTATTTGAATTAAAGTATGCAGAATATATTCTCATATGTTTACAGAAATTTGATTTATATATGTTGAGAATATTTAAGTAATAAAAAATGAAATATTACTTATGGAATTAGTGAGTTGAGTTTCAAAAGATTTAGTATCTAAAAAATATTATAATGTTTCATATTTTGTGCTAACTAAATGTGTTATTCTTATGCAAGTCTTTATCATTATTTCAATATTAATTGATTCAGAATTCTTTTATATATTTCGTAGGTGGGATTGCTGCATAATTGGATCAAATTGAATACTTAAAACAATCAAGAAGATCTTGAAAAATAAAGAATTAAGAATAAATAATTGAAAATGATAGAAGATTGTAATTCTGTCTTTATAAATAGTTGATAGTATTGATTGTAAAATATGTGGGTTCTAAACTATAAAGAACTATCATTAGAGAGACACACGGGTGAACATTTTGAGTGATAGTTACATAGTATGAGCAATATAGAAATAGACAGAAAAACCTATATGTAGTCTAAAAGTTTTTCATTAAAACTTAGATCATATATTATAAACTTTTATAATATCACTGATCTGGGTGGTTGCCCCGAATACGTAACCCAATTGGGTGAATTCCGTTGTTAAATGTACGTGTAAATTCTTTCAATTACATTTAACTTTTAGTTCTGTCTATCGTTATACTTATGGTTGCAACTTGTTTCCAACTGTATTTGCAACTTAACTGCATAACAGCAATTAGAATAGCAAATAGTAATTTCATATGTTAAACCAAATTGAGAATGATAATTTACAGCTTAGCTACCAAAATAAAATGGTTTTCATAATCAAAATTCATGTTCTTTAAGGGTCACCGTTCTTCGTCAGGTGCAGTTATCATCAAGGTCATGTTAGCCAATATTTTAAAAATCGCGCTATATAGCGTGAAATAACGTTTTTTGGGAAAAAAACGCAACGAAAAACCACTATTTGGCTGTAAGTGCGCTAAAATCGCGCTATAGGGGACCAAAAGCGAGAAAAGCGTAAAATTCTGGACCAAAAGCGTAAATAGCGAGTTAGGAAAAAAAACAGCGGATATAAATAATTAATATATATTGTGTAATATTCATAAAAGTGTGTGCAGTACAGATGATTATGACAATCCATTAGTTTCCAGCAGACCCAAGTTCAGAACTCACCTACAGCAAATTACACCGCAAAACGCTATGTAGCAACGTTTTTAGCGTTTCTCTAGAAAAATCGTTACGATAGATAACGCTATTTAAAACATTGATATTAGTTGAGACGTACACTGCCAACTTTACCGCATTCTTGTTTGTCAACGGTCTCAATGCCTTCTTTAGATACACTGCTAATGATGATTTTGTCACACGAGATTTCGTCATTGCTGTGGCTTGGACTAATCATTTCCTTCCACGGAGCTGCGAACTTTTCTTCTCCCAATAGAGCTTCGGGATTGTAATCATTTCTCTTACCCCACACAACCAAGTAAAGACCACCAATAATAACAATTGCCCCCAAAATCCTGTAAAATACATAACAAATATTTTCTTATCTGTTCTTCAGATGTCTGTAGAGAAAAAGGCGAAAAAGTACCTTCCAAGAAACAATTTCTCAGACAAAAAGAAGAAACTAATGGCAGCTACAATGACCATGTTTAAAGGGTTAAAAGCTGTTGCAAAAACAGGTCCTTTGATTTTATTCATAACCCCTTGAAGGTAGTAAGCAAGTCCCACTGCGACCAATCCCTGCGTGTAATTAAAACAAAAGAGAAATTATATTTCGGATATGGCATAACTTTTTAAGTGTTCAGTGCTCAAAACACTTGTAGCTTTCCTAGATAAATTTCAAGTTTCGGTTGAAATAAATGAATAAATTATTGCTATATAATTTTATTGGTTCCTTGCAATCATAAAACATATACAAGAGAAAGCAAAATGAAAACTGAAAATGGACCAGCTTTAAGAGCAGAAACCAGATAAACCATTCAGGAAGACGCTTTTATTATGCTTTTGTACTTAAGAAATAAAAAGGGAAAATCACAATTTAGTATATATTTAGAAATTAATTTACAACAAAACCCGGTTGTTTTGAACTTGATAACTATTTTACAAAAAAATACATATTTTGTGAACTTATTTACAAATAGGTACACATATCATTAAAAAATCCAAAAAAATATTTAAAAATTGAAAAAAAATAAAAACCAAACTTAAAAAACTAAAATTTTAAAAAATATATTTTTTATACAAAAAATATATGTGATCCTGTCTGATCATGTCTAATCATGTTTCATCATGTCCAATACTATCCAACTTTGTATGACTAATTATATTTAATCATATCTAATCATGTATTATTTAATCTTATCTAATTATGTCCAATCATGTCGAATCCTGTTTGATACTGTGTATAAATTTTTTGATATTTGTAAATATTTTTTTCAGTTTTTTATTTTTTTATTTTTTTGTGTATATTTTGTTATTTTTTATAACATATATAACTAATTGTAAATAAGTATACGTATCTATTTGTAAAGAAATACACATGCGTGAGTTTTTGGTAATTAAGTTAATTAATGTACTTATTTGTAAGTCTACCAAATAAGGACTGTTTTGTTATCCAACATCCTCTTTTTGAAAAATAAGTTGTTGGTACAAGTTAATAATTTATGTTTTGGCAAAAAGTTATATACAAGTTAATAGTCTCCAAGTCGATTCTAAGTTCTTGTCTACGTACCATCAAGTAATTATACACTGGCCCAGTAAATATTTTCAGAAAAATTCAATTCCACTACTCCTCTACTTATTTTGCACTATTCCCATGCACTAGACAAGATTTCGCTCCAAAAGTAACCTAAACATATACTAATATGGTTAGAGTATAATTTTTTTTCCCGGTAAGTTATGGTAGAGTATATCAACCTGCATATGTATGCATTCAAAGTTTCTTACGGTCGAATCATGTTTAAATGGATTATGACTAGATAATACTCCATGAAATAGACTCCAATCACTCAGCTAGGACCCATTAGTGTTAGTTTGTGTGAGACTAAAAAAATTCGGTTGTTCCAAACTATGTTTTTATATTAAAAAAATAAATAAATAATAAGAAAAATTGAACTCATAACTATTAAGTATATAACACTATGTATTGTATTATTAACTACTCTACCACTAACACTTATGGCAATATTTATTGAATTACTTTTTTAATATTATAATAATTAGATATTTGAGCTTATGAGATTGTATTTTAAAAAAAAATTGGGCTTCTAGTTCAGGGCTCCAGCCTTACTGGACTGCCACCTGAATCGCCCGTGCAATCACTATGACTTTTTGCTTGGCTAATTCACAAGTTGTAGTAAACAAAAAATAAATTCCCTGCTTCTTTAGAGTATGTTTATCGATGGAGGGGAGATTGAGCCTGTTTTACGTCGGCGGAGGCTGGCCTGTTGTGGCTCTCTTTAGCAATGGCAGAAGCAGGAGACAGTGCGACCACTCTGTGAAGTCCTCTCATCCTACTTTTTATAATTTTGTTTTTATATAAAATTAAAAATATTGTTATAGTTTCTTTTTGAATGCAACTTGGTCTGTGAAAATTTTGAAACTGGCCTCTGAAATTTTTTAGACAATAATGCCTTCAACAAGTTTTAAAAATAATTTTAGTCCTAATTAATTTTATTTAAATTCATACCAAATCTAGAAAAATGTTTTGAATTACATTTTTTTAAGTAAACTTCGTATTTGAGTAACAAAGGCATTTTTTTTGAATTTTTTAATTTTTTTACTATTAAAAAGCTGAATTCTGCTCCCGAACTCTAAATCATTGAACCTGACTGGTCGCTCCCCTACAAATATATGTCGTTCCCCTAGCCAAGACTCAGTTTCTAAACCTCGCCGTTAAACATGGTGTTATATCATTTAGTTAATTTTCTTTCCTTTTCAAGTTTATGCTTACACTGATGACGATTGCTAATAATTTAGTATCCCACGCTAGAGACCACACATTCGGGTTTCCTCTTTCTATTACAAGCGCTAAAACCGCTCCCTCTGCGGTTCCGAAAAGGCATGTCCAAACAGTGAGTGAAAGTTCAGCAGGATATGTCTCTAATGTAATAGCCTGCATAAATAGAAGAACAATCACACCTTCTATCACATAGTTAATACTTACTCTCTCTGTCCCTGTAATCAAGTGTCTTGATTGAAAAACTTTGATATTTAAAGATTTAAATATAATTTCATTGTGAATTCAACAAAAAAGCACCAACGTTAAAATTGACAAACAAAACCAAGATTAGAAAAATAAATTTGATATTATTTATAAATCTATTATACAAGGATATTTTTAAAAAATCAAAAATAGGAAATTAACTACAGTAATAAAGTAAACCGAGACTTAGTTTAGAACGTTCCAAATAAAAAGCACGACACTTAAACGGAAATGGAGGGAGTATCGTTTAGAGACTACGTATACAATTTTTCTATGCTAAACTAGTTTAGAGAGTACTTACTTGGAGAATTATGAAAGCTGCTCCGCTTAGACATGAAGCTAAAATAATTAGCGATCCTTTTATGGAATTATGGGAACTTAGGTCACTGCTTGTGGTATCACTAATGCTTCTAGTTATTAAGTAAATACGAATACTTGGGCCTTTTACTAGTGTCATTAGCATGGCTCCTGCAAATGTGGTTAGGGTCCCAATTATCTTTGCTTGACTGTTGATATTTTTAATCTGAATCTTCTCAATCCTACAATAGTAGATTCACAATTTTGCAAAAATGAGACCCCTTGTAAGTTATGTTTCTTATAAATATAAATGCTAAATTTTGCAAGTTGATTGTGGCATTTTTGTTATCTTGATTACTGATTACCTGAGAACGCAAGCCAGTACAAAAGTTATTCCCGGAACTATGTTAGTTAGAGCCACAACCATTGTTGCTGTTGTTTCTTTGAGACCCAAGTAGAAGAAGTTGTATTCGATTACTGGCCTGCAAAGAGTTCTGTATTAGTTGTTTGCACACAATAATGAGAAAATCCAGGAAGAAAAATATGGAAATTTACCCGAGTAAGCTCAGAATCACTATTTTCAAGAAGATTGTGAACGTCATATTTGGCCTTATTTTCCTGTTAAACATGTATGTCATCTTCTTTAGTATTTTTTCAAATTATTCCAACATATATGGTGAAAGAAAGGAGGGAGAGAGACTTGTCCACAAAAAACGCGAACGGTGCCAGGATGATGGTTGCAACAGCATGTACGTAAACAACGAATACATAAATGTTCATTCCTTTGTTGAACGCGACCTTAGAGAGTATGTTTGTTCCTGCAAACCCAATTTGCAAGAATATCGCTGCAAGGAAAGGCTTCACCCTGATATACATTTTTCCCATTTTTGATAATGTTCTTCTAACCATTAGAATTCCCTCCATAGCTTAAATAGGGAGATAGGAGTCTAATAACCGGGGTAATTCTTTATAAATATATATAATTATCATACTATTAATATAAGTCAACTCAATATTTTTTAAACTGTCAAATTTAGCTAATTTTTTTCCAGAAACACCCATACTTCTTTTTGCAATTTACAGTGGTGCTTGCACAATAGGTTTATGTTTATGAGATACAGACTACAGTGCACGCACTTTAAAAAAAAATAGCGTCTTTATGCAGTCGATTTTTTCTTAATCCAGTAATAGCTTCGTTATTCGGAAATCAAAGTCGTAATTCTGAAAATAGACTCGTACTTCCCAAGTACGAGGCTTGACTTTTTTCAAATTTGTTGACTTTTTTTAATTTTCTTATTCTTTATCCCAAAAAAAGTATTCATATTTTTGTAAATTGGCTCTATACCCTATTTCAGTATTTTTCAATGCATTGGACAAAATATTTTACGAAAAAAAAACTTTTATTAAGTGTCACACGGAGCAAATTACAACCAGAAATAGCTATCAGCTCAACACGAAAGAAAACAAAACTTTTATTATGACATTGTTAAGTATTTACAGTAAAATTTCACTTTACAAGGAGCTTAAAAAGTTATTGCTTCTTTTGTGAATCGTGACCCCTTAAAATAAAGAATATACAAATTTTAAAAAAGTCAACAAATTCAAAAAAATCAATCCCCGTACTTGGAAAGTACGAGTCTGTTTTCAGAATTACGAGTTTGATTTCCGAATAACGAAACTATGACTGTATTAAGAAAAATTTGACTGTATAAAGACACTGTAAAAAAAAAAAAAAGACTACAGTGCATGCACTTAAAAAAAAAAAAAGACTACAGTACATGCACTTAAAAAAAAAGACTACAATGCACGCACTTCAAAAAAAAAAAAAGACTACAGCGATCGCACTTTAAAAAAAAAAACTACCGTGCACGCACTTTAAAAAAAAAGCTAAGATTTTGCACTTTTTCTCTTGGTTCCACGCCCCTCTTCTCTCTTGGTCATAAAATTCTGCACATTCATTCAAGTAAACCAGGACTTCATTTTCCAAACCAGGTCTTCAATTTTCATTTTGTTTTGTGTTTTGCATTTCTATTTTGACTTATATTTATTCAGCTTCTTTATATTGCCATTTAGAGGAACTTACATTTATTAGGCTATTCGGAATAAGAGCACGCCTCACTGTTCGACATAAAGCCCTATTCGAATTCTCCTAGTAAGATTTAGTCAGTTATATTTTAGTGAATTCAATGTTTTTGTTTTTATTTTATAAAGTTTGGACAATTTAAGCAATATGGAAGAACAATATACATTGGTTACAGAGTTCATAAAAGTGTGTGTGCAACAACTTGCAATAACCAAAGAGATAAAACGTGTACTGGTTCCCTCATATACCTGAAGGAAGATGTTAAAGAAATTATGTCTTCTTCCTATACTTTTTTTTATCCAAATCTCTCATGAAATGGTTCAGTACGTAAGACTTTCATATAATTTTTATTTGTTGTCTCAATCACTCAATCTATGTTCAGACACATCTGCATGTAGCTCAAATACGGCCCTCAATACAAATAGAGATGAGGTGCAATCTTATTTGCGAAGCGATAGAAACCGAACTAATTATAGTAATTGGAGACAAAATATTAGCCCAGAACTAGCAACTCAAAGTAGACTAAGACAATATCGTCAACGACAACAAGTACGTATACAAAATCTGAACGAACAAGAAAGGAATGCTAGGCTTGAGCATTTTCCTGAATTACAAAATCATATCAATGATGCAAGATATCTGTTGGGAAGGGCCTTAATCACTTCTTTAAATGACGATGTTGATAAGATAAATGATAGAGTGATAATTAAGGTGATTTAATGGACAGGAAAAGATAAATGATAGAGTGATAAAGCGATTTAGTGGATATGAAAAGATATATCATTCATTTGATAAAGTGGACAATGACATGAACAACACTTATCAACAAGAATTTCTCACCTCGATTTCACCTGGTGGAATGCCTACGCACAATCTTCGTTTGAAAGTAGGTGCTTCAATTATGTTTTTGTGCAGTATGTACCTGACCAATGAATTATGTAATGGTACACGTTTGATTTTCTGTTCTCCAAATAGAAACTTTATAGATGCTGAAATTTTAGAAGGACCTCATCGTGAAACAACAACATTTCTACACCGCATGCCATTAGAACCTCCGGACACTGTTCAACTCCCGTTTAAGATGATACGAGTTCAGTTTCCTATTCGGCTGAGTTTTGCTTTAACTATAAATAAAGGTACAAGGACAAACTATTCCACATGTTGGCATTTATTTGCCAGACCATGTGGTTGGTCATGGTAGCAAAAACCCGGGTTCACACACAGGCGAGGTGCACACAAGGAATGTTGTTTATCCCGAAATTCTTTTACGAAGTATTTAACAAAAGGTAAATAATTTGGGTAACATGAAATTCCTAATCTGATTTTCAAGAAACACATTTTTTGCTTAACTGTACAAAGTTCAGATTTATCCATTACAAACTGTGCATATTGTTGGAATTTGTATATGTATTTGTGTATATACAAACCAGTTTTGTCCAAATTTGTGGACCGGTTTGGATGGATTAACGTTCACGGAACAGTTCGTCGTCTATACCAAATCGAAGTACTATTCTAGGGGTGCGAAACAGTATAAATATTGTCAAAAACCGATAATCGGTGTGAAATATATTGGCCTCGGTAGCAGGGTCATTGGGGGTATTTCATAAATGGGTTTATTAACCCAAAACTCACATTTGCATTTTGGGAATTATCCCACATCGGTTAGAAACCGGAATTTTAAATGGTTCATATACTATCCACATGAAATAAGTGGTTGAGGCTTGGATTTCCAAACTTTTCGCACGCAATTGAGTGAGGTCTTGCTCAAGTTCCGTCTTGGGTTTGACCTTTGACACTTGTGTCCCCGGTCGCCCATGACATGTGGTTGGTGGCCTTGACGTGGCTATATGAGGTGCGGTGGTGTGGTGAGCACGCAAGTAATTGGTTGGGGCTTGGATTTCCAAACTTTTCGCACGCAATTGAGTGAGGTCTTGCTCAAGTTCCGTCTTGGGTTTGACCTTTGACACTTGTGTCCCCGGTCGCCCATGACATGTGGTTGGTGGCCTTGACGTGGCTATATGAGGTGCGGTGGTGTGGTGAGCACGCAAGTAATTGGTTGGGGCTTGGATTTCCAAACTTTTCGCACGCAATTGAGTGAGGTCTTGCTCAAGTTCCGTCTTGGGTTTGACCTTTGACACTTGTGTCCCTGGTCGCCCATGACATGTGGTTGGTGGCCTTGACGTGGCTATATGAGGTGCGGTGGTGTGGTGAGTACGCAAGTAATTGGTTGGGGCTTGGATTTCCAAACTTTTCGCACGCAATTGAGTGAGGTCTTGCTCAAGTTTCCTCTTAGGTTTGACCTTTGACCCTTGTATCCCCGGTCGCCCATGACATGTGGTGGTGGCCCTGACATGGCGGTACGAGGTGCGGTGGTGTGGTGTGCACGCAAGTAAGTGGTTGGGGCTTTGGCAATTGGGGTCTTGCTCAAGTTCCCTCTTGGATTTGACCTTTGACCCTTGTGTTCCCGGTCGCCCATGACATGTGGTTGGTGGCCTTGACGTGGCTATATGAGGTGCGGTGGTGTGGTGAGCACGCAAGTAATTGGTTGGGGCTTGGGGTTCCAAACTTTTCGCACGCAATTGAGTGAGGTCTTGCTCAAGTTCCCTCTTAGGTTTGACCTTTGACCCTTGTATCCCCGGTCGCCCATGACATGTGGTGGTGGCCCTGACGTGGCGGTACGAGGTGCGGTGGTGTGGTGTGCACGCAAGTAAGTGGTTGGGGCTTTGGCAATTGGGGTCTTGCTCAAGTTCCCTCTTGGATTTGACCTTTGACCCTTGTGTTCCCGGTCGCCCATGACATGTGGTTGGTGGCCCTGACGTGGCGGTATGAGGTGTGATGTGCACGCAAGTAATTGGTTGGGCTTGGGGTTCCAAACTTTTCGCACGCAATTGAGTGAGGTTTTGCTCAAGTTCCCTCTTAGGTTTGACCTTTGACCCTTGTATCCCCGGTCGCCCATGACATGTGGTGGTGGTCATGACGTGGCGGTACGAGGTGCGGTGGTGTGGTGTGCACGCAAGTAAGTGGTTGGGGCTTTGGCAATTGGGGTCTTGCTCAAGTTCCCTCTTGGATTTGACCTTTGACCCTTGTGTCCCCGGTCGCCCATGACATGTGGTTGGTGGCCCTGACGTGGCGGTATGAGGTGTGGTGTGCACGCAAGTAAGTGTATATTTCTAACACACCTAATCTTTTTATTCCGCAAATGCGTGTTCCTGAAGCAGCTAGTCTTTTTTCCCGTCATAATCCCAACAGTTGCGTCTATTCACAAAGAGGTGCCTCCAAGTTTGATTTGTCCAGATTCAGTCACTCTGTTCTGAACAGTCACGACTCTTCACTTTGCACCCCTTCATTTATTATAATTAGGCCCTACCCCTTCGAATTTCCCACCGGTTTCATAATACTAACTTGTCATATTCCGAATTTTCTCTCTCTCTAGAATTCGTGGTCTCCCACTTTAACATTTCGTGCATATAGGTTCTATAATATTTATTATAAGAATTTTAGTTTATAAAGGAGAAAGTCTTGCCATTTCATGGTTTGTTGGTAGTGAAGCGTGCTTCCGCTATTACTACATCAAACATAGTCACTTTATCCAGGGAGATCGACGTCCATTAACCTAAAAATCAACCGGTAGGAGACGTATTACATCTTAAGCAGAGATGGTCTAACCATCGACTCGACTTCGGATTAATTATTTATCAACGATTCGAGATTAGGACTTCATTATTCATCGATTGTTCCAACGACAATTCAGGTACAACTTCCCAATGCACTATTTGTCTTATGTCATGCAATATTGTAGTTATTGCATGTGTAGTTTTGATTTATAGCATGATAACTATTTATTGTTCGTATATAATTTAGTACCGTTGTTATACCAGTTAATTTCTAGGATATAGTTCGTGCCGGATTAGACAATATATATATCCAACACACATTACTTACATTACATTTTAATTATAAAAATGTTTTTCTTTTTCTAACAGGTCCATTTGGGTGCAAGAATAAGAGGGGGAAAATCCATGATACATATTCTGCAAAATTAATAGTGAAAGCCTTCTGTCCAGATTGGGCATGTCTTTAATTTTTTGACTGGTTGCATTTTCAAATAACTATCTCCGGTGACCATATTATATGTATGTTTTATAATTACTAATTACTCACATCTTTTTTTTAAACGGGGTCGCCTAACAATGTCACTTAACAATTTTAAACAGTCATATTTTAAAGATTCGAATGTATATGAGCTCACATTTGTGTTGGGATATTTTTTAAATTGCACCATAAACTAAAGTTTTTTAGTTTGTGTTTTAGCTTTGGTTTTTAAATGTTACGTTTTAAAATTATGTGGTCACATTTTGAAGTTTTAAAAATTGTCTACTGTTTTCTTTTTGACAATTTATTTGTTTCCGATTTGTCTTTATCCCGGATAGTTCCATTATATAATACGAATCGAGAATATTGAGTTTGTTACATGTTCTTACACGTCGCACACGCAACACGTGACCACATATATATATATATATATATATGTATGTATGTATGTATGTATGTATGTATGTATGTATGTATGTATGTATGTATGGCTGCATGTACTTGTATAGTTGTATTATATGCATGTCTACAAGCTTGTGTGGATTTCTTAAACATTTAAAAGCAAAACAAAACATTGATTTAAAACAAAAATACAAATACTCATGAAAAACCAGATAATCTGACCAAAACCTGACAATAGTAACGGCCTAACGGGAGTAAATTTAAACCCCATTTGATCAGGAAGATCAATAGCTCTCGAGTCTCTATAAATAATATGTAAGAAACCTATGTATAAAACAATATATTTCATTTAGCTCCTTCATGCCTATGATAACTAGTTATTTCGGTTTTTTACTAGCTAGCAGCTTTAACTATAACCTCGGCTCTATTTATTGGTCTGAGCAAGGTACGACTTATTTGGAATTATTAATGCGGGATTCCATGTATTCCATAATTATTTACCGGGTTAATTGTCAATTCTTGATCATTGAGATTTGTGGCAATTAAAAACGTAATATACACATTCATGATAAATCCTGATTGCCAGATTTAATCAGGGCGCAAGATTGAGCAACACGTACGGTTTTTCTTCAACTTTGTGAACATAATTACACTAAATGAGAATGAAAAATAGTTGCAAAGAGTAACACTAAAAGAAGGTGCATGTATGGAATTGTCTCTAATTAGATTGGTAACGCTATTTTTGAAGAAATTAAAAGTAGAAATTACACTAAAAATGAGAATAATTCCCAATTTCTTTTCGCAATAATGCTATTTTCGAATAAATTTAAAGTAAAAACGACAAAGAGTGATAACAAGTGAGAATTAATAATTCCCAATATTTTTTTGCAAACCATCAAAAATTCCAATAGGCCAGAATTATTTGTAATTAATTTAAGAAAAAAAATATTCACACAATTTAACCACTCATGTATTACATACTCGCTTACATGTATAATAATATATTTTTATCCTCCAAATATACATGTATGGAGTGTGTGAGTTATATATATACTCTATCCGTTTCCATTTAATTGTCCACTACGAAACTACGTGCAATTTTGACCGGCTTATAAGTTGTATCAAAATTGTCGAAATGATTTTTTTTAAATCTAATCATAAAATTTAACATTTGAACTATATGATCAACTTTTAAAAAAATTCATTCCGACAATTTTGATACAAGTTCTTGGCCGGTCAAAATTGCACGTAGTTTGGCAGTGTGTACAATTAAATAAGAACGGATGGAGTATATATTAGTAATATTAGATTTAATATATTTTTTAATTAATATTTAAATTTATGTTAGGCTCAAGTAGGGTTCTAATATTTTATTTGAGTTTTTAGTATATTGAGTTTTTATTATATTGAATATTTATATTTTTGTTTATAAAATTATAGATTATATTTTATATATATTTGGAGGGATAAATATTTATTTTATTAATTAGAGAGTGTGGGAGTTGTGTGCAACTTGTGTGTCTAATATCACCCTTAATTTAAAAAGAGTATTGTTATATTCACCCTAAAAACTTTAGCCAAAAACCTTATCTGAATGAAACAAAAACACGATTGTTTTACTAAATTAAAGCTAACGAGAGCTGGTACTATCATGAACTGTATTCTAAACAAACACAACGTCATTTCAGAGTACAACTGAATTAAGAAGAGATTAACAATCACTCACACGTAATTGAAAAATAAAATGAACCCAATCCCCCCATCCCCTACATTTTCTTTTTTTAATCCAGTTTTTATACTTGCATGCTTACATGTAATTTTTAATCCAGTTTTTATACTTGCATGTAATTTTTTTGAACCAACCTACACTTTCCGGAACTAAAAAAATTGGAGTTTCTCACAAAACTGCATCTACACAAACCCTAATGGTCATTTTGGCTAAAAATTGCCAAGTATGATACAACACTGAATTTAAAGAATTAAAAGCTGTGGCAATAAAGAGCAGGAAAAATCCTTCCAAAACACTATACATCAGATGACTCAAAAGAAGAAATAAGATGGTATTATTGGCTTGTGCATGTTTCATGTTGTTTTCCGTGTACGAAATAACAATTAACAATAATTAAAGGACTAAACAAGAATAAACAAAACCCAGTGTAATCTTTATTAATTTCGAAACTGATACAGAAATTAATGATTACAACATGTAGGTACTGAAACGTAAATAAAGCAAACGTTATCAGATTATTATTAATTAATAATCTGATGTATTGAATTGCAATAAATAGAAACTGCCGGACTGGAAAGTATAAACTTAACAGCCGGACTGTTCTGATTTAAATTGAAATGACAGGACTGAATTGAAACTATTCTAATTACTGAATTTAATTACAGAATTGAAATTACAGCAAAAAACAGAACTTTAAAGAAATTACAGAATAGTACAAACAGAATTAAAAGCTACAGCTAAGGACAGCAATTGAAATACTGAAATAAAAAAGGACAGAATTGAATACGTAAATTAAATGGACAGAATTAAAAGACGTAAATGAAATGGACATAATAGAAATAAAATAAGACGAGGCTACTGTTAACAGTATGCCCTTAACCGATATTCGCCCAACCACCTTAAGGTTTCTGGTTGCGTTGGCGCTTCGATCCCAAGGTACAACGTCTCGGATGACTCGCCGGAAACTGGCGACGAGTCAAGGTCGAGCTGTTGGTGGGTGATTCTCTCTGTTTCTAAAATGGCGTTGGCGCTTCGATCCCAAGGTACAACGTCTCGGATGACTCGCCGGAAACTGGCGACGAGTCAAGGTCGAGCTGTTGGTGGGTGGTTCTGCCTATTTATAGGCGCACATTTATTGCAACAGTTACAGCTTTGCTGGAAGCTTTTCCCGAACTGGCACACTTTTCCGAACAGGAACATGAACACTATTCCCGAACAGGCGCGCTTTACCCGAACAGAAACAGGAACACTTTGGTCCGATGAGCAAGCAAGCCCATCGAGCAAGCAAGCGTGTGTGTAATACACACATGTGTACGTGTACACAATACACACATGTGTATGTGGACACATTACTTAATATCCACATGGGATACCTTAGTATATATATTGTAAAAATCACTCATGATTTTCCAATGTGGGATAACCCTCATGGGTTAAATCCCATTTCTTTTCTCATTTTCCAGCATTGGCTTTATTGCCTCTTTCGAGTACCAACCTTCGAGTTCAATTATCATTCACACCCTTCCTCCGAATGGGTCATGCGATATACCGTTGCGAAGCTCGTCACACGAGCTACTCAAACGCATAGAGTATGGCCTCAGAAAAACTGAGGAGTCGCATTAAAAATTGACTCAAAGATGGTCCCTGACCACTTGGAACAAATATGTTTAAATTACATATTTTCCAACTTTTTTCCAACAATTCATACATATCAGAAATTCAGAATAAAAAGGTCACTGCTGCAGCAAAATCACAACCTATACAGTTAATTGCTTAGCGAATAATACTACAATTCAGAACAGACCAAGAGAGAAACATAGGTCAAAAGTAGAAAAGATGAAGACAATTATGCATTATAAGTCCTTTGATATCGCATATGACTCAAACAAGTCCAATCAAGAACCACAACAAGCCGATTTTTGTGTTGCTTGAGAAGAACCTGCTCCCTGGACGTCTAGTTGGCTGATCACTTGATCCTGATAGTTTGGAGCTACAACAAAAGAACAGTTTCGAAATGAAGCACTTTATGCAAATTATGAGATTACAGAAAAATATCATGATAAACATAAAACCAGAAGTATTTGTACTTTTTAAAATTTTAGAGAACCCTTTAGTGGCACAAGTTCTTATTCCCTTACTAATAAAAATAACTAATCTAAATCTCATTTTCAAATACACTTTCTCAGAACACCTAGCAGAACTCTAATGGAAAACCAAAAGGGTAAGAGCTTGCACTGAAATAGTACACTTCATCTTTCATCACTTTATAGTTTATAGTGTATCATGATCTGACAGATTCTACTTTAATGAGAAATTAGTGGAAATCGCAAGTTTCTCCTCTGGATCATTTAAAGCAAAAAAATCTTGTACCAAAAGTATAAGTCAATCACAACATCAAAACCAACATTCTACAAAGCTGAGAACAGCAATTACTATTGAAAAAAGGCTCATCAGTTACATCATATACCAGCAAAATTCCCATGGCTCCACACGGTAGTAATTAAGCTGCAAAATAGTGATTTAACATTCAAGTTAGAGATCTATTTTCTTATTTTGTAACCAACAAACAAACAAAAATCTGCTAAAATACATTGGAAATTTGGAATGTAGCACTTTTAACAACTGCACATTTGTTTCACTTGCAAAATAAAACCCAAAATTATTTTACTTTTTGCATTAATTTTAACCTGTTGTAACAGTACGAAACCTGACCTGCGGTATCCCAGATTTGGAGCTTTGATCCGTTTGCCATCAAGCTTTATAGTCCTTATCTTGAAATCAACACTGGAAAAAAAAAGTGTCAAATTCATTAGATCCTCTTTTGCTTATATAGGCAAACAAAAGAAGATAAGAAAACCTCACCTTGCATTAACTTAAACCGCAGACGGAACTTACCCTATGGTTGTAATAAAGCTAGTGGTGAAGGAACCATCCGAAAAACATAAAAGGAGGCAACTCTTTCCCACTCGTGCATATTTCGCCAGGAGAAGAAAAATGGATATAATCTATATGACAAATAAAATATGACAAAATTATAACCTAGTTTAGAAGTAGAAGTCATGATGCAGGACAAAACACCGGATTATCAGCAATATTTTCAAACATGAAGAAATTGGAAATGGCAACCGTGAAGAGAAATTATAGCTAAAGAATTTATAATTTTTACCCCTTAACAGCTAAGGGGTTAAAATTATAAATTATTTGTATATGTTCCTTTTGCTTCTAAAGGAAAAAGGAACACTTGTCCTTCTCCAGAATTTATAATTTTAACGCCTTAAATCTAGTTATAATGGTATTCTTTGTATATGTTGTAGAGCAATATTAGTATCACCCACCCTTGAACAAAAATTAAATAGCTTATTTGAGATGGGGAAAAAGAGAGTTCAAACTTTAAACAGCTTCAAATTATAGCCTTTTCAAGTCAAAAAATCAAAAGTGTCTTTTAAGTTGAACAAACAAATGTAGCACAACTTATAATAAGAAAAAAAAACTGTGTTTAAAAGATGAAAACAATGAAGCTCTGATATCAATGTCATGATAATCATAGAAAATATGCAATGGCTAGTAGGAGAGGGGAATGTTTCTGTTAATCTGGATAATTGGCTGGGTTCAGGAAGTATTAATGATGTAAGTATTCCAAATGGGTTAAAATTAAAAGAGTTGATGCAAAATGATATTTGGGATAGTCAAAAAATTACAGAGGTAATTCCAAATCATCTTATACACCTGTTTAAAGAGGATTTCAAAGCTAACAAATTTGGAATAGATGAACTAGTATGGAACAAGGAGGTATTGGGAAATTTTTCCTATAAGTCAGCTTGGGAAATTACAAAAATAAATAAATGAATCTAGCTGGTTTAATAAGTATAATTGGGATAAAAATTTACCAAAGAAAATCACGTGCTTTGTTTGGAAGTTGTTCAACAAATCTCTGCTTCTTGACTCTGCAATAAGGAAATTTGGTATTCAATTAGCATCAAAGTGTGAATGTTGTGGTGTAAAGGAAGAAGACAGTGAACATCTGTTTAGTTCAGGGAAACTAGCAAAAGAAGTGTGGACCTATTTTGATGGTTTAATGGGAATTATTATTGCTAATTCTAGTCTTAAAGGAAGGTTTCTACAGTGGTGGACAACTTCAATAAGTGAAAAAAATGGAATTAATTCCTATTTGCAAATGGTTTTACCCTCTATTATTGTCTGGGAGATTTGGAAAGCAAGGTGTAATTACAAGTACAACAACATGGAGATGAAAACTTCTGAAATTTGTCTTCAAGTTACTAATTATCTGTATTTAGTTGCTACTAATAACAAAAAGTTCCCAAAAAATTGGAAATTGAATGATTTTTGTATCAAAGAAAAGGCTGGTAATAAAAAGGTATCTATAGTGAAATGGGACAATCCACCACTTGGGTACATGAAAATTAACACTGATGGGTGTTATAAATCGTCTACAAATTCTAGTGGAGTGGGTGGTCTAGTAAGAGACTCTACAGGTAACTTTATCTATGGTTTTCAAGCTAAGGTAAAAAGTAATTCGGCCATAGAATCAGAAGCACAAGCTATTTTACTGTTCCTACAACTATCAAACATGAGATCATTTATTTTGGAAACTGATTCGCTCCAATTGGTTAATATTATTAATTTAAAGACAGCATCGCCATGGCGAATTAGACCTATAATAGATGAAATTCAAGATATATTAAAGGATAAAGCTTAACAGATAAGGCATGTTGTGAGGGAGGCAAACAGCGCAGCGGATCATCTAGCTAACTGTGGAAGGTATGAAGGATTCAAGGAATTCTCTCAGAAGGAGGAGTTATCTAAGCAGCTAAGGAATAAAATCGATTGGGAAATCAAGGGTCTTCCTAATTTGAGGTTTTAGAGGGTGAAAATGGTGAAGGAAAGGTTGAAGAAGATGAAGAATTTAGGGCTCTCTTTTGGTCAGTAGGAGAGTCTCTCTCCATAGAAGAGAAATGAAGAGGTTTGGGGATCTATCTCCACGTGTTACAATGGATAGTGTTATTACACAGTCCAGTTTTTTTCTGGTCCAAAGCTTTTGTTTATTTTTGATTAAGTCCATTTATTTGTAAAAGTTTTATACTCTAGTGTCAAGTTTTTCTATGTAATTTAGTACCCCTTTTGCGGTGCGAATTGTTCATTATTATTATTAATCAATAAAACGTGGGCTTCTACCCACAACTTATATAAAAAAATAAATAAATGATAATCATAGAAAAGGTTTCCTACCCAAATGATTAAAGCTACATTTTATAATGCACTAAATCTCAAATGCGATTTCGATATGATACCAATTAATGTTAATTATGCATAAAGCCGTAAACTGCTTTATTAACAATGTATATATAGTATCACACGTAGTTTCGAAATCAACCCCCTTTTTGTAAGAGTGTAACTACAACGGAAATATAATCGGTAAACTCATGATTATAGCTTCACTAAGAAAAGGTAACAATCACAAGTCATTGCAAACTGGCCCATTAACAGATGACTTGTGATTGTTACCTTTTCTTATTTATAATCATAAGTCTAAAAAAACTGCCAATAGATGTAGCTAGATGCTCAAGAAGACTAAAAAAACTTGTTATTTTTGAATTTGTTTGGATACCAGTATGAGCATCTGATCATTATTTTGTTATACCATGAGAACATTATTAAAATTTATTCACATGAATAACGTGGATGGATAGATGCATGTTATACCTTATGTAGAATATTTCACACAGTTCTTTCTCACTAGAGGTCAAGAAAAAATAAAACGAAATACTTATTTTATTTTTTCAATCCTCCATGTAATAATGAAAACGCGTAGTGTGAACGTTAAGTTAGAGTTGTCAACTACTTTTTTATATTATAAAATTGAATTATTCTTTTTTGTTAACACCAAACATATATATGATCAAATGACTTTTCAAGTTTGATGCAACTATGCAACATGCGTCTGCTTTGAGTCTAAGCAATATAGAACATGTAAACAGCCTAGAATCATAGTCGTATGTGTTCCGTATTAAGGGGTTAAGATATAATCTTAAGTCTAGCTATTTATTACTTTTGATTATGTTATTCAAATACTAGCTAAGGAAGAGATAAAGTCTAATTCCATTGGCGGAATCTATTATGGATGGATAGAAATTAAAATTACGTTAGCTTCGTCGGGTCAGTAGATATGCCCAACATCTATTTTTATGATGCACGAACACTTCAAACAAGGTAATATTGTCATGCCGGGGAAATATGGTATCTGACACATATTGACTACGCTGACATTTTCGCGGATACCTTTGGACACTTTTTAAAATGTTGTGGACACTTTTAAATACACGAGAAACACAAATTCTACTCCTAAAAAGTTCTTAAACTTTCAAAATTTTCAATTTTATCTCAAAATTATTATATGATGTAATTATTACTAATATTTTTCTGTTATAATTCTTTCATTGATATCATTTCTTGTTTTTTTTAACTATATAAACCCATATAAATAATATATTTATTTTAATTTAATTCTTGTGTCCTAGTTGTGTCGTATTATAAATTTTAAAAAAATTGTGTTTTGCTGTATCGGACAGTTCGTGTCGGTGTCCATGCTACATAGTCCAAATAGAACCATGTGGAAAATAACTTATATTCGATGACTAAATGAGAATTTTGCTACAAAAGTAACCCCAATTTGTAATATTTACCCTCGTTTATAATCAAAGGCCAAATGTAGCAGATTTATATTTCAAGGGGACTTTTTGTGTTATTATTACTATGTCGTTCTTCTAGAAAATAGAGAAAAATACACTGAAACGCTTTTAAGTGAAGCAACATAAATATACATAACATACTCCTATAACACACACATATATATATATATTATATGTATATATATATATATAGAGAGAGAGAGAGAGAACGGAAGGAGTAGAGCTTCAGCTTTCATTTCATTTGGGTATTTATCTCTATTCATATTATATCTTTTTTATATAGGCTTATCATTTTCATAGTAAGAGTTTAAATCATTTTTGAGGTATTAATAAATACTCCTGTGTTTTGAGCTTAGGTTGCTTGAATGGTTTTGATTTAGTATATGATCAATTTTAATGTGTAAGTAATGATGGGTCATTGGCAAAATTTCAGTTTACGAGATTTTTATGTTTGTTACGTTTTTTCTCGTCTCAGGAACTGCTTTACTACTAGAATGTAGATAATTTGATGTTATACTACTTTCTCATTTTCTGTTTTAGTTTGTTTTATAAAAGTTGTGACTTTTTCGTAAGCCTATTAGAATTTTTGTTAAATATTGATTTATAGCTTTTGCAGATCTTTGATTTGTCTAATTATGTTTGGTTTGTAGAGTTGTAGCAGTAGAAAGAGACGGTTTTTATTTTTTTTCTAACTTTGAACTTCTTGCTGATAACTGATATGAAGCTTAATTGATCCGACTAGCTAAAAGATTGAGTTTGTTTTTTATTCCGAAGGATATCTATATAATTAACAGTACCTTATTGAAATCAATGTTTAACTAGAATATGGGTGGTTCTTGTATGCTACATTCTCTTAGCAAGAAAAATTGCTATATTTTAGCTGGAAATTTTAAGGAAATTATTTGAGGCTGAGATAAAGCAGGATATATCCAACTTCAAAAATTCTGAGGCCTGGTGAATAAATATCACAGTTCGTAAGTTGGCCAATTTAATGCTTATAAAAAAATGAAAACATAAGTTGAGCTTAAAGCACCAGAGAACAAGTCTATAAATGCACAAGGATAAGGTAGTTAAAAAAATAAGGGCCGGTTCTAAAACATGTACATTTTATGTTCCTGTCCTGATCTACCTGTCATTGTGTATCGATCCTGCTTAGCTATTGTATTTTATCATCTAATGCTTGGATTTAATGAGTTTGTGTATCTTAGACTGCTAAATTGTGATGGCACAATGATTTTAGGTACTTATGTGTAACGTGCCGACCAACCATTACCTTGTTTCTCCGACTAGATTCCAATTTGGAGTTATATTAGCCTTGTCTGTTTTCCTTTTCCTGCGAAGTTCTTTTAGTGTTAAATCTATTTATAAAACACCATATATCTGACATTTCTGTGTTACTAAATCTGGCATATAAAATGGCTTTTTATTGAATGCTCTATTTGATCATTGAAGCTTGCAGAGATGGCACTGCCTAATGAGTCCCCAAACAAAAGCATTTCCACTCATAGATCCTATCCACCGCTAAACACCATATATAAAACACCATATATCTGACATTTCTGTGTTACTAAATCTGGCATATAAAATGGCTTTTTATTGAATGCTCTATTTGATCGTTGAAGCTTGCAGAGATGGCACCGCCTAATGAGTCCCCAAACAAAAGCATTTCCACTCATAGATCCTATCCACCGCTAAACGAGAGAATACTTTCATCAATGGCCAGGAAATCAGTTGCTGCACACCCTTGGCATGATCTTGAGATAGGTACATAATTCTTGTAGTTAGCAAGTTGAGACGTGAGGGTATTTCTGATTCAACCTTTTGGTTTCTAACTCTATCTTAAATTGAATCCAGGACCTGAAGCACCAATAATTTTCAACTGTGTAAGGACTCTAAACTTTATTTAGCTAATATGCTGTCTTGCATCAGTACGTTAGGCTCCATTTATTATCTATGGATTTCAAAGTTTTAGGGGTTTGGATGGAATAAAGAGGATAAATTTATTAAGCAAATGAATATATGCAGGTGTTTCAGATGCCTACAACAGTGGTAGAGTTTAACCCATTCTAAAGTATTGTTATTAAAACTGAGTACAAAAATAAATCTTCCAAATACATTGCTGTAGCAAGACATCTTGATTTGGTAACATGGAGTTAACTTTATAAAGAAGATACAATAAAACTGATACCTATTGTGAAGTATTGTTAGTAAGCTATAGCATAGAATTAAATCTTCCAAAAAGGTACCTATATCACCGCCTCTTGATTTGGTATATGTGGAGTTACGAAGATACCATAAAACTGGTGTAAACATGTTCTTTTCTTAATCTTTTTTATGGCGGTTTGGCATTGTAGCCTATTAAAGGTTTATTTTGAATAATCTAAATACTTTTTGCAGGTGGTGGAAATTCCCAAGGGAAGTAAAGTGAAATATGAACTTGACAAAACAACTGGAATGATTAAGGTGATCATTTTAGCTTGTCCTTTAGTTTTTATTGCTTTCTTTGTTTTTCTCGTGTTTGTGACATAATGCTTTGTGAGTACAATTTCTTGATTGCAGGTTGATCGTATACTTTACTCCTCAGTTGTTTATCCGCATAACTACGGCTTTATCCCTCGTACTCTCTGTGAGGATAATGACCCACTGGATGTCTTAGTCATTATGCAGGTAAGCAATTTAAATGTTTTTTCAATTTCCACATGCACAGAGATCACAGAATACCAAATTTAAAATGAAATAAAATTTTGAAGTACATTTAAGTGTAGTGCAGTTTTGCTTACAAAAGATACCTTTAAACGTGCCACTCAATTTTAAAAGTTAAAATTTAATATTAGGCGGCTGCCACTCATTCGTTCGGTTGAGCAATACAACACCAACAAGTATTTGAAGATAAAATTATCAGTTTAACAATTTTTTTAAGCAGTTTGTAACCTCTATACTCCTTTTTTTTCCTTCTCTTATGAGTATGGAAGAGAACCTTGGCAGTTACTGTTTGCTAATTAATATAATTTACAAAAAATTAATATACAGGAACCGGTTCAACCAGGATGCTTTCTCCGGGCCAAAGCAATAGGCCTAATGCCTATGATTGATCAGGTTTGTATCTACTGTTTACTGCTAGTGGATATCTTTTTCCTGATGAAAGAAAATTTAACTGTTTTGATCATTATAGGGTGAAAAAGATGATAAAATAATTGCTGTTTGTGCTGATGATCCTGAATATCGACACTATACTGATATTAAGGAGCTCCCACCACACCGCTTGGCTGAGATCCACCGCTTCTTTGAGGACTGTATCTTTTCAGATTTTTCTTCCTCCATATATAACACTTTCAACTGACTAACATCTATGACATACTGATATTTAGTCTGCTTGCTTTTCTCATGTATTTCACTTTGGGTTAAAGATAAAAATAGCACTTGAAATTTATGTTTAAGCACCTTAAAAACTGGAAGATGCACATGTATCGCAATAAACTTTGCTATTGACCTTACTCTTTTCATTTGCTAATTGGTGATAATATATATATATATATATATATTTATGAACAGTAACAAAGGAATTTATCCTCCTTGTGATTGCATGCACATATGAATTCGCTGTTACTTTACAAGACATCCTTGCACAAATATAAATTATACTGAGAGAGGCAATTATTTTCTTAACAAATAATAGACAAGAAAAATGAGAATAAGGAAGTTGTGGTCAATGATTTTCTGCCTGCTTCAGATGCCTATGAAGCAATTCAGCATTCCATGTAAGTGATTAACTTAATTCTGCTTTCTTATCTTTTTTTATGATTATTACTTTTATTTTGTATGTTGTGGCTAGTAAGCCTGGTATAATTTGTACTTTTCATGCACTGCTGCTATATATTTTTTTTTAAAAATCCTTTGCAAATCCTTAACTGAACTAGCATTTACTTTCTGGAACTATGACTTGTTTTATTACAGCTTTTAAACAGAATTAGCTGACATATTTAAGTTTTGGAAAAAAGTTAAGTCCCGTCCATATAAGCTTATAATGTCTAGCTTCTCACTTCTCAGGCTGAAAGAAGCACTCCTTTTCTAAGTTGAAAGGATAAACCAATTGCACTATAGGTTATAAGTAAAGAAGAGTAAAACAAACGAGCTTGAGAATTGAGATCTGAGGCAACCTAGCCCTTAGACTGATGTTGATATTAGTTTCGGTAAATATTATAACATTAACCTGTGAAAAATGAGACAGTCATTAAAACTAGCTAATAAAGCTATGCTTTACCAATGCCTGACAACATACCTATTTTCCCCACATTGAGGATGTTTGGAAAAATGATATGCACACATTATGTTCTTGAAAATTTGAAATATAATATCTCTACATTTTTTTTCGTTTTATTTAATCATTCCTTCCGTCTCTACTACGATAGGGATCTCTATGCGGACTACATCGTGGAGAGCCTGAGGCGTTAGCTTTTTTGCTCGGCATGCAAATGTTGGGCGATTATGCTTCGACATTTTAGGCACTGTCCTTGAGCTGCTATGTTTTTCACTTCTGCATTTGCAGCAGAAAGATTGTATGTGATATGTAATGTTTTTCCCGATTAAATGTGTGACCAAAATTTATAAAGTATATGATGGCGAAAAGAAAGAATTGTACTGTTAGTTATTAAATGTTTGTAACTCTTAGCAAATGATGAAGGATAAAATCTGTACTATTACTTTTTTCTTGATGTGAATTGGTGTATGGCATTTTTTGGGATTATGTTTTGATCAATCTGCCCTAATGTCTAGATTTTTCCTCTTTTACTCCTGCTGAATGGTGGCGCTGAAAACATAAAAGTTTGTAGCTTTTTATCTGAACAATAACTTCGTTTCCGTGGGGATTGTGAACATAATAATATGTACATGAGCACCCTAGTATCCATAATCGCAAGTTCAATCTTTGAAGTGTTAGCTTGATACTGATGAAGCTAGTGGCATTTTGTTATCAATTGTGTGATGGATATGAAATATGATGACTGTTGAGATCTGTTCTCTTTCTGGCATAGAAAAGCTTCAGATAAAACTGCAGAAAAAAGTGCAAGATTTTGGTGAAGTTATTTTTCATCAATTTCTTGCAAAATTTTGGTGAAGTTACTTTTCATAATTTTCATGAAATATGGAACATATTTTTCTGTTAAACATATTTTCCAACGAAACAAATATACAGAACAAATTTTTAATCCAGATCCCTTCTCCGGCGAAAGAAAGATATGTTGACTTTTTAAATTTTCAATTCCATGTTCTTCATATGTCCGGCAACTGCCTTCTTTGGGGGATAGGATATTGTAGTAATACCTTGTTTTTCTAAGTACTACTTCCTCCGTCTCATATATCAAAATTTATTTTTAATATATTTGAGGTATATTATAATGAAAGTGAACAATTGTTTTGCTACTACAGAGTATTATTTTGACGTGGACCATAAGCTATTCGTTTTCCTTCTTAAAGAAAAATATAATTAGAGTATACTAGTCAGTCACATTCAAAGCCGACGATGTTAGAATCTGTCTTTTTAAGCGATAGGCACGGTGCATAAAGGTAACAAGTGAGCACAAATCTAAACAAGATATAAGAGTTGTTCTTCATGAGACTACAAGTTATGATATCGTAATTGATAGATTAGTTAGTGATTAGCAATATGTCAATTGTCAAGGTTCCAAACTCAGATGTTTATACTTGGAATTAGGCTTAAAATAGGTTTGTACTTTCAACTTTGTACAATGACTAGTGATTGAGTTTCATGTTATAACTCTTGCAAAAGTTGCTGTTAGTTTAATTTTTTCATTTTCCCATATAATAAGCTTATAAAAACAAAAACAAGTAAATAGTATTTCATGTCCATACACACACTCCATCCAAGATTCCCGGATCAATATGCCAAACCTTAATGGACGTGCAATATTTTATATGCGATTATATCAATGTCAACCCTATCCAAGCATGTATAATTGTGCATGCATAAAAATACAACTATAGAAAAGCAACCTCTATCTCATCTATCTTGCCTATATATAACGCATTTACCACACCTTAGTTCCTCACTACTTCCTATATCCTTCAAAAATTTAGCCTAAATATGTCTCAGAAACCGAGTCGTCACCAAAGGCGGGCCTCACAGAGTGTTTTTGTGCTCCCCGACGACCTCTCCGCTCTTGATATGCTCCCCGAAAATAAAAACCGGATTGTTTCGCCGCAAGAAATCGAGACATGTGTTCCTGAGTGTGTGCCGATACAACAAAACATTGTCGCTGAGTTGGCAATAGAGAAGGCAAAAGAAGAGGTGGATAAAGCGTCTGCTAGTGCAAAATCAGAAACTTAACTATGTTACGTTTTATACTTATGTTGTTTATCACGAATGTTACTTTTGACAATGCATTTCATATGCTTATCAAAATTTAGACAGTATGTCCACTTTTACTTGGATAATAAAAAATAAACACTCTTTCGCATCTTCATTGAAAGCTATAATTACTGTCTTCTGTATTCATGGTTTTATTTCATTTCCTATACATATTTGTATTTGCACGCCCAAAACGACGATAATAAATGTTACTCTTCTAGAGTTTATTGTTATTCGACTAGATACCGATCAGACATGTAATTTATATACTCCTCACATTTAATTGTCCACCGTAAAACTACGTGCAATTTTGACCAATCAAAAACTTCTAAATTTTATGATTAGATTTTAAAAAAATTCATTCCGACAATTTTGATACAAGTTATAAGCCGGTCAAAATTGCACGTAATTTTATAGTGGACAATTAAATGGAAATTGATGGAGTATAAGTTTATCTCGGCCACGCTATCACAAAATCTTTTGATAAGATTTAAATGTACATCTATTATATATAAGATCATCTCCAATAGTGTTGTTAGAGCATCCATAATAATTTTGTTAACTTTTTAATGTTAAATAGTGGCACATCATCGTTTAAAAAGATGTTAAATGACACATATGCATGTTAAATTTAATAAACACATTAGTTTCACGTTAAAAATGTTATCAATTTTTAATTAACAATTTTTATTTTATTTTATTGGTCACTATTCTTACGGGAAGAATTTACAGGAGATAATAATGTTAATTATGAACTGTGTTTGTCATATCACCAGTTACAAACATTAAAAACATTGTTAACTTTAACAATTTTTTTAACATCTATAAAGATAACACATATTTTAACGCAACTAATAGAGATAAAAAAATACATTGTTAGCTTACTATTTTAGTTAACAGTAAAGATAACAACACTATTATGCTCCTATGTCTATTGTTAACTAAAATAGTTAGCTAACAATGCATTTTTTTATCTTTATTAGTTGTGTTAAATTATGTGTTATCTTTATAGATGTTAAAAAAGTTGTTAAAGTTGACAATATTTTTAATGCTTGTAACTGGTGACATGACAAACACAACTCACAATTAACATTATTATTTCCTATAAATTCTCCTAATAAGAATAGTGACCAATAAAATAAAAGAGAAATTCTTAATTAAAAATTGATAATATTGTTAACGTGAAACTAATGTGTTTATTAAATTTAAGATGCATATGTGTCACTTAATATCTTTTTAAACGATGATGTATCACTATTTAACATTAAAAAGTTAACAAAATTATTATAGATGCACTAATATAGTAGCATGTTACTTGAGCTCAACTCCTTGTATTTAATATATTTAATTATTTTACGCTTGCTATGTTGGAGGGGAAGATTGGGGGGAAGAGGCCACCGTCACTCCGAAAAATTTAAAAATATTTTTTCATGTGAGAAATTTCAAATAATATTATGTTATAGGTTTTAATAGTCTTCCTACTACATAAACATGTCTTAGCGAAATTGTAATAGTCTTCCTACTACATAAACATGTCTTAGCGAAATTGGTAACAATATTGGCATTCTTTAATAGCAGGGAGGCTTCGGCCCAAGTCCAGTAAGACTTTGATCATAGACAAAAAATGGGTTGGAGCAAAAAAAAAAACTAGGCAAAGGCAAAAAAAAATTTTATTTTATTTTTGTAATGGGTCTTGAGCAAAAAAAACAAATTGAACTGGATCTTGCACAACCGGTACTGTTGAGCCGCCCCTGGCTAATAGTTTATTGGTTTAACCATTTGTCATGACATTTTATTCTTTTTTCTCCTTTATATTCAACTAATGACATAATTGACCCTTCATTCTCATATTATTCAATAATATTCTATAGTTTTATCTTTTTCGTACAGAAAGACAAAAGTAACATTATTCGAGTCTTTTCTTTTAATGTTAGCAAAATAAAAAATCAATGTATGTGTCAAATTCACTGTATTTTTCACAATGATCATATCATCTTTTTTTAACAATTAGCATTGAGCGTTTAAACTAGGTGTTCGAGTACTCTAAGCGTTTTTTCTTAAATCTCTAGTTGCAATTTTTTTTCTACGATCCCTTAAGGATTGGCTTATGGTTCCGCCCATGTATGTTGCGTCACCGGCGATAGGTCTTAACACTCATAAAGTCAATTTGGCTCACCCATACATTGTTAAACAATGTTGGATGATTTGAATCTATAATTGTTGATTTTTAGACTATTTAAAAAAAAACTCGATAAGTCGTTTAGTTTATATGAATATTATTTTTGTCTAACTCCAAATAGAATTCGATCAAATTCTCTTAATCGTTTTGTTTAATTTATAAACTAAACCAAATAACAATCATTATATTTTCCTCGAAGACCAATTTCCACTAATTCTAAGGAACTTTATCCAAAAAAGTGTATTAAGTTGTAATACGACAATATCTTTTTTGTATTTTTGTTAAACTTGATGCAACAAAAAGTTACTCAAGTCCAATAAAGAATTTCGATTACAAATATTTCTTCTCTCTTTTTCAACTCTATCTCATCTATATGTTTGATTATTATTAGTTCCTATATCCGAGATTTTAATTACATATTGTTTGTCATCATATTGGAAAATATAGTTTTATATATTCATAATAAACTCTCAATATAGAGACACGTATTGTGTAACAATTAAGTTCAAGTTGTGCATTCATTTGCAACCGAGACATCAACTAACTATGCTGGACATATTCTGTAATATTCGGTCAAATATATTCTAGAAGACTCAAAACATATTGAACAAGTTTAGATGATTTAAAACCATAGAAATAATATATTGAAGATATTTTCTTATTGTAATAGAAGAGTTAAAAGAATACTACTTATCAAATAAGGAAACATCACAAAATGAAAGATTTTTTGGAGATAATGAATAATATATTTTGAAGGCAATTAAATTAAAAATCTTTATAATTTCAAGTTAAACAAGATCTTATTTGTTAGAAGTCAAAGTCTAATTAACTAGAAATATATATTTGAAGATCTCCAAGTCGGGTAAGAAAAGAATATAAATGAAATATTTTCTTTAATAATCAAGTTAGAATCTTTTGTAAATGCTATATATAAAGCTTATTAGACTTTAATATTTTGTGTGTTGAATACAATTTAGATATACTAATATTATAGATCAACAACACCCGTTGTACATGAGAGAAAAACAAACTTAAAAATATCATGGCGGGATGCCATTAGAGATTGATAGTTGTGAGTTATAGATGGTAAGATAGGCATATACGTGAAAGAGTCATGATATTGTAAGTATTTAGCCATATCATTATTCCTTTCAATATCAATAAAACCGAGTAAGGGCTCCGGAGATATAGATAATGTGATCATGTCGAACTCCGTTTAAAAACGTTTCGTGTTTAATGTTTTTTATTGTTGGTCCGTAAGTGTCTAAATCTTGGAGGGGGGTGAATAAGGTTTACGTACGATTTTCGCGGAATAAAAACTTAGAGCTTTTAACTAATCTAATTAGTAGATTTTATAACTAAACAATTTTGTTAACTATTTAATGCTAGTTTAAGCTATGCAAGCAATCAAATTAAGCAATAAATAAGTGCGGAAAATAAAAGTTAAGGGAAAAGAAATAACACAAGATGTATAGAGGTTCGGCAAAACGCGCCTACTCCTCTCCTCGGTATTCACATTACCGAGTATTTCACTAGAATATTCTTCCCAAGATTACACCCTAACGAGCTAATCGACCGATTAAGCTCCCCCTCACTCTATGAGTATCCCGAATGAAAAGACCTAGAACTTTTAAGCTACACTTGCTTACAAAGCCTCTACCCGATCACTAGCTCACAAATGAGTTTATAATTCACTCTACAATTTGAATCGAAAGAGTATCGCTCACTAACAAATAATATCTTGGTGTTTATAAGATTACAATAATATTACACTCAAGAATTTATATGAATACAAGTGAGAAAATTAAGTATAAGCTTGATGATTATCTTGAAATAATAGCTTGAATTTGTGTGTGAATTGGGGTGGTCTTAATTTAGGAATTTGGGGGTATTTGAAGGCTAATTGGTCTTTGTTAGCGTTGTCTGAAGTGTTATGCCTTTATCCAATGGTTTTAAGCAGTTTTCCAATTTTCCAGAATAAGTCAAAAAACTAATTTTTGAATTCTGCAGAAAACGATCGGTCGTTTTCTGAAAAACGATCGGTCGTTTTTATCATGAACTCACTGGAACAATTTTGACCAAAAATGATCGGTCGTTTTGGTCATTTCGATCGGTCGTTTTTCAGACGACCTCACTGGAACATTTTGGACTAAAAACGATCGGTCGTTTGTCCAAAACGATCTGTCATTTTTTCTGGCAGTTTCTCGGTTTTCTCGTTATACTTCGAATGCACGTAACTTCTTCGTTTTAAGTTCGATTATGGTTTCGCTTGAACCGTTGGCTTCGTATTTACTAATTCTATCATTTCGAACCTTTAACAAGCTAGATAAATGATTAGTACGCAAAACGAGCTTTTATCATGTTTTACAAATTTTGTTATCATTAAAACAATCGATTAGAAGAACATCGTTCAACATTTATTAACTTCATTATATTCGTGAGTTGCAACTGTGGTTACAACTATAGTTGTAACTGAAAACGCAGAACTGCATTCGGAACTTCGGACATTTGTTTTTTCAATTATGAACATTAAAAAAAAGTTAGTAAAGTACACGAAAGCAATAACAAGCGAGAGAGAAGTCCTATAGTTTTAATAAAAGTAAGAAATTAAATAAGAAACTTGATTGAGAAAATTAATGTTTAGTATATTCAATTATCATGTATTTTTGATTTATTATATTGAACTAACAAGTTTACTGAACAAAATAAAAACTTTTGATTTAGTATATTGTCGTCCAATTGTCTAACAAAAATAAGTAAAGTACAAAATTACCCATATAAAACTTACACTAGTTTCGATTTAGTATATTGTACCAATATATTTTTTCACTTTTGTACACTATTTTTTTCTATCAACTTCACACTTATTCATTATTAATAAAGTAGTCCCTGTAGTTTCAGAATATAATCAATTTGATACTTCTAATCTCAAAGGTATCAAACATTGTAAAAAATAATCAGTAGAACTAATAACTTACTTTACAAATAATAAGTGTACTTTTATTTGGTATATTTGGTCATGTATGGACACTAAAAACTATAACTCGTTTTTTTCTCATTCAAATTTAAATTGTTTATAACAAATAAAAAAAACTCAACGTTTATAGCTTAAATACTACTCATTAGTAGAAATGTTTTAAAAAAAAAGGAGTTATTTAAAAAAAAAATGTATGACCAAAAAAAATTATACTATAAAAATAAAGTAATTTTAGTTAGTGAAATTGATAACGTGTAATGAAAAAAATTAGACCAAAATCATATTTGTTTGCACCCTTTTAATTTTATTTAAGAAAATCGATAATTAAAAAAATGGATGTCCAAAATAAAAAATAATAATTTTAGCTGATACGTTTGGTCATGCATGTATGATAAAAACAAGAACTCGTTTTTTCCATTCACATTTAAACTGTTTATAACATAAAAACCCATTTGTTTATAAATTGTATCTTAAATACTACTTATCAGAACAAAGTAGAATTTTTTTAAAAGGAAGTTACAGAAAAACAAAAAATAAAATAAAAATAAACATGTAAGACCCAAAGAAAATTATACTATAAAAATAAAGTTATTTTAGTTAGTAAAATTGATAATGTGTAATAAAAAATAGTCAAAAATCATATTTTTGTTCCACCCTTTTTAGTTTATTTAAGAAAATTGAATTATATGTATAAAAGATTAATCTAGTCATTTTCACATTTGCTGTAAATTCTTTTTAAAGCTGTTAATGAATTTTATTAATTCTGAACAAATTTACATCCCAATTATAATACATTTGAAAATGTAAGGACCAAACTGAAACAAACATAAATTTTGAATTTTTTCAAATTTATGAAATCAGTCCCAAAGTGTATATATACACATCTATACACAAATAGAGTATATATATAGATAGATAACGTTGTTATTGTAACAAAAGTGTTGGTGGTCAGTTGGTTAAGAACCCTTCCCTTTGTTTAATAGACCAGGATCCGAGTCTCTTGAGCTGATGTTTATTTATTTTTTTATAGTTAATTTAGTACGTAAAAAGACTATTTTGTCCTTCAACTTAACTGAAAACGTTAGATGACCTCACTATTTAACTATCAATTTGGAAGACAAATATTAAATCGAAAATTTTCATTTAATACCTAATCAATAAACTTGTTAGTTCAGTACACTAAATCGAAAACTCGTGATAGTTAAATATACTAAACATTAATTATCTCAACTTGATTTATACTGATTGTTATGTCAAACCTGAAAAATGAACGATTTTACTAAATATAAAGAAATAACAAAACAACTATAGTGGTAGGCTAGCTCTATTAACTATCAATAAAAGGACTTTAGATTTTAGTCACGTTTTTTTTATTTGATTAATAATTTACTTAGATCTTTTTCGATTTTTTTTTTTATTGTTTTGGAATTTTAAGGATTTTTTAACTTTTTTTTAAGAAAAGGTCCGGCAGTCAACATAGTAGACCGGTCAATATATCAGTCAAACTTGTTTGGTAAAAAATGATTTGGTCAAATGTTTTTCGTTAGTAAGAGTAGGAATTTCTAATTAGTTTTTTAAAAATGGTAATATCAGTCATTAAATATGTCAAAGTGTGTAACAATATGTTTTGTTTTAGTCAAATTAGTTTATTGAAAATCTAAAATTTATTTGGTCACGGTGTGTTTTGTTAATGATGTAAACCTATACCGATATCAAACTTAATCTTATTTAATGAATTCTGAATATAATTTTCAATTTAATTTTGAAAATAAAATTTCAAATAATTTTTTTTTTTTAAAAACATTATTGTCGTTTAGTCCTTTGCATCTGCTGGAGTCGTCCCATCCTATCTACCAAAATCTTTAAAAAGACTTTTGGTATCTTAGTTATTAAGATAAATTGTATGGGTTATATGATCTATTTATCTTGGAGAGCATACGTTTTTAAAATTGTATACGCATCAATTTATTTATCCATTACTTTAAATATAACTCAAATATCGCTCAAATATAAGAGATAAAGATGATCCCTTATAATTAAAATAATAATTTCTCTTTCTTACTTTTATCTTATTGTCTCTCATTTATTTGTACTTTTCACATATAAATTAATAAAAAAACAAAAATATGAGTTGTATAGTTTTGATAGAGAAATTGATAAAACAAAACGTTTAATTATAAGTTGTAAAAATGTATTTTTTACTTTAAATACGAGAAAACTTGTAAGTTATTTAATGTGATTGTTCTATTAAATTAATTTGGATTGAAAAAATTTGATAAAAGTATATTAAAATATAGTAATATTTAGTTATGATAATAAATTTCATAGAAAAGATGAAAAATGTATAAAGTTAAATTATTATCCTTGTTGTGTGACATATTATCTCGTTATAGATATATATAGAGATATGTATAGATATAGAGAGAGGGAACAGTAGGTCTTTATTAATCAGAATGTATGAATACAAGGGGACCCTAACCTTCTTTATATACTAGAGGTTATGGTTATACAAGATAGAAAGCCCAACTTAGACCTACTATGAGTAAGGCCCAATAGTCCAATAATATCCTACAACACTCCCCCTTTGGACGTCTTGAATTCTCCGTCTTCATGCAGTCGATCTGAGTCGAGTTCATTCGCAGTGTTAAACACATAAAAACCTTAGGGACGGAAAACCCAGCGTGGGACAAAACCGGTACCTAGGAGAAACTGTGTAGCCGAATGATATAGGCCGAAATTCTATGTAATTAACTAACCACAAAACAGTGTGCCTCATCAAAACCTTGTCAGAGCAAACTCAATGGGAAAATCTCTGATCGAAGGAAAAAGAGTGCAACAATGGTAGTAGTAGGGATCAACCACAAAACAGGTGCCTCATCAAAACCTTGCTAGAGTAAACCCAGTGGGAAAAAATCTCTAGTCGAAGGACAAAAGAGTACACAGTGGTAAGAAGTATACAACAGGATACTCCCCCTAATTTCGGCAATCTTAAGTGAGATATGATGAGAACGTGTCTCGCTAAAAACCTTGCCAAGGAAAACCCAATGGGAAAAAAACTTTGGTCTAAGGACAAAAAGAGTACACGAGCATACGACTGGATGCTCCCCCTCACTTGCACACGACAGGGTGCGAGGATTTCGACTAAGTAGTAATTAGTGCAATAAGCATTCACCTGGATGTTCCCACTCACTTGCACACGACTGGGTGCAAAGATTTCATATTCCAAGAAAGAGTACGAACAGTCGACTGGATGTCTCATTTACTTGCACACGACTGTATGCAAGAAAATATAACGTGGAATAAAACGAGCATTCGACAGGATGCTCTTAAACTTCATATGTGAAGATTTATTTCGACGATAAATGCTAAATAGCATAATGTAGTCATGTCTCTCTTGATCGATAACAACAAGTTGTCTTCTATGACAAGTGTTTTATCTGGATCGTGAGACAGAGCATATGTAATTCAAATATGGCTAATACGAGCTCGAAGCCATATACACTCTCTAGTCGTCTCATAGAGCACGAGATCAGAGTGATTCGTTTGGAGTCATTTCAAGACCTCCAAGATATCGCCTTATTCCTAATGGCAAAGACATACCATGTTAGGAATATCCTTTATGCGGGTCTGATAAGTAACCAGTATCGGTATAACCGAAAAAGGCTTGCGTTAATTCGAGTACCGAAGGGGGTAGGTACACTCGATGACGTAAAATGGGATAAGACAAGCCCTCATCCACATTTACCTTAAGGTAATGGGAAAATGTCTTTTATGCCATTTCGATGGCAGCGTGTTAGCGCGATGCTGTGTCGAGCTATACCATTCACAGCAGACGAGATGTTCGTCCTAGCACATTAGACCAAGTACAGTGATGCGCTTATTGTACTTAGATATGAACATCATGGTTCAATATCTCTTCATCGTCTCATCAGGTACGGACTGGGTCTATATCAATGTCTAGTGATCGAACGATCATGGGAGAATTTGACGACTTAGCGTCATGATGACTAAAACGTCATAACACCTTCTAGGTGTAGTCTGAATCATGAACTCAGATTCAATCTTTACGGGACTCGATCATCAGGCCGAGTCACTACCGTGTCTTCCCAAGATCCTTCATCTCGAAAGCAAATCCAAAAAAAAATGGATCGCGTAATAAAACACGCAAGGGCATAATACTTGTTCAAGTATCCCAAGCTAATCAAGTACTCACTTAGACGGGTATACCACATCCGCTCGGATTATATTAATCCATATAGTGAACGTCTCATTTAATTGAGATCGTGTTCCATGGTCAGGAACTACTTGATTCAAGCATTATGAAGTCACACATGGACCTTCATCTATATCGCTTTGTCTAAATCCCCATAGAGATAAAAAAACGTGACCACATTCATGGCTGCATACTCAGTTTTTCGGAAACTACTAAACTGGTAAAGTAGGGGACTATTATAATGTCAGTTACGAGGAAATCAACCATCTCGTAATCAATTCCAAGGTGTGAGAGAAGCCTTGCGCTACTAGGCAAGCATTCTACAATCTCATTATTCTCATCAATCCTCCTTACGAATAACCAAATAAACGAACTCGTTTAACATTGGTGGTGTTGGAGCTACAGGTCCGAACACACTTTCGCTAAGGAGTTTACTTGGATTGCAAGTTTCCATTAGTACAGTCTATTCTCCGTTGACTTCAGGCAACAGTACATGGTTCCATGTCATAATTTGTTCATATTATCAGTCGTCACCGAATATATGAACAAGTAATCAATGACAGTCTCGTTTCGCTTCAATATCGTCTAAGATATCATGATCGACAGATATTTCGAGATTCTTAGGATGAGGAGGAAATCACACATCTCCTTGATCCTTTATAATTTCGTGCGACAAACGAGTTTCAGTTCACCACCTCTGGGGCTGAACGAATTAAGAATCGGTCAACTTCCTCATATCTTAGGAAGGATGACAGACTGACGGCCGACGGCAGCGTCCTTTGCTTGGCGGGTTCGGCCAAAGCAACGTGTTACGACAGGAACACGGCGTCCGACAGGGACGTCTATCCTTGCAAGCATTTTGCAGTAGGTATAAATGATCTCGTGACATCTCATAAAGTCATTAAATGCGTTTGACATTTAGTTAGACTTGAGGGAGTCTATGCACTTACTTATCACTAAGTGCAGTTTTGGGGATCAAGCTAAGACTGAGTGGGTTATGCCACGTTACTTCACGTCGTTTCTTATCAACGGTAACGTGGAAATCTCCCCCTAACGACGGGGAGAACAGTCTTAGCGATGTCACTTTCGCATATCATGTGGTAAAGAGATCGCTTGCCAAGGTTACTCTATCAAATGATAGACAGGGGATTCATAATCGACTTATGTCCCCTTCAGAGGTCCATATTTTGAACGCTATAGCGGCTCAATCAAAATATTAAGTAATCACTCTAAACACGCGTTAATATGAGACTTCTGGCTCATAACCAGTAACCAGCTGGTACGCATATGGTGTTTGAGTGTCTATGGGCCTCATGACGGACCAATGCAGCAAAATAGCATAACCCCACACGGAAATATAAATCTTGGTGCGCAAGACCAAGAAATGCGTGCAATCATTTGCAGTCGCATCATCAACTTTCCGTGAGTCCATTTGGGTATGAACATAATCGACAGGATGTTCAATTTCAATTTCCAAACTCAAGTAATTCAAATCGAAATTTCGATTATTACTCTTCGGAATTATCAAGTCGACTAGACTTTTCAGGATAATCCGGATCATGAGCCATCAACTTAATGATAGGGTTAAAAGTTTGGGAAATGCTGCATTTCTGTGGACAACAATAATCATGTGACCTATTCTCGATGCATCAACCATAACCATTTATATTTATGGTCCGTCTTATGGTTGGATAAGTCCACAATAACTCCTTCAATTCTTTATAAAAATTCTACGAGTACTTTTCGTGATTTTTACACATACTAGTCTTTCAAGGTGAGCATTAGTGGCATGAATTTCGGATTAATCACGAAATATATTCTCAGAGAGAAACCAAATGCGATGCGATTATAAATCAAGCATCGTCTTTTGATCCGGGAATATCTCATCTGGTCAATGCCACAATATCAAAATGCTCTTATCAATCGACGACAGGCGAATGATAGTATAGACAATCATGTCTAAGCATCTAAATCATTTATCATTTCGACGACAGGCGAAATGATAAGGTAACTTTAAATGCTTTAAAGAATGTGGTATCAACCACTTGAAAGACATTTCAACTCCTCTAAAATACGCTTTTGGTCGTATTGAATGGAGGCTATGTAAAGAAATTTTAATTCTTTCATGAGCTATTACCAGATAACACTGGTTTTCTCGAATATTTTATAACTCAAGAAGGTACGGCAGGACCTACATGAGTATAAGACCTCATATTTGACAAATCAATTTGGTTTTACCAAAGATTTTGATTTGGAACGACAGGTCCAGAATCGTTGTCACTGAGTACTATTTTAGGCAAATAGTTGGTGAAATTATGTGGTACATTGTTACCCACTATTTCCAAAAAAAATCAACTACCCCACAAGTATTGCCTAAAATTTCATAATTTAAAATTTGGTCACATTTGTCAAAAGAATTTGCTCAAAACACTTTAAATTATTTCGAGAAATTTCGTAAACAGGAAAACCATAATCCAAAAGTATGGTCCAAATGGAAAAATAATAATCTAAATGTAAACATAATCCTGATGAGCGAAAAAATGGCTCAATGATTTATCAAAATCAATAAAGAAAGGTATCAAACTCATTTAAGCCACAAAATCGGGGGTCTCAAGAGTTTCCTTTCAATTAGCTTTAACCACATTAGCATCGGTTTTTTCACCTTTATAATAGTTTTGAACTATTTAAAAAGTAACCGTGCATGACCTTTGTCTTTATAGCATAGAGTTGCCTCATTGAGCATTATCTCTTGCTTTGTGACAACGGGCCATATTGTTCCTTTCAATTACTGTCTTGGAGCCACAGGTTTTCGATTTTGACGATTGTCTAAAATCTCGCTTGGCTAGGCGATTCATCGGGATCGCGACAGTTCGAGACAAATAACACTTGTCTCGGTTCTCGATTCGTGGAAAAAAAAATATACACGAAGAGCATTAATATCAGGCAAACAATTCGCCATTGACCCAATAGGATTAAAACTACTCACCGGGGTAATTTTCTTATCCAATAACAAATGGGCGATAAAGGAACATGGTGAATATAAATTCACGATACTGTTTATGGAATACAATTTCCAAGCTAGTATTTTGGTGAAGGATTGCTCCAATATGTCAATTTCAGACATTTGTTCACCACAGACGCCATCACGTCTCAAATGTGGCGGCGGAATAAAATCAACGCCTTAGCATTCATCATGAAGGTAACAACACACTCGTGTTTTACTCATCAAAGATGGCATCCAAACAAAACTTGGGCATCACATTTTCACACATCAGGGTGAGTAACATGTGGTGACGGATTAAAATCAACGTTTAAACAGTGATTTCGCAAGTATGTTTTTACGATTTTTCTCATCATAGATGGCATCCAACATGTGTTGGGAGTTCTGGATTATTTATCATATAAAACGACTAGTTTATATGTTTATGGTTTGCACAAGCATAAACTTTATTTCGAAACGACAGGTTCGAAAAATAGTTTTGCTTTTAATGTGAATAGGTTCTCATTGATCGAACGACGGGTCGATACAGAGACACCAATTCGGCGAAACATACATCACTATATAAACACACTCGGGGAAATTATTATTTACTCAACCCCTTTCGGTAGCTCTATTTGAACACGACCAGGAAAGACGGTGAGGGGGGTGGGCACGAATGCCTCTTAAAAACCGACCTCATTAGGAGAACGACTTTCGCCTTTATCTTTCCTAGACATCGTATCCAAATAGGTGAGCCTATTTGAGGAAGATTCATAATATTTCCAACTTAAATGTGAATATATACGATTTTCGCTTTTTATATATGGCAATAATATTAACAATATAGACAATATCTATCTAGATTAACCACATATATATAAACAGACAGTAAATATATTTTAGGATCTATCTAATCATGCAGTAGATTTGGTGTTATAAACAAATCAATTTAAGATTATCAATCAATCCATAAAGATTCTAACATATCAAATCAAATCAATTTAAGATTATCAATTAGATCTAATCCAATAATTTACTGTCATATGTGATATTTATATATATGATAATATCAAAAAGATATGATTATGCTAACAAGATATCAATCAATTATCTATGTTTATCGCCATATTAATAATTTTATACATGATAGTTTTAACATGCAAGCAAACAATATATTTTTAATTACTAATCAATTCTATATATGGTAAAAAAAATATTTTAACATGCAAAGGGGTTAAATTTACATGGAAACATATCAATTTATTCAATTAACATGCAATTTTTATTCGCTTGCCTTTTAATAAAAAAAATTACATGCATGTGTGTTTATATTTACCAAATATTATTAGGTCCTATAACTTCTGAACATTACAGATTCGCTACTACAGGTTTTAGACATGCAATATCTAAGCAATTATACCCGTGGTTATATACTAACAAGGTAGCAGTAAATATCAATTACTTATTACGTCTAATAACAAAGCAAGATTACATGCAATAGTAACAATTCATATGGGCACAGTTTGTATAATTTAGCATTAATTTACCCGTGTTGTGATACAAGGCAACAATTCTAAGCAATTATACTATATTAGCTCAGTATATAGTAACATGCAATAGTAACAGTTCTAATGATACAAGGCAATGTAAAAGCATTAAACTATTTTCTTAAATGTTACTGGAACTTCGATATACAGTATAGATTTCACATGCAATTTCATATTTACTTGCAAGAGGTAAAGTTATTTTTATACCGTATTTCGGGTATGTTGCGGAAGTCCGATATAACTAAAACTTCAAAGTTTGTCCATATGTTTATAACCCAATATTCTAGATTAAACCCTGATATTCGAATAAATAGCCAAATCTTCTAGTTTTTTTTTTCTCCAATCTCCGCGAGCAAAGTGCTGATAACGTGTTGTGTGACATATTAGCTCGTTATAGATATATATAAAGATATGTATAGATATAGAGAGAGAGGGAACAATAGGTCTTTATTAATCAGAATGTATGAATACAAGGGACCCTAACCTTCTTTATATACTAGAGGTTAGGGTTATACAAGATAGAAAGCCCAACTTAGGCCCACTATGAGTAAGGCCCAATAGTCCAATAATATACTACAACAATCCTAAAAATATAAACATAATGTTAACAAATTATAAAAAAAGTGCGGCATATGATCTGACCACTTACACTCATACCAACGCTAGCAATCACAATTCACATGTGGTTCTATATTGCCCTATATTTATTAGTGTAATTTTGATCGATTAATAACTTTTATTAAAATTGTTTAAATAATTATTTTTTTAAATTGATCATATATTTTAAATGTTAAATTTAAAAATAATAATTTGGATACAAATTATAACACGATAAAAATTACACATAGTTTCGTAAACAATTAAATTTGAACCATAATAGATTTTATCTTAAAGGAAAAGGCATTACAGGCATAAAAGCATTGTTTGTAAAGATTCTCTAACATAGAAAATGTGTACAGTTGAATGGATTTTGTCTACAGTGTTTTTCTTGCATATCTTTTCACTATTCAAATTTATTGGGTGTTTATAAAAAAAAAAAGGAGGTATCTGACGAGAGAATACATTGATTACACGTAGATCTACTGTTACAGCATCCGTATTTGATAAAATTTACTAGTTAATTATTGTAAAATAATTAAAAAACACCGGTAATAAGCTAATTTTTTTTATATATTTTACTAACTAGTTTTATCAAGCAATAGTATATTTTATTAATATATTGATATTAATTAATATGATAAGTGGTACCTAATATTATTAAACAAGTTAAAATAAAATGAAATGATAAATTGATTACCCCTCACCCATTAGTGTGATTGGTTGCATTTATAAATTTAGGTATCTAACTATTGCCAAATAAGAAAAAAACACCCACTAACTTATATTTATACAAGATAATTTTAATTTGTATTTTTTATAGAAAATGATAAAGTGATTGTCATCTCACCCATTAGTGTGCTTGCTAACTTTAGCACAAAACTTAACAAATGATTGTTAACATGACATTTAATGAGTATGCTATCAAGTCAAATGTGACCAAAATATATCTCTAGTTAATAAATGACATTAAATGATGAGATATCTAGTCCAATATAGTTGCTCTTGTCACAAAACTTAACAACTGATTGCTAACATGTTATTTAATGAGTGTATTATCAAGTATAATGCGACAAAAATATCATCATAATTTAAAAATGATATGAATTTATTTATATGTAACCGATTTTAACGTGTATTATGTTATTTTCATGTAACATTATAATGAAAATTTTAATTTATAACATAGGGGTAAAATGTTATAAATTCTCATCAGAGCAGCGTCCCATGGTCCTTTACATTGTTGGATTTGTACCATCATTATATGTATTTTCCCATTCATATTCTATCTACCGAAATATTTAATAGTTATAAGTAGTCTACGAAATCATGTATAATTTTTACCGTTAAATAATTTATATCCAAAATTGTTAAAATAATTTTTAATTTTTTTTATTATATAATTTAACATCTGAATTATGTATAAAAATTTTGAAATTTTTCGTTTCGACAATTTAGGTATATGTTCATATTCGGTCAAAGTTGCGTGTAGTTTCGTATATAATTTTGATAATTTTGGTATCTTAGTTACTAAGTATTCATTAAAAATGAACTTTTTTTTGAGTTTTTTGCTGAAATGGTCTAGTGGACCACACAAATTCCCAGAATGGGCTACCTGTCTGTAATATTCCCAAAATGGTCTACTTTCGAAAAACGACCGATCGAAATGAATAAAACGACCGGTCGTTTTTATCATTAACTCTGTGGAACAATTTGGACCAAAAACGATCGGTCGTTCTGTACATTCCGATCGGTCGTTTTTCAGACCAAAAACGAACGATCGGTCGTTTTATAGTAGCGATCGGTCGTGTTTAAGGTTTGCTCACTGGAACATTTTCGTTCCACACCGATCGGTCGTTCTGTACATTACGATCGGTCGTTTTTCACCATAGTAGAAATCGTTTTAGGTATGATTTATTCCAGAGAGTTCACCATAAAAACGACCGATCGAAACGTACATAACGACCGATCGTTTTTGTCTGAAAAACGACCGGTCGTATTATCCAATTCGACCGATCGTTTATTGTCCAAATTGTTCCAGAGAGTTCAATAATAAAACGACCGGTTGTTTTAATAATTTCGATCGGTCGTTTTTCGAAAGTAGACCATTTTGGGAATATTTCAGAAAGGTAGCCCATTCTGGAAAATAAGCCAGTGGACTGTACCATTTTGACAAAAAACTCCTTTTTTTTTAGTGTCAGACTGGTATCGTGGGTTATAATAACTTTAAATTTTAAACTAAGTAAAGATAAAGAAGATATTAAAGTTAATACAGGACACTTAAATATGTTAAAGTATTAAAGTATAAATGTAGTATTATTTATATAAATTTACATATATTAATTTGAACGTTCAATTTACAATATATAAAATCCATAAATATATGAGTTGTAAGTAAAAAAAAAATGTTTTTTATTTGAATATTTCATAATTTTATTTACATAACTTTGTAAAAGTTTGAAATTTAAGCAACTTTTGTAGTACTCCAATTCAATACTACAACAGTGAAATGCATGCAGTTCGACAAGACAATTGTGTCATTTAATGAAAAGATGAAAGATACACGCACTATTGCCCTTTATGTCTGTTTTATCTTAAAGAAAAGTGTACTCACTTATTTATTATTTAATTATCATTATAAAACTACGTGTAATTTTGATCGGTCAATATATTGTATTAAAATTGTCGGAATAAATTTTTTTAAAAATTAACCATATGTTTCAAATGTTAAATTTTATGATTATATTTTAAAAAAAATCATTTCAACAATTTTGATATAAGTTATAAACCGGTTAAAATTATACATAGTTTAGTAATGAACAATACAACCGCGTTTGTAAAGAATCTCTGTCATAGAAAATGTGTACACCATGGAATGGATTTTATATAGAGTGTTTTTATTGCATAGCTTTTCACATTCAAATTTATTGGGTGTTTATAAAAAAAAAGAAAAAAAAAGAGGTCTCTCACGAGAGAATACATTGATATATTTGGATAATTTAACTATTGTGAAATAATTAAATAAACATCCATTAAATTGCATCTATACAAGTTAAATTTAACTTACATCCCTACCAGCTAAATTTAACTTACATTTTCTATGTATATTATACAAATTAGTTTTGTTTAACAATAATATATTTGATTAATCTATTTGTACTAAGCTAATGCATCTGTGACAAGTATTCTCTCCGTTCCGATTTAATTGTTCATTACGAAACTACGTACAATTTTGACCGATTAAGAACTTGTATCAAAATTATAGGAATAAAATTTTTCAAAAGTTGATAATATAGTTTAAATGTTAAATTTTATAATTAGATTTTAAAAAAAATTATTTCGATAATTTTGATAAAATTTATAAACCGATCAAAATTGCATTTAGTTTCGTAACCAAAATTAAATACGGTAATGGAGTAAATAATTTGTATATATATGTATATTGAAGTCACATTTTCTCAGTACCCAAACACTGATCAGTATTCAATCACACCGTTGAATTCCAAATTTTAACCAAAATGAACGGCGGAGATGAACAGCTACCGGCAACAGTAGAGTCGAAACTGCAGAGAATATGTAACGAGCAGAACCAAACACCACCAGACAGAAACACACGAAGACGACTGTATCAACTTGGCGAAGAAACTGCTTTATTTATATTAAATAATATTTCCAAAACCATTATTAAAAAATCACTCACCTCTTATATTCATTTTATGGCCAATAAATATAATTCTCCCACTCCTACTCCTACTTATACCAATGCTGATTATTCTTCTTCTTCGTTTAATATTAATAATAATAGTGCTAACTTTCTCTTTCCGGTTCATACTCCCACTTCAAGTAATTTTTTATTCTTTTTTTTTTTGGTTTTTTATAGTACTATATAATTCTTTTGGTTGAAATTAGCTTTTGGCTGGTGTTTAAGAAAACCCCTTAAAAAGTCAGTTTTATTTGCTTTTTGAAGAGGTCGCTTTAAAAGAGTAATGCATGACCAGTTTTATTTTCTAAAAAAAGGCGCATTTAAGAAAAGAATACATTTTATTTGAATATTAAGTAAATTCTAAATTTTGGGGTTTTCATATGAAAAAAAAAATCATTATTTAATTTGGTTCAAACTGGCTTCTGGCTAGTGTTTAAGAAAAATTTATTTGGCTAAATAAGCTAACACACAAGCTGTGTTTTGGTAAAAATGGTGATTTGATCAAAATGTACTTTTTGAAGTCCCCATTGTTAAAAAGAAATGCATTGCCAGTTTTTCTCTAAAATAAGCGCATTTAAGAAAAAAATAAATTTTTTTTAAAAAAGTTTTAGTAAATTCTGAACATTGGGTTTTTTTTATTTTGATTCAAACTAGCTTCTGGCTGGTGTTTAAGAAAAACCCATTTGGCTAATTAAGCTAACTCAAAAGTCACGTTTTTGAAAAAAAAAATCTTTTGTTTCAAAAACCATTTATTGGAAGTCCTTTTTTTTTGAAGTTAAAAAAATGCATTACCAGAAGCAAACTAAACAATGGTCTGTTTAGTGTTTGAGTTTTGGTCTGTGTTTTTTTTTAAATAAATAATTGGTCGAAATTAGCTTTTGGCTGTTTTTTAAGAAGAAACCTCAAATTCCACGTTTTTGAAAAAAAAAATGTATTTGGTTCAAAATTTGCTTTTTGGAGGTATGCGATATGCATGACCGTTTTTATTTTCTAAAAAGGCACATTTAAGAAAAAGAATACATTTTTTTGAATATTTAGTAAGTTTTGAATTTTGGGTTTTTCATATTTAAACAAAAAAACTATTTTTTGTGGGGTTTATGAAAAGCCCATTTAGCTAAATAAGTTTCCCAGAAAAGCCGAGTTTTGGAAAATAAGTCTTTTTCAGATTTTCATTTAAGTTTTTTCTTTCCTTGAAAAGCCCATTACCAGTGTGAAAATACGGAGTATCAACTTGTTTTAAGAAGTCACTGTATTTTTTTTTAAAGATGGAGTAATTTTTTTGACTTTTATTAATTAAATTCTGGAATTAGGAATTCCTTAATTTTTGCATGGATTATATTTTATTGATTATTAAATAAAAGTAAAATTGACAAGCTTTGAAGCTCAAAAAGCTAAAGAAACTAATGTAACTTAAAAATTGAATCTTTCAGGAATTTGATCAATGAGGTAGGTTTACAGAAATATAGAGATAATAATGTGAGCTATGCAATTTAGAGTGTTATAAGTTTGAGGTTGAGACGCATTGCATGTACTTTTCCCCCTTATTGTTTTGTTTGGTTGCAGCTTTTAAGCCCTGGGCTTTTTAATTTTTATTTCCTGAAAGTTTGATTGCATGTCTGTATTCAGTTGACTAGCTTAAAAGCTTAATTTTTTTTGCTCTCAGTAGCTTTTTTACTCCCATGCATTGTAACTTATCACCTTGTCTCTCCCTGTCCAATTTTTCCCCAATTAGGGAAATATTTATCAATTTTTTTATTGCATTTGGTTAAAATTAGCTTCTATCCATTTTTTTAATTTACTCAATTGACCTCAAAGCTGAATCTTTTAAGAGCTCAGTTATGATTAAATAAAATACACAGAATAATAATGTGACAGTGACACTTCTATACTTTTGACTGTGGGTTATGTGAATTATTTAGTGTGTTATGTTTGAGGCATTTCATGTGTGTTTCTTTCTTACACCTTGTTTGGTTGCAGATTTCAAAGTTGAGCTTTTTATTTGTCTTTTTGCATGCAAGCTGGATTTTATTTGGTTGATCAGCTCAAAAGCTTAGGTTTTTTTTTTTTAATTTGAAGTCATGAAAAATCTAGAAGCATACCTAGTCTTTTTTAATTTTCAGACTAAAAGAGATCCATCTGATTTACTCCAATCCAAAGCTGCAACCAAGCAAGACCTTTAACCAGTGCGTGAGGTTTGTTTTTGCATGCCAACAACATAGCACAACTTTAAGTCATATATTTTGTTTTAATCTACAATTTTTTTGTACTAGCGGGTCCAAAATCATCTTTAAGTTGTAATTTAATTCGCCGTTAGCGCTCATTTAGTATGCTACTACTACACAAGATTCCACTGAACAAGTATTGTTAAAGCTGAGCTGGAATTGTTTATGTACAGTATTATTGAACAGAGAGAGAGAATTCTGTTTTCTAGTACATATCATTATCGTACTTGACTAATTTTTAACTAAAACTTGACAGTTAAAAAAGAAGAAAACTTGATTACTCTACTTTCAATCATTAACTGTCATATTCACTGTTAATAAGCCCCTCTAAATTTTCTTTTTCGCGTGTAGTTTTGAATATTGATTCTTGTTGATTTTCTCAGATTTTGTGTGTGTAAATGTCTGAGTACTCTTTTGTGAATGTTTGTGTACTTAGATAGAACATGTGAACTTATAAATAGATAAAAAAGAAACAGAGGCAGTAAACAGTATAAAATGTATTTTGTTATAATATATAGAATATTTAATTGCAATGCTATAAATGTTACTCCCTCCGTCCCATAAGTCCATATTCCTCTTTGATTCCGTCCCAAAATAACAGTCCAATTTGTTTCCTCATATAACCCTATTTAATGATTATTGTTCTATGCGGATCATGAATATTATTAATATTTTAAGGGTGTTGGAAATTGATACTCACATTTATTACTCCGAAAAACCTAGGTGGAGTATTATTATGGGACGGAGTTAGTACAAGATAGGCATATTGAATAAAGATTCTAAGAATTGGAGCTCCGTAAATGCACAACCACTTTCCGTTTCTTTCTCCAGTTTACATTTAAATGTATGTAGTGTGTTGAGTTTCCCTACTTTAGCTGTTTCCATCTTTTGTTGTCTTTGGAAATTAAGAACACAAACTAAATGGAGTTTTGTTCAAAATTCTTGTGGTCCACAGACGGGACTAGCTCTTGTTCACCTCTAGTGAAACGCCAACTGTTTTCACCCCCTTCAAGTTCAGGGAAGCCAAGCACCAGAAGCATACGGAAACTTGACCCTCAGTTGTTAAACGCAAGTGAGATGCTACTGAGTGAGTTGGAGTTTAGGAAAGCATTCTTAATACGAAGTTACATTGGGGGGTAATTTTCTCTGTCTCTTGTCGTTTTACTATTGCTAATGATGATATTATGCATAGTCACTATTATTGTGTAGGGAGAAGTTAAATAGAACTATTGTTTTAAAAAGCGCACTATGTTGCGCTATAGTTCGTGAAATAGCTATAATAAACCGCTATTTGGATGGAAAAGCGCTAAATTCGCGCTATAGGGACTAATAGCGCGAAATATTGGACTGGTAACGTAAATAGCGGGTGCAGCGCAATTTTTTATTTTTTTTTGCAGTCAAAATTTTAAAGAAATTATTGGAGGCTAAAGGGAATCGAAACCCAAACCTGCAAACAAATTAAGTGCTCTACCATCTCAAGTACAATTACTTTGTGATTATTAGTTACAAATTGTTATATATATTTAGTTAATTTTGATTAGATGTTCTGAATTTAGTACTATATTTATATATATTTAGGCAAAAAAAATACACTGCAAAACGCTATTTGCGCTTTTAGCGTTTCTCTCTTAAAAACGCTATTCTAGCGATAACGCTATTTAAAACATTGAATAGAACTAATCTAGAGAAAGTAGTTAGTAGGCAGTCGCCTAATTGGTTGCTAGAATTTAATGGTTCTCCCCTCTATAAGCCACAATCCATTTCGGTCAGTTAGATTTTGCAACTCAATACATCTTTGTAGTCTCTCTCGTAAAAATAAATTTTGATCTGTAACTATAAATCATTAATCATGTCCATTTGAAGTTGAGCTTGAATTACCATTAAAAAACTGCAAGCTTTTTGGTCTGTAGTGCGGAATTGGTCGACGCTGTGGCACTCAGTGACTTTCGGCGATGGAGAGATCTCCCGATGGCGGATTTTGAATCAGAAGTCTGGAATAACTTGGGGAAGAGATATTTACATAGACAGGAAATTGACAATATTTCCTCTGATGAAACAAAACGGCTAAAGGTGACTCTAAGACCATTGCTTTTACTTTCCCTTTGTTTCGCGTCTTTGTACCTCATTCCTTATAATATATTTTCCTACCTAGTTTTAACTAATGAAAATTGCTACTTGGCTAATTTATGCTAGTCTTGCATCGGCTCAGTTTAGTTGATTGACAAAAAAAAGATATCTCCCATGGTGGAATCCTCTTTCCTGCTCTTTGGACGTTACAACACTTCACTACCAATGTTTTAACTTGCAGTAGTATTCCTGTATTTAATCATCATGTTAAGTGAATGGAGGCAGATTCTCTCCTCAGTTAGTTTCTTATGCGAGGGGTTGGCCATTTAATCGTTATTGAAGAGTTCTTATTTCCAACAAAAATATTAATTAAATGGTTCTCTTTTACATTATGCTGGCTTCTGGCAGCTGTCATGTGTAAGCCCTTTTAATTATATAGCTTTGTTTTTTTCTTCATTTTCTTAAGCAGGTTGTCTGTTGTCATTCAGTTTTACAGTAGCATATAGAATTATGCTATGTTAACTAATTTTAGTTTTATGTTCAAAATTTTCTCTCTTCCCTGAACAATTTCTAGTAAATTCAGTACCATGTAGATATTTTTTTGGTTGGATTGTTAGTTCTTTACCTAAAATATAGACAGAGGGGTATGATAAGTTTGGTATTCTTGTTGTAGCGAGTCTGATATATATTTCTTCTCTTGCAGTGCCGTGACTGGGATTCTGGAATGACTCATTCGTATGAGTGCCATGTTCTTCAGGATGGAACATATAGTTTTAAGGTATACACTGTATACTTAAAACAAATGTTAAATTAGGATGATATGGTAAACAGTTGAAATATTACTAGTATGAAAACCTCTTCACTTCGTTTTCACTGTAACTCAATTTCAATACGATTCTAGTTTCAATGCTTTTATTTCATTTCCAAATAGGGTGTGTATGCCTTAACCACTCAACTTTTTTCAGTTCCTCCTGTTAGTACTTGGCAAATCATACTCACTTACTGCTAACTAATCATTGGCTATATTATATGTTTAAATGTGCTTTGGCATTCAGGGACCATCTCTGAGCACCACAAAATCACACCTGCAAAGGATATTAGGAGATGAGAATGTTCTGATGGTGAAACTGGCTGGCGAGGCTTCCAGCTCCAATAATAATATCTACCAATCAAGAAACTATAGTTCCGCCTTTAACACAATTGCTGAAGAAGGAATTTTTATTGGCCTCAGGCGTTACCGTTTCTTTGGTAATTTATCTATCTTCTATCTTTGAAGCCTTTTTGTTTTGGTTTAACCATGCTTTTATCTAAAAGCCAGCTAATTCAGATGTGTGGCCCGTCCCTATTTTTTTGTCATATTAGTTGGATAACAAAAGGAAACGAATATCTCCAAAAGGTTCCTAACAAATATCCAATAAACCATTATCCTTTTTTTCAGTTTCCATCACGAGCTTTATACATCTGGTTGAATGGGTGCAACTGAGATATATCTGAACTCTGAAGGGCTTAACAGGAAATTTTACTGATCTTTTGTAACATAAAATTCTTGTTCTCCAATGGAAGCAGAATTTTGAAGAATACTTCTTACTAATTGAGCTGTCTATATTGATTACAAAATAAAATAAAATTGAGCTGTCTATATCTTGAACAAGAGCTTTTTTTCTCTGAGATGATACTGATAAAAATTTATGAGAACCTAAATGCAGTTACCTTTTGGAATTGGATAATTGTCCATATACTAAATTGATCATTCAGGCTATCGCAAGAGCAAAGATACAGAACAAGAGTTGTAATCTGGCAATTGTGAGATTATTAAGAATACATGCTCTTGTTATTGACCAGTGTTTAAAGATGGAGGCAAAGAGGAAAAGAGAAAAAACCCAACATCTTCTTCGGTAAAATGTTTCTTTGTACGCACGGAGTCTTTTGCTCGTGGTGATTTGATAGAGAATTACCCTCTAACAAACAAGACTATGTATGAGTCAAGGTGTTTGTTCATGCATGTCCACATGGTCCCCACAATGGCAAAGTATATTGCCAGGTTTTCCTTAATTTTGTCGAGGACAATAAAGCTTCCCATTGAGATGTCTTCTGTTTCTGTCTTGACAGTGAATGATATACCTTGCCTGGTAAGAACTGTTGCTTCCATATCAACTTTTGTCTCTCTACCATGCACTTTAATATTTTCTTCATACTATTTTATTACTAATTGCAGGATGAAAATGGGTGTATTGTGTATAACGAGGATAATGAACCTCTGATACACACAGACGGGACCGGTTTCGTTTCAGAAGATCTGGCCTTGCTAACTCCAAAAGGTTTTACAACTGCAAAGTACATAAGTAAGGAAAATGTTGAGGTAATTAAAGCTTTATACGAGTATCTCTTATTTGTGTTATGTAGGTGAATCTTTCACCTGCGGCAAGTTTTGCATTATGCTGATTATTCTTAAGTTCTCTCAAAAGTTGTCGCTGCACTTATAAATGTATTTTTTTTTATGTTGAGTATATTGAAGAAATAGATCACATATCTATGCATTAGACAATTGCTTTTCTTGCAGTTAAGTACCAGTATAATAATATTTTGATCGAATAAAGAACCGACTAAGTACTATATGATACTTGTCTAATTGTAAAACAGGTTTATTCGTATCCCATCTCCCAATTTAGGTTTTTAAAAAAAATTTGAAAGAATTATTTCTTCTAATAGAAGATTTCTGGGTTTACAGACAGATAATAAGTCTTGTTCAATATTCTTCTTCCTCTTTATTTGTTTGTGTAGATAACCCTTCCAATTCCCTGCATAGCTATACGTGTCTTCTTTTTTTCTTTCTTATTATACTGGTTCCTGTATCTTCTTGCTTTTATATCTGATTTCTACCATACTGCACTCAGAATTTTCTTAATGTCAATCTTGAGAAGTTGCTCGATCCAGGAGAGTCAAAGGAACCAGTAAGCCTTTATTCATTCTTGTTGATTTATATCAGTTATAATTCTTCTATAATTTTACTGTAGGGTTCTTTTCTGACCTCTCGTTTGGTTTAGCCCTTACTGATGCAGATACGTTTATTTAGCAAAGGAATTGCTGTTAAAGGAACCCTTCTTCTCAACAAACAGGTATCTGGGTAATTTTTTTCTCAAGTATTGCATGATTGTATGAAACAAATAAAAGTGGCACAATCTGAAACAAAACCAAATGATGGAAAATGCAATTTATGGTTTTCTTACCCCACCTAGGGAATATTTTGACCTTTATTCAACGGATTGGCCTGGTTTCGAGTTTAGATATCCACCTGTGAGTGCATTGAAACCAAAAAAGATCACTCTTTAGAAAATGACATTAAAATATGAGTTAAATTGATTGCGAAAGAATTACAAGACTTGAATAGATTGTGTAGTTATGAACATGAAATGACAACATGAAATGACAATCACAGTTGTTGGACCAAAGCTACTGGATGTTCTGTGAAGGTCCCAGTATGCATTACGTTCAGTTGTTTGAATTAAATGATTTTAGTGGGTTGTGCTTTTTTTCTCAGTGCTCTGGACAGTATGTTCAACCTCAATTATATGACAATTTTCTTTCTTTAAGGTGCCTACGAACTTTTGTAAAGTTCTGTTTGCTTTATGTTACTAGTTGTGAGTTTTATAATCATCTATGGGTATAGTTTCTGATTTTCTCCCTAGTTGACAAAACAACTCTCAAATGTTTGTAGCTTCCACCAAAAACAATAATGATTAGGCCATCAATGCTAAAAGTTCAGATGGATCCCGAACGTGCAGATATGCCAACTTATGACTCATTGGAGATAGTTGGAGTCAGGTATACTTGTCTTGAAGAACTCTTATGTTGATTCCGTGTTCTTTTCTTCTCCTTATTTTGTAAACAAATCAATGTGTTGTGTACTTTTTAGTAATATTAAAACCAGTTAAAGCTGCACTTATTACCATTTAACTCAACTCTTTGTCCCTCCTCGTCATAATTGCATTGTTCCGTCAGACCAACTAAAAGAAATAGCAATAGTAGATTCCCAAAATAATTGGGAGTTACTCCACCTAAGCTTATATTCGGGGTTACAGAAAATTTGAAATGACTTATAGAATTGATGGAACGCCATTCATTTAGATAATAACTGGGCTATAGTTTTTTTGTTTTTGTTTTTTTAATTTCCAGATTTTGTCTTCATTTTGTACTTTCCGTATATGGCAGCAAAAAACCTAAAATAACGTACCTGTCAAAGAATTTGATTGCATTACTTGCATACGGAGGGGTCCCAAAAGAGTTTTTTCTGAATATTTTGGGAAGTGCTTTGCAAGATGCTCAGACCGTTTGCACCAACATGCGTGCAGCAATAAAAGGTACCTGATGAATTTTAGGGTTGTAAGGTAGCATTGGTTTTGTTTTCATTTCTTAATTTGGTTTTAAACGTACAGTTCTCATTTTGAGTATTGGAGCTTTCCTATTAACCTTGCAGTTAATTTTTAATTATTTTCAAATTTTGTTACACCTGTACTCATTTACTTGGATATTGGAACATTTAAGACTTTGTTATGCTTCATTTCTATGTATATACATGTACTCTTTCATCTAGTCCTTGTTTTATACAACGAAATAATCTAGGATATTAATACTAACTTACTATCAAAACGTGAGTTAATAGTTTTGGGGTATCAAACAGAATTGTGAACTAAGAGATACACCTAGAGTCTAATAGTTCAGAGTTGGGTGGTTTTTCACTTCTTTAAAATTAGGAAAAAAAATTGTAAGAATGTGCTCACAACTTACACGAGGCCAGAATTCACAAGTCTTGTTTACCTAATCCTACAGAAACAGTCAGGCAAGCTTTTGTTTTGTTTACTTAATTAGTTTTTAACAACTTTGTTTGACTTTCTGTCCCTTACTACTTCCAACTAGAGGATTTGCATCTCTTGTTCTAAGCTCTTTCTTTGCCGTGTCGATTCTTGTATCCGAGCATCATTTTCTTTGGTTCATACTTTTTTTTATTTCCTGTATTCCTTTTGCAGCTGCCTGGAGCTATGGAGAAACGCATGACTATATTGTGTCAATAATGATTTTATGTGGAATCCCACTTAACGAGCCTTACTTGCAATCGCGGCTGTGTTCTTTTGCAAATCAAGAAAGAAAGGCACTTAAAAACTTCAAGATTCCTATAACTGAAAGCTTTTACTTAATGGGCACTACAGATCCTACCGGGTTGTTGGAGAGAAATCAAGTTTGTGTCATCATGTAAGTATGCGATTCTAATGGCAGTTTGTCATGTCGCCTCAAGTTTTTTAGGAATCTAATTGAGTAGTTTATCAGGCAAATAATTGAGAATTACATTTATGGTGATCTTACATTGTTTCCTGTGAATGACGTCTGCAGGGAAAATGGACAACTTTCAGGCCCCGTATTAGTGTATAGAAATCCTGGTCTTCACTTTGGAGATGTCCACAACTTAGAGGCAACCTATATTAAGGAAATGGAACATTTTGTTGGAAATGCAAAATATGGTATATTCTTCTCAACAAAGGGCCAGAGGTCAGTAGGGAGTGAACTGGCAAATGGTGATTTTGATGGCGATATGTACTGGGTATCTAGGAACCCTGAGGTTGGATTTCTCAGTTTATATTTTATTTTCCCATGTATTTTGCATTTTATTGAAGATAATAACTTATGAAAGGCGCATCTCTCCAATAGCTACGCTTTTAGGTTAGATGGTACCGAATAACTTAACATGTCAATTGTCATCATCGCGTGCAAAGATCTCGAGTTCAAGTCTTACCACTACATAACTAAGAACCTGACTGTGCTTGTAGAGTCTAAAGTAGGCCACAATGTCCTTCCACAGTTTTCTGTCGTACCATTAACAAGGATATCCCCTATACTTCTTTTGTAGAAACCGCTATTCTTCGTTTTCTCTCCCTCTTAAATTTCTTTTTACAAGGATATCCAAATAACATAAGTTGTATTTGTTGTTTGATACTATACATTTTCATCATTAGGGATTTTAAAGGAAAAATGATTTTCTGATATTTAGCAGTCCAATGTCTGTTTACAAGAGTAGTAAGACAGTATTTCCCAAGCATGAATACTATGGTTGTGAAATTGTCAAACCTTGTTGGACACAATATCAAGCACGGCTGTCAAATGCAACTCCCAACATTTGTATACTTGTTTAAAACTGTTTTATTTTTTTAATATAAGTAAGGATCGATATGCGAAATTGGTGCTTGAATAACGTCTGAAACAAACATAAAACATAGTAATATGTGACCGAATAAGATTGTATGCCTCAACTTAAATCATATGTTTTATCGGTATGCATATTGATTGTTCATATGCTAGGTCAATACTACTGTGAAAATACATGATTTCGATTTTCTGTGATCAATTAATGCACTACTGTTTAGGTCTTCTCCAAATTTGGTATAATAACAGAATTGTTTACACTGAATGGCCTTGATTTCATGATTCAGCTCTTGAGTTATTTTACACCAAGTGAACCTTGGAGGCGTAGCTATTCAACCCCAAGTAAACCTAGCAAGAAGCCAAGTGAGCTGTCCGATGATGAGTTGGAACACGAACTCTATCGTACGTTTCTAAGAACAAGGTTTCAGAGAAGGTATAGGATGTGGTTCATAAGATTTTATTTTACTTTTTTTTTGTGAACAACTTCTTATTAAAATATTGAATTGATTGCTTTTGACAATTGAAAGTCGCAACGGAAGTTAGTTATTTGCAAGACATGTGCTTCCTTGAGGGGTAAAATGATCATTCTTTTTATTTTAAGCGATAATAACAGTTTTATATACCAACTTGTTGGATGGTTAGCAATCGACATACGGTCCTACCACAATACCACATTTGACAATGAAATTACAAATCTACTTGTACTTCATAAGATTATTCCATTACCATCAAGGATATTGAAATTCCTATCCGCTGTTCTAGTTGCAGTTTTGCAGTTAGGTTCCAAGTGAGGTTGCAACCACCAGTTGGAACAAAGTGTATTAAATGGACAGAGCTGTAAAATGTTAAATGTACTCAAAGTGAACACAAGCACATTTAACAACGGAGTTCACCTAACTAGGCTACGTCTCCGGGGCACTTACCCAGATTATGATATTATAAAAAGCTTACAATATGAGACTCAAGTCTTAATGAAAAACACTTATACTCCCTCTAGGTTTTTCTGCCTATCTCTATATTGCTCCTACTCTATAACTATCAAATATAAATCAATGGCATCCCACCATTGTTTTCTTTTTTTGAAGCTCACGTGTATTCTCTCTAGAAAATAAGTTCTTTATAATTTAGAACACACAGTTTTTTACAAGCTTAGTTATTAACTATTTATTAGTAAAAACAATCTTCTTGCTTCAAGATCTTTTATGATTGCTTTTGACTTCTTTTGATTGGCTTCAATCTCTCCATATTGCACGTCTGCCTTTTGTAGGATTGACATCAATCTTCATAAGTTAATACCTGTTTAATAACAAGCTTGAAAGTAGAAGTTAGTCTTTTCCTATAACTAGGAAACATATAAAGATAATATCTTTTAGAGATAATATCTTTCCATATATATATGAAGCACCTAACTCCATATTACATTCAATCTTTAAACGAATTATACTGAATATAGATAAGGAACAAAAGATTGAAACATGTGATAAGGACAAGCATAAGAATAGAGATCATATTTAAAAGGAAACATAACCTTATAAACTTATCTCTTTATATCTTTTAGAAAACATCTTTCCTTAACACTTTGATATTCTCAATTTACGCATATTAAACCTTTAAGATCATATGAGAATATATCCTGCATACTGTAGAACAAATATTAATCAATAAAGAACAGTTATGCAGTTTTACAGAACTAGACAGTGTACTGCTGAAATAGCAGGTTGCAACTGAGGTTGCAACTGGTACTTGAAACCTGTCACTACTGACTTAGTAGGTTGTAACTGAGGTTGCAACTGGTACTTGAAACCTGTTACTACTGACTTAGTAGGTTGTAACTGTGGTTGCAACTGGTACTTGAAACCTGTCAATACTGTCTTAGTTCATAACTACAGTTAGGATTTATTTAGTGAAAACCAATAGACAATAAACAATATGTAGACCAGAAATCTGGTCCTAACAATCTCTCCCTTTGTCATTGGTTTTGACAAATCAACTAAGTTTATAAACCACATAAATCCACCTGCAAATTCAATACAGCATTTGTATTGTGTCAATACTTTTGAGGTATCTGTTTTAGCTCCCCCTGCAAATTAGAATTGCAGGCATATCACATAAGCACAATTTATATGCACACAGTATGTTTTCAGACCTGTTTTCAAGTCTAAAGACATTCAACTTCAACAAGCTTATTTAAGAAGGAAATTGCAAAAATTATTAAAGCCAAACAGGCACAGAATTGTCTTAATACATTAAAACTGAAAACAGAATAAAGTCTTGAAACTGAAATATTAAACATCAAACTGAAAACAGAACAGAAACACATAATAAACTTTCTCTTACTCCCCCTATTTGTCATAATCCTGACAAACTAGTTAGGAGGTATGTTTGACAGGAGTGGTTTTTCTCTTAGGGGTCTGTCCCTTACAACCTCTTCATGCTCATCATCACTGCTTATAGAGAAACAATCATCACTATCACTATCATCCTCACTCTCAATGATATCCGCCAGCAGCTTATTGATTTGATAATCATCAGCATCCAATTCAGCTCTCTTTTCTTGATTATAAGCCAGCTTCTGGAGTAAGTACCACTTTACTCCTTTCTTCTTGTCTGAGGGAGCATTAGAGGTCTCTTCTTCTTTTTCTTTGCCTTTCTCACCAGAAATGTCATTAACATGCCCTTCTTTTAACAACTTGGCAGAAATGTACAGGGCAGATGGACAATTAGTGGAGGGTTCATTCAAGATATTTATAGGAGAATCTCTGTTCATTGAATGAACTTGGCTTAGAATGATACCAGATATTAGGCAGGGGAAAGGAAGCAGAATAGATGATGAATTGTCGTCACTGAAATCCCTTATAAGATTAAAAATATGATGGCCAAAATTTATTGGGTTAGAAGACATTATCTTATACAGAAAGATGGCCATGTCTTTGTTAACTTTGGAAGGTTGTTTGGTAGGGGTCCAGTTAAACCTAGCAATTTTGTGCAATACAGCAGCACAAAGTGTGAGAGAGGATGTTTTGATGGAAGTACCATCAAATCTGTTGTTCTTTCCAGTGAGAACCAAAGCAATGACCTCCATATCATACTTAGAATTATCTACAGAAGGATTTGGGGATTGCATGAATTTATTAATAAGCTCTGGGGTAAAGTCTAAAGTAACACCTCTCAAAAAAATTCTCCCATAAGCAGGGTTTTCTTCATCAAACACAATGCTACTCAGATTAGCATAAAATTCTTTAACTACAGCTGGGAAATAGGAATCAGCATAGGTAATAGATTTTCCTAGACCAACATCAGAAAGAAACTTTTCAACATACACTTGTAGGTGAGGATAGCTAACCAAATTGAGTTTTCTTTCACAATGTATTTCCCTATCAGCAAAGGCTCTAAACCTCCTAAACATGATCCTTTTCCAGAACCTAGGATCAGTTTCATTAAACCTAGGAGTATAATCAAACTTAGCAATAACAGGATCAGTATCAAAATTTCTCCTAGCACGTTTTTTTGACCTCTGTTTCTTAGAGGAAGAAGACTCACAAACCTTAGCTTTGGAGCCTTGACTGGTGGGTGCTTTAGATATGAAATCCCTTAGAGGACAATCATCATCAGAATTAGGGTTATTAGACATGGTTTCAACTGGGTGTTGGAACCTTACTTAGAACCTTGCACTGGGTTTATACGAAGAACCTAGGGTTTTACAGAGAAGAGAGAGAGAGTAATTCTGTAAAATGTAATTGATTTGGGATAGAGAAAAGAAGTTTGTATAAATAGCAATAAAGACCATATCTTTTTGAAATTGGAAATAGATACATGCAAATCAATTAAGAGACAGATTTTGGCTTAAAAATAGGAAGTATTTTATCAACAGAATTTTGAAAAATAAATCATACTAAGATTACGAAAGAAACAGTTGGCATTAAGATAAATACAGCCAATTAAACAGATAAACATTCCTTTTTCAAAACTGATTCATCCAAAATTTGAAAATTCAAAAGTTGAAGCTTATTAAGGAAATTTGACTTGATTCAAGATAAAGAACAATTAAACAGATATCTAACTTTTAGGAGAACAAAAAAAACCTAGCAATTTACTCAAGAAAATATGTTTATCAAAGAATAACTCTAATAAAGATTAAATTTTAGGTGCTTAAATTGAGCCAATCCGTTTTTATCTCTACACAAAAACTAGTTTGATGATCTCAGCAAGGAAAGAGTATAAGTGATGTCAAAAATAGCAAGACTTTGTCTTGGCTTTTTCATTCTAGAGTGTTCGGACAATCACTGAATTTTTCAGTATTATGAGTATGAGGTTTCAACTGATGTTGCAACTGAGCTTGCAACCAGTATTATTAGCATGTGGTTTCAACTGGAGTTGCAACTGAACTTGCAACCACTGTGTAAAAAGTGCACTTTGTGCTTGCAACTCTATTACCAGAGAGGTTTTCAAGGACAAGTTACCTCACATCTGTTTTTGAGACACCAAAAAGCGGCTTTTTCAAAACAAAAACATCATAGCTCAATTAAGACTTAACCTTAGAAATAAAAATTATTTAAGGTACTCAATACAGACATATTTAGCAAGAATATTTAATTAGATTGATAATGACATACCCCTATGTCACTTCTTAATGATTCAAACTTGTTTGTATCAAGGGGCTTTGTGAAAATATCTGCTAATTGTCTTTCAGTTGAAACATGTTCTAAAATTAAGCTCTTTTCTTCAACTAGTTCTCTAATAAAATGATGCCTTAGATCAATATGTTTGGTTCTGGAATGTTGAACTGGATTTTTAGCTAAATCTATAGCACTTTTGTTATCACAAAACAAAGTTAATATTTCTTGTTTAACATTATAATCAGTTAACATCTGTTTCATCCAAATAAGTTGAGTGCATCCACTTCCAGCTGCAACATATTCTGCCTCAGCAGTAGATAAAGATATGCAATTTTGCTTTTTACTGAACCAAGAAACAAGGTTGTTTCCAAAATAAAAACAACCACCAGAAGTACTCTTTCTATCATCTATGTTTCCTGCCCAATCAGCATCACAATAGCCACTTAGAAAATGGTTTGTATCCTTAGAATACCATAGGCCTAGGTGAAGTGTTCCTTTTACATACCTTAGAATTCTTTTGACAGCTAGAAGATGAGGTTCTAAAGGATTTGCCTGATATCTGGCACAAACTCCTACACTTAAGCAAAGGTCTGGTCTACTGGCAGTCAAGTATAGCAAACTTCCAATCATTGATTTATAAAGACTTGGACAAACACTTTTTCCTTTATCATTTCTAGACAGTTTAAGAGTGGTACTCATAGGGGTTCTCTTCTCTTTACTCTCACTCAGACCAAACTTCTTAACAAGATTGTCTGCATACTTACTTTGGCATAGAAAAATGCCTTTCTCATTCTGTTTAACTTGCAATCCTAGAAAGTAAGTTAGTTCACCCCCACCACTCATTTCAAATTCATTCTTCATATCTAAAATGAATTCTTCTATTCTCTTATTAGAAGTAGAGCCAAAAACAATGTCATCAACATAGATTTGAGCAATTATAATATAATATCCTTTGTAGTTTTCTTGGTAAACAGAGTTTTATCAACTCCCCCTCTGTTAAAACCTTTTTCAAGCAAAAACTTGGTTAATCTATCATACCAAGCTCTAGGAGCTTGCTTAAGACCATACAAGGCCTTTTTCAGCAAATAAACATGTTCAGGAAAGTTAGGATCTTCAAATCCCTTAGGTTGACAGACATACACCTCTTCATTAATCACACCATTCAGAAAAGCACTCTTTATGTCAAGTTGAAACAGTTTAAAATCATACAGACATGCAAGAGATAATAGCATTCTAATGGATTCAATTCTAGCTACAGGAGCAAATGTTTCATCAAAGTCAATTCCCTCAATTTGTGTATAACCCTGAGCTACCAACCTAGCTTTATTCCTGATAATTACTCCATCCTCATCACTTTTATTTCTAAAAATCCATTTAGTCCCTATAACATTTTTATTAGAAGGTCTGGGTACTAAAGTCCATACATCATTTCTCTCAAATTGGTGCAACTCATCTTGCATAGCTATAATCCAGTCACTATCTTCTAAAGCTTCTTTTATATTCTTAGGTTCTAACTGAGAAATATAACAAGCAAAGTGAACAACATTAGTTCTTTTACCTCTGGTTTTCATACCTGAAGTGACTTCTCCTATGACATTGTCAAGAGAGTGGTTTTTCTGAGTCCTTACATAGCGTGGCTTGCTTGTAGATGGAATATCAGATCTTCCTTCTTCTTCTTCAGATTCTGTTGAATTCTGGGTTTCAACTGCGGTTCCAACCTCAGTTCCAACCTCAGCTGTAACCTCAGTTGCAACTGGACTTCCAACCACTATGGGACTTCCAGTTTGTTGAGTTTCTTCTTTCTCTTTTTCTGCAATCTCAGGCTGTTCATTATCACCTGTAATCTCATCAACAGTTTTTAGGTCATCAAATAACACATTATAAGATTCCATAACACAGTTTGTTCTTTCATTGAAGACTCTAAATGCTCTACTATTCTGAGCATACCCAAGAAAGATCCCTTTATCACTTTTGGAGTCAAATTTACCAAGATGCTCTCTGTCTCTGAGAATATAACAAACACACCCAAAGACTTGAAAATATTTAACATTGGGTTTTCTTCCTTTTCATATTTCATAAGCTGTCATGGAAGTGCCTTTAGTAATGTAAACTCTATTGACTATATGACAGGCAGTATTAACAGCTTCAGCCCAAAATCTGTTGGCAAGTTTCTTAGAGTTAAGCATGACTCTAGCCATTTCCTGAATGGTTCTATTTTTCCTTTCAACTATGCCATTTTGCTGTGGAGTCTTAGGAGCAGAGAACTCATGACTTATACCTAAGGAGTTGCAGAATTCTCTAAACTTACTGTTCTCAAATTCTGTTCCATGATCACTTCTAACCCTAGCAATATTACCACTGGTTGAACCTTTTTCAAGTTGAAGTTTTAAGCACAAAGTTTTGAACAGTTCAAAAGTTTCAGTTTTATCCTTTAAGAACACTACCCAAGAATATCTAGAGAAGTCATCTACAACTAACAGAATGTACTTCTTACCACCTATACTAGCAGTTTGCATAGGCCCCATCAAGTCAATATGAAGAAGTTCTAGGACTCTCTTAGTGTAGATTTGACTTATACTTCTGTGAATACTTTTGGTTTGTTTACCTATAGCACAGTCACCACAGACACTTTGAGTTTTAGCACTTAGTTTAGGAATTCCTCTTATCAATTCATTTTTAACAAGCTTATCTAAAGTTTTGTAATTCACATGCCCAAGCCTTTTATGCCAAATATCCACATTATTAGTAATGGCTTGATTACACCTATTTTGAGGCAATTCTTTTTCAGCTTTTTCAAACACATAGCAGCTGTTGGTTGATCTAACTCCAGTCATGATTAAATCATTGTTAAGATTAGTAATTAGACACCTTTCTTTGTCAAATTTAACAATCATTTTGTTATCACAGAGTTGACTGATACTAATAAGATTAGCTTTTAGACCATCTACAAGAAAAACATCCTCAATAACAGGCATTCCAGGTTTGTTTAAGGTACCTTTACCAACAATTTTACCTGTATCTCCACCTCCAAACACAACAGTGTTTCCAGTAAGAATGGTGACATTTTTTAAGAGACTTGCAGTACCTGTCATGTGCTTAGAGCAACCACTGTCAAAATACCAATCATTAGAGGTAACAGCATTCAAGGAGTTAATGACTGCTTTGTTGTTAGCAATTAAGGTAGCTTTTTCTTTAACTTTCCAGACCCAGTTCAATTTTTTATTGATAGAAGCCAACCAGGTCTTCTGTGAAATGTACCTTCTGTTCTTCTTTAAATAACACTGGATTTCTACATGACCAGATCTTTTACAGAAGTTACACAGTTTAGCTTTAAAAGTAGATTTAACCTCATAGCTATTCAGTTTATTTTTGGTTGCAACTGTGATTGCATCTCTAGTTGCAACTGTACTTCTAACCTTCTTCTCAAAAACTTGAGTTTTATTCCTGGTTGCATTCTTGGTTGCAACTGAGCTTCTAACCTTATAGTTAAACTTATTAAAAACCTGAGTTTTAGCTTTATCAACAGCTTCAATAAAGGTGGTTTTTCCTGTACTCTTACCACCATAGTAACCTAGACCACTGATATCTTTAGAGCCTCTAGAATATGACAGCATGTCATCTAATTTTTCTGAAGCAGAAACATTCATCAGTTTTATTTTCTTTTTAGTTTCAGTAAGTTCAGCCAGTTGTAAGTTCAGCTTCTCATTAAGACTTTTAACCTCATCCTTTAGATTAACATTAAGTTTGCTTATGATCAAGGATTGTTTACTCAGACATTTATACTTTTCATAAAGAACAAGATATTGCTGAGAAATGTCTTCATCAGAAGGTTCTTCCTCATCACTGCTGTAGGTTTTAAGAGCGGTTGTAACTATGGTTGAAACATGTTCACAGTCACTTTCATAAGTAGGTTCTTTTTCAGTGATTATTCCCATAAAATTAACAAAATTAGAATCATCCTCTTCATCACTGTTGCTCTCAGAATCACTATCACTATGAGTGGTTATATAGGCATTTTTGTTCCTTTTTAAGGTATTTGCACACTCAGCCTGAATATGACCAAAGCCTCTACATTCTCTACACTGAATCTCTTTAGGCTTATAATCTTTGTTATCATTCTCTTTAGAATTCCACTTTCCTGTAGAGTTATTATTGAACCTGGATTCTGTCTTAAATTGGTTATCCCTTTTCTGAAAATTTTTAGAAGAACCAGTATCATCCTCTTTTCTCTTGGAAAACTTTTTGAAAACCTTTTTAGCAAAGAAAGCTAGCTGTTCTTCATCACTTATTTTATCACAGACATTAGGTTCAGATTTCTTAGCCTGAAATGCTATTCCCTTTTCTGGTCTTTTATGTTTAAAAAATTTCAGCTCATGAGTGCTTAGATTTCCTATAAGTTATTCAAGTTTAAGATTATCCAAGTCTGTTGATTCTTCAATAGCTGTAACTTTTATTTCAAACCTTTCTGGAAGTGATCTAAGAGTTTTCTTAACAAGTTTAGCATCACTGTATTTTTCACCTAAGGTTCCAGCTTGATGAGCAATGTGGCAGATTCTACCATTAAATTGTTCAATGTTTTCATCTTCCTCCATTCTTAGGTTTTCAAATTGAGTAGTTAACTGCTGAAGTTTGAAAGCTTTTACTTTGGTAGTTCCTTCAAAAGTAACTTGCAAAATATCCCATGCCTCTTTGGCAGTTTCACAGTGAGAGATATACCTGAATACACTGAGAGTTACACCAGCAAAAATCAAGTTTATGGCTGTTGAGTTGGCACTTGATTTTCTCTCTTCATCAGCAGACCATCTGTCTTCAGGTATAAAAACCAGTTCTCCTTCACTATCAATGATAGTTGGAGCCTCCCATCCATACATCACAGTTTTCCATGCATGTTCATTCTGCTGTTTGATGAAAGACCTCATTCTGATCTTCCATACTCCATAGTTTACTCCTCCTTCAAGCAATGGAGGTTTGTTGAAAGCGTTTCCTTCCCTCATTAAGTCCATTTTTACTAGAACACAGGATCCACACTAAGTAAGGTCTAGTGTAAAGCTCTGATACCAATTGAAATTCCTATCCGCTGTTCTAGTTGCAGTTTTGCAGTTAGGTTCCAAGTGAGGTTGCAACCACCAGTTGGAACCAAGTGTATTAAATGGACAGAACTGTAAAATGTTAAATGTACTCAAAGTGAACACAAGCACATTTAACAACGGAGTTCACCTAACTAGGCTACGTCTCCGGGGCACTTACCCAGATTATGATATTATAAAAAGCTTACAATATGAGACTCAAGTCTTAATGAAAAACACTTAGACTCCCTCTAGGTTTTTCTGCCTATCTCTATATTGCTCCTACTCTATAACTATCAAATATAAATCAATGGCATCCCACCATTGTTTTCTTTTTTTGAAGCTCACGTGTATTCTCTCTAGAAAATAAGTTCTTTATAATTTAGAACACACAGTTTTTTACAAGCTTAGTTATTAACTATTTATTAGTAAAAACAATCTTCTTGATTCAAGATCTTTTATGATTGCTTTTGACTTCTTTTGATTGGCTTCAATCTCTCCATATTGCACGTCTGCCTTTTGTAGGATTGACATCAATCTTCATAAGTTAATACCTGTTTAATAACAAGCTTGAAAGTAGGAGTTAGTCTTTTCCTATAACTAGGAAACATATAAAGATAATATCTTTTAGAGATAATATCTTTCCATATATATATGAAGCACCTAACTCCATATTACATTCAATCTTTAAACGAATTATACTGAATATAGATAAGGAACAAAAGATTGAAACATGTGATAAGGACAAGCATAAAAATAGAGATCATATTTAAAAGGAAACATAACCTTATAAACTTATCTCTTTATATCTTTTACAAAACATCTTTTCTTAACACTTTGATATTCTCAATTTACGCATATTAAACCTTTAAGATCATATGAGAATATATCCTGCATACTGTAGAACAAATATTAATCAATAAAGAACAGTTATGCAGTTTTACAGAACTAGACAGTGTACTGCTGAAATAGCAGGTTGCAACTGGTACTTGAAACCTGCCACTACTGACTTAGTAGGTTGTAACTGAGGTTGCAACTGGTACTTGAAACCTGTTACTACTGACTTAGTAGGTTGTAACTGAGGTTGCAACTGGTACTTGAAACCTGTCAATACTGTCTTAGTTCGTAACTACAGTTAGGATTTATTTAGTGAAAACCAATAGACAATAAACAATATGTAGACCAGAAATCTGGTCCTAACAGATATTCATACATATTCATGAATAAATACATATATGCATAAACTCTGAATGTAGCTATACAATATTTTACACGTAGAACTACATAAAAGAGTTCCAGTGGAACAAGAAAGGGCAGCAATGAATACACAAAGGCACATATGACATGAAAAGAACAGAGGTGATGATATATGTGAAAAGGAGCTGTTTGATGTATTACTGGTTGATTGATAGTTAAATCGGTAAACGTTGTAGGAGGGTATGTCCACTGTTAACCATCTATAGGTTTGTGTACAAAAGTGTAATTAGCCCTTGTAATTAACTAGTGGGAAAAAGTTATGATGTGGCATTGGAATTACTTGAAAAATGGGGTATATTTTAGTCATCTGATGTTTTCAAAATTATTTCCATCATGGATTTAAATGGTATTATGCAATATGATTAATGACAACTTAATTGGTAGGAGGGTTTGGTGATTGTTAACCAGCAATTGGTTGGTATATAAACTGTAATTAGCCCTAAAAAAATTAGGACTCTGCATTCCATTAGTAGATGTGTTAGGACCAGATTTCTGGTCTAAATATTGTTTATTGTCTATTGGTTTTTACTAAATAAATCCTAACTGTTATTAATAACTAAGACAGGATTGACAGGTTCCAAGTACCAGTTGCAACCTCAGTTACAACCTACTAAGTTAGTAGTATTAGGTTTCAAGTACCAGTTGCAACCTCAGTTACAACCTGTGTTGACAGGTTTCAAGTAAGTTGCAACCTCAGTTGCAACCACTAGTTCCAACCTGCTGTTAAGCAGAATTCTGTCTTGTTCTATAAATCTGCATAACTATTCTTTAATAATAATTATTTGTTTTAAAGTATGCAGGATATATTCTCATATGATCTTAACCAAGTTTTTGCTTGAAAAAGGTTTTAACAGAGGGGGAGTTGATAAAACTCTGTTTACCAAGAAAACTACAAAGGATATTATCATTGCTCAAATCTATGTTGATGACATTGTTTTTGGCTCTACTTCTAATAAGAGAATAGAAGAATTCATTTCAGATATGAAGAATGAATTTGAAATGAGTGGTGGAGGTGAACTAACTTACTTTCTAGGATTGCAAGTTAAACTGAATGAGAAAGGCATTTTTCTATGCCAAAGTATGCAGACAATCTTGTTAAGAAGTTTGGTCTGGGTGAGAGTAAAGAGAAGAGAACCCCTATGAGTACTACTCTTAAACTGTCTAAAAATGATAAAGGAAAAAGTGTCTGTCCCAGTCTTTATAGATCCATGATTGGAAGTCTGCTTTATTTGACTGCTAGTAGACCAGACCTTTGCTTAAGTGTAGGAGTATGTGCCAGATATCAGGCAAATCCTTTAGAACCTCATCTTCTAGCTGTCAAAAGAATTCTAAGGTATGTAAAAGGAACACTTCACCTAGGCCTATGGTATTCTAAAGATACAAATCATTTTCTAAGTGGCTACTGTGATGCTGATTGGGCAGGAAACATAAATGATAGAAAGAGTACTTCTGGTGGTTGTTTTTATTTTGGAAACAACCTTGTTTCTTGGTTCAGTAAAAAGCAAAATTGCATATCTTTATCTACTGCTGAGGCAGAATATGTTGCAGCTGGAAGTGGATGCACTCAACTTATTTGGATGAAACAGATGTTAACTGATTATAATGTTAAACAAGAAATATTAACTTTGTTTTGTGATAACAAAAGTGCTATAGATTTAGCTAAAAATCCAGTTCAACATTCCAGAACTAAACATATTGATCTAAGGCATCATTTTATTAGAGAACTAGTTGAAGAAAAGAGCTTAATTTTAGAACATGTTTCAACTGAAAGACAATTAGCAGATATTTTCACAAAACCCCTTGATACAAACAAGTTTGAATCATTAAGAAGTGACATAGGGGTATGTCATTATCAATCTAATTGAATATTCTTGCTAAATATGTCTGTATTGAGTACCTTCAATAATTTTTATTTCTAAGGTTAAGTCTTATTTGAGCTATGATATTTTTGTTTTGAAAAAGCCGCTTTTTTGGTGTCTCAAAAACAGATGTGAGATAACTTGTCCTTGAAAAACCTCTCTGGTAATAGAGTTGCAAGCACAAAGTGCATTTTTGTAAGCTGGTTGGAAGTTCAGTTGCAACCTCAGTTGAAACCTCATACTCTCTATAACTGGTTAGAAGTTCAGTTACAACTTCAGTTGAAACCTCGTGTTAAAAACTTACTGGTTGCAAACTCAGTTGCAACATCAGTTGAAACCTCAGTCTAATCTATAACCACCAAGACAAAGTCTTGTTATTTTTGACATCACTTATACTCTTTCCTTGCTGAGGTCATCAAACTAGTTTTTGTGTAGAGATAAAAACGGATTTGCTCAATTTAAGCTCCCCAAATTTAATCTTTATTAGAGTTATTCTTTGATAAACATATTTTCTCGAGTAAATAGCTAGGTTTTTTTTAAAAGTTAGATATCTGTTCAATTGTTCTTTATCTTGAATCAAGTCAAATTTCCTTAATAAACTTCAACTTTTAAATTTTCAAATTTTGGATGAATCAGTTTTGAAAAAGGAATGTTTATCTGTTTAATTGGCTGTATTTATCTTAATGCCATCTGTTTCTTTCGTAATCTTAGTATGATTTATTTTTCAAAATTCTGTTGATAAAATACTTCCTATTTTTAAGCCACAATCTGTCTCTTAATTGATTTGCATGTATCTATTTCCAAATTCAAAAAGATATGGTCTTTATTGCTATTTATACAAACTTCTTTTCTCTATTCCTAATCAATTACTTTTTACAGAATTACTCTCTCTCTCTCTCTTCTTTGTAAAACCCTAGGTTATTCGTATAAACCCAGTGCAAGGTTCTAAGTAAGGTTCCAACCCTCAGTTGAAACCATGTCTAATAACCCTAATTCTGATGATGATTGTCCTCTAAGGGATTTCATATCTAAACCACCCACCAGTCAAGGCTCCAAAGCTAAGGTTTGTGAGTCTTCTTCCTCTAAGAAACAGAGGTCAAAAAAACGTGCTAGGAGAAATTTTGATACTGATCCTGTTATTGCTAAGTTTGATTATACTCCTAGGTTTAATGAAACTGATCCTAGGTTCTGGAAAAGGATCATGTTTAGGAGGTTTAGAGCCTTTGCTGATAGGGAAATACATTGTGAAAGAAAACTCAATTTGGTTAGCTATCCTCACATACAAGTGTATGTTGAAAAGTTGCTCTCTGATGTTGGTCTAGGAAAATCTATTACCTATGCTGATTCCTATTTCCCAGCTGTAGTTAAAGAGTTTTATGCTAATCTGAGTAGCATTGTGTTTGATGAAGAAAACCCTGCTTATGGGAGGATTTTTTTGAGAGGTGTTACTTTAGACTTTACCCCAGAGCTTATTAATAAATTCATGCAATCCCCAAATCCTTCTGTAGATAATTCTAAGTATGATATGGAGGTCATTGCTTTGGTTCTCACTGGAAAGAACAACAGATTTGATGGTACTTCCATCAAAACATCCTCTCTCACACTTTGTGCTGCTGTATTGCACAAAATTGCTAGGTTTAACTGGACCCCTACCAAACAACCTTCCAAAGTTAACAAAGATATGGCCATCTTTCTGTATAAGATAATGTCTTCTAACCCAATAAATTTTGGCCATCATATTTTTAATCTTATAAGGGATTTCAGTGACGACAATTCATCATCTATTCTGCTTCCTTTCCCCTGCCTAATAACTGGTATCATTCTAAGCCAAGTTCATTCAATGAACAGAGATTCTCCTATAAATATCTTGAATGAACCCTCCACTAATTGTCCATCTGCCCTGTACATTTCTGCCAAGTTGTTAAAAGAATGGCATGTTAATGACATTTCTGGTGAGAAAGGCAAAGAAAAAGAAGAAGAGACCTCTAATGCTCCCTCAGACAAGAAGAAAGGAGTAAAGTGGTACTTACTCCAGAAGCTGGCTTATAATCAAGAAAAGAGAGCTGAATTGGATGCTGATGATTATCAAATCAATAAGCTGCTGGTGAATATCATTGAGGATGAGGATGATAGTTCTAGTGATGACTGTTTCTCTATAAGTAGTGAGGATGAACATGAAGAGGTTGTAAGGGACAGACCCCTAAGGGAAAGACCACCCCAGTCAGACATACCTCGCCACTAGTTTGTCAAGGATGTGACAAATAGGGGGAGAAAAAGAAAGTTTATGTGTTTCTGTTTTTCTGTTTTCAGTTTTATGTTCAATGTTTCAGTTTCAAGACTTTAGTTTGTTTCCAGTTATGCTGTATTGAGACAATTATGTGCCTGTTTGGCTTTAATAATTCTGCAATTTCTTTCTAAACTTATCTTGATGAAACAGGTCTGAAAACACACTGTGTGCACATAAATTGTGCTTATAAGATATACCTGCAATTCTAACTTGCAGGGGGAGCTAAAACAGATACCTCAAAGGTATTAATACAATACAAATGTTGTATTGATTTTACAGGTGGATTTATGTGATTTATAAACTTAATTGATTTGTCAAAACCAATGACAAAAGGGGAGATTGTTAGGACCAGATTTCTGGTCTAAATATTGTTTATTGTCTATTGGTTTTTACTAAATAAATTCTAACTGTTATTAAGAACTAAGACAGGATTGACAGGTTCCAAGTACCAGTTGCAATCTCAGTTACAACCTACTAAGTTAGTAGTATTAGGTTTCAAGTACCAGTTGCAACCTCAGTTACAACCTGTGTTGACAGGTTTCAAGTAAGTTGCAACCTCAGTTGCAACCACTAGTTCCAACCTGCTGTTAAGCAGAATTCTGTCTTGTTCTATAAATCTGCATAACTATTCTTTAATAATAATTATTTGTTTTAAAGTATGCAGGATATATTCTCATATGATCTTAACATGATTAATATGCGTATATTGAGAATATCAAAGTGTTAAGGAAAGATGTTTTCTAAAAGATATAAAGAGATTAGTTTATAAGGTTATGTTTCCTTTTAATATATATATCTCTATTCTTATGCTTGTCCTTATCACTTGTTTCAATCTTTTGATCCTTATAATATTCAGTAAAGATATGTTTAAAGATTGATTGATATGTGGAGTTAGGTGTTTCATATATATATGGAAAGATATTATCTCTAAATGATATTATCTTTATATGTTTCCTAGTTATAGGAAAAGACTAACTCCTACTTTCAAGCTTGTTATTAAACAGGTATTAACTTATGAAGATTGATGTCAATCCTACAAAAGGCAGACGTGCAATATGGAGAGATTGAAGCCAATCAAAAGAAGTCAAAAGCAATCATAAAAGATCTTGAAGCAAGAAGATTGTTTTTACTAATAAATAGTTAATAACTAAGCTTGTAAAAAACTGTGTGTTCTAAATTATAAAGAACTTATTTTCTAGAGAGAATACACGTGAGCTTCAAAAAAAGAAAACAATGGTGGGATGCCATTGATTTATATTTGATAGTTATAGAGTAGGAGCAATATAGAGATAGGCAGAAAAACCTAGAGTGAGTCTAAGTGTTTTTCATTAAGACTTGAGTCTCATATTGTAAGCTTTTTATAATATCATAATCTGGGTAAGTGCCCCGGAGACGTAGCCTAGTTAGGTGAACTCCGTTGTTAAATGTGCTTGTGTTCACTTTGAGTACATTTAACATTTTACAGTTTTGTCCATTTAATACACTTGGTTCCAACTGGTGGTTGCAACCTTACTTGGAACCTAACTGCAAAACTGCAACTAGAACAACGGATAGGAATTTCAAGATGGCTAGTAGTTGTGGTCTGTTTATTCAGTGAAGTTCTTAATTGAGTGACTGAGAAATATACTCAGTTTTTCCTTTTTGTACTTTATAATTTTACAGTAATTGTATGGGGGTGGCTGCGGATAGTTGGATAGCACATATGGATCGGCTTCTTATGTTAAGAGAGTCTTGCGCTGATGAGAAGATTCGAAAGGAAAAAGTAATGATTCAGCTGGTTGACTTGTACTATGATGCTTTGGACGCTCCAAAAAGCGGAAAACAGGTTTGCTAAGTTAGGAAATTATGACTTAAATTCTCTTTCTGTTTTATGTAATCTTTTGTTACTATACAAATGCCTGCTATTATGGCTCCATATCAACATGTTATGTAGTGTAGGTGCCAATAAGGTTACATATGAACTTTCTGAACTCTGATGAGCGATGACCGGCGTATTTTGTAGATTGAACATCAATTATAGTCCTGTATAATAAACCCAATCCTGAACAATCGCCGACTTATCTTGTCAATAGCTCAAGACTTACTAGTAAATTAAAGTTCAAACAAAATGCATTGGCGCTTCGAAATCATACTCCGTAGACAGCCAAGTCGAATGAAAAGATTCAGTTTTTAAGTCAAATTATCTATTTATTTTGCGAGAGAAAGGGATAATATGAAGAACACAGTATAGTTGAGTGATTTCGGAACTCAACTCATTTACTAAAGGTGCAGTTACCTTTTCCGCATTTCCTTTTCCTTTCTCACTTACTGATAACAAAGGCAGAGCTGGTGGGAATAACATACACCCCCATGTTTGTCAATAAAAAAGTAAATTTAGCTGAACGGCGGTGAATGCAAAAAAAAATTCAACTAAAGGAAGTGAATAAAGCAGCCCGCGAGGCTTATACCATTACTGGACCTTTGATTGGAGCTTGACACAACCAGTTGTGCATAATAAGAAGAACCTACTAGGAATACTTGGGTCTAATAGGGTCAAATAGAATAACTAAAGGATTTTGATCCTATAGTGTACCAAGAAGAGGAGCAGTTTGAAGTGTCAAGTGTTTCAATATGAGAGCACATGTATTTCGAGAAGGTTTAGGTGGTAATATGGTTAGTATAATGAGAATTAATGAGTGAAATAATGGAAAAGATATCTAACTAATTGGTCTTCTGGTGACTGACTGACTTTAAATGGTAATTTGCACTGAACCTTCATTTGGTTAACGTCATTATTAATTTATTCTCATTTTCAATTATGTCAAAAGTTGTTTTTGGATCTTTTGCTGGTCATGGTTAAACAACTACTTAATAAAGATTGTAAATCATACTTATACTATCTCTGATAACAATAGAATCTCAAATAGATGGGAAAAAAAAAGTGAGAAGATCATTGCTTAGAGAGTATATTTGTGCACAATCTATCTATATCATGCGTGTAAGCTATCTTCATACTTTCCCACGTACTGAGTAAACTGAACGTAATTGACCTGTTACAACAGACCTGTATCTTTACAGAAAAAAAGTCTTAACATCCCCATCTATCTGGTTTAGTAAACTGAATTTTTTATCTTCTTATTTGTAAATAGGTTGTGCTTCCAGAAAACTTAATTGCACGGGAATTTCCGCATTACATGGAAAGGGATCGTACATACAAATCTAGTTCTGTTGTGGGACTTTTGTATGATATGGCAGAGTCATATCAAACAGTCAATCCTGCAGCATGTAGTAAGAAATAACCGTAGTTGTTTGCATCTGCAGAATATTTTTTGTTTCTATATAAGTGATCAAATTAGCAGTCAAACAAATCCAAATGTAGGAAGCAAAGTTATGGTTGATTGCATTGATGTGTTTGGTACTGGTTAGGATTCTGCAAACTCTTTTGTACATCTATGCTCAAATTCTTGGTAATAGCTTCTTAATTTTTTTCATGGTTTTTCCTATAGATCTCCTAAATTTGGGACCACTAAAGCTTTTTGCTGTTTCATGGGCTTGATTTTAGGAAAAAAATTCTAGAGAGAACCTAAATCACGTGAAAATTGTAAACACTTAATAACTTATGCATTTTTTTTAAGTCGGTAAAAAATGAGAATAAAAGTAGAAAGATTGATACACTGAGAAGAAAGATCTCTCCTTTTATATCGTGTTTTTTTCTCTCATGTGACCATAAAGTATGAAGAGGTCTTTAAAGTTTTAACCATTATGCGTTTGAAGGATTCAAACGTAGCCATTGTATGCAACTCTGCTTATGTATGATATTAAGTGTATTCTTTAGGTGATGATAGCTGGAAGTTGCCATGTTTCACTATCGAAATTCCAGCTATTTGCTTTAAAATATGGGAGGAAAGGTACGCTAATTACAGACTTGAAATGTGTGCGGCTATAAATTCCCCTGGAAAAGAAAAGAGTTCGAAAAATGTTGCTGCGAATAGTGTGCACCAGAGATATAAGCAGGTGAATGATTTTTTATTTTATTATTATTTATGATATAGACAAAATAATAATAATTCTGATTCATGCTCACATGCCGTCTATGTCACCTTGACTGGACGACACCTGGCCGAGGCTATGAATGTTATTAACTACCAGAAATAAGACTTGCATAAAAAAGGGATGCATTTGGAAAACAAAGAACAGAATATACTATAAGAAATCTATAAGATTTTAGGGAAATTGTTAACGCGCTTCCTAACAAACAGCAAAGACTGATTTAGACTCGCTTAAGGTTGGAAGCTGAAGATAAACCTTCTGCTTTAGATATAGTAAAAACTGAATTAGTGATATATCATGTCTATTCCGATTCCTTGTTTGGTGCTAGAATTTCTCGTGGAAAATGGGAAAAATTAGTTATTCTCGCATTCATGAACTTTTATGAACGCGATTTTCTTTCTCTAACAATTCCCATGAGAAATACTTGCGCACCAGATGGAGGGTTGGTAAGCGATGATGGATTTTCATGGAATCAGTTTTGTTTAACTAACTTTTTTTTGATTTCAGCTACTGTATGATGCCCCAGAGTTTGAAAGTAGTCCAAGAAATCCCGATGATATATATAATGAGGCTATTGCTATATATCATCTCTCTTATAACAAGGCCGATCAAATGAGCGATGCCAGCTATTGTTCGTTTGCTTGGAAAGTAGCAGGTTCTGCCCTATGCAAGCTCCACTTAGAAAAAACTCAAAAACCCATTCCTTGTTCACTCTCCGTTCTTCATAAAATATTAAATTAAAAAAAATGAGTATGTGGTAGTATACATGTATGCAGTCTCTGTAATTTCTCATGTATAGTATGTTCTAGCCTAGAGTTGAGATGTAAGCTCTGTTCGATATGTAATATAAGTAGTTAATTGTATGCCTTATCACGGACTCTGAACACATGTAGTAGATAATTCCACCTTCGGACGATAAGTTGTACTATGAAGTAGTCCGCCAAACATTTTTTTGCCCGGAAAGCAAGATGGAAGGTTATGTTGGTTCTTTGGCAATATGTTTTTTTTTTTGGAAACATAGGAGGCTGCTTCTTTTTTGGTTCAAAACAAACATGGGCTTCTAAGTTCTAATCTCAAGTTTCTTAAATTTTTAAATGTTTTACCCCTTGTCTAAATATATTGTAGAACTTAGAACTTCTCAAAAGAAATAGAGTTAAAAGGAATTGAAGGCTTTTCGGATTCTGAACCATGTATCGTTGTTGCCTTACATGCACTATCCCCATACCTATTTCTCAAAATAAAGAAAAAAACATAGAAAATGAAATTAATTACATGCAAAATGAAATTTTGGTAGTCAATGTGCATGTAAATATATTTTGGCATTTTTTTTTGTGATTTCTAAATTTGTTTATATCCATCCTGTTAAAGTTTGGTTTTGTTATGCCCTTGTTCTGTAACTTTTCCATACACTGGTGTTTAGTGTAAGGTTTGAAACTAGTATTTGTTACGTCTGTAATATGTTGTAGGTAATTCGTTAGAAAAAAGTGTTATCTTATTATTTTACCATTCTCTTAAAAATTAATTTCATAAGTAACGAAATTTTGTACTCATTAATCATCACGAGTCCCTACCAACTTTGAAACTGATATTAGAATAGAAGTGTAGCTTTTGACAATCGCAACACAAACGTAATTTTTGAAGCTGAGATTTTTGAGTTTAACTATTAAATCGTTTAGAAAAACCTCAGTTGCTAAAACTGTTCTTCATTGAGAAGTTTTGTCATCAAAGCAAGTTTAAACAATTTCGAAACATCATTAGTTTGTAAAGAGATATATTCAAAGTTTCCCTATTAATTCTAAGAACACATCGTGTTTTTCCAGTCCGAGAAATCTTGATTCAATGTAGAAATCGTAACTATGAGTTTCAAGTTTAACTTTCTTATGTTATTGTCAAAATCGTAACTCCAAAGTGCGAGTTTGACTTATCTTTCTTAAAAGCAGAAAAAAAAAATGTACATTATAAAACTGAATCGTACACATTACACAAAAAGTTTAATAATCCAAAATGATTACAAATTGGATTTTTTTTTTTCCTTTTTTAAGGGAATTATATATACGTACACTCCTCAAAAATAACCATATCCCGAAACTACAATTGTTTTTCTCAAATTACTATAGTTCATAGGAGCAGGAGAGTAAACATCAACTAACAAATGGGGCAAATGAAAAACAATATGATAACGTGTTTAATTTTTAATTTTATTTTGATAATTAACAACTCTCATTTTGAATATAACATAATTCTTAGGTGGCATAGATCGAATTTTTATAGCGAGTGTTGTATAATAGGGTCACAACCACTTGACCAATCATATTTCTCACATGGCGTGTTTAATTATATGATAAAGTTTTATTAAGGGGAAGTGAATAACCGTTTTAAGTAAAAATATGAGGCGAGACAAAGTCAAGCCCTTCTATGCAACATATAAGCCATATACTATATTGATAATTTATAACTCGTTTATTTGGTATCACAACTACTTAATGAAAAATAATAATCAAATAGATCGTTTACAAATGACTATCTTATCTCACTTGTTAGATAAAAATAGAAAGGGTAACAAACAAATGCTAGTTTGCTTTGGTTATTATGCTGTAATACTCATTAACTTTAATGTTTGGACGTCACTAACAAACTTTTCTACACCTCGGAATTCAACTAAAAAAGATTTATTAAGTCATCACAATGGCGTCGATTCCTCTTTTACACACCCAAGGCGCGAACAATGTTTAGTGCACGCAAGAGTTGCTAGGTACTCTGCAACTAGACTTCAACCAAATTGTTCCGTAAAGTTATAACATGATGAACGTCCTTCTTCCAATATTATCGGAAACCATAATTAATTATAAAACATATAAACACACCAATTGTAATTGATTTAGACAGCATCCATTGCGATTTCTGCAGAACGAGACGGGCTACACCCTTTTGCTATTGGCCCATCATTATGATCCAATATCTTTGAAACTGGAGCCTCTTCGGTGTGAGCCACGTCATGTTGTTGGATCACAAGCACCGAAGACACAACCCCTTGGCCCGAGGAGGCTAACGTGTCTCCAATGGGACCAAGCTCAGGGTGTTCTGCCTGGCGATCTGACAGCTCAGCCACCATAGTGGACGGAAACCGCCCTTTCCCGACCACAATTAGGTTATAGCCATTGCTCCGCCCTATCTCCAGAACCGCCTCTATAATGTTGGTTGTCGCATTTTCTATATACTCAACTGTATCATCCCACTTGGATCTGAACTCGGTCATACTTTTATCATCTAGCTCCTAGTTCAGTTACAACACATAAAAAGGTCAAGCACTCTTATTTGTGCCTGGTTACAATATAATAAAGCTAATCCTGGAAAACAATTTTAGTCGTTTTGTCTAAATTTGTAAAACTAATATGGGTAGTATGATTTATTTGTAAAACAATTTTACTCTTCCTTCTACGACTAATTGGTAAGTATCTTTAATCAAAAGCACGATACCAAATGAACCTCAATAAAAATATGGAATAAATACTGTATGTAATTTTGGTTTCACCTATATACGAGTAGATAGCTAGCGGAATATCTGCATATTGGGGTCTGAGATCAAACATATTTTTCCAAAATTTGGGGTAATTAAAGGTTCCCGCATATATTCGGTCAAAAAATGGTAAAAAAATAAATAATTTGTAGATATGAAGATGATTGTAGCCCGACATATTTTTATTCCCCATTGTAGTGGCATGTCATTGTCATTAATTATAAGTATTCAGTATGCTAAAATATTTAGTGTGCTAAACTATAAGTTACTACGGAGTATAACATAATTACGTATTTTATGCAAAACTGTTGTTTATGACTGTCATGCCATAAATCGACAATCGAGATGACCTAACAGACTAACAATACTATTGCAACATATGCAAATTGCAACTGGATCGATGCATGTTGATAAATATATACCTTTTCATCTTCCCGGTTCATAACGGCAGTTGAGAAGCTATAATTTTGCTCCCTACATTTATCCCGTGAGGGTCTTAACATAACATCAATATTGTTACTTTCCGCTCCTTGTCTTTGCAAGAACCTCGTTACGATCACTTTAACGCTCGGATGCTCCACCATCCTCCCGCCTAGCTGCAATGCCTCGCGGTCATCTGGACCACCAAAGAAAATAATACATACTCTTTGCGTTATGTCACTGGCTGTGGGGTTGGGAAGCAGACGAGACCTGATTCCTAACCCACGATCGATGAGAACCGCAACTGAACACGGGGCGTTTTTCAACACTCTTTGAGTGACTGCTCTCCAGCCATGTCCCACGTTCTCAACCTCATGATCACCATCTCCGTCTTTTCTCCATTGCTTGTGGAATGGTAGCATGATCATGGTTATCCCTTTGATTGACAAGAAATTTTAAATTAATTCATGATTTTGTAAGTCTTTGACAAGGGAAAATAGGTGTATGCGAGAGTGTAGTTTGTTTCATAACACTATGTTATATGCATGCATATGTATGTCAATTAAGGGTTTATCAATTAGTGACACATTAGTTGGCAGATGTAATACTTGGTAAATGTTTACAAATATTAGCAAAACTACTTACAGTGGCAGTGAATATGTGACAATATTTTATGGAAAGATTTGTGATCACCTATCTGTTTGTACTTGAGTACTTGATTCACAGAATCATAGTCACCCATGTCATTAGAAAGTACTAGTCTTCATGTGATTTTTTTCATGACTCGTGTGATTTGTGAATCCTTTTTACAATCCGAAAATCACATGAAAATCCAACTCAAACGCAAATGAATTGATTGTTAAAACTTTTGAAGTTATCAAAAGAAAAAAAGCATTTCTTGCCAAAACAAAGTGATGTAATGTTCAACAAAAATAAGTGTAACACCTTGACAAAAACAATCTTACAAAACGAAATCGATCATAAGTATAGCTAGGCAGCTAGCATGGCTTGTGATCATCGTATAGGACCTACCTTTCTCTTCTGCCACGTGGCATATATCCTGGTGCATGGACGACAAGGGGGAAATAGCGGTAATGGGTCGCACAATGACTTTCCCGAGTTGACCATAGGCTTGGAACGCCACCGCAACTCGATCATGCAACTCGTCACGTCTGAGTCGACTAATAAACGGAAACCCATTTTTTCTTAGCCGTTGAACCATTACTATTGAAGAAGATCGTTCTGTGAGTTCAACAAGGTGCATTATGTAGAGTTTAAGTTTCGATTTAACATTGGTGGACCGAGTCGACTCGATCAGGTTTATGAGTGAGGAGATGTTACCGGGGCCGTGGACACAGGCGAGGATTCTAAGCTCGTCTTTGATTGGTAGTGAGGAGACTGATTCGAGGTGACGATGGTTCTTGGTTGAGATGGCTCGGGTCGGTTTGTATAAGGCCATAACTGTTGGGGTTGTCATGAAAGTGGTAAATAGTGCCATGAGGACTAGTATCGCAAATACCTCGCCGTTAAGTACCTATATTATATATATAAAAAACTGCATGAAACAATAAGAAAGTACTATTTCATATGTTGTAGCAATTTTTAATTATCGCTAATCTCATTTATAAGTTTTGTATAGTTACGTTAATTCTAGGTTGACTGGTTGATGATAATTATTTGGTCCTATACATAGATATCCTATAACGATATCTACACTACTCTTTAATTGTTTTCAATTATTATTGCGTGATAGGATAAATGTGTGGTTTAGGCATATAAAAGTTACTATAATAGTAGGGTAGTGAACAAATAGTAGAAATACAATGAACAAGATAATATTGTAGGTTGACATGCACCTTTTTCTCCTTGCCGATGTTGAGAACTATTAGTTCGACCAAACCTTTTGTATTCATCAACACTCCGAGTGTAATCGAGTCCCTTGGAGGAATCTTGCATAGAATTGCCATCATGAAAGTACCCATAATTTTTCCTATGCAGGCCGTGGTGATGACTAGGCCTAGTAGGCCCCATGACTCCCACCCGTGTATCTTAGACACATCCGTCTTTAGACCACTGGAAGCAAAGTAGAGTGGAAGAAGCAAGCCGGAAACAAAGTCTTCGATTCTCTCAATTAATCTTTCTGCGAACTCGCCTTTTGGTATGGTTAACCCAAAGACAAAGGCGCCAAATATCGCATGAACTCCTATAAAGTCCGTCATGAATCCGGATACCTGTTAAAATATGATGTTGTTAGCTTGTGCATGAAATAATTAAGTGGAATATTGGAAATTATAGGTTTACTGACTAATGAATCCTTGAAAAGCAGAAGAAGAGCCCTTTGGCTTTGGTTAATGGTTTTTTGTCACCATATACCAAATGATAAACATATTTACAAGCAGTACTAGCTACACTTTCTACTTTCCTCATACGCAACACTTGGTGTTTTGTAACTTGTAAGGAAAGGAGAATTCATGATTTTTAGTGATTTCTTGTGGTGTTGAATTGATCAATATTTTGATAAAAAAGTTAGAAAATGTCCTGATAATTCGCACCTAAAACTTAAACTGGGAACAGTGGGGGTGATTTTGCAACTGTCCAAATTGTATTTATCTTGTTTCAAAAAAAAAAAAATGTATTTATCTCCCTCGTAAGGTTTAAGATTCTAATATAAATGAAGAAAATAATTTCCTATCAATATATTGTTGTATTCATGTAAAAAGATAATGTCACTTGTTGGTTAACATGACTTGCGTTAGAATTACTTAGGTTATCTAGATTCTGGTCTATTATTATGTTCAAGCATTAGTACCATCACTCCTGCCAGTGTGAGGCATATATACGACTCATCCACATTATCGTGCTCCGGAGAGCACCGCCTGGAAACCCACTCCATTGCAGGACGAACGACAACCATCATGAATGCCATAAAAGCAGCACCAGACAACATAACCCATACCGAGATTAATGGGCTCTTGTGAGGCCCGCCCCCACCACTCCCTGCCAGAGCGATCGCCAAGGCTAGCAGGACCCAGGCGGCCAAGTCATTGAACGCGGCTGCCGCCATGGCTGTTTGGCCTACCCTGGTTGTGAGCAGCTTGAGCTCCGCCAGGATGCGTGCCAGGACTGGGAACGCGGTGATTGATAAGGCAACACCCATAAACACGACGTATTGGGGGAACCCAACCTACAATTTTGAAATCAATTGTGATATGCTTTGTTGCAAACAAAAGTTAAAAATTTGGCACTAGTTTTTATAGAAGTGCACTTTTATTTTGTTGGATAGAATTAAGCAAGACACAGATATTTTAACTTGAACAAAGTGTCTGAACACTAATAGTTGGTCTGTTGTTATACTGACGTTATAGTTGTTGTGGCTAATTCGTAACAAACTAATAATAGTTATGTTGTTGTGTCTGTTACCAAAATAGTCGCAACTATCGTAGTGTCAGAATAGCAACCGTGTTCAAACAATTTATTATATTGTTTACTCTCTGCTAGGGTGCTTGTAAAGCTTGAACCGGCCCTAGGAACCCTACCTTGTCTGCGCCTTCGACAGTCTTCCGCAGGACGGCAGCGACGCCTATACCGGAAACAAACGGGAGAGAGATTCCGGCGGCAGCGATGAAGAAGGCGTGGCGTCCACTTCGTCGAATGGAGGAGATGTCAAGCTCGAGGCCGACAAGGAAAAGGAAGAAGAGGAGGCCAATGCTAGCGACGGTCTCGAGTATCGGAGTGCTCCATGATGGGAAAAGTGTGTGCATGTAGGTTTTGTTTCTTCCCAAAGCTGAAGGACCCAAGATTATGCCACCCTGAATGCAGTACAACCAAAATTCAACACGAAAAGTTTGAGAAATACCAATAGCTCATAATTTTGTAGATCCATAATGAGCATAGCCTACAAAGCAAATAGTTTAGCATATGAACTACACTATAATTTGTTACATTATACTAGTTTTATATATATTTATAGTAAATTTCAGGCGCAAAATTACAAAACTAGCTGAGGCGCTCATAGATCTCAGACCGGCACTGTGCATATATATGTCACAATCAAATTCTTTTAATTTTGGGATGTAGTTTCACGTATTTTAAGTGTTCTATTTCACGATATTAATAACGTTTGAGATCATTAGACACATTTGCCACCAAAGATTTTCTTTTAAAAAATTCACAAACATTTTCAAATTCTGAAGAATAGTTACGAGTGTTTGATCTCTTGGACATAGAGAACAGCTCAAGCAGGGCCGGCCCTCATGACAGTCAAAACAGACAACCAACTTAGGCACCACAAAAAAATTAGAAAAAATACAAAAATACAAAAGACGTCCAATAGGCTCGAATTTGTTTGCTTGGATGAATATATGAATATTAATATGCTTGAATTAAAATATTGTGGAAGAAATTAAAAACCCAATTTTTATTAGGGGGATTTCGAGAAAAAAAATGGGTTTTTTTAATGTTACAGTAAGAGAATTAGAAAATGACAGACAGAAGTTCACACGAGCTTTTGTAACAATACTTTGGTCTGGTTGCAAGAACCCCATATATTTTGATAACTCTTTAAAATTTTCACCAGCTTTTATATTGTTACACAAAAAGTTTCAGAAAATTAATAAATACTCCCCAAAATATAATAATGACAGTTTTGATCCAACTAAAAATGGTTGAGTCTAACAGTTTTTTATTAATGACCAATTAATTCTTTTTAAAATATTGGGGAAAATAAAATATATTTATTTATTTATTACTGCAATAGAAAAAATGTTTGTAAACCAACTTAACTAGGACAAAATGATTAAATAGTTTGCTTCAAAAAATTACAAGAATACCTCATTTTTTTTGTGTTTTATAAATGACAATGTCTTGTGTATATATGATCTAGTGGAAGATTTCTTGATTTTCTTACATTGGAAAAAAAAATGTTCGATAAAGTTGAAAAAGGCGCAAAAAAAAAAACGTCTTAGGTGTAAAAAGGCATCAGACCGGCACTGAGCTCAAGTAAAATACACATTACTATGTTCTTAGTTGCACAAAATTACATACGCGCATTATTTTTCTCAATAATCAAAACAAGAAAAAAGATATTATATATATATATATATATATATATATATGGAGATAAAAGAGAATACACAAATCTCTGCAATGACTTTTGGCTGTCGAAGGGGCTTAAGGAGGAAGGCGAGGGAGCGGCTGACCACAAGCACCAAAATGGTCTGCACTATAAGCAACGGAAAGGCGTAGTGTAGAGGATCCTCGCCTTGCCATACTCCATCCGACGACGTTTTGATAGAGGTTATATTCACCATCATTTCTTTATTACTGTTGTTAATATTTCAAGACTAGGAATAGAAGCTTATGAATTAATGAAGTAAATAATTTCGAATAGTCCCTTTGTAGATACCATTTATATAGCATGTTATTGCATACTGGTATATGTTTGTGCCGTGTAAATCAACTAATATGGGGGGTTGGCTAGCTAACAACTCATGTATAAAGTTATGCATGTGAATATGTGATCATGTGAGAGTGATAAATTTTACATTGTGCGTCAACATAAGGGTGTAATGTAAGGGACTTTAAGCAAAATGGAAAGTAATGTGTGGTTCTAAATTTGTATAAAAAAGTTTGTCACATGATCCTCGAGAAATGATGTAAAACAAAGATTTAGAGCACTAGATCCTTTTCTTTTTCAATACTGTGAAAAAACCAATACCAGCTTATTTAAGGAATTGAAGTGCATGTTTATATATATACTTTTGAGTTTACATGAACCGTTCTTCATATGTATATAACTACATGTGGTAATCTCTCCATAGTAGATTGTCTATATGTTGATCATCTAACATGACTTTTTTTTAGAGGGTTCGATAATCTTTTTTCCTGTAATTTGGCAACGTAGTTTCCTTATAAAATTATTTTCTTATTTGAAAGTAGCTTTGATTTACTTTTTTTTTTATTAATAAATAAACAACAGTTGTTAGTAACCTATTCTCATTATTAATTATAGCACTAAGCTCCTATTCAAAATAATACTCGTAACTATATATTGTTGGGTTTCATTATACCTATAACTTACTTTTGACTTTGCTTTGTTATAAGTTATTTTTTGTTTATTCCTATATATACTACTTAAAACGTTAACATTTGGTAGAAAATAGGTTACTTGGCTAGCAAAAGAGCAGGTTGATAATGAACAGTGAACTCAAACAAATAAGGACTGTTTTGTTACTTCTAAAAGATGGACGCTCTAAAACATCAGTAAGATAATGTGTGTGTTTTACAAGGTGGTGTTTAGGTGTGTTGATGGGTTTTGAGTTTCTGTATATGAGTATTGCAAACAGTATTATATATGTGGTAACTTTATTTTATTTTAAATCGAAGTGGTATGAGTATGGGTTTTAAGCCTTTTTTTTTAGGTTAGAAGTTAATACTATAGCAATTTCTGATTTAAGTGATGTAACTTGTTTGGTGGCAGCTTTTAAGCTGTTTTTCGCTTACAAGTTGTTTTCTATTTGGCTAATTAGTTTAGTAGCTGAGTTTTTGCCTGGCATAAAGAAGCGAGTTCTGAGTTTATAGAATTACAAAAAGAAATTATTTTGTGTGTGTTTTCACGATGGGTTTTAGGTCTGTTTATGGATTTTGAGTTCCTGTTTATGTGTATTGTAAATAATGGTTTGTGTTTTGAATCGTAGCAGTATGACTTTTTGATCATATATATTTTACCCTTTTTTTAATAGAATTACTATCTTGTGTGTTTTTCACGGTGGATTTCAGGTCTGTTCATGGGTATTGTAAATAATGGTTTATGTGGTAGTATATATTTTTTGAATCGTAGCAGTATGACTTTTTGGTAATATATATTTTACCCTTTTTTTATATAGAATTAAAAAAAGAAACTATCTTGTGTGTGTTTTTCACGGTGGCTTTTAGGTCTGTTGATCTGTTCATAGGTTTTGACTTTCTGTTTATAGGTATTGTAAATAATGGTATATGTAGTTTGTTATTTTATTTTTTTTGGAATCAGTATTAAGCAGTGGCGGAGCTAGGGTTCATATATGGGATGATGGAGTTCAAAAAAATATATAAAGGGGGCTAAACCACTATTTTTTTTTATAAATTTGTATGTAATATATACACCGAGCGATAGGGCTTTTCATAATATAGTGTTGCCATGCCAGCCCCTTCCTACTCTTCCCCTGGTTTTTAAGCCTTTTCTTTTTTGGGTTAGAAGTTAGTACTGGGTTCGGTGGTTTTGTATTTTCAGCCTATGGCTATTGCTAGTGTTGCAATTTCCGATTTAAGTGATGTAACTTGTTTGGTGGTAGCTTTTAAGCTATTCTTTTAGCTTAGAAGTAATTTTCGATTTGGTTTAGCTAGTTTAGTAGCCGAGTTTTTTATTTGGCATAAAAAAGCAAGTCTCTAAACTGAATGACTTTATTCCTATGGGGCCTCAAATAGGCCAGAGTTGAAATATCTCATTTGCTCCTAATGCTTTCATAGAAGAATCTTGGTAATGTTGTTGCTCGGTAAATTTGGATCTTTGTGATTGGTTTTTGAAAATGTCTATTTAAGTACTGAAAATGAGAAAATTTAGGGTTTTTTGGTTGCAACTCAACTTTTAAAAGCTTTATTTATTTTTGGTTGGGTAGCTTAGAGCTGAGTTTATTTGGTTTATGGCCTGGAAAACCTAGAAGTGTTAAACTGAATGAATCCAACTTTGTTCTCAACCACGCGTAAGCCGGTTTATTTGCTGAAAAGCTTTAGCCAAACAAGTTTAGCGTTTGTTTGGCTATTAGCTCAATCTTTTTCCATTCTTTATTGAGATGTAGTGCATTCCGCTTTTTAGCTTTTAGCTGTTTTAAATTCCAGCCAAAGTTTTCTTTTTGCTTGTAGCTTTTCAGTTCAAAGGTCAAAGCTACATAATTTTGTACGTTGTAAAAAGCTAGTTTTTTTTCTGAATGTTTTAAAGATGTATGGACACAATTGTAGCAAATGAGATGAACCAAACAACACATTCATAATAACACCCCTTGAAAGTAAAACTCGTATCCACATACGGAGACATTGTGAAATTGAGTAGTCTGGGGTTTCTATTAGATAATCTATATTCTCACGTATGGCGTTTAGAAATGTTTTGAGCATAATATTTGCCTGAAAGCAATTAAAAAAGGGAAAACAGAAATGACATATTTAGTCAAAAACAATGTTGCCTAGTTGTATCTGGAGATATATGGGTGTTTTCATGAACAAATTCTCTGTTGGGTAGAAGAAATATGTAGTATATGTCTATTTTTTTTGTTTTTTGAAAAGAATGGAGTATGTCTGTTGTATATTATATATTGCTAATTCTCCTATGCTGCTTTATTTTTCAAAAATATAAGTGCTTGTTGTATTATTAAAATTTAACTTAAAATAGTGAATTCCTTGTGCTCTTGATATATAGAGGGCTGAGAAGACGGAATTTTTATGTCAAGGGTGTGTTTTCGATATGATAATATCGTAGTTTGATGGACAGTAAAAATGAGTAAACAACAACAACGCTTATAAATCTCATGCTTTTTTCGTGGTCACTATATATATTAGAAGTCTTTATTATTTATACAAGTTAGTTGATCATTTTGTCGATAACAGCTTTAAGTAGATATTTTTTAGTTACTATTGGGTAGCATAGCCCAATCATGTGTACATCACATTGATGCCTTTGGAGATGTATTTGGATTATGGATGGGTATTTATTTGATTTGATTTGATTTGATTTGATCTGTAATTCGTGTATTGGAAACAGGACAGATCGTTTGTGGTAAACTGAAGTTTCATTATCGTCCAACTAGTGGAATTATATGTAGCCAAAAAATAAATAATTAGCATACGTAAAATAAATAAATAAAAATAAAATGAATTCGGGTGATCACCATTCCACATTAATCAAGTTTCATGTCAAATGTTGGCGTGTCCGCACTGTTGCAAATAATATGTTTTTTTATCCTGGTGAACAAGTCTTTATTGGTGAATCCTCAACATCTGAAGTCATTTTGATATTCAGTAGTTCCAAAAATCATTTTTTTTTTATACCCAACAATCAGGGGAAAAAAATGGTAAAACGGTACTTAACCTATCAGGTTTTAACGATTTGTTATCCAAACTAACATATTTTTTTTAATCTGGTACCCAACCTATACGTTTTGCTCTAATTTGGTATCCAACCAAACACATTTTCTACTTTGGTACCCAGCCTATACGTATTCAGTCCAATTAAGACACTCAATTCGCCTCCGATAATCGGTTTTTAACAAATAGTAAGTCTCATTTACTATTTATTAACATATATGAAACTTTCAACTCTTATATTAAAGAATTTAAAGTGAAATCACATATTAAAATGATTGAGTTAATAAGGTTGAAATGACAGGGTGAGCTTAGTCCCCTAATTAGAACGAAAATGTATAAATTTAGTAGCAAATTAGAAAGTGTGTTAGGTTATATATCAAATCGTTAAAAACTGATAGATTAAATACTATTTTAGCATTTTTTCCTTCAAAAATCACACTGATTCGTATACGTAGCCTCTTAGGGTAGGCAGCATATAACTTCTTCCATTTGGTTTCCCCGGAATATAGATATTATGTAGTCTTCCTGAAGGAGCTATTTCCCTAGCTCCTGTAGTCTTTCCATTTCCCTCATGTATTACAACACATATTTATTGTAATACAATAGTTGTATAGTGTTTTGGAGAGTACTTTATGCGTACCAGTTTATTTACACTTTTTATCATATTTAAGTTAATTAATATTATTTTTATATTTTTAGGGTAACAGTTTAACTTTATACATTTTTCAGCTTTCTTATCAAATTTATCATCATAACTAAATATTACTATATTTTAATATACTTCTATCAATTTTTTTCAACCCAAATTAATTTGTTAGAATAAACACATTAAATAACTTACAATTTTTCTCGTATTTAAAATAAAAAGTTCACTTTTACAACTTATAATTAAACGTTTTGGTTTATACAAATTATCAGCGTTTTTATCAATTTCTCTATTAAAACTATACAACTCATCTTTTTATTATTTTATTAATTTACATGTGAAAAGTACAAATAAATGAGAGAGAATAAAAGAAAAATAAGAGATATAAATTATTATTTTAATTATAAGAGAACATTTTGATCCCTTATATTTGAGAGATATTTGAATTCATGTAAATTTAAGTTAATGGATAAGAAAACCGATACGTATATAATTTTAGAACAATTTACTCATATTTAGGTAAATGAGTCAAGTAACTTGCTCACATATATATATCTCTATATTTCACATTCTTTATAAATACATAGATAAAAAATGAAAATCATACTCATCCTCTCTTCATCAACTTATCAAACAATGAGTTCTCAAAACTCCTTATAAATATAGAGACTTACTCCTCCATAAAACCACTTTATATTATTATTAAATCACCCACTTGCTTTCTTTTCTCTTTCTACTTCAAATAGAAGCTAGAAAAAAAAATCCTGACAGGGAGGAGGGAGGATGATGAGTCTGATATATGATGAAACTAAATTCAATATAGTATTTAAAAATACTATGAAAATAAACCCTAATTATGAAACCAAATATAAAAAACTCCAACTTTAATAATAATTAAAGAGCTGTAACTTATCTTGATACACGGAGGGGAGGGATAAATAAATGGATACAGACATTATCCCCCTAATTAAATACTGCATATGTTTCCATTTAATTGTCCATTACGAAAATACGTGCAATTTTGACTGGCCAAGAACTTATATTAAAATTATCGGAATAAAAATTTTCAAAAATTGATCATATAGTTGAATTGTTCAATTTTATGATTAGATTTAAAAAAAATCATTTTGACAATTTTGATAGAAGTTATAAACCGGTCAAAATTGCACGTATTTTCTTAGCGGACAATTAAATGTGAACGAAAGTAGTATATCCGGTATTAACTCTCATATATGAGTAATAGTTAGTTTCTATATTTTAATATCAAAATTTTATTAAAACAATAAAATGATTACGGAGATAGAAGGCAAGCGAATAACAAAATGCACCGTTAATGCTTTCTGAATTACAAAACCAATACTTTTGAACATCACATTCATACAAATCGACGGTTAGGATTTTGATGTAAAAGATAGTGTTTTTCATAATATTCATATATCGTTCCCCATATATATTGGGTAAATCTTTTATGGAATGATTTGTAGCTTATGATATCTTGGTCCCTAAAAGATTAAATATATCATTTCTTTATATACAAAAATTTGGTAACTTCTACAAAGTCTCAACAAAGCTAAAAAAAAATCGATTATAATACACTTGTTATTTATCTGTTAGTACACACATGCCGTCTAATTACCCCATTGTAGGTTTAACCCATCCGTTAGTAAAAATTCTACTTTCACTTAAGGAGATAAGATGTCGGTTGGAAGGTTAGTGTTTGTTACTATATATGGTGGCAATACTCACGATTTGAACAAATCGCACAGTAATTGTCAACCAAGTCCTATGAACTTAATTAGTATAAATAATGAAATGATTACACAGAAATAGAAGGCAAGTGAGTAACAAGTTGCGCCGCTAACGCCTTTTATGAATAGTAAAACCAATACTCTTAAATACTGCATCAAACCAAGTTTTGGTAGGAATAAATGAACATAAGATTCTCTCAATTTTTTTCTCGTTTTGGTAGGAATAAATGAATAAGCCTGAACAGATCAGCCAAATAAATGCAGATATCTGAAATGAAGCATAACCATACCTATAATAACCGTAGAGAATAACATGTGTCACTCCCAAAACAATACCGAAAATATTCGGGAATATATATATCATGCGAGGCAAACTCACACGTCATCCAAGAAGCAGCATTAAGAACAAGGGACATAACAGTGGGAGTGACATGAACTCAACACTCTTTTATGATCTGCCATACATTCGTCAATGGTGATGCAAATGATGAAACGCTAACGATAACACAGAAAGACGCGATGACAATGCCACGATACAATAGAGCCAATACACCCACATCGATAACAACAACCAACCAAAAAGCACGCCTCCGAAACTCGGCAGTAGCATAGCGAACGTGAATGGCTATGTAAGCTGCCTGGAACATGCATCCGATTATGCTAACTAGTATGATAAATGCCTTGACTCGCAGCAACATGCAACCATAATACAGCCACATCATCTGGCTAAGCAAAGACATTGAAGTATGCCAGCCTCAAGAGTCTTGTTCGATTACTAATCGTGTATATATAACGAGTGCTTTTATTTTCTTGCTCTTTTTTATTTATTTTTATTACTCTGTGTATGTTTTTTTCCCTTTAGTTTATATGTAAAACTGAGTTATGTCCTATGAATATATATAATAAGATATGTGGAAAAAAAAATTAATACCAATTTTCTTATTCTTAACAATTATTATTATTAAAATGGGATGAATACATATAAACTAAATTTAAGCATGACACATGACATGCACGTCACACTCACATATATGACCAACACTCTGCACATGATTTTCATATGACTTAAAAATGAGTCCAAATGTTCGACCCCTCCTTCTTGGGCAACCTATTAGAGCACCCACCATTTATAATTTAGCAAAATGGTTGAAAGTTATCATCGGTATATATAATATATCATTCTTTAAACAATGTGCTCATTTCTACTCATTACGTGTGTTAAGATGACCACGCAACCATCATCCATTCATCATATAGTCGTTTCTCCTTGAAAGACAAAAAAGAAGACTCAATTTATCTTCGGGATCAAACTTGAACTCTCCAAGTGCATGCAAAGGTTTAACATTTGGCCAGTGATCCACAAAACGTCGTCGTTACCTTGTCATATTTTAATGCAAACTTATCATATATAAATTGTATAAGCACGGAACTATACAAATTAAAATACACAGTGACATCATAATTCATAAAGATCAAGAGGCATGTTTATATGAAATTCGTCAAGTGAGATAACTCTCTATTGTTATTTGAGACCAAATTTGTAGTTATTTCAAAACCTGAGGACCACTAAGATCGTAAATAAAAGTATATGTATCTATTGACTCCAGATATATAGATACAAATTATCATTCTATTATAATAAGTCAATCAATTCAAATGTTACTGTCCAATTTAGCAAAAAAAATTTCAAAAATACAATTATACTTTTTTATTAATTACAATAATATCATACTCACAAAAAAAATAATAACTAATAACATTGTTTATCTTCATTTAACAACCAAACATTCTTTTAAGTCTTATCATCTTATATTATTATTATTTTGTATTATCCATATATTTGTATCATAACTACACTTATTTTCTATATTTTAATTATATTGCGCGTCACACACGCAACGCGTGGCGCAGACAGATAGTAGCCCAGTCGTTTCCATAATTAATAAATAACTGATCCAAACTCACCTTTAAGGTAAACTCAATTTATACTCTCGAATTCTCATTTTATTCTTATAGTTACTCAAACGTTTAATTAATCCTTAATTCCTCCGAATTGTTTTCAGTTTGGATCATTAATAAAAATCGTGTTTTAGTTATTAGAAACCGCATCTTTACTGTGTTGTCTTTTCAGTGGCATATTTTGTTACTTAAAAAATCATGCTTTAGATTAATTTCAGGAAAAATAAAAAATCGTTAAACTTGCCTATTGATTTTTTGAAATAATTATGGTTGATAATGATAAGATTCATAATCAATTATGAGGATTTGTATTTAACCAGGGAATGAAATTAAAATTTTAGCAACAATAGTTTGTGCAAATACTCTTTTGGTTTGGTTACTTATGAAATAGAAATACTGACCAATTTTTTTTTTGGAATTAATGTATTTCCGCTTGTTTTATAGTTATTGATTAGATGTATGATTGTGATAAAGTATGTAATCTACACACACGATAATGCATTAGGATGATTACGTTTTGTTCTCACACATTTTATCGCCTTGGACGTCCAAATTAGTTGCTAGATTGCAATAGAAAAGGATGTATTGAGAAAACAAGTGAAAGTTTTATTTCCCAATGATTTATACTTTTTAGACCTTTGTGGATTGATACATTAGGCTGTTATGATTGAACACTTATTGGTTAGCTGTGATAACCCTCTTGCGGGTTGTAACTTTCAGGTTTGATTATAATTAATTGTAATGATTGGCATGGTTAACTCGTGACATATCTTATCTGAAAATCATTTTAGATGGGGACATTGTAGATGAAAAAAATGATGAAATAGGAGCAACCAGAAAACTAAATCAGTGTAAAATAAGTTTAACATAAAACTAAATCATTGTAAGATAAGTTTAACATACAAGTCATAGATGAACTTAAGCTGTGAATGCTTATTACTTGAGGTTACTTATGAAAGCTGGTTATGTGTGCTATTGAATCCCGACTTTACTGGTTGTTTTATGCTTTGTTTGTGTTAAGAAATTGAATTTATGTTGCCAGATGTGGATTTTGTAACAAATATAGATGGTATGAATAGGAATGGCAGGACTTCGGGTTTTGGCCCGACCCGACCCGGTACGGATTGGATAAAAGTGCAGGTTTATTTGGGGCGGGTTGAATTGGGTTACTTTGCACTTTTGTGCAAGTTAGAAATATAGTGAATAATAAAACACAATCCAACACACACATGACACATCCCCTCTCTCTACCATATACACAGATACATACATAGATACGCTATATAAAACATATACGTCTAGTGATGAAAAAATGAGAAAAAACTAATTATCAACGATAAAATATTAAAAGGGACTCTCTCTTGTGTATTAGCTTTCTCTCTCTCTATATATATATATATCCTTATTTTATTTTAGCTTATTATTTTCCTTTTTTTGTCAGTTTTTTTCCTTTTATTTTTTTGGGTATTGTTGTAAAGAATAATTTAGATTATTATAAATTTTTACCAGGTAAATATAAAAAATTTAGAAAAAACAAGATTTTTAGACTTTTCTAATCTATTTAAGTAGTTATTGTTATATACTTAATAATGAGTTGCACTTATTTGGGTTATCAAAAACATTCCGGGTCAAACGGGTCGGGTATAAACGGGTCGGGTTATGTGCGGATTGATGTGCGGGTCGGGTTTCGAGAAACCCGGCCCAATTGTCATCCCCAAGTATGAAAGTGTTTTTTGAAAGAAGACTGAAAGTAATTATGCGCCTAAGATATAAAGTGCACTGTGATTGTTGATTAAGGTGGGATTTGCATGGATCAGATGTTGTTCTTTAGTAATTGATCTATAGAATGGTTTGAGATGCCTACATGAGAATTTCAATTTCAAATCATGATTGAGTTAGTATATCAGTCTTGTTAAAATTGTGATGTCAAACCCTCGTAGACTTAAAACTGCGGTATTGGATAAAAATTTCAAGTACCCAATTTCAAACATTGAAGTATTTTAGAATTATTACACCTATACTAACAAATGTTGCTCGTTAATGATTGATTGTGCTTTCACAGAAGAGATGATTTATTCTCTGGAACTATAGCAAAAATTCAACCATTGTTTTTTTTTTTTTTTTTTTTAATTAATTGTGGTGAAAACCACATTTTAGATTTTATTAATAATAATATGTTCACAACACAAAATTACAGGTCAGGGGGCATAGTGCTACAAAAAAAGAATAGGCTCCTCCTAACATAATGAAATATACTTCAGGGACTCAATTGAACAAAACTTGGACTATATCATCTGGTCTATTCCTTTCCTAAGCCCTAAATTACAAAATAAAAGAAAATATTGTTGTGCCTTCTCTCTTACTATATTAACGCCCGTACCAGGCGATTTCCTTCTCCTTCTTCGTTGTCAATACGCAGGTTGATCAGGCCATCTTTGTCTAACGCCAATATTCCTGTCATCTTTTTAGGAAAATCCTTCAATTCACTAGAGAAAATAGGGGTTGATAATTCTCTCGCCTGTTTGGCGAGTAGATATGCGATTCCATTTGCTTCTCTTAAGATATGTCGTATCTTCACCCTTCCTTTCTCTCCTTTTATTAATTTCTTTATTTTATTAACTTTCAGTCTGGTATTCCAAGGAATTTCCCCTTTATCATTACAGATGTTGGCCATAATTTGAGAATCAGTCTCTATAATTATATTTTTATTAAACTTTAGACCTAATTTAATACCTGCATGAATAGCCTTGACTTCTACCATAATGGGTGTATTGGCCTTTACATTTTTTGCAAAAACTTGTAGAAAATCACCCTCATGGTCTCTAATTATACCCCCAACTCCAGCTTTCTTTATAGTGGTACACATACTCCCATCCACATTGATTTTGATGCATGAACTGTCTGGCTTATCCCACCTGATAGGTTTAGGTTTTTTAGGTTTGCCTTGAATTGTCACACTGTGAATATTTTGAAAATTGAGGCTATTTGCATACTTGGTACTCCTTTGAATGATCATGTTGTAGCTATCAATAACCTATTTTATTATGCTTTCATGTTTCATTGTAATGCTTTCCATTCTGCTTTTGCATCTGCTTTTCCAAATGTTCCACAGAATGAGGTTAGGAATAATCTTGTTACTTTTAGTAATAATAGCTCTTCCCTTTGCCTTTTCCCATTCAATAAGTCTCCCCCTTATTGTAGTATTTGTTTCTCTAATTCCCATGTGATTTTGAAAATACTCCCATACCTTTGTAGCTATTTGTCCATTGCTAAATAGATGTTCTAAATTTTCTTCTTTTTTTCTGCAGCATTCACACTGAGAAGTTTGCTGGACTTGGAATTTTTGAATTTCATTGTCTATTGATATTGCCTTGTTGAGTATCTTCCACACCCCTACTGAGATCTTCAATGATATGTCCTTCTCCCACATGCTTTTATTATACCAATTGATCCTGCTTTTAACCCTTAAAGAGTTATAAGCTAAATTAAGAGTGAAATTGCCATACTCATTTTCTTTCCAAATAAGCATATCTTCCTCACTAATTGATATTTTTGGTTCTTTTCCCACTTTAGATCTAGCTTCTATAGGGATTTCTTCCATTTTCCATTTACCTTCCTCATTTAGGTATTGATGTAGCTTGTTATTAGAGACACTATCAATATTGATAGGGCCATTCTCATTCCAATTGTCCATGTTGAAGTCCACTTCTCCTTTACCAATGAGCCATTTCATGCTTTTTTCAGCTGTTCCTGAAACTTTAGTCATTCTTTTCCAAACTGTAGACCCCCTCATTTGCTTAGCTTGAACTGGATGATTTTTCCTACAGTATTTCCCTCTCATATATTTCGTCCAAATAGTGTTATTTTTTCTAAACTTCCACCACAGCTTGACACTAAAAGCATCTGTTATGCTTTGCATGTTTTTTATACCCAAACCTCCTTCTTCTTTTGGTCTACATATTTTGTCCCAACTTTTCCAATGATATTTATTTTTTCCTTCCCTGTCCCCCCAAAATAAATTTGCACAGTTTTGATCAATTTTCTTAATGATCTTTTTGGGAGGTTGTATAGCTGTAAGAGTGTAAATAGGCATGGATTGTAGAACTGAATTGATTAATACCAATTTAGCCCCCATAGAAAGATATTTAGCCTTCCATCCTGATAACTTTTGACTAATTTTATTGATGTTGTCCTGAAAAATGTTGGATTTTTTATGACCATTGAAAATGGGACAACCTAGGTAAGTGAAAGGGGTTTTTTTAAACCTCATATTCATGATATGGGCTATTTCATTTTTTCTCTGGGAATTGATACGTTTGGAACAATACATGTTACTTTTTTCTAGATTAACTTCTTGGCCAGAGAGTTTTTCATAATCTTTAATGACTTTTTGTATATTAGTAATAGTCCTTTTATCAGCAGAAGAAAATATAACTATGTCATCTGCAAAAACAAGATGGGTAACAGGTTCACAAGATAAAGGAGTTTTGTAGGGTCTAGTTTTCTTTTCTAACATTAAGCTGTTGAGTTTTCTAGAGAGAGCCTCTGAGCAGAGGATGAAGAGAGTAGAAGAAATAGGGTCCCCCTGCTTAAGTCCTCTTGTGGATTTGAAAAATCCATGTTGAGTACCATTAACCAAAACTGAAAAATAATTGTTAGAAATTAGTCTTCAGATTCTGTCAATCATAATTTCTGAAAACCCCATCTTCCTCAAAGTTTTAATAAGAAAGAACCAATCCACTCTATCATATGCTTTTTTCATATCCAGCTTCATAATAATATTACCTCCCTCATTTTTCTTGTGCAAATCTGTGGTTAATTCTTGTGTAAGGAGAATATTTTCAATGATGTCTCTGCCTTTAACAAAACCACTTTGATTCTGAGCCACTAATTTAGTGAGAACTTCGGACATTCTGTTAGAAATAATCTTGGATATAAGTTTATTGCAAAAGGTGCTTAGACTAATAGGTCTAAAATCAGTAAAGCTATTAATGGCCTTTTTTTTTGGAAGCATGACTATTATAGTAGAGGTTATAGCCTTAGGAATAATAGCTGCTGCATAAAATTGGTGCACTGCTTTTTTGATATCTTCACTTATGATATCCCAACTAGCTTTAAAAAAACAACCTGTGAAACCATCAATACCTGGAGAGCTATGGCTGTCTAGACCCCAAACTGCTTCTTTTATTTCTTCCATTTCAGGAAATAGGTCCATTTCATCTTGTTTTTCTTTGCTGATTATTCCAGTAATGTGATTTAATAAACTATTTTGCCCCATGTCTTTTTTTGCAGGTGCTAGTAAGTCCATGTAAAATTCAACAGCAGCTTGGCTTATAGCTTCCTTTGAGGTAACCTTATTCCCATCCTTATCTTCTATTCCATGTATTTGAGTTTTGCTTCTTCTTGCCTTAACAGTGGCATGAAAATTTTTTGTATTAGCATCTCCCTCTTTTATCCACTTTAAATTTGCTTTTTGTCTCCAATAGTCCTCCTCTCTTTTTAAGTGAACTTTGAGCTCTGCTTTTGCTTTATTCATTTTAGTTCTATTATTATCACAAAGGGTCTTCTTCAAAGTCTTTTTCAGCTTTTAGAGTATCATCTTCTGCATCATTTGTTTTTTAAAAAATGTTTCCAAATTCCTTTTTATGCCATTCTGTTAAACTTTTCCTAACCCTCTTGAGGTTTTCTGCAAAGACATACATAGCATTTCCTTCTTCATATTTCCTCAAATTTGTCCCAATTATCTTTTTATAATTGACATGCTTGACCCAGTAATTTTGGAATACAAATCTTCTTGGATTAAAATCTAATTCAGTAGCTGCTGAAATAAGCAGGGGTGAATGATCAGATCCTACTTTATTAATATGTTCAAGGCTAATTTTTTTGAACAGGTTTTGGCATTGATCATTCAAATATACTTTATCTATTCTTTCTCATATAGTTCCATCTCCATATCTACTATTCCACCAGGTAAATCTTGTCCCTATGAAAGGCATTTCTTTTACTCCAATATTGTTCATACAGTCTACACAATCATTAGCTTCATTTATATTGATAGGTAACCCTCCAATTTTATCTTCATTTCTTGTAACAGTGTTGAAGTCCCCCCCAACTAGCCAAGGTTCTACTGTATTGATGCTTTCCAGGTATCTCCATAGTTCCATTCTTTCCCTTATAGTACATTTGGCATATACTAGAGTAATATTAATAATGTTGTCCAATGCATTACTCTCAATTTTAAAAGATATGCTCTGATTCATCTCACTTGTAGTTTCTACCTCCATACTGTCACTGTAAAAACACCAAATTTTATTTTCCTTTTGGCAAATAACTTTATCAAAACCCAGTTTAATCCTATATTGTTCAGCTTTACTCATTTCCACCATAGGTTCCAAACATGCTAGGAAAACCAGTTTAATCCTATATTGTTCAGCTTTGCTCATTTCCACCATTGGTTTGCTTTAAACTAAAGAGAATAACATAAACTTGCACTCTGTTTCAGACTAGATGTTCTCTGATAAGATAATCTGATCAAGTAAAGGAAAACCTTGCTGTTCTGTAAGTAGCTTGTTAGCATTGATATAAACTTCATCTTTTAGTTATCCATATTCTCGTTATGTTGCTTTGTCTGAACTAATTTCAAAGTTGTTTAATTGAAGAAATTCAAGAAATGGGTTGCTTTCGTGCTTTTCAATAGTTTGTTATTTTTCAATTGTTGCTTCAGATGATTGATGATCAGGACCTCGGCTTCTTCGCCAACTTCCTTGGCATCTTCATCTTTGTCCTTGTGATCGCATATCATAACGTTGTGGCTGATCCGAAATATGAAGGCAATTAAAGGTTTATTTTTGGTTGTGATTCAAATCAAGGATCAATTCGAGATAAATTAAACTTGAGTTTCGTTATCTACCTATTGTAAAAACTCTGATTAAAACTGGTGATACCCATATGAAATTTTCTATCTTATAGGTAAATGATTTATGTTTGAACAAGCTCTCAAGGCTCCTCAACTATTTTATTTGCGTTGTGGAAATTTTCAATGATAACTAGTCATTTTTGGTACACTTTCACATGCGAATTAAGAGTTCTGTGATATCCTAACGAATCAACATTCAATGATAACATGTATTGAGCCTATTTTCAAATATGATTGTATGAGTGTACGACTACCATCGCATGTTTGCAATCTCGAGTTATATTCCGATAGTTCTATCAAGCCCATCGTTCCATTGTGTTTCATGTTGAATTGGGGTGGTTCATTGGTACAATATCCTGATATGATCAGGACTGTTTCAAGTTAAATCTAGTAAGGATGCATACCCGATTACTCAATTGTGTACCCAATAAAAGGGCACATGCAAGACTAGGTTGACATCTTTTAACCACAAATCTGTATAATTTTTCGACGCTTTTTCAACTGTATCGATCCCCCTTACCGTACTCAAACGAGCAGATTCCGTAGAAAAATAAATAAATCTCCCACAAGATCATATTAAAGCAAGACATTATCTTTTTGCATAACATAAAATATAAATGAAATTAAGGACCAATATTGTCACATATCGAAGTTTGACGACCCACATGCATTGTATTTACTGAAAAAGAAAAAAGTCAGTTTAAATTCCAAAACATCACATTTGTCGTAATTCGTAGAATTTTGATTCTAGATTCTCCATTCCTAATTTTTACAGCTACAATAATGAGCTGCATCAACCCACAAATCAAACATTACTTCATATATCCCTACATAATTGTTTACTACGAGATCATGTGCAATTTGACTTGTAAATCATGAATCTAAGTTGGCTACACAATTTTTTTTTATGAGTTTATCATATAGTATAACATTTAAAATATGTGCTAACCTTTAAAAAAAAATGACTTCTTAATATGTGAATTTTGCAATACAAAGTTACATAAACTTTCGTAACAGAGAAATACTTAGAGCGCAAATTGTATATTTTTAATTTTCTATTAGAATTATACTTGTTAAAAGGGTAAAATACAAATAACCTCGTGTAACTATGGTCATTTGCAAATAATCCCCATAAAATATTAAACTTTTGCAATTAACACACAAATTGATCTTTAAAATGACATAATATTTTATTTATTTGTTCATTTGTTTGATATAATGAGTTTGTCAATATACAATAGGTACGAGAACTATTATTTTATAAAAGTCATCATAATCGGTTTATTTAGAAAAATACTCCATAAAAACTATTTCTCCATTTCACTCCGTAAAAATTTACCTGACATGCTAGTTATAATAATTGAAAAACCAACTGAAACTGACGATCGAGTATAAAATATGACACAATAAGTTACTTTCTCCGTCCCAAATTGTTGAGGTTATATGAAATTACGTGCAATTTTAACCAGCACATAACTCATATTTAAGTTGTCGAAATCGAATTTTTCAAAAGTTAATTAAATAATTCAAATGTTAAACCATATGAACAAATTTTAAAATTTTATATTTCAATAATTTAAAAATAAGATATTTATCGATAAAAGTTATATATAGTTACATACACCATTAATATTTTGGGACGAAAGTAATTGCAAAAAATTGACGATATATAAAAATTAATTGCAATAATTGATAGGTGATGTTTGTTATTTGCAAAGGAAACATAGTATGATAGTACCATTATTTGCATGTTACCCAACTTAGAAATAGTCAAAGATTCAAACCATACACACTTTCCATCGTATGTGAACATTCCTAAATAACAGGGCCCAATCTCTAAACCGTATCTAAACCGTCCAATCAAAACACACAACCATCCAACGGCCAAAACCCACCTTCAGAACATTCTAGAACCCTAATCCCTCCCCTCCTATAAAACCATCCTTACCCCCACTGAAAAACTCCTCTTTCACCTCCCAAACCCTAACCACTCTCTCTCTAAAAACCACTCTCTCTAGAACAATGGCTGGGAAGGGAGAAGGACCGGCGATCGGTATCGATTTGGGAACGACTTACTCGTGTGTGGGTGTGTGGCAACACGATAGGGTTGAGATTATCGCGAACGATCAGGGGAACAGGACTACACCTTCGTATGTCGGGTTTACCGATAGCGAGAGGCTTATCGGTGACGCGGCAAAGAATCAGGTCGCGATGAATCCTATCAACACCGTCTTTGGTCAGTACTCTCTCTCTCTCTCTATAATTTATGGACAACTGCGAATAATATTATATTAGAACTGTTGTATTGGTTTTTTTTTTCCAGATTTAATGAATTTGCTTATTAGTTTAGTACGTAGTATATTTGAACTGTCAGTTTTGTAATGATGTTTGTAATACTGAAAGCCGGTGTTTAGATCTGTATTTATGTAGAGTTTTTTTTAACTAAAACTTGTAATATTGAATATTGATAGATGTACTTTTATCTGTTTGTATAGGATTAGAAATTTGGACTTAGAGATCTGTAAATAGGTGCTATGGTTTAAATCTATATTCAAACTTAACCTTTTAAGTTATAAAATTGTTATATTGAACAGATTGTTTATTGTTATATTGAACAACCACTGTTTGGTCTTTTGTTATTGTGTATTTATCTCTGATTTTATCCACCTCTTGTATAAGAAGTTATCTATAGAAGTATTGTTATCTCTGACCTGGCGCAATATATTAGTTCTGCGATTGTTTCGATAAGCTGTGTAACTAGGAAGTGGTAGCGCAATATATTATTTACCTGGAGTAGTAGTACCGCTTTGATATGTTGACAAGTAGTAGTTTAAGCATTAGTTACTTAGATATTAATTGATCTAAATTGTTTTTTTGCACAACTGTTGACAATAGTAGTATATTATCTATTTAATTAGTTATGATAGTTTAGATCTATTAAAGGTTTGTATTAGCTTTGTTTATTTAAAGCAAGTATCTTTGAGATTGTTTTTTTATATATCTGAAGTAGTAGCGAATGTTGGATTAGAACGTAAGTAGTCGTTTTGTATACCAGTTACTATTAGCATTGCAGTCTTTAACTTTTGCATTAATTGTGTCAACTCTTGAAGTGTTAGAACCAGGTCTCTAAACTTTTTATCAAGATACCATTAATCGATTTGAACTTATTGCATTAATGTGAAGATCTTTTAGTTAGATCTTGGTTGAGTATTATTGGGTATATCTATTCAACACACCAGTCCTTAATGTAAATTAAAATTTTATTTTCACCCCGAAATTTAAGAGTCTGCTATTCGGCCATATATTTAATATTTTTAATTAATATGTAAGTTTAGGGTAGTCTCAAATAAGGTTCTATAATATTCTATTTGGTTTTTTATTTTGTTGAATCGTCAAATAAAATATATTAAAATCATTAAAAATTTAAATATTTTTAATTAATATTTAAGTTTAGGATAGTCTCAACTAGTGTTTCATAAATATTATATTTGGGGTTTTATTTTTGTTTTGGTTGGGTGTCAAAAGAATTCTAAAAATGACATAAATGACTGTGTGTAATCAGTCTAGTTGAGCCAGTCTGTCTCTATAGCGTTACTGTATATCTATTACTGTTAGATTCGTCCCGGTTAGAGTATTATTCTGTATATCTATTACTGTTAAGAGTATCATTGGCTATATCTATTACTGCTAGATTCGTAATTGTTTCCCAAGATAACCGTAGAATTAGATATGGTCATGTTTGTGTCGGAGTTCTGCTGTAGTAGGAGATATGATAAATCATATTGTTGGGTTTTGTGGAAGTAAAAGTCTTTACATGTCTTTTAGTCAATTTTTTTTTTTAATTAATATTAATGCAAGTGTATATATTAAAACAAGCATATATATTGTAAAAACAATGAGGAACAAACGGAGTCCATATAAAAAACCCTTAGTATATTTTGTTGGTTACAAATTTCTTAATTCATGACAAGTTTTTTGGCTTGTACTTCTACACGTACATATTCTATCATAATTGGCTTAATATGAAACATACACCAAAATTACAGTTGAATATTTAATTTGATTTTTTTTATTAGTCTTGCCACTTCTGTAGCTTTAATAAGCCTTACTTCTGCTTACTTTTGTTTTCACCTTAGTTTTTCTCAGGCCCCGACCAAGTATGCACTAGTGTTTTCACCATAGTATGTCGAAGTATAAATTTTAACAACTTAATATTCAGGCATTTCAAATCATATTTTGGTATCTGTTTCTCTTGTGCATGTTGGAATAGTTATGTAATTGTTGCTTTATTCTACTAGTCCTTTATCTGTACAGTAGATTCTTTATAATCAGTTAAATAAATAACGATTTTGGAGATTGATGCATTCATGGTTTAAAATGTTTTATTTTAATATATTTTGCTTACTATTCAACAATTACATGCTAGGTTATGCAAGTATGCATATGATTTTTTTTGTGAAAATAACTTAATTCAGGTTGAAAGTTAAATATTTTACATATATGATAGGTATCTAACGATCACATGTGTAATTAGATGCCAGATTAGTGTGCACTCTATTAGTAGTATATTCAGACATGTTTTTCTTAGTAAGTAGGATAATTCAAATGATTTCTTTGATTGTATTCAGAAATTAATTATTAATGTATGAATGGTTGCAGATGCGAAGAGGTTGATTGGTAGAAGGTTCAGTGACGCCTCGGTCCAAAGTGACATGAAATTGTGGCCATTCAAGATCACCCCTGGTGCTGGTGAAAAGCCCATGATCGGTGTCTCATACAAGGGTGAGGACAAACAATTTGCTGCTGAGGAGATCTCCTCCATGGTCCTCATCAAGATGAGAGAGATTGCTGAGGCCTACCTTGGGTCCACCATTAAAAATGCAGTTGTCACAGTCCCAGCCTACTTTAACGACTCCCAACGCCAGGCCACAAAAGACGCTGGTGTCATTGCTGGACTCAACGTTATGCGTATCATTAATGAGCCCACAGCTGCTGCTATTGCTTACGGGCTCGACAAAAAGGCGACCAGTGTTGGTGAAAAGAATGTCCTCATCTTCGATCTAGGTGGTGGTACTTTCGATGTCTCTCTTTTGACTATTGAAGAGGGTATTTTCGAAGTCAAGGCCACAGCTGGAGATACCCATTTGGGTGGTGAGGATTTCGATAACAGGATGGTGAACCACTTTGTCCAGGAGTTCAAGAGGAAGCATAAGAAGGACATCACCGGAAACCCCAGGGCTTTGAGAAGGCTGAGGACTTCTTGTGAGAGGGCGAAGAGGACTTTATCCTCCACTGCTCAGACCACTATCGAAATCGATTCTCTTTATGAGGGTGTTGATTTTTACTCAACTATCACCCGTGCTAGGTTTGAGGAGCTGAACATGGATCTTTTCAGGAAGTGTATGGAGCCAGTTGAGAAGTGTTTGAGAGATGCTAAGATGGACAAATCGACAGTTCATGATGTGGTTCTTGTCGGTGGTTCCACTAGAATTCCTAAAGTTCAGCAGCTTCTACAAGACTTCTTTAACGGAAAAGAGCTATGCAAGAGTATCAACCCTGATGAGGCTGTGGCTTATGGTGCTGCTGTCCAAGCCGCTATCTTGAGTGGTGAGGGTAACGAGAAGGTTCAAGACTTGTTGCTTCTTGACGTAACCCCTCTCTCTCTAGGTCTCGAAACTGCTGGAGGTGTTATGACTGTTCTGATCGCAAGAAACACAACTATCCCGACCAAGAAGGAGCAGGTCTTCTCCACTTACTCTGATAACCAGCCTGGTGTGTTGATCCAGGTCTACGAAGGAGAGAGAACCAGGACAAAGGACAACAACTTGCTTGGTAAATTTGAGCTCTCTGGAATCCCACCTGCACCTAGGGGTGTACCTCAAATCACTGTTTGTTTCGATATCGACGCAAATGGTATTCTCAACGTCTCTGCTGAGGATAAGACCACTGGGCAAAAGAACAAGATCACTATCACCAACGACAAGGGTAGGCTCTCGAAGGAAGACATTGAGAAGATGGTTCAGGAGGCTGAGAAGTACAAGTCTGAGGATGAGGATCACAAGAAGAAGGTCGAGGCTAAAAACGCTCTTGAAAACTATTCTTACAACATGAGGAACACTATCAATGATGAGAAGATTGGGTCTAAGCTCCCCCCTGCTGATAAGAAGAAGATCGAGGATGCGATTGAGACGACTATCCAATGGCTTGATGCAAACCAGTTGGCAGAGTCTGATGAGTTTGAAGACAAGATGAAGGAGCTCGAGAGCATTTGCAACCCTGTGATTGCAAAGATGTACCAGGGAGCTGGAGGTGACATGGGTGCTGGTATGGAAGATGATGGTCCTGCCCCATCTGGTGGCGGTGCTGGCCCCAAGATCGAAGAGGTCGACTAATTTAGACGTCTCTTATTTTTGCTTTTTTATTGTTATGGATAATTTATTTCTGAAGTTTGGTTTCTGATTTGCTATGTTATGGTTTTGGACAAGTTCAATTTTCAGTTAATTTTAAGACATGTTGGTTTTTATTTGCTCTAATTGCTTTTACTTTGTTTTAGTCATTTATCACTGTTTTGTCATTCAGTTTTATTATGTCTTTGGATGCCTATGTTGGCAGGGCTTGATACTTTTATATTTAGGTAACAGGTGCCAGAAAGTGTTGTGATTGTTGGTCAATCAAAATAGGTGGCCTTTTTTTCGTTACAGTTGTTCATTTTCAAGATATTAGTTACATTAATGGAGTTTATTTTGTTACATTAATGACGAAATTTATTTTTCTAAAAGAAATATAGGTTTTCTAGTCGATTTTTATTTTGTTTTTTAGACTGAAGTCTGCTTAGGCTAGTCTACCAGATGCTTCTAAGAAAATTAAGTACTTTGCTATTCTCCCCCTCTTCCCTTATTCTTTAAAAAACTTTTCTGTTATCTTCTTTTTAGATTTCCTGCTGAGATGCAGTCGGTCATTGTTTCTATGTGTATACTGTCATATTTTTTAGTTGTTGCCTATATAAATTGTCTGTATAAATTTTCTTTTTTAAATCTTGGAGAATTGTTGATACGTAACACATGTAGAAATGATTCTGAACAACTGCACTGTCCTCTGTGAGAAAGGAAATCCATGTTCCGTTTGCTTTTTATGGATTATTTGCCGTGTTTTGCATTTTTTCAAGATATTTTTTGCTTTACTTTCGTGATTACTTGGTAGTCAGTTTTGTATAATCTGGTCAAGAAGTAGCTGAGTCATATACTTATAGATTGTTTTCGTTTTGGTCAATGCAATCAGGAAATAGTGGCTGTTTCTTCTTGATGCTTTTAGAGCAGTTTGGGTTGTTGCTGTAGTTCGTTACAGTAGTTCGTTTCTCTTTTTTGGTGGAGCTCGTTTTAGTCGGTTGTGTTTTTAGTTTCCGAAATAAATTCAGGGTTTCTAGTTTTCTAGTTAACATATCTTAACAGCTCTACTTATTGCCTCTGTCGCATAAATGTGATTTATTTTATTAAGTTGTCTCTGTAATTTATAGTCGTGAACTACATGCAATCCAGATTTTATACTGCGTGTCCCTATGGTCCATACTTGTTTCTTTTGAAAATTCATCCATAACCTGTATTCGGCCATCAGCTATAAGATGCAGTTTTGTAGAAGTTACATATTGGATCATTTGCCGACTCCTACAGTCGGAAAGTGTTTACTCTGTAGCCTGTATCCTCTTTTCCTTGCTACAAAAAGACTCTGACTCATTTTCTGTTTGGTGAGAATAACGTAAGAATACAGCGAAAACAATGTCCTTACATATATAGTTTCTTCAAATGCCCAAAACATACGTGTTATAAAATATTACTAAAACATTCAGTCCAAACAAATTATTACCAAAACATACAATTGATCCAAATAAAAAATATATATATTTCTCCTCACATACCAAATTTTTTTTCTTTTTCCTCTCTCTTTTCGCGCTCTTTCTTTCTAAATCATCATTTTTTTTTTCACAAAAGACTTAACTCATTTAATGTTAAAATGACTTCTAAACCGAAAAAAATAAAATTACAAAAAAAAATAAAAAAAAGTTCAAAAAAGTCGAGAACCCGAAAAAACCCAAAAAATGCTGAAAAAACCTTTAAAAAAGTCGGGAATCCGAAAAAATCCAAAAAAATGGTAAAAAAAAAAAACAATAAAAATCCAAAATCACCAAAAAATGAAAAAAGTTCAAAAAAGTCGAGAATCCGAAAAAAGCCAAAAAAAGGCCGGAAAAACCTTTTAAAAAGTCGGGAACCCGAAAAAGCCCAAAAAATGGTTTAAAAAAGTAAAAAAAAAAAAAAATCCAAAATCACAAAAATAATGAAAAAAGTTCACAAAAGTCGAGAACCCGAAAAAACCAAAAAAGTGCTGAAAAAACCTTTAAAAAGTCGGGAACCCGAAAAAACTCCAAAAAAGTGGCAAAAAACAAAAAAAAAAACCAAGAAAAATACAAAATCACAAAAATATATAAAAATAAAGTTCAAAAAACTCGAGAACCCGAAAAAAGCCCCAAAATATGGTAAAAAACGAAAAAAAAACAAGAAAATTACAAAATTACAAAAAAAAATGAAAAATGAAAAAAGTTCAAAAAAGTCGAGAATTCAAAAAAACCCAAAATATGCTGAAAAACTTTTTAAAAAGTCGGTAACCCGAAAAAACCCAAAAAAATGGTTAAAAAAACCAAGAAAAATCCAAAATCACAAAAAAAATGAAAAAAGTTCAAAAAAGTCGAGAATCCGAAAAAAACTAAAAAAGGCTGGAAAACCCTTGAAAAGGTCGGGAACCCGAAAAAGACAAAAAATGTTTAAAAAAAGTAAAAAAAACAAAGAAAAATCGAAAATCACAAAAAGAATGAAAAAAGTTCACAAAAGTCGAGAACTCGAAAAAACCAAAAAAATGCTGAAAAAACCTTTAAAAAGTTGAAAACCGGAAAAAAAAACTCCAAAAAAGTGGTAAAAAAAAAAAACCCAAAATCACAAAAATATATAAAAATAAATTTCAAAAAAGTCGAGAACTCGAAAAAAATAATAAAAAACAAAAAAAAACAAGAAAATTACAAAATTACAAAAAAAAAATGAAAAATGAAAAAAGTTCAAAAAACTCGAGAATCCAACAAAACTCAAAATATGCTGAAAAAACTTTTTAAAAAGTCGGTAACCCGAAAAAAACCAAAAAAATGGTAAAAAAACCCAATAAAAATCCAAAATAAAAAAAATGAAAATGAAAGAAGCTCGAAAAGGCCAAAAAATTCGATTGTGTATACATTTTTCTTATTTTTTATGCATTTTTTGTATTGTGTATTTAATTTTTTGTATTATGTATGTACTTTTTTGATTATTTATGCCTTTTTCTCGATCGTTTATGCATTTTTTTGGATTGTGTATGCAACTTTCTCGATTGTGTATTCATTTTTTTGGATTATGTATGGCTTTTTTTGATTTGTTATGCACTTTTTTATATTGTGTATGCACTTTTTTAAATTGGATAGACAATTGTTATTTTTCATATTGTTTGCAAAATTACATTGTGTATGCAATATGAAATCATCATTTTTTATTTGCAATGTATAACAATGTATTGTGTATGCCTGTATTGCGTATTTCCGTATTAAAAAACATATATAAATTATGTGTTGTGTATGCATGTATTAAATAAAATGTATAAATAATGTATTGTGTATGCTCGTATTAAAAAACATGTATAAACTATGTATTGTGTATGCTTGTATTAAAGAGATGGTATAAATAATGTATTGTATATGTCTGTATTAAATAAAATGTATAAACTATGTATTGTGTATGCCCGTATTAAAAAACATGTATAAACTATGTATTGTGTATCCCTGTATTAAAGAGCATGTATAAAAAGTCTATGCACAATAAGAAAAACCCAAAAAATGGACAGTGTCAATGAATACAGAATGTATTGTGTATGACTGTATTAAAGAACGTGTATAAACAATGTATTGTGTATGCATGTATTGATGTCTGTATTAAAGAGCATGCATAAATAGTGTATTGTGTATGCCCGTATTAAAAAACATATATAAACTGTGTACTATGTATGTCTGTATTAAAGAGTATGTATAAATAATGTATTGTGTATGCCCGTATTAAAAAAATATGCATAAACTGTGTATTGTGTATACTTGTATTAAAAAGCATGTATAAAATATGTATTGTGTATGCCTGTATTAAAGAGAATGTATAAATAGTGTATTGTGTATGCCCGTATTAAAAAACATGTATAAACTATGTATTGTGTATGTCTGTATTAAATAGAATGTATAAATAGTGTATTGTGTATGTCCGTATTAAAAAACATGTATAAACTATGTATTGTGTATGTCTGTATTAAAGAGTATGTATAAATAATGTATTGTGTATGCCCGTATTAAAAAAGCATGTATAAACTGTGTATTGTGTATGCCTGTATTAAAGAGCATGTATAAAATATGTATTGTGTATAACTGTATTAAATAGCATGTATAAACACTATATTAACAATTTAATCGGTATTTTTCATATCGAGGAACATAATATGTCAACAACACATCACTTTTATCCAAATGCGACCAAATATCATAAATTTTAGCCACCAAAATTTCAAAACTTATATCGATATGAATTGCAATTATAACCATCTTAGAATTAGCAACCGTGACAACATCTAGATTGCACATCATCAAAATACTGCTCATTGCACTACAAAACAAAATAAACAAAACACACAAAAAGTGTAAATGAATAAACAATGTATTGTGTATGCCTGTATTAAAAAACATGTATAAAAGATGTATTGTGTATGTCTGTATTAAAGAACATGTATAAAAGATGTATTGTGTATGCCTGTATTAAAGAACATGTATAAAAGATGTATTGTGTATGCATGTATAAAAAGAACATGTATAAAAGATGTATTGTGTATGTCTGTATTAAAAAACATGTATAAAAAATATATTGTGTATGCCTGTATTAAAAAACATGTATAAAAAAACACAATACATCTTTTTTGTGTATGGATAATAAACAAAACACACAAAAAAAAGCAGTCTCAATGAATACACAATGTACTGCGTATGGATTTATAAAAGAGCGTATATAACAATATATTGTGTATGACTGTATTAAAGAGCATGTATAAACACTATATTGCGTATGTCTATATTTAATAACATGTATAAACTATGTACTGTGTATGCATGTATTAAAGAACATGTATAAAAAAATGTATTGTGTATGCATGTATTAAACAACCTGTATAAAAAACACAATACATCTTTTTTGTGTACGGATAATAATCGAAACACAAAAAAGGCAGTCTCAATAGATACACAATGTACTGCGTATGGATTTATAAAAGAGCGTGTATAACAATTTATTGTGTATGTCTGTATTACAGGAGATGTATAAACACTATATTGCGTATGTCTATATTTAATAGCATGTATAAATTGTGTATTGTGTATGCCTGTATTAAATAACATGTATAAACGATGTATTGTGCATGGATAATAAAAACACAATACACTGTTATTAAAAAACAAAAAAAAACAAAAAACACTGTTAATATTCGGCATCTCGAGTCTATTTTGTTTCTTTATCAATCATATTATTCTAACAAAATACCAATTTCCGAAAAAATATTGAGAAAATAACCAACGCAAACCAAGATATATCGTCAACTAATTTCTTCGAAAAGTAATCCTATTTCATATACGATTTGAGATGAATAAAATCCGAATAAAACCCTAATCGAAAACAACCTCGTAAATAACTCTGTATTTAAATCGATTTATGAAAAATAAACCCTAATTCGAACAATAATTCAGAGAAATCCGACGAAGAGAAACTGAGTATTCGAAACAATAAAAATACGGATCAAAATCGTCTAATTAAAAGCGAATTTATGGTTTGATAGAATGATTCGACAGGGGTGTATACAAAAAACATTTTGTATAGATATTAATTATGAGGTTTATAGGGCGAGTGAGTTTGATTTCAAATTACAATTAGATAGATATATAAATACATATGTATAGATAAAGGGAGAGAGAGAAATGTTAAAAAAATATAAATGATTTAACATTTAGAATTTTAATTAGTTGTATATTTTGGAAATAAAGTGTTGTGGTGTAACTTTTTGATAATTAATTTAAAATAGTTGTATATTTTGGTAATTTTTCCATTTTTGTAATAGTTGTCTTCATAGTTCAAACAAAAAATGTACTGTAGTATTAAGATATGAATACTGCCACTTTTCAACGCTAAAGATATGACTTCATGCCTGTGTGAAAAACTTGAATCTAACTAGAACAGTATTTTAAGTAGATAAAGTATGCATTATTGTCAATAGATTATGAATTTCAAGTCACATTCTGTAAATCAACATCAAAGTAAAGGACATAATATATCCACCGCACAAGCAAAAAGACTCAATAATTCATCTCGATCCAAGAAAGGGACAGTTGAATTCTCTAATAACTCAAGTGTCTACCATATGACAAAACATTATCACGATCTAAAAGCTCAAAATAGCTTATGAAGGGAACAAGAGAAAAGAAATGTCAAAACACCGTTTGGACCTTATCGATTATTTACAGTATTGTCATCATGTATCATCGCTTTGAGGTCCAACTTGCTGGTGTAACGAAGGATCTCTTTGTAATATGAAAATTCAATGGCTACAGAGAATTCACCTTCATATTTTCGTGTTTAACGAATGGGATCCTTTACTGTTGCGGTCACGACTAAGTCCCCTACCAACATATAGGAATAATGGTTTTTTGGCCCCTTTTTTGCTTTGCAAAACATATATGCCTTTTATAAGGATTGAAAGGTTAAAGAAGACCACTAGGAAACACCTTGTAAATATTCTTTCCATCCCTGTCTCACTTATCTTATCATGATGGTGTATAAGGGAGGGCAGTTGACGAAGAATAATTCCACCCTATGAGACTAGATTTTTTTTTGTTTTTTTTTATTTTTTTTATCCCTTCTTTGGAAGTAAAACCTGCGAAACTTTGCAGGTGAGAGTTCGAACCCTGACGATGAGCATGGTATACTCGGATACCAACCACGTGACTACCAACCCTATGCGACTAGATTAAATAAGTGATGGTGATAAGTAAAATGTGAGCTGAACTAGTTATGAACTAGTTATGCCATGAACAAGTTGTCAAAAAGCTAGTGGAACAACATACTTTTCTGGATATAGTTTCAAGGTCAAATTTCGAAGCGCACTGTTTTTAACTTGTACGTAATATACTCCATTCTTGAACTTGTCAAACATGAAAGTTGAGTTGAAAAAAGTATCTTCCCGTATGAAATGAGTAGAATTTTAAATTAAACCAACCCAAATTGCTTACTATTCCCATGTCTAGAAAAGCCAGCTGAATCAGTTCAAACCGCACAAACGCTCAAACTTGCATAAAAGAAAAAAAAAATGGTAGCGACATACGAGGGAGGTTAGAAAGAACGTAAAATATAAGAATTGTACAAATATTACATTCTCTCTAATGTCACATCCTTCAATCAAGCCGTGAGATAAGATTTTTGTAGTACCTATGTTGACATGAGCTCAAACATCCCATCTTTAAACGAAACCACGAGTTAAGAGATAAGATTTCATAGTAGCAGATACGTAAAGAATCTGACAATTATATGAATCATTTGCTTTACCAATCCTTACAATTAAAATTAGGCCAAAATAAAAAAAAGAGCGCACAAAGACAAAAGGAACACAACCACAAACAATCTAAACCTTCAAAAATCACAATATCAGTATTCAAATGCCTATGAACAAAAATAATGGCAAATACTTGAACCAAATATTCAAACTGGCTTATTACGAGATACACACTTACATGTTCATATTAATATTTTGCACAATTTTATTAAACAACAAAGCATCAACCAGTACATCCAATAACCCTCATGTGCCCCATTTTCAGGAGTAAATATATTTTCACTACTGTAACACTGCTCCTTACACTATTTGTGAGAGAAGTAAGGACAAAATTTACAGTTTTTTCCTGTAGCGTTTTTGTCTTCACTCTCCTCACATGTAAGGAGGAGTGTTAGAGTAGTGAATGTAGTAGTATTACTCCATTTTCAGGTCAACCTAAGGTAATTTCTTCAAATATGTTGGCGAACACGAATTTGAACTTCGTGCTCTTCGGGGCCAATAGGGATCTTCGGTACAAGTATCTCTAATGCCTTAGAAGACCCCTCGTCATAATACGCTTCAATAATAGCATTTTCTGGTATTCGCGCCGATAAATTAATTTCTCTGACAAATTCACCTTGGGGGCAATGCTCTGAATATGGATCCGTAAGCTTTAAAATCCTGTTGTTTCTCTTAATATAGGGCACGCGAGAATTGCTAATACAAGAAAGTTTAATAATCCCATGAGTGAGCGTATTACGCCACGAAACTTTCACCTTCTCGAGATCAACAAAAGGAAGGCTAATTATTATTAAGTAACCCTTTTCGTCTTCATAAATTGTTTTAGCTGCAGTAACGGGTCCAGAGACATTCCTCATAACACCATTAAAGTCGTTTAGCCAGTGGTGCTCGTGCGTATTAATCTCAATTTCGGGTACATGGCTGGAAACATGATTAACAGCCAAACAAAGACTATCGTCGTTATTCCCATTTAAGAGAAAATCTTTTCTTTTCTTGCTTACTGGCAGTAAGTCCTTTAAATCGCCATTGCTAAGGTCTGATCGTGGAGTTGACAAATTAAGGACGGACCCATTAAGCATTTCTTTTGGCTTTGCACTTGAGTTGCTTTTTTCGATCTCAAATTCTGTGCTCGGATGATTCCTCCAAGAGTCGAAATCACTTGCTTCAAATGGTATCGAAAAATTGAAATCTTTACCGGTCAGTTTTATCCACTTCTCTCTCTCGTCAATTCCGATACACGAGAGATCGGGAGAGAGAACAGTTTCGATACCATGAACACATTGAGGGTTTGAAAGACCTCTATAGTGCTTCCGTTGCATCCTATGAGAACGAGTGAAACCCTTGTCAGCACTAAAGGGAAATTGTTTTTCCCCTTGTCGAGAATGACCATTCATAAAACTCCTAAGTTGCATTTTACCCAATGCGTTTTCGGGCTTATCCTTGAAAACCCACATGTACAAATTCTCCATATCGTGTTGGACCATGAAAACCTCGGGTTGAAGATCAGATTTATCGAAACCTGAAATTCCGTTACCGTCGCACACAATTTTCGCTTTCGATTTCTCGTTTAAAACAGGCTTGAAATAGAAGCTAAAGAAGAACCACGCACCCCAAATGCTATCCATACGCTTTGTGCATTTTCTGTTGACTTTTGAGACAGAGAGACAACTCTCCCTCTCAAGAACTTGGGGGTCGAACATATCGAACGGAAGGTTAATATCCGGGGGACGAGAGAGAGGGCTGTGATGACTCATCTCGAGTTCCAATTCCGATGAGGAGGCGCTCGAGTCCATCAACAAAGGGGTTGAATTTGATAGGTAATGATTATCCAATTACAATACTATTTTTTTTAATATAACATCCAAGGCCTAATCTTCATTGCGGATTATATCATTTCATTCAAAAAGATCCATACCCACAACTTATTTTCATTCAAAAAGATCCATACCCACAACTTATTTTCATTCAAAAAGATCCATACCCACAACTTATTTTCAAGCGGAAACTACGAAGCCAGCTATTTATAACAGAGATGATTTATCTGAAGTAGACCCAAATGGTACAAAGGGGAAAACCTTGATATATATATATGTATGTATGTATATATTAATCAAGTTTAGTACTTGTTTAGTAATAAGCAATAAAAACTACCAATCAATGAAACCAAGGCCTAGAAAGAGGACTAAATCAGAGGGCATCTTTGAAGAATACCTTTTGGGATAAGCTTCAACAAAACCACAAATCCTTGGGTTTTGAGGAATGTCTATTCTTTTCCTAGTTCCCATTTTTTTTGTACCTACTTGAGTTATTTCACAATCTTATTCTCTCTCAAGTAAGTTGCTGTAATGGGAAGAAGGATGACATGTATAGAGAAAGAGAGAATGTTTGAGGTGATTTTGGTGTAATAATGAGATTACATAGAAAAAAAGTTGCAGATAGTTATAAGTAGAAGTGCACAACTATACAGTTGAGTTTTAAATGATAAAACAACAAAATGAAAATAAATTAAATTTAGCATCCATGTACTTTCCCGATATAATTTCATAAGAGAGCTACATTCCGTTTTTTTCTCTAATAAGTCCCAAAGGTTAAGATTTTCTACAAACCCATAATTTTCCCTGGTTTCACCGTCTTTTTTGTGGTTGAGATCGTAGTTTCCAGAAGATGAAACTGAACCGGGAACGCTGAAAACGTGATTATTGAAACGGTCGATATACGTATTAATTACATACTTTAATCACAAATATTGAAATTATGGGTGTTATCATTGCCCTCGATAGTCTCAATCTAATTTCCCTCCAAATTTACCTACTAAAATCTTTTTAAGACTGCATTAACTCTACAATTGGGGTTTGACGAGTTTTTGTATACACTACAAACGCGCGTTCATGTTAGCAAGCAAATTTCGTTCAATATGTTTCGACACCTCCTTTGGTGGTGTGATTAAAAAATTTCCGATCATAGCATGTTTATTCATATGTTTGTATTTTCCGATTGTAACATGTTTATGCATATATTCATATGTTTATACTTTATAGTTTATAGTTTATACACACCTTAAGAAAACGCATTGAGGAACTGATAAACAAATTTTGAAATTTCTACAATACAACAATATACATACGATATTAACCATACAAAAGAATTTATAAAGGACCACTTTATATCATGGTGAAAATATTAAAAACTAAGTAATAAACAGTATGAAGTACAGGCCTGAAATAATACGTCACCACACGGCTCCCTTGATGGGTGGTTGTGGATATCATATCACAAAGAGATAAGACCTTTCAACCCCAACATATACTTATAATTAAGTTATAGTATATGATTGAAAAGTTTGGTTGAATCTCTTATTTGTCAAGTGTTTTTTCTACTCCATTGGTACATGAACCTTATCAAGTTATCATTACGTTTGGTTACAGATTCATTGAAGGCTTTGAAAAATACTCCAAATCTCTATTTTTGCAAGTTGCAAAAGTCAAAAAGATTGTTTGGCAGCCACCGTAACTATCTCTGAGTCCTTTCAATACAAAATTTCAAAGGAATATTTAAGTAAATGTCTTGGATTGGTGTCGGCAGTCACGAATCTAATATTTTAGGTAAGGACCTCTTATCTAAACTTTTTAGCAAAACGCAACCATGCGTCAATAATAATATTTGAGTTCATAATATTCTATATATACTTGTATCTCAAATTTTTTTTAAAATAAATTATTTAATTTTAATAAAACTCATTAACCAACTAGATATATATTAGGTCAAATCATGTGTTCATAATGATATAGTTGTAATAAATCATATTGGCATGTAGCAACTTTTATCAGTTAAAGTAAAATATTAATGCTTAATATTTTATATTAAAAAGACATTATGTTCGAACTTTTTTGAGAGGAAAAAACTAAAGTCAAAATAAATTTAAAATATTGAAATGAACAAGTTAAAAGTAATGATTATTTTTCAATTTTTAATTAGAAAAATATATAAACAATAACATAAGAGATACTCATAATAATAAAATATAAATTAATTGAGTGTGACACAAGATTTGAACTTGAGACATTTTAGTAAGTATATATAGACTTTTCCGCTGCACCAAGGAAGCGCTTTTGTTACAATTTGCATTTATTTTTATGTATTTATGAACCGTTTTTACAAATAAATGATTAAAAATTAATAAATATATTTTTCTACTAAAATTTTCACAATTGAGGTACTGCTGTTAATTGAAATGGACTGAAGGTGGTTTGAAGTTTCATTTTGGTCATATTGTTTATAATATGTCAAAATTTTAACCATAATTTTTTCAAATCTCTCATTTTAGCATAAATTCATAAATATATATTTATTATACATAATCTATATTTTTATATATGTATTGAATGTATGAATGTATGAATGTATGTATATGTATACACGTATTATGTGTATATATATATATACACACACAATATTATGCATATATATTTATATACGTATATTATTGCAAATAATATAAAATCCATATTAATAATTTCTTCCTTTATAAACGATGTTTGTGTATATAAAGAAGTTATATATGCTTAAAAAATAAATACTTTTGAAAAAAAATAAATACTTTTGAAAAAAAATAACAATTTTATTGTCGTTTTTTCCACGAAAGTTTTCAAATAATAATGTCGCATGAAATAATTTTTTGTCCAAATGTCATACTTCGAAAACTTACATTATCTTTGTTTTACAAAAGATGTTATATTTTTTTTTATTAAAAAATGGATTTTAAGAAAATAAATTTTTGTACAATTGTTTTTAGTCAAATAATATGGTTTTTTAAAATTGAGATACTTAATACGTTATATGTTTTAGTATAAAAATTGTAAATTGCTAAGTTTCGAAAAAACATAATTTTTTTATACAAGTAACAAATAATATGACCAAAATAAAATGTGAAACTAACTTTCATCTAAATAATTTAACGACGGTACCTGAATTGTGAACATTTTGATAGATCAATACGTAAATTGGTAACTTTCGTAGTCAGGTGTCTAAATCGTTAACTGCATGTAATACACTACAATAAATATATTTTTTTATCATTTAATTTCTCCTCTTATAGGGTGTACAACGACAAAATTTGTAATGGAAGTGTCTTAGCTCATCTAAACGTAGAACACCATGTAAAAAGAAACTTGAAAGTTCATAGTAAAGATTAAAAAAAAAAATTAGGTGTGATATGTGATCACCATGATTAAATTTCAAGCTGGTTAGCTGTAAAGTGTAAAGAATCATAGGAAACTTCACGGTGATCATCACAAGTATGCAAAGTTGAAAGTGCTATATCTTCTCATGATAAAACCATTTGTGACAGCAAAAATTCCCATATAACGAGTGAAACATAGAGTATATACAAACTGGTTTGACAAATCCACCTTACCTCACTTATTATAAGCACCTAGATTACGTGTGAAATGCAATTTTCATAATTATAACTTATAAGGCATACTATAATATGAATATTGTATATCTTGTGTGTATATATAAATTCATGATCTTTTTTTTTTTCTTTTTTTCTTTTTTTTTTTTAAAATCTTATTTAAGAGGATCAAGGGATTTCACACCTACCCCCATTAACAAGACTCGAACCCTGTATCTAAGCTATTCCTAGCGGGTTTTAGCCCACTAGGCTACTCCTAGTGGGTTCCATGATCAATAGCTTACTTTGTACTGATTCAAATACAAATGCCACTTGTTGAAGCAATGGCATGATCTGGTTTAGTTACGTATAGTGATTGAACATTGGAAATAGGTTTGATTTAGGAATTTCCTTATCCTTCCATCACCATGTGTTAAACGTTTTCACATATTTCTTTCCAATTTCCATGCACTTTCATTTTTAAGTGATCCAATCAGCTTGCTGGCATGTCTTTTATTTCTCTTTTCATTTTGTTTTTGTTTTTGTTTTTTGAACTTATTATATACTACTGATAACAGGTACTGTATCATGCTACTATGGCTGAACTTGAGGATTTTCCAAGTCCAAATATTTAGAGATATGGTTAAGCCGAAAGAGCAGACCAGCATGACTTGTACTTTTTCATAAGGAAAATTAGTGCACATTTGATGATGTTTTCGCTTTTTTCATGTCTCTTCGTAAAAAAAAAAAATTCATTTTTTTTTAAATCAACGTTTAATTTTATTTCTAAAGTGTTTGTTAAAAAAAAGGTAAAATTTAACTTTTTATATTTTTTTTAGTTATTTATTGTTTGTTTTGATAATTTATAAGTTGGTAATATTAATAAATAACTAAAAAAATATAAAAAAAAAGGTCAAAATTTTCTGTTTTTTTTAACAAACACTTTATAAATAAAATAAAACGTTGATTTAAGAAAAAAAAAATTACGAATACATATGAAAAAAGCGATAACATCACCAAAACATGACTTTACAAGCATGACCAAATGTGTTAAGAGGAAAACTTATATAGATTGGTCTGGTTGGATTTAACTACAAATCGAACTAACTTTCATAGGAACTAATCGAACTATGATCAAAATTAAATGTAGATTACTCGGAGAACTTTGACAGGGCTAAAGTAGGGGTCCCCTTCACTTTTTGAAGTCGATGCCGGTCAGTGCATAAAAAGTCGGTGTGCATATGAGTTTCCTTGTAATATTAAGACTTGTGAACGTTTTGGGTTTTGGCATGCAATGAAAATTGCAATTCTTTTGCATATGAGAAGGGAGCAATATTGCTCTATTATTATTTGTGGCAGGCACATGCGACCGCAAAACATATTCTTCCTCCATTCCGAGTTGTTTGCGTATAATGTCGTTTTCTCTTAATAGCTCAAATACTAATTGTACCCCGAATGCGTTAAGTTAATATGAAAAGCAAAACAAAGTCGAAAGTTGGAATCTTCGTTAATTTTTAACTGACTTTAACAAAAGTACAAAAGGAAAGAAGAACGAATATTTTGTAACAGAGGGTGTAACAACAAGTTTTACGATGCAGATCAAACCCAAAAAAGTATTTTCGAAAATAGATTAGCGTGAACAATCAAACCCACCTGTTCTTCAAGGGCTGTAAAATTATGAATTTTCAACTTAATCCAAAAAGTCTGATATTCTACATTTTTTGTAAGGAGCACCAATTAAACTCAGAAGGTTAAATATCATTTTAATTTTTATTGTAATACTAACAATGGATATTTTAGGCAGGAAGCTATTCTGAACCTATTTAATTCAATGCCCCTTTTCTTGTCAATATAATCTCATTTTCTTTGCACACTAAATCTATACCATCGCTATAATTGTACGACTAGCCATCAAATTCCGAAATCCGATTGTGCACAGGGAACGGAAGTCCAGCAGAATGCGGAAAATACTCCAACTCCCTCGGAAGTTCTCCAGGACTCGGCAAAGATTCTGCAGGCGGTGGTTGTTCGCCTGAACTTGGTAGAGAAATCACTACATGTGCCTTTCTTGGCGTAGTACAAGTGCGACAAAGAGGACAATTGGGATGCGAACATAGCCACATATCAACACATGGCACATGAAATGTGTGTGCACAATCTGGCAAAATCCTTACTTCTTCGCCTTCCACAAATTCACTCAGGCACACTGCGCATATGCCTTCTTTCCACTCCTTACTATATACGTATACTTTTAAACCCGAGTTAGAGTTGCCAGAGATGGGAATGGACATTTGTTGATTGTGACGGGGTATATGGTCCCGACTAGGTAGGCGACTTCTCCTTCTGCTTAACCAACCCATGGCTATATAGTGTAATGCACACACTATGAACACGCCACATAGGATTCCGAAGAGGCCAAGGAGGATTGGGCTGCAATCGAAGCTTCGATGGTGTTGTCCTTCACTCATTGTTTACGCAGGACAAGAGACGAGGTGACAATTTTGAGCATTCTGATTTAAATTATGGCTTTATATTATATCTTATATACTTGGTTTGTTTCTGGAAGTATTTAACGGGGATGGCACGGTCCAACAGTGCATATTGTAATTATTACTTTTGTGGATTAGTCTTTTGGAATCACTAGTACATAAATTATGTCATGTGTTTGGTAGTGCGAAAACAACTAGCATACATATATACAGTAATGTAAATGATTAGTTATTAAATATTTATAGATTGAGGTTTTCACATTGAACAGTGATTTGACACAAATGTTAATTCGAAATCCTGTAAGAGGCAAATGAGAGTAATACAATTTGGACTAATAACACTGTCCCAGTGTAATTAGTCCTCTTCTTTGCCCACTAATTTGGAAAAATAACTAATCTTTCTCCGTTCATGTGACATAATATTTTAGACAAGATGTACTAGTAACTAACAATAACAATTATTTTAAGCGGGTGACTACAAAGTACTAATCATAACATATGCACTCCGATGTAACTTTGGACCGTACGTGCAAGTCACGTTGTAATTCAAAAGACACGCCATTTTTTTCATTATAGTCATTTTTATAATATTCTGAAAGTATATAAGACACAACTCGAGTACAAATTCCAGATAGGCAGGCCTAAAAGCTTTATTTTGTCCCATTATTCTAAAATTATGAGTGATGAACAACACCACCAAAAGCTCGATTTCAACCCAGTCCTCCTTGGCGTCTTCGGTATACTTTGTGGCATAGTAATAGTAGGCACACTCCGCTATTTAGCTATCAGCTGGTGCAATATTAGAAGACCTCGCATATCTAGTAGGGCCCAACCGGCTCGGCCCATTAGAGAAATGTCCACACTCAATATTATCAGCTCAAGCTCGGACCATTTACTAAAAGTGTACGTATATAGCAAGGAATTAAAAGAAGGCACATGTGCTGTGTGTCTGAGTGAATTTGTGGAAGGCGAAGAAGTGAGAATCCTGCCAGAATGTGCACACACATTTCATGTGCCTTGTGTTGATATGTGGCTATATTCACATTCTAATTGCCCTCTATGCCGCACTTGTACTACGCCACGAAAGGCACCTATGGTGATCTCATTGCCGAATTCTGGTGAACTTCCGCCTTTTGTAGAAGAATCTGTGCCGAGTTCTGGTGAAATTCCGACGCCATCGGAATCATTTCCGCGTTCAGTAGGACTTTTGTTCCCTGTGCGAAATTCCTTTGTTGCATTCTGATGGCTAATCGTACAGCGTAGCTAATTATTACTGTGTATAGAATATGTAATTTAAAGTTGAAAATTCTCTTTGTAGCTAAGGTAGAATCAGCCTGTAAAAAACACACTATGTAATTAAGTTTATAATTTAAAATTTTAAAAATCTATTCGATAAAAAGGGATGTAAAATTAATTGCAGTTCTAATTGCTGGATTACCTAAAGAAAAATCTTGCGTTACAGCCTATACTCATTCAAATTGATGATGGAAGACAAACATATTTATACAAGAAATCTGACAGAGATTCAATAAAATCTAGTCAGACATCATTAAAACACTCATTTGGAAAGAAAACAGCAACGAAAATGTGTAAAATTGCAAAACTAGCACTGCCACATTTAGTATGTATGTACATAAAATTTTTGGCCCATCATTCTCCATAAGATGGATTTCATCAGTATCACCATAAAAAAGTGTACAAAGAAGCAACCTTGACACCATGCTTCATTTTTTGTTTTAGAATCTGAGAAAAAATTGCAAATCTATACTACAACCCTAGTAAGAACATGAGTTATCAGTGTCTCATTGTGATCGTACCGTTTTCACACTTCACATTGATAATTGATCGACCAAAATTGCATTCAACCAATCAAGCTTGTATACGAATTTTGCTCATTACGTTGAGTGCATCGAGAAACAACAAAGCAGAGTTGATTTATGTACTGCCATCGACCATGGAATGCTTGAAGCTGATGACTTCAAATATACAAATTTTTTGTATAGTCCCGTTTTATGATTCTTTCGATGGCAAAATATTCTTCATAAATTAAAAAGGGACTTGGAATTTTCCGAAGTTTAAAACAGTTCTCTTGAATCCTGATAAACTCCTTTATCCTATGATGATTAACACACAATATATCAGTTTGAATCGAGAATTGAGAAAACTATAGAAGCAATTATTGCAAATAAAATCACCAACTAGCTATTCTTAGTACAGTCAAGTCTTCCTTAACCTAGAATTCCAAACTGAACAAGAGAATTCCGAACCACCAATTATTCATTTGCAATTCCCTTACCTGCTTGCCATACTTACCACTATGGTTGACAGACAAACTAGAAAAATATAATGGAATACTGTATTATAATATTATTAAGGGAACCAACAAATTACTCTACAGATTTTGTAGCAGACTAGCAGTAATAATTCTCCTTGAATCTTGTTCTAGCTTCAATTAATGAACAACAAACAAAATCTCCCGACAAAACCCTTAATAAACTTCCCACACAAATGAAGAGGATCAAATCCTCATTTCGTATACAAAATGCCTAATCCAAGTCATTAACCTTCAAATTGAAGAGAAAATGATTGACAAAAAAAGTCATTTCAGTCGGTTATATTTCCATACAAAAGAAAGTTATATAGATGCGGTAAAATGTTTTTATTTAAAAATTTGGCGTTAACTCCGAATTCGGTTGCCTGATGTGTCTACCAAAAAAACTACATAGAATACGGTAAAAAAATCGTCAAAAATGTACCATAAAGAAGGGACGAAACTAGAAACACGGGATTGAAAGATTAAAATTCCATGTAATTTCTTCTTCTAATTCTATTTGGGGCTGGAATTCTTATAAACCGATTTGATATAACGGAAAAAAATGACCAACCAAAATTATACATAGTGTAAACCTATTATTTTTATAATATATGGGCCATGACATCCGACTGCCCCAACATAGTTCCTTACCTGCCATCAATCATCAAGCTATGACATTTTGAAGGGGTAGATCTGACGTTTTATTGCAAAAGCTAGATAACTCATGGGAGTTCATTGAAAAATGTAAAAGTAGATGAGGGTTTATATGCAAACCATCAATAGTATATGGGGCTATTTGCATTTTAACCCTTGTTACAAATTTACAACAAAACATCAAAGTACATCCTTAACTAACTCTCCCTGAATCTAGTTCTAGCTCCAAACTGAACTGAAGAAAAAAAAAACAATCAAAAACAAAATCCTTTCAAAAACACATAAAAATGAAGAGAACCCAAATGAGAATTTCATCATACCCAAAACATCTAACAATCCCAATAATCCTAACACTCACCATACTCTTTCTCTACCTCCTCCTCCACTCCTCTACAAAACCGGACTCGAGCACCGCTTCCCCCCTCCCATCCCATCCCCGCTTCGCCTACTTCATCTCAGGCTCACGATCCGACGGTCCACGTATAACCCGTCTTCTTAAATCCGCTTACCACCCGCTAAACACCTACTTGCTCCACCTTGATCTCGGTGCTGGCGACGATGAGAGGGTTGAGTTGGCTAAAATGGTGAGAGCCGAGGCGGTTTTTAGAAGGTTTGGGAATGTGATGGTTTTGGGGAAAGCGGATTTGGTCACGAATAGAGGGCCCACGATGGTTGCGTGTACTTTGCATGCGGTGGCGGTGTTGATGAAAAAGGCCGAGTGGGATTGGTTTGTTAACTTAAGCGCCGCTGATTATCCGTTGGTCCCGCAAGATGGTGAGTTTTTTTTTTTTAATTTTGTATGAATTTTGTTTAGGCTATGAGCAGTGAAGGAAGACAGTCATGATTTTGATAGAAATTGATGAAAGATTAATAGCTTTCCTGTGTATTTTGATTATAATCACTATAACTTAGCTTTCCTGTGTATTTTGATAGAAATTGATGAAAGATTAATAGCTTTCATGTGTACTTTGAAGGCGGAGAGGGATTGGTTTGTGAATTTCGGCTCCACGGATTATCCCATAATGCCCCAGGATGGTAGATTTATTTTAATAAGTATGCTTTTTGATCATTTTTTGTTGTTTAGGCTATGCGCTTGTTTGATCATGCAAAATCTTTGCAACTTTTTGATCAATTTTTGTTGTTTAGGCTATGAGCTTGTTTGATCATTAAAGGGGTGGTTTCGAGGCGAAAAAACTAGAAAACCCTCTGTTTATGCTGATAAAGCTTATGCCTTTTACTAATTTAGCAAAGTTTTTACATAAATCTTTTAGCTAAAATTCCCTATTTAGAAAAATGCTCTAGCTACAAATTTAAGTGTTGCTAATTATCCGTTGGTTCCGAGGACGGTAAGGTTTTTTTTTATGTTTAATTTTCTATGTATGGAATTTGGTCGAGTTTCGTTGTTTAGGCTATCTGTAGGTGGAGACAGTTGAGCTTTATAGCCTTTCCTATTTGGATAACAATTGACAAAAAAAATCTCCCCATGCAAGCTTCATGGTTGCATTCTGGCTATGATATTGTTTGATCACTGTTTTTAAAAAGCTCGCTTCGAAGCGAAAATACTGTCCGTTTTCCTTCTTTTTAGGCTGATAACGATCACGTATTTTACTATTTTAGCGAAGCTTTTACAAAAATGCTTTAGCTACAATTTTCGATATTTAGTAGAATTCTATAGCTATTATTCTTGCAAAATTGCTTAAGTTCGATTTTGATTGATTTTTGTTGTTTAGGCTATGAGCATGTCTGATCACTTTTTCAAAAAGTTCGTCTCCAAGCAAAAAAGGTGAAAAAAAGCTTTTTGGGAACTTTTCGCCAGTTAAGCTTACCCTTTTTATGCTTTTAGTGAAGCTCTTGCAATAGCGCTTAGCTACGATTTCGCTATTTATAACATTGTGAATGTGATTGATTTATAAGACTTAAGCTCCAGGTTTTTGTTTATTATTTGTGTAAGGTTACATCCAAGGGGCGCAAAGGAAAATAAACGAAGAAAGGACGAAGTACAGATAGAGAGAGAGAGATTGTGAGTGAGCTCTAGACAAACCTAAGTATACCAGCAACTTGTAATTGCTTAAGTAGCCGGTGTAATTATTTAAACTAGACCCTATTTTGTTTGCTTAAGCTCGAACTAGCATAACAAGTCAAAGTTGTTTGCTTAAGTTCTACAGCTAAACAAGCCTTGATGTAAGGAGTCTTTTCTTGGAAAGAAAATTCTATCAATTTTATATTTCCCCTCATTTTCTTGGTGGTTGGCGGAAAATTATCTTCAAAATAATATCACTTATACTGAATGTTTTAATTCCAGGCAATTACTTGAAGGGAAAATCTGGTTATCCCAGTAATTATCAATTCGAGATATTAAAGTTTTGAAATTATCCTGAGCCCGCCTTGTTATTTCCTCTATTTTCTGATATTCCATATCTATTTATTGTCCATCATCCTGTATCCATATCATGCTACATACATTTTGGATACTAAATGTACGATACTACTTTTATACAGACTCAATATTGTAGTAGTACATGGATAGAACTTGGGGTACATACTTGACTTATAGAGAGTCTAACACGATTTAAACTGAAGATGTAGCGACTCCTTTATGACCTTAATGTTATAAGCTACATACACTTCACATGTACCACTGTACCGGGCTTTTGTAAGTTGAGCATATGTCTGCAACACATACGCTTCAAACAATGTAAAAATAACTTTGTTTTAGAATTTTGTGGCATGTAGCAAAGAGCTGATCATATTTTGTAAGATGTGTGGAAATTACTGCTCTCTTTGAGCTTTTGCTTTACATCCAGCTCCTAGTCAGATGGAATCTGATTGATTGCTGCATGAATTATCTCTTAGGTATTTAGAGATTACCTCAAATGTTCTATAGACTGTATTTCTACATTTTTCTGATAACCGTGGATAAGTGTCATCTATAAAATTATGCCAGTAAATCGACACAGTTAACTGAGGGGGCTTTTTTTGACATCCTTCAGTTAGGATTTTGTGATGTTTCGGTGATAATTGGTAATCTGTTGTATAAGAGGCTTTACCTTCGCCTGAAACTGACGATAGTGGCTGTAATACCGATCTGGTGTGCAGTTAATCATTGCCCTCTAGATTGTTCTGAATTCTGTCTGACTATTTCTTTACTGGACACACGTGGCTTTAAATTGTTTTCTCACCTTATTTCTGGAAGCTAGTTATCTTCACTGTTGCCTATAAGGTTTATTTTGATTATTTGATGGGTCAAGTTTAGGATAGGGGTCTTTTCTAATATCTATTATAGTTCTATGGTTTTTTAACTTCATTCGGTATCTTTTGTTTCAGATCTCCTCCACATATTTTCTTACCTGCCCCGGGATCTGAACTTCATCGAGCATACAAGCAATATTGGCTGGAAAGAGTGAGCACCTAAATTCTTTAAATTTTTTGTGTTCTCTTGCGCCTGAGTTAAGGGTCTTTTCTTCTTGATAAGCTTATGCAGAAATTTAGCTTAAAAGTAAATTGTAAAATCTCAATGCTTTGTATGCAGATTTCAAAGAGCAAGGCCAATCATTATAGATCCAGCCTTGTACCATGCCAAAAAAACTGCGGTATATTGGGCAAAAGAGAAAAGGAGTATGCCTGCCGCTTTCAAGTTATTTACAGGCATAGTCTTAATCATCGGCTGCTAACAGAAATTATTAGATCATCTCTTATATAAAGTACTTGATAACCCTTTGACTATATCGCTCATTGTAAGCTTCATATGGTCCTAGATTGGTCTCAATACAGTAGCTGTCTCCTAATGCTTATATTATAAACCATGTATATTGTATCTCTTATTTCTCGTATTTATTCCGTAGAAATTTCCCTCTGCAGGATCCGAGTGGGTTGTACTATCAAGATCATTTCTGGAGTTTTCTGTTTGGGGATGGGACAATCTCCCCCGAACTCTTCTCATGTACTACACAAATTTCCTCTCATCACACGAGGGATATTTCCATACTGTTATATGTAACCACAAAGACTATCAGAACACCACCGCAAACCACGACTTGAGATTCACAAAAATTAGTGAACCTCCAAATGAGGTCCCACTCAATCTGACAATGGAAAATTTTAAGGACATGATTGAAAGTGGTGCCCCTTTTGCCCGTGAATTTGCGGAGGGTGATCCTGTTCTGGACAAGATTGATAAGGAGATTTTGAGGAGAAAAGATGGGGGATTTACGCCTGGGGGTTGGTGTGTGGGGAAATCACGTGCAAAAAAAGATCCGTGTTTGGTCTATGGAAGTCCATATGTAGTTAAGCCTTCTGTAAATTCGAAAAGGCTCGAGAAACTAATCCTGCAGCTTCTTGATTCTAAAAATTTCAGGTCAAAACAATGCAGATAGTGATTTTATGTTACCTCTGCCTGGATCTTTAACATGTGAACCAAATTGTGTACGTAGGTTATTTATAGCACGTGTCTGTAGGCTGTATGTATACACAATTGTGAAACGGCAAGGACGAATTAGTAACGTCTGTGGCGAGCATGAACAATGGCTAGTTTTTATTTTCCTCACCAGCTCAGTTTTAGGAAATTAAAAATACCCCAAAAAGGCTGGGTTTTCTCCCCTTTATATCTGCTAGCAGTTTAAATTATTGTCCCCTCTCAATTCTGGAAAATATAAGTAAAACTCCATTTGGCACATTTTTGTTTTTCACGCCTTTCATTTCTAAAACTCCATTTCGCACATTTTTGTTTTTCACGCCTTTCATTTCTGGAAATATACTTCAATACTCCATAGAGGAATGTTTTTTTTTATTTGTTTTATCACCCTTTTCATTTTCGGAAATGTATTTTATAAGAAAAAATAACAGAGTTGAGGATTTGAGAGGAAATTACATGCTTACAAAACATTGTAGAAAATAAATACTATTAATGTGAAGTTCTTCATTCAACCAATTTCAAATTCATGTTTGCACGCTTATCTGTATATGTGGCTCATTCTCTCTTTTCATTACTACATCCAAAACGAACATTTTATTTCTTAAAGTTACATGCCCTGTATATATGGGCTAGAGTTTTATAAGAAAAACTCAACAGCCGCTCAACCGGTGAGTGTATAGTTACAAAATTGATTGTAACCCGAACCACCATAGTAAATAGTTCCTGCATTTCCAAAAGTGACATCGTAACATTGGGAATCTTCAGCAACTGTCTGAAGATTAGTCTGCGGTTCCAAAACGTAATCCTTGTTGAAGACGTGGAGGTCACGTATATAAGCTGCATTAGGGTTCAACTCTTCCGTGAAATTCTTTTTTGAGTATATACCATTTCCCATTTGAGTGGTGGTGTGGTGGTTATTACTCACACTATTCAGTACCTCTCCTCCCCACTCTACTGCCTTTGCGTTATCGTGCAATAGTGGTACGATAGACGCGGGCCAATAACCTAATAAAACTCCTTGAAACTTGAAATTCCAGTTCCCTGTCTCACGACTCTATTAATGAAAATTTCAACAAGCGCTTAGTATCTGGTTGTCAGACTCAAAATAGTTACGGTAAGAAATCAAGTAAACATTACATTGATAAAAAAAACACCAACACTTTGTAGAGTGAATGCGTATAATTCAATTTTCAAAACATAATTAATTGTGAAAGCACGGCAAAAAAATAGTTAAATGTATTTTTTTTTTGTAAGAACATTGTTGTACCTTATAGATAGCAAAATTCGATTCCAACACTGAACCATTATCTGTAGAAGTAGGTTTTATTGGAACTCCAATAGCAATCTTAGGATCTAATTGTACAAACCCAGGGCAATCGAGATCAAAGCACCCATCCCCTTGAAAGTTGTCAGTCTGGGAAACCATTGACAAGTAATTAAGGAAACACGTTAATTGACCATAAATTTCAAGAGATATCATGGGAATAGTTCGATGTTCATAACGCGTCATCAATTGCAATGATAATAAGATTAATTAAGGTACGAAAAGGAAAGAAATTCCCCAGCAAAGTTAGGTAATCTGTTATTTCCCTTGGAGTTATACATGCCGAATACAAATACAAGTCATCAGGGGTGATTATAGAGAGACTATCCTGGTGCATGTTATCAGTTAATCTGGATACGCCTAACACTTCTAGTCTTCTTCCGATGTTTTAATTGGCCAATTTTATCTAGCTATCATAAAAACTATTAGAAATTTCCTACAAATTGTTATTTTCAATCACACAAGGTTTTCCTATGCAAGAATTAGTGTGGAGTTCGATTTAACTGTTTAAGGTAAAGAAAACTCATATCTGGATAGAGCAGTCATAAATCAGACAATGGGTTTTGGCAAACTATTGTTCATGAAAGGTTCCTAAAATATTGTCAGATCTTTATAGCAAAAATGTATTTGTGTTTCTTCTGGTATCGTGTGGTAATAGTTATAGTTTTATCATTTATGTGTTAGAAGGCATATAGATTTGCTTTGTTTCTTTTTCTAGCCTCAATGTTTTGTTTTCGATTCTGGTTTTATGATCGACAGCTATATATGACTTGTAATGAAATAATAAGAAATACAAAATCTGAATTTTTGTACTCCAAGTCAACTTATAGACAAAGGTTGTAAGCAATGACTTAGAAATTTAATGAAGAAACTAAACAGCCTAAACTGGGCAGAAATTTCATAAGTTGTGACTATAGTAATCGATAAACTAACCGCCCAATATATGAAAAGCCTTGATTGCGAGTCCTGATATCTTTTGGGATAAACCTAGACAACATAAAGAAAAAACAATCCGATCGTTAATGAAATGAAATCAGCTAATAACTAATAATAAAATCCAATGGGAAAGTTAATGATTGATACATACTTCCAACTTAATTATCAAAAATCTCAATTTGTATTTTTTGTTTAAAATCTGGTAGACATCAACGCAGCATTAGTGAACATCAAAATTGAAAACAAAGAATAGAAACGAGTAGCCTAATTACCAATCTACGATGCCTTTTCTTTATGGTGGACAAAATGCGCAAAAAGGATGTTAGGTTATGATATTAATTGTTAACTAGTATTATAAATTCATTTAGAAAATAGAAATTTGATAGTAATATGTAAGTAGACACATGAACTTTCAGTATCAGCCAACCTAAGCCATAGTTAACACTAAATCTTCTGAAAATTTCATATATTGGTGACAACGAAGAGATAACTTACTATCCATCCAGCTTCTAAAGTGGTAAAATTTCCAAAACAGTGTTCCCCGGCTTCAAGCATAGCATGAGCCAAACTATATTCACCAGCTTCGACTTTAGGATTCCAGAGACTAATAGATACATCCGCTCCTTGGTAAACGGCGTCATTATTGGGCGTCGTTATAACAAACGCATACTGAAATAAGAAAACTAGACTTTTTTGAAATTTTAAACAAATAGATAATATGTATGGGGTTAACTTTAAAGTAGGTAAACTTGTAATACTCCCTCCGTTATCATTAATTGCAATAGAAAGTTACAAATATAGCATTACTTTAAATTAAATAATTATTATTGTCAATTTTTGTAATGCATTGATTGTAATATTCGAGAATATTATAGTATTTTCACCGTTTTTTTATTGATAAATTAAAAAAGTGGACACTTGTTTTATGACAAATAAATATGAAATAACGGACATTTATTCAGAGACGAGGGACGAAAGGAGTATATAATATCAGAGTTTAGGAATGACTGAATCCAATTATATGTAAATCTTTATAGCTATAGCCAAATTGGTGAGAAAAGGTAGATAATTATACGAATTTTTCTAGTCTAAGTATCAAAATTACAATAAACATCTTCCTTCCAAACATCGATGAGGAAACAAAGTACATGTCTGCTTAATTTCTTTCGAAAAAGAACATGAAAAAGGCTTAATATTTGATGATCATACCTCTACTACAGAACCTTTTTTATGTACGGCATCGTCTCTTGTCCTTCTTATGGGAACGGACCCATTTGGACAATCTCCATACTTGTGCCAAGTTTGATACACCTCTGGATATTTCTTATCATTCTTTTTTAGCTCAGGATCTACCTGATGTTTTTGCCACGAAAACAAAAATTAGGACTAATTCTTCAAGAAAACTACAACAGTACTCTTGCACTTTTGTAACTTAAAAGTTGTGCTATAAGAGAATATGAAATATGGACGGCAAAGAGGAAGAAAAGTTGATGAAAAAAGAACAATGATGTCTTGTTTTTGTGTGTGTTTTTATCTTAATAACAATGTAAAGGCAGAATGCCAAAACCTCTTTCGGAAGGATATGGTATATCCTTTATCCTTTAGAACGTTGCCATCATCGGTAACAGTAAGTAAACAGGTTGCACATAATGTAAGGATATTTTCTGTTGGAGGAATTTATTAAAGAATTCCATATTAACGGAGGTGATGAAGGCCTCTTTTTTAAACTCTTATTACCAAACAATTTTCTGTCCCTTTGATTCAGCAATATTTTAAAAATAAAAATATCATAATTGTTTCAAACTGAATGATTTTTGAAGCACATATTATAAAAAATAAAAAAAAATTGGTAAGGATAAGTCTGACCTTCTATTATTATTTTTTTGCTTAATCTTTATTTGTTTGTAAAAAATTTATGCACGACTTGTACTTAATTGATGGAGTGAGTTAGCTGCTAGACCACACCTATGATACTCCTATAAGCCGCCAAAAGGTAAAAATATATATACTAGCTATATTTTTTTGAGTTTTAATTTCACTAAATTCTAGCTCCGCCCCTGTAAATATGTGTGGATAAATTTTAGATGGGTTTTATAGCAGATGATGAGATGAGTTGCATTGATGCGTGTATTTATATATATATATACTAGTAATCGTCCACCACGCGTTGCGTGTGCGGCGCGTAATACAATAAAAATATAGAAAATAAGTATAGTTATGATATAAATATGTTGATAATATAAAAAAAATATATTTTAAGATTTAAAAGAATGTTTGGTTGTTAAAGAGTGATAAATAGTTTTATTAGTTTTTACTTTTTATATTTTTATTAGATTATAGTATCATTGTAATTAATATAAATGTGTTGTTGTATTTTTGAAAAAAAGTGGCTAAATTGAACAGTCTCATTTGACTTTGTTTGGTTATATATATATATATATATATATCTTCAATTGAGTTGTCTGTATTCTGTACTCATGAAATAAGTATGTGACCCGTAAAGAAATGGCTTATTTCTAAATTATGTCATTTACCATTATTTGATCTTCATCACTTTTATAATCTCATCCCCATTTACAAAGCCAAACGTTGCATTTATAGGCCTCACTACATAAATAGTCCAATCCCAGATTTATAGTAACGTCATCAAAGTAGGCTTAGTATTGTTATTATCCATTTAGGTCATGCTACATTCGTAGCAATTATAAAATTTATACTATCAGCTAATTAGACTAGAATTTCAGATTTGTTTCTGACATCACCAATGTGATCATTCTTGGTACACGAGTATTGAGCATTAATAGGCCCACCGAATACACACAATTCTTAGATATTGTTTTACGTTTACGAAATAACAATTAATAAATAATAACATGATTAAAAATAATAAACAAACAAACAGTTTAATCTATTATTAATTCAGAATGGATACTGAAAATTACAGATTACAAACTGTTGGATTAACTAGTAATTAATGCAAACTGTTTGTCAGATTATTATTAATTAATATTCTGACGACGGACTGAATTGTAATAAACAAAAACTTTCGGACTGAAAAATATAAACTTAACAGCCGAACTGTTCTGATTGAAAATTAAATTACATGACTGAAATGAAACTATTCTAATTACATAATTAAATTACAGAAAAGAAACAGTACTTTAAAGAAAATACAGAAAGGTAAAAACAGAATTGAAATATTACAGTTAAGGACAAAAATTTAAATACTAAAATTTGCCCAACCATCTTAAGATTTCTGATTGCGTTGGCGTTTCGATCCCAATGTACAACGTCTCGGATGACTCATCGGAAACTGGCGACGGGTTAAGGTCGAGTTGTTGTTGGGTGGTTCTCTCTTTCTAAAATGTTATGGAAAATTATCCAGTATTTGTTTCAGATTGTAAAAGTGTGTGTAGAGAGTGGGGGAGGCCCGAGACTGATACCGAGCAAGCGCGTGTGTGGTGCTCTTGTCTACATACACATATGAGGCTACACACTATTACCACTCTCAAGTGCTGGATATGTATATAAACCATTCAAAATAGTTTTTTCTCTTTGATGTGGAATAAACATTTTTGTGGATTTACCACCCATTTGTTTTCCCACTCTCTTCCTAAATTCCAGCTTTTCCTCTCTGGTCCAACTTCGGACCCAATTTTCATTCAGACTCATTCACCGAATAGGTTATGCGATATACCGTTTCGAAACTCGTCACACGAGCTACTCAAACCATTTGAGTACAGTGTCTAAAATTTAGATTATTCGCATGAAATTTGGCCAAACTTTTGGACTCGTGATCAATTCGGATAACCCATGAAAACATGAATATTGAGCATTGATAGAGCCCACCGAATACACACAGTGTTAGACAGATCCGTAAGTTAACTTTTGGATGAAATCCGTTAATACACACGAGCTACTCAAACTATTTGAGTACAGCGTCTAAATTTTAGATTATTAGCATGAAATTTGGCCAAAATTTTAGACTCGTGATCAATTCGGATAACCTATGAAAACATGAATATTGAGCATTGATAGAGCCCACCGAATACACACAGTGTTAGACAGATCCGTATGTTAACTTTTGGATGAAATCCGTTAATACAAGGGATTTCTTCTTATACCACCTCAACTCTTATGTTACATTTATAGTACAAACGGTTTTTTTAATACGACAAAAAATCTGTCTTACTAGGATTGTTCTTAGTTTCACAAAACTCACAACTCAAAGAGATTAATACTCCCAATACTCGAATGTAACCTTATTTAGAATTGTTAAAGAGAAACCTGTAAATCTTTGATATGTGCATGGTCAAATGCAGGTTGCTCTTGAACGATGACGCAGTCAATCACATCACCATCTTCAGGCACCTGTAAAAAAACTAAACTGTTTAAATTGAAAACGCAACTGTGCAGTTCTCCGAAGATACAAGAAAAAGGTTCCATATACCTCGATGCTCTTGACAGTTCCACTCGGTTTGGGTCTGAAGTTATTGTCATTGAAAACTTGTCTTCCATCAACAGAAACATGGCTTATTGTATGCAAGAAAGCTACTAACAAGCATATCCTCCATGAAAATAGAGCTCTGTTGTGACTACCCATTCCTTTTGAAGTATTTCTTTTTCTATACCTTGAATAATTATTTTACTCTAGTTTTTTTTAATAATGGACTCAAGTTATGTTCTTCAAAGGAGAACCCTTCTTGTATACTGATCAGTCTATGTCAGATTCATTTAAATCAATGTATATTTCACAAAAGTAAACGTAACATTCAATAGGAATTTCCTCACCTTCCTTCCAAAACACTAATATTTGATTCTAAAAGATAAAACAATTACTCCATACTTTTCATAGTATGTTTCTGGAAAGAAAAATATATGGGAATTAAATAAATTTCAGATGATCACATAGTAAAAACATATTGCTAACAAATCAGTGTGAAAGGAAAACAACAATTAAATATTGGTTAGTAAATGGCCAAGGAAAACTCAAATTTGTTTCATATCTTGTATAGTCAAATGAATAAATTTATTGTTGCTCACTTGTTTTAAATGAAAAACTTGTGGAGATATGCTAAAGGAAAAACGGGCCTACTATGGAGGGCCGAATACTATATAACCCGAATGTACCCAGAATTTAATGTGTAGTAATTTATTAAGCTTAAAATTGAAGGTGTCAAATTTTTTACTTGATATCCCAATTCCAAAAAGTCCTCCACTTTCAATAATGTGTTTTTCTCCTCCAAATTTGTTTCCATTTTCCATCAACTCAATTCTCTCCTTACATTTTACTTCAATCTTAACCCCAACTTTCATAAATAATCTGACTACCCAAACAAACCCTAAAATAATAAAATAGAATCTGAATACGCGAACAAATTCCTAGTAAAAAGAAGAACAAGATTGCGTAGTCTTTTAAACCGTATGCGATTTGTATCGACAGTTTAGGATGTGAAATGGCATGGTTTTACTGTAATTAATTTGTATTTAATCTCCACATCAACTCATGAAGAGTCAAATCGACGATGAATACGAATTGGATGATGACCGGTGTGTCCTAGGTAGGGATTAATGTGTAAAACATTGAAACTATAAGGTTTAATCATCTAAAGAGTTTTGAGTGGTTGCACCGCTCGCACTACAATAAAAAGTTCATTTAGCATCATAAAACTTTTTGAGTTATAAATAAATATAACTAGAGATTATTAAAAATAAAATAAAATAATACAATCATTTATTAAGAAAACAAGATAGTGTTAGGCTAACTATAAAAAATGTGGATCAAGATCCTTAAATAAGAATGACAGATGCATCAGTTGTAACTTAATTGTATTTTGGTTTTGAAGTTAAATAGTTATTTATGTTTTAATCCTTTATTTTTGGTAACACATTCTCATCCTCTTCTTCTTTCCACTGCACTTTTTTTTTTCTCGTCATTTTCTCAAGTCTCAAAGTAGTATGAATTGAGAAAATCACTAAGTTTTATTTTTCTGGTCTGGACCATATACTTAAAATGCACATGAAGTTTAGATGGTAGAACACAGTTTATCATACTTTCAGTTTTTTTAAAAGCAAATGGATTTGATTTATGATGTCCAGAAAATAAATGATTCCAAAGTTTTTAACTAAATTCAATCTTAACTATCAAACAATATGTAGTAGATACAAAATTCAATTCTAAATTAGGTGTTTAAAATTAAAGATAAAAGAAAGGAGAGGAGTGAGATATAATTAATATAGAAATAAGAGTAATAAGACAATGATACTACTTATTCCAATTTTAAATTTAAACGACGTAGTTATGGGTGAACTCACACATGTTATTCTTATTAATAATCCCATATCTCGTTACTATAGTTTTGACGACCAAATATGTATAGTTATCACATGAAATTTAAGACCCATATATGAAGGGTTAAATCTGTCATTCGTACTAAAACGCTTTTGGCGACAACATATACTCTTTTGAGTTTTGATTAATAACCCATAGGAGTAAATTTGAGTAGGTGATCAAGAACCTAACAAATCCAATTTAAATTCCTTTTAGCAAAAAACAACAACGATTTACCATACATTTTCAGAAAATAATCAATCAAGCAAGCATCGACATATACAATATTGTACATTAATCTATTAGGAAAGTGGATAAAACTACTCAATATATAATAAATATGACAATCATATGCATCTCTCATAAAAATAGATAAACCGTTTCACCCCTAATCTAGTGTATCACACCCTATTTACATGACAAACAAAAAAATCGAATAAATAGCAAAAGGGAGGGTAATCTTTGAAGTCCCATTCCTATTTTATTATCAAGTAAGTATCATCTATCGTGCTTATTTATCTGTCTATACTGAGGATCGCCAAATTTCTCCTTCGAACGAAAGAATTATGACTGATATATCGTCGTGGTATCTTCTCCGGTCTCCTTGTGGTATATCAAGCAATTCATGAAAATCCATTCCTGCAAAAGTTGCCAACCAAGTTTGTTAATATAGTTCCTCTCTATTATAAACACAATTATCAATTGATTTTATTGAAAATAAGTACATAATGGAATTTAACATACCGGCTTTTTTAGCAGCACGGAACAATACTTCTTCGATGAGGTGTTGAGCAGGGTCCCCCTCGGGAAATTGAGAAACAAAATTTTCGATTTCTAAAATAGCTTCTTCATTTGTGAAATACTGATATAGTCCATCTGAAGATAGTAGCAAAAACTTATCCTTTTGGCCAAGTCTATGGTGGTGAAGAGATGGGATACAATTGATATAAGGAGAGCTCCCAATATAATCAATTTGGAACATCTCTAATAGTGCTTTGTTCCATTTGGGCTGAAAAAATGGAGGAACAAGAATTAACAACTTAGAAAGAAAGAAATTTATTTCAATATGTCCCAAAAATTAATATGAAACCAACATAAAAAAGCAATTGTGAGAACATAAGAACCATCCACTGCTGTAGTGAAGGAAGAATAGGAAGGATCATGTGAATGTGGTTTTAAAACTAAGCATCTTTTTTAAAACTTGCTTCTCAAAATTAAGTAAATAACTCAGTTTCTGTAACTTGTAAACAGTGCTTCCTTTGGCTCCAAGAATAGTTTTATAGTGGCGCAAATAGAAAACATATTATTTTTGAAAATACAACATTTTATCAAACAAAAATTGAAAAACAAACAAAAGCCGCACATATTACTAATTAATGATCCCTGAGTTTTTTTAGGCCATAATATTATTACCTGTTTAAGAAATCCAGCTCCAAAAGCTCTAGTAACCTTTAAAGAGCCTTTCACCCTATCATTTGCTATTGCACAATCATCATCTTGATGTTCTTTCCTAATTCTCCTTGCTTCCTAAAATATAAAACAAAAAAATATTAGTGAAAAAAAATATGAACAACTATAATGGAGTAGTATTAAATTAGAGGTAATAGTCAGTGCTAAAAGTTAATTACACAAAGGTCCATACGGTTTAATTTAATATTCTATTTGGTCTTTATAGTTCCAAATGGAACATAATTAGCCCCTAAAACACTTGACAGAATAATAACACACCTTTTGAACTGATGTGCTATGGTCCTCGGTTAACTGAACAGAAGTCAACTTTGGCGTATTCTCAAATTCATCCTCATAGTTTCCAATAATTGCTCTACTATCCCCAACATTCATCAAGTAAACATTTTCCCCCTTCATGACCATCACCAAAACACAAGACCCCATCAGACAAAGCTCTGGATTCTCCATCAGCATAAGATCAGCTATCTCCAAATAAGACTCTTCTGTCTTCCTCAACCCTTCGGAGAGTGCGTTTAGCACGTCTCGGTGCTTAATCGCCACCTCATCATCAAAATCCAACCTTTTCCGCCTCTTTCGTGAAAAGTCTTCCGTTTCTAAATTGAATTCGGGGTTTGCATTTAACAACCCTTTGAGCTCTTTATGCACATTAGAGTAAAGATTACTTAGCAAAAAATCAGTAGCATCGGGGCCATTGAAACCGTCGTAAATTCCAACAAATACCCAACCGTTCTCTTCAGATATCACCATATGAACCCGATCCTCACCGGCCTTTCCATGTGCCCACTCAACATTACTTGTCCCCTCCAACTCATCGTCAAACTCCTCATACAAGCTCTCTATTTCCCTTATTTTCTCTGATACCCTATTCGACTTTTTCACCAATTTCCTAATTTTCTTCATCAAGTTCCATTTTTTCGAGACGGGCTTGTATCGAAATTGTTCCTCTAAAGGATCCGAGACAAAACTCCTTTCAATAGGTCCCGATAAGAACCCTCTCTCTATAGGTCCCGACCCAAGAGAAGTGCTGACCATAGGGGCTGAATAATACGACCTTGTCCTGTTTTGAGGGATGGGTTGTAAAGGTATCGAAGAAAAGGAGTTGGAGCTCTTAAAAGAGGCGGGCTTAGGAACTATAACGACGTTGTTTTGTGGGCAAAGGTCGATGGAAAGAGGAGTTGAGGTGTTGGCACTAAGTGAGGCACCGGAAATAGATTTAAAGGCGGAAGTTCCGCCAAAATAGCAGAAAGAATGACCGAAGCCTTCGTCGGAGAGGTAGAGAGAGAGTTGGTTATGGTGGCAGGACATCCTGCCCGGGTCTCTCGCAAAGCAAATGTTCAGTTTCCCGACTCCGTTTCCCATTTTCAATTTTTTTTTTTATAAAATTTGAAAAATCAAGTAATAAGCAGGGGAAAGGCAGGGGAGAAGATATTATTAAGTATGAAATTATGAATTATGTATGTATGAGAGTTAGAGACAGGGGAGATAGTTGACTTGGGAGGGGTTGATATTTGATAGTTTATACTATAGGGGGATTGGATTATTTAAGTTTTAATGATTATCAAAAAGGAATACAAGTTTTGAGTTTTTGTGAATATTTGAATCTTTATTTTATTTTAGTGGATGGTTTTAGTTGGTTGACTTTATGTAAATTTGCTTATTCTTCGGCAGCTAGAAGCTTTGGATTTTACTTTTGATTTTTTTATTGACCAAGTGGAAGGTTGACTTTGGCATACCGTGTGGGATTCGGATATTGTTTAGTTGTATTTTTTTTAAAATATTCCATATATTATGCACATTATTTCATATTGATTTGTCATAAAATAAATGTCAATTATTTTATATTGGTTTGTCCCAAAATAAGTGTCAGCATTTTTAATATGATAATTATAATGCAATAAATTTACTCTCTTAGACTTTATTTACTTAACATTTATAACAACAACAATAATTTTTAAGAAAAAAGTTATCCGCATTAACTTTAATTATGATATTTAAAAATATAATATTAATAATTTATGTATTAAAATTTAATATTATTAAAAAGTATCAACGCGGCACATTTCAAAAGAGAAAAAGGAAGTATATTCCTTGCTTTATTTATTGTCCATCTTTGGTAAAATAACCTTCTTAGAAACATATATGTTAGATATTTTTGGGTGTTCAGTCTGTGATGTACCTTTATTCGATATTTGTTTCAATTGATAAACATGATATGAAGAAAGTATAAAAACTTGGTTGCTTTTTTTAGCATAAAACGTTAAGAAAAAAGAATTTGAAACTAAGGAATCAACTTTGGATGGGAAAAAAAAAAGGCAAACTCATGAACAAGAGGATCTATGTGAGAAAGAAAGGAGAAAAGTTACAAATTCAAAATCTTATACAAACAATCAAAATCAATGTAATTTTATTTCAAATTTTACATATATATAGTTAACATTTACTGTACAAAAGAAAAGAGGGTACCATCCTTCTTGACTAAAAAAATAGAGCTCACATCGAAATAATATATCAAACACCAACAAATTAATAAACATATATAGTCTTTATAATTGGAACAGATGGACCAATTTTAAACACATACTCTCCAATTTTGAAAGAGACTTAATTGAATAAATTACTAATTGTAAAACCAAAAAAAGACTCTACAATTACGGGCAAGAGAGGAAGATGACACGAAGGAATAACGAAATCGTGGGTTTGATTCGGTAGGACGCAGTTTACGGATTTGAGATGGAGGGAGAGGCCAGAAAAACTTGTTTTAATGAAAAAGGTTTAGCAAACTAGCAAAGAGTTCAGCTAACGTGGGTATCCAAAATTCTTAGTTTAAATTTAGTTTCTAAAATATTATGATAAAAATATTCATGATGGAAATGAATTTATTCCACAAATAGCAGGTGCCTTAATTTCTACGACGTATTAGTTAACAACCACTTCACACTCACCATATATATATAGCTGTTTTATGACTTTATCGTGTGGCTGTTGAGCTGACTATTACGAGTTTCGCTATTAATTAATTTTTCATAAGTCTGCTTATGCATTGTAGCACTTGTGATATATACTGATGTATGAAATTTAACAAACAGATGTATTATAATTATGTTTGACTTGTAAATTTGTAATTTGAACTAATGATTACATCTTGTATGCGTATGCAATATTAAACGAGCTACTAAAAAAATATAACCATTCAACTTACCCAACCACTCAACGCATGCAATTTTAATACATGCATGTTACCATGTACATTATAACCTACAATCGTCGAATCAACAATTGCATATAATATATACCATACTACATTTGTAAGAGTTATTATTAATTGCATTGTAAAATTACAAATATAGCCATAATTTAAATTAAATAGTTATTATTGTTAATTTTTAAAATGTATTCATTGCAATATTTGAGGATATTATAGTACTTTTATTATTTTAGGAAAACCGACGCTTATTTTGAGAGAGCTAAATATGAAATAATAGACACTTATTTATGGACGGATGAAATATTAACTAGCTATTATATGTCACGAACGTGTGGGAAGCGGGGGATGACAATTGCTCAGCGGCCGACAATTGTGATCTGAACTGTCTATCATTCTTTTAAGCTTAAGATTTAGTTGGGGTTATAAATTAAATGACATCATAAATTTCTATTTCTCTTCATTAACTCCTTAAAAAAAAATTAAAACACTTTTCTCTCTATCTCACTTCATCTTTTCTCCATTGAAGTTTATAAAACGTTGATCTCCATCTAAAATTTATTTCTATGTATCGATTTTATTATTTTAATTTCAAAAGAATATCAAATATCTAAATTTCTTTTATATTTCTCTCAAAAAAACAATCTTTACATACTCATATAATCTTTAATGTTGAAACGCTGTAATATTCGTGAAATTTCTGTTATAAAAATATCAAGTTATTAAGTTGTATGTATGTATATATAATTGTTGTTACCTAGTTCCTCTGCATACTCTTATTTTGCCAATGCCGTTAAATACTGAAACAAATTTAACGAACCTTCGTTTGTCACTTTCTTTTCTTTGATTCTTATCTCACTAAGTAATCTTAAACGTACGTCACGTGTTACGTGTGTGACGCGTAATGCAATAAAAATATAAAAAATAAGTATAGTTATGATATAAACATGTGGTTAATACAAAAGAAAAATATAGTTTAAAATTTAAAAGAATATTTGGTTGTTAAAGAGTTAAATAGTTTTATTAGTTTTTATTTTTTGTATTTTTATGTGAGTATGTTATTATTGTAATTAATATAAAAGTGTATGAGTATTTTTTTTTTAAAATAACTAAATTAGATAGTCTCATTTGATTTTAGTTGGTTTATTATAATATAATGACGTGGCATGTTATAATGTTAACACTGACGTTTGGTAGAAAATAACCTTCCTTTTTAAAAATTTTTAGAAAATAACCTAAATTAATATGTGGCTTTGTATCTATGACATCATAAGTCTCGACAAAGACATCAAACACTTTATGTTAGGGAATTGGGATACCAGAAAAAACATGGGTGGCTGAAGGGTGTAGTAGTGCGACGGTATTGTGTGTCACGATTTCGGTAAACCTCTCACAATCTCATTATTGAACCATGAGTTCAATAATTGATTTTGATTATACGTTTAATTATGTATTAATGATTTTACGATTTCTCTATTTCGATAATATAATGATTTGTCTTTTCCAAAAATAGAAAATGTATATTTCATGACGTCAAAAAGATAGAGTAATCAAATAGGAAGTCAACGGTTCAAGCGGAACCATAATCGGACTTAAAACGAAAAAGTTACGAGCTCTCGAATTATAGCGGGAAAACTGAAAATTGCCAGAAAAACGACCGATCGAAATGGAAAAACGACCCATCATTTTTTGTCCAAAATGTTTCAGTGAGGTCGTCTTAAAAACGACCGGTCGAAATGCAGAAAACGACCGATCGTTTTTCTGCAGAATTCGAAAATAGTTTTTTGACTTTTTGGATAAATGGAAAATTGCTTAAAACCAATGGTTAAACACATAAGCCATCATGCAACGGTCATCTATGGACGTCTTTTTGCTTCTTAAAAACACACCCGAATCACTATCCAAACACAACTATTACGATCCTTCAAGCTCTATTCATCTAAAAACTCTAAATTCTTCATTGTTGAGAAAAAGCTCGAAAAGAGGGAAATTGAAGAGAAAGCGACACAAGCTCAAATCAAGATCAAACATCATCAAATATCACAAATTAGTTTATTTAGAAGCAATCAAATTGTGAGTGTTGTTTTATTTTCGATAAATTTGTAAAGAGCAAATTATAAGCTCATTTGTGAGTGAGTGTTTGGGTAGAACCTTTTAAGCCAAAGTATTGGTTAAAAATTCTAGATTAAACACTTGGGTACTCATAGATTGAGGGGGAGTCGTTGACTTGTAAACGTGTTCGTTTGCACTTGTATCAAGAGTAGGAACCTCGGGTAAAAGGTGAGCGAATCGATTGATTAACTCGGTAGGATTTGTAATATTGGAAAGAAGATTTTAGTGAAATATTCGGTAGCGCGAATACCGAGGAGAGGACGTAGACGAGTTTGCCGAACCTCTATATATCGTGGTGTCAATTTATTTCCCTAATCTTTACTTTACGCCTTCCTTATTATTGCTTATTTTCTTGCTAGCGTTTAGGATTTATAACATTTCATTAACTTTTGTTAAACGATTAAGCTTAGAATTGCGATAGTTGGGTTGTTAGTTGCACTTAATTTTAATTCCGCGAAAAACGCCTAAAAGTTTATTCATCCCTTTTAAGGTTTAGCCGCACGGACCAACACTCATGACGCCGTCAAAAAATAATTATATTTGTATAAAAAAAATATTCATTTAAGTATATGCTAGTAAAAAAAATTATAAAAGGGACAATTATTTTTCAATCAATGATTTTTTTTTGGTTTGAGAGTTAATTTTTGATTATTCTACTATTAAAAATATTTTATTTTGAAATTTTATACTAAAACGACAATTGAAAAAATGCTCCAATATTTTTAGCACCTAATAACAAAAATCTCAGGGATGACTCTGGTTCTTGTAGTTTTGTTTGCAACACTTTTGGTTCTCATAAAATAATAACATATCTTGTAATTAAGTTGATTGGCTAATTATCCGTTTTACAATAGCAGCAAATTGTGATCCGCTAATCAATTATTAGTTCGATTAAAATTCGGGGACGGGGAATAATTTCTTTTAAACTACTGAGACAAAAATAGAGTTTTTTAAAAATTGTAAATAGCATAATTATATATAGGGGAGTATATATGAAACCGTAAAAAACACTCAAATGAACATTTTTTAGTAAAAACGCTCTAAATCAATATTTGATTAATCCAAATCTCCACGGTTTCATGACGGGAACACAAATATGGGTCTTATTATTTTTTCTGAGATGTATAATGACATGTTTTGAATTTTTAAATTTTACCATAATTTCGAAAACATGTCATTATACATCTTCGAAAAAAAAACAAAACACATATTTGTGTTCCCGTCGTGAAACCATGAAGATTTGCATTAACCAAATCTTGATTTGGAGCGTTTTTACGAAAAAGTGTCCAAGTTGATTTATAAGTTGATGTTCATGTAACATTTTCCTTGTATATATAAATATATACAGTCAAATAAATCTGCCCAATTTAGTCATTGTTTTTTCAAAAATACCCTACACCTTTATATTAATTACAATAATATCATGCTCACATAAAAATATAAAAAATAAAAAGTAATAAAACTATTTATCACTTCTTAACAATCAAACATTATTTTAAATCATAAACTATGTTTTTTTTTAGTATCCACATATTTATATCATAACTATACATATTTTCTATATTTTTATTACATTACACGTCGCATACGCAACACCTTAAACACGATTACTATTATATATATATATATAAAAAAAACTTGGACGTGTATATATATATATATATATATAAACTTGGGTAATGAATGAAGCACATAAAACATGTAGATAAAATGTGACATAATAAGTACTAATCTTGGCAAGTAATTTATTTCTTTTCCTGGTTTAGATTATTGTATGAGGTTGGGCTACATATTGTTTGTGCATGATTTGTGCAAATGCTTCATATATTTAGATCACGAACTTCTGCCCCCTTAAATAATGAAAACAATAGTATGAAATTTGTTTTAATTAAATCTTTGAGAAATATGGGCGTATGTCACCCTCTCCGAAATAGTTAAGCCTTTGGTGTGAAAAAAACAAGTTTATCAACTCTGCCAGCAAGTCGTCCAATTTCAGAAGCATCATCAATTTGTGCACATTATTGTAATTACGGGGCTAAATGTGTTCCAATTGGATATATTATTATTGGGAACAAATTAACTACTAGTCTTTTAAATCAATCTACAGAAATCAATTTTTCATACTTATTCGTACTGGTAACTGGTAAGATACTCCTGTTCAACATCTGTATAATAAAATGATGCTTAATTTAGTCTTCGTCTTATTTCAAGGAAGAATTTTTAAAAAATTATTAACTTACCAAAATGTCCCACCCTTCGAATAAGCACACACGCATTACGCATAGTCGCATAGACTTATCTTTGTGTTGAAAGTAAGAGATCTCACTTCAGAATTAATTTATAGTCATCAACGTTAACATGTTTGAATTATTCAATGGTTCAATCAATATACAGTTTCGTGAAAATGCATGTTTTTTTTAAAAAACGTACCATTGTTGTGTATCATAGTTGTCAACGAGTAATATTAAACCACACATCATGATAAGACGTGACGTAGATGATAACTAGATATCTTTTTTCTTTTGAATGAATTTTTCCCACCCTTTGTGTGAAAATCCAAACTTCAACCTGACTGAAAAACAAACATTATAGTAAAAAATGTATTTACTTTTTTTTTAAACCGTTGGTAGGTGGGTCTCGTTAAATTTTAGAAAACAATTTAGTAATAAAATTAATTGTTATTTTGTTGTTAAAATTTTGCAACACTCATTTTACTAACATTTTTCAAAAAGTAAACTGAATGAACTTTTTATTTGTATCGAAAAAAAGACGCTATTAAAAGTTTGACATTATGATGCATTTTTTCGTTTTATGTTTCAGTTTGAATTTATATGGAAACGGAAGTAGGCATTTTACATTCATATACAACACGCACTCTTATTACAATACAAAAACTGAGTTTGAAAATTCCAAAGTTTCACTTGCAGCTAAAATGATCACGAATTTTTTTAAACTTGACAGAATTGTTCTCTACTATAACTGCAAATCATCGTAAACCATAATTTTATCAGTCGATATGTTTATAATTTAGAAACATCGCAAAATAGGTATATGGTATTAGTATTTAGCAAACTAACTAGTTAATCCGTTGAGTGGCGTTGAATGGGTACACATACTAGCTTGCTCTTGTGAACAAAACAAGCTACAAACTGTCCAACTCATGGTTGACAATTGAACTTGTATAATGACTATCACTTTCTTGAATTCAAATATCATAGAGCTAATTGAAGAAAACAACTGAAATGGTAATAATAATAATAATAATAATAATAATAATAATAATAATAATAATAATAATAATAATAATAATAATAATAATAATAATTGGATTCTGATGGGGGAATATAATGGAAAAAGGTTCATCCGGTGGATATGGCAGTATAACGAGTATCTATATAAGAAAATTTGTAATGGTATTAAAAGCTAATAATAATCTTTAAACGGTATCGGGCTCCAATTTGTTCAGAAAAATGCTTATGTTTTACTGATATGTATGATTACTTTTAAAAATGTTTGGGCATTTGGTAAGCAATCTAAACCTCTCTTTTCCGGGAAGATTTTCTAACAAATCTGTTTAAAACGGGTTTTTTCACTTTTCTACATTATACTACAGTTACTACTGGCTTATTGCGATTTTATACACCATACTATCAAATTATTTAATTACTACACCATACTATCACTTTTCGATGATTTTATATACACTTATGTCAAATTATTTCCGTCCACTCGACTATGATATATAACATCAATATATTTTTTTCCCGTAATATTAGTTGCATACACTTATCAATATAGGCAACTGGCCTTAAATTTATCATGTGCATTCCATATCACTGAGTAATTATGTACAAACATGTTTAAATTTTCAAGTTTAGAATGAATTAGAGGGGAAATGATGAAATATTTTATTACCACATATTCTTATTGGCGAAAATTTTAATTTATTGGACATAAGTGTATAAAATCACCGAAAAATAGTAGTATAGTGTATTAATTATATAATATGATAGTATGATTTATAAAATCATAATAATAAGTAAATAATATGATGAAAAAAATTGCAAAAAACAACCGTTTAAAACTAACTGCTACAGTTTTATTTTAATTATGTATACTATCTTAACGATGTCAAGTGCCATTCATTTTCGTAGTACTTTTTCATAGTTGTGATGAGGGGTGTATATAAATCGAACCAAATCAATCGAACCAAGTCGAACCGATAAAAAATCGAACCAAACCGATTAGTAATTGGTTTGATTCGTTTTGAAATTTGATAAGCCGATTTAATCGGTTCGGTTTGCGGTTTTAATGGTTTTCAAACCGAACCGATTATTTTTATTCATATATAATTATTTATATATATACTTCAATAAATTGATATATAAAATATATATACTTTAATAAGTTGATATATAATTATTTATATATATACTTCAATAAGTTGATATATAATTATTTATTCATATATAATATATATATAATTGACCGAACCAAACCGATTATAATTTGTTTGGTTTGGTTTGGTTCCGATAATTTTTTGTGTCAAAATCGAGCCGAGCCGAACCGATTGTTTTTTATTAGTTTGGTTCGTATTTTACTCAAAAATTGAACCGAACCACGAACACATTTGGTTGTCTAGAGTCATCCATTAATTATCATCCTATCGTTAAATACTTTGTCAAAAAGACGACATCAACATTCACATGTTACTCTTTAGATTGTCAATGACATTGTGTACCTTCTTTGGTAATTCCTTGACAACAAATTTAACCAAACTTTTGCCAAAAAAAGTTTCACCAGAAAAATCGAACACTATCGAATATGTAGAATGCAGCCAGAAATGACAAACAATGAAACAAACACACAGCTTTACATTGTCCACTGTAGACCGTACATACAAAATAAGAGTAACAAACACAAAAATATTGGATTAAAATCCAGACCTAAGCTAAACTAAAAAGACTACAAAGGGCGGGATGCTCTTATTGGAGTTGAAGAATCGAGCATATGCATCTCTTAACTCAATACATATTTTTTACTAAAATTTGATAATCATGGTATAAAAATTGGCATGCATCAGTAGTCTTACCAATTCCCTAAATTTCAGAAAACACAAAATTCATCTTTTATACGATGAAAGTATATGATTCACTTGCTGAATATAATAATAATAAATTATCATTAGAGTCCATATTTTTATTGTTCGAATATTGTTATGAATAATAAATTATAATAAACATATAAAAAGAAATAATGTAGTGTTATTATAAAAAAATTGAAAATAAACCTGAAAAATTGTGTAACGGTTGTTGAAAGTTATAAAATGTGCTAAGTTTGAATAAATAATTAATTTAGCCGGTTGCTTTATCTTTTCTTTTGCACCTGTTGACCACTTCTTCCTATTAAAAGGACGGAGACTGTATATATCTCGTTTTCAACACGAGAAAAATATGTAGTAACAGCTGGGGATGGACAACTAATAGAGGGTCACCATATAATATATAGTTTTCAATACGAATAAAAATAACATATAATATCAGTTGAATCACCCAAGTTAAGACTAAATCAACTGAAACTTGAGCTCTGAACCAGCAATATACCAGACTGTACCACAAAACTATGCGTCCCAGTTAATTCACAGCCATAGCCTAAAACCAAGATCATTAATTACCACAAAGACAAGAAATTTCATTCAAATTATTAGGAGTAATGCTACGTTCACTATTCTAATACCCCCTCCTTACACTTTTTGTGAGAGGAGTGAACACAAAAACGATACAGGACAAAACTGTAAATTTTGTCCTCACACAATTATTAGAGTCTAAACTAATTTCTCAAGCTGCGTGTACGTCTAGGAATAATTGCATACGACTCTAAAATAGATTTAGGAGCATGGGTTGCTCATCAATATACCACTATTGTTGTTCTGCAGTTCTATAATAATCTAACATGATAATATAAAGAAAATTTACCAGACCTGAATAATTAACCGTATTGTAGCTTTAGGCAGCGCTTATATTTACAGATCATAATATAGCATGATACAATTTATGAGACTTCAAGACATTAGTAATGCAAATGACCAGGTATTAAGTTTTTCTTAACAACCCAATGGTTTTCAATTAGATATTTTCTCAAGTTCAATTAAAGAATTTGACTTGTGCAAACCGGTACAAATGGTACCATCAGGGAATGATTTGTCAATCTCGCCTTGCAAATAGTTCTCATGAATAAAGGCTCATATAATCACACTTTTAAATTGACAGAATTAACACGGTTTTGTTAGCTACAGGGTTAACAAACGAAATCATTACAAGTTACAACACACATTAATAACAGAGAAGGGAAAAAGTGACCAGGTAAAGTTGCTAATTAAGCAACTGGTAGTTGCAAATCTATGAAAGTCAATTGAATATCCCTTTTGCTGCTCTTCTGAACATGTTCTGCACTTGTTTTGACGACAAGCCTATCTTTTCTAGGTCATTTAGCTGCAAAAAAGTTTGGCAAAAGGAATGAAATCAGCTCTGCAAATTTCTTGATTTTCGAAGTTAAAAAACCAGACTTCCGACTTGTTTCATGACATGATCAAAGAAATTCTTACCGATTCAAGCGGACTTGTTTGTCTAAGCTCAATAATATAATCAGCTATCTTGTGTCCGATTCCCTAAATGTTCCCAAACAATAAGACAAATAATATAGAGAAAAATGGTCCCCGTCTAATTAAAAATCGCAACCTCTGATATAAATGTATATTACATAATAATAGACACAAACCTTCAATTCCATGAGCTCCTCCCTGGAAAAAAGAAAATGAAAAAGCAATATTAAACTCTAAATAAATCATTGGAGCAAGGCAAAGAAAAAACACTACTTAAAAACGTGTCTAAAATAATGAATCAGAAAACGACAATAGACTTGCTTTGCAGTTTACAATTTAATTTAGTCACAAAAAAGAGGGGAAGTTATTGTTTACCTGCTCGCTTTGTTCAAAACGTCAACATATTCTTCAATAAGAGAGTTCTGCATTTAAGATCCACATGGTTGAGAGAGCATTCATAAGTTTTTTTATTTAGAGGACAAAGGAGTAAAACAATTAAGATTGTCAAACAATACCTTCAAATTTGAACTCATCACACTAAATTTGTCAAGAGGAGTGCCGAAAAAGTCTGTATTGTCATCAATACAACTTAGAGAAAAAGGCGTTTTGGGAGTCTTCGGAATTAACTGAGAGTTTTGTGTATCTCTCGGGAACATATTAGCTACGTTGGAACTGATGGGAGAAAGAACATTGGTCTCACAAATCGTTACCATTTTCTCTGGCGTATTCAACAATTTCACTGAAAAATACATTAATTATTGGGCAAGTAATACGAAAAAAATAAATAATGAAAGTCCCTTTCATAAGTCATTAAGCAGTTCATACAAAAAAACTTTTGGTAAGTTTTTTCTGCAACTGGAGAGAGCTTATGTTTTCATATGGACGTATTTTCGCAACTAGTCAGCTTATCATTTGTGATACTTATTAATTTCAAAAAAAATATAAAAAAAAGGAAGGTAAGGAATTTAGTTAGTTCACACCGTAAAAATCAACAAAAAAACATAGACTATATAATATTCTAAAGAAAAAGAAAAAGGCAGTAAACAACAAATTCAATTACCAGGTGAAAAAGTTTTCTGCCGAAGCACTGTTTCTTGAACAAAAACCTCGGTTGCCTTCTCATTCACTTGGCTGGGACCATCCAGGCACTACAAAGAGTTTCAAAACATATATAAATGGATTATAAAGCTCTTGAAATGTTTTAGGGGATATATTTCTGCAAGGGCAGCGCAAGCATTTGTTCGAATTTTTAAGAGTAAATCCCTGTCTAAGATACATAAACATATAAGGAATTCCTTAAATTGAAAAAGATTTCATTTCGACAAGGTTTCAAATGACGCTAGGCGGTGAGGGGGGGCCTAGGCGGCAATACCATTTTTTCATAAGTTTTCACAATTTTCTTAGACATTCATACAATAAACGTGTTATAAATAAATTTACCAAGTTAAATTGAACATTTCAAGTCTATTAGCCTATAGTTATACTATTAAAATCCATTTTTTAAAGTATTGCTGAAAACAAAATGATAAAAAAATATATATAAAAATCATAAACTTTTATTATTATTTTTGTTATTTCTAGGTGAGGGAGTAAAGTTAGTCTAATTGAGGGTTTTGAGTATTTAAAAAAAAATGATTTTTTTTAATACTTTATACATGCGTTAACCAGAGTTGACCAGCTTGAAAACGAATTGAATTAGGCCCGGCGGCAAGCTGGCGCCTAGGCGGGCGTCTAGGCCGATTTTTAAAACACTGCATTTCGAAGAACCAGAAAGTGACAACATATAGGGGAGAAACCAAAGGCTAGAAAGAAAAATGGTTGCTAATAGACCCTCAAATAGGAGGTGTATGTTTCGACTATGTGTGATAGCATTTTATCCTCTTTAATAAGATTTTTTTTTTTTAAAGTAGACCTTCACAAGCACCTTTATAATAACTGCTAAAATTCGGGCAAAGTAAAAGGTGAGGCTTCCCAAACATTACACACTTTTCTTAGAACTTCCAAATACTATTAAACACTAAAAAATGGAGTAATATATACATGAAAATAAAAGGTAGTGATTAACCTTCACAACTGGATCAGCAATAACTCCAGTATCAAATAGATTTCTGCAAGATATATCCGTATTCCTACATGCAAAAAAAAAGGTATCAGTGGCCAAAGAATACTTTGTGCAGCGCAGCTATAAAAATTATAATAGAAAAAGCTACCTTGTCTTTGAACTAGAATCCATTTGATGAGCATTCAACTTCTCTTTCGTAGAGCTCTGGTGTACACTAAGCTTTATTGCTGAGCTCACTGAACTTGGAGTTTTACACAAAAACGGAGAACTAAATGCAACCGTTTTATGGGCACTTTTTATCTTTCCCTTTGATTCAAGCCAAGCACAAAGTTTTGCCTCCATGTCAACCTTAACAGTCGGAGTTGTAGTTTTACGGGATGAAGAATGAAAATTGCTGACATGGCGTGACCGAGCGGCTAAACTTACCGTGTGTACAGATTCCTGATATTCTCCTGGATTCTATTTGGAGAAAATCACAAAAAAAAAATTGTTAAGTTTATTTCAATACATCACTCTTTTGAGTGTACTATAAATAGAAACAGAACAGAAATAACCAATTTAAAGAACAACTCTAGGGTCCTTACCAAACAAGCAACCATTAGAGCTCGACTAGTTCCGCCAAGAGAGTCTTGCAAAATCCGAGTTAGTTTGCTTTCTCGATAAGGCACTCTTGTTTTGTTGTTGTTTAGTGCATATATCACATTAGACAATGTAAACAATGATTGGTTGATTTTCGCACTCTCCTGGAGACGGATCCCTTCATTGCATGTCCTTCTATTGTCCTCATTACCTGTTCAATCAAAAATTACAAACAATATATAAAAACTCGAGAGTCAAGACTCATACACCCAAGAAACTCTTTCTTCATTTGGGCTCTTATATCAAGTTCTACAATTTTTTCGAACTGTTGAAGGAAACAACGACTTAGCATCATATTTCATTATTCATTTTCCAGCACTTAATTCTGACTTCAGTATTGACCTACTAAAAACTTTTCATAGAATCATAACAGGAATAGCAACAAGAACCACCTTCTAATTGTTGGTAACCAGGACATAATTTAAAGAAGTATTATCACGAGAAAACCCAATATTCTGTATAGCTCAATTTAGTTAACTTATTTAACAGGGTGTTGGAATTTGACTTGCTTTGACAAATTGAACGACCTTAACAGGTAAAACCATGAAATATTCCATAACCAACCAAGCTTTTTGATATCAAAAACCCATCAACAGAAATATGAAAAATAATAATTTATTAGAACACATTTACCTGCTAGATCGATGAGGTTAAGCTTCCCAACAAAAATTCCCGAACCATTGTCACAAGGAGTTGAAATTGTAACAGATAGCACCGCATGGCTTCTACTAGATACATCATTGAGAGAGGTGTGGGCAACTTTTCTCCTTTGATTTCCACAAGTAAATACTTCACCAAACTCAGAAACGGTATTAATTGGGATACGAGCTAGTCCTTTGAGATGAACATTTCCCATTTTGTTTTCTAACACTGGTATTTCCTTTGCCTTCACTTCTAGAAGATCGTAACATTTGTCCAAATAGACTTCATAGTATGAAATTTCTATGAAACTTCCGGTGCTTTGGCATAGGGATAAAATGGCTGACATGGATAATGGTATTAGACCTGGGATATGATCAGTGCCCTGTATTATATCATTTAAATAATTGGTTCAGTCATAAGAGCACAATGGAATTTAAAAACGTAGATAAACTTAAGTAGACAAAGGAGTTCAACGAAAACGCGTTCAAAATGCTTTAGTTTATATAGTGAAAGTCATCAACTTTTATTGCTATCTACAAACCAAATGAGCAGTCACTATTGGCCAACCATAATACATAAGAGTTCAACATACTTTAAAAAAAATCGCGAAACAATATTTCTTTCAGGTTCAAGCAAATAATTTAACTTCTATTTTCTATCTACAGACCAAATTCTCTTTTATGATCATGAATGCAAGTGTCTATCATGAATGCAATCGTTATGAGACCTTTGATACCCAACCCATGGCACAACTCATAGCCTATTATTAAGAAAGACAACATTAAGCTGTATTTTCTGAGTTCTGATAATTGCTGCTCTAAAAAAATCTTCTCATAAGTGCATAAAACTACCATGTAATTCACGATCATTTAAAAAAATGTAGATATTCTCATTCCTGCTACTCCATCTACGATTCTCACTGTAGGGGCAAAAAATGCTAATAAAATGTGTTGGTATCGTAAAATAAGTCAACATTATCAAAAAAAAAATGTCTGGTTTATCACGGTTATAACAAATGGTTTAGAGGGACACTGAGACAGGTACTAGTAACTAGGCTAACAACATAAGGCCTAGCTTTATTAACCATATGGTAATATTAACCTGTAAAAATTCAACAGAATAAGGAACTAGTGTACGTGAAAAACTGAGAGCAATGTACTCCTGGGACGCGAAACCTTTTAAAATGGTGATTTTCTAGCTAAAGATGTTAGTGAAAATGTTCTAACAGCTTGGATATCAACCCAGTTAAGTATCCCCATGGACAATTTTATAGGCTTCACCAAAGTATAGTAATGGGAAAAGGGTAAAAAGAAAATCAAAAAATAAAGGAAAAAGGACATACATAACTAGCTTAAACCTTAAAAGTACCTGCATTGTGTAAGTTTTGCCACTGCCAGTTGCGCCATATGCAAAAACTGTGGCGTTATAACCTTGAAATAACCCCGCAATCATAGGGCGAACTTCTTTATCGAAAATCTTGCTCAAGTTATTGTCATCTTGGTCAAAAAAGGAATCCAATTTGTAGCACTCATTCCGGCTATAACCAAAGATAAGATAATATAATCATAATAAAATTCTGAAAACCCTAACTTTATGTCTACTAATAATAAACTAAATATACTAATTAACTAATAAAATCACATCTGCATTACCAGGCGCTATCATTTACAAACTCAAGATCATGAAATAGAGGCGGTCACGAGCAAGTGATGAGCAGAAGGATTGCATTATAATAAGAGAACGACATCTATAATTGCTAAAACGATTAATAAATATGATATATTAAGTAAACATACACCCACCATGAAATATACTTATTAAAAAAAAAAGACCAAAAAGGGTGATTTCCTTAAAAGAATAACTGTACTACTCATAGCTAGGTGCTATTTTCTGATGATCATAAGTCTAGTACTGACTTTTCTTTCTAAAGTTTAACATGAAACATGAGAAGTAATGGCAGTAATATCTGAATCTCATTGTCCGTTTTTTCACCACAATGGATCTATGCTTTTGAGAATGTTAATGTCGGATTAATTACTGATTTTGTTAATATAAATTAAAACAAAGACACAAATTATCGATTTTCACAGGACATTTTAAAAGAGAGTCAGTCCTGCCATATACAAACTTAAATAAATATGAGATAAAAAAAAACATGATTTTTCCAGACATTTTAACAAACACCTAATGTTAAAATTCAAAAATGCTTTTAAATAAGATTGAAAGGGTAAAAGATCATATAGCTTAATGATCATCGAACTATCTACCTTCACACTATACTTCAAATTTAAGTTCATGAAACAGCTCAAAAGTGCAAAAAAGGGTGGAATCAGATGGTGACAAAAACAAGAGAGGATCTTAGCCCACATAATCGAGAATTACTATTTCGTTTACCTTAAGTTTTTCTCTAGGTTTGCCGACTATTATCGGCAGCAAAACCAGAAGTGATGTGCTGAAATACAAGCGCCAATCATTTATTCTGATTATGAAATGTCTAAACTTCTATACTATCATTTAGTATAAAACCCTGGCTCTGCCCCAGGCTGATAATCAATATGATTAATTTTTTCACAGCATGTGAGGCGCTCAACGCTAATTTTAGAGATTATGATCAAAACATCCAACTAAACCATACTTTTTCGTCGATTTATATCAAAATATAAAGGACAACAGCCACCGAGCTTCTGGTTCCACCACACACAAATTTTATTCACTAAAACTATTAAGCCAGAAACTATGAACGTGGTAGCGGATTTACAAAAAAAACATCAAGTGAAAAATCAAGATACCAGGGGTACCAAAACACTATTTCAACAAAATATAATAAATAGAAAAACGATTACGGGACCCGATATCTCGATTGTGACCACTTGGCTTACCCGGTGTTTAGTACCCTGTTTTTCCTGTACCTATAGAATTTTACTAATTTAGTACTCAACCTTTAATATTTACCAATTTGGCCCGCAACCTATTAATTTTGGTCCAATTAAGGGCCGACTCGACGAAACTACACTCAATATATCTCACATCTGGAGATATATTTTTGATTGATAGTGAGACAATTGCACTCATTCACATAGGTGAGAGTACGTGACTATAATTTTGTCCTTTTGTTAAACACTAGTCCCCTAATCGGACGAAATTTGATAGGTTGAGTCCCAAATTTGGTAAAACTTAAAGGTTGTGAATTAAATTGGTAAAAGTCAATAGTAGAGGGTACTAAACAACTTTTTTCCCTATATATATATATATTGACAACAATTATACTGCAAATAGTGAAAAGGGGTTAGATACTTAGTTATATAATAATAATAATAATAATAATACCTGCTAAAGTGATCTTTGAGATGAACAGTAACTTCTTGATCAGATTCAAGAACAGATGAGCAAGGGGCATAATTGTAATTTATAGCAGATATTTCATCAGATAAAAAAGGACGAACTCGAATAATCACTCTAACTTTAGAGATCTGCTCAATTTTCGGGTCCTCTGGTTTTCCAGGACTCGACATTATCAAATTTCTTGCTTGCTTGAGAAAATAACTATAACTATATATATATGTGTGATAAAGAGATACAGATACAGATATATATATATATATATATATATAGAGAGAGAGAGAGAGAGAGAGAGAGAGAGAGAGAGAGTTAATTGATTTGAGTACCGTTGGTAAAGAACAAGTACAAACTTTATTACTATTTGAATTTGAATACCTAACACACCCTTTACTTCTCTTTGTTTTTTTTGCCCCGTAAAACTGAATTCCTTTTTTTAAAAAAAAACTATTCAAAATTTAAGCGAATTCTTTCATGCTTAAAAAGCCCCCCATTTTTCTTCCAAAACCACGTTTTTTTTTTCTAGTTTATATTATTTCAGTTTTAAAATTTAAATTTTTTAATATATCCACATTTCATATTTTGGTTTCTATATCCACTATTCTGTTTTATTTCTCGGGGTTGAAACTTCATAAGGTATACAATAATACTGTTGTTGAATAGATTTTTTTTTTCCTGATGAATAGATTATTGATACCGAAGATTAAAAGAATATTAAAAATATGATAGAGATGTTGATATTTGTACAAGTGTGACTACTCAATATAAAAAAGGGAAAATGACTAATTAATATTTTATCTTTTTAATAATATACACTATGAAAATGCTATGAAAATAATAATATTTTATTTGCATAATGAGTTTTAAAAAAGTCTGATTATCATTACCGTTTACAATCTAAACTAACACAGTTTGAAATGATGGTGGTCATTGCGATAAGATTAATTTGAGTCTATTATCAAAATGTGTTCCGGTAAGAGAAATTAGAAAAGTCGCATGTAACCCAAATAATATGTCTGTTTGACATATTTTTAGATCAAGAACCAGTTTTAAAAAGTTGTTTAAATAAAAAAAGAATAGAGATTTTTAATTTTCGTTTCTTGTATGCTAATGATTTTTAAAAGCTAAACAATCTGACTGTTCAGATGATTTTTAAAATCAAAATTCTAAAATCAACTCAGAAAAAATTGTTTGAAAAAAGCATAGAATCCTTTTAAACCAGTTAAAAAAAGTTAGTTTAATAAGTAAGTAATTCAAATTGAAGCACACTTTTAACAAACCCGAGACATGTTAAAATTGAGACCATTTGATCATTTATATATTTTTACCAAACTCAATACTATATGTTAAAATTGGGGACCATTTGGTTATTTATATACTTTCACTATAATATATATATATATATATCTGAAATTTCGTTGACAGTGAAGTTTTAATTAATCGAATTAAGTAAGGTATTTATAAAATTAATAATCAAAGTAAGGTATTTATAAAATTAATAATCGAAGTAAGGTATTAATATCTAAACGATAGTTGTTTCTATATCTAATCGCCTTTAGGTACTTAAGTTCCATCGTTTTGCTTATTGCATTTTTGTTAATTTAGTTTAATTGTTAATTATAGTTTAATTGATATGTTTTTAGGTTTTTCCATACGAGAATTGTTGATTTACTTATATATGTAATTTGTGTTTTGTTACGTTTTTGTGTTGTTTTGTATAAAATTTGCTGCATAATTTTGTATAAAATTTGAGTTGGACTTAGGTACTGGAGCTTTCTTATCTTTTTACTGTGTGTTATTACGTTTTTGTGTTATTATTTCAACATTTAATTGTTTTTGGATATCTTAGGCTTCATAATTTTGTGATAGAATTTGAGTTGGATTTAGGTACTTCAGCTTTTTTATATTTTTTTATAGAAATTGTGAACTCTGTTATAAATTTAACTCTTGTTGTGTTATCATGTTTTTGTGTTATTCTTTCAACATTTTAACTCTTTTTTGGGTATTTTAGGCTTCATAATTTTGTGATAGAATGTAGGTACTTATGATTTTTTTTTAATCTTTTTTATAGTATTTGTGAATTCTTGTTTAATTGATATTTTTCTAGGGTTTTTGATACCGAGTATTGATGATTTACATATATGTGCAATTTTTGCGTTATTACGTATTTGTGCTATTTTTCTTAATAATTAACTGTCTTTGGGTATTTTAGGTTTCATCTCTTTATGATAGATATTGATTTGTTTGTTTTAGAAAAAAGAGAGGATTTAAAAAGTTGAACCCGCAACGTCCTTATTTGAGAGTGTGAGCTCGGATCACTAAGTTAGCCCTAATGGTTGAATTGAATTTAGTCAGTTTAGTTGCATATTCTTTGCGATGGAATTTGTATTAGTCTAATTGATATAATTTAGCTTGTTTTCTTATGATCACTCTCCATATCTACTTGCAATATCCAATTTCCGGTTGTAAACCATGAATTAATTTGAGGTCATTTTACATCTTCCAATCATGGTGCATAGGTGCATGACAATATCAGATGTGCAGGACTGAAAGTTTGAAACTGCAAAATAGAATCGTTGGAATAGTCACATAAAACACAGACTAGACTTTTACTTAGCTACTAGGGATCTCCAGCGGTTGTTAAAAATGATGTACAATATAAGGAAAAAGTTGCAAATGTAACTGCTTCAACTGTAAAGCTCTGCGTACCTTCAAATAAAGAGTTGGATTTTCCCCCAGTCGAAAAAAAAAAACGGTGCACAAAATACGGAGAATGATTCAAATGCAACTGCTCCAACTGTAGAACTCTGCCTATCTTCAAGTAAGAAATTGGATCTTCAATCAGTTGGAAAAAAAGGTTGCAGAAAATGCGAAAAAAAGATGGAAAGGTAACTGCTTCAAATGTAGAAATTTGCGCATCATTGAATAAGGAATCGGAAATAACTTCCCGGACTTTATCTCAGACAACAGATGTTTGCAAAACTGATTATACCGGAAAAGATATTGAAGCATCAACCAAAACTCCCAATATAAATACGATGACTTCAAAGGTATTTCTCGAAGCTGATGTTCTGTTATGTATGTGTGTATATGTATATGCACATGGATTAATAGGAAAAGATTGATGTTTTTCATCAAGACACTTACATTAGAATTGCTCTCTGATCGGAAATTCCGATCTATGACATATCATATTATGAACGAACTTAGTTGAAAAAGTTGGACTTCAACAAAACGGTTGTAAGTTGGACCCGGCAGAATTGATCCTTAGTCCGATTATCTTACTTATTGGCTATTTTGGAACGTTTTTAATCAAACAATCAAACATATATTTATTCTAAGCACACAGTGTTTGAAGACCAACTTTGAGCATACCAAACAAGAAACTTAGTTCTTCCTTTATACTATAAGGTATGTACGCATATATGTATAATCTTACAGACAAATAATTGCCTTAGAATGCCACCTGATTGTATAAAGACATAAAAGTAAGTTTGGGAGAAGCGTAAATATTTAGAAAGTTCACATGAAAATATGCACTCTGCCGAGGCCATGCACGTTGCCAACACCTGCCATTTTCGGACATCTATTAGCTTCATATTTTAGATGAGGGTTATGTTTATGGCAGCTTATTAGAGGGCCAAACTCTTGTTTACCATCCATGTGAAACGAATAATTTTTCTAAAGTTTTTCTTTGTGCTTTGTTTCTATGATCGTCATCTATGCTAGACGTAAACCTGCATTTGGACATTTTTAGTTTATCGTTTCTGACAATCTTTCAATGTGTTCACTAGGATGATAAACTAGAGAAAGCCGTCACAGAGTTTAAGGGAAAATGCTGGAAGAGGATAGGTTTTTCTCTTTCTTGTGTAGTCTATTTGCAATCCATTTACTAACTGTTGATAGTAATATTAATTCTTAAAAAAAAATGAGTTCTTCGTTTTTTTATTTCTCTGCAGCTGAGCTCTTTCCTGATCAATCAGATGTACAATGCCTACATCGTTGGAGAAAAAATCTGAATCTTGAACATTTTGAGGGATCTTGGAAGCAAGAGGTTGTTTTATTATTTCTGTATTTCAATCTTTTATAGTCTTTTATTTTTTCAATATATGCTTGGTTGAATACACTTTCGGATTTGTGGCACATTTATCTGATACTTGTTGACTGGTTCCGTTTCTTTTGATCTACAGGAGGATGACAAAATCAATGAATTGGTAGAAGAATATGGCCCTTTTAATTGGTCTTTCATATCAATGTATCTGTCAGGTCGTGATGGAAAACAATGCCGTGACAGGTAAGATTGTAAGAATTTTACAATTTTTTATTTGTTAACGTCCATATAATTCGGACTAAAAGGCTAAGCATGTGAATATATTGTGTCTCTTTGTCTTCGCCCCATATATTTATATATACGGTTTGGCTAACTCTCAAAAGTTTATTTCACGTATTTTCCTTAAAGCTAATTCATTTACTTCCTATTATCTAATTTGTATTTTTCCTTCCCATTTGTCTCTAAAAATTTGAACCTATAGTCGGTATTTTAAGTTGTTTGTTTGTCTTATCTTTTGTGTGAACAACATGCTTTTCCCCGTTTAGTCCTCCGGAGCCCTTTCATTCTATGTTGGTCTTTACATTTACAAATTGAATAATTTTGTAGAGACGGCTGAAAAAACTGTTTATGTATATTTTGTAACCACTAAAGACTCAGATCATTATTTCCAGGTGGCACAATCAACTAAACCCAGATATAAGAAAGGATAATTGGACACTAGAGGAGGATTTAGCCCTCATAAATGGCCAGCAGCTATACGGGAAGAAATGGACCGACATAGCTAAGATTATTTCCGGAAGGTAACTGATCATATTCACCTTGATCTATACTAAATTATTTATGTTGCTAAAAAGTAAGCTTTGTATTCTGCTGTGTATTAGACAAATAGAATGTACTTATTTGGTTTTAAATTTGGTGCATGATAAATCTCATTGAATTATAGACAAGATGTGGGGTGACTTTGAACTTTCTTTTACTTTGACATGCCTATTGTATCTGGAACTTAGATAAAAAAAAAAAGAGTAACAACGGCCATCAATTATAGCTAATTTAATGTTTGACGGTGTTTGTATGTTTGTACCGGTTTATTAGTATAATATTTTAATGGTATAATTTTCTCAGATTTCAAACCTAGCATTAAGTGTAGCATCTTCCAACAAATTGTGAAAAAAAATCCATTAAAAATTCCAATCTGATCTCTGAAGAATTTTTAGTAATTCTGCTATAGGCTCCCGGATTAGGAAAAAGCTTTATGTACTTACATCTGAAGTTTGCAGAGAGTATTTAGTGAATGCCCATTTATGATGGTGTCTAACTCATGTCGAATGCGAGGCTGACTTCGATTTCTGTCACTAAAGTATTGAAAAGTAGTCTGTGTCTTGTGTCGCGATTTTAATTATTTGGATCAACAATATTTTAGTTAGAGAAGACTAAAATTGTGCAAAATTTTCAGAACATGTTGAAATATTTTTAGGAAATCGGCATAAATAATATAGAAGTGGCCTTCCGATTAACAACAAAAACTTGAAATGAGAATCGACAAATTGAACAAAAAATGTTTTCACAAAAGTATTATAATTTATAGGAAAGTAACTGAACTTTTACTGAATGGAATTTACATGTCATTTATTTGATGAACTGTATTTTCTTCCCATTTGCTTGGAAATCTTTGTTTTGATTATAAACTAATAATAGTTTTGGTTCTTCTCACATCTTCTAGTACTGGTTGTTTTTGTGCAGGTCTTATACTGCAATAAAAAACCGTTGGTACCGTCACTTGAATAAGAATTTGGATTTCTACTTAGCTAATGGTTATCTTCCACCAGTTGTTACAAATAATGCTGTACATAATAATAGTGCAACAGATGCAGTTAGAACTGCATCAAGTGTGACCAGTATAAGCATCAGCCAGAAAAACATAGAGTCAAAATTAAAATTAGCTGAATGTATGTTTCCACACACTCCTAGTATACTGAGGAAGAGGAAAACAGACGTTCAGATACCCAATTTTTTGGAGAGAACTAATGAAAAAATTTGGAGAAAATGAGCTCATAGACAAAGTTTAGTTATACGTACAGAAAGTTAATTGCTCACCTCTCTGATTTCCAATGCTTCTATGAATTAAGGCCCATATAAAAGCACTAGATATTGCGTCGGAATTAAAATTGCTAAATATATGTTCAAGGTACTTGGAAGTTTTTCCTGTGCAAAGAACGTTGTAATCTAGCATTTTTTGTCCAATTAGCACGGCTACTGGCTTCTCATAGTATTGGACTGCCGATATTAAGATAGCTGCAGTCACTTGTCATAGTACTCCTACTATCATGAAAGGGAGAAGTGCAAAAACTGAATATTTGGAGAGAATTGTGAAGCATTATGAGGAGATGATGAAAAGAAATTGTCGATTGTCTAAACATAAGAACAGCCTAGAAGTACAAATCAGGCATTAAGGTTTTCAATATATGTTCTCATTATCAACTTATGTCTCGTTATTGATCAAGGTTGAGAAGATATCATTGTCTACCAAATCTATGGGGAAGCAAATAGATTTGCATTGGGAAAAATAAGCCCCACGGAGATCAGATTTCTATGTCAGATACCGAAATTCCTCGCGGCAGTGATTTAGTACCGATGTTTCTATGGATACATCATTTATGTAGTTTATTATACTAAGAACCACCTCAGTTTAGACTTTTCCAATCCATGTGTCAAGAGCAATGGTGTGCTAACAAAGCTCAGAGTCGATATGGAGAATAACTAGTGTAAACATTTCGCACAAACCTATAAAACTGGAGAAAAGAGAAGTGCTCTAATTTTCCTGCACAAACCTATAAAATTGCGGAAGAGAAAAGAGAAATTCAAAGATTGAAGGCTTTGGAGAGAACAGTGAATGGCTATATAAAGAATTACGCCTTTACGAGAAAGAGTATTTGAGGAGTCATTAGAATTTGCATTCGAATAAAGAAATGGAGATCAGATTACCAAATGTGGAAATTATCTTCAATAATTAGTTCACCAAGAGATGTTTGTTAGAAGTTTTTGCTTAGAATAGTATTGACTGCTTGACGCTGTTTGCTTTGCAATTTTTATTGGCTTTTATTCTTTCTCATAATTATTTTATTAATTCTTGTTCTTTTTAGCATTTTGTTTTCCTTTTGCCAAAGCGAAATGAATGAATAAAATTGATTTAGGAAGTTCATGTTCCTTTTCTTGTCCCTCTTGTAAAGAGCAAGATGTACCTATGAGACGGATTTGGTGTCCAACGCCAGCAAAATATTAACGAGAATCTCTATTTTTACGACTCCAATTGGTATACTTCAGCAGGCTAAATAGTTCAAATTAACAGTCATCACATGAAGTTGGTTTTAAAGACTGATTTTGTCAAGTCGCTTATCAGAATGAGGATACTTAGCAACCATTAATGTTCAAGGCAAAAACCTATATACGATAAAATTTGATTTGAATGTACCCAAAAAAAAAAGTCTTGTATTGAATGTAAGTTTGGGTAAACTATATATTTAACCCTCCAACTATTATTGAACTGTCAATTTGGCCCTCGAGCTTTAACTACTGCTATTTAAATCTTGAAACTGTTCATATTGTCAATGTGGTTTCCATTAGGACTAACGTTGTCAGTGATGTGGCGATATGCGAATGATGTGAACTTTTACTCGATAATCACACGTTAATATAGGAAATGAATAGTTGAAGGCCATAATTAACCGAAATCAGAGTTGGAGGGCAGTTCTTGAAGGAAAATTATTTTTGAAGGATATTTACTCAAATAAGAAATTGTTTCTAGATTAAAAATATTTAAAAAGAGCTTATACGGTTTCTTATCATCTATAGAAATGGAGTTATACAATAACAACAAAATAAGAAAAGAAGAATTTAAGCCAACCTTGAATTGGTATTGTTTTGTTAAGGAATCTGAAACAAATCAATGAGACGTCAACTTAAGCTACTGTTATTTACATCCTTGCAAGCCCTAAAACTTGAAAAACAGTAACCAAATTGAAACCATGACGTAGTACTACTAATGAAAGGAGTTTAGCAAATAGTACTTCCTTATTTCGCAGCTAAAAGTGATAAATAAAACCGAAAAAGGATAATAGCAATCACAACTAAAAGCAATAAGAGCGATCTGCAAGAGTCATGACTGCAACTGTAACTAATTACCATACGATAAGCAACACACTGCTAAAAAACTGACAGGAATTTAGCACACTTCCTCATTTCGCAACTTCAAATGATACATAGCCTAAAATTGGACAATATCGAACACGAGCATTAAGAATACCGAAACTATAACAAACTACCATAACATCAAATCTTAAAACATGGTGTAAAACAAACCAACAATAGATAAAACCAAACCAGCACGATTTCACCGACAATTAGGCTCTCCAAGCCTAGGCCTACCACCAATCTGCTCGACAAACTTAGAAAGTCTCTGGTGCTTATTAGCCCATTGCTCGGTCAACTTTTGTTCCTTCGCCTCAGCATCTCTCCTCAACCCCGCCAACTGTTCCCTGTACTCTACCTCGATCCTTTCCAAAGCAGCATTCTGCTCCTCTCTAAGCTGGCGGATCTTGCTCTCTATCTCCTCCATCTTCTCTCTCCTCCTCGACGCCTTTTCTGACTCTAGCTGTAGTTCTACCCTTTTTAGCCTCCATGCAGATTCTTTCTTGTGGGCCGCCCATGCGCGGTGCCCTTCCTCGACTTCCCTACAGCACTCACTAAGCTCGGTTATAATCATGTTTTCCCCAAAAGGGCGTACATTCATGATAGGGGTATTTTCATGATTTAGCCACCTGGGAGATACCGTGGCAGGAGATAGAGATAAGGTCACTGATGGGGAGGGTGGTGGTCGGATATTGGCGTTAGGGTTAGGGTTTGTGTTCGAGAGCCACGAGGGGAGTAAATTTGGAGGATGGGGAGGGGTAGAACGATCATTTTGAAGATAACCCGTGTTGGAACTAGACATGGTGAACGTATTAGGGACGTGTTCTTTCACCAACTTTTCCGCAAAAGTCTCGAGAATTTGGTCGTATTTACCCTCGTCGACGGGTCCGGTGACCCTAATACTTTCTTTGTTTTCTCTTTGCTGTTTCTCCTTGAAAACTTCCCACCACTTTCCGAGCCTCTTAGCGGTGCGACCAGGGACCTCAGCCGCTATCTTTTTCCATTTATTTCCGTATTTCTCTTGTAAATGGATTACAAGGTTTTGCTCTTCTTCGGTTAAGGAACCTTTTTTAATACCGGGTTTGAGATAATTTTTCCACCTTTCTAGACAAGATTTGGGATCTCTATCAAGAGACGTGTTCATACGCTGAGATACGAGGTTCCATTCACGAGGACCGTATTGCTTTACATATGCACGTAGTAAGGCATCTTCTTCAGGCCGCCATCGCTGTCTTTCCTTCATTTCGCGTTCGATAAGTTATTTTCCATTGCCTTGAACTCCTCATATTTTATCTGGAAAATGGAAATTACAACAATTCAACTACCATTAGGAATTTTGTACCAAATGTGGCGTTAATTCAAAATGAGATGGCTAGCTTAATAGAAATTAAAATGAATCCCAAACAATCTTCGTGACACCGATCATATGATTAAAGTATATATCAACCTTGCATTGTGTAATTAGTTACGACTTAGGAGAAACTTTATTTTGTTAACAAGTTCTATATGAAGTACTCTTGTCATTTGATTTGAGAGCGCTAAAAGCATTTGTGATCATGATGGCATGTGTAACAAGGGTTCTGATGTGTGAACTATTGTATTTTATCCTTCACTAGAATAAACTTAGGCCTTGTTTGGTTGCAGCTTATAAGACAAGGTTTTTCTTTTTTTGCTTTCTGATTAAAAGCTGAAGTGCATTTGGAATTTTGAGCAGCTCAAAAGCTGGGGTTTTTGTTTATTTTGCCTGCATAAAGCTAGAAGTTTAGGCAGGACTACCCTAGCTGTAATCTTGAATCTCAAAAAGTATTACCTATTGACTTCAAAACTTCAACCAAACTTTAATGGGCTTGAGAGTGATAGTTACTAATAAAACTTTCCCCTAGAATGTAGATGACAAGAGACAATGTCCATCTAAAAATAATTAAAGATGTGAACATAAAAACAGACAGGGAAACTGTGATGTATCAATGCTGAGGAAAAATCTAGACTAATTATAATCCACCAGAACAAAAAAGATAAGTAAGTTATGAAATAATCAGAAGAAGCAATTTTGGAAACAATTGAATAGGTGACAAGAAAAAGTGAAAACAATCCGGCATATCAAACTCTTTCTCAAGCCAAGACAAAGTTGTTACAGGCATGATCTCAAAGTCTAACTAACGTGGAGTATTATCTTTTTGCTTGTTTGGTGGCTGAATCATTATTACTAGTAGTTTTTTCCCATAAATTGCAGTTCATTTGGTAGACCAACTAATGAAAAAAAATTAGATTCTTGACCGAAAATGCTAGAGGAAGCAGTAAGATGGATGTCGCAACGACGTCTTTGTCATGCAATTATAAGTCAACTTTAAATTTCTTAAAATGGAAAATAATCAAACTTAAGTAGGTTGAAGACACACTACACTAATAGTGAGCCAGAAAGAAAAAAAATTAAACAAGTCTGAAACATATAGACTTATATATTGTTTTGCAGATGAAGAAACAAAATGTGATACACTAGAAATGTAACCATTCTCAACTAAATAAATTAACTACATTTGGATCCCGTAATCTGTCTCTCTTTTTTTTTCTTTTTTTCCAACTTGACCCGATACAGCAACCGTTAGCTTCCCTATAATCCTTCTTATGAGGTGAAAAACTCAATTTTTTAACTTTAACTATCTTTTTTAAGTTGATACAGAACTTCAATTTCCCTATATCTTATTTTCAATTATAATAGGTGAGTTTTTTTTATTTAATTACCATTTGAAGGAAAAGTCTGATAATTGATATAAAAAAAGGGATCTTATTGTAATTAATCCTTTTGTCCTCAATTCTTAACCCCCTCCTTAGAAAAGACATCTTTAATGTTACAATCAACTGAAAAATGACGGTCCAGTTATGGATCATGAATGGTTTTCTTTTAAATATAATCATGACTGATTTTAACTACACATACTTTACCACATCTAAAAATCAACTGAAAATCTAACTGGAAAAGTTATATAGTTGAACTAACTGAGAATAATGCTACATTCTCTATTACCACTTTTAATTTGAAAAATTCTACTTTGGAAAAACCAATGAGAAACACTGAAACGTTAAATTTAAATTTTCATTCGTTTTTTTTTCTCTGTCTGCTTTTCCAAATTCTCACCTTTTGAACTTAGTTGATGCTGAACAAGATAGTTTCAATCACTGAAAGTTGTAGAAATTTCTATGTTTTTAAAAAAAATAAAATCAACTCATCAAGATTATCTATATTTTTCACCAGGGAATTTAAACTTTAAAATCAAAACTCAAATTTAGATGTAGTGTGTAACTTGGAGGTTGTACAAACAAATACACTAACAGTAACAGTCTACCGGAAAAATAATAAAATTTAGTTCAGACTAGTAAATAAATATTTGTGAAAATCATGATATATATTGGAAGGATATTAGCAAGAAATACTTACATATCTCTATCAAGAAGAACTTTTCATATGTCTCGGCCACATTTTCTTTCTTTTACAACATCTGGAATAACCAAGGAGATGGTAATGGACTTGAAAACACACACTCACAGAGAGAGAGAGAGATGGATGGATGAGTAGTAGCTATATCAAGAAAAGGGAATGAAGATTAATAACTATTCTTTTATCTTGTAGCATCCCCCTCAAGATATTTAAATGAATTACTATGCATATTTCCATGTTTTAAATAGCGTTTTCGTTGTCGTAATGTTTTTTCGAAACAAACCCTAAATAGCATTGTTACGTAGCGTTTTGCGGTGTATTTTTTTTTTGCTTAAATACATATAAATATAGTATTAAATTCAAAACATCTAATAAAAATTAACTAAATATATATATAAAATTGTAACTAATAATCATAAAATGATTGCAGTTGATATGTCATAACATTTACTTGTTTGCAAGAGTTTTGATATTTGATTCTTTTTATCCTTCAATAATTTCATTAAAAGTTTGACAAAAAAAATAAATAATATTTGGACTGCGCCCGCTATAGCGTAGATAGCATCCGTTATAGCGTAAATAGCGTTCCCATAACGCGAATTTAGCGTTTTTCCATCCAAATAGCGTTTTTCGACCGAAAAACGTTATTTCACGAACTATAACGCAATAACTCTAATAGTAAGTAAGATTTTTTATTTGTCAAAATGGTTATCAAAATTTGTACCTTTTCTCTCTTTTTATACCAAAGAGTCAGTATTGACATGAGTAGACCATCAGTTTATTTTTTCTAATTGAAAACCTCTGCGTTTGAGTCATGTAATTCGAATCATGATGGTGAGCCGGAATTTTCATGACAATAATTACTCGTTTGGTCATGAGGTTTTAAACCTAAAAATTCAGTATCGATTAATAACCGATTCGGATCAGATTTGACTAATTTAGCCACATATTATATTTGAAAGGAAAAATGATTATTTAGTATAAAATTTGATACTTGATTATTAAAAAAAAACGTGATTAAAATCTCTTTTACGGATGCTCAATCATGCTACAGTATCATTTTGCGTTTGTCATCTCAATGATATTACATTATTAATGTTTAAGTCACCTATGTTTGGCAAACGAAAAGCGAGAAACGGATAGGGAAACGAGTTCCCGCTAGTCACCGACCCACGTGTTAAGTGATTTCTCTAATCTTTTCGACTTCGACGAACTACACTAACCTCTGGTCACGCCCTAGCTAGATGTCACATTAAATAGATGGATGACTCATTCGTGCCACATACACGCGGCACGCCTATATCTTCACTATTCAGAAAAAATCGTATCGAGCTTCCTTACAATAAATTGTGACGGATTTCGTTTCCGAAGTAGGAGTTATGATAAATATATCACACAGTTCACACTCAAGGCAAAATAAGAAATAAAAGTAGTAATAATATTATGGATGTGCAACCAGCAGTATAAGTTATAACTTAAAAGTCATTGATTTACTTTTGATTTTTATGGAGTACCAACTTACATTATGAGACCTGCAATGATAAGACTTGGAAAAGACAATTCCAATGCTAAAGGAGTAATGTGTCACAAACCCTATCACTGTACACCTTCTGATCCCTCCACTTCACCAAGACAAAAGCCTAACCCCAAACAATTCCCGTGCCAATATAAAGCAAAAGTAATTTTCCCATTTTAGGCAATTCTTTCATCTTCTACTAATTATAAAGATACACAAATGACAAAAATCTATGCAAAAATTGTGATATGTCAAAAATATATCTTTTATGGAACAACATGGAGTATTATTTTGTTGAGATTTTGGTTTAATTTGTTAATATATATGGTTATCATTGCTTTTGGCTAGGAATAACAAATTTCCATCGTGCTTTATTGCATCAAAATTTACGCAAAAATTACACAAACATGCATGCATATAGATTCTGTTTTATTTAATCAAGATTCTATAGATAGGTGAGAGCTGAAAAAGGGAATTATAGGGTGTCAAATGACTCATGAGGCATCTTTTGTGCTATCTTGAGGTGTGAGAGTAGAGTAGGATCTTTTAAATGTTATTGGAGAATTTCCATCGTTTCATTAAAATCATGAACAGTTTTGTCTGATCACAGTTTCATGTACGAATAAAAAAATGATTACTATTGAAATTTAAATGTGGAAACTGTTCAAGATAATTTTGAAGTTACAACTCAATAGTGTGACAAAAGTTGCAAGAAATTGAAAGAGTTGTGTAACATAACAGGTATTTTCATTTTGGTAAAGGGAAATTAGTAGTAACTTACTTAGTAAGCTAGAATGTACGGGAAATACTGAGTCTACACTGTTTTACATCTAGTACAAGTATGACACGTTTGGTTGTTTTTATTTTTTATTTTTGAAAGTGGTTGGTTTAATTTTTATTTGAAATTTATGTGTCGGTCCAATTGTTACTCATAAGACATATACAACTCCTACTTACCATTCTAAGAACAAGCAACGTTCAATATAAGGTACTACTATATGAGGGTCATAACATTATAACTATTAAAATATATCAACAAAGATAAATAAACAAAAGTATAAATTTGTTTGTATAAAAAAAATAGGGATTTTTTTAGGTTTTTAACTTCTCCGTACACTTTATTTAGGTTTAGTGATTTCTACGATAAAATGTATTGTTTAATATTCTTCACTTGAATTATATCATAGTTTTGTATCCTATCAAAAAGTGTTATAGAAGTAATGATGATGTAGAATAATTTACCAAAATAACCTCTTATCTAAATGGAAATGGTTATGTGACATCACCTACACATTATCATTTAATTTGACAACTCACAGTAGTGTTTATCATGAGTTTGTTAAAGTAAAGCGTAATAAAAATAATTATTGATATCTTATGACGTTTAATCGGAATGGAGTGAAAGTAAAAGGTACAAGATAGAAAACCTATAAAAAATAAAAAAGGGAACTTGGAATTTGACACATCTACGACACAATCCTTTAGAGCCGGAGTTCTGGGATTGGATTGCAAAGCGGGTTAGATTCGGTAGCGGACTTTGCCTTGTTAATTAATCAATGCAAATCATTTTGGACCCGTAATGAGCCTTGAACTCACATAATCATTCACTAATTAGACACCTCTTCATATATTTACACTTTCTAATTATGGAGTACAATAATTGCCTCTAAAATGTTAGGCCTATCCGTCTATATATATACGGAGTATGTAATAAACAAGCCAAATAAAAATTAAGGCACATCAGTTTTCAAGACCAATTATAGGGTTTTTAGTTACTACTGTATGATTTAATTTTAAATTGTTTGTTTTAGATTAATTTAGTCATAATATGATTGAACCTCATGATCGTGTCTTTTAGTTGCTCATTAGTCATTTAATTAATCTAAAAGTCATTAATTAAAGTGTGCATTTGAGAGATTGAAATGATGATTTTGTATATATATTTTTCAAGATAACACGCACTTGTTTACGTGTTTAAAATTGGCTTTGACCATAAGAAGAACAAAACATAGACTAATCAACCCAAATTGAAAAGTGGTTCAACTAAAAAATCAATAAACCTAAAGAACTACACTATATATAGTTAAAAAAAAATACAATAGAGTTTCTGGATATAGCCTTCTCTAGATAAAACTATTCTAGTTCGTGATGAACGAAAGGAAATCAAACAATAATTTCCAGATGAGATTAATAATTACTATTATAAAGTCTAGAATTGACTTAATATATGGTATTTGCTAAAATTATCCCCCATCTCAAACATTAGTAGAATTATTATCGGCTAGTGAAGTCAGTTACTTACGACTGTTGTTATAACTTACAAGTACTCCATTAGAACAAGTCCTGCCTATGTGATATTACAAACCAGCATTAATTGGATCCATTTTTGGTGCACTAATGTTTTTAGTAAACGTGTCATGCTTTTTTTAGGACCGTTAGATCAAAAAAAATCTCATTCAATGGTCAATAAAAATTATGGAAAAATTCCTATATTGTCCCATCATACGGATTGCAAACATATACTACTAGATATACGGTTACTTCATTTTATTTTTTAAGTTTCCGATACGGGTATGATACGTCATTTCAAATACGAGACGCATGAATAAAAAAAACAAAAATAAAATTTATCAAACGTATCGAAAAAGTACCGGATATTTATAGTTAGCGTACGCGTGCTATTTCGAAGCCATGCCGATGTGGTCAAACAAGTACCGAGTACTTGAAATAGTGTCGTAGCCGTATCGGTACTTAGAGAATTTTTTTTCTAAAGTATGTACTTGTGATACCTAGGTGTGTATTTATGTAATACCTGTGTTGGGAAAAAATAAGAATAATTTTTAACATATTTTTGCCTCAAACTCGGATTTATTATATTGTAATTGATTTTCTCGATTTTTTAAAACGTTTTCTTGAATTTAAATATATTTTCCTAAAATAAAATCTTAAATTTTGTTTTTTCCTAAAAATCAAAAACTGAAACGAGCCCCGTTTTTTCATAGTTTTTATTGACCATTGAATTGCATTGATTTTGATCAAATGGATGTCAAAAAAACAGAGTGATGATACACACACGACTTGCACATAACTCTCACACTCACTACTTAACAAAATACATATTTACCACACCAAATATACATAAAATACAATCTATAATTTGATAAAACAAAATATAAATATTCAACATAGTAAAAACTCAAACTACTAAAACTCAAATCATACTATATATATAAGTCAATGCAAAAAAAAGTGACTCTGTCAAATTTTGATTATTTTTTTCAAAAATATCCCCACTCTTTTTTTACTAATTACTCATTTAATTTATTCAATTCGAAATGTAAAAAACACACAAAAATCATTATATTTTCGAAATAATTATAATCTTAATTATACCAAACAAAATCGTTTTACGTGTATTTTGTATAACAAAAACATTATACTATTCACCATTTTTAATTTAATATATTCATTCAATCAACATAATTTTTAAAAATTTATTTACCCGTATCATATATATATATATATATATATATATATATATACACAACGCGTCACACACGCAACTCGTGTGTACGATTACTAGTAAAAATATAGTAGAACCCTAGTTGAGTATACCCTAAATTTAAATATTAATTAAAAATAAGAAAAATTATTAAATCTAATATTACTGGTATATATATATATATAACTCACATACTCCATACATGTATACTTAGAGGGATAAAAATATATTTTTTAACAAAAATATATTATTATACATGAGTGTGTAATACATGTAATGAAATGTGGAACTTAGTGGCAAATTTGTGTGAATATATTTTTCCAAAAAAATAATATAGAAGTGGGCAAAAAATCTGGAAATCCGTCCCGCCCCAATCTGCTATATATTTTTCGGGTTTGGTTAGGGTTGATCTGCACAACCCGCGGATTAATCCGTCAATCATTTTCAACCCGCATATATATATATATATATATATATATATATATATATATATATATATATATATATAAATATATATACATATATGCATTTTAAGATACCAACATTTCATTATTGTTATATTTTAGTTTTATTACTTGTTCGCGAATGTTCTAAACGTATTTTCATTGGTTTTAATTTATATTTCTCTTTGAAATATTATATTTATTTTAAAATTTAGGTTGATTATACAAACTATGAAAAATAAATAACCAAAACACAAATTTAAGAATCAATCTAAACTCAACCCGTAATTTATTTTGCGGGCTGTGTTGTGGTTTTAATTATGAGGGTTTGAATTGGTTTGAGTTTATATTTTATGAATCCTTTATTTTAGGGTTATTTAGCAAGGTTAGGCTAAAAACATAAAGGTACAAAAATTGAATCCGTAATATATATATATATATATAAGGGTAGTATAATTAATATAGTGTAAAGGCAATAATGGTTAGTGGGACCAAAAGGGGGGGGGGGGGGGGTGAAAGTGATTGTAGAAGCGAAGAGAGGGGACTGTAGTCCGGGTTTCACGGTGGAAACAGACGAGCCTTGATGTTGACTTCACCTTCTCCCTCACTGCCCCATTCTCACTCACTTGTCATCTTCTCTCTCTCTCTCTTTTTATTTTTACATACATTAATACATCTACTTCTAATTTTATTTACTTTATTGCATGTTTTTTTTGTTGTAATAATTAATATCCATGCCATGCAACCTGGTGGTGCGTCTATGTGTGCGGCCGATACCCAAATCGAGTAGTTTGTTATTTAACATAGGAGATCATGGGTTCGAAACTCTTAAATTACAATTTAATTTAATTTTGATTTTGATTTGTATTTGTATTTATCAAGAAAAAAAATCGAGATTTAGTCATTCCGAAATACCGGGCTGGTACTCGGTGAACTGTGATATACCGGTATCAATCATCTTGTACTAATTACTTTACTCGCATGATGCTTATTATACAAATTAAAATACCAAGTCTGGTGATAAAGTTTCGGATTGGAGCTCATGGACTTTGCCGAAACTTAGGCCTTTATTATTTAATTTCATTTACTAACAGAGGAGGAAAAACATAAATATCGAAATATTATTTGAAAGGATTAAACCCATATTCTATAAGAGTGGTAGCAAAATATAAATATAATTCAAATAATATTCGTGAAACTATCATGTTGGGCATACACTTGTATTATCAAACTAATGTTTCGTATATTTATATGTTAAATAAAATAATTGTATTTTTTCCCCTCAAAATGGAGGCCTCTAAATTTTGAAATTTTTCGGAAACATTGGGCATATTCATCATGTTCTATGACCCACGCCTAAAACCAGTCTTGAAATACACCCCTCCAAACTTTTATTGTAGAGTATCAAATTTTTCATGAAATAAAAAAATAATAATTTATACATATCAAAAGATTAAAATTTACAACTCAGAGAGAAAAATAAAAGGTAATAACAAAAAGATAAGAGTACACCCTTGTGTAGTTCATTTGTGAGACAGGGCTATAGAATGAATATACATAACTTCATCTGTCATATAGAATATATCTACGGGGAAATATATAAAATCTATGTATAATTTAGGAGTAATGTGAATGTACTAGTGATACCTAAGGCTAAGCATATATATATATATATATGCATATTAACAGTAGTATGTTTTTTTCTCATAAGGATTAAATACCAAAGGATATACAAGGAGGGGGTTATGTAAGAAAAAAGGACAAGATAAAAAAAGAAAAAGAAAACAAGGATATATGTTTTGGAAGGGGGGTAAATGTTGATTGTGACATATCAAACGAATTGTAAAATTGAGGGAGATCCTCCCTAATCTATAGTCTCAGTTCTGACACTCCCACCACCTCTCTGAAAAAAGTTGGGCCTTTTTTTTAATTTCATATTTTATTTAATTTTAAAGTGCATGAGTGGTAACAAACAAGTGAGAGAATTCCAACAGTATATTGTCCTACTATACACCCACCATTTCCTTTACTCATACAGCAAACACAGTACATGTACCAAAAAAAACCTGCACTATCTTATTGGGATCTGAGGGGTCCGGATTGAGATATTTGGGGTTCATTTTTCATTACTTCTTTTAATATATTAATGTACTGTTTTTCTACTATAGCAAATAACTAGTAGTATTTACTCTTATATATATAATTAGTGATCCCCCATGGAATGAAATTGTAAGAAGTCATATTAAATTGGAAAAAATGCACTTTTTTACGATGAATTGGCAGACGGATATTTTCCTGCCTTTTTAAGCATATAGAGGCTAGAGCTTAAGAAAATACGTACGTACATGAAAATGTAAGAATAATTATCTTAAGAGTATCATCAAAGAACAAAATTACACCTTCTTAAAACTGAATGTGTAGTCGATTACAATTTCTTATAATTTATAGTGTACATAAAGATTAAATATATATAATTTTTGAAAATACAGTTATTTGGTAATTGAGGGTCATTCATTGGCAAGTCCATAACCAACGAAATGTGATTATACATATTGGTTTGTTTAATAGTTTATTTATATTTATTTTTCCTATTTCTCTAGTGAAGTGAACCATGTCATGACTCATGAGTGATGAGTTCATGGATTGCTATTTTAAACTTTGCTGAACTATTTTATCTCAGATTGCCATTCAAGTAATAAGACCAAATATCTAAATAAAAAGTAAAGAGAGTTACAAGCCTAAATAATTAAGAAAGTATCTTTATTCAGTTATAGTAGTAGTACTTTGATACTCGTACGTATATACGTACGTACGTACTCTACTTAATTGGTGTCTCAACAAGTTTTATACGTTCTAATGTTACCTCATTTTTAAAATAAGAAAAGCACCCTATCTATTTTCTATTTTCTTAAAAAAAATAATGTAATTTCTCGTCTTAATGTTTAAACTGAATGATCTCAAATTCTTTCTCAACTTAAATTTGCCAGCTACTTCGCCTAAACACTCTTCTCAAAGGGAAAAAACAAAAGATGCTATATACACTGACTTTAGTTCTAGCCCCTACAAAGATTTATAATTTTAAATTGAGACTTTTGGCTCTTTAGATGTGCAGTTCGATGTAAATTTATGATCAGCTCCCAAATTGAAATAAAGGATAAATCTGTTAGTAATATTGTGAAGCTAGTAGCAGACAACCACCAGTAGGTCAAGATATAGGTTAGGAAATATGTTTATTTATCTCTGTACAGAAAATATTACTCAGCTGTTGAAGCAATCTCCGTGAACAGTTCAGAAGATCAGTAAATTTGTTTGTTTATAAGAGTATTACTGATACATTTATATATAATAGTAAAATTCTTACATTAGGTAAGGGAGATTAGCTGTTGTTTTTCCTCAACAGATAGCTGTAAAAAGGAAAAAATAAATCAATAGTTAAAAAAAACAACAACAAGTATTTGATTTACGTACATTGTAAATCGTCAATTTTGTTTGATATTTTTCCTATATTATCTTATAGTATGAGTGTTCTATACAGGAAATTTATTATAGCAACGAAGTACACAATTAGTAAAATAAGTAAAATTATGTACCGCTAACTTCATCCCCCAAAAAATGCACTGAATTGACGTGGTTGTTCCTTATTGGAAAAATAGGAATTGGTGAAAAGGTGTGAAGTGCGAGCCGAGCACTACGTACGTATGTTTTGCATACACAACACACCAAGAGGGCTCGTTTTTTCTGCACTTTTAAACAAAACGACTGGGTTTTTAACTTAAGATAAAAAATAAAAATAAAAACGCGGCTTGACGTTTGTTTCTTCCAAGATGTCATATTTTCTATACAGAAAACCCGAAAAACTCCCGAGAGAAAAAGACATAAAAAAGGTAACTTTTAAGACCGATAAAAAGTAAGTACTGAAATGAAATCCAACCCTCACATTAATATTATACAAGTCCAATGGACTTGTATTTTCCCAAACATTTCTGAAAATAGTTAGCATTATTGTACCATTGTGGGCTTGTACAACACCAACCCATTGAACCAGTTATATGTACTCTTTTTAAAAAAAAAAATTCAAAGCTGCCTTTTATTAAATCAAATCAGATACACGCAGTGACCACATTTGGTCTCACAAATTTGCAAGATACATGTTTTTTTTCAACCATATTTCTAGCATGAACTGCTAAACAATTTGCTCCACGTAAATATCCACTCAATGCCATCTTGTAAAAAGTGGATGTCCTCGATAAGACACTCAATCTCCCATGTAGTCACGGTATAGTTGTTTGAGCATCACGTAATCAAACTCAAGTTGTCGGACTCGAAAATTATTCTATTCCATTTGTTATTTTTGGCCCACAATACAACTGCTCTCATAGACCATGCATCGGCCATTAAAGGAGACCATGCTCGACAAACTCCATGCCACGCATCAACGAAATCTCCTGCATCATTGCGGGCTAGAGCTCCCACCCCTGCCCAATTACTTGACGACTTAAAAGAAGCATCAATGTTGATCTTATAAACACCGGTAGGAGGTTTTTTCCATACCACGAAACACTCGTTTTTGCAGTAGCTCATCTTGCCACTCGTGTTGCTATAACATACTTCTATAAAGTCAGAATATATCCGATGTGAACGTTGGAGAACTCTCAAGGGGTCTGGCTGTACACCATCAAAAACAACGTCGTTTATGGCTTTCCAAATTTTCTAGCCAATATTCATTATAATCTCGACACAATATGGCGATGAATTCTCTTGTGTAATTTCATAGAACCTCTGGCCTAAAGAAGGTACAGTTCTGGGGCTCGATCCGAATGCCCAAGAAGCTCCCAAACCAGACCGCCCTCGTCCACTCACAGAGTAGCAAAATATGTTCCGTGGTTTCATTATATGACCCACAAAGTGGACATGTCGAAGACTAGGGCCTTATCTACCTTTTTTTTTTTTGAAAAAGAGAATTTCATTAAACAGAATTGGCATACAGGAGAGACCAAAACTGGTCGGATACAACTAGTAATCAGATATTTGCAGTCCGTACTCTAGCTTGTTTAGCTAAACTATCCGCCAGTTTGTTTTGTGAGCGATGACACCAAGAGAATTCATTCCTTTGGCGAGCTCCTTTACGTCCGTTACGATAGGATCTATTTCCCAGGGAGGCGGCTCATTACACTCTTTGCATGATCGAATCAGAACAGCATTGTCGGAGACGAATTCGACCTTAGTCCACTGACCTTCTTTTGCCTTTTGACAGGCAATTCTCAAAGTACATGCTTCTGCAATCAGAGGGTTTGCCGCCTTGAAAGGAGAGGGCCCTATCTACTTTGAAACATACTATTACTAACACTACCAATTACAAACTACAAAGACTAAGCTATATAGCAGACTTTATCAAATACCCTTTGCACAGTAAAATTTATTAGACTTGCAATTTTGTCCAGGAAAGTAAAAACATGTTAAAGATCTAGTAAAAGGAATAAAAGTAAAATAAATTAACTGACTTCAGTTTTGTGAAAGTTCTCAACAACTAACCAACACGACACCAATTTAAGTGAATCCAATGACACATGATTCAATAAAAGGAAAATTATGCTTTAAGTTAACATTTTGGTAGATCAATATAGATTTTACTTTTACTGAACTGCAATATAAATGCATACGACAAATTGCATAATTGTTCCCTTTGAACTTTGATCAGGAATCTAACTGTTGTTGAAAATGTAACTTAAAATTTGCCATGTGAACTCAATTTCAGCTACAATAATCTTTGGAATGATGTCTATGTTGATATTACGTCAAAGTATTTGGAGAAGGGAATCAATCACCGGTTCAGGAAAATTAAAAGCACCTCTTCCTTTTCGCTTGTTGGATCAACATGTGTGGAATCAACTTTTGAGTTTCTTCATGTTGGTTTCGACCTCAAAAGTTGGATACGAATCCCCGATCCAACAGGTGGTATTATCGGAATCACTCATTAATAATACACAGTAATTAATTGATTATTATAGCTTTAATTAGTATGAAGAATTAATAGTTTAAGTAATTTGTAAGAAAATTTTCCCTTGAAACTTCCCGCTCCGGCGTTGTCCTTTGGCACTGTCGTCATAATTCTGGTTCTAGAAAGAGCTATAAGAACCAAAACTGTCACTCGAATTATAAAAATTAAACAATCAGTGTTAATCTACTGCAAGGAATCAAAAATATTTGAAAGCATATGCACCTAAAAGGATAAGTATATATGAATGAGGAAGTAAAAGCTTTAGAGCAGCTTCAAAATTAGTGAAAAAGGGCCAAAAAATAATAATAACGACGAGTAGCAAATATATCTATATATTATAAACTTAGCTCAAAACTTTTTGGTCTGGTATCAAAAGGTTCAAAACATAACCAACTGCTGTTATTATAAACTTTGCTCATCTTACTTGCTTTATTTTCAATTTTCTTAGACATGTGTCCTAATTACCACACAATCAGCAAACGTGGTTGATCATTTCTATGAGTCAAATGTATTAAAACATAACTCCCAGCTACAAACTAACGTTATGCCTGCGTTTAAGATACATACATACTGCTTTTAATGTACCTTGCTCATTAAATATATCAAAAGGAGTCCAATTAAAATGAAAACAATAAAGTTGAAACAAAACTTTGAGAAAGGGGGAAAGAGAAATGGTGAGAGGGACACTAGAGGTTTTGTTGGTTGAGGGCAAAGGTATCAAAACCAGAAAAATTCAACTCCTAGGTACGTAAAGCTTTTTTTCCTTCTTCCTTGAGTTCATTTAATTTTTTGGTAAGCCACAAATGACACTCATGTGATATATTTTTTGTTGTTGAATGTAACACATTAAAGATCTAGGAAAACTTGAAAAACGCTTCCTGCTCCGGCGTTATCCTTTGTAATTAAACCACCAATAACACTCATGTGCTATATATACGCTTAAAAATCACTGTTATAGATCAAAGCTCGATAGAAAGCGAGAAAGAAAAGGTCCGGTTCAAAGTTTTAGATAAAGCAGGATTTAGTACTTAAAAAAAGCTCGCTTTCAAAATAGTGTTTTGGAAAAGTTTCGTTAGTTGTTTACACTTTTAGCGAAGCTTTTGCAAACACGTCTTAGAAACATTTTCATTTTTCTAAACATTGTTACAAGTAAACCCCAAATTAGGACGAAAGTGTTAATCTATGTGAATTTGAGCCTTTTTTTATTATTTAGAGGGGAAAGGGTATATAAACGTTCTCTAGCTATGTGAATTAATTACATGCATGGACCAGTATGGATATGACATAATTGTGAGCCTGATAGTCTAACATATATGGATGATGATTCCGATGTCTGATATAAACATCGAAAGACTTCAGTGCTTTCGCCTAATGAATTTCTGTACAAACGCAATGTTAGGTTGTAAAAAAGTATTTTTTTTCTTCTAAAATCACCAGCATGTTAATACTTTATTTAACATACTTAGATGCTTGATACATCTGTTTTTTCTTTTAATATCTGACAACACACCAAGCAATGCATATACCAGTAATTAGACAAAACTCATAGTATTACAGAAGTCAGATATCAGTATATCACGTATGCATTCACCCTTAAGCACGTCGGATATATTTGCAGTTAACATGTTAAAATTCCATTTTAGGGTAAACTATGTCGTCCTAGCAACTCACCTTTTTTTCATTGCATATATACGTAGGCTGCCTATGTTGTTTGAATCAATGTGACACAATTAAGATGCATTCTTATGTTGTGGTTAAATGTGGGAACCAAGAGCTCGCCAGTGATTTAGCCAATCAAGGTCAGTTTATCATCAATTGTTAAGGAGTATTTTATTGTTAGATCGATATGGGTCGATATTGTTATGGTGGGTAACCTTGTTTCTGCATAACCTTTTTTTCTAGTTCTTTTTGTTTTCAGGTGATGTTTGATGTAGTAGTAGTACACATAATTAAAGAAGTTACTTTCATGGAACTTATTTACCTGCCCTTAGTTTCTAGGTGTCGGCGTAGAGGCTAAGACTTTCCATGAAAACTCTCCGTAAACACTAATTGAACCAAAGACCTAACTGGAGTTTGTACAATCCGTATAGAATTGCATATGATCAGTTAAGCCAAAAAGTTGGTTTACACTGTTAGCTGGCCACCGCAACAGCCAACGAGAACTCTTAGATGCGAGTGACACACCAAATTAACCTGTGGGGATCACCATTAATGGATCAAGATAGCACTTACCCACGATTTCCATTATAAGATAGAATTTTAAATAGTATTTTAGACCTCCAAATTAATTAGACAGGAGTTCAGGTTGGACAATGATCATCTTTATAGAGATCACCAAGTATATCCCCGTTTAGAAGGAAAGAGGGGTTACTTACGTGTTTTTTTTTAAAGATTAAACGGACCAATATATATTAAAAAAAGGCAATGCCTCCACTGAACCCGCAAATTACATGCAACTATTACGAAAAAAAACTCTTAAATCGATTAGTCACCCACAAACTTGTGGCTTAATCGCCAAAAGCTAACAAGAAACCTATCCATGCGAGAGTTACTGCATTTTCTGAATTTATTCATACAATTGACAACATAAAACTCGATTAATTTAAAAACATTTTTGGGAGTCGAACAAGTCCCTTCGTACACCCTCAAATTTATTTCTCTTCAAATCCAATACATCGTTGAGGCGACTAACATTCTTTTTTTTTTTTTTTTTTAACAAACCAACTTTTATTAGAAATTAATAGTCTTACAATACGTTGAAAAGCGATAAATTACAACCGGAAACCGGTAATCAACCCAATTACAAAACTGGAGAATGTGTTTTAAAAGAAATGTGTTACAAAACCGATAATTCTACTACCTGATGCTTAACTACCAGGTCACCAACTTGAACATTGTCTTCACTCAAAAAACCAGATATGGACCCAGATACATAGCCAGAATAAGCATATTTGCCAACCATTCTTCTTGTAAGTGCTTGATTCGCTGGACTTGTAAGTCGCGTGATTCCAGCATAAAAACGATAGCCGACATTTGGATGACGGCACCCACAAGTTAGAGCTGCTAGTGTCAAAGGACTTTGAAGTTCTTAGGGGGCGTTCCAATACCAATTTCACCATAATAATCGTTGTTAGTGTTCAATAATATGGTTCAAAAAATATTCATCACTAGCATAGAAAAACCAAGGCCGAAAAAGCAAGGTTTTTAACAGAGGTACTAAGACCAATCAAAATTATAAACCCACCAATAGTGAAAATCGTCCAAACCTTGCTTCAGAGTGACCATCATTAGCTAAAAACCAACCATAACCGAGGATAAATCAAACACAAAAAGTTTTACCCCTAAAGTTAGGGGTTTCTTTTTGGTCTAACATATACATAGCAAACAATTTATTAGGCAAAAAAATAGGGGAATGCATGACTAGATTAGCGCCATTAGCACCCATCTTTGCCAAGGCATCCGTTACTTGATTTTGCTCTCGATAAACATGAACAAAGTCCAAGCCAATCAAATTTATCAATTCACAAATATTACTCCATATAGATTGAAATTTAAGACCAGGAGTGGTGTCATTCTTCCACCAATTGACAATAATCTCAGAGTCAGTCTCAATATTAATGCCATAAATATCCATACCATAACAGATAAGCAAACCATTGTAAATAGCCAAGAGCTCAGCTAGCGTATTAGACTTAGATATATGATGAAAAGAAAAAGCAACTATCAAAAGACCATTGCTATCTCTAATCAATCCACCGTTGCCTGAGTTGTTACCTCTAGTTGAGCAACTAACATTCTACCTACTTACATGGAACTTGTATGCAAGAGCAGCAAGACAACCAAAACATCTACGATTTTTATACCAACCACTAATACCATTACCATATGACATTTGTTTGGTTCCCTTATTCCCTTTGATTATGGGGTTAATTTTATTTTTTTCCGATCTAGTTTATCTAGTGAGGCAGCTTCTCCTTATTTCAGTTCATCCGGAAAACAGAAGACTAAGAATTAATTCCTTGAATAACACACTACGTGTACTTAGAGCTGTCAGAAATAATTGGCCATTGTCGTAATAACCAAGTTCATGAAAGCAATCTGGATTAATATATATTTTGTGACTTGCGGAGTATTATTCTACAGAAGGACGTAAACTAGTTTGGAATAAGAAAGTTATACTGAAGTTGGAATACTTAGAAGACGAAGCTGAAGCATATAATAAGCTCGTACTCAAATTGATGGGCAAGCACAGGGTCTCGGACAACGATTCAATTGGCGAAGCAACGTATGTAATGGCTAATGATTATGAACGCACGTAGAAATGTAGAGTATATAGCGCTATCCCTAATTTTTTCTCTATGTTTTTTTTTTCATGCAGCATCTACATAAAGGATGTTCTGACAATTGGGAAAGAAAAGGGAAACGCAGAGCTTGACACTAAGAAATACAGAGTTGTTTTACCCGATAAGACCTATTTTGGTGAGGTTTCCGTGGCTGTTCGTTTCATCCTCGATGTATGACCATGATTGCTTCTAAAGTTTGAAATTCAAGAAGAAGTGCGTCAGCCGTTTGTACTTGATAAATGCCATGTGTTTACCAAAATAGCACTACAAAAAATATTAAAATTGTGACAGAAATTACGACGTCTTTTTTGTTACGAGATTATTAGCTACACATACAGTAAAAGATTTTAAATTTCATTGATATAAAAAAGATAATAGTAGCCCTACTCTGTATAACATGATATAATGCTTGATATTTTGTAGAAGAGAAATGTGTGTTTAAGGTCTACAATATGATAATAAGAGTATTTATTTATGAAGGCAACTGTTTAAACAAGAGTCAGTTACGATTTACGAGTCAGAACAAGCAAGTTGTGACTTGTGAGGGCAAGATAAGAAGATTGCATGCAAAGTAGTTTTGCAACTAATTCATTAAAGTATTTAAGGTAAGAGTATCTACGACGGTTGGTGTTAAATTTTTATTGTTAAATATTGATACGTGTGTATTTTAACAACCATACAAGTGTCACATTAGTATATTTTTTTTAACAACATTATCTGTTGATTTATAATAAATAATTGATTTCGAATAAAGAAAAATATTATACTAAATAAATAAGAAAGGGAGAATGTGTTCTTTTTGATTTATTGTACGATTTAATATAGGAGTTAGTCAAACAATTGACATGTTATCACTTAACAATATTAACTTTGTTGTTAAATATAACAACAATGTTAACAACATTAACTTTAATGAGTTAGTTAACAACACTGTTGTGAAAGAAAAACATGTCTATTAGCTAATAGATTTGTCTAACAATTGACTTAATATTACTATTGCGTATATGCTCTAACTATTATTTTTGTTACACTATGTAAAACTATTATGTACGTAGTTGTCACGGTATGCTTTTTTGGGTATGTGATAAAATCATCAAATCTATTTTATGCATGATTGGTTTACAGTAAAATAAGAAACTAATTAAAATATTTTCCATCTTTTAAGAAAAAGAAGGAAAAATGACTAATACCAAAATTGGAAGGAAAACATTTTTCTTCGTGAGTGAAAACATAATGTTTTCACGAAATTATATATTTTATCCATTTTAGCTCGTTTTTTTCCTTCTTTTTAATAAAAAAAAATTATGCATGTTTGATAAATTAGTTTTTTAACTTTTCAAAAGTTAGATTTCGTGAAAAAACTCAAAATCAAAGAATTTATGAATTCGGAGACTTATTTTAACTTTTACACATAAAAAATTAAATTTTCTAATTAAATTATTTTGCATATTTCCGTGTAACTAATAAGTTAAAAGTGAAAAATGACTTATTAACAAAAATAAGTTATAAGTCATTTAAAGCTAAAAAAGCTATAAGTGCCTTATTTTAAACCACTTTTTTTGGCATTGTTTATAAAGGCTTTTTATTTTGTTTTATGATAAAAAAATTTATGGGTTTTAACTTTTCAAAAAAAGTTACTTTTCGCATAAAAAATTCAAAATTATATAACTTAGGAATTCGGAGACTTTTACCTATAAAAAAAATAAAATTTTCAATTGAAATATTTGTACATTTTCAAATCACCAATAAGTTAAAATAAGTGAAAAATGACTTGTTAACAAAATTAAGTTATAAATCATTTAGAGGTAAAAAAGTTACAAGTGACTTAATTTAAACAATTTTTTTCTCAATATTTTTCAAAATTAGCTTATTTTAACCAAGCTAGTTTTTCATTGTAAAATCTATTTTTTACTACAAAAATCGATCCCAAACGCGTCCTTAGTCAAGAAATTTACATGAAAAATTTAAGTATCGTCAAACACATAATAAACGGATAGATGGAAAACAATTTTCAGAAAAAACAATTTTCCTAACAAATATTTTTGAGGCTAAATATTTTCCGTTAAACACACATAGCTAAAGTATTCACTTACACAACCCACTAAGAGTAGCCTAATGGGCTAGAACCCGCTAGAAATAGCTTAGATACAGGGTTCGAGTCTTGTTAATGGGGATAGGTATGAAATCTCTTGATGCTCTTTAATAAGATTTAAAGGAAGAAAATAAAAATAAAGTATTCACTTACACTGTCCGTTTTGATTAATGTTAACAGCATTTTATGAACAGTTAGTTGTTGTATAAAGTGTTAGGATTTTAGTAAACTCTTGTTCTCACCTGCTACAAGCAGTAAGAGACAAGATTACTTTTTCAAAGTTCAATTTTAAATATTTACTCTTCGTCTCTTCCACATTTTATTTATTTATTTATTTATTTATTTATTTTCACTCCTAGTGCGGCAAACAAACTCTGCCTACACTACAACTAACAACGGTACCATTTACCAACCACAGTAAAGTAGCTGGATATTTTAATTACAAAGATATATGGTAGCTTGGTAAGAAGCGTAGTCATTAGTCACATATATACTCACAATCATGTTATTATTTTAGTCATTAGTCACATATATACTCACAATCATCTTATTATTTTAGTCATTAGTTGGCGAGCCTGATTTTCTTGTCAAGCTCGGCTTAATCAATTCGCGTCGGCTCCGATCTTTCGAGGTGTCCGAAGTGGATATGTCTCATTCGATGGCGAGGTGTTCTTTCCTGCACAAGAAACGAACAGGGGCCCGGGGTTGGTACCAGGTTTTCCCTCTCCAACGATCAAGTCAGTATTGGTATAGACTGAAGGTAGGAATATAGTTAAGGGTGAGGGATCGGGCCGGTTACGAGTCGTGGTGTCGGGTGTCACGATTGGAATTCTAGAGGTCCGGGTTGTTTAACCTTTATCTCTCCTCTCTGTCTTTTTGTGTCCCCTTCTAAGTGGTATTAGTGGGGGTATTTATAGTGTGATCAGAGGTGTATTAGCCCTTGGATCACTATACTGTCAAGTGTTGATCCAACGGCGTCAGAGTCATTTATGACTCTGACAAGGGTACTGTCCTCTTCCGGGTCCCACAGAAGATGGCATGTGATTGGGCCACGTCGATGATGTCCTGAGGGGTCCATAAGGGAGCAGCAGCATTAATTGGGAAAGCGTATTCGACAAGCTTCTTGAGGCATGTCTAGACACAGCCCGGCCTCTCCAGATCCGGGGTGATGCGTCACCCATGGTGGACAGGCCCGGATAGACTGCTGTTGTGGTGATATTGGCCCGGACGAGGGGGTGTCGGCATTCCCTCGCCAACAGCTCCCTGTCCGGAGTCGCTGTTAAGGACGAGGTTGACAAGGATCCTTTAGTCGTTACGGGGGCTTCGGTCATTCTGTTCTCATGCTTGGCGGTGTGGAGATGCATATGCACGGCCTGTCTTGCGACACGCGTTTTTGGTATGTATGCATTCTTTACACGTGGAGCACGTATGGTGTGCATTTATGGGGCACCACCCCTGTCTCTTCGATTCCATCAATGCCATTAATGCTGAAACGGCTGATGAGTGACACTTGGCAGACGATCCCTGTTTGCTGTACACGTGGAATGCGTCGATTGAGTGGCTGCGGTTATTTGTGGGAGTTCGTGCTGTAGGCGGCGACTGTCTTTTCACCTTCTGGTAAGTGTCTTTTCATCTTCCAGTGGGGGCCTATAAATACCCTCAGTGAAAATTCATTTTCACTTTCTTCTTCTCTCTCTAGATTTTCACAGCAAATAGCCTTCCTTTTCTCTCATACTTAGCACGCTTAGCCAAAAACCCAGCCGAAATGGTTATCAAGCACGGAGCCGGCAAGGGCCCGATGGTTGCCCCTACTCCACAACGCCTGGCCGTGATGGCCAATGCACTTCCGTTCCGGGCCATGGTCCTTGACCCGACCCTGAGCGTCGAGACCAACGACAACAACATCATGGTGAGGACCCATGGGTCCGATCTCGAAGAGTTCCGACAACTCTGCGGGATCGGCGAAGAGTTCTGTCTTCGGACGTGTCAGAACTCTGACGAGGTGAACGGGATCGTGGCGGATCCGAAGAGCATGGTGACGCTCTCTCTCTCGTGCCTTCTATACGGGGGCACCCACCTCCCTATCCCGGAGCTGCTGGCGGAGTTATGCGCCTGGACGCAAACTCTCCCTTGCCAGTGGCCTCTGCAGGCCCACCGAATTTGCGCCGGGATGGAGGCCTTAAACGTTCTGCTGGGCTCAACCTTACCGGAACCATTGGGGTTAAGGGAGCTGCTTTCCTGTTATGAATTTTTACAGAGCGAGCCTAGCTCCCAAGCCAAGAGCAGGCAGCCGTACCTGCGGTGCCGGTCGTATAACCAGCTCATCTTGGGTAACTCCGATTCGAATCGGGGTTACACACAAGACGTGATCGTGGTGGAGGGTAACTGGCTCCATCGGGATGACCTGGTCCTCCCAACCAGACCGGGGAGGGTTCTCAGCACCAAAGAGAACAAGGCCACGGTGGCCGCGAAGCTAAAGGGCCTTGGGGAGCCGAACGTGAGGTCGATGGAGTTGGCCTTGAACTGGTGGGGTCCGGATGGGACCGACGCAGGCGCTCGCGACGCGGAGCGCCTGTTACTCTGTGGCTCCCCCACCAGCTGTAAGGGGAACGAGTTCCTCTGGCCCCCTAGGACCTTCTGTCCTGTGGGGTACTCCCGGGAACGGTGGGAGAAAGAGAAGGGTTTTGAGTCCACCCTCCCGCCTAAGGTCATCAAAGAAGCTGAGGCCGAGGTTGTGCCTGCGGTGAAGAAGGCGGTGAAGCCGAAGCCGAAGCTAAGCAGCAAGGGGAAGGTCGTGACAGTGGCCTCTTTCGCTCCTGCATCGGCCGGGGTTTACTTCCAGACCCGGCCGGATGGTATCGTCCTCCACTATAGGGAGGGGCCGGACGGTACCCGCAACTATCTCGACCATCATGGGAAACCTCTGCCTGAGGTCCTTCCCTTGAGGTCTAGGGAGCCCAGTGTGAGGAGTCCCCTCCACCTGGAAGATAGCCCCGTGGAGGCGGAGCCCTCCGGGCCAAGCTTGGGTACCTCACGGACCAGGGTAAATTCTCTCTTCGTTCTTACACAATCCCAATTTAACACTTAGCTAGATTTTGTTAATTTTTCCAACTTCTTTTTCGTTTGGCCTGTGCAGGTGGTCCGTTCTGATGAAGAGGAGGAGGTGGAGGAAAATGCCGTCGAGGCAGGGGGTAATGGTGAACATGAGGAGGGGGCTGACGATGAGGTTGTCGAGGCGGGCAATGGCGGGGATGCGGTCATTGAGCCCGAGGCTGCAGAGGAGGGGGTGAAGGAGGCTAGGGAAGAGGAGGTGGTTGAGGTGGCTCCAGCTGATGCTAAGGCAATGGCCTTAAAGAAATTGGAAGACCTGGGGGGGGGGGAGGCGAGGCGTGAACGAGCTGCTCGAGCCGCTCGCAAGGCCGAGGTCGATAAGAGGAAGAGGAAGGAGGCGAAGGCCCTTCGTGATGTGAAAAAAGCCAGTGTAACGATCCGGCCCCACGGACCGAACCGCCACGCCCGTATCAACAATATTGTCCGCTTTGGCACAACTTCCCAGGGGGTCACCCATCCTGGTACTACTCCAGGTTAAGCACGCTTAACCGTGGAGTTCCGTCCTCGCTATTGTGCCGCACGGCTTTAAAATGCCTTGTTAATAGGAAATGGATCTTTAAGCTCATATACCACACGAGTACTCTTATATCTGGGCGATGTGGGACTGACGCACAACACCGCACCACAGAATTTCCTTCCGGGAAATCTGGGTCGTCATAATCACCCTCCCTTTAGGCACGACGTCCTCGTCGGACACGTCGTCCTTCAGGGGTCCACACACATGTGCTAGTCCCCACATTTCCGGCCAGATAGAGGCTCTGATACCATCTGTAACGACCCAGCCCTACGGACCGAACCACCACGCCCGTATCAACAATATTGTCCGCTTTGGCACAACTTCCCAGGGGGGTCACCCATCCTGGTACTACTCCAGGCTAAGCACGCTTAACCGTGGAGTTCCGTCCTCGCTGTTGTGCCGCACGGCTTTAAAAGGCCTTGTTGATAGGAAATGGATCTTTAAGCTCATATACCATACGGGTACTCTCATATCTGGACGATGTGGGACTGACGCACAATACCGCACCACAGAATTTCCTTCCGGGAAATCTGGGTCGTCACAGCCAGGACCGGGGAGCCTGAGCCGAGGGAGGACGTCGTGGTCATCCCAGAGCCTAGGGAGAGTGGCCGACCTGTGGTGGTCGCGGAGGAGCGAGCGGTGACAACCGCTCAGGCAAAGGGTCCGCTGCCGGAGGCTTCGGCTTTAGCCTCAAGCTCATGTTCTGGCTCCCCGTCGCCAATGATGCCTGTCCAGACCCCAGAGGAGGTGAAAGCGGCAACTGGGGTGCGGAGCATCATGGAGGGTCACCTCTCTGCTGGCCTGCTTGCTCTGGCCGCGCTCCAGCAGCAAACCGTTGAGGCTGACCATCGTGGTCAGGACCTCGCCTCTTCCATGGCGTCGGCCATGGCCGTGATCCCACAGGTAAGTTACTGTTTTAGTAGTGCCATTCTTATGACTTCGTTCATTTCTTAAATTTTTGCTAAGTGTTCCTCTTCTTTTGTAGGCCTACTTGACGATGAACCAGTACGTCTATCATCAAGGCCAACTGGTGAGGTCGTGGGCTTCGAAGGCCGAGGCTAGTGCCAAGCGAGCAGAAGAGGCCCTGGAGAGAGCGGAGGAGGCCCGACGAAGGCCAAAGAAGGCCGAAGGCCTAAACGCTTCGATGGAAGCTCGAAGAGCTGAAGCCATGAAGGCTAAGTCTGAGGCCGAGGAGCGTGCCCAAGCTACCGAGGAGCGTGCCCAAGCTGCAGCAGTGGCTCTGCAAGAAGCTGAGGCAGATGTGGCTGCCAAAGTGAAGGCTGCGGTTGAAGCCACGCAGGCCGAGATGAGCGCCGCTTTGGCCTTATCGACACAGAAGGATTTCAATTCCTTCTATGTCGATGGCTGGTCTGAGGCGGCTGCTTTTATGAGGGCGGGACCGGATCATCCGGTGTGGAACATGGAAAACATCCTTGTTCCCGTCCCCTCTGCTCCCGTTCCCGAGGTGGTCCCCCTACCCCCTCGAGCCCTCTCGGACGATGAGGCAGATGATGATGAGGGGGCAGCTTAGGGCTTTGTGTAGTTTTTAGATTTTGTTTTCGATGTAGTTTTTCGATGTATTTCCTTTTGACATTTTAGCTTGTAATAGCTTTCCATTGAATGACATGAAAAACTATTTTGGATTTGTCTTTGTTCTTCTGCTGTATTCTACTTCCATTGTGTTTTATACATCGTATACGTGCTCCCAAATGAGTGGGCCTTTATGCTTCGGCGTGGGGGCACTCATTTAATATAACTCACAATTCGAATTAACACTTAGAAAATAAATTGAAATTTAAGCCGGGGTGCCGTATAGGCTCGGGTGTTCTGAAACACTTGCAAAATTTAAATGAACTGAAAAATTCAGATAAATATAAGCCGTGGTGCCGTATAGGCTCGGGTGTTCTGAAACACTTGTAAGATTTAAATGAACTGGAAAATTAAGATAAATATAAGCCGGGGTGCCGTATAGGCTCGGGTGTTCTGAAACACTTGTAAAATTTAAATGAACTGGAAAATTCAGATAAATATAAGCTGGGGTGCCGTATAGGCTCGGGTGTTCTGAAACACTTGTAAGATTTAAATGAACTGGAAAATTCAAATAAATATAAGCCGGGGTGCCGTATAGGCTCGGGTGTTCTGAAACACTTGTAAAATTGCAGGCATTTAAATTGAGATACTTTGTAATTAGTCAACAGTTTTATTCATAAAGCCCTCAGACATATTTACATCGTATTCTTATTTACATCAAAACGCAAAAGTCGAGCCCTATTGATAGTACTTCCTTAAGTTGTTGACGTTCCAAGGTCGATCCATCGGAACGTCGTTAGGGAGGCGACCCAACAGGTAGGCCCCGTTGCCCGCCGCACCGAGGATTCGATAGGTGCCTTCCCAGTTGGGGCCTAGCTTGCCGTCGGACTGTACCCTTGTGTTGTTGTTTACTTTCCGTAGCACGAGGTCTTCGTCTTGGAAGTGTCTGGCGTTCACTCTCTTGTTATAGGAACGTCCCAGCTCGTTCTTATATTCGGCGATACGGATGGCCGCAACCTCTCTTCGTTCTTCAGCATATTCGAGCTCGAGCCCCATCATCTTTTCGTTCAGGCCGTTCTCCACCATGTCGGTTCTGAGCGATGGGAGCCCGATTTCTAACGGGATGACAGCTTCCATCCCGTAGGTTAGGCTATAGGGCATTTGTTGAGTGCCCCGTCTTCTCGTCATTCGATAGGCCCACAGAACGTGTTGTAGTTCATCGGCCCATCGTCCTTTGGATTCGTCTAGCCTCTTTTTTATTCCATCGAGAACGGTCTTATTCGACACCTCAGCCTGACCGTTGCTTTAGGGATATGAGGGGGTGGAATAATAGCTTTTGATGTGGTATTTCACATACATCGCTTTTAATTTGGCTCCGGTGAACTGGCCCCATTATCTGCCACTATCGAGTAGGGGATTCCAAATCTCGTGATCACATCCCTCCAGAGGAACCTGATCACCTCGGCCTCCGTTATCTTTGCTAATGCCACGGCTTCTACCCACTTCGAGAAGTAGTCGGTGACCATGAGGAGGAACTTTTTCCCCCCCGGGGCCCTAGGGAATGGTCTGACGATGTCCATGCCCCATTGGGCGAAGGGCCAAGGCGAGGTCACGCTGCTCATTTTTTGGGCCGGGGCTCGAGGTATGGGTGCGTATCTCTGACACTTCTCACACCTGAGCACGAACGCTTGGGAGTCCTTCTGCATGAGGGGCCACCAATATCTGTGGGTCAAGGCTCGGTTGGCCAGCGACCTGCCCCCGGTGTGACTCCCACACGTTCCTTCGTGAATTTCCTCCATGACCCTTACCACCACATCAGGATGGACGCAGAGCAGGTAGGGCCCGGAGAACGACCATTTATAAAGTTTATCGCTGGGAGCCAACCAGAACCCCAGTGCCTTTCTTCTTATCTTTTCAGCATCTTTCTTATCTTCGGGGAGGTCTCCGGTGCAGTGGTACTCGATGATGGGGTCCATCCAGCTTGGCTCCGATGGGAGGTCAGCCACTACGTTAACTCTTGCCTTTGCTTCGATGCTAGGCGAAGGGACGTATTCTACGGTGATGACTCGCTCCTTTTTATCACTCATGGCCGAGGCTAGGGTCGCTAGTGCATCGGCGTGGGTGTTCTCATTTCTGTTGATGTTGACGATTTCCCGATACTCGAAGCTTTGGAGTATTCCGGAGGCGATGGCCAACGTAGCTTGCCATCCTTTCGTCCTTCGTCTAAAACTCGCCACTGATCTGGCTACTGACTAACTGGGAATCAGTGTGCACCAGTATCTTCTTGATGCCGAGGCTTCGGGCCATTTTCAGGCCTACGATCACGGCTTCGTACTCCGCCTCGTTATTGGTGTCTCGGAAGACAAGCTGGATTGACTTCTCGATTACATCACCCTGTGGGGATTGGAGTACCACCCCGAGGCCAGATCCCTTTTTATTGGTAGCTCCGTCGGCATGCAAGGTCCACGTTCCTTGGGCACGCTCCTCGATGCCGGGGGACGTGGTCGTTCCGGTGAATTCTGCCACAAAGTCGGCCAGGGCCTGCCCTTTGACGAACGTTCGTGGCTCATACCGGATGTCGTACGCGTTCAGGTGGCAAGCCCACTTCGTCATACGCCGAGACAGGTCTCCCTTCTGGAGTATTTCCCGAATGGGCTGATCTGTATACACCACGATATTGTGTGCCGAGAAGTAATGGGCCAGTTTTCGCGATGCCATAACGAGTGCCAGGACGAGCTTTTCTAGGGGCATATACCTAGCCTCGGCATCGAGGAGGGTTTTGCTCACGTAATAGATTGGCCTTTGCTCCCTGCCGACCTCTTTGATGAGGACGGCGCTAACGGCTATCTCGGACACGGCAAGGTACAGGGCAAGGACGTCGCCGGTGTCGGCTTGGCCAGTAGAGGCGCGCTTCCAAGGTAGTTCGCCAGCTCCGTGAACGCACTCCGGCATTCGTCATTCCATTCGAACTTCTTCTGAGCCTTTAGAGCCGTAAAGAATGGCTTGCATCGATCTCCGAACCGGGCTATAAACCGGTTGAGGGCAGCGGCCATTCCGGCTAACTTTTGTACGTCCTTCCTCTTTTCAGGGGTTCTAAGGTCCTTCAAGGCAGAGATTTGGACCGGGTTCGCCTCTATACCGCGATGGGTTACCATGAACCTTAGGAATTTCCCGGCACCAACTCCGAAGGCGCACTTAGAGGCGTTCAGCTTCAGGTCATGCTTTCGTATTGTTTCGAACACCTCTCTTAGGTCGGACAGGTGGTCGTCCTCCTGGGCGCTTTTTACAACCATGTCATCGATATAGACCTCCATGCTCCGGCCTATGTTCTTAGCGAATATCTTGGTGACCATTCTCTGATACGTCGCCCCGGAGTTCTTGAGCCCAAATGGCATCACCTTGTAACAGTAATTACCCCTTGGTGTTATGAAGGCGGTTTTTTCTTGATCAGCCTCCGACATGGGTATTTGGTGATAGCCGGAGAAGGCGTCCAGGAAGCTCATTCTGGCGGCTCTGGCGGTGGAGTCCACTATCTGATCAATTTTAGGCAGAGGGAAAGGATCCTTTGGACAGGCACGGCTAAGGCTCGTGTAATCGATGCACACACGCAGCTTTCCGTTCTTTTTAGGGACCACCACGGGGTTAGCGAGCCATCTAGGGTAAAAGATTTCCTTGATGGCTCCGGCTAGCAGAAGCTTTTGTACTTCCTCGTTTATGGCATCGGCATGCTCCGGACTAACGCGGCGTCCCTTTTGCATTGCAAGCTTCGCATCCGGGTTGACGTTCAATTTATGGCAGGCGAGGTCGGGACTGATACCCGGCATTTCGTATGGAGACCACGCGAAGTTATCGAGGTACTGAAGCAGGAGCTCAACGAGATCTGCAATCTCGGGCTCGCTCAGCCTCGCGCCCACCATAAAAAAGTAGTCCTCGTCGTACCCCGGAATCTGGACTTTCAGCAACCCTTCTTCTACATTTTCTTCAGCTTCCGGACCCATCTTCTTGTTCAGTTCCCTCAGCAGCTTGGGATCCTCAGCTTCTATGTTCATAGCACTCTGGACCGGAACTGGTTTATTGCCGGAGTATACGGCCATGACACAGCTTCTCGAGACCTTTTGGTTTCCCGACACGGTCTCGACTCCATTCACAGTTGGGTACTTGACCTTTTGGTGTAGAGTGGAGGAGACGCCTTCTATCTCATGAAGCCACGCGCGCCCTAGTATGACATTGTAAACGGAGGGGACGTCCACCACCATGAACTCCACGCTCATAACCTTGATTCCTGTCTTAACAGGCAAGGTTATGTTCCCTCTGGGCTGAACGGCCTCAGAGTTGAATCCGTACAGAGGAGAGGCGTTGGTATCTAACTGCCCCTCTGTCAGCCCCATCTTTTGGTAGAGGTCACCAAAGAGAATATTCACCGACGCCCCCTGATCGACGAGGATTCGTCCAACTGAGCAATGGCCCACTTGGGCCGTGATAACAAGGGCGTCATAGTGGGGCAGGTCTACCCCCACTAGGTCGAAGTCAGTGAAGCTTAGATCTGGCTTGGTTCCCTGCTTGCATCTCTTTCGGGGTTTTGGACTTTCGGCGAGGCAAATGTGCTCCTTCATTATTGCCTCGCGGGCCTCGGTTCTCTCCACCCCATTTGGCTTCGGCTTCTTTGGCCCGGAATGGATAACCTGGCAAGTCATCACCGGTGGGGGGAGGTCTGGTTGCCTTTCGTCATCTCCTTCTCGGTCTCGATCGGGGTCCCTTCGTGTCTTGACGTATCTATCCATCAAGCCATCTCGGACACATCCTTCCAGCCTTGCCTTCAGCCCATGACACTCATTGGTATTATGGCCACGGCCTCTGTGATAGTCGCAAAACTTGTCGTTGGTCCGGCGGGCAGGCTCGTTCCTGAGTGGGAGAGGCCAGGAGAAGAACGGTTCGTTCTCAATTTCGTTTAGCAGGCCGGTCAACGGGAGGCAAAATGTGGTGGAGTAAGCAGTTTTCGGATTCGAAGGGTCGGTCCGACGGGCCTCTTCTCTTCTTCTTTTGGGGGCCGGTTGCGGATTCCTCCCCGTTCGAGGACGTTCCATTCTTTCGCTTATGGGCCGGTTTCTTCGAGGGCTCATTGCGACGGACCTATCACTCTGCTGGTCGATGATGGCCACTGAACGTGATGCCCCAGCAGACCTCATGTCCTTCTCTATGTCAATATGCTGCTTTATGATGGACCTGAGCTGAGGGACGGAGCTGGGAGGGGTCGCTATCATCTCGTTACGGATTCTGCTACCCACGACCATATTTTGTCTGAAAGCAGCTATGGCGGTGGAATCGGGGCAATCCGCGCACTCCGCGTGTTTCAGCTAGAACCGATTATCGTAGTTCTCGAGGGTTTCTTTAGTTTGGACCCTCACTTGATAGAGTTGCTCCGGCTGAGTAACCCTCTCCTTCAAGTTTATGAACCGATGAGCAAAGTCGTAGGCTAGATCGTCCCAACAATGGACGGAGTTGGCGGGAAGGGACTGGAACCATTTACTAGCAAGCCTTCCCAGGCTGGCGGGAAAGCACCTACACATTAATTGGTCGAGGTGGGACCAATGGTTCATTTGATATCGATAGTGGCGAAGATGAGCCTCCGGATCAGAGTCTGCGTTGAAGGTCTGGAAGACAGGGGCGATAAAGTTTCTGGGGGGAGCGCTGTACTCAATTTCGTCCGAGAACGGGGTACTTCGGGTCGAAGCCACGATCTTCAATGCTACCTCGCCGGCTGCGTCGTGTCGTCCACGGCGTCCACGCCTTCGCGTCCGGGAAGACCTGTCAGTTCGGGCACGACTCGATTCCGGTTGGGAGTTTCGGCTTTCCTCATGCCTACGGAGTCGGGAATGTATACTCCGCTCGTCGTTTTGACGGGAATTCCCTTCGTGGGAGTGCTCCGACTCCTCACCCCTAGTTGGCTCTCTGGGAGTTTCTAGGGGGGGTCGTCAGCGGGGTCCCAGCCGGGACATCACGCTCTTAGTGGGTCTGAGGACCGGTTCGCCTTGGCTTGCGCCTTGGAGAACGGGTTCGGGCTCTGGTGCCATCATCGTGGCTATCAATGCCTTATGGGCCGCAAGCGCGACGAGTTCCTTTTGGTGGATATCGAGCATCATTTCAGTCAGTTCAGTTCGTGTTCGGGGTGTCGCAGCTATCGCCGTTAAGAGGGCGGGACCACTCGTAGACGTGGTTCTCGGGATCTCATTAAAAGAGAGTGTCCTCGGCATTCCGAGAACGGGAGTGGGTCGGGACGACGGAGTATCGAAGCGGTTGTTGCCAGACATGTTTTCTTCGAGGACGTAGAGTCAGAGCTAACGCGTTCTTCACAAGTTTCCCACAGACGGCACCAATTGGCGAGCCTGATTTTCTTCCCAAGCTCGGCTTAATCAATTCGCGTCAGCTCCGATCTTCCGAGGTGTCCGAAGTGGATATGTCTCCTTCGATGGCGAGGTGTTCTTCTTTCCTGCACAAGAAACGAACAGGGGCCCGGGGTTGGTACCAGGTTTTCCCTCTCCAACGATCAAGTCAGTATTAGTATAGACTGAAGGTATGAATATAGTTAAGGGTGAGGGATCGGGCCGGTTACGAGTCGTGGTGTCGGGTGTCACGATTGGAATTCTAGAGGTCCGGGTTGTTTAAACTTTATCTCTCCTCTCTGTATTTTTGTGTCCCCTTCTAAGTGGTATTAGTGAGGGTATTTATAGTGTGATCAGAGGTGTATTAGCCCTTGGATCACTATACTGTCAAGTGTTGATCCAACGGTGTCAGAGTCATTTATGACTCTGACAAGGGTACTGTCCTCTTCCGGGTCCCACAGAAGATGGCCTGTGATTGGGCAATGTCGATGATGTCTTGAGGGGTCCATAAGGGAGCAACAACATTAATTGGGGAAGCGTATTCGACAAGCTTCTTGAGGCCTGCCTAGACACAGTCCGACCTCTCCAGATCCGGGGTGATGCGTCACCCATGGTGGACAGGCCCGGATAGCCTGCTGTTGTGGTGATATTGGCCCGGACGAGGGGGTGTCGGCATTTCCTCGCCAATAGTCACATATATACTCACAATCATGTTATTATTCTTTCAACCACAAATTCTAATGTTCATTCACCACTTAACGTCCTTGTTTCACTTTACTCATGAATCATGCCATAAAATTTAGCCGCAAACATCCCATTAGTATCTGACATGAATGCATGCAATAAATATACTCCATATTGTAGAACTGTTTGCATGCTAGGCTTCAATGTTACCATAGTCATACTGGGCCCACTGCATTTACACTGAAGTTACTCACACAAACAAAATCTACTGACTATTTGAGTGGACAATAATTTTTATCAAAATTATCATAATGAATTTTTTTAAAATTTAATCATATAATTCAAATATTAAATTATATGATTTAGTTTTTAAAATTTTCATTTCGACAATTTTAATACATGTTATAAGCCGATTAAAATTACACGTAATTTCGTTAAGTACAATTAATTAGAAACGGAGGAGCAGTACTAATTATAATTAAACAAGTCAAAAGCAGTGAGTTTTATGTACGCAAAAGCATTCACTTATACGAGCATTTACATCGATATATTTATATGGGATTATTTTTGCTTGTGTAAATTCAAAGGGATATCCCGATCCTCCGACTGAATCGCTATCATCTGCTTACTATCATTAATATTGTCCGTTTTGGTCTAATTTCGTCATCGCTTCTTGAACGGCATAATTTTAAAAGGACTTGATGATAATAACAACGATACTGCTAGGTTATATAAAATTGTACACGTATCAGTTTCTCTATCCATTAACTTAAATTTGCATGAACTCAAATATTTTTCAAATATAAGTGATCAACATGTTACCTCGTAATTAAAATAATAATTTCTCTCTCTTACTTTTCTCTTATTCTCTCTCATTTATTTGTACTTTTCACATATAAATTAATAAAATAACAAAAAGATGAGTTGTATAATTTTGATAGAGAAATTGATAAAAAAATTTGATAATTTGTATAAACCAAAACATTTACTTATATATAAGTTGTAAAAATGTACTTTTTTACTTTAAATACGAGAAAACTTGTAAGTTATTAAATATGATTGTTCTAGTAAATTAATTTGGATTGGAAAAAATTGATAGAAGTATATTAAAATATAGTAATATTTACTTATGATAATAAATTTGATAGGAAAGCTGAAAAATGTATAAAGTTAAATTGTTACCCTAAAAATATAAAAGTGATGCTAATTAAATTCAATATGAGAAAAAGTGTAAGTTAACTGCTACGCATGCTCTAAAATCACATTGGTGTTATTGATATTAATGAGAACAAATAATATTATAAAATAAAAAATAATTTTTATTTATAAATGGGAAGGATTAGAAAGAGTTTAATACGTGATAAAATTACAAATCATCTTTAAAATTTGATAGACTTTCTTTTTTACATGGAATAGAGAGAAAATTTCAAAAATATTGTTGTGAATGCTCTAATGTCCGTTCAATAACTCCAGCATTTTATGAACTATTTACTTGTTACATAAAGTGTTGAATTTTAAAAAAAAAACCTATATGGACGAACTTACTTAAATCAGGCAGAGTCTTTTCTGAGGACTCAAATTGCTTATATGAGGATTCCTAAAAAATTCCAACTCCACGTCACATCTTATTTTTATTTATTTTTTCAATTCATTCCACTCAATTTCATTACAAAATAAATAACTCTAACACCACTCCATTACATCTCATTACACTTCATTTATGTACAAAATAAATAAATTTACCCACTCTATCACACTATTAATTAATATGATTTTTTTTTCCACTCAAACTAAATACAAAATTAAAATATTTTATAATTATAATATTATACCAAGTTAACACTTTCAATTAATTTATATTTTGCACTTTTTTATTTATTAATTTTGTTACTTCCGAGTAAATAATTAAATTGTCCTCAAAAACCACACACGTCATTATTTTCTTCCACCTTTACCTACTCACACTTCTAAAAACATTATTTTCTTTCACCTTTACCCATATTTACCTATCCAGACGTGTAGGGTAGGTAGATGTGGAAGAAAATAACGACGTGTAGGATTTTTATGGACAATTTAATTATTTACTCGGAAGTAATAAAATTAATAAATAAAAAAGTGTAAAATATAAATTACTTGAAAGTGTTAACTTTATATAATATTATGATTATTAAATATTTTAATTTTATATTTAGTTTGAGTGAAAAAAAAACATAGGGATGTATTAATTAATAGTGTGATAGAGTGAGTAAATTTATTTATTTTGTAAATAAATGAAGTGTAATGAGATGTAATAAAGTGGTGTTAGAGTTATTTATTTTGTAATGAAATTAAGTGAAATAAATTAAATAAATAAATAAAAATAAGATGTGACGTGGACTTGAAATCTTTTACAGTCCTCAAATAAGCAATTTGAGTCCTTAAAAAACACCCTGCCCTTAAATCAACCAAAGAAAACAAATATTGAAGCGGCAACCTCTTGTCCTCACCCTGCTTCCAAGCAGGAATAAGAGACAAGATTACCTCAAAAGTGTTCAAGTTTAAAGGATTGGTTATGACTTGCATAAAAAATTCAAGGTATCTTGTCTTCAGTTTTTTAAAACAGTAAAAACTAATTCCTTTTATATTCATTTAGTATATTTTTCACTTCATTAATAGTCGTTATCTTTTTAGCATGTGGCACGCATAAAATAATAGTGTACCATATTCACGATAGTGTTAATCGTTCGATATTCATTTCATAATGCACTATTATTTAGAATGTGTCAATCAATAGTATTTTTTAGTTTTAATTTTAAATTAATTTTAGGGTGGATATTTTTGAATTCATTAACATGTGTTAGATTTTTAGTATTTTTTAGTTTTAATTTTGAATTAATTTTAGGGTATATATTTTTTGGTTCATTAATATGTATTAGATTTTTAGTATGTAACACAACTTAAATAATAATGGACTAGATTCACGCTAGTGTTAATCGTTCGATGTTCATTGCAGAACATTAAAACAAAAATATAACATACAGAATTACACATTTTTGCTGCCCTAAAAAAATTAAGGCACATTATGAATTTTTCAATCCAGCAAAAATAGATCCAAATTTAAATGTGCACTCCGGTCTCTTCATCTCAACCACATCACTATTATGTCTTATTTTTACTCCTGATTTGGAAATTAATTGACACTTGCGACTACACTACACCTAAAAACGGTAGCCTTCACTAGTAGTATAAAGTTTGGTAAGATGTATGGTAGCTTGATAAGAAGCGTAGTCAATGGTCCCTTTCAGTTTTTTTTTAAAAGAAAAAAAAGCACATTCCAATGTTCATTCATTCACCACCAGACAGTAATTGTTTTGCTTTATTCATAAATCATACCCCTACTGTCCTACAATAAAATCTAGTCAATATATCCCATTAGTATCAGACATGAATGCGAGCAATAATTTACCCCATATAGGACTGTTCTAATTAGTAATTACTACTAGTACTTGCGAATCTGATATTTTGGTGAGTAAACTATTTCTATTAATAAGAAACAATTGATTCTTTTCTTCAATTATATATATATATATATATATTCTATTATAATAAGACAGTACAATTTTATCCAATTTTTTTTAAAAATATCCTGACTATATTTTAATAATTATCAATATACATAATATAATTAATTAACAATTTGTGTTCACTATATTTTTCTAATTACATATGTAGCCTAAATTAATTAACAATTCATTTTAACCTGCATAAGTATAATAAATAATATAAAATCAAAATATTATATTAAAAAATAATAATATTATTTATGGGTAATTAAATTTTATTTGTCTATATATCATCGACCATCATTTCCAATAAACACATAAGATAGAAGCAAGAGATCAAGAGAGTAAGAATGGATACCACAAACACAAAGCTCAAAGTTGTTGTGTTACCATGGTTAGCTCATGGTCATGTTTCCCCATACTTAGAACTATCCAAAAGGCTCATACAGAGAAATTTCTTGATCTACTTTTGTTCTACCCCGATCATCCTCACTTCAGTAAGCAAAAAACTAAATGAAAAACAAGCTCTTTCAATACAACTAGTGGAACTAAATCTCGCACCAACACCAGAGTTGCCACCTCATCACCACACTACCAAGGACCTACCAGCACATCTCATACCCAAGTTGAAAGAAGCACTTGACCTGGCTTCCCCTTCCTTCTCCCTCCTCCTTGAATCGCTACAACCCGACTTGGTCTTTTACGATGTGTTCACGCCTTGGGTCCCAGATATATGTTCTTGTCATGACATCCCAGCTGTTCAGGTGCTAACTTCCGGAGTGGCTATGCTTTCGTTTGGCCTTCACAAGATGAAACGCATTGAGAAAGAATTCCCTTTTCCTGAACTACAACCGCGTTATTTTCAAGAATTTGCGTTACGTGGGGGTGGGGCTGATGCCCCCCCACCTCCCCCTGAAATAAAAAAGAAACACCAAACCGAGCTTATGAGGTCCTTGGCCGGGTCTAAGGATATTATTTTGGTAAAAACTTTCGAGGAACTAGAAGGGGCATATTTTGATTACCTTGGTGAAGTGGTTGAGAAGAAGGTTGTTCCGGTGGGCCCACTCCTTGAAAGCCCGGGTGGAAAGGGTGATGGAAGCGATGAGATTATGGCCTGGCTTGATAAGAAGAAAAAGGGATCGACTGTGTTTGTGTCATTTGGGAGTGAGTGTTTCTTGACAAAGGAGGAAATTCAGGAAATTGCTATTGGGTTGGAGCTTAGCAATGTCAACTTCTTGTGGGCAATACGGTAAGGAAAAATACTTCTCCAATCGGTATATTCCTTTTATGTTTCAGTTTAGAGTTGCAACTCTTATTTTTGAGTTTTATCTAATCAAACTTACATCACAGATCATCTTATAGTTTTAGATTAATGGATCGGGCAGTGTGGACGAATCATATTTAGTGCGATTCATGAGATTGTAATTGGCTTTGACCACGTGTTTTACAAGCACAAAGTTTGTTTACAGGACTAGAAATGTATGTGGCTTGGAATCTTCGGATTATGAGATGAGACTGCTCCGATTGATAATCGGAACAAACCAAGTCCGTGGCTGTTTCTTTACACTGTTACTGCTAGACTGCTAGTGGACTAATTTTTGCATTTTAGCATGTCTATTTCTACAAACTGCTATTTTATTCCTCTTTCCAAACGATTTTATTTGTCATGAAGCATATCCATCTATCTTACGTGCAATCGCTTAATTTCAATCCCATATTTTTTTTTCTTCAAAAAAGAATAAATCCCAAGAAAAAGAACATAAATTATGACTATAGCTACAAAATAAAAAAGTGACAATATGATTTAAAATTCACCAGGCAAACCTTTCACTCATATTGGAGAACCTTTTCAATGAGCTTGGCTATAGTAGATTTCAACTCATCATACATAAGATAAGAGAATATATCGAATTTGATTCTTAATGTTCTTCAAACAAAAATGTCAGATTGCTAACCGATCCATTAGGATTGGGAAATGGGCTTGGCTATGGAACTTCAAAACTTAGTAAGAAAGATGGAGTAGATGAAGAAACCAATGGAGTAACTTTTACTAAAAAAATATAAGAATTTGAAATCATTCAGTGATCTGTGCTCACCCAAAACGGAACAAAAAAATGTGAAAGGAAAAAAATACTACTACCATCTTCCACAACATTTTTTTTTAATTCCTTGCAGGCTTTCTATGGGAGATGAAACAAAGGTTGATGAAGTGTTACCAAAAGGGTTTATTGGAAGGGTTGGAGAGAGAGGAATGATATGGCAAAGTTGGGCACCACAGACGGACATTCTCGCTCATCCAAACATTGGTGGTTTTGTATCTCATTGTGGTTGGAGCTCTATGATTGAAAGCATTGCAATGGGAGTCCCGATCATAGCTGTACCAATTCACGCTGATCAGCCTTTTACTGCAAGATTAGTAGAGCATGTTGGTCTAGGTGTAGAGGTTGCAAGGGATGAAAAAAATGGTGAAATAAAAGGTGAAGGGATATCAAAAGCTATCAAAAAAGTTGTGATTGAGAAAGATGGGGAAAGTGTGAGGGAAAAAGCTAGAGTTTTTAGTAATGGTATGCACTTGAAAGAGGAGGACAGGATTGATGTGGTAGCGGAGGAGCTGACCAGGATTTGCAAGAAGAAGAAATAGACGTTCCGAGAGTACCAGTTTATGTAATAATGTATGCTGTTTATCTAGTATTTTTTTCCGAGCGTGCTGTACTACTAATCTAGACAGTTCATTATGCTAGTTATTATATAAGGTGTAACTAAGTCCGACTTGGATGTAAGCTTTGCTAAATAATCAAGTTGGTATGTTCTTGGAAGTTAGAAGTATTACAATGTTTAACAAAGAGTAGTTCTTGTTATCAGTCCAATTCTTTCGATCTCGATCCCAATTTTCTCAATTGCACTGGAAGTTGCTGTTCTATCTAAATATACTCTTTAAATACCTTGCCATGAAGATATAAACTTAGTTTAATCAATTGGAATTTAATCATTGCTTCTTCATAGCGTATATGAATCATAGTGGCTGTATTGGTGACCTGGGAAAGGAGAGCCCTATTATAGTGAATCCATCAGTCCGCCAAATTCCAACAACCACCGTCAAACAATCGTCTTAATCCATATTGCAACGACATACACTAATATAAAATTACGCCGAAACCACCACAAATCAACCTGCTCCGCAAATACCAACCTGAAATCCAAATTCAGTGAATTCACTTACACCGCCCTATATAATCAGCAATCAGGCCATTATTTCTCATTTCTAGCCAAGCCAATATATAGACTAGCTTAATGTAAGAACCACATAGTAATAAATTTTGAATATTTTTTTATTTAAAATAAAATTTATAATGTATTTATTCAAGTGTTTTATTCCTTACATTTTGGCTTATTTATTTTATGGTCATACTTTAGAATATAAATAGTTTAAAAAGAACCAAACAATGAATTCATAATTTCAGCAAAGAACAAGCTCTTGTTGTTTGCAAATAAAATAAAATTCTTAAATCCTGCTGATGATATAGATTCAATCTTTTGCTGCTCTAATCTTCAAATAAAAATAAAAATTGCTACTGAGAGACACAATTGCTAATATGTTGTCTATCTCATGAAACCACGTGCAACATAGTGGTCCAACGGATACTTTTTCCAAATATCTAAATTTATCAGATAAACAATACTGCTGTGATCATGGCTATAAATTAATTTTATTTCCTTTTCCTAAAGGATTCGAACATTTCATTTGGATCTCCTGCTTTTAGAAGATTCCTTAAATTAATTAACTTATTCATGAACCTATTGCCATGATAAAAGATTCTGAGTTGTCATCAATTATAACACATGGTAGAAGTCTGATCATGATTTCCTTGTTTCGATTGAAGCCTTAAACCATAGGCCGGGTTTTAGCTCAGGATCTAACGTCGTCGTGCCAACTTATTTGTCGATGTCAGTTGTCAAGGTCCCTCTTTTGTACTGTTTTCATTCTTCTATGGAAACATACTCTTTGAAAGGGGGAAAAACACTGAAAAGCAAGCACAAAAGAAAAATATTCATTCCAATGGTTTAACTCACTCTAACCTTTTGCATATCGATTAAGTGTCCAGTTAGTTAAATATATCTGGTTTAGTAGCCTAAGCTTACAAAAACTGGATGAATGAAAGACCTACTCAGTAATCACAAAACGTTAACATGCATAAATGTGTTTGTCAAACATTAATTAATTTAATTCATCTAGATTACCCAATTCCACAATATAAGTAAAAGAAAAAACTTTATCAACAAAAATTTTGGCTTCTAGTTTCAACTTATTTATGTTCGACTGTTTTCCTTGGAACTCCTTTAGACAACAATGCAAGGGTTCAAAGTTCAAACCTTTTTCCTCAAATGGAGAAGTTGAAAATATAATATCTAATACATAACAATTTCATATAATGTTGAAGTATAAACTAATAAATCTGCATCATCTGACTTTCGTTTTTTCTTCGTCATCGGAAAATTAGCGTTCCAGTCATACACGTCACCAATTTTAATAGTCTTCACATTAACAAGACTTATTTTCTTTACACCGTTCCAATTTAATTGTCTACTGTACTAAACTATGCATAATTTTGATTTGTTAAAATAATCGTATCTAAAGTCTGCAAATAAAAATCTTCAAAAATTAGTAACATAATAAATATGTTGAACTATATTATAAAATTTTGAAATTTTACATATTGATAATTAGAGTTATTTTCAAGTCAAATTTACATGTATTTTTGTAATAGACAACTAAATTGAAACATAAATAGTACATTAAATGTATAAGTAATTAGGCCACAACAACGTATATGTTTTATAACTAATAAGCTATATTGTTAACACATTTTAACAATATATATAGTATAAAAAGGGTATAATTTGTAACTACTATTATGATTATATTATAGATCTTTCTTAACACCATATATATATATATATATATGATATTATTTATAAGCACTCATTAACATAAAATATACTAGGAAACTACCATCACTTTTTAATGTTACCTACATAAACTATGTGATGCATTTTTGCTGTCCTTAAATATTCAGGACAATCTGTCTTAAATTTTTTCAGGGAGTGAAATGTAATTTTATTTTTTAAAATAATGTAATTTAGGGTATGTCATATACTAAAACTCTAACACATACTAAAACTTTAATACATATTAATGAACCCAAAAATATAACATACAAAATTACATTATTTCAAAAACATATATATATATAGGATTTTACTGTCTGAAAAATTCAATACAGGCTGCCTTGAATTTTTCAAGGCAGCCAAATCCTTTCCCAAACTATAACCATAATGTACATATTTAAAAGATTGTGTACTACTAGGACAGGACGAAAACCCGAAAAAAACGAACCGAACTGATAATCGAACCCGAAAAACCGAATTTTTTTCGGGTGAGTTTCGCTTTACAATAAAACCGAACCGAAAAAAACAAAAAAAACCCGAAAAAATCCGAAAAACCAAAAATAAAACCGAAAAAACCCGAAACCGGACTGGAAAAAATCAGTCTGGTTCGGTATAAAAAATAAAAAAACCAAAATCGAAAAAAACCGAACCGAACAATGTAGGTGATTTCGATTTCAGTTTTGCTATAACTAAAACGGAACGGACCTGACGGACTTTAATATAATATGTAACAAAAAAAAGAACAAAATATTTTACATTATACAATCAAAATCTGATTTATTCCGTCACTTAAAAACAAACGAACCCCGCCACTAATCTCTCTCTCTCTCTTACGATCTGAGCTTATTGGGTCAATTTTTTCGTTGAAATTTCGCAATTTTTTCAATTGACAAAAAATTGCCAAAAAAAATGTCGTTTTTGCAATCAATCGCTTCTACTATATCCCATATAGGCAGCGCTATGCACAATAAAGTAAACGGGTAATTTTTTTATTTTTTATTTTTATCGAATTAGTTCGGATCTGATCTATTATTTGCTCAGTTTTTGTTATATATTTGTTTTCGGTTATGGGTTTCTATCTTAAAAGTTTAATTGGATATTGTATTTGTTTAATTATGATAAATAGGGATACCCTTTTGCCTTTTACATTATTATGGATCTTAATATGGAAATTTTGATGTCTTTTTGCAATTTTTATCTTGAATTGTAATTTTAGAGTGGAATTGGATCTTAATTTTAAAAAAGTTAGAGATACCCTTTTGCTATTATCATCTTTAACTTGTGTATATATGTTAATCTTGTGCATATATATTTTAGTTTTTTCGGAACAAAAAATTGCATCTTCGATATTCACCGTGATGTAATTTTAAGCTAGGAGTGAAAATCTGGAGAATCAATATAAAGAAACTGTAATAATGATGTTCCGACAGTAAGCTGGACTTGCTGTATATTCTAGCCTTGTTTGGTTGCAGCTTATAACTTCATCTTTTCTTTTCTTTTCGCTTAAAATCCGACCTGCAGTCCGTTGAGCGGTGTAAAAATTGCGGATGCCCTTTTGCAGTTATCATCTCGAATTGCCATTATTAGAGTGTAATAATTACTTCTTTGTTTTGAAAAATTAGAGATTCCCTTTGCCATTTTCATCCTAATTTGTGTATAGAGGAATCTTGTTTTATTTTAGAAAAATTAGATCTGGAATGTGCATCGTGAAGTAATTGTTGTGAAGCTGGAGCTTTGATTTTTATTGGAAATTATTCTATGATTTGTGATGTGTTTTTTTCTAACAGTTAGTGTGACACTTAGATTCTTAGTTTTTTTTTTCCGGTGTTCTCTTTTTGATGTTTCGTATACTTGTCCACTTTATGTAAGTGTTAACAACATTTGATACTTTGCTACTAAGACAGCATAGTAAAAAAAATCAGTTAGGAGTCAAATTTCAGAAAATCAACACATAAAGGAAACTGTTAAAATGTCCTAAAGCTAGTCTCGTCGTATGTTCTGGCTTTCTTGATTGTTAAAGCCGGACTGCATGGTGATCAGTATAAAAATGTAGCTTAAATTCTGCATCAGGCAAGCCAAAAGATTGCGCTATAAGCGATGTCAATTAAAGAAGCATTTCTTAGAAACATAACATAAAATAATACTCAATTTAATTTGTTGCTATACACATAGTAGGCAAATAATATGGAATAGACAAAGTAATGCTCAGGTTTATTAGTTTGCTGCTGAATTTGAACTTACGATTATTATTTGCTCTTTGAAATTTAGTTTGTTAGGATATGAAGGGCTGGAAGTGATAAATCCAGAAGGTGGAGATGCTGAAGAGGAAGCACAAAAGGGGAGGTGGAGACAGGAGGTTAGCTCATTATTTCATCTTTACATATTTTACTTTTTTGATTAAGACTTATTACCTTCTACTTGCCATAATCGCCATTAAACTTTCTTTAATAAAAACAAAGGCAATGTATAAATCTTTCTTATTTTCACTGGTTTGGTATAACTTTCTCTAGTTACCTCTTTATTTGGCCACTAGATCTTCTATCATGGTGTAATCTTGAAATTTTTACAACTCTAGAAATTCTTCATTTTCTTATAGTCTCTTGTGTGTGACAGGATAGAGACAGCTATTGGAAAATGATGCATAAATACATTGGATCTGATGTCACGTCAATGGTGACACTTCCGGTTCTAATTTTTGAGCCGATGTCAATGCTTCAAAAAATGGCTGAGGTTTGAGTCTTTTCTGTCTCAAGTTGCTCATAATATTTCTACATATAGGTTATTTATTTGGTTGTTCATGCTTATTATGGGAAACGGACATCTTGTTTATTTGAATATTGTTGTTACAGATAATGGAGTACACCTACCTTTTAGATCTAGCTGATGAATGTGAGGATCCCCACATGCGAATGGTGTATGTTGGTATGCATTTCTGTTATTTAACTTGTTTGTTTACTTCTTCTTTTTTTTACCTTCTTTCAGATGGAACTTGAGTTTTTCCAAAAAATGCAGGTTCCTTCTTTATCTCCCTGTACTATTCCATACAAAGAACTTGGAAACCATTCAATCCGATTCTTGGTGAGACTTATGAGTTGACCAATCATGGGGGCGTCTCATTTATTGCAGAACAGGTCAGATTGATCATACTTGTTATCAAATGTGTGTTCCTTTTCTTGTTTTATTTGGCTGCTAAACATAATACGACAATTTTGATTCTTACTTATTTGTCTTCCGTAAACATTTCTTCTTTAGGCTGTTAGATTTATCCTTCAATTTTTTTTGAAGTAATGGATCTTCCCCCGTTTGTTTTTCTCTTACACCATTCTTTTTAAATCCCTTTTCTGACAGCATTATACTGCTTTGTTTATCACCTTTTGTTGAATACGTTTCCTTTTTTTTCTTTCAGGTTAGCCATCACCCTCCAATGAGCGCTGGGCATGGTGAAAATGAGCACTTTACATATGACATAACTTCAAAAGTTAAAACAAAGTTTCTCGGGAACTCTTTAGATATCTATCCTCTTGGAAGGTAAAATTTTGCTTTTGTTCATGGATTTCTGATTGAAACCTCATAACTGCAAATAGATAATTAGTTTGAGGCTACTTGCCTTTGTAATTATGTGTAGGTCGAGAGTGACTCTAAAAAAGGATGGTGTGGTACTCGATTTGGTGCCACCTCCGACAAAAGTTAACAATTTGATATTTGGACGAACTTGGGTTGATTCAGCCGGTGAAATGATTCTCACAAACATGACCACTGGCGATAAAGTTTTGCTCTATTTTCAACCTTGTGGTTGGTTTGGGTATGATATTTTGTTACTGAAATTTTAGTGGTAACATTTCACTATGCCTAAAATTTGAATTAATTTTGGATTGACAAGTATATGCTGCTGTTTTCTTGAGCCAAGAAATAGGACAAATGGACAATGCTTAATTTTTATGTGAGGTTGATAAATATTCCAAAGAGTTCCTTTGTAACTTCCCTACCTAATCTTTTTTATTTTCTCTATGTGATTGTCTCATCCCACTTGCAAGTTTCTGCGAGCACAAGAGCATGTCAAACCTGTGGTGAAAAAAATAGTTAACTCTTTTATAGATGTTAAAGCAGTTTACTTAATTCGTGTGTTTTCTGAAGTATTCATTATTATAGCTTGTGTGCTGTCAATATCTATGTTTTTTAATAGTAGCTTATAACTAATGCCAGATGGCCAAATCCCGAAGAAACAAATGAGTAGATTCATTGGGCAAACCCTGAAGAAACAAATAAGAATTTTCATTCTTAAATTTCTTATAATATTCGATCTATGTATTTTCTTTATCCGACTTCTTAATTATCTACGTTTTTCACTGCAGTGCCGGTCGATTTGAAGTAGATGGATATGTTTATAATGAGGCCGAAGAACCTAAGCTATTGATGACTGGGAAATGGAATGAGTTCATGAGTTATCAACCTTGTGACTCAGAAGGAGAACCCCTTAAAGGAACTGAACTTAAAGAGGTGTGTTTCTTTTGATCGTTGAGATATACTTTCAGTGGAAAAGCTGCTTATATATAGCTTATGTTCAGATATGTAGAAGTTAACTAGTATTAATACGTCAATTTTATCTATTGTCTACAGGTTTGGAGAGTGGCAGATGCTCCTGCAAATGATAAATTTCAGTATACTCATTTTGCTCACAAAATTAACAGCTTCGAAACTGCACCTAGTAAGTTACTAGCTTCAGATTCGCGCTTGCGTCCAGATAGAATGGCTCTTGAGAATGGCGATTTGTCCAAAGCTGGTTCAGAGAAAAGCAGGTCCCTCTCTCTCTCTCTCTCTTTTCCCCTTCATCTCTTGTGTGTTTGTATTGAGATATTAAATGCAATCATACAACTAAAACTCTGTTTAACTGCCAAAAAAAGAAAAAAACTGAATGATTGCTTCTTCAAGCAACAAATAATACCCCCTCGTTATGTTAGCGCAAGTATTTGTCACTTGAAAAGGTGTTTGGCGTAATATAATCAAAAAAAATTTATAACAGTTGCAACAAAGATTGCAGTAGTACAAACAAGAACGGTTTAACTAAAGAATAGTTCCTTTCTGATACAACGTACGGAGTATTAGTTTTATTGAGATATGGCCACCGAATTTGGATTTCTCCCTCTTGATCATTCCCCCCTTGGAAGGATGGACCTTTAAATGCCAAGTCATTTTTCAAAAGATATCTTTTGTTTCTTTTTTGTTTTGTTATGAAAGAAAAGGGTGTGTATTTATTCAGATTGGAAGAAAGGCAGAGGTCAGAGAAGAAGATAAGGGAGACAAAGGGCCAAGATTTTACTCCTAAATGGTTTGAACCCTCTAAAGAACTTTCTCCAACCCCGTGGGGTGATCTAGAAGTTTATAACTACAATGGAAAATACGATGAACACCGAGCTTCTGTGGAAAGCTCGGGCAATATTGTAGAGGTGGATAACAGATCAACAGAGTTCGATCCCTGGGAATTCGCTGCTTAGGAGTGATATACGTCGTGTGTGCATTTATTATTTACCCTTTTTTTCTTCATATTTTCCCTTTTTGATCTTTATAATTTTGATCAGACTTTTGGTTCTTATTGTATCATCTTTTTGCCGAGTTTGAACAGATTTTAGTTTCTAAATTGAATTTAATGCCTGCTTATGCCCATGTATATCACTATGTGCTTATTTGCAACATCAAAGATGTGCCGTTGTACCAATATTTTTTTCTAAATGTTGTTTCCTGCATGTTTAACGTTTTAACGTTTCTGTTTGTTGGTTTTATATTGTTCTTTATTGTCATTAATATGGTGTCCATGGAATACAGTTATTTTTAAAAGACATATATTGTTCCGTTCGTTGTTTTTATTAACGAGTTAGAAAATCTAGTGTTGGTTAATTTTCTCAAAAGTATATTTTAATTACTATTTGATTAGTGGATTGCAAAACTTCCTTTGAGAAGCTAATGACTAACAGACGCACAAGCATTTCACAATGTGCTTAAAAACACAAAAGCTAATAATAAAAAAAAGTACATAACCATTAGACACAATTGATTTAGGTGTCTCAGTCAGATGCTTTTCGTTAGAAGAAAAAAGCAAAAAGGAATCACCGTCTCAACCTTGGTTCGATTAACACTTTAAATAGTAGTAACTTTTACTACTCTTATTACTTTGGAAGGTGGGTGACCAACAAAAAGCATTATTTTGGAAGGATGATGGGGGCTTCTTAAACCTGCTTCTGCATTTCATGCTTACAAGTCTCAGACGCTTAAAAGTTGTAGCCAAACAAGCCTAAAACTCTGCATTCGACTTTCTGAACTATGAGTTTCTGTTCCTGGAAGTCTTTTTCACAATTACTCAATGTTGAGAAGTGAGAACAGTAAAAAAATTGAACTCCTTTACATTCATCTTATTCATTCAGATTAACTTTAGAGGAACCATCGGAAACAATTTTACAGGTCCCAAAAAATTGGAGCATCCTTACCATATTCTGAGAAGACTATATACAGTACCATAAGTTTCCGTCTTCGGAAACGCAGAAAATAGTTTTGAGAACTATAAAATCCCAAGGCTGACAGTTGCCAGTAGAACATCATACATTTTCAAGTTCCAATAAAGAAGTCAATTTACATCATTTACTTAGTAGGCTATAGATTTCATTTCTCTGCTTTTATTTTCAAAGCTAACGTACCACCGGAGTACAACGATCGGAAAGGCCCAAGACATGTAAGCAATTACAAGATTGTAATTAGAGCGTAATGAATCGGTGACCACAATGATGTGGTGATCAACAAAGGTCGTGACACTCCCTGTTTAGAAAACTTTACATGATACAAAACTGAAATTAAAAACCGTAAGGAGATTTGAAGCTCACATTTTCTAGATGTTTCGAAGCTGGAGTGCATTTGGTCGATTATTTTAAAACCTGAGTTTTTGTCCCCTTCTGGGCTAAAAAAGCTAGAAGCTTTAAGTTGGATAAACCAAGCTTTTTCTTAAACTAAAACATCCAGCCTTTTACTTGAAAGCAGCAACAACTAAGCTTTTGGTATTTGAGATTTTTGACAGTTCGGTGTTTATTTCTATTTACTTATATCAAATTATCATCTAATCAAAATATGTTGAACTGTGAGACACTGTTAAGAGCTGGATGTTGGCCCCATCCGATTATCGGGTATAGTTAACACAAACAATAATCACACGGCCAAAACCATGGGGTGACTGGTGACCGTCTCACGCCACACTGACCTGGCATTCATTGACTGATGATCTCATTGTCGTAGGAATAGAAATATCAAAAACAAAGCGAATGTAAGTGCGCTATAGGTTTTTATTTAACTTTAATAAAGTATCATGCAGTTAAGTATCACAGGGGGGATCACAATGCACAGGCTGCGCGCCATTTTAGATGGTAGACTGTAGTTCAGAATATAGCAAAGCACTACTCATATATACAGTCAATATCAGAAAGGAGTAGTTATCTGGGAAAAGAGAGCCTTGAAATCCGTTGTTGGTGTGCCCGTTCCTTCAGGCTTAGAAGCCAGGTCAAATGCCTTATTTTTTGCCTCTTCAAACTGTAGCGCCTGTTTAAAATAAAAAGGTAAAAAGGTCATAAAGCAAGTGTAAATCGCTATGATTTTTTTATATAAGGATGATTAACAACTTTCTGCACTGCACCAAAACTACCCCGTTTTTAACAATTAGTGCATCACTACATCATAGTATTGCATTTACAATTTAAGTATCAACGATTGACCCATACAAAAAGGAAGAACTGGCAATTAAACATATCACTGTAACCACCACCGTGCATAAAATCAAACAATTACTACACCAACCTATCAAAACATGTAATCTCTGAACTATACATTATAACGCCGGCGTACTAAAGATTTCTTGTGGAGTGATGCTTTGTCAACCATCATCATCGAATAATTAGAATCCAACACAAGGTAGTGATTGTACGACTTGTAAAATTTAAAACTCCGGGAGGCGATATACTGGTGTATAAAGTGATGTTTTTCTTTATCTATGCGTATTTATTAAGCAGATTACACAGAATTACCTGAAGACAAACTTCTGCGACATCAGCCCTAGTAACGGCCTTTGTTGCAGTCAGAAGCAGTTCATCATCCTTTCCGATAAGTAGCTCCCGAATACCACCTTCTTTGTCTTGCAAACCCCCAGCTCTATAAAACAGAAACGTAAAATGTAGGTTCCAAATAAGTAATATTATTAATACATAATAACATGGAAAGAAAGTAAAAAATGAGCAGTGCTACACAGGTAACTGATGATGGTGGACAAAGCATAATTTCATAGAATTCACGTAACTGGTTAAAATTTATTTGGCAAATTACTTACAAGAACACAGCTCTACAAAATTTTCTTGTAAACAACATATAAATGTAATCTTAGAACCTTGAGGAAAACCACTTTTGCTTGTAGTATAAGTCTATGATCAAGGGGTCACTGTTGTAAGTTGGAAATAAAATTAGTGACCCTAGACATACCTGATGATTGTATATGGGGTTCCGGAGTCAGCCAGGTACTGTTCAGCCTTCCTCTTCCATACCTGTGAAAAATTGTACAAAGGAAAGCACCCTTAGCCTAATAAAACAAAGCTCATCTTGTTATGCTACTTTAGTTTATTTCACATGACTTTTGGTATTGCTACTAGCCTACTTGGTTGTCGGACTCGAAATAAGTGTACAACTTCTCTTTTAGAGTTTACTTCACAAAATATGTCTTCTTTGGTATATTTAGCTTTCAAATTCTTCATTACAATTTGGAGTACAGATAGCGTTTAAATCCAAATAAAGAAAGAAACCAAAGCTGTGACGGTTTTCTATTGCAAATTTCTGATATATGATAATCTAATATATACATCTAAATCAATCTATTTTTTTTCAAACCGAGCATCGTCTTGCTTTTGGTTCTAAGAAATTTTTGGAGCATTCCGTGTTCATAGTTTCCAAATTTTAACACAGAGGATATCCTTACAGAAACAAGAGATGCGGCCTTAATAGTACAGGGAAAACAGAAAGCGGCAACATATACATAATGAATAAATAATGTCTCTGCTTGAACTTTAGTAGGCCATGGAAATAAAAGTATATATAACGGCAAATATTTTATACATTTTAGAAAAAAGTGTAAGCAATATAAATTGTATTGGTATTATTAAATAGGGAATAAACATGATATTTTCTAATTATTTAACAAATTTCTAGTACTAAAAATAGAATAACTTGATAGAAACGAGCTTCTAGTTGTTCTACACAAATAAAAAGTCTCGGTATCACAAATATATGGGAAACCGGGTCTTTTCTTTAGAAATTACAGCAGTTATTTCCTAAGTTTCTACAATAAATAAAAAATCTATGGTAAGGTGCAAAAGAACATACCAAGATATTCCCATTGCCTAAGCTGTTCAAAGGATGGTTAGGATTTGTTCCTCCCATTGAACCAACAAGCACAATGTGTTTCACTCCTGCAGCTTTAGCTGTACATATACACAATAATTTCAGACAATGAGTTCCTCAATGATAAAATTCGAAACAAATTTGTACACGTAACGAAATTTAATTGTGAAAAACAAACAGCTCACCAGCATCTATCTGATTCTTCTGCCCAATCCAGTCAACCTTGCATGAAAACATATACTTCAGCCTATAATCTTTAAAACAAGGTCTCTAGAGAGGGAGAGAGAGACAAAGTCGGAACCTGTTCAGGATATGCTCCATCTTCATAATAGAACTCGGGTCTTCCACCTTGACTGAAATTAACACCAGGTTTCACTTTTGGAACCGCGCTAGTTAGAATTATGAGAGAATCTATACCTTCTATCGCGGGAACAATTGTATCTATATTCCTTATATCTCCAACAAAGATATCATCGTCTCCACCAATTTTTGCCTTGCTCTCCTCGGTTCTTACCAAACCTCTGGTTGCATATTTATCTGCCCTTTCCTTTAGTTTTTTGTAGACAATTTGCCCTGCATAAGAGAATCGTCAAAGATTGGTATTAAATATGAACTTTTTGGTTTAGTTCATATAGTTGATTATGAACATCTTGCTTTCTAAGCTATGTTGCACGGATACGGATACGAGTATCGTATCCGATACGATACGGATACAGTGATATGCTTTTTTTGAAAATTTAGGATATGATACGGCTAGGATACGTCAATCATTAAAATATTAATATATATATATATATATATATTATATAATAAAAGTAGGTACAAAACATTCAAATCAAAAATTAGTATTTAGTTACCCGAAACTTGAGCCAGAACATAACACTCGTCCAATCTAGTTAGCTAGGAGAATCATTACAAAAGGTGAAAAGACACTTGTCTGAAAGATCAACTAACTAGCGCTAGGATCATTACAAAATAAACTACTAGTACATACTAGCAAAACAGCGCCATATTATTACAACATATACCAGCTAAATAGAACTAAATCATTGCAAAAAGCTCGTGTATCCTCTTTCTATATTAGTGTGTATGTATATATCTTGTGTTTATATGTGATGTGTGAAATCAAAGTAAATCTAAAAGTACTTTTATCCCTTTATGTTTATTCCTTTTATGTTTTACCTTTTTGTTTTTTTTCCAAAATTTTCAAACATTATCATTTTCACCCCGCCGTATCCAAAACCCCGTCGTGTCCAAAACGTACCCAAAAAATAAAAAAATTCAAAGTATCCGTGCTACATAGTTTCTAAGTGACAGCATTTTTTCACTCCCAAGTACAAGTACCTGTACTCTGATCTAACAGTTCTTTGTGCCTTTTGCATAATTTCTAGTGTTTTAGCTCCCTGAACTATGTGATGCCTAGCCATAAATGACATTCTACATTTATAAATGATCATAGTCACTTTTTAGTCTTGTATTATTTTCCCACGTTTTTTTCTTCTACAATGTTGCTCATATTGGGTGCTATTTTTTGCAGATGTATGATGCTTTTTAATGTTTAATAGAACTGATTTGTGATAATGAAGACGCTAAAACAATAGGATTCAAGTGTGGTGGGCCGGTTTACAAAACACAAATACAAGTATTTAGCACGGCTCATTTCAGGAATAGAATACAACCAAGGCTTTGACTTCTCAAATCTTAATCCAATCCATTCCAACGCCAATATATACCGGGTCTTGAAGTTGAAAATATTGTCACCAATTGATGTAACGAGATGAAATTTAATTAATGAAGGAAACCAACGTATACCACTGTTTTTAATTTTAGGATCTGAAATCAGTAGCAATTATGTCACGATTGGTGACCGGAGATATGTATTACTCCCTCCGTTCCCATTTAATTGTCCATTACGAAACTACGTGCAATTTTGACGTACATTGATACTAGTCATATGACTCATATCGGTATCTATGATGTCAAAAATGGTTAATAGATTAATCAGACAACTACAATGGAATCAATAAAACTACAATCCTTAACACGTTAACATATTAACCTTTGAGGACTGAAAATCAGTTTTTATATAGAACTATGCTTTCAGCTTTCTTGAGTTCCCAAACACAACCTAAAAAGAACACCTGGATTCAAAGGTCCTTGTTTTCAAACAAAAACCCAACATAATATTGTAGTCTTAGACTCTTACATATACATATAAAACATAATCCAGTTGTGAATCACTCATCCACTCATCTAGATACAATGTACTCATGAAAAGCCTCAAAACAAAGAAAATTTACAGATTTTTCATTCTCACATCTTCTTTTACATATATAAGTTTTTTTTTTTTTGAAAGAGTCTTTTACATATACAAGGCTTGTTTGGTCGCAGCTTTTTGAACAAAGGCCTTCTTTTTGATCTTTTCACTCACTGCATTTGGTTAAACTGAGCTTTATTTTCATACAAAATTTGTCGATGAAATAATAAGCTGAAGAACCCTCAATTTTCAGCTTTAAACAAGCCATTTTCTCACTACAAGTTGCAACCAATCAAGCCATAATTACGCCGAATTAAAAAATTTACCTTAAACTTTGAGAACCCACATCAAGAATGAAAACCCAATCTACATATTTATTTTAAATGTGCATGTGCATAATGATATGCCAGGCATATTTTTTTTGTGACTTTTGAGGTTCTTTATGGGTAATTCATTGTTTTTTTTATCGGAAAAATGGTCCTTTAGTACATTTTTTGAGACTTAATTATCAAAAACTCATGCTTAATATCCCTTTTAATATTAGTTATATATGATCAATCATGCTTACTTCTTTTTACTCTTTGCTTTTAACTTTGATGCTCAATCTTAAACAAAAACCATAACTCGGGTTTTTGATAATTAAGTCCTAAAATATGTATTAAACAGTAACTTTCCCTTTTTCTTTTTTGATTAACAGTTACTACAAATACTGTAAAACTCTGTTTGTATGTGAATAATGATATTATCAAGCCATTTTTACATCAATCACTATAACTACAATAAATTAAATTAAGAGATAATATGAGTAAATAGGAACAAAAGGGAAATGGAGAGGTTTACCAGTTCTACCACCGGCGCCAGTGACGAGAACTGTGGGTTTCTTGCTTATATCCGCCATTTTTGTCTTTCACTTATAAGCTATTTTATTGTAACTAATGTAATTTTATTTTAATTTGGTTACAGAATAAGATAAGATAATTAATGGAGCAACCTACACCTAACAAATTAATTGCACTTGATCTAATGGAGCAACCTACACCTACACATAACATCTTGTGTTTATGTTATAATTTTTTTTAAAAATTTACGTTTTATTTTATTTCTATAATGTTTGTTTAAAAATATATCTAAATTTTGGTGTTTTTTTTTGTTTATTTATTAATATTAGGGGCAATTAACAAAAACATACATTATCCCTATTATATTATCAAAAACATATCCTCAAAAGTTAAATTAACAAAAACATACCTATATATACTTATTATTTTTCTAATTCTAATCAAACCATAATCTAACATATCTCTCTAATCGCACCTCTCTCTCTAACCCACGATAATCGCACCTATTTCTAACACGTGTTAATCACCCATCTCTCTCTAAAAATGATTAAAAACTCACAAAATATGCATATGCTAATTATAAAACGTCATATCCTAATTTTAAAACTTCATACCCTAATTTCAAAACTTCATACCCTAATTTCAAAACTTTATACCCTGATTTCAAAACTTCATATCATAATTTTAAAACTTCATACATATGAATTTCTCTCAATATTGTACATATGGATTATTATCTTTCAACTTAAAACTCACAATGTTTACAATAGTCTCAAAACTCAATAAATAGAAAACAATCTCATCAATTCCATATATTTTTCATATATTACGGGGTATCAAATAGTGTAATATTTGTATATTACGTATGTATATATCTGTATTTATATGTATATGAATATCTATATAATTTAGATGATGTTCGGTAGTTAGTGACGGGTTTTCGTGGTGGAGTAAAGGAGAGAGATATAGTATGATATTAAATAAAGATACATATAAGAATGGATGAGGGAGAGTCATAGAGATAGGTGAGAGAGAATAATGAAGAGATAAATAGAGAATTGGTGATAAACAAGAATGGAGGAGAGAGACTAAGATGAGATATAGATAAAAAAAAAATAAACAACATTAAATTTAAATTCGTTTGACATATTTTTGATAGTTAAAGTTGTAAGGGTATGTTTTTTGTAATTTAATTTCAAAAGTAGTGTGTTTTGTTAATTTATACTTAATATTATTATCTTTTAAATTGTCAAAATAAACAATAAATATTCAAAAAATATATTTAAAAAACTCAAATTTAATATATTTTTTTAAACAAGGACTTTAGAAATAAAATAAAACTTTAATTTAAGAAAAAAAAAATTAAGAATACATATGAAAAAAAAATAAAATCAAAACATATCAAAGGTGCACGATTATGACAGCCCAACCGTTGATATGACGCGTTACAATTATGAATGTCGGTCACCTTTAAGATTTTTGTGGTTTATAATAATAAAACTTGTTTTTTTTATTTGGGTAGTCAAAGTAAAACTTGTTTCTACTAACAAGGCCATATAGAGGAAGGAATATTTATAAGACGCGTACCAGGAATTTTATAATTTTACGACGTATCAGATCAATTTATTGATGCTGTCTTTATTTCGTTTAATGTACTATCTGATTTACGGTATTTACAGTACTTTTGGTATAAATGTCAATAGTCCAATAAGGATGATGATATGTTGTACAGTAATGGTTGAAATATACTCTTTCGCCGTTCAATAACGTGTATCAAAATTATCGAAATGGAAATTTTTAAAAGTTAATCATATAATTCAAATATTAAATTTTTATGATTTAGTTTTAAAAAAATTTATTTCAACAATTTTAATAAATGCTATAAACCAATCAAAATTACACGTAATTTTATAGAATATAATTAATTAAAAACAAAAATTACCTTACTGCCGACAAAAGACTCCACTTGTTAGATATTGCACCATGCCGAATTTCTCTTACCATTTTTTTTCTTTTTTACTTCGGGAGTTTACTGGTACTTTAGCAGCATTTATTATTTCCCGTCGGTTGTTTAATTGTTTATTATAAAACTATACGTAATTTTGATCGGTTTATAATTTATATCAAAATTGTTGAAATAATTTTTTTTAAATCTAATCATAAAATTTAACACTTGAATTATATGATCAACTTTTAAAAAATTTTATTCTAACAATTTTGATAAAAATTATTAGTCGGTCAAAATTGCATGTACAGAAGATTACCAAATACGTGAATTATGGGAATATTGGGTGTAATAAAATACGTCAGTAAATAATGAATGACGGGAGTAGTTGAAATCATACGAAATTAAAATAAAATACTGTTTTTCTAAATAAGGATCAAATCTGCTATCATTAAAAAAAATATGTTTTTTTTATGCATGTAGTCTTTGGGACTAGGAATAATTTACTTAAAATATATGATTATACAAAAGAACGCACAATCAAGATTGGACATCTGCGTGGATTAGTCTATCAATACCTAAGCTTTAGCTTGTAACCGCTCGGACAAGCGGAGTTTTTCTCGTAGAATATGTACACATGTATGTGTTTATATATATTTCACAAAATTGGGACTGTCCCAAATACTAGGCATGCCGCATGCGACCATAGAGGAGCGAAGTCAGGATGTGTAAATGGGGATGCCAAAATATACAAAAAAAAAAAAAAAACTTAAAATAATAATTTTTCATACTCACTCATAATCTATATACCCCATTTAAGTGTTGTTGAATAAATACCAAAGCATAAACACAAAAATTATTGCAAATAACTAACATGATACCTGATAAAATCAAAAGAAATGAACCCGACGGCTGCTCGCATTCGCAAATGCATCAATGATAGTTTCCGTGCTAAATTTTGAAGCAATATCTTTCTCAATATACATCATCATACAATCTTCAAGATAATCGGCTTCCATTTTATTACGAATACTAGTTTTGATGATATTCATAGCTGAAAATGATCTTTCTGCGGTGGCGGTAGAAACGGGAAGAGTAAGCACGAGAACCACAATTCTATAAACAAGCTGATATGTTGTAGACCATTTTGTTTCTACCAACCATTGACAAAGCTCGGAAATCGATGATAAATTCTTGTATTCAGGAAGAGAAATAACACAATTCTCGTAATGTCGAAGTTCCAATTTCAAGTTACTTTTCTCAAACTCCGTAAAGTCCTCCGGATAAAATTTGTCAACAAGTAGACAAATATCATCAATTTTGAATATTGAAGAGTGACAATTAGGATTCAAAGTAGAACTAAGAACTAACAATTCCATTACTTGCTCATCAAAGCGACGATTTAGTTCTTGAATTTGAGAATCTATAGCACGATAGAAAATATCAACTCTATAGCGGTCAAGTACTGAAAAGTTATCACGAGTGGGATCATACCTCGAAGAATATTTTGCATTCAAGTTTGGGATATCAATGTTGCGTGATTCACAAAAGAGTTTGACGGTAGCAACCAAATCATCGAATTCATCATCTCTAAGATTTTGAAGAAGGCTTTTAGTAGATAAAACCATTGAAGTAGCCTTAAGAATGTCTTGAGTTTTAGATTGCAAAGCTAGACAAAGAGAATTCGTGATTCCTAACATTGACTTCATAAGATGAAGTATAAAGACAAATTCAAAGGAAGTTAATGCCTTATGCGTTGAACGAGCTTCTCCCTTTAGAGAAGTAGGTCCATCTTCATAAATATTAAGTAAAATCATGCAAACAGCACTATACATTTTTATCAAGCTAGAAACAGACTTTAGGTGAGAACTCCAGCGAGTATCACCAGGTCGTTGCAGATTACCAATTTGATTTAATCCTCTTCCAGTCTCAAGCTCTTCAATGGAAATTAAGAAAGCAATATCATCGGCATGGGCAGCTTTCAACTCATCATTTCTCTTGCATGATGCACTAACAATATTCACGATCCGAAGCAATTTCGCAAAAAATCGGTCGACTGGAAGCATTTCTTTTGCTGATGCCACTAATGCTAATTGTAATCGATGTGCGAAGCAGTGAACATAATAAGCATATGGGCAATCACTTAATATCAAAGCTTGTAGTCCATGAAACTCACCCCGCATGTTACTTGCACCGTCAAATCCTTGTCCCCGAATATTCCGAATATCGAGATTGTGGTGATTGAGAACTGAGCATATGCTATCTTTTAGTGTCATTGCCATAGTGTTGGGAACATGAACAATACCAAAAAAACGCTCCCGTAAAACACCATGTTTATCAACAAATCTTATAACTACTGCCATCTGCTCCTTTTTTGACGCATCTCGAGCTTCGTCCACTATAATGCAGAATTTAGCATGTCCAATTTCTTCTCGAATCGCCTCTTTCACTTTTATAGAAAAGATATGTAAAATTTCTTTTTGAATATCAGACGACTTGTAAGTGGCATTCTTTGGAACATTTATCAATGCTTTGGTGGCTTCTTCATTATATGATGCTAATAAATCATAAAACTCAAGGAAATTACCACGGTTGTTTGATGTTGATTTCTCATCATGCCCTCTGAAAGGCGTAGCTTGAAAGGCCAATCTTCGAACCAAGTCAATAGAAATTTTTAAGCGAATGCGATTGTTAAAAACTTGTTCGGCAAAAAATTTTACAATCACCCTTTCAATATTTTGAGTTGGGTTTTGTATTTCCTTCCATTTATGTTCAGCGGTTCGATGACAAGAATCGGAATTAACACCTTCATGCAAACGAAAAGAACAAGTTTTCCCGCTATTGACCTTCCTCCAACCATCAAAACCTTCAACAACAAATACATTATGTCCTGCAAAACTAGACCCATCCGGAGGCGCAAAAAGGAAACAAGGAAAACAGAAAGCCTTGTTCTTGGCCACTGAATATTCCAACCACGAAAATAAAGTAAACCACGGAGTTTGAAATCTTCGAGGACGAGCCTTGGCGGATGCAAGAGTATACGGATATTTTTTTCCTAAATCGGGACGATTTGGACCATGTAGAGTTATGTACGCCCTACGAAATTCGTCACGCCTATTAACAGGATACTCCCAAATTTTTCTACGTAATCCAGGATCACGCTCTAGCGAATTAATATCAAATTCTACTGTGTCGATTCTTTGAATTTTTGTTGGAGGACTAGGCGTATCGATTGTCACGTGATCAACACTACTACCAACATTCTCTTCCGTCGGAGAAACATGAGCTCTCTTAAAGAACGAATTTATTTTAGGTGTCTTTCCCATTTTATACTCGATAAAAATATTAGCGATGCCAGATCTGCAGATTAAAACTCTAAGAGTTAATAGCCTATTTTTTTTTCCCTTTGAGTACTTTAATCAAACACCTATGGTGCAACATAACATCAATACATATAATAAAAAGAAGCATATTAAAAGAAAAAATAAATAGAAGAGTATACCTTGCCGAGCCAGAAGGATAGAATTGTTGATGTTTTTTTAATTAAATCTAACCCCAATCAATGCGGTGCACAACAACACAGAGGAGTGGAGTTTTTCTTTTTTCAACTTTGTTTTTTATTTTGATACACACGCTGACACGCACGAAGAGAAGTGTTGTTGATGCTATTTTTTTTTTAATTAAATCTTAAAGAGTCCAATATCAAAGAAAAATATAATTGGGTCTTTCAGCCCAAATTTAATTATTGTGTTTTGGGTTCAAACATTAGCTATAAATATATGTACAAGTAACATATTTTTATGGGGGGTGCCAAATCTACACCTAAAAAGAAATTGTACTAAAAAAAAAATTGCGTCACTTGGGATTTCTAAAATTATGGGGGGTGCCGTGGCACCCGATCGTCCCCACTTAGCTTCCCCCCTGCGACCATGGACGAGGTTTCGAAAAAACTCCAACGAGATTTACAAAGCTTAGTGCAGTGATGACGAGCTTCAGAAAAGATTTGACGAACAACATAAACTTGCTGAAAAAATTTAGCATGCTCCAATGACTTCGTTTGGCACGCAAGGCACGCTCATGTTAGTAAAAAAAAATAGGATGGCGAGCTTCTAAAAGCTATGACAAAGCTTCAACGGGGTCAACACATTGGGTGAACTTGATGTATTCTGAAGAATAGTCGATCACCCCAAAAAAGCTATTTTTGAGCTTTATGAAACCTCACTGATTTTAGTGCAAAACCAATCGAAAATTTAGTTCATATTCTGGTTAATTATGTTGGAAAAACATGTGAAAAACATGGGTGTTTCCGAATGGTCACTGGACCAACTTCGAGTCATTATTTCATGTGACAGCACTGAATTGTTTATACCGTACTCAACGAGTTGAGTAGACCGTGTGTCGAGCTTCGTAACGGTATATCACATGACCTATTCGGAGAATGAGTGTGAATACAAAGTGCCTTCAAAATTGGTGTCTCGAAAGCTCAAATCTGGAAAAACCGAAATGATAATGGAAAACCATTTGGTATAATCTCATATTGGAAAATTGAGGGTCAATTTCACAATATATAAAGCATACCAACCCATGTAGTATTTAAACTAATAAAGTCCACATACCCATGAATGAGTTAGTGTGTACCACACACGCGCGCTCGCTCGTGTCTCGTGTCTCGGATCGCGGGTCGCGGGCGCGGGCTTGGGATTGGGATTTGGGATTTGGGATTTGGGATTTGGGTCCAAACCCGAATAGAGAGTTTTGTATAAAATACAAAAACAGTCCCTAGAGTTTCCAGCAACAGAAACGCCAGCAATGAATGAGATTAAATGATGCGGTTTCAGAATTTGATTGAGCGGATTCTGGGGGTGTAACTCCCAGAATTAATGACCAACATTTACGGCTGTGGTTTCATTAGAGGCTATAAAAGGCAGCCCTCCCCCTCTCATTTCAACACACCAGAATACACACAACCTCACATCATAAGCATACATATTAGAGAGAGAGAACCGCACCACCAACAGCTCGACCTGTAGTTCGGTGCCGGTTTCCATACGAGCCACTCAGTGACAAGAGTTGTACCTTGGGAACAAAGTCCCGAAACCAGAAACCTCTAAAGGTGGTTCGGGAAATATTGTTTAAGGGAAACTGCCCAGAAGTTGTCTCTCTTTTTTATTTCTGTTCTTTCATTTCAGTACCTTTAAATTCTGTATTTACATTTCAGTCTTTTACATTCTGTAATTTTCTTTTCTGTATTTACATTTCAGTACTGTTTATTTTCAGTCTTTCAATTCTGTAATTTATTTTTCAGTTATGTAATTTCCAGTATTTACAAAACAGTCCGGCAGTTTGTTTTTCCGTTAAAACCAGTCCGACATTTTATTTTATTACAAAACAGTCCGGCAGTTTGTTTTTTGTTAAAACCAGTCCTGCAGTTTATTTTATTACAAAAATAGTCCGGCAGTTTGTTTTTTGTTAAAACCAGTCCGGCAGTTTGTTTTATTACAAAACAGTCCGGCAGTTTGTTTTCTTACAAAACAGTCCGGCAGTTTGTTTTATTACAAAACAGTCCGGCAGTTTGTTTATTTGTTAAAACCAGTCCGACAGTTTGTTTTATTACAAAACAGTCCGGCAGTTTGTTTATTTGTTAAAACAATCCAGCAGTTTAATAGTTTGTATTAAATCTGTCTGGATTTTAAATTAGTGTAATTTTAATTCTGTTGAGTTAGGAATTGTAATTTATATTCCAATTGTGAGAAATAAAATTGTTTATTTCCATTGCAGTCCTTTGTTTTTTATTTTATTGCTTTTCGATATAGTACCAAAACCAACAAATTATAGGCTTAGAGCATCCACATCTAATTCCTCAAAACATACTTTTACCTAAAATTTGATGATTATGATATAAAAAATGACATGTATCAGGAACCCTATAAATTTTCTAAATCTAATAAAACGAAAAATTCACCTCATATACGAGCAATGCATATGATTCCCTAGATTAATACTTCCTCCGTCCCTAAACAAATGTCCCCTACGAAAATAAATACAAATTTGACCGATAATTTTTTCATATTTAGATTGCCGGAAAAATTTATTTCAAAAGATAATCACGTAGTTTATGGTTAGAACTATACGATGAAATTTTCAATTTTTTCATTTCGGTAATTTTGATATGAAAATTTTGATGGTTAAAGTTACACGTATTTTCAGGAGATATTTGTTTAGAGACGGAGAGAGTATAATAGTAATAAACTATTATGGGGTCCACATTTTTATGGTTATAATATTGTTATGATTATTAAAAAATAATAAAAATAAAAATAAAAATAATGTAGGTTTATTATAAGAAAATTAATAAGTAATCTGAAATTTTGTGTAAATGTAAACGGTTTTTTAAAATGTATAAAATGTATTAGGTTTGAAAAAATAGTTGAGATCACTGCTGTAGATGCTCTTACATTATCGCCGTTATGAGGTGATTTATGAAGGGACACTAAAACACAAATAAATAGAATGGAATTGGTATTAATGCCGTGCAAATAGTGACACGAATTACACAATGATACAATTGGTCACTTATAAATTCATTCTATGCATGGTGAATAATCAATTTGATTTAAAACATAATTAAGATATATATGCTTTTCCACACATATGATTAGAGGCGGCCCTAACAATTTGGCACTTAGTTTTAGAATAAATTTCGGTGTTTTTTTCTTAATTAATTCGGAGATAAGAGAATATATTGGTAATTATTAAAAAGATAGCAAATATAACATTAAATTCTTTTACCAAGCTGGTACAAATAGAAGTTCTAAATTATATAAGAACATGGATTTTGAATTTTATTTTCCTATTAATTGAAAAACTTTCTAGTTTAGTACGTAAAATTTAAAAACTTTAGGGAAACTCTAACCCATGACATTGCATAGTGGAAATAAAGATAGTCACAAAACTCTAGGACTATAGTACATCTATGCTATTAAATGAACATGTTTATGTATAATTTTTAATGAAATTTCTATATAATAATTATAAATACGTTTCTTTTACGATCCGATGTCATTTAAGCTTAATAGATGTTATGGCTTAGATCAGTACCGCCCTTACATATGATAAATGTATGCAGTCGATTATTTTATAAATACAATTCATGATAAATAAAATAAAGTATTGATATACGCATTAGTAGTGATGGTAATTGGGCTAGGTCATTCAAAACTCGACCCGATCCATGTATAAACTTGTATTTTTACTCATTTGATTCGACCCGGTCCATTTGACTCGTTTTTTATAACAAACTTTATTTCATTTGAAAAATAAATCTCGTAAATGTCAAGATTTGAAAATGAATTTGTTAAAAACTCATATGGTTTAGTAAAAAATCATTTGATTTAGAAAGATAATATATAAATATTAATGAGACATTAAATGCCCTTTCATATTAATTTAGTAATTTAAATTTTACAATATTATTTTTGACATTTTCATATTTATTGAATTAATTTGTGCTCATTAATTTCGTCAATTAAAACATTAATATATGTAAAAATGTATATAATTGATATGATGATTTGATTTTCGGTAAATCCTTCTATAAATAAAGACGATAAGATATTAGTTTTCAATTAACATGAATAAATTTCATTTACATTTACCATAAATATCGTTTTATTAATTAATTGTATATACGATTTTTTTTAATAAACTCATCGAAATGTATGTTATGTATTACTATATGAGAAAGACTTTAATGTATATGAGAGAGACAATAGATAGAGTATTAAATTAATTTTTAAGTTGCACTTTTAACCATTTAAACTATAAAAGAGAGAGTTTAATTGATATTTTAATTTATATGGAACAGAGAAGAGAGTGAGTGTTAAGTTGCAACTTTATCCATTTAAATGTATATTCTCTATTATTATAGGAGATATAGTTTAACGTATATGAGAGAGATAGAATGCAGAAAATGTTAACTTGCATTTTTTTAATTTGCACTTTTTTAAGTTGCACTTTTACCCATTTAAACCCGACCCGAATAGAATTGCACTTTTTACCCGACACGCAACGGGTAAGATTGAAACCCACGAAATTGTCATCGCTATACGTAGCCATAAATCTTACATGTTGATATAACGAAGGATTAGATGTACAAATTATGTACTAGATAAAAATTGATTTTCATATAAAATTATAATTGGTTCAGTTAATCCGTCACAGTAAAATGTTATGTTTTTTGATTGAAAATTTAGTGTTAAAAAACGTATTTTGTAAAAGAATAATAAAAATCATTAAATGTGTATCAATCATAAGTTTAGGAATGTAACTTAATGCCCATTCAAAACCAACCCCAAGCAACAAGCAGCTTCCCGCGCAATTGCCCTATTCCACTGTAAAACAAAATATGAAAATAGTACAAATTTCGCCGCCTATTTTGAACATTCTCAAATCACACGGTCAAAACGTGGCCCACGTCACCCTCCCACTTCTCACACGTCTAAAACATTACATTACATACATATTGTACATTACATATATAAGTTAGTGACACCCCCATACCCAACTGTCCTCATCTCAATATCCTCTGAAACCCTTTACTATTCCCCTTTTCCAAAATATTATTACTTATTTTACCATCAATATTTTCTAGATATATACCACATCAATAAATATATCATATTAGAGGCTACAAATAATTATAGTATTACTTTCAAATAAAACAATTATAGTAGTAGCTAGGTACATTATGGGTGGTATTGGAATCATTGTGCCTGATCATAATGATCAAGAAGCCAACTGCAAGACACCAAAAGGGTGTATGATTCCGGTGAATACCGAGTGTCCTCCAGCACCAAGAAAGAAGGCGGCGACGAAGGTAAAGCGGGCCCTGCCAGAGGGAGGCTATTATCGTCCTTCTGACCTCGACTCGCTTTTCGTCAGCATGGAGAGAATGCCTAGAGATGCAGCTTGGGTTTAGTTTCTTTTTCACCCAGGAAATTTAGTACCTCTCAGTCTCTGATATAGTTTTGTGTTTAGTTTCAGTTAAATGTCTTTGGTGTTTATGGACCTATCTATCACCTATGGACCTATGGTATTGTATTTTGTGCAGAATTGTTTTGTTTTTTTGGCGAATTTCAAGTGTCAATGACCATACTAAAAAAAAGTATTGAAGGAAGTTGTTAGATTTGGCTTGACATTTTTAAATTTTAATTGGGAATATGAAGTTATTTATTTTGAATTTTCATCTGTTTTTGTATGCTTTTATGGTAGTGATTTATATGCAATTCTGATATGTACTTTTGTGTCGTCTGGGTGTTAACTGCCGTCTGATATATCTTGATTTCAACTATAATTTGTTAAATCGCAAAAATAAAACAAAATCATCACTTAGCATGGTTTTTTATTTAAAATCTTGCACTGTTAAAGTGTTAATGTATGAGTTATGGCTTCGCCCCTGGTAAGATTGATTGTTCAAGAGATGATAACCGTCCAATTTATTTTAAAGGAATGATTAAAGTGGAATTAGAAACATGTAAACTTTTGACTTTATATATTGTAGGTTGAGTTCATTCATTGTATTTTTTATACAGTAGTAATCTTTTAAAGTATATTTTTCCTGGGATAAATGTATAATCCCAATGCGAAAACTTGGGTTCACGAATCAGGCCAAAAGTATTCTTCAACTCTTGACAATCCCCTTTATAATGCATTGTAATTTTGAGTTTCTACGTCAATTGCCATGACTTTAATGTAATAAATTATAATAATACGCTATCCCTTCCTTAATAATTGACCCTTATGAAGCTCCGTGTAATTAGACTTACAAAAATTAGTATCTAAATCGGTAAAAGAAATAAAATGAAATTTTAGCATTTAAACTATTTGATTAAAATTATAAAAAAATTATTTCAGAAATTTAGAAACAAAATTTTGTAAATTTAATTTGCATGCGGCTTCATATTGATCAATTATTTAGCTTTAATTTGTAAGGGAGTTCATCTCCCCAGAATTTGGTTCAAATTCTATTTCATCATGTTTCGGTTCAGATAGCTAGGAGTCCCCAATTTTTTAGGAATTCACATAAAACTTCATCACTACTGGTACAAACTACTGCAGAAAGATAAATTTCAATACTCAATAGTTCTCTTTAGGTGTACATTCTTATTTTTAAATACCTAAAACAAGTGATATATATGGTCAGATTCATAGTATTTTTCTACTGTGGAGATAAAAAAGGAATACGGATTTTTTATGCACGTGATGATATGGCAGTAAAAAAAGCATAACTCTTTTACTTTTCTCCTCAATCATATGTGAATGCCTGTGCATAATCCATTTTTTTAGCTGTCCTACTAGATAGGCTTCTACAATAGTCACCCAAGACTTAATTTTTTCCGAATGTATTATAACACATAAAAAGCATAAGCTGTTAATTATAAGCTTTTTCAACAAAATGTTTTCTTAGCCATTACAAGTAATTTAGCGATAGAATTTTTCAAAACGGATGGTTGATACTACAAAAGTCCTAGTGAAACATAGTCTATCAACAATCGAGACTTTACATAGCGATTCTCATATTTATTACCTTTAAATTTTGACTACTATGTAAATCAAAACTTCAAGGGAATTTCGGTTCATGTAACACCTCAGTAATGGCTCGTTGTTAAAATGTTCACAAAGATAGATATTAAACATTTCGTATGTAAGTACACGAGATAGATGAAGGGTAGGAATTTATATATGGGATCGATCTATTTGTCGATTTGGTTGAGCTTGCCAAGTCCATTGCAATTAGCACACACAATTTGAGTCTGGTCTTTTCTTGCTGCATTTGCCCTCAGGGTTACACCAGATTTGCGAACGAAACCAGCACCATCACACTCAGGGCACCTGCCACAAACATACACATGCTTTAATCTCAATGCCAAATAATACCATGCCATTTTATGTGATTTTTACTGTCGTGTAGCTGTATACCAGTTTTAAAGTCTGGAAGGAATAAAATGGAAGTATATAGTGCAAATTTGGATCCTCTACATGAACGTCACAGTTTCAGTTTACTGCGATCATTAGATTATGAAGTTCTAAATAACGTGAAGATTAAATTTCCCCTCCCATTTACGTCAAATGTCAGTATTTGATCCCTCCAATAGTTTACGTGTTTTCTTGTGGACAAGGGAATCGAATCTACGTCCTCCTATTTAAAAATCACATTCTGCTGGACTAGGTAAGACTTAGCGGACTCGGTTTTATACTTACAATCAAGTCCTTAAACAATGGCTTTCATTATGATTGACTATGTTTTGTACAAGACAACATTTTCAACAAGAAGTATTGCTAGATGACGAGTAGACAATCTAAGCAACGATATAACTACTATTCAGGTAAAGAAACCACCGACTTAATTAATTATCTGCAGCTGAAATGCTTGAGGCAAAATGGGATTATGTGCAAAGGCATTCATCTTCAAGATTCCAAAGGGAACTCCAAAATGTACTCATTCCTAATTCGAGTCACAACTGTTTGCTATAACTGTTAACTAAATATGGAAGTTTATCATTCACAATGGCTTAGCATCATTGAGTAATATGTATTACAGTATTACTACATGTGCTGACATGAAATCGTATAGTTATGCCTTTGCAGTTAGCATTGATGTTTTGCAGTGCAAAAAGAAGACTTCATTTGTGTTTCTTAATCAGTTTAAACCAATGACTCAAATTATCAAACTTTTCTAACACTGAAAAATAATGCTGGCTCCAGTAGACTAGTGTAATTCCATAAATTTGGATCGGATATTGAAAGCAGGTTCTTAGAACAACAAATCTTTTCATTCTTTCACACTGTAGATAAACAGCTTTTAAGTTTGTCAAGTCAACAGGCATTAATTTACAAAAAAAGACATAAATCTAAAGCCAAAAGAGAGCTCGAATGATTACGTGTCCTTGCGGGAGAACAAGATGGGGAATGCGGTTCCAACCAGCGCCACTGCAGCCGCACCGGCAATTAAATAAGTGGTGCTGTCGGAGGACAATTCTCCGACCGCAGCTACAACAGCCAACTTCTTCTTTTTCTTTCCCTCATTACTCTTCCATGATACAACTTTTGAGCCCAAGAATGTGGAGTCACCGATTATCGCCGTTCTTGTTTTAGATGTGTTAGTCACAGAAAGTGAATAGAAGGCACCAGTTGACGCCATTCTTGTTCTTTTTTCTTTTGTTGAAATAATATGTAGAGTAGCAATTTGTGTTTATGTGTAGTTATACTGACCAATGGTTATGGTCCATGTAAGTGGATAAATATAGGGCCACTTGAAGAACTAAGATAAACTTGTGAGTTTAGGATAAGGTTTGGTCCTACTAGCTCATAGTTGATGGTATTTTTCTATATTAAGTTTATCAAACTTCTGAGTTAAAGTAGCATATTTGAGCAATCATTTTTTAACAGTTTCTTTTACTGTATTTCACCTAATGCATCTTTTTTAGCTTTGTAGAAAAGCAGAAAGTATCAATAAGTAAATGTAACCTGAGTTAGAACTTAGAAGACAAACTAATACCAAGTAACAATGGAGTATCATATATACTCCCTGTCATTTTTCCTCTTGAGCTCCCAGATGTGCTTGTACGAAGGACCTTACGGTGGTTCTGAAGTTAAACATAAACATGAACTGGTCCTGGTTTCAGAAATCAATTTCCAGGAAACGTACCACAAAGAGTCTTGTCTCCAAATTTTTTATTTATATAATGATTTTGTTGCAAAATGTGTCCATTTTTAGTTTTTAAACGCTCTTTACAACAATCACTTGTAACCAAGGGCGAAACCAGTAATCATAAATGACTGTCGAATTTGCATAAAAATTATTGTTTAGTGGAAAAATACATCATGGGGTGACAAATCATCATTTTTAACAAACTTTAGTATTAGCACATGATATGAATTGAAAAAACCCATAAATTTTGAAGTTATGGGGGGTGTCGTGACCCCCTGATGGTCTCATCTTAGCTTCGTACCTACTTCTAACTGCATCTGGGGAAAGCAATTTCTGATTAGACTGTATTGCAGGAATGGATCTTAACTTTGTATCAAAATTCCATAACAGCGCTTTTAATTAATTAAGTCTCGAGTATTAACTACTCTAACTCCAGCTGCTCTATGGTAGACTAAATTTGCAGCTGAATAAATTTTCTTGACGATAAATTTAACTGTGGAGGTGACTTCCACTACTAGCGGTCAGAACACAAACAAAGTTCGAAGCTTCTCCACTTAAGATTGGTTGATTGCATGCTTTTTAGATTTAGATTATTTTGTTGTAGGAATAAACTCTATAATATTTTATGAAGTATCCTAATTAAAGCCGAGTTTTTAGTTTTCCTTGCCTGTAAGCAACGGAGAAAAGTTAACACAGTTTTTTTTTCCAAAATTCAAATAATTAGCTTTGCACATTAATTATGTCTTCTAATGTAGGGGACATGTTGCCTGCTCTTTTCAACCCCTTTTTTCTTGCCATTTTTATGTTTTTATCCTCACTAACTAACCCAGTTTATAAATTTCAAGATGTTATTAGAAGTTATATTATAACACATTTATTTAACTGATTGTAGTCGTTGTTGTTTGATATGCATGTATAGGTAACTTCGTGTTTTGGTTATTTATCAAATCGTGATGATGATTAAGATGGGGACGTGCGAAGTCATATTTATCTTTTTTATTCCGGTCAATGGCTTGTAATTTTCGTACTAAAATAGTATATGATTAATGTATGACGAACACTTTTACTTAAGTCTATTAGAATAATTGAAAATAATGTGTTTCAAAAAAAAAAAACTAAAAGAATGAAATGTTGACGTTTATGATTGTTTGAACCAGGTTTTGAAAAAACCAATTGATCAAAGTGAAAGCTACTTAAAGGTATCTAACAACTTGATAAGGTATTTTAAAAAGAAAATAAAAAGAAAAAAGTACCATGATTGAGAATCAAATTAAACCGGTTCACACTTAATTGTCATCAATCGGGAATATAAATATAGATAGCGATATTTTTTAGGTGTTTAATTCAAATAAAACAATATGAGCGAAACTATGTTTAACACAGTTTGCCTGTTGTCACTGAACTCCATTTTGAAATGCACACCTAATCATATATTTCTTCGCCATCAAGTTTGTTCTTAAAGTTTAAAAAGGGAGAGTTTGTTCTTAATTTTTCCACACTAAGCATATAACAAAACAATGATCATGGAAATAACTTCATCTTCTCTATTTGTTATAAATCTTTATCTTGTTTTCTTACCATTGTTAATCCACTCACAAGGCTTACCAAAACTAAACAACAACACCGACCGGCTTGCTCTCCTCTCCTTCAAATCCCTTGTAACGTCCGACCCCTCCGGAGCTCTCCAAACATGGGACGTGAACACTCCTTTTTGTAGTTGGAAAGGGGTCTTATGCAACACCAAGAAACAACGCGTCACTGGTTTAGATATTGAAAACTCGACCTTAGTGGGACAACTCTCCCCTCACCTCACAAACCTCTCATTCCTAAGCTACCTAAATTTTCAAAACAATAGTTTTCATGGCAGTCTCCCACAAGAAATTGGAAAATTATTTCGTCTCCAAGTTCTTAGCATCGGATCCAATAACTTGGGAGGGATTATTCCGCTTTCGTTAACTTTATGTTCAAAACTATATTATATCGACCTTTCCCGAAACAATCTAGAAGGAAAAATTCCACCCGAAATAGGTTTGCTTTCGTCTCTTCAAGTTCTAAGTTTTGAACAAAATTTTCTCATTGGAGAGATTCCTTCCTCAATCTCAAACCTCACGTCTCTCGTGCATCTCAGACTCTCGAAAAATATTTTGCAAGGTCCGATACCGGAGGGTTTAGGGAAATTCCCCTTTTTAATTGATCTTGACCTTGGCCAAAACACTTTATCGAGTGAAGTACCCCTTTCGCTATTCAACTGCTCTTCGTTGGTTTCTTTAATTATGGTCTTAAATAATCTTACAGGTACTCTTCCCAATAATATGTTCGATAATTTAAAAAACTTAAGCTACTTATCTATGGGAGGAAATCAACTTTCTGGATTGATCCCAACATCTTTAGGTAATGCTTCGCAGCTCATACGTGTCGATCTTTCTCGTTGTAGCTTCACTGGGAATATCCCTTTGTTGTGGAATTTACCAAACATCGAATTTTTGAGCTTTGATACTAATGAACTGGAGAGTAATGGCGAAGATGGCTGGGACTTTCTCACTTCTTTATCGAATTCAACAAAACTTCAAGTCTTATCTTTGTCGACAAATCATCTCACGGGTACAATTCCTTTATCCATCGGAGATCTCTCTCGAGAACTTTATTTATTGATTTTAGCCGGTAATCAAATTAAAGGAAACATACCCAAACAAGTTAGCAACTTAACAGGCTTATCTATGCTCTCTCTCGAATTAAATTCATTGACCGGAAATATTCCACAATCCTTAGGAGCCCTGCCAAATTTACAGATTTTTTCCTTATACAACAACAGATTATCAGGGGAGATCCCAGAGTCGCTCGGGAATCTAACTTTTATGGCCGAATTTAGATTGCAAGACAACTTTTTATTTGGTACAATACCATTAAGCCTAGGGAGATTTGAGCATATTCAGGTCATAGATTTGTCTCATAATCTGCTTTCGGGTGTGATACCGAGCGAAATTTTCATCCCTAGCCTCGCCAGGTTTCTAGATCTCTCTTGGAATAACTTTACAGGATCACTTAGTGAAGGAGTTGGAAAGATGAAAATGGTCCAAGGATTAAATGTTTCGGGCAATAATCTCATTGGTGAAATTCCTGACTCAATAGGGGATTGCGTGAATTTAGTAGTTCTCAACTTGGCACAAAATTCTTTCCAAGGGTCACTTCCAAATTCTCTCACAAACTTGAAAGGGGTAGCGTACATTGATTTATCGTCGAACAATTTGTCCGGTCAGATCTCAAAGTCTTTTGAAATTCTCCAATTTCTTAAATTTCTGAACCTTTCAAAAAACCAATTTGAAGGAGAGGTTCCAACAGGAGGTGTTTTCAAAGATGCTACCGATGTTTTTCTCTATCAAAATCCTAAACTTTGCGGTGGAACTCCAGAACTAGCTCTACCAGCTTGCTCTGAGCATATAGCTAAAAAAGACAAAGAAAATTCAAATTTAAAACTTATATTGGGACTTGTTTTAGGCCTTTCTGGCGCAGTTCTAACTTCCTTTGTTGTTTTTATTCTCATTCTAAGAAAGAAAAAGGAAATAACTACGACTATTAATAACAATGCTGTTGAACTCGGGTTTCATAAACTATATTCACAAATTGAAATTAAATTTTCAACAAACAATTTTAGCCAAGAGAACTTGCTAGGCGAGGGTAGCTACGGAACTGTGTACAAAGGGGTGTTTGGTGATGGAACACTTGCGGCTATTAAGGTTTTCAAATTGGAAGAACATAGAGCGTCGAAGTCTTTTTTAGCCGAATGCGAAGCTCTTAGAAGTATTAGACATAGAAATCTTGTGAAAACAATTAGTGTGTGTTCTTCCGACGATTTTAAGGCGTTGGTTTTGCAATTTATGTCAAATGGGAGCTTAGAGAAATGGCTTCACAAGAGGAATGAGGAAGAGGAGATGAGGCTCGATATGGAGAAGAGAGTTGAAATAGCTAAAGATATTGCGACTGCGATTGAGTATTTACATCATGATTGTGAAACCCCTATCGTGCATTCTGATCTAAAGCCAAGTAATGTACTTTTGGATGAAAGTATGTGTGCCCATGTGTCGGATTTTGGGCTTGCGAGGATACTTCTTAGCGAGGACCATCAAACGACTAGTAGCACCCTTGGGTTGAAAGGTTCTATCGGTTACATTCCACCTGGTATGTTAAATGAGTTGGAACGTTATGATTGTCTTTCTTTTCTAAATTGTATGAAAAGAAGAATAGGGAATAAGAACCAGTGTTTTAAAAAGCATGCAATGTTACGCAAAAAGCTCTTAGCGGGAAAAAAACCGCATACGCAATAGCGCTATTTCAGAGGTAAAGCGAAAAAAGCTCGAGAAAAGCACAAAAAAACGAGACTAAAAGCGTAAAAAGCAATTTTTTTATTAAAATAATTACTATTTTGTTTTAATACAACTATTGTATTAGGTCACAACTTATCTTTTAATATAAGTATACATGCATAAACAAGAGTTATAATATTCTTATTTAGGATTATATGCATAAGCAATAACGTCTTATTGTTTTACTTTTACTTCTCACTCTATTACTTGTCTAGGATTATTTATTTGGGAGATTGTAATTTTGAATTGGATTATGTATTTGCTAAATTATAACGGACTATGCATTTCTTTGTTTATAATTTTTTAATTGTATTAACATAATTAGAATATGTATTATAGGATTATTTAGGTAAAAAAAAAATACACCGCAAAACGCTTTGTTATTACACTTTTTGCGTTTTTAGCATAGTTCTTGAAAAAAACGCTATGTTAACCAAAACGCTTTTAAACCATTGATGAGAACTACCCTTGATCTCAATTGCATTTGACTACAAAGCTTACTATGTTGACTAATTCATTTAAATGTTGCATTTTATAACAAGCAATTTAAAGTTTTAACCTTGTTGTCTCTTATATCAGTTTGTTGCCTAAATATAGTAGATCTGCAAAGCAAAATAAATTTTTCTTGCAAACAAGCACCTGATTTTGAAGCATGGTGTAAGCAGTTTTATACTATTATTTTCACATTTCTTTTAAAGAAATATCAATTTATTTATGCAGAGTATGGTGTGGCTGGAAGTGTATCTACTGAAGGAGATGTTTACAGCTTTGGGATACTATTGCTTGAGTTGTTTACGAATAAGAAGCCAACAGATGAAATATTCTCAGGGGAAACAAATATTCAGAAATGGGTCTGGTCGAGAATTCAAGACCAGGACACCGATATTCTGTTCCCCAAAATACTGAAACAAGAACATAAATATTTTTCTTCAGATTGCATAGTAGAAGTAATAGAAATTGGTTTGAAGTGCGCTGCAAAAGCACCCGAGATTCGGCCTACCATGAGGGAGGTATCTCAGATGATAGATAATGTTCGAAAAAAGTTCTTGCAATAGTTAATACACTGTCATATTTTAAATATTCAGAAAAAAGAATATAATGTCTATGTTACAAAGTGTTTTAGTATGTGTTCACTTTGTTAGTTCTATACGTATTTAAAAGCTTAAGGACATCTTATACAGAACTTCCAAATATTTGCTTCCCCGCTTTGTGCCTTTGAACAATCTTTAGTTTATGAACAATTGTGACAGTGTAGAGAGGTAGACGAAATTCGGTTTTCCCTTGAATCATACCGGTTTGAGATTCAATTTAAGTCGTCACAATTTTTTCTCCAACTGGCTTCGCTATATTTTGAGTACAACACATGTCAAAGCCTTAAAAAAATCCATCTGTTGTTAGTCTTCTCCTGCTGCTATGAATCACACCTGTAACTTGCTCGTGAAATCACAACCCTTCCGAAGAGCGTCCCTGCAAGGCCAAGTCAATTTCTACACAATGTACATTCACATATATTTTTTTTAGTATTTGTATAGTTTCAAATTCAACCTTACCGCAAACCTGTGATGTTGTTATAACTTGAACAATATACCTTTTCTGCCATCAAGAATAAGGGTATACAATATGCTATTAAAAAAAGTGAAGAAAAAATAATTTTATGAAATACCTCAAATAAAATAAAAACTACTAACACCAATTACAAGAGTACGTGTTGCGAGCTCACTACAATGGAAAATAAAAAAAAAAAATCTTTTTGAACACAGTCTATTCCTAATAATGATATTGTTTGTCTAGTTTATGGGAAACCTAGCCTCCTGGGTAACACTTCCATTATTCATTGAGTGGAGGAATGTCACTTGTACATATGTATGTATTAATCCACAAATATTTTACTGTTCCCCTTATCTGTATGTGATCTATAAACGGCTATGTGAAAACACAATTATGCATTGCAGTTTGCAAAGTTTGTCCCTTAATTGTTTGATACGAGGTTAATTTGGAGATACTAGAAACAAAAGCACGTTACTGTACTTGATAAAACAATACTGTGCTATGTTCAAGTTTTTTGTAACTTAGTGATATTCTTACTTATTAATTGGAGTACACGAACAATTTGGAAAATGCACAACTTTATAAATAAATTTGAATAAATAGTTTATAATTATTATCAAAAGCAAACTCTGCGTTTAAATGACAGGTTTTTAGTAATAGATAAAATGGTAATTTGCACGTTTACTTTGATTTATTGATAGCCAAAAAAATGTAATTTTAATTTAAGGATATTAGAAGTTAGGCAAAATGTAATTTTAACCCAAAAAAACGGACACATAAGCATAGAAGTAAATGATAGCAAGAAATAGAGCACTAAAAAAAATCTTCAACATGATCAAATTTTCCACTTGTGGGAGTAAAGTATTTTTATTTTTTTTCCGTGAACGAGCTCATATATTGGGAGTAAAGTATTTCTATTAGAAGCCAAGTTAATTCGTTTGGAATGTTTAACATTCGTTTTTTTTGGGATATTAACATACTCTTATACTCTCAAATAATGGATTTAGATTATGAACCAAGTGTATAATTTTCTCATAACTTAAAGGAAATTTACACCTCAATTGAACATCTTTTTTTACTCCAATAATTAGGACTCTCTACGCACGCAAATGAAACATTACTTAAAAGGGTACATCACTATTCCCACACCCCTCCATGCATCTTCAATGAACCATCAAAACAAACCAACTCATCCCCTCTTCCTTTTCTTCATCTCCACCCTACTAACGTGTGCGTACGCCTCTATCCGTTGCCCTGCATGCGGACGGACACAAATCCCCTACCCGTTTAGCACCGGCCCTAACTGTGGTGACCAAGCTTACAAGCTTAGGTGCACCGAAGTCACGGGTGAGCTCTTCCTAGATGCACTAAACATGTCTTCGTACCTCATCACCGCTATATTGCCTGAGACTCAGAGGATCATTCTAAGCCCGGCGTCTATCGTGCCTAATACATGTTTTTCTTCTGATATAAGTAGCCAGGGGATTCAGCTTGATCCTAATCAACCGTTCAACATAACAAGTAGCAATACGGTATCATTTTTAGGTTTCTTCGTTTATGCTTTTAGCTGCTTCGAGAAATGATTGTCTATGTTTAAGTACTTTAGTACATATTTTAATGTAGCAACAGCAATTTCGGTATTTGATACGTACTTAATTCAAGTACTTGTATAATTATGAACATTTATCATAACTATTTTTTTTCCTGAAAACACTTTACTGATAGTCGGTACAACTACAATTTAGTAGTCATATTGGGATCATGTACTCTTGATTACTCGTAGAGAGTGATTAAAAATATATACTATTGAAATTTGATAATATTTATTAAGCAAGAACCCGAATTGGAGGTGTCAATATTTTGATTTGTTTAATTAGGAAATTGGCATTTCTTATGATTGAAGAGATACAACATACAAGTTTAAGAATGAATGGGCCTGGCCTATGTACTATTATTATATTTCCAAACAAATCAGCTTATTTCTTAAAAGATGCAGCCAAATAAGCGCTTGATTCCAGTTATCCAGTCACATTAGCTCAAACCTATAAAATCTTCTGGTACAAGTTTTAGATGAAGCAAAGTGTAAAAGTTGCTTTTAATATCAGTTTTTTTTCTCTCGAAATGATTCTGAAATATTGCATAGGTTCTCCTCTTGAATTGCACCTCAGCAATGCTAAACCTACAAGCTCCAATCAACTGCTCCTCCAACTGCCTCTGCCACACGTACATCGACTCAACTCCTTCTGTATCCCAATGCAAGAAAGAGAGTATATGTTGCATGTTCCGCACAGGTGGCTCACAAACTTCTTATGTGCTTAGGGTGCACGGTGGTGGTTGCTCAGCATACCGGAGTTTTGTCGATTTAGACACTTCTTTGCCAGTTAAAAAATGGCCTGAGCCAGGGGTGGAGCTTGAGTGGGCGTTGCCACTAGAGCCGGTTTGTGGTGATGAGGTGGACTGTCGAGAGCTTAAGAAATCGCGGTGTGCGATTGATCATGGAGGAGGGGGAGCGAGAAGGTGTCTTTGTAGGACCGGGTGGCGTTGGGATGCTATTCATGGATTATGCCAAAGTGAGTTTATTGAGCTTGTTTCTTTTGTGGTTTTTGACGCTTAACCTTAATTTAGTTTCGGCTTGTAAGATGCAGAAATTAGGTTAGACAGCTTTAAAATTTGTGTTTGGCTGCAACTTTTGAGAAAGCAATTTGGAGTTTTGAGTTAGAGAAAAAGAATGTGATCTGTGATCATATTTATCCAGCTTAGAATTTCTAGTTTTCTGTTTTCAAGAAGAAGACAGTGAGCTCAAAAGCTGCAACCAAGCAAGGTTGTATTTTTAACTGAAATATATATACAGCAGAATTGTGAAATATAACAAATGCAATTATGCAATACTCTTTATCAGAGCATCGTATTAGACTCGTTTTGGACCTTTTGGTACATCAGCATCATATTATTCAGTCTACTTGTTTATAATCTGCTGTAAGACAAGCTTTGTATTTTTATAAGGTAAAACTGTGTTGCAAAGAAAAAAATATCAAAAACTTGTGTTGTAACTTAAAATGCAGTAGGCTCGAACAACAACCAGATGCAATTTTACTTCCCCTGTTGTTTTAGCTATGATATTATCTTACAAACCGGCTTTTGATATCTAAATCTTGTTTCACCAGAAGAAAATGCAGTGGTCTTCGCATCCTTTTTTGGGTAAAATTGTAAAAGTGGACCTTATCTTTACCCGAAAGATTAATAATTGAAGTCCACATGCTACGTTTTGAACTTCACTTTTAACTTTTAAGCATCCCAAAAAATAAATTTAAGAAATACTCCATGATTGTAACTGCTTTTACATAATTCCTCAGATTGTAAGATGATTATGTCCCGTCTTAGTTCTTGGCTGTCTCCTAACAATTTGTTCCTCTTGTAGAATGCCGGCCAGGGATGGGATGCAAAGTTAAAAGGAACCACGCCCCTTTAATAGGTACGTACATTATTCAACTGATTCGAAAGAAGAAAAAAATACTACAAACATACTCGACTTTGTCCAAAATTGCGCAAATTTCAGATATGTTATAATATGAGACAAAATCCTTCTTCACTAATTAAGCACTTTTTTTCAGCTTCTATTGGGTCTGCTCTGATTCTTTGTGTTAGCTTACTCCTTATATACCGACAGAGCATTTACAAGCAAAAATTAGCGAAAAAGATCTTAGTTCGGGAAAGAGAAGAAATCTTAAACGCCAATAACAGCGGAAAATCAGCCAAGATTTTCACAGGAAAAGAACTCAAAAAAGCCACAAACAACTTCTCCAAAGACACCCTCTTAGGCTCGGGCGGTTTTGGCGACGTCTACAAGGGCATCCTACCAGATGGCACGATCACAGCAGTAAAACGAGCCAAAGCCAACAACACGAAAGGCACAGCCCAAGTCCTCAACGAGGTATGTATCCTCTGCCAGGTCAACCACAGGTCCCTGGTCCGACTCCTTGGTTGTTGTGTCGACCTCACCCAGCCTCTCTTGGTATACGAATACGTATCTAATGGGACGCTTTTCGAACATCTTCATGGGTACTTTCTCCGGAAGAGGACCCCTCTGAGTTGGCAGAGGCGCCTAATGATCGCCTTTCAGACAGCTGAGGGGCTATCGTACCTCCACTCCTCTGCGGTCCCACCAATTTACCACCGCGACGTGAAAAGTAGCAACATTTTGCTAGATGAGAATTTGGATGCTAAAGTATCCGATTTTGGGCTCTCGAGGCTTGTTGAGCCTGTTGAGGCTAATTGTACACATATTTACACGAACGCTCAGGGTACCTTAGGGTACCTTGATCCAGAGTACTATATGAACCTCCAGTTGACCGATAGAAGCGACGTGTATAGCTTCGGGGTTGTCCTTATGGAGTTGTTGACTTCAAAAAAGGCGATCGATTTCAATAGGGAAGAAGATGATGTGAATTTAGTGGTTTACATGAAGAGGATTATAGATAAGAAGAGATTGATGGATGTGATTGATCCGGTTCTGAAAGAGGGGGCAACTGAGGTGGAGTTGGATACTATGAAGGCATTGGGGTACTTAGCTGCTGCATGCATAGATGAGCGAAGACGGAATCGCCCTTCGATGAAGGAAGTAGCAGAAGAGATCGAATATATTATCACTATTGTCACGGGTAATGCTACTAATGGAACGATTGTCGTGTATAAAACGCCTAAAGAACTGAAAGATCGTATCATTATTGAGAGAGAGGTTTCACAGGGAGTATGTATAGACGAGTGTATGGATTGTGTGAGTAGCAAAAATAGTCCTTCGTAGTTTCAAAAAAAAAAAATCATTTGTAACCTGAGTTTGTTTAATGAAAATGTATCTTTCTATATATCACGAGTTCTAACTGTTATTAAGTCTATTTATATCTCGACTCGCAAATGCACACAATAAAACAAAAAGGACAGTTGAAATATGGGAAAGCAGATATCAGGAAAACTAGCTCGTATGCTTAGAATGGGGTTAGAAAAATATATTTAATTCATCTGAGAGCAAAATACATGAGATCTTTCATTCTACAATCGCCACTGATTTGTCACAACACGTCAATCATGACACAGGGTGAAGATATCCTAGATAATTAGAACGTGGTAAATGAGACACATGCAATAAGGGCGGGTCTTAATCAAATCGAGGCTGATATCCAAAACATTACATGAGAAGATATGGCGACAAGGAACCACGTTAAAAATGCCATAGATACGGATATCTGCCATCTGGTACAAGACGTATGCAGTTTATCGTTGCAGTACCCCAAGTCTCTGGCATACAAAACCGCGATTCCAGCAGACGAACATGCTGCCGCTAGAGAGAGAGTAGCCGTTACCTGCATTTAGATATAAAATTCAAATGCAAATCTTGAGTAATGTCGGAAAAGAAAAACACTTCATGCACATAAATTTATGGATATCTAAAGATGTGGAGATGAATATATTGTTATTTCTTTAGCATCATTTCATAAATGTAGCATTATTCATAAAGAGGTAATTTATTGAAGCGGATCAAAGACAAAATGATAGCGCTTATATGCTGGTAAGGGTTGTGAAAGTTTTTTACCCAGTCGCCTACAACGAACAGACTAACAAGCACTGGAGTTTGAAGATCTCTCTTTATCCTCAGGGCGTAAATATCTAAGCATGCGAGTCCTATGCTCCAAAATAATTGAAGCCCCATTGATGCAATTAAATAGCTGCATCAAAGAAGTAACTAGATCAATGTTATGCTTATGCCGACATAAAAAAAACATGATCAATGTCGATTGCTATTAGAAAATAGAATACGCTTTCTCAGAAATATACTAGGTAGGCAAGTGGAAACTCATCCTACCAAGTGATGATGTGGACAAATGAACTATCAGACATATTAGGTTATCGATGCACAGTAGACAATATTCTGACAACCCTTTTCACTCTTCCAAATTTGTATTTTTTTGGACAGAGGACTGGACTTTCAAAAGGCAAACAAGAGAAATATATTTATGAAACTGTTGTGCAAGAGATTTTATTTCAAGATTATGTTTTGAGATACATTGCAATACAGTGGTTACTTCCACAGCTGATAAAAACGCAAATCAAAAGCCACGAGAATATGGTAAGTTTTTCTGCTTCAGACCCTTCTGCGCAACATCTGAACTGATTGTTCTTGTACAGTTGCACATTGTCATATTTAATATTACTACTAGATATAAGATAGTAACACCAACCATAACACGCTTCCTCAACAATTTTAGCAATTAAATCAAAGTAAATCAGAAGCATATTTTTTTTATAGTATTCCATGAAAAAGAAAAATCTGGCCTAAGCCAGCATCACGCACAATAATTAATGAAAGAAGTTCACTACCATGTTCACTAGCTAACACTAACAATAATAAATAAAACCACCCTGATATTCAAAAGATCATTATCTCTGCAAAGAAAATGTTTTTCTGGCCTCATTCCGTAAAGCTCAACCAATGACAAATAATAAAGGGGGCATTTCTTAACAAAGAAGTTGAATACTACATTCAATACCTAACACTACAAACTAATAACCAAACCGATTACAGGTAAAACATTGTCTAAAAGCTAAAGTTCTCTACTGTATAAAAACTTTTTCCCTTTGCCTAATTCAGCAATCAGCATCAACAAGCAGTGGCGTACAGGACAAGGTCTCATCAAAGAAGTTCCCGAATAAATTCATTTTAAACACTAATAACAATAAATAAATAACCAGCTTGATAATTGATACATACCTTATCCAAAAGCTAACTCTTTAAGTGATAAGCGTTAGCAAATTACACAGGTATATATTATCATAGTAGTTCCCTAATATGTTTACTTCATAACACCAAGTACAGAAAATAAGTAACCAAATTTTTGATGCATACATATCTACAAGATTAATTCCAACACAATAATATGTTCTCCCCCCCTAATTCAGCATCACAACAAGCAGTGATAATTGTAAATAAGGCAATATCTTATCAAAACAATTATTATCGACTCTACTACGATCACAACACAATACCAAAAATGACACACAAAAAACTGGATGCGAAAAAAGTGGTGATACAGTGAAGACATAGCCTCCTATGTTAATTAAATTTGAAGGAGAAAAAACATATATAGTTGTATTACTCAAAATCTTCTATATGTAGCAGTATTGCTACCCACTCCCAACTCAAAAGTAAAGAACTTTATAAATGAATTTCAGCCCTCCTTCCCCCAATCTACGCCTCGTTCTGCTGATTACTAATACATATATAATCCACAATTCAAGCAAATAAGTTGGCTTATTTTACGCCGCTAAAAATGTGAATTCAGCTAAACTGCTAATTTCTTTAGACAAAAATAGTACTTTCAAGTTGGCCAATCAAATACAATGTAGTAGCTTATAAGCTGGAAATTTGCAAAATACAACCACTTGAATAAAAGACTTATTCTTAAATTATTTGTAGCCTAATTACACACAAGGCAATTCCTTGGTACAAAAGAAGACCTCTTCACTACAGTCCCAACATAGCAAATATTACAAAAAGCAATAAAACCCAAAAGATAAAAACAAAAATAATACTTTCAAGTTGGCCAATCAAATACTCCAATGTAGTAGCTTATAAGCTGGAAATCTGGAAAACACAACCACTTGATTCCTAAAAAAAAGACTCATTCTTTGTAGCCTAATTACACACAAGGCAAATCTTTAGTGTATGAAAGAAGCCCTCTTCACTACAGCTACCAAATACTTACAAAAAGTAAGAAAAATAAATAAATTAAAAAGCTCGTTCTTTGTAGCCTAACTACACACAAGGCAAATCCTTAGTATAAAAGAAGACCTCTTCACTACAATCACTAAATAGCAAATACTACAAAAAAAAGTAATAAAAACCCAAAACAGAAAACATACCAAAAAGCTGTGAAACTGGTGAACCCAGAAGCAGATATCATCATCCCAATAGAAGCAGAAACAAACTACCAACTTTTTAAGCAAATTAGTTGGCTTGTTTTACGCTGCTAAAAATATGAGTTCAGCTAAACTACCAACTTTTTAGACAAACACTAATACTTTCAAATTGGCCAATCAAATACTCTAATGTAGTATACACATGACTACCACCCCACCCATATACATATCCTGGTTCCGCCACTGAGCCTAATTACACACAAGGAAAATCCTTAGTATGTATAAAAGAATACCAAAAAGTAATAAAACTAGTTCCCTTCACTACAGTCGCTAAATAGCAAATATTACAAAAAGTAATAAAAACCCAAAAGATGAAAAAATAAAAAACATACCAAAAAACTGTAAAACTAGTGAACCCCGAAGCAGAAATCATCATTCCAATAGAAGCAGAAGCAAACAAACACTGTCCTATTCTCAGCAAATAAGTTTGTTTGTTTTCTGCTGCTAAAAATATGAGTTCAGCTAAACTACTAATTTTCTTAGACAAAAATAATACTTTCAAGTTGTTTAATCAAATACAATATAGTAGCTTATAAGCTGGAAATCTGAAAAACACAATAACTTGATTCCTCAAAAAAGGACTCATTCTTTGTATAGCCTAATTACACATAAAACAAATCCTTAATATAATTTATAAAAGAAGTCCTCTTCACTACAGTCCCAACATAGAACATATTACAAAAAAGTAATAAAACCCAAAAGGTTAAAAAGCAAAAAACATACCAAAAAGCAGTAAAACTGGTGAACCCAGAAGCAGAAATCATCATCCCAATAGAAGCAGAAACAAACTACCAACTTTTTAAGCAAATAAGTTGGCTTATTTTACGCTTTTAAAAATATGAGTTCAGTTAAACTACCAACTCTTTAGACAAAAAAATAATACTTTCAAATTGGCCAATTAAATACTCTAATGTAGTAGCTTATAAACTGGAAAGGAAATAATATGAGCTTATAATCTGGAAAATACAACCACTTGATTCCTCAAAAAAAAGACTCATTCTTTGCAGCCTAATCAGAGAATGAACTAGGTACAGGCTAAAAGGGGCTACATCACCCCCCATATTCAAGAAAACCGGAAATATTTACATGTATGTTGCTTAAAAGTTGACGATTAAAACCTTTCAGCACCCCCTAATTTTTTTTTTAAATATACACATTAACTACCGCCCCACGGTTCCGCCACTGAGCCTAATTACACACAAGGCAATTCCTTAGTACATATAAAAGAAGACCTGCTCACTACAGTCACTAAATAGCAAATATTAGGAAAGGTAATAAAACCCAAAAGATAAAAAGCAAAAAAAAGCATACCAAAAAGCTGTAAAACTAGTGAACCCAGAAGCAGAAATCATTTCGGATAAAAGACTTATTCTTACTATAAAAAAAAAGCCTAATTACACACAAGGCGAATCCTTACTATAAAAAAAAAAGACTTATTCTTTGTAGCCTAACTACACACAAGGCAAAGTCCTGGTATAAAAGAAGTCACCTTCACTGCAGTCACTAAAATAGCAAATATTACAAAAAAGTAATGAAACCCAAAAGATAAAAATAAAAAAGCATACCAAAAAGCAGTAAAAGTGGTGAACCCAGAAGCAGAAATCATAATTCCAATAGAAGCAGAAGCAAACAAACACTGCCCAATTCTCAACATTAAACCACTCACACTCCCTGGTCTTCCAAACATCACCTTCATCTCTCTCTCTATATATATATATCTAATTATAGGCTAACCAATTTTGTTACTTTGGAAAAAATTATAGTGTAACCAACCGAAACAGTCGTTATACCGAAATATCGACTTTTTCTCGGTTTGTGCGGTTCGGTTTTTCTTTTTATAAACAATATTATTATTAAAAAACAATTCTTGATAATAATAAAATAGCAAAAAAAATTTGTAAAAATTAAAATGTGTACAACTATTATTATATTTGCCATATTTATGGTGAACTTAATTAAAATAGTAAACACTAATAAAATAATAATTCTTTTAAAACATTAGACAATAAAATAGATAAACACGAAATTATTGTATTTGACTTCATAAATAGAAAAATAACCCGTGAGTAAAATTAAACTAAAGTACAAGACAATTTATTTGTAAGATATTACTATGTGTAAATTTATATATATTTTATAATTTTAATGTTTGGTTCGGTTCTGTATTATACCAAACATACGAAATGAATACCGAAACCGAACCGACTTTTAAAGTTTTATTCGATTTAACCGTACCAAAAATTCGATATATGCATGTTACATTTAACTAGTGTTTTTATTACACGTTGTACATATTAGTTTTAGTTAGCAATATTCATAAAATAAATCCCACCTCATTAAACAAACAATAAGTAAATTATAAAATAAAACATTTGAACTACTTGAATTAACAATGACGTACCAAACACTTGCTAACTTGCTTGCTAGATCTAACAATACACTGATGAATGCTTATTTGACATAACTTAGTTAGTCAAATGTGACCATACATGTGAACTCTTACTCTTTAGTAAGTAACACAAAAAACATAATGAGTGTATTTATAAATGTCAATGTGGTTGCTCAAAGTTATCAATCATAATATGAGCTGACAATCAATATGATTTCATTCTATTTTAAATTATTTAATAATAATATATTTACAATAATTAATAATGCTATGATTGAAAATGAAAACAAAAAGAAATAAATTGGCGATGAAAGAAATGAGTAATTTTGAACTAAACACAGGAGCTAAAATTCCAGGTGTGGGTTTAGGAACCTATAAAGCCGACGATCATGGCCTCGCCTCTCATTCTATTTCTGCCGCTATCATGGTCCTCTCCCCCCCCCCCTCTCTCTCTCTCTCTCTCTCTATATATATATATATATATATATATATATATATATATATATATATATATGTATGTACCAAATTGGTTATATGACTAATCGTTTTTTATATCCGAAACTAAACCTGATCACATACCAAAAGCACGATTACGTGAGCTTATTACGAAGTCTTGGACTTAATTATATCATTGACCATAGTCGAGCATTAAACGGAAAATGAAAAGAGTGAGAGACTCATGTACTACTCATACGGCTGCTAATGAACCAAGTTGTTTAGAACTATAGCTCGTTAAAGGTTCCACAAATGTTCGTTCTTTTATAAAACCGATAAATTTAGGGTCGTTTGTTTAATGAGTCGAGCTTGAGCAATAGATTGTTCGGCTCGTTAAGGGATCGGGCATATTTGATTAAATTAATGTACATATGTGTATGTATAAATATATATACAAAATTTTCCACAAAACATATACTCCGTTTATATGAAAATAGTTGTTTTTACGAGCCGCAGAGAGTTTAATGAGTCTGGGTCCGATCCTTTGACTGTCGGGTTGTAAAATATAATTTTATTGACTTGTCAATCCGCAATCCAAAACTGAAGAATAGAAGTGCCGTGGACTAACATGGTAATCTATCATGTGTTTATGAGCTTATCAAATGATTCGGACATTTTACGGAAAATATTTTGAAACTTTCGGGTTCAAAAGACTAGAACTGTCCATTGTGTAACGTCTGAACCGTTGCTTTAATTTAAAATAAAACGGAACTGACCAGTATGCTGTGCAACACAAGTTATTGATGTTAAAAAGTTGAATTTGGAGTATTTATAAAGATTTGGCGGTGTAAAAATTCAGACATGAAAACTACTAGAATTGAAAAATATTTTTTCATTTCAATTTCCTTGGTATTACCGAGAAGTATTGAATCAAGGAGTGATCAACCTTTGCGATATTTTGACTTTCATAGAAACCAGATAAATATTGTCAGTTTTTGCAAATATAAGAAGGCTCAATTCTGGGTGCTTGAATTTTGCTTTCAGTCTTTTCAGGCATATTTATTTGCTCAGTTCATAATTTGATATTTCCTCAACCTTGTTTGGCCATCTAATTCTGCAGGTAAAGTTTTCATAATATTTTATTTCTCTCATTGTAACTGGTTTTTAATGATAATTAACAACCTTGCTCGTTTTTAAAGTGGAATCTCTTGTAACTGCAGGCTGGATATCGCCACAAAGATTGTGCTCAAATTTATGGCAACAAGAAAGAGGTAAAGTAAATCACTAATTTTGCCTTTTGATTTGTGGTTATTTCACCAGGATTGTAATGTGATCAGAACCTGCAGATTGGTTCAGCTTTGAAGAATTTGTTTGAAGATGGTATCGTTAGGCGCGAGGAGTTATTCATTACATCCAAACTTTGGTTATAATTTAACTTCTTCATGACTAAATACTCCTGTATTTAATTTTTTTTAAAGAAACCTAAGGATTATCATGCAATTTTTTGTAAAATACGAAAATGATATGCAGGTGTACGGAGCATTCCCTGGAAGATGTTCCAGAGGCACTTAACAGAACTTTGGGAGACTTACAGCTAGACTATGTCAATCTATATCTTGTACGTTTCTCATAACGCCATAGTTAAAACCTTTTCAAATATTGTGTCCTCTAAATTTACGTTTCAGTGAAATGTCCTTTCATTCTTAAGGCTAGACTTCCCTTTACCTTTCCTCTACAATTTGTAGGAGTAAAAGGACTAACTATAGAGACGGTTTCTTAATTTGTTTAGAACTTCCGCATGATTTTTACTGTCCTGTCCTGTTATCTTTATCTGAGTTCTTTACTTAATACTCCATTACTATTCACATAACATAAACTTTTAATCGGTACTTTATATATGTAGAGGCTCCCTTACATGGTGTTATTTTATTATTTTATTTCAAATGGCAACATTCAACGAACAAAGATCCATTGGCCTGTGCGGATGAAGAAAGGATCGATTGGGATAAATCCTGAAGATCTTATTCCAACAGACATTCCTAATACATGGAAAGCTATGGAAGCTCTATATGATGCTGGGAAAGCTCGAGCTATTGGCGTAAGTAATTTTTCTGTGAAAAAATTAGGAGATTTGTTGGAGGTAGCTCGTGTTCCACCAGCTATCAACCAGGTGGAGTGCCATCTATGCTGGCAACAAACCAAACTAAGAGAGTTCTGTAAATCCAAAGGAGTTCACCTTTCTGTAAGATAACTTTTTCCTTAATTTCTATAATTTCTGCTGGCTATTTGTGTAAGTTTTATGCATATTTCTTATATCTGAATTGGCGAATCGAAACAGAATTTGTTGGATTAAAGCTTGTAAGACTTTTTTTCTTTGTCTTAATTACTGGGCAACCAACTTGCTTCTCCTTTTGGTATCGAGTTTGAAGGTTATTCAGGCTTTTCGTGTAATATCTTTGTTGGTTAGAGCTCAAAGTTTTTAGTTTCAGTTTTAGAAAATTCAATTTTGAGAACATAAAAGAAGTGAGTTTCGACATTTTTCTGTATGGAAAACCAGAGAACCTAATAGAACCAGCGCTTTCCAAAACTGTTACCACCAAAAAGTTGTCTTTGAGGGTTGTAAAACAATCAGGGCTATTTTGCTAAAAAGTTACCCCTTTTTAAGGAAGGAATGGCTAGCCTGCTTTTCTTAGGAGTTACAATTTTGTGGTTCTTGGGATGATTGTAAATTGAAAAGAACTCATCTCTCTGCGAGTTCACAATCTTTTTTAATTTGAAACAGCAGCCTGTTTTGCTCCGAAGCTACTCTTAGATACAGTGATGTTCTTAAATACAGTGATGTTCTTAGATACAGTGATGCTATTTGTCATTTTCTAGTTAATAACTACTTACAAATTAGCACTGTACAAACTAGAAAATGACAAATAAAAACATCACTGTATCTAAGAGCTACAGCTTAACAAGCTCTTAGTCTTGTAGTTCATAATACGTTTAATTTCATTTTTCTTTTTTGAATTTCTTATTTATTTTAGGCATATTCACCATTGGGTTCTGTTAAAATAATTGCACAAAATCAACCTAGCATTAAAAGCCCAACAATAAACTCTGACCACAGCAATAAACTCTGACCATATTTGAGTTTTGAATTAGCTAAAGATTAGGATAAGTTTTTGATTATGTAATCAATCTTATTTATTGCAATTGTAAAGATCTCCTGTAATTACGCCTGGTCTTGGCTATATATTGTACTGACGAAATTTTAATATAATCAATAAAAATACAGTTTCTACATGGTATCAGCCTAGGTCATAGTTCTTCTCAGTTGCCCTTTTTTTTTTTCCCTCCCCTTGCTGTTACTTCCTTTCCTTCTTTTCTTTCTCCTTCTTCTGTTCCTTTTTCTCTTCTTTTTTTTTCCTTCTCCCATGGTCTCCTCTTCATTTTCGGCTCCTATCCAAAACACTGCACAATTCACCAAACTCACTTGGCTTCGACAAATCAAACCGTACCTACATGGTGCTAAACTCTGGGGTTATATAGATGGTTCCATACCGGAACCATCTCAGACTATTGACACACCTGCTACGGCAACTGCAGCAGCTACAACTATCTCCAACACCAAATATGAAGAATGGTTCACCGTAGATCAACAAATCGTTAGTCTTATCACCACTTCTCTAACTGAGAGTGTATCGCAACTTACCATTGGATTCGACACTTCTAAAGGAATCTGGGATTGCCTCGCTCGCCACTACTCGCAACGTTCTGCAGCTAGTGCTTCTAGTCTTAAGCTACAACTTCTTGAGCTTAACAAAGGCTCTAAATCAATTGACGAGTATCTTCGTCATGCGAAGTCAATTGCTGATCAATTGGCGGCTATCAAAAAGCTGGTATCTGACGAGGATTTGGTTCTTGCAACACTCCATGGCCTTGGATCTGATTATCTTATGCTCCTTTTCATATTATTCATAGTGATGTATGGTCTTCATCCACCCCCTCTACTTGCGGTTTTAAATATTACGTTCTTTTTACTGATGAATTTTCACGATATTCATGGGTTTATCCAATGCGCCGGAAAAATGAAGTACTTACCCATTTTCAAACTTTTGTTGCTAAAATTCAAAATCACTTTGGTGTCGTCATTAAATTTCTTCAAAGTGATAATGGCACGAAATATGTTAATAATTCATTCACTGAATACTGTAACTCTTTGGGCATTCAACGACGACTTTCATGTCCACACACCCCTGAACAAAATGGACTTGCCGAAAGAAAGCATCGTCACATTGCCACCATGGCTCGAAACCTTATACTCACAGCTAGTGCTCCGCACAAACTTTGGGTCGAAGCTGTCCTCACATCTGTTATCTTATTAATCGCCTCCCTACATCTGTTTTAAATTGGGACACTCCTCACCATCGCCTTTATGATACTTCTCCTTCCTACTCGTCCCTTCGAGTCTTTGGCTGTTCTTGTTTTCCTTATCTTGGTCCTTATGTCTCCGATAAATTATCAAGTCGTAGTATAGAATGTGTCTTTTTAGGATATAGTCCCCAACATAAAGGTTATTGATGTCTCGATCCCACTACCGGTCGTCTATATCTATCAAGACATGTTATTTTAAATGAAAGTTATTTTCCCTACAAAAATTTGCAGGTACAATATACTACCCCGTTGGAATTTGCTCTCTTACCATGCCCAAGCCCTATTCCTGTTTCACCAACTCCAACATCACATTGTGAGCCAATAATTACATCACACCTTGAGCCCATTGGCCTGCCTATCCAATCTATTCCAGAAACAGAAGCCTCTAACTTCTAATGTTAACCAAACAGACACATCGACTCAACCCCATGAAACGCCGCCGCTTCATGTTACTACATCCGCATCAATTCAAGAGCCATCGTCCATCAATAAACCTCTAAAGACATATCATCGCCGTGCTTAGCACGGCTTGTAAGAACCACGACAGATGAAACACCCCCATTAGTGGCGATGGAAACCAATGATGTTCAATCTTTGCAACCTTTCCTCTCAGACTCATTAACAGCTGCTACGACTTCAGCCACCAATCCACCGCCTCGACAACCCTCCCGACATCCAATGACCACCCGATCCAAAGACGGTACACTAGACCAACAGAATCGCCATCCTTTACCTCGAGCTCTTATTACTGTCATTGAAAATTCAGAACCTACATGTTATACTGACGCTTCCAAACAAGCAGCTTGGCGTAGTGTTATGGCAGATGAAATTAATGCTCTCCTGAAGAATCAGACTTGGACTCTTGTGCCCCCCTCACCGTCTCAAAACACAGTTGGTTGCAAATGGGTTTTCCGCATCAAGCGACGGCACAATCGATCGACACAAAGCACGACTTGTCGCCAAAGGATTCCATCAACAACAAGGTATTGATTATGAAGAAACGTTCAGCCCGGTTATTAAGCCCACCACAATTCGTATTGTTCTTAGTATTGCTGTCTCTCAAGGATGGTCTCTACGCCAGTTAGACGTCAAGAATGCGTTCCTTCACGGGTTTCTTCAAGAGGACGTTTATATGACTCAACCACCTGGGTTTGTCGATTCTTCACGACCCAATCATGTTTGAAAGCTTCACAAAGCATTGTATGGCCTTAAGCAGGCCCCGCGAGCTTGGTTTCACCGAATCACATCATTCCTTATCTCCCCTGGTTTTATTCAGAGTTTGGCCGACTCATCTCTCTTTATTTTTCGTCGTGGCATTCAAATTATTTACTTTCTTTTATATGTTGATGATATCGTAGTTACGGGCAGTGATAATAAGCTTTTGGAAGGGTTCATTGATGCACTTAGTCGTGGTTTTGATATAAAAGATCTTGGTCCTCTACATTATTTTCTAGGCTTACAAGTTTCTTCACAAAACGATGGCCTCCACATCAGCCAGCTCAAGTATGCTAATGACCTTCTAGTCAAGCATGACATGCTCCTCTGTAAGCCTGTCACTACACCTATGTCGGCCAAAGGAATTCTTGCTTCGACTGATGGCGACATACTTGCGAATCCCATTGCTTTCCGAGAAATTGTTGGTTCTCTCCAATACTTGACGATAACTCGCCCCGACATTGCCTATGCAGTCAACTCAATATCTCAATTTATGAGTCAGCCTCGTACCTCACATTTAGTTGCTGCAAAGCGTATCCTGAGGAGGTACATAAAGGGTACACTTGGTCATGGAATGTTTTTCCGTCCCCAACGCCAACCAACTCATCTCAGCGCCTACTCCGATGCTGATTGGGCAGGCTGTCCTGAAAGCCGCCGATCAACGTCTGCTTACCTTTGCTATCACGGCACCAATCTCGTCTCTTGGTGTTCCAAAAAGCAGCCCACAACCGCCCGTTCCAGTGCCGAGTCTGAATACCGAGCTCTCTCTCATGCTAGTGCTGAAACTACTTGGTTAGCTCTATTATTATATGAACTTGAAGCACAGGTGCAGTTCCCGGTTCTTTTACACTGTGATAACTTAAGTGCAACATACATGGCCTCCAACCCACTCTTTCATGCGCGGACAAAACACATTGAACTAGATTACCATTTCGTGCATGAGAAAGTAGTTTCCGGTAGTCACCGCGTTTGTTATATTCCATCTGTTGACCAGCCGGCCGACCTTCTTACCAAGCCTCTTCATAAGCACCGGCATTCTCTTCTTGCTCTCAAACTTGTCCGTCAAGGTCCGTCCAGTTTGCGGGGGATGTTAAAGTAATTGCACAAAATCAGCCTAGCATTAAAAGCCCAGCAATAAACTCTGACCATATTTGAGTTTTGAATTAGCTAAAGATTAGGATAAGTTTTCGATTATGTAATCAATCTTATTTATTGCAATTGTAAAGATCTCCTGTAATTACGCCTGGTCTTGGCTATATATTGTACTGACGAAATTTGAATATAATCAATAAAAATACAGTTTCTACAGGTTCTCCGGGGAAGACGGGGGCAAGAGCGAAGTCCTAACAAATTCGATTTCGGCTGAGGTTGCTGGTCAGCTAGACAAATCTCCAGCTCAGGTTGTTCTTCGTTGGAGTTTGCAGATGGGGATCAGTGTACTTCCCAAAAGTACAAATGAAACGAGGATATTGGAAAATTATAATGTCTTCGATTGGTCGATTCCTGATGACTTGCTCCCTAAATTCAGTAGTATTCAACAGGCAAGTTTCTTGCTGCTTTAGCCTAATGTTTTCTAATTTTATGTAAATATAATATGCTGTCATTATTCTTACATGAACAACCAAGAGTGTTATTATCAGCACTTCACATTCACAAGAATATAGGGATAAGCTGCTAAAAAAGGATATGCTTTCCTTCCTTTAAAATGCTATTTGTGAACTACCAGTTTCACTCTTCCTGGTGTTATGTTTCATTTGTTAACTTGTTACCACTAATAGCACGATATGTATGCAAGGCGCTTACAGTTTAGTTTACTAGCATTGGATCATGGTTTTATCACAAGATCCTCAATATTGATGACATCAGAAGTTGGCTGATAATTATAAATAAAAATAAATATGTCGATATATAGAACAATGCCCTTAAGATGAAAATGTGGGATATTTGGTAACAAAATTAACGGCTGAACTACATATTGACTTGCTATATGCAAGTTTTGTACCACATTTGAAAGTATTAGGTAAAGCTTTATTACTATAATAGTTCTCAATGATGATATGAAATATTAATTGTTGGTTTCCGTAGTGCAGGAAAAGCTTGTCCGAGGAGCAACATTTGTCAACAAAAAGTTTGGGCAGTACAAAACAGAGGAGTTGTGGGATGGTGATATATAATACGATTGATGAAGCTGTGGGATTGTTTGGTTGCATCTTTTATGCTTGTTTTTGTTTTTAATTGCTTACAAGTGTAAAGTTCATCAGGTAAAACTGGTTAACAGTCTAGATTTTTGGATAGCCTGAAAAGGCTGAAAGTTTTAAGCTGACTGCACTCATTTTTCTTCCAACTCAAAAAATGCCGCTTTTCATTATCTGCTTTAGCTCTCCGTTTCCAACATCTGTTCTAAATGATGTTGTTAGGTAGATTTCACAGGGTACTCTGATTTTCTGAATAAATATTGTACCGAGTACATATAACTAAATTTGATGACAGAGAACTTTCGAGATACGTCATACGTGGTTAAAGATGTCACGACATATATTGATGCTTTTGGACTAGCTTTGGCAGTAGAATAAGAGCATACATTCTCTTCTGATGCTTTTCGTGATTTTGTTTGTTTGATTGATTTTTCTTTTAGGTTTATCAATATTTTTTAATAAGTCAGTTTCCACAGGTCCCCGGCGCTGAATTTTGTAAAAAATGTTAGAATGTGTTTGCATGTGCAGTTTCCATCTTACACCTTAGCGGCATTGGTTGTAGAGTTTGTAAATTTTCGTTTTCCCTTTCAAAATCTTGTTTGGCATTCCTCAATTTCAATTATTTTACGTGTAAATTTTGATATTTTTATCACGTTTCACAATGTTTTCTGTATCGGGTTCCTTTTCATCTTGAGTCACTTTGAATAATGCTTTTTAAAATATGAATCAAGAGAGGAACTAAGTGGAGGCTTAGGTGGGGCAAGACAAGGATATATCTCTAATATTTTTAAAATAGCAATTTTTGACGGTGCTAATTTTATTTATATTATGAAAACAGCGATTTAGCCCCCATGTTTTTTTTTAAAATTCATCATTCATTTACTGATTCTGGCTCTGCCACTTATATGAATTATGTCAAAGTATATACCATCCAATCCATTCCATTCCAATTCATGAAAACTATATGGCATTCTGATCCGAACCATTGGTTTGTTTCGGTTGGTTTTGGTTTCATAATTTAATGTTGTATCGAGAGACTTCAGAAAACCTACAACTATAAAAATAATCTCCCAGAGAGATCTTTTCGTAAACAGCGACTCAACTCGAAAAACGAGTTGTAAAACACGCTAAATTCACCCAAAAAAAAGAAAAATGATATACTCCGTAGTAGTTAATACTTAATAATAGGATGCAAAAGGTAAAAAGAGAAAAATTAGAGGAACCACTAGTGTAACACTCTCCCACATCATCTATAAATAGAAAGACAGAAAACAAATATTTGGCCAGAAACCAGTCTCCATACATTCCCCGGCTTTTCAGCTCTGTTTGTGCGTGTTTGTGTGTGTGTGTGAAAATGGGAGAAGAAGGTGAAAAAGGAGGAGTAACGTGTTATGAACTGAACACAGGTGCAAAGATCCCCTCCGTTGGGCTCGGAACTTGGAAAGCTACTCCCGGTCTCGTCGGAGAATCTGTCAAAACCGCCGTTAAGGTCTCTCTCTCTCTCGCATGACTCTACGTTAATGTTACTCTTGTTCCTTTTTGTGGGTTAGTAAAAAAAAGGATAATTTTGAGAATTAAATAAAACAAAAGGCTCTTCATCCCCCCATCAGAAGTGGCGTTTTCGGCAGACATATCAAACACGTCTCTAGGACGCTACCCAATTTAGGCGCATTTTTTTTATATAAAAAATGAGGTCGTTTTGATTGAAAATTTTAGATGTTTTTTTTTATGAAAAAGAAAAAAATGTTATGATGAAAAAAAAAAGGACAAAAAAAGTTCGCAACTGAGATGCTAATGTCTCTAGGGCCTCTCCTGGTCCCCATTTTGTATAATCTTAGTTCTAATCATAGGGAAACGTAAACGTGAAAAAAATATGAAATATTTTTTAGATTTACAAGTGAACTAATAGGAAACCGGAAATGAGAAGAGGAAAGACACACACGCGTAACTCTAAATTAGAAAGGGCAAATGAGTTTTTCTGTAACTATGGTTTTGATATTATGGTAGTTGGCTGTCATGATCTTAGTTTTTGGTTTAGGAAATGGAAGTGGGAAGCAAAGGCGAAAAAAATGAAAAAAAGGTTATAGATTTACATGTAAGATAATGAGAAACGGGAATTGAGAAACAAGAAACACATTTTTTTTACAGTGGATACGAGTTTCTTCCTAGCTTTGGTCATAAATGGACGAGACGTACATAAACTGCAATTTGTTCGGTCCAAATTTTGATATTGCAACCAATTTGCTGGTTGAGTAAAATATGAATTAATTTAGTCTCTCAGGTTTTTGTGGTGTGAATTACACAATTCTCGTTTGGGTCGAGGGAAAATTCCATTTGATCCCCATAGCTACAAGGGTGACACATTGGGTATTACTATATCGAAACTCAGAAGAAATGAACAATGATGTCTGAGTGAAATGTTGGATATCTGGTAAACTTAAGTAATGCTCCTGTAGTTCCTGAGAAATCTATATGGTCCTTATTTTTTGAGAAAAAAAGTTATATTTGTTCTCACACTTTGTGCTCTGTAGGGTAAATAACGTTTGTGCTATGGTAAAAAAGACTAGCAATAACAGATATCCTACTCAAGTACCAGTGAAAATTACTTGCACTGTTGGGTAGTTATAGTGTTCTAACTGAAACTATAGGGATCAAATTGATTTTATTCTCGAAAACAATGGGGATCATTGCTATGTTTAACCTCTCATATGGGTAATTTACAGGAAGAGAGATTTTTGGGTAAGACTCTCTCCCAAAATAAAATAAAATTTCAGGCAAGTAAAAAAGGCACACAAACTTAGTTGTCACTCATTGATTTTGGGTTTTTGTTAATTAGAAATAGTATTGAATACTGATTTTCATTTGTTTTTACATTTGTTTGAAGGATTTTTTATTTGTGCAGGCTGGTTACAGGCATATTGATTGTGCAAAAGTTTATGGTAATGAAAAGGAGGTAGTTTTCTGCCCAGACATTGTTCATGATAGTTTGAATTTCTCCAAAATTATACCAATGTATATGTAAATGAGCCGATTTTCAAGTTTTTGTACCGTAACTTCAAAATTGCAGATAGGAGTGGCTCTTAAGGAACTGATATCCTCTGGGATTGTGAAGAGGAGTGAGCTTTGGATCACATCAAAACTATGGTATCACCTTAATTCTACTTTTCCTTAAACTAATATTTTTTGTAGTTGGCAACTTGTGGAATGTAATTTTTGCACTTTCAGAGTCCACAAGTTTGCAATTTTAGATTTTATGTCATTTTATGAACTTGGGGTTTGTGGCTAGAAGTGGATCATCTGTGGTTATGTGGATTGCTTTGTAAGCACAGTTTAGTGAAAGTAGCCAGAAAAAATATCGTCATAGCTTATCTATACAATCGTATTTGGAGTTCTTAATCCATGTCATTCAAATAGAGAAAATGATGAGAGTGCAACTGTATTCAATCCTCAGGACAAGTGATCAAGCACCTGAAGATGTCTCCAAGGCACTGAGCAAAAGCTTAGAAGACCTGCAACTTGATTATATCGATTTATATCTAGTAGGTTCATCTCTTTTCTTTCTTAAATCTGAATTAGAGAATGTTGTTCAGATTGTTATATATTCTAGTTTCGCTGCTGAAGTATCGATCGTAAACACTTGCAAAACAAAGTAGGTTTAATTTCTCATGGTAAATGTTTCTGCTACATGGCTTGATACTAAGTTGGAGTACTTTATATGGATGCCATCTCTTGTGCCTGTTTTCCTTTCATGTTTCCGCAATTATTTCCAGAGTTTCCAGCTGTTACTGAAAATTGTTTCCTTTTATATATTCAAAGACACAAAATGTAGTCTGATAACCAATAAGACCTTTGATGCTATAAGTCATGTACCCTCTATTTGCTTATTCAGCCAGGTTGATCACTAAAATGTGAGTTTCCTTTACTCGTTTGATCTCAAGTTATTTGTGAATATACTACTTTTGGTATGACACCTTCTCCCTCCTATAACTAATCTAATCTTAATTATCTTGGAAAGAAAAGTAGTTTTTTTAGAATGTGGGTTACTAACAAAATTGTGTACTGATATATCATCAGATTTCCATATTGTACACCAACCGGCGAGCAATGTAATGTAGTACTGATCGTTAATAGAGTATACTGATACTATCTGTCCAAAGTTACTTGCATAGGCAATTACAGTATTTGCAACAGTCAAAGATCATAGCGGCTTTTCTTTGCCTTTTTACAGATGCATTGGCCTTTTCGCACGAAAGCTGGTTCAACTGGGTGGGACCCACAAGTAATGGCCCCACTTTGTCTACCCGAAACATGGGCCGCAATGGAGGGGTTGTATGCATCCGGACAGGCACGTGCGATCGGTGTTAGCAATTTTTCAACCAAAAAGCTGCAAGACATGCTCATGTACGCTAAAGTCCCCCCAGCTGTTAATCAGGTTGAGTGTCATCCCGTGTGGCAACAACCCGCTCTTCACAACTTGTGCAAGTCAACAGGGGTCCACCTTACGGTAATATATCCTTACATCTTGAATGAATATTCTGTTTTTGTTTTGGATGCATATTTTTTGCAAGTTCTTGTTAAATGCATGGTTATTTTTTTCGACATTTGTGTGCAGCAATATGTTAGACTCGACTATATGAACCAAAGTGTACAAAAATGTCTACCGGAATAGTTTAATAACTTTTGATGTCCCATTCCTTGTTTCCACCAAAAGAATACATTTTCATAAATGTGGTCAAAAGTGAATACGCTCTGAGCCCCGGAACTTTATATTTAAAGAGATAAATGCAGTTTCATACTTTTACTGCTGTAAAACATTTCTTAGAAACACTTTGAATCTTAGGCTTTGTTGTCTATCGTAATATGCATATACGAGATAATACGACCCAAATTTTGTTGCTAATTGTACAGTCAATAGCGTCACCGGTCAACTTTGTGAACCCACTATTACAAATTATTTCTTTACATGGTACTGGAATCATCAACGGAGACAAGAGTGTTTGGGGGAAAACAAAAGAAACTGTTTTCTGGTACTGAGGGGAAAACATAGTGGTCGGAATGGACTTTGAGCCATTAATCAGAGATTTTTCTTGCATAGCATTCCACTTACCTTGGTTCTAAAGTTTTTTTTATCTGCTAATAAGGTTTCTGATAAAATGGAAAGCATAAAGTTTGGCACCACAAATAAAATAGCAAAGACACCTCCAACGTCTATTGATAAATATGAGAATGAAAGCTCTGAAGAATGATGTAGCAAATGCCTCTTTACATGTTTACATGATTAAGAACTCAAGTGCAAAATCTTAATTAGGTGATGGCAGCATATATGTACATGATTAAGAACTCAAGTTCAAAATCTTAATTAGGTGATGGCAGCATATATCATAATGCATTTTTTCGAGACATAGAACCTAAAAGTTCATGTACGTTGTGTATTTGTTTTGTTTTACAGGCATATTCTCCTTTGGGATCTCCAGGGTCATGGGTAAAAGGTGAAATCTTAAAGGAACCGATATTAATTGAAATTGCTGAAAAGCTGAATAAGTCACCTGCCCAAGTGGCTTTGAGGTGGGGCATTCAAAGCGGTCACAGTGTGCTCCCAAAGAGTGTAAGCGAGAAGAGAATTAAGGAAAATCTGAGTCTATTTGACTGGACTATCCCTCCCGAGCTCTTCTCTAAATTCTCCGATATTTACCAGGTAAGTATATATAACAGTTGTAAGTGTCCTTATTTTTTAGTATTTACTAGCTTGTAGGACGGTGGATTTATAGTTTGTTTTGCTGCAGTTTTTATCAAAATAAGCTGGTAAATTAGGAGGCTGAGAAAAGTGTTATTTCGTTCTGCTTAAGGCTTCTAGTGTTTTCATTTTGGCTAACCATAAAAGTCATTAGCTTATAAGTTGTTCCGCCGAATAGAATCTGTCATAAGTAGCAATTGCTTATTGTGAATTTGAGCAAATGGATCTGTTAATATGTGTTAAACAATAATTCTTGCAGCAAAGGCTGCTCCGAGGGGATTTTGCCGTTCACGAGAGCTGTAGCCCATACAAAAGCCTAGAAGAGCTGTGGGATGGTGAAATTTGAGATTGAAGTGAATTTGATATTTCTTGTCGTAGCAATAAATTCAGTAAATTATTGGTCGTTAGACCCTTTTCTAAATGTACCGGAGTAGGAACTAGAAATAAGGAGATAAACTTACAAGCTAGACAAAGGCAACGATTTGACAGTATTGGTACATCTCTACTATAATTTGTTGAAAGTTCAGTAATGAACTGCTTCATTTAGTTTTCGCCATATAAGGTCAATAATTGTTTGCTTAATTGGATGTACACAAAGTGTTAGGTTCTCCTGGTTGGGGTGAGATTTTGCTAAATATGAAAACATATAATTCCAAATTCCTCTATGTGCAAGATTGTAGGAAAGTAATTTTGTGGAGCTAATTATTTCGAATGTAGCTTAGCTTTGGCAATGATTATTGACGATGCTATTTAGCGCATCTTTGTATTCCATCAAGGTTCAAGAAGTATCATGTATTGCTGCAACTTGTCTAAATAATGTTCATTAAACTTTTTTTGGTACTCTTGCTGTCATCTGCAATACATAAACAAAGTCTGAATTAGCATTTGTTGTGGATTTTTTTAACTCGTTGCAGCAGTTAACAGATTGCGTGTACTGGCTAACTTATTTTATCATTATACCAATCCTCTTGAACATTGTCTCGGCTGTGCATAGCATATAACTCGAAAATATGTTATAAACTAGTATTACACATAATTTTGTGTATACTTGATGAAGCAATAGTAGTTTGTCAAAAATTACCAAACCGGATCAGCAGGTACAAACAAAATATATCCGTTTATGGCATAACAGTCTAGTTAATCGATCACATTCTGGATGTAGTTTTCTTCAACCGATGTTCAAATCCCAAACAAACCTTAAGTCCGCCAAATCAACATACGCTCAGCAAATAAATTTGCTCTTGTTTGCTTGACGATATAGCTTAGGTGGAGTGAAGATTTGTGCAAACACAAGACATTAGTTCTGTTGTGATTTTGTAAAAACAATAAATAAAAAAATCAACAGACCAAATAGAAGCGTTTTAGCATTTAATTACTCACAGTCTCACATCACACAACTCATACCAACATACTATGAGAAGTTCATCAACCGATTCAAACCAAACCAAAACGCATTATAAGTTACTACATCCATTCCACGTTAATTGTCAACTTTCAAGATACGTGGATCTAAGAGCCAAAATACTCGTATTGTAGTTACTAAAATGACATTTTTGAGGAATTAATCATATGATCAAATATGTTATTCTTTTCAAATTGTCATTTCACCTAATATAAGGTACGGAAATTAGAATGTCAAACTACAAGTATTTTGAAGGTTTACAGGTAACATGGAACATAGAGAAATGACCATTCAGTACAATGTTTGAAACTTCAAAAACTCGTGGTTCATATTATTTTTAAGTTTAGGTACGTATGCTCAACGATAATACATTTTTCTCATTTGTGTTTAATTTTGATGTTCACTAATGTACCGATTCATAAAAAAAAAAACCGTCATTTATGATTGACATGAGTAAAGACAAACCAAATATGTCAATATGTTTAAAAAGCATTGGTTCAGGTTCTTGTTGAAAATAGGGTCAAGCCATGGAGTACTAGTAATAAAAACATGGAGGGTGTCAAGTAATTAAATTTAACGAAATTTTATACAAATACATGCTAAAACTAGAAGATTTATAATTTTTATGCTTACGGGTGACTTGTAACCCCTTATAGTCAGCACTTAGTTTCCGATGAACTTGAAAGTGGTGTGTGGGGGATGAAATGTTGGCAAAGTTAAAAAAAAAAGTGGGCCATAATGCAATTTAGCCATAGATGAAAACATAATCTTCACTTCCATTTTTATTTTATTTTCATATTTTCTCACTTATCTTAAGATCAGAAAATGGCGTTACGTATTAATACCACACTTTCTCTCTCCCATAAAACTACTCTCTCTCACTTCAACCCTACCAATATCAAGGTTAACTTATTATTTTACTCTTTCTCCCAATTTTATTAATTATAATGTTGACTTATCATTCCATTTTCTTTTTCTTTTTCTTTTTGTTAGTAAAATTGTAAAATTATAGTAATAAACGTAGCAAAAAATAAGCTGTTTGATGTGATTACATATTATTAGTTTATTTTCCAAAAAGGGTATTTAAGGAATTAAATTTATTACATTAATCGCATTAGTTAAACAAATGTCCTTAATTTCCTCATATTAGAAGTTAAGGACATGAATTTATCAGAAATCATTTTTTTTTACTTTAATCACATTGTTATCTTAATGAAAAAGAAGTAATTTTTAATTTAAATTCCAAGAAAGGTGGGTATATTAGAAATCAAGTTTATTACATTTTTTTATACAAATGTCCTTAATTTGCTCAAAGTGGAAGTTAAGGACATTATTTTATTAGGAATCAATTTATTATACTTTAATCACTTTATATTCTCTGAAGGAAAAAGAACTGATTTTTAATTTAAATTCTAAGAAGGGTATATAGTAGGAATCAAGTTTATTACATTAGAAATGACCTTGATTTGCTCAAAAAAGCAAACCTTTTTTTGCCCCTTAAATTGCTCCAAAAACCCTACCTTTGTCTACCCTTTTAAAGGGTTCCACCCATTTTAATATATTGTTAATGCTGGATATACATACATTAATATTTGTATACATACAGGTTTGTAACATTAGGACTTTGCGGTTTTGCATGCCGGCAGTGAAAGCAGCAATGCAAGATAAACCGGTTTCTGATAACAGAATGCTGGTTAGTTTAGAAGTGTAATAGTCAATGTTGTACTATTTTTTATATTCAATAGCTGCATATGGTGAAAGTATAAATATTTGGTTGTATTGCTCGTCTTGATACTACTGTATTTTCCACTTGTTGGACCTGAGTCACCTGAGCATGCTAAAATGGCCGTCCAGAGATTGTGTAAAAATAATTGAAAGGTTCGGATTCAATCATCCATTTACGTGTATTCAACGATCCTCGTCGCATTAGAAGCAATAAGACAGTTGTGGTGTTTTCTATCTTATCCAAACTTGCGGCAAGCAATGTTACTAATTAGGATTCTTTGATTTCAATATGATAGAACAGAATCATATTAACCGATTTCATTGTGGAAATGAATAACTACATGTTGAGTTAGTAGTTTAGTGACTAAAGCTGTTTAGTTGTTACATTTTTAGGCGTTGAGAATTGTTGTTAGAATGTAAGAGAAATTTATATTTTCTGTCTCGAAATTCTTACAAGTTACATCTTAAATTGAGTTGTTTAAATACCACACAGAACAAAAAAGGCTATTGTTGGGTTCGCCAGCAAAGATAATGTACTTGTGGAAAGAGCCCATTAGAAATTAATTTAGATACGTCATTATTATGATTGAATTTGGTTACATGATATTAGGGTGTTTTCTTTGTAATGTAGATTCTATTGCGCTTATTGTGCTTTATTCTTGTGTAATAACTCAAGATTGATGACACAAAGAGTCATTTGCCCTGATCAAAGATCATCTAAAGAGAGTTCTTTACTTATTCTTATTACCCTTTCAATATTCAACATACTTTGTTTCTGCTTAGTTGGGGTTCTTTATTTTCTAAATAAAGTTGGGGTCTTGTTAGAACTGGACCATGGAATCTTTTGTAAGTGTCTATTTCGCAGATAATCTGTTTTTTGGTTATTCTTCTTTTATTGGGTACAAAAGAAAGCAACCTTACTTTGTGGAAACAAGTCTCCACAAGGCAGTTTCAAAAACCTATTCGGATGCATATCCAATGGTTTGATTTTTGAACAAAAAAGATATGGGTTTTTAGAACAAGTAATAGATGTGAAATGATATCTGGAGAACAATCAAGTTCTGTGATTTCTCCACACTACAAAACCGATGCATTTCCCCTCGGTGCTGGATTGGCTTTTTAGTCCAAAATAGGTGTAGTATCAAGTGTCTCTTGGAGCTACCTGTTAAAAGCATAATCCTTGATCATATAGTTACAGTTATGATCTCTACATACGATATTTATGTGTGAAAAATTGTCTTCCGCTACCAGGGCTTTGTTTGCAGGACATTATTTTGTGTTTGTGGTTATTTTATATTCTTAGATTTTATTCATGTGTTAACAATTGTAACAAGGCCGCTTAAGGAACAATTTCAGTGATCAATACAGAAAATTTCAAGTGCATTACTCATTAGCTACTAAAGTTAGTATTTGAATTTTAGGTGTTTGTTCCTCCACATCCACTGATCAAGCACTGGGTTTCTGTTCTTAGAAACGAAGAGACTCCTTGTCCTATCTTTAGTAAGTTGTATAAGCTTCAAAACATCTATTCTTTGTACCAAAATGGTTGAGAGTTTTGTAAAATGAAATCAAGACTTTCAGATCTGATCAATTGTAAATGTTATTTTAATTTTGACAGAAAATGCCATGGCTGAGTTAGGAAGGCTTCTTATGTATGAAGCATCCAGGGATTGGCTGGTGAGTTACCATTTGTTGACAGAAATTAATTTAGTGAAAAATCCAGTACAGTTATCAGAATATGAGGCCATATTTTACACTTTTATTTTGATTGTATTTCTGCTATAAGTTGAATGGACAGATATTGTGAAGGACATGGTCGCGTACTTGTATTTAACGTTTTGCCATACCCATATATATATTTATCATCTAAGCAAGACTGAAAGAGACCAAATTGCCGTATCAATGTGTTAGGGGAGAAACTCCATTCTATTAAAAAACAGTTGTATATTACCTGGTGAAAACTTTTTGGTGCTACTTTGTCTCAAATATGTTTTTGACTAATTTGGTACTATTTTGTTGTTGACAGCCTACCATAACCGGAGAAATTCAGTCACCTATGGGTGTTGCCTCTGTAGAATTTATTGATCCTAGGGAACCTATCGCGGTTAGTATATGAAACTTCAATATTTAATTTTCATAGTAATGGATATTTTTAACTCGGTCTTATCTTGCAATTTTGTTATTGAATTGGTAACTTCACTACACTGCATCCTCATTGCTTGCACTCTCATTCCACCTTGCTGGAATTAATAAATAACCAACATATATATTTAAGAAGTGTTATTGTGTTGGTAAGTTTTTTTTTTTTTTTTGCAAGTGTGTGTGCGACCCTTATGTGTTTAGCTTTGCAGATTGTACCCATTTTAAGAGCTGGTCTTGCTCTAGCAGAACATGCATCATCGGTTTTACCCGCTACAAAAACTTATCATATAGGTAATAGAAGTGTAAGACATTGAAGGGGGAACTATACATATTAGTTCATAAATTTTATTTTGAAGTTCTTTATCCAGCGTAAAACAGTGTGTACTTAAGCTTGTGATTACTAACGCTATCCTTTTTCTTAACTTAAAGGATTTAGCAGAGATGAAGAGACACTGCAGCCATCTTTATATTTGAACAAGTAAGAAAATTTTCTTTTGTTGTTCAGTATACTTTTTTTGTTGTTCTCTGAGCTTATGATCTCTAAGTTGAACATCTATTATAACTAAATTTAATGTAAGCAACTTTTTAACTTAAAGCAAATGCTTTTCTTGAAATTAGACCAATTTTATATTCATAATTGTTGGGCGGGGTCCAGCCAGCTGTCACATCTCTCTTATTTCCCGATAAAGTTAGTAACCATTTTTTTTTATGTTTTTATTTCGTCCTTCAGGTTACCTGAAAAGTTTTCAGAGGGATCTCGAGTATTTGTTGTAGATCCTATGCTGGCAACTGGTATTTTTTTTCTATGCTCTTACAAGTTACAACTAGTCCCTTTGTTCTTGTTATTTGGTAATGTACTTGCTTTGAACGATGACATTAATCTTTGTCGATAGTACCAGTCCATGGTTGCTTAATTTTGCAAATGTGAGGTAGTTGTATATAATTTTGGAATAGATATAATAGGTTCAACTTGTTTACATTTTGTAATATGCTTTCTACAATGTGAATGTTGTTAGGTGGTACAATTGTAGCGGCTATTGACTTGATAAAGGAACGAGGTGTTGAGAACCCGCAAATTAAAGTGGTCAGTGAAGTGTCTCCCAAACTCTTTTATTCTTCTCATGCATTCGTTCTTATTAAATGTTTTCAATGGATCTTTTAGAGAGATCTAATATTAGTACTCCTCATTTAACCAACCCGATTTTCAATGTGGAACTACTGGCTTGGTCAGCTGTCCTTTGTCTCATACGTTGGGATCATTGAATTGCATATTATTAGTTCAAATTTCAAAAGTATCAGCAATCTAAAAATGTTACTTTACTTCTTCAGTTGTGCCAAAACAAAGCTTTCTACTCAGAATATAAAAATATCTAAAGAAAATAATCCCTTCTTTTGATTGTTTTGCCACGCAATCCCATTCTGTGGACTTGTCAAGTATTTGTTCTCTCGCAGGTATCAGCTGTTGCTGCTCCCCCAGCTCTCCAAAAGCTCAGTGAAAAATTCCCAGGGTAATTTATTTCTAACTTTAAATATTTCAAAAGCATGCATTATTTCAAGGGTTATTTTTCATGTGCTGGGTTATCTTTCCTATGCATTTGGCCCTGGGTTTTAAAATTGGGTTATGATGAAAGGTTTCTGTGAAAAAAACATGCTTGTCAGCCTGTTTGGAAGAAATTTTTCATGGAGGATGATTAGATCAAAGTCTATTTCTTAGAGATTTTTTTAATTTATGGAAAATATATGATTGTTCTTTATCTTTTCCATTTTCATTTTGCAGGCTTCATGTATATTGTGGAATCATCGACTCCATTGTCAATGAAAAAGGGTAAAGATAACAATAGTTTTTTTCCTAGCTTATATCAATCCTTGTTAACACGAAGCTACATTGTAATTCTTTGGTTTGGTCATTTTTCTCAGGTTTATTATTCCCGGACTTGGAGACGCGGGAGATCGCAGCTTCGGTACATAGGTCAAAAATACTCTCTCCAAGCATGCCATTCATCTATACTTTCCTTAAAAGTTTTGACTATTTGAGCAAACAGTTCATAGCGCAGTCTCTCTCTCCCCAGTCCCCTTCTTTGGTGTTTATTATAATGCCATCGTATTGTTACGAGGCTTATCATGTTGTTACATTAGAACAAAAATCTAAAAGCTGAGCTAAATGTAAGGGTGAATGATTTTTGAATATTTGATTAAATATTATTACGGGAGTACCGGGAAGACATTTGGAGTGATGCTATTGCAATTTGTCCAACTCCGCCTAATTAATATTAATATCTCAATTAATTAAAAGAAATTAAAATAATAAAAGAGGAAAAGAGACGATTATTACAATAATATTTAATTAGTGATCAATTTTTTTTCTTATTCATTCAATTTCTTTGTTTAATAACATATCAAACAACTCAATATTTTAAAAATATTTGTTTTTTTTCTAACATTACTAATCGAGTAATACTATACACACAACTCACACACTCTATAGACATATTTATCTCTCTAAATATGCATAAAATACAATCTATAATTTGATAAATTCAAATATAAATATCCAATATAATAAAAACTCAATTTACTAAAAACTCAAATAAAAACATATTATAACTCTAGTTGATGTTAAATCTAAAAACTCAAGCTACTAAAAACTCAAATAAAAATATATTAGAACTCTAGATAAGCCTGATCTAAATTTAAATTAAGAAAAATTCGTTAAATCTAGTATTCCCTCCGTTCCCAATTAATTGTCCATTACGAAACTACGTGCAATTTTGATCGGCCAATAACTTGTATCAAAATTATCGGAATGAAATTTTTCAAAAGTTAATCATATAGTTCAAACATTAAATTATATGATTTTTTTTAAAAAAAATTCATTTCTACAATTATGGTACATGTTATAAGCCGGTAAAAATTACACGTAATTTCGTATAGAACAATTAATTGGAAACGGATGAAGTATTATTAATATATATACATGTATGTTAATAGTCTACGTTAATTAGTGACTGTATATCATTTAATGGGATAAGTTTTTTTAGATAAATTAATACGCAAGTAAAATCGTTTTCAAAACATTTTTCTCTGGACATCAATCACATGAGAAATTAGACATGAAGGGATCTTTTGAGAATATATTTTTTTTTAAAATATAGTAAGTCACTAAAAACTATCATTGAATTTACAATAGCTACTGGGCATGACTAAGTTGATTCCATGAACATTTATTATCGAGTCTTGACAAAGATTTAATTAAAACTATGAAAGTAAATCTTTGTCAAAACACTATTTCCTTCGTATGATAGTTTTGTTACAAAATAAAAGTGCAGAAAAATCTACTGCTAATTCTTTTGTAGATTTAGTTATGGGTTATAATTTTATTAATGTCTGTTTCAATGTAAAATGGGTGTAAAGTAAACATTTACGGATAGAATTACAGGGCAATTAACAAAAACATACCACACATCTATTATATTACAAAAAACATATCATAATAATTTAAATTACCAAAAGCATACCTATATATACTTATTATTTATTAATCTAATCTATCTCTCTAACTTAACATATATCTCTCTCACCTAACATCTCTCTCTAATCTAACATCTCTCTCTAACCTAACATATATCTCTCTAATCGCACCTATCTCTCTAACACACGATAATCGCACTTATTTCTAACACGTGTTAATCACTCATCTCTCTTTAAAAATGATTAAAAACTCACAAAATATGCACATGTTAATTTTAAAAATTCATACCCTGATTTCAAAACTTCATACCCTAATTTTAAAAGTTCATAACCTAATTTCAAAATTTCATACCTTAATTTCAAAACTTCATATCCTAATTTCAAAACTTTATACTCTAATTTTAAAACTTCATATATTAATTTTAAAACTTCATACCCTAATTTCAAAACTTCATACCCTAAATATGAATTTCTCTCAAATATTATACATATGAATTCTTCTCTTTCAACTTGAAACACACAATATTTACAATAGTCTCAAAACTCAATAAATAGAAAACAATTTCACCAATTTCATATATTTTTCATATATTACGGGGTATCAAATAGTGTAATATTTGTGTATTACGTATGTATATATCTGTATTTATATGTATATGTATATCTATATAATCTAGATGACGTTCGGTAGTTAGTGATAAGTTTTCGTAGTGGAGGAAGGGAGAGAGATAGAGTGGGATATTAAATAAAGATACATAGAAGAATTGAGGAGAGAGAATAAGATCAGAGAGAGATAAAGAGAAAAATTGATGAGAGAGAAGAATGAAGAGATACATAGAAGAATAATATGAGAGAGAGATAAATAAAAGAATAAACAGCAATAAATTTAAATTTGTTTGGTATGTTTTTGATAATGAAAAGTTTTAAGGGTATGTTTTTTGTAATTTAGTTTAAAAGGTAGTATGTTTTATTAATTTATCCTAGAATTAATTATCCGGATGTTTGGTTACATGAAAAATACTTTTTCCATAAAATCTTTTTCAAATTTAGTGCAAAACAGGAGGAAATGATTCCTTAAAAAAAAAAAGAAACTATTTATTTACTTCATGTCAAAAGAAAAAAAATAAAAAAGGTAATAGATATGGCCTTCAATTTATATTTCATTTCCTTATACAATAAAGAAAAAATATGTAATTAAGGAAAACATATTTTTAATAATTCAACAAATTCAATTAGTATAACATGTTTCACACTAACTAATAAAATACATCAAACTTACATAACATTTTCTCTCAAATGTAGTCATAGTAACGAAGGTGAAGATATTATATACATTCTCTTATCTTGTATATATTTTTTGTAAATAAAATACATTGTTGACGGTTTACCTTTAATTCTCCTAATAGTATATATATATGAAATTAGGTATATTCCACTTGATCAATATTTGGGACTTTGATTTTTTTGATGTTTTTCATTTAAAACTTTCACTAATTTATTTATTTTTATGAATTTGACTTTTTTTATGTTTTTCATTGAAAATATTATATTTAGTTTTGAATTATATCTATTTGTTTATGTATCGACTTTGTCGAAATTTGAAGAACTAACAAAATTTTGGATTTTAATAGAATTTTTCGTAGAAAACTTTTAATACACCAAACACATGTAAATGAAATACAAACAAAAGTTTTCACAGTAAAAATTTTCTAGGAAAATTTTTTTCTCAAAAAACATTTTACTATGAAACAAACGGATCATAAGTTTATAATTTCGGGATTTTGTTTATTTATATGTTTAATATCGAATTATATAACAGAAAAACAACCCAATTCATAGATGCTAATGAAATCACACAAAAAACTCTTTTTGGTTGTAGAGACGGAGAAATATGAACCCTATATATATGTATTAAATTTAATTATGAAATATATAATCGATGAGTAGGGAAATGGAATTGAGGTTTTTTTATTTTTTTATCCTCAATCTTCGTATTGAATTATCGCAGCAAATAATTTTAAAAAAATGAAAAAAATCCTGTTTGTTACTTCATGAGAAATGAGAGATAACACGAATAGTACAGATTAAGGATTTAATAATTAGAATCTTAAAAAAAAAAGATTTAACAACCATGTATAAGTTGTGAATATCAAAAATATCATGAAACATTTATTATAATTGAGTCTTGACAAAGATTTATTTAAACTGGCAAAGTAGAAACAGAAGTAAGGAATTATGTACTTGCGTTGTAATAAAAGAAATTAATAAATCAAATAAAACCCACAACTCCCCAAATCAATATTTACCCACCCAGCTCAAAGAAAATTATAACTATAATTGTTTACTATAATAAATTTCGAAAACTACTGATCAAATCAAAGCAAGAAAAAAGAAATTCATTTTGTACATAGTCAACTATATTTTAACACCGTTTCCTACCTGGGAAAAAAATGAAGACAATAAAATCGGAATTTTGACCAGTACATCAAACTCCGTCATAAACCCCGTCGCAAGAGCATCCCCCATCGCCACTGGCATCACCCCCGATACTATGAGTGCGGGGCTTGGTGCCGAGGCAGCAAAACAAGAGACCAACTAGTAGAATAAAAACCCAAGCTGAGGCTAAGGCTTGAGCCCAGCTCAAGTAATTTCCCATCTTAGGTACCTTCTTTTTCCTTCATGAAAAGTCGGAGTCTTGTGAACGGTTACAACGATACTTGCAGTTTATTTACCAAGCGGGAATGCTAACAGGAAGAAAAAGCGAAGATAAAATTGAGAAGATATACGATTTTTATGTACTCAACCCACCTTATAAACCACTCTGTGTCAGTACTTGATTTCTTTAGAACGATATTGACAAGTAATTTATCAAGCAGGAACGCTAACAGCAGGACAAACCTAAGATACTTTTGAGAAGATATACCTCTTATTAACCGCTCGGTAACAGTAACACTTGATTTCCTTATTTGTTGGAATTGGAACTCTCATCACACCAATCCTTAAATTAGAAACTTCTGCTTTTGTGTAGTAACTAAAGAAAATAAAGGTATGTGGGAGAAGAAGAATGATGGTTCCATGAGTGAGCAGGAGAGAAGAAAGAGATGAGAGATGCATAAATAATGGTTAGCATGGTTGAGTTTGAAAGAGATACACCAACATGGCCCAGCCTGTGATATTAATATCAATTATAGGAGTACGAATAATATTTACTGTATGGTTTATGTCAATAATGTAAATGTATTCTTATGTAAATAAGACTGGAAGGGGGAAGCCAACACGTGCGCCTCGTTTATTTGAGTTTGTTGTATTGAATGTGATTAGGGTTGATGAGAAATACCGTCGGAGGTATAAGTAACACGTTTGGTATGAAAAATGAGGACGAGACTATTAGTAACATGAGATTAAAAATAATGAGAAATTGAGGTATTTTGAGTAATAAGAGGATGTTGTATTGAAAAATAGGGGTATTTAGAGTAAATGAGGGTGTGATATATATATATATATTAAAATAATGTATATATATATGTGTGTATTTTGCAAGTTTACTTATTATGTATATAAATGTAAATTTGTAAAATAGTGCAACCCCAATAAAAAACAAACAAACACTTCATTGATATTTTATGTATATACTGTTAATCCGGGCTTTAGTTGTTATCCCTTCATAATCCGAATATATTAATACCGTAACCAAACGGCTTCCAGTAGCGTTTGTCGGTCATTATCTTTTAAATGAGTAAATATCACTTTCGTGTAAATAATTGTGTTTTCTGCTTTTAGCACAGTGTTTGTTTTGGTAATGTTTGGATAATTGAGTTGATAATGTTACCTAAAAAAATATATTAACACCGGTCATTGAGTGGCCCCCAATCTACCCCACTCTTCGTTATAATGAATTCGTTCATTAATTAACAAAACGGTGGATTTCGAACAGGAGAAACCTCACGAAAGGCTAAAGTTAAAAACAAGTGATACTCGAAACTAAAAAAACGGACTTTCATATTATCACGATGATGGTATCATATAAAATACAGACTTTCAAACTATCACGATGATGGTATACACAAGTCTCTTTTCAATTGTGGAATGACCATCATAAAATAGTTGCTAATTGCCAAATTCAGGTTTGCAGAGTACTAACATAGCTTTAATCTGTTTTTTTACTGTAACAGTTATTTTTTCCTGTATTTTTCTTTGTCATCGAAGGGTAACGATGATCCCCAATGCAAAGTTTCCGCGTTCGACTATTTCATGCCTGCCAAAGGCCAATAGTTTAGAATGCTTGATCATGAGAACTTATCTAGATGGTAATAATTTCATATCATAATACTGTGAATTTTTTTCATTTTAATGTCGTGTACTTTATTATACAATTTTTATGACACGAAGAGCTCAAAAGGAAGTGTCTGAATAAAGTAAGACAGAATATATATATTTATGTGCCTAGTATATTCTATTTTCTGGTGGCGTGTTTCGATGTTCATTGTGCACGTATGATTAGGCTTAGTTAGTTGATTAAGTCACACTGGGATGGCCTCAAGTTTGCCACATAGTACATGTCCATTGCAATAAGATTATTTCGATTAATATATGATTATCAACTTGCAAGTGTGCTTGTCCCAATTCACTACTATTATATACGTGTTAGGTACAAGTACTAATCTCACAATAAGTGTGAGGTGTTTAGTTCCCGGATTCATTACCTATATAGTTAAATGTTATCAAAATCTTATACTTGTAACATACAAATAAGTTCTAAACGTACACCATGTTTTTCTCCGTCTTTTTATGATTAAATATAACACACAAATAAGTTCTATTCAGGCCGGAAAAACCCAAACAACTAAGAGAAAACTAAATAGAAACAAGTGATCAACAATTCGATCAATTTGAAGGTGCTCTCTTAATACAAAATCCTCCCGAAAATTCTGAGGACAATTCAAAAATAAGAATATAAAGGTTTGAATTGCATCAAATTGCCGCCCATCCATATATTACATACGATGATACGAGCAAAAAGTTGATCAGCTCTGTTAATTTTGACAATCTGCAAGGAAGAGTGGTTTTGACCCAATCGAGGCATTCCTTAATGAAATCATGACTAGTCTGCAAAATCTTGAAATGTTTCTACCTACCAAGATTAGTCGGATATAGAGATTTATTTCTCCAGCCAAGTTGGTCTAATAATCTCGTTGCTAGTTTCAGGTTTATTAACATCTACCGAGCAATATTTTATAGAGTTGATTACTGTTTTGTATACCCAACCAAGATTTGTCGATTTCACTTGACAAGGCCAACTAGTATACGATCAAAAAGTTACCAGCTATGTTAACAACTTTGACAATCTGCAAGGAAGAATGTTTTTATACCCAATCGAGGCATTCCTAAATGAAAACCATGACTAGCGAAATGTTTGTACCAACGAGTTGAATCAGATATAGTAGATTAATTTCTCCAGTCAAGTTGTTCTAAAAATCTCGTTGCTAGTTTCAGGTTTGTCAAGACTCGATATCTAATATTTTATAGAGTTACAGTTTCGAACACCCAATCAAAATTTGTCGATTTCACTTGACAAGGCCAGCTAATATATTTTTGGTGACCGCCTGACCCAATTTTAAGAATGATAAACCCCACTACAGGTGTGGTGATTATATGATCCACCAACACATCAGGTAGAGTCAAAATTGGTTACGAGACTAAATATAGTCAATTTTTGCAGATTTATTAGCTTGACCTGTAACCTTCAAATTGATGCTTATCCCTAGAATGTCAGAACTCAAATACGCTCAATTATGGAGCTCCAACCAAACATTGCGGTGTGTTAAACCAAACAGATTCATAATAATACTAATATAAACACACCAATTCCTCTCTCCACACCGTTATAGCACTGTGACATGAGAACGTACAAAGTTGCCGTGACACATTTATCCACTTGCAATCTAAAAAACGTCAGCCCATTTTCTATAGCATGCCACTATCACTGTTAGCAACGACTAACAAGTCTTAAGCCTCGATTCAGGACCTCAGCAAAACACTTTTGGAAGTATAGAACTAATACAAAAATCGTTTCCGCAATTATGAAAAGAAAGTTTATTGATAGTTGAAGGGATATGGCATATGGGTAACACAATAGTACCACTAAACAAAACTACAGGTGCCACTAACAAGTTCAACAAAATAACTTAAAAGCAGAATCGATGATATAAAGGCCTTTATGCAGTCTGGTATTACCCTCCCAGAATTCTTCATAATATTCAACAAATGGGAAAAATTGTTCAGACGAAAACTAGATCTATACAAACTTTATATCCCACACTTCGACGGAGATTGGCTACTATCCCATTGAGTTCAACCACCACATGACCAAAACGTTTGGTCCACTGGAGAAACAAACACAAAATTTTTAAATTTTCAGATGAAAGCATAGATAAAGGAATTTCTCAAATTGGAGAGTCAGGGGACAGGAAAGGAAAAACCAACCTAAGAAAAGAACATAACAAACAAAGCACCCAAATATTGCCCAACTTTTACTTAAAAGCAGTTTTTAGAAATTGTGAACATCAATATTTAGAGCTCGAAAAAAGCTTATTAGTAAGAATCATAGCTTAACATCCAAGGCCTTACACCAAGCAACCAAGCTCAATAAGAAACACAGAAGATAAGATAGTGCAGCTAAGGAGTAATTTGACCTCTGCATGTGCAGATTGCTTGGGTTTCATAAATTCAAGCAGTGGACAATTTTTCTTCTATAAGTAGATAAAAGGCAACGGAAATGTCCAAACAAAGATGAATTAGTGAACTGAGCAAATTTATACTCACATATTTTCTCTGATTTGAAGGAATTACAAATCGCTATAGTTACGCCAAACTGCACGAAATTCCTCCCGGAATGTATTCAGACGAGCTTTCAAGTTAGGCGTTCTGAAACTTGCATGGAGTAGGGTGGCTGTGAGGAAAGAAAGAGAGAAGTACAGTTGAGTTGGAATAAAGCAAAGAATTAGGTCCAGTAGTTTTTTATACAAAGTTTAGCGATAGCATAAAAAGAGTACATAACATACCGACAAGGCCAATCAGAAATGCCCAAAGCACAGACAAGAGGCCACAAGAAACAAACCAGAGGATTAAGCTCGCTGCGGTGTAAATCTCAAGTTAGATATTATACATTCATAAACGTATCAACAGAAAATAATGAATCGAAGTAGCACTAATCATAAAAACATCTTGGTCAAAAAATATCTTACCAGAAGCAAATATTAAGGCAAACACCCAGCGAGGCCGTCCACATACATAAATAGCTCTTTTCGAAGAAGGGCGTCCACGAATAACAGGCCTGAACTCAAAATGGTTAACAAAGTTTAAAATCACGAAACCTTTTGTAAAAAATATCAATGCATTGTTTCCCCGAAAAAAGGAACAGAAAACAGAAAAATAAGCAAATCGATCCATGAGAAGACTAACACACTTACGTAAGAGGTGGCCTCATTTTAGCAGCTAAATGTGGTGAGAACTGCCTCACTGTTCTTGTTGCTTTTTCGTTAAAAGTACCTGCAAAGCTGCCTCAACATAAAATTACAGCTAATTAGACAAAATTCAAATATGAAGATTCAAAAGAGAGGGTACAAACTGCCTAGCTATAAGCTCATTAACCCATTAACAACATGATCCTGTATTCATCTCACATAAACAAGGTCAGGCTATAGAAAGTACTTTAGTGGCTATATCTTAAAATGCTGAGTCAGTATGAACTAAATCATTTAGTGAAACTTCTTCCACCGTAAAATCGATGTTTTAAACTCGGTTAACACAAGAAAACATGATGGATAAAATTTTGAGGGAACCTCTGAGAAGATCATTTTAATTTGAGAGAATCTATAATGTGTTATCTTACCAACTACTTATAAAATTAAGAAAGATTTATTACCCCTAACTGAAAACTTAAAAATTGTCATTAAAATATGTATAAGTTCATTTATATGAGTAAAGATCAATTCTGTAACAATCCTTTCGATGGCTAATTGGTATTAAAGTAGACGTGTAGTTTTCTCTAATCACATGTAGAAACCGTGTTCTCTGATATGTTTAAATATTTCACAGGTGATTTTTTATCAACTAAATAATTTGAAAACTTCTACATGCCCAAAAAAAGGATAACTCAAGAACTCTGATAGAAAATTCAGTAAAAGTTTGCTCCTACAACAATACCAAAGATGACTAACTGAAATAAATTATATATGGGTCCTCTTACCAAAAACCCCTAGAACTAACAAGACAATAACGATCATATAAAGGTAAATTACTAGCAATGAAAAGAAATCAAGTATACCTGTCATTTAGGAAAGCGATGCTAAGCGCTGTCAGTGCTGCAGCAACAATCGATACTGGCCTCCTTATGAAACCTAATCCTGCAAAAGGACACAGAAATACATAAACATAAGGACCTAGTAACAGTAGCACATTTAAGGGTAAAAGAAAAATCATTTGAAACAACGTCTTACCGAGAATGAGTATAATCATGATGAAGTAATTTGTCCGATAGCTGCAAAAAGAAATCAAAACATCAAAATTGCAGATACAAATTAAACAAGAATGTAGTTTATACACTTTTCAATATTTACAAAAAAATTCAAGGCTCTTTCTCTTGGAATTGAAAACAAGCAATCACATCTATTTTTTTCGCCCAAGCCTTATAGAGAGAATTAAACCGTGTTTATATATATATAGGGGAAGGATATATCGACACATAAAAAAACACACTATGTTTACATTTTAATCCTAACCATCTATTTAATTTTTTTTTCAATGGCCAACATTTTAATCCTAACCATTCATTACATATGTTTTTAAGGGTTGTGATGGTTTCTTTGTTTTAGGTAATCTTGGCCATTGAAAAAAAACTAAATAGATGGTTAGGATTAAAATGTAAACATAGTGTGTTTTTTTATGTGTCGATATATCCTTCCCCATATATATATATATATATATACTACTCCAATAAGATGATCGAGAGTTTGGATTTTGTACACTAAGATAGCCTTATAGCAAAGAAGACTGTACATAACCATATTAGCCTACAAAATTCGATAAAAATGGATAATCACACAAACCCTGAACAGAAAATTGACTAGCAACGTGCCGCTGACAAAATATATATAAGTGATTACATAGTATGTAACTAATTGGTATATGAGCCAATTAGCATACAGAAACCAAAATAGACAACAAATAAAAACCCAAAACAAACTGACTAGTATCACCCTATTTCACACACTCGGAGCAATTTTAAGTAAAAAATAATATAAAAACCTAATTAGCATATAAACACACAAAACAGGTAGACAGTTTTAAATTTTTAATATTAAAACAAGAAGAGAAGCAGCTGACTAGCTGCATCTTATTGCACACATATATATAGACTTATAAATATGAATAAGCAATTATATGTATTTAGTTTAGATTGTTTGAAAAATTTATCGTTTAAAACCTAATCAGCATACATAATCCAGAAAAGGGGGATAATTTGATCAAACTCAGAGAAAAGATAATCTGAGTTGCTCCATCCTTAGTCAGATTACTGCATATACATAGTAACTTATATAAGGAACTGCATGTTAAAAGATCATATATAACCTAATTAGAATACAAAATACCAGAAAAAATTGAAAAAATAAAATAAGATCCACAAGAAAACTAATCACATCCGATTGGAAACGCATATACACATACACACACACACACACATACGCGTCATCTATATAAGTGATTGTAAATGCATTAACATTCTATTTTAAAATAAGATTATGCATAGCTCTTTTGTTGGTAAATGTCAAAATCCTAAGAACGGGTGGTAAATTAACCCCAGAAGAAAACTGAGTAACTGCATCCTTTTAAATGAAGTATAAGAGATTATAATATATTGAAAAGGTAAAAAGTAGTACATGCCAGTAGAGACTGCACTTCACGCAACTATTCTAATATATAAAAGGGTATTGTAATTTTATAGATATGTACTGTGATAGTGTGATAAGATCCTATACAACCAAATTAGCATACAAAATGTCAAAGGCAGCGTCTTTAAACAGTCAGGATTTTCTTAATCCAGCCCTAGACTCCAGAAAACAGACTCGTATTTTGTAAAACAGACTCGTAGTTACGAAAACAAACTCGTACTTCAATGTAACAAGGCTTGACTTTTTGCCTTCTTCTAATTTTGCTTTTCTGCATCGTTATTTGAAGTAACGAAGCTGCTTTCTTTGCGAATATGGATTTGGAGCTACAAGTCTCGGACTGCATTCTACACGAGATGCCCTCCTTGACGTGACAATAACATTTCATCTTCTAATGCATAAAATGACCATAAAATGATTGACATGACTACACAATGCATTAGAACGACTACACAAAAAATTATAATAATTCACCAAACTCATCCACTCTCAAAATACTCTATTTTTCAAACTCAAGAATGAATGGCAAAGATGAATTTTAGGGCTCAGAATCGCATCAACCACCTCCAGTTCTAACTGATTAAACAGTATTTTTGAACAAATAATGAATTTTTTCTTCTAGTTAATATTATAGTTAATAACTTGATATCCTTTTTTACAATATCTATTCGATGTTTGTGCTTATTCAATGGTACGTTGTTTTGTAGTGTTGGGAAACAACAGAAAAGATGGTCACGTATCTAAAAAGTGTCGCATTTCAATTGGTTTTTTATAATAGAGAGAGAGCGCTTTCCAAAATGACGGTTTACAGTCGCCTAGGGTTGACGGTTTACAGACGCCTAGGGTCATAGTGGTGTGCGAGTGCTCTGGATCATATAAAGCGAAAAAAGTCATGTCTCGGAATACAAATTCTAAAAAATGCAATTGCCCATTTAAGATAAAAGGCTGTGTAGAGGAATAATTTTGGAAATGTCATGTTCAAAACAGTACGTATGACCATCCACCATCTACTTATCCCAAGGGGACGCATGTGTTGCACGATTAACCAAGCCTGAAGTAGATATTGTCAAATCTTTGCGTAAAACTAGTTGTAGGGCTCGAGAAATTTTAGAAGTCATTCAAGCAAAAAAACCTGATAATTGCTCAAATACAAAAACCATCCATAATTGCTTAGCAAAATATAAATTGAAAGAAACTGAGGGTAGAAACCAAACGCAACAACTCCTACACCTTCTAGATACAAATAATTACGTATACTAGTATAAGAAAAACGACGAGACTGATACATTAGAATATTTGTTATTTTCCCACCCTAGATCCATAAGTCTACTTCGTGCTACTATGTATAGACAGTACATATAAGATGCAAAGATTGGATCTTCCTTTCTTCGAAGTTTGTTTTTGCTCGTGTTTGTTTTTGTTGGTGGCGCTGTTATTGAAAAAGTGAAATCGTAGTTGAAAGGCTACCGTCGTTGCAAGTTACGAAATTAAAAAAAAAACCAGATCAAAGTCTCTCGTAGTTGCAAAGTACGACTCTGTTTTAAGAAATACGAGGGTGTTTTCTAAAGTACGAGTCTAGGGTCGGATCAAGAAAAGTGTGACTGTATAAAGATGCTGCTAATCTCAAAATGCCAACGAAGGGCGGGATACTAATTTAAGCCCAGAGGAAAACTCACTCACTCAATCCTATTACAAACACACACACACATATAAAAGATCATAAAACAACCATATAAGCATACAGAATGTCAAAATCCCAATAAAAGGTGGGATAATTAAAACAAACCCAGAAGAAAAACTAACTAGCTGCATCCTAATAATTGCACATACATAGATAGATACATAGATATAAGATGATGATAGAGTAATGGAAAAAAGAGGGATGGGGTGGATGGTGGGACAGTTTTTCTAAACTTGGAAGAAAATTATCTAACTGCATATTATTAATAAGTAATAACACACACAAACACTAAAATACAATAATACATACATACATATAGATAGATAGATAGATAGATAGAAATAAGAAGATGATGATAAGTAATAATAATAAAAAAGAGGGGGATGGATGGATGGTTAGGGCATACTAGTAGAGATTGCACTTAGATATAAGTTACTTGTCGGTCAAAGTTGCACGTAGTTTCGTAGTCCTTACAATTTGGGATGGAGCGAGTATGTAATAAGATCCCTTATTCAACCAAATTAGCATACAAAATGTCAAATTCTCAACAAAGGGTGGGATGGATTTATTAATTTAAGCCTAGAAGATAACTAACTAACTGAATCCTATAACACACACACACACACACACACATACACACACACACATCAATATATAAAAGATCATAAAACAACCATATAAGCATACAGAATGTCAAAATCCGAAAAACGTGGGACAATTAAACTAAACCCAGAAGAAAACTAACTAACAGCATCCTAATAACACACACAAACACATACATAGATAGATACATAGAAATAAGATGACGATAAGTACTAAAAAAGGGGTTTATTTATGTTTACTATACCAAACTGTTATCCGTTAACAAACAAAATTCCATACCGACCTACAACTTTTAACAATTTCCATATCAAATAAGCAGAAAATTAATAAATCAACAAACTTTCATCAAATTAAACAATTTTCGTACTACTATTGTATCACTTTTGAATTCAGGCTACTCAGAATGGAACTGAGAATGCTTTTTTCTTTTCAAAAAAAACAAACAAACTGAGAATGCTTATTCATCCAGTTTTGACTAATTTCTGTTAAATAACATGAATTAACTTTAAAATAAAACCAGAAGAAAACTAACTAACTACATCCTAATAAATACACACACAAACACATATATAGATATATACCATATCCTCCACACAGGGCCGGTTTGAGTATAAGACAAATAAGGCAGTTAACTTATGCGCCGGTCCCCAGATAGACGCAAAAAAAAATAAAAAAATATTTCTTTCTTCAGAAATAAGTCGTTTTGCTCCCTTATAATAATACAAAAAGAACCTTTGTTATTTAATGGTATATTTTGTGTAACGTAAAAAGACAATATTTTATTTTAAAATTGTACAACTTAGGTGCCGGACCGGACCTGCTACACACACACACACGCATACACACACACATATATAAATATATATAAGATCAACCAAATAAGCATACAGAATGTCAAAATCCCGATTAAAGGTGGGACAACTAAACTAAACACATAAAAAAAACTAACTAATTACATATGCATAGATAGATAGATAGAAATTAGACGATGATAAGTAATAATAAATAAATAAAAAAAGAGGGGATGGGGATTAGGGCAATACTAGTAGAGATTGCACTTGAGGCGAGAGTTCCATTTAGAAAAGGATCGTGGGACCGTAAACCTAGTAAAAAACTCCGATAAAGGCCGAGGCGGAGACGACCATTCCACCTCTCGTAAAGCCGATACCATATCCTCCCCCGTTACGTTGCTCCAATCCATCTCTTTTTCTTTTTATTTTAATACACCGTCCGATCACCTATAAAGGGACAACAATAACAGAATCTCTGTTTATGAAATTGGAATCGACGGATTATTATATGATATTTCGAAATATGAACGGACGATGAGATGCGATGGTGTTGAATGTGAGAGAGGGAGAGAGAGAGAGAGATGTTGATTAGGAGTTTTTTTGCCTAAATGGTCCACTACACCACACAATTGACCAAATGGGCTACGTTTCTGAAATATTACCAAAATGGTCTACTGAAAAACGACCGATCGAAATGGTTAAAACGACCGGTCGTTTTATTATTGAACTCTCTGGAACAATTTGGACAATAAACGATCGGTCGAATTGGACAATACGACCGGTCATTTTTCAGACAAAAACGATCGGTCGTTATGTACATTTCGATCGGTCGTTTTTCAGAAATACTTGTACTTAAAAAACTCATCTCATTTCCACAGACCACTGTACTCATCTCATTACCACTGTAAAAATAAAAAAAACAGAGCTCTTAGATCATTTTAGGGCAAATCTCAGATCTCTTCCAAAACAGGTAAAAGCTCAATATTTTGTGTTGTTGGAGTATTATTTGAGTAAAATTGTTAATTTTACCGTGTGGTTATCGAAATGAAAAATCCTACAATTATGTGTTATTGGGGAGGTACGATAATGGAAACTATTAGCGAGGGGTTATCTTATGATATTTCTTATAAATTTTTTTTTAAGGTATCTAGAAACACGACATACGACCAATTTTTGGAAAAATTGTTTAAGGTACTTGATGTATCATCGACTTCAAATCGTTTGAGTTTAACATGTCGTTATCCATATCTGACTACACTTACTGAGTTTAAATATATGCGATTGGCTGTTGATGATAATGATTCGTTGGAAACCATGCTTGAGTTAATAGAAGAAAATGGAAGAACGTTTATAGAGTTATATGTTGAAATTGAGCAAGTTTACTCTTCTGATCAAGATTACGGGTTGTATTATAATATTCTTTCCACTAATGAAATCGGTACATCAAGTGGAACACCCATTCGACAAGAGCCAATGCATGAAATCGGTACATCAAGTAGAACACCCATTCGACAAGAGCCAATGCTAGAGGTATATTCTGAGAACAACGAACCAGATTTGACACATTTGGATGCAGTGTGTCGATTGACAGATAATATTGGTTGGTCGATAGAACTTGGGGATGAACCAGAGGATGAAGATCCGGACTTCAATATTAGCGAAAACGAGTCTGACGATGACGAAGAAAATGTACAAGAAGTTGAGTACGAAGAATTATCATCTGAAATGGGCTTGTATATGGATGAGGATGAAAACGACCAATCAAGTGGGTCACAATTGGCGAATAATACTATTCCCGATGAAATTCGTATGCATCAACCAATGTCAAGTTTGTTTAATGAACCGTTCGACACTCAAGAAAATTATAGTAACCAGAGAAGCAATTATATGATGTATCCTGGATTTTGGGATCCTCACGTTAATGATCCTTTTATTGGTCTTTTATTTAGGGATAAAGAAATGTTGAAAAATGGAATAAAACTTTGGTCAATCAAACGTAACATCCATTTTTCCACTAAAAGTTCGAAGGCAAAATTTTGGGAAATTCGTTGTAAACTGGCCGAAACTCAACAATGCAAATGGAAACTACGAGCTTCACTAAGAAAGAAACATGGATTTTTTGAAGTGTCGGTGTACAACGGTCCTCATACATGTATTCATGCCGAGCTTACAACTGATCATCCACAGTTAGATTCCAATCTTGTTGCCCAAACCATTCGAAATGCCATCACAACTAATCCTATGATGAAGATTTCATTAGTTAAAGAGATTGTGAATGCCCGCTTTGAAATGTCAGTTTCATACAAAAAAGCTTATTTGGGTAAACAAAAAGCAATCGCAGAGATATTTGGTAATTGGGAAGACTTGTATAAGGTTTTACCTAAATTTATGAAAGCGCTTCAAAAGTATAATCCCGGTACCGTAGCTTCTTATGAGACAACGCCAGTTTACGATGTGGTAACAAATTCAGTGGGTGAGGTATTGAACAGATTTTTCTTCACATTTAAGGCCGTTATTGATGCATTTCAGTATTGTAGGCCAGTTATCGCTATTGATGCTACTCACTTATATGGGAAGTATAAAGGTAAGATTTTGTTGGCCATGGCATCGGATGCAGATAATCATGTTTTTCCCATTGGTTGTGCATTTGTTGCTGAGGAGAGTACAATTTCGTGGAGCTATTTTCTTTCTAACATTATGCAACATGTGATTAAAGAGCGCGTGAATATTTGTCTAATTTCGGATAGACATGCTGGTATTCTAAGTGCAGTGAGAGGAGTTTGGCGTGGTCAAGGTTTTGTTCATCGATATTGTTCAAATCATTTTTTGGATAATTTTAAGAAAGCTTTCAAAGGAGATCCTGACTTACACAAGTTAGCGGAGAACGCCATTTGGGAATTACAAGAAAGAAAATTGAAAAGAATCATGGAAGCAATAAAAGTCATGAATCCTCAAGCATATCAATGGTTGATATGAGAGCCTGCGGAAAAATGGTCATATTTTCATGATAAAGGGAGGCGACATGGTAACATGACCACAAACATGGCTGAAATTTTCAATAATGTTTTAAAAGCTGCTCGTAATTTACCAATCACTGCTGCTGTGCAGCTTATTTTCTATAAGTTGGTACACTATTTTTGCGAGCGGAAAAAGATAGTAATCGGGATGAGAAACAGCGGCACAAGATATGGTCCCAATATCCTTAAAATTTTAGAGAAACGTAGGTCGGACATTGGTCATACCAATGTTACTTTCGATTATGAAAGAGGGGTTTATTCTGTGTGTACAAGTTCAAGAAATTCCAGGGGAGGCAATACTCAAGTTGTCGACTTTTCACTTTGGCAATGCGATTGCGGTAAGTGGCAGAGTGATGGAATCCCTTGTTCACATGTGTTTTCCGTATGCGCTGCAAACCGTCTTGATTGGGAAGCTTACATAGTAAAATATTACAGTCTTGAATCATACGAAGGTACGTACTCGGCGCAATTTTGTCCTCTTCGGCATCAAGACTATTGGGATGAATGTGATAGATTATTTCTTCCGGATGTTACTCTTGTAAGAGAAATGGGTCGTCCAAGATCTACTCGTATTCATAATGGTATGGATCAGTCGGAGAGACGAGCACGTATGAGATGTTCTAGTTGTCAAGGGCGAGGACATGATTGTCGTAAGTGTCCGTATCCAATACGTCCTCGACGCTTATGATTTTAGCTGTAATTGCCCGCTTGTAATTGTACGCTTATCAACGAGACAATATGTATCTTGTACTATTTTAATTTTCCGCTTGTAATTGTCTTTTTTAAGATGAAATATATATATTTATTCTCAGTGTTTTTTCATACTGTTTTTTGAGAAGATAAACTGGTTTGTTAAGTATGAGAGTAAATAAATAAATGCAATTAACATAAAAAGTAGAATGAACAACATAAATAAATAAGTGCAATTAACATAAATATATATATTTGATTGATTTTATATATATTTTAGTATTTATATATATTTTTCTTGCCAAATCAGTGTCGAAAAGTGTAAAAAATTATTTGTTATGTCTAAATGTTACAGACGACCGATCGTTATGAAAAAACGACCGATCGTTATTTCGGTGTGCTCACTGGAAGAATTCTATCCAAAAACGACCGATCTCTGTGAAAAACGACCGATCGTTTTTACACAGACGACCGATCGTTATGAAAAAACGACCGATCGTTTTTTTAATGTGCTCACTGGAAAAATTTTGTCCAAAACCGACCGATCGATTCAGAAAACGACCGATCGTTTTTCTGTATTTCAGCCTTCTAATTGTTTCAAACCCTAAATTTTTCATTATCTCAAAACTATATCTCTCTCTTATATATAAAAAATTCGCCCCTCTTCATCAAATCACCCAAAAATCCCAATTTTCTATAAATATATTACCCAATTCCTCTTATTATCCGTATAATCACTCTCGATTCATTCCGTTTTCTTAAAAATCCCCAATTCTTCAAAACCCTAATTCTTTTTTCAACTATGGTTCGTACAAAGAGCGCCTCATTTCTCAGTTCTCATTTCTTTCGATTTCGAACAACGTTGGTTTTTGATGTAATAAGTAGCAAACGCTTTATTTTATGAATCATTATTATGTTGCTTATGCGTTGTGAGTTTGTGCACTTATAGTATGCGTTTTTATCTTTTTTATGTTGCTATTTATCATTACGTGTTAAATTGTATGACGTTGTGAGATTGCGTATTTATAATTCTATAAATGCGATTTTGTTGTTATTATAACTTGTGCGTATATATATCTATAGTTGATTGGGTTATTTGTGTTGTTTTCATTTGTGGCGATTGACCGTTTTTAGGCAAAACTATGGCCAATTTATCGCTTGCATTTGATCGTTCGTTTTCCTTAATCGTTTAGCTTTGTTTAACTTCGTTTTAAATCGGATGTTTAGTAAAACGTCACCTACACATCTTATACTAAACATATTAATTTACGACATCATTTTATGTGATAATACTTGTGCTATAAATCTTCCGGACAATCCGATGTACTAAACATATTAATTTACATCATTTTTTAAGGGATCATGTTCAAAAAGGGGATCATGTTTTTATATATTTTTTGCCAAATCAGTGTCGAAAAGTGCCAAAAATTCTTTGTTCTGTAAATTGTTTACAGTCGATCGGTCGACTGTGAAAAACGACCGATCGTTTATTCACAGACGACCGATCGTTATTAAAAAACGATCGATCTAATAAATCCAAATTTCTTCCAGAGAGTTCACAAGAAAAACGATCGATCGTTTTTCAGAAACGACCGATCGTTTTAGGTATAATTTCTTCCAGAGAGTTCACCATAAAAACGACCGATCGAAATGTACATAACGACCGATCGTTTTTGTCTGAAAAACGACCGGTCGTATTGTCCAATTCGACCGATCGTTTATTGTCCAAATTGTTCCAGAGAGTTCAATAATAAAATGACCGGTCGTTTTAACCATTTCGATCGGTCGTTTTTCGAAAGTAGACCATTTTGGGAATATTTCAGAAAGGTAGCCCATTCTGGGCAATTGTGTGGTCCACTGGACCATTTAGGCAAAAAACTCGTTGATTAGTTAGCTAACGAGAGAATAAGAAAGGGAAAATATAACTGCAGTAACAATTTTAACAATTAATCTATTTGCGTTCTTTTGTTTATCATATGTGAGTTTGTTTAATCATATCACTGTTTATCGTAAATAGATTCTGAAAATATGATATATAGTAGCTGTAATTTTATCGATTTATGCTATCAGTCACTTAATTAGACGAAATTTTATAGTTTGATATCTCAATATTAAAATTGATAATGCAGTACCTAAATTGTTAACTACTCGTAATACATTACACACTAAACGTATTTATATACTACAAATGAAGGAAGCAAGTGATCTTAATGTTTTACCAATTGTTACTTTATCTTTGAGGGAGTGACACATTTGGTCTCAATTTTTTGACTTTTTCTTATAGAATCGATCATAGGTTTTGGTAGTTGTATCACTTGTATAGATGAGATTTTATACATATTGAGAATTGAGTTGACGTTGGTCAGAACGACATCACTGAGTGTCTAGCTTTTATTAGGCATTAATTTTCGTTAATTACCCAAATAGTAATAGCCGACGGTTTTTTTTATGCGTTCTAACAGAGGAAGACAATGAAGTTGAGCGGCTCTATTTACGTGCAACTAACATTAATACGATTTTTGTTGAGATTTCTATAACATTACATTTATCGGTTATAATGAAATTGTTTTGTTACAACACTCTTCTTATGACTCTCGTCTTTTGTTTCTCACTTACTACTAGGAAGGAAGGAACATAATTATAAATAAGTTTCCCTGGTTTTACTGCTTATAAGTTTCCAACTTAAAAACAATGGACACGTATCATACAGGACGGAAAATATGAAATTTTATTTAATTTGGAGTAGTATAATTTATACTTGTATTTTTAGACTTTGAATTATAGTCTGGCATCAGTTTTTTTTCTTCAAAAAGTTGTTTACAAAAAGGAATAGTAAAAAAGCTTATGGTATCTTCACAATGGCTTCTGGCATAATCTTAAGCCTTTCTTTTCTTACAAGAGGCTTCTAACTTGTTTTAATTGATTAGTTATTTTTTTTTAAACTTATGAGTGAGTTGTAAATATACAAACAAATTTCATTAGAAAATTTATATTTTTCATTATTTTAAGTGAAGAAAACAAAAAACGTAAATTTATACCTTCTCTGCTTTTGATCTTCACTCAAAAGCTAACTTTTTGAAAGCTAACAAACCAGCACTCATAGCTTTTTTAAAGTATAAAGCTAAGATAACTAGATGGAAAGCTAAATCAGGTGTTAAGCTACAAATACAATTGTTAAAGGTAGCGCTTTTAAGAGTAACGAATAAAACTGATAACATTATCAATCAAGCATATGGTGTTTATAAACATTCCTTCGTGCCTCTTATACTAATAACTTAAAAGTACATAAAAACCAGTAAAAGGAAATTGAAAGTTTGGTACATAGTCATAAATCGTTATGAAGTTATAAATCCAGCATCTCGGTCTACAAAATCCCATTCATGCTTTTGTTGCCGGATACCTACCACAATCCAGGATTGGAAGTCTGATGATTGGGCTAGCTAGTTAATACTTAATACCCGATGAAGAGAATGTTTAATTCAATATGTACCAGATAGCTTACCGCACTAAAATTAGTTGTTTTTTCCAGTTAGTTGATACTCATAAACTTGCAAAGGCATTCAACATGTATACTCTTGAAGGTTAGACAACAACGTAGCTGCTTTTGTCAAAAAAAAAATCAACAGTTTGAAAACAAAGTCGACAGATACTTATCTTAGTGAAAAGCTATGTACGTTCATAGTTTAACCACCGCAACGGTATACTACTCCCTGATTGTTAACTGAATTAACACAATAACAATGTGACCGACTGCAACTCAGTTGAACCCTGACAAGTACAATCAGGGAGTATTATAAATTGAAAGGGGAAAATTAAAATTCAGGAACCTACATATGAATGTGAAGTTCGTACAAATTGATGTAATTCTCACAGCACCACCTAATAATCTATATAGTCAAAATTTGTTCCATGGCAGCAACCACAAAAGGAACCGCCATGAACTTGTCAACAAATTACCAACACTTGCATCTTCTTTTTTGAAAATCCCGGAAAGAGCTACTCCTATGCCCACTCATCTCTTAAAAGAACTACTGTCTAAAGAAAAAATCTGCAAAGAACTAACTGGAAAAGTCCCAGACTCACAGCTGGTCATTTTTTGGCATACTTATCATCTTTTTTTACAACCCTTGAGAGAGAAACTTCTTTAGCGTCTCATAGGTCATGAAAACGATCCCTACACTTGGAACGACCTTGTAATACTCGGGGAGAATGCCCCTATACAAGCCACGTAAGCCTTCATTACGGAATATATGCCCAAATGTTCCAAATAGGCCTGTTTCATATATACGGGCTTGACCACCAACACCTTCCAACTGCATTCTTCGCCTTACAAGGTCCAAAGGAAATGTAGCTGCAAGAATTATCAAAAACAGTGATCAAGGTGTCTTTAGATAAAATATACCCATATATATAAAGCTGAGTTAGGGTAAGGCAAGTAACAAGTCGAAATTCTCTTTCAAAGGTTGATGGTCGCTGTGTTTTTTTTTACCAATCTGATCCTTGACAGAACCATAAATGACTTTAAAAAAATTATTCTTAGGACATTCCAAGCAATGTAACAAGTAAAAGGTGGTCATAGAGTAACAAAGGAGCTCTGCTATGCAGAATTTATAAATTGGTCTCAAAGAAAAAATCAACAACCTAAAAAACTAGCAGGTTCATAGCTCATCATTAAATTACATAGCTTCGCTAGGAGTGCGAGGTCACAAACCTGTTGAAGATGCAATGCCGGAAAGGCTACCACAAGCTAGGCTAACCATAACGGTAGAGTGATCAGGCCTAATTCCAAATTGAAAAATAAATAAAAAATGTCAGATAATCCGCTGGCTAAAGAATTTATTACTGTACAAACATAGAAAGAGCTTTTATTACCTGCGAAATTGCCAATTAGATCTCAAAGCCTCATAAACAGCAAAGCTTATTGCTATACTGGGTCCAACTCCCTGAATGATGTAAATTAATGTTTATTTAAACCTCTTAAGTAGCCAATAAGAAGAGTACAACAAAGGAAGAACATCATAAAAGAATTCACGCTTACTAGCAATGTTGCTCCAAGTCCTTTATATAGACCAAAAAAGCTTTCATCTCTGCAGATGGTATGAATTGCATGTGAAATGCCACGGTAATACATTGTACTTCTCTGTATAAGATTTCATAAATGAATTTTAGGGTCTCATATGTCACTTGTAAGTGCAAATAAGAAGGGATGGAAACAAAAAACTAAAAAAGAGTAAATTTGACCAAAAGTCCATGTTCTCTGTTTAACCTGTGCAGCAAGGCGTGTCCTAACAAGATCCAACGGATAAGTTACAGCAGCTGATGTCATTCCCGCTGCACCACCGCCAACAAAATGCACAAAAACATCTGCACTTGCACTGCCTCTGCGACTTTCAATTGTTGGGATTGATTTCAAAAACTGTCAAAAATATATGATGATTACAAAGGGTAAGCACTTATTTGGAAAAAATCCCTAAGAAAATTCAACCCAGCGGATAAAAAAAAAGGTCTGAGGAATACGTACACTTTTGTAGCGTTCATAAGCGTAAAAATTCACTGAAGAATAAGGAAGACGATGTGCAATGGTGACTAGATTTCCTCTCCAAAATGCTCTAAAGCCTTCTTCATTAACAATACGAACAGCCTCACGCCATAAGGTAGTTTTGCTCAATGCTGCTGCATCAGAGTGCATGCCTTGAATCTTAAATCAAAAAAATAGAAAAAAAAAAAAAAAAAACAAATTAATCAACTTGTAAAGCAAGGAAAAAATTTTGATTGTGGATAATAGCATAATTCTAATAATAATGCTACTTGATACATCCATAACAATGCTAATTGATTGTGGATACTAATCAAGAGATCAGAAAAAGTAGCATAATTCTTGAATCAAATCACTTCTTTTCATTGTGAAACCTCTATATACTTTAATAATAATGCTAAGAAAGGCTAGCAGATTTCTTATATTAAAATGGCAGAGCATAATTATAAACTATAAATATGAAAATGTAGAAGTATCAGATTAACCACATATACACACACATATGCATACAACACCAAAATGGTAATCAGGAGTAACAACAAAACCGAAAAAACCGACTAAACAGACATGAAACAATTACACATCTCTAAAAAGTTCAATAAAATCAGGAAGCATCAAATTAACCACATATACATACAACACCAAAAGGGTAATCAGGAATAACAATAAAACTCCTGAAAACGACTAAACAGACCTGAAAAAATTACACAAATCTCTAAATACTCCAATAAAATTAGGGAGTATCAAATTAACCACATATACATAAAACACCAGAAGGGTAATCAGGAATAGCAATAAAACTCCCGAAAACCGACTAAACAGACATGAAACAATTGCATATATCTCTAAAGAGTCCAATAAAATCAGGGAGTATCAAATTAACCACATATACATAAAACACCAGAAGGGTAGTCAGGAATAGGAATAAAACTCCCGAAAGCCGACTAAACAGACATGAAACAATTACATGTATCTCTAAAAAGTCCAATAAAATCAGGGAGTATCAAATTAATCACATATACATAAAACACCAAAAAGTTAGTCAGGAATAACAATAAAAACATAGAAAAACAGACCTGAAAAAGAATGGTGAGACGAGCGAGAGGGGCGGTACAAGTCTTACTAAAAGCTCCGGCAATACCTCCGGCGAGAAGCTGAGGCACAGTACCTATCTGTGTCTGCACACACGGCGGCGAAGGTTGCCGGAAATTCCTTCCGCCGCCGTGCCTCACTCGAGCCTCCATTTACTGAGTTTTCTTTTTCTTTTAATTTTTTTGGGAGAAATGAAGCTCTACAAGGAATAAAATAGTTTTTTAGGAGAATAAAATGGTAAAAAGTAAAACCCTAAACTAGGGTGGAGAAGTGGAAAAAGGGTTTGAATCTAGTTTGGAAATTTGTCAATTTAGAAGTATTAGTATGAAATAGTACTATAGTGGAATATTGTTTAAATTTATTTGATGCCACGCTATTGATGTTTTAGTGCATCGTGACTGGACAAAGTAATTTTAATAAATGGTGAAATCTGAATCGTTGTAATGAAGTAACTATAGACAACAAAATGGGATGATTGTTGTAATTTAATAGGTAAAGGGGACGAAAGTATATAATACTAGTTCTTGTGCTGAGGAATGTGGATTTGTAAAAGAAAATGTAACTACTAAATACAGGGCGAATGAAAAACCGAAAAAATTGAACTGAACCGAAAAAATCGTAAAAGGTCGAAACCGAAAAATCGAAAAAATTTCGGGTCGGTTTCGGTTTTCAATAAAACCGAATCGAAAAATACCGAAAAATAAAAAAAAAAACCGAAAAAACCTGAAACTGGACCGAAAAAACCGGTCCGTTTCGGTCCAAAAAATAAAAAGACCGAAACCGAAAAATATGTTCGGTTTTGGTTTTGTTAAAAACCGAACCGAACCGGACCGAACCCAGCCCTAACTAAACATACAAAAAGAATGGTTATGAACTTATTATGATCAAGTACTTAAATTTTAATAAGTTAATGGGCAAGAAAAGTTACTTCCCAAAATAGTAAATTGTTCTCTCTGATGGCCGGAAAATCATATTTGAACAATTGAACCTCATAAAAATATTCATACGTGAAATAAAATCAGGAACAATATTACTTTTAATTTGTTTCAAAAGTATTTCACTCTTAATTAATCGATATTTAATTTGTTCAAAAGAACAAAAAAAAGTGGTTGTTCAATTAAGCTGACTTATCAAGCAGTTTGGACCAAAGGTGCACCGACTAGTTATCCTTCCACTGTCAAGAGTGGGAAGTAACGTTGTTCTGTGAACCCAGCCTCACGCAGTATCCTCCGCTTTAAGAACCATGTGACTCATACGTTGGAGTGGGCCACAAGGCTCAACTTATGACTTGGAATGGGCTAGCCAGAAATCGCAACCCTCATTTGGGCCTACTTGATGATTTCAAAGCAAATTGTTCAACCAGCTTGATGCCCCTTCATAGGTTATAAGCTGGCGCAACTCAGCTCGGCCAAATGTATTGGGAACTGTGCATATTTAAACAAAATTATATAGCTCTAATCGTTCGATGTGGGAGAAAATGAGATACTATAATTCCAAACCAAGTGCAACTTTAGGGTATCATTTTGTTATTATTAGACTATTTTAGCTGCAAATCATATGTTCCGTAGTGTATTTAAGAGATTAATGGTTCGTCATTGTTTAAAAAACACACAAATAGAAGCTTAATCTGCACTCAGATAAAGACATTGAAAGTACTTGAGAACCAGAACATACCATCCTTTTTCTTTGCTTTAGCTATGAGCAATTAATGATCGAGTTAAACTACCTGCAGCAACAGGGAACTAGAATGATTTTGATACACAACTCTAAATGTGATTTGGTGCTCAGTTTTCATATCGTTAGGTACAAACACTTTTCGTTACATAATGGTGTATACTACATAGATATTTCACGAAAGTATGTGTTTCTTTGTCTTGGAGCCTTTCAGGTGAACCAAGGTCCAAGTTTGATATCATACTTTACTCTTGCAAGTGTTAGATCTGAGTATTAGTACCCATAAGCTCCTACATTCTAGCGTCTTCTTCACAAACACTCTTTAAAACCTTAATAGCTGTGTCTCTGTCATGCTACGTTTGTCTGTTTTAAGGGTTTTTTCCTTTGTAAAAACGTTATTAAATTAAGCTGCTTTCTCTTGCTTGTCTATAGCAAGTATCAACATAATTTATAGGAATTGTGAAGAATATGTATTTCCAAAGTAAAACTCTGGGAAATGAAGTTCGAATCACGTGTGACATTTGCTGTGGTATTGATATGAAAGAACCAGAATGTGGTATTTAAGCAGTACTTGTTAAAGCTGTGGTTCTTTCCCATTTCTCTAGAATCTTTGGCCTCGTTCCCTCCTCTGTACTATACTTTTTAACCAATCCCCCAGTGGTAACGCGAACATCATCTTCAGAAACAATAGATAATTTATAATTCGTAATCAGTTGTTTTAACCAATTCAGGTAACATAATTTTGTTGTCAAAAAGCTTTACATAGACTAATACAGTTTTACTCATCTGAACAATATAATATACAACCCTTACATCATTGTGCAGGACAGTGCAAAGATAACACTGATTACATTTCTACATCAAAACTATAATTGACAAAAGAATGTCAATCCAAATATTAAAATCCTCACTAGTTCTTATAATCCAAACTCGTAACACCCATCATCCTGCAAATTCATATCATACAATTTGGAACTCAAACCTCTTGATTCATTGGACGTGTTTGATTTCTCAACTCGCACCCTTCTCGTATTTTCTTTGTTTCTGAATTTACCATCATTATGCATCTCCTTCCTATCGGTAGAATTTTGAGTATATCTATTGTTCTTAATAGCGTTGTCTCTGCTTACACCACTGCTAAATCTATCTGATTTCTGATAAGCTTTTCGTTTATCAGGATCTTCAAACTCAGAAAATGATCTCGGAAAAGACAGGTTCTCAGCACCATTAATACTTCTCTCAGATTTTCCAGAAGGCATATTTCTTAATTTACCATTCCTATCAATCTTCTCATTGATATCCACTGTAGCTTTCGTCCATTTACTGGCATAAATTCGGCCTTCACTGTTTATAGGACCCCTAAATCTATCCATGCTCTTATGCTGATTTCTTGCTATCTCATTCTTGACGCCAGACACTGAACTCGGCAAAGACAACCTCTCTGCAACATTTGAACTTTTACCAAGGTAAGGCTGTTTTCTGAAATTACCACTACTACCAATCATCTCTTTCCTATCCTTAGGATTTTTAATCCACTTATTGTCTTTGCTTTGGCGTTCACTGCTTAAACTATCGCTAACTCTATCTGAGTTGTTATATCCATTTCTTTCAACATTACCTCTGGCGTCTTTTAATGAACTCGGGAAAGATAACTTCTCAAGCATATTAGAATTTCGTCCACTTTTCTTATACAGCCTGTTTCTGATTTTACCATCACCCCCCCTTTCATTCCCATTCGCATTTACTTGACCTTCACTGCTGAAACTGCCACTCTCATTCCCAGTAAATGAATCAGTCAAAGACAATTTCTCACCACCACCCAAATTCTCGTCAATTTTCCCATAGGGTTTGGTGCTATGAACAACACCCTTAGGAAAAAATCTAGCTGAGGGGACCCCATCAACGGAAGAAAACAACTGGGGCCCATCTCTCTCTGACCACATGTCAAACCCGCCGGGCTTCTGGAATCGATCAGCAAGTACCTGTAGACAGAAAATAAAATTTATATATTTTTTTTCTGGGCAGAATCAAACTACGGGCTTCTGTTCATCAATTTCATAATACCATTATTTTAGTAACGTTTTCGTTTGGCTACAAAGAACAAAGATTTGCTACGAGACATTCTAACCAAGGGATTCAACTAATTTGTCGAGGGTCATCCTTTTCACTGAGGAGTGAGGACAACATATCAAGTAATCAATACTGAGAAAAACCTATTACCCGGATATAAACTATTGTGAGGTCATTAATATGTGACAAGAGTTACACAAGAACATATGTACTAACAGCAAACACTTCAGTTGTACCATCAGCGAGAACCTGTGTCGCCCATTCCTATATATATATACTGTTCTTTAAGATCAAAATACCAATTTTTTTATCAGTATACATTGTTAGCATTAAGATTCGTTCCCCATCAGAGTTTAACTTGTCCGAACTTATCAACCCAGCGCTTGCCTACTATCTCGTTCGTGCAAACTGAGGACTAGCTAATATCACCTATTCATCTCATTTTTACCCCATCTACTTTGTTACATATGAGATTAGTCCCACCACAAATTTAAACCTCTCTGGTATATATAAATCTAATTCTGGCTAATATACACCTATACTCAGGTTATGACAGCAGTTGCACGCTTGGTTTAAACTAATGAATTGATTAGGGGTAAATTAGTCCTATGTGACCAAACGCCACTCCTGGTTTTAGCACGTTAAGGGTTCAAAATTTGCGGGTTTACACATTATAAAAGACCAATATGTCGCTCCTCAATTTTAGGTGCCAAGTCTGATACTCTTTCAAAAATTATGAAAAGATGTTTGGTTAACCATATGTACCATGAATATCCTACAAACAGGAGTAAACTTTATTACCAGAAACCACAAACAGTTTTCTTTCGTAATCCGTATGAAAAAACAATTTGAAATCGGATTCCGGAAAACTTCCTTACTGCAAGGAAAATCGTTGAACAAATAAATAAACAATGTTTCATTATTTATTTATTTATACTTGCACTATTCATATGTCAATAAAAGCATTGTCTATGATATATATTTAACCATATGCTTAATCAGTAATTTCATTGTGTATCCAATACTTTACACACTAGATATATATATATATATATATATATATATATATATATATATTTATTATTATTATTTCAATCATCTAGGATATCCTCATTTGTTTTCTCACCTGATAAATTTAAATCCCATTTTCACGGTTAAATGGGGATGCAAACTCAGAGGACCAAATTAGAAGATAAACCCAGAAAAGCATATGAGCGACTAATTCCATACTGCAACCATTGGTGGAACGACATCCAAATCTAAGTTCAATAATTAATGTGCCACTTCTGTGCAATTTTTATTTTTTTTTGAGTTTTATTAGTTTATCTATCATTAACAATACTGCAATTAATACTCATCACACTAACGGAGTACTGCACACAGAAACCAAATGTGAACATAACACCCATCGCCAAAAAAACCTAGTTCAGTAGCTCAGTCATTCATGGACTAAACTGTTCTAACTGAATTCAAAGTACCAAATACTATTCCAAATTTCCAACTAAGTCTGAATGGCCAACACTGCAATACCCATTAAACCTTCTCGACAAGAATAGTCCCTTACCTGGGAGCGTGGTTAGAATGAATACTTGCAGATTAGCTTATTCGTGTGCATATTTAAGGAAATAGAGAGATCTTTAAAAAAATCCAGGTTGACCCAGCTTAAAGTTTCTAGCTTTTTGAGGCCCAAAATTAGAAACGCAGCTCTTAAGCTGGTCAACCAAACATAGTAGCAGATTTTAAGCATAAAACCTTAACTTAAAATCTGCAAAACAAACAACGCCAACATGCATACATTTTTTGTATGCCCATTGCTCAATGCTCATACTCTAATACAAACTTACATAAACCCACTAAGATCATACTGTCCCAAACTAATAGAACCCAATCCGTAGCACAATCCTTTATGTACTCAAACTGTTGCAAATGCAATCAATCTGGTCAAGCAATTTAATCCAGAATTTAAACAAAGAAGGTGACCTTAAAAGCTGCAACAAGACAAAGCCATTATAAATGATTTTCTTGTATTGATCAAAAGTTCAAAACTAATACTCCATCCGTCCCAATCTGGTTGGAAGTTCCGCAACATCAAACTTTTGAAGCATTTAATTCATTTTAATTTTTAACTTACAAAAAAAAAACTCTCTAAGGATGTTCTAAAATAGATAGAACTTTCCTAAAATAGTAAATAAATTTTAGTAAAATTACGTACCATACCTTCGTTAAAGTGATAAAAGTAGGAGCATTGGGTACAACTGAAATCAGATCAAGAATAAATTTTTCAAAATTTTTTATATTTTATTTAATCCACCCATTGATAATACTCCCTACATCCCAATTTAAGACTTCTCCATTTTGGGAGATCCGAAAATAAGAGTATACTTTTGTTTTTCTAGCCTGTTTTCTCTCTTTTATTTTTTCAAACATCTAATTGTAGTACTTAAATCACATCATAATTACTCTTATAGCATCACATTTTATATTAAAAAAAAGGTTTATGTTAGCAAAGTATTAGACCTTAGGCTATTTTGATTAATTTTGAAGTGATCATATTCCAAATTCTTAAAAAGCCCAGTTCCCAAAGCATAAATCTTTTTAAAAGAAAAGCGACGAAGCACTAACAAGTAACAAGTACAATTTAATAAACAACCAAACGAAACCCATTAAGGTCATAACTATTTAATATAACTAACCCGTAACACAATCAATTAATTACATAAAAAAAACTATTGCAAACAAAACTATGAGAACAAACCGAGCAGAAACAAAACCAAAACTAGAAAAGACCATCAGTGGTTATACTCCACTCACTTTACCAAAACCATTTCTGTTTGAAATCTCTCATTCGACACATCATATTTACTCTTATAGCATCAAGTATTATAAAAGAAATGGTTTTTGTTTGGAAATATTGACGTTTTGAGGCTATTTTGATGAATTTGAAGTGAAGATGTTCCAAATCCTTAAATAGTACCAGTTTCAGAGCATAGCTGTTAGCAATGTCGTAAAAGGCGCAACGCGGTTTCTAGGCAGAAATAGTTCGCCTAGCGCCTAGTTCTGCATAATCAACTAGGCGCTTAGGCTTACTGTTTGTTAGAAGCTCGTTTCCTAGAAATAAGCGCGATTCAAAGCTTTAAAAGGGGTTTAAAAGGCTCGCTTTTCCGCATTTTAGGCGGCTAAAAGCTTATGCTTTTTACGCTTTTATCATATCTCTTGCAAAAACGCTTTAGCGAAGATTTCGCTTTTTAGAAGACTGTACCTCGCCTTTTAGAACAATGGCTGCTTAACAGGTATATTTTTCCAGCTCAATCAAGCAATAACGCAACCAAACGAAACCCAACAAAATCATAACCATTCAATATAACTAACCCATTGGGGAGGAACTAGTAGTAGGCTAAAAGGAACTACAATACCCCCATATTAAGAAAAATCCGATCTTTTTTTATCTTGATTCTTTTAATATCGATTTCAGTCTTTCAGCACCCTGTAATTACGTAAAAAACACTTATAGTTCCGCCACAGCTAACCCGTGTCGCAATCAATTAATTACATAAAAGGGAACGGATGGAGTACTAACCAAGTACATAATTTTCCAGCTCAATCAATAGTAAGGAAACCAAAGTACCAAACGAAACCCATTAAGAATCATAACCATTTCATACTATAACTAACCCGTAAAACAATCAATTGCTTAAAAAAAAAAAAAAACTATCGTAAACAAAACTATGAAAAGAACATCCATTACCTTAACCTGCTCGTCAGCGGAGACAGAGAACAGCCTGGGAGCACTAGTTTGGCGAATTCAAAGTGAACATATTCCAAATGCTTAAGTAGCATTATATTTACTCTTATAACATCACATTGTATATAAGAAACATGTTTTTGTTTGCAAAATATTAGACCTTAGTCTATTTTGGTGAATTTGAAGCAATAACAATATTTTTTCCAACTATCGCAAATAAATCTATGAAAACCAACCAACTAAACAGAAACCGAAAACATTACCTTAACCTGCTCATCAGCAGAGACAGAGAACAATCTTGGAGCACGCTCAACCGCAACCGTTTCCCACGGTCTTTCCAGCTCCGCAACAGCCGCCTTAATCTCCGCTCTCTTACGCATCTCGTAAACCTCCCTCTCTCTAGAAAGCCGAGCCTTGAGCAGCTGCTTGGCTTTTTTAGCTTGCATTCGCTTCCACTGCCACTTCGATACACCTCCCGGGAACGTCCTTGGCCCTCCGCCGTTGGTTATCACCAGGCGGCGAGGTGCGGCGGCGGTGCGGCGGAGGGGGAGGAGGGAGAGGGAGGAGAGAGAGTGGGATGGTGGGAGAGAGATTTGGAGAAGAGACATTTTTATTTTTATTTTTTAAGTGGGAAGAAGAAACTAAGCTCTAGCTTTGAATGGATGAGCAAAATATTTTCAATTTTTTTTTTATATGGATGAGTAAAATAAAGTTGATTTGTGTGATTAAGGATGTTTTCACTTTTCATGTTGGGTCTCTACTTTCTTAGTTATTGTCTTATTTTTACTTTCATTTTTAATTTGAGTAGTTGTAGCCCACTAACATTACGAAAATTGGGCCGGAGGGAGAGGATTGGTGTGTTGGAAGAAATTAAAGAATCGACATCCTAAGTAGGATAGAAAGTAAATAATTGATTGAATGGATGTATGGATGAGCAAGAGACGAGATGAATAATACCGGGTACGTTACTAGTTTTTTTTTTTACTATATACAAACATCAGACCGAACTAACTGGTTTGACATGGAAAATTACATAGAATCGTCATTCAAAACTTTTAGTTTCGACTTGTTCGGTTGGAAATGCGGTTGGTCTGTACTTTGTACAAATCCATGAAATAATTCAACACCTCGTTATTTTGAGTCTGATTTATGTGTAGAAAAAGAGTTAATTTATGTTTACTGTAACAAACTGTCATTTGTTAACATTCAACAAGTTAGATATCAACCTACACCTTTTAACAACTTACACACCAAATAATCAGACATTAAACAATCAACACACAATCGTCAAATAGAATACATAAGTGGTAAAACTAGATTAATAAGAAATCTATATTCTAGAGATAAAAAGTGATATATCCATATATAAAAGTGGTAATTAAATTTTCTTTTGGAATATTGATAAAATTTTGAATCCAAAAGTGATACGTCCCTAGTAGAAAACTGTGTAATGTGATGGTATACAGTATACCATCATATTAGACAATTTGTTGATTATTTGATATGATAATCATTAAACCCTTACAAAAGGTTCTACAAATAGTCATCTACAAGGGAGCGGATCCGGTATTTTAAATTCGGAAGCACAATTTTATAATAATAATGATGATTACTGTCGAAAAATTTATAAGCTAATGTAAAAATAGAATCATGTGTTCTAATTTTTGAATAAGTGAGATCGGATAGACTCTTTAAAATCAATATATATATATATATATATATATATGCATATAATATTTGTATATAAATTAGAAGAATCGATTTGGTTTGATTTAAATTGAAAACAAAACTAATGTATTTCGTTTACATAGCTAGTTTCCCAAAAAAAACAAATCAATTAATAATTAATTCGACGTTTGTTGTTCGGTTTGTCCAGTTTGATCGATTTGCTTACAAACAAAATAGACAGAACGAACATTGAATGTTATAAGAGTACAATAAAAGCTGTCACGATATAATAAAAAGTAACAAAACAAAACAAACTATAAAATATTATCAAACTATAGAATAAACAGATTAATTTGTTTAGAAAAAACCTTCAATGCGTTCAAACCATCTTATCAAATGAATAAACATTAATTATAAGCAGTTCAGTTCTGATTCAATTACATTTAAGTTATATCTCAGTTATAATTATGTTATGCGATAAATCATCACATTCACTTTCAATAAATAAATTAATTTGTTCTTAAAAAATCTTCAATATCTTTGAGACTAGATTATTTGCTTGTTTTTTGTTTTGATTAGAATACGAGTATTGTTGTAATGTTATAGAAAATAAAACCATCTTAACAAATGAATAAAATTTAATTATAAATATAGTATATGTACCAAAAAATATATATATTATGAAATAATATAAATTTGAAATATATTTTCGTAATTATATTCGTAATTATATTTGAGTTTTTTTCTAAAATAGTCTAATTGCTGCTGAAAAATCCCAGAATGGTCTAGCTTTTTTTAAAATTCTCAATATGGTCTATCTTTTTATCTTCGTTAATTGAATTGACGAAGTTTTAAAAAATTAAATACTACTTCGTTAATTCAATTGACGAAGTTGGTAAAAAATATTTAAATACTACTTCGTTAATTCAATTGATGAAGTGGGTAAAAAATATTTAAATACTACTTCGTTAATTCAATTGACGAAGTCGGTAAAAAAATATTTAAATACTACTTCGTTAATTCAATTAACGAAGTTCTGTGAAATTATATTTAAAAAAACTCAGAGCTCATCTTATTTAAAAAAAACCAGAGCTCTTATTCTCCCATCATATTTTAGGGTAAATCCCAGAGCTCTTCCAAAACTGGTAAAAGCTCAATCTTTTGTAAAGACTCAATCTTTCTATAAGACTCAATATTTTGTAACAACTCGGTTTTTTCCACTATTTCTGCTTTTCCACTGTTTTTCAACATAGTTTCCACTCTCTGAGTCTTTTTCAGAGGTGGGTTTGGAAAAGGTATCGGAATTGGCGCTTCTAGTGCTTCGACTGGTAAAAAAATTGGTTTTTATTTCGTTTTGGGCTTCGTTTTCGACAATTTATTGGGTTTTTCATGAATCGGGCTAACATTCCAAGAACTACCCTGCAACTCATCGATTTCCAAATTATTTTCAATCTTATTTAAAAAAAACTCAGAGCTCATCTTATTTAGGTAAACTGATATTAGAGAGATATGGTATGTTGTGTTGTAAGTAAGTTTTTCTATGTTCTTTTAGTGTTGACAATGTTGTTATCGAAATGAAAAATCCTACAATTATGTGTTATTGGGGAGGTGCGATGATGGAAACTATTAGCGAGGGGTTAACTTATGATATTTCTTATAAATTTTTTTTTAAGGTATATAGAAACACGGCATACGACAAATTTTTGGAAAAATTGTTTAAGGAACTTGATGTCTCATCGACTTCAAATCGTTTGAGTTTAACATGTCGTTATCCATATCTGACTACACTTAATGAGTTTAAATATATGCGATTGGCTGTTGATGATAATGATTCGTTGGAAACCATGCTCGAGTTAATAGAAGAAAATGGAAGGGCGTTTATAGAGTTATATGTTGAAATTGAGCAAGTTTACTATTCTGATCAAGATTACGGGTCATATTATAATATTCTTTCCACTAATGTTGAGGTTCCTGAAATAAATTATTACCCTACCGACTCGTACAGAAATATAGAAAGAGGTATGTCGGATTGAGATCATCTATTCCAAATTCTTTATCCATTTTTTTAAAATTATGTTTTTTTCCTAATACTACTGTCTTTCACCAGTAATTCAAAATATTTTTTCTTACTTTTGCTAGTTATTTTAAGCTATACCTAGCTGGTTTTCTATGTATTTTGGCTCGAATAAGCTAGTTAGTTTAGCTATACCTAGCTGTTTTTTTTAAGTTGGAAGCAACTTACATATTCTATAAATCATATTCGAGGTAACTGAATGTTTTAATCTTAATATTTAATACCGAATTGCAAATGAAGATTTTGAGGAATTTAAAAGCAATTGTATGAAGACTACTAGTGTTATTTTTTCATATTAGACACAAAAACTAAATAATAGTGCTTGGTTTACAGAAGAGCAGGGGATGAGTCTTAATAGAACAGTAGAGAATCCGAATCCGTCAAGGATAATACCCATGCTTGATATGAATTACTCTTTATATAGACAAAATGAAATCGGTACATCAAGTAAAACACTCATTCGACAAGAGCCAATGCGAGAGGTATATTCTAAGAACAACGAACCAGATTTAACACATTTGGATGCAGTGTGTCGATTGCCAGATAATATTGGTTGGTCGAACAATATAATTGAGATAGAACTTGGGGATGAATCAGATGATGAAGATCCAGACGTCAATATTAGCGAAAACGAGTCTGACGACGAAGAAAATGTACAAGAAGTTGACTATGAAGAATTCTCATCTGAAATGGGCTCGTATATGGATGAGGATGAAAACGACCAATCAAGTGGTTCACAATGGCCTAATAATACTATTCCCGATGAAATTCTTATGCATCGACCAATGTCAAGTTTGTTTAATGAACCGTTCGACACTCAAGATATTGTCATCCAAGAATCAACATGATAATAACCCTCGTACGACACCGCAGAAACTCATCATCAACATCATCAGGCAACTTACCCAAAAGACCACTAAGCCAACTAATACTTATTCGGTTGCCTGATTTATCTAATACGTCTCTATCTGGTCGCTCTCCAAGTAAACGATGGACCATATCTCGCCATTGGTCCACTGTACGTTTAACAATATGACAAATAACAGGCTTACCATCAACTTTCAGCCCTGCAAGCACCTCTATATCTTGGAGTGTCACAGTACACTCACCTGGTGGTAAATGAAATGTGTGTGTTTCCTGTCGCTAACGTTATACTAATGCGGTTAAAAGTGGTCAATCACACCTTACATATCCGACATGGTATAATCCATAAAACCCAGCCAAATGCAAATATCGTTGCACTCGCACATCTTCTTCTCTCTTATATAGATTGACAAAAATATCGTTTCTACGACAATGCAATTTTACCTCCACCTTTTAAATAATTTAATAAACTTAATACAATATTTTTAGTAAAAAAATATTGGAAAAAAACAACCAAAAGAATCTTACCCCTGTGTCTCAAATGTCTTGTGATCGATGGTTTTCCTGTAAATACAAGAAATTTTTCTCAACTGGTCCCGAGTTGGAGTTCAAAGATCCGGCACGCGTGTCCATTAATAGCTATTTTTACATTTTAAAATAAAATAAAATAGAATTAACGAAAAAACTCATCCACTAAGAATTTGGGTATCAAACTATCAATTTTACTCAAATAATACTCCAACAACGCAAAAAAAAAAAACCCTAAATAAGACGAGCTCTGGGTTTTTTTAAATAAGGTTGAAAATAATTTGGAAATCGATGAGTTGCAGGGTAGTTCTTGGATAAATTGTCGAAAACGAAGCCCAAAACGAAACAAAAACCAAATTTTTTACCAGTCGAAGCACTAGAAGCGCCAATTTCGATACCTTTTCCAAACCCACCTCTGAAAAAGACTCAGAGAGTGGAAACTGTGTTGAAAAACAGTGGAAAAGCATAAAAAGTGGAAAAAACCGAGTTTTTACAAAATATTGAGTCTTATAGAAAGATTGAGTCTTTACAAAAGATTGAGCTTTTACCTGTTTTGGAAGAGCTCTGTGATTTGTCCTAAAATATGGTGGGAGAATAAGATGAGCTCTGAGTTTTTTTAAATATAATTTCACATAACTTCGTTAATTGAATTAACGAAGTAGTATTTAAATATTTTTTACCGACTTTGTCAATTGAATTAACGAAGTATTATTTAAATATTTTTTACCAACTTCGTCAATTGAATTAACGAAGTAGTATTTAAATATTTTTTATCAAATTCGTCAATTTAATTAACGAAGTAGTATTTAAATATTTTTTTATCAATTTCGTCAATTGAATTAACGAAGATAAAAAGATATACCATATTGGCAATTTTAAAAAAAAACTAGACCATGGGATTTTTCAAGTAGACTATTTTAGAAAAAAAAAACTCATTATATTTGGCTAAAATTTTTGGAAGTCATGGAAAACCGTGCCCCAATCCGAGCCCCTGGTCATCTAATATATGATTTTGTGAGGTTTGCTAATATTATTTCTCTATCTAACGCTGCGTCTATAACTCTCAACTCTCAAGAGTGTGGCTTTATAACATGCAACGAAAGGTACAATACACATGATAATTTACTTTTTGTTTCCAGATTCTCAATTTTTTTGAAGTTTAAAGTGTAGTAAAATACTCAAAACCACGTCGAATTAATTTAGTTTCTCCATATGTTCTTTTCACTTGGGTTTTGCTGCGATTTCTTTTACTATTGAGTTGGCTATTTCTTTAATTGTCAATCAATATTGTGTGAATCAGGAAAGTTAATGTTTAATACATATTTTGGGACTTAAGGTCCGTTTGGCAACATATTTTTTTACTGGATTTTTGGATTTTAGATTTTAAAAATCTGTGGGTGTTTGGCATGTCAGATTATTCACCTTCTGAAAATCTGATTTTTAGGCAGAAAATGCTAAAAAATACAGATTTTTAAAATCTAGCTTTTCAGTGGATTCTCAAAACATATTTTTAAAATATTATTTTGGACCAAAAAATTTGTTACCAAACATAGACTTAATTAGCAAAGCCCTAATTTGTGTTTTTTATTTAAGAATTGTTACATGTCAAGTAGCATCATTGAGCATTTATACCTAATATTTAAAAAAAAATAAAAAAATCATGGGTTTTTGATAATTAATTCTCAAACTTTGTACTAAGTGGTCAATTTTTCCTTGTGAATTAGGGCTTTTTAGCTCAACTGCCTATATGTATGATTCCAGGCTTTCCCTTACTTTCTTATATTTCCAGTTCTATATTGTTGGATACTACTTGGGATTTGATTTGAGGTTGTTACTTAAGTATGCTTTTATGTTTTGATTTGTGATTTTGGTTAGGTACTAGGTAATTGGCTTTTTTGCGGAAAATCCAAGGGCTTGCTTGATAGCTTATATGTTTTGATCTCAGCCGTTTTCCTACTTATACTCTTTGTTATATGTTTTGATTGGATCTTTATTAGTTTCCCTTAGGCCTTGAGTCAAAAAAAGATCCTTTATATTTATAGATATACCAGTAAATACACTGCCCAGTTGTGGGTGTTTTTTTGTTTTAAAAATGAAATATTTAGTTTCTGGGCAGTTTTTTTAAAAAAAAATTAAAAGTATTTTTGAAATTTCATAAAAGAAGGATAATTATTAAAAAGTTTTGGGTTTTTTAAAAAAAAAGGGGTGACTTTGGCAGCCTAAAAAATAACTGTATTTTTCTGGTTTCACTTATTATAATAGAATAGATATATCCTTCGCAGGTGGTTAAACCCAAAGGTTTTTCAATGGCGATCATGAGAAGCACGAGAATAAGAAGGAACAAAACATCTGATTCCATGGTAGATCCCACTTCCGAACTCCTTTTCGACTTGGTTTTTGAAATCTTAATAAGATTGCCTGTGAAGACCCTTCTCCAATTCAAATCAGTATGCAAATCATGGCGCCAGCTAATCGAAGACCCTAATTTCATGAAGAAGCAACACGATACAATGTTAAAGAGAATAAGTCTTAATTCCACCCCCAGCTCTTTATTTGTTATTACTCGTGATGATAAAACAAGAATTAGTAGCAGTATGTGGTTGCGGTCTAGAGACAAAGCTCATAACCCCAACTCTAACCAAAACCCTAATGTCGTATTTGGTAACTATCCTTTCATTATTGGAATTTCTAACGGCTTGGTTTGGGCAGCATCTGCTAGGTCGGATTCTATTATTTGCAACCCAACCACTGGCCAAACTCGTAAAATCCCGCAATCTAGTTTGGGTGAAATATATACAACTATTGCATTTTACGGGATTAGTTTCGCAGATAATGAGTATAAGTTGTTCTCAGTCGTTCATTCAAAATATCCGAGTGAGTTAATTGTCCGTGCAGAGATGTATTCGATAAGAACCAATCTATGGAGATTGACAGATGTAAAGATTGGGGAGTTTGATGCTCGTCTTTATGGGTGTTGTGACAAGATAGCTGTGGTTATGAATGATGTTTTCTATTGGGGAGCCTATGGCAATGGCCAACAATACATGGTGACATATTTTGACATGAAATCTTCCATATGTGGAGTGATGAAGGGCCCTTTGTTTACTAGGACTAGTTCGTGGCAAATCATAGATTTTAAAGGAGAACTTGGTTTAATAAATTGCTTATATGCTGCAAGATTCAATATATGGTTGTTAAATGAAAAGGAAAGGTCTTGGACTATGAAACTTAGGGTTGAAGGTCTTCGGTTTTCTGGCCCTCTTGAAAATGGTTACAGCCTAAGATGTTTGGGACGTGACAGCAATGGTGATTTTTTAATGAAAAAGTATATATCATACTCGAACCAAAGCATGAAAAAGTATGAATTCTTCATGTATGATTCAGAGAGCCAGGCCATCATGTATCTTCCAGCAGGGAATCTGATTTGGCGTGATGTTTTTTTGTACACGGAATCATTGCTTCCGGTTTGACAAAAAAAAGTAGGAAGTAAATAAATAATTTTGCTGATGAGACTTCTTTTAGTATGATGTCTACTATTGAGATTTGAATTTAATATTATTAAAGCTAATTGACTAAGAAATTTTGTTTAATTTTAGCATCTGCTAAAATTATTTTGCAAAATTTAAATCTGGTATTTGTAACTGTTTGGTTTAATATTGTTAATGCTATTCATTTGAAAAATTGGATGTAAGTTTTTTGTGTAGAGAATGTGTTTGTGGCGTCTTATGCAATGAGAGACGTGATCAGTTAATAGATACATAATTTACATTGTTTAGTTTTTTAGTTCTAACTAAGATAACCCAGAAACTATCAGGCATGATACTAGATTTTAGAGTTTGAGAGATTCACAACATTCAGACCTTAAAAGAGAAACTCGGAACCAAATAGTTTTTCATTCTTCAAATACGAAGGCCGAAGAATTACTGCAAACCAGATAGTTTTGAATTCTAGTATTTCATCATCAATTACAAATTCTATTAGTGTCCTTTGGCAATATTTGAACCGAGAAGGTGGAAAGCGCTGCAGGGAACTAGGTTTTTTTTTTTTTAATCAAAGCAGGGAACTAGTTAAATAACGTCTAATCTTGCTTCTTTGAGTTATGTACTGTACTTAAGTTTATTGGCCAATGTGCATATGTTGCTTGTTTAAATTATAGCTAGTTTGTTAAATTGCCTGTTGTGATGGTCATACTTAGGGGCAATGGATGATGTTGTAATCATGTGTTTGATCTGGAGTAAGATGGAGATGGGTAAACAGTTACCGAAGAAGAAAGAAACGTAGATTTTTTTGAAATTACTGGACAACAGTTTGTCCAAAATGAGATCATCCCATAAGTGAGTTCAGTTGCCATTCTCTTAGTTGGCACTAATCTGAAAGTACTTGTGGTATGAAACCGTATCCTTCATGAGTACTCGAGGCATTAATCAAAACCGTGCTTAGTACCCTTTATTTTGCATAATATAGTCCACTATTTTCATGGGCAATGACTTGGTTCAATGTTTTGTTTGCTGCAACTAAGTTTTTTTTCCAGATAACAATACTTCAATCATCTCTTAGTTCGATAGGGCAACCTTAAACCTGCATTATACAGGCTGTATCTATAGGCACATCAATGTCAAATCCCTCTGCAGCTAAATGTTTTTATGGTGTAAAATTTGGCCAGTTTAATAAGTTACAATAGTTTTCTCAATGTAGTGAATAAGGTTTACAAACTTATAATCTCTAGATCACCCTTTGCGTGGAAGGAATAAGTGAAAACAAAATGGAGATTGAATGGCTCATTATGAGATCATTGTAAGTGCTGTTTGCCTCTTATGTAGCCAACTTCAAGGTGAAAGCTAGTCTAATTGAATAAAAGGTATACATAGACAATATTGTGGATAATTTCAATTTTCAGGTGCTTGGAAATGAAATTACGTTTCATGTTAATTTGTGTCATAGGACGAATTGAGAAGGTTCTCATTATGGGATTTCCATGGTTGTGAACTCGGGATATGTGCATGTTTAATGAGAATAATATTAGCAATTGTTATTTATCTTTATTGTTTAAATAATTAAATAAGTGTCTATTATTCTATTTAGTAGATGGTCTAGTGTATAGAGTACAACTTACACACGGAATATTAGACTGTCGGTTCTAATATAATATAAGTTATATGTTTACAATTTTAAATGGAAATGGGCACACCATCAGTAGAGTTGCAGTACGTGATTTTAGTAGGTCTGTCTTGACTACAGAGAACGGATAAATTGCAATTCCATTTATTAGTGCACTTTGTGTGTATTAAACAGGACTGTTACGAAATAATCATTTGGTGACTGACTAGACAAAATGATTTATAACTCGTGGTCATGGTTATTGTTTATACTTTTAATTCATATATTTCTATTTATACATGCATGTATGTGTTTGTCATTTTGATTCATATATGGTGAGATTCGTCACGAGTCAATAAACTTAATGAGTTGGATGACAGTATTATTCGTATAAGTGTTTATTAGTAATAAAAGAAATCCACGTCCCGTAAGGGATTGATGATACTCTCTTGAGGAAGTTTATAAGTTTTGTTCGTGTAAACCCTGCAGGTGGATTTATAATCCGACACGACAAATAATTAAGCGGACAGGCTTAGGGATAATACGTTTATTAAATAAGAAATCAGTCAGTGATTTAATTTAATAAATGAACATCTGATTAATCTTTACGTGAGAGAGACAATGAACATGTTTGATAATTTGAACGAATTAGATATTCAGATTATGGTAGAGAGATCGGTTGTGATATTTAGTGGAATAAATCGCGATTTAAATTGATTGTATATATATCGGGTTTTAAAGAGATATGATAGCACGAATTTTTTTAAGTAGGTCTATTATAATCAGGCTAAAAGACACTAACTTAGCCTACATATAACACGCACTTTTTTTGGCATAAGTATAAGTTTTTAATAACTATAATTTCGAGATTACCTAGAGAGAGAAAGAACTCATCCTCTTTTAATGAGCAACGTGCTAGTTCAGGAATAAGGTACAAGAGTTTAAGTGAATTTGTTCCATCACACCCGTCATCTGTTTCCTTCTGTTATTCGGTATGATCTAAACATATACGATAAAACATGATTTATTTTGATAATATACGTACATACTAAACCTAAGAATCGGAACACGTTTTTTCCGCTGTTCAAACTGATTTTCTATGATTTTCTATCAGGTGAAACAAGACCTAAGTTTTGGATGTGTATTTTTAGTAAATCCTTATTATCGACAATAGACTATTATCGACAAATAGAAGTTTGATTCTCACTCTTGACTTCTCAAAGGACTATTTGAGCTATTACAGAAATGGTTCCTGTATTTTGAAAAGTTACAAAAAAAATCTATAAAAATAAAAATACTATCTCACTGTTTTTAGTTACAAAGACCGGTCCTGTAATTTCGGAAATTAGAAATTAGTCCATGCATTAATTTTAAAATTAAAAGAAAACATGAATATATGTTTTTATTTAAACACACGCAATTTTCAGTTCATTAATATTTGAAAATAAAATTTGTTTTTATTTTCATATTATTTTATATATATTTCACATAAATTGAACCAACAATTTGAAACTCACTGATAAATTTGACAACTAGCTTCTCACTTTCACCAACCAATTATCGCTCCCTTATCAAAACTAACAGCTTTAACGCATAACATTAATCATGCTCTAAAGTTCATTAACTATCCTCAACTAATCATTATTCATTTAGCAACTACCAATATACTGGTGAGGTGTTTATGTGTTACAAAAAGAGTTAATTCATGTTTACTATAAAAAACTATTATTCGTTAACATTTAATAAGCTAGATATCAACTTACAATTAATTTTTAACAACTTACACACCAAATAATCAGAAATTAAACGATCAACATAAAATTGTCAAATAGAGTACATATAAGTGATCAAAATTAGTTTAATAAGCACTAGCCATCACTACAACACAACAGGAATACAGCGACGGATTTTTCCGTCGCTAAAACGTGAAATCCGTCGCAGATTGGCTCTTTGCGACGAAAATTTCCGTCTCTGATTTCCGTAGTTAAAGTGCTTGTGGCTAAATGTTTGCTACGGAAATCTTATTCCGTAGCTATTTAGTGACATTATAGCGACGGATTTTCCGTCTCTAAGTTTTGTATTTAATGACATTATAGCGACGGATTTTCCGTCTCTAAGTTTTGTATTTAGTGACATTATAGCGACGAATTTTCCGTCTCTAAGTTTTGATGTTACTACAAAATTCCGTAACAAAAGTCTCACAAAACCAATTATATAGAATAAATTACAAAATAAATATAGTATAACAAGGAATAGTTACCCACGAATATACATGGCTATTCCGTCGCAATTTTTTTTATTATAATATATTTTTTTTTTGATATTTAATTTAATATATATTATAAATTTATCAATGTGACAAACCCGTGCCAATTCCGTCACACTAGTGTGATTATTTAAATAAAAAAATATTTTAATACAATTAACAGAATTAATTTTATTAATTAAATAATAAATAAATAAATTTATTAAGTAAACATTAATATATATAAATAAAACTAATCCACAAGCCAAATAACATGCTATAATGATAAACAAAATTTAACTGAATTCATATTACCTAACAGTACCGATACTAGCAAATATTACATGCCCAAAATATTAAAATGTCATAAAAGGTTCACATATTTCCATGACCCACTAAACATCAACGGTTCCTATGCAAGTAAGATTACATGCCCAAAATACTAAAGTCATAACCTACTCAGATGTTTCATATACTACCATGACCAATTAAATATCAAAGCTACCGATACTTAAAGATGTATGCACAAAACATTAGTCATAACCTACTAGGATAAGTTCACATACTAAGCATCGTCATAAACACCAACATTACGCTCGCCACCGCTTTCAACATTTTCCCTCGCACCATTCTCACCTCCGCGGTTACCGAAATCGGATTGATCTGTTGGCGCATCTCGCGACGGTTGTGTGTTTTGATTGATACGTTGCAACAATGATTGGACCACAACCGGCATTTTCTCAGAAAAAGCCTGATTAACTAGGCGTGTCACTAGCTCCATCATTTGGTCTGGCGTCATCGTAGTCGGAACTGATGCAGCAGATGAGCAAATGGCCTCATCATTCAAAGCAGACACTACATTACCTATCCCATATACTCGACCCTTAGATACACCTCCAAGCTCAGCCATAACTTCAAGAAAAACCCAGTTCTCGTCGATGACTACTGTCTCGCCTCTAGCCCCCATATCTGTCGCAAGTTCACCCATTCTAGCCTCAATGTTTTCCTGTATTGAAGATGTAAACCATATGCATAACAAAGAAACATCGAGCGAGTATAACAAAAAAAAAAGAACTAAATCGGAAAAGTTGAAAGATAAAAAATACACAATAAATATAGCTACTAAGGTTCAAGTTTTTACTGTATTGAAGATGTAAACCATATGCATAACAAAGAAACATCCTAGCCTCAATATGTATATTTTCACCATTTTCAATAGCTACTGAGGTTCAAGTTTCCAACATTCACTTTGATTTATATTAAAACGTTTTAAGTTGTAAGTGACTTGTAACAATAAAAATACGAACCAACAAATACGTATTGAAAGCAGCGTTGATTGGATTGACAACAATTACAAACCAAGTATAGAAGTCCAGAATATTTATTAATACTGCGGGAACATCCGATTAGTTTTTACTGTTTTGAAATATTGTGACATAAACATAAGAACACGTATAAGAAAAAAAACCATTAAGATTAAGCAGGAACAAACCCTGCCGTAGCCGGATTATTCATAAGAAAAAAAATATTGTGACATTATGTTTGTTGTCGCAGCCGGATTATTCATACCATGGCTACTGTTAAAAGGCTGAAAAACTGGAAAAGGAGAGAATCCCAATAATCCAAACCAACCTGTCAAATGGTTTGGAGCAAGTTGATGAGTATGCATGGTTTTTTTCTTTTCTAAAAATCAGTTTTAAATAGTCTTGAACGAAACAGTTAAAAAAAGCCGCAAGGGTGTCTATAAATAAAAGTCAAGTAACAATACATACAAAAACATACCTAAAAGAGTAAATATCACTAAAACCACAAGAGTTACAGCCATCTACAACTATACTACAATAGACAAAAGTAAAACGACATAACTTATAAAATTTGTGCCAAATAACAAGGTAAAAAATTATATTTCAAACTTGATAATTAAGTTGTATAGCTTAATTAAAACATGTAGGAGTGGCTAAGAATATTTCCAGAATGCATGCATGGTTCTCAACTTCTGGCTTTAAACATATTTAAAAATTTAAGAAAACTAACATTGATTCGGGCAGACTTTGGGTCACAGAACACTTTGTTACCATCTTTGTCCTTTCTCTGGTGCATATCTCTAAAATGTTGCCAAAGACTTGGCATCTTTCCTGTAGCTTTAAAAGCATCCCTCAAATGCTCCAAATGAGATTTCGACCCGCCAACATGTATAGATGGCGTGGTGCCTTCTTTACCACGCCTGTTAGCTGCTTTTATCAAACTCATTTCCTTCACTGTTTCCTTTTCCCAATGAGCTTTCCATATATTCCAGACAACGGGGTCGCAAAATTTTGGACACTCTGTATGCAATCGGAGCTTACTAAACCAGTCCGAATAACGAGTAGACGCCATATGCTCCCAGCAAGCACGAACGATGGCAGTGGGTTGATCCCGACAAACATGCTTCTACAAATAAATGCAATAACATGATAAATTAAAGGCATTGTCCCAAAACAGTCAAACTAATAATACCAGTTTCACAACTAAATGTAGTTCTACAAATAAATGCAATAACAGTTTCACAACTAATAATACCACCTCTGTGGCATTCCATATAACACCCATTTTGGACCATTTGGTGTCCAAACCTTCATTAAAGGGGATACTCTATGCTACTATGCCTTCTCATGATTGCAAGATGTATGTCTTAACTCCACAGTAAAAATGTTTAATTTCAATGATATTATGACTGTATTTAAGATTAAAAAAAACATATTTATAAATGTAGGGTTTCAATTGAATGATCCCTAGATTCTAATACCAAACACGAGCCCAACGCAATTAAACAAGGCGTAGCAATTCAACTTAACCAATGCTCAAAGTTAACAACCAAACAATCCAACAAAGGTAATAATAATTCATCATATATTCAGAAATGGATAGCAACGTAAACATTAATCTTATATGTAATACCTCAAACTCCCTCCAGTACCAATCCACCTTTTTTTGATTGAGACACTTCCAATCAGTGCCTTTTTTACGCTGTTTTTTCTTAAAGCTTTTTGTGATTATAGTTGAAACCGACGGTATGAACCTATTAAATAAAATAATAAAATATAATAGAAGGCTCACAGTATTTCAAACAATTAAACAGCTAGATAGAAAAAAAAAGTACAGTTACTTACACTGGTGGTTTCTTCAGACTAGACTGCACCACCTCAACTTTGGTTCTTACTTCTTGGAGCAAACCAACATTGATAATAACATTTTCAGAACTAGGAGGACTAGGCGCTTCAGTGACAGGTGGCACAATTGTCAGGCACAATTGGACTTTACAAACGGCCCACCAATTGTCAGGGTCTTTTCCGTTATAAGTTGGATAAGGTAGATAACATACTTGGTTAGCTTGTGATGCCAAAATAAAAGGATCGTATTTCGGATACTTTCCCTTTGAGTTGATACTAACCAGATCAATTTTTTTTATCTATTTGCATATAATGAGTTGGAGCCATATTAAACCATTCGCAGTTAAACAAAACTACTTTTTTTATTGGCCACATAGGATACTCCAACTCAACAACCTCCGCTAGAATACCGTAGTCGTCGTCGAATGATGCTTGATCAGTGTAGTCTGATGTAGCCTTTATACAAACTCCACTATTAGCGGCCGACTTATTTGATCCATGTTTTTTCGTATGAAACACGTATCCATTAACAAAATAGATAGGGTATGTATTCACTTTCCTCAAAGGTCCTTGCGAGAGGGATAACAAAAAATCATTGTCGTCGATATTTTTTTCGGCCTGTTCAAGTAAATTCTTAATTATATAAGAAAAAAATGTATACTATAAAATATAAATTCTTGTAAACTAGTTTTTTACTTACATATCTTTCAAACCACGGGACAAAATTTTCTTCCATGCAATGTTCTAGCTCAGAAGCGTTCGTGGCCCATCCATCTGAATACATTTCATTTTCAAAAATGCTGAAAATAGAACAAATGAAATTAATACTAATACAAGTTAAAATTTCTGTACATAATATCAATATGATCATTGGAAAATAATATACTAACCTCATATATTGTTCAACCTCTTTGCAATTAGTGAGAATATACCTCCTTGCAACCTTGTATTATGTTTGATCAAGCCATCTAGTTACGCATTTGCCTGCCGCCCGACCTGGATATGTGAATATCGATAAATTTCCAAGAATGTGAGGTCTTTCACCCCGTCATCATTACGTTGAACCTTGCTTCTTCTTGTCTCTACATTAGGATCAAAATAGACGGAAGCAAAGTTGTTTGCCTCTTCAATTATGTAAGCGTTGATAATGGAGGCTTCCACATGCGCCTTATTTCTGACACTTCTTTTAAGCTTGCCAAGAAATCTTTCACAGGGATACATCCACCTATAGTGTACTGGACCCGCAATTCTTGCTTCGTAAGCAAGGTGAACTGGAAGATGCTCCATAGGGTCAAAAAAGCTAGGCGCAAAAATCATCTCCAACTGACATAATATAATTGGAATTTCTTTTTCAAGTTTCAACATGTCAGATACCGAAATTGTCGTACATGTGAGACGTTTAAAAAATATGCTAAATTGGACAAGCGCGCTATATACTTCTTTTTCAAGTGTTAGCCGAAATGCTATTGGTATCAATCGTTGCATGAATACATGACAGTCGTGGCTTTTCATTCCAAATAACTTGTTTTTTCTCATATCAACACATCTTCCCATATTAGAGACACACCCATCTGGAAATTTTATCGTCTTAATCCAATCACATATACTTTCCTTTGAGTTTTTTTCTAGAACATAATAGGCTCGATCATAAGTCCCGTCACTTTTTATTGTGAATCCTGGACGTTTGCAAATATTTGCCACATCCATTCGAGAAGCAAGATTATCCTTTGATTTTCCCGGAACATCAAAAACGGTATTAAATATATTCTCGAAACAATTTTTCTCAATATGCATAACGTCAAGATTGTGTCTAATGAGGTTATCTTTCCAATAGGGTAAATCCCAAAAAATACTCCGCTTCTTCCAGCCATAACCTCCATCAGATTTGGTTATCTTTTCATTATGTTTCATAGCACCTTTCCTGGTCACTTTCTCTAATCCAAGAGTGGTAATCCAGTCTATTATATCCTTACCTTTTTTCACAATAGGTGATTTCCCCTTCTCTCTCCTCCCTTTTATGAATTTTTCCTTATTCTTACGATAACGGTGGTTGTCTGGTAAAAATTTCCGGTGGTTATCAAACCAAGTGATTTTACGTCCATGAGGCAAATAAAATGCATCACTATCTTCCATACAATGTGGACAAGCCAACCTCCCAGAAGTCGTCCATCCAGACAACATAGAATATGCAGGAAAATCACTAATAGTCCACATAAGTGCTGCTCGTACATAAAAATTTGTACCCAATGAACAATCATATGTCTCGGCTCCCTGAGTCCACCCAAACTTCAATTATGCAATCAAAGGTTGCATAAACACGTCTATCATCTGTCCCGGATCTTTCGGCCCTGGAATAAGAACAGTTAGAAACATAAATTATTCTTTCATAACCATGCCTGGCGGCAAGTTGTATGGAGTAAGTATAATTGGCCAACATGAGTATTGCTCCCCAAACATTCCAAATGGTGTAAATCCGTCAGCCATAAGTCCCAATCTCACATTACGGGTCTCCGCTGCAAAGTCTGGATGTTTTTCATCAAAATGTCGCCAAGCCTCTGAATCTGATGGATGAACCATAAAGTCTGGATCCGAATGGTGCTCAGCCTGCCATCTCATATGGCTAGCTGTGGCTTTAGATGCATATAATCGCTGCAATCTTGGTAACAATGGCAAGTAATACATAACTGATTGCGCTTTTCCATCATCTTTATATCTTGACTCCCCACATCTATTGCACCGCTTTTTGTTACTATTTACACCCCAATAAATCATACACACATTTATGCACGCATCGATTTTTTCCACTGGAAGTCCTAGACCATGTATAACCTTTTTTGTTTGATAAAAATTACTAGGAAATGTATTTCCCTCTGGTAAGTACTTCTTGAATATCCCAGCAACCCTGTCATATGACGTAGTTGACATATTAGTATCAGACTTTGCATTCATCATCTCAGACATGGCATCAAACATAGAGTATGTCGAACCTTCGTACAAAGGTTGCTCAGTTGCCCTCATCATATCATAAAATCCCTGAGCCTGCGGGTTAGGGGACTCAGGGGAATAATTTGGGTAAACAAACTCAGGGCCGGCAGCTGCCATTATCATCGTACGTGCTGAATTGCCTAATTCTTGAGCATACCCCACATGTCCAATCGAATACATATCGCTTGAAAAATGTTCACTCGTACCCATTTCGTAATCGGATTCAAACATACGCCCTGATGTTTCCCCGTAATTAGGCAAATAATTTGATGATCCACCATAAAATTGATGATCGCTATCAAGTGGCAGCCATGATTCCCCATGGTTGGTCCATTGGTAGTAATTAGCAACAAACCCTTTGGAATACAAGTGGAGTCGAACTTCGTCAATGTGAAAAAATTGAGTGTTTTTACACATTCTAGCAGAACATGGGCACCTAATCATATTTCCATTCAGACATTTACCATTTTTAACTGCAAAATTTATGAAATCATCTACACCTAAGCGAAAATGTTCCGAAAGGCCGCCATCAGGACCTATCCGTGCATACATCCATTGCCGAAGAATATTACTCATTTTATCCCTGAACAAATATGTATAATCTTCTTAATATACTAAGTAAAGTAAGACTAATTTAATCAAATATAGTATATTAATTAGTAAGATGATAATCATTGTATAATCATTTCACATTTTAACTTGCATTGTATATTGTATGCTTGCGTTTATTTTAAATGCTACATGATTAAATGCTACATGAATATTTGAAAATATATGAAAATGTATAATGATTAGCATTTAACAACATTAAATTTGTTGTATTAACTATCATAATAAATGGTATAAACCGGTAATAATTTTTTTTTGGAAATAAACTTATCTAACGAATTTGTATTTGTAAAGTTTGAACAAAATTTGTCAACTATTTAAGCAATATATAATTGTGTAAGTAGACAATCACATTAAAAATATGATATCAAATGAATCCATAATAATAAATTACATCAACCTTTCAAAATTTGTTAAATACTGTATTTACAATTGTTTTTCAATAGAAAAATAAAAGACCAACACATATTGTATCAATTAAGTTCTGTACATCTAAAAACATTTATTGGTACTTCAAATTTAATTGATCAAATATTTTAATATTCATACCATCTTTTTAAAAAGGTTTCTAAAAATAAAATGCTAATTGAGTCGGTGATTAATACACGAGGTGCTCTTAAAGCACTGCAAAATTTCTTTTAAAACGCACAGACCGTAGATTAAATCTACGGTCTGTGTAATTTTTTTCAAAATTACACAGTCAGTCCCTGCGCGAAAATTACACAGACAGTCCCTGGAAAAAACAGAAACTTTCGTTTTTTTTAAAAAAAATAAAATTTTATTCTACACTCTCTCTCTTTCTCTCAAAAACCCCCAATTTTCAACCCAAAAAATCACCCAAATCAATCAACCACATTAACTATCAAATTTATTAACAAAAAACCCCAAATCATCAATCAAACTTATCCATAATTGAAGGTATATCTTTTATTCTCTAATTTATTATGTATTTTGTGTAATTTAAATTTGTAAAATAGGAAAAAATATATAAAATATGCAAATCCATAATTCACTTAGCTATATATAATTGTTTGTTGTTTGTTTATATTAATTATAGAAATTTTAATAATTGTTGATATTTGTCCCATTTTTGCATGTTTTTTTATTTTGTTTGGTTAATTTGAATTGTTGATAATGTGTTTGGTTATGATTAAAAAATTGAGTTATTATTGTTTGGTTTATGATTAAATGTGTTTGGTTATGATTAAATGTGTTTGGTTATGATTAAAAAATTGAATTATTATTGTTTGGTTTATGATTAAATGTGTGTTTGGTTATGATTAAAAAATTGAATTATTATTGTTTGGTTTATGAAAAAATGTGTGTTTGGTTATGATTAAAAAATTGAATTATTATTGTTTGGTTTATGAAAAAATGTGTGTTTGGTTATGATTAGAAAATTGAATTATTATTGTTTGGTTTATGAAAAAATGTGTGTTTGGTTATGATTAAAAAATTGAATTATTATTGTTTGGTTTATGAAAAAATGTGTGTTTGGTTATGATTAAAAAATTGAATTATTATTGTTTGGTTTATGAAAAAATGTGTGTTTGGTTATGATTAAAAAATTGAATTATTATTGTTTGGTTTATGAAAAAATGTGTGTTTAGTTATCATTGTTTTGTTATCATTAATTGGTTATAATTGAGTTATCATTGTTTGGTTATCATTAATTGGTTATCATTGAGTTATCATTGTTTGGTTATCATTAATTGGTTATGTTATCATTGTTTGGTTATCATTAATTGGTTATCATTTGAGTTATCATTGTTTGGTTATCATTAATTGGTTATCATTGACTTATCATTGTTTGGTTATCATTAATTGGTTATCATTGAGTTATCATTGTTTGGTTATCATTAATTGGTTATGTTATCATTTTTTGGTTATCATTAATTGAGTTATATTTGGTTATCATAGTTAGGATGGCAGACCCAGGTCCACATATTAAAGGGAGGTTGGGTATTTTACGACAGACTGGTCACATTTCTAATCAGACTTGGGATGCTGGCAGAGAAGCGGGTAGAGGAGATGCCAATAAGATTAGGGTTTATAATTATAGTTGGCAGATACCGACGCCTGAAAGGGTAGTTCAAAATATCATTAGGGCTGGTTTTTACGGTATTTACAGTATAGGTAATTATACCGTAGACCGAGGGTTGATTACAGCCTTAGTTGATAGGTGGCGTGATGAGTCGCACACGTTCCATTTTGTCGGGGGAGAGTTGGGGATATCTTTACAGGATGTAGAGATTATGCTTGGTCTGAGGGTGGATGGTCTTGCTGTGACCCGGTCGGAGCGGAATGACACGAAGGCGAGCAGGTTGGCTATGATGGAGAGTTTGTTGGGTGTTAGGCCGGCTGGCAATCAAGTCGATCTAAACTGTCTGACAGTTAGACTTGATTGGATGTTACAGACCTTCGGTGAATTACCCCCCAACCCTAGTGAGGAGCGTTTACTATATCAGTCTAGGGCTGCCATGCTATTATTACTGGCTGTACATGTGTTTTCGGATAAGAGCAGTGATCAGATTCCACTATGGCCTCTGCCATTTCTGGAGGATTTTGACACATGTGCTGAGTATAGTTGGGGATCAGCTCTTCTGGCCTGGTTAGAGGCTAATCTATGCAGGGTGGTACGTTGTAAGACAACCGGAGTAAGCGGGGCGGTGATGTTTCTGGATATGTGGGCGATTACCAGACTACTGTCGGTTAGACCGTGTGAAGAGCTACCGGAAGATGTCGAGCCACCGGAGGGCTGGCCTAGGTTCCCCCTCGGTTACAGGTATGATATTTATTTAGTTTTTGAATTGGATTTGCGTTTTTATATTATTGTGTCATCTATCATTTACTTAGCTGCCGGTTATATTTATTGTTTATCGGTTTTTGTTTGTATATTACAGATGGAAGATGTGGAGGCAAACTAACCTTACGCCATATGTCTACGGACATAATGTGGTCCACATACGTGACCAGTTTGACAATATGTCGCCTGAACAGGTAAATTTTAATTTTCGTATTACATGTAACTTACGTATTATATGTTGTATATGTTTGCATTTGTCTTATGTTCGCAGAATTTATTACTCGTCTATTTTTAAACCATTGTTTATATATTCTAATTTGATGATTACAGATAGCGTGGCAACCTTATGGGGATCTCAATCAGTATTCGGAATACTGCACGCGGGGCCGTTATATGTGGCATTGTTCTGTGCCTCTCATTTGTAATGAGAAGATTGAGTACCACCCCGCGGACAGGTTCATGAGACAGTTCGGTTTTGTGCAGCGGGTCCCTACATATATTTGGAAACCAAGACAGGGTCACGGCAAGGATAGAAGATATGGGACTGGGCAAAAACACGACTGGCCTTTACTAACCGGAGAATTTATAGCCGTGTGGAATGACCGCCACACCCGTCTTATTAACGGCGAATATGGGTCAGGGACGTCACCGGATTACATGAGATGGTATAGAGAGAGGACCCGCATCTTCATAAACCCACCTGAACTTGCCCCGCCCCCTCACGGTTTCCGGGAGAATACGGGTGTCTTCAATAAAATGGTAACTACTAAATCGTTTTCTACTAATAAATCGTTACTTCTTTTTCTGTATATTTCAGTACTAATAAATCGTTTTTGATTGTTTTTTTTTTCAGAAAGCGATGTTGCGCCGCAGTTTCAAATCGTTCAAACGGCTGAAATCTAAAAGGGACGTGGACTTACTACGTGCGGAGTTCGCTCAAATGGGTATGAATCTGTATGGGTCAGCTGATGAACAGTCGGAGGGGGATGACGACGACGACGACGACAATGGTGATGACGACCTACGTTACGACCCACGAACTTACACTAGGGCTTCAAGTTGTCGGCGTCCCGACGAAAGAGGCGAATCTAGTAGCGGGGGTAGAAGATCGACTGGAGGTCGACACCCGACTACAGATCAGGGTCCGGGTCCGAGTTCAAGCGGTCATCGTCGTCGTTCTTCTTTTGCTGGGTCGGACTACGTTCAGACCGATGTTCCGTTCGATCATCATAGACAATCATTTGGTTCGTACGAGCATCATCCTAGTCATCAGTCTACCGACAGTTGGAGTCGGGGGTTGACAATTACATCCCACGAGCGTGCGCCGCATCCAGAATCGCAGCAGCGACAAAGACGGCGTACGGAGCTAAACGAAATCGAAGAGTCTGCTGAGCCGTCATCGGATAGATTAACATCGGCGGGAAAGATGCTCCCTATGTCCAACTTTAAAACATTTAGTCGTTACAAAAAAAAATAAATGCACTGTTTTTGTATTTGATTTCTATGTTTGATTTGTACGTTATAATTTCGTAAGTTTAATTTGATTCGTATTTTTGATTTGTATGTTTGTAAAAAATATTCTGTATTTTAATTGATAGGACCAATATTGAGTTTTTACAAACCGTAAACCCCTAAATTAAAAACCGTAAACCCTAAACCCTAAATTAAAAACCCTAAACCCTAAACCCTAAATTACAAAACCCTAAACCCTAAATTAAAAACCGTAAACCCTAAACCCTAAACCCTAAATTAAAAACCGTAAACCCTAAACCCTAAATTAAAAACCGTAAACCCTAAACCCTAAATTAAAAACCCTAAACCCTAAACCCCTATCATATAAACCCTAAACCCTAAACCCTAAACCGTAAATATTCTGATATATACATACAAACCGTACATTTAATGTACGGTTTGTATAGATTTCATACAAACCGTACATTAAATGTACGGTTTGCATGTATTTTGTGCAAACCGTAAAAGTAATGTACGGTTTGTACCCCTGATTTAAGCAGCGCCATTTTACGAATGTACTTTTTGCACTGAATCACCGTAAACAACGTAAAAAAAAAAAACTACAAACCGTAAAAGTAATCTACGGTTTGTAGTGTAAATTACATTGGATACCATATCCATCAAATGCATCCGACAACACTTTATTACTTTTTAATTATTATGAGTTGACAACCCTATCGAAAATGACTACTCAATGCATTATTAAAGTTTGGAAATGACTACACCAAAAATTCACTACAAACCGTAAAAGTAATCTACGGTTTGTAGTGTAAACTTACACTATAAATATGACTCAATTTTGCCAATTCTAACAAACCATAAAATCAAACACAAACACATTTCGGAAATCTCTAAAAAAATCCTCATTTCTCCCCAATAAAATATACAAACAAACACTTTTCGAAAATGAATTAGAACTATGGTTATGACAACAACCAATGGAATAACAACAACAATGCGAATTCATCCAGTGGCTCAAACGATGAGCTAACTGATTATTCAGAGCACTTTGAAGTTGATGAATTGACTTGGGAAACAAGGGATGAAATGCTTGCTGATCTTGCTGATGTGGCTGGAAATTGGGGTTTCATTCTTACGATTCGTAGGTCTGGAGGGGGTGATGGGAGCAGAACACCTGTTGAACATAGAGTTCAATAATGATTTTGATTATTACTTTGATTATGCGTTTAATGATTTTACAATTTCGATGATATAATACTTGTCTTGTCCAAAAATAGAAAACGTATTTTTCAGGTCTTTAAATGATAGATCATTCGATAACGAAGCCACAGGTTCAGACGGAACCAAAATCGGAGCTAAAACGAAGGAGTTATGAGCATTCGAAGATTTACGGGACCAGGATTACAGTCGACCGATCGACTGGACAAAAACGACCGATCGTTTTTGATCCAATTTCTTCCAGTGAGTCCAGTATAAAAACGACCGATCGTTTTCAGAAAACGACCGATCGTCTGTCTGAAAACGACCGATCGTCTGTAGAAAACGACCGATCGTTTTCTGCAGTTTTCGAAAACAGCTTTTCAGCAATTTCTGGAAAATAGCTGTTAAAACCTTTCAACGGTCATAACCCAGAAAAACAGACTTTGCTGTTATATAAACCAGCCCAATCATCTCTCCAAAGTCACCAATTACAACACCAATCAATCATCCAAATACCTCTTTCAATAAAAACCCAATTTATCACCATTTTGGTGAAAATATTCGAAAAAGAGGAAATCAAAGAAGAAAGCGACTCAAGCTCGATCAACAACCAAGAATCACCAATTAGCTTATTTAGAAGCAAATAGAATAGTGAGTGTAGTTACATTTTTGTAACAAAATTGTATCGAGTGTTTTATAAACTCATTTTTGTGAGCGAGTGATCGGGTAGAGGCTTTGTAAGCGAGTTGCTTAAAAGCTCTAGGTCTTTTCATTTCGGGACACTCATAAAGTGAGGGGGAGCTTAATCGGTCGATTAGCTCGTTAGGATTGTAATATCCGGGAAAAGATTTTTTAGTGAAATACTCGGTAGTACCGAGGAGAGGACGTAGGCGCGTTTTGCCGAACCTCTATAAATCACGGTGTCATCTTCTTTCCTTGCTTTTACTTTCCGCAAATATATTATTGCTTAGTTTATTGCTTGCGTTTAGTAATTCTATCTATTCTTTATCTTTTGTTAAACGCAATAAGCTTAAATTTGCATAAGTTGGGTGTTAGTTGCACTTAGGTTTTAATTAGGCGAAAAGCGCCACAAACCTTATTCACCCCCCCTCTAAGGTTAGCCGCACTCGGGCCAACAATTGGTATCAGAGCCGAGGCTCTTGCATATAGGAATCTAACGATTCTAGAGTTAAGATCCCGATGGCTAATATACTTAATTTCGCATCCGGCATAGCTTCATCACCCAATACACCTCCATATTTTGATGGACTAAATTTTTCATATTGGAAGGATAGGATGAGCATGTTTCTCCAAAGCTATAATGTTAGACTTTGGATGACTATAAAAGTAGGATATTCCGCACCTACATCCGAAAATAGCGAGAACCCAATCCCCGTAGAGGACCTAGATAACGCTCAACTAGAAGCCTACTCTACAAACGCCAAAGCGATGTATGCTATTGTTTGTGCCGTTTCTCCTAACGAGTACAACAAGATTTCCGCTTGTAAAACCGCTAAGGGTATGTGGGATAAGTTAGTAGTTATGCACGAGGGAACTAACCAAGTTAAGGATTGCAAACTCCAACTTTTAGTTCATGACTACGAGCTTTTTAAAATGAGCGAGGGTGAAACTATTTCCGATATGCTTGCTAGATTTACAACTATTACTAATGGATTAACATCTCTTGGTAAGTGTTTGTCTTGTAAGGAAATGGTTTCTAAGGTGATTCGGAGCTTACCGAAGGAATGGGAACCAAAGGTCACCGCAATCCAAGAGGCGCACGACATGAACACATACTCTCTTGATGCATTGACGGGTTCACTCATTACACACGAGATCACCCTCAATAGTCACAAGCCAATCTCGAAAAAGAGGGAGATAGCTTTCAAAGGAACGACTTGTGACGAATGCGATGAGATATCCAAGGACGACAAAAATTCAATGGAAATCATTCGAATCGTCAAGGAAATCCTCAAGCTAAAAGACCACCGCAAACATAAAGGTAAATCGTCAAATAATTCAATTTATTCTAACGATTTTGTTTGCTATACATGTGGTAAGGAAGGACACATGGCAAGAGATTGCATAAAGAATCGCAAGAGCAAAGGAAAAAAGAAGATATCCGCTTCAAGCTCTAGCGATAGCTCCGACCAAGATGAAGTCGCGCATCTTGGTTGCTATATGGCCATGGAAGACAACAATGAGCCTAACCAATCGTCTTCAAGCGAATGTGACCACTCAAGCGAAAGTGACAACGATGAGGTAAAAGAATTCTCTCATGATGAACTTATTCATATGTGTGGAATTTATTCCGAAAAATTTCCTAAGCTTGTAGAGAAGGTCAAATCTCTTAAAAAGATAAATTCTTCTCTCAATGAAGAAATAAGATCTTTAAAAAGAGATAAAATTGAAAATGAGTCTATTCCAACATCGTCATTTTCTTTAAGTGATATAGATGACGAAAAGGAAGACTTGAAAGAAAAAACCAATGATCTCGTCATTCATAATAAGTCTTTACAAACCGAGATCAATTTTCTTAAAAATGAAGTCTCTAGACTTACTAAAACTCTTTCAAAACCATCTTCTTTAGATTGTGATCTATTAGAAAATTTTGAAGAGTTAAAAGATGCTTTCGATAAAGTTAAAAGCAAAAACAAGGTTTTGAGTTCTCATGCTTTTAGCTTAAATGACAAGGTCAAGGTTTTAGAAACCGAGAATGAATCTTTGAAAATTAAAAACAATGAGCTTGTCATTTCCATTGAAAAACTTAATTTAACAATTTCAAAGTTTTCTAAAGGTAAAACCGTTTTAGATAACATTTTGAGTTGTCAAAAAGATGTCAATGATAAGAGCGGTATAGGTTTTGATTGCATAAGCTCTACTTCTAACAAACCCCGCTTCGTTAAAGCCTCTAACATTTCTAAAACTCCTACTCCGCCTAAACAAGAGGTTGTTTTTACCAAAAGGAGCACTTCCAAGATTTTTCAAAAATCTTTTAATGATAGGAAAGGTGTAGGTTTTCAAACCAAATCGGATGCTCCGAAAAACCTTTCCAAAACTACGTATAACTATCGTTATACTAAAAAGTCTAAGCATTGTGTGCATTGTAGTAGAAATGAGCATATTTCTTCTAGATGCCCTTATCGTTTCCATGTTAGTAGAAGCGATTTGAAATGGGTAGTAAAGACCCGAGCCACTAACAATGTCGGACCCAAAAGAAATTGGGTACAAAAAGACAAATCTTGTGTTGTAGGTATCTCCATCCAAAAGGAGAAAATCGACAAGTGGTTGGCAAAACCGACAAAAGGTATCTCCATCCAAAAGGAGAAAATCAACAAATGGTTGGCAACGCCGACAAAAGCCGTGGAAGTCAAGAAGATCGACTCCACCATCAAAGATGAAGTGCCGTTGATCAACAAAGGTGGAAGGCATACCAACAAGTGGTACCACCTATTAGGAATCGGCAACGCTCAATGCAAATGCCATTAGCGAGCGGACTCGACTCCACATCACATATTCGGTATACTCTAATCTAAAATATCTACATATATGTGATTAGTTGGGTCGGGTATATGCATCATATTTACATTTTTCATGTTTTGGTTTTTCTTTAAAAACCCTTCACATAACCCCATATTTTTTTATTATTATTGATTGCATTTTGATAATGCCAAAGGGGGAGAAAAATGATATAATTTGGTGTAATGCGTTTTGTTAAAATGGAGGAGATATTTTTCTTGTATCTTGTAAAATCATCATTAGTTTGTCATAATCAAAATGGGGGAGATTGTTGAACATAGAGTTCAATAATGATTTTGATTATTACTTTGATTATGCGTTTAATGATTTTACAATTTCGATGATATAATACTTGTCTTGTCCAAAAATAGAAAACGTATTTTTCAGGTCTTTAAATGATAGAGCATTCGATAACGAAGCCACAGGTTCAGACGGAACCAAAATCGGAGCTAAAACGAAGGAGTTATGAGCATTCGAAGATTTACGGGACCAGGATTACAGTCGACCGATCGACTGGACAAAAACGACCGATCGTTTTTGATCCAATTTCTTCCAGTGAGTCCAGTATAAAAACGACCGATCGTTTTCAGAAAACGACCGATCGTCTGTCTGAAAACGACCGATCGTCTGTAGAAAACGACCGATCGTTTTCTGCAGTTTTCGAAAACAGCTTTTCAGCAATTTCTGGAAAATAGCTGTTAAAACCTTTCAACGGTCATAACCCAGAAAAACAGACTTTGCTGTTATATAAACCAGCCCAATCATCTCTCCAAAGTCACCAATTACAACACCAATCAATCATCCAAATACCTCTTTCAATAAAAACCCAATTTATCACCATTTTGGTGAAAATATTCGAAAAAGAGGAAATCAAAGAAGAAAGCGACTCAAGCTCGATCAACAACCAAGACTCACCAATTAGCTTATTTAGAAGCAAATAGAATAGTGAGTGTAGTTACATTTTTGTAACAAAATTGTATCGAGTGTTTTATAAACTCATTTTTGTGAGCGAGTGATCGGGTAGAGGCTTTGTAAGCGAGTTGCTTAAAAGCTCTAGGTCTTTTCATTTCGGGACACTCATAAAGTGAGGGGGAGCTTAATCGGTCGATTAGCTCGTTAGGATTGTAATATCCGGGAAAAGATTTTTTAGTGAAATACTCGGTAGTACCGAGGAGAGGACGTAGGCGCGTTTTGCCGAACCTCTATAAATCACGGTGTCATCTTCTTCCCTTGCTTTTACTTTCCGCAAATATATTATTGCTTAGTTTATTGCTTGCGTTTAGTAATTATATCTATTCTTTATCTTTTGTTAAACGCAATAAGCTTAAATTTGCATAAGTTGGGTGTTAGTTGCACTTAGGTTTTAATTAGGCGAAAAGCGCCACAAACCTTATTCACCCCCCCTCTAAGGTTAGCCGCACTCGGGCCAACAACACCGTATGTTGATATTGTATGTGATAAATCGGGGGTTTACGAAAAAAAGAAACCATCTTCCGTAAAATCAGGTACAAAGAAAAAAGATTGTCCATTTTTCATTAAAGGTTACGTAGTTAATGGTGAATGGATGTGTCACGTAGAAAATGGACAACATAACCACCCACCTCCAACTTACCTCCAAGGGCAAGCACGACGTGCTCGTTTAACCCAAGATGAAAAAGAAATTGTTAAAACTTTAAGGCAAAGTAGTTTTAAAGTTGGTGCAATATTAGAGGCCATAAAAAATAGAAATCCTGACAATGTATCAAACGCTAAAACGATACATAATTTTTTGGCCGGACTGAAATTTAAAGAACGAGATGGTAGAAACCCGATAAAGGAACTGTTTAATTTGTTGGATAGCCATCGCTACACGTTCTACTATAATATGAACCCATCAACCCATTCCCTTGAGAACTTGTTTTTTGCACACCCCGATTCTATAAGGATGTTCAAAGCTTTTCCTGATGTCTTGTTAATGGATTGTACATATAGAACAAACCGTTTTAATATGTCATTTCTAGAAGTCGTAGGAATGACATCAACGAACCAAACATATTGTTTAGGTTTTGTTTTCATGAGTGACGAGACAAAGGAAAGTTATATATGGGCATTGGAAAAATTTAAAGTTACATTGGAGGGGTGTATACTACCTAGGGTTTTTGTAACCGACAGGGAAATGGCCTTATCAAATGCTTTGTCCGTTGTTTTTCCCGATTCTCATCATATTTTGTGCACTTTTCATATTGCAAAAAATGTTTTGAAAAACTGCCGTAAAAAGATCCCTGATGAGGAGTGGCAAACGTTTCTAGATGATTGGGGTTTATTGGTTGATTCTGAGTCGATAGAGGAGTACAATCATAACCGAACTTATTTCAATTCCTCTTACAAATCGTACCCTGCCGTGATTAAGTATGTAGACAAGCTTTTAAATGATTATGCTGAAAAGTTTGTTGCATGCTATACCAACCATACAACACATCTAGGTAACAGAACTAGCAATCGAGCCGAACAACAACATGCTAAGCTGAAAAGATCCCTTTCCACAAATACTGGCACGCTTGAAACTGTTTGGGTAGAGGTGAATAGAATTCTAGAAAAACAGTTTGAGGATATTAAAAAAAAGTTGGATAAATGCAAGTCTTATTTTCCACATTCTGAACGAACACCTCTATTTATAAATCTTAGGTCGTATATCACACACTATGCCTTTGATTTATTATTTCAAGAACATAAAAAATGTAGTGGCCAGGCTGATGAGAATTGTTCTTGCGGTTTCAAATTGTCTCACGGTTTACCTTGTCATCATATTATGAGTGAACATATTTTATTCGGGAAGCCTCTTCCTCTAGAATATATTCATCCATTCTGGAAAAAATTAGACGTAATTGATGATAATGGGAACACCGATGATTATGGGGTAGAGGGTGATCTAGAAGAGTTTAAAAGTGTTTATGCTAGGAAAAGTAATGTTGAAAAACGGCGTATGAAAACACAACTCCGAGAGATAACCGTACCAGCCAGAACATCCATCAGTGACCCCGAAGTGAGAGTAAATAGGGGGAGACCTAGAAAAGGAGACAAATCTAGTAAGAGGGATAAGTCGGGATGGGAGTATGTGGAGGAAGAGGGTGCTGGTGCTAGTAGGGACAAGGGCAAGGCGGATGAAACACCGGAGGTAAGGGCAAACCCAACTAGGAGGCCGCGAAACCAGAACCCTAAACCCACCCCCAATAGGCCAACCTTCCTGTACAGTGACCAAATATGGGTCATGTTACATAGTTACATCGAAACGGTTTATGATGTGCGTGGGGATGGTAACTGTGGGTTCCGTGTACTTGCAAATGTGACGGGTAAACAGCATGGGGAAGATGATTGGTATGCGGTAAGATGTGAGTTGTTTCAAGAGCTGCAGCAAATGAAAGGTGTTTATTATGAGCTGTTTGAGAATCTTGGCTTTGATTACCGGTATGATTATATTTTATCAAGTTTAAATTTTTATCATGCTACAAATCCCGCACCTTCTGACAAATGGATGAGATTTCCGTCTTATGGGTTTTTAATTGCTTCTCATTACAATATTCCAATTGTATTGTTGTCCTTATGGAAAATAGTGATGGAGGGGTAAACGTGTGGAACAGTACCTTTTTACCTCTTTATACTGGTCCGCCTCGGGGAACGACACATTACATCCCGACTGTAATGGTGTTCGTCAACAGTTGTCACTATGCTCAGGTTATTCCTAAAGAAGAAGGGATCTTCCCAATGCCAGGAATTATAGCACGGTGGGAACAAACACGCACTGAGACAGCTGCGCCATGGAAGGAACTTTTTCGACCTAATTTCAAGTTATATATGGCGCTGGAAAAGAAATCGGGAAAGAAAAAAGCAAATGAAGATGAAGCTATAGACCTAAGTCCATAATCAGTTTTTTATTTTTAATTTTATGTAAATTACTATTTTTTCCAAATTGTTGTAAATTTATATGATGTAAACAAATGTTTAATAAATTTGTTTTCTGAAATTTAGTTCTATGAAATTTTGTTGTAAATTTCGTTGTAAATTTTGTTTACTAAATTTGTTTTATGAAATTTATAAGTTGATATTCATGTTTGCATATTCAGTTAATTTTTTTTCTGAAATTTATATAATTTATGATTGTTTCATTCAACAAAATTGATGATTGACACCAAATTAACGACTTAGTTAATGTTTCATATTGCGTTATACAAGTGTTAAAAACAAACCAAAGGTACTTCACAAAAATTGACGATTTAGTTAATGATTTAATAAATATCAACTTATACACTTGACAAAAATATAACATGTAAAATTTTGAACTTATACAATAAATATCAAACATAAAATTTATCAATTCAACTTTATTTGTGTAAATTTGTGTAAATTTTGTGTTTATTTTGAGAGATTGTTAGAATATTGGTAATTTATTTTATGTAAAATTTTAAAAATAAGGCATTTAGTTTTTTTATTAAAAAAATCATATTTATTTTGAAAAAATTATTCAGTTTTTTAATTTTAATTCTCAGATTTATTTATTTTTTTAAGCAAAAAACTGCTGTAAACCGTAGATTTTTTCTACGGTTTACGCGTTTTATAAGATTAATTGCTGTATAAACAGCCAACCTCTTAATACACAATGTAAAAAAATTGATTTCTTTAGTATTAAATTTTTACTTGTAGTTGACTAGAAAATAAACTTCCGCCTTGTATTTAATGTGTCAAGTCATGAAAATTGACATATTTTTGTTGAATATAGTTCCATAGAATTAAGAAAGTGTTTAATAAATCACATTAAAAATTAGGTGGACAAATATTTATTATAAAATACAATTAAAATAAAATAATTATTAGACAAGTACCTTAATTTATGGAGATATGGGAAAATGGGGAAATGGACGGTATATTGTTAAGATTGAGAGAGAGATATCTTTGTAATAAATGTGTGGATGTGAAATAATACTATCTTTACAATTGAAATAGCTATGAAATAGCGAGTAAATAGCTACGGATCTTGTGGACCCAATGACCACTTATTGAAGTCATTTAAATCAATTTAAATATATTTTTTTAAAAAATAATATGCAAAAAGAATAGCTACGAAATAGCTTGAGAACTACGAATTATTTTCAACTCCCACCGACACTCGGTCAACTCTTTTTTTTTCATAGTTAATCCGTCGCAAATTTGTATTAAAATTTCACAAATCAAAATCCATCGGAAATCCGTAGCAATTCCATCGTTATATACTGTGACGGAATTTCCGTAGCTAATTTCCGTCTTCGTTTAGCTGTTTTTTTGTAGTGCATCAGCTATATTCTGCTATGTTCTTTTCAGTTTTCACCTGGGCTTTGCTACGATTTCTTTTACTTGAGTTTGGTTATTTCGTTAATTGTTCATATGTTGTGAATCTGGATAGTTAATGTTTAATACATACGTTCGAACTTAATGAGCAAAAACCAAATTTATGTTTTTTCTTAAGAACTGCCACATGTCACAACAGTAGCACCAATAAGCATTTGTACATAATATTTTACAAGATAAAAAAAAAATCATTGGTTTTGGATAATAAATTCTCTAATTTTCTACTGAATGGTCATTTTTCCTTGTGAATTAGGGATTTTTAGCTTAACTGCCTATATGTACGATTCCAGGCTTTTGCTTACTTTCTTGTATTTTCAGTTATATATTTTTGTTTACTTCTTGGGATTTGATTTGAGGCTGTTACTTAATATGCTTTTATGTTTTGATTTGTGATTTGGTTAGGTACTAGGTAATTGGTTTTTTGCATGGATTCAAGGGTTTGCTTGATAGTTTATATGTTTTGAATCATCCTTTTTCCTACTTATACTCTTTGTTATATATATGTTTTGATTGATTTTCTTTATTAGTTTCCCATATGCCTTGATTCAAGAAAAGTTCCATTATATTTATATCCCTCGCAGGCAGTTAAAACCAAAGGTTTTGCAATGGCGATCACGAAAAGCATGAGAATAAGAAGGAACAAAACATCTGATTCCATGGTAGATCCTAGTTTCGAACTCCTTTTCGACTTGGTTTTTGAAATCTTAATAAGATTGCCTGTAAAGTCTCTTCTTCGATTCAAATCAGTATGCAAAACATGGCGCCAGCTAATCGAAGACTCTAATTTCATGAAGAAGCAACATGATACAATGTTAAAGAGAATAAACCTTAATCCCACCCTCAGCTCTTTACTTGTCATTACTCGTGATGATAAAACAAGAATTATTAGTACGTGGTTGCGGTCTAGAGACAAAGCTCATAACCCCAATTCTAACGAAAACCCTAATGTCGTATCTGGTATTTATCCTTGGATTGTTGGAAATTCTAACGGCTTAGTTTGGGCAGTCTCTCGTACTTCGGAATCTATTATTTGCAACCCAACCACCGGACAAACTCGTAAAATCCCGCAGTTTAGTTTGGCTAGAATATGGACAACTATTGCATTTTACGGGATTAGTTTCACAGATAATGAGTATAAGTTGTTCACGATCGTCCATTCAAAATCCCCAAGTGAGTTTGTTGTCCGTGCAGAGATGTATTCGATAAGCACCAATCTATGAAGATTGATCGATGTAAAGATAGGTGAGTTTGATGCTCGTCTAGATGGTTATGAAGACATGATGGCTGTGGTTATGAATGATGTTTTCTATTGGAGAGCCTTTAGCAATAGTCGACAATACATGATGACATAATTTGACATGAAATCTTACATATGTGGAGTGATGAAGGGCCCTGGATATCTTGGGACTAATTCGTGGCAAATCATAGATTTTAAAGGAGAACTTGCTTTAATAAATTGCTTAGATACTAAAAGATTCAATTTGTGGTTGCTAAACGAAAAGGAAAGGTCTTGGACTATGAAGCTGTCACGTCCCAAATTCCATAAAACGGATATCGAGACATGATCTTTTAAAATAAAAGAAAATAAAACCTGTTGGCATAAAATTTAAATTTTTTTAAAAGAAAACACTTACGAGCTAAATGAACAATTAACGGATAAATAAAAAATTTGCCAAACGCGACTACAAGATAATAAAATAAACGAATGTAACCTGCCCGTAGGCTACAACCTCAAAATATAATATAAATGAAAAGAAAGCGGAAGCCCCAAACCAATGATGTTGTAAAGCAACAACTCTTATCTAAACATGCCAACATAAGTGGTATCTGAAATACAAAATTGTAACGGTGAGTCCCACGCACATAACTAGACGGAACGGCACCACCAAATACCGTCACTCCATCCCATAAATGCAAGAGCTCACAAATTCTACAATTACGATAATCGACGTATAAAAAGAAATATAATAACATTCTACAACGGGATAAATTAAATAATATCAACACACATCTATAGCATACATAGACCTCTCACGCCACCTATCCCAGTCCGTAAGGTAGGTCATTCTCTATCCCTTCGGCCGTCTTATGTCCCCGGAATTAGGGAGAGACATAGACCATTGCAACATAAAAGTAGATTTATAGTGCGCACTTGGACCTCTCACGCCATTCGTCCCAGTCCGTAAGACGAGTCATTCCCTATCCCTTCGGCCGTCTTATGCCCCCGGAATTAGGGAGAGACATAGACCATTGCTAACATAAAATAAATATAATGCACACTGTGACCTCTCACGCCACTCGCCCCAGTCCGTAAGACGAGTCATTCACTATCCCCTCGGCCGTCTTCTGTCTCCGAAGTTAGGGAGAGACATAGACCATTGCCACTACAGCTAAATCACAAGGCCTCGGCCAATAATATAAAATCATCCAATTAACATGATATCATACGTATAAATATTACGGCCTCGACCAATAATATTATACTATTCAAATAACACAATCTCATACGTCACTTAGCGTAATACAACATAACACATAACCATATGTACTAAATTCACAACTAGCCAAACGCTATAACAACATAAAATCACATTCAGATATTTTAACAAACACCTTGTATGCATAAACTACGATTCACCATTATTCAACATAAATTTACCCAATTTCATCAATAATTATATAATCACATAATCACGCATAAAACATGCAAACTCATCCATAATCTCATTAATCCGAAATTAATATAACTAACTCATCAATTTCTCCCATTCAAATAAGTGAATAATTCATACAACAAATAAACTCAATTAACAAATTAATAACATAAATAGTATAAAGGACAAAAACCCCCAATTTTGTAATAAACGTAAAACATAATCCTAACATACACACTCGTCTAGTCGCAATGGATAACCCCCGTTACTTTAGAGCGTACAGCAGATGCTTCCGGTAAGAACCCGCTAATGGTGGCTTCCTCTTCTTACTTGTTTTTACTGTTTTTAGGTTTTGAAAGTGTGTTTAGAAAAACTGTTTTGAAATAGTTTGTGGTAACGAACTATTTGGTCACCAAAGTTCTAAAAGTTAACTCTAAATCCAAAAATATTGTTTTACTACTCAAAAATAACAAATATTTAGAAACAAAACTATTGAGTCCTTTTTATTTATAAAATTAGTAACAAGTTTTAAAAAATAAAGATTTTCGGAAGAATTTCGGTTTTTGGCTAAAAATTAGTCGAGTGATCGGTTTTTGGTAAAATTTGAATAAAACGTTTTTGGATAAATTAATTCTTAAAAAAAAATTACTTATAAAAATACGAGATGTTACAGAAGCTTAGCTTAAGGTTGAAGGTCTTCCTCTGGGTACTCCTCTTGAAATTGGTTATAACCTGAAGTGTTTGGGCCATGAGAGCAATGGTAATTTTGCTATGAAGAGGTATATATCATATTGGAATTACTGGGAATTCTTTATATATAATCTAGAGAGCCAGGCCATCATTGTATTTTTCAGCAGGGAATCTGATTTGGCGTGACCTTTTTTTTTACACAGAATCTTTACTTCCGGTTTGAAAAAAGAAGTGGAAAGTAAGCAAATGATTTTTCTGAAGAGACTTCTTTTGGTATGATGTCTGCTATTGAGATATTAATTTGATATGACTAAGAAAACTTGTTTAATGTTAGGCTCTGCTAAGATTGTTTTGCAAAATTGAAAAGTAGTATTTGTTACTGTTTAGTTTAATATTTGTTAATACTTTTCATTAAAACATTTGAATATTTTTTTCGCATTGAGAATGTGTTTATGCGCCCGGTATATAATTAGAGACATGATTAGGTAATAGATACATATTTTACATTGTTTTCTTATTTAATAAAAAAATATAACTCAGAAACTACCAGGCATGATACTATAGTTTAGAGTTCGGAAGATTCACAACAATCAGACCTTAAAAGTTGTAACTAGGAACCAATCCTATTTTCATACTTTAAATATGAAGACCGAGAACCTTGAACCTGATAGTTTTGAATTCTAGTATTCCATCATCAATCACGACTTCTTTTTGTGTATTTTGGAAATATTCGAAATTTAAGTTAACCGGAAAGCACTGGAGGGAACTAGAGTAGCATAATAGCATCTAATCTTTTCTTCTTCGAGTTAAGTACTTATATTTATTGGCCAACTTGCAAATGTAGCTTGTTTAAAGTTTAGTTTCTTAAATTGGCTGTTGTAATGGTCATACTTAGGGGCAATGGATCATATTGTTATTGGGTGTTTGATCTGGGGGAAAACAGTTATCGAAGAAGAAGAAGGTAGATTTTGTTTAAAATATTGGATAACAGTTCGTCCAAAAGGAGATCATCCCATAATTCACTTTGAGTTATACCTGGTACCTATATTTTACATAATATATACCATATATTTTCACAAGCAATGACTTGGTCGCTGGTTCTGATTATTTATTTGGCCGTTGATTGATGCTTTGTTTGGTGCAATTAACTATTTTGCTCTTTTTTGAGATTTCAATACTTTAACCATTTCTTAGTTCGATAGTGCAACCTTAAACCTGTATGATTGTATCTATATATAGGCACATCAATATCAAATTCCTTTGCAACTAAATGTTTCCATGGTGTAAATTTTGGCCAGCTCAATAAGTTCAATAGTTTTCTCAATTTAAAGAATTAGGTTCATAAACTGATAATCTCTCGATAACACTGCACAGAAGGAATATCTATGGGACCATTAAAGAGCTGCTTGCCAACTATGTGGCCAACTTCAAGGTGAGGGGTCGTAGATCTGAATAGAAGGTATACATGTAGTGTGGACAATTTCAGCTGCTACGAAATGAAATACGTTTTCGATTCCCATTCCAAGTTTTGCAGATGTTTGTGTATCATAGGACGAATTTAGAGGGTTGTCATAATGGGATTTTCATGGTTGGGAACTTGGGATATGTGCTCGTTTATAAGATATCTTCTAGCTGTATCTTCTCGATAAGACCTACATTTCGATGTGTATGTTTAGGAAATCCAGATTATTGATAATAGATTTGAGCAATCACTACAGGAAATGACATTGCCGTAACTGTTATAACATTAGAAGTTCTGAGTTATTCGACAAAACGAGTTTGATTCTCTCACTTCTCAAATGACATAGGTGGCAAATAGGAGCTTGTTAAATAAGGTATGCAATTAATTTGAACTCTTCGCTTCCCCTAAAAATATGTAGTTGATTTACAGGAGTTTTTAAAAATGGATCACATAATCGTTAGGACAATTTGCCTACAAGGCAATAACAAAACCAGAGAGCAAAATTTTTGCCTTGATCTAATTTTATAAACATTTCACATACAATCTGGATATATAGCCATATCCTTACGAGTTACGACTTGCAAGTATCCTATCTTATATTCGTCTTAATGCTTACAATTTGCGAATATTTAGTTTTTTTCCGCTTTATTTTAACTCCCAAATATATCATACATATCATTTCCAGAGCAAGTAATATTTTTGTAAACGGTTATCATAATACAATGGCACACGTGTATCATTCGTATCATTCGGAAAATAGTCTGATGTGATTGCATACTTCTGATAATTGGCGAGGCTATTTTTATTCCTATGTTCGGCTTACGTTAATCAAATAAGGTCTATGCTAGCTTTAAGTATAATTATTCAATCAGTAGGGTCCGTCACAATATAAGATATCCGTTCTTTTCATTAATCAATGTCAGTTAAGTTTTATTACAGTTTACAAAGCCAAATCATGATTGTCAGGTCGGTCGCTCCGGGGTGCGAGGTCAATATGTCTCTTATTCTTCTTGTTTCTGCGTGCTCTAAGGCCTACACACAAAAACAAACATGGGGCCCGTGTTTGGCTCGAACGTTCTCTCTCCAACGCTCAATTCAGTACAGTATGAAGATATAGGGTAACTCAATATAGGACGAGACAGCTAGATCAGTATATAAATATATCGGTATAAGTGTGGGTATGGATCTGGGTAACAAATAGTTCGGTCCGAATCAGTTCAAGGGTGAGTCTAGCTTTTCTAGTGAGAGAATGCAACCTATTCTAATGAGATATTAGAGATATATTTATAGTGTCATTAAATGTACATCCACCACAGGATCACTCTACGGTGTAAATGGAGTTAATGCTCTGACACCGGTACGGTTGTCAGTACGGATGACACGTGTCAACTCCTAACTGGGCCGCAATGGTCTCAACAGAAAATGACACCAAAGGTTAAGGTGTATTGGCGCCAAGGATTAGGACATAACACATGTGTGAGACACACGCTGAGAGCCACGTACTCGCCACGTGTGTCCTGCCTGCCAAGGACAGACTGACCTAACTTAATTCTGGGCACACCAAAACCGACATGTTGTCCGCTAACTTCGTAAAACAGGTTTTAGTGCTAATTAAATTCCTGGATGAGCGAATACTAATATTCACTCGCCAATAATCCTTTCATAGAAATGTAGAGAAACACAGGAAAAAAAAGTCGAAAGTTTAGGGAAAGATGGAAAGATAAAAGTCTTCTAACGATATATATATATATATATATCCTCACATATTCTTATATTTTACGTCGAAATATACTCTTTGAAAATAATATATATATATTAGCTAGGTATTACCGTACAGTACACGTGCACCTGATCAGAATATAAGTTGGCACCATTTATATACTTAATGCACGAGATATGCCTGCAACTAATACTCTTAAATATACGTATGATTTTGAATCTTTGATCATAAAAAAATAATATAGCAACAAGTCAACGACCTCCAAAATCAGATGCTTTCATCATGCCGGGATAATGTCTGAAACAACTCTTTGTAAATAGTATTTTTTTAAATTAATCTCATTTTATCATTTATTAGTTGTTCCATTCCTTCCAATCAGGTCGGATCAGTTCTGGTCAGATTAAAATCTGTTAAATGAATTTAAGCCAATAATGCATTAAATCGTAACATTTGAGCTGAACAAACTGTAAGATTAATTGATCAAATCTACACTACCAGATTTGTCCAAATTTTTCAAACTAGACAAAGCAGTCTGAAATGCAAATTTAGCAAATTAAGCATAAATCGTAAATCCAATTTTCTCATTAAATGATTTAACAACGATAATATCAATTTGACGATTTGGCTAGCTAATACCTACTTGATATCTCGCGAAATTATGGCCTCTTTCGGAGTTTGTAAACATGAAGCGGATTTGACTTGATGGTAATTATAGGTAAAAATAGCACAATTAGAAGAAGTTAATCGAATTTGTCAACGAATAATTATCTTCCAACATGTATTGAATTTACTTTAATAGTTTTGACGGTGGTGGCTCGAATCTAGAGTTATAAAAGTCTAGAATATATTTACAAAAACCGGAATCTTATAGTTGACAGTTGACATTAAAAAAACAATACATTTGAGTGGCTACTCCCAAATTTTGGTATATACACCAACGTACGTATCATGTTCCTATCAAATATAGATCGGTTGAATATACTTCATTCATGAGCCCATCTATTTTCTCAATAACACTATAATTCTATAAACATTTTTATTATAACATGCATATCAGTTTTGTCATGAGGAATTCAATGCTTCCACATGAAACTTAATTGATTTTCTCCAATTAGCAGACATCCCCATATTAGCAAACGATTTTTTATGTTTAAATATCATGATTATAATTTTACTACTCCATAATTATTATTTTTTCAATTCAGTCTTCAACGGAAAAATATTGCTCAGAAAATAATATTATTTTATCCTTGAAATTGTGTCTTTTAGAATTGAAAATACTATAAAATCAGTATTTTATTATGAAGTGCTATTAGTACACCCTTAATCTTATCACGAAGTTTCTGGCTTTCTTTCTGGTTAGATCTATTAATACGATATCACCTATATATATAGATAATAGCATAGCATATTCATTACCTACATACAGTTCTACTCGAACACACATTGTCTAAATATGGCCAATTTCGTTGTTCTCTTTTTTATCTTAGCAAATGCTATGATACCCTTAGCATCTCCTACCCCATCAGTCCAATACGTGAAAGGTTTGGCGGAAGCACCTATAATACAAATGGTGGGGAAGCACGAAGAGAAGTCGAATAATGCATTGTTTACACCAACTCTTACCCCATCCAAAGCTCCGACAAATGAGAATTTGCACACGGACAAAGAAGCAAATAATGAAGCTCACAATGGGCATAATGCGGATATAACAAGACACCAGCATCACCAAATTGATAAGTCTGTTGTGATTGGAGCAGTGATTTTTGGGGGGCTTGTGACCATTTTCTTGGTGGTGCTTATTCGATATCTTCGAGCTACAAGGGTAGAAGGTGCAAGGCTAGGCACAAAGGTCTGATATTGTTTTGCTTTTATTTTCGTAGATATGAAAGTTGACATCATGAAGTATGATGTTGAGGGGTACTATATATGTAATGTAGATGGTGAAAAAACAACAGAATTTTGCACACTTGCATTGTGACATTAGAAAAATAATTAAATAAAAGTAATTTTGTTAAAAGCTATGTTGATAGTAGTTGATATAAAATGAGCTCAAGATATGGAAGTTCTTTATTTTGCTTTATCACTTTCATATACTCCATGAGATTCAAGGTTCAATCCCCATAAAAAATATGCACTAAAATTTCTTTTATATGCATATGAAATATAGAAAACTTGTAATTGACTTCATGTGCTAAGAGGGTTGTGTGAAAGAAGGCTATCGATCGGAATCTGGATCTTGCATAAAAGGTGGAGGGCCGGAGGCCAAGTTTTATTTTCCTCATTTTCTCAACCAATAAGCTTGACACTATTGTAAACGACCTGATACGCACTGCTGCTGAAACATGCAAAGAAAAAGATACCACAATTGTCACTTACTGATCTCAAAGTCACTAAACTTCCATGCTTCAAGCAGAACTTAACCCTGCTATTCTGAATGCTTTATAAACGAAAAATAATATAATTTTTTTATGTTCGCTGCCAACTTGATATCAAAATTAAGTTTTTTGTTTAAAAATTAAACGGACCAACTTAAATTAAAAAGGGGAGAATCCGCCCAAAAGGGCAAGCGAATTACGTGAGTAGAAATAAAGAAAACGCGAACCGGAGGCTAGCCATCAACAAGATTGGGACTTAGCCTTCACGCACTAATTAAAAACCTATCTCGATTAGAGTAGGAAAATTTTCCAAACTTATTCATCCAATTAACTACAAAAAACTCTGTTAACCGGAAAATTTGGCCTAGACTCGAACTTATGTGCTCATACAACCGATTGTTTCTTTCTCTCCATATCCAATACACCGTCGAAGAAAATAATACTCCTGTCTCACTTATTTCCTTAATTTCTTCGCATTATTTTGTTTCCTTCTTTCTGCAAATCTATGAAATAATTAATTTATTTACAATTTTTCGAGTCTAGATGAAGCCGACTCTCCTTTGAAAATTTCCGTAGCCCACTCTACCCATTGCAGCGATGAATTATTCGACCCTATGAAACCGGATTTGCCTATTCCTATAGCCCAAACTCTTTTAGAAAATTCACACTCGAAGAACAAATGATTGATGCTTTCCGTATTGTTGAGACAGACAGTGGGCAACCATTGACGACTACTAACTTCAGAGTATATATGAATATGTCAAATTTGAAATCTTCTATTTTAAAGGTAATGGAATACAATATTGTTCTAAATGGCTGAAGTACAGTATGACAGTCCACTGCCACAAAATTTTAGACAACAATATGAAATCTGGTGTTTCACAAGTTCCACACTCGTAACTATTTTTACTTGCAATTTTATGTACACCAAGTGGATTGATGCAAAGGTTTCAGCAATTCCATACACTATTTACACTCACCGGATCAATAGAGCTATAGATCGGTTGCGACCAACATGATAGAAAACTTTTTGCTTAGTTGTTGTCATCGAATGTAAAGATAAGTTCTTTTAAACTAAATTTAATTAAAGAACCATTCATAGATTCAAGCTATATATGAACAAAGAAGTAGAGACTTCTTAAACCAACAATACTTGGCGTTAGGTGGCGTTACTTCTTCATGAACATCCTTAAATATGTATGTGAGGCTACGAGGGAAGTGAGAGAGATATTGATAAATCATAAACTTTGATGGATTGCCGTTATACTTTTCAACGATAATATAATATGTAAAACACAGTAATTATTGAACACTTCATTGATTTTTATTATTGTTCGACAATTGTGCTTGCTCGGTTTACAATTTTCTTATTACACTTGTGCTCGGCTTAGTAATTTAACCTTGATCTTGCTCTTTCTCCTTCTTTTCGGTGCTCGGTTCTTAATCTTGCTCGGTATACTTTCTAATGTAATAAGCTCTGACAAATTTCTCTTTTTTATCTTCCTCTCTCTATATTTTGAAAATGGATTTTCGGTCCCTGATTTAGTGAAGGTACTTGGCTATTTATAGGCAATTACGCCTCATAGGATGTTGGCAAATGTCTCCATTTCATGTGTCACCTCATGGGCTTTTCCACTGTGGGCCTTTACTAATTGGGTTAAGACATTTATGTATAATGGCCTGTTAGGAAATCATTCTTAGATCATGGGGTTTTGAATTCAAGCATTGGGTACCCTTTAATAATGTGTGGGTCGATTCATGCACGAATAGACATATTCGGGTGTAATTTTTGTGTTCTATCGGATACAAAAGCTTATTTGGTGGCCAAAAAATATACTGGTATCAATTTGATGTTACTTTTTAGCTCAGTTGCATGGATGACAATCCTAGGTTAAGTTTTAAAATTAATTTGGTCCAAATGGAACCCGTAATTATCTCTACCAAGATATTTATATACATAGGATGAACATCAAACGAGAAGGTTGAATGAGTCTCTTCATGAATGGCTTTTGATAAGTTAGTAGACCGCGATTTCCAAAGCTATTAGAAGCAGCCTTGTTTACCATGCCTTTACACAATCCTATGCAGATATATGAACTCCATATGCATAGGAGATCGATCATCTAAGTTGTTGATGTCGCTGAATTGTACTTTATATAGTGAATCTAACCTTACTAGACTACATTCTCAATTCAACAACAAAAAAAATGATTTAAGAATAATATAAATTTGCTTATTGACTTGAGAAATGCAAACATCTGCTCTAACATGAATTTACGACAAGACATTCTGGTGTAAAATTGGTGCACTAAAATGGCTCCATGTGACTGATTAGTCATTATTATAACCTCTTGGTTTCAAGTTTTCACCTGAAAAAATACTTTTAGTACACCTTACCTCAAAATTATAGTGTTATTAACGATTTGAATATCGATTTTTAAATTTTTTTAATTTGGGTACTACAGTATAATAACTTTTCAATTTAGGTACCACCGTCTAAATTAATCACGGAATCATGTCACGTAACATTTGACAAACGTTAATTTGATAGACTAATTTGATAATTTTACACAAAAATATGTCATATTAGAAAAATTTCCCCCCCAATTTCACACATAACAAAAAGTAGCACATAATCCAAATTTTTGTTATGTGTGAAATTGGGGAAAACGTTTTTCTAAAATGACATATTTTTGTACAAAATTGTCAAATTACTCTATCAAATTAACGTTTGTCAAATATCACGTGACATGATTCTGTGATTAATTTAGACGGTGGTACCTAAATTGAAAAGTTATTATAGTGTTGTACCCAAATTGAAAATTTTGAAAGCTAAATACCCAAATCATTAAAAATAGATTGTTTTGTGTATTAAAAGTATAATTTATTTCAATAAACTCTAAGGAAAAAGATGTTTGACTATCATGGACAAAGCCCTAGTTCGACAATACAATTGGTGACCTATCATCATTATTAATTGATTATCCAAAATGTGAGACAGTATTTACCCTCAAGGAGAATATACATAAATCAATATGTACATATACTAGCATTCACACACACATTCATATAAGCGGTTGGCAACATAATTTAAGAAAAGAGAAGGTTGCCAACTTTTTTCACAGCCAACCTTGAAAAGTAAATGGAAAAGAAAGGAGAGAAAAGAGAGCATCATTCAAGCTTAAGGGTCACTCGAGATCAAGTACAAAAGTATGTTTAAATATAATTAGATAGGCCAACAAATTCTCTTTACCACTCCTTTTCTCTCTATGGAACAAATATGGCCTAAGATCCAACCTGGAATATGCCACACACGATTTGGTTTTTAAAGCATAAACCAAATGGGCCAAACTATTTTGCTACAACATATTCAGTCTTTTGGCCTTTTAAATTTATTATTCAAACGGTCGAGATTTTTCATCAACATGATAGACTGACAGTCACTAAAATACTAGTGTAACATCACGCCCATAATAGTGATATGGTCATCAATTTGGTTTAACTTTTCATTTTAAATCTTAAGACATCTTGGTCTCTTAGGGTAGCTTCATTTGAGGACTTATAGAGTAAAATAACATTATTTTTTTTCTGGTATGCTGTCGTGATTGTAGATGTCAAGCCTTGTATTTTCATTTGGAATTTTTCTTTGGAGGGGAAAAAGTATCAAGGAGTAGGAATGTTTTTTTGTTCACTATCAATCTCTCGTGGGCAGGGTAACGATATGTTGATATTCACACACCGCTTGTTTTTACTGTAAAATGAGTGATCGATGATGAAAACGGTAAAATACAAAACCGTATTTTTGTCATCACTCCTCCCACACATAATGTAATGAGCAATGTAAATGGTGTGTGTCCATTTGGGCATCTATAACGTATTGTTCTCCACTGGGCCCTATGCATGATTAGTGAGAAACAGAATTCTTCTCCAAGCTATTTCCATCGTTTCTTGTCAATTTATGTAGCAAGTTTCTAATTAAATTGAATACATGGACTGTAATTGAATACTAGAAGTGACAACGTTCAAGGCATCCGCCCTGTATAGGGTTGTAAATGAGATCAACCGTTCATGTAATTATTTGAGTTCGGCTCGACTCATTTTCGGTTTATATTCGTTCATTTATAAACGAATATAATAATGAACAAAAATATGGCGTTCGTCTATTGATTGAACTGGACATTAACAAGACTCTGTTCGTTTCGTCTAAACCCGTGTTCGTGTAACTATATATAAAGTTTGATAAAATCAAAAAGTTAAATCTATTAATGATGTAACAAAAACTAGTTAGTATCACTACAAATTATAATAAACTTATTTATACTACAATAATGTTAATGATATATTTTTATTATTTCAAACTTATTAAAGTGATTAATATCATCATACTATAAATACAGTCATCGGTTTTATTGTTATAATGTAATTAATTATACGTATGTAAATTTTTTTTATACATTAATAGAATATATAAACTTAAAACCAAGAAAAAATGATGTTATAATGTCAAATAAATTAATTAACTAACATTTTATCTATTTGTAGATAACTTTTTCATAATAAACAATATAATAATAAATGATAAAATAATAATATATTATAAAAAAAATAAAAAATACAAATTTTTAATTATTAAATATTTTGAATTAATGAAAGTACATGTTCACGAACAATCCGTGTTCGGTTTGTTAAATATTCGGTTCATGTTCGTATTCGTATTTAAATGAACATAAATAAATGTTTGAGTTTATGAACATGAACAAAACCATATTAGACTCGTTTAGCTTTGTTGCCCTCCTTTTAGCTTCGTTGCCCTATCCGTATACTAGTAATCGTGTCCCACGCTTTGTTTGTGCGGCGCGTAATGCAATAAAAATATAGAAAATATGTATATTTATGATATAAATACGTGGATAATAATAAAAAACATATTTTAATATTTAAAACAATGTTTGGTTGTTAAAAAGAGATAAAATAGTTTTATTAGTTTTTATTTTTTAAGTTTTTATGCGAGTATGGTATTATTATAATTAATATAAAGGTATAAGAGTATTTTTGAAAAAAAAACGACTAAATTGGGCAGAGTCATTTGACATGGGTTGACTTATTATAATAGAATGATATATCACGTAGGGCTGAGCGAAAAACCGGAAAAACCGAACCGGACCAATAACGAAAAAGACCGAAACCGAAAAACCCAAAAAAAATCGGTTTTCAATAAAACCGAACCATACCGAAAAAAAAAAAAAAAAAAAAAAAAATCGAAAAAAACCAAAAAACCAAAACTGAACCAAAAAAACCGGTTCGATTCGGTTCAAAAAATAAAAATACCGAAAAAAAAAAAAAAAGGAAACGAAAAATACGTTCGGTCCCTAATATCACGTATGCAGGTATTTAAAAGCTAGTTAGTGGATAATGACAATACATTAAAAGACAAAAAAAAATAAAGTAGTGAAGAAAGCGATGGGCAGTTGAACCTGCCGGATATTCAGTCCAATTATATACCACCACGTCATTGTTTTTCAGATACTTTGTTCACTTCATCAAGCAATATTGTATCGAAATGCATCATTGTATTCGAATTATTACACCCCCCACCCATACACATTTCCTTTTGCCATTTCACCAAGTTATTTATTTTCTCGATACAAACGGAATTGAAATCACTTTTTGTAAAAGTTATTTGATGCTGAAATGTAATTGAAAAGTAAAATACTATCAAATATACACTCTTTTGGTACCATCAACCAGGATGTACATAAATCGAACAAAATCAATTATTAAAATACTATCAAATATACACTCTTTTAGTACCATCAACTAGAGGTGTACATAAATCGAATCAAATCGATCGAACCAAACCGATTATTCACCGATTAATAATCGGTTTGGTTCGGTTTAAAATGTGATAAACCGATTTAATCGGTTCGGTTTACCGTTTTAGTGGTTTTCAAACCGAATCGATTATTTTTATTCATATATAAAATATATATAATTATTTATATATATACTGTAATAAGTTGATATATTATGTTTTGCTTGTTATTTGTATTTATCAATAATATATTTTGTTAAATTATTTGTAAATTTAATAGTTATTCGACTTTTGATTTTTAAAATAAAATATAAGCGAAAACTTTATGAAACTCGTATAATTTTGAATATTGTGTTTTTTATATGTTTAAGTTCAAACTGACTGAACCAAACCGATTATAATTGGTTTGGTTTGGTTCCGATAATTTTGTGTGTCAAAACCGAACCGAACCGAACCGAATCGATTATTTTTTATTGGTTTGGTTCGTATTTTACTAAAAAACCGAGCTGAGCTGAACCGCGAACACCCCTACCTTCAACTATCAAATAAACACATTTTTAGTACGAAATGAAAAACTCTCATTCCATAATGGTATTAAATCATAATAATCCATGAACGTTATGATTAGCATCTAAGGGATAAGACGTCTCCGAGTATTTTATTTTATTTACAAATTATGTTAGTTGCTAAACTTTTAATTTTGAAGTCTAATGATATGGTATCAAACTTTTGATATTCATTTTAAACATCATGGTTTCAATTCCTCTCATATCTAACTATATTAGAGTTTATTTATTCTCACAAAAATATATAAGAAGAAAATTAACCCATACTTAAGCATGTGTTGGAATCGAGAAATGGCTGATGTAGGATAAAGAAATCCAATAAAGTTGAAAATACGCTCAAGATTTTGTGCGGCTTAGGTGTAACAAGGCGTCGATCTGGTCCTGACTGAGTCTATTGACGAGGCCAACCTAAAACACGTTTTCAGACACTTTTGACATCGTTTCGGTTATAAATCACATATCTGCTATAGTATTGCTGATATAATTGATATTAATTGCGAATAAGTATCATATGTTTCAATATTAGATTGAACTTAAACAAATAAAAAAACACCATATTCAAAATTATACTAGTTTTGTAAAGTTTTCGCTTATATTTTATTTCAAACTTTGAACCAGAAGTCGAATAACAAGTAAATTTACAAATGATTTAACAAAATATATTATTGATAATTACAAATAACAAGCAAAACATCATATATCAACTTATTGAAGTATATATATAAATGATTATATATGAATAAAAATAATCAATTCGGTTCGGTTTGGTTTGGTTTGAAAACCACTAAAACCGCAAACCGAACCAACAAAATCGGTTTATCAAATTTCAAACCGATTCAGACCAATTACTAATCGGTTCAGTTTGGTTCGTTCGGTTTGATTTGATTTATGTACACCCCTAGCTATATGGATATCACCAATAATTCGCCGCATAGAAGAAAGAAACCTGAAGAACTTATGGAAGCAAAACATAAAATCTAGTTATAGACCTTAATTTGGAAACTATTAAGTTTGTTCTAAGTGTGATTTTTTGTTTTGTTTTGTGGACTAGAGCTCAATACTGGGCAATAGAGACATCAAACTACAAATATAATGGTATAAACTTTAGATTTCCTACACTTAATTCTCATGTATCTAGTATTTTCATTACAACAGAAACATATTATATCACTAGATCTTTTTTATAATCGGTACACGAAAACTTAATCGATAATGTCAACATCGGTACCATCACGAACATCTAACTTTCATATCGCCAACGAATTCCATAGCTCCAATCCTTATTTCTTAAAAGGTATATTACGATTAGCAAAATACGATAACCAAAAAAACATACACTAAAACACCGTACAGAAAACTAATATCATTTCCCAATATATGGGCGCTACTATTTCTAAAAGGAGTATACTGCTTTTCCAAACTTGTCGTATCGACACATTATACGTGTATCAGAGGTTAAAGTCACACCCACTATCATAAATATCATAAAGACGAACGTAGACAAAAATTAGACAGTTCCTAAACAACTAGCATGTCCGACGCTATTAAGCAACTAAACAATTACTAAGCAGAATCAGACACAAGACGACCTACTTACGCCTAGAATATAACCGACACGTTCTAGAATATTGGTTATATAGATTAAATTTATCGGACCAAATAAATTGAGTAATTAATTTAAGAGGCTGAATTTTTCGACTATAAAATGCCTATTTACATGTGTAATTTACGGTTTGTAATCGGATTTACGGTTTTGAGTGAAAAAGAAGGGTTTTGCCGCGAGACGTTTTGCCGTGGAAAAATACAGCATCTTAATTTAACCCCCCTCCACTCCTTCATTCCCTCTCCTCTGTTCCCTGCTGTACTACTTTCTCTCTCTCTCTCTCTCTAGAAAATGTCCGAGTTTTTTCTACCACCTGAGCTTTTCACCGAAGAAGAAGAAGAAACACTCATAAAAACCCAAAACAAAACCCATTACAGAGGAAAAGACCCTGTTTTTGATGATTTAACCTTTGATTTGAACTCAGAATATGAGAGTGAGAGTGAGGATGAGGAGGATTATCTCGATGGGTTAATTGGGAAAATGGAGAACTCGAAACTTAATGATGATGATTCGTGGAAAACAGAGGCTGGGATGGTAATTAATATTAATAATAACGAGTTGTTTTGAAAGTGGTATTTTTGTGGGGGGATTTTTGGATTTTTTGTTTAATTATTAAAAACTGATACCCACTACCCAGAAGTAAGAAAACTTAGAAAAGAATTATAACAAGTTGTTTTGAAATTAGTCTTTTTGTGGGGTTTTTGTGGGTTTAGTGTTTTATTGAAAAACCAAGACCCAGAAGCAAGAAAAGAGATATATTTGAAATTAGTCTTGTGGGGTTTTTGGGTTTAGTGTTTTATTAAAAGCTGTTTAGTAAAGAAAGTGGTCAAATTAGTTTTCTGGGTTTCTATGGGTTTAGTATTTCATTGAAAATGGATAATCCGTTTAAATATTGAAGAATATTTGGGTTTTGTTTTAAAAAAAGTTATACCTCTCTGCAACTCATTATTAGGACAGTTTTCTGTTACCCGTTTTTTTTTTCTACTTTTGTTTTCGAATTTCTTACTGTTTTATTTTTTAGGGAGCGCTTAACACTCTTTTTAATCTTTATTTTTAATTTATTTTTGTTCTTCAGATATTAAATACCCTAAAAAAGTAAGCATGCAAGCTTGTATTTTCAGAAATTTGTTTATGGGTTTTGATAAAATAGTGCTTACCTCTGTTTTGTGATCTTCATTTATTTTTTGTTTAAAAACAAAATTTTGGGTTTTTGTTAAAATGGTGCTGATCTCTGTTTGATGTTTTATTTTTTAGCTTTTTGCTCTTCAGATATTAAAAATACCCTCAAAAAGTGAACATGCATACTTTCCTGTTCTGGAATTTAATTTTATGGGTCTTAAATTTATACATTGTCAATATTTTGTGAGTAGTGCCTTTTTGTTCTTCCCCCAATTCCCAAAAGGAACTGAAATTAAGCTATTCTTATAAATTCTAATAATACTTTCAAAACTTGTTTTGCTATTTGATCCTCATGGGCTGAAATGTTACAGATCTGTCACTTGTTAGTTATTAAACTCTGGAAATCTTCTAGTGTTAGTATCCATTTTGTTCATCCCTTAAGTAACCACCATACAGCTGAAAATTAAACTCTTCTAAATGATTTTGCAAACAAAGTTAAATCTTGTTTTGCTATTAGGCCCCATTGTTTTAATTACGATTTTATAGCTCACTTGTTTTAAAAAGTGACAAATAGTGTCTCTTCTTTAGAGTAAACTAATAAAGGTCCCTTATTTTATATTGTTCTCATTTCTGAAACACTATAGTTTATATATAGTCCTTTTAGATAACATATTAATAGATTGGTTCAATAAAACACTGCCTGCGTATAAACCTAAAAAAGAAGACAAATTTTAGTATATCAAACACTTCACTGCTTATTTCCTTTTGATATCCATGATTTTGGATTTATTTTTATTTTCCCCAGAAATGTTTGTGCGGGTGCAAAGAAGGACTAGGCAATGGCAGCCGGATCTTCCCTGAAGAAGCCCGAAAAGCAGCAGAGTGGGAGTTTTTGTACGCAGCTGCGCGTGAAATTATGAGGAAAAGGAAGATTGAGGAGGCAAATGAGTACTACCAAGCCATGGGAGTAAACCCCGTTTCTCAACCGGTGGAATCGAACCGTAACTCCTATGAACAGCTTCAAATAGCTAAAGTAAGCTTTTGTTATGTTCTATTTCTCTTTTATATTTCATACTTGGGGTGTCTGAATATGAGGAAAAAGTAATAATGTTTACTAATCTGGTGAGATTTTTAGTGACTACTATTGTTTTGGTTCCTATTTGTATTGATCGTTTCTTGTTTTTTCAGCAGTTGGTATATTTTTGGTTAATCTGGCTGCTTTATTTGTTTTCTTCCGAAATGTGTTGGATATTTTTCCTACAACAGATTTTCTTTTCAGTTTCCTTTGTTGTCATTACAATTTACACCTTTATTATTCAATAACTGCTTAAAATGGTATGTGGGCCTGCTGTTTGTGTATGATCCCCCCGGAAAACTATGAGTAAAATTTATGGTCAAAGCATAAATTGTAGTTGTATTTTGGGGGGAGCCCAAAGGAAACAAAGGAGTGCACTCGAATCCCAACAATTTACGAAAATGCTATTTTATTTTGTTAGAAAATCTTAAAAAATTAAGAAGTAAGAATGAGTTTGCAACCATGTAAAATTACACTTCGTAATTTGTAACCGCAATGTGTACTCCGCCTGTGGTTGTCTTCTCCCTCTTCATGTAAAAGAACAAATGTAATAGAGTGAGAGGGGAGTGGGGGTGGGTATCTGTATCATTGTCAAAACGCAGTGGCTATAACTGTATTAGTTGAAACAAAATTTGGTGACTATCTTCTATTAGTCTCCCATAACATGAATATATTTGTGGGTTTTTGTTTTTTAAATTTTTTCCTGCATACATTTATTTAGTTTCAGCAGATGAAGAGAGAGCATTGGATGAAGCAGGAGGAAGCATTGGAAGAGCAAGCAATGACAGAGCAAGCAATGGAAGAGCAAGTAATGGCAGAGAAAGCAATGGAAGAGCGAGCAATGAGAGAGCAAAAAATGGCAGAAGTGGCGGCTAGGATGGGCATCCCAAAACCGTCTTGGCCTACACAGCAGAATTCCCTTCATCTGCCACATCAGCAGCCACAGGCTAGTTCTGGTATGAGAGCTGTTATTCTGGGGAATGCGGGTTCTAAGCTGCGTGAGCCTGCAGGCACTGGAGTCTTTCTCCCCCGCTCTGCTGACGGCATGACTGAGCCACTTAAGAAATCAGGTTTATTTTGTAATCCCCCTCATTTGGTTCTTCAATTTCTTCTGGTTCATTAACAACTGTTTTGGGTCTCCATGGGTGCAGTTGGATCATTAATAGTCCCAAGTTTAGTTAATATTTCCTATTATTAGGTCCCAGGTATGGACCGTATGGTGCATCATCATTTTCCATGACAGAAATCATTACCATATTTTTTAAGATTGTTTTGCTTAATGTCTGTTATATAGTTTTACTTTGATAAAGTTTTTTTTATGTCTTACGTTATCTTTAGGGTGTCTTATAATTTTTTTCTTCCTGAAAAATACCTAGTCTCAATCTTGTCTCAATAATGCTTTGAACTCGGATTTTGGTAAAGTTTTTATACAGTATTATATTTAAGTTAGCTTCTATGTTTATGTAATATCGATACTGTCATAATGCACAATCATATGTTATTAACTGTATAGGTTTATAATTGTTGTTGCACAGATGCAGCTAGTTATATACGGGGTAATGTTCCTATGGGTGTGCAGCATAAACAGAATCTCCGTCCTAATGTTCCTATGGGTGTGCAGCATAAACAGAATTTCCGTCCAAATGTTCCTATGGGTGTGCAGCATAAACAGAATCTCCGTCCGAACTTTCCTATGGGTGTGCAACATAAACCGAAACTCTGGCCTAATGTTCCTATGTGTGTGCAGTATAATCAGAATCTCCAGCCTAATGTTCCTATGGGTATGCAGCATAAACAAAATCTCCGCCCAACGTCTGCAATGGCATACACAGATCTCCAGCTACCACATGAGTGGACCTACTGATTCAAATATCACTTTTCGGCCAATTTTTTGGGTTTCTTATGGTAGAAACAAGAAAGTTAGAGGTTTTAACTAGTACAAGATGAAAGTTTAGGGGTTTATAGTAGGGTCTGAGATGGTGATGAAAATTTGAAGGAAATATTTTGGAAATGGTTTTTGGGTAGCTATCTAGAAGATCAATAAAGTTTGTGGGCTACTACAACTTATGTTTTCATTTTGTGTTGTAGCTTTGGTGCAAAATATAATTGCAACTTGCAAGTAGCCAGTAAGATATTATAGCATAGTGTTATGCAATGGGAAACTGAAGGTTGAATAGTCTTGTTTTGTTGGAATGTAAACCTTTTGTTATTGTTTCTCCAGAAAATCTAATTTGAAAATTTATGATAATTGGATTGGTTTGTTTTGCTAGATTATTGATTGCTTTGCTTCTCTCTTGTTTCACTATTCCAATTCCATGTGTGTGAATTAGCTTTGAGCATAACTTGAATTATTAAACTTTTCCAAGATCACAGGATCATACAGTAATTAAAACAAAATTTTCATGATAACTTAATTAAAAATGGTTGTTCATGGTATATGTGTGCAGAGAGGCAGATTCCAATTTCCTCTTTCATATGCTTTGATGCAGGCGTTTGACAACAGTCCACAACTATTGACAAGTTGTACTAGTGTGTGAGACCATCATTCTTATAATTTTGTAATCTTGTTGATTAAATTAATTTCAGTTATCTTTGTTTTCAACTTTGAAATCTTTGCATGGTGTTGCGTGAATTTTGAGCGGACATGATACAATTGTTTTATATGGAGGCCTGATATGTTGTCTTGCTCTCTATTGGCTTTTTTAATTTTTTTGCATTTCCCTGTTAGTATCAATCAAGTGGATCAATTGCCAATAATTAACCAGTGACTTCTCATTCCTATAATATAATTTATACTGTATTACTCACTATTCCAAAGTGACGTATATTTGTAACTGTAACTTACTAGTGGTTGGTTGACTTTCTCTTGCCATTTAGTTGCAGTCTTGCTTGCAGAAAACACAGCTCATGTTCCTTTCATGGTGTTATGCTAAGCAGTAAAACCTCGAACCAATTAATTGCTATTGAGTAATAAATACGTCAATTCTACAAACATGAAAAGAAAAAGAAAACAAATCTAGATCTTATATTTCTGTCTATGCATGTCTTTGTCAGTTTTTCATCAGATTTAATGGTTGCTCAACTAACAAACAAATCCCATCGATTATGGCACCATCACAGGTATCATTAAAAAAGGAATATAAAAGGAGTGGAACTGTTTTTGGTGTAGGGTTATTCCCATGAAAAAAAGAAGATGTCGGCAATTGAATGAGCGGATTGAACCCATCATTTTTTAAAACACAAAACTTACGATTTTGAATTGATGAATCGTTGGTTACTCCATCCGTTACCAATTAATTATACTTTACGAAATTACGTGCAATTTTGAACCGACTTATAACATGTATCAAAATTTTCATTCCGACAATTTTAATATAAGTTATTGGCCGGTCAAAATTGGACATATTTTCGTAGTGAACAATTAATTAAGAACGGATAGAATACTTTACAGGTTTACTACTTTGAGAGGCTACTTTCAATTGTAACCTTTAAACAATGGTACTTGTTGTTGATAAACCAAATATTAAAGCATGACTATCAGAGGCTATGCTTCGATCCGTGGATTCTGATTTACGATCCGCATTGTATAATACAAATGAAAAACAAAATTCAGGCAATCTAGAAAAGCCTTGATTGCATCTCCATATCTTATTGTGTATTTGTGTTTCACTATTCAAGTAAGACGTGCATGGTTTGTGTACCTACACGTTCAGATCTTATAATGAGGTCAATACACTCTCCTCCAAATATGAATAGCAAAAGTTATTATTGAGAAAAAAATGACTCTGTCCAATTAAGTCTGATAACAAAAACAGGATGAAAGAACTCGTACAATTACACAGATTCAAGCTTGCATAACGAATTGATATTAATGGAGAATTAAAATTTAAGACCATTGTCGAACGGTGTTAGTTTTTACCATGTATGTTAAACAAACGAAAAACGGGACTAAGTAAAAAAAATTTGTAACTAAGATTTGGATACTAAATGGTCTAAAATTAAAGAGGGACATACAAAAAATTATAGACAAGAGTCATAAGACCTTGACTCCATGCACTAAAGACGAGTGGTACTATGTGAATAAATAGCGCTATCAAGTCAAAGATCTTCAATCAATTAAATGGATAAGAAAATATCAACAAAAATAAATGTTAAAACTAGAGAACACAAAAGTTGTAGATATAGACTGAGTAATAATTTAGTCCTCTCAGAATGTGGCACTACTAAGTTAGGGAAAGCTAAATAATTTCTTTTATAAACTCTTCTAATTAATAACATGCAGGCAATTAAATATTAAATTGGTTGTTGAATGGGATAGTATAGAGGAGAGGGTCATGAACTTATTGTTGGTTTTGGTAGGATTTCGAATACGATAAAAGAAAGAACAATAAAATAAAGAAGACAGGAACGCAATGGAAATAACAATTTTATTTCCCACAATTGGAATATGAATTACAATTCCTGACTCGTACAGAATTAAAAATAAACTGCTGGACTGGTTTGACAAAAAACAAACTGCCGGACTGTTTTTGACAATAAAACAAAACAAACTGCCGGACTGTTTTGACAATAAAACAAACTGCCGGACTGTTTTAACAATAAAACAAACTGCCGGACTGTTTATAAAAAACTGCCGGACTGGTTTTAACAAACTGCCGGACTGGTTTTGTACAAAAAACAAACTGGACTGGTTTTAACAAATAAAAAACTGCCGGACTGGTTTTTAACAAATAAAAAACTGCGGGACTGTTTTTTTGTAAATGCTGGAAATTACAGAACTGAAAAGTAAATTACAGAATTGAAAGACTGAAAGTAAACAGTACTGAAAAGTAAATGCAGAAAAGAAACGGTACTGAAATGAAATATACAGAATGTAAAGGACTGGAAAATAAATAACATAAATAAAAAATAAGAGGCAACTGCTGAGCAGTTTCCCTTAAACAATATTTCCCGAACCACCTTTAAAGGTTTCTGGTTTCGGGACTTTGTTCCCAAGGTACAACTTATATCTCAGAGTGGCTCGTATGGAAACCAGCACCGAACCACAGGTCGAGCTGTTGGTGGTGCGGTTCTCTCACTAAGTGTATGCTTATGCTGTGACGGTTGTGTGTATTCTGGTGTGTTGAAATGAGAGGGGGATGGCTGCCTTTTATAGGCTCTACTGAAACCGTAGCCATAAATGTTGGTCATCAATTCTGGGAGTTACACCCCCAGAATCCGCTCACTTAATTCCTGAAACCGCAGCATTTAATTTCATTCATTGCTGACGTTTCTCTTTGCTGGAAACTCTAGGGACTCTTTTTGTATTTTATACAAAATTCCCAATTCGGGTTTGGACCCGAGACATTCCCCAAATCCCGCGCCCGAGACCCAAGACACGAGCGAGCGTGCGTGTGTGGTACACACTAATACTCTTAGGTGTATGTGGACATGTTAGTTTAATAACTACATGGGTTGGTATGGTATATATATTGTAAAATTGACTCTCAATCTTCCAATATGGGATTATACTAAATGGTTTTCCATTACCATTTCGGTTTTCCAGATTTTCCAGATTTGAGCTTGCGAGGTACCAACTTTGAAGCCACTTTGTATTCACACCCATTCTCCAAATAGGTCATGCGATATACCGTTGCGAAGCCCGTCACACGGGCTACTCAACCACGTTGAGTATGGTATAAACAACTTAGCGCTGTCGCATGTAAAGATGACCCGAAGTTGGTCCAGCGACCATTCGGAAACACCCATGTTTTTTCACATGTTTTTCCAACACTTATGTGTATACTGAGTGCCGTGCGCCTGAACCGATTACTTATTTTAAGAATGTACACTTTGTTCAACGTAAACATGAAGTTAGGACGGACACTTTTCGTTCAAAATTTACATTGATCACACATGGCAAAATGTAGGCTTTGTACTCCTTCAATATAAGGTTTCCAGTCTTGAGTTCATTATAATTGGATTTACAGTTGAAGAAGAAGAAATTAGGTCTGAATAAAGTGTTACATATTTATGATTTTCAACTGCAACTTATTGGGTGATTGTTCATGTTATGCCCTTATATGACTTGACACGTACCCTTCCCATGTTCCAGAACGGTCAACGGTGCAAATCTTCCAAGTGCCATTGAACTTATTGCCTTCGACAGGCCATTGGTATTTTGACTGGGAATAGCCGAATAGGGCTGCTAAAGTTCAAAATGATGGATAGATGTATAACATTTGATACAGAACAGAGCAAAATAAAATAACTTTTCGGTGCCATGACCGTCATCGGATCTTTGTCCGGTAACGGAGGAATTAGCAACTCTGTCCAGTTTTACTGATATTTGTAATTTGTAGGTGTTGTGCCGCCAAATTTCCCCCCAAAATAGTGGATCCATGTATTTGTTCCTCATAGGCTCATTCTTGTTGCAGGATGGACATATTTCAACTTCAGACTTATAATGGATGAAGTTGAGAAAATCAAAGGAATTATGTAACGAAAAACACCAAGGCTTAATAGACTTTCAAACTTCATATGAATTTTTAGGATATAAGCTCTTCAGAGAAGGGAAGTTTCAACCTGTCAAGCAAATAATGAGATTGTAGGAAGTAAGAATAATTCTTTCATCTCCCAAGTTTTTCCTGAACTAGTTTGGGCTGTTCTTCCCGAATATCCACTACCGTGCATGCATATAAGCTCTCTCTTTTATCCTTTCCTTTACATTGATATTGTCGTATTAAAGCGTATAAGTCTGACAAAGAAACGTGGTGATCACACCGAATGTGCTCCGTGAATTTGGACCATGTTAATCTTTATGATGACAAGGGAGGAAAAGAGTCCCTGAATTCATAAATGAGTATAGGTGTGACCTAACAGCTAGAACAAAATTTATGAGTTTATGTTTCTTAAACTTGTTAGAAATTCCTTACATGAATTTTCAGATAATTGATCCTAATCGCCTTTGGGAGGCAAATAACGTTCTGAAGGTTTTTCTCACAGACTAAGCATCCTCTTTGGGAATTCTTTGATAGGCTGACGGTTAATATTAGTACTAACTACGTTCTCATATATCTTTCACCATTGTGGCTTCTTTGTTTGTTAGCATCTATGCTGAAATTCTTTTTTTTCAAATGGTCGAAGAATCTTTAAAATCTGAAGCATGCTTGTTTATATTGGGAATACGCAAAAAGTCCATTGAATCCTGTAATACAGAAAGTGTAAAACTATTCCTACAATAAACTGCGTTGATATTGGAGATACATCAGTATGAATGCTCAGAGTTAAAATTAGCCGAACTCCCCAAAATACCAAACTGATAGAACTGGTCAAGGCATTTCTACGCTTTCGCAGGTCCATTGAATCCTGTAATACAGAAGTAAGTCAATGATATGGCACTAATCGAGAATTACCTCTTGCTGAAAGTATGTCAGGAAGAAAGTTACTCATACAAGTTCAGGATCTTTTTTTTGTCGATTGGTCTGCAGACTAGCTTACATATAACTCTGCTTTTTTCTAGAGATGTTTGTAATTCGTTGTCTCCTATTTAAATCCTAATGCGCTAGTGAAATTCAAACCATGTTAGATTGCAGAAGAGTTCAATCTTGTTTCATTAAATCATCTATGAATGTTTTTGATAGGCCCTTCCTTACAAATCATAACGAAGAATGACCGGCAAGTTGCTGATCTTTGAAGTCTTTTTCTTTGTTGTCTTTTCATTTACAACTCGTGTCCTATATTGTTGAAAATCTTAAATTTGAGTTTTTTCTTAATTTTCTGGCATGAAATTTATAGAAAGTTTAAACTAAGTGCACAAAGGTTTTCTCCATTTTCAGATAAGCCAGCTTGTTTGCACAGCCATAAAACCCCTTTGTTAAAAAGGTTTAATAATACCGAAGCATCAAAGAGTTTTTGTGCCTTACATATTAAGGTTCCAAATTTGTGGCTGACGGCTACAAATGTGTTCTCTATATTGCTTTCTTGATCATATTCTGACTGCTTTTTGCTTTCCTTTATGCCCTTTTGTACATTGTGTGATTCCTTGGTCCTCCATTTATTCAAGAATTTTTTAATTTTAGGCTCACCCAGAGAAGTTAAATTAGTGTTCACTTGATTTGATCACATAATGATGTCAAATTGGCAATTATATAGGTCTTGTTGTTTGGCTGCAACTTTTAAACAAATAATCTTGCTGATACGAGTTTGGGAAAAATATGGACTCATTCATTTTATGAATTATTAGTTTTCATACTCACGTCACGCCAATCAATCAAATAAATCATAGCTCGACAACAATTAACGCAAAATTAAACAACTTGAGATAAAAACTATAACGAATAAGAATTGCCGTGAGAACTCTGTCGTATAAATGCATATTCACGAAATGATGAAACTTTTTATAAAAATGCGCATACAAAAGCGCATGCTTAAAGAAATTAAAGTGTTTCATTGCCTCTGCCTACCTGTAATGTTAAGGAGCATGAGAGACATGTTTTAATTCCGCATAAAAGAGGTCCAGAACTTAAGGAAGCAATCGATAAGATAAAGCAAATTTAAAAAATACCAAACAGGTAGTAAAGCGTGAAAGTGTATTGTATGGAACCATACCTAAGGCTTTTTTTGCAAAAGTTTCAGAAACTGTAAACTAAACATCAACTCGTGAAATGCCAAATTTGCAGAAATTTTACTTATTTACGTAAAAAAAACTCGATTTCTTTGGTACATATAAAATAACTCTATAACTCTACAGAGATTTGCAGAAATAACTATAGAGAGAGCGCCAACGAAAGAAAGTAAGCTTATAAATAAGTAGCTTTTTGTGTTTTCGAGCATAACTTAACAAATACTTGCCACAAAAATCAAAAGTGAGCTCTATGGCGTTTAGATTAAGATGATTTTTTAAAACAAGGGAAAAACAATAAAAACTAATTAACGAAAACTTACATGCCTCAAGATCTTGTATAAAACGGTGATTACATCAAGAAATAAAACATGCAAATAACATTACCGATGTACAAATGACACACATATAAAATGAAACCTTACACAAACAGACAAAAGTGATATACAACAATCAAACTTTACACAATCTCAGCCGCGTGTGGCTTTGGCTGAGAAGCCACAGTCGGCTCGGCTTTAGAAGCCACAGACATGGCTCGAAATTTGACTACGAGAAATCCGAGGGAATGACCCACCACAGCTGCTATAAATATCCCAACATTAAACGACATAACCGCCAACATGACCAAGTAAGCCAAACCAACTTTAAGAGCGTAAACACCTGTTTGACCCACAACACATGCTAGACTTTTTGGCTTGGTGGCTTGGAAAAGAGAAAAAACCTCGGCTACAAACGCGAGGACAAATACAAAGAAGAGAGCGAGTATGTACTTGCCTACAGAGTGACCTGGCCAATCTTTGAATAAAACGACAGCGTAACTTCCCCAATAGAAAGTCATGGCCATCATGTTCATGTCCATGTCCATCGATGGAGGTGTCATCGATGGAGGTGTCATCGGCATAGGCGTATGCATTGACATGTCATGACCGGACATTTTTAGTGAGGGAGTGAGAAAACAAAGGAAGAACGATTTGGGTTTTTACAAGGCTGGGGCGGTTATATATATATGCATATGCATCTGTGTGTCAGAGGGGCGAAGCCAGCAATAGTTTACGGTGTGTCAAAATTTACATAAACTATTAAATTATTTGAAATAAAGAATGAAAAATCATCGTTTTTTTTTTACGTATTTTAGCGAAAATACATGATACGTAATTTTTTTTTAAAAATCCATAACTTCCAGAATTATGGGGGTGCCGTCGCCCCCGATGGTCTGCATTTAGCTTCCCCATGCGTGTGCTTTTTGATTCGAGGAGGTGATTACAAGGGGAAAGCCGCAAAATGTGGAAATAACGAACATTGTTCAGTAGATACGTACAACGTTTGACACTAGTACTGTTTCGTTGTCTAATAAGTATACAATTTCAATATTAATATACTATATGGACCATATAGTATACTCCTATATTAAAGAAATGATGTCCATAGTTTTGAGAAAATATACTATATGGTCGATATACTTCCAGTTGCAACAGAAAGGTCACAAATCGCACAAATTATGGCCTGTAAGTCTCTTTTTAACGGGAAATTTTGAAATCATATCAATCCGTTAATTTGTGTCTAATTAAGATCGAGGTTAATACTTTTTCTCCACAAGGACTTGTGTTGGTATATATCGTTTCCTATTATGACAATGATCACAGTTCTGAAATTTGCAATTTATTTATAGAGATAGAGACAATATTATCGACTTTGAGTTTAGAAATTAGTGCTTTGTGAAATTAGAAACTATGGGGAACGAATAAAACTTCAGTCCACACACTACAATAAAAAAATTAGAACAGACAAATTGGGTGCTCTTTTGCAACAATTTATCTAGCTACAACTTTGTCACTTAACGATGGTTTGGTTACATATTTTGATCCTAAACTTTTCATTTAAGGACATTTTCAAAAATGCAATTCAAACTATGAAACCTTATAGAGTTGTACTTTTTAAAATACTGCACCAGTATCTATTTGAAAATTGTTGATAAAGGTCACAAAATTCTAACAAGGAAATAACAACTAATTATGTTTTTAAACTATTGCTAAAATTTAACGGTGCTCTTTTTATCAACTATTTTCAAAATAACGTTTGATGTTATACTAACTTTTTTTGCAATGTAACTTTAAAATTGAAACTTTATAGCACTCGGTGTGAGTTTCGAATAAGAGACTACTAGATTAAACACTTGTGGACTGAGCCGGCCTAAGCATTCGTCTTGCCACAACCAATTTTTTTTTAAATTATTTTCTATTAACGGGACCAAAACATTTAGTAAATGGTAAATTTTGGACCATTAATTTTATAATTGAAACTAAATGGTACGACTGACATATTTTTATGAAACAAGCAACAAGTAAGCAACAATAAATAGTTTACCTTCGATTAACGGCTGGTGGTTTTGTTTCAATTTTAAAGTTTCAATTTATGGTATTTAAGTCGAACGACACATTCTGGCTACCAGCCAACCAATTGAGGTTGACACTGTTTAAATATCTAATGAAACAAAGAATATACATACTATTTAAATAAAAAATTAAAATTTGACAATAAATATTGTCAACGTGACTCTCCGCACCCTAAAAAGCCGGCCTTGCTTGTGAGTAAAAATTTGCCCACAATAAACTTTTTTCAAATGAACATAAATTATTTAAACAGTCATTAACCATTTTAAAATTACCTTATATTGTTTATCTTCGATCACCGCCTGTGGTTTTGTTTAGACTATTTTGAAAACATTCTAAATTACTTAGATTTCTAAGCTCATTGTCGTGTTTTTTTTTTCGGTTTAGAGTGTTTAAGAAACAGTCTAAATGTTTTTTTAGCATTTTAGAACTTTTGTGATTAAATTATTTTGCCATTTTTTAAAAAAAATTGGACTTTTCGGCGTTTCCGCCTTGTTTTTTTTTGCATTTTTCTGAAAAAATACATTTAGTTTACTGTACTAATTTTTAATGATTTAAGTACTAAATTACTCATATTTATAATTGAGTTACCAAACTACGAAATTTGTCACAATTAATAAATTACCATTAAACAAAATAATAAAATTGCACTCACATTATTTTAACTATCACATATTGAGTGTAATTCTATCAACATACGTCAAAAATATATCCCAAAATGTGAGAAATACTAACTGCAATTTTGTCGATTTATGTTGTTAGTTCCTCAATTAGATGAAATTTCGTAGTTTGCTATCTCAATTATTAAAATTGGTAATATAGTACCTAAATCGTTAACCACCGATAGTACAGTACATTAAACGTATTTTTCCCATCTGATTTTGGATTATTTTTTAATTTTGTTTCCTTTTTTTTCTTCGTGTTTTTGACTTTTTTTTTAGCTTTTTTCCGGATTTTTAACATTTTACAATTTCCCCCTAATTTTGTTATTTTTTTGAGTTAATTAATTGAAATTAGCCTAAAAGTTAAATAGTTTTAAATAGTAATATTTACCTTAATATCGTTTAAAAAAGTGATATGGACTTAAAATTCACTCATAACCTATACGGACAATATTATAATTTAACGAGAAAAAATACTTGTAATAATCACGGTTAACGATTAAACCGACATACTAACAAAATTAATCGTTGAGGTATTCACCTATCAAAATAATCATAATTTAGGTATTGTCGTTAATTCAAATGGATGTAGCTTAGTTTGAAGTTTCATTTTGTTCATATTGTTTATAATATGCCTAAATTTAACCCTAAATTTCCTGAAATGTCATTTTTGTATAAATTCATAAATAAATAAATATCATTCTATTATAATAATACAACACAAGTCAAATGAGTTTGTTCAATTTAGACATTTTTTTATTAATTACCATATTAACTAATTTAATAAACAATAAAAACTAATTACACGTTTTATCTATCTTTAACCACACAAAATTTCTTATATCCTATATTTTTTTTCACTAAATATTTGTATCATCAACACAGTTTATATCATTTTTTTTTCTTATATCTTATATATTTTTTTACTATACATTTGTATAATAATCACAATTTATACCGTATCACACCCAACGTGTGGATATATATATGAGGTTGGATTTTTATACTACACTTTTTCTGAAAAAACGCACAAACCGTAAAAAAAATCTACGGTTTACAGAAATTACATGTACGGTTTGCATGTAATTTTTTTTTGTGTGTGTAATTTCAATTTGTAAAATAGGAAAAATATATAAAATATGCAAATCCATAATTCACTTAGCTATATATAATTGTTTGTTGTTTGTTTATATTAATTATAGAAATTATAATAATTGTTGATATTTGTCCCATTTTTGCATTATTTTTTTTTTTTATGTAATTTCAATTTGTAAAATAGGAAAAAATATATAAAATATGCAAATCCATAATTCACTTAGCTATATATAATTGTTTGTTGTTTGTTTATATTAATTATAGAAATTATAATAATTGTTGATATTTGTCCCATTTTTGCATTATTTTTTTTTGTGTGTAATTTCAATTTGTAAAATAGGAAAAAATATATAAAATATGCAAATCCATAATTCACTTAGCTATATATAATTGTTTGTTGTTTGTTTATATTAATTATAGAAATTATAATAATTGTTGATATTTGTCCCATTTTTTGCATTATTTTTTTTTTTTTGTATAATTTCAATTTGTAAAATAGGAAAAAATATATAAAATATGCAAATCCATAATTCACTTAGCTATATATAATTGTTTGTTGTTTGTTTATATTAATTATAGAAATTATAATAATTGTTGATATTTGTCCCATTTTTTGCATTAATTTTTTTTTTGTGTGTAATTTCAATTTGTAAAATAGAAAAAAATATATAAAATATGCAAATCCATAATTCACTTAGCTATATATAATTGTTTGTTGTTTGTTTATATTAATTATAGAAATTATAATAATTGTTGATATTTGTCCCATTTTTTGCATTATTTTTTTTTTTTTGTAATTTCAATTTGTAAAATAGGAAAAAATATATAAAATATGCAAATCCATAATTCACTTAGCTATATATAATTGTTTGTTGTTTGTTTATATTAATTATAGAGATTATAATAATTCTTGATATTTCAAATTTGTGTTGATATTACTAATGGTTTGGTTTAGAGTGAATATAGACACAAATTTGAAATATAAACAATTATTATAATGTCTATAATTAATATAAACAAACAACAAACAATTATATATAGCTAAGTGAATTATGGATTTGTATATTTTATATATTTTTTCCTATTTTACAAATTGAAATTACACAAAATAAATAAATAATGCAAAAATGGGACAAATATCAACAATTATTATAATTTCTATAATTAATATAAACAAATAACAAACAATTATATATAGCTAAGTGAATTATGGATTTGCATATTTTATATATTTTTCCTATTTTACAAATTGAAATTACACAAAAAAAATAAAAAATTACATGCAAACCGTACATTTAATGTACGGTTTGCATGTAATTTCTGTAAACCGTAGATTTTTTTTACGGTTTGTGCGTTTTTTCAGAAAAAGTGTAGTATAAAAATCCAACCTCTATATATATATATATTAACACACACATACACATATGTATGTATATGTATACATACATGTATATATGTATAATTTATGTACATAAATACATATAATATTATGCAAATAATATAAATTCCAGATTAACATTTTCTTCCTATATAAATGATGTTATAAATACTTAAAAAATATTTCCTATTTAAAAAATGTGTACTTTAAAAAAAACTCTAGTTTTTACACGAAAGTATTCAAATAATGATGTGACATGAAATAGTTTTTGCCCAAATGTCATTTCTAAAACTTAAGTTATCTTCGTTTTAAAGAAAGTGTTATATTTTTTTATAAAAATAACGGATTTTAAGAAAAATAATTTTTTTCTAAGAAAAATTAGTCAAATAATATGTTTATTTTTTTTAAATTGAGATATTTAATATGTACGTGTTTTAGTATAAAAATTGTAAATTGTAACTTTTTGAAAAAACATGACTAAATTTATACAAATTACAAATAATATGATCAAAATGAAAAATGAAAGTAAATTTCATCCAATTAATTTAATGTCGGTATCTCAATTATGAACAATTTGATAGATGAGTAACTCAATTGTTAATTTTTACATAGTATAGTACTTAAATCGTTAACAACAGCATGTAATACAGTATATTAAATGTAATTTTTCACTAATTTAACTGAGAACCATCTGGCCAATTAAGCGAAAAAATACGTTTAGTGTAATATACATACCAGTGGTTAACGTTTTAGGTACCAGACTACCACTTTTAATAATTAAAGTACCAAACTATGAAATTTCATCCAATTAAGTGACTAAGACTATAAATCGACGAAATTGTAGTCGCTATCTCACATTTGGGGATATATTTTTTACGGATGTTGATAGAATTACACTCAACATGTGAAAGTCAAGTGAACATGAATGCAATTTAATCATTTTGTTTGACGATATGTCCTCAATTTTGACAATTTTCGTATATTAGTATCTCAATTATTAAAAGTGATAGTCCAGTTCCGAAATCGTTAAATACTGATAGTACAGTACACTAAAAATATTTTTACCCGCCAATTAAAGAAACAATCTTACAATTTGTTTTCTTCTTTATTTTTATTAGTAAATAAATAATGCTCTATGACATGCACATAATTTTATTAGAGGGATGGAGGCAAGGTGGGAGTGGGAATAGCAGGACAACACCGTTTGGTTCCTCTTGCTTGCTTGTAATTAATTTACATCTTATTTTATAATAAGATTTATGAACTATTATTCCAACAAAAGGTCTTATCTATGTCTAACTGGAAAGAAAAATGATGAAAGGTTCTAGACTTCTAGGTAGTCGATAAAACGATGAATAAGTTAAAAGATTAAGTAGGGGGTTAGTGTCGGAATCGAACTGTAAACATTTAACCTGTATCCCGATCTGATTACTTTTGCAAGTAAAAGAGTCGGATTATTAAGTGTGTGTGTGGGTGGGGGGGTGGGGGGGGGGATTAGTGTCGGAATCGACCCGTAAACATTTAACATGTATCCCGATCTGATTACTTTTGCAAGTAAAAAAGTCGGGACCCGACTTTTTTACTTGCAAAAGTAATCAGATCGGGATACATGACGACTTTTTCGGGATCCCGTAGGGTCGGAATAGATTCATCCCGAATCTCTCGACATATTTTTTTTATTTTACGACAACGTCTTTTTTATTAACAATTTTCGTTTGAGAAGTCTAAACATGTTATTAACACGAAACATAATGCTAATTTAAAAATAACACACCTAATAAATGGAAAAAAAAATTAACATGTACTGGAAAAAATAGTGTGAAACTACAAATAATGGAGTAGATAAAAAAATTGATACATTTTTTATCAGATTTTTTTAGTATTTAGTTTTATTCACACAAGCAACGATTATCATACTAAATGAGATACATTATCATTATAATTTTTATAATCAGAAAATAATAATTATTTACCTATTTTGAATTAACAATATAACTTTATTATTTAAGTATATTTTTTATGTTAACAGTTTCATATATTCAAAACTACAAATCTGTTGAACTTAGAGTTCAATAATAATTTTGATTATAACTTTGATTATGCGTTTAATGATTTTACGATTTCAATGATATAATGCTTGTCTTGTCCAAAAATAGAAAATGTATATTTCAGGTCTTTAAATGATAGAGCATTCGATAACGTAGCCAACGGTTCAAGCGGAACCAAAATCGGAGCTAAAACGAAGAAGATACAAGCTTTCGAATAAGTCCGAAAAACTGCCAGAAGAACAGTCGACCGATCGACTGGACAAAAACGACCGATCGTTTTTGGTCCAAATTCTTCCAGTGAGCAGGTCGAAAAAACGACCGATCGTTTCTCATAAACGACCGATCGTTTTCTGGAAAACGACCGATCGTTTTCTACAGAATTCGAAAACAGCTTTTCAGCTTTTTCTGGAAAATGGCTGTTAAAAACCTTCAACCACTTCCAACGGTCATAACCCAGAAAAACAGACCTTTTGTCTTTATATACAAGCTCAATCTCTCTTCCAAACCACAAATAACAATTACAATCAATCCTTCAAACTCTCTCATATACAAAAACCCAAAATCACCATTTTGGTGATATACTTCGAAAAGAGAAAAAGTGAAGATAAAGAGATACAAGCTCCAACAAAGATCAAACATCATCGAAACCACATATTAGCTTATTTTAGAAGCAATCAATTGTGGGTGTTGTTTCAATTTTCAATAAAATTGTAAAGAGCATTTTATAAGCTCATTGTGAGTGAGTGTTTGGGTAGAAGCTTTTAAGCCAAAGTGTTAGTTAAAAGTTCTAGGTTAAACACTTGGGTACTCATAGATTGAGGGGGAGTCGTTGACTCATTAGACGTGTACGCTTGCACTTGAATCAAGAGTAGGAATCTCGGGTAGAGGGTGAGCCAATCGGTCGATTGAGCTCAATAGGATTTGTAAATCGGGAAGATCATTTTTAGTGAAACACTCGGTAGTACCGAGGAGAGGACGTATGCCATTTGCCGAACCTCTATAAATCCCGGTGTCATTTTCTTTCCCTTACTATTTACTTTCCGCAACTTAATTATTGCTTATTTCTTGCATGCGTTTAGAACTTCTAGTATTATATTGACTTTTGTTAAACACATAAGCTTAGAATTGCGATAGTTGGGTGATTAGTTTCACATAAGTTTAATTAGGCCAAAAACGCCTAGAAACCTTATTCACCCCCTCTAAGGTTTAGCCGCACCCGGGCCAACAATCTATATTATACTTGTGTAATTATAAGTGATATTCGAAATAAAAAGTATTGTATCTCATATGGTTGAGTGCTTACATTGTACGTTAGAGGTACAATATTCGATTCTCATCACTTGTATTTTTAATATAAATTAATTTATATTTTAGTGTTGAAAAAAAAATGTTATATAATATAAAATATAAATTAATTAAAAAATCAGGCCGGGTCGAGACACACGAAAGAAATCAAAATTGCATCCCGGTTCCGAAGTTTGTCCGGTCGGGATAAAATCCGATATTTTTGGGTCGGGAAATTTCTGATCGGGTGCAGGTCGGGACACGGGTCGGGATTTCGATAATTTTTCCCGACCCTAGATTCAACCATGATATGGGAACTATTTGCTACTAAATTTTAGGGAAATTTATTTTTTATTACATTAATTTATTGTTTGTTTATAACTCAGTATGCAAATCGTTAATATTTGTAAGTGAGTATACATTTGGTCCAGTAACAAGAATTTTTCCTAACTTTTAGTACTATAAATTACTAATAAGATACTATACTAAAAGCTGGGTAATGACTTGGTTTTTTGTCATGTCCATTGTCCCTCAAATGATTATTGTGTATCTATTTTTCTATTTCCCTATTAGAAGCTATTATTCTTATTTTATATTGAAAACTACATAAGAGTCGAAATTATACTTCATCCTCATTTAGTGTCATTAATCATTATAATGAAATGACAAAGGAAAAAATTATAGTAATTTTTTTATTTAACACTTTTAACAAAAAAAAAAAAATTATTGTGCGTGAAATTCCTAAACAAGGTGAGTCAGGTCACACAGACACAACTCTGTATTGAAAACAAGGGTTGGATCATATAGTTATCGGGAAGCGGAAACGGGAAACGATACGGAAAGCGGAAACGGGAAACGCATGCTAATTTTTAATGGAAAACGGGAAACGTCGACATAATTAAAATTTAGAATATAACAAGTATGAAATATTTATAAAATACTCCCAATTTTATGAATAATAAAATTGTATCATGAAAAACTAGTTAAATTTTTATGATTTAAAATATAATTTATCAAAATAACTTATATACGATCTTTCACTAATTTGATTTCATTATATTTTAAAAGCATTTTTTCACCTTTATTCAAAAATAAGTATTTTACAAGTTTCTTTAATGTTTTATTGAGGTTTCCGATAAGTATAATTTAAGATTTTAGAAAAGTTTCGCTTAAGTTACTGAAACATTTCGGAGACGTTTCATCTAAATTTTTTAAAGAGTATTGTACCGTCTCCGAAACGTGTTTCCGAGAAAACGTTAAACAGAGTTTTCAGGTTTGGATGTTGAAGAGAAGAGGGAAGAATACGATGCTATCATACAGGTCGTTATTGCAGTTAAGTTCAATATTTATTGTAGTTAGTAGGCCTGGCAAAAAAAATGGAAAAACCGAAACGAACCGATAACCGAACCGAAAAACCGGAAAACCGAAAAAAATTCGGGTCGGTTTCGGTTTTCAATAAAACCGAACCGAAAAATACCGAAACTGAACCGAAAAAACAGGTCCGGTTCGGTCCAAAAAATAAAAAGACCGAAACCGAAAAAAACCGAACCGAAAAATATACTTAGTTTCGGTTTCGATTTTGCCAAAAACCGAACCGGATCGGACCGAACCAGCCCTAATAGTTAGTTTTATAATGTTTCATGCTATTACAACAGATCTCCATGTTGACTTATGAACGGCATGAGTAACGCGGGGTGTCAAAATATTAGTTAAATACACATTTTATGATAGTTGACTCTAAACAAACTAGAGTACTATTTAGTCTATGTGACTATATAATACACACACTATTTGGCTAATGACATAATTGGTGGTTTTACTTTTAAAAATTAGCAATTAAGGTCTTGTTTTTGAGAATAATTGTAATAAATATTTGTTTTACCTTGTTATAATTCTAAAATAGCACTAAAGTTAAGTTCACGAGTAAGTTTGATATGTCACATCGCCTGCCCAAATTATAATTTGATTACGAGTAACAAGCAGTTATCGTGTCTATCTTCCGACACCCTAACCGAGAGAAGATAAGAGGTTTAGTTGAGGAATGGAGATGAGAAGAGCATACATAAAAAAAGAAAAAAAAACTTTGCCATATTAGCAACATCATATCAACAATTTGTGTAATTTGTGTTGTTACGATGAGTCGATGACATTTTCATACAGCGGAAATGGTTCTGTTACAACATAGTCAAAGTTGCTCTTTTACACCACCAAATCATCATTATTTTACACCACCACATCGTCATTTAAATAAAGTGATTATCGTTTTCCTGATGATATTTTTTTTTGTGTGTGGAAAACTTTCTTCCTTACTAGGATACAAAAAAGAGCTTAACTTACACATACACCACTACTGTACCTTTTCCATGTCATAACTATGATATGTAATTAATTATTTAATCAATCGAGAGAATATATAGGCAATCGATTCTGAATTCTGCAATTTGTTTCTGAATTTCAAAGCTTGTTAAAATTTAACAGTAAACAAATAGTTATGATCATCATGTGTTGAAAATATTTCGTGATCTTTTATTCCCACACTAATTATGGCTTTCTACAGTAAAGCTCATCAAGAGATTGACAAATGAGTTCACATACATACTCTTCATTGTTTGTAATAGAGTTTGTGACTGTGCCATTATTTGGAACGTTAAAATAATCTAAATTTTGTTGGAAAAACCATGTTTAACATGGTAGTTTCCGAATGGTCACGAGACCATCTTTGAGTCAAGATTCCAAGTGACAGCCGTTGTCTTTTGACACCATACTCAAGACAGTTGAGTAGATGGTATGACAATGTTCGTAACGGTATGTCGCATGACCTATTCGGAGAATGGGAGTGAATGGAAATTGGCATCAAAGAATGGGGTTGAGAAAGAGGAAAACTCTTAATGCTGGAAAATGGGTTTAATGAGGATAACTCATTGGGAATTGTCCCACATTGAAAAGGAAAGAGCTCCTCCTCGGAGAAAAGAGCTCCTCCTCGGAGAAAAGAGCTCCTGCTCGGTAAAAAAGTGTCCAGCTCGGCCAAGTGTCCTGCTCGGAAAGTGGTCCTGCTCGGCCAAAGTGTCCAGCTCGGCCAAAGTGTCCAGCTCGGCCAAAGTGTCCAGCTCGGCCAAAAATTTCCAGGTCAGAAAAATTTCCAGCAAAGCGGTAACTGTTGCAATAAATATGAATTCATTGCAAAGTTAATACTGCAGTTTCGAATTTCGAAAACTGACAGTAGTAAAGTGACTTTAATGGCTGAGATACTCAGCCAGCCTATAAATAGGCAGACCCCCCACAGGTCAAACAGAACATTCTGAAATCAAACAGCAGCATATATCATATCTCAAAAATCAGCATTACATTTTAGTCAGAGAGAGCCACCCACCAACAGCTCGACCTTAACTCGTCGCCAGTTTCCGGCGAGTCATCCGAGACGTTGTACCTTGGAATCGAAGCGCCAAACATAACCAGAAACCTCAAAGGTGGTTAGGCGAATATCGGTTAAGGGCAGACTGTTAAACAGTCGCCTCGTCTATTTATTTTCCTGTATTTTTATTCCGTCTTTACATTCCAGCAATTTTATATTCTGTAATTTATTTTCCTGTTCTGTAATTTCATTTCAGTCCATTTTCTTTTCTGTAATTTCTATTCTGCTCTGTAATTTATTTTCCAGTCCAGTAATTTTATTTAATTCCAGAAACAGTCCAGTAGTTTAGTAATTATACTATTCTGTCTGGCAGTTTCGTTTAATTACAAACCAGTCCAGCAGTTTAGTAATTATACTATTCTGTCTGGCAATTTCGTTTAATTACAAACCAGTCCAGCAGTTTAATAATTTATATTAATCTGTCTGGAATTTTAATTAATTGCATTTACTTTCTGCAAGTGTCGGAATTTGTAATAGAGTCACATTCCATTATAGAAATAAAATTGTTTATTTCTTTTTAGTCCTTGCACTTTAAATTATTGCTTTTACGTACACCAAAACCAACAAATTTATCAAATACGTTATTGAAATATTGAAACCAGCATAACGGAAAAGTTGAGTACTAATTTAGAAGTTTCTTAAGAATCCCGTATTTTCATGTGTTATATATATATATTAATATATATCCTAATAAAAAAAATCTTCTAATTGTCATGGTTTGGAGCTTTCACTTGTTTTCATCTCCATTTGATAAGCATTATTCATTAGTATACATATTTATAACGCCAAATAATATGGTAATACTATATATCTAATTCGTCTAGCTTGGTCGGGCAGACAATTTGGCAGCTCCGTGGTTTAATCTAAGATGCTATAGGTTTCTATCGTCTGTAACGAATCAAATTAACATCGGTCATTTCCCTGATCGATGCTATATGTTTCTATTGTCTGTAACGAACAGTCGGCCTAAAGAAAATAACATTGGTCATTTTCCTACTTTGTTACTTGCTAGTGTTACCTTTAGATCCGCTAATCATCATCAACTTTTGGTAACACATAATTGATGTATAGACACACATGACACACACAAAATAATGATATATGTCGGGACAAAGTTGCAGTCCGATCGCCCAAGATGTGCAATTTTACACCGATTGTCACGTAGATCACCAGAAGTTCAAAAGGATGTAAACAAGATTCCATTTTTAGCCCATGTCAAATGTCCATACAATTATTCTGTTTATGCCATAACTATGAAACTTATGAACTATCTTCAAACAGTATGGAACTGTTCTTTTATTTATTACTATAATGTGATAAAATATTTCATAATTGTTGCTTGAAAATGGAGTTGTTTTAACTATTACTATCATTTTATAAAGACCTGAGTAATTGTAGTGTAACGTAATGGAAAAACAAATGAAAGGGGAAGTGTAAAAATATGAATGAGACAAATATAGAAGTCCCTACACTCCCAAGAGGCCATTTGGAGCCCAGACCAACAAGGCTATACATGAAATTGGCTTTTTATCAAGGGCCAAGTCTTCAGTTTCTTTTACCAAGTGGTATCGTTGGCATCTTTTTTAAAGTTTATATAGGTAAAAAAATAATTAATTTTTGTAGAATCATGTCTAATTTCATCACCAAGTCCTACTCTTCTACTACTTACAATTTCCAACAATGTGAATTGCTATGATAGAAATCTATATAAAACTATTAATAATTGATTATTGAGTTTAGTTTTTAACCACCCATCATTGTCTATCAAATAAAACCCTCAAGTGCAGAAAATAAGTAGAATGATGCAACGGAAATAAGGGAATTTCTCCTAAATTGATCTACTCATTCTAGTCTCACATGTTCATAAATGGTCCCGTTTCCAATTAATTGTCTTTTATAAAATTATATGCAATTTTAATCGGTTTATAATATCTATCAAAATTGTCGAAATGAAAATTTTCAAAACTAAATCATACTCCCTCTGTTCCAAATTGTTGTGGCTATACGAAACTACGTGCAATTTTGACCAACAAATAACTCATCTAAGTTGTCGAAATAGAATTTTTCAAAATTTAATCACATAGTTTAAATGTTAAACTATATGAACAAATTTTGAAAATTTACATTTCGACAATTTAAAAACGATATATTTGCCGGTCAAAGTTGCATGTAGATACATAGAACCCCAATATTTTGGGACGGATGAAGTATAATTTAATGTTTGAACTATATGATTATCTTTTGAAAATTTTTATTCCGACAATTTTGATACACGTTATTGGCCGATCAAAATTACATGGCACTCTGCACACACATTGTCAGTCGGATGCACATTTGGTCATGTCTATAACGTCATGTTTTGATCATGTTATCGCCTTTTTCATATATATTCGTATTTTTTATTCTTCTTAAATCAACGTTTTAATTTATTTGTAAAGTGTTTGTTCAAAAAAATCTGTAAAATTTGACTTTTTATATATTTTTGGGTATTTATTATTATTACTACCTTATAAATTGCCAAAACAAATAATAAATACCTCAAAAATATAAAAAAATCAAATTTTACATATTTTTTTGAACAAACACTTTAGAAATAAAATAGAATATTGATTTAAGAAAAATAATTTGATATTTTTTTTATGAATACATATTAAAAAAAAACCCGAAAAGATGATATGAAATGTCCTCCTTGATAACCCCAAGCCCAATCTTAGGCGTCCGATCAAAAGCAAACAAATCCTAGGCGTCCAAAAAAACAAATACCGTAACACTTTTTATTGATTTTAGTTGGATAAAAATGTAACTGTTGTAGGATATTATTGTCCATCTTGGGCCTTACTCTATTGGGCCTCTATTGGGCTTTCCTAGCATATGTAACCCTACCTTCTATTATATAAAGAAGGTTAGGGGGTCTCTTGATGTAACTTCCCTACACTTATCAATGAATAAAAGACGACTCTTTTATCTCTCTATACTTGTATCTCCATATCTATATATCTAGCTAATATGTTACACAACACGTTATCAGCACGATGCTCGTGGAGACTACTATATACGCTCGCGGATATGGGAGATTTTTACGTAAACACACGGATATTGGGTATTTTTAAACCTTGAGGTTTATCCGAGTTTAATTGAATTATTGCTATATCGACCTTCACCAAAATACGAGAAGTACGGTATACAAATATTTTTTCTACCCCTTACAAATAAAACATGCATACGCAGTTACACACGAAAATTTGCTTGCTGCTTGTAATTATATACTAATAAGACTTGTAGTTTACAGGTGTATATATGACGGTATATATGAGCATGAATAAATTGTACTTATATGTGGTTTGATAAGATCATGCTATTTTTTATTGTACTGCAAGATATTGAACATGCTATGAGACAAACCTAATTGGTTTACAAGCCCTTAAGGCTCACATATATGAACTGCATGTCTATTTATATTATGAACTTAAATTGCATGCCATCATGAATGAATTGGTCTGACATGCTTGTAAAATATATGTATGTGTGTTGATAATTGTATGTAACTGCAAACATGCTTGTAAATCGAAAAAAAAAAACACATCTAGTAAATCTGTTTGGACTGAATCTGTAATAGATTGAAACCAGTAAACCAATCTGTAATTCTCTGAAAACTATTGACTGTGCATGTTAATTACTATAGGACTAAACTGAACTTGTCTGAAATTATAGACTGAAGTTGTAATAACGCTGCAAATAGATACAGTATACTGAAATTACACGCGTAGTCACTGTAGTATATTACATGTATAAAAACAATATATATGTGTTATAAAAGTCAATATTCGGTCTAAATATTCACCCACATGCATATATATATTTATTAAAAAGGCAAGTGAATAAAAATTACATGTTAATTGAATAAATTGATATGTTTCCATGTAAATTAACCCTTTGCATGTTAAAATTACCATATAGAATTAATTGGTAATTAATAATATATTACTTGCTTGCATGTTGTAATTACCATGAATAAAATCTTCACATATGGCAGTTAATAATAATAATTAGATCTTGCTAGTATAAATTGTGATATATTATGTACTGATTGATGATAATTAGTAAATATCAGAAGTAGCAACATCTATATATGTAATCACTGCCATGTTTATGATATGGTAATTTGCGAAATCATATATTTTCACATTTAAGTTGGAAAAATTATGAACCTTCCCCAACTAGGCTCACCTATTTGGATACGATGTCTAGGAAAGATATAGGCGGAAGTCGATATCCTAATGAGGTCGGGTTTTAAGTGGCATTCGTGCCCTCCACCCTCACCGTCTTTCCTGGTCGTTTTTCAAGTAGAGCTACCGAAAGGGGTTGACTAAATAATAATTTCCCCGAGTGTGTTTATATAGTGATGTATGTTTCGCCGAATTGGTGTCTCAGTATCGACCCGTCGTTCGATCAATGAGAACCAATTCACATTAAAAGCAAAACTATTTTCGAACCTGTCGTTTCGAAATTAAAGTTTGTGCTTGTGCAAACCATAAACATATAAACCAGTCGTTTTATATGAAAAATAATCCAGAACTCCCAACACATGTTGGATGCCATCTATGATGAGAAAAATCGCAAAACATACTTGCGAAATGACTGTTTAGACGTTGATGTTATTCCGTCACCACATGTTAGTCACCCTGATGTGTGAGCATGTGATACCCAAATTATTTGGATGTCATCTTTGATGAGTAAAACACGAGTTTGTTGTTACCCTCGAGATGAATGCTAAGGCGTTGATTTTATTCCGCCGCCACATTTGAGACGTGATGACGTCTATGGTGAACAAATGTCTGAAATTGACATATTGGAGCAATCCTTCACCAAAATACTAGCTTGGAAATTGCATTCCATAAGCAGTATCGTGAATTTATATTCACCATGTTCCTTTATCGCCCATCTGTTATTGGATAAGAAAATTACCCCGGTGAGTAGTTTTAATCCTATTGGGTCAATGGCGAATTGTTTGCCTGATATTAATGCTCTTCGTGTACATTTTTTTCCACGAATCGAGAACCGAGAAAAGTGTTATTTGTCTCGAACTGTGGCGATCCCGATGAATCGCCTAGCCAAGGGAGATTTTAGACAATCGTCAAAATCGAAAACTTGTGGCTCCAAGACAGTAATTGAAAGGAACAATATGGGCCGTTGTCACAAAGTAAGAGATGATGCTCAAGGAGCCAACTCTATGCTATAAAGACAACGGTCATGCACGGTTACTCCTTAAATAGTTCACAACTATTATAAAGGTGGAAAAACCGATGCTAATGTGGTTAAAGCTAATTGAAAGGAAACTCTTGAGACCCCCGATTTTGTGGCTCAAATGAGTTTGACACCTTTCTTTATTGATTTTGATAAATCATTGAGCCATTTTTTCGCTCATCTGGATTATGTTTTTCCATTTGGATTATTATTTTTCCATTTGGACATACTTTTGGATTATGGTTTGCCTGTTTATGAAATTTCTCGAAATAATTTAAAGTGTTTTTTGAGCAAATTCCTTTGACAAATGTGACCAAACTTTAAATTATGAAATTTTAGGCAATACTTGTGGTGTAGTTGGTTTTTTGGAAATAGTGGGTAACAGTGTACCATATAATTTCACCAACTACTTGCCTAAAAGAGCACTCAGTGACAACGATTCTGGACCTGTCGTTCCAAAATCGAAATCTTTGGTAAAGCCAAATTGATTTGTCAAATATGAGGCGTTATACTCATGCAGGTCCTGTCGTACCTTGTTGAGTTATAAAATATTCGAGAAAACCAGTGTTACCTGGTAATAGCTCATGAAAGAATTGAAATTTCTTTACATAGTCTCCATTCAATACGACCAAAAGCGTATTTTAGAGGAGTTGAAATGTCTTTCAAGTGGTTGCTACCACATTCTTTAAAGCATTTAAAGTTACCTTATCATTTCGCCTGTCGTCGAATGATAAATGATTTAGATGCTAAGACATGATTGTCTGTACTATCATTCGCCTGTCGTCGATTGATAAGAGCATTTTGATATTGTGGCATTGACCGGATGAGATATTCCCGGATCAAAAGACGATAGTTGATTTATAATCGCATCGCATTTGGATTCTCTTTGAGGATATATTTCGTGATTAATCCGAAATTAATGCCACTAATGCTCACTTTGAAAGACTAGTATGTGTAAAGATCACGAAATGAACTCGTAGAATTCTTGTAAAGAATTGAAGGAGTTATTGTGGACTTATCCAACCATAAAACGGACCATAAATATAAATGGTTATGGTTGATGCATCGACAATAAGGTCACATTTTATTGTTGTCCACAGAAATGCAGCATTTCCCAAACTTTTAGCCCTATCATTAAGTTGATGGCTCATGATCCGGATTATCCTGAAAAGTCTAGTCGACTTGATAATTCCGAAGAGTAATAATCGAAATTTCGATTTGAATTACTTGAGTTTGGAAATTCAAATTGAACATCCTGTCGATTATGTTCAGACCCAAATGGACTCACGGAAAGTTTGTTGATGCGACTGCAAATGATTGCACGCACATCTTGGTCTTGCGCACCAAGATTTATATTTCCGTGTGGGTTATGCTATTTTGCTGCATTGGTCCGTTATGAGGCCCATAGACACTCAAACACCATATGCGTACCAGCTGGTTACTGGTTATGAGCCAGAAGTCTCATAATAAAGCGTGTTTAGAGTGATTAATTAATATTTTGATTGAGCCGTTCTAGCGTTCAAAATATGGACCTCTGAAGGGGACATAAGTCGATTATGAATCTCCTGCCTATCATTTGATAGAGTAACCTTGGCAAGCGATCTCTTTACCGCATGATATGCGAAAGTGACATCGCTAAGACTGTTCTCCCCGTCGTTAGGGGGAGATTTGCACGTTACCGTTGATAAGGAACGACGTGAAGTAACGTGGCATAACCCACTCAGTCTTAGCTTGATCCCCAAAACTGCACTTAGTGATAAGTAAGTGCATAGACTCCCTCAAGTCTAACTAAATGCCAGACGCATTTAATGACTTTATGAGATGTCACGAGATCATTTATACCTGCTGCAAAATGCTTGCAAGGATAGACGTCCCTATCGGACGCCGTGTTCCTGTCGTAACACGTTGCTTTGGCCGAACCCGCCAAGCAAAGGACGCTGTCGTCGGCCGTCAGTCTGTCGTCCTTCCCAAGATATGAGGAAGTTGACCGGTTCTTAATTCGTTCAGCCCCAGAGGTGGTGAACTGAAACTCGTTTGTTGCACGAGATTATAAAGGATCAAGGAGATGTGTGATTTCCTCCTCATCCTAAGAATCTCGAAATATCTGTCGATCATGATATCTTAGACGATATTGAAGCGAAACGAGACTGTCATTGATTACTTGTTCATATATTCGGTGACGACTGATAATATGAACAAATTATGACAGGGAACCATGTACCGTTGCCTGAAGTCAACGAAGAATAGACTGTACTAATGGAAACTTGCAATCCAAGTAGACTCCTTAGCGAAAGTGTGTTCGGACCTGTAGCTCCAACACCACCAATGTTAAACGAGTTCGTTTATTTGGTTATTCGTAAGGAAAATTGATGAGAATAATGAGATTGTAGAATGCTCGCCTAGTAGCGCAAGGCTTCTCTCACACCTTGGAATTGATTACGAGATGGTTGATTTCCTCGTAATGGACGTTATAACAGTCCCCTACTTTATCAGTTTAGTAGTTTCCGAAAAACTGATTATGCAGCATGCAATTGTGGTCACGGTTTTATCTCTATGGGGATTTAGACAAAGAGATATAGATGAAGGTCCCTGTGTGACTTCATGTACTTGAATCAAGTAGTTCCTGACCACGGAACACGATCTCAATTGACTGAGACGTTCACTATATGGATTAATATAATCCGAGCGGATGTGGTATACCGCCTAAGTGAGTACTTGATTAGCTTGGGATACTTGAACAAGTATTATGCCCTTGCGTGTTTTATTACGCGATCCATTTTTGGATTTGCCTTCGAGATGAAGGATCTTGGGAAGAAACGGTAGTGACTCGGCCTGATGATCGACTCCCGTAAAGATTGAATCTAAGTCCATGATTCAGACTACACCCAGAAGGTGTTATGACGTTGTATTCATCATGACGCTAAGTCGTCAGATTCTCCCATGATCGTTCGATCACTAGACATTGATATAGACCCATTCCGTCCCTGATGTGACGATGAAGAGATATTGAACCATGATGTTCATATCTAAGTACAATAAGCGCATTATTGTACTTGGTCTAATGTGCTAGGACGAACATCTCGTCTGCTGTGAATGGTATAGCTCGACACAGCATCGCGCTAACACGCTGCCATCGAAATGGCATAAAAGACATTTTCCCATTACCTTAAGGTAACTGTGGATGAGGGCTTGTCTTATCCCATTTGCGTCATCGAGTGTACCTACCCCCTTCGGTACTCGAATTAACGCAACCTTTTTTCGGTTATACCGATGCTGGTTACTTATCAGACCCGCATAAGGGATATTCCTAACATGGTATGTCTTTACCATTAGGAATAAGGCGACATCTTGGAGGTCTTGGAATGACTCCAAGTGAATCACTCTGATCTATTCGTGCTCTATGAGACGACTAGAGAGTGTATATGACTTCGAGCTAGTATTAGTCATATTTGAATTACATATGTTCTGTCTCACGATCCAGATAAAACACTTGTCATAGAAGACAACTTGTTGTTATTGATCAAGAGAGACATGACTACATTATGCTATTTAGCGTTTCTCGCCGAAATTAATCTTCACAAATGAAGTTTAAGAGCATCCAGTTGAATGCTCGTTCTATTCCACGTTAGATTTTCTTGCATCCAGTCGTATGTAAGTAAATGAGGCATCCAGTCGAATGCTCGTTTTCTTTCTTGGAATATGAAATATTTGCACCCAGTCATGTGCAAGTGAGGGGGAGCATCCAGGTGAATGCTTATTGTACTAATTACTACTTAGTCGAAATTCTCGCACCCTGTCGTGTGCAAGTGAGGGGGAGCATCCAGTCGCATGCTCGTGTACTCTTTTTGTCCTTAGACCAAGGTTTTTTCCCACTGGGTTTTCCTTGGCAAGGTTTTTAGCGAGACACGTTCCCATCATACCTCACTTAAGATTGCCGAAATTAGGGGGAGTATCCTGTTGTATACTTCTTACCACTGTGTACTCTTTTGTCCTTCGACTAGAGGTTTTTCCCACTGGGTTTACTCTAGCAAGGTTTTGATGAGGCACCTGTTTTGTGGTTGATCCCCTACTACTACCACTGTTGCACTCTTTTTCCTTCGATCAGAGATTTTCCCATTGGGTTTGCTCTGTCAAGGTTTTGATGAGACACACTGTTTTGTGGTTAGTTACTTACATGATATTTCGGCCTATATCATTCGGCTACACAGTTTCTCCTAGGTACCGGTTTTGTCCCACATTGGGTTTTCCGTCCCTAAGGTTTTTATGTGTTTAGCACTGCGAATGAACTCGACTCAGATCGACTGCATGAAGACGAAGAATTCAAGACGTCCAAAGGGGGAGTGTTGTAGGATATTATTGTCCATCTTGGGCCTTACTCTATTGGGCCTCTATTGGGCTTTCCTAGCATATGTAACCCTACCTTCTATTATATAAAGAAGGTTAGGGGGTCTCTTGATGTAACTTCCCTACACTTATCAATGAATAAAAGACGACTCTTTTATCTCTCTATACTTGTATCTCCATATCTATATATCTAGCTAATATGTTACACAACAGTAACGCTTTTATTGCCTTATAACTCTCTCCTAATTAACAAAATTCGCGCACTCTTTCTCTCTCCCTCTCTACTGTAGTCCGTGCACCTAACGTGTAGTAGTACCAACACTGATTATTTGTCCTTTCTATCTCTATTATACACACACATTTATATATATATATACATACATAATTACATACACACTAATAATAATAAAAATAAAATTTATATTCGTCCCACTACTAAGGTGCTCTCCCCACTGTTCTTGATTTCTTTCTCTGGGTACCTATATTTCATTCAGGTTTTTACTCTTTTTTTCAATTATTAAATATTAAAGTTATGTTTTTTTTACTGTTTAGCGTTTCATTTTTTTTTAGTAAAAGTTGGTTATTTGTTATCGGATATTTGAAGGGTTTTGATTCATATTAGCAAACTTTTGGTACTTTTAATACGTTTGCTCAGTTTAATTATTCTTGATTTAATTTTCGATTCTTGGGATAATGTACTAGTTGTTGTGAGATTATTGGACTCTTGGGCTTATACTTTATGGGCCCAAGTTGGGCTTGTAACCCTACCCCTCTATCTATATAAAGAGGGCTAGGAGTCTTGTATTTTACATTCATTCACATATTCCTTCATTAATAAAGATCATGTTGTTCTCCCCTCTCTTTACTTCTGTCTCCCTATATACGTAGCTAATAGTGTATTACAACACGTTATCAGCACGACTCTCGGAGATCGAAGTACGGATTCTGGGTTAAATAAACCTTGAGGTTTATCCGTGTTTTATTGGGTTCGTTTCGACCTTCTACAAAATACGCAGAGTACGGTACATAATTTATTTATTAGTCTGGCTGGGTGAAAATTGCATGATTACTGCTATTTCGTAAACATACTATATAAAATTGCATGTTTATTGATAATAAATTGTGATATACATATGCGTGTAAATTAGAAGTCTTATAATAGTTATGCAAATTGCTTTATTATGAGAATGATCTCACTGCATAGTAAATTATTTGCTCCTGGCACATAGCTCCATGATTAGCAAGTACATAAATTGATTATTGATAGTGCTATAGTATAATTTTTTGTGAAATATCATGTGCATATGTGCTGATTGATGTAGATTTAGTAGTTTATAAACCTATAAACTCTTATTTGTAATGTTCAGAAGTAATATGACCAAACTGAAACACTCCAGAAATTATGGCCTCCCCCCGTAATAATTCTATTACTAATAAATAGTTTACTGAAATTACACGTATGGTCCTGTAGTAATTACTTATATGCAAAACAGTTTATATGTTTGATAAATACCTATATTCGGTGTATAAATATTCACCCACATGCATATATTTATTTATTAAAAGGCAAGTGAATAAAAAATTATATGTTAATGAAATAAATTGATATGTTTCCATGTAAATTTAACCTTTTGCATGTTAAAATATTTTTTTACCATATATAGAATTGATTGGTAATTAAAAATATATTGCTTGCTTGCATGTTAAAACTACCATGTATAGAATTACTTATATGGCAATAAACCGTAGATAATTGATTGATATATTATTAGTATAATCAACATATCTTTTGATATTACCATAGATATAAATATACCATATGGCAGTTAATTGATTTGATTTGATTTGGTATGATATAATTTGTGTGATTGATAATCCTGAATTGATTTAGTTTATCACCAAATCTACTGCATGATTAGATATATATCATGAATATATTTTATACTGCCTTGTATATATGTGGTTATCTAGAAAAGATATACCTGTTATTTATTGCCATGAATGGTAGAATTGCGAAATCATATATTTTCACATTTAAGTTGGAAAAATTATGAACCTTCCCTAAATAGGCTCACCTATTTGGATACGATGTCTAGGAAAGATATAGGCGGAAGTCGATATCCTAATGAGGTCGGGTTTTAAGTGGCATTCGTGCCCTCCACCCTCACCGTCTTTCCTGGTCGTTTTTCAAGTAGAGCTACCGAAAGGGGTTGACTAAATAATAATTTCCCCGAATGTGTTTATATAGTGATGTATGTTTCGCCGAATTGGTGTCTCAGTATCGACCCGTCGTTCGATCAATGAGAACCAATTCACATTAAAAGCAAAACTATTTTCGAACCTGTCGTTTCGAAATTAAAGTTTGTGCTTGTGCAAACCATAAACATATAAACCAGTCGTTTTATATGAAAAATAATCCAGAACTCCCAACACATGTTGGATGCCATCTATGATGAGAAAAATCACAAAACATACTTGCGAAATGACTGTTTAGACGTTGATGTTATTCCGTCACCACATGTTAGTCACCCTGATGTGTGAGCATGTGATACCCAAATTATTTGGATGTCATCTTTGATGAGTAAAACACGAGTTTGTTGTTACCCTCGAGATGAATGCTAAGGCGTTGATTTTATTCCGCCGCCACATTTAAGACGTGATGACGTCTATGGTGAACAAATGTCTGAAATTGACATATTGGAGCAATCCTTCACCAAAATACTAGCTTGGAAATTGCATTCCATAAGCAGTATCGTGAATTTATATTCACCATGTTCCTTTATCGCCCATCTGTTATTGGATAAGAAAATTACCCCGGTGAGTAGTTTTAATCCTATTGGGTCAATGGCGAATTGTTTGCCTGATATTAATGCTCTTCGTGTATATTTTTTTCCACGAATCGAGAACCGAGACAAGTGTTATTTGTCTCGAACTGTCACGATCCCGATGAATCGCCTAGCCGAGCAAGATTTTAGACAATCGTCAAAATCGAAAACTTGTGGCTCCAAGACAGTAATTGAAAGGAACAATATGGGCCGTTGTCACAAAGTAAGAGATGATGCTCAAGGAGCCAACTCTATGCTATAAAGACAACGGTCATGCACGGTTACTCCTTAAATAGTTCACAACTATTATAAAGGTGGAAAAACCGATGCTAATGTGGTTAAAGCTAATTGAAAGGAAACTCTTGAGACCCCCGATTTTGTGGCTCAAATGAGTTTGACACCTTTCTTTATTGATTTTGATAAATCATTGAGCCATTTTTTCGCTCATCTGGATTATGTTTTTCCATTTGGATTATTATTTTTCCATTTGGACATACTTTTGGATTATGGTTTGCCTGTTAATGAAATTTCTCGAAATAATTTAAAGTGTTTTTTGAGCAAATTCCTTTGACAAATGTGACCAAACTTTAAATTATGAAATTTTAGGCAATACTTGTGGTGTAGTTGGTTTTTTGGAAATAGTGGGTAACAGTGTACCATATAATTTCACCAACTACTTGCCTAAAAGAGCACTCAGTGACAACGATTCTGGACCTGTCGTTCCAAAATCGAAATCTTTGGTAAAGCCAAATTGATTTGTCAAATATGAGGCGTTATACTCATGCAGGTCCTGTCGTACCTTGTTGAGTTATAAAATATTCGAGAAAACCAGTGTTATCTGGTAATAGCTCATGAAAGAAATGAAATTTCTTTACATAGCCTCCACTCAAAAACGTATTTTAGAGGAGTTGAAATGTCTTTCAAGTGGTTGCTACCACATTCTTTAAAGCATTCAAAGTTACCTTATCATTTCGCCTGTCGTCGAATGATAAATGATTTAGATGCTAAGACATGATTGTCTGTACTATCATTCGCCTGTCGTCGATTGATAAGAGCATTTTGATATTATGGCATTGACCGGATGAGATATTCCTGGGTCAAAAGACGATGCTTGATTTATAATCGCATAGCATTTGGATTCTCTCTGAGAATATATTTCGCGATTAATCCGAAATTCATGCCACTAATGCTCACTTTGAAAGACTAGTATGTGTAAAGATCACGAAATGAACTCGTAGAATTCTGGTAAAGAATTGAAGGAGTTATTGTGGACTTATCCAACCATAAAACGGACCATAAAAATAAATGGTTATGGTTGATGCATCGACAATATGGTCACATTTTAATATTGTCCACATAAATGCAGCATTTTCCAAACTTTTAGCCCTATCATTAAGTTGATGGCTCATGATCCGGATTATCCTGAAAAGTCTAGCCGACTTGATAATTCCGAAGAGTAATAATCGAAATTTCGATTTGAATTACTTGAGTTTGGAAATTCAAATTGAACATCCTGTCGATTATGTTCAGACCCAAATGGACTCACGGAAAGTTTGTTGATGCGACTGCAAATGATTGCACGCACATCTTGGTCTTGCGCACCAAGATTTATATTTCCGTGTGGGTTATGCTATTTTGCTGTATTGGTCCGTTATGAGGCCCATAGACACTCAAACACCATATGCGTACCAGCTGGTTACTGGTTATGAGCCAGAAGTCTCATAATAACGCGTGTTTAGAGTGATTAATTAATATTTTGATTGAGCCGTTCTAGCGTTCAAAATATGGACCTCTGAAGGGGACATAAGTCGATTATGAATCTCCTGCCTATCATTTGATAGAGTAACCTTGGCAAGCGATCTCTTTACCGCATGATATGCGAAAGTGACATCGCTAAGACTGTTCTCCCCGTCGTTAGGGGGAGATTTGCACGTTACCGTTGATAAGGAACGACGTGAAGTAACGTGGCATAACCCACTCAGTCTTAGCTTGATCCCCAAAACTGCACTTAGTGATAAGTAAGTGCATAGACTCCCTCAAGTCTAACTAAATGCCAGACGCATTTAATGACTTTATGAGATGTCCCGAGATCATTTATACCTGCTGCAAAATGCTTGCAAGGATAGACGTCCCTATCGGACGCCGTGTTCCTGTCGTAACACGTTGCTTTGGCCGAACCCGCCAAGCAAAGGACGCTGTCGTCGGCCGTCAGTCTGTCGTCCTTCCCAAGATATGAGGAAGTTGACCGGTTCTTAATTCGTTCAGCCCCAGAGGTGGTGAACTGAAACTCGTTTGTTGCACGAGATTATAAAGGATCAAGGAGATGTGTGATTTCCTCCTCATCCTAAGAATCTCGAAATATCTGTCGATCATGATATCTTAGACGATATTGAAGCGAAACGAGACTGTCATTGATTACTTGTTCATATATTCGGTGACGACTGATAATATAAACAAATTATGACAGGGAACCATGTACCGTTGCCTGAAGTCAACGAAGAATAGACTGTACTAATGGAAACTTGCAATCCAAGTAGACTCCTTAGCGAAAGTGTGGTCGGACCTGTAGCTCCAACACCACCAATGTTAAACGAGTTCGTTTATTTGGTTATTCGTAAGGAAAAGTGATGAGAATAATGAGATTGTAGAATGCTCGCCTAGTAGCGCAAGGCTTCTCTCACACCTTGGAATTGATTACGAGATGGTTGATTTCCTCGTAATGGACAATATTACAGTCCCCTACTTTACCAGTTTAGTAGTTTCCGAAAAACTGAGTATGCAGCCATTTGATTGTGGTCACTGTTTTATCTCTATGGGGATTTAGACAAAGAGATATAAATGAAGGTCCCTGTGTGACTTCATGTGCTTGAATCAAGTAGTTCCTGACCACGGAACACGATGTCAATTGACTGAGACGTTCACTATATGGATTAATATAATCCGAGCGGATGTGGTATACCGCCTAAGTGAGTACTTGATTAGCTTGGGATACTTGAACAAGTATTATGCCCTTGCGTGTTTTATTACGCGATCCATTTTTGGATTTGCCTTCGAGATGAAGGATCTTGGGAAGAAACGGTAGTGACTCGGCCTGATGATCGACTCCCGTAAAGATTGAATCTAAGTCCATGATTCAGACTACACCCAGAAGGTGTTATGACGTTGTATTCATCATGACGCTAAGTCGTCAGATTCTCCCATGATCGTTCGATCACTAGACATTGATATAGACCCATTCCGTCCCTGATGTGACGATGAAGAGATATTGAACCATGATGTTCATATCTAAGTACAATAAGCGCATTATTGTACTTGGTCTAATGTGCTAGGACGAACATCTCGTCTGCTGTGAATGGTATAGCTCGACACAGCATCGCGCTAACACGCTGCCATCGAAATGGCATAAAAGACATTTTCCCATTACCTTAAGGTAATTGTGGATGAGGGCTTGTCTTATCCCATTTGCGTCATCGAGTGTACCTACCCCCTTCGGTACTCGAATTAACGCAACCTTTTTTCGGTTATACCGATGCTGGTTACTTATCAGACCCGCATAAGGGATATTCCTAACATGGTATGTCTTTACCATTAGGAATAAGGCGACATCTTGGAGGTCTTGGAATGACTCCAAGTGAATCACTCTGATCTATTCGTGCTCTATGAGACGACTAGAGAGTGTATATGACTTCGAGCTAGTATTAGTCATATTTGAATTACATATGTTCTGTCTCACGATCCAGATAAAACACTTGTCATAGAAGACAACTTGTTGTTATTGATCAAGAGAGACATGACTACATTATGCTATTTAGCGTTTCTCGCCGAAATTAATCTTCACAAATGAAGTTTAAGAGCATCCAGTTGAATGCTCGTTCTATTCCACGTTAGATTTTCTTGCATCCAGTCGTATGTAAGTAAATGAGGCATCCAGTCGAATGCTCGTTTTCTTTCTTGGAATATGAAATATTTGCACCCAGTCATGTGCAAGTGAGGGGGAGCATCCAGGTGAATGCTTATTGCACTAATTACTACTTAGTCGAAATCTTCGCACCCTGTCGTGTGCAAGTGAGGGGGAGCATCCAGTCGCATGCTCGTGTATTCTTTTTGTCCTTAGACCAAGGTTTTTTCCCACTGGGTTTTCCTTGGCAAGGTTTTTTAGCGAGACACGTTCCCATCTTATCTCACTTAAGATTGCCGAATTAGGGGGAGTATCCTGTTGTATACTTCTTACCACTGTGTACTCTTTTGTCCTTCGACTAGAGGTTTTTCCCACTGGGTTTACTCTAGCAAGGTTTTGATGAGGCACCTGTTTTGTGGTTGATCCCCTACTACTACCACTGTTGCACTCTTTTTCCTTCGATCAGAGATTTTCCCATTGGGTTTGCTCTGTCAAGGTTTTGATGAGGCACACTGTTTTTTTGTGGTTAGTTACTTACATGATATTTCGGCCTATATCATTCGGCTACACAGTTTCTCCTAGGTACCGGTTTTGTCCCACACTGGGTTTTCCGGCCCTAAGGTTTTTATGTGTTTAGCACTGCGAATGAACTCGACTCAGATCGACTGCATGAAGACGAAGAATTCAAGACGTCCAAAGGGGGAGTGTTGTGAGATTATTGGACTCTTGGGCTTATACTTTATGGGCCCAAGTTGGGCTTGTAACCCTACCCCTCTATCTATATAAAGAGGGCTAGGAGTCTTGTATTTTACATTCATTCACATATTCCTTCATTAATAAAGATCATGTTGTTCTCCCCTCTCTTTACTTCTGTCTCCCTATATACGTAGCTAATAGTGTATTACAACACTAGTTTTATTTTTATTTCGCCTTTTGTACTTGATTTAAATACTACTCTATTGATTATTTGTTATTAAGTGTGCGATGCATATTAGCAAACTTTTGGTATTTTTATCACGTTTTCTCAGTTTGCTTAATATGCTATTAACTTTTAACAATGTATGCTAAACTGATTATTTTTAGTAGCATATAGAATGAATATAAAAAAAAGCTAAACTGATTCTTTTTGACAAAAAAAGTTATTGATTATTTGTTATTAGGTGTTGATGCATATTAGCAAATTATTGGTATTTTTATCGCGTTTGGTCAGTTTAATCTTGATTTAGTTTTCAATTGTGGGGATATTTTAGTAGTTTTATTCGTTTCGCCTTTGTACTCTTACTAGATTTTTATGTTATTAACTTTTAACAATGTATGCTAAACTGATTATTTTTGACAAAAATACTATTGTTTATTTGTTATTAAGCGTTGATGCATATTAACAAACCTTTTTGTATTTTTATTACGTTTGATCAGTTTAGCCTTGATTTGATTTTCAATTCTGGGGATATTTAGTAGTTTTATTCTTTTCGCCTTTGTACTTGATTTTTCTGGGAAACTGATTTATGTTATTAACAATGTATGCTAAAACGGATTATTTTTGACAGAAACACTATTGTTGATGACAGAAACACTATTGTTGATTTGTTTGATGGTAGCCTTTAGTTTGATTAAAGGTTGGGTACTATTGTTAGAAATTTGATGGGTATCGGATTCTATATTAGGAAATTCTCGCTACGTTGCTGTATATTTGCTCAAGTTGTTTAATCTTGAATTGGATACTATTAGTTTGGGATTTATGGTGTAGTTATGTTTTTTTTTTCCGTTTTCTATGACAGATTGTTTATTATTTCCAAAAATCTAATGTGTTGTTATGCCATTTTCGTTTTTTTCTTTTGGATTCTTGTACTTTTTTTTATTTTTAATTTTCTTAATCTTGAAACAGTGGGTATGAAACTATGAACAATATGTTAGAATTCCTATGGATATTGGTTGTTTTTAATGTCAGAGTTGGATGGGTGTTTGTTGCATTTGGGCAAGTTCTTTTTAGGTAATCTCGGTTTATTTAGTCTTGGTAGGAAAGCTTAACTTTAGAGATACTTTATTTTTGTTAAAGTTCTTTTGAAGTCTAAGATAAACTAAAGCTTTTCCGATTCAAAAGCATAGTCTTGTTACAATAGAAATGTTTTTCCAAATGTTTTTAAAGAAAAAGAAGTTACGTTTTTCCAATTCTGTAAAATAGTTATAAATTTGCTGCTGCTATATGATTATATTGGGATATTGTTGATAGAAATAATGTGTAAATGACCTCATACTCTCATATTTTGGAGAGCCTTAAACAAAATGTAAAGTGTACGTCGGAGGGATTGCTAGGTTGCATTTTTTAAGAAAGTAACCTGGATTGGTTGAGGTATAGGAAAAAATGGTCACACTTCACAGGATAAGGAAGAGAAGTCAACTTCTAAACTGAACCCATCAGTTATTGTATCACTTATAAGCAACAAGGTAAAGGAACTGTGCTTAAAACTTGCCACCAAACGAGCACTTGATCTTGTAGAAAATTGAAATGATAACAAGAAATTGCTGATTTTCAGTTAGGCTTTTAAGTGTTTGTTTGATTTGAGTTTGACTTGCATTTGTAAATTTTCATTGTTTGGAATAAACTCAGTAGCTGTAGATTGTCGTTTATAAATAGTAGCTTTGAGAAATAAGCTTTGGGGGTTGCAAATTGTTTTAGCAGAGTACATCCACACCAACTTTCTAAATTAGTTCATAAGTTTAATTGGCTGTTTTATAATTTATACCTATATGAGAAATCAGTTAGAGTTAAACAGACTCTCTAAGAGTTGGAGAAGTTATAAATACCATATATGATTGTTCCTACGAGTGTACTTACAAATCTGGGATAAGTTCATTCTTCATTGTTACTAAATTGGTTATAAGGTTGCTCCTAATGTAAACAGTCATAACTTACGAAAGTTAAGATTATCTTTGGTCAGATATGGTTCCTTAAGTCTACCTTTTTGTGTAATTTGTTTGGCTAAGAATCATCGAAAAATTATGAATGACCACACAATTAGGCATAGGTTTCAGAATATTTTATCAGCAACAAATGTGAAGGTGTTATCTAGGGACCCTATTAGAAAAGATTTCACACTAATTAAGCATTTATATTATTATCAAAATTAATCAATCTATCAACACAGTCATGATAAATATATCACTCAGTCAAAGATGTGAAGAGAGTGTACGCGCATTCAGTTTGTGTGTGGAGAGGATATCGCACTCAATCTCGAGTCTTCTTCATCTTCTTTGTTTCATTGTATATCTATTGAAAAATAATTGACTTTTTCCTTATGAAGATTATAGCATAATGAACTGTCCATCATTGTTGCATTCTGTTCATGTCTCGGATAATGAACCATGTTTGTTCTGTTTGTTCCTTGTTAGGCTATTAGATCATTGACTTAATATTCCGTTCTCTATGTTCCCAGGTAAAATTTCCTGGCAACTGTTTGGTAACCTGTTATTAGTATCTGTTCGAGGTATTGATGAAATTTTAATTGAGATCAGATTTAAGATGACATCAATCAATAAGTATTCGATACCCGGTGGTGATAACCTGGTCCCTTTAGTAGTTAAAACAAGTTCACGGCAAAAGCGATTCTCAGATGTAAGTAAGACTAGAGACAACAAAAAGGAACACGGAAAAGATGAACTCGTAAAGCATATATTGAATTTGCCTGGGTATCTCCAGAGAGTGGATAAAGGCGAAAATTTCCAGGACAATGCTTTGAATTTCGGGGTTTTGGTCTTGCCGAAATGCAACACTGACATGTCATCTTCTGTCTGTAGTTTTTCTCGTCACAATATGCAAATGTCATCACATTCTTCTGGTCCTTCTAGCAGGAATGCTTCTGAGGTAAAGCTTGAGAGAGACACGAGGAGAGAGATTATTCGAACTGTTGTATCAGGAAAAGAAACTTCATCGTCTGGAATCAGAAGAAAAGAGGTAGTACTAAACTCTCATAAAAAACCCAACCCCGGTGAACCAAAAAGTTTTGTTCTCATTTTACCGAAGTGTTCTCCAAATACAAATTGCACAGGTATTGTACATAATCCTAAACCCACATTGCCTTCTGATGAAAATTTGAAAGAACCTAATGAGGTGGCCCGTGTGGACGTTGGTTCTTCTGGAGAAGCGTTGAATGCTGATTCTTGTTCAAGCGAAATACCATCTTCACAACCCAAGTACATAAAATCATTTACAACAAAACCCAAGTCGTTTAAAGAAAAAGGAACTGATGATACGACTGAGTTAAAAACTGTGAAGGGATTCGTGGCCTCACCTAGTCGCCGAATTAGCTTTGGGTTTGGTAAAATAAGCAGAACCTTTAGCTCTGAGGAGAATCCATCGCGACCAATAAAATCTCAGCCCTCCCATCGGTTTTCTTCCGATGAAGTTCATTCATCTGCAGATCTGTATCCCTTCTCTCTCCTCTCTCTACATCTTCCTACTGGAAAAGAGACCAGCCTTGCAAGTGTATACAAAACCCCGCAAAAGCAATCGAATGAAGATTTGATCGAACCCATTAAACATTCTTCCCCTAATCGTCGATTTGGCTTTAGCCTTGGTAATATGAGAAGAAGTTTTAGCTCTAAGGAAAGTGTAAATAATCCACAATCAAGTCCACTAAGAGCCAAAGTGTCGGATCGTTCCTCTATTCCAAACGATAACAAGGATAATCTTCATAGTAACTCTAGGTCTAGCCCTCTGAGAAGGCTACTAGACCCTATATTTAAAACTAAGGTGCCGTACAAATGTCCTTCAGTTGAGACTGGGATATCATCAAAACTAAGTCCGAATTTAGTTTTGGAAAATGGAACCAACAAAAACACAAAGCCTAAGGAATCATCAATGGTTCAAGCTCTACTGCAAACGACAATTAAAAATGGGCCGCCTTTGTTCAAACTTGTTATCAATAATAGTTGTGAGATTCTCGTTGCTATAAAAAATATAACTCCATCTGGTAAGCAAGATTTCGATTCAATTTACACATTTTATGCTGTTCATGAGATTAAGAAGAAGAGCGGAAGCTGGATAAATCAAGGCCGTAAAGAAAAAAGTCGCGGTTTTGGTTATAACGCTGTTGGACAGATGAAGGGATTTGTTAAATCTCATAACGAATCGAGTGTGGATAACTTTGAAGACAGGTGTACGGAGAAAGAGTTTGTTCTTTGTACTGTCAATCGTAAACAGAGAGATGGAGAATCACCTGAGCTGGTGCCGATTAATGAGCTCGCCTCTACTATTGTGAAAATCCCAAGTTGGAAAATTAATGACCATGGAGATGATAGAAATATAGGCAAAGAGTTAACCGGAAAGGAGTTTTTCGAGTATTTAGAGGAGGATAAACACTTGTATGAAAGGGGCGAAAGCGAGAAGTTTTATGATACGACGGTTATCTTATCTGGTGGTGAACATGGGCTACCAAATGTTGGAGCTCCTTCACCTTTGATCCAACGTTGGAGATCTGGTGGTGAGTGTGATTGTGGGGGTTGGGACGTTGGGTGTAAATTACAAATCCTTGGCAGCAAGGAACGAAGTGATAAGCTGCCTGAACCGTTGAAGTCGTGTTCAATCCGTGATCGTTTCGATCTTTTTGATCAGGTACCCCATTTTCTTTTGGTTGTTAGTGATTGTATCCAGTTGCTCTTTTCTAGGACACCTTTCGTTTCTAAGTAGCATTTTTGCTTCCAAGGCATTTTGTAGAGTGAACATGCATTCTTTTATAGTTCGCAAAAACTTCCTTTGTTCCCAAAACCGTACCTACTACTATAAGAAATAAATTAAAAGTATTAAGTAAATGTAGAATGTACTTAATTTGAAGAATGCTTGTAAATTTACCCTTTCTTAAAAGAGAATGTACTGTTCGTTTGCTTTGTGTGCTAATTGGTTTTTGCCTGAAAAATTGGTTTTGACCTGAAAGTTGTTTCCGCATGACAGTAATAAATGATAATGGTTGTTTTAAAACAAGAAAGTAAGAAAATGAAATCGAATATCGTGAAAATAACCAAGTACCCAGTTTTCTTGGAGTTTTTAACAGATACATGGATAAGTTGTGAAATAAATTTTGACAGCTTTACAAGAAAATAAGCTATTTGTTTTGAGGGTTATATATATGATACTTCCACTCATATCTCAAGACTCATGTTTTTCAACTTTTTTACAGGGAGGAGCTCATGACAGTAAGCCGATATTTAGTCTAGCACCATTCAAGAAGGGGATATACTCTATCGAATTTAATTCGTCCATTTCTCTACTACAAGCCCTGTCAATCTGTATTGCAGCTATAAGTAGCCGACAACCACATGATTTCTCAGAACTATATTCTGATGAAAAGCTACTTGAAGAATCGAATTTGAACTAGTGCATATGGGGAAGACAAACCCGTGCTCCTTCACTTGAGTTTCTTAGCTAGGGAAATCGCAAAACAAGTTTTGTTAGTCTACATCTGTAGGGATATATCTTAGTATACGTTACAGCTTTTTAGTGTGACGTTTGACACGGTAAATGTTTATCATTCTGCCTTTTTTGTGTTGTGGTTCTGTATATAGGCTAATATAGTAGCTAATACGCGCTAGCTTGGAAGTTGATATGTAAGCGGATTACTTTTTCCTCGTAATTCAAGTAGAAAATTCGTAGTGATCGTAATTTGAAGCTTCCTAGTTTTGTTGGGTTGAGTTCGTCTTATCTTTTTCTTATATGAAAACATTGAAAAGTAATGCAAAAGAAGTGATATCAATTTTAACATACAGTTGTTTCAGATAATAGGTATTTTACTTATTAGTCGACGACCTTTTCAATACTCTGCTGTATGTTCTCTGTTCTGATTTGTGACACAATATTTTGTATTTTCTAATTTCTCTGCTTTATAACGAAATATAGATGCAACACCTTATTTAGCAGATAACTAAACATGATTAATTACACAAAGAATCCCACAAAGAGCACTCTGAATCTCTAATTATTTTTAGTTTAGTTGCTGAATATTCGTTTAGGTGATAACGATGTAGGTCCTTCATACAGTAAAACCTCTAGAAATTAATATAGTTGGGACAGTAGAAATTAATTAATTTAGAGATATACTCGTTTATAATAACATAAAACTCATTATATATTACTAATATTACTCATTAAACTCGTTAGTAAAGTTTAATACAATACTTCAGTTACGAATATATAAATTTTGTTACACCTTTAACCATGGAGGAAATTAAAAAAATACATTAATCATTAAATTAGGCATGAGCTCCAATTATATTTAAATTTTAACAGGAATCAAATGAATATAAAGTCATATTTCACTAAATCGTCCTAATAATGTTTATCATTTTGAACAATTATTAATTTATGATTTTGTGGAAACAAAATATTTATATAAAGAATTTTCAAATTTTATTATCTTATTAATTTATCGAAATTAGTCATTTTTTACATTGATCCATGTCCGGAGCAGAGAAAAAATTTATTTTAAAAAATTTATTAATTTATAGAGGTTCTACTGTATTAGTTTCTTTTCACGATACAATGTTTATGCAAAAAAACTCCGATAGTCACTTTAGTCAACTCAAAGTGTAAACTCGTTATTGTCAGAAAAAGAAGAAGTGTAAACTCATTGTTATGGTTATTAATCATCGATTCATCATTTGTTTTCATAAAGTTTTGAGTTTAAACCTTTTATTTTTGTTCAGTAAGATTGGCCGTCTTGTGAAACAACACCACACATTTTACATACTGCGACTGTTTTTCAAAGATTAGATATGTAAGCCATTTTTTTTTTGATACAATTAACGTTCAAAATAGCGCACCCTCCCTAAAATTTTTGCAAATGAATTATAAAATATTTTCGGATTGTTGAAACATTTTCAATATTCTTTACACTTTTCTGACAAAAGCATAGTTCCATCAACCACCTCCCATATTCACAAACTTCAATTTTAATCATGCATTTTCATTAAGATTCCAAATTTTGTATTTTGCTTCTCACGTAATATATGTTTGGCATGTGCATTCGGTCCCTACTGTGAGTGAATCCTGTTCTAGTCAGTGTTTGTAAATATGGCTATGACACCCTGATGATAATATATACTTAATAGTTAATAAAAAAGAAACTTGCATGTTTTGAGAAAGAAAAGAAACTCCCAAATAACACGATCACGTGGTTATTTTGGTCAAAGCACAATATATACTACTCCAATATCTCGTACATTTCATTCCTGAGTATCATTTTCATAGAATTGTGCTTAGATATATATTCTCTTTTACAATTGGAATCCAATATCTGGTACATTTCATCTTTGATATTTACATGTTTGATACATCAATTTATTTACTTTTAATGATATATTTCAATTTAGGTATCACCGTCTAAATTAATCACGGAATCATATCACGTGACATTTGACAAACGTTAATTTGATAGGCTAATTTGATAATTTTGCACAAAAATATGTCATGCTAGAAAAACGTTTTCCTCAATTTCACATGTAACAAAAATTAGGACATAATCCAAATTTGGAGAAACGTTGTTCTAGTATGATATATTTTGGTGCATAATGACAAAATTACCATCTGACATTCAAGTTTATCAAGCACGTGCTGTCATGTGATATGATTTCGTTATTAATTTAGATAGTGGTAGCTAAATTAGACAGTTTTTTATAGTGTGGTACCCAAATTGAGAAATTTGAAAGATAGATACCCAAATCGTTAATAACACTATATTTTAGTGTACTAAACGTATTTTTTCCCATTTCATTTGTTAAGGTGTAGATACAGGGCTTGTTTGGTTGGGTTAATAGATGGGTGAGATTGAATTACAAACGATGAATGTTGTGTTTGTTTGTCTAAAAATTAATGAAATTATAAAAGGGTTTGATTTCTAATTGACCAAAATGGTCATTTGCAATGCCCAGAGGCCAGAGGGGGTGATATTACATCAATGGGATTGACCTTTCCGCTTTCTTTTTCCACTTTCTTTCACAATCCCATATGGATCCATAGTTCTAAAATTATAAATTCAGCACCAAACAAGCTCTCAGAGCAATTACATTAGACTATATATCTTATATTTTAGTGTCACTTGTTAATTAGAGGATGATATTTTGATCACATTGGACTTGATAACTCATTTATTAAATGTCATGTTGTCAATCACTTGTTAAGTTTTGTAGCAAACACACTAATAAGTGAGCTAGGTGTCAATCATTTTATCTTTTACTTATATTTTAAATTGTTTAATAATCAATCATAAGTCACAGTTATCACATTAAAATATACCCTTACTAGTCAAAACTAGTAACTCTGATTAATATAGATAAAAATACAAATTAAAATTAGTTTGTAGGAAAGTAAATTAAAGTTTTTATTTTTTTTTATTTTGTAATGGATGTTTAAAATTTGTTAATATGGTTGGTCTTGGTAGTAGTGTATCGTAAGATATGCATGACCCATGTGTTTACTGATAGGTATAGTTGCTTGTGTATTTGTCTACGGCATATTACAGATGTCTTGCACCCATGTGACTATCAAAGCTTCAGGAAAGGGACAACTCAATTTACATTTTAAAAAAATAAAATTGTGTATATTTAGAACGAATTTTGCATGGGAATTTTTTGGGGTGAGAAATTGCTTTAAAAAAATAATGGGTAAAAATATCCATTAAAAGAAGTTAAGAGTGTTTGACACCAGCTGTGTGTTTTTAATTATAGGTGACTATTAATTTATTTCCGTTTATAAGTCTTTTTGTTTTTTTACTTATTATAACTTATGAGTGACTTCTAAATATACAAAATGATTTAATTGAAGAATTACTAAATTTGGTAATTTTTATGTCAAAAATCCTCAATTTTTATCTTCTTTGATTTTAAGTTTTTTTTTAGATTTTTTACCCAAAAGTTAGCTTTTGAAAAACTAAAGTTGAACAAACCAAACACCCATAACCTTTTTAATCAAAAACCTGGAAAAAAGCTATTGTCAAAGAGGCACTAAAAATCTAACATGTGACAATTTAATAAATTTATTTAGCAACAAGTCAAATAATTAATCTTTAATTTATTTGTATAGTAATATTGCCAAGTCGGTATACTCTGAAATTAATGTCTAGGCTGTTCGTAGATGCTCTATGATAACAAATCTATTTGCAGACGATTTTGTAATACAATTGATATTTAGTACACTTGGATCTTTATTTCAAAACCGGCTCGTAAATTGTTAAGCACCATAGTGATATATATGGGTGTAAATGAAACTAAACAAAAACAAGATTCAGTTCATGTTCAGTTCATGAACTAAAACCCTTGTTCATGTTCGGTTCATATTCATTTAAATACAAACGAACATTTGACGAACATGAACCGAACATTTGACGAGCCGAACACAAGTTGTTCGTGAATATCTAATTTCTTCCAAAACATTCAATAATTGAAAAAATAAATAAAAATTCTTTCTTTTTAAAATATATTTTAATTTTATCGTATACTATTATATTGTTAAATAGTATAAACTAGTTGACATATAACTTTAACTTTATACATTATATAAATTCTTTTTTACATATGTATGCTTATTTTAACGAGTTGAACACTTAACGATAAAATCGGTGATTGTATTTATAGTATAATGATATAAATTAACATAATAAGTTCGAAATAATACAAACATATCATTTATATTATTATAGCATAAATAAGTTTATTAATAATGTTGTGATATTAGTTTTTGTTACATCATTAATAGATTTGGTTTTTTATTTTATCAAACTTTATATATAGTTACATGAACACGAGATTAGACGAACCAAACAGAGACATGTTCATGTTCAATTCATTTAATAAACGAACACTATATTATTGTTCATTATCGTGTTAACTTAATAAAACATTACAACCATCCTTACAACTCGACAAACCCAAAAGCAAATAATCCCATTAAAAATAACGTGATTAAAGCACATTATGAGGTAGTAACGTCCACTTTAGTGTTGCCTATGTGAGTTTTCATGTGCTTGCTTGGTTGTTCTTGGCATATAGATTCCAAATGCTATCAATATTTTGTATTTTTAATTCGAATTGGACAAAATAGGATACGGTTTGTTAATCACAAGCAAGATTTAATTAAGATATGGGGGGGCTATGCATGAGTAATCAAGTTTAGCCTTATTCTAACTTCCGAACATACATGGTCAACTTCTACGATATCATAAAAACTACGAGTAATAGAAAACTCAAACTATAAGTTTATATGATAAGTGACACTGTGACAAACACATCTTGGTTTGTGTGAAGTCCTTGTTGTTAAAAAATAAATGGCAAGATTTGTTTGTTTGCAACTTGGTATTTTTTTATTGTCAAACTATTTTATCAAACATAACATATTTTATATTTTTTAATAAACCGTTTACATTTAAATAAAATTGTAGTTTACTTATTAATTTATTTATAATAACCCTATATTATTTCTTTTTATTTGTTTATTATCATTTAATAATCATAACAATATTACAACCATAAAAATATGAACTGCATGAAAGTTTATTACTATTATATTAATCTAGTAAATCATATAGATTGCTCATATATAGAGTTTCTGATACATGTAACTTTTTATATCATAATCATCAAATTTTAAGAAAAAATATGTTTTGAGTTATGAGATGCTTAAATAACCGTTTCTACTTTGTTCTAAACATTCTGAATTTCTGAATTATATCGTTGAAAATAAAATAGATCAAGTGTAAAATAAAATTAAAATAAACATATTTGAAATGTTTGTCAAATCTGCCACTTATAAAGCTTCAACAAGAATTCAAATCTTAATACTCCCTCCCTATTGCCAAGATTTTATTTTTCCACCTGTTGACGATTATATAAAATAACGTGGGATAAAATTATGCTCCATCTAGAAAATCAACCCTCTCTAGAAAAAGTCAAAGTCGAAAATGCCGCCCACAAATTTTAAATATTGCAAAAAATAACGGGAGTATGTGATTCTATTCTTGATAGGACCATAATTAAATGTTTAAATAATTAGATTATTTTGAATGAAATTCAACTATTAAGACAACGTTCCATAATTTATTTTTCGTTGTTCACCATTCCATTAGTAAATTCAAATTGGCACGAATGTTTGAAAAATTCAGTTAAATATCAAAATTTCCAATTTACTTTTATCTTAATTGAGCAAATTACTCTTACTATATATAGGAGTTAATATTTTATGATATACTTAAGAAACATAACCCTTTATTGTAACAACAAATAAAGATACAGTACTACCATCAAAAAAGGAAAAAAAACATAGTTGCAATTAAGTCAAATGCCCATCCTTAACATTAAAAATAAAATGGATAAATTAACAAAACAGACTACTTTTTAAACTAAATTACAAAAAATATACCCTTACAACTTTTCATTATAAAAAACATAGCAAACAAATTTAAATTTAATACTGTTTATTCTTTTATTACTCTCTCTCTCTCCTTCATTATTCTTTCTCACCAATTCTTCTATGTCTTCATTTTTATCTCTCACCAATTTTTCTCTTTATCTCTCTCTGATCTTACTCTCTCTCTCCTCCATTATTCAATGTATATTTCTTTAATATACCACTCTCTCTCCCTTCCTCCATCACGAAAAATCATCACTAACTACCGAACACCATCTAGATTATATAGATATTCATATACATATAAATACATATATATACATACGTAATACACAAATATTACATTATTTTATACCCCGTAGTATATGAAAAATATATGAAATTGGTGAGATTGTTTTCTATTTTTTGAGTTTTGAGACTATTGTAAACATTGTGGGTTTTAAGTTGAAAGAGAATAATCCATATGTAGAATATTTGAGAGAAATTCAGGGTATGAAGTTTTAAAATTAGGGTATGAAGTTTTGAAATTAGGGTATGAAGTTTTAAAATCAGGGTATGAAATTTTGAAATTAGGATATGAAGTTTTTGAAATTAGGGTATGAAGTTTTGAAATTAGGGTATAAAGTTTTAAAATTAGGGTATGACGTTTTATAATTATCATATGCATATTTTGTGAGTTTTTAATCATTTTTAGAAAGAGATGGGTGATTAACACGTGTTAGAAATAGGTGCGATTATCGTGTGTTAGAGATATAGATGCGATTAGAGAGATATGTTAGGTTAGAGATATATGTTATATTAGAGAGATGTTAGATGGGGGAATTCTTTTTTACTTACCCAGATTGGTTACCACTATAACAGACGTGGGATCACAGATCCCACGTCTACGTGGTAGATGCAATTTTTTTTTATTTTTTTTTATTTTCTGTTTGTTTTTTTTGTTATGTAATTTCGTTTTCATATATTAAAAAATTCTCCAATTTTATCCAAAAACTTTTCCAATTTTACCCCAAAAAAACTCTAACATCGACCATCAAACTCTTTCGTATATCAAATTAATATATTTTTTTATAAAATAAACATCACTCTACCACTACAATTATACCCAATTTTACCAAAAAAAAAACTTATCGCAATTTACCAAAAAAACAAAAACTTCCCCAATTTTACCAAAAAAAAAACCTTAACCATCAAATATCAAACTCCTTCATATATCAAATTAATATATATTTTTCTCAAATTAACATCACTCTACCACTGCATTTATCCCCAATTTTATATAAAAAAAAACTTATCCCGATTTACCAAAATAAAACCTCCCCCAATTTTACAAAAAAATAAACTCTAACCATCAACCAGCAAACTACTTCATGTTATGGTTAGAGTTAATAAAAAAAAACTTATCCCAATTTATAAAAATAAAACCTCCCCCAATTTAAAAAAAAAATAAACTCTAACCATAACCATGAAGTAGTTTGCTGGTTGATGGTTAGAGTTTATTTTTTTGTAAAATTGGGGGAGGTTTTATTTTGGTAAATTGGGATAAGTTTTTTTTTATATAAAATTGGGGATAAATGCAGTGGTAGAGTGATGTTAATTTGAGAAAAATATATATTAATTTGATATATGAAGGACTTTGATATTTGATGGTTAAGGTTTTTTTTTTTGGTAAAATTGGGGAAGTTTTTGTTTTTTTGGTAAATTGCGATAAGTTTTTTTTTTTGGTAAAATTGGGTATAATTGTAGTGGTAGAGTGATGTTTATTTTATAAAAAAATATATTAATTTGATATACGAAAGAGTTTGATGGTTGATGTTAGAGTTTTTTTTGGGTAAAATTGGAAAAGTTTTTAGATAAAATTGGGGAATTTTTTAATATATGGAAACGAAATTACATAACAAAAAAAACAAACAGAAAATGAAAAAAAAAAAAAAATTTGGGTAAGTAAAAAAGAATCCCCTGTTAGATGAGAGAGATATATGTTAAGTTAGAGAGATAGATTAGATTAAGAAATAATAAGTATATATAAGTATGTTTTTAGTAATTTAAATTATTAGGTTATGTTTTTTATAATATAATAGGGATAGGGTATGTTTTTATTAATGGCCCCCTGTTCCTTTGCATGATTGCATCTTTTTCTTTAATTTCTTCAATGATGCCTTTTGTTATTACCCATTTCATTTTCTTTAATATCATCATAAGAGGTGTGTGCACATTATTAGTCAAGCCTGCAACAACAATGTCTTGCATCTAATCTAGTTTATTCTAGAGAATTAATGACCAACTAAAATATCATTTCATGTGTAATTATTTTCTTTTATGTCCAAAAACTACACATAACAACATAACTGATACTTTTACATTGTAACAGTGACGGAAACCAAGAATCGAAAATGGACGAACCCGATATTCTATATAATTTTTTGTTTCCGTATATAAGCTTTTTCTTCATAAAATGGGACTCCCAAAAGATGATTATGATTTTTTTAATTTTTTAGTAATTTTTATTTAAATAAGAGGAGGAACGACCGTCTCTATCTAGTTATTTCTGTATAACTAAAAATTAAAAATTACCAGCTCAAACCTAAGAAAAACTTAATTTCCACTGTCAACATACATATTTGTATGAGTGCTGTAATATAATTTAGTCAATTTTGTAGCAATAATAATAATATGGTTCAATTTAAAAAAACAAATATAAAAGTGTGTGTATAAAAGTCCTTCTCTCTCTAGAAAAACTGCTCTCCGTGTTCCATTCGCGTTATTTACGCAGACAAAAATAGTCAAAAACTCAAAAAAAAAAAAAAACAACTAAAGAGAGAGACAGAGAAACGACCCACCATAAAATGCAATAATAATAAATTAATAATCATCATCATCCTTGTTCCTAGAGAGAGAGAGAGAGAGTTTTTGGGTTCAAAATCCCAATTTTAAATACATAATTCAAACCCATATTCGATTTCTCTCGATCTCTGCCTTTTTATTACAAATTCTCAGAATTTTAACTTCTGGGTTGTGCCTAAAATTTGATATTTAGAGCAAAATTCTCTGGTTTTTATTTGAAATTAGAATTTGGAAAATAATAAAAGGGTGTTTATTTATTTATTGGGAGAATTAGAGATGATGGTGTAATATGGGGTTAGTAGTTAGATAACACTATTTATTATGAAGATGTCTCTGTATATTGGTCGCGAGGCTTCAAAGGTTTCTTATTTTTTCCTTTTTTTTCTTTTTAAAATCTAGTCTATTTTCTTTTTCAGCAAGTTTATATTGGAAATTTTAAGCTTTTTCTGGTTGGTTATTGGTTGGGCATATTTTTTTCAATAGTTAGGAATTACAAGCAAGTTTGTATGTTTTTTTTTGTTTGCTTAAGTAAGTTTGGAAATATCATATTTTGTATTATAAGTTGTTTGCTACCTTTTGTTACTGGTTTTAAGTTATAAACAAGTTTGTGGAATGTTCTTCTTTTTTTTGCTTAAGCAAGTTTGGAAAATAAATAAATTAGCTTTTGTAGTTGATTGAGATCTTCTGTTAATGATGTGAAGATTTAAGCAAGTTGGCATAAGTTTTCTTTTTCAGGATTTTCTTTGCCTGTAATTTTGCAAAAGTTATTTTTAGCCTCTGAATATTAGCAAGGTTGTTTAATTCTAATAAGCTTCCCTGACTTTGTTTAACCTCGACTATAGATTACATGGTTTGAATTTTGTTAGTGGTGCGAAGAGCTAAGTATTTCGTGGATTATACGCATTGTGTTGGCTATCAATTTACCCTGATGATCTAGTATTGGAGGCTTTATTTTCTCTAGGAATGGTGTGAAGCTATATAAGAAGCAAAAAAAAAAAACTTTATTTTGATCCCAGTTGAACGTGTTTTTTAATGGTTTGAACCCATAAGCATGTGTACAGAGTTGATTCCAGCTTTCTTTTGTTGCTATAGTTACGATTATTGTTCTTAACTTTTTTATTTGTTAATGATGCGAAGCTATGGAAGAGATTTTGTGCCGAAGTAACAACAGAAATCAACCTTCTTGCTGAGAATTGGAAGTATCTTCTTGCAGGATTAATTTGTCAGGTTTGCAACCTTTTCTCCTCAATTAATCCTTTTTAGTATTTATTTCTCATTTTTTTTCCTGCAAGTTATTAGGATTGCTATAGGCTTGGCTCTGAATATTAGGGCATTGGCCTTTCGTAATATATGGATTATTGCGAAAATGGCGTGGTTATGAGTTATTGTATTCTATGGGTTTGGCTCATATATGCTTAGATTTATAGTGCTTATAGTTAGATTTCGTAATACCAGAGCTGGTGATTTTAATTGACGGTCTAATCAAAATGTTTTGGGGTTGATTTTTCAAACCGAACCTTTTTTGTAATAAGGTCGTTTGTAATTGTAAAAAGAACATGTTTTATGTTTTCTTATATTAGATCCATCTGGCCTGATGAAAGGCATATTGCTCATGTCTTAAGCTTCATCGAAACAAGTCCTGTACTTTTTTTCTTACCTGATGAGTTTATTGTTTATATCACTAAATGTTGTTTTTGGGTTCTTTTTTGTTATGCTCACTCATATTTTTAGACTTTACATGCCTAGAAATCCATTTATATTTTATTTTTTTCCATTTTTCTTTTTAGGAGTAAATACTGTGCTTTATTTATGTCTGTTATAGATTAAATTATGATTTTTTTTTTTGGTTTTTTTTAGTACATCCATGGGTTAGCTGCTCGAGGAATTCATTATTTTCATCGAGCTGGACCAACTCTTCAGGATCTTGGGTATTTTTTGCTTCCGGTAAGTAATCTTTTTTATTCATTTTTCCTTTCTTATTCTTCCATTATTTGGACCACCTCTTGTTACATTTTGCTTTTTTAACTGTAGGAGCTTGGTCAAGAAAGAGCTTACATGAGCGAATTTGTCTTCACCTTTGTGTTTCTATCTTTTGTTTTGGTAAGGTTCTGCTTTCTTTTTTCAAAAGCTTGTTTTGTTGCAGCTAATAAGCTCAACCTTTTAGCTTTTAAGATATTGCACGTGTATTGGGGAATTTGAGGGGTAGAAACCTTTTGATTCTAGAATTATAAAGATGAATGAACTGAACTTTCAGCCCTCAGTAAGTTAGTTTATTTGCTTAAATCTATCCAAACAAGTCTTAAGTTACTTTTCTTTCCCCCAATAGAAAATAGACTTGTGAATAGACCAAAAGTAAGACATCTATGTTTGCATTAAGTTGTAGAGAAGGGCTGAAAAGCATACCTACCTGGCTACCTATACAGATTGCTTATAGCTTTTTCTAATGTCATTAATTATGATGCAGTGGACCTTTCATCCTTTCATTTTCAAGAGCAAAAAGATCTACACGGTTCTAATATGGTGCAGAGTTCTTGCATTTTTAGTTGTAAGTTCACCTTTTATAAATATTTATTTGATAATTATTTTTCATAATGATGATAGATTCCTTTGTGGCTTTAGTTCTTCTAGATGTTTTATTAAGTATGAGTTGGATAGCTTCTATTGGTTAATTTTTACTGTAGGCCGTTGCTTTCAGACTGTAAAAGTTTTTTTTATGATTGGTTGAGGCGTAGTCTATTTTGTAAAATTTTAATGTTTAAAGCATGAGAACGGCGAGTTACATGTTTGTGATGTCTGGATGCTTATCTAAATTTGTCAGGACGATTGTCTGAGTGCTCAGAACAAGAGATTATTGGCGGATAATCTATCTTTTTTATTTTACCTTATTAGCAGTATTTTCTCATCCTCTCTTGACATACTTTTCACCATACTCATAACTTGTCTTTCTTTTCTACAGGCTTGTCAAATGCTTCGTATTATAACATTTTATTCTACTACGCTCCCCGGGCCAAACTACCACTGTCGCGAGGTAAAACTTTTAAATTTTTGCAGCCTTTGTGGTATCTGTGTCACTGTATGTTGAAACCATTACTTTTTCAGCAATAAAATTATTTGCTTCTGAAATATAGCAAATGCAAATGTAGCTCGTATATTAATGTGTCTATATCTGTGGATCACTGTAGGCGGAATATATATTTACATATACCTTGACACTTAAGTACACACAAGAAAGTAACCATTAAGTATACCTTAATTTAGAAGGTTCCCGAAGGCTGAAATTTTGTGTTTAAACTTAATATTCAAACAGCATCTCTATTCCTCTTGCCCATGTATGTGTGTGTATATATATATTTATGTTATAAAGATACGTCTATTCATCTTATATATATTATAATCATATGATAAGAGGTAGACCTAAACTATATTTTGGCATTTTTTGTTCATACAGGGGTCAAAGTTAGCCACACTTCCTAGACCACATAGTGTACATGAAGTGCTTTTAATGAACTGTGAGTTATTCTCTTTTTAATGTGATTGTTTACTGCGAGTTATTGTACGTGATCTTACCGGTGTTTCTTGTATTGTTATGCAGTTCCTAGTGGTGTATTATATGGATGTGGTGACTTGATATTTTCATCACACATGATCTTCTCTTTAACTTTTGTGCGCACCTATCAAAAATATGGTACACAGAGGTTAGTTGAGTATTTTATACAATGGGTTTTCTTCAGATATGTTGGAAGAATTGAAAATGTACATGTACAGACAAGCATATGTACGTGTGTATAAATTTTTGCTTGTTTTGAAAAATTAAGGAAGTAGTTAAAGGGCATTTTCCAAATTGATGAGAATATATTTTCCCAAGGATTGATGAAATATACTTTTAATGCCGTTCTTGTAAAAAATGGACAAACTAATAGGCCCTAACAAATTTGTTGATTCACTTCCTATCATTAAATTAATCGCCCCAGATAATTTGGATGTATTATTATTACTATTTTTTAATTTTTATGCGTGGGTGCATATGCTTCTTTTCCCATGATGTTAATACATTTTTTATGTATTCAGATTTATCAAACAATTGGCTTGGTTGATCGTGGTGATCCAGAGCTTGTTAATCATTGCATCACGTAAACATTACACCGTTGATATCGTTGTGGCATGGTAGGCACACCGGTTTCATTTTTCTTTTCGTTAGTTACCCTTTTTTTTGTTGATATTGCTCTGACCAATTCTATGATATGATAATTCCTTTGTAGGTATACTGTTAATTTGGTGGTGTACTTCATCGATCATAAATTGCCAGGTCAGCTTGATTTAATGTAGTGAAGCAGTAGTTACACTTTTTTATCTGTTTGGGTGCAACTTATAAGTTATAAGCTAGTTTCTAAATTGCTGTGTGCAATTTAGATGAGTAAGCATCTAATTTAGTTTGTTCTTATATATTGTACGCATATTGGTGTTAAAAGCATATAGAAGCCGGTTTACATATTGGCTGTTTTCCTGGAACTATAAGTACCTGCACATCTTTTCCAACAAAGCCTGCGATACAAAATCTAAGTCAGCCGCATTTGGTCTTTAAACCAAATTCTACAAATAAGCTGGCGGTTGAAGTTTTACTCCGACTTTGCTGCAACCGTTGTATTTCTTGTTAGCTAACACAGAGTAATGTTTTTACTTTTTACATGTTTCGTGTCTATGCAGATTTGCCAGATCGCACAGGTGGTGCATTGTTGCTACCAATTAGCAAAGACTCGAAAACAAAAGAAGAGAACCACAAGCTCTTAAACGGAAATTCTGGAGATCCTGTTGATAGGGTATTGATATTCAGCTGATTGTGATTATTATTAGTTTATCAGAGTAGTGCCTTTTCTTTTAATTGGCTGGTTTTGTTCTTATTATTTTTAATTAATTGATATCAGAGGCTTAGAACACCAATGAATGGCAAGGTTATGGATGATAGCAGCACCGTTGACACAGCAATGAATGGGGTATAGGAAAAGAGCATGCTTATGACATTTCGATTAGGTAGATATTTGGGTTAACAAATTGCTGTTCATTTCACAAAGTCAGGTGAAACCTGATCTTTGTATTCTTTTCAAGTTTCATTGTTTGATCCTTGTTTTGAACATGTATCGTTGGTTTCTCGTGTTTCATTGTTTGATTGGTTTCTCGTGTTTCATTGTTTGATCGATTTCCCAACATGCTTTTATTGCATAGCCTTGTCTTTTGGTAATGATTTATTTGCCATTTTAATTTTCTCTATGATTTGGTGTTTAGTTTCCGTGAACATAATTGGTGTGGGACACTCAGCATGCCAAACCACTTTATCAACACTTATACAAACTCATGGTGTAACGAGCTTAAATGTATGGGTTAATTGTATTGTGCATGTTAGGAACCTCTATGAATGTCGATGTCTATACCAGACTTTAAAAGCCTAATGTTTGAATGAACACAAAGAATCCCTTGTTTTGATCCTTGGAATGATCGGAATGAATACTAGTAGCCTTACGAGTTTGGACCTCCACCTACTTGTACTTCTGTGATTGTGGGACAAGTATTTATATGTTTTATCGTGTGTGCTTGTGCAAGTGAAAAAATCATGGATAGTTGAGAACTTCATACTATCTAATAACATAAGATAGTTATTGCTATTGCCTATTAATTCTCATTTACACATGTAACTGGCGTACAAGGATACTAGTGTCTTTCATTACTGTAGCTATTGCAATTAAGTTGATCAAATCAATTTGTATTGTTCAATTCAAACTCGCTTTTCAAGCTTGTGAGGAACAAAAACTAGTACTGTAACATAATATTATGTCATTAAGGTCTTTTAGGTAAACTTGATACTCAGTAACATGGAATTCTGCTCAATTTAAATTGACTCGCCTAGGAAAGAACGAAAATTGTAGTATATTTTACAAAAGCAAATAACTAACTAAAATGTAATCATGCTTTAGGGCCAGCATGAGAGTAAACAACAAGAAAGACTGGCAAGATGGCCAGGTTCGGCTCAGAACTACGCCTAACCCCGAAGTTGAAGAATAAACAATGTAGCATAACTGTGTTCAAGTCATGACTTAGTTCAGAAGCAAGATATTTTTAGAATAACTTGATTTATTGTCATTAGTAGTTCACAAATCAATGCCTAGGATGCTTATAGTGTTGCCAAATATCAGTTAAGAGAAAAAAAAATGCACTTCGTAACAGTTATCAATTATCATTCATTATAAATTGTCGAACATACTAATTTCCATCGGATTTAAACCACATGCTAAGAAATTTGGATAATAACTTCATCACACTAGTTATCAGAAAAGACAAACTGTCAGTTTCAATAAAATAACCTCGTCAAATTACCAACAAAAGGGGGATGTAATAGACTGTTAACCCAAAACAATAGATCTATCTTTTAAGGAACAGGCAAGGAGTGATTTACATCGATTTCCCTATTAATTGGCCAACCAGGTTAGTCACCTGCAAAACCATCTAAATTAAAATAGATTACTAAAGGAATAAATATGATGGCATCCAACGAAATATGAAATTAAGGCCTCGTGCTGCAGTTTTATAAAGTTCGGTTTTAGTCAAAATCTAGACTGCATTTGGGTAATCAGCTTAAGCTGAGATTTTCTGGTGTTATTGTCTTCACAAAGTTAATTTTTTGAGCCGCAAAAACCCAACCTCTTTCTGAAAACGCAAACTTATTTGCCAGAAAGCTGCAACCAACCAAGCTCTAAATAACCAAAGACAACAAGAGACAGTTCTTATAGCCAACGAAAAAGCAAATTTTGTCATAAAGGGGAGAAAGAGGGCTATCCCGTTACCTGCCAGTATTTGGAGACACAACGATCAATACAACTTGTTTCACCCGTATTCAACTCGGATTCTTTATAACTAAAAGAAAAAAAAAGATACACAATCTGAATTTGAATACATAAAAACTTTAATGGCTTAAACTTCCTATCGACAACCCAAAAGATATATAGTAGTTCAAGACAGAAAGATTAGGAAACATACTTGTGTTGAACACATTTACTGAAACATGAGTTGGTAAGCCTGAAGAAATAAACAGGGAAGAAAGTATCAGAAATCTCCAGTTCTCCACTATTAAGTAATGTTATAGAAATTTGGATAAAATTGTGCATGTTTTTTATTTACGCAGTTCACAGAAGCCAAATGGAAAAAAGAGAGCCAATTATCTACTACAATAGAATGGCCAATATTACTTGAATCAATATCTTCCTCTTTTAATTATAATCTTATTACTCTTACTCAGATATGTAAATTAGTAACAGTGCTATTACACCGCTAAGCAAAAAGTTCAACTTTGTTGCTGTTTTACTATATTTCTCATCTGTTCTCATTTCGACATTATGATATTGAAATTAGTGAACTGTTGAAAATTCCAATATAGCCAACTGCCATATGCTTGGATGTACATACAAAAGAGATTTTTTTTAAAGAGAAAAAGGCAAATTCCAAGAACCAGTTCTATTGCCCTTGCTACGCACTCGGATTAAAACAGCATAAAATTTGCAGCATAAGACCTCACAGCAATCTTTAACATACACATAATTTTTCCTTAATTTTTAGAAAGAATTGTAGACGTCCCAACTTAACTTCAATTCATGCAGTTGAAAGAGCTTAAAATAGTCAAATACACGGCGAAAACCATAGGCAAGTTTACATTTAAAAAAACACTAGCAGTTAAATCAAATGCCCAATCAAAAGCAAATAAAGCAAAACACAACAAATTATGGCTCAGATATCAAATAACTCGTCCACCTGTTAAACAAATCTACTCTGTATTCCATCTCCTTCTCCGCCAGTCCAAAGATCTAAATAAAGAAGAAATCTTTAGCAACAACAGCATTCAATAATATCAAAATAAACAATATCAAAGAAAGTAATTACATTTTTCAGTAATGTTTTAGCATCATAGTTATAAGAACATGTTTCCCACAAAAATAATAAACCAATGGCCTTTTCCCCTCATAATTCATTGGACACTACTAATTACTCATAACATTACGCAAAAAAAAAAACTATGCCTGTAATTACTAAGCGTCTGCATCCTTATATTAAAAAATATCTGCCTATTTCGAAGTATAATAATTTATTTTCCATTTGACAATTTATAAGATTGTTGCTTCCTATTTCTCCCATAATTTTTAATGCCGCGTCTCCAAGCTCTCATTCACACCATACTTGTTGTCCAAATCGGCAACTATAGTTTGGGTATAAATGTCTGAACTGACTGACATATGCTATGTTGTTATTTTGATCCTATAATGGTTGTGGCTAAATTGGTAACATAAACTTGGAAACACCAACACAAATTATGGCTATTCTATAGCGAATTTAGGTATAACCACTATAGCGTCAGAATAGCGACAAAGTGTCTGTTAATGTTTAGACATTTTGTTGCAGACTTGTAGTGATATACACGTGTACATATTTTTGTAACAGCAAACCATAAAACAATATCACTATAGAAAAATTCAATGAAAACATTAATACATTTATCACCAATAGATATACACTTGATATATACATATATGAAATTACCTGCTCTTTTTCCAAGGCACTGGGAGAGACCATCAACTCCTCTTCTTTTCCTGAGGTTTTGGGATCAGCTGCCATGGAATCTGAAAATCTGGGAAAACAAATACTACTTTATTATATATACTGTGTAATTTATGTTAATGCAAAAAAAAAACTAGTTATGATAATAAGGAAAAAATAAGAAAAAAAGGAAGCTTGCCTGAGAGTCTGAGACTTTGAGCTAAGCACCAAACGTTAAACCCTACCGAAAAACACAAGGGGCATGTTTTTGGAGTGCCTTTTGAACCGTCATTTGTACCGTTTATGTAACAGTTAGCTAAAGCACCGTTATATTAAAAAATTGATGGTTATATAATATTTTTCAATAACTAATTTATTTTTTATATTTTCAACAAATTAGTTATTGATAAATTAAAAACACATTAAAATCTCAAGTAAAAATATAGAACCTTAACGAGGTCTAACCTAAACTTAAATATTAATCAAAATTTAATTTTTTTTATGCATTTGACACCTTTTTATGTCAACGGGTTGTGAACCAGTCAGATAGTCTGACCGTTCCCTACTAATTCCCATGTTTTTGTACTATTAAAAAAAACACAATATTTAAGGTATGCAAAAAACAATCATGTTTTCCGGGTATTTACAAATACCCCCTTATATGCTTTCACTTAAATTCAATTAACCTCAATGAGATCAATATTTTGTAATTGTCAGTGTATGTTACGAAGCTAATTCTGGAAAGACGTAAATTTGTGCCTCCTAGTCCGGTTTTAATTATTTATATTATTATTCCATGTAGTTGACAGCATTCGGTAGTAAAAATAAATGCATTTTTATGCTTTGGTATGATTTTTTTTTAATGTAAAAATACTCTTAGTGACGTTTTCATAAACACAAGTATTAAAAACAAATTTCATCCAACAAGAACAAAGTTATGACCTTTTAGAATTTTTGATGAGGTTAAGAGCTTGTCAGTAAAAGTTAGATGCCAAGCTTAGGTTTAACTTTCAAAAAAAGTCGTAGAACAGTGTTTCCTGTTTGATCGGAGTTCTATTTGGTCCACTTAGTATTATTTAATAAAGTCCGCATATTTTGATGTTGGTCCAGGTAATCTGCTAAAATTAGTCCTTAATTGTGATGTTTTTCCAAAGCGTAACTGTTCCCAGCAGTGCATTTCTTTTGATGTTGGTCACTGTAAAACAGATTTTGAAATAAAAGAAAGTGCCCATTCAATTTTTAGATAAAATCGTCAGATTGAAATTTGAAAACCGATCATTTCTTTTTGTCCAAAAGTGGCTAGCACTTGTGTAACGGTGTAAGGGAGTGTCAACTCAGGAAGCAGTTTCTGCTCTGTAATGGGTGTAAACCTCTACAACTCTGCCGTTCTGCCAAGTTCATAACTTCGAAACTCAAAACCATACTCCCGATGTCAAAGTACAACGGATTTCTGTTAAGTCTTTACCACAGAACTCTTGAGATGGAGTATAGTAGTATGCAGTTTCAAAGTTGTGAACCTAGATTTACCGCCAAGTTCAAGTTTTTGGATCTAATTCAAATCACGACGAAGCAAGCATTCCATGTCTACCATTTGAATTATTTACCAAAGCACAAGTTAGAACAGTAGACCTTTACAAAGTTCCCTCATTCCCTTTCCTGAGATGACCACGAGATCAGATCTCAAGAAATCAGAAACTTAAATCGAAAGTTTGAAACATCAACTCACAAGAGTCATCTTTAGATAATGTCAGGTCTACAGGTAGACTCTATACAGTAATATACTCCAAGTTTCTTTCAAGTATGGCTCGAAAACATTTTGAAAGATCAAGACATCCAATATTAAATTATATCCCCAACTCGGAGCTGTTAGTACATCGTTACCATTCCCATGAACCTGTTTTACTCACCTCGAATTCATATCCCATTTTTGGCTATTCTCAGTAGGACCCCTTAACAAAATTAAAACCAGACGTGGCCCTTAGATCGCTACTCTCTAGACCGCTTTTCTGCCACGCGATATTACTTATATTTGTAGCCATAACAGCTAGCTCATGGTTCGGAAAAGATAAAGGCTCATCGTAGTCCACAAATGCAGGCCCCAAAAGAGATTTTTGAGATCGTCCACTTGTGTGGTCCTCACAACAACCGTGACCACATTTACTAGGTATCAAACGCTCCCCAAAAGCCCCTTCAAGTAATTTGTATATCCCAACATTAGGAGCTTCCACATTACACATGCTAAAAGCACTCACTCGGGCCACAGGACGAAAGAGGGTAGTAGGTGGCTCCCTCCGTTGAAGTTCCTGTGTATATTCGACAACTGGGGATTTGTCGATGCTTTGGTGTTCTGCATTCTCTGATTTGACATCTCCGCAGGATTGGGTTTCTTCGGAGGATGCTTTATTAGATATGTCTTCGGCCGTGTAGGTGTCGGGATTATACTTACCTTGTTCGACACCTCGCCGCCTTAGAGTGGAATTCCAGTGGTTTTTTATTGCGTTGTCTGTTCTTCCTGGGAGAAGCTTTGCAATTGAAGCCCATTTGTTCCCGTGGATAGCGTGGGCCTGAATTATCCTCTTATCCTCCTCAGCTGCAAAAAGGTAGTTCAATTACATTCAGAATTGCTCATGTTTTAAACCATAGAACAAGCATATAAATCATAATAGAAGCATATGTTGAAAGTAAATCCTCATTCAGGGTGAGACAGCTACTTGGCAGTAACCGTAGATTTTAAATACAGTATAATACACACAAAGAATTCAAACCGTCTACATCAATTCGAAAAGCTAGCATTTGCGTCCTTTCTCGAAACATAAAGAAAAGGTTATAAAACTAAGAGCGTATTGCAGGTCAAAAGATAAAAAGTAGAATCATATTACACAACTTAGCAGTGGTTAGCCCAGAGACTATCATGTTCACCGATACTCATCAATTCGAAGTGCCAGGGAAGAAGACCCCTGAACAATAATTCCACGGGTTTTAATTTATTATATATTGACATATTGTATGGACTACAACGAGTAAGAAAGTATGTCACTTTACAACTTGTCGTTTAGTTGATAGAACTAGCTTAAGGCTGTCCATGTTTTTGGGTCTTCACAACAAAACGAAAAAATCCAATGGTACTACACTAGTCATTTTTAAACCCTGATATAATTGACTTGGTGCAATGCAAAAAATAATACTTCAAATCAAGATTCGCATAGGGAATTTTTGTGTGTGGATTAGGGTTTGTTATTAAGCCAAGGTACATAAATCCAACTGCATACATACAAATAAACACCAAAGCCCAAATTCATATGGATTCAATATTCAAGTTCGCATATGGACTCAGAAATTAAAGCTTAAACAGTATAACAAAGATTGATACTTCACTCCAAATCCCAGTAAAACTAAACAAACTGCCTTGCTGATACTTCACCCATTGTTAAGTAGCAGGTATTCTGTAAAAATGTTGGCTTAACCTTGAGGAGCATGGTGAGAGACTAGAGCAAGGCTTTGGCTATTTTACAAAAAAGAAACATACTCCGTATTACCTTAAGCTGAAGCATAAACGTAATCCGTAATATTGACTAATAGAAATACAAATACTAGTTGTATCTGGGCTCGTTAGAGCTTTAGTTCTTCCAGGTAAACAAAACAATCAATAATCAAGAAAGAGGGGACTCTCTCTATCCTTACTCTTTCTTGTTAGCCCATAGTCCCAATGTACAGAGCGGCGACATTAGCAAGTGAAGTCCTTACCATTGAAAGGCTTGACGATGTCATTGGGAAATGGCAGTATATTGTCCAACCTAATAAGATTAGTTAGTTTCAATTCAGTTTCCTGCCTCACTTTTAATTCATTTTATATTCATGTGCTATGCAATGAGGGACTAAAATTTATCAAACTTTTACACTTCCAAAACATGGAAATCGATGAGAAGGGAAAGGTCATAGTTGCTAGTTTAGGATAAAGGTGGAAAATGATACATGTATGATTGGGAGTCGAGTGGGGAGATCATAGGAAACATGTATAAAAACTCCTCAACATTATTAAGAATAAGACAGAAATAAATAATGACACGGATTAATAAACTTTAATACATTTTGTGAGGGATAAGCCTTGTGACTTCAAAAATATGATACAATGACTCGATGAGTACATTTCTTGTAAATAGTAACTATGAAACTGATAAGAAGCCAAACCATTATTCACTCCAAATGCTTCTTTCAACTTAACAGACAGAAATATTGGTAACCTTCAAGTTCCACTTTCCTCGGGAGTATCCTTTAACATCTCTCCATATTGACATACGTTTTCCAGAACATGTCAACATAACATGACTACCTTTGTATGTTTTCTGGTAACTATGGGTGTGATGTAAGTTACAAAACTATGTACACAAGAAAGCCCCAATTGACCAAAAAAAAAAAAAAGAATACTACTAAAAATCAAGTAAGGATACTTTCACTGCTCTTACCCTCTAGACCACACTCAAGACGGCAGAAACAGTAATGTGGGATGAAACTCATGTGTATTGTAACTTCCACAGGTGGCTATATATCATTAGTAAATTTTTAGACTCGTGATGGTGAATCATATATATACATTTATGGAAGAACTAATAAATAATCACTACCTAGACTGCCTAGTTACTTCCAAGTCCCACGATGAGTAGTGCTACGGTCACTATGATAAAAGTGACGACGAAAACGCTACAGGACAAAACTGTAATTTTGTCCTCACTCTTCTCACAAGGAATGTAAGTAGAAGTGTAAGAGGAGTGAAAATATCTTTACTCGTCTCACGATAGACCCAGAATCTAGTTGAGGTGCTGGAGTTTTATACATTGAACAATATTACACTACTGTACTTACAAAATAAACACTGAATATAAAAGAGGTAATATTGTATCCTATAAGTATGTATTTACGTAAGGTTATCCACCCCAACTTCACTGTGGCCTTTACCTCTAGTTACTATGGGATGAACTAGATAGATTAGTGACACTAGATATATCCCCAACCATAGTTAGCGTGCAACTCGTTTACCAATTCAGAAAACACGCTTCCTGTTTCTCGATCCAAATGCCCCTTTTCTGTATCCTGTTATTTTGTTACGTAAATTTCAGAATAATTATCTTTAGTCACATTTAACATCTTTTCAATTCATGTACTGCGTCCCGTTTCCATATCCTATATTGGCAAACTATAATCCAAGTTATGACCAAAATTCTATCATTGACCACGTATTTTAGTCAGAAGTGATTTTTTGTTAGTAATTGCAAATATGGGGTAGTAATTGCTTTTTTGTTAGAAACACAGGGTACAAAAGTGACTTAATCTCCGTATTTTAGTCAGAAATTTCATTTTAAGCCTTTTCCACCACTGAGTTCTTATACTGAAACAGAGTTCGTTTGAAGCATACAAATAGAAACTGAAACACCAATTTCTGGTATGATATACTCACTACCTAGTTACTCCCATGACAGAACCAGAATCTAGTTGAGGCACCAGAATATGATGCCAATATCTTATAATTTTGAAATATATACTAAATGGTCTAGTTTCACAAATTATGTCCTGAAAACTTTAGTAAACACGAAAGTGGACGATTTTTCCGGGAAAAGCAAGCAATTCTTAAAACAACGAGTAACCAATGCTCAAAATTAACAGATGGGTGAAAGGTTTGCGCTTAACAGATGGGTGTTGCAGTTCTCCTGCCTGATTTACGGTTACACCAATGCTCAAGTAAGCCTTCAATCGAAAATGCACATTTCATTAAAAAAACTAAACCTAATAACAAAATAACTCACGAGTAACCGGTTTCCCTTAACAGGAAAATGGACTATATAAAAATACAATTTACAAAGTGGACTATTATTATGGGACAGAGTAATCACGTCTTAAAACAACAACTTACTAGTGAAGGGCTTGCGCTTAACAGAGGGATCAAGCTGGTTACACCACCATAACCTATAATTGGTTTTGCTTAACAGCAGGAAAGTGTACTATAAAAAGTTACAATTTACGATGTGGACTATTATTCTGAGTAGTGCTACGTTCCCTTAGTGGATGCCCAGGGATTCATCACCTCAGCCCGTCCGTAAAATTTCACCCTATAATCTCCCTAAACAAAAAAAGACAATATAAATAAGAAGCACCCAAAACGACCCATATAAAAAAATCACCCTCGATCGGACCGTCCCCCTAGTGGTCTGACTGTTTTGACTGCCCTAAGGGCCACCTCCGTGTTCACTCCTCATACACTTCTACCTACACTCCTTGTGAGTGGAGTGAGCACAAAAACGCTACAAAACAAAACTCACAAGGAGCGTATGAACAAGATTTAAAATATATTTACTATATTATTCAGGGACAGAGTTAAGCAGTCTTAAAACAACAAGGAGTTACGAGTGAAGGGTTTGCGCATAAAAGAGGGATCAAACTAGTTACACCACCGTAACCTATAACCAGTTTCTACATATTATTCGGGTACGGAGTGTTACTAGTTCCTCCCTGACCACCGTAACCTATAATTAATATCATTATAAAAAAATACAATCCACAAAGTGAAGAAACAACTGACTTACAAGTGAAGGGTTTGCGCTTAACGGACGGATCAAGCTGGTTACACCATCGTAACCTACACGACTTTCCCGACCTACCAGGCACCCCTTTAGCAATCACACTCCAGTTCCTAGCACCAAAATGCCCCACTAATCTGCCTAATATCACGTCCTCATCCGTAGACCACGGCCCCTTCACTCTGTCCAAACCCACCGGAACCGTAACTTCGATGCTCGCGCCTTGTGGTGGTTGGGTATGTACGGACGACCCGTCTAGGGCGCCTAGTGCGGCGGCTACCACCGCGATTGCGGAGGCGATTGTGGCCTCCGATGGGGTCGTCGTCGACATTTTTCGGTTTTGTTTATACCTTTTTTTTTTTGAATAATGATGGTTTTTGTTTAAACCTTTTTTTTGAAGAATGATGGTTTTTGTTTTGTTTTGTTTTGTTTTTGTTTAAACTTTATTTAAACTTTGGCTTCTGGGTTAAGAGGGCTTGTGTTTCGAGGAGAAAGTGGAACTAAGTGCTTCTCATTTCTGTTTTAGTCTTAATTACCCCGTTACAATCCAGTTATTTTCATTTAATCCCACTCTTATACGACTACCATGTTTAAGTGTGACATTTAGTTAAACGTACTTTATATATCTCGAAAAGAGTTTAGGATTACACAAAATTTTAATTTACTTATTAATTTTATTATAATAATCCTAGATTATTTCTTTTTATTTGTTTATTATCATTTAATAATAATAACAATGTTCCAATCATAAAAATATGGACAACATGATAGTTTATTACTATTATATTCATCAATGTAATTATATACCTTACTCATATAGAGCATCTGCATCTGATACCTCAAAACATATTTTTCCCTATAATTTGATAATTATGATATAAAAAGTACTATGTATCAGAAACCCTGTAAATTCCTTATAAACACAAAATTCACTTGAGAAATGTATATGATTTACTATATTAATATAATAGTAATAAAATATCATGGGGTCCATATTTGTGGTTGTAATATTGTTATGATTATTAAATAATAATAAACAAATAAAAAGAAATAATGTAGGGTTATTATAAGAAAATTAATCGAAAAACTGAAATTTGTGTAAATGTAAACGGTTTATTAAAAGATATAAAATGTGTTAAATTTGAAGAAATGGTTAAGCATGCTGATGCGGTTGCTCTATAAGATGAATTTTGTGTTTTCTGAAATTCAGGGAATTTATAGGGCTCCTGATGCATTACAATTTTTATAATATAATCATCAAATTTTAGGTAAAAATATGTCTTGAGATAACATATACGGATGCTTTTAGGTAGGTGGGAACGACCCCTGTTTAGTGAGAACGACTAGTCAAGTTTAATAGTTTGGAGTTGGAGTACGGTGTTATTATTTTATTTTCTTTGTAATATGAAATGAATACATAATGGGTTAAATTTGTCAATCTTGCCATTTGTTGGGTTAAAATAACCCATTTGGTGAACTTATTGCAACCGTTTTGTTTTTTTTTTTACAAAAGAAGGGATTATAAGAAGAAATTCTGAAACTTCATTGGTTAAAATAAATAAAACCAATAAATATATATTATCTAACTGGTCCTTCATGACCTTTAATTAACAATAAAAACTTATTTTCAAATGAATTAAGAAGTTTGATTTAGTATCGTTTTGACTCTACTATATTAGTAATGTGGTCTGGAGTGAACGTAACGTTAATCATTACAATTTGCTTTCGGAATTATCAGTACCATAGTAGTACAACTACTTCGGATTTCTATTTAATCTTTTTACTTAATTGGTAATTAGCCAATTACGATCCTTCGCTACTGTTACATGGAAACAATAATTTTAAATAGGAGAGGCCGGTATTATATATAATGTTTTTCATACCCTATATGTGTTTTTTTCCTGTAAAATTTTGAAAATTTGGATCAAAATACATGATGAAAATTTATATTTTAATCAATTTTTTATAAAAATTGGGGGTTGTGGTCCGCGCGACTGTCTATATTTAGTTCTTAATTGGTTACACTCATGCATCACAAAGCCTAATATAGTTATTTTTTTTTAAACAAAACACACCACTTTATTAACATAATTTGAGACCTAACACAGCTTACATCAACAAATTGCTCCTACAACTTAGAATACAAACTGAACTACCACTGCACCTACACAAATTACAAACCGAGATACAACAAACACCAACCGGAACACGGTTAAAACATTACAAGAGAAGAGTACACTCTTTTTCCAGAAAAAGAGCCAAAATTTGGACAAAGCGCAATATAGTTAAAATTGTTTCAAATGAGTTGACAATTTTGATTTTGTTTCGTTTTGACTCTCCATATAGGGTATAGCATGGCTGCATGTGGGCTAAGATTTAACGTACGTAGTATTACTTAATTAGTACGATTTTCTTTTGGATATAATTATGAAAAATTCAAATTTGTATTTTTTTATTTAAGAATTGTTATATGTCGATGTAGTATTATTGATCATCAACTATAAACATAAATAGAATAAGACAAGATCGGTGAGTTTCTATATTTTATCTTAACATAAATTTTAGCTCAAGTTTTTATAATTAAACTTCATGCTTTGTATGATAATTTTTTTTGTACTTTGGATTTTTGATATTAGGTTTTCATGTTTCCGCTTTGGATGTTCAATTTACTCAATGGTCAAATTTGTTTTTATGATTTTATCAATTTGCCTATTTGTTAACCTAAGTATATATATATATATATTTGGCATGACATGGACAAATATGAAAACTTATGGAGTAATTCGTGCAATGACAATGTCCCTTTAAATAGTACTTCCCCTGAAAATGAAAAGGGTAACTATTGGGTTAGACATCACTTACACTCTTGTTAAATTTGTAAGGATCGTTGATATTAGATATTTCAAGGTCAATAATTGGTTTGTTAAGAGTGTACGTGTAACGAATCAAAATGATGGTAGTCGATAATTCTGTTTAATTAATTATTATCCGATGTCACCAATTTTGAAAAAAATCTTGTTATTGTACACTAACAAGATTATCCGTATAAATGAGTAGACAGAAAAGTAATTTGTGGTATTCTAGTTCACGAAATAAAACACTTGTAATTACTAATCTCAGTCCAATTAGCATATCAAACCAAATTTAATCGGTTAATCAAACATACCACGAAGCCAAGCCTCATTCGATTGTGGAACTTACCACGAAGCCTCATTCGATTGAGGCACTTACAGTCGAGACTGCAAAGTTCACTGGGATTTCTATTTTTTGGGCTATTGTAATATTATAAATACGAATTGCCACGAGGATATTGATCCAACACCAGCCAAGGATGACCAAAAACAAACTAGCTTTGAATTGTATAAATGCTAACTAGTAATCAAACTGATACTTTAAACATCTATTACGCTCACCAAAAGCCTTAAAATGATTACACCAAAGTTATAATAACCATTTAATTGTTAAACTAGTTTCACGAACTTTTATATATTGATGAACTCAACCATCGTGTACTATCTCTAAGGGTGCTAGCCGAAACAGAACTTCACGTTAGTTATCATGAATAAATCACCTCAATTTATTTATAAAGAAGAGAGAGAGAAAAAAAACTTTAAAAGCAATAATGTTATTATCCTAATGGTGTTATGGGGCTTGCCCTAATCACAGCAAGAAGTGACCTTACAATTAGTCATAAGTCTTAAACCAAATAAAAATTATAAAGGAGCCCATAAAAACGAATAAATAAATACAAAAAATAATGATAGTCTTCAACGTGTTATGTAGCCGTCTAACATAGCCGATATGCTTCACTGTCAGGCGTGCTCTAGGCGGTAGAGATCCATTATGTACTCCTGCCACCCCCAACTACTGCGAGCCCCGAGTTATAAACCCTCTCATGCAAATATGTGTAAAGCTATGACATTTTCATTTCTTGCAATTTTTCATGACCTTTTGACGGAAACACATACCATCGATTTAACGGTCGCGCAAGACGGGACCGGTTAATTCACGCGATCTGAGCTGCTCCAAACAATAGCGGATGACATTTTCAAATTCGAATTAAACAAGGCATCTACAAAGATATCGTTGATGTAGGCGTAGAAAAATGAACATTACGCTCATAGAAGACGGGATGTCTACAACAAGAATCATAGGCAATAAGAGCATATATACGTACCGGCAGTGGAAAAGGGGACATACGACACGTCCATAGTAGGTGAATTAAATAACTTGGATTAATATTGGAATCGTTGGAATCGGTTACCTTCTAAATTTCGGGATCATATGGAAAAAAATCATTTTTTTACATGAAAAAATATTTAATTTATAGTCTGCAATTAGATTATGAAATGCTCATTTTTTTCTCTACGTATTTAGAAGAAAACAAATTACTCCTAGAATATTGTGTTAATATTTCAATAGTAACAGTACTTGTAGAATTTGAAAGAAAGACAATATAAGAAAAAATAAGAAAGCATCTACACGTGATTTGTACTAAATAAGATTAATTACTTAATATGTGATCAACTCATATGGGGGAGAGAAGAATAAAATTGAATTTGGACTAGCATATCATGATTTTAGCCCACTTACAGTATAAGAAATGGCAATTGTAAGAAATGGCAATTGTACCAATGTGTCGTTTGTTGGATAAAACTAATGTTTCTAAAAGATCTGACTTTTAAATTTTTCTCATTTTTCGTTTTAGAGATATGTATATGATTAGATAGTACAAGACCTAATTATTTCATAATTTTTTCAGTAATAAGAAAGAATCTACAAATGATTTATATTAAATAAGATTTTACTTAATTACTTAATATGTGATCAGTTTGACACCTAATATAAAGCTATAAATAAAAATGATGTTAAACTAGCATAACATGATTTTAGTTCATTTACAGCCTAAGAAATGGGTATTGTGACTCAGAGTCCTTTTTTAGATAAAACTAATCTTTCTAAAAGATCTGATTTTTAAAAACTTTTCTCATTTTCCGTTTTAGTAATCTGAATATACTTAGATAGTTTAAGACCTGATTATTTTACAATTTTTTTAGTAATAAATATCAAAGCATCTATAAGTGATTTATACTACATTATATTATTTAATTACTTAATACTATGTGATGAGTTTGACATCTAATATGAAAAAATGAATAAAAATGGTGTCGGACTATCATAACATGATTTTAGTTCATTTACAGCCTAAGAAATGACTATTGTGATTCTGAGTCATTTCTTGGATAAAAATAATGTCTATAAAGGATTTGTTTTAAAAAAAATAATTTCATTTTCCGTTTTAGTGATCTGAATATACTTAGATAGTCAAAGACCTAATTATTTCATAATTATTTCAATGATAAGAAAGCATCTACAAGCGATTTATACTGAATAAGATTAGTTAATTACTTAATACTATGTGATCAGTTTGACACTTAATATGAACAGATGAATAAATTAAAAGTGCTATTGAACTAGCATAGCATGATCTTAGTTCATTTACAGTCTAAGAAATGACTATTGTGACTCTCAGTCGTTTCTTGGATAAAACTAATGTTTCTAAACGACCTGATTTAAAAAAAAAGCTTATTTTCCGTTCTAGTGATCTGAATATACTTAGATAGTCCAGGATCTAATTATTTCACAATTTTTTCAGTAAATAATAAGAAAACATCTACAAGTGATTTATACTAAATAAGATACTTAACTACCTAATACTATGTTTGACACCTGATATGAAAAGATGAACTAAAATGGTGTTGGACTAGAATAGCATGCTTTTAGTTAAGTTACAACGTAAGAAATTGTCCCCGGTGACGAATTCATCTCAGGAGCAATGGCATGTGCCGTCGGTGAATCCAAATCCTCCTGCCTCATATGATGTGGACCATGTGGTGTATAATGTAGCTGATGTAACGTATATTAACCTTGTTGTCAGTGCTTTTTGAAGGAGACGGAACTAGTCGACCAGGAAGACAAAGAGTTGTTAGATAATCATCTCGTAGACTGTATCCCAGGAGGTGTTGACATATCAATAACGTGCATTCGCACGTGATACGACATAAAAAGTATTAACGAAACAACACTACGTTTATAAACATTTTTATTCAAATAACTTTATGCCCAATAATAAAAGTACAAAGAGGCCCATTACCAAAGAAAACCTAGATAATATAAAGGAAAGACTTGGCCTATAAAGAGTATCTTCTCATCGGAAAATGGAGGCATACATGAATTGATAGAGGGAGAGAGATAAAAAGGAAAATAGATACAAATAGATAGACATATATATATGGTGGATATATACAGACATACGAACATATATATATATATAGCTATATATATAGGGGGAGGATCCATACACAAAAAAAATAGATTATCTTTACACATCAATCACAACCCTCTATTTACTTACTTTCAATAGTCAAGATTAGTTCATCTAATAACAAGAATAAACACATAATCTTAACTATTAAAAGTAAGTAAATGAAGGGTTGTGATTGATGTGTAAAGATAATGTGTTTTTTTATGTCTATGTATCCTTCCCCATATAAATACACATATATATAGGAGAGAGATACACCATCAGGGACAAGTGATGAGATCTCACTGAAGTTGAGGCCCAACCTGCCGTCTCGTCGTCCGTGGTGCCGTGCGAGCACCTGCTTCCAACCAATCCGCAATATGGGTCCATATGCTGGCATCCACATCCACGCTCACAAGACTGGACATGGACATGGAGCTGTTGGCGAGGACGGTGCTAAGGGTCCCAGCCCAATCGACCACTAGCTCCGTCATAGTCACTGCCCGGATCGTATCACTGTCCTCCGCCATAAACCAAAACTCCCGAATAACAGGCTAATCTCTAATCCTCTTGCAAATATAGATATATTGCCATATACTTGCTCACATGCTTATTTACCAAGTAAATAATTGGCCAAGTCACTGGTTATATATTGTTTATTTGAAGTTCACTCACTGGTATGCACATTAGTTGCCTGCAAACTAACTTGATATGTTAATTCATAATTCATAGTACCACAGTGAGATAGATATAGTCATAAACTTACCAAGATGGTACGTCCATTTTAGGGTTACTGATATCTCTAGCTAGAAGTTAATTCAATAGATCAACCAATACATGTATTATTGTGTTCCGACATATACCGAACCGTCCCTGTTAACGAAAAAGGTCCAAACAGACTATAATAACAACCCGGTAATATACCAGCCAAACACGGACTTTGGGAATCACCGAGATGGGCTGCCGTAGTATCGCTTGGCCGATCATACACGGCCACTGCTAACATCTCGACGGACATTTCTTTCGTAAATAAAAACAATAACCCCCGTGAAGCTTTATGCTTTATCAGCACGATTGCAGAAATCGCAATTCACAAGGAGTTTGGCAGAAAGCTCTTTACAAAGACCTACAAAAAAAAAATTGGTCGAATATTGAAGATACTCGACTCGGGTTTGCACATCGCAAAGAGTCCTCTATTCCTAACTATGACCGGGTTGCATGGTGAGTACAGACCTGCACCAAGGAAGCTTGATTTGAGAGGATTAACGGTTTTAAGATACCGAAGGGGGACCGTACTCTCCGTTCCCTTTCGAAGAAAAAAAGAAAATCAACTGCCACGACTCAAGCTTCTGGAAATGCACTTGATGGTGACACTGTTATGGGAAATTCTGATGAAGGGAATCCGGTGCACTCCGATGCAAATAATGGGTAAAATATGACTTATAGGGTTTCATGGTCAAGTATTTAACATCTTCTGTGAATTTGTTCAAAGTTTGGCATGTAATAACTAATGATAATTCGTAGCTTTGTTTCAAGATGTTAGACCCTTATTTCGAGACTTTTAATCGCTGTTGTGGATTACTGGATTTGCTATTTTGTGTGTCTATGTTTATGTTTATATTTATGTTAAAAAAAAAGCAACGTAAGAAATGTCAATCATTCTCCTTTAAAATGGAATGGTACAATATTTTCGACTACTAGTACTTGCAATTATTTTTATTGCAATTTCTTCACTATGATTGTCACGAAAGACGGAGAAAAAAAATTGGCCTTACATGATCGAATGCTCTGATACCAATTGATGGACAAGAGTCATAATTTAGGTTATTCACGGTATAACCAAGACCAATTAGGGGATTACGTGCCCACAATCGCCAAGTATCACCACAAATATGAATAAAAAACAGGTCTAGCATCTCTCTAACTTTATTATTGTATTAGAAATAATGAGTCATATGTCAAGTATTACACAAACCCTAACGAGGCACTTCGCAATTAGCAAAACACCCAAGGATTTTCATAATTCCGAATATAATTAAAATAATCTTGTGGCAAAAAAAGAAATAAATATATAAAATGCTATTATGACCATAATAGGCCGATGTCCATCACTAATATGTTTGACAAATCTAATATGTGTATAGGTGGTCAAAACAGTGACAACGATTAGAAAATTCTGTAAATACTTTGATGCTCTTCATACACACACATATATGTGTGTGTATATATATATATATATATATATATATATATATATATATATATATATATATATATATATATATATATGCGCATATTTAAATTATCATAATTTCTTGTAACATAAGGAATTTTTTCCTTTATATAGAAGATAAAACTTAACCGATTACGATATTTGCAAAGGAAAAGGAAACAAATGAATTGATTTTTATGCAAAGTTTTAATTCATTCATTTGTCCTAGAGTTTTAATTCACGTTATTTATTTTTACATTTGTATTAGTTCATTTACCTCGTACAAAACCTACTCTAATCATAATTGTGCAATTGTGGATAATATACACACACTTAATGATAATTTAAAGTTAAACTAGACATGGTTATTTCAAAGTTCTAACTGATCATCTCAATATACAATCAACAAAATGAAACACCCGGACCTTGTCGGGGTTGTTTTGCTAGTACTAAAAAAATTGTGAATGAATCAGGTCTTTAACTATCTAAGTATATTCAGATCACAGATCACTAGAACGGAAAATGATTTTTTTTTAAATCAGATCCTTTAAAAACATTAGTTTTATCCAAGAAACGACTCAGATGTGCAATTCATGATTTAGTGCATAAAAACATAGTTAATTTCCAAAATCTCGAATTCTCACGACTTGTTTATAAGATTTAATACATATAATATAACATCATGCATCATCAAAGTTAAAAACATATAGTAAGAAGAAGTATCATCATGTAGCATATGCAGTAACATATGTACTTATTTTTAAAAGTGTTTTAAGGTCCGGGTTTTTAATAATTAAGTAACACTTATATGTATATTTTCATTATTTTCTCCCATTTTAATTATTCGTTACAACTATTAAATACGTACGTGTACTTTTGCGATGCAAATAAATTCGATGTAGGTAGGTACCTACGCTAAACTAACAAATTTGGAAAAAGAAATCATTTACCCAAATTAAGTTTAACTATATGAAAATTTTGTTGGAAAAAAGTTGGAAAATATGTAATTTAAACATATTTGTTCCAAGTGGTCAGGGACCATCTTTGAGTCAATTTTTAATGCGACTCCTCAGTTTTTCTGAGGCCATACTCTATGTGTTTGAGTAGCTCGTGTGACGAGCTTCGCAACGGTATATCGCATGACCCATTCGGAGGAAGTGTGTGAATGATAATTAGACTCGAAGGTTGGTACTCGAAAGAGGCAATAAAGCCAATGCAGAAATGGGATTTAACCCATGAGGGTTATCCCACATTGGAAAATCATGAGTGATTTCTATAATATATATACTAAGTTATCCCATGTGGATATTAAGTAATGTGTCCACATACACATGTGTGTATTGTGTACCACACATGAGCTTGCTCGTCGGGCGGGCTTGCTCGTCGGGCAGGCTTGCTCGTCGGGAAAAAGCGCGCCTGTTCGGGAAAGCGTGCCAGTTCAGTTCGGGAAAAGCTTCCAGCAAAGCTGTAACTGTTGCAATAAATGTGATTTCATTACAAAGTTAATACTGCAGTTTCGAATTTCGAAAACTGACAGTAGTAAAGTGACCTTAATGGCTGAGATACTCAGCAAGCCTATAAATAGGCAGACCCCCCACATGTCAAATACACACATAACATTCTGAAATCAAATACCAGTAGCATATATCATCTCTCCAAACAGTAGCATTACATTTTAGAAACAGAGAGAACCACCCACCAACAGCTCGACCTTGACTCGTCGCCAGTTTCCGGCGAGTCATCCGAGACGTTGTACCTTGGGATCGAAGCGCCAACGCAACCAGAAACCTTAAGGTGGTTGGGCGAATATCGGTTAAGGGCATACTGTTAACAGTAGCCTCGTCTTATTTCATTTCTATTCTGCCCATTTCATTTACGTCTTTTAATTCTGTCCATTTAATTTACGTATTCAATTCTGTCCTTTTTATTTCAGTATTTCAATTGCTGTCCTTAGCTGTAGCTTTTAATTCTGTTTGTACTATTCTGTAATTTCTTTAAAGTTCTGTTTTTTGCTGTAATTTCAATTCTGTAATTAAATTCAGTAATTAGAATAGTTTCAATTCAGTCCTGTTATTTCAATTTAAAACAGAACAGTCCGGCTGTTAAGTTCATACTTTCCAGTCCGGCAGTTTCTATTTATTGCAATTCAATACATCAGATTATTAATTAATAATAATCTGATAACGTTTGCTTTATTTACGTTTCAGTACCTACATGTTGTAATTATTAATTTTTGTATCAGTTTCGAAATTAATAAAGATTACACTGGTTTTTGTTTATTCTTGTTTAGTCCTTTAATTATTGTTAATTGTTATTTCGTACACGGAAACCAACAAATTTTCAGATTTGTTATAATTGGCCAATTTAGTCACGAATATTATGCATCCTATATTTTATAAAGCAATGCACCAATGCAGTGAGAATTATTAATGAACGTCTTTGAAAACAACTCAAACTTAATGAACGTCTTTGTTTCAATGAAAATAAGTTAACCTAAACTTAATCTAAAATAATATTCTTATCGATTTTGTCACAACTTGTCCATCACTAACATTAACATGGTTTCATGTGATCGCAGACAAATTTGCAAGCAGGATCAATTATTATACATTTCATTATTTGAAGTGTGTTACCTAATAATGGCGATTTTGTATGAGTCCAACAGGCATGAGGCATATTCTTTGGAAAGCTTAGTAAAATACTGATTTTATTTACTTTTACCTAAAGTTTTAACAACTACAGCACTTCGGGCTATTTTCAATTATGAACCACCTCTCATGGAGATTAATCCATGGATAACCATACGTGGATCGAATTGTCAAATATTTAACGTGTTGATTATTCTCATATCCTACTTTAACCACTACACCTTCTTTTTTTGTAATAACGTAAACATGCCAAACTCATATAGATTCTTAAATTGACGTGAATATAGAATATTGATTTTCTGTAACTACTTCTATAAGAATTTCAACACGTTATATATTATAAGTTAATTTTAAACTTTAAATCTTATAGTTAGGGCAATTACTAAATAAAGAATGTAGTTAAACTTAAAGTTGTCTATATATATGTAATAAAACCCTAGCTAACTACTACTAAAGCATTACAACATTTTCAGACGAGTAAATATAAGTAGAAAAAAGGACTTCTTAATTTTTAATTTTAATTATGAATAAAACTATAATGCAAAAACGTAATGGAGGCACCTAATTATTTTTGACAGCTAAGTTTTGAAAGTCAATTCTTAAGGATTGGGGGTATTAAAATATTGACATACCGTTGTTTTGGTTTGATTCACTAGTTGGGTCACGATTATATTTGTAGTCACAAGTTGTTGAAAAATATAGAATATTTAGAGCAGCCATAATCACACAGCACGCTGGTTACCTAATACCAATAGCTATATATATTTACCAATTACCATTTGCTAACTTAACATATATAGAATGAATAACTATTTTACGTGATGACTTTTTCATGCATTGACTATTTATCATCCTCTCCAAACTAAACACAAATATATTAGATTTAGCTATCCACATTACAATATTAATATTAAATCAATGTGAAACAAAATAAAAGGTGTGTTTAACAACACATATAATTATGTGTTCATAAATTAAATTTGAAAAAAGTAATATTTAAATTCCAACGATAATCCAAATTTTGATTTTTGGATTTTTTTAGCCTTTAAATATTATTTTTAAAAGGTAAATAATCTGAGTGTACAAATTAACATCCAATGATTTTTAAAATAAAAATCTAAAAATCATGCAAAAAAATCAATTACCAACTAGAGCTGATTTTTTTTGGCTAGATAATAGCCCATCTTTTGGTTAACACAACGTCTTTATAGAGTCAGTATAATTTGAATCCAGTCTGAGACCCATATTTTAAAAAACAAACTCGTAGTTCCAAAGTCAAACTCGTAGTTTTTAAATCAACCTCGTACTTCTGAAGTACGAGGCTTGATTTTTCTAAAAAAGTGGACTTTTATGGTTTGAATATTTAAATTATAACTATGTAAAGTAATGATTAATGTTGTTGTTGTAGTTGTGGTATTTTAAATATTTTATTACTAAACTGGCTGGTTGTCGCATTTGCTAAAATAATATAAAAAAATCTATTAAATATTTGGTTGCTTAATTAGGTACTCCTACTGAATATTTGAGAACATCAAAGCAAGTTATCAATAAATTGAAAGTTTCCACGACCGATCACAAATAATCTTTGCTTATTTATTCAAATCCTGCATCCAAATAAAATTAAGTGGATTTTTCGTAGTTTACAACATTATATGACTTGGACCACTTGGTAATTTTTTGACGATAATTTAAACTATGTAAATTTCATTTTAACATGAGTAATTTTAATATCGATAGTCATACTCCATCCAACTTGAAAATATTGTAGTAAGAACCAGATTTTAAAAAATCCGAGTCATCATATCAAAATTTTAAAACCGTCAAATGTGCACTCTCAAACAATTTTTGTGAATATGCAGCTATTTATTTAAAATTTATGTCATCGATGCTGCTCAATATAGAAAACATGCTTATGTAACAAACTAGCACATAATATCATATATTTTCAGCAACAATTTAAAGTTATGGAGTAATTTCAATGCATATGTAACTGGAGTAATTTCAGCACATAATATCATAATTTAAATAGTCAACACGGAAAAGTCAATTTTTTTAGAAAAGTCAAGTCTCGTACTTCAGAAGTACAAGCTTGATTTCAGAACTACGTGTTTGAGTTCGGAACTACAACTTTGTTTTTCAAACTACGAGTTTCGGACTGAATTCATATTATGATAACCGTATAAATACAGTGCATTTGGCTAATCATTTTGGCTCGGTTTATACAAGTAGCAAAGTAAGATGATATTAAGCTTGACTAGCACATTCAAAGCTTGATGCCCATTGCTTTTTGATATAAAGCGTAACTTACAGTAAATTAACTTGCCTTTAAAGATTTATCTAAGAAAATAACTTAAACTAACAACTACATGAAAGTAAAACTTACTTAAACTTAATTCCTTCTTAACTTTAAAGATTAAACTTATACAAATCACTTGGACGTAACTAGCTATAGTCAGCTAGACTTTAAAGTTTAAACTTAAGGAAAAGAAATATTGATTAAATAGGCAAAAGTTTCAAATAAACAGTCTAATAAGTTTTTAAAGAAATATAAGATTAGCAGTCTGATATGTTTAAAAACTCGTCCCTTATTGGTTCGCGCCCTAACGGGCTGTCTGACTTGACTGACCCTAGAGCCCTGGAAAAGCCGAACCTAAAGTAATTTAAATACATGTAATAATACTATAAAATGTAATCCTCAAAATTTTTATTCAAAACGCAGAACTAAATTATGCATACAAAGGTAAAACGTACTACTGCCAAGTTGTATACTGAACGTGACGGAATGAGTTCCAATTCAAGGGGATTATGATCAATTCTATTCACCCAATTCAGGCTTTGGGAGTTAGAACCAAGATAGGAGTACAATCTAGATCCTTTTAACCCCTTCATTTGTTAATAAAAAAATAGTTACTCGGAAAAATTGATTAAAAAAAATCCACAATTAGGACTAGACAAGTATTACATTAGTATATATTTTTCTTACGCAGTAGTCTTTTCAAAAAAATTAAAAATTAAAAATAAGAACCAGTAAAAAAAAACATTAAATCAGAAGAAAAAAAATTGAATCAATATTATGAAATTTGTCTACAATATGTTGTGAAAGTTCATTAACATATGAACAAACTCTAAAATTCAAAATTTGAACAGAAATAGTCCAGAGAACACGAAATGATACACGGAACTCCTAAAATACCGGCCAACGAAATTCCTGATCTGAGCTCAGGGCACTATTAGCTAGTATACGTATTGAGTACCATTAATTTTTCAAATGTCTAAAAGCTAACTAGTTTTGCTATATAGCCAAAAGTAATAAACTGGGATTGATAAACAAAAGAATTATCAAGTTTGGAGGGTTGCCAGATTCTAAATGTTCAAGACTTTTCCATAGAAATTAGCATTTTGATATGTCCCCACATGCAGCCACATTTTTGTTTTAGGAATATATAGACCATCATTTGTTTGAGACTTTATAATTGAATTCTTATTCTCACAGTCACATTTACGATGACAATAAATGAACACTCGAACATAAATTAATCAAAATGAACATAATAATATTCAAAGACAAATCTGAAATGTAAAACTTGATTAAAAGTCAACAAATTTATTATTCAAAACGATTGGTATTAATCTCGGGGGCTTTACCAAAACATGAAATCTAGACGGTGGAAGAGCTAGTGGATCAAGGCCGGGAACTATGAAACAATGAGTAAAATAAATAAATACTAGAAATATAAGAAAATAATTGTGACCAGCTACAAATTACTACGTGACATATTTCTTATATGGGAGAATCATTGTTTCTTATATTTGATTCAAAATGTACTTTTAATTCGCCTACGAGTTTATTATTTTTGCATAACATGCCATACTAAAACCAATGCATGTACGCACAGCACAGTATACTAAATAGTTTTGAGTCTAAAACCAATGTGCATGAAAACAAATACCAAGTTGGTAAAGATAGGCATGATACACATGTAAATTTAGGACTATTTGGAACTCTTTTTGAACCCGCGTTATAAATGGAAGGCCTCACGCAATTTCACTATTTACGACCACTCCACTATATATACAAGGGCTTCTCCTTGTCAACTCATTTCAATATCATTATCATTATTTGTATTCTTTTCAATAATAATCACCAATTGAGATTTTCCCAATCTGTTTCTCTTTCTTCTTACTTTGTTCTCAGCTTTGACATGTCACGATATTTATTCTTGCTGGCCTGCTCTCTAATTCTATTGGCTTCTCCATTGGCATTGGCTAAAGTTGTCAAGTATTCTTTTAATGTAATTTATCCTTCTCTATATCTAAATGTTATCAAAGTTTTTCAGCGTGCAGGGAAAATCATCTTCTTTTTTTTGGCAATAAGATTGCTAATTGAAGTTGAGACAAAAAACACACTTACAAAACCCTTTGGTATCAAAAAATTGATTTAGGCTTCTTGGAGATATCGATAAGCAAATGCATAGTTTTTTTAAAAAGAAATTATCAACAAATCTTGGATTTTTTAGTTGCAACTGTTTCAGAAAATAAATTAATATTTCGAGATTGAAAATGATTAGCAAATTTAAATATCCAAGTTTATTAGTTCATAAGACTGGTCTTTGAAGCTTTATTAGAGTAATGTGGCCCTTGTGTCATATCCTTGTTTTTAAAGCTAAGCCACACAAATCTAGCACAGATTTTAAAATTAAAAGAAAAAACACATGATGGAAAGTTCAGAACCTTTATAGAGTAATGTTACCCTGGTATCACCCTTGTTTTTGCCTTTTTTGTCTATACTCTTAATAAGCTTAATTTTAGACCAAAAGTTGTAATTAATTCATCATAACAATCGACCATCTACACTTGATCAACTTCTCTACTACTCCGTAATCCGTTATATCATAAGTTTAATATCTGGAAAAGTTGTAAGTATTCATATTATATGATGCAAATGTTAGCCACTTGGAGAAAAACGTACGACATGGAATGAAAATAACATTTGCTCTGTATATCCATCCATTTTGAAAACTCAAACTCTCTTGTTCTAATTTTCTACATCTTATACGGATAAGCAAAGTACATATCAAGGTTTGGTCTTCATTTGTTTTGTTTTTTTTCTCTAAAATCTCAGGTGCAAACCTCCAACTTTGAGCGGTTGTGCCACCGCGAAGCCATCACCACCGTGAATGGACAGCTCCCTGGACCCGCCGTGGTGGCTAACGAAGGCGACACCCTTGTTGTTCGAGTTGTGAATTCGTCTCCCTACAACATTACTATTCACTGGTACCTACTAATATCATTTACTTATTCTCACTTTAATCAGTCATACGAAAAAAAGAATTAGAGACCATGCATGTGATGACACTGTTTCAGAGATACAAAGTTGGGGATGGGGTCTATTTCTTCAAGTTGATAATTAATTGCTTACACTGAAAACATATGCATGCTTAAAGACAAAAAGGCTTCAACTTTTTAATTAATTAATTATTGTTATGTGTCGGAGATATGAAACGGCTGTCACGATGAAAAAGCCAAAAACATGATGATTTATTCGAACAAGATAAAGTTATTTTATAGACAACACGGACCAAATAGTGAACAATCGTGAGCTGTGATAACTTAATTAAACATTTTATTTATTTAAAGGGAACGGTCTTGCATTTTACTAATTTGGTATGAAAACGTCTCACACGTGGAATTTTCAAAATTTTATGATAGAAACATTTGAAGTAATTAAAAACTTTCGAAATACAAAATCCTGTGTAAATTGTAATAGAAAGAAAAAATAAAACAAAAAGATAGATCATCTCTTGTTGTTGAAATTAATTAACATCTCATCATCTTGTTTTGTAACTTCAAAAAGAAAAACTGAGAACTCTTGAGTATTAGAGTTCAAAGTATTTAACTTTTCTTTTCGACCAACTAGGAGATCATCTTGTTTTGCAAGTAAATTAAGACTTTTAGTTGTTGTTTTGCAAAAAAGATTTTTCTAAGATTACTGTGTACAGCTCCTTTTCAAAATTTAATAGAAGTAGAATAAACTTTAGGTCCATTTGTTATCAACTTCACTTATGACTCCCAAAATAAGTGGTGGGTGAAAACTGATTTATACTGTATTAAGCTACTAGCTAGTAACTAGTAACTAGTAACTAAATCTTGTGAAAATTTTCAATATTGATTTAACTTTATTTGCAAAATACTACAACTATGCAGGCATGGAGTTAAACAGTTGTTAAGTGCTTGGGCTGATGGACCCGAATATGTGACTCAATGTCCGATACAACCCGGTAAAAGCTACACTCACAAGTTCAAAGTTACAGGCCAAGAAGGGACCCTCTTTTGGCATGCACACGCGAGGTGGCTCCGGGCCACAGTTTACGGGGCAATTATTATCCGACCAAAACTCGGAAATTCATACCCGTTCCGAAGACCATTTAGAGAAGTTCCAATTGTCTTAGGTAAAATAAGTGCATTGCTTTTTCAATTGAAACATTTTTAAATATGGTAAAATCAATGGATTCTTAGAATACTAAGTTGACACTAAAATTATCACAGATGGAACACTTGACAAGTTTTTATCATTTGTAATGATTGGTTAATTAAGGACTAATATATTCACTTCAAAATTTGGAGCATATTATGTTTTCAGTTCAAATCATGGGACAAATTACAAAATCATATTGACATTGTGTAGTTGGAAACTGGTATAAAAAAGTTCGTTACTAATTGTATCAAGGTCAGAGAAAAGTTCACATTTAAAACATTAATAGACCAAAAATTAACAGTGCACTCGAAATGTATTATTACGTCGATATTTTTTTTCAGTCATGCACGATCAAAACTAAATACATATAATTATTGTAAGTGCAGGAGAGTGGTGGAATGCGAATATCCTCGACATAGAAGACGCAACAGTTGGAAGTGGTGGTGGAGCTAATGTTTCCAATGCTTTGCTCATCAATGGCCAACCAGGAGATCTTTATTCATGTTCCAAAAATAGTACGTTTCGTGTACCAAATTAAATAACATCCCTTTCGTTTTTTTACTTACTAGACCAAATTTAAATTGCATGTAAAAAATATTTAAGTTATGCTTATAACTTAAAGAACTTTTTTTTTACTAGGCACATTTAAGCTTAGTGTGGTACAAGGCAAGACCTATCTCCTACGTATCATCAACGCTGCACTCGATACTAATCTCTTCTTCAAAATAGCCGGACACAAATTTACCGTTGTCGGTATTGATGCCACTTACACTGTTCCCAAGGAAACCGATGTCATTTTCATAGCTCCTGGACAGACGGTGGATGCACTTCTTACAGCAGATCAAAAACCAGATTTATATTACATGGCGGCTCGTGCCTATATAAGCGCCCCATCATCATCGGTAGACATGACAACCTCCACTGGAATCATCGCTTACACTAACTGCAAACAATCGACTCCGAAAATGCCCATCTTACCCCCCTATAATGACACACAAACAGTGCACCAATTTAGTAGTAGCTTACTCGGCCTTGCAAATGGGCCTCATTGGACCCCTCTCCCTCTCCATGTTGATGAACATATGTTCATGACATTGAATTTGGGACTTTTCCCATGTGGTGGGAATTCGACTTGTAAGGGCCCACTTGGGATGCGATTCGGTGCTAGCTTGACCAATGAGTCTTTCGTTACACCCACGAAACTCTCAATGTTAGAAGCTTTTCATAACAAGATTGGTGGAGTCTACACCACCGATTTCCCCGATCAGCCACCTGTGACATTCGACTACACAAGTACGAGCAATAGTGCGAATCCGGCCCTTATTTTTCCATCTAAATCTACAAAGGTAAAAAAACTTAAGTTTAACTCGACTGTTGAAATCGTGATGCAAAATACGGCGTTGTTGCAAGCCGAGAACCACCCTATGCATTTACATGGGTTTGACTTTCATGTGTTGGGTTATGGTTTTGGAAACTATAATGCAAAAACCGCAAAGCTTAATACCGTTAATCCCCAGATGCATAATACAGTCAGTGCACCAGTGGGAGGATGGTCAGTTATCAGATTTCAAGCAAATAACCCAGGTTTGTTTGTAACAACAACATAACTTTGAATTGTAGTAGTTAAAAAATTATTTTTGCATTCCTATAAAGTAGAGAATATCAAAAGTCAAGATGGATAAAAGTTTAAAATTTTGAGTTGAAGTCCATAACATTTTATTTGAGGGAAAAATCACTTTAAGGTATTGTTTCACCTTGCATTAAAAGTAATGTAACTGCGAAAGGATAATATTTTAAACATCTCTATTTATTTTCTCATGAATGAGTATGAAACCCTGAACAGATTATAATGTGGATTATGCATTTCTATAGTTAATATTATTTTCCAACTTGTGGCTTTCTTGAAGCAACTTTAAACTGAATAAACTAGTTTATTTGAACTTTGACATTTGACAAAAAAGAAAAAGTCAGCATGCATCTTAAGACTAATGATTTTCATACCTTAATCAACCTAATTCACATAAGAGTTGCCTGCAAAGAAAACAAATTAAAATGCCTCACAATCACGTGATGGACATAATATATATATATATATATATTACATTTACCAAGTTTTTTGTTTTCGTAATTGTTAGACTCGTATTTTTTTTTAATTAACATCGGCATGCTCGTTATTATTATAAATAATGTGTGCATGTAGTATATAACGAGTAATAACTTTTGGTAAACGTATTGATCATTGTGCAAATTTTGTGCATATGTTAATTTATAGGTGTCTGGCTTATGCATTGTCACTTGGATTTGCACGTACCATGGGGAATGGCTATGGCTTTCGAAGTTGAAAATGGACCTACACCCGATACTACGCTACCTCCGCCCCCAGCAGATCTACCCAAATGCTAGAAATTAGTATATTGACTACTATTATCAATTACTTAATTGTTAAAATCTAAGATAATTTTTCCAATTTCAATTCTTCTATATTGTTTTATTATTCTTACTTCCGTTCTTCCTCACTCAAAAAGTGACCAATTTGTAACAAGGCCTGAATGTAAAACAATTTCATTATATATGCACAATCCAATGGTTTATTATGTTCTATGTGCGCGTATGTGTGTATGTGTGGGCGAAGAATTTGATCACTTATTTAGTTCATGCTATATACCTTTTTTTTGTTGTTGAGAATCCTATACCTTTAATTGATTTTTACATGGATTGAGCCAGACTATACTACTGTTAAAGGTAAAATTATATCTTCTGTTATCTAACTTGAATGTTTCTGCACGTAATGATGGTAAATCCTTCAATGTTCTCTCATCCTTCATTACATGATAAATTCGAGAAAGTTTAAATGTTCAAGTAGATCAAATATTGACTCTCACATGGAACCTCCAATGATCATTATATCTCCCAAAATTTGCTTAAAATTCATTCTTTATCAAATCCTGACTACTAGCTAGAAGAAAAACGCGAGATCGGTAGCAGGCTAGCAGCGGTTAAGTGAACTGACTACTGCATCATGGCGAAGCCAGGATGTGTAAATGGGGGGTGCCAAAATATATGTACAAGTAACATATTTTTATAGGGGTGCCAAATCTACACCTAAAAAGAAATTGTACTAAAAAAAAATTACGTCACTTGGGATTTCTAAAATTATGGGAGGTGCCGTGGCATCCGATCGTCCCCACTTAGCTTCCCCTGTGTCTGCATGTCCATCCATGAGATGCGTTGATTATATATAATTCATTATCATGAATTAATCATATTCCCATGCCAGACAATAACTTGGTTAACTTCATGATTACTTCCATTATATATAGTCAAAAGAGGAAAGGGATAACAGTGACATGTCCGGGGGAGTAGAAAAATTAGCCAAAATTGCTGCCAGTTACGTGGAAAAGTAGTAAGTAGATATTAGATGAAAGTCTGAATTTTTTTTTTCCTTAGCACTAGACGTTTTTATATAAACGCTTTTATATAAAGTTTTAAGTTGAATTTCAGATGTAATAAGATCGTTTTGTCCATTCATTATTAATAAAATAGTGGGTTTACCCACCAATTTATATTAAAAAAAAACACATCGTTTGCTTGCTCTAATACCTGCTCGTCTGCTAAAATTATTAGAGACATTGTCCATTTCAGTAAAGATTTTTTATTTGATCTATTGCTAATAAAAACTGATGCAAATCAAGTTTTGAATTAGAGCTAGTTTTTATAAAAAGTTTATTCTAATCACATTATTATTAAATCAGATTTGGCAACTAATCAGTATCATATATCAACAAAACGAGTAGCACTCTTGGTCCCGTAGAGTTTAAATTATCCCAATTAGACACACACTGTCTTCAGAATTTCGATCTATCATATGTTTATAAAAGCCAGTGTGTGCTAATTTCTTTGCCAATAGTGGTTGATCGTTTCCACATCTCTGATTTTCCTTAATGATTTTCCTTGAAAAGGATTAAAGGTATAATTATATAAAAGTAACCCGCGATCGATATTCTGATTTCCATTGGTTCATTCATAAATCGACTTAAGACATAACTTGATTAACCTAAAACACGCCAACTTTTTTTGTTTAACTTGCATGGAGACGCGCCGCAGTTACTAAACTCATAAATTGGAAAACCGGTGTCAAACAATGTATGTACTATAATTTAATTCCAATATATATATAATAAATGTACATGTATGTAAATACATGCATTTTATATATAATTTTTTGTTAATGAGAACATGGTAAGTACTAAAGAGCTTTCAAACAAAATGCAAGCAGGAATATGAAATCTTATCCAATAGAATATTAAGACTTAATTGCATTATTGACAATTCTGCGTTGTGAAAACCAATCTAGCTATGTGAACAGAAAATTCCTTCAGAATATCCATAGGACTTTCTTAATTTACTTTTCCGCTACAAGTTAATTAGGTACTATAATATTTTGCACTCTTTTTTTTTTTTTGCACTCTTTGCACCAACTCCGGAGAAAGATTGTAATTATTTAGCCATTTACCTTTTGACCTAATGCACTTAGCGTGGCGAAGCCAGGATGTGTAAATGCGGGGTGCCAAAATATATGTGCAAGTAACATATTTTTATGGGGGTGCCAAATCTACACCTAAAAAGAAATTGTACTAAAAAAAAATTGCGTCACTTGGGATTTCTAAAATTATGGGGATGCCGTGGCACCCGATCGTTCCCACTTAGCTTCCTCCCGCGATGTAAGCGGTCCGGATTTTAACGGATTAGTCTATATACTAATTCAATCCATCAAAAACGAACCAAACCACTAGTAGTAACAATTCAAACCAGACCAAACCAACGGATTGGTTTGGTTTGGTACGGATTTGCGGATTCAACGCTTTACATCATATTCGGATTTTTGATACGAGAAATCAAAACATCAAATGAAAATATTACAAAAAAAATCATAAACGAAAAAAAGAATCAGCATTAACATATGTAAATGTCAAAAAAACTTAAAAAAATTCACGATCCTTACTTTTTTTATCTATATATTGTAACACACATTAGAGTTTTTTTATATGGCATAAGACATTTAGATTTGTTTGTTATTGTTGGATCAGATTTAATACGGATTTAAACACACTAATGGATCGGATTTGCTACGTATTTAACGGATGAGATTGGTTTGGTTCGGTTTGGATTACCACGTAAGAATCCTAAACCAATCCATTAACAACGGATTGAGTTTTTTAAAATCTTAAACCAAAGCATTTGATAAAAAAATCCAAACCAATCCATACCGAACAAGCGGATTTGATCGGATTTACGGATTTACGAATTTTACTTACACCCCTAAATGCACTAACCTACCATTATGAATCTTCTAATCTAATTATGTGCATGCATGTGAGATAATTTGTAGAATCAAAGCCAATGCCGCCTTTTGCAAAATTTATTTCCAAAATTTATTAATAATTAGAAATCCATATTTTTCTATGAACCTGTAGCATCATATAGATTTTCCTTTATATGAAGAATTTGAAATTATTATACTTGTTTAAATCTTCCTGGATACCTTTTGGAATTTTCGTCTTATGCATTTGTTTTGCATTGAGCCGCCTCTCTTTAGAGTTCAATTAGTGTTGTCAACAGTTGTCAAAGTTGATTATTCATTCTCATAACCTAAAATTTAACCACTAAAGGGACTTTTAACGCATGTTACCTTTACTATAAAATAATGTTTGATTTAGTGAGAGTCAAAAGATGTCAGAAGTCTGTCGCTAATTTAAAAGGCTGTCACAAATCTGTCGCAAATTGACTAAACTGTCACAAGGTCGTCACAAAAACCGTCGCTAATAAGCTCGTAACAAAAAATACCGTCATTAATTCCGTCTGAGTATTTTTTTTATATTGCTTGACGTTAATAAAGAACATTAGTTTTCTTTTAAGTATAGGAATTTCAACACGTTAAAACATGTGTTGTGATGTACGAGGAGACAAAATCTACATGCATTACTTTCAAAGTTAGTTAGCAACTCTATTATTTTAAGTATTAGTTGAATCTATTAACTTTTGTCAAATAAGATTCAATAGATATAATGTCCAGAGTGATAGAAGACAACCGGACAAATATATTTAACCACGTATAGAAAAGGTACGAACAGTAAAATTATTATTAGTAGGAGACAAAATCTTTGTCACATGCATTAATTTCATGAAACTTAATTAATTAAAGAATGTCCTATGACGTCACAATTTAAAGAGGTTAACAGGAAGTGCATTTTATGATAATTTGAAGGCCAATTTCGTGCCGGACTAAATAGAGACAAAATACTGAAGCAATATGGTCCATATTCATCTAAAATATTTAGTCTTTTGGACTAGTTAGTCTGATTTTTCATAAATTACACCCGTACCAGAGGCTGATACATGTCGACTCCCAAATATCATCAGTAAACCACGATCGTCGGTGTTGGTTCTCCATCTATTAACGCTCCTCTATCGATCTACATTTCTATGATCTCGCTCTCAGTCAAGAAGATTGTTCAATTATTTGACCTTTAGTCGACGATGCCATGAGTCACAATGTTTCTTATAGTTGATTATTAATTATATTTTCATCTCTCAAAATATCTGTAAAATTTGATTTTTGGATGGTAATGATCACTAAACATCCAAAAATGTGAAGACGTTATTTTTTGTAATAGATTATAGGATGTTTAGGACTCGTAATGTTAGCAGACCTTTTGAATCAATCAAATGTACACTGTTTATAGCCCTAAACTATCAAATTCACTGTTTTAATTTCAATGGATCAGTTAAAACTTAAATGATTGACATAATTAAAATGAGATGGCAATTGGAGATTGGAATTTCACCTGCTCAACTTTGTGTGTTCGATTATACATGTATGTACACACTATAGCTAGGCTATCTTTAGCCTATACAATTTATTTCATTTTTATATGACATTCCACAAGAACATCCTACAACTTTTCCCTACGTACAAAAGAATAACACGCATATACAAATAATTAACTTGGTAAACCCTAAGCATTCTACGCACATGGAATGAATTAAGCCAGGTTTAGATATCAAGCCGCGTTCTATAAGGAAAAAGGCATATCAAATACAATATTTTAATTCTTTACACCACTATAAATACAAGTAAAACCCTATCTATTTTGTCACCTCATTAATTAACACATCATTACTTGTCTTTGCATTAATAGATCAACTGATCTTTTTTTTTCAGCTTTGACATGACACGTCATCATTTATTTTTCCTGGCCTGTGTTTTAATTCTTGTGGTTTCTCCTCCAGCAATTGCTAAAATTGTCAAGTACTCTTTTAATGTAATATTCTCCCTTTATATATCTTCATGTTTTAATATAACCTCTAAAAAGAATTACTATATATAACTTGCCTCTTTAGTACTTGATTATTATCAATATGCTTGCATGCATTGCGTGCCTTCTAAACATATATAAGTTGCCTTGTTTGTGAAAAAGGAAAAAAAATAACATTTTCGAAAAAAATAAGGAAAAAAAGATTACCTAGCTTAAACTTCCGCTGTTTTCAGTCATAAAAAACGGATAGTCAGAACGATCAATTAAATTAAGACTTTATCAGGAAGAAAATTAGTAAAAAGATAAAACTGTTACTAGGCCTTAAAACTGAGCATACTGGAAGCAATTCTTTTATCCTTATTTAGCAAGTTTGTCTAAGCAAAAACCTTTTGATATCATGCAATCGTACTATCGTTTTCAGTGAGTGTTACTCATTTATATATTTACAAACGTTTTATATCAAAGTTATCATTGTTCACAAATGTTGATCTGCCACATAATGACTATATATGTCTATTCTACCTCACATACCCAAACTTCTCATGATTAAATTAAAACCTAGATTTTTAAAAAAAAAAAAAATCAAAGAATTTGTCTAAAAAAATCATATTGTGAGAAATTGGAATTTTCTGAGGAGAAATAAAAACATAAACTCCTCCTATATTGGATCCACCTCGTTACTTTGTCTCTTTTTCTTTTTTGATCACATGAAATATAAATTATATCCGAGGTGCTTGAGAATATAATGTGTTGATTGCTTGTTTCTGCATATATTCAGGTTCAAACCTCAAATTTCGAGCGACTATGTCATCGGGAAGCCATCACCACTGTGAATGGACAGCTCCCCGGCCCAGCAGTGGTGGCCAATGATGGCGACACCCTAATTATCCGAGTTGTCAATTCGTCTCCATACAATATTACCATTCATTGGTAAATACTAATCTCAGTTTTCAACTTAATTGTAATGTTTGTTACTTTTTAATCTAAAATATTTGTTCTATTTTAAAGACTATGGCGACACAATTTCTGATACAAATTTGATTATAGATTATTTTGTCTTGCCGTTAACAATTTGAAAGCTCAAAAGGCCTTTTCCTACATAATAAATTTATAAAAATAAAAAGCATCAAATTGTATTGAACTAATAATTGCAGCTTCTATGTGGATTTGGAATATTGGTTGTAATTAATCAAGAAAAAAACAAAAACAAAAACCTTCTTATATGCTGGAAATTGGAATATTAACTTTATCATTAGGGCCAATAACTTCACATATCACCTGTGACTCACAGGCTGTGAGTGAGACTTGAGGCTAATATTCAAATTGGGAACCCAAAGATTAGCAATTAGCAATATAGTGAAGCTGACATTTTATTTTTGAATACTACTAGTTCTTCTACGGTACCAATTAGCAAATGGCCAATGAAAATATCAAGATAAAAAAATGGTTATCGTAATTCATAGATGTATGATGTGCAATAATTTATAATCTTTTATTCCTTTAACTTATTACCTAATTAATGGGGGGAAAAGCTAGCTAGATCAAAATTAATAATACTTTTTAAGAAATGTCCTTAAATAACCAGGAATTATCAATAGCAAACTTGTGATTATATAAAATAGGAACGACCTATTTACTTTTATTGATTGTAATATTTATGTGGGGGAATTAACTTTTGAGTATATATTGAATATATGTTTTTGATAATATAACTTTTGAGGGTATGTTTTTTGTTAATTTAGTTTCAAACGTAGTATGTTTTGTTAATTTATCCTATTTATTTTTGATAATCAATTTATTGATTGTAATATGTTTGATTGTGTTCATTAGAGATGGGAATCTAGTCCCCATAAGTTTTCAGAAAAATCTATTTAGTCTCTACTTTTTTATTTGCATATACCTCATGGAGTCATGGTCTCTATTTTTTTAGGAGATGTCAAAATAATACCCATTATCAATTGACTCATGTGTAAATCTTTTTATTTCATATTAGTCTTTTTCAGTAATTGTTTACGCTAGTGTTTCTTCTTAATTATGACAACAATGCGGACATCGATCCAAATTAGAAAAACCATTATAAAAGGAACCAAATTTATCATCATATCAATCTATTGTATTTTTAAGTTAGGAGACGAAATGAATCAGCTTATCAATAAAACACACTATGGCGATCATTGGTGTAATTCCCCATATATTCGAGTCAACTAACTTTTTGAAAATTCTTTTAAAATTACTAAATTTATATCCATAACAATTTTATAATGCAGGCATGGAGTTAAACAAATGCTTAGTGCTTGGGCTGATGGGCCCGAATACGTGACCCAATGTCCGATACAACCCGGAAAAAGCTACACTTATCAGTTCACAGTTACGGGCCAGGAAGGAACCCTCTTTTGGCATGCACATGCGAGGTGGCTCCGCGCCACGGTTTATGGGGCAATTATTATTCGACCTAAACCCGGGAATTCTTACCCATTTATGAAGCCGTTTAGAGAAGTTCCAATTGTCTTAGGTAATGGGCTAATTACATTAATTACTTATTTCAATAAAAAAAGGGTGATAATTTATCTGGTACAATGTAAATTAAATAATATATAATATTCCCTTTACAATTTAAACTTCTCTGTATGATAAAACCAATAGTTTAGTCAAAAATAGGAGGCAATGTCAACTAGATAAACGAGAAAACTACAAATATATCAACTACGAAAAATGTCAACATAGTAACAGTTGTTATATGGCCAATTATATTAATGCTGTTGATTTGTCTCTATATGGCCCAATACGCAACCGAAAAAGATTTTTTTTTTTTGCAATTTATGCTGTTTATTTATCCATGTCACTATAACGGTAGAATAACAATAAATTGTCTTTGTTACCACTTATCCAAACATTTCTTATCGTAGTTATAATTATATCATTGATTGAGTACTTGATATAATTTCCATTATTTGTAATGCTTTTATGGTAAGGACTTGTTGCTTGTTCAAGACTTCATGCGCATCGTTGTTTTGGTTGAAAATACGGATAACAAATAAAATTATGTGACAGCTATGTCGAACATTAGTCACTCTTTAAATAATTTCGATAATTAAATTCAAATATTGCAAGTGCAGGAGAGTGGTGGAATGCGAATATTCTCGACATTGAAGATAAAATAATTGGAAGCGGCGGTGGAGCTAATGTATCCAATGCTTTGCTCATTAACGGCCAACCCGGCGATCTTTATCAGTGTTCCAAAAACAGTACGTAACAAAGTACTCAAATAGCAAGTGATAAATGTTTAAGTTTGATTCAATTATTTTTTAGGAAAAATGATTATTTAATGCATAATTTGAGATTTGATTATCAAAAACTCATGGTTAAAATCCTTTTTAAACTTAGCTACAAATGATTCATGATACGACTTATTTTTACTTTTATTTTTTCAACTTTGATGATTTGTGATTATACATGGATATGTACCAAAAATTAAATAAGAGTTGATATGTACCAAATGATTCACTATCCCCTTTTTTACCAGGTACGTTCAAACTTGATGTGGTAGAAGGCAAAACCTATCTCCTACGCATTGTCAACGCTGCACTCGATACTCAACTCTTCTTCAGGATAGCTCGCCACAAATTAACGGTAGTCGGTATTGATGCTACTTACACTGTTCCCAAAAAAACCAGCGTTATTTTCATAGCTCCTGGTCAGACTGTAGACGCACTTCTCACCGCAGACCAGAAACCAGATTTATATTATATGGCGGCTCGTGCCTACAAAAGCGCCCCATCATCAATAGTTTCCATGACGACCACCACTGGGATAATTTCCTATAACAATTCAAAGTTATCGACTCCAAGAATGCCCAAATTACCTGAATATAATGACACTAAAACAGTACACCGGTTTAGTAGTAGCTTACTTGGTCTTGCAAATGGGCCTCATTGGACCCCTCCCCCTCTCCATATTGATGAACATATGTTCATGACATTGAACTTGGGCCTTTTTCCCTGTGGTGGGAACTCGACTTGTGCGGGCCCACTTAGGATGCGACTCGGTGCTAGCTTGACCAACGAGTCTTTTGTTACACCCACGAAACTCTCAATGTTAGAAGCATTTCATAACAAAGTCGATGGAATCTACACGAAAGATTTTCCAGATCAGCCACCTGTCACCTTCGACTACACAAACACGAGCAATAGTGCGAATCTAGCCCTTATTTTTCCATCTAAATCTACTAAGGTAAAGAAGCTTAAGTTTAATGCGACTGTTGAGATCGTTATGCAAAATACGGCGCTTTTGGAAGTTGAGAACCACCCCATGCATTTACATGGATTTGACTTTCATGTGTTGGGATATGGTTTCGGAAACTATAATGCCACAGCCGCAAAGCTTAATACCGTTAATCCACAGATGCATAATACAGTAAGTGTGCCGACAGGAGGATGGGCAGTTATCAGATTTCAGGCAAATAACCCAGGTTTGTCATTAACTACAAATAAATATTTTATTTACCGAATGTAAGGAAAAAATGAAATCAATTGAAAGCTTAATAATTTGTAACCCGTGTGTAAGTACTAATTATTGGGCATTCGTATACATATAGGTGTATGGCTTATGCATTGTCATCTGGATTTGCACGTACCGTGGGGAATGGCTATGGCTTTCGAAGTTGAAAATGGACCCACACCCGATACTACGCTACCCCCTCCCCCAGCCGATCTGCCCAAATGCTAGATATCAAGTTAATTAATGTTAAATTATTTTGTCATAATAAAAGTTTAACCTTGGTTAAGCATTAATTATCCATTTTCATTCTTTCTATTTTGATTATTATTTATTTATCCGTTGTATTTAGTCACAAGGTATTCCTAGTGACGACCAACTTGTGGATTAATATATACATTGAGGCTTGACTAAAATGCAATGCAATCAGCATGTCATTGGATAACATTGATCATACCAAACTTCTTTGCAGCTTTTTTAAGCAACTTATGAATAAATAATGCTTAATTATCTGGCACTTGGACCTAAAAATAATAATAATAATGCAATGCAGTCATCTTTTGATAATAAATTGCTCGGTTATTTGGGATATACAATTGCAACATTTCCTTACCGTATTGTACATTAATATTTTAAAATGAAAGATTTTGGATCCTAAAATACTTATTTGATCGTATGTATACATCATACATGTGCCTGTGTTCGCTCTTGCATTTTGGTATTTTTATAACAACACTCGCGCCGCATTCTTTTATTTGATTAAAACTAATTTGATCGTGCGTATTCATGTGCCTTTAAACAAATGTACTATAAATACATGAAATTTGACGTTCCGTCTGCTTATGAATTTATTACTATTGCGGCCTAGCTGTTGTTAACATGAGGAACACTATAGTTACAATATTCATTTCTTTTAGCGTCTAAGAAACGTATGATATTTTAATAAATGTATATCATAAATCTTAATGATAACCATATGTATTTGGAAAAATATTTTCATAAATGGTTAATTTACACAAGTATATTTTCCCAAACTTGTGGAATGCCGATTGTGGTGATAGTGTGAATGTTTACATAAACTTGTAAATTGAACAAAACATTCCTAGCGAAAGTGTGTTCGCCTCGTTAATTCTGGTTCATATTCGTTCACTTTAAACGAACATGAATCAAACAAGAACTGGTTTGCCGCTTCGTTCTTTTTCTCTAAAGCATGTTCAGTGCTTGGTCAGTCCGATCAAAATATTTGTATCCAGTATCGGACCCGATACATCCTCAAATATTGTTAATAGTCATACGCTCAAAAGTACGGGTCAAAGGGCCCTTTTATTAAGTACACACACCTTGTGTCTATGGGAAAATTGTTCTCTGGCATAACATTTTCAAATTCATTGTAGTGAAGTAACAATTCTTTTTGGAACAACTTAAGGGCTAAAACTGTGTGTTTTCACAATATCTTAAGACCAAATGCTATCTAAAAATTTCCCGTGTCTTAGTTTTTTTCAAATTGTAATCCGTTTCTCGCACCAGCACAATATTCCCCAAATGTTTAAATTTTAATTATTTATATATTCATATCTTGAAGGTAGACATTTTAATATTCTATAGATCTGTGTAGCATACAAATAGTTTTTAAAAAAATTACTAACTATTAAATGTGTAAAATATTACAAGACTTGTGTGCCACACTGCCACTTCATTATATCATCACTTCTATTTAATTCGGAGTTCAACCAGTATTAATTTTCTCTGTGTATCCCTCTTCATATTGTGTTCTTAGTTTTAACATGATCAGACACCATTTATTCTCGTTGGCTTTTGTTCTAATTCTTCTGTCATCTCCACCGGCATTTGCTAAAGTTGTCAAGTATTACTTTAATGTAATAGTGTTCTCTCTGTTACTAAATTCTAGTTAGTATCAAAATTTTGCATGCATTATCCTGTTTTTTATGTTTCTGTTTTTGTTTTGTAATCGGTGTATTATCCTGTTTATTATTAAAACTTTATCGGCATAAGAACAAAACTTTTGGACTTGAAAATTGTAACTAAACCATGTAATAGTTTTTGCAACTTTTTAGAATATACTCCCAAGTGATTTTTCTTGTTTTGTATATTTACTACCGTAACTTTTAATTATACACAAATGTCCATAGCCGCATACTTTTCAACCTAATTAGTTGGAAACTTTAAATTCTTAGATATTTTGACAAAGATTTAAAGTGGCCAATTTCAGATGTTAGATTATTTTGAGTAAAAATGACAAGCGGGAAAAATGATGGCATTTACTTATAAATTATTTAGCTAATTTTCTTTTTCTTCATCTTCTTTGCTTTGTTTTGGTACCCTAGCTAACTCGATCTCAAAATCTATAATATTCCTTTTACAAATTTCTTTTATTTCTATTTCAGGTGCAAACCTCCAATTTTGAACGGTTGTGTCACCATGAGGCTATCACTACAGTAAATGGACAACTCCCTGGTCCGACGGTGGTAGCTAACGATGGGGACACCGTAGTTGTTAAAGTTTTCAATTGGTCTCCATACAACATAACTATTCATTGGTACTTAATTTCAATTATACAATCTGGTTTTATGTTTACAAATTTGTTTAATATTCATCTTATTATATGGAATGCTTTCTTTGGTTGATTACACCATAAGGCAATATTGCATGGAATGTACAAATCTGATCATAGCCAGTCGCTTACAATTTTGTTACCCTAAGGCTAAGAGCTTAAGTGAATGCAAAGTCCGTTAGTATTCAAATTGATGACATGTTTCCCTAAAAGATTAATGATGATACGGTATATATCCAAGTGAAAAAAAAAACAAGTTTGTTTTAGTAAACAAATCTTGTTTATATAGTCTGGAATTTGTATCGACTGTCATCAAAAATAAAATGCAAAAGAATCAAAATGAGAAAAGCCGATATTGTATGAATCTTTAGGGTCCAATATATCTTATGTTGATTTGTAGCAGTAAAAGAATTAGGTGGAGACATTCTCTCAGAATGCACCCCCTCCCACTTTAATAAAATCTAACGAATAATATTTTTCTTTTATAAATTTTAATTAAAATTTCAAAAAATGTCGTTTAAACCCAATTATTATTTTTACATACAACATCATCCCTCCCACTAAGATTTTCGCCTTGAGCTTGTGACAATGTCTATCAGGTCTTGTGTTATCATCTGCATAGAATTTTATCGGCATGTAAGCAGAAATATGTATTACATTATTTATAACATATATACAACCCACGCCCTCATTTATGCCGAAATTTTTGTTGAACAAGTGTGATATAATATTTTAATTACCCGTCGTAAGACTTGAACCGCGACCTTGCTTGTTTTCATTTCATGTTAGATGATGTTTTATCATGTCACCTAAAATCTTTATATATGTTTGTTATTCTTTTAATTACAGTAACTTATAATCTAAAATCATCGGTTTTTGTTTGATTTGTTTCTGATCGGTCTCTAAAAATTTGGTGTTTACACATCACCGGTTCATACCCTAACTTGTAATTAAAGATTATATGCATTTCTAGAGTACAGGTTTATTCTACAACATCTCACCTTTTTTTTTTACTAATTATGAAAAATATAAAGTAACCATTAGTGGTTTCTTCATTTCGATCCTGTATTTTCACTTACTCACTTAAATCGAATAAGTGAAAATTTTCTAACTTGTTGCGAGGAGATAACTCTCTTGGTTCCTAAATTGTGAGGAAATGAGTAAGTCAATCTCGAAAATAACATGGAAAAAACATATAAATGTCATTTTAATTACATGCGCGATTAGTTATGCAGGCTACAGTATTCTTTACAAGGAAGTAGTAGTATTTTCAAAACTCTTACCGGGTCTAGCTTATTTTTATTGACATTGAATTTTAAATTGGGTTATCTTTCTGATTTTAAATAAATAATATTAGACAATATATATATACATGTGTGTACTTTTTTTGCGCTCAACAGATTTTAATTAAACCATTTGACATTCTTGCTAGCTTACTGTTTTTGTTCGATCTTGGAATCTATCATGTACGGTATGAGAAATTGGTTAGCATGTCACTCTGTCAGGGACAATTTAATAGATTAATTAATAATATAGCAAGTCTTAAGCTCGATCGGTATTTAATATTCCTATGTTGTAAATGTTAGTCATCATACATACAACGATGTGACAGTAAAGATATGTGTTAAATATATCTTATTAATTCCCCTACGAAGAAATTTTTTAAACCAGATTGATCAGGCTTCTAGCTTGTCTTAATCACTCTTAATAGTTAATACTTATTACTCCTGTGGTGAGCGCAACTTATCACAATTATACAAAAAAATGAAAATATTATGTGACAGCAATAAGAAACTGTAAATAAAATATTAGTAACTAATTGAATTGTGTGGACAGAATGTCCTGCTAATTACAACAGAAATTTATAATTTGAAAATATATACTGTGAAAGGAACAAACCGGTCGTCATTGGTGTAATTTATTACGAAAGTTATTGTCTAATAGTACATACTTCCAGATTTAATTATTCTCCATGTAGACCCGAATTGTACACTAACAACCGCATACAGAATCGGATTCTATGAGAACGGCTTATGCTTTTATTTTATTTTTTGCAAAAAATATTTATGCAGGCATGGTGTTAAACAACTGTTGAGTGCTTGGGCCGATGGCCCGGAGTATGTGACCCAGTGTCCGATACAACCCACCAAAAATTACACATATAGGTTCAAAATTACTGGCCAGGAAGGGACCCTTTTCTGGCATGCACACGTAGGGTGGCTACGGGCAACGGTTTATGGGGCAATAATTATCCGGCCAAAACCCGGAAGTTCATACCCTTTCCCAAAACCATATAGTGAAGTTCCAATTGTTCTAGGTAATGAGCTTATTCGTCTAATTGAATAAGTAGTTTAGTTATATGCTCATTTTGAAAGAAATAACAGAAATTGGTCCCTTTAAATATATCTCATATCGAAATCAAATATGAATTGAAGTATAAAAATAACCAGATGACCTCAAGGAAAGTATTTATCAAATATAGATTGATCTCTTGGTATGAATTATACTCCACTTTTTTAAAAAATGAATTTATTCAGGTAATTGATTATTAGACTGTTTTAGTTATCCTACAGATAATAATAAAAAGATAGGGTTTTTTTATTATCTGAAATCATATGCTATAAATTCAACTCCACTTGTTAGAGAAAGAATAATATTCAGGGTTTCCTAGAGATACTTATTTAGTCAGAAGTATGGAAATTATGCTGAACTTTAATTAAATGGAGTATTTTTTTAATTATTTGTAAGATCAAGTTTGTTATTGCAAGTGTAGGAGAGTGGTGGAACGCAAATATCGTCGAAATGGAAAAAAAAACAATTAGAAGCGGTGGTGCACCCAACGTTTCTGATGCTTTGATCATCAACGGCCAGCCCGGAGATCTTTATCGATGTTCTAGAAATAGTATGTAATAAGTACCATATTATTCAATTTTCACTTTTTTACTTATGGAATTCATTTTCATTGTTATAAAAAGAGTATGTATATGTTTTTGTCTCTGAACTCATTTCCCTTTTTTATAATAGGCACGTTTAAAATGAATGTGGTACAAGGCAAAACTTATCTCCTACGTATCGTCAACGCTGCACTCGATACCCAACTCTTCTTCAAGATAGCCAGACACAAATTGACAGTTGTAGGTATTGACGGGACTTATACAGTTCCCAAGAAAACATCGGTAATTTTCTTATCTCCTGGACAGACAGTGGATGCACTTTTCGTCGCCGACCAGAAACCAGCTACTTATTACATGGCGGCACGTGCCTACATTAGTGCTCCATTAGCATCGGTGATTAAAACTACCACCACTGGAATTATTGCCTATAAAAATTGCAAGCCAACGACTCCGATAATGCCCATCTTACCCTCATATTATGACACACCAACGGTGCACAGATTTAGTAGTAGCTTGCTTGGGCTTGTAAATGGACCTCATTGGACCTTTCCCCCTCACCAAGTTGATGAACGCATGTTCATGACATTGAGTTTAGGCCTTTTCCCCTGTGGTGGGAACTCAACTTGCTCGGGTCCGGTTGGGAGGCGAGCTGGTGCGAGCTTGAACAACGAGTCTTTCGTTAAACCTACCCAGATGTCTATGTTAGAAGCATCCCGAAAGAATATCAAGGGAATTTACACCACTGATTTTCCTGATCAGCCACCTGTGACGTTCGACTACACAAATCCAATCAATAGTGCGAATATATTCCTAATTTTTCCATCTAAATCCACGAAGGTGAAGAAACTCAAGTTCAACTCGACGGTCGAGATTGTTTTTCAAAATACGGTGTTGTTGCAAGCGGAGAATCACCCTATGCATTTACATGGGTTCAACTTTCACGTGTTGGGATATGGTTTCGGGAATTACAATGCTAAGACTGCAAAGCTTAATATGTATAATCCGCAAATGCGTAATACAGTCAGTGTGCCAGTAGGAGGATGGACGGTTGTCAGGTTCCGAGCAGACAACCCAGGTATGTCGCAGGGTGACTTGATACTTTTGATCTATCTTTTTTCTTTTTCTTTTTTAAAGGTGATACTTTTGATCTATCTTGACACCACTAAATAAATAAGTTAAATATTCCCAGCTTTATAATCACGATTATATAATAAATAAAATAAATAAATGAACTGGATGATGAGCTAGATGAAGTAATTCCATATAGCTAGATTAAGTGAACTATAAGTAGGGATGGCAATTGGGTCGGGTTTCTCAAAACCCGACCCGACCTGATCTGACCCGATCCGATCCGCACATCAATCCGCACATAATCTGATCCGACCCGGTTATACCCGACCCGACCCATTTGACCCGGAATTTTTTTGATAAGCCAAATAAGTGTAAATCATTATTAAGCATCTAACAATAATCATTTAATTAAATTAGAAAAGCCTAAAAATCTTATTTTTTCCAAATTTTTCATATTTACCTGGTAAAAATTTATAATAATCTAAATTATTCTTTACAACAATACCCAGAAAAATAAAAGGAAAAAAACTGACAAAAAAAGAGAAAATAATAAGCTAAAATAAAATAAAGATATATATATATATATATATTTATCTAGAGAGAGAGAGAAATCTAGTAGACAAAACTAATTAATTTGGTGAATGAGTCTCTTTTAATATTTTATCGTTGATAATTAGATTTCTATCATCTTTTCATCACTAGGCACATATGCTTTACATAGTGTATCGATGTGTGTATCTATGTATGTATCTGTGTATATGTTAGAGAGAGAGAGAGGATGTGTCATGTGTATGTGTTGGTTTGTGTTTTATTACGGGTAAACTCATAACAACTTATATTACTTCTAGATATCTTGATAAGTTCACATTTCTCGTAAGTAACACTTTTTAATTATTTAGTTTATTTACTAAATTGTCATACAAACCAAAATATAATATATATATATATATATATATATTATCTTTCTACAAACCCAAAAAAATAGTTTTTTTATTTTTTTTGTAATTTTTTTTTAAAATTTTGTGATTTTTTTTCATTTTTTTTCATTTTTTTTCATTTTATGTGATTTTTTTCATTTTTTATAATATTTTGTGATTTTTTTCATTTTTTATATTTTTATTTTTATTTTTTTTGTAATTTTTTTAAAATTTTGTGATTATTTGTGATTTTTTCATTTTTTATAATTTTTTTATGATTTTTTTATTTCTTTGTGATTTTTTTAATTTTTTTTATAGTCTATAAGCACTAGTTGGGATTATTAAGGACTACCCTATTCCATCACCATTGACCATATATTTTTTACAATTTATTACTGACTGTAAATTTAGTCCATTAGACTATGCTCGTAACTTAATTTAGTGTGTTGTAGACTTGTAGTTAAGTTTTAAATTAATAATATAGCTTCTGTTATCCAAAACATTAGTCCAAACTAATTTTAAGGAGTACATTATAGCTTCCATTTTGATCGTTGTGTAATATTTGTATGTATATGAATGCTAAATAGGTATATGGTTTATGCATTGTCATTTGGATTTGCACGTACCATGGGGAATGGCTATGGCTTTCGAAGTTGAAAATGGGCCCACACCCGAAACTACGCTACCTCCACCTCCACCGGATCTCCCAAAATGCTAGAAATTAAGAAGTTGCTAATGTGTTCTTTCTTCTTCATATCAATTTCAATTATCGTTAAAGTCCAAGTCATTCTTTCCATTTATGTAATTTATTCAGTGTCCGATTGACCGATTCGTAGCAAACAATTGAATGTCATTAATGTAAGTTTCGTTTGATTGTATAATCCAATGGTTCGCTGTACTCGAAATAATGTTACATTGCTCTTTTTTATAATTTTCCGTCCTTAAAACTACGATGCTCGAGTTAGTGTTGTGAGATGATACACGCATATTTTGGATGAAACTGCCTCGTTTGGTTGTTCCAGAGCAATAGCAGGTGTACTAAAGACATCCACCAATCGTTTCAATATATATATAATTGATTAACGTGTGATTAGTTAGAGACTTAGAGTAGAAATGTAATATATATCTCCCAGTGGATTTGAAGTATAGGCGCAAAAGCAAAGAATGATGATTAGGGGCACATAATGTTGGGTGAAATATATTTAAAAAAAATGTAACCATTATTGGGTTATTATATATTTATACAATTTTAATATCCATTTCCGACCATAAGTAGAAATAGAATAACTTCTACTTGGCCTCTTATATTATATACAATGCTAATTGAGAAATGTGTCAAGAGAAAGAGCTAAACGGAATCTAACATCTCCGTCTTAGTGCATCCATAGCTGGATCGGTACATTTCCGTATTAGGCTTGACGGAATGCCATTAACTAAAATTAACATCACCTTTACTAGGTACGTACTTAAATCTAGCCATAACTTATTTGTTTGCTTGTTTGACAACAATCTCCCATTGGAACCACATTACATGAGACGATCAATATAAAGAAGAACTGTGATCCATACTAATGGAGAACCTGACATATTGGACATTAGTAAAGTAGATAGCTAAATTTATAAAGTGGAATGTGTTAAGTTTAGACATGAAAGTAGAGAGCTTGATATTTATTCAAGTTAATTAGTAACTCTACTATTTGGGGTAAATTAATGGCTGAATCTTGCCGGAAACACGTAGGCCAACCCCAGATGTTTTAACTTTTTAAGTCTCTGTTCTCTGAACTAATACAGTAATACTTCTAGCTTTTTATCATTTAAACTTGTTACTATTTTAAAATTATTTTTTCATCAATGCGCTCATAGCCTCATTCCAATAGTTACCTCTCAACGTTGCCAACTTAAAATATTTGATGTTGTTTCTTATGTTTTGGTATTCTTTTACTTTTAAATAATAAAAATTCAGAGAAGAAACGTCGCATTCCCAAAGTTCAAAAGTAACGAAAAGTTAATTGTATAAGAAGTCTTTGAGTTGTAAAAAAAAAAATTAAATATTGGGAAACTATAATCCTTCCCTTTCAGTGGTATCCTTCTTCACCCCAATGAAATAATAGAGCAACGACGTTAATCCAACTTGTTAAATACTGGATCTGCAAAATGGCTCAACTCTGAGGGATATTGATTATAAAAACATTCTTATTGATAACATGGTCGGTAAAAAATCCGTAAATCCGTCCCGTAACCCAACCTCTATGGATTGGGACGGGTTGAAATAAGGTTGAATGTCAAAAAAAAATCAATCTGCCATGCCCTAATCCGCTATATATTTTGCGGGTTGGGTTAAGGTTGAGGTTCACAAACTGCGGGTTAATCCGTCTCAATCCGTTTCAACCCGCAATATATATATATATACACACATTGTGTGTATTTTAAAATACCAACCTTTAATTATGGTTATATTTTAGTTTTATTAAATGTTCTAAACGTACTTTGATTGAGTTTAATTTATATTTCTGTTTGAAATATTCAATTTATTTTAAAATTTTGGTTGATTATGCAAACTATAAAAAATAAAGGATCAAAATAAAAATTTAAGAAACAATCTAAATCCAACCCGTCCCAACCCGCAATTTATTTTACAGGTTGGATTGGGTTGAGGTTTTAATTGTAATGCGTTGGATTAGGTTGGGTTGAGATTCAAATTTCATAAATTCGCCTTAATCTGCCCTGCCATTTATTTTACGAGTTGGGTTAGGATTGAAACAAATCCGTTTCAATCCGCCTCGTGTCCAACCGTATTGATAATACAAAAAGTGACTCAGATAACATAAATAAAAAAGCAAACCATTTAGAAGAACTAGAGTAAATGAATCAACAACTCATCGTCCTAACTAAATTGGGGCATAGAAATAAATAGATAATACATAGTTTATCCCAGCTTTTTCGTTTACACAAGTTGAAATGCACCTGTCTAGTAAAGGTGCTGGTCCGAAAGATAAGTTGGTCAATATTTGAAATTTGAGCAAACAAAATTACTGTAAAAGCACCAACTTCTGTAGAAGTAGAGTAAATTTCCCCAAACAAAAAAGAAACTAGGATTCACTTTATCAAAAAGAGAAACGATATAACCACGAGATGTGACACATATACCGCATAATAGGGAGTAGTAGTGTAGTACCATAATCTCAAACTAACGAAGTGAAAAGAGTTGCCTGAGTTTGCAAAGGAAGTAGTCCCATTTGCTTGGGAAACGAAAGAACAAAACACTATAATAACGATAAAGAAATATTGCTCATTAATATTCTAAGGAAAGCCATAAACAAAGACAACAACATGAACAACGGCTAAGCAAGCCAAAACAAATTACCGACATCGCCAGAGGCTGGCAAAATTCAGAATCACATAGGTCGTTCAACACATCAAAATAAAGACAATTAAGATATAATAATGAACGATAAATCTCCAAGTTCATCACACATCCAAAACACCAACCAACAAGTTACTGCTCATACTCACCCTCTTCCTCACCTTCTTCGTACTCTCCCTCCTCATCAGCCGTTGCATCCTGATACTGCTGGTACTCAGAAACCAAATCATTCATATTGGACTCAGCTTCTGTGAACTCCATCTCATCCATACCCTCACCGGTATACCAATGCAAGAAAGCCTTTCGCCTAAACATAGCAGTGAACTGCTCACTGACACGCCTAAACATCTCTTGAATTGAAGTCGAGTTCCCAATAAAAGTTGAAGCCATTTTGAGACCAGTGGGCGGGATATCACAAACGGTTGATTTAACATTATTTGGTATCCACTCAACGAAATACGACGAGTTCTTGTTCTGAACATTGAGCATTTGCTCGTCAACCTCTTTTGTGCTCATTTTGCCACGGTAAATGGCTGAAGCTGTGAGGTAACGTCCGTGGCGAGGGTCAGCAGCACACATCATGTTCTTGGAGTCCCACATCTGCTGGGTCAGCTCTGGGACAGTGAGGGAACGGTACTGCTGGGAACCACGAGAGGTGAGAGGGGCAAAACCGACCATAAAGAAGTGGAGACGTGGGAAGGGGATGAGATTGACTGCCAGCTTTCGGAGGTCAGAGTTTAGTTGGCCAGGGAAACGTAGACAGCAGGTGACACCAGACATTGTTGCAGAGATGAGGTGGTTCAGATCTCCAACTGTAAATAAAAATATAAAACTTGTGAGATTAGATATATAGCACACATACAATAAACTTTGCAGTAACAAAAAATTCCAGATTAATAAGAAAGGTAAATTTTGTATCTGGTCAGATTAACAAAATTGGTTTGTGTCATCAAATGTGTAAAGCAATGTCCCATCTATGAACATCAATATTCACTCATTGTAGCTAATAAAACTACATAAACGTACATCTGTGGCTAGATGCCTAGCAAGTTTTAGCAATGCCCCAAACTGGTTTTATTTTAAACAATTTCAGAGAGAACAAAAGTACATCCGTGGATAGATGTCTAGAAAATTTAAAACAAGCTTACTTTTAAGTTCCTTAAATCTTAATTATGAAATCAAAATAGTTTTGATTTTTCAAAGAACTTCACAGATAAATATGACCCTTCAAATTATATCTAATTTTACAATAAAATCAGATGAGAGAACCAATAACACAAATCTTAACCACACACGAAAAACATTTTTCTCCATCCATGTATTCTATAAACACTTCAGCACAAGCAATTTCAACTAATGCATGCAACCTACGAGATCTCCAACAAAGTTTAAAATCAACAAAAACAAAATAAAACAAGTGTAAATATTTGACCAGTATCTAACTATTTAAGTTTTTTTTTTTTGAACGAAAACAAAATTGGTAAATCTAATAGACCTGCAAGGAGAACAAAAGGTAAAAAAATCTTACAGCTAGGAGTGGTAAGCTTGAGGGTCCTAAAGCAGATGTCATAAAGAGCCTCGTTATCAAGAACCATGCACTCGTCTGCGTTCTCAACCAACTGATGGACAGATAGAGTTGCATTGTAAGGCTCAACAACAGTGTCTGAGACCTTAGGAGATGGAAACACGGAGAAAGTAAGCATCATTCGGTCTGGGTATTCCTCTCTGATCTTCGAAATCAAAAGGGTGCCCATTCCTGACCCGGTTCCTCCTCCTAGAGAATGGCATACCTGGAAACCTGAGAACGCAAAATTCAAAATAGTTAGACCCAATAAGATATACCATACATACATATGTATCTGGCGGGGAAAACAAACCGTCCAGAATTTGAAACATGGATGTAAAAGGTTGGATACAAAGAAGTTGAACATTCTTTTCTAAGTTCTACTCCCTCCGTTCCCATTTAATTGTTCACTACGAAACTACGTGCAATTTTGACCGGCTTAGAACTTGTATCAAAATTGTCGAAATGAATTTTTTTTTAAATCTAATCATAAAATTTAACATTTGAACTATATGATAACTTTTGAAAATTTTCATTATGACAATTTTGATACAAGTTCTTGACCAGTCAAAATTGCACATTGTTACGTAATTGACAATTAAATAGGAATGGAGGGATTAACTAAATTTGAACATTCATGTAACAAAGAGAAAATGAAACCAGAAAGGTGTTGATTTAATTTCCACAGAAACTATTAAAAATATTGTATATTTGTTACTCCCTCCGTTCCTATTTAATTGTCCATTACGAAACTACGTGCAATTTTAAACGGCTTATAACTTGTATCAAAATTATCGAAATAAATTTTTTTCAAATTTAACATTTGAAGTATACGATCTACTTTTGAAAATTTTCATTCCAATAATTTTAATACAAGTTATTGGCCGGTCAAAATTACACGTAGTTTCGTAATAGATAATTGAATAGTAACAGAGTGAGCATATCATAACTCTTACGATTCAAACATAGATCCACATTTAATAGCATGTGAGCAGTCACAACAGACAAAATAATACAGATCCATGAGCAAACATTAAAATATTATTGTACCTACCACATTTTAATACAAATGCAGATCTGAACAGTAGATATAGACAAGTCACTGTATAAAGTATTCAACAATATCTTAATACAAATGCAGATCTAAACAGTAGATATAGATAAGACAATGACTTGAGCATTTAAGATGGGGAAGGACTTATAGTTTGTTAAAAATAAAGAAACAAATTAGCAGGCAACAAACCTGAGGCATAAAAGTTTAACCAGATCTAAATAATATGGAATACAGTAAGAAAAATACATATATATGTAAATACATTTACACATTTCAAATAAAAATAAAAATAGCTATGAGTCCAAACCATCCTAATACAACTGGCAATAAGAAGAACCTTAGCTGAAACATATATATACACATAAATTAGGGAATGCATTTACATTTTTACTAACAAAATCATTACACAAATTACGATTAAACTGAAAATCATGGCCAAACACATCTAAACAACCTGCACCTGATATTTTGCGACATTTCTATTCTAATTTTTAAATTAACGAAATAATTTCAGTAAACAGAGAAAAGCATTTCCAGCATCGATACTCCAACGCTAATCCAGATCAATACAGATCTATCCAAAAATAAAAATTACATGAATGTGTAAAGAGATAAATATCCAAACGGGTACAAATCTAACATGTTAGTATATATTTACACACATTTCTACAAACAATTTTTCATCAACACCAACATATGCAGAGTTGTAGATTTTCCAATAGAAACACGGATCTAATATGTGCATAAAATAAACATAAATCCAGATCTAATCGAAAATCACAAAAACAAACAGATAATTATACAGAATGAAACTTAAAATCACCTTCTAGCATACAAATCCCCTTAACATTTTTATATTTAACCATAATTATCCCAATAGAAACACAGATCTAATCTAAAATAATCATATCCAGATCTAATCACAAATCACCAACACAAACAAAACAAAACAAAACACATACATATAGATAGATACATACCCTGTAGACAATCACAATATTAAAATAAACATAAATCCAGAACTAATATTAAATCACAAATACAAACAGATATTGAAACAATTAGAAATAAATACCCTGTAGACAGTCACAATTCTCGGCCTCCTTCCTCACAACATCCAAAACCGAGTCGATCAGCTCGGCACCCTCGGTATAATGCCCCTTAGCCCAGTTATTCCCGGCACCACTCTGCCCAAACACAAAGTTATCAGGCCTAAATATCCCACCATACGGCCCGGACCTAATACTGTCCATCACACCAGGCTCCAAATCCATCAACACTGCCCTCGGCACAAACCGACCCCCGCTCGCCTCGTTATAATACACATTTATTCGCTCGAGCTGTAAATCTGCATCGCCTACGTATTTGCCGGTGGCATCGATCCCGTGCTCAGCGCATACGACTTCCCAGAACTTGGCTCCGATTTGGTTTCCGCATTGCCCCCCCTGGATGTGGAGAATCTCTCTCATGGCTGATGTGTGGGAGAGAGATTTGGGAGAGATTTGGGTTTGTGAAAGAGAAAGAGAGAGATTAGTTAGGGTTTGTGAGAGATTTGGGGAAATGTGGGGTGAGAGGGGGATTTATATTGGGGAGTGGGAGATCTGACGGTTCAGATGAAATTTGGGGTGGGATTGGACGGTGGAGATTTGGTGAGGTATGTGAGTGTTTTTGAATTTTGAAAAATGAAATTGAGGCCGCTGAAACGGAGTTTGCTATTTTTCGTTTTTTTCGCGTTAATGGTCACTAGAGATATTAGGAGGAAATGGATTGTGTTTTCATTCTATTTTGAGTTTCTACATTATTGGTCCCCCTAACTTTACATTTTCTATTGTTTTTTGGTAAATTTATATTTTATGTCACTAGATCAACCGCATCAGCAATTTTAAACATTTTTTTTAAAACTAACATATTTATATCTTTTAATAAACCGTTAACATTTACACAAAATTCCATATTCATTATTAATTTTCTTATAAAAACATTATATTATTTCTTTTTTATTTGTTTATTATCAGTTAATAATCATAACAATTTTCCAAACATAAAAATGTGGACCACATGATAGTTCATTACTATTATATTCACCAGTAAATCATATACATTGCTCATATTTAAGTGAATTTTATGTTATCTGAAATTTAGGGAATTTATAGGACTCCTGATGCATGTCACTTTCTATGACGTAATCATCAAATTTTAAGAAAAATTATGTTTTGAGATAACAGATGCGGATGATCTTAGTGCGGTTTTGATTTTGATTTTCTGGATAAGTGACATGTTTTTGGTTTTTAACCCCTCCCCTTATTTTATTAGATTATGAACTTTTTGGTTTCTATATTTCACATAAATGGTAGAATTTAATCAAATTTATTGTGTTTTCGTGTTTCACTATCATATTTATTCGGTTTAGGGGCAGCTGAAATGTTGCTATTTTTCGTTTTTTCGACGTTATTGGTCACTAGAGATTAGGAGGAAATGGATTGTGTTTCTATTCTAGTTTGAGTTTGTACGTTATTGGTCCCCAAAGTTTATATGTTTTATTTTTAGTACGGTTTGGATAAGTAATGTTTTTGGTTTATTTCATTTATTTTTATTCTTATTCCCTCCCTCTAATTTTAGAAGCTGACCTTTTTTGCAGATTGGGAGGAAATGAATTGTTTCATTCTATTTTGAGTTTGTACTTTATTGGTCACCAAAACTTTATATTGTATTATTATTAGTGCAATTTGGTTTTCAATTTCTGGATCAGGAACATGTTTTTGGTTTTTATTTTTATCCACTCCCCCTTATTTTAAAAGCTAACCTTTTTGGTTTCCATATTGACACAAGTGGTGAGATCCAATCAAATTTAACGTTTCTTTGTGATTTCACTGTTTTGATTTTCTGGATAAGTGTCATGTTTTTTGTTTTTGTTTTTATCCCCTCCCCCTTGTTTTAGAAACTGGCCTTTTTGGTTTCCATATCTGACGTAAGTAGTGGGACTTAATCACATTTAATGTGTTTTCGTGATTTCACTATCATATTAAGTTTGTTTAGGGCCTTGCTCATAAATTAGATCTCATAAATTAGATGTAAAAGTACACATATAGATCATGTGAGTGAACGAACTGGTGTTTCTTGTGTTGAATAAGTTGATAGGTGTATTTGGATGCCGGATTTTATTTAATTTAAATATAAATATGCTACTTTAAAAAAGTATGATTCATTTATTTTGGGTAAGTAGTTTATAAATCTAATTTTTTTTTTGAAAATTATTATAAATCTAATTTGAAATACATAAACTAGATAAACGCTTGTATGAACTTATTCTGCATTTTTTAAGGGTGTGACAACCAATACAATAATTTATTTTAAATTTTAAATTAAATTTAGGATAGTTATTTTTGGGTTCTCGCATATGTGTTGTGTTTTTAGTGATTGACACACTCATATTTTTAGTAGACTTGATCTACAAGAGTGTACCTCCAGAGAATATCACTTAGACTAGTACTATAAAGCTATCCGTGGAAGAGTTTTTGTGAGTGACAGGCTTTGGACTATGGTTGATGCTCTGGGGATAAAAAGAGAAACAAAGATTTCCGAATAAAACTTTGGGGGCTATTGATGTTGTTTCAACTTTTATTCATATCATCAAATTTCTTTTCCATTGATTGATTTTTAATAATTGCCCATTTATATTTATCGTTTGATTCATAGGAAGTACTATAATTGTACGTTGACACAAAAAAGTAAATATTGTACATTTGTACACTATCAACTTACCAAGCAGACGAAAAATAAGAAATCAGATTTCGCTTATAGAAGTTAAAATTTGATAATAATGCTATAGCTGTTGAAAATAAAACTTCACAAGCTCATCACACATTGAGCAATCACCATTATAGTTATTCTATGCATTTTAATGTTAGAAACTAGGGCCGGATTCGGTTCGGTTTTTAGTAAAACCGAAACTAAGTATATTTTTTTCGGTTTCGGTCTTTTTATTTTTTTAACCGAACCGGACCGGTTTTTTCGGTCCAGTTTCGGCGGTTTTTCGGTATTTTTTGCTTTTTTCGGTCTTTTTCGATTCGATTTTATTAAAAACCGAAACCGACCCGAATTTTTTTCAGTTTTTTTATTTCGGTATTTTTCGTTTTCGGTTATCGGTCAGTTTCGGTTTTTCCGGTTTTTCGCTAACCGTCTCATAAACTATCTCACATTATATAAAAAAAAAAATAGTATACAGTAGTAAAGTACAGCTCAAACCAAAACGAATATCCTTTACCAAAAAAAAAGATTACATCTGCATTGTGCATATTGTCTCGTGACATTATTAAAAAAAAAGATAATTCATTCTTTTACATTTTCAGTTTTAATCCAATATTTTTGTCATGTGGCCTGCCGGTGGACGAGATGCCATTGTCAGTCCATGCCTGTAATATTGGTGGGCCTTCTGACATGCCACATGTCTATAAACTTCCATCTTTTTGTTTGCTAATTTAATCCAACTTGTAATTTTTTTACTCCAATTATTGTTGAATCTTTGTTAATAACGCGACGTCCCTTCCAATTATTGTTTTTTTCTTTCCATTACCGACGTTTTGTGTGGAAGAAATTTCTCACTAAACCGGCAAGACATACTAAAATGTGAGGGAAAGGATGGGAAATGTTATGAGAGATGTAAGAGTCAGAATAAAATTTAACTAAATGTACAAAAATTTAGTAGGCAAATTTACTACACTCTTTTTATTAAATATTCCTTGCAATCAAATATGAAGAACAATTGAGTTGTACATTTTTTTAAACTGGATTGTACCATGTTTTGCAAGTTAAAATTTGTTTTGAAAATGCAACAGAAAGTTTTGTTTTGTTTGAGCGTTTTGTTGCCTCGGGTCGGACACCTATAACTTGTGTGCATACTTCTTCTTTTAGTTGCTCGATAAGTGTCCATATCAAGTATCAACTACTCGATACTTACAGATACTCAATCGCATTTAAATCTTTTGTTATTGGCTCAAATCTAGTTTGAAAGTTTCCGTGGTGCGAGAATGTACAACTAGATGTGTGCTATGGTTTTATATTAATATTGTATACAAGTGGAACTTTCGATTCATAGTAACCGACAGCTTTTTGTGTTACACATTCGAGTTTCTTTCTTTCATCATATCTATATCAAATTCATTTTATCTCTAATTATTGTAGAATAGTGATTTTCGCAGTGGCGTCCCAAATATTTTAGAGAACCAAAACAAACTTAAAAAATTAAACTTCTTAATATTTTATTTTCTAATACTAAATCGATAATAATAAACTTCAGCTTTACTATATATAGATTACCAAATAACCTGCTAACTAGTGGAAAAAAAAAGTTTAAAACCATTTGATTTGTTCAAAGAATATGAATAGGCAGAAAACACAAATACAAACGGAAAATGAAGAGATATAAATACATTTGTAGTAAATTAATCTTTCAAAATAACATAGCTAAATTCATTTATTTGTTATATTATATTATTATACTCCTAATAAACAAACTCAGTAAGCAAACTATCGAGTCTACCAAATTTTACCCTTTTTTTCCCAAAACACACTCACTCTATTTTAATAATTTACTAATTTACACTAATCTAATTAATAATTTGTTTATTTAGTATCCCAATTTAATTAATAATTCGTTTTAACCCGTATATTTTCTATAAATGATACTACAAAATATGATATGGTGTTCATAATAATAAAGATTTTACGAGATTGATGTCATTACACGTCGCGCACGTAACGCGTGGGCCATTGTTACTAGTATTTATATATAACGGTTAAAGGTGGGATCGGGACGGGACCCGACCCGAAATTCACCGACCCGAATCTCAACCCGATAAGAATCGGGAGTCACTTTTTACTTCCAAGTCCGACATTTCGGGTACCGACGGGTCTGGAAGGGATAATCCCGACATGTTTTAATTTAAATCCGAGAACATAACAATTTTAATAAATAACTACAAATTGTATAATAAAAATACAAGAAAGTAACACTAAAAGTTGTATAAATAACATGAAGTTGCATGTAAATCAACCAAAAAATGAATAAATAAGAACACAGATTTTGATTTTTTGTACTGCTAAGTAATAGTTAATAGCAATTTAATATGTTTTTTTAAAGGAAAATATACAACACAGATTTTTCCACATTGGTGAACCAAAATATAAAGCAACTTAAAACTTAAAAATCCAAAGCTGAACAGTGCAGTTACTTGTACTTCACATGACAAAAATTTCCAGTCTTACTCATACATGAAGTACTTCATACAAATACAAAAAAGAATGCAAAATCTAACAAATATGAATGAACGTTTCCAGAACTCTAATTAACTTCGTAAGGGATACACCGAGTTTAATACGTTTAATTAGAAATATAGCCATAAAGGTATATATACATAATATAAATAGTTATATTCATTCTAGTGATCGGGTCGGGAGAACACCCGAAACAGTCGGGTCGAGATTGGTTCGTCCCGTGAAAATTTTGGGACGGGAGGCAGGATCGGGTCGGGTTTCGGGAATTTTTCTCAGCCTTGATTCACGATAGTAACAGATCTTGAAGGAATAATAATATTTTTTTTCTCATCTACTTGATTGTTAAAAATGTGTAGGATGAAATTACTTTTTAAAACTTGAAAGTGATGAAAGAAAACTCGTTAAATGATTAAATTAAAAAATATGAGTTGTTAAGAAATGTCACTTTGTCTATTTGTAGCCACTTATATATACTGTACTTAGAACGCACACTACTTGTTCTCGATCAACTAGCTAACTCAATGTGAAAAGTTAGTATCACCAAAATAAATGTGTATAGTTTGGGTAATCTGGCTTTCTCGTGATTGCAAACCACTTTCAGGTTGTATATCTGGTAGTATCTACTAGTTTGTCGACTATCTAATCATAAATAGCAATAATGATATTTCTACGCTTTCTTCTTATAACATTTTATACTAATTTATTTTCATTATACCAATCATATATTCATCAACAATTCTATACTCAATAGTTTTATATAGTTCGGTATAAAAACTGAACAGAAACGGTATCGACATGTTTGGTATGCCGAAAACCCGACTGGCCGACTTTTCTGGTTTGGTAGCGTTACATTGTTATTTATTCTATATAATTCGATTTCATATTGGTATATGGTTCAGAAGTTTGGTATTGGAATGATGTCACTTCAAATCATCAATACTAAGAGCAAGACGAACCCATGATGAAATTCATCAAGGAGGGTCCGTGATGTAAAATAAGTAACAAAGTTGTCATTTATGAGAATTGAATTCTTGACATCCCATTTGTAATTGTCCTACACTACCACTATACTAGCAACACTATTTAAGATTAATGAGGACTTTTATTGTATGTATCACAAAAATACTGTAAATGCATATATAAAAAAAATAAAAAATCGACAAGGTGGCCGTAGCCACCTTAGCCCCTCCCTCGATCTGCCCCTGATTAAGATACTTTAATCGTTGAAACACCTTCAAGAGTGACAATGTGACATCTTGTATAACAAATATATAACATGTACTTATATTCTGCTACGCGAGTTAAGTGAGGATGAGAATTAAACTAATGTATACGAGATATTACCAAGGCCCGACTTGCTAAAGCAACTAATTTTACAACACTTCCCAATACTAGCCTCGTAACTCAATGCCAAATTAATGGGCATGAAGCGAGCATGGGAAGCGAAAAATGAGTGGGTGAAGGAACAACAATTATAAGAGGGTGGAAACATAGTTCGGAGAGGCTAGAGATGCTTATTCTAATTTTTATTGTATTTTTATAGAAGAACATCCGGAGGAAATAATTATAATAATAATAATATTAGAGCATTCTCAAAAGTCATTCTTAAAGTCTGTCCAGTAGTTTTTTTTGTATAAAAACACATCAAACTTGTCTCTCATCAGTCTGTACTACTCTCTGCACACATTGGACATGTCGATAAAATATATTCTTTCTATCCAAATTTGAACAATATTTGTAAACATGTATTCAATTTTACTTGAGTTATGACCCACCCATACAAAACCCATTAATTTATTTTTTCATCTCATTATCTTCTATTCCCTCCCTCTCCGGACCTCTCCGGATTTTCCCCTCTTATTTTTTTTTCCTCCTCTGATCTAACTTTTTTTGGGACAAAACTTGTCACCTATCATAGGAGGAGGCTCTACCTCATACCCTTTCATTTTAATCAATATCATTTTGACACATACGAAAGAGAACATGGGTAGAACTAATTATTATTTTTTGCTATAATTTATTAATAAAAACAATTTTGATACATTTACAAATTAAATTTTTTCCCTTATCAATATTATATAAGGATTCTATGAAACTGAACATGTGACATTTCTATAAATTAAGTATAAAACATGCCTTTAAATATTAACCAAGAATAAATATAACAAATAATATCTATTTGGTTAAATTAATAGTATATGCTTTGTATGCTAACTGCTTTGTATTTGTTAACATGACCTTTGAATATGGCATAAATTTAGATTTGACTCATGATGTATAAACATAAGTTTGAGTATTTTTTTTATTTTTACTTATGATATATAAAATCTTGCGTCAAACTTTTATAATGAGATAAAAGTAGTAAATACATATTTTTTTACATTCTCTTTTCATACGTGTCAAAATGATATTGGCTAAAATGAAAGAGTATGATATAGAGCCTGTTTCCATGGTATAAGGCAAGTTTTGTCCCAACTTTCCCTATTAAATTTCTTCTTCCATAATCACCTTTTATTTTTATACATCCCTTATAAACGTCATCACAGATCAATAATCCTTCAAACCCGTTGTTCTATTCTTTTTTCCGACCTCTTACACACAATCGGACTATCCCGTCTTTTTCCGTCCACACAATATTCTACCCAGCAAACTTACCGCCATTCCTAATCTAGACCAGATCTACAAAATACAAGGTTGCATAAACTAGGTGTTTTTTTTTCAGTTCAAAAAAGGAATGTGCACACTACATGAATAAATGGTAGATAATGCTAGGAAAGGGTTTGTACATGTGGTTTTGGACAGAAAAGTTAGTCATGTTGTTGAGAGTGTTCTTAGTATTATTGTATAAAGTGGATCAAATAGAAGGTCATGAGTGCTTTCACTATGACTGGACGACCGAAACGTGTTTCAAAACCGAAAGGTCAGAGGTTTAACGCGTTTCATGCAATTAAGAGATAAACTAAATATGTGATCGCCTTTACATAGAAAGGTAAACTAGCAACATCAGATTAGAATGTGTTTTGAAACCAAAACAAGATGTTGGCAGATGGCACAAATATTGAGAAAGACGTCGGTTTCTTATGGAAGAGACTGTTGAGATTGTTTCTTCTGAAGAGCTTATTGAGATTGTTCCTTGTGACTTATGAGAGCAGAACCGCAAATGAGTCTTTACAATGTCAATTTGATCAAATAAGCATATCGTGCTTTCATTTTTTATGGGTCTAATCTTAAGCCCGTATGTGCACTTCTTATTTGATACCTTTGAAGTATCCTCCAACATTCCCTATCATTGGATTTTACTATCATTTTATACTACATGATATTATAATACTAAGACAGTGTGTGGTGTTAAAGAGTGTAGGACTAATTCGGTAATTCCCTAGAGAAGTACATAATCTTTCATTCTTGGGCTCCTTTATTTGCGGGACTCGTAGTCGCATGACTATGAGTTCAAGCAGGATTCGTCTTGAGACTGTGAATGACACTTTCATATATTGTCTCGTTATTACGAATAGTCTAATACCATACCCTATACAATTGTAAATACACCATTTCGGGATTATTTGGTGTCCGAAGTGAACAAACTGTATGATTTTAAAATATATAACCAAACACTTCATTAATAATCCTATAACAATCTATAATACCACCGACCAAACAAGGCGTTTGATAGTTGGACTATACTCAATATTTTGGAGTTATGAAGTCTTTGGATCCATAGCCACATTTTCCACCCCTCATTTCCCATAGATTATTATTTTTACATCGGAATATCAAATAAAACTAAAACTTAAGGCTATCGTTACTTTTCTTGTCCTTCAATATCAAGTTATATAAACACTCAGAAGCTTCTTCATAGAGTCGAAATTATCCCGTCATTTCTTTTCCTAATTTGGCTAGTAGATCGGCGCAACCGTTTCCTTCTCGAGGCGCATAAGTTATGAAAGCATTATATTTAACTAGCATAAATTCTATATCCGCGATCAAACCATAAAATAGACAACTTGGCGGTGTCTCGTCCGTGATAAGCTTCACCGCACAAGCGGCATCCGATTCTATGTCGATATTTTTAAAATCTCTAGAAATAGCAATCGTTAAACCTTGATAGATAGCCCAAAGTTCTGTCTCCAAATGTGAACGGTAGTTTAACTTTCCCATGAACCCCAAAATCCACGTTCCCTTGTCGTCTCGAAATAGACCAACTATACCGGATGCGTTTCATGTTCCCTCTTTTACACTCCCATCAATATTTAATTTAACTCATCATGTATAAGGAGGAAATCAAGTAATAAGTTTAGAGCATTTATCATGGTTCACATAAATTTGGGGTTTACGGGCAGCTAGCTCAATATTATCCGCAAACTCCATCGTTATGTGAATGACAGAAACTACTGATATCCGTATTTTCAAAAACTTTTTTACAACGAAATTTCCGTAAATTCCAAATATTAGCAATGAAAACAAATTTCTAAAAGTTTTTATTAAAAGTCTTTTTTGAGCATAGGTTTCGCTCGAGCCAATCGATAAGAGTTAAATGTGAGCTATTGTTAATCCATCTTGTTCCTTTAATTCCAGCCCAAAAATGGACCGAAAAGAGGCAATCTCAAAAAAGGTGATTTAAATCTTCGATGTCACCATTACAACATGGACACATATCATCTTAGGATAGTCTCTTTCTAACTCTTGACGAGTTTGTAAGTAGCTTTCCCTGAAGAACGAGCCAAGGAAATATAATCAATTTTGAAGGAATTTTTAGTTTCCAAATTCACAGCCAACTAACTTCGTTATTCGTATCATGACCTGAAATAGAATAAAGTCAATATGCAGATTTAGTACTAAATAAACCATTAGTATGATCTGCACATCTCGGAATGTCTTTGCGTTCAAGTGCATTATTTATAGGCAATTAGCACAGTACTTACCATATTATCACCCAAAATACTTTTAATTTTAGCAATATTTCAACAATCTTCTTCCATTAAATCTTTAACTTTGAAATCATCGATACTATTAACACGTAAATAGTTACGAAGAAAAGTTGGAACACACCAAATATCATCCCATAAGTTAATGTCACTACCATTACCTACATGCCAATGAGTGTTATTTCTTATGAGATTTCTAGATGCAAATATACTTCTCCAAGTATGAGAAGCGGGACGAGAGCAAGTCCATTCCCAAAACGAATGAGAATTGAGATACTTAGTTTTCAGAACTTTAACCAAAAGTTTATTTTTCTGCGAAATAAATTCTCAACCCAACTTAGTAGTGAGAGCCGTATTTTGATTAGAGGCTACCCGAATACCAAACCCCCCGTGTTCTTTGGGGTTGCAAACTTTATTCCATCGAACAAGAAGGATTTTTCCTTTTTTCTCTTGTTGAACCCCAAAGAAAATCACGATATAATTTATCTATTGAACAGAGGATAATTTTAGGTAACAAGTAAATTTGCATATTATAAGAGGGTATGGCGGAAGTGACAGATTTAATAAGTGTGAGTCGGCTATCAAGAGATAAAAAAATTGTTTTCCATGCGGCTAGTTTTGACGTCATCTTATCAATAACTCCTTGAAAATGATGATTGGTGATTCGTGAGTAATGCAAATAAACTCCTAAATACTTACCAAGATCATCATTTAAAAGGAATTCCACATTGTCGACTAAGAACTTTAGCACTATGACCATTCAAATATAAGTTCTTGTCACTTGTGCTCAGACTTGTGACAAGCTATACATGAGAATAAACAATTACTCCATCCGTTTCCAATTAATTGTCCACTACAAAACTACGTGCAATTTTGACCGGCCAATAACTTGTATCAAAATTGTCGTAATGAAAATTTTCAAAAGTTAATCATATAATTCAAACATTAAGTTATATGATTTAGTTTTAAAATTTTTCATTTCGACAATTATGATACATGTTATAAGCCGGTCAAAATTACACTTAATTTCGTAAAGGACAATTAATTGGAAACGAATGGAGTATAACTATTCCACAAACTTTTGACTAATTATAACCTACATTCCCTTTTAAAACAATTAGCCCATTCGTTCCACTTCATAACTACTATACAATCACTTGTAATTTTGACCGCATTTGAACATTTATTTAAATTATTGAAATGAAAAAGTTTAAAATTTCTATAAACATTTCAAATGTTAAATTATATCATAAGACTTTTAAAAAACTTATTTGAACAAATTTGAATATAAATTACTTGCATGTCAAAATTTCGTATAATACCTAGGGCGAGGTAGTACTTTTCAACTAGCACCTCGTGGCCAAACCAAATCCGGTCATTTATCATGTGGTGCACTACTTACACTTGATAACCTCCTCATCTTTCTCCCTCTAATAAAAACCCCTACAAACTCCATATCATTCCCGTATCACAAAAACAAAATGGGTATGGTATTTGGAAAGATATGTGTGGAGACACCCAAATACGAAGTCTTGAACAAAACAGCCAATTACGAAGTCCGTAAATACGCGCCAGCAGTATTTGCCGGGATCACGTACGACCCGACCAGCTTCAACAACGACAAGGATGCGGGTTTCAAGGTCTTGGCCGAATACATTGGCGTGTTTGGTAAGCCACAAAACACATCCCCCGAGAAAATCGCCATGACTGCTCCGGTCATCACGTACTCTTCTGAAAAGGTGACCATTTTTTACTACTGTAAACTGATTTATTAGTAAACAATACTCCCTTGTTACCATGAATATAGTGTAGTTAGGGTTTTTACGTGGTTTTAAAAAGTTGGTTAATTTAGTTATAAAGTGACGTTATTCCACAAGTATACCCGGTGTTCTAAAAGGCGAGTCCAGGCAGAAATTAAGCGGAAACCGGAGGGTAGGAACCTAGGCTTGCACTAGATTAGACGGGATTAATCGATTGGGCAGTGATTAAGCGGAATTAGGCGTTAGGCGAGCTATTTCCATAAACCGCCTTGCACCTCTTTGAATATTGATTATCCTAATTTGATTTTTAGATAATTGTGAAGTTGGTTAATTATTTGTAAAAACATTAAATATTGCTATACATAGGCCATTTATAATGTTTAATGTTTGTTGATTCCCAAATTAATTAATATGGGTATAAAGGAAAAATAAATGATTATAAATGAAAGTGAACTGTTATTTTGGGACGGAAGTCAAAACCCTTGTTAAGGAACGGAGTTAGTAGTAAATTATCAGTAGTCCTTACGTCCAAAGGTAAAGGTTTGGTTATGTATGGTATTCTTTTTCATTTAGGAACAGATTTTCGAGGATTGATAAGCACTTATAAGATTACTTATTCATCTAATCATATTAGTTTGAGTACTCTGTTTGGCAAGTCAGAAATCAGATTAAAAAAAGCTATTTTAAAAACCTAATGAATGTCCATATTTTTTATTTTATTTTAAAAACCTAATGAATGTCCATATTTTTTATTTTTGGATTTTTTTAGCTTTTTTAGCGTAAAAAAACAATTTTAAAAGCTAAAACACCAGGCTATTTAAACACCTTGTGATTTTTAAAATAAAAATTCTAAAAATCAGTTACCAAATGGAACCTATATAGGCGGAGCATATGACATGGAGTAATCATGGGCCATGGCAACCCGACAATCTATAATCATTTTATGTAGGTTTTTTCGGGAAGAAAGATAAATAATTTGGCGTCTCGTGTTAATTAACATTTGATTTGGCAAAAAAAAAAAAAAAGTGAGCCCTCCGTCGGTGATGTCACCGGTTCAGTACACACTGATCAATTTAACCAATTTTTAGACAATTGGTGATCGTAGATTGTATATTGTTGTAAAATTGTTACAACAACTGTAAAACCTTAGTTAAACAATCCGATCACCGCAATTTAGCTAAACAACTCTATTACTACGGCTGAGGTAAATCTAGGGAAACATGCTAGTATAGTAAATTCTTTATCAGTTTTGTCAAATTTACACTTGAAACTTGTGTTTTCTTAAAAGAAAAGGGGGAAAAAAACTGATTCCTTAGTTTCTTATGTATGGAAATGAAATAGACAAGTCCCTGGACGAATTAATATTAACATAGGAAAACAATAAATTTATGTTAATTGTTAAGTATGGACACTGCTGATTTGCACGAGTATAAATTGGTTATCAAAAAGCTTGATTTTAGCACATTTCTAAGGAACATAGTAAGAAATTTGTAACAAGTGCTCTTAAAATTTCATGTATAACCTCCTATCAAGGCCGCTGATGAAGGCTTACCATCTTAATTCCTATCTAGAACAAATTTACTAAGAAAAACTCTGGTATTCCCAACAATTGATGATCATCCACTTAATAAATTATTGAAGGTTGCTGAGAAGATTGCGATGACCGCCCCAGTGGTGACCACATCGGATGAAAAGACAGTGACAATGGAGTTTATGCTACCATCAAAGTACACAAAGGCCGAGGATGCACCAAAGCCCGTCGACGAGAGGGTAGTACTAAGGGAGGAAGGAGAAAGGAAGTACGGCGTAGTGACTTTTGGAGGGGCTGCGGGAGAAAAAACAGTAGCTGATAAGGTGGCGAGCCTGAAAGAGATGCTGGAAAAAGATGGGTTTAAAGTGGTCGGAGGGTTTTTATTGGGTAGGTATAATCCACCATGGACCTTACCTCCTTTCAGGACCAATGAGGTCTTGTTGCCTATCGAGTGATTGCTACCGTTCATTGTAAATGAGTCAGACGCCGAAAATCTTCTGTTTTCTGTTATTAAGTTTTTAACACCGTCTTGGAGCGCGATGATTTTCTATTTGTAGTAAGTTGGTTTTTGCTGGAAGGATATAGAATTATGTGTTTATTAAGATAATTGATATGTAATCGTTTGTAATAGGTGTGTTAGGTCCAATTTCTTACAACGTGTATTGGACAGAGATGAAGATTGTTTCAAATGATTGGTGTTGGCAACTTAATATATACTGTAATAGTTTTGTGCGATCTGCGTTTCAGTTTTATGTTATATTGGGTAGAGTAGTGGTGCTATACACACCCGGAAATCTTATGCTAAGTTGCAGACATCAAAGTGCTCGAATATGCTTAATTCCGGAAGTTATGAACCTTTTTTTTACTGTTGAATTGGTCCATATAAATTCCGGCACTGATATAGACAACTAACAGATATCATTGCTACGCCACAGCCGTGAGTCTTGACAATGGCATATGATGAGCAGTCTTCTTCACCTCTTTTATGGCTTGTTTGATTGCACCTTATAAGCAAAAGTTAAGTTCACTAATCTGAGATAGAGAATGACGAGATTGGTTCATTCTGAATTTGTGAAATTTCAAACTTGAGATGCATTTAGGCTCAGTTTTAAGTTAACCAAATATTTTGTTAAAGAGAAAAATGAAATAAGTCGAGGTTAAAAAATGCAGCCAAACAACCTTTATGCAGAAACTAATGTCAATTTGATTACCTCTTGCTTAGAAAATCAAATTACTAATAGCATATGCATCGAGAAAATAGACATGTTACCCAGTCCGTTCTCTTATTAACGTGTAATGAATACAGTTCGGGGACAAAAACAAAATTAAAAGAGGAATAAAATAAAATAGATAGAGGTTTAACTTTGATCGATTGTGAACACGTGTGTTTTCTGCAACTAATTGAAAGTTTGAATTACACACATAAATTAGCTTTAATATTATACGATAAATAGTATATCCGTTAGGGTTCGTGAAGGAAAACGAATCTTAATTTCTAGCTTTATTTTATTTTATTTTATTTTTTCCGTTCAATTCTGCATTCCAAATTTGGATTCTCTTTGTATATTTCAATCGTTGAGATGAATAAAAAATGTGTCCCAAAAAATATGAAGTGTTGCCAGATATTGAGTTTCATCGTTTGGATACTCATTGCTCATCAAAGAATAAGGTTAACCCTCTACATATTTTCTTTTATCCCTCCCATTTTCTCTGTTTTATCCCCGAAACATGTTTATTGTATAATGAATTCTCTTTAAATTTAAGGACCGTTCATTATTGTATTCCAATGTTTGAGCTTTATTGTTTGCATGAACATTAATGATTTTAATATATGTTATTTATTTTTCATCTATGTGTAAATTACAACCCACTAGCACTAGCCTAGTGGCTAGAACTCGTACTCTCAACTATGAGGTACAGAGTTCGAATCTTACTAAGTGGGTATGGGTGAAATCATTTGATCCCCTTAATAAGTTTTAAGAAGAGAAAAAAAAAATCTATGTGTAAATTACCGAACATCAATCCACCACCTTAAGTCGTGATAATTTAAGGTGTTGCTAGTATGGATGAAAATGAAGTGAAACTAATCAAACACATATATGTTCATATTCATGTTCTTGTGATGAAATTCTTGTTCATCCTCATTTCAGTCAACAAGCACGTAAATAATTCTTGTTCTTGTGCTGTTTCAATGTTTTTGAGATCCGAAAAAATAAAAATGCATAGGTTTTTTTTTGTAAAAAAAATTTATATTTTCTCATCGGCAATAATGCTATGTAAATATAGTGTAAGTGATGCACGTAAACATGTTATATTACAAACCATACGTAAATATATTCACATTTTAAAAATCCAAACTACTAACATACAAACATAATTATTAAATCACTAAAATAAAACATAAAATGGTTGAGAACGTCGGTACATGGTTTAAGTTTAATTTTGTATAAAAACTGTTAATTTGGTAAGTTCCAAAAAATCTAATCAAAATGGTAATCCATGAAATTAATAATATTGCAATCAATACGGCGTATGTACGAAATAGACCATCAAAACAAAACTATTTAATAATTGGTCCGGCTATAAAATTTAATTAAGGATTGATCCATTATTTCCGAAACTAATTAAGGATTAGTCTATTTCTCCTAACTAACCAATAAAAATGTAAAAAAATCAGAAAAAATGAAAAAATTCCAGAAAATAAAAATGCAAAAATGAAAAAATAAAAAAATCCAAAAAAATCCAAAAAAAAATAAAAGAGGCAAAACCCCGAAAAAACACGACTTTTTTTTTTAAAAATCCCAAAAAATTCCCAAAAAATCAACAAAAATCTAAAATCAACAAAAATCCAAAAACGCAAAAAACAAACAGTTTGAACTATTTTAAGGCACTTTGGTTCAGACTGTTTTATAAATGACTTAAAATGGTTCAGACTGTTTTTAAAATGACTTAAAATGGTTCAGACTGTTTTTAAAAATGGCTTAAAATGGTTCAGATTGTTTTTAAAATGACTTAAAATGGTTCAGACTGCTTTTAAAATGACTTAAAAAGTTCAAAATATTTTTGGTTCAGACTGTTTTATAAATGACTTAAAAAGTTCAGACTATTTTTGGTTTAGACTGTTTTTGGTTCAGACTGTTTTATAAATGACTTAAAATAGGTCAGACTGTTTTTGGTTCAGACTGTTTTAAAAATGACTTAAAATGGTTCAGACTGTTTTAAAAATGACTTAAAATGGTTCAGACTGTTTTTAAAATAACTTAAAATGATTCGGACTGTTTTTAAAATGACTTAAAATGGTTCAGACTGTTTTTAAAATAACTTAAAATGATTCAGACTGTTTTTTATTTTATTTTTTGGGATTTTTGAAAAAAAAGTAGTGTTTTTTCGGGGTTTTGCCTCTTTTATTTTTTTTTGGATTTTTTCATTTTTTTTCATTTTTTCATTTTTGCATTTTTATTTTCTGAATTTTTTTTTATTTTTTCTGATTTTTTACATTTTTATTGGTTATTTAGGGTAAATGGACCAATCCTTAATTAGTTTCAGTTTCATGGACCAATCCTTAAATATTTTTGTTTTCATGGTCCAATCCAAAATTTACCCAAAATTTTATATTTTTGTCATTTGCTCCTATTGATGACAACACCACCTAGAGATAGCTTCGGTACGGTACCGACTTTTTTGACCATATACCAATGCCGAACCGAACTTGTTTGGTTTGAAAAAAATTATACCATAACCGAACCGAAAAAGTCGCTTACCGAAAGTTCGGTAACCGACTTTTTCGGTTCGGTACGGTTCGGTTTTTCGTTTTATACTGAAACATTATTATTATTAAAAAATAATTCTTGATAACAATAAAATAGCAAAAAAGTTTGTAAAAATTAAAATGTGTACAACTATTCTTATATTTGCTACTTTAACGATTGTATTTGGCTTTATAAATAGTAAATTAAGTCGTGAGAAAAATTAAAATAAACTATAATACAATTTATTTGTAAGTTATAACTATGCGTAAATTTATATATATTTTATAATTTTAATGTTTGGTTCGGTTCGGTATTGTACCAAACATAAGAAATGAATACCGAAACCGAACCGACTTTTAAAGTTTGGTTCGGTTGTACCGTACCGAAAAGTCGGTATACCGAACTTTCGGTACCAACTTGTTTGGTTCGGTTCGAAAATCGGTCGGTTGGTACAAATCGATACAAAAAATCCACCCCTAACACCACCGATCTCTCCCACTCAGCTATATATAATATATCACTAACGTTATAGATCCAGACTGATTTAACCAGACTGAATAAGACTGATTAGACAGTCCTTTATGTAATGTTTAGAATTCTTTAACACCCAACCAAAACAAAAATAAAACAAAAAATATAATATTTATGAAACCCTAGTTGAGAGTACACTAAATTTAAATATTAATTAAAAATATTTAAAATTTTAATGATTTTAATATATTTTATTTGACTATTCAACAAAATAAAAGCTCAAATATAATATGTATGGAACCCTAGTCGAGACTATCATAAACTTAAATATTAATTAAAAATATTTAAAATTTTAATGATTTTAATATATTTTATTTGACGATTCAACAAAATAAAAACTCAAATATAATATTATAGAACCATATTTGAGACTATCCTAAACTTAAATATTAATTAAAAATATTAAATATACCGAATTAACATACTCTTAAATTTCGGGATGAAAAAATAATTTTAAACTTACATTAATGACTGATGTGTTGCGAGTCTGTTTGAGTGTATCTGGCTCATTAACATTATTGATAATATATACCCCTGTAAATACATATTCTATCCCTCCCAATATAACTTTATTGATTTCAAAAATGTAAAATTTAAGGATTTGAATCAATTTTCTAAAAATTCAACAAAAAAATATAAAATAAATCAAAAATTTCAAACAAAAACTATTTATTACTCCTTCCGTCGTAAATTGTTGGGGATATACGAAACTATTTGCAATTTTGACCATAAATAACTCATATCATATGAGTTGTCGAAATCGAATTTTTAAAAATGAATGACATAGTTCAAATATTAAACTATATGAACAAATTTTAAATTTTAATATTTCAACAGTTTAAATACGATATATTTGTCGATAAAAGATGATCGTAAATACATAGAGCCCCAAATATTTTGTAACGAGGTAAATAAAATTTAATATGTGTTGTAAGATATTATTGGACTATTGGGCTTGTACTTTATGGGCCGAAGTGGGCTTGTAACCCTATCCCTCTATCTATATAAAGAGGGTTAGGGGTCTTCTATTTGATGATTCATTCATACATTATGATTAATAAAGCCTCCCTTATTATTGTCTCTCATACCTCTCTCTATATCTATACATATCTCTATATATATCTATAACGGGCTAATATGTCACACAACACGTTATCAGCACGTTGTTCATAGAGATTGGAGTCCAAGTTAGGAGACTAGGGTTTGCGTTCGGAGATATTGGATTACAAAAATACGGCTAGGGTTTTATTATTATTGTTCCCGGTCAAGCAACACTTGGTAATTCGATTTGTTTTCCTCTTGTCAAATCAATTACAGGTATCAACTTTGAACATGTTTATATTTTATAGCCGCATGCTAATTAAGGACTATTAACATGAAAATTGCAGTGTGTAAGCATGTATATGCGTCTATTTTATATCCCGACATGCTAGGTAGTATTTATTAAACCTACTAGAACTAAACTACAAAAGTATGTATACCTGTTTGTATTACCATGTATAGAAATTGCATGTATATTGTATAATGTTAATTAAAATTTGCCCTCCCTGCACGTGATATGGTAAATTAGTAATTAAATATACTGCACCCCTACATGTTGTAATTACAATTAATAAAATTTACACCTACGACATAAATAATAAAAGATTGAGTTATATCTTGCTAGTGTAACTTGGTAGATTTAGATTGATAATATTAATATCACTTCCTTATTAGAAGCAGTACACATACATACATTACATCTAGAGAATATTGAGTGTTAATCTATGTACTGCCATGTTACGATTATTTGTTAAGCATGGAAACAGGAAACATATTGATATTTATTTACTGCCATATACACATATGTACAACATATAAAATTGCGAAATCATATATTTTCACATTTAAGTTGGAAAAATTATGAACCTTCCCCAACTAGGCTCACCTATTTGGATACGATGTCTAGGAAAGATATAGGCGGAAGTCGATATCCTAATGAGGTCGGGTTTTAAGTGGCATTCGTGCCCTCCACCCTCACCGTTTTTCCTGGTCGTTTTTCAAGTAGAGCTACCGAAAGGGGTTGACTAAATAATAATTTCCCCGAGTGTGTTTATATAGTGATGTATGTTTCGCCGAATTGGTGTTTCAGTATCGACCCGTCGTTCGATCAATGAAAACCGATTCACATGAGAAGCAAAACTAATGTTTTCGAACCTGTCGTTTCGAAAAAAAAGTTTGTGCTTGTGCAAACCATAAACATATAAACCAGTCGTTTTATATGATAAATAATCCAGAACTCCCAACACATGTTGGATGACATCTATGATGAGAAAATTCGCAAAACATACTTGCGAAATGACTGTTTAGACATTGATGTTATTCCGTCACCACATGTTAGTCACCCTGATGTGTGAAAATGTGATGCCCAAATTTTTTTTTGGATGCCATCTTTGATGAGTAAAGCACGAGTTTGTTGTTACCATCAGGATGAATGCTAAGGCGTTGATTTTATTCCGCCGCCATATTTGAGACGTGATGACGTCTATGGTGAACAAATGTCTGAAATTGACATATTGGAGCAATCCTTCACCAAAATACTAGCTTGGAAATTGTATTCCATAAGCAGTATCGTGAATTTATATTCACCATGTTCCTTTATCGCCCATCTGTTATTGGATAAGAAAATTACCCCGGTGAGTAGTTTTAATCCTATTGGGTCAATGGCGAATTGTTTGCCTGATATTAATGCTCTTCGTGTATATTTTTTTTCCACGAATCGAGAACCGAGACATGTGTTATTTGTCTCGAACTGTCGCGATCCCGATGAATCGCCTAGTCAAGCGAGATTTTAGACAATCGTCAAAATCGAAAACCTGTGGCTCCAAGACAGTAATTGAAAGGAACAATATGGCCCATTGTCACAAAACAAGAGATAATGCTCAAGGAGCCAACTCTATGCTATAAAGACAAAGGTCATGCACGGTACTCCTTAAATAGTTCACAACTATTATAAAGGTGGAAAAACCGATGCTAATGTGGTTAAAGCTAATTGAAAGGAAACTCTTGAGACCCCCGATTTTGTGGCTCAAATGAGCTTGACACCTTTCTTTATTGATTTTGATAAATCATTGAGCCATTTTTTCGCTCATCTGGATTATGTTTTTCCATTTGGATTATGATTTTTCCATTTGGACATACTTTTGGATTATGGTTTGCCTGTTTTACGAAATTTCTCGAAATAATTTAAAGTGTTTTGAGCAAATTCCTTTGACAAATGTGACCAAACTTTAAATTATGAAATTTTAGGCAATACTTGTGGTGTAGTTGGTTTTGTTTTGGAAATAGTGGGTAACAATGTACCACATAATTTCACCAACTACTTGCCTAAAAGTGTACTCAGTGACAGCGATTCTGGACCTGTCGTTCCAAATCGAAATCTTTGGTAAAGCCAAATTGATTTGTCAAATATGAGGCGTTATACTCCTATAGGTCCTGTTGTACCTTGTTGAGTTATAAAATATTCGAGAAAACCAGTGTTACCTGGTAATAGCTCATGAAAGAATTAAAATTTCTTTACATAGCCTCCATTCAATACGATCAAAAGCGTATTTTAGAGGAGTTGAAATGTCTTTCAAGTGGTTTCTACCACATTCTTTAAAGCATTTAAAGTTACCTTATCATTTCGCCTGTCGTCGAATGATAAATGATTTAGATGCTAAGACATGATTGTCTTTACTATCATTCTCCTGTCGTCGATTGATAAGAGCATTTTGATATTGTGGCATTGACCGGATTAGATATTCCCGGGTCAAAAGACGATGCTTGATTTATAATCGCATCGCATTTGGATTCTCTTTGAGGATATATTTCGTGATTAATCCGAAATTCATGCCACTAATGCTCACTTTGAAAGACTAGTATGTGTAAAGATCACGAAATGAACTCGTAGAATTCTTGTAAAGAATTGAAGGAGTTATTGTGGACTTATCCAACCATAAGACGGACCATAAATATAAATGGTTATGGTTGATGCATCGACAATATGGTCACATTTTAATGTTGTCCACATAAATGCAGCATTTTCCAAACTTTTAGCCCTATCATTAAGTTGATGGCTCATGATCCGGATTATCTTGAAAAGTCTAGCCGACTTGATAATTCCGAAGAGTAATAATCGAAATTTCGATTTGAATTACTTGAGTTTGGAAATTGAAATTGAACATCCTGTCGATTATGTTCAGACCCAAATGGACTCACGGAAAGTTTGATGATGCGACTGCAAATGATTGCACGCATTTCTTGGTCTTGCATACCAAGATTTATATTTCCGTGTGGGGTTATGCTATTTTGCTGCATTGGTCCGTTATGAGGCCCATAGACACTCAAACACCATATGCGTACCAGCTGGTTACTGGTTATGAGCCAGAAGTCTCATATTAACGCGTGTTTAGAGTGATTAATTAATATTTTGATTGAGCCGCTCTAGCATTCAAAATATGGACCTCTGAAGGAGACATAAGTCGATTATGAATCTCCTGCCTATCATTTGATAGAGTAACCTTGACAAGCAATCTCTTTACCGCATGATATGCGAAAGTGACATCGCTAAGACTGTTCTCCCCGTCGTTAGGGGGAGATTTGCACGTTACCGTTGATAAGGAACGACGTGAAGTAACGTGGCATAACCCACTCAGTCTTAGCTTGATCCCCAAAACTGCACTTAGTGATAAGTAAGTGCATAGACTCCCTCAAGTCTAACTAAATGCCAGACGCATTTAATGACTTTATGAGATGTCACGAGATCATTTATACCAGCTGCAAAATGCTTGCAAGGATAGACGTCCCTGTCGGACGCCGTGTTCCTGTCGTAACACGTTGCTTTGGCCGAACCCACCAAGCAAAGGACGCTGCCATCGGCCGTCAGTCTGTCGTCCTTCCTAAGATATGAGGAAGTTGACCGGTTCTTAATTCGTTCAGCCCCAGAGGTGGTGAACTGAAACTCGTTTGTCGCACGAGATTATAAAGGATCAAGGAGATGTGTGATTTCCTCCTCATCCTAAGAATCTCGAAATATCTGTCGATCATGATATCTTAGACGATATTGAAGCGAAACGAGACTGTCATTGATTACTTGTTCATATATTCGGTGACGACTGATAATATGAGCAAATTATGACAGGGAACCATGTACCGTTGCCTGAAGTCAACATAGAATAGACTGGCCTAATGGAAACTTGCAATCCAAGTAGACTCCTTAGCGAAAGTGTGTTCGGACCTGTAGTTCCAACACCACCAATGTTAAACGAGTTCGTTTATTTGGTTATTCGTAAGGAAAAGTGATGAGAATAATGAGATTGTAGAATGCTCGCCTAGTAGCGCAAGGCTTCTCTCACACCTTGGAATTGATTACGAGATGGTTGATTTCCTCGTAATGGACATTATAACAGTCCCCTACTTTACCAGTTTAGTAGTTTCCGAAAAACTGAGTATGCAGCCATGAATGTGGTCACGGTTTTATCTCTATGGGGATTTAGACAAAGAGATATAGATGAAGGTCCCTGTGTGACTTCATGTGCTTAAATCAAGTAGTTTCTGACCACGGAACACGATCTCAATTGACTGAGACGTTCACTATATGGATTAATATAATCCGAGCGGATGTGGTATACCGCCTAAGTGAGTACTTGATTAGCTTGGGATACTTGAACAAGTATTATGCCCTTGCGTGTTTTATTACGCGATCCATTTTTGGATTTGCCTTCGAGATGAAGGATTTTGGGAAGACACGGTAGTGACTCAACCTGATGATTGAGTCCCGTAAATATTGAATCTAAGTCCATGATTCAGACTACACCCAGAAGGTGTTATGACGTTTTTAGCCATCATGACGCTAAGTCGTCAGATTCTCCCATGATCGTTCGATCACTAGACATTGATATAGACCCAGCCCGTCCCTGATGAGACGATGAAGAGATATTGAACCATAATGTTCATATCTAAGTACAATAAGCGCATCATTGTACTTGGTCTAATGTGCTAGGACGAACATCTCGTCTGTTGTGAATGGTATAGCTCGACACAACATCGCGCTAACACGCTGCCATCGAAATGGCACTAAAGACACATTCCCTTACCTTATGGTAATTTTGGAAGTGGGCTAGTTTATCCCATTTGCGTCATCGAGTGTACCTACCCCCTTCGGTACTCGAATTAACGCAATCCTTTTTTGGTTATACCGATGCCGGTTACTTATCAGACCCGCATAAGGGATATTCCTAACATGGTATGTCTTTACCATTAGGAATAAGGCGACATCTTGGAGGTCTTGGAATGACTCCAAGTGAATCACTCTGATCTATTCGTGCTCTATGAGACGACTAGAGTGTGTATATGGCTTTGAGCTAGTATTAGTCATATTTGAATTACATATGTTCTGTCTCACGATCCAGATAAAACACTTGTCATAGAAGACAACTTGTTGTTATTGATCAAGAGAGACATGACTACATTATGCTATTTAGCATTTCTCGCCGAAATTAATCTTCACAAATGAAGTTTAAGAGCATCCAGTTGAATGCTCGTTCTATTCCACGTTAGATTTTCTTGCATCCAGTCGTATGTAAGTAAATGAGGCATCCAGTCGAATGCTCGTACTCTTTCTTGGAATATGAAATCTTTGCACCCAGTCGTGTGCAAGTGAGGGGGAGCATCCAGGTGAATGCTTATTGCACTAATTACTACTTAGTCGAAATCTTCGCACCCTGTCGTGTGCAAGTGAGGGGGAGCATCCAGTCGCATGCTCGTGTACTCTTTTTGTCCTTAGACCAAGGTTTTTTCCCACTGGGTTTTCCTTGGCAAGGTTTTTAGCGAGACACGTTCCCATCATATCTCACTTAAGATTGCCGAAATTAGGGGGAGTATCCGGTTGTATACTTCTTACCACTGTGTACTCTTTTGTCCTTCGACTAGAGGTTTTTCCCACTGGGTTTACTCTAGCAAGGTTTTGATGAGGCACCTGTTTTGTGGTTGATCCCCTACTACTACCACTGTTGCACTCTTTTTCCTTCGATCAGATATTTTCCCATTGGGTTTGCTCTGACAAGGTTTTGATGAGGCACACTGTATTTTGTGGTTAGTTACTTACATGATATTTCGGCCTATATCATTCGGCTACACAGTTTCTCCTAGGTACCGGTTTTGTCCCACACTGGGTTTTCCGGCCCTAAGGTTTTTATGTGTTTAGCACTGCGAATGAACTCGACTCAGATCGACTGCATGAAGACGAAGAATTCAAGACGTCCAAAGGGGGAGTGTTGTAAGATATTATTGGACTATTGGGCTTGTACTTTATGGGCCGAAGTGGGCTTGTAATCCTATCCCTCTATCTATATAAAGAGGGTTAGGGGTCTTCTATTTGATGATTCATTCATACATTATGATTAATAAAGCCTCCCTTATTATTGTCTCTCATACCTCTCTCTATATCTATACATATCTCTATATATATCTATAACGGGCTAATATGTCACACAACAATATGATTTAAGTATGAAAAAGTGATATTTTAAAAAACAAAATAAATAAAATTTACACACAAAAAAAAGAAAGATATAGGGAGTAGTATTAGTGATTTTAGGTTACATATGTATATATATAGCCCTTTTGCTGGTGGTGCATCCCTCTCTCTCTCTCTCTCTCTCTATATATATATATATATAAATATATAAATAAGAGAATTGAATGGGGTCTGTGCTAGGAGACTGGCCTTCATTTGATCCCCATAATTTCAGTCAGCTTCGTCTTTCTGATCCCTCTAAACCTTCTGTAATTACTTCACTTTCTTTCTCTATTTTTTCCTATATATTTATGTAGCTTTGTGTTTGTTCTATGATGTAGGTTTTTATTTGTTCTGATTATGTAGTCTTGTGTATATATGATTGTGTAATGGTCCTGCAAATGAGCGGAGCCGACCCCAACTCTGTTCAAGCTCGGTTCTTTTACTAAACGAGCCTTTAAATTTTGTTCAGACACGTCTCGTTTATAGACCAGTTCATTTTACTTTGCTAAAATTCATGCTAAGATAGTTAATAATACAAATAAGTATTGGGAGTTTAATATAAATTGATATAGTTTTAAAAAAATAAATTTAATATATAAATGAAGAGTACTTATCGATCATTAACATGATATTTTATAATTTTTACATATATAAGAATGAATATATATATATTCTCGGTGGGAATAGTAATAAGGTTATGCACTCTTATGTCTGAAAATGTGATGTTCTTAGTGTCTGAATATTTTGGAATAATTGAATTGGGGTTAAATTTGAAAAAAAAAGGAACTTTTTGTGGTATTTGGTGGACCATAGTTAGAGTATTTAGCTTTCAGTTTGCTGATAAGATTCATTGTAACTCAATTTTGGTCAAATACTTTTTTTACTTATGATGTTGATATAAGATTGGATGTGCACTGTGACGATGTCTTGATATGATCAAAAACTTTGCCAGAATGTCTTGAAAGATATGAACTAAGATATTGTTTGCATAGTATGTAGTTAAATTCAGATTGAAGGGATAAATTGTACATATATTCACTTGGGATTAGTCCTGACATGATATGTTTCTATGGTATCTTGGATAATTATGTTCATTTTTTGGGTGATAAATTTCATTGTAAATGGTGAAGAGAATTTTTATGTGTGGTGTTGATTATTATGGATTGCTGGTATCATGTTAAAAGGATTAACATAATTAATGTATGTTTGAAGATATGACGTTTTATGCATATGCAAATTCTTTAATATACAGGAGGTTAATTGAAGTTGGTAGTGACGTAAGCACGCGCATACACACACATACATATAGATATAACTCAGTTAACAACTTTTGGAGATAACCTTCTTTCTCGTTTTACTTAATCTGTGGGAGACATTATGATATTTAATAGTACATATTCGGGCCTTGACAATTACATTTGGGATAAACCCGGGGTAGAAAACTTGGGGTATGTAGCATTTTTTGAGTTGTGCTTGTTTAAAAATCACTTGTTGTAACTTGTAGTCTTGTACTCGTGTTAAACATGTATGCATGCCCATGGATTTCTTCTCCTAGGTCCCTTTGTTATCCCTTTGTTCTCTTGCAATTTTTCAAATTTGTTCAATTTTGATGCTTTATTTAAAAATTCAAACAAAGAGTAATCTCGCTTCCTTGTGTTTAATTGCAATGATTTGTTAGAATTTGATGGAATTCAATAAAAACATTAGTTTTTGCTGGAAAAAAGAGAGATTGGTCGTGTGAAGTATATCTCCACTCCACCATAGAACCGCTGAATTATGTTCTCAAACCATTTGTCAGAAGATGCTAAGTTGCTGCTGTCACTTGTTCTCGAACCTTATAATGAATGCTTGGGATTTTTATTTAGAATTCTTTCCGTTTAAAGTATTGGGCTTCTTTTTGCTTTCCTTTCCTAACATTTTTTCTGCTTCTAATCTGAATAATAAATAAATGCCTCCTCGATCTTGTAAAAACTCCGCATTATTTCTCATGAAAAGCAAAACTTTTGATGTTCGCAAGATTAAATCTCCAGGAAAAAAACTATAGGCTGTTAGACATCTTTTCAACCACACTTTGGAAGCAACAGTCTTCATTCAAAATCTTCTTAGATGTTACAAATCCCTCTTCTTTTTCTACTAGGTAGGATGTGGATCAAATATTGTTGCTTGTTTCATACTAATTGCTAAATTTTGATGTCTGAATTATTTGCAGAAAAAATCTCCTGTAACGTACCATCCTACTCACGATCGAACCCTTCCGCCACCAGATCAAGGTAATGAAGATAGAGATTAGATGTTTTCCTGTTTTACGTCAGCCATTTAATTTCCTTTCTTATCATCACTAAGTCATTCATGCTGTCAGTAATCAAGCATCTCCCTTATATGCTTTAGTCGCTTGGGGCACCATTAAATGGTAACTATGAGAACAACTGTAAGTATGGTTCATAATGAAGCTGAACTTGGAATATGGATTTTCATCTCGTAATTAAAAAAAATCTGTGTATTATCCAATTCATTTTCAGATCGGCAAGCAGTGTACATAAGTTTTCTTGCTTTTATTTTACGTAAGTTGGCATAATTAACATTTCATATGTATCCAACTTATACTGAAGGCACTCATGATATGCCATTGACATGTGTTAAAGTGGCACAACATATATAGGTTTATACGTACATTAGGGAAATCACTGTACCCTACTGCTGATTTGTGCTGAAATTGACAGGATTCTAAATTTCATTTGTTGCCTCCATGAATCAGTCTCAAATTATCATCTGGCAGCCACTGATTATATACAGTGTAAATGCGACTAAATTAAATTGGGATAGTATTGCAATCATGTTTAATTCCTTGATCAGTGTATCCTAAACTAAGCTACTAGTGTGATTCAGGATTTCTTAGTATAAAAGTGTTTACTGTGTTTCCTAAAATGTCCATCCCCAGTTGTAAATGTGGAAGCATACAAAAGCATTTTCTCCAGAGCTTTATCTCGAGGAAAATGTTGCTTGAAAAGCCATTTGTTTCTCTCATCCGTCCGAAATTTCTTTCTGTAGGAGAATGTCTTCCGGTCTTAAATATCAATTAATACTTCTCTTCTATTTCTTTCCAAAATTGTTTTGTTGCTAGTTATGCTCATCTGTCCATTACTCACTCCTTACATTAGAATTATTTCTGTTCTGAATGAAATTTCTTCCAACATGTGGCAGTGATTTCTTCAGAAGCCAAAGATATACTTCTGAGACATATTTATCGACAAGCTGAAGAGAAGGTTAGACATCATAAACTTGACAATTTGAAAGTAGCTATCAGTCCTGCGATTATGGAGGCATGAGAGAAATAATATATATTCTTTTTAATAAATTTTGCAGTTCAGATCTAAGAGAGCTGCCTCTGACCTTTTGACCCCAGATCATGGACTAAAGCAACCACGAGCTTCTGCTTCAGATAACCATCATTGAGCTCGGTTCTTCCAATTTATCACAAACTTGGTGTAAATAACACCATATTACCATCGGGTGCAAGTTTCCCCTTTTTAGGTGTGAAGAAATTGTTGCTCACTGTTGTGAAATATTATGTACATTTAGCGATAGCCAAGTACAACTTAATCTAAAGCCTAGATACCTTCTATCGAGCATGTGGCTATGATCGAGGCATTCAAAAATTTGATGTGTATAGATATTTTGCGGAGTCACAGTTTTTATTTATTTTACATAAAGGTTTGCATAAGTGTGTTGGTTAAAAAACCAAAGTTAAGTACCATTATTAGATGGTAACATCTAACATGTATGAATGTATGTTTCCTCACTACCCCAGTATCCTTCAGTTATATACCTAAGCAGATCAATAATTCTTTACCCCGCTACTTGCAATTAAGTTTCCTTCTCAATTCCTTATGGTAAAACATAAAGCAATAACGAAAAAATGCATAAAAAGGAAAAAAGTAGAAGAAACAATGGTACAAAAAAAAGAAAATTAAGAAACGAAGTTACGAAAAGGTGGAAAATGAATAAACGAATGTACAATAAAAGATATAAAACGAGTTCAAATCTTTTATCCTATTTTTTTACTTCATTTCGTGTCCCTTATTTTTTTAACATAAAGCTGTTATTCAAAAAAATTGAAAAAAAATTCTACAATTACAATTAAAAATGTATCAATACATTCAACAAACTATTTTCTTAAAAATTCAAACATGCTTTATTTGGGAATTAAAATACAAAATAGTATGTCCCAATATTAGAAAATATGTCTAAAAGTTAATAAACATACAAAAAAGTTATAAAAATTCAAAATTTAATTGAAAATATCGAAGGGGGTATAGAATAGAATACAAACCGGAGGGTATAATATTCAACCGAGGATGGATTTTTAAACAGCATTTTTTCTTTAAAAACGCACAGACCGTAGATTTAATCTACGGTCTACAGTGTTTCACTGTAAACCGTAGATTAAATCTACGGTTTACAGTTAAATGCTGCAGACCGTAGATTTAATCTACGGTTTACAGTATTTTACTGTAAACCATAGATTAAATCTACGGTCTGCAGCATTTTTCAGAATTTTGAAAATAAAAATAAAAATAAAAATTCTAATAATTAAAATTAAAATTCTAATAAGTAAAATGAAAATTCTAATAATTAAAATTAAAATACTGAATATTTTTTTCAAATTAAATATGATTTTTTTAATAAAAAAACTAAATGACTTATTTTTAAAATTTTACATAAAATAAATTACCAATATTCTAACAATCTCTCAAAATAAACACAAAATTTACACAAATTTACACAAAAAAAGTTGATTTGATAAATTTTATGTTTTTGGTTCATGTTATATTTTTGTGAAGTGTATAAGTTGATATTTATTGAATGATTAACTAAATCGTCAATTTTTGTGAAGTTTTTTTGTTTGTTTTTAACACTTGTATAACGCAATATGAAACATTAACTAAGTCGTCAATTTGGTGTCAATCGACAATTTTCTTGAATGAAACAATCATAAATTATATAAATTTCATAAAAGAAATTAACCCAATATGCAAACATGAACTAAATTAATAGAACTAAATTTCATAAAACAAATTTATTAAACATTTGTTTACATCATATAAATTTACAACAAATTGGAAAAAATAGTAATTTACATAAAATTAAAAATAAAAAACCGATTATGGACTTAGGTCTATAGCTTCTTCATTTGTTTTTTTCTTTCCCGATTGCTTTTCCAGCGCCATATATAATTTGAAATTTGGTCGAAAAAGTTCCTTCCATGGCGCAGCTGCCTCAGTGCGTGTTTGTTCCCACCGTGCTATAATTCCTGGCATTGGGAAGATCCCTTCTTTAGGAATAACCTGAGCATAGTGACAACTGTTGACGAACACCATTACAGTCGGGATGTAATATGTCGTTCCCTGAGGCGGACCAGTATAAAGAGGTAAAAAAGTGGAGTTCCACATGTTTACCCCTCCATTTTGATTTTCCCATAAGGACAACAATACAATTGACATATTGTAATGAGAAGCAATTAAAAAACCATACGACGGAAATCTCATCCATTTCTCAGCAGGTGCGGGATTTGTAGCATGATAAAAATTTAAACTTGATAAAATGTAATCATACCGGTAAGCTTCAAAGTCAAGATTCTCAAACAGCTCATAATAAACACCTTTCATTTGCTGCAGCTCTTGAAACAATTCGCATTTGCAAGTACCCGGAACCCACAGTTACCATCCCCACGCACATCATAAACCGTTTCGATGTAACTATGTAACATGACCCATATTTGGTCACTGTACAGAAAGGTTGGCCTATTGGGGGTGGGTTTAGGGTTCTGGTTTCGCGGCCTCCTAGTTGGGTTTACCCTTACCTCCGGTGTTTCATCCGCCTTGCCTTTGCCCTTGTCCCTACTAGCACCAGCACTTTGTTCCTCCACATACTCCCATCCCGACTTATCCCTCTTACTAGATTTGTCGCCTTTTCTAGGTCTCCCCCTATTTACTCTCACTTCGGGGTCACTGATGGATGTTCTGGCTGGTACGGTTATCTCTCGGAGTTGTGTTTTCATACGCCGTTTTTCAACATTCGTTTTGCTAGCATAAACACTTTTAAACTCTTCTAGATCACCCTCTACCCCATAATCATCGGTGTTCCCATTATCATCAATTACGTCTAATTTTTTCCAGAATGGATGAATATATTCTAGAGGAAGAGGCTTCCCGAATAAAATATGTTCACTCATAATATGATGACAGGGTAAACCGTGAGACAATTTGAAACCGCAAGAACAATTCTCATCAGCCTGGCCACTACATTTTTTGTGTTCTTGAAATAATAAATCAAAGGCATAGTGTGTGATATACGACCTAAGATTTATAAATAGAGGTGTTCGTTCAGAATGTGGAAAATAAGACTTGCATTTATCCAATTTCATCTTAATATCCTCAAACTGTTTTTCTAGAATTCTATTCACCTCTACCCAAACAGTTTCAAGCGTGCCAGTATTTGTGGAAAGAGATCTTTTCAGCTTAGCATGTTGTTGTTCGGCTTGATTGCTAGTTCTGTTACCTAGATGTGTTGTGTGGTTGGTATAGCATGCAACAAACTTTTGGGCATAATCATTTAAAAGCTTGTCTACATACTTAATCACAGCAGGGTACGATTTGTAAGAGGAATTGAAATAAGTTCGGTTATGATTGTACTCCTCTATTGACTCAGAATCAACCAATAAACCCCAATCATCTAGAAACGTTTGCCACTCCTCGTCAGAGATCTTTTTACGGCAGTTTTTCAAAACATTTTTTGCAATATGAAAAGTGCACAAAATATGATGAGAATCGGGAAAAACAACGGACAAAGCATTTGATAAGGCCATTTCCCTGTCGGTTACAAACACCCTAGGTAGTATACACCCCTCCAATGTAACTTTAAATTTTTCCAATGCCCATATATAACTTTCCTTTGTCTCGTCACTCATGAAAACAAAACCTAAACAATATGTTTGGTTCGTTGATGTCATTCCTACGACTTCTAGAAATGACATATTAAAACGGTTTGTCCTATATGTACAATCCATTAACAAGACATCAGGAAAAGCTTTGAACATCCTTATAGAATCGGGGTGGGCAAAAATAAGTTCTCAAGGCAATGGGTTGATGGGTTCATATTATAGTAGAATGTGTAGCGATGGCTATCCAACAAATTAAACAGTTCCTGTATCGGGTTTCTACAATCCGTTCTTTAAATTTCAGTCCGGCCAAAAAATTATGTATCGTTTTTGTGTTTGATACATTGTCAGGATTTCGATTTTTTATGGCCTCTAATATTGCACCAACTTTAAAACTACTTTGCCTTAAAGTTTTAACAATTTCTTTTTCATCTTGGGTTAAACGAGCACGTCGTGCTTGCCCTTGGAGGTAAGTTGGAGGTGGGTGGTTATGTTGTCCATTTTCTACGTGACTTATCCATTCACCATTAACTACGTAACCTTTAATGAAAAATGGACAATCTTTTTTCTTTGTACCTGAATTTACGGAAGATGGTTTCTTTTTTTCGTAAACCCCCGATTTATCACACACAATATCAACATACGGTGTTCTGCTCCCATCACCCCCTCCAGACCTACGAATCGTAAGAATGAAACCCCAATTTCCAGCCACATCAGCAAGATCAGCAAGCATTTCATCCCTTGTTTCCCAAGTCAATTCATCAACTTCAAAGTGTCTGAATAATCAGTTAGCTCATCGTTTGAGCCACTGGATGAATTCGCATTGTTGTCATTCCATTGGTTGTTGTCAAAACCATAGTTGTAATTCATTTTCGAAAAGTGTTTGTTTGTATATTTTATTGGGGAGAAATGAGGATTTTTTTAGAGATTTCCGAAATGTGTTTGTGTTTGATTTTATGGTTTGTTAGAATTGGCAAAATTGAGTCATATTTATAGTGTAAGTTTACACTACAAACCGTAGATTACTTTTACGGTTTGTAGTGAATTTTTGGTGTAGTCATTTCCAAACTTTAATAATGCATTGAGTGGTCATTTTCGGATAGGGTTGTCAAATCATAATAATTCAAAAGTGATAAGGTGTTGTCGGAATTATTTTGATAGATATGGTATCCAATGTCATTTACACTACAAACCGTAGATTACTTTTACGTTTTGTAGTGTTTTTTTTGGTGTATTCATTTTCAAACTTTAATAATGCATTGAATAGTCATTTTCGGATAGGGTTGTCAAGTCATAATAATTCAAAAGTGATAAGGTGTTGTCGGAATTATTTTGATAGATATGGTATCCAATGTCATTTACACTACAAACCGTAGATTACTTTTACGGTTTGTAGTTTTTTTTTTTTACGTTATTAACGGTGATTCGGTGCAAAAAGTACATTCGTAAAGTGGCGCTGCTTAAATCAGGGGTGCAAACCGTACATTACTTTTACGGTTTGCACAGAATACATGCAAACCGTACATTTAATGTACGGTTTGTATGAAATCTGTACAAACCGTACATTAAATGTACGGTTTGTATGTAAATTTCAGAATATTTAGGGTTTAGGGTTTGTAATTTAGGGTTTAGGTTTGAGGGTTTAGGGTTTAGGGTTTGGTATTTAGGGTGTGTAATTTAGGGTTTAGGGTTTAGGGTTTGTAAAAACTCAATATTGGTCCTATCAATTAAAATACAGAATATTTTTTACAAACATACGAATCAAATTAAACTTACGAAATTATAACGTACAAATCAAACATAGAAATAAAATTAAACTTACGAATTTATAATATTCCAACCCTAGCTAAGAATAAAACTGACAAATCAAACATAGAAATCAAATACAAAAACAGTGCATTTTTTTTTTTGTAACGACTAAATGTTTTAAAGTTGGACATAGGGAGCATCTTTCCCGCCGATGTTAATCTATCCGATGACGGCTCAGCAGACTCTTCGATTTCGTTTAGCTCCGTACGCCGTCTTTGTCGCTGCTGCGATTCTGGATGCGGCGCATGCTCGTGGGATGTAATTGTCAACCCTCGACTCCAACTGTCGGTTGACTAATGACTAGGATGATGCTCGTACGAACCAAATGATTGTCTATGATGATCGAACGGAACATCGGTCTGAACGTAGTCCGACCCAGCAAAAGAAGAACGACGACGATGACCGCTTGAACTCGGACCCGGACCCTGATCTGTAGTCGGGGGTCGACCTCCAGTCGATCTTCTACCCCCGCTACTAGATTCGCCTTCCCCTCTGCCTCTTTCGTCGGGACGCCGACAACTTGAAGCCCTAGTAAGTTCTTGGGTCGTAACGTAGGTCGTCATCACCATCGTCGTCGTCGTCGTCATCCTCCTCCTCCGACTGTTCATCAGCTGACCCATACGGATTCATACCCATTTGAGCGAACTCCGCACGTAGTAAGTCCACGTCCGTTTTAGATTTCAGCCGTTTGAACGATTTGAAACTGCGGCTCAACATCGCTTTCTGAAAAAAAAAACAATAAAAAACGATTTATTAGTATTGAAATATACAGAAAAAGAAGTAACAAACAAATATTAATGAACTTTAACTAGTAGTTACCATTTTATTAAAGACACCCGTATGCTCCCGGAAACCGTGAGATGGCGGGGCAAGTTCAGGTGAGTTTATGAAGATGCGGGTCCTCTCTCTATACCATCTCATGTAATCCGGTGACGTCCCCGTGCCAAATTCGCCGTTAATAAGACGGGTGTGGCGGTCATTCCACACGGCTATAAACTCTCCACAAAGTAAAGGCCAGTCGTGTTTTTGCCCAATCCCATATCTTCTATCCTTGCCGTGATCCCGTCTGGGTTTCCAAATATATGTAGGGACCCGCTGCACAAAACCGAACTGTCTCATGAACCTGTCCGCGGGGTGGTACTCAATCTTCTCATTACAAATGAGAGGCACAGAACAATGCCACATATCACGGCCCCGCGTGCAGTATTCCGGATACTGATTGAGATTCCCGTAAGGTTGCCACACTATCTATAATCAGCAAAATTAGAATATATAAACAATGGTTTAAAAATACAACTAATAAATTCTGCGAACATAAGACCAATGCAAACATATACAACATATAATACGTAAGTTACATATAATACGAAAGTTAAAATTTACCTGTTCAGGCGACATATTATCAAACTGGTCACGTATGTGGACCACATTATGTCCGTAGACATATGGCGTAAGGTTAGTTTGCCTCCACATCTTTCATCTGTAATATACAAATAAAACCCGATAAACAATAAATATAACCGGCAGCTAAGTAAATGATAGATGACACAATAATATAAAAACGCAAATCCAATTCAAAAACTAAATAAATATCATACCTGTAACCGAGGGGGAACCTAGGCCAGCCCTCAGGTGGCTCGATATCTTCCGGCAGCTCTTCACATGGTCTAACCGGCAGTAGTCTGGTAATCGCCCACATATCCAGAAACATCACCGCCCCGCTTACTCCGCTTGTCTTACAACGTACCACCCTGCATAGATTAGCCTCTAACCAGGCCAGAAGAGCTGATCCCCAACTATACTCAGCACATGTGTCAAAATCCTCCAAAAATGACAGAGGCCAGAGTGGAATCTGATCACTGCTCTTATCCGAAAACACATGTGTCCCCAGTAATAATAGCATGGCAGCCCTAGACTGATATAGCAAACGATCCTCAGTAGGGTTGGGGGGTAATTCACCGAAGGTGTGTAACATCCAATCAAGTCTAACTGTCAAACAGTTTGTACCGACTTGATGGTCAACAGGTCTAACACCCAACAAACTCTCAATCATATCCAACCTGCTCCCCTTGGTGTCATTCCGCTCCGACCGGGTAACAGCAAGACCATCAACCCTGAGACCAAGCATAATCTCTACATCCTGTAAAGATATCCCCAACTCTCCACCGACAAAATGGAACGTGTGCGACTCATCACGCCACCTATCAACTAAGGCTGTAACCAAGCCTCGGTCTACGGTATAATTACCTATACTGTAAATACCGTAAAAACCAGCCCTAATCATATTTCGAACTACCCTTTCAGGCGTCGGTATCTGCCAACTATAATTATAAACCCTAATCTTATTGGCATCTCCTCTACCCGCTTCTCTTCCCGCATCCCAAGTCTGATTAGAAATGTGACCGGACTGTCGTAAAATGCCTAACCTGCCTTTAATATGTGGACCTGGACCTGAGTCTGCCATCCTAACTATGATAACCAAATATAACTCAATTAATGATAACCAAACAATGATAACATAACCAATTAATAACCAATTATTGATAACCAAACAATAATAACTCAATGATAACCAATTAATGATAACCAAACAAATGATAACTCAATTATAACCAAACAATGATAACCAAACAATGATAACTCAATGATAACCAATTAATAATAGCCAAAACAATGATAACTCAATTATAACCAATTAATAATAGCCAAAACAATGATAACTCAATTATAACCAAACAATGATAACTCAAATTTTTATTCATAAACCAAACAATAATAACTCAATTTTTTAATCATAACCAAACACATTTAATCATAACCCAAACAATAATAACTCAATTTTTTAATCATAACCAAACACATTTAATCATAAAACCAAACAATAATAACTCAATTTTTTAATCATAACCAAACACATTTAATCATAAAACCAAACAATAATAACTCAATTTTTTAATCATAACCAAACACACATTTAATCATAAAACCAAACAATAATAACTCAATTTTTTAATCATAACCAAACACATTTAATCATAAAACCAAACAATAATAACTCAATTTTTTAATCATAACCAAACACATTTAATCATAAAACCAAACAATAATAACTCCATTTTTTAATCATAACCAAACACATTTAATCATAAAACCAAACAATAATAACTCAATTTTTTAATCATAACCAAACACACATTTAATCATAAACCAAACAATAATAACTAAAAATTTTAATCATAACCAAACACACATTTAATCATAAACCAAACAATAATAACTAAAATTTTTAATCATAACCAAACACACATTTAATCATAAACCAAACAATCATAACTAAATTTTTTAATCATAACCAAACACACTATCAACAATTATCAACAATTGAAATTAACCAAACACAAAAAAAAAACATGCAAAAATGGGACAAATATCAACAATTATTATAATTTCTATAATTAATATAAACAAACAACAAACAATTATATATAGCTAAGTGAATTATGGTTTTGCATATTTTATATATTTTTTCCTATTTTACAAATTAAAATTACACAAAAAAAAAACATGCAAAAATGGGACAAATATCAACAATTATTATAATTTCTATAATTAATATAAACAAACAACAAACAATTATATATAGCTAAGTGAATAATCAATTTGCATATTTTATATATTTTTTCCTATTTTACAAATTGAAATTACACAAAATAAATAATAAATTAGAGAATAAAAGATATACCCTTGAATTATGGATAAATTTGATTGATGATTTGGGGTTTTTTGTTAATAAAGTTGATAGTTATTGTGGTTTATTGATTTGGGTGATTTTTTGGGTTGAAAATTGGGGGGTTTTGAGAGAAAGAGAGAGAGTGTAGAATAAAAGTTTATTTTTAAAAAAAAAAACGTAACATTCTGTTTTTTCAGGGACTGTCTGTGTAATTTTCGCACAGGGACTGACTGTGTAATTTTAAAAAGCAGGGACTGACTGTGTAATTATGCAAACCGTAGAAAAAATATACGGTTTACGTGTTTTATAAGATTTTTTGCAGTAATTTAATCCAACCTCTATTCAACTCATATAAAACCCAACATTAAATAATTTTTGTTTTATTTTAATTTATTTTAATTATGGTACTTGACTTTTCTACCAAAAAAAACTAGTCCATATTCTCATATTTATTATGATCGAAATACCCAGTCAGATCACTGTATCACCATCGCGATCTCTCTATCTTTCTCTCTCTCCACCGCCACGTCATCGATCTCCGATCTAACTCCGCCATTGTTCTCCACCGTTCCACCATCTCCGCCACGTCATCATTGTAAGTCGTCACACTCATTTATGAATATTCAGTATTGGTTTCATAATTTAACAGTATTTTGTTTAAATAACAGCAGTTTTCGATAGCATTATATTTATGTATGTATTTATGTATGTATTGCGAGTTAAATCTATATGCTGTCGAAATTGATTGAATAGAAATTCACATAAACTAAAATAGAAAAAGAAATGTTGTAGTATGTCAAATGCCCCATCGATGAAACCAAAATAATAATAAAATATATACTAACATTTTATCCGTTCGGCCCTTGCACTCATACAATATACTTACTGTAAATAATATTTAAAGACTGTTTTCGGTACTCACATCACCATTGTAAGCCCTCAGACTCAATTTCTATATTTTCAATATTTTATTAAAAAAACAGCAGTTTCCGATACAAGTAGTTGTAACACTAGTTTGGATCAAACTATATAATTACTTGTTTTTGTTAGTATGTATTGCCAGTTACATGTATATACAGTTGAAATTGATTGAATAGAGTTTGGATCCTCGGCATAATATAAAGCATCTAGCCTTCGGTCAGGGGTGTGTGTATTTTTGTTTAATATATGTATCGAAATTCACATAAACAAAAATGTTCAGCAATTCAGTTTTGTAATCCTTTTAAAATCTGTTTTAAAGCTTAAGGCAATGTTTTAACCTGACTTTCTTAGTTAACTTATGTTTAATGATCGTAAAAAGAGAAAAGAAATGTTATAGCATGACTAATGTCCTGGCGTTGAGAGTCGAGACCAAAAAAAGAAATAAAAAGTATATTTAAGGAGGTGAGATGAATTGAACTTGAGACCTAAAGACTTGCTTGTAGGTAGCATTTTACCTGCTAGGCCTTTTCACTCATACAATATACTTACGTTATATATTATTATAATTTATATGAAGACTGTTTCGGTACATACATGCATGAAATTACCGGAGATAAGAATTATTATTCTATTCTAATCCCGGACCCTGGGAAGAGGGGTGGGGAGGTGGGGAGGACTTGACCCCCTTGCCCCTTATAGAATCTGCCCTCGGTTGGATTTGTGCTTTAAATCTGACTGTATTAATTTAATTGTAAGAACTAAGAAGACCAGTAGTTATTGAAATTGATAAATAACATGGTCAAATTGTACTTAACTGTAAACCCCCCTATATTTTGTTCTCATATTACTTAATATATAATACAATACTATACATTTTCGGTGTCTAAATTACTGTCACTTAGGTAACACTAGTGTTTTTCTCCATCACTCCCTCATACGAAAATTCATCTTTTCAATTCAATCACCGAAAATGATTCTTTAAGGGCTGATACCAGGACATCGATCAATCAATCTAATTGGAGTTTTTAATTTGCGTCAAACAAAACCAATTAGCAGACAGACATGCTTATGCTTTGGGTTTTGATCGTTTTTTCCTTTTTAGCAAATTGGGACGCGAACTAATCGCGTCTAGGGCCGTGAGATCTTGCCAAATTATAGAAATCGGAAAATATTGTGCATTTCTTTTTCTTACTTCTAATATTGGTCAGTTGATAGGAATTTTAGTGAAAGATAGTATGATTCGAACTCCAGCTACAGTGGAGGATCAGCTGGTATCAAGAGCAATTAAGGAAGAATGCCCTTGGGAGAATCTCCCAAAACGTCTTCAAAGCACTACCGGCACTAAGGAAGAATGGCACAGAAGGTTATTCTTTTTGTCACAACAGTAATTTGTGAATGTATGACATGAGTTAGAATACTTGTATGTTTGTCAGGCTCAACCTTTATTCTGAAAATGTCAATGATGATATAAGTTGCAATTGGATAGACATACATTTATTTAATACAATTGGTGTTACATTCGTGACACATCATTGATTGTTACTCACCATCTTGTTTTAAAGCTCACGTATGAATGTTCCTATATGTTGTGGATTCTCTTTTTGACCGTGCTTAAATTGTGTTATCTGCCTACATTTATTCTTACTGACCTCATTTGTGTTCTTACTTTAGGATTATTGAACACTGCATAAAGAAGAGGCTTCTCTGGAACACCAGCTTTGCTCGCAAAGTAATCAAAGAAGGTGAATATTATGAGGAGCTGATGCGTTATTTGCGAAAGAATCTAGCGGTGCGTATTATAGGAAAGTTATTTTTTGCTGTTTTAAGGTCTGAATGAAATTGTTTAAACTTCTACAGTTTATGTTTCTACTCGTGTTCTTGATTAGTATATCCCCGTCACGGAACATAAGAATAGAAACACATGCTTAGCAGTTACTGTTTTTCTGTTCTTTTATCTTGAAGGAAGTCATCCTGTATATGAAGTAGCACATAGGAATAAGTTATTAGAATCTGTAGACCTAACCAGGTGTCAAACCAGATAATATAGAACTGAGCATGGTTCATTTCATGAGACGTTTTTGAGGTATAACATTAAATTAAACACGATCATAAAGAGATAAATCACATATAGGAGTTGGGGGATGTACATTTTCACAATGTAAGTCGGTTAAAATGCCACAAATAACTGTAGAACAGTATTCTTAACCCTTTACGAGGCTGAGACCAAACAAGTAAGTAAATAAGATTGGGAAAGAAATATCTAAAAAACGAGTAAGCTGTCAGTAGTTGGGACTTGGAAGTGTGAAGTGGGTATTCTCTAGCAAGGAATTTGAAGATGTTACGACTTTTTATTTTGAAACTCAAAGATGTTACGACTGGAAAGGAAAAAATAAAGTGATAATTCAAAGACGATGGAAAAGTAAGACTGCTAAGTAGCATCACATAGATGAGAAATGGATCCTCCACATTATTGGCTAACTTCGTTATATTTGTACAAAAAATACTTATATGGTGGATAATATCTAGTAAAACATGTAGCCTGGTCACTGGTGCCTGGATAGTGGATATGACACATCTTGACGTTTGTCTGCTTGTTTGGGCATCCTTCTGGTGGGTGTCTTTATCTGCATTTGATACAATGTCTTGCAACTCCTATGCATTCCATCTACATTTCACTTTTTGGGGATAGTTGAAAGTAACTGAGTTTAATTTTATTGTTTTGTGCACCAGTTGTACATTGTTTTGCAGTATTGGACGCCATTCTTTCACTTTTTTGATTTTGTACACCAACCTATCTATTTTTCGCCATTTAGTACACTCCCGATAAAATAGTTAACAGAAATTAGCCTAAATGACTGAATCTACTAAAATGCCCTAGTCCTCTCTTACAGGTACAGCTAGATTTGAACAGTATTCTTTTACATTATTTTCCTCTTTTGTACACTATTCTTTGATGCACTTTTCACTTATTCTTACTACCGGAATAGTCCTCGTAATTTCATGAAAAGTCAATATGGTGCTTAAAATTTCAATTTTACCGAAAACTTGAAAAGATTAATATAAAAGTTAGACCGAATCAGATTGATAATATATATAATTACTAAAATAAATCAAAATACCAAGACTTGGTATTTTTATTTGTATCGAACTAATTTATATTTGACTGTACCATAATAAAAAGAAGACGAGAACATTAAAAAAACTTAATTATGAATGATCTACACGACAACTATAGTTTTTAACGCATAATTACTATTTCACCTAGCATGATCTTAAGTGAAGTTTTACAAGTTATACGTTAAGCCAGAGGACATATTTCTTAGTTTCTAATGCGTTATACATTATTCTTAGTTTCTAATGCATTATACATTATTCGTAGTTTAATATGATTCTCATATGCTAATCGTTTGCTAATTTAATGGCTGTTAACATTATTCATCTTACTGAATCAGTCTTTAGCTTTTATATTTTCATTGAATAAGAAAAATTGATAGAAGTTGACAAATTTATGATCCACTTAATTAGGACTTACTAAGGTATTCTGATGTGTGTGTATATTTATATATATATATAAGTAATACCTCTGAGGACTAAATAGAAAGCTGAAACTATGGTGACCATTTGTAAATTGATATAATACCTCTTCTTCTCCACCTCGGTTCCCTCTACACCAGGGGCGGAACCAGAACCAAATGTGTGGGGTTGCCAAAATTAATAAAAGCGCATAATATTTTTCAAAGTATAAAACCGGAAAAGCCGGATTTTTGTACCTTTTTTACCCTCTTATTTTATTTTATTTTTACCTTGGTTTTTTGATTAAAATGTATTTGATTTCTATTTTTTTCCTTTTCGCTCAATTTCGACTTTCTTTTCAAACTCCAAAAAAAACCCACAACAGTAATGTCACATGCAGTCATGTGTCGAAAGTTTCAGCATTTCAAAATTGACTAAAAATAAATAAAATAGAAACACAAAAGGTACAAAAGTTAAATTTAATAAATCAAGGTATAACAAGTAAAAAGATTAAGACACGAAGGTAAAAAAATATTTTAAAAAAACCTGAAAAAACCAAACGTATATTAAATAATAGATATATACGAACAATTAAATATCTATTACACAATTTCAGTATATTTACTTCAATTAAAATACAAACCACCAAAAATTCTTTTATAAATTTTGTTTGCACTCACCACTACTCTAATTATTATTTTTGTTTAATTTTTTTAAAGATGTGTGTTACGTTTCAACATGATAAGTTGGTGTAAAATGTCCTTTATAATCACTTGCATATGTTAATTTTTTAAGTATTACTTATATATTATCAGCACATACAAAATTATGTTTTGTTATTGCACTAACAATATATAATTTTGGGATGGGTTGCCAAAAAAAATATTTAAGGGGTTGCCAGAATACCGTATATATAAATTATTATGAAAAACATTAATAAAAAAAAAAAAAATTCGAAATTGTAGGGTTGCCGCGGCAACCCCTGGTCATATGGGGGTGCCACCCCTGCTCTACACTAACTCATTTGCTCTCTACTTGAACCATCCCAGCCATCCCTCCTTCCCATGATCACCACGGTTGCAATCATCCCCAGCCGGAGAGCCCCGCTCCTCCCAACCCTCCTAACCTCCGTCCCTGCAGCTGTATGTGTAAAACGTATGTATTTTATGTGGATGTTTACACATTTTCATATTACTATCATATACTTTCCAGTTTCCATATATATATATATATATCATCATTCTATTATAATAAGTCAACGCAAGTCAAATGAGCCTGCCCAATTTAGCCACTTTTTTCCAAAAATATTTTTTTTTATTAATTACCATATTAACTAATTTCATAAAAAATAAAAACTAATTACACTCTTTCTCTCTCTTTAACCATACAAAATTTCTTATATTCTATATTTTTTTTCTCTAAAGATTTGTATCATCATCACAATTTATATCATATTTTTTTTTCTTATATCCTATATTTTGTTTTACTCTACATTTGTATCATTATCACAATTTATAGCGTCTCACACGCAACGCGTGGGTATCGCTTACTAGTATATATATATATATATATATGTTCTCATAGTATGTGTTTTGTAGATACAATGTACATGTATATATAATATATTAATTACATAAATTTGCTTCTTCGATCTTTTTATCCCGTCGGTTGATCTAATCTAATCTAATCTAATCTAACCGTTCATCTTTTCTTGTCAATTCAAACAAAAATGTACAGGTCAAAAAAAGCAGTAGATTGGTGTGTGAAAAAGAAAATTTTATAAAATAGCATTCAAAACCGAAAAAAAAGGAAAGAATGGTGTACAAAACCATAAACAACCAAGAGTATCTGTGTTGCTGCATATTTTCGAAAAAGCAATATTGTTCGTCCTTCACAAAGCAACTAAAATATGCAAAACCATGATTCTTTTTGTTACTGAGACAATTTTTTGTAGCTTTTATCTGTGAGTTAATGTAGCCTAGTATCAACTTTTTGTCTGCAGCTTTTCCCTTATCATCTTGCGGAGTATGTTTGTCGCGTGATGAGAGTATCACCTTTCAGATACTACTGTGATATGATTTTTGAAGTCATGAAAAATGGTACTGAATTCTTATTTTATTTTATATTTCGACCTCCGTTCATAATTGAATAGGCTTGTCTGACCTTTCACACAATATAAGAAAACCTAGGTATTGTTAGATGTACTAATTGTTTGTAAAACTACTTACTTCAATTATACTTTTGATAGAGAAGTGGAAATGATCCGGGGAAAAGAAAATAACAAGATTGTCGTCTCAAATAGGGACGTGGATTAGAAATTTCTGTGAGAAAATGCATAAAATAATGTCATGTCAGTCTCTCACTTGTTTTGTTTGTTTTATGCAGAGCAACCTTATGACAGCATCCCGAACTTTAGTGCAGCAGATGCTTTGGGGATCACTGGGATTGGAAGAAATGAATTTATTGATATCATGAATAAGTGCAGGTCAAAGGTGCGATTTTAAGAACAGTGGAACATTTTGTAACCAGATTCTTCAGATGGGTCGCATTGCAATGTGACATATCTACCTTCTTTTTTTTTTTAGAAAATTATGTGGAAGCTGAACAAGTCAATAGCGAAAGAGATGTTACCAACACAACCTGTTGATTTTGTTATTGATCCGTGGTGGGGTGTTTGTCTTGTCAATTTTACATTGGAAGAATTTAAGGTAATGTAACAGGTTCTTGTGGTATTATGTGTTGTTGAGTTAATTATTACTTCATTTTGAACTGGTAGGAAAGCGAGTTTCATTAGCCTTGTGTATGCAGTTATGAAAGATTTGATCCTTCTAATCATATTTTTGCTGTTTGCAGAAACTCTCAGAAGCAGAGACTGCAACAATTGACAAGATCTGTAAGGAAGAAGCAAATTCATTCATTTTATTTGATCCTGATGTAGTAAAAGGCCTTTACCAAAGGGGTTTGGTCTACTTTGATGTCCCTGTCTATCCCGATGATCGGTTTAAAGGTAAACTCTATATGGTCTAGTTAAAGTTTCTTTCTTGTTTATATTTTCCTTTTTTATTTTGTGAGAGAAAGACCATGGGAAATGGTCGTGTTTCTTCATCGTTAATTTGTAAGAAAAAAAGTAAAGTCAGTTTTTTTTGTAAACTTGCCTGTTAATTACACTTGTTTGGTTACTTTCCCCATCAATTAGGAATTTGCATTGTTTATACATTTGTGATTCAGTTTCGAGGCTTGAAGGGTTTGTTTCTAACAGGGAGCAGTCATATGAAGACCCTATAGAGGAGTAAGACATCCTTTTTATCTGTATGTCTAAGTCTCAACCTTATTTTTCCTAATTGAGAATATCTCTAAAAGAATAATCCAATTTATTTAGGTTGCTGTATGCTGTATTTGTGGTTTCAAGTGAAAATTCAACTGTAGCTGAGTTGGCGGCTACTCTGCAGGCTGAGCTTTCTCAGCTACAGGCTGCTGCATCATTTGCTTGTCGATTAGGTTGGGCTGTAAAGTTAATCGATCCTGGTTCTGTTCTTCAAGATTCTTTTTTTACGACCCCCATAATCAGTCTCAATGAAGAAGAAGATACTGCTAACACGGGCTTGGAGAATAATTTAATTGAAGGTACTACTGGACAAGTTAGAGAAATGGTATCAAGAACAGAAAATATTGGTCCATCTTCTGGTTACACCCGTGTGGCTTTCCTGGTTGATGCTAACATAACTTCATATCTTATGATGGGATCTGTTTCACCAGGTATAAACTATGGGTTTCTCCTTTCACTTCATTATTTTCCTTGTATTTGTGAAAGAGATGATTACTGACATGATCACGTGTACATGGAACTTGGAATCTTGTTACAAAGTTGTTGGCCTTGACTTTTTGTTCAGTTTCTTTGTTTCTCATTTTAGATGTGTACTATTGTAGTTCTTAAAAAGAAAAAAAGTGAATCTCAGTTGCAAAATAATGAGTTGACAATACAGTGATTATGCTTTTAAGAATTTTTAATTTTCTAATGGGCAGGGTTGAAGTCTCATGCTGTCACTTTATACGAAGCAGGGAAACTAGACCATGCTAGTATTTCAGATCTTTGCAAGGATTTGAGTACGTTAGAGGGTGCGAAATTTGAGGGAGAGCTGCAAGAGTTTGCCAACCATGCATTTAGTCTTCGACTTATTCTAGAATGTTTAACATCTGGTGGAATTGATTCTTCTGTCGAGAAAGTAACCCAAGTTTCTGATAAGGAGGTGATGACAACGTCTTCTAGCAATGATGAGGCTAATTCTTTGGTAGCTGAGTCTGGTACATCCATAGAAATTTCAGGGGATGGGGAGACCAACACAAGTGAAGCTGTGGTAGACAACAAAACCCTCCCCCCTGAGGAGAGTAATAATTCCCCATCTGAGGTTTCAAAATCAGATCCTGTCATTGAACATGATGACAAAAAGGCTTCATTAGAAAAAAAGAAATATCGTGTGGATATTCTCCGATGTGAAAGCTTAGCAGCTCTTGCTCCGACCACTTTGGACAGGTTATTTCTTCGTGACTATGACATTGTTGTCTCCATGCTCCCTCTTCCTCATTCTGCAGTTCTACCTGCTGCAAAAGGACCCCCCATTCACTTTGGCCCACCCTGTCATTCTGCTATGACACCTTGGATGAAATTGGTCCTATATTCAGGTGTAGCTAGTGGACCTATTGCAGTTGTTCTTATGAAAGGACAATGCCTACGTTTTCTCCCTGCACCATTGGCTGGTTGTGAAAAGGCTCTTATTTGGTCATGGGATGGGTCCTCCATTGGAGGCTTAGGTAGCAAGTTTGAAGGGAATTTAGTTAATGGAAGTATTCTCTTACATTGCTTAAATTCACTTCTCAAATACTCAGCTGTACTGGTGCTGCCCCTTACCAAGTATGACCTTGACCAACGAGGAAGAGCAGTAACTTTGGACCTTCCACTTCCCTTGAAGAACTCCGATGGTTCTATTGCTCCTATTGAGGAGGATTTGGGTCTAAGTAAAGAGGAGAGCTTAAATCTAAGCTCTTTGTTGACTGAGTTGGCAAAGAAGATGGACCTGCGGACGGTTGGTTATATTCGACTGTTAAGACTTTTCAAGGAAAGAGAGTGGAATCGTTGTTTATCTCCTAATGATGAGAATAAGTATGACTGGGTACCCTTGAGTGTAGATTTTGGGATTCCGCTGTTTACTCCAAAGCTATGCAATGAAATATGTAAAAGAATTGTAACTTCACAGTTACTACAGTCGGATTTACATAAAGACCATGATGATGCAATGCAAGAGTTGAGAAAAATGTTACGGGACACTTGTGAGGAGTATCATGCAGCAGGCCCAGCAGCAAGGCTTGTTCACCAAAGAGAGCAACCATCTCAGAAAGCTCCTTCCCGGCCACAACTTATGAACTACGCAAGTGGAAGGTGGAACCCGCTTGTGGACCCTTCTTCTCCCATTTCTGGGTCCCCTCATAATGACAATCACAGGATAAAGCTGGCTAATAGACAACGCTGCCGCACTGAAGTTTTGAGCTTTGATGGTAGTATTTTAAGGTGTGTTCTCATCCATTATTACAAGTATAATTATTATTGTTTATATTATTATTATTATGTTACAATAACTGTTGTTTTGGACTCCTTACTCTCAAAACAACAATCTGATTTATCATGAGAAAAGCCTAGACGTCTTGGCTTACTTGGTACCCTCAACTTTACATCCTGTTGATTACTCACTGTCATGTCATTTGCGCAACATGAATGTAGTGTTACTGTTTCGAATGAATTATCAAATCTATAAGCTCCTCAAGCTTGTTGAAGGAGAAATGTTTCACCTGTAAATCAGATTTAGCTGAACAATAGAAACAGAGATAACCTAAATCAGATTTAGCTGAACCATAGAAACTGAGGTAACCTAAATGATATTCTACTTTTTGGTCCAAAGGACTAAAACTAAAACACCATTCACAGTCTCTAGGCACCAGCTTAGCAGAGAACTTTTAATGTATATTTAAAGTAGCTGATCCAAGCTTGATTTACTTTTAAATTGTAGATCGTATGCTCTATCGCCCGTGTACGAGGCTGCTACAAGGCCCATGGAAGAATCTTTTCCAGCGTCTACAGGAAAAGCCGACTCAGATGATGCAGACCGCAAAGAAGTAATTCTCCCGGGCGTTAATCTGCTCTTCGATGGGTCTGGGTTGCACCCTTTTGATATAGGTGCTTGTCTGCAAGCTCGCCAACCAATCTCTTTAATAGCAGAGGCTTCTACGGCATCCTCTGCGATTAAATAGGGCTTTCTCTGAGTGACAGTATTTCTAGGATGTCATTATATACTACCGTTAACCAGTAACTCTTGCTTTACAATTGGTGCTTCTGGTTTCGGGCCTTACTTTCAACCTTGAAGTTCTTCACTGATTACAAGCTAATGGTAAGTTAATATAAGTAATATGTTTCCTGATGTGTTCACCAACTTATGTTTTCGTCGTGAAAATTGTATCAGTCATTTTTACATGTTGTCTAAGTATGTTGACACCAAACCGATTTTTAACATTTGATTAATGGTTTGCTTGAAAGATTGGAAACTTTTTCATCTCATACTTAAAACACAGATTGCATAGGAAAGATTGTTAAAATTTATGATCAGGACCGCCTTTTTTTTTTGAAAGGATTTTTCCGGAAAAAAAAAAAGTTGTCTGCAGAATGCATGTTCTTAATGTCAAGGATCCCTAAGCATTTTGGTTTCCACTTCTTATATTTTATCCAGTAAAATATACCTTTGTTCTGCAGACTGCAAATGCAATACAACTTGTCTGAGATGTTTCAACTTCTTCACCCTTTCACTGAATGGCTCCCGGGCATTGTCGTTTTGTTTTTGTTCGGGAATTGGTGGGACGGCCAAAATAGGGGAACAGTGAAGGAGCTTATTTGTAGCAATTTATTTGTTTTTTGGTGAAATGATGCAAGTTTGTGTGTTTAGTAAGAGAACTGATATTTAATCGTCCTTTAGTGGCGTGTTGAACAGAGAGGATTAATTTTGTGATTGATGTTGGCACTGTATAGTAGCTTCTATAATACTAACTTTTTGTGATCTGTGTTTCAGTTTTTTGTTGAAAGTTTTCTTGAAATCTTAAAGTTTTTCTTACCCGCCATATTAATGTATACTAATTTCTATTCAGTTAGTCACTGGTGTTTTGCATAATTGTAGGCATCGAGCGGAGTCGACTTAATTGAACGACAACCTTTATTTAATAATTTTTTTATATTCTATTTTGTCAAATGCACATTTTATATTTTCGTATAAATCTAATTCATCTCTTTAAGTCCTTGTAACTTGCGGTACTGAATAACCGGTAATCTCTGTTCCACTATTCGGTAGTATTTGCGGGATTTTGAGGACCGAGACTCCGGTCCAATTACTCGAATAATCACCATTATTTTATTTACACTAAAAACTCATTTTGCGTCATTCACATTCATATCTTGAAGTTCTTCTTACCCGCCCACCATATAAATTAATTGTAGTAATCTATGTTCAATTAGTCATTGTTGCTTGAATAAATGTGAGCATTGAGACCAAACATGAGGTTGAGTAATCGGTTGGATTGATTGAATTACTACCATTTGTGTCTATTCATAAATTTCTTTGTGCATCATTCACATTCATCCTTGAAGTCTTTGTTCTTTTTTTTCCTTCTCAATGTGAGGTTTTTCCAATAAATTGGTAAAATCTAATCATTCACCGATGTTGTACAGAAGTTCTATTGAAAGAATTTGTTTCTGCATCATACACACATGCGGTCTTTGTTTCTAGCGATATTTTTAATCCTAGGTTGTTCCAACAATTAGACTATCAAGTCATTCGGGTCTTGAAAACAAGTATGACAACCTCGTCTAGGGGCTTCTTCTGTTTAACTCCCCTCTTCAAAAGTGAACTCGGACGAGTACGTGAAGAGTCGGACTTGATTTCGGAACCCCATTCAATTGTAATTACACCTACCTGTGATTTATATGATTGGTGTTGGCAACTTAATAATAGTTTTGCAGATTTGTGTTTCAGTTTTTGTCATATCAGGTTGAGTAGTGCTACATGCACACTGTAAAATTTTAAGTTGCAGATATGTCCTTGTACAATGCTCAAGAATCTAGTATACGGTACCGATATATGCTTTATTTGGGCTAAGATATGAACCATTATTTACTGTTGCATTGGTCCGACTAATTCTTTCCTGTTATGCAAGACCGGCACTGATAGGAAAAATAAATGCTGCACCTCGGTTTCAACAATTGCCTATGATGACCATGTCTCCTCCAGCTCTGTTAGGATTTGATTTATTGCAGCTTTTAAGCAAATAATTAAGTTGACTTATCTGAGATAGTAAATAAAGGGAATGGTTCCCCCAGAACTTGTGAATTCTAAACTTCAAATGCAATCAAAGTTAGTTTTTAAGCAAGCTAATAAAACAGTGTGTAGAAAGAAAAAGAGAAATAAGTCGAGGCTAAAAACTGTAATTAATCAACCCTTTACGTCTGTTGCTTTAGATGCATAAACGAATCGTGGGAATGTAGTAAGTTGTAACATATGTTGATCACTCGATGGCATAACTTCTCCATGTATAAAGAACTCGTAACATTGTGAATCAAGTTGATGAAAAATGAAAAGAAAAAAAAACAAGGCCTCTTTGCTTCGTACTATTAATACACTTCTGATTTAACATATCATAGGTCCCAAGTAAATCTTCTTGAAAAAACAAAGAGATTTGCTTTTTCAAGAAGATTTATGACACTTCTTGCCTAGAAAATCAAACTGATTTAAGTCATGCATCGAAAAAGGAAGCATCTGGCTCACTCTTTCCTCTCATTTCTGAATTCTCTTCAAATCTAAAGACTGTTCATCTTCGTATTCCATTGTCAACCACTTCTATTAAATCACCCCAAACCCCTATAAAAAGATGATGAAAATCCATACCTTTCTTCACAAAATTTTCCCAGCCAAGAAAAAGAGAAATGGGTACAGTATTAGGGAAAATATGGCTTGAAACCCCAAATTACAAAGTTCTGTTGAAAACTTCGGATTACGAAATACGCAAATATTCACCCTCTGTAATTGCCGAGATCACTTATGACCCTTACTTCTTCAACAATGACAAGGATGCTGGGTTCCGGGTCCTCGAGGAGTACACCGGTGCCTATGGTACACCCCAAAATCTAGCCCCTGTAGAACCTGAAATCAAGCGTGTTACCGCTTCGGACATATTCGCCCCAAAGAAAATTGCCATGACATCACCGCTGCTTATATCATCACATCAGGGGAAGGTGACAATGGGTTTAATACTTCCGGGAATATACAAGAATCTTAATGATGCACCAATGCCAATGGATGAGAGAGTGAACTTGAGGAAAGTAGAAGGGGTGAGAAAGTATGGGGTGGTGAGGATTTGGGGAGCTGCGAATGACAAAGCAGTGAAAAGCAAGGCGGAGGAGCTGAGGCAGGCGTTGGAACGAGACAACTTTTACATGGTTGCTACCTTTTTGTTAGCAAAGTACTACTTGTCTTGGACTTTATCTCTTTTTGGTACAAATGAGATTATGATGCCAATCGAGGAAGGAGCTCTAAGTTTTATTTGATAGTAGTAAAAAAAAAGAACGCTGATGTTTTGTTACAGTGTCGATTTTTAGTCTGCTGAGATATGTTCTGCAAGAGGAAATTGATGAAGGAATTTTTTTTATTTGTTTGTTCTTTGCTAATTTGCTTTACACTGGGATCGGTAAGCCTTATCTTTGACATGTTGAATATATACTTGCACTGTGATCTAAATAAATAAATTTGATTTGTTCGATAGCCATTAGCTAACATAACCACTGACCAGTGAGATCATGTTACCTATAGAGTGGATATCTTTGAGTGTATTGAGAAGACTGTATAGCATCAGAATTTGAAGATGTAAGATGTAACATATGACTATGGCATGATGTCTGAAGGGTTGAGTAAAACATAATTTTTATGAAATTTGTAGAGTAGAGAAATGATGAATAGTCAAACTTCAATCCCAATTCCCACAACAATTTGTTTCCAATGTATTTGATCTTCACTTCCCAGCAGTTTCCTCTTAAAAGTTGTACATATATTTTACAGAACTCATGTAAAACATGTGTAGACAGGCAAAGTAAAACAACTTTTAAGTAACTTTCCAGAAAAAAATTACTGAGAAGCAAGCAACAGAGAGACGGCTATGAAGGATAAAGAGAGATAATAGTGTTACTGAAGAAGGTGCTAGAACTGAAGGAGGGTTAGGGTAGTAAAACTTAGATTGAATGCTTAAAAGGTTAAATTAAACAGTGTTGATATAACGGAAGGCCCCCGTGACAAATCAACAACAAACTTTACAGATACAAGCCATGTGGGAAACGTTGTTGAGGTAGCATTATGTGCTTATGCAAAACTGATGGTAGTTTAGCTTTACATCAGTCTTTCATTTCTTATACTAAAACAATGAAAATGATGTCTTTCTCCGAGTTTAGAGCCAGGTCTTGTCTGTGTTTAAAATAAATAAATAGAAGACTGAGTCAGTAGCTGAAACAGGAAATGTAATCTGTAGCTGAAACAGGAAATGTAATCTGTAGCTGAAACAGGAAATGTAATAGTAATAACAATGAGATAATCCTAGAGTCAGTTGGGGAAAACTAACGCATTTTATCCCACATCAGGTAATTACAGATAAATAATTTTGTTTAAATTGTGACAGATCCCATGTGTAGCATGCCGAGCTGGGTTGCGTCAGCTTGTAACCTAAGTAGGGGCATTAAGGTGTATGGACAATGGTTTGGCTTCTTAAGTAGGCCCAAATGTGCTACAGATTCTGGCTGGCCCATTCCAAGTTGGGAGTTGAGCTATGTGACCTGGGCTAAGGCCTGGATCATATGGTTTCCTAAAGTGGAAGGTACTGCGTGAGGCTGGTTTCACAGAGCAACGATCACTTCCCGCTCTTGACAGTGGAAGGATAGCTAGTCGGTGTGCCTCTTGGTCCAAATTGCTCGAGAAGTCTGCCTAATTGAACACCCACCTTTTTTTACTCTGCTCGAACATATTTTCCCTATTCAAGCCCCTTCCTAAAACGAGTCGTAAATTACATTCGGTTTGCTTTACCAACATTCATTTTGTTCATTCTGGTCAACAAACGAGGAAGGAAAGTTAACGAACCGAATACGATATATTTTCATTCACTCATTTCAATAGGACAACTAGTCGTTGTGCCTTTGGTCCAAATTGCTTGAGAAGTCCGTCTAATTAAACAGTTCGGCTCGAACATATTTTCCATATTGATCAAGCTCCTGATAAACAAACGATGTATTTGTATTCGGTTTGCTTACTTCACCAACATTCATTTTGTTTAATCTGGTCAACGAATTTGTACTTGCGTAATTTTGAGCATTGAGACCATATATAAGGTCGTATCCAGTTTGGATTATTTGAACAACTACCATTATTATCTTCTAGAAGCACATTTCACGTCATCCAGATTATTTCTTGAAGCTTTCCTTACCCGCCATATTTATATGGCAGTAATCTCTGTTCAAGTAGTCACTGGTACTTGCATAATTATGAGAATCGACACCAGATATATGAGGTCAAGTAAATGGTCGGATTGATTGAATTATTACCGTTTTTATTCAGTGCCAAAAGGTATAGTTCTGCATCATTTACATTCATTCTTGAAGTTTTTATTCCTTTTTTTTTAACACAAGTTTTTTCAACAAATTGGTAAATAAAATTATTCACCGGAACTTGTACATACAGAGAATTGGGAACATTTTTATCTTTTAAATGAATTCATTTCCACTTAATCCTATGTTGTTCTAACAATTAGTATATTCAGTCATTCATGGGATGATGTATGCAAGTAGGGTGTAGGATAACCTTGTTTGGGGATTTTTTATGTTCAACTCCCCTCTTCGAAACTAAAACTGGAGGGGTACGTGAAGAGTCGACTAGAGTTCGAATCAATACAATCGTAATTACTATTATCAACCTATTAGCAAAAGCAATTAATTGAAATTTAAGCATGTTAATAGTAAAAGACTAAATACTAGTAGTGAACAATAGTGGCATCCCATACACTGAATATGTTCAAATATCAATATGTAGTACCAGTTGGCACATATTTAAAAACATTTTTCCAGTTAAAATGCATATTGCATACTTACCGGGGAAACTCGTTTTCCTTTTCCGGAACTCAATTTCCCGATTTCCGTTTTCACATATAAATATTATAAAATATTTTTTCACGTTTCCGTTTTCTATTTCGGTTCCAACTCCTGTTTTCCGTTTGCATCATTTGTCAATTTTGCTCTGTATATATAAGACATATTTTTACTTGTATTTAAGTAAAATTAAAATCGGTACTAGATTACTCCCTACCTACATATTTAGAGCAGCCATATATGAATCTCAGCTCTGACCAAATAAATGGAAAGGAAAGAGTAGATGAATGAGTGAGTTTAAATTTGGCCACGAAATCAAAGACGGAAATAATTTGCTTGTGGAAAAAGAAAATGAAACGTGTGAACATAATACGTACACGAGGAACTATTATTTAGGTTGGTTCTGAAAATCTAATTCTAGAACTTTTGTTACACCTACAACAATTAATGTAGGATGATGCAGTTCCACTATTAATATTGGTCCTTAATAATCATTCTTTGTATAGTTCTACTTCACAACATAACACACCACAATTTCTATTATTATCAAAAATAATATTACAAAATGGGGATGACATTTGGGAAGATCTGGGTTGAGACACCAAAATACGAACTCTTGACAAAAACATCCGATTATGAAATCCGGAAATATTTGCCCTCGGTGGTCGCAGAGTTCACGTATGACCTCTCAGAAATGACCGAGTGGGCAGGTTTTCGGGTTCTCACTAATTATATCGGAGCGTTTGGAAGAGCACACAACACTGCCCCAAAAAGAATCGCCATGACCGCGCCCGTCATTACATACCCCCCGGAAAAGGTGAACATTTCTAATTATTTGATTGGTCAGTTTTTTTTCTTATTTACCTTTTCTATAGCTTCAAAGGTGCATTCAAAGTGTTTTGCTACAGTTCCTCTCAAATTTATTAGCGTGACATTATTCACACTATAGTAATTATATAGTACTATGATCTGGACGTAGTCATGTATGTTACGAAGTTGAAATAAGAACAACTGCTTAAAGAATTCTACCCAACTGGTTTTGGTAAGGTTCGAACTTCGAATTACCTTTTAGTAACAATTGCATAAAGCATCGATTATTTACTTTGTTAAATAGCAAAAACTACATAAATCTTATAAGTATTAAAAGCATATGTAGATTAAGTAACATAATACATAAAAAATTAATTTTGACGGGCGGATTATTATTAATTTTTTTAGACTGTATGACTTAAGAATATTTATTGTATAAATTATAAATTAAAGTACACATTTTTTTTTTATTTACTTTTTTTTATTTGATCGGATAAAAAAGAAACTTTGGGATTGCTGAATCAACAGACAAATAAATGCTAAAAAAGAAATAAGAAATATATAAAGCAACGGAACCATCATAGTATTTTTTAACTCCTCTAAAAAGAAGGGTGGTAATTTGATAATTTACCAATATGAGTCTCATAGATCCTATTTGTCTCTAGCGGTAGTTAGTAGGAAAATGAGACTAAATTTTAAAAATTAAATGTTAAAATCTATTTTAAAATTAGTATGCATGCTCACCGATGGTGATTTTTTTGACCTTTTGTATATTAATTTGATGTTTACTGAGGCTACATATAACATTTCTTCAACAATAAAAAAATTGACTTTTTAATAATTAAGTCCGAAAGTATATAGTTAACATTAATTTTCCATAGTTAGTATTGTACGTTTTCTCCGACGTATCTTACATTATAATCTCATTACATCTTAGATTATCGCAAAAGAAAATGTCTCATTGTATATCCGGTAAGAATATAGGTATTCATACTATAGATAAATATCAAGATAAAAGCACTTCAGTTTTTAAGAATTGGATGATAAACAAATTAAAAGTTATTATTTTTAATTTTTGGTAATTTGTATTAGGAAAAGGATACAACGGAGGCTGAGAAGGTGGCCATGACCGCTCCAGTAGTGACATCATCCCAATCATCCGATCAAAAGACGGTAACAATGGCATTTGTGCTTCCATCAAAGTATGCAAAGGCAGCAGATGCACCGAAGCCGGTAGACGAGAGGGTGGTAGTGAGGGACGAAGAAGGGAAAAAGTATGGTGTGGTGACATTTGCAGGGTCCGCAACAGAGGAGTTGGTTGCGGGTAAGGTGAAGGGACTAAGGGAAGTGCTCGAGAGAGATGGGTATAAGATAGTCGGTGGTTATAAGTTGGCTAGGTATAATCCACCGTGGACACTCCCGCCATTTAGGACTATGGAGGTCATGTTACCTGTCGAGTAAACTAGTCGAATATATCAGCCTTCCATTTTCAAAGTCTCGGATTATTGTATCGGATTTTTGTTATAATAGTTTGACGAAAATATATCACACGTGTTTCTTGTAATTGTTGTATATGAGTATGTGACTAATAACGAAACTGATACTGATGTATCGGTAAATCCTATATTATAGTGTGTACATGGATTCATGTTGTCGATTTTATTTGAGTTGGAAGAGATTTATATTTCAAATTAAAGCTTGGGTAAAACGTGATTGGTTTTATGTTGGAAGGAAATGTCATTTTTTGTGATGGACTTTAATTGGTAAGGGGACTCCTAAATCATAGTTTTATCGGTTTTTATTTGAAATTATGTACATTGTCAATTAAATATTACAACTAATAAATTTTACGAGTTAACCTTAAGGGAATCTTCGATACCAATATTTGAGGAAGTCGTGAAAACTAAGAGGTTTCTTGTTACATTACATTTCTTTATCCCCGACTCACCTTTATATATCTTGCCGTTTCGCTTAGGTTGATATCTATTGTCTAGTAAGATCATTTCCAAACTTATAAATATAGTAAAAAAACCCAAATTTTGATCTCTTTGGGGCATTTTTTGATCCTGTCGTAGCGACAAGAATATTGTAAAAACTGGTTGTGGATTCTCCTATATATAGACATCTTCATTTGATACAATTTTCAGAAATTTTGGAGGTATATAGTTCGAATTCCCTCATTATAGCACGTCTACCAAAGAGTCCATGCATCCAGCTAGTAAATGAACTATAGGAGTATTATTCATCAATGGTAGCCGTTGTTCAGACCATGCAATACCATAAGTTTTGTCACATTGAAATTCTGAATCAAAACCTAGTAATAGTTTACAAAAAAAAAAAAAAAATTTGAAAATCCTTCGCGAATTCATGGTTGAATCCATTGTCCGTCGATAAAAGACTCCTCTAAACTGGTTATGACAAAAATATTTACGTCGTCAGAGGCGGAGGCAGTATAGGTCTAGGAGGGTCATATGACCCCCCTCAACTTTTACTTGCAATTACTATTTTACCCCTCTTAGAAAGTTCGAAACTATTGGGATTTTTTTAAAAAATTGGATGCATTTATTAATTCATGATCTGGCATGTACAGAATGAAAACTTCATTCTCGATTCTACGAGAATTTTTATGAAAGCCTTTCATTTGCTTCTCTTCGATGGAAGTTTTATTTTCCCAGAGTGTATCCTCATTTTTGGCCTAATTCTTCTTCTGATGGTCCATTCAACCTCTGATCAAAAAGATATACCTTGATTATATTTCATCTCTTCAACAAGTTTAGTAATGAGCATAACGGCCCTATTGTTCCGATGGAGAGAAGAACCTATGATTAGCTTTTCGGGAAATTTTCAAACGAACAATTTCAACGAAATCTTTCAATTTCTTATTTTACTATGTTCAACTCTATGTATTCCTCTATCCGTAAAGTACGTTGAATGTAGAATGGCTATAACAGAGTTTCTCTTATTCGTCTTAAATGGATGATTGTCATCAAATCTCTTAACATGAACTGAACAACTGAACAAGAGTGAAATAAAAAGCACTACTATTTGCACCCTTTTTTTTATAAGTTAATAATTGATCTAGCCCATATGTTTTACGTCCTTATAATCTGAAATATCATTAGTGCAATATTATATAAAATGGAATAGTTATATTTATATAGGTTATAGCCATACTATCATCAAATTTATAAAGCTGTCAGTGTAAATGGTTTTAACAAGTTTTTTTTCTAATAATCAAATAAGGGGTTATTGTTCCTAAAAGGATTGAAATTTACCTATTTACATATATACATCGTGCCTGCGACGCAAAAACCTTTTCTAGTGTTTTTTTTTCCTTTCAATTGTCACATAATTTTGATTTCACTACTACTACTACAGATGATTATATCTTCTAGCAACGGAGAAATCTTTTTCAAAAGCTTATTTTCCCAGCTTGGTTGTATACAATTTTCTTTTACAAAGCATTATATCAAATGATGGTATCAAAGTTTAGTTTAAAAAGTGGATGAATTTCATCAATTGAAATGGAAACTTGTGAAAACAATATATGTTTTATGTCGTCGTTAATATTTTAAGTTTCATTGTACTCCGCCCCCGCTGGTTAGAATTTCTGGCTCCGCCACTATACGTCGTAAACCTCGTTCCAGCAAGGGTGGAGATTATGTATGACCAAGGGTTGCACTATAGGCTATAGCGACCCCATAAGTTTCCAAAATACTATTTTATTCTATAAGAAAATTGTAAACCAATTTAAAATCGAAGAGTGTTGCAGCTTCGTAAAATAACACTTTGTATTTAATTTGTAACCCTGCAATTGCATGTTGTTGTAATAGTCCGTCGTGTACATAGTATATACACACACATCATTTCGTTTTCGAAATAAATCATTTGTTCCTAATTCACTCCGCGTGGCTAATCCAAACTCACTCATTCACTCTCATTTTCTTGCCATTCATTTCTCAAAATGCACTATTTATACTACTACAAACTGTCTTTATACTAGGAGTATTTAGAATTAATCACTATAAAACACATTATTGACATCACACTATCTATACTAGTCCAAAATTAAAAATGGGGATGACATTTGGAAAAATCTGGGTGGAGACACCCAAGTTCGAACTCTTGAATAAAACAGCCGATTACGAGATCAGAAAGTACTCGCCCTCGGTGGTCGCTGAGTTCACCTTCGACCCCTCGGTGATGACTGGGATGGCCCCTTTTTGGGTCCTCGCCAACTATATCGGAGCCTTTAGCAAACCCAAAAACACTGGGCCTGAAAAAATCGCCATGACCGCTCCGGTGGTGATGTCATCAAATGAAAAGGTGAGCAGCAGTTTGACTGTGAAATGGTTATATATTACTCTTTTATTAGTACTAGTAAATAGTAATTACAACTTACAAAAAATAAAAAAATTCCTACAACTTTTTGTTAAGGATACTAATATACTACGTATAATTCACTATTTTCCCCATTAAACTTTTACTTGTTGATATGTTAAAATTAGTACCACATAAGTTTGAAATAGCTCAAAATGTTCGATTTAATTTAAGAACTACGGTACCCCAGTGATAAGTGAGTTATTGGACATCTATATATTGACCAAAACACTATTTATTTAAATTAGCAACAATTGCAATAGAAACATACATGCAAATGTGATCATAAGATTTTCTCATAATATCATTTATAAGTAGACGTGGCTTTAATTTTCTTTTCAAACATGTCTTGGTATATATGCACCATAATAAGGGTAAATATTCACAATATATTTCCGGCATGGATGCAAAATACATGCCCAACCAATAGTAATTTGTACGTAACTGATACTATGGTACCACTGTAATCACTTATTCTTAACCACTTAATTGTTTTATGAAGAATACAAAAGAACATTTAATTGTTTAAATATTGATGTTTCACTGGTTATTAAATCTGCTTTTAACTTACTGAAATTTAGTCGGAGAAAATTGCCATGACAGCTCCAGTGGTAATATCACTAGATCAGAAGACGGAGACAATGACCTTTGTGCTTCCGAGCAAGTATGCTAAAGCCGAGGACGCACCAAAACCCATTGACGAGAGGGTGGTAGTGAGGGATGAAGGAGAGAGAAAATACGGTGTCGTGACATTTGCAGGGTCCGCGACAAAGACGGTGGTGGCCAAGAAAGTGGAGAACTTAAAGACGGTATTGGAAAGAGACGGGTTTAAGGTGATTGGTGGGTATAAGTTGGCTCTTTATAATCCACCGTGGACACTCCCTCCGTTTCGAACCATGGAGGTCATGTTGCCTATCGAGTGAATTGTATAGTCAATCTCAGACGTTCATTCACATAGCATCTCGGATTCCTATAACTTGGTCTCTTCTTCGATTTTCACTTGGATAAAATTGAAATTGAAGTGAGGTGCAAAGTTAAGTATATTTACATTTGTTCTATTACTATAAATCATTAAGTTGTGAATATCGTTTGTTTGTTTTTATTATAAATTATGATTTGTAAGGAAAAGGGATGTCACATGGTTGGTATTAAAGAGTTTGTTATTTTTCTCATATTGATCATGTGTTGTTGTCTCATGTTGTGTTTTCTAAAAATTCACATTGCTTTTGGCTTTTGCTTCCCTTATTAGATCTATACTGTCTGAAGAACATGTACCAACTTTAATAAGATCATATCAGTTGTCAAAACAGGATATTGATGTTAAGGCTTTTGTACTATCTTTTTGTGACATAGATATCTAAAATTGTACAAAAGAGATGCATGAAAGTTTTACAAGAAAGGAACATTCCGAGTGGAAATTAGTCCAGAGCGCATGAATGTTTCTAGTTAAAATGTCCAAGATAGAACACTTGCGGTGCTAATGTCGCCATTCTCAGTTGCACGACGCATCAACACTGTTGTTCATTCCCCTTCTAACAAAAACGGTACACTCTCTGCTGTAATCTCTCTATTTCTGAAATTTAATTTCACTTGAAATAATTGAAATTAGAAAATACAGATTAAAAAAAAACTCAACTTAAAGAAGGAAAACTGGAAACAAATGCCTCTATATATCGAGTGATCATCTTATAGCCTTCTGCGGAACCCATATGATTACAAGTATAAACCCCATTTCATTTTATCAACATGTAAGACCTTTCAGAGTATACACCAAAACTTTCTTTTTCGAAAAAAATTCACGTCAGTCCTGAAATTTCCTCGGCTCTCCTGAATTTGCTATTTCTTTCTGCAATTCAAAAAATCAGAATCTTCTATGCAAAAACCCGCAATATATAGCAGTCGTTCAAGCAAAGGATTTCTGTCCATTTAAAGTGTGTAAACAAATCTAACTACAAAAAACTATCTTTGCAAAGAGATCAAGTCTGGTCTCCTTTCGAGTCTCAATTTGCTCTCTCTTTCTTCAGATCGATTACAAACACATCCTGGGAAAGGGTTTGCATAGAAGTTTTCTTCTAGTCTCGGTGATTCGCCAGGTATCCTACGATATGGTGCTCCGAGCCTAGCATCTGTATGCAGTTTTTTGACCTTTGACGAGAATTGATCCCAAGATATGATACCCTCATCCAACCGGTCAATCAGCTTTACAAAAGATTGCCTGAGAAACAAAGATATTAATATATATTAGAGAAAATCGATCTAGAATTTATTTCATTCTTAACAAACTTGCTTTCGATGAGGTCGACTTATATCGGCAATATATATAAGTCACAGAATTGTCCGAGGCATACGACATAGACATAATTCGAAAAAACTTCTCATTTGTTGCATTGAGATAATCAATAAATTACAGTAAACCGTGGATACACTTTCTTAGTTTACAATGCTTCACGGACTCATGGTAAGTTTTCCAATAAATTTAATCAATAAAACAAGTAACAAGAGAAGTCTATTCCAAGTAATGTTTCAAGATTCAACAGTTTTAACACATTTGAAACAAAAACGAAGAACACTTATCTTAAACAAACGCTATTAGCTAGACCTCAAAGAAGCACACGTTAATTACTTGTTTAGAATCTTAAAAATAAATAAATTGAAACACATGCAGGTATTTTCAGAACAATATCGTTAAACTCTCAACCAAGTCAACATTTTGAAAGACAGCCACATTGAAAAATTAACAATTTACAAATAAAATTAAACAAGACTTCTAGTGAAAGATCAAAAACAAAAATTCAACAAACGAAGAGAAAGATACCTGTCGGGATTGATAGTCTTTCGAAAACCTTCAAACCTCCTATGCCCTTGCACAGCCTTAGCCATATTCCCATCATATGTATATACAAAAACATCACTCTCAAGTGCCACTATGTAATCCAACGCAGCTAATCTGTTCTGAAACTGCGTTAAAGGCCTTAATTCCTCATCGGTCGCTAAAGTGTAATGAGAGTAAACATTAGGATAGACAGATTGGAATGCATTCATACTATTAGCTCCAAATATATCGCCTGCGACTATATATATCTTAGTGTTTGTAGGGTATCCCATGGCTTTTAGGAATAGGGCAGCTTCTCTTGGGGACATAGGACAACCCCCTAGTGATCTTTTTTCGTTGCTGTTGATTTCTTTCTCTTTCCAGTGTTTAACTTCGTATCTCATTGCACGAAGCTCATCAGATTCTGGCTGTGAGAGATTGTGGCTACAACCGGTGAAAGCTAGCATATCCTTTTCGTATCTGCACACAGAGAAATAATTATGAAAAGTGGAATTGTATTCATAACAACTTTCGTTTTCGAACAAGAAATCCTCTATTCTTCACTTAATATTAAGGAAAGACCGTAGTCACAAGACTCACAACAAGCATGTCGCTATTATGTGTAGAGGCAATACTTTATAGACCAGAAAATGTACAACTTCTTTAAATGATTGTTCAGTTTTTATATCCAAGTTGAAAAGTCTTTTTTGCTAAGATTTCTTGAGAAGAGGTGGTTTTGAGGGGGGAAAAACGATCACATGAAGTAAACTTTATAAATTGTTTATCTACAAAAATATGAGGTCTGTACTCGATTGGGGTTTGAAACATCTTTTAATCTTAATGGTCAAATATGTCGTATAGTGATGCTGTTGCTTTGCCGGTTTGGATAGTTAGGGTATTTATAATTTTCAGAGGATAATTTCCAAGAGTGAGGAGCTTTCACACATATAAATGAAAAGTATCCGGTTTGCTAAAAAACAAATTTGGGTCTTCTCATATAATATGCAGAATCTGGTTTGCCAACCTAAAAGCTAAAGTTTATTACTATAATTTTCCGGCATCAAGAAATTAGATATGTTAATTATGTATCTTCTGTTTCATACTGGAAAAGCCAAGTAATTTCTTTACTTAGATAATCCGGTGCTTTTATTTCTCATATCTGGTGCTAGAGTCTTACATTTCTGTTTATTTACTTATTACATGCAATGAAAAGGAAATACTGCCGAGTATCTGTTCAAGTCATGTTACCTCAAATGAAGAGCTATATAAGGCTCGCTGTCCTTTTTCAATCTACCAACCATTTTTTTTCCAAGCTCTTCAATTTCGGGTGAGTACCGCAGGGCTTCAAAATTAGCACGACACCTGAGCTTTTGTATAGAACCTGCAAGACCATTATTAGCTAGTCGCGAGTCTGTATGTGTAAACTTTATAACTTTGTGCTTTTGCAGTAAACGACCCATCTCCCCTCTGTAATAACTAGCCTGCATAAATTTTATAAAAAATATGAAATTATATATCTTTTTAAAAGTTTAACTTGCGACATAAATTATAAAAAGATCTTATTCGTAACAACGTGCGGGAATTCACTCAAACATCGCTTTAAAATGAAGGAAATCTAGAATCCACAATAGAAGAAATAGAAAAACCTACTCAATCAAATGTTGTCAGTCCAGAATCTTAAAATATACAGTGAAGGTTTAGTTGGGAAGTTTAATGATCAAAATACCCATGATCCCATCAAAATCCGTAAGAGAAGAAAACATGTCCACAGATGATGGAATTTAAATCTGAAATTTATAGCCAGTTTTCTTAAATCTGAAAACATGTCCAGTTTTCTTAAACGCCTACTATTAACCTTTTTTTTTTCTTCTCAATTTTTTGCTAGGACTGCTCACATCATTCAAAAGACAAAACAAAACACGATAAAATGGAATGAGAAAGTATTTCAACTGTTAAACCTTGGACCAAGAAATTGGAGCCTTAAGAGCGGGCTTGATTGAAGCATGACTTGAGGGCAAAGCTTCTACAATTTCAATGTCGTCTTTTAAAATTTCGATGAAGCGTTGCCAATCGAAAATGTCCTTAAATTCACTGCATATTAAGGATTACAATTTGTTGATACTAACACTCGGTAAGATCAAAATAGATGCTAGTAGAAAATAAGTGTGAAACCAGATAGTAGAAAATAAAATTACCTTGTATCTGTCCAAAAAGACTTATGATCAAGAGAAGGAAGAACCAATGTGGCATTCATGATTTTCGCCACAGCAACCATATCACAAATCTATAGTACACATTTGCATAGGAAAATTTAGCAAAAGGGTTGAGATTTAAATTCTGTAATCAAGTATAAGCATGATTCAAGGCGATAATTGTCAATATTGAAACGTACGCCTGTTCTCATCTGATTTAATCCCCCATTCGCGTGAGCTAAAATATATCCATTCGTTGCAGAACCTGTCCCTGTGATTGTTCAGATTTATATCTGAGTAATTAGTTGGTCATTGAGGAGAACAAACAGTACTATTTTTTACTTCAAAATTAAGATCTGAAGATTAAATTTTCTAAATGCAATTGTAATCAATAATGATGGAGTTGATAAGAACATACGTATCCGATTTCTTGGCCGATTAATGCATTGATAATAATCTTCACTATTTGGTCTCATCCAAATCTCTGGTGTCTGCAAACATTTTCAACAAACAGATTTTGTTTTAGCAGAAACAAAATCGAACTGATCCGACTTAGACTTAATCAAAAGTACATCGAGAAGAAAAGCTAACGTTTTAAAGTACTGAGTGTAGAAAGCGATTTACCAAAATCAGCACAAGATTTAAATACTAAACATTGTAAAAGTCCCTGATCCTGAAAGGCTAAGAATACGCATAATTACGAAGTTTCATTAATACGCGTGTATGAAGTTTCAATAAAAGCGCCAAAGCGGAAAGGAACATTAACGAGAAAAGGATGATTTCAATTCCCACAGGCTTCTATAAAGAAGTGTCAACAAGAAGTTCCTGAGAAACTAATCACCTGTGTATTTTACCAATGCTTACTCAATGTCAACCCATTGGTACTCTAAAATAGTCATTCTATGTAACAATTACTTGATAATATTTTTTTTTAATTTATTTTTTGTAATCATTATTTGATAATAATATGTTAACCTCATTCATACAAAAATTCATTACTTCAATACAGTACCAGAATTAGAAATTTAGCATTTTTTGTTTTAAAACTTTCGTACGAATCTCGGTTGAAATCTTACAAATCTCGAAAACGCTTTGCCAAAATTCACACATTTTTACTCCAAAAACACCTAGACATTTCAAGTTTTTTTGTGAATCCCTTGCAAGAATGACGTAGCCTTGATTTCGCGTTTTATATTTAGTTTGATTATTGCTGCTCTAAAACGTTCAAAATACAAATACTGTACAAATACAAATAGTAGAAAAATTTATTATATTTATTGGAATTGTCCGTTCTGGTGTCACCGTCAAAAAATTCTTCTTCTCCAGTGCAACATTATATGCACAATCAATGAGTCACAATATTCCTCAATATGAACAAATCAAAGTAGTTATTTAAGTTTACAATTTATTTAAATAACAAAATAAAATAGGCAGATTTCCCAGCTCATGACACGTTTTTGGTGGCACTAAGACTCTACGTGAGTGACATAAATGGGATGGTGCCGTGCCAAACAATACCTTTTTCCTACAAATAAAAATCAGTACTATTTGAAAGCGAAAACAATGACAAAACCACATAACAAATAAACAAATTCTCTTGACAAAACCACATAACAAATAAACAAATTCTCTTGACAAAACCACATAACAAATAAACAAACTCTCTTGACAAAACCACATAACAAATAAACAACTCTCTTGACAAAACCAAACAATACTTTCAAAAAATAACTCTCTTAACAACTAAATGGACGAGTTATGGCCATTTGGAAATAGTAATAACATGCAAGGCCTGCATAACATACTCCAAAATGAAATTACACATGTTTATTTTGATTCGCAGCTCTACTTAGTTTTTCATGAGGGTTTTACATTTGCTCCCAGCTGATCGTATTCGTGATAACATGAAAGAAAGTACTATAGACAAAATTTTCTTTTAGGTATGGCCCCGAATCTGATAACAAAAATGTTTTATGATGAGCCATATACCTTGATGTCTCATTAGTAGTTTCCAGATTTTTGAAGATAAAAAAAAATTATGATTAAATTGCTTTGCGATAGCTTCACTAAAGCCTAAGTTTTTTAGCATAAAATCGGTAAAGATAGTGAGTTTTTTTAGTTGTTCAGCAAATCATTTTTGTCCAAGAAAGAAGATATAGTTTTTTAAACTCTAAAGCAATCGAGCCTTTTAAAAATGAGGTAATTCCTTGTTTTAGTTTCAATAGGCTAAGAATGTCCTTTTTTTTTAATTCCCATATTAAAGTCGAAATTAGATGAACCCTATATATATAATCTGACATTTATTCACTAATATATAGGTATATATGCTAGCTAGTTTCGGTTTTACGAGACGTCACTGCAAATCACTATTTTTTGTCGAATAGAAGCTGAAGCTATCTAACCTTAAAGATAATACTCGATATATAGGCGCAAAGTGCCAATGACACAAATACAAATAGATCGTTGGTACAACCTCTTCTGCGGTTTTGATATCCTTCTTTAGCTAAATTAAAGGCAAATCTTGTTGGATTATTAATAAGTAAATCACTAATATCCCTCCCACGTCTTTTTTTTGAAACCAGCAATACATGAAGAGCTAGAGTTGAATATCTTTTACTAGCCATTTGACCTGTTCCTAATCGGCCAAGTCCAAGAAGATAAAAAAAAAATCCCAGCTAGAACACCATACCAAAGTACACTATTTAAAAAAAGAAGAAGAGCCAAATGGAAAGTTTGACATGTTATTCTACGTGTCAAAGTAAATAGGCAAAGTTATGATTATGGAGAGACAATGGGCGTTATAAGGTTTGGAGTGATAAGAAGTAGAGCATGAATCATCGTAGCAAGTTTGGTCATTTAAGTTTTTGAAAATTTGTGGTATTAAATCATGTGATTTTTCTCCTTATTTTATTGTTTTGCAGGCCATTTTATGTGTAAATTAGTTTGTTTACGTGTATTTCATCGTACTTCTAAATTCCGACCAGCATTGGAGTCTTGTCCATGCACCGAATATTTCATTTTAATAAAGTTATGCCTGTTTTAAAAAAAAAAAAATTAGCGTGTTACCGCTTCGGACATATTCGCCCCAAAGAAAATTGCCATGACATCACCGCTGCTTATATCATCACATCAGGGGAAGGTGACAATGGGTTTAATACTTCCGGGAATATACAAGAATCTTAATGATGCACCAATGCCAATGGATGAGAGAGTGAACTTGAGGAAAGTAGAAGGGGTGAGAAAGTATGGGGTGGTGAGGATTTGGGGAGCTGCGAATGACAAAGCAGTGAAAAGCAAGGCGGAGGAGCTGAGGCAGGCGTTGGAACGAGACAACTTTTACATGGTTGCTACCTTTTTGTTAGCAAAGTACTACTTGTCTTGGACTTTATCTCTTTTTGGTACAAATGAGATTATGATGCCAATCGAGGAAGGAGCTCTAAGTTTTATTTGATAGTAGTAAAAAAAAAGAACGCTGATGTTTTGTTACAATGTCGATTTTTAGTCTGCTGAGATATGTTCTGCAAGAGGAAATTGATGAAGGAGTTTTTTTTATTTGTTTGTTCTTTGCTAATTTGCTTTACACTGGGATCGGTAAGCCTTATCTTTGACATGTTGAATATATACTTGCACTGTGATCTAAATAAATAAATTTGATTTGTTCGATAGCCATTAGCTAACATAACCACTGACCAGTGAGATCATGTTACCTATAGAGTGGATATCTTTGAGTGTATTGAGAAGACTGTATAGCATCAGAATTTGAAGATGTAAGATGTAACATATGACTATGGCATGATGTCTGAAGGGTTGAGTAAAACATAATTTTTATGAAATTTGTAGAGTAGAGAAATGATGAATAGTCAAACTTCAATCCCAATTCCCACAACAATTTGTTTCCAATGTATTTGATCTTCACTTCCCAGCAGTTTCCTCTTAAAAGTTGTACATATATTTTACAGAACTCATGTAAAACATGTGTAGACAGGCAAAGTAAAACAACTTTTAAGTAACTTTCCAGAAAAAAATTACTGAGAAGCAAGCAAACAGAGAGACGGCTATGAAGGATAAAGAGAGATAATAGTGTTACTGAAGAAGGTGCTAGAACTGAAGGAGGGTTAGGGTAGTAAAACTTAGATTGAATGCTTAAAAGGTTAAATTAAACAGTGTTGATATAACGGAAGGCCCCCGTGACAAATCAACAACAAACTTTACAGATACAAGCCATGTGGGAAACGTTGTTGAGGTAGCATTATGTGCTTATGCAAAACTGATGGTAGTTTAGCTTTACATCAGTCTTTCATTTCTTATACTAAAACAATGAAAATGATGTCTTTCTCCGAGTTTAGAGCCAGGTCTTGTCTGTGTTTAAAATAAATAAATAGAAGACTGAGTCAGTAGCTTAAACAGGAAATGTAATCTGTAGCTGAAACAGGAAATGTAATAGTAATAACAATGAGATAATCCTAGAGTCAGTTGGGGAAAACTAACGCATTTTATCCCACATCAGGTAATTACAGCTAAATAATTTTGTTTAAATTGTGACAGATCCCATGTGTAGCATGCCGAGCTGGGTTGCGTCAGCTTGTAACCTAAGTAGGGGCATTAAGGTGTATGGACAGTGGTTTGGCTTCTTAAGTAGGCCCAAATGTGTGCTACAGATTCTGGCTGGCCCATTCCAAGTTGGGAGTTGAGCCATGTGACCTGGGCTAAGGCCTGGATCATATGGTTTCCTAAAGTAGAAGGTACTGCGTGAGGCTGGTTTCACAGAGCAACGATCACTTCCCGCTCTTGACAGTGGAAGGATAGCTAGTCGGTGTGCCTCTTGGTCCAAATTGCTCGAGAAGTCTTGCCTAATTGAACACCCACCTTTTTTTACTCTGCTCGAACATATTTTCCCTATTCAAGGCCCCTTCCTAAAACGAGTCGTAAATTACATTCGGTTTGCTTTACCAAGTTGGGAGTTGAGCCATGTGACCTGGGCTAAGGCCTGGATCATATGGTTTCCTAAAGTAGAAGGTACTGCGTGAGACTGGTTTCACAGAGCAACGATCACTTCCCGCTCTTGACAGTGGAAGGATAGCTAGTCGGTGTGCCTCTTGGTCCAAATTGCTCGAGAAGTCTTGCCTAATTGAACACCCACCTTTTTTTACTCTGCTCGAACATATTTTCCCTATTCAAGGCCCCTTCCTAAAACGAGTCGTAAATTACATTCGGTTTGCTTTACCAACATTCATTTTGTTCATTCTGGTCAACAAACGAGGAAGGAAAGTTAACGAACCGAATACTATATTTTCATTCACTCATTTCAATAGGACAACTAGTCGTTGTGCCTTTGGTCCAAATTGCTTGAGAAGTCCGCCTAATTAAACAGTTCGGCTCGAACATATTTTCCATATTGATCAAGCTCCTGATAAACAAACGATGTTGTATTTGTATTCGGTTTGCTTACTTCACCAACATTCATTTTGTTTAATCTGGTCAACGAATTTGTACTTGCGTAATTTTGAGCATTGAGACCATATATAAGGTCGTATCCAGTTTGGATTATTTGAACAACTACCATTATTATCTTCTAGAAGCGCATTTCACGTCATCCAGATTATTTCTTGAAGCTTTCCTTACCCGCCATATTTATATGGCAGTAATCTCTGTTCAAGTAGTCACTGGTACTTGCATAATTATGAGAATCGACACCAGATATATGAGGTCAAGTAAATGGTCGGATTGATTGAATTATTACCGTTTTTATTCAGTGCCAAAAGGTATAGTTCTGCATCATTTACATTCATTCTTGAAGTTTTTATTCCTTTTTTTTTAACACAAGTTTTTTCAACAAATTGGTAAATAAAATTATTCACCGGAACTTGTACATACAGAGAATTGGGAACATTTTTATCTTTTAAATGAATTCATTTCCACTTAATCCTATGTTGTTCTAACAATTAGTATATTCAGTCATTCATGGGATGATGTATGCAAGTAGGGTGTAGGATAACCTTGTTTGGGGATTTTTTATGTTCAACTCCCCTCTTCGAAACTAAAACTGGAGGGGTACGTGAAGAGTCGACTAGAGTTCGAATCAATACAATCGTAATTACTATTATCAACCTATTAGCAAAAGCAATTAATTGAAATTTAAGCATGTTAATAGTAAAAGACTAAATACTAGTAGTGAACAATAGTGGCATCCCATACACTGAATATGTTCAAATATCAATATGTAGTACCAGTTGGCACATATTTAAAAACATTTTTCCAGTTAAAATGCATATTGCATACTTACCGGGGAAACTCGTTTTCCTTTTCCGGAACTCAATTTCCCGATTTCCGTTTTCACATATAAATATTATAAAATATTTTTTCACGTTTCCGTTTTCTATTTCGGTTCCAACTCCTGTTTTCCGTTTGCATCATTTGTCAATTTTGCTCTGTATATATAAGACATATTTTTACTTGTATTTAAGTAAAATTAAAATCGGTACTAGATTACTCCCTACCTACATATTTAGAGCAGCCATATATGAATCTCAGCTCTGACCAAATAAATGGAAAGGAAAGAGTAGATGAATGAGTGAGTTTAAATTTGGCCACGAAATCAAAGACGGAAATAATTTGCTTGTGGAAAAAGAAAATGAAACGTGTGAACATAATACGTACACGAGGAACTATTATTTAGGTTGGTTCTGAAAATCTAATTCTAGAACTTTTGTTACACCTACAACAATTAATGTAGGATGATGCAGTTCCACTATTAATATTGGTCCTTAATAATCATTCTTTGTATAGTTCTACTTCACAACATAACACACCACAATTTCTATTATTATCAAAAATAATATTACAAAATGGGGATGACATTTGGGAAGATCTGGGTTGAGACACCAAAATACGAACTCTTGACAAAAACATCCGATTATGAAATCCGGAAATATTTGCCCTCGGTGGTCGCAGAGTTCACGTATGACCTCTCAGAAATGACCGAGTGGGCAGGTTTTCGGGTTCTCACTAATTATATCGGAGCGTTTGGAAGAGCACACAACACTGCCCCAAAAAGAATCGCCATGACCGCGCCCGTCATTACATACCCCCCGGAAAAGGTGAACATTTCTAATTATTTGATTGGTCAGTTTTTTTTCTTATTTACCTTTTCTATAGCTTCAAAGGTGCATTCAAAGTGTTTTGCTACAGTTCCTCTCAAATTTATTAGCGTGACATTATTCACACTATAGTAATTATATAGTACTATGATCTGGACGTAGTCATGTATGTTACGAAGTTGAAATAAGAACAACTGCTTAAAGAATTCTACCCAACTGGTTTTGGTAAGGTTCGAACTTCGAATTACCTTTTAGTAACAATTGCATAAAGCATCGATTATTTACTTTGTTAAATAGCAAAAACTACATAAATCTTATAAGTATTAAAAGCATATGTAGATTAAGTAACATAATACATAAAAAATTAATTTTGACGGGCGGATTATTATTAATTTTTTTAGACTGTATGACTTAAGAATATTTATTGTATAAATTATAAATTAAAGTACACATTTTTTTTTTATTTACTTTTTTTTATTTGATCGGATAAAAAAGAAACTTTGGGATTGCTGAATCAACAGACAAATAAATGCTAAAAAAGAAATAAGAAATATATAAAGCAACGGAACCATCATAGTATTTTTTAACTCCTCTAAAAAGAAGGGTGGTAATTTGATAATTTACCAATATGAGTCTCATAGATCCTATTTGTCTCTAGCGGTAGTTAGTAGGAAAATGAGACTAAATTTTAAAAATTAAATGTTAAAATCTATTTTAAAATTAGTATGCATGCTCACCGATGGTGATTTTTTTGACCTTTTGTATATTAATTTGATGTTTACTGAGGCTACATATAACATTTCTTCAACAATAAAAAAATTGACTTTTTAATAATTAAGTCCGAAAGTATATAGTTAACATTAATTTTCCATAGTTAGTATTGTACGTTTTCTCCGACGTATCTTACATTATAATCTCATTACATCTTAGATTATCGCAAAAGAAAATGTCTCATTGTATATCCGGTAAGAATATAGGTATTCATACTATAGATAAATATCAAGATAAAAGCACTTCAGTTTTTAAGAATTGGATGATAAACAAATTAAAAGTTATTATTTTTAATTTTTGGTAATTTGTATTAGGAAAAGGATACAACGGAGGCTGAGAAGGTGGCCATGACCGCTCCAGTAGTGACATCATCCCAATCATCCGATCAAAAGACGGTAACAATGGCATTTGTGCTTCCATCAAAGTATGCAAAGGCAGCAGATGCACCGAAGCCGGTAGACGAGAGGGTGGTAGTGAGGGACGAAGAAGGGAAAAAGTATGGTGTGGTGACATTTGCAGGGTCCGCAACAGAGGAGTTGGTTGCGGGTAAGGTGAAGGGACTAAGGGAAGTGCTCGAGAGAGATGGGTATAAGATAGTCGGTGGTTATAAGTTGGCTAGGTATAATCCACCGTGGACACTCCCGCCATTTAGGACTATGGAGGTCATGTTACCTGTCGAGTAAACTAGTCGAATATATCAGCCTTCCATTTTCAAAGTCTCGGATTATTGTATCGGATTTTTGTTATAATAGTTTGACGAAAATATATCACACGTGTTTCTTGTAATTGTTGTATATGAGTATGTGACTAATAACGAAACTGATACTGATGTATCGGTAAATCCTATATTATAGTGTGTACATGGATTCATGTTGTCGATTTTATTTGAGTTGGAAGAGATTTATATTTCAAATTAAAGCTTGGGTAAAACGTGATTGGTTTTATGTTGGAAGGAAATGTCATTTTTTGTGATGGACTTTAATTGGTAAGGGGACTCCTAAATCATAGTTTTATCGGTTTTTATTTGAAATTATGTACATTGTCAATTAAATATTACAACTAATAAATTTTACGAGTTAACCTTAAGGGAATCTTCGATACCAATATTTGAGGAAGTCGTGAAAACTAAGAGGTTTCTTGTTACATTACATTTCTTTATCCCCGACTCACCTTTATATATCTTGCCGTTTCGCTTAGGTTGATATCTATTGTCTAGTAAGATCATTTCCAAACTTATAAATATAGTAAAAAAACCCAAATTTTGATCTCTTTGGGGCATTTTTTGATCCTGTCGTAGCGACAAGAATATTGTAAAAACTGGTTGTGGATTCTCCTATATATAGACATCTTCATTTGATACAATTTTCAGAAATTTTGGAGGTATATAGTTCGAATTCCCTCATTATAGCACGTCTACCAAAGAGTCCATGCATCCAGCTAGTAAATGAACTATAGGAGTATTATTCATCAATGGTAGCCGTTGTTCAGACCATGCAATACCATAAGTTTTGTCACATTGAAATTCTGAATCAAAACCTAGTAATAGTTTACAAAAAAAAAAAAAAAATTTGAAAATCCTTCGCGAATTCATGGTTGAATCCATTGTCCGTCGATAAAAGACTCCTCTAAACTGGTTATGACAAAAATATTTACGTCGTCAGAGGCGGAGGCAGTATAGGTCTAGGAGGGTCATATGACCCCCCTCAACTTTTACTTGCAATTACTATTTTACCCCTCTTAGAAAGTTCGAAACTATTGGGATTTTTTTAAAAAATTGGATGCATTTATTAATTCATGATCTGGCATGTACAGAATGAAAACTTCATTCTCGATTCTACGAGAATTTTTATGAAAGCCTTTCATTTGCTTCTCTTCGATGGAAGTTTTATTTTCCCAGAGTGTATCCTCATTTTTGGCCTAATTCTTCTTCTGATGGTCCATTCAACCTCTGATCAAAAAGATATACCTTGATTATATTTCATCTCTTCAACAAGTTTAGTAATGAGCATAACGGCCCTATTGTTCCGATGGAGAGAAGAACCTATGATTAGCTTTTCGGGAAATTTTCAAACGAACAATTTCAACGAAATCTTTCAATTTCTTATTTTACTATGTTCAACTCTATGTATTCCTCTATCCGTAGAGTACGTTGAATGTAGAATGGCTATAACAGAGTTTCTCTTATTCGTCTTAAATGGATGATTGTCATCAAATCTCTTAACATGAACTGAACAACTGAACAAGAGTGAAATAAAAAGCACTACTATTTGCACCCTTTTTTTTATAAGTTAATAATTGATCTAGCCCATATGTTTTACGTCCTTATAATCTGAAATATCATTAGTGCAATATTATATAAAATGGAATAGTTATATTTATATAGGTTATAGCCATACTATCATCAAATTTATAAAGCTGTCAGTGTAAATGGTTTTAACAAGTTTTTTTTCTAATAATCAAATAAGGGGTTATTGTTCCTAAAAGGATTGAAATTTACCTATTTACATATATACATCGTGCCTGCGACGCAAAAACCTTTTCTACTGTTTTTTTTTCCTTTCAATTGTCACATAATTTTGATTTCACTACTACTACTACAGATGATTATATCTTCTAGCAACGGAGAAATCTTTTTCAAAAGCTTATTTTCCCAGCTTGGTTGTATACAATTTTCTTTTACAAAGCATTATATCAAATGATGGTATCAAAGTTTAGTTTAAAAAGTGGATGAATTTCATCAATTGAAATGGAAACTTGTGAAAACAATATATGTTTTATGTCGTCGTTAATATTTTAAGTTTCATTGTACTCCGCCCCCGCTGGTTAGAATTTCTGGCTCCGCCACTATACGTCGTAAACCTCGTTCCAGCAAGGGTGGAGATTATGTATGACCAAGGGTTGCACTATAGGCTATAGCGACCCCATAAGTTTCCAAAATACTATTTTATTCTATAAGAAAATTGTAAACCAATTTAAAATCGAAGAGTGTTGCAGCTTCGTAAAATAACACTTTGTATTTAATTTGTAACCCTGCAATTGCATGTTGTTGTAATAGTCCGTCGTGTACATAGTATATACACACACATCATTTCGTTTTCGAAATAAATCATTTGTTCCTAATTCACTCCGCGTGGCTAATCCAAACTCACTCATTCACTCTCATTTTCTTGCCATTCATTTCTCAAAATGCACTATTTATACTACTACAAACTGTCTTTATACTAGGAGTATTTAGAATTAATCACTATAAAACACATTATTGACATCACACTATCTATACTAGTCCAAAATTAAAAATGGGGATGACATTTGGAAAAATCTGGGTGGAGACACCCAAGTTCGAACTCTTGAATAAAACAGCCGATTACGAGATCAGAAAGTACTCGCCCTCGGTGGTCGCTGAGTTCACCTTCGACCCCTCGGTGATGACTGGGATGGCCCCTTTTTGGGTCCTCGCCAACTATATCGGAGCCTTTAGCAAACCCAAAAACACTGGGCCTGAAAAAATCGCCATGACCGCTCCGGTGGTGATGTCATCAAATGAAAAGGTGAGCAGCAGTTTGACTGTGAAATGGTTATATATTACTCTTTTATTAGTACTAGTAAATAGTAATTACAACTTACAAAAAATAAAAAAATTCCTACAACTTTTTGTTAAGGATACTAATATACTACGTATAATTCACTATTTTCCCCATTAAACTTTTACTTGTTGATATGTTAAAATTAGTACCACATAAGTTTGAAATAGCTCAAAATGTTCGATTTAATTTAAGAACTACGGTACCCCAGTGATAAGTGAGTTATTGGACATCTATATATTGACCAAAACACTATTTATTTAAATTAGCAACAATTGCAATAGAAACATACATGCAAATGTGATCATAAGATTTTCTCATAATATCATTTATAAGTAGACGTGGCTTTAATTTTCTTTTCAAACATGTCTTGGTATATATGCACCATAATAAGGGTAAATATTCACAATATATTTCCGGCATGGATGCAAAATACATGCCCAACCAATAGTAATTTGTACGTAACTGATACTATGGTACCACTGTAATCACTTATTCTTAACCACTTAATTGTTTTATGAAGAATACAAAAGAACATTTAATTGTTTAAATATTGATGTTTCACTGGTTATTAAATCTGCTTTTAACTTACTGAAATTTAGTCGGAGAAAATTGCCATGACAGCTCCAGTGGTAATATCACTAGATCAGAAGACGGAGACAATGACCTTTGTGCTTCCGAGCAAGTATGCTAAAGCCGAGGACGCACCAAAACCCATTGACGAGAGGGTGGTAGTGAGGGATGAAGGAGAGAGAAAATACGGTGTCGTGACATTTGCAGGGTCCGCGACAAAGACGGTGGTGGCCAAGAAAGTGGAGAACTTAAAGACGGTATTGGAAAGAGACGGGTTTAAGGTGATTGGTGGGTATAAGTTGGCTCTTTATAATCCACCGTGGACACTCCCTCCGTTTCGAACCATGGAGGTCATGTTGCCTATCGAGTGAATTGTATAGTCAATCTCAGACGTTCATTCACATAGCATCTCGGATTCCTATAACTTGGTCTCTTCTTCGATTTTCACTTGGATAAAATTGAAATTGAAGTGAGGTGCAAAGTTAAGTATATTTACATTTGTTCTATTACTATAAATCATTAAGTTGTGAATATCGTTTGTTTGTTTTTATTATAAATTATGATTTGTAAGGAAAAGGGATGTCACATGGTTGGTATTAAAGAGTTTGTTATTTTTCTCATATTGATCATGTGTTGTTGTCTCATGTTGTGTTTTCTAAAAATTCACATTGCTTTTGGCTTTTGCTTCCCTTATTAGATCTATACTGTCTGAAGAACATGTACCAACTTTAATAAGATCATATCAGTTGTCAAAACAGGATATTGATGTTAAGGCTTTTGTACTATCTTTTTGTGACATAGATATCTAAAATTGTACAAAAGAGATGCATGAAAGTTTTACAAGAAAGGAACATTCCGAGTGGAAATTAGTCCAGAGCGCATGAATGTTTCTAGTTAAAATGTCCAAGATAGAACACTTGCGGTGCTAATGTCGCCATTCTCAGTTGCACGACGCATCAACACTGTTGTTCATTCCCCTTCTAACAAAAACGGTACACTCTCTGCTGTAATCTCTCTATTTCTGAAATTTAATTTCACTTGAAATAATTGAAATTAGAAAATACAGATTAAAAAAAAACTCAACTTAAAGAAGGAAAACTGGAAACAAATGCCTCTATATATCGAGTGATCATCTTATAGCCTTCTGCGGAACCCATATGATTACAAGTATAAACCCCATTTCATTTTATCAACATGTAAGACCTTTCAGAGTATACACCAAAACTTTCTTTTTCGAAAAAAATTCACGTCAGTCCTGAAATTTCCTCGGCTCTCCTGAATTTGCTATTTCTTTCTGCAATTCAAAAAATCAGAATCTTCTATGCAAAAACCCGCAATATATAGCAGTCGTTCAAGCAAAGGATTTCTGTCCATTTAAAGTGTGTAAACAAATCTAACTACAAAAAACTATCTTTGCAAAGAGATCAAGTCTGGTCTCCTTTCGAGTCTCAATTTGCTCTCTCTTTCTTCAGATCGATTACAAACACATCCTGGGAAAGGGTTTGCATAGAAGTTTTCTTCTAGTCTCGGTGATTCGCCAGGTATCCTACGATATGGTGCTCCGAGCCTAGCATCTGTATGCAGTTTTTTGACCTTTGACGAGAATTGATCCCAAGATATGATACCCTCATCCAACCGGTCAATCAGCTTTACAAAAGATTGCCTGAGAAACAAAGATATTAATATATATTAGAGAAAATCGATCTAGAATTTATTTCATTCTTAACAAACTTGCTTTCGATGAGGTCGACTTATATCGGCAATATATATAAGTCACAGAATTGTCCGAGGCATACGACATAGACATAATTCGAAAAAACTTCTCATTTGTTGCATTGAGATAATCAATAAATTACAGTAAACCGTGGATACACTTTCTTAGTTTACAATGCTTCACGGACTCATGGTAAGTTTTCCAATAAATTTAATCAATAAAACAAGTAACAAGAGAAGTCTATTCCAAGTAATGTTTCAAGATTCAACAGTTTTAACACATTTGAAACAAAAACGAAGAACACTTATCTTAAACAAACGCTATTAGCTAGACCTCAAAGAAGCACACGTTAATTACTTGTTTAGAATCTTAAAAATAAATAAATTGAAACACATGCAGGTATTTTCAGAACAATATCGTTAAACTCTCAACCAAGTCAACATTTTGAAAGACAGCCACATTGAAAAATTAACAATTTACAAATAAAATTAAACAAGACTTCTAGTGAAAGATCAAAAACAAAAATTCAACAAACGAAGAGAAAGATACCTGTCGGGATTGATAGTCTTTCGAAAACCTTCAAACCTCCTATGCCCTTGCACAGCCTTAGCCATATTCCCATCATATGTATATACAAAAACATCACTCTCAAGTGCCACTATGTAATCCAACGCAGCTAATCTGTTCTGAAACTGCGTTAAAGGCCTTAATTCCTCATCGGTCGCTAAAGTGTAATGAGAGTAAACATTAGGATAGACAGATTGGAATGCATTCATACTATTAGCTCCAAATATATCGCCTGCGACTATATATATCTTAGTGTTTGTAGGGTATCCCATGGCTTTTAGGAATAGGGCAGCTTCTCTTGGGGACATAGGACAACCCCCTAGTGATCTTTTTTCGTTGCTGTTGATTTCTTTCTCTTTCCAGTGTTTAACTTCGTATCTCATTGCACGAAGCTCATCAGATTCTGGCTGTGAGAGATTGTGGCTACAACCGGTGAAAGCTAGCATATCCTTTTCGTATCTGCACACAGAGAAATAATTATGAAAAGTGGAATTGTATTCATAACAACTTTCGTTTTCGAACAAGAAATCCTCTATTCTTCACTTAATATTAAGGAAAGACCGTAGTCACAAGACTCACAACAAGCATGTCGCTATTATGTGTAGAGGCAATACTTTATAGACCAGAAAATGTACAACTTCTTTAAATGATTGTTCAGTTTTTATATCCAAGTTGAAAAGTCTTTTTTGCTAAGATTTCTTGAGAAGAGGTGGTTTTGAGGGGGGAAAAACGATCACATGAAGTAAACTTTATAAATTGTTTATCTACAAAAATATGAGGTCTGTACTCGATTGGGGTTTGAAACATCTTTTAATCTTAATGGTCAAATATGTCGTATAGTGATGCTGTTGCTTTGCCGGTTTGGATAGTTAGGGTATTTATAATTTTCAGAGGATAATTTCCAAGAGTGAGGAGCTTTCACACATATAAATGAAAAGTATCCGGTTTGCTAAAAAACAAATTTGGGTCTTCTCATATAATATGCAGAATCTGGTTTGCCAACCTAAAAGCTAAAGTTTATTACTATAATTTTCCGGCATCAAGAAATTAGATATGTTAATTATGTATCTTCTGTTTCATACTGGAAAAGCCAAGTAATTTCTTTACTTAGATAATCCGGTGCTTTTATTTCTCATATCTGGTGCTAGAGTCTTACATTTCTGTTTATTTACTTATTACATGCAATGAAAAGGAAATACTGCCGAGTATCTGTTCAAGTCATGTTACCTCAAATGAAGAGCTATATAAGGCTCGCTGTCCTTTTTCAATCTACCAACCATTTTTTTTCCAAGCTCTTCAATTTCGGGTGAGTACCGCAGGGCTTCAAAATTAGCACGACACCTGAGCTTTTGTATAGAACCTGCAAGACCATTATTAGCTAGTCGCGAGTCTGTATGTGTAAACTTTATAACTTTGTGCTTTTGCAGTAAACGACCCATCTCCCCTCTGTAATAACTAGCCTGCATAAATTTTATAAAAAATATGAAATTATATATCTTTTTAAAAGTTTAACTTGCGACATAAATTATAAAAAGATCTTATTCGTAACAACGTGCGGGAATTCACTCAAACATCGCTTTAAAATGAAGGAAATCTAGAATCCACAATAGAAGAAATAGAAAAACCTACTCAATCAAATGTTGTCAGTCCAGAATCTTAAAATATACAGTGAAGGTTTAGTTGGGAAGTTTAATGATCAAAATACCCATGATCCCATCAAAATCCGTAAGAGAAGAAAACATGTCCACAGATGATGGAATTTAAATCTGAAATTTATAGCCAGTTTTCTTAAATCTGAAAACATGTCCAGTTTTCTTAAACGCCTACTATTAACCTTTTTTTTTTCTTCTCAATTTTTTGCTAGGACTGCTCACATCATTCAAAAGACAAAACAAAACACGATAAAATGGAATGAGAAAGTATTTCAACTGTTAAACCTTGGACCAAGAAATTGGAGCCTTAAGAGCGGGCTTGATTGAAGCATGACTTGAGGGCAAAGCTTCTACAATTTCAATGTCGTCTTTTAAAATTTCGATGAAGCGTTGCCAATCGAAAATGTCCTTAAATTCACTGCATATTAAGGATTACAATTTGTTGATACTAACACTCGGTAAGATCAAAATAGATGCTAGTAGAAAATAAGTGTGAAACCAGATAGTAGAAAATAAAATTACCTTGTATCTGTCCAAAAAGACTTATGATCAAGAGAAGGAAGAACCAATGTGGCATTCATGATTTTCGCCACAGCAACCATATCACAAATCTATAGTACACATTTGCATAGGAAAATTTAGCAAAAGGGTTGAGATTTAAATTCTGTAATCAAGTATAAGCATGATTCAAGGCGATAATTGTCAATATTGAAACGTACGCCTGTTCTCATCTGATTTAATCCCCCATTCGCGTGAGCTAAAATATATCCATTCGTTGCAGAACCTGTCCCTGTGATTGTTCAGATTTATATCTGAGTAATTAGTTGGTCATTGAGGAGAACAAACAGTACTATTTTTTACTTCAAAATTAAGATCTGAAGATTAAATTTTCTAAATGCAATTGTAATCAATAATGATGGAGTTGATAAGAACATACGTATCCGATTTCTTGGCCGATTAATGCATTGATAATAATCTTCACTATTTGGTCTCATCCAAATCTCTGGTGTCTGCAAACATTTTCAACAAACAGATTTTGTTTTAGCAGAAACAAAATCGAACTGATCCGACTTAGACTTAATCAAAAGTACATCGAGAAGAAAAGCTAACGTTTTAAAGTACTGAGTGTAGAAAGCGATTTACCAAAATCAGCACAAGATTTAAATACTAAACATTGTAAAAGTCCCTGATCCTGAAAGGCTAAGAATACGCATAATTACGAAGTTTCATTAATACGCGTGTATGAAGTTTCAATAAAAGCGCCAAAGCGGAAAGGAACATTAACGAGAAAAGGATGATTTCAATTCCCACAGGCTTCTATAAAGAAGTGTCAACAAGAAGTTCCTGAGAAACTAATCACCTGTGTATTTTACCAATGCTTACTCAATGTCAACCCATTGGTACTCTAAAATAGTCATTCTATGTAACAATTACTTGATAATATTTTTTTTTAATTTATTTTTTGTAATCATTATTTGATAATAATATGTTAACCTCATTCATACAAAAATTCATTACTTCAATACAGTACCAGAATTAGAAATTTAGCATTTTTTGTTTTAAAACTTTCGTACGAATCTCGGTTGAAATCTTACAAATCTCGAAAACGCTTTGCCAAAATTCACACATTTTTACTCCAAAAACACCTAGACATTTCAAGTTTTTTTGTGAATCCCTTGCAAGAATGACGTAGCCTTGATTTCGCGTTTTATATTTAGTTTGATTATTGCTGCTCTAAAACGTTCAAAATACAAATACTGTACAAATACAAATAGTAGAAAAATTTATTATATTTATTGGAATTGTCCGTTCTGGTGTCACCGTCAAAAAATTCTTCTTCTCCAGTGCAACATTATATGCACAATCAATGAGTCACAATATTCCTCAATATGAACAAATCAAAGTAGTTATTTAAGTTTACAATTTATTTAAATAACAAAATAAAATAGGCAGATTTCCCAGCTCATGACACGTTTTTGGTGGCACTAAGACTCTACGTGAGTGACATAAATGGGATGGTGCCGTGCCAAACAATACCTTTTTCCTACAAATAAAAATCAGTACTATTTGAAAGCGAAAACAATGACAAAACCACATAACAAATAAACAAATTCTCTTGACAAAACCACATAACAAATAAACAAACTCTCTTGACAAAACCACATAACAAATAAACAACTCTCTTGACAAAACCAAACAATACTTTCAAAAAATAACTCTCTTAACAACTAAATGGACGAGTTATGGCCATTTGGAAATAGTAATAACATGCAAGGCCTGCATAACATACTCCAAAATGAAATTACACATGTTTATTTTGATTCGCAGCTCTACTTAGTTTTTCATGAGGGTTTTACATTTGCTCCCAGCTGATCGTATTCGTGATAACATGAAAGAAAGTACTATAGACAAAATTTTCTTTTAGGTATGGCCCCGAATCTGATAACAAAAATGTTTTATGATGAGCCATATACCTTGATGTCTCATTAGTAGTTTCCAGATTTTTGAAGATAAAAAAAAATTATGATTAAATTGCTTTGCGATAGCTTCACTAAAGCCTAAGTTTTTTAGCATAAAATCGGTAAAGATAGTGAGTTTTTTTAGTTGTTCAGCAAATCATTTTTGTCCAAGAAAGAAGATATAGTTTTTTAAACTCTAAAGCAATCGAGCCTTTTAAAAATGAGGTAATTCCTTGTTTTAGTTTCAATAGGCTAAGAATGTCCTTTTTTTTTAATTCCCATATTAAAGTCGAAATTAGATGAACCCTATATATATAATCTGACATTTATTCACTAATATATAGGTATATATGCTAGCTAGTTTCGGTTTTACGAGACGTCACTGCAAATCACTATTTTTTGTCGAATAGAAGCTGAAGCTATCTAACCTTAAAGATAATACTCGATATATAGGCGCAAAGTGCCAATGACACAAATACAAATAGATCGTTGGTACAACCTCTTCTGCCGTTTTGATATCCTTCTTTAGCTAAATTAAAGGCAAATCTTGTTGGATTATTAATAAGTAAATCACTAATATCCCTCCCACGTCTTTTTTTTGAAACCAGCAATACATGAAGAGCTAGAGTTGAATATCTTTTACTAGCCATTTGACCTGTTCCTAATCGGCCAAGTCCAAGAAGATAAAAAAAAAATCCCAGCTAGAACACCATACCAAAGTACACTATTTAAAAAAAGAAGAAGAGCCAAATGGAAAGTTTGACATGTTATTCTACGTGTCAAAGTAAATAGGCAAAGTTATGATTATGGAGAGACAATGGGCGTTATAAGGTTTGGAGTGATAAGAAGTAGAGCATGAATCATCGTAGCAAGTTTGGTCATTTAAGTTTTTGAAAATTTGTGGTATTAAATCATGTGATTTTTCTCCTTATTTTATTGTTTTGCAGGCCATTTTATGTGTAAATTAGTTTGTTTACGTGTATTTCATCGTACTTCTAAATTCCGACCAGCATTGGAGTCTTGTCCATGCACCGAATATTTCATTTTAATAAAGTTATGCCTGTTTTAAAAAAAAAAAAATTAGCTAGCAAACCTTACATCCTAATTGTTAGAAAACTCTATTTGGCATATCTCTAATCTCCAAGAATTCACATTTTAACACGTTCAAGTTTAAGCTATTTTATACGCGGTTTTTGTTTATCAAATATGAAACCACAACAAATGTTGCCAAAACTCGTGGAAATATTTAGTTTGAAAATACAGGAAGCCAATATCGCTGTAGGTGTTGAAACTTCAATTACAAAAAACTTAATTAATAAAATAAAATCAATCATAGTTATAGAGAAAACAAAAAACCTGATACTTAATTAAACGCTTATACAACTATACAAGTTTGGGAGGGAGATGAAGTGGGCAAGTGAAATCACTAAATCTGCCACGTGAGAATACGAAATCACTAAAATATGCGTATGATAGATAAAAGGGGTCTTTCGTTAGGTAAGGACTGAGGATCACGAATATCATTCCACTAATATCTTAATTCTTCTTCAGATACAGCGTCAACTTATGAGTTAAAAAATTCATAAGTTACAGAATGATGAGCTAGAAAAAAATTTAATGTTTGATGATAAAATAGTAGTGTGTTGGAAAGCATAAGCGTAAACCGACATGTGAAACGAAAAAGTGAAGCGTGACGACGAGTGGTAAACCTAAAACAAATTATCAAACAAAAATATTTCTACTACGGAGTAAAACTTATTATCACTATAATAAACATTATACATTAATTATCACAAATGTAGTTATATATCTCAACCAGACTTGTCAAGAAATACGAATAAAAAAATAGTAAGATAATGCATATGATTTACTTGTTAATTGTTATCTTTATAACGTTAATTACTGGTAATGAGAGTCTTGAGAGTTTCCAGGCTTTGAAAACAATATTTTCCCTATACAAGTCTTTACAAAATCACATTACCTTGTTTCATATCAACTTGGTATTTATCATTATATTCTGTCTCATTATGGAACTTCTTAACTTGATTCAAGAAACCAAAAAAAGTAAATAAAAAAATAACTGACCTGATACTTCTCCAATAACCGCTTGCTATTCTTGTTCACAACCCCAACTTCCTCCCCCACAGCCTTCTGAAAATTAACCGAATGATGACGTGGCAACACCAAAAACCCGTCGTCACCATTATTAAAAACCGAAACCTTCATCACAACTGTTAAAAAAACCATCAAAAATATAACCGCTAACACCATGTTACGGCCCATATTCCTCACCCAAGATGTCCCGTATGCACGTAACAACACAGGATAATTATAATTCTTCAAGAAAGAAGATTGATACAACGTGGGGCGTTGTCTAGGACCAGAGTCATCGTCGTCGGACCCAGAAGACGAGGCTGCACCGTAACAGTCAAGGCCACGTTCGGCATCTATGGTGCGGCGGCGGTGAGTGGTCCACGGTGGGCTAACGGCGATGGTGCTACCGTTTGTCATATTATTATTATTTTTTATGTGAAACAAAATGTATTTTGTGATTTTGTTAGGAGATGATATTTTCTCTCTCTGGACCGAAATAGGAGGCTAAGGAAGAGAAATAACGAACTAATAATTTTGAAGCAGTTCTGTTATTGTGCTGGCTAGTATTTGTACACCACGTTTATAAGTAGTATATATCCTCTTGTACTTATCTATTTATTTAACTACTAGTTATTTAAGTTATTCAAGAAATACCTTAATTAATATAGTACTTACACAGTTGCACTTCACCTCCATTAAGTCACCTTAGCTTGGGTTCACACCAACTTTCTTGTTCTTGTATTTCTCCGCACGCTTTTATGTGAGATAAAACCGTATTAACGTACCGTGTATGATCGTATCGAAAATGCCATTATACTGTCTTATGATTTGCATTTACAATTTTATACAAATTGTAATTTTCATATGTTTAATTGCTGCTCTAATATCCTTTGTAAATGTTACTAGAAAATAATCTATTTACCAACTAGCTAACATCAGTTTTCCTCTTTACGTAGAGAACTTTTCATTTCTGAGTTTATGTACTTGTTTTTCTTAGTTCATATTACCTCGTTTAATGTTTTTTTATACTTGAAGGCCAAAAATTACAAAGTGGTATAGCATTATAACTATCACCTTCATGATTTGTGTACGTGACAATCAAGAAAGGAGGGAAGCACGTAATTGTTTGTACTAAGCAACTAATATTTCTTTCTATATCTAATATGGAAAACAGGAAAACCAAAAAAGCAAAGAGTCTTATAGTAGTATGTTCTACGAGTATTTAATGCAAATCACAAGTTAGAATAAATATTCAAAAGTTTATATTCTGACTGCTATCCCATTCACAAAATGAAATGAAATTTATAAAGGTTAGAACTTAGAAGGTGTGACAATATATAATTCTATTAATTTTGGAGGATTAAACATTTAGAGATATATATGGCCTAGTACGTACATGGATTCTGAAACGTGAAAGTGCCGTATATACGTCAGGCCAGTAAGCTTTATATGAAGTATAGCATTTTGTTCTTAACCCTGATTGGTATGCCATTGTCCTTTAGTTAATCATCAACATATAACAAACATCTACGTTTTCTCATGCTTCGTTATGAATCTATGATCCAATGTTAAAGTATAGTATATTAACCCAATAAGAAGCGGTTGAGAACTAGCTAGGACGTCATGCGAGTATTCCAGTATTCTCGAAAATTTTCATGTTTTTGAATAATGTTAAACAGCGGAAATATACAAACTTGATTGGATCCGTATTTCCTTGACCATTTTAAAGAAATCGTCCGTTTCAAGTTTACGGCCCTCAGTCCATGCCGGACACTAGTAAAGTTCTAACTTCGATAGTTTTCTAGTTGAAAAATGGTATTAACTTTCCACAACTTAGTTGAGTTTGATCATAATTTATTATTATTATTATTATTATCTTCTTAACCAGTGTCTCGGGCAGGGGCGAATTCATGATTTATATTAAGGGTGGGCAAAACTTACTTACAGCCAAAAATAATGTTAATTTTTTAAGCATAAGTGTGCGCATATATATATATATGCATACATAATATAATTATTTTAAAAAAATGCACACACATACACATAAGAGATTGGATTTTTATACTATACTTTTTCTGAAAAAACGCACAAACCATAGAAAAAATCTACCAGTGATTCTGTGCAAACCGTAGAAAAAATCAACGATTTACAGTGATTCACTGCAAACCGTAGATTAAATCTACGGTTTACAGTGGATTGCTGCAGACCGTAGATTAAATCTACGGTTTACAGTGATTCACTGTAAACCGTAGATTTAATCTACGGTCTGCAGCAATTCTGCAGAAATTACACAGTCAGTCCCCATTTTTCAGAAATTACACAGTCAGTCCCTGCGCAAAAATTACACAGACAGTCCCTTGAAAACAGAATTTCACGTTCTTTAAAAAAAACAAATTTTTATACTACACTCTCTCTCTCTCTTTCTCAAAAAAACCCAAAATTTTCATCCAAAAAACCCCAAATCAATCAACCACAATAACTATCAACTTTATTAACAAAAAACCCTAAATCATCAATCAAATTTATCCTCAATTCAAGGTATTTATTTTATTCTCTAATTTATTATTTATTTTGTGTAATTTCAATTTGTAAAATAGGAAAAAAAATATAAAATATACAAATTGATTATTCACTTAGTTATATATAATTGTTTGTTGTTTGTTTATATTAATCATAGAAATTATAATAATTATTGATATTTGTCCCATTTTTGCATTATTTATTTATTTTGTGTAATTTCAAATTGTAAAATAGGAAAAAATATATAAAATATGCAAATTGATTATTCACTTAGCTATATATAATTGTTTGTTGTTTGTTTATATTAATTATAGAAATTATAATAATTGTTGATATTTGTCCCATTTTATAAAAAAATTAGTGTTTTTATTCAAATTTGTTTATTTAGATATTTATTACTAATGGTTTGGTTATGATGTTACATGTTTATGATGGTTATTTGTTTTGATTGAGAAAAATAAAAATAGTTACGCTTTATTAATATTTACCCGTTTTGAAAATTAGGGGTTTTTATAAAATTATGTTTTTTAATTAGTTTGTTTGCCCAAATCACCAAAAAAAATTGGGGTTGTTGATATTTTTCCCGTTTTATAAAAAAATTGAGTTTTTATTAAAATTTGTTTAATTAGATAATTAGAATAATTGTTTGGTTATCATTAAATGTGTATGTTTCTTATGTTGTTTTTATTGTTAAAAATAAAAATAGTTAGGATGGCAGAGCCAGGTCCACAGATTAAAGGCAGGATGGGTATTTTACGACAGACCGGTCATATTTCAAATCAGACTGGGGATGCTGGAAAAGAAGCGGGTAGAGGAGATGCCCATAAAATTAGGGTTTATAATTATAGTTGGCAGATACGGACGCCTGACAGAGTAGTTGAAAATATGATTAGGGCTGGTTTTTATGGTATTCACACTATAGTTAATTATAGCGTAGACCGAGGCTTGCTTACATCCTTAGTTGATAGGTGGCGTGATGAGACGCACTCGTTCCATTTTGTCGATGGAGAGTTGGGGATATCATTACAGGATGTAGAGATTATGCTTGGTCTCAGGGTGGATGGTCTTGCTGTTACCCGATCGGAGCGGAATGATAACAGGCCGAGCATGTTAGATATGATAGAGAGTTTGTTGGGTGTTAGACCTGCTGACCATCAAGTCGATACAAATTGTTTTACAGTTAGACTTGATTGGATGTTACATACCTTTGGTGAATTACCCCCCAACCCTAGTGAGGAGCGTTTGCTATATCAGTCTAGGGCTGCCATGTTATTATTACTTGGGGCACATGTGTTTTCAGATAAGAGCAGTGATCAGATTCCACCATGGCCTCTGCCATTTCTGGAGGATTTTGACACATGTGCAGAGTATAGTTGGGGATCAGCTCTTCTGGCCTGGTTAGAGGCTAATTTATGCAAGTTGGTGCGTGGTAAATCTACCGGAGTAAGCGGGGCCGTGATGTTTCTCGATATGTGGGCGATGACCAGACTACTGCCGGTTAGACCATGTGAAGAGCTGCCGGAAGATATCGAGCCACCTGAGGGCTGGCCTAGGTTCCCCCTCGGTTACAGGTATGATATTATTTAGTTTTTTTGTGTTTTTTTTATTGTGTCATCTATCATTTACTTATCTAATTTATATTTATTGTTTATCGGGTTTTGTTTGTATATTACAGATGGAAGATTTGGAGGCTTACTAATGATAAGCCATATGTCTACGGACATAATGTGGTCCACATACGGGACCAGTTTGACCATATGTCGCATGAACAGGTAAATTTTAACTTTCTTATTTCCTACATGTAACTTACGTATTATATGTTGTATATGTTTGCATTGGTCTTATGTTCGCAGAATTTATTACTAGTATTTTTAAACCCTTGTTTACATTTTCTAATAATAATTTTGCTGATTACAGATAGTCTGGCAACCTTACGGGAACCTCGATGACTATCCGGAATACTGCACGCGGGGCCGTGATATGTGGCATTGTTCTGTGCCTCTCATTTGTAATGAGAAGATTGAGTTCCACCCCGCGGACAGGTTCATGAGACAGTTCGGTTTTGTTCAGCGGGTCCCTACATATATTTGGAAACCCAGACAGGGTCACGGCAAGGATAGAAGATATGGGATTGGGCAAAAACACGATTGGCCTGCACTTTTTGCAGAGTTTATAACCGTGTGGAATGACCGTCACAACCGGCTTATTAACGGTGAATTTGGCACGGGGACGTCACCGGATTACATGAGATGATTGGGGTAAACGTTTCTGAATAAAAAATCCCAGACGAGGAGTGGCAAACGTTTCTAGATGATTGGGGTTTATTGGTTGATTCTGAGTCGATAGGGGAGTACAATCATAACCGAGCTTCTTTCAATTCCTCATACAAATCGTACCCTGCTGTGATTAAGTATGTAGGCAAACTTTTAAATGATTATGCTGAAAAGTTTGTTGCATGCTATACCAACCATACAACGCATCTAGGTAAGAGAACTAGCAATCGAGCCGAACAACAACATGCAAAGCTAAAAAGATCCCTTTCCACAAATACTGCCACGCTTGAAAATGTTTGGGTAGAGGTGAATAGAATTCTAGAAAAACAGTTTGAGGATATTAAGATGAAGTTGGATAAATGCAAGTCTTATTTTCCACATTCTGAACGAACACCTCTATTTATAAATCTTAGGTCGTATATCACACACTATGCCTTTGATTTATTATTTCAAGAACACAAAAAATGTAGTGGCCAGGCTGATGAGAATTGTTCTTGTGGTTTCAAATTGTCTCACGGGTTACCTTGTCATCATATTATGAGTGAACATATTTTATTCGGAAAGCCTCTTCCTCTAGAATATATTCATCCATTCTAGAAAAAATTAGACGTAATTGATGATAATGGGAACACCGATGATTATGGGGTAGAGGGTGATCTAGAAAAGTTTAAAAGTGTTTATTCTAGGAAAACTAATGTTGAAAAACGGCGTATGAAAACACAACTCCGAGAGATAACCGTACCATCTAGAACATCCATGAATGACCCCGAAGTGAGACAAAATAGGGGGAGACCTAGAAAAGGAGACAATTCTAGTAAGAGAGATAAGTCGGGATGGGAGTATGTGGAGGAACAGAGTGCTGGTGCTAGTAGAGACAAGGGCAAAGGTAAGGCGGATGAAACACCGGAGGTAAGGGTAAACCCAACTAGGAGGCCACGAAACCAGAACCCTAAACCCACCCCCAATAGGCAAACCTTCTTGTATAGTGACCAAATATGAGTCATGTTACATAGTTACATCGAAACGGTTTATGATGTGCGTGTGGATGGTAATTGTGGGTTTCGGGTACTTGCAAATGCGACGGGTAAAGAGCATGGGGAAGATGATTGGTATGCGGTAAGATGTGAGTTGTTTCAAGAGCTGCAGCAAATGAAATGTGTTTATTATGAGCTGTTTGAGAGTCTTGATTTTGAAGGTTACCGGTATGATTATATTTTATCAAGTTTGAATTTTTTTCATCCTACAAATCCCGCCCCTTCTGACAAATGGATGAGATTTCCGTCTTATGGTTCCAATTGTATTGTTGTCCTTATGGCCAAATAAAAATGAAGGGGTACAAGTATGGAACGCCACTTTTTTACCTCTTTATACTGGTCCGCCTCAGGGAACGATATATTACATCCCGACTGTAATAGTGTTTGTAACGACCCGGCCCTACGGACCGAACCGCCACGTCCGTATCAACAATATTGTCCGCTTTGTGGCACAACTTCCCAGGGGGTCACCCATCCTGGTACCACACGAGTACTCTCATATCTGGGCGATGTGGGACTGACGCACAACGCCGCACCACAGAATTTCCTTCCTGGAAATCTGGGTCGTCACAGTGTTCGTCAACAGTTGTCATTATGCTCAGGTTATTCCTAAAGAAGGGATATTCCCAATACCAAGAATTATAGCACGGTGGGAACAAACATGCACTGAGGCTGCTGCGCCATGGAAGGAACTTTTTCGACCAAATTTCAAGTTATATATAGCGCTGGAAAAGTAATCGGGGAAGCAAATTGCAACCGAAGAAGAAGCTATAGACGTGTCAAGTCCATAATCAGTTTTTTATTTTTAATTTTATGTAAATTACTCTTTTTTCCAATTTGTTATAAATTTATATGATGTATCATGTTTAATAAATATGTTTTATGAAATTTAGTTCAGGTTTGCATATTGAGTTAATTTCTTTTATGAAATTTATATAATTTATGATTGTTTCATTCAAGAAAATTGACGATTGACACCAAATTGACGACTTAGTTAATGTTTCATATTGCGTTATACAAGTGTTAAAAACAAACCAAAAAAACTTCACAAAAATTGACGATTTAGTTAATGATTCAATAAATATCAACTTATACACTTGACAAAAATATAACATGAACCAAAAATATAAAATTTATCAAATCAACTTTTTTTTTGTAAATTTGTGTAAATTTTGTGTTTATTTTGAGAGATTGTTAGAATTTACCAAAGTTATTTTATGTAAAATTTTAAGAATAAGGCATTTAGTTTTTTTATTACAAAAATCATGTTTAATTTGAAAAAAATATTCAGTATTTTAATTGTTAAAGTTATTTTATGTAAAAATTCTGAAAATTGCTGTAAACCGTTGATTTAATCTACTGTTTACATAAATTCACTGTAAACCGTAGATTAAATCTACGGTCTGCAGAAATCAACTGTAAACCGTAGATTTAATCTACGGTTTGTAGTGAATCACTGTAAACCGTAGATTAAATCTACGGTTTACACAGAAACACTGTAAACCGTAGATTTTTTCTACGGTTTGTGCGTTTTTACAGATTTTTTGTAGTATAAAAATCCAACCTCTATACATAATTATTTACACAATAATTTACTATCTTTAGTCTTGAAAAATGTCTGCTAAATGCATTTATTTAACAAGGATCTACTGGGATTTAATTAGGTTCGTAGTTATACTATGAAATAACACCAAATCACTTGAAATTTATGAAATTTGATGATTAATAGGAATTGAAAAAATTACTAATGGGGATAAAAGAATAAACATACAAAATACCAATCATTGTGGAAATATTGAAAATGTGAAGTCAAATAAAGTTCTATATATCATTATAAATTATCATCCTTCGCAAACATTAACTATACAGTATAACCTCTCTACATGAATAATCTCGGTATCGAGAGAAAATATTATTATAAGTATGTTATTAGGTAGATATAAAAAAAAAATATACTTAAATAATTGTTCCGCATAATAAAAGTATATGTGTACCTAATTTAACTAATTAACACAAATATTCAATAGACAAAATACATGTATCTATGTAACAAGTCAAACACATAAATCTAAAAGAGTTGAAAAGTTACGAAACTAGCATATTCATGAATTTAAGAAAAGTTAACTAAGTATATGTATTTATAAATGTGGAAAGTCATCTAAAAATTTATCTAAAACTTTTTTTTACATGTATAAATAATAGGTGGTATAATTTTAGATGTATTTTAAATCGTATTAAGTTTAATGTAACAACATATATATAATTTTACACATTTATATAATTTATTCCTATATGGAGGCAAATTTGTTAAAACGGGACCATAAAAAATCATGAAATATTACAATATGGAGGTTATTTTTATTTTGAACTGGTCCGAGTTGGGACCGAATATTTTTATTTCTATAGCGAGCTTATTCATATATATAGAATAGAGTATTACTATATAAAGGTTATATGGATTATGAATAATGAATTATTATAAATTATCCTCCTTTGCAAACATTAACTATATATAGATTATGAATAATGAACTATAAAGACCAAATCTTCTAATTCGTAAGATGGCGATCAATCTTTTTTTCATATAAGAAATTGTAGTGTTATTATTGAAACTTATATCCACTAAAAAACCTCCTAGTAAATAAGGAGAGCAACCCACTTATACGCATGTCACGATCTATCCACAAGCGATATGAGATAATAACACTCAACACTCCCCCTCTTTTGGGTTGATTTAAATCTGAACGGGCCCAATAATTGTAATATAACATCCATTCTGGGACAGGAAAGGTGATCCAACATCAATTAACCGGGCTCTGATACCATATTAAACTTCATATACTTACTAAAAACCTCCTAGTAAGCAAGAAGAGCAAGTCACTTATACACATGTCACGATCTATCCAAAAGTGATATGAAATAATAACACTTAAACCTCATATACTTACTAAAAACCTCCTAGTAAGCAAGAAGAGCAAGTCACTTATACACATGTCACGATCTATCCAAAAGTGATATGAAATAATAACACTCAACAGTTATCAGTTAAATATCATATTTAATTTTAATGGTACAGTGGGTCTTAAATTAGCCAATATGTTAAAAAATTCTTAGCAAAAGAAATAGTTAGACTAATGTGAAAGTATTCATCAACTAATATCAAATACTAATGGAAAAAAAAATATACATGTGTTTTTAAATATGAGCAGAGTAATTTGGCAATTTTATATTTTGAATACTAAGAGTCGGCAATTGTCCACCCTTGCCCTATGGGCCTTGTCTGTGATAATATTTCAAATGCAATAGGTCTCATAAATACTATGTTTGAATGGACAAACATGGACGAGACTATTAGTACAACGGAGATATAGCAAATGACCCAAAATAGGGTCATTACAAATGACCCTATTTTGGGTCATTTGTAATAATAGAGGGAGAGTGGGAATTATAGTACCGGAATTACGTGTACTCCTTCTTTCATTATCCGATCACAATTCCGGATATATTCATAATGACGAGACTATCAATACTGTAACCAAACGCGACCATGCTGTATTCGCCACTAGGACTCCCGGGAACATCATGTACCATTTTCCATAACAATAAGTATTAAATGGGGCTATATGAGTCTAAAAATTTAAAAGGCAATTTAGACTATTATTTTCAGAGGGTGTAGAAAAACAAATTGAACCATTATTATTATTGGGACGGAATGAGTATTTTTAAAATTTATGACATCTATACTATTAGTTTATTTGAATACCCCTTATGAAGCCTTGAAACAAATAATTACAAAAAACTATTGATAGTTTCAAAAATTACACATGATGTTATAAATTTAAAAACTAAAAAAAAAAATGTAACTGCTAAAAGAAACTACTCACATTCAAAATATATCGATTACTATTTGAATAAAGGCAAAAAATAACTCTCTATTGTTCTATCGCTCTCTCTTCCTCAGGTACAAATTTACTCTCATTTAGTTTTGATTTCAATTTATTTTTTATTGATAGATTTTTAGTATTATATAAATAAACTAATTGATAGCCATATTTGTTTTGGTTCCCACTGGGATTTGCGGCTAGTATATTTTAATATATGGACCAAGAATTGGAGTTTGATGGTATAAACCATTCTAAACAGTGGCGATAATATATATTGTAATAGCGTTTTGACTTATTTGTACACCAGCTCACAGCTTCAACAGAATGAAGTTACTGGTAGAAATATCCGTAATAAACTTGTACTAACTGAACATGCACTTGAAGTCTTGAACTGTATAGGTTATCATTGTTTTCTATAACTTTCACAATTTTGAAACAAGAAAAAAACTACTAAATTCTGAACAACTCTTTTTTCGGTTTTTAACCACATCCGTTTCAACAAATACGGATAAAGAAAGATAAAACAAGAAAACGGCTTATATGTCGAGAATCCTGTAAAAGCTCGTAAAACCAGAGCACAAATTCATGTGGTTAATTCAACCACCAAACCTACCACACTCGTCAGCACGTCTTGATCTTCTAACATTTTACTTCTCTTTAGTCTTCTGTACATCTTTTCCATCTTGTGACGTCCCAGCTTCAGCAGTAACAGAGGTTGACGAAGACCCAGCCAAGCTTTTGTTCTCAGAGTCCATCAAGCTAGCAGCTATGGCTGCACGTAAATCTTCATCACTATCTTTGCTCGTTAACAACTCGGTCATACTACCACGTTTCGTCTCACTTTGTGTCATGGCAGCTCCGGCAATACCAATAGTCGAAGAAGAACCTTTGAAGCTATTGTTCGCCGAGTCCATCAAGCTAGCAGCTATGGCTGCATTTAAATCTTCATCATCGTCCTCGTTGTAAGTACCAAATGGATTAACAAACTCTTCCGTTGCATCACTTCTTTGAATTTGTGGTTGTCCCTGACTCTGTTTGTCATTAAATGCTTTAGTCATTCTCTCAGCATCTTCGGGCAAAAGCCACTGCCCAAAGCCGTTGGATCCTTCGGATAAAGTAATAGGGCATTCTCTCGGGAAATTACCTGGTGTATAACACAAATTAATAAATAGAACAAAAAGAATAACGCTTGGCATAGAGTGGATCCTTGGACACCAAGCTCAAACAGAGTATGAAATACTTCTCAAAATCCATTTCATTCCTCTCGCCACATTGAAATTACATGCAAAATTCTATTTTAGGTTTTATATATTTATTAGTCCCCTTAACTATGGTATTTGTCCCATTTTTTTCTCTATACTTTTGTATTACGCAATTCTGGTCCCTAAAATGTTCGATGTGCACACTTTTTGTCCCTGGACTTAACACCGCTGATTTTCTCGTTCATAATTCAGTAATACACTGAAGACTACTTTATTACTTTACATTCACTTCTTGTCTCCAAATCGCAACTCTAACTCCCATTGAGTTGATTAATAGAATAAAATGATTATCTATTTAAAATATACTATACTCAAAAAGTTGATGGAGAAACTAAAGGTGTAAAATTTAGGAAAGGAGAAGGCACAATTAGTAAAGTGAAGGGACTAAAACTGCAAATAAAGAAATATAAGGACAAGTGGGACACAACATAGTTTACGGACTAAAAAATAAATTAACCAGCTATTTTCTAAAAGCAGCAACTAGAAACCAGCAAGACACAAACTTATGACGGAAACTATAGGCAAAAGTTAAGGATGACTACATAGCACACTTATAAATTTTGAATAATTACCTTTGACGACAAAAATACTCCAACCGGAGCTCTTTAGAGTGGCTAGGTATGCAGAGAGATAAAACTTGGATAGGTGCTCGGGGGCGGGGTAAAGGCTGTTGAAATTATACCATTCACCGTTGACTTTTCTGATACAGAACCAGTGGTCTTGTAAATGGCATATGAAAGCATTTTCAAGTTCTGGGTGAACCTGAGCTGACTCAGCCTCGGGTGAGTTTAGCTGAATCACTAGCAAATCCCATACTTCCATGGCTTTTTGTAAAACCTGCGAGCAGTGTTGAGATCATGAATCCACATCAAAACATACAACAGAAAATTATAAATCTTTTGATAGACAACAAGCAAGAAACTCCCAGACTTTCTTTTCTTGAAACTAGCCAAAGTTTGCTTCTACATTGCTACACAAGAATAGGTATCCTTCCCACAAATTTGTGTTAATCTGTTCGACTAGATATATCGCATCCATAATTGCAACATAAAATTTGACTTGCTTTATGAAATAATACAGGTTATTTAACCAAAAAATATAAATCCGTTAATTTTTGCGTTATAGATACCCCCATATATAGTCCTAAACTTTCACAACTGCTGCTGAATTTTCTGAAATAGAGCTACAGTTTGTATAAACCAAAGGGAGAAGCTTCTAATAAAATATCACTACCCTTACAAATGACATTCCTATGTGATGTTAGCCTCCGATCCAATATATGGATGTAAATAATTCTACAACATAAAAACTCCTGCATAAAATTTCCAACTGTCTGAAATTTTCCATCTTATTGTGATTAGAAATAACATGGTTGTGAACAACCATCGAGCATCTTAAAATGGGAACAATTTCATAATAAGATCTATGAGAAGAAAAGAGTAGCAAATACTAATTATACGACTCAAATTCAACATAATTACTTTAATATAGTTAGCTCTTTTCGGTACTTAAATATTTCCACTCCCCTCCCCTTTCCAAATCTTTCCCTTGAGATGATAGATCACATCCAGTATTGCTAAATGAGATGATACATCAACAGGAGTGAAAACCTGTATGCTAAAGCCGATGACAAAACATCCAAGAAACACCTCAACACTCTCGTCAAATTTTCGTCCAAGAAGAACGTCATGATTAATGAACCCACAATAGAAATAACTCAAATTTTAATGAAAAAAAGATAATACAACACATTTGCTGGTGCAGTCGAGAGCAAATATACAATCAAACACCCGAATAGTATGAGTATGATTAGATAGTTCCGAGTAGAATGAAATATAATGAAATAATCTTCCCAAGGAAAGCAAAATAACACCAAAATATCCTTCCGAAAGATATTAGTATCTTCCCCAAAAATGGTTCCAAGGATAACAAAATGTAGGAAATCTTTCCCCAAGACAAAATAATACCCGAAAGTAATAACCACACAGACCAAGATGCAACTCATCTAAAAACACTTAATTTGTAGTGAAAAAATTACTGATGAGTTGCCACTAAACAACAAGATTAACGAACTATGAATAAATACCTTGAAATTTTGACTCAGTAAGGGAATAAGACGCATCCATTAATTGAAAGATATAACAAAAAACTATACTAGCACAAACCGGAAATGATAGTTGCCACTAACAGTCCCGAAGAAGGAACACATCACAGCCCAAAGTCACATTGTCTTCCTATTTTTTGTTCAAACAGCTCAACACCAAACAGAAAAATAAATAAATTTTGACCTAAGAGATGATAGAATGCATCGAAAGAAAATATATAGGAACCCACTCGAGTACCCAAGTTTCAAAGAAGTAATCACACATCCTCAGAAGGTGGGAAAAATCAGGTATGAGCCTAAGAAAGATAATAGAAAGCATCCCTCTTTGCCAAAAGAGTACATTGAGTAACGAAGATCAACACGAATGAACACCCTTCTAACTAAAGCTAAGAATTTTAGAGTATTAGACAAGCCATGGGACATTGAAACAATTATCATTGACCTAACAAAATTAAAATTCATTCCTTATCACCGAAAGCCGACAAATATCAGCCTAATCTGCAACTCAAGATCAGCTAGTCCGAATAAGCAACTCAAGTACTCAACACAATCTTAAACTCAAGTTTTCTTACAGCTGTCATCCGACGTATTGATGACAAGGTCAGTAGAACACTAAAGTCATGATATTAAATAATCATGTAATAAAAAAAGTGATATTAAAGAATCAAATCTAGGCCAAAGATAGATTTAAAAAAAAATTTAAAAAAAACATTAATTACTTTACAAGAGATGGTAAATGGCGTGGGGACCAGAAGTTTCTAGAGGAGAGCTGAAATTGTATATGAAACGGTATTTCTAGGGAGATAATCAGCTAAACTATTACTATTAGAAGTTCAAATTTTAGGATTAGCAAGAGTTCTATAATTATAGTGTCATAGCAGCTACTGTCACTGCCTAAGCCCCACCCAGAAGAACAATGATCAAAACGGCTATAACCCCACTACTTGAATTAGTGGCAAATCAGGCCCCTGGAGATAGAAAGAGTCGCATGGTAAATTGCTAATTGACTGCAGCTTCAGACTCCTTTTTCCTGGCTTTTATAGTTGTTATGCATCTAGCTGTCCACTTCTTATCTTGCCTAAATAATCTCATCGCAGAATTTATTCATCTTGAAAAATAGGTACTTACTTTAAGCCACAACTAGATGATGGTCGATATAGAATTCACTTCTTGACTCAGTAAAGAGGATACTAAAATATAATCAATGACAAAAGCTTTTCGTTAGTGGTTCTGAAATTCATGTATCGAGCTGTGTTTATCTGTGGGGTGTTAGTAAAAATTTAGGGTTAATCTATATTTATTATAAAATAAATATTCGGATTTGAATAGCATCGTAATGTCCCCATCTAATTCCTACTCTGAACATAAGAATTGTAACAGCTAGGTTGTTGCTCAGAAGCTGCAACAAACAAACGCACATTCTACATGATTAAATATATAAAATAAAATAAAAACTATGGACCTGAATGCTGAAAGCACCGCTAAAAGACGTTGTTGGGTTGATATTCTACATGATTTGTTTCCACTAATACACGAGGAGAATTTAATCTAAACACAGTGAGAAATTACTACTCATCGAAACTGTCTCCACCTAGTGTTACTACCTAAAAGCTAAAACACTCGATACCTAAAATAACAGAACTAAGAAGAGAAGTGCTAGAAATATAATCTGACAGTAAATAAAAAAGAACATCAACCAAAAATAAACATAAAAAAAAGGACCTGAATGCTGAAACTACCGCCAAGAGTGACATTGTACGGTTGATATTCTACATGATTTTTTCTCACTAGTAAGCAAGGGAATTTTAATCTAAACACAGCGAGAAATAACTTTTTTGTCGTTTTTCATCTAAACCGTCTCCACATGGTTTCCTACCCAAAAGCTAAAACATTCAATACCAAAAATATACAAGAACTAAAAAGAGAGGTGCTAAAAATCAAACCCGGACCCAAGACCTGAATACTGAATTTCACGAATTCAAGTATTATTATTTTAATCTTCAAGACTACAATTTGTGTTATTTAGGTTCTCAATACAATTTCAATAATTAACATCTAATACCCTCTCCTATTGGCTACTGTCACAATCTCGTTCCTGCTATAATCATAAGAATCGCCCAAAGGGGTAAAAACCCAATACCTTAAATCATAGAACTAATAAGAAAAGTGCTAAAAATCAAATCTTGACACAATGACTAGTAAATAAAACAATTACATATAAAAAAAATATATGAATGCTGAAATCACCGCAAAGACAGACGTTGTGAGGTAAATATTCTACATCATTTTTTTTCACTAGTATGCGAGCAGATGAAACACTAAATTTTAGAGATTTTAATCTAAACACATAGTGAAAAATTAATTTTCGTCGTTTTTCATCTAAATTGTCTCCACCTAGTTCCTACCCAAAAGCCAAAACACCCAATACCTAAATAACACTAGAACTAAGAAGAAAAGTACCAAAAACCCAAATCTTGACACAATAAATAAAAAATCATCTAAAATTAAACATTACAAAAAGTAAGGACCTGGATGCTGAAATCGCCGCCAAGAGAGACGTTACGGGGTTGATATCCTACATGATTTTTTCCCACTAAGATTTTAATCTAAACACACAGTGAAAAATTATTTATTCGTCGTTTCATCTAAACTGTCTCCACCTTGTTCCTACCCAAAAGCTAAAACACCTAATACCTAGAATGATACCTACTCAACCAAAAAGAAACGTGCCAAAAACCAAATCTTGACATGATAAATAATAAAAGAACATCGCCCAAAACTAAACATTAAGAAAAAATCAAGGACCTGGATGCTGAAATCGCCGCGAAGGGAGACGTTATGGGAGCCTTGTTGTTCATCTTGAGGGGAAAAAACCTCTCTCTCTAAACGGTCCAGATCTAAAGCCAGAGCCGCTAGATCAATCTCCGAAAAAAGCGGACCTTGTAACACCGTGTTCACACAGTGTAGGCCACATAGGTAGCTCTCTTGTATCTCGTGGTACAAGTACAGCATTCCTCCGTTGTTCAGTTCCACCTCCATTCTTTGTCCAATGTTACCTTGATAGATATATATTGTAAACTTTCTGTATAAATATATTGTAAACTTTCTCTATAGATATAGATATATATTGTAAGGCGGGATTTAATAAAGAAAGATGTTGTGCTTTAAACAGAAAATTTACAATTGTCCTTCTTAGATGAGATAAACGGGAATCATTCGTGTTATAGAAACAAATCTGAAAACTATAAATATCTCCTAATACATCTTTACTTTTTCTTTCTTTTTTTAGTTTTTAAAAGATACTGTTATAATACTCCGCCCCATTTTATTCCACCTTCAGAAAGAATTACGTGACTTGGCCGAGAGATGCCTCTGAGTTCCTATTTTGAATGGGTAGAAGTCCTCAAAACAGTGCATCTCGACACAACTAACTAGGTAATCTAATCATTATTTGTTCAATGTACTATTTCGGGTATCCCAATTTACTGAGACAGCTATCAAAAATGGGAACTAATTTTGTTACACTCACACACTTACTACATTGGCCCCCTTTTTAATTAATCATCATCTAAATCAACAGAAGTAAAAACGGCATATACCATAAAGAGACAAATATCATCATTGTGCCTTCTAATGCCTTGTTGGGTTGCATCATTGGAGGGTCAGGATTGGACTAGAAATTTCGGACTCATAAATGATATGTTTGGTTGCATAAAGTCAACCGGCCTATTATTACGGATCGGACTACAAATGATGCAATTTCAGAGTATATGCAATACCCACTAAAGGGGGTGTGGTATTTGATTAGTCCAACCATGTCCGGATTGCTAATCTGGCCTTCAAATATCGCTCACAATCCGGACCGGAATCCTGCAACCAAATGAGACCTTAATATTTTTAGTTACTCATACAGTCATGCTGCTCCAATAAATTGGGAAAAATGAAGTATTATTTTATACTCCTATGAACTTGAATGATTTGCGAAACTCCTACAAACTTTCAACTTTAGTTTTGACCGCATAAACAATCTAGTTATTACAAATCATAGAAGTTCCATTTTAAATTGATATGGATTTATGCTCGATGTTCCATTTTTGTTTATGACTATCGTATTCTACTTGATTCCTTGATACTTATGCACCTCAACTGACTGAATGCGGGTTGCTGAATTTTTGCAAGGGGGAACAATTTTTCATATGAATATATCTTCTCATCCTCATGATCCAAAAACATTGATCGAGTTCCGCTCGGAATGAAAAGTGCTCGATGAAGATAATCCATTTAGCTCAAATGGGATATTCGTTGCCTTTGGATTGATTCATCAATTATATTTGGATTGTTTCAACCATTGTTCAAACAATGTATTTTAATTTTTGTTTATCAGTCCTTTTTTATCCAAACGACGCCTAGATGTCGAGGTGTTAATCTATGGACCAATAAAAACCATTCCGGATGAATGAATTATTTTCCATTCAACAATCCTAAACCGAAAATATATCTGCGGTGTAGTTAAACACACCCTCAAATTCTCTGTGAGCAAAGGACGTTACAGAAACTCATACAGCCCATTGTCTCCGGTGCGTGTACCCCGGTATAAAGTATAGTATGAATAGCATTCCCTAGTAGATGATTTTTTAGGAAAAGACGAAAATATCAAGTATAATTCTTCTGGGTAGAAACAAAGATTTCAAAAGTCGCTAGCCGGACTAAAAACGGGAGGTGGGGCCGGAGAGGCTAGGTTAATAGGCGGGGGCTAAGCGAGTCTTAAGCGGAAAACCATGTATAAAATATTCTTTTTGATTTTTTATTCTCTTTTGATAATATATGTTATAAATTAATTAGCAACCTAAATTAAGCATTTATAAACTATTAATTTATGAAAATTTGATTATTTAGTACATGGTTTAAGATTTAACTATCAAAACACTTAGTTAAAACCTCTTTCAAAATTAGCTACACACGTTGAATGATTTGTATTTAATTTTTATGCTCATTCAAATTTCAAGCTATCAAGGAACAATTCTTAAACAAAAAACACAACATTGGGGCTTTTGATAATTAAATCCAAAAGTATGTACTAAAATATTGACTTTTCATTAATATTAACTTTTGACCTAAGAGATAACAGAACCCATTCAAGGAATATATATAAGAACCCGCGCAAGTACCCAAGTTTCAAAGAAGTAATCACACATCCACAGAAGGTGGGAAAAATCAGGTATGAACCTAAGAAAGATAATAAAAAAGCCTATCTCTTTGCCAAAAGAGTACGAAATATCAACACAAATGAACACCCTTCTAACAATTATCACTGACCTAATAAAGACAATTAAATTTCCTTCTTCATCGCCGAAAGCCGACAAATATCATCCTAATCTGCAACTCAAGATCAGCCAGTCCAAATAAGCAACTCAACACAATCTTAAACTCAAGCTTCCTCTACAGTTTCATCCAACGTATTCATGACAAGAACAGGAAAGTCATGATATTAAAGAATCATGTTATAAAAAAAAAGTGATAATAAAGAATCAAATTTAGGCCAACGGCCTGAATGCTGAAATCGCCATGACGAGAGACGTTGTGGGGTTGATATTCTGCATAACTTTCTTCCACTAGTATGCGAGGGGATTTTAATCTAAATACATAGATTAGTTCCTACCCAAAAGCTAAAATACCCAGTACCTAAAATAATACTAGAACTAACAAGAAAAGTGCAAAAAATTATCTTGACACAGTTAATAAAAAAAAATATCAACCAAAATTAAGTATTAAAAAAAAGGAACCGAATGCTGAAATCACCGCTAAGAGAGACGTTGTTGGGTTGATATTCTACACGATTTTTTTTCACTAGTACACGAGGGGATTTTAATCTAAGTACCTAGATTAGTTCCTACCCAAAAGCTAAAACACCCAATTACCTAAAAATAACAGAACTAACAAGAAAAGTGCTAAAACTCAAATCTTGACAAAGAATCTTGACAAAGTAAATAAAAAAAAACTCAAACAAAATCAAATAGTAAGAAAAAGTTGAAGACTTGAATGCTGAAATCACCGCCAAGAGAGACGCCATAGGTTTGATATTCTACATGATTTTTTTTCCACAAGTACACAAGGGAATTTTAATCTAAACACAGTGAGATATTACTTCGTCGGTTTTCATCTAAACTGTCTCCACCTAGTTTCCATAATACGGAGAACTAGTAATAGCCTAAAAGGGACCCCAGTAGAGACAAAAAAACAGTTCTAGCTACACCACTGCTAGTTCCTACACAGAAGCTAAAACACCTAACACCTGAAATAATATAACTAAAAAGAAAAGTAATAGAAAAACCAAATCTTGATACAGTAAACAAACAAAAAAGCATCAACCATAATTAAATATTAAGAAAAAAACTAAGGACCCGAATGCTGAAATCACTGCCAATAGAGACGTTGTTCGGTCGTGTTTCATCTAAACTGTCTTCACCTAGTTCATACCCAAAAGCAAACACCCATGAGTCCATGACCCAATACCTAAAATAATACACAGCCAAAAAAAGTGTTCAAAATCAAATCTTGACACAGTAAATTAAAAAAACATCAACCAAAATTACATATTAAAAAAACCTAAGGACCCGAATGCTGAAATCACCGCCAAGAGAGACGTTGTCGAATTGATATTCTACATAAATTTTTCCACTAGTACGATTTAAATTCATAGTGAGAAACTACTTTTCCATCGCTCTTCATCTAAATTGTCTCCACCTAGTTCCTACCTCAATACCTAAAGCAATACTCAACTATAAAGAAAAGTGTTAAAAAACAGATCTTGACACAGTTGATAAAAAAAACCATCACCCAAAATTGAATATTAAAAAAAAAGTAAGAACCCGAATGATGAAATCACCGCAAAGAGAGACGTTGTTGGTACGCAAGGGGATTTTAATCTAAATACACATTAGTTCCTACTCAAAAGCTAAAACACCCAATACCTAAAATAATACTAAAACTAAGAAGAAAAGTGCTAAAAACCAAATCTTGACACAATAACCGAATTAAACATCAACCAAAAATTAAACATTTACAAAAAAAAAAGTAACGACCTGAATGCTGAACTCGCCGCGAAGAGAGACGACGTAGGGTTCATATTCTACATGATTTTTTTCCACTAGTTCAATCTAAATACATCTAGTTCCAACCTAAAAGCTAAAACAACCAATAACTAAAATAACACTAGAAGCAAGAAGAAAAGGGCTAAAACTCAAATCTTGACACAGTATATAAAAAAACATCAACCAAAAGCAAACATTAAAAAAAGTGAGGACATGTTGAAATCACCACCAAGAGAGACGCTGTGGGGTTGATACACGAGGGGATTTTAACCTAATTACATATTGAGAAATTACTTTTTCGTTGTTTTCCATCTAAATTGTTTCCGCCTAGTTCCTACCCAATACCTAACAAACAAAACTAAGAAGAAAAAGGCTAAATATCAAATCCTGAGTTCCTACCCAAAAGCTAAAACACCCAATACCTAAAACAATAGAACTATGAAGAGAAGTGCTAAAAATCCAATCTTGGCACAGTAAAAAAAAAAAAAAACATCAACCAATATTAAATATTAAATAAAACAATAGAACTGTGAAATTACTTTTTCATCTCTTTTCATCGAAACAGTCTCCACCATGTTCATACCCAAAAGCTAAAACACCCAATAAGAAATACCTAAAATAATACTCAACTAGAAAGAAAAGTAATAGAAAAACCAAATCTTGACACAGTAAATAAAAGAAACACCACCCAAAATTAATTATAAAGAAAAAAGATAAGGACCTGAATGCTGAAATCACCTCGAAGAGCGAAACAACAAAAGCTAAAACAACGAAAACCTAAATAACACACTAGAACTAACAAACAAAAGTACTAAAACTGAAATCTTGACAAAGTAAATAAAAAACACAACCCAAAATCAAACATCAAATAAAATAAAAAAGTAAAAACCTGGATGCTGAAATCACCGCGAAGGGAGACGTTATGTGAGCCTTGTAGCTGTAGTTGTTGATCATCTTTAGGGTGAAAAACCTCTCTCTCGGACCGGTCCAGATCTGAAGCAAGAGCGGCTAAATCGATCTCGGAAAAAAAAGGACCTTGTAAAACGGTGTTGACACAGTGTACAGCACATAGGTTGCTCTCTTGTACCTCGTGGTATAACATTCCCCCATTGCTCACTTGATATTGTTCCACCTCCATATTCTTATTATATTTCTCTCTATATATATAAACTAGGGATATATATTGTATGTATGTGTGTGTTGGGGATGTTAACTAGGAACAGATTTTGTTGTGCTCAAATAAAACGGGAAATCAATCATTCTAGATATAGGAACAAATCATGATAATATAATACTAATTATAATACATATTCCCTTCTTCTTTTTTGTAAGTTTTTTTTATTTAATTCTCTCAAGACAAAACGCCTTTTGTTTATAAAACTTACTTTTTAGTTCTCAACTATTGTCTGTTATGTTCCTCCCACAATTTTTTTTATTTTTACCTTTATAAATTAATGAAAATATCGGTTTTTTTCAACATTCATAACAAAAATATATATTTAAAAAAAACTCGGGACTTAATCGAGACATGCCTCTGAGTTCCTTACTTTGAATGGGTAGAAGTCGCTCGGAAATGGTGCATCTCGCCACAGCCGACTATGAAATCTGATCGTTATTTGTACAAGATACTATTTTGGGTATTTCGATTTATTGAAACACTTGTCGAGATTGGCAATCAATTTTGTTTCACTTACCGACTTACTATGTTTACCCTCTTTTTAACTAATCATCTTCTAAATCAACACAAGCGAAAACGACATTTATCATGTAAGGACTATAATCATTGTGTTGGTTGCATCATATTGGAGGGTTGGGGTTGGACTAGAAGTACTACCGATCTCATAAATGATTGTGTTTGGTTACGTAAAACCAACTAGACTATCAGTACGGATCGGACTTCAAACGATGCAATTTGGAATATTTGCAATACCAGTATTGGGATATGGTATTAGATTAGTTTAATTCCGTCCGGATTGTTAATAAGACTTTTTTAAATCCCGCTCACATTTCCTACTAGATAAGTAGTCTTGAAACTACTAATCCCGCAACGAAAACCTTAGTATTTTTGGTTACTCATACTTCCCCAATAAATTGACACACGTGAAGTATTATTGGTACTTCCCCAATCTAGTTATTGCAAATTAACCCATGTTTGATTTTAAATTGACATAGATTTATGCTCGTTGTCCCGTTTTTGTTTATGAATTATGACTATAGTATTCAACTAACAACCTCGATTAATCATTAATTATGGGAATTTGATCATTTAATACATATACCATAGTATAAGATTTAATTATCAAAAAGATATGGTTAAAATCTCTCTTAAGGTTGCCTACATATGTTAAACAGTGTTACGTTTTATTACTCTTTGTATTTAGCTTTAATGATCACTTAGCTATCACCGCATCAATTTTCAAACAAAAAATACAATTGGGGCTTTTGATAATTACATCCGAAAGTATGCATTAAATCTTAGTTTCCGCTTAATTTATCGGCACACTATCAGTCATTCAATAAAAGTTATGATAACAATACATGTCGTTCGAACATAAACCAAAAAAACGTATTCAAGGATAAATTTAAGTTCAATCGCGATTGATTATCAACATGTTTTCTGGACTAAGCATTTGTAAGTTTTTTTTATAAGAAAATTCACAATTCGACCGGTTTGACACGAATTTAACCCATATCAAAACGCCTCATACTAACCGCGACGTTAGACCAAGGCCTCTGACGCATAGGGCGGAAGTAGACGGAGCCGGGGACTTTTGATTCAGTCTGTATACGACTAAATGTTTGCCCTTTGCGACATTGGTAAATCATTTGCCGGAAAAAGTTACAAATACATAATAAAATCACTCTGATACAGTACAAAACTACAACAATGTCTAGTTAAGCTTCCTCAATGTCATTGTGAGAGTTCAGATACCAACAATGTTCGGGGGAAGCAAGAAATAATTTCTGCTTACAAATAATTGCCTTTTCTTTGCCGCATTTATAAATTTTAGCCAAAAAAAATGTCAATTTTTTTCTCTCTGATACCGATACAAAACTAAAACAGTTTCTAGTAGTTCTTGTGACATCCTCAAACTAGCAAGTCATAATGGTTATTACCGCTGTACAAGAGCTTCACCACTTTCCTCGGCTTTCTTTGTCTTGAACCTTTGCAAAACTCGCTACCATACTCCGCTATTGGGATATAACCTGATCCCCACCCCCCTCTTGAATGCTGCAGTTTGCAACACAGACATGTATGTGTGAGAGAGAGGGATTTAATACTTGAAGCTCAATTTACTCTTTTGTTAATTTGTTAATAAATCGTAATGCTTTTAGTTGGTCAACTTAAACCCGAGAATTTTGCTTATTCGGAATGAAAATTTCTGAATTAACTCATTTTTTTTCGAAGCCCGCATAAGCCAATCTTATTCACTTCAAGTTGCAGCAAAACAAGCTCTGGACATGAAAAAGAGGCATTATTTCATTCCGTTAAAAATTGAGAAGGGACTCCCGTCTCAAAACATATTTGAAGATGATAAGCAACTCGACTTAATTAGCTATACCCACACTTATTCACCTTGTGCCACTTTGTTAGGAAGTTTCACTTAGTTACTTCTCTAACTCCAATCAATGAAAAAACTTAGCATCACTTGACAGTTGACTCGATTAAAAAAAAACATAAAGAAAGACAGGCATAATTGCATCATCAGATATCTGAGACGGTTCAAAATTTCATCAATGCTATATGCAAATTAGACGAAAGCGAGATAGTAAATGGTAATCAACAAAAATTAGAAGTTAAGGTAACTGGTAAACACTTATATGGAATTTGGGGTCAAGATGTTATTACCTCATGTTCAGGTATGTATACAGTAACAGGCTGGCAACACAACTTTGACAATACCTGACAAAATGATAATCAGTTTTCAGAAGAAAAAAAAAAGAGTAGGGAAATATATGGTTATGCCTTCACATGATTTATGCAAAGGAGTAATGAAATACATAAACAAATTTAAGAAACACTCAGAATGCCTGCGTACTAATCGGTGGATTATTAATAAGGAGAAAACGGAAGATAGGTAGAGTCTGCATATTTAACAATGGCAAAAAAAAAAATCACATTGTAACACTAACCAGAAGCTCAGACTCTCCTCCCCAGAAATCAGGTCGCCCAATTCGTTGGCAATATCTACAATAGCATAATCCAGAATACAATGATAAAAACTGAAAATGCATAACTAACTAAAATTGAAAACTCATTATCAGTTCTCTAAAAAATAGTTGAAAATTAATTGCCTAACCGTTTCAAGGGCTCATCAACTGTTATTGCAATCAAGGCTTCTTCATACTTTTTACGTTCGTGAGCATTCTCACATATAACCTCTTTCACTGCCATGCGCAGTTCATCTGCATTGGTTTCAGACAACTAAGGAAATATAATAGATATATAATGAAAAAATAAGGAGAAAAGAAAAATAATAGGATGTGATGCTGTAGAGATAAGAAGATATCTGATAAGATGAATACCACAACAAAGTGGAAATAAACTTTTTTATTCTTCTTGATGAAAGCAACATTCTACTGTTAGACAAACTCTTACTTTATGAGATACAATTAAAGAGCCAAATATGGATTTTGGCTATGAAAGCAAAAAACACATGCAGATAATATTTACCTGCATCATTTCTCTCTTCTCTTAGATTAAGTGTGACTCCCTTGTTGAAAGCCATTCCTTTAGCCTGGTTTTGAACAAGTTTTAGCGAGCGATTATCAGACAGAGTAATGATCACTAAGATTATCCCTTAAAATTTCGATTACATGGATGGAAAGTCAAATTTGGTAATGTATGCAATGAAGGAAGCTGAAAAATTATTTAGAAGTTATCAGATTAGGCAAATCATCTGGTTTAATTATTCCAGTTATTGCCTTAAATATAAACACTTGTTGAGTTCAAAATAATCAAGAACAAAAAGAAACAAGGTAAAATTACGGAGTGGAAACAAAATTTGTGGATACCAGTGCACGAAAAAGACAGCGTCCATCACCAGTAACTTTCTGGACTGAAAAACGCTCTACTTTCTTCATTGCTGGTGAAATACCACCTCTAGAAAATAAGACCAATAAAGACGACAATTATTACGGAAAAAAGAGACGACTATCAGTCTTTGATATACTCTGTACTTGGAAAGATGTTAGTGAAAACTTCAATTTTTTATCCACTGGTTTTCTCTTGAACAATAACACGATAGTACGAAGTTTACTTCAAAAAGAAAGAAATTAAGCACATAAAGTGGAGCTTTTAGCTCTCATAATACTGCCTGACAAATTCAAAATGATGATGCCTTTGGTGATTTACCCATTGTGTTACTTATGCTTTTCAAGTGGATAATAAACTAATTATTATTCCGTATATATCTCTCCGAAAAATAATGGAGCACTAGTCTTTTTCATGAAGTTTATATTAATCGTTAAAGTTATAAAATGCATTATTCATGAAAGACGGTTATCGGAAAGGTTGGAATTTTTGACACATGCTTGTAAGGCATACTGTATAAGGAAAGATAAAGAATGAGAACATCATTTACATGCTAGATTCTAGAACCCCACACATAGATTTATCTATCCCTCTATCCAACCTGATAATGAGACTATTTAGCTTTGATATCCTCATTTTCACTTAATTCAGCTCCAACAACCTCAGTTTCCACACCAAATGCACTTCAATTTCACCTTTTCATGGAAAAGCCTAGCTCAAGACATAGATTTATCTCTAGGGCTGTCTTCAGGTACTTCTGAATATATAGCTTAGCTCAGTGCATGTTCAGTTAATGCAGATTCAAAAAAAAAAACGACTAACCATCCTTTGAACAGTTTCGACTTTTGAAATTCACAAACTATACTCAGCTAGTATTAGGAATTTAAGGCGTAAATAATGAAATGGTTAACTCTACTTCTGTAGTAAAACCTTTCTTTCATGTTTTTGTTACTTCTGTAAGCCTAGCTAGCATTTATTTTTACTAGACAAACTTATGATAATTGGTGAAGGACGGTAACAATTATGGAGGGAAGCAACGGTTGTTTTACGAAATAACACAGAAAATTGAGCTCATAAGTTACAAACAAACTTTTTTTTTACCAACTAACGAATAGGTTGGTGTTAACCAAATAATAATAATGTTAAGCCGCAAGTATAAATTCAATATATCGTGAGATGGTGCACAAAAGTCAACTAACCCAGAACGAAAACATGGACCAATGATGACTTACAGAGGTGTGCCGATTCTAGCAAACAGCTTATTGCTAAAAACATGAGTGTTCGGTGAAGATGAGAGAGATAACTGAGTCAATATGGAAAGGGTCGGAGAAGAAGAGAGCTCGAACTGAGCTTGTCCATGTTTTAGCTGCTCCAAAACGCACTCTGTGAAAAAAATAAAGCTTTATTAGTACATAAAAGGAAACACACGGATAGGCATAATCAAAGCTTATTTCGCTATGATGATAATCTTTAGTGCATTTGGTTGGGCAGATTAGAAGTTGGTTTTTTTCTGCTTTCTTTTCTAATAAACCAGAGATTTGCTCCGAATAAATTCGGATATCAATCACCTACAAAAAGTACACTTATTTTCCTAAAAGATGGAATCCAAAACAAGCCTCAAGTGTGAGAAGTGAATTTTATATTAAAATACTTACATTTAGTTAAACATCTAAATAGCTGAACATATTTCATCACCTAAATTAATCCTAATAAACTAGGCTTTACTTTTGTCATCTTTAAACAAGTCAACTTATTTGCTTAAAACATGCAACCCAAACAAGACATAAAAAATAAAAATTGGGTTACATGGATTTAAATAAAAAAAAACCAGAGTATGAAGTTACATAATCCAGTTAGTAAGAATCCAAATACCCATTTAAGCCTTGTCTGATTACAGATTTGAAACTCAGCTTTATATTTTGTGTTGCTTAAAATCGAAAACCCATTTGTCTAAACAGCTTTTTAATCTTAAAATTTGCAACCATGTTAAATAAAAACAGACATCTAAAGACTACTACAAATTTATACAATTTAGTTTCATGTAATAACAGATATATTACAATTTAGTTACAACTTACACACACATGTAGATATAATTGTGTAAGTCTACTGTTAAGCATTTTAATTAAAAGGAAGTATTTTTCTTATCAGAATAAATAAATAATAATAAGAGAGTACCGTTAGAGAGCTTAATCGCCATGTTAAGAAAATTTCCAGAACAGATAATATAACTGAAAATCAGTGATAAGAGAAATAACATTTTATTTAGTGATTTATGGTTATTTCACTTTATCCCATTTAACAATTTAAGACCTACACTTTAACTAATTTTCTAAATTGATACACAATATTGGATCACTACACCAACCGACGCTTGTGTTCTATTTTATATTCGTAAAAACACTGTTTAATACCGATCATATTTTACTAATTTGTTACCAAAGGTATAATATATGTGACCGTTTTGGTAGTAATATACACGAGTGTATTGATGGATGTTACCAAAGGTATAATATATGTGACCGTTTTGGTAGCAATATACACGAGTGTATTGATGGATGTTAACGAGTTTAGGTGTTTGGTACAATATCATAACCACTGAGAGCATCCGCATGTCGTTACTCAAAACATATTTTTTCCTAAAATTTGATAATTATGGTATAAAAAATGACATGTATCAGAAACCCTATAAATTCTCTAAATTTAAGTAAACACAAAATTCACTTCATACATTAGGAATGCATATGATTCCCTATATTAATACTCTCTCCGTCTCTAAACAAATGTCTCATACGAAAATACGTATAATTTTGACCGATAATTTTTTCATATTTAGATTGCCGAAAAAAATTATTTCAAAAATTAATCACGTAGTTTATGGTTAGAACTATATGATGAAATTTTCAATTTTTTTATTTCGGTAATTTTGATATGAAAATTTTAATGGTTAAAGTTGCATGTATTTTCGTATGTGATATTTGTTTAGGGACGGAGGGAGTATAATAATAATAAACTATCATATGGTCCACATTTTTGTGGTTGTAATATTGTTATGATTATTAAAATATAATAAACAAATAAAAATAATAATGTAGGGTTATTATAATGAAATTAATTAGGAAGCTGAAATTTTGTGTAAATGTAAACGTTTTCTTAAAAATTATAAAATGTGTTAGGTTTGAGGAAATGATTGAGATAGCTGTTGCGGATGCTCCAAGACCCTCAAATATAAAACAGTACATACGATTTAACGTAAAAATGGGTTGTTTATGTTTATATCATTGTAGCTATGATTACTGCTGTTTCAATTATTTATAGAAAAAAAAAACGTTCTTCAAACCTCGTAAACAAGTCGCGACAAGAAAACCAGACAAGTTGATACTAAATTGCTAAAACACTAAAAATTGGGTAGCAATTTAGCATTTCTCGTGCCTACTCCTCTACTTTTACCGTTAACTTTGGATGACAATCAATTTTATCTATTTTTTGTCATATGGCAATCAAAATTGAGGTGATGCCCTTTGATTAATTTTCTTGTCTAATTAGAGTACCCTCACGTCTTAACAATCACTAATTATTGGGTTTTTAGTTTTTTACCACTAAATCTCACCATTTTCTTTTCGTTTCCTAAAGTAAAGTCGACATGGTTTACCATATCCATGTGTTGAGTTTTGTAAGTATCGTGATTTTTAACTCACGAGACACATTAAACATATATGGTTGCATTGGGATTGTATACGGTGGTCCATATACAACCGCATTCAATAACAACTATATAAATTTTAAATTTCAATCCTGTTAATACTAACTAAAATCAATCATCATGTGTTGATTGAAAGATCTACGTACGAGGTCACCAAGGAGGATTAAAATATATATATATATATATATATATACACACACACACGTACTAATCGAGTTTTTTTGACAAGTTTTTAGATTCAACCTTAAGGATCATGAAAAAAGAAGACATTATGCTAGTTTGATATAAGTAAAGAAGACGTTACAGGGCTCACTATCTAAAAATCTCTTACTCATTTGCCCCTATCCGACACTTAAGCTGTGTGATACGAGGGATAAGGAAATAGATGGCATGGTGGTAAATACAAAAAGTGAAGTTCTTCCATTCAAGTATTCTATTAATGGTTAAAACCGTAAGCCAGGAGAATTTCAAGTAAGGGTTACCACCCCAAAGAATGAAGGGGGATGGCCAGATTCAGGATTTTTCAAAAAGCCGGCAATTTTTTTAGTATCCGATAGTTTGATGGTGACAATGCCAATTTCATTATTTATTTTCTCAAGGGGTTTGACGTCCGGATTGATGATATTGAGGAGCACACTGTAAAAATCGGCAAGCATGGGGTAAATAACGTAAGAGTATTTATTATGTTAACAATGTTTTTGGTTGCTAAGTATTTTCGGGAAATGAAATGCGCTTTGCTTTCTTTGTTGTCAGTATTTTCGTCAAGTAGCTGCCATGATTTCTTGAACTATAGTCAAACAACTATTCCATGAAGAGCTCGTTTTGCTCCTTGCAAATTGGAAATGTACTTCTAGTGAATGAAAATCCTTTAAAAAAGTACTTCAAAAGTGTGTGCCCTAGAAAGTGAAAAGAATATAATTCTGGAGTATTGCAGTTACACTGTAAACTGTAATCTATGGGGGAAAATATTGTACTTTTTTTAAGGGAAGCATGGTTCAGTAATTTTTTTTTTGGATGGTTCAGTTTACTTTAATAAAAATAGTTTGCCTTTATTTTTGTATAATAGGTGTGTATTGTTGCAGGGTGTGCAATAACTAGTGCACTTGAAGTGTGCTTGCCAAACAACCAGAATTCCAGTTTCACCCGTTTTTTCTCCTTTACATGTTTGTAGTTGGCTCCGTAATTTATTTAGTCAGGCATTCAGTTTGAAGTGTTCGTATCATTAAGTTACTACCGCATCTTGTTTGATTCATATGATTCATCATTTAGAAAATGAAGCAGGAAATATATATTTTTTTCTTCTCTAAATAATCTGTGACATCAACTTAAGGTGACTATTTCATATGCATTACATTTTTTTCAAACAGCCTTAACCTAAACATACTATAAACATAAATGCATGTTGGCCTTTTCTTTTGGTGGAAAGTTTAGGTAAAATTGAATCCAATTGTCATTTTGTTGATGCAGGCATTAAGCATATTGAAGGCATCTTTGACAACTAATTCAGCTTTTGCTTCAATTGTCGAGCTCATATTGAAGACGCACAAGCGAGATGGTTCTGAATCATATTGGATTGATTAATGCAAAGTTGATCTGTTGGAAATCGTTGAATATTTTAGAGGAGTTTTCAGGGTATTACCTAATGTTATTTTCTGTGGTGAAGTAGTGAACTCTTTTGGCTCTTTTTTTCGTACCTTGCAAACTTTTTGCAACTGATTAAATTTGGATTCATGGTGAAGTAGTTGGTATTGGAAATACTCAAAAATTGTTGAAAGAGAAGTGTTAAAAACGGGCAACAACATTTTCTTGCAATACCGCCTAGTTGTACCTCTATATATATTCCATACTGAACATAGATTTAATGTATTTAAGATTACAAAATGGTCAAAGTTGTTAATACTTGAATTCTAGAGTCATGTTCGGCTCGTCGGGAATTTGATCATATGTCCATTCATTGCATGTGAGCTGAGTCTGGGAAAAAACAAAGATTGAAGAGTAAACAAAACCAATATCAAGGAAACCTGCTGCATTTGAAACCAACATTTACATGCATCTATTTAAAAGAGTGAATATTATACCACAAACCAAACTCTAGCGAGTATTACATTCTGCACTGACTCGTTGCGTCCAACAATTTCCGGTTTATATAGATTATTTATAAGTGTTGGCCATTGGCATTAGCCCATTGCTATTACTGTACAATTTTCTTTTTACCGCTAAGATTATGGCGAGCCTACTTTTATTCCAAGGCTCGGCTTAATCAATTCGTGTCGGCTCCGATCTTTCGAGGTGTCTGTCGTGGATCGTATCTACTTCGACGACGGGGTGATCTCCGTTCCTGCACAAGAAACGAACAGGGGCCCGGGGTTGGTACCAGGTTTTTCCTCTCCGACGATCAAGTCAGTACTGGGTAAGACTGAAAGTAGGCTTATAACGAAGAAAGAGGGGTCGGGCCGGTTACAACTTATGGCGTCGGGTGTCAGGGGTCGTGTTCAGGCGGTCCGGGTAATTTTAGCTTTATCTCTTCTCTCTGTCTTTTTCTGTCCCTCTCTAAGATGTGTTAGTGGGGGTATTTATAGTATGATCAGAAGTGTATTAACCCTTGGATCACTGTACTGTAAAACACTGATCCAACGGCGTTTAGGTCATTTATGACTCTGACAAGAGTACTGTCCTTTTCCGGGCCCCGCTGGAGATGGCCTGTGATTGGGCCACGTCGATGAAACACCTGAAGGGTCCCCCAAGTGAGCAGCAACATTAATTAGGAAAGTGTACTCGACACGCTTCTCTAGGCCGGCCTAGACACAGGTCGGCCCTCAAGATCCGGGGTAATGCGTCACCCATGGTTTGACGGGCCCGGACTGCCTGCTGTGGGGGTGGTATCGGCCCGGACGAGAGTGTGCCGACATTCCCTCGCCAGATTAGATTTTTAATCTTTCAGTTTTACCGTATCTGTATCTTTATTAAAACAGACTGCTGCTTCCGATGCTAAAGGAGACTTTATTCACACATAGCTAGAATCAAACCAAACGAGCTACATGAAATATATGATAATGTTAATCAGCCAAAACTAGCACAATTTAAGAACAAAATAAAGAAATTTTAGAGTTTGTTTGATATAAAATAAGCTTAAAAACTTAATATGTTGAGTTTGCCACTAACTATGCAAAAAAAATCACATAAAGAGAGAATTAGAGAGCTATTTTAGCTGCTCGGTTTTTATTATTAACCGTCAATCAAAGAGAGAGAGCGAATATTTATACTGAACCAATACAGTTATGCCAGCTGACACCATCTCAACTCAATTATCTATCATGTAACAAACTTATACAAAGTTTACAATTAAGTCATGTGTTTTCTAATCATCACAACATCAATGTAAATAATGAAAACACATTACAAAACACTATCTCCAACAACTATTATAAAATTTATCCGTTTTTTTCTAATATATATTTTAACGAGCCAAACATACTTTTGTTCAATTTTAGCTCGTTTATTAACGGGTCATAAACTTGTGTTCATGGTGGAATATAAACAAATGATCATTAACCAAATTATTAACGGGTCATAACCAATGTTCTAAAAAAGGCTAAGACGGATTTGAGGCGAATTTGTTCGTCTAGTGCCTCATCCCGTCTGATTCCGTTTAATTAGTGCCTCGTCCCGCCTCCTTTGTTGAGTCCTCAGACCAGTTTTAAAAGTAAAACAAAACAACTAAACCAACGACCCAACCACAAGTACACAACAGCATAGGAATCATCGACATATACATATATACATATATATATATATATATATATATATATATATATATACATATATATATATATATCACATAGACATAGTATATAATTATTTAAATATCTTCCTGGTTTGAGTTGTGAATAAAAATAAAAAATTAACTCTTTTTCATGACGATCTTTTCTATGCTCCCATCTATTTATTAGTCTCTCTCTCTCTCTATATATATATATATATTTATTTATATTTTAGATCTCTCTCCTTGTGATCTCTCCTATTCTTAAGGTAAAATTCATTTTCCTCTTTTTTTTTGCGACTAATTAAGGCATTATTTAATGTGTATAATTTGTAGAATCTTGTATAAGCTTTATTTATTCAAGCTGGTAAATTTCCAATATTCTTGAAAATCATGAAGATGGTTGAATGTGATATCTAGTATTGTAGTTATGTTATATGGATTAAATTTGTAATATGAAATGTGATTTTTATTACTTGTGGGGTAATTGGCTGTTTATGTAAATGATCTTGGGTTTGTTTGGTTGCGATAAGATGGAATTTTTAGAAGAGCTTAAAGGTTCTAGCTTTTTCAGGCCTAAAACTGATACAACTAGAGTTTTAACGAAAACAATAAAGACAGGTGCTAAAAGATGCAACGGCCAAGGTGCTTTTTTTTAGGATGGATTATCGTTGATTTTGTAACTATTCCAGGAAAGGTAGGCGGATTTGGAACAAAATTTTGATGTGAGATTATCTCAAATATCAACGCATTTTAATGAGTAAGAAAGCTGCTTACCTATGATAAGCACCTATGATTTCCATCTTAAAGCCTTGTTTTGTTTGAGCTTTTAAGTTCAACCGTTGTTTGCCTCAAATTCGTACTGCACTTGGTTGTCGTCAGCGGATCTTTGTAGGTGCAAGGGGGGTCACCCCCCTTGGTTCTGTACAAGAATACATAAAAAAAAAAACTGTTTCCGTTCAATACGTCTTAATAAATTTTGAGTACAATAGTTTTATAGGTAATTATACCAACATGAGAAACGCCAGTCCAGTGGGTGGTATCCGCAGCTCCAATACCTTGGAGGTCCTGAGTTCGAATCTTAGCCTCAGCTAGTTTATTTTTATTTTTTTCGTTTCTTTTTACCTTTCTTTGTAATAGCAGCTAATTGACATCATACTTATTTTGTTTTTCTTAGATTGTAAAGACGACATGTTTAGGAAGTATTTACAACATATTATACTAAATGGTTATATTTTTCTTAAAGTGAGACCATTAATCCAACTCAATGTCAAATTATCATGAACAAAATCAAAATAAGTTTTTTGTATTTAATAGGAAAAGCTTCTTAAAGTTATACTATTAGGGCAGTTAGACGTCAAATATTAGAAGCAAAATGGTGTTTTCTCCCATATAAAGGTGTAATGAATAGGGAATATTACTCTAAATAATAGTTGAGAAACTCACTACCTAACACTAACGTAGAAACATTATGTACAGGCATTTTAAGCTGAGGGTCGGATTGAGAAAATACCAGGAAACTAAGAGATGGCTTCACTTACTAAGATTCCGGCAACGTTTACCGGAAACTTATCTTCTGGTGCTTCGGCTTCGGATTTACTACGCAGTACCAGCAGCGGATTTACCGGAATGTCCTTGAAAACTCTAGGCAAAGCTCGTTTGGGTGTAAACGGGAGGGGTCTAACAGTTACAGCTCGGCTCAGGAAAGTGAAGAAAAACGAGTACCCGTGGCCAGATGATGCGGATCCCAACGTGAAGGGAGGGGTTCTTAGCCACCTCTCACCTTTCAAGCCTTTAAAAGAGAAGCCAAAGCCGGTTACTTTGGAATTTGAGAAGCCATTGATGGATTTACAGAAGAAAATAGTTGATGTATGTTCTTGTTGGTACTGAACTAGTTAATGGACATGTTTGACTTCGTAATTTTTTTGTGGATTGCAATTGCAGGTGCAAAAAATGGCTAATGAAACTGGATTAGATTTCAGTGATCAGATTATCTTGCTGGAAAATAAGTACCAACAGGTTAGGAGTTTTATGAATTGGAAGCTCTGTTTGTGTTTTATTAGCTTAATTGTGCTACCAAGATGTGGAAAGTTGGCTAATTGTTGATTCATTCGTGCGTGTTTTGACCTAGTTATAAAACTAAAACACCACAAGCACACCAAAACAGAACTAGTAAATCCTTTACCAGGAAAGTAGCTAGGTTTCATATTTTGTAGAACCTGTTTTGAAATATATAATTACAATATGTGGAATCTAAAATATGCATGGCCTGCATTTTCAGAAGAATATGGAAACTATAGAAAAAAGGGAAAATAGAAATGATTCCCTCACTCTTGTTTGGATGTCTAGGAGCATTTGAAGGAAAATAATATGTTTTAAAGAAATTAAATTATCTAGTTCTCTTTTGTTCTTTCCCTTTGATCTTGCGGATTTATTCCATCAAAATTCTCTTCCAAGTCTCCATTTACTTTTTCAATTGTAGGCTTTTGGTCATAGTCTTTGAGTTTTATCTTACCTATAGTATGCTTTCACTTTTATATAAACATCAGATATGAAAAACTTCTTACAAGTTGTGGGAAAAAATTGAGTTCCAACTAGGTTGTAACGGAAGAAGAGGTGAAAAAAGATAAAGAAAAATATATTTGCGGTTATATGCAAGCCCCAACAACCTTGAATATGAGAAAGGGATCATTAATTCAGCATTTTGTGTTCCCCCTCTCCTCTTCTAAGACTATATTCACCGTATTGTGCACCTTATCTTTTTGGAATTTGGATTATATTTGCGTGCTATTGTGATTGGAATGTGTGCTAAAAACTAATCTATTCTCCGGCAATTGGAAGCATGTCTGCCCACACCAAGTACAATCTTATGCTATATCAGGGATATAAAATTGAAGATGAAAGCATATGAAAAAAATTCTTTCGCGTGTAAATATTCATGCCTACATAATGGTGATATGTCCATATTTAATTGTTAACCCATAGCTGTTCTTCTACACTGGTCTACTCACAAAGAATAGAGGACTTGCCCCACTTCTATAGTCATGCCATAATATTTTTTATCGAGTCCTACCTTTTTTTTATTCCTTTTCTCTGCTTATAGGTTTTGAAACAATTTAAGTCTTTCTCTTCCAATGTTAATTTCAGGCTCTAAAGGATTTATACCTGCGCTTAACACCCCATCAGAGAGTACAAATTGCTCGCCATCCAAACAGACCTACATTTCTTGATCATGTGTTCAACATCACCGAAAAGGTAAATGGCTCGATTTCTCTCAGCTTAAACGTGTTCATTTCTAGCCTTAATCTTTCTCTACACAATTCTTCAATTATATACCATGCAGTTTGTGGAGCTTCATGGAGATCGTGGCGGTTATGATGATCCTGCTATTGTCACTGGACTTGGAACTATAAATGGTCGAAGTTACATGTTTATGGGTCATCAAAAGGGTAGAAATACAAAGGAGAATATTCAGCGCAACTTTGGAATGCCTACTCCCCATGGGTATGTAACTTATACAAGCTATTCATTTGTACATAGTACAAAATAAATGCATACTACAAGCAGGGGCATCTCCGGAGTTTAGATCCATAATCAACCCTTAAAATTGCGACCTTCTAGATTTCTGAGAAACCTCTCAAGGAGTATATGTTTTTGTTCAAACTGACTGGTAAAAGAAATTTCTCAAAAAATAAATAAATTGGTGTATAGTATGAAAGAAAAAGTATGTTAAATGTTGGAAACCATGTCAAATGTCCATTTACATTTACTGAAGGATGGTCTTCATATTATCTAGTCATTTCGCCTTGTTAGTGTTTAAAACTTGGGAAAACATACAGCACATACCACTTTTGTGGATCTCTTAAAATTCTAGGATTGAGATTAAACTTTTTCTTTATTTGGGGACAGCCGTTCTTGAAATGCATTATAGTAATCGAATAGAATTTGTAGGAAACTATGAAACGATTAATTTAATTTATCCTCACTCAATTAATTCAATATTACTGCAGGGACCAAATGGCAACTAATTTAAGTTTGTGACCGTTAAATTTTTTGAACAGTTATCGTAAAGCATTGCGGATGATGCATTACGCTGATCACCATGGGTTCCCAATTGTAACTTTTATAGACACTCCGGGAGCTTTCGCCGACCTTAAGTCAGAAGAACTTGGCCAAGTATGTTGGTTTTGCATCTTATGATGTTTACTATACTGGAATGTATCTGAGTTCTTATAATAATTATTATTTTTGCCTATACTGGAATGCAGGGTGAAGCCATAGCACAGAACTTGAGGACTATGTTTGGGCTGAAGGTGCCGATTATATCTATTGTGATAGGGGAAGGTGGTTCTGGTGGTGCTTTAGCCATTGGCTGTGCTAACAAATTGTTAATGCTTGAAAACGCGGTCTTTTATGTTGCCAGGTAACCCGACATTATTTTTTGTAATCGTCACATTTATATTTGTAAATTTATAGACATAACATATTGCTAGTCTGCAATTTTTTTTATGGTTTTACAAACTACTGTTCAGAAGCTAATTGATTTAAAGATAAAAAATTCAAAATTATTTTGATGTAATTATAATTGGACCGCCCAACTGGACGATCCTATGGTCGAGATAGGCTAGTATAAAAGGACAGAGTTACTAGTTGTGGTTGGGTTGGGCCTCTATGTGTGAGGACATTTTTCCTTTATGATAATTATTCAAGTACATAATAAGTTCATGGTGTCATGAGGAATGAGGTTTATTAAGCATGTAAAAATGTTTATGATGCAGTAACTTGTACTTCATAGATGAACCGCAAGTAGCGGAGTAATAATCAGTCCATTAGGTAAATTGCCTTTATTTAGGAGCTGTGCTTTTTCCATTTCTCTTTTTTAGAAATAAATAGGGTTGTAAAAAGTGCATTACCTGTTGTAGTGTTGTATAATCTGATGCTATAGCATCTTAAATGTGTATCCTATCTCATTCTTGCTTATTTAAATGATTTTGAGTAAATCTGGCTTTGCTATACCTACCTTTAATATTTTCTGATGCTGAAGTATTTGAACTTATTTTTCACAATAACTCACAACATTAATTGATTTTCATTTCGATTAAGCCCTCCATTTGCATGATTACTTTATCGTGTTCTTGATTTCCCTTGTATCATTTGCTAATCAGTATGTATCGCTGTTTTTTTGTCTCATTTCTGCTGATACAGTCCGGAAGCTTGTGCAGCAATCTTGTGGAAAACTGCCAAAGCTTCTCCAAAGGTTTGCATCCGTCCTTTGTCTTATTGCCTGTTATCATATTTTATAAAAACTCATGAAGTTGTTCTCTCGTATAGGCTGCTGAGAAACTCAAGATAACCGCTGGAGAATTATGCAGGCTGCAAATTGCAGATGGAATCATACCGGTAAGAGCAAGTGCATCAGTTCCCTTATACTCATTTACCTTAAATATGAGGAGATTGTTCTAAAATTGTACACGCATCAGTTTCCCTATCCATTACCTTAAATTTTCATGAACTCAAATATCCCTCAAATAAAAGGGATCAAAATGTTCCCTTATAATTAAAATAATAATTTCTCTCTTCCTTTTCTCTTATTCTCTCTCATTTATTTGTACTTTTCACATATAAATTAATAAAATAACAAAAAGATGAGTTGTATAATTTTGATAGAGAAATTGATAAAAAAACTGATAATTTGTATAAACCAAAACGTTTAGTTATAAGTTGTAAAAGTATACTTTTTACTTTAAATACGAGAAAATTTGTAAGTTATTTAATGTGATTGTTTTCGTAAATTAATTTGGGTTGAAAAAAATTGATAGAAGTATATTAAAATATAGTATTATTTAGTTATGATAATAAATTTGATAGTGAAGCTGAAAAACGTATAAAGTTAAACTGTTACCCTAAAAATATAAAAGTGATGTTAATTAACTTAAATATGAGGAAAAATGTAAGGTAACTGGTGCGCACTCCTTTCTCTATCTTTTTTTCCTTTCCGAAAAAATTATGAGCTCGTCTTCGTTTGAAGTGTTCATGCGTTCATAGTAAACGAAATAGTAATATGAATCATCACCATTGGCATAAGTAACATCTGTTTGTTTTTAAGTTCACTAGTTCAATTTGCTTTCTTCTTCTTCCTATGTTGCATGGATACAAATACGGCTATTGTATCCGTTAAGATACTGGTAAGCCAATATGATTAATTTGGATATGATACGGACATATGGCTAGGGACCTAGGGTACTGAATATTTGTAGATTTTTTATGTATACCTTTTGTATATATAAATATATAGTATGTGTTAAAATTTATATAATTTATCAAGGAATAATTTTAACGAGACGAAAAACAAATTTTTGCAGCTTAGTCCATACGAGTTGGGTCAGAGATGATGATGCGGGCTAACGATTCACTATTTTCTCCAATTTTTGTAATGAGCCTTTTTTTTTTTTGCTTTTTAATCACTTAACATATAGATGAACCATAATTAGACCCAATATGACTAATTTTTTTTCCTACAAATCTATAAGTTCTTTTTCTTCTCATTTTTTGGATATTTTTTTATTAAATTTGGCCCACAGCCGTATCCTTCCCGTAGACCGTATTCGATACTCATAATCTTGCATTCCCCTTGTTATCATTATAGGATATTCATAAAAAATGGAATACTGATGCTACATAGTCCTCTTCACATTCAATTATAATAACAACTGATTTTGTGCTTTCATTCTGGCATTCGTTTAATTATCTTATTAGAAAAACAACTGGATTTTCTGTAGGAGCCACTTGGAGGAGCTCATGCCGATTCTTACTGGACCTCACAACAAATAAAGATAGCAATCGAGGAAACAATGGATGTGAGTTTGTTACATGATTTATATCACGTTCTCTACATTGTTAATTTGTTTCCGTCCACAATTATGACTTGAAACTTGTGATTTTAAAGGAACTTACCAAGATGGATATCCCAGACCTCTTACAACATCGCATGTTGAAATTCCGAAAAATTGGTGGGTTTCAAGAAGGAATACCAGCAGATCCGAAGAAAAAAGCAAATATGAAACAAAAAGAAGAACCCGTATTCACACCTGGACAATCTTCGTCAGAATTGGGTGGCGAGGTAGAAAAATTAAAACAACAGATTTTAGAAGCTAAGAAATCATCTGTTGACCCTCCAGAATCAAGTCTAAATGAGATGATAGAGAAGCTCAAAAAGGAAGTTGATTATGAGTTTTCGGAGGCAGCTAAATCCTTGGGGTTAAATGACAAGTTTGTTATGCTTCGTGAAGAATTCGCAAAAGCAAGAAACTCAAAGGACCAGCCTGCTAGTCTTGCTCTTAATCAGAAGATTGAGAAGCTCAAGCTTGAGCTCAACCAGGGCTTGCCATCTGCTCCTAACTACGCAAATCTGAAAGATAAGCTCGATCTGTTGAATGAAATATCTGAAGCTAAGGATCTGTCGGAGAAGAGCAGCGAAGTTGAAAAACTAAAGGAAGAAATAAATGTTAAATTTAAGGAAGTATTGGATGAATCTGGTATGAAGGAGAAGATTGAGTCATTGAGGAAAGAAATAGACGACTCTGAAATTTCCACATTGGCCGAACTACACGGGGATCTGAAGGAGAAATTCTTGCAGATGAGAGAAGAGACGGAGTTTAAATTTATCGATACGCTCAAGTCTATGGGTTTACAAATTACGCCACCTTCATATAAAGACACCAAATATAAACTTGATTCACTTAACGAAGAGATACGTGGGGTGATTGAAGATATCATTGATTCTTCTGATTTGAAGCAAAAAATTGAAGAGTTGAAAACTGAGGTGGCAAAGGCGGAAAAGTCCCCAGATTTGGGGTCGAAAAATGATATCCCTGTTCTTGAGCAACAAATAAGGCAGAGTATTTTTGAGGCTATTGGTTCATCTATGTTGAAAGACAAGTATGAGAAGCTGATGGAGGAAATTTCTGAACATGTCAAATACCTCGAAGGAGAGGACGGGAATTAGCTTGCAGGAGATGAGAGAGAATCAAATTCTAGGTATGATGACTAAAAAGTTATGATTTTGCTTTGATTTTAAGTTTACGTACTCTCATTATTGACTCGATGCTCTTTTTTTTTTGACATTCAAAATGTAAAACTTCTCTACCATTTTTTTCTCTGGTTTTCTGATGATGGCTTCTGCCAGTCGTTCTTTCCGGAAACTGAATAACAGGAATAAGAAATTGTAAGAATGATTTCCTCCTTCAATTGGAATTTCAAACTTATGTTCAAACTGGAAAGTAAATGAACTCCTTGGATGTAGAGAGGCTTCTGTCTCTACTTATGGAGCGAAATAATCAAGGGAAATAAGCCTCGAGAGCTTAATAAAACTCAAAGATTTTGACGTGTCATATTGTGACAGCTACTTTACATCACCCAAAAGAGAGCTACTTTACTGATTCTTGTAATTACGTGCCTTCTTTCAATTTGTAGATCACAGTTGGAGATAGTTAAGGAGTGATTTGTTGAAGCGGTGTTGAAAGCCCAGAAATGTCTAGACAACAACTTGTTTGAACCTCTAAATCGTCTCCTGGAATTAAGTTTTGCATCTGCGGGAAGCTGAGAGAGTGAAGGTATTTTTTTTTTTTAAACTATGCTTTACCCTTTTTGTCATTCCTTAATTAGATTATTTTACATCACCAGCGGACCCAAAGTTATGTATAAATTAGCTGGTGCAAAGGATTTTGTTGATAACGTGTTCAAGTGTACGCGGAGTAGAGATGTGCTGTAATTTTTTTTTAGTTGACTTGATAAGGGATTTTTATGAGACAACCGATTTTGCCTAATGAGAACATGATAGTCTTGAATAGAAGTTTCAGTTTATGCTAAGTAGTAAAGTTCTTCGTCGACTTTCTCAGCTACTGTTTCTTTCCAGCAACAAGAGCTTTCAGAAATTATCGAGTAAAATATCAGAGTTACAATTTACAAAGCAATCACTAAAACTGGCGAAGAGAATGGCTAGTAACAAGTCACTCATTGGACTTCAAATTTTTTTGGAAGACACTTATTTCCTTGATTTAAGTTGTCCTCTGTTTGTTTCGATGTAAAAAAATATTCCTACAAAATCTTTTTCAAGAATTCTTTTACTTCCCTTTGTTTTCTGAGTGTTTGGCATTTCTCAGAAAAAAATCGAAAATTTTCTGAGATAATGTAATTTATCAAGAAAGTTTATTCTCGTAGATTATTTTTACTTGTAAATTACTTTTACTTATAAGTCCTTTTATCTATACACTGCTTTCTAACTTTAAGTTACTTCTTGTTTTATAAATTACTTATAACTTACAGGAGTAAAGTTAGACTTTATTCCTTACTAAGAAAAAGTACGGTTCATGGTAATAAGTTGTCTTTAACTTATAGTTGCATACAACTTATTTTTAGCCTGTGTGCTAAGTTTCTGTAATCCAAACTTTATCATTTATTGGACTTATAGATTCTTGTTAATCTGTACGTTGTACTTATACGAACTTACAACTTCTTTTTATTTTAAAAGCTACTTTTAAATGGAAATTAGTTTTAAAGTTATTAGTTTTTTTGCCTTAATATAATATTTTGCCTTTCTAAAATTTATGATTATATCATTTTTTGTTTAACTTTTCCCGCTTTCCGAGATATTTTCTTACCAAAATTTGGGCAAGTTATTTTGTTTCATTCCCATGAAATCTGGATCTTATATTCCTGTAAAACAGATTTTCCGGCTAAATAAACATACTAGAAAATATTTCCCGGCTCCCATATTCGAACAAAACAAACAGAGCAATAACTTAAGAGCATACGTTATTGGGATATTCGAGTGATAATTTCTTGGTGATGGCTAGATAAATACCAAGTACTTAGGTTAGTTACCAAGGCACTCGTAACTGGTGATCAACAAGCTTTAGAGAATTCACTACTTGAACACTCTTGCATTAAGAAGATTTCTTATGAGGTACTTAAAATGAAATGAAACAAATAGCATAATCTTATTGTGCAATCTTTTACTGCAAATGCAAATAGATGAAGGCTTGATGTTTAAGAGCTGTATGTCTTAAATCTTGCTTGCTGGTATGTTTGGTTTAAGACCAACAAAATTATCCAAATATCCAGACTCAATTTTGAGCTCCGAGAAGTTGTACACCAAGGTCAAGATACCCCAATTCAATTGGATGGGATGTCAGTTTCTATCTTCTCACGAAGGTATAAATTTGATAAAATCATTGTATGAGGCGATCTGATTATTTAAGAAGTTAACGTGAAAGATTCGCAAAATTGAATGTATGCGTAGATGATAATAAAGCATAAATATAGATATGAGATGGAAATTCTTGTAGTCTTGGCAAAAAGTATTTAGTGTGACACAACCCATACAAGTTTCCGAACTATATCAAGTTCCCAAACTAATGTTTTATGCCGGGCTTCTGGAGTTCCAATTACTTCTCACTTCTATTTTGATAGCATGTGTTCTTAAGTTGTTCATTGTTTTATACGATGTCCAATAGCAACCTCATTGTAGCCAACACTACTCTTCATGTATGTGTAGACATAATAATTCACATCTCAAAGAAATTAACTGCATTGGAAGGATGAATGCATTTCAGGATTGGGTAATGGGGATGTAGAATTTACATAATCAATTAGCGTTAATTATGGTTTGATGAACTGTGTTTTGACCAATTTTAGGATTGGTGATCCAACTTTTAACAATTCCGTTTTAGTGACCTAAATTTATAGTTTGGTTTGTTTTAGTGATCCGCTGTTACATTTTTTGGATGGAAACCGTTTTGAAGTTTCAATTTGATCCCTATAGTTTAAAACTTTACGATAAACGCTTAAAAATTGTACAAATTACACACTTACATGAAAGCTTATAAACCTATCAATTGGAAGTTACATTTTCATATGTAAATTGAAAAAAAGAAGTAAGTTTTATAAATGCAAATTTAAAAATGATATAAAATTAACAAACAATGTGCTACAAACTAATAAATATAAGGTAAGTCGTTCTTTTTTTTTTTTTTTGCTATGTAAGTTCATTATTAAACTTATTAAAGAGTTATGAATTTTTTTTATTGATTAATTTTATGCTAAAATAAAATAAAGTCTAATTAGATTCTAACCCATACAAAATTGGGTTTATTAGATCCAAATTTATTTATGTAGGATAATATTAACAAGTTTTGACATTATTCTATATATTTAATTATACGTGAAGAAATAAAAAAAAATATTAAAATTGAATCGTTAGTAATTATCCTTTCGATTCATTAGTTTTGTAAAGATATATGTATATCATCCCAACTAATACAATTCATATAGTGTTCGATACTTCTATTCATTTTATTTCCTAATTGTGCAACCTAGTTAAACACATGTTTTATATAAGTTTGTAATTTAAGTGTGTTTATATGAGTGTGTAATTTCTACAATTTTTAAGCGTTTATCGTAAAGTTTTAAACTATACGGACAAAATTGAAACTTCAAAACGGTTTCCATCCAAAAAATGTAACGGCGGGTCACTAAAACAAACCAAACTAAAAATTTAGGTCACTAAAACAGAATTTTTAAAAGTTAGGTCACCAATTTTAAAATTGGTCAAAACTCAGATCATCTAACCATAATTAACCCAATCAATTATGTTAAGTGAAATGAAAAAAATGAAAGATGTCAAATCAACCGTCATAAGCTATAACACAATGGTCAAAATTTTAAAAAATCACAATTATTGAAAAAATATAATTATGCCGTGACCCGATGATCTCTACTTTAACTTCCCAGGCATGCATTTGTAAGGATTTTCTTTGCTTAAATTTGAGTGTCAATTAATCATTTTCAATCCAGCAACCGACAGTTTGATCAGATCCCACATGACAGTTGGAGTCTTTATTTAGTTCTTCATATTTTTGAATTAAACTCAACCACATAAACTCTATATTATTTTTTTATTTTGTTGGGGTCCTACATAAAAAAAATAAAAAACACAGTTAATACCCACACGAAACTTATTTTTTTTAAAAATAATAATGAATCTTAGGTTCCATTTTTGTGTCGTTATTGAGTTACACCGTATAATGTTCAGACATCTTTATAATCATTAGATTAAAAAATAAAAGGTTGGATTATAAGTTTTTAATAACTAATATAATTTTTTAATTTTTATTATATATTAGATAAATTAGGATTTAATAAATTAAAAATAAATTTTATAATACAATAAAAACTCAAATAAAAATATAGAACCCTATTATATACTAGGCTAAATTTAATTATTAATCAAAAATTTAAAAAAATAACAGTATTTATTTTTTTAAAAAAATACTTTATATCATTCCATTTCAATTGATTGACTGTAGAATCTTACCAAAATAAAATAAAAAATATCTTACTTGAAAAGTCAACTTTGAAACGATCTTTTAAGTACAAAATTCAATTTAGCTAAACGAGAAATGAACCTTCTTCTTTCTTACCTTTATTTGATCAACTCTACCGGTTCTTCCCCTCAAGAATTAGAAATCACTGAATATGGCCGAAGTAATCTTTTTTCCTCTAGCTAGAAATATTTTATCCACGTTGACAACTTGGCTTCTTAATCATATCAGTTTACCATGGTATGCCAAGGATGAGTTGAGAAAGCTGGAGAAAAAGATTTCAACAATTAAAAATATACTTCTTCATGCTCAAGAACTGCAAAAAAGTAATGATGCAGTCAAAGAGTGGTTAGAAAGGCTAAAAAGTATATTATATGAAGCCCTTGATTTGATTGATGAGGTTACAACCGTGACTTTACACCAAGAAATTGTAATCAACAAAAGCATCACGAGAAAGGTACACTACTTTTTCAAAAGCTCAAATCCAATTCTATTTCACTATGGTCTAGGTCGCAAAATAAAACATATCATGACGGGTCTTGATGAAATTAGTGCCGATATGAGAGATTTTGGTTTTTTGGTGTGAACTCTAGACATACCAATAACTAAGAGAAATGAGGGAACCACCTCTTTCGTTGACACTCAAAATATTATTGGAAGAGATGACGATAAAGAGACGTTGTTGCAATTTGTATTATCATCGTACAATGATGAAAATGTACATGTAATTCCCATAGTGGGAATGGGGGGGCTTGGCAAGACCACGTTAGCGCAAATGATATTCAATGACAACTCCGTTAAAGATGAATTTAACATGAAAGTATGGGTGTGTGTATCGGATGATTTCAACGTGAAAAGGATATTGACAGAGATACTCTCAGCTATGGGGGAAAATGTCATGAACAATGTGATGGAACAATTGCAAATTCGTTTTAGGACTAAGTTGAGTGATAAGAAATTCTTAATTGTCCTAGATGATGTATGGAATGATGATCCGGTAGAATGGAAAAATTGGAAGGATTATTGATAACTGGGGCACGAGGAAGTAGGGTAGTAGTGACCACCCGCGATAAAAAGGTTGCAAAAATTGTTGGTACAATGGAACCTTATGTACTTAAAGGTCTATCAGATGAGGAATGCTTATCTATATTTTTAAAATGGGCATTTTCAAAGGGGGAGGAGACGAAGCATATCCATTTAATTGATATAGGCCGAGAAATAGTGAAAAAATGTGGTGGAGTACCTCTTGCAGCAAGAACTTTAGGAGTGTTGTTATATTCGAAAACTAGCCAAAATGACTGGTTGTCGGTGAGAGATAGTGAGATGTGGGCACAAGTACAAAATGAGAACAGTGTATTAACAATCTTGAAGTTGAGTTATGACCAAATGCCATCTTCATTAAAAAAATGTTTTGGCTATTGTTCACTTTTTCAAAAAGATGAGCTGATTGATAAAGAAAAAATTATTTATCATTGGATTGCACACGGATTCATACAGTCTCCAGACAATAATGTAGAGTTAGAAGATATTTGTGAAATTTACTTGGAGGAGTTGCTTAGAAGATCCTTCCTCGAATATGCCCGATTTGCCAATCAAACACATGACTTTAATCGTTACACAATGCATGATCTTGTTCATGACCTTGCCAAGTATGTTGTAGGTGATGAAATACTAATTCTGGAAAATAAAAATGTCTCAGCAGCTTCACAGAGAGTTCGACATCTTTCATTTTATAATTCTTCGAAAGTTCCTGAAAGTTTAATTGAAGGAAAAAAGTTAAGAACCATAAGGAGTGTTGGAAAGAGAGGCATTTCAACAAATCCCGACATCGAGAAATCTATTGAAGTAGCTATCTCACATAGTCGACGCCTACGCGTGCTAGATTATGGAAAATATAACGCGACATTTGCTTCCCCCAAAGATATCGAGCAATTAATCTACTTAAGGTATCTCCGCTACCCATGTATAAAGATCACATCAAAGTCTCTTTGTAAACTATTATTAAACTTGCAGTTTTTGGATCTCACGGGATCATCAATACTTGATTTTCCCGAAGATTTCCGAAATCTGAGAAATCTGCGGGTGCTAATATTACCAGGTGGAATTACTTCTTTTCCTGAAGGGGTACGAAGTTTTTGTTCGCTCCGTAAGTTGATAATAAAAGATTCTTTAAAGTTAGGATCACTGGGTAGTGGCTTAAAGAGCCTTTCTTCCCTAGAGCATTTGGAAATTTCAAACTGTTCCGCGCTTCAATTCTCTGACTCTGATTTTCAAGGGCTTGCGAGCCTTAAGTACTTGGTCCTGTCACATCTACCCGGGTTACAAGAATTGCCTATAGGTCTGCTAGATTCCGCAGCCACTTTAAAACACTTGACACTTGGAGATTGTAGTAATCTGTTTCTAACGGAAGAATGCCTACCACACCTACAGTCACTTGAACTACTTGAAATTGATTTTTGTAGACATATTCTGGTCCTTCCAAATGGGATGTTACATCTTCGTAAACTTACTCATTTTCATATTGATAATTACTCATCCTTGTCAAATAGATGCATACCGAAAGGAAGGGACTGGCACAAAATAGCACACGTACCTTATGTCTTTATCGGTATGAGAGATGCCAGGTCCATTGAACATAAAGTGAATGATTCCAACATGAGTTTCCAGAATTTGCCGTTTTCTTTCTGATTCTTCTGATTGAATTCCACTGTTGAATATATAATGGTGGTTTGTTCTTCTGCCTGCTTGAGTATATCTACTTGCTATTTATTTTACTTTTGCATTAGTTTTTTTTATTATTGGTTTCCGGTGTAATATATAGGTTTTGTCATTCGGAGTGGTGCTTGTAAATTTAGATAATATAATTCTATTCTTTCTCAGTCTAGCATTTTAGGTACAATTTTGAATCTAAATGATAATATATTTTCCGCTTCCGTCAAGTTCTAGCTTATTTTCAGAATCAAGATACGAGTGTTATACACAGAGTCATAAAAACCGTCGAATCAACATAATTTTACTTACAAAATAAACAGATACCTTGCTTGCTGTTTTCCTTCTTGTATCCTGATTTATTCCTGCTTCCCTTCACAGTGGCAAAAAAAATATGAGGGAAAGCATCTAACCGCCATGAGCTGAAAAGCTGCAACCATGTGCTTATAGCTTCAGTTCGAAAAATCAAATTAGTTATAAGTTGATATTAGAAGATTTATTATCCAAGCCTGAATACAGACATGGATAACAATCAGATCGGAAAAATCCTTTATTTGGGAGCTCATTAATATCCCAAGAATATGTATAAATGAATGCAACTTAAATTCCCAAGTTTACAACTTAAGTCTCACAACTCTACAGCTTATTATCAAAATAGTAACAATTTTTATTTTTTTTGAAATAAAAATGGGTAACAATCTTCTCCCTTGATAAGGCAATAATCTCATCAGTCATCACAATGAAAAACTGGTAATAAACTCATCAATCAGAGTATGAGGCTATGCGCTACATGCTGAGTTGTGGAGCCAAATGTGTTTTGGACATGTTCACTAGATTGTTCCACATTATTAAGAATTGTAATAACACCCACTATGGGTTCTATATATGTCCCACATATTTGAGAGAGAATATTATGGCGAGAGAGTTTTAGTTGTGAGAGGACCATAAATTTGTGATCAAGCTAGATTACGTTTGTAATTCTCCTTATAATATATATAAGTGTCACGTGTAGCGGCCCGAAGACGTAGTCATTGTTTGGTGAACTCCGTTATCAAAGTGTGTGTGCGTTTTGTATTTCTGTCTTTTTTTATGCTCGCCTGATTTCCTAACAAGTGGTATCAGATCTCGGGGTTTATAGAACCAATGTCGAAGATCGGGAGGAAGATCAATGGCGAAAGAATACAGGAGCGCACATGGGATTGAGAAGTTCGACGGAAAGGACTTCGCATTCTGGAGAATGCAAATAGAGGATTATCTGTACGGGAGAAAAATGCATCAGCCACTTCTTCTCGAGGAAAGGCCGACCACGACCACCGAGGAGGCGTGAAAACTCTTAGACCGACAAGTGTTGGGAGTGATCCGACTAACACTATCTAGGAGCGTGGCACACAATGTCGCAAGAGAGACGACGACGATGGGGATGATGAAGGTCCTCACTGACATGTACGAAAAACCATCCGCAAACAATAAGATACATCTCATGCGTAAGTTGTTCAACCTACGCATGACTGAGAACACACTTGTCACAAACCACGTGAATAAGTTCATCGACACCGTAAACCAGTTGGATGCGGTCGAGATAAATTTTGAATACGATGTAAGAGCCCTAATACTGCTAGCCTCTCTACCGAACAGTTGGGAGTTCATGCGAGCTGCTGTCAGCAACTCAATTGGAAAGGAGAAACTGACTTACAACGGCATCCGAGATCAAATACTCGCTGAGGAACTCAAGAGACAAGATATGGGTGAATGCTCAAATGATGGAGCAGCCTTTAACGTCGATTCAAGTTACCGGGGTAAGGACAGATTGGACGAAAGAAGTCGTTCAAAATCGAGAGGTAGATGGGGGCAAAGCCGCGGCGGCAAAAATAGCGATTGAAGCAAGAAGAATCTCCGATGCTATAACTGTCAGGGTATGGGGCACTTCGCCCATAAGTGCAAGCAGCCGAAGAAGGAAACCGGCAGATGTCATGTGGCAAATGTTGCGATCGATGAGTATTCGGGTGACTGTTTAATGCTTGTCGTACAGAGAAATATAGATTCCTGGATTCTAGACTCTGTGGCATCATTTCACACGACCGCTCAGAAAGATTTATTCGAAAATTATATTACGGGTAATTTCGGTAAGGTGTATCTAGCCGACGGAGAAGCGTTGGATGTTGTTGGAATGGCATTGTGAAGATTCGTATTCCAAACGGGTCGGTATGGAAGTTGACGAAAGTGAGACATGTTTCGAGATTGATCAAGAATCTGATTTCAGTATAACAACTCGATGCAGAGGGACACTCCACTTCGTTTAGCAGTGGAGCTTGGAAAGTTTCACGAGGAGCTATGGTGATAGCACGAGGGAGCAATGTCAGTACATGATGACCGATAATGAATGTACAATTGCGGCAGCTGTTTCACAAAATTGCTCTGAGATGTGGCATCGACGTTTAGGTCATATACGTGAGAAGGGGATGAAGGTGTTAGCAAATGACGGTAAACTTTCAGGCTTGAAGTCTGTCAACCTCGACATGTGTGAAAGTTGCATCTTCGGAAAGCAAAAGAGGATGAGTTTCCAGAAATGTGAAAAAGCTCCTAGGGAGGAAAAGCTAGCAGTTGTCCACTCCGATGTATGGGGGCCATCCCCGGTAACCTCACTGGGAGAATCTCAGTACTATGTGACCTTCATCGATGATTCGACGAGGAATACATGGATCTACTTCTTGAAACACAAGTCTGAAGTGTTTAAGAAATTTCAAGAATGGAAGGCCATGGTCGAACTAGAGACCGGGAATAAACTGAAATGTTTGAGGTCCGATAACGGCGAAGAGTACATTGATGCGAATTTCGTAGAGTTCTGTGCAGAAAGAGGCATTCGAATAGAGAAGACCATCTGAAGAACGCCACAGCAAAATGGCATGGCCGAGAGAATGAACCGAACAATCAATGAGCGTGCTAGGAGTATAAGGCTACAAAGTGGGCTGTCCAAAGCCTTATGGGCACATGCAGTAAGCACATCGGTTTATCTCATTAACTGCGGACCCTCAGTGTCATTAGAAAACAGAATTTCCGAGGAAGTCTGGATAGGAAAGCCTATCTCGTATGGTGTTCGTATGAACACCTGCGAGTGTTCGGTTGTCTGTCATATATCCATGTCGATATAAACGATCGTACCAAGCTTGACTCGAAGTCCAAAGTTTGTTACTTTGTGGGGTACGGTGGAGCTGAGTTCGGATGTCGCTTCTGGGATGGTCAAACAAAGAAGATCATTCGCAGTAAGGATGTCATCTTCAACGAAAGCATTTTGTACAAAGATCAAAAAAATGTGGTGATGGAAGAGCACGCGCTCCCGTCCAAGGAAAGTGGTATAGTCGACATGGATGCATTTCCAAGAATGGAGTTGGAAGATAACGCTGAAGATGGGCCAGTGGTGCTCGACAACCTACCAGCATATGCTGAAGAGGACGAGGAGTTACCCCAAACTCCTCAACCTGAATTGGGCCGAGGTCATCGCGAAAGGAGACTCACTGTCCGATCCTCTCCTTCCATGCATTTCATACTACTCAATGATGCAGGCGAGCCCGAGAGTAGAGAGAAAGCTCTGGAGATGAAAGAGTCGAGCAAGTGGGAGCTCGCCATGAAAGATGAGATGAAGTCACTAAAGGAGAATGTGACTTGATAGTTAGCCGAACTGCCCAAGGGAAAAAGGGCACTGAGTAACAAATGAGTGTTCTGACTAAAGGAGGAACAAGATGGCACGAAACGGTACAAGTCACGATTAGTAGTCAAAGGATTCCAACAAAAGGAAGGAATTGACTACATTGAGATCTTTTCTCCAGTCGTAAAGTTGACGACTGTTCGGCTATTGTTGAGCATTATTGTAAATAAGAATCTTCATCTTAAACAGTTAGACGTGAAAACTGCTTTTCTCCACGAAGATCTTGAAGAAGAAATTTACATGCTACAACCAGAAGGTTTTGCCGAAAAGGGAAAAGAGAGACTGGTCTGCAAACTGAATAAGAGCTTGGACGGGCTAAAACAAGCACCACGGTAGTGGTATAAGAAGTTTGACAGTTTCATGGTGGGTACCGGGTTCGAAAGAAGTGATAATGATCACTGCTGTTTCGTGAAGAGATTTGAGAACTCTTCGTGTGTCATTCTACTTCTGTACGTAGATGACATATTGCTCGCTGGGTCGAGCCTTGTAGAAATTAACAAGGTGAAGCAACAGTTGGCGAAACACTTTGAGATGAAGGATTTGGGTGCCGCAAATCAAATCCTCGGAATGAGGATTTCCCGAGGAAGGGATGGCTCTTTGTTTCTGTCGCAAGCCGAGTATGTGAAGAAAGTGTTGGATCGGTGTAGCATGAATGATGCCAAGGCTGTAGGCACACCCCTAGCCGCACACTTTAACATGTCGAAGGAACAATCAACCTCGGACGAGGAAGGAAATGATCGTATGTCGAACATACCCTACGCTTCAGCAATTGGTAGCTTGATGTACGCTATGATGTGTACAAGACCGGACATTTCCCAAGCAGTGGGAGTTGTCAGTCGTTACATGAGTAACCCGGGCAAGCATCATTGGGAAGCTGTGAAGTGGATATTGAGATATCTCTCGGGTACTGTGAGTTCGGCATTATGTTTCCGAAAGAACTCGGTAGGCCTGCACGGCTATGTTGATGCTGACGTGGCTGGTGATCTGGATAGCCGAAAGAGCACAACATGATGTGTTTGTACCTACTGTGGTACTGCTGTGAGTTGGACATCTAAGCTGCAAAATATCGTTGCATTGTCGACCACAGAGGCCGAGTACATCGCGATGACGGAAGCAAGCAAAGAGATGATTTGGTTGCAAGGTTTCTTAGAGAAGCTCGGTCAGAAAACCGACAAGGGAGTTTTGCACTGTGATAGTCAAAGTGCAGTTCAGCTAGCTAAAAATCCTGTATTTCATTCACGCACCAAACACATACAGATCCGTTACCATTTTATCCGGGCTGTTCTAGAAGATGGAATCTTCGCGCTAGAAAAGATTAAGGGGGCTAAGAACCCCGCTAATATGCTAACGAAGGCTGTTATAATCGATAAACTGAGGTTATGTGCGACCTCAGTAGGACTCCGAGCTTGAGACTCAGGGCCGCCGCTACACTGAAAGCATGGGTAACTCGCCGACGACGGAAGAGTACTAATTACTATACAAGGATACCGATGGGAGCATTCTGCTTGGAGGAGCACAATGAGTTCGGTGGTCGGGGATAATCAGAGTTCGGTTGAAGCACTCGACAATTGACTCCAAGTGGGAGATTGTTGAGTTGTGGAGCTAATATGTGTTTTGAACATATTCACTAGATTGTTTCACATCACTAATAATTATAATAAGACCCACTATGAGTTCTGTATATGTCGCACCTATCTTGTATTTTAATCATCACATATTTGAGAGAGAATATTATAGCGAGAGAGTTCTAATTGTGTGAGAACCATAAATTTGTGATCAAACTAGATTACATTTGTAATCCTCCTTATAATATATATAGGTGTCAAGTATAGCGGCTCGGAAATATAGCCATTGTTTGGTGAATTTCGTTATTAAAGTGTGTGCGCGTTTTGTATTTCTGTCTTTGTTTAAACTTGTCTGATGTCTAACACTACAAACCACATCACACATGATTTTAGTCTCCACAAAAGTCAATATGTAAGAAACTGATTTAGATAGTAAGACGCGGGGTCAAGTATGATCACCAATTCACCACATGAATCTTATCTTCAAAAGTCAATACGTAAACACACTTAATGCAGAATTTTCAGTTTAGCTAACAAGAAAAGAACCTTTATTACCCCTTCCAGAATTAGAAAATCAGTGCATATGGCCGAAGCAATCTTATTCCTCTAGCTGGAAATATCTTATCCACGTTGGCCCGACATTTCAAGGATTCTACGAGCGGACATATTAATTGGGTGAATGTGAGCCAAACATCGCTAGGCCCGTTCTGATACCATATTAGAATCCATATACCTTTACCATTAAAAGGCCTCGTAATGGATATCTCTTTATAAATCACAGACTCGATTATTTTCTAAACGATGTAGGATAACTATTCTAACAAAATTTACTCTGAGGTATTGCTTAGAAGCTCCTTTTTCGAATATGCCCGATCCGACAATCATACATGTAACTATTGTTACACAATGCATGACTTTGTTCATGACCTTGTCAAGTACCTTGTAGGTGACGAAATGCTAATTCTGGACAATAGAAATGTCTCAGCAGCTTCACAGAGAGTTCGACATCTTTCATTATATAATTCTTTATAAGTTCCTGAAGTTTAGTTGAAGGAAAAAAGTTAAGAACCATAAGGAGTGTTGGGAAGAGAGGGCTTTCAACTTATCCTGACATCGAGAAATCTATTGAAGAAGCTATCTCACATAGTCGATGCCTACGAGTGCTAAATTATGGAAACTATTACGAGAGATTTGCTTCCCCCAAAGATATCGAGCAATTAATCTACTTAAGGTATCTCCGCTACCCATGTACAACGACCACACTTAAGTCTCTTTGTACACTATTAAATTTGCAGTTTATGGATTTCAGGGGCTCAGAAATTGATGAATTTCCCAAAGATTTCAGAAATCTGAGAAATCTGTGGGTGCTAATACTACCAGGTGGAATCACTTCCCTTCCTGAAGGGGTACGGATTTTTTGTTCTCTCCGTAAGTTGATAATAAAAGATTCTTCAAAGTTCGGATCACTGGGTAGTGGCTTAGGGGGCCTTTCTTTTCTGGAGTATTTGGAAATTTCAAACTGTTCGGCACTTTAATTCTCCAACTCTGATTTGCAAGGGCTTACAAGCCTCAAGTACTTGGTCCTGTCACATCTACCCGGGTTACAAGAATTGCCTATAGGTCTGCTAGATTCCGCAGCCACTTTAAAACACTTGGCACTCGGAGATTGTAATAATTTGTCACTAACGGAAGAATGCCTACCATACCTACACTCACTTGAAATACTTCAAATTGCTCATTGTAGAAATATTGTGGTCCTTCCAAATGGGATGATACGTCTTCCTAAACTTATTCATTTTCGTATTAATACTACCTCACACTTGTCAAAGAGATGTATATCGGAAGGAGGGGACTGGCACAAAATAGCACATGTGCCTTGTGTCTTTGTCAGTGAAAGAGATACATGCCAGGTCTATTGGTCACATAGTGAATTTGTTTGCTTAAAACTTAAGGATTCAATCCTTTGATTCAACCGCATCAGGTGGTCATAGCTGAAATATTGCAACAAGAGTTTTCAGACTTTGTCATGTTTTTTCTGATTCTTCTGATTCAATTCCACCGTTGATTATCAAATGTGGGTTTGTTCTTGTGCCTACTTGAGTATTGCTAGTAATTATATATTTTGCTTTTTGCATTAGTTTTTGTATTGCTGGTTTCCGGTTTGCTATATTTAGCTTTTGTCATGCTGAGTGGAGCTTGAAAATTCAATAAATACAATTCTATTCTTTCCCAGTCTCGGATTTTGGGTACTAAATTCTGCACTAAATTCTGCTCGGTTAGATTCTGCACTAAATTCTATTGAAAGGGGCCTTCGAGTGTAAACCATAGTCAAGAGTGAATATAGCATATATTCACTGGTTGGCTATCAGATTTAAAGAATTAATTATCAACTATATATACAACTGTACTTGGCAATTATTCTTGATTTAAATATGAAACCAATATATAATCACACAGATAAAAAAGAGCCAATACCCAGTATAGTTCATGATAACCAATATGTCTCTAATCGTGCCAAATTGTAATATCAGGGTGTATTGGTGATTTTATATACATAGAATGACTCGATGAGCAACTGTGGTTGACCTTGTTAAAATTTACTAATTCACCAATTTCTAAGATGTGCAAAGTGTATCTCATAAATGAATTAGTATGAAACATATCTAATCACCTGTTTAGAAAATGTTACCGAAATACCACTGATCAGCCTAATTGTGACTTCTTTACTCAAACATACAATTATATACAGAATATCTCATTTGTATATGTGGTTAAGGTGTTACTAGTGAAAATTGAAACATTTATCAAATCTTAACTTGAGCATAAATATGTTATCTGGTGTGTCGTTATATGCGATATCTGATCAGTTTCAACTTAGCGATAATTAAAAATTTCAGACTTGAAGATTTGGTCAAGTCAAACTTGTCTTTCTAATAGTACATACTAGCATTTACCCTCATTTAAAGGATATCCTGAATTTGCAGTGCTAATGCATGAAAAATTGAATGATTGTTGAGTCATGTTACTGATCCTGACTGTTTAAAGTTGTAATCATCTAATTAATACATGACACCAAGGTTTCAACATCACTCGAAATTAGAAAATTTCCCTTGTTATAGCGTAAATTTTTCATCTGATTTATGGGACTAGGGGTTGCTTTAAGTTGCATCACGATGACAGTCTGTATTCTTTATTCCCTATCACGAATTAACATTGTTCTCAAATAAACTTTCATTGAAATTGAACAATGTAAAAAGTAGGGAGACCGGTATTGGGGTACTTGACCAACAGAAAGACTACAAATAAATTGTCTAATCTTAGTTTAGAGTACTACATATCTTCTTTATGACTCCCTCTGTTCCAGTGAGAGGCTCGATATTGCCCATCTTTATCATCGCGGTTGCAAACTCACTCTTGAAAACTAAAGGGTTTTTGCTATAAGCCGAGACTATATTGTCAGTTGATCCCCCGTTAAATAGAACCTGATCTGAATGAAGCAGACCTTTTTTCTGCATCAGGTTCTTAAAGTAGTTGTTGTCGAATTTATGTGGGGTGACGAAATCCAGAGGGGCAACTTCACTGTTTCCTCCCCTGGTAGGACAGTTCTGCTTACGTCTGCTTGCAAAAGCTGCATCGATGTTGCTCCCATTGTCGTAGATCCTATCACGAAATGTGAAACATTGTGCCTGGCCTATGGTGTGCGCCCCTGCATTTAATCAGATATTACTATTGTAAGTAAGGACAACATAAACATAAGGCTAGTTTGGGTGAAGCTTTTAAGCACAATTTATTTAAGAATTCCCATGGGTTCATGAAAGTGAAATCTTATAGTAATTTTTAGACCAGGAAACTAAACAATTTCGTTTAAGCTGATCAACAAAATATGGTTCACTTAACATGCCAATTTAGTACAAATTTGAGGTAAGAAACTGCAATGAAACATATAAATGAAAAGAAGGTTAGGCATGATCTTGATCTTTAAGAACCAAACCTGATAAGACCACCATATCTCTTGCATTAAGACCTTTTTTCTCAAAGTTGGATATGAGTTCATCAAGGCTGCTTTTAAAAAATGGAAGGTCGCTATTTTTTTTTTTATAATCAGAAACCCTCATTTGGAGGTAAATCTGCTTCGCATGTGCCAGGATTCGAACCCTAGTGGTGAGCGTGGTATACTCGGGTACCAAACACTTGGACCAAACACTTTTGCTCGGAAGGTCACTATTTGCTGTTGTGGAATCTCTTCGCCGCAGCATCACTGTCCATGATGGACCACCCACCTGATTAATTTCCAGAAGGCAGGCAATTACAAATCACGATTAAAATTCAAAGAAACAATATATCTAAACAGTGATGCTAAAGAGACAGACAAATTGAGCAAGACAAAATGCCCGACTATCGTAAAACATTAAAAAAAATGAGACTTATTTTAATATGAGGGAACTCCCTAAAAAAGCTTTTGGTGTCGATCTATTGCCTGGACAAAGCGGGGGTTGTCAACTTTAGAAATAAGTAGTGACTGTTTTTGCCCTTTCATGGAGTATGATGCCTTTTCTCAGTACTGTTGATAGCTTCGATTCAAATGTGGCGCTAAAAATAAAAAAATCTCTAACAAATGAAAACAAATATATAACTCATGTATGACACTAAAGTACATATATTTTTATTTTTTTATATAAGTTGTGGGAAGAAACCACATTTTTATTTATTAATGGAAATGAATATAAGTAGCATCACCATTATTGACACTAAAACTATAAGAAATGGAACTTAAAATGTTAAAAAAACTAAGTTTTACAACTTGATAGACCTCTATGTAATTATTCTAAAACTTTAAGGACCAGATATATACTGGCATGTGTAAATAACCAACACAAACCAGATATACACATGTAATGAAACACCCAATTCATTATCTGAGAATGGAAACCGTCACACTGAAGAGAGAGACACTCTTATACGCCGAATGGTACCCTCTTATATCTCTTCTTCTCCCATCAAAACCTTAGGTTTGGGAGCCCTTTAACTTCCAAATCCATGATATTATTCATTTTTTGAGTTAAATCTTCTGTCTTAAAGAATTATTTGAATTCTTCTTTGCAGCCAAGGTTTGCTAGAGTATCTGCTGCGCAATTGGCCTCTCGTACTACGTGCTTCATCAAGTAATCTTTGTCCTCTAATTTGATCTTGATCTCGTACATAACAGATCTAATATATCAAGGGGCTACTGTATTTTTTGTGATAATATTAACCAATTGGAGCGAATTACTTTCCAGAATAAAGGTATTCATATTCGATAATTGTAGCATAAATAGAATTGGTGTATCTTCTGATTCTATAGCTGATAGACTTGTTACCATAAATTGAAAACCATAGATAAAATTCCCTTTAAAACCTCTAATTAATCTACCTACACCACTAGAATTCGAAGAAGATTTATAGCATCCATCAGTGTTGATTATCACATACCCAGTTGGAGGATTTATCCATTTCACTATAGAAATCTTCTTGATTTTTGCAACCTTTTCTTTAATTAATATATCATTTATGTTCCAAAACATTGGAAAAAATTTATTACTTTTGGAACTTAAATATAATATATCAGTAACTTGGGAGCAAATGGCAGTAGTGTACATATATTATCATAAATAAAGGGAAATTACTTGCACAAAGCAATCATGAAAATGAAGCCGAATCAACGATGCAGCCATTCGACGCTCACTTGCAACGGCTTGTCTGATGGAAGTTCTAATGGTGCTTAGTACATTGGGACATGTTTTCTCGTAAAATGTTGAAGATAGTTGTGCATGGCAACGCATGTTGAGAAGAAACAATATTACTAGTATAACACTAACAATTTTTGCTGAGCCCATTATATTGGTAAGATTTTTCTAGTTCGACTCAAGATATGATTTATTGAGAGATCTTGACTGCCTTCAATTTATAAGGATTGCATTCGCTATTTTTTGTATGCATATGAATATGATATAAACCGCGTATTATCTGCTCCCTTCGTTTCCATTTAGTTGTTAATTACGAAACTACGTGCAATTTTAATCGGATTATAATTTGTATCAAAATTGTCGAAATGATTTTTTTAAAAATTTAATCATAAAATTTAACATTTGAACTATATGATCAACTTTTAAAAAATTTCATTCCGATAATTTTGATACAAGTTTTTAACCGGTTAAAATTACATATACTTTCGTAGTGAACAATTAAATAGGAAGGGAGAGCGTATTTATTAATTAGCAAGCAGTGTGAGTACTATTTCTTCTTAAGCACAATGCACCCATTACTATTTCTGCTTAGTTTTCTCTCATCTTTTTATCACTAGACACATATGTTTTATACAGTGTATCTATGTGTGTATCTATGTATGTATGTGTGTATATGTTAGAGAGAGAGGATGTGTCATGTGTGTTGAGTTGTGTTTTATTATTCACTATATTTCTAACTTGCACAAAAATTATACAAAAATTGCACAAAAGTGCAAAGTAACCCAATACAACCCGACCTAAAAAACCCTACACTTTTATCCAATCTGTATCGGGTCGGGCCGGGTCGAACCAAAATCCGAAGTTCTGCCATTCCTCGTTGTAGTCATTAATTTAATTTTATTTTGAATCAAAACAGCGTGAGTACTATTTCTGCTCAAGCTGCACCAATGCATGCTAGCTGGATTTCCTTTTTTACTTTTATAATAGATCATATTCATAACGAAATAAATCAAAAAAAAAGAAATGTACACCTTTGCAGTTTTTGGTTTATTACAATAAATGGAATTTTACCTCTAATCTCCACTGTATATTTTGTCTTTAACTTTAAAAAACAATGCTTCCGAAGTTTGGTAGGAATAATTGTATAAATTGACATCGCTGTGTGAAATTGTGAGGAAACTTCGTAAGGGTCAAGGGCATGGTTGGTTTTATTTTGAATTCGATTTTTGTTTTTTATCATTTGGATTACAAAGTTTATAAAGTTTACTGATGGGGGGTTGTGTGGTTCGCGACCGGCTTCCAAGCTGGTTTTGTTATTGTTTTATAAATTTATTAGTGTGGAGGGAACAATTATAAGCAGAATGCATGCATTTTTACATGATTTATTTTCTCGATATATATAGTTGCTGATTAAACCAAATTCATTCCGCGACGTGCTTCATAAATTGCGGGCAATATTGATGAGTCCAAAAGCATTTGCTTGTAGAGATGTCGAAGGGTATACTGAGTTAGGCATTATGGGATAAATGCATACGTTTAGTACCAAGTGAAAAAACTATGTTGTATATATAAACACTCTTTGTTTATGTATCTTCTTATATGAGTTTTATTTACACATTTCTGATGTCGCTTTTTTGGTTCTCAAAAAGACAACTATTATACGCATGATTAGGTACGTGTGCACGGAAGAAAACATTATGATTATTTTCCACATTTTCTTTTGCGGTACAAGGGAGACATGACCACATACTTTAATACATTACATATGGCAGCACAAAATCTCTATAACATTGAAATTTATTGAAAAATATAATTTATTCATATTTTCCAGATATCTTTAGTATTTGTGAAATACAATAACGAAGTTTTCATTCTATTATCAAAAACTGATCTTAATATTTGTTTTAAGAAGTATATGCACTCAAAAATAAAATGTTTCTGGCATATCTATAACTCTATTTCAACCTAAATTCTAGTTTCATGTAGTATAGATGCATTGGGTATGACTTCAATTTTCCTGTGACATTGTTCAGTGTTATGGAAGGCTGGTTCCTGTAATCTGGAACAAAAGGAGAAGTTTGATTATACTCCGTTTATGAAAAATAATAAGAGTAAAGTTCTTAGGGCTATTCTTATGCGGTTGCCCGTAAGTGAGATAAAATTGTTTTTTGACATTAGATAAGCATCCGCATCGGCTATCTCAATCATTTTATCAAACCTAACACATTTTATACATTTTAAGTAACCGTTTACATTTACACAAAATTCCAGCTTATTTATTAATTTCTTTATAATAATAACCTTACATTATTTTTTTATTATATTTTAATAATCATAACAAATTACAACTACAAAAATGTAGACCCTATGATAGTTTATTACTATTATACTCCTTCCGTCCCTAAACAAATATCCCCTACGAAAATAAATGCAATTTTGACCATCAAAATTTTCATATCAAAATTACCGAAAAAATTTGAAAATTTCATCATATAGTTCTAACCATAAACTACGTGATTAACTTTTGAAATAATTTTTTCCGACAATCTAAATATGAAAAAATTATCGATCAAAATTGTACGTATTTTCGTAGGGGACATTTGTTTTGGAACGGATGGAGTATTAATCTAGGGAATCATATTCATTTCTCGTATATGAGGTGAATTTTGTGTTTTCTTAAATTTAGAAAATTCATAGGGTTCCCGATACATGTCACTTTTTATACCATAATCATCAAATTTTAGAAAAAATTATGTTTTGAGTAATCAGATGCCGGATGAGGTTTGTTGAATGGCTGTAATATATAGCCTGCTGGCTTGTATGTCCATGTTTGGCTTTAAGTTTAACAAATACGAACTTAGTTTTTGATATAAATTGGGGTTACTTTTTTTTCTGATAGAAGTAGGTTCATTATGTATATTAGCATTTTTTTTTCCTCATTTTTTTGTTTTACTAAGTGGATGTGATAAAGTAAGAATGGAAGATCTTTTTTATGTGAATATAATTAGAAATTCAGATTATATGCCTCGTCTGGAGCTTCTAATCTCCATTTCCTCTTCTTTTTTTTTGCGGTGATCGGGGGTTTTAAGCTAATGATCATATGCTCTGGTTTGTATACTTTTTCGACAAGAGAATTCCAAAATACGAATGAAGTGTTGTTTGTTTTCATGGAAAAGTAAGTGACGAGGGTATTTATGTATTCATTTTCTATTTATTAGAACGGTCTGATTTACGTGTCTAACGGTATTTATTTTATACAAAACTGTACTGCATTTATAAAAACCGTTAACAGTTTCGGCCCGATTAAGAAAAGCCCAATGAATAGTAAAACCTATTTTAACCCTATAAATACTACTACTGATCATTTCTCAAAGGCTCAAAGGGAAAAGGGGCTGCTCTCTCTCTTGAAAAAAGACACAGATATATACAGAGGAGGGAGGAAGAAAAAGAGGAGATAGATAGAGAAGAAGAAATGAGTTGTCAGATTGATAGGTCCATACATCTATTGAGCGTTACACACAGGTACACAACTCGTACTCGGCTGGACCACCAAGTCTAGGGACGGAACCATCGCCGCATGATCTGTCATGTCTTGCGAGCACGTACTCCTAGTTGACCTCACTGCGGGTCCATCCACAGGATATCACAGTCACGGTTACTTCTCTCTTTCTCCCTACTTATATTTACGCACAACTGCTCTGCCTATTGAGTACATTAGCCTGGTACATCATATTACCATCCCTCCATTTACCATATCTAACTCACTGACTAAGTATTTAGCATATGAAATACAAGTCAACACGTCCCCTTATGCACCTCAGTTGCTACATGATGTGTTGATCCAAAATACTACAACAAAACCAACATGTTATTAAGTCACTGCCAGAACCGAACCCGGTAATAAACAAGGTGCAAGCGGACTACAATAATCCAATTCAATAAGCGTACCTAAACAAACAGGAACTCGGGAATCATCGGGACGGGCCGTCGTACCATTACCATACACGGCCGCCTCCAACGTTTCGACGGACCCTTCAAGCTGATAAAAAAACACCAACCCCCTGTACCGACATGCTTACATGATATATCTGTTTATATATTATCTTTGTTGTGGTACCTGTCCTTTGTAAGCTAGGTACAACTTCGGTGCCGAAGCGGTAGAGAGTCGGGCTACAGACCTCGGACCGTAAATGTATTAAACTGTTTTATTGATTATTGCTATATTATTTGGTCAACTGTTTCAGTAGGGCCCGATGGGCGTTTAGCGAATAAAATCTATAAGCCGAGCCTAGGAATAAAAACAGGCTCGCCAAATGGCGCCGTCTGTGGGAAACGTAAATTTGCTAAATAGTTCTGAGAGCCAAACAAAAAAAAATCATGTTGAAAAACTGCAAGAGAATATGCTGAATAATGTAGAGAACTTGAGCCAAGTGCCCTCCCTATGTCTCAATCCGGTCACCGACCCACTAGGGGCACTGCTAACGAGGAAAATATGTTTTAAGTATTTTTGGGCCGTAGCGCCGCCAGTTTTATGCCCCAGTCCGGTCACCGACCCACTAGGGGCATCGCTAACAAGAAAAATATGTTTTAAGTATTTTTGGGTCGTAGCGCCCCCAGTTTTATGCCCCAGTCCGGTCACCGACCCACTAGGGGCATCACTAACAAGAAAAATCTTTTTAAAGTATTTTTGGGCCGTAGCGCCTCCTGTTTTATGCTACAATCTGGTCACCGACCAACTGGGAGCACATGCTCCAACAGTGATAAGTAAAGTCTTATCACACCGGTACAATCTTACAGTTTTATGCCCCATACGGGAACAGCCCAGTGGCAACACCTGCTCCAACAGTGATAAGTAAAGTCTTATCACACCGGTATAGTCTTACAGTTTTATGCCCTATACGGAAACAGCCCAGTGGCAACACCTGCTCCAACAGTGGTAAGTAAAGTCTTATCACCCCGGTACAGTCTTACAGTTTTACGCCCCAGACGGGTTATGACCCTATGGGAGCACCAGTTCAGTTTCAAACCGGCATAAGCCTATGTGGCCACCATGCGCCCCAGACGGGTTATGACCCTATGAGAGCACCAGTTCAGTTTCGAACCGGCATAAGCCTATGTGGCCACCGTACGCCCAAGACGGGTTATGACCCTATGGGAGCACCGGTTCAGTTTTAAACCTCTATAAGCCTATGTGGCCACCGTACGCCCCAGACGGATTATGACCCTATGGGAGCACCAGTTCAGTTTTAAACCTCCATAAGCCTATGTGGCCACCGTACGCCCCAAACGGGTTATAACCCTATGGGAGCACCAGTTCAGTTTTAAACCTGCATAAATCTATGTGGCCACCGTACGCCACAGGCGAGTGATGACTCACTGGGAGAACCTGCTCCAATAATGATAAGTAAAGTCTTATCACTCCGGTAGAGTCTTTCAATTTTATACCCCGAATGGGAACTGCCCACTGGGAGCACCTGCCTCAGTACATGTATCGACCCATATCGCCAGCCTCCGATCCTAGCCCACCGCGACTATTCCAACATAGTCCATCTTCGATAGTATTCGAGCTCAGCCGATCACGGGCTTCTCCGACATAGTCCATCACCGACAGTCTCTGAGTCTAGCCCACCACGGCTTTCCTGGCATAGTCCATTATCGACAGCCTTCGAGCCTAGGCCACCATGGCTTTCCTAGCACTGCCCATCATTGGCGGCCTAAACCCATCTCAAACTCCCTGGACATTCCCCGACCTTTGTCCGTCCTGGACATCTCTGACCTAGTATAAAGTTACTATTTAAACCCCTCAAATCCCAAGGAAGACCCATATTTTCTACCACGACAGGTTACTCTTTGAAGCCCCTCGAAAGCTCCGGCTTTGAGGGAGACTTAGTCATGTTTCTATGACAACGGTTCACATACAGTTCATTATGTTTATTTCACGTGATAGAATTAGTCACGCTCTGACAGCTCAACCCATCACGGGCTCCCCGGCACAGTTCACCAGCGACAACTTCCAACCTCAGTCAGCCACATGCCCTCTGACAGCTCCGCCCATCACCGGTTCCCTTGACAGGTTTGCCCATCATGGGTTCCTCTGACACATTTCATCATCACTAGCTCCAGGATTATACAATCGATCTCGGTCTTATGACCTCAGACACTGCTTCGGTCTTATGACCTCAGACACTGCCTCGGTCTTACGACCTCAGACACTGCTTCGGTCTTACGACCTCAGACACTGCCTCCGTCTTACGACCTCAGACACTGCTTCGGTCTTATGACCTCAGACACTGCCTTGGTCTTACGACCTCAGACACTGCTTCGGTCTTATGACCTTATTTACCAATCCCGTGACTCGGGATCTGTTGGTCCGTAGGTGTCTAAACCTTAGAGGGGGGGTGAATAAGGTTTTCGTACGTTTTTCGCGGAATTAAATCTATGTGTTATTAACTAAACAAATTAGTGGTTTTTATAACTAAAACAATATCGTTAACAAATAATTGCTAATTTACTCTAAGCAAGCAATGAATATAAGCAATAATAATTTGCGAAAAGTAAAAGTTGAGGGAAAAGAAATAACGCAAGATTTATAGAGGTTCGGCAAAACACGCCTACGTCCTCTCCTCGGTAGTTTCACTTCCGATTGTTTTACTAAAATCTCGTTGCAAGGTTACAACCTAACGAGCTTAATCACCCGATTAAGCTCCCCCTCACTTAATGAGTATCCCGAATGAAAAGCCTAGAACTTTTAAGCTACACTTGCTTGAAAAGCTTCTACCCGATCAATCGCTCACTAATGTGTTTATAAAATACTCTTTTACAAGAATGTATCACTCACTAACAAATATTATCTCGATGTTTATAAGATTACAATGAGAATATAATCGAGAATATTTATGAATACAAGTGAGAAATAAGTAGTATAAGCTTGAAGAATTTCTTAGTAATGAATGCTTAAAAGTTGTGAATACTTGGATGCTTTTCTTCAAAGAATATTGGGGCTTTTGTAGAGCCAAAAGGTGCAGCAATTAATTTCAGACCGTTGCTGGTTGTTGAGTTCATTCAATGCAGTTTTGCAGCAGTTCGCCCCATTTTCAGGAATAGCTTAAAAGCTGGAATTTTAAATTTTACAGAAACGATCGGTCGTTTCTGAAAAACGATCGGTCGTTTTTCATCTGTGCTCACTGGAAGAAATCATCCATAAAACGATCGGTCGTTTTATGCTGGCGATCGGTCGTTTTTGTTCTATGCTTACTGGAAGGATTTCTGCCTAAAACGATCGGTCGTTTTAGGGTAGCGATCGGTCATTTTTAGGGTATACTCTCTGGAAGGATTTCTCACATTTATGATCGATCGTTTAGGGTATATGATCAGTCGTTTTTTGTTGTTCTGGGTTAGTTTCGGTTTTCTCGACAAACTTCGAAACCCCGTAACTAATTCGTTCCAACTCCGATTTAGGTTCCGCTTGAACCAATGGCTTCGTAATTACGTATTCTATCATTTTGAACCTTTAATACAATCAATAAATTATTAGTACGCAAAATGAGCTTTTATTATGTTTTACACATTTTGTTATCATTAAAACAATCGATTTGAAGAACATGGTTCAACAATCTCTCCCTTTTTTATGATGACAAAATATTGACTTCAACATACTATAAGCTCTTTTTGTTTAAACAAGTATAACCGAAATGTGTAGATGACGCTTTACTTGGATACAAGTTTTTTTGAGAAAAAAGCAAGTAAATGTCATAACATCCGATTTTTAACAAACGACGTTAAACAAAGCTAAATGATTAGGGATTACGAAGATCTATATGCAAGCGAAAATTTGGCCATAGTTTTGCCTAAAAATGGTCAAACTCCACAAATGAAAAGCAATGTATATAACCCAATCAACTGGCAATCTATGTGCGCCAATGCAATAATATCAAATAAGATACAAACGCATATTTAAAAATGCAATCACACAAAGCCATATAAACAAGAGCAATATAAGAAGAAACGCATCATAATAACCAAGTAAAACCGTTTCCTACTTATTACATCAAAAAAACAACTTGTTCAACTAAAAATGAAATAATAGAAATACAACGCAAAGACAAAAGAGAGAGGTATTTCTCCCCCTTTGACATCATCAAAAACATGAAAAAGATAGATCCGCCTAGTCGCGGTGGGAAGTCGCATCATCCTCTTCGTCTTCGTCATTGTTATGACCGGCAAAGTCGGGAAAATAACCATGGAACCTCGCCCGTTGCTCGTTGCTTAACCTATCGATTTCGTCCATATCTTCTTGACTATGATGCATGGAGCGAAACATGCGACGTTGAAGTTGCGCATTCCGATATTGATGAATATAGAGATCGTTGTAGAATTGTTCGGTGCGCGGAGGAAGAGTCGAAAATCCTACTTTAGCTTTTCCGCGACCTCGAGAGGGACGGGAGGAGGTAGGGATATCGGTGGGGGGGAGAGACTCGAAGGAGAATTCCTCACGAGCGGCTTGTGGTGTCGGTTTAGGGCCGACGTATTCTTCCTCTTCGGGGGAAAGAGGAGTGTAGTCGGGGCCGGATACCCGCTTACCGGACCAAGTTATGGACTTGTCGGTATTGTGGAATTTTATGGACATTTGGGAAAGATAGGAAGTGTCCCAAATGTGTTTATCCTTATTTTTGAACAATGTTCCACCGGGAACGAGATTTAGGTCCTTTAGAATGGCCGAAATTAGGGCACCGTAAGGTAACCCATTCTTGGATTTTGTTATAAGCGAATCCATCTTAAAGAAAATGAGGGATGCAAAGTCAAGTCGGACTCGGCGATGGATGCATCCCAAAAGAAAGATGTACTCATTGGTAACATCCGTGAAATTGGAGGTATGTGGGAGGATTATGTGAGAGAGGATGTGGTAGGCTGGTTTGTTTTTAAAAAGAAGGCCATGGGCTTTGTTGGAGCGATTTTGGTGGTTGGGATGAAAAATTTCATCCTTGAGATCGTTAAAGTTATCAATCTCGAGAGTCTCACATAGTTCTTCACTAGACTCATAGATACCATCGCTATCTAGGCGTAAAAGGGTTCGTAGACGGTCTATACCGTAAACGAAAGGTTGTCCGTTAAACGATGAACGCAAGCGGAGTGCGTCATCATTATCCCTATCGAGAACTAGGTGATGATAAAATTCATAGACATTTTCCTTGTAAAAGGGCTCTTTAAGAGTGAGGATAGTATCGAGTTTGTAAAAACTTAAATCGATCATGAGAGCGGGAAATCGTTCCTGGAATAAAGGCATGTCTAGAGTGAAGTTAGACAATATACCTCTTTTCCCTCAACTTTTACTTTTCGCAAATTATTATTGCTTATATTCATTGCTTGCTTAGAGTAAATTAGCAATTATTTGTTAACGATATTGTTTTAGTTATAAAAACCACTAATTTGTTTAGTTAATAACACATAGATTTAATTCCGCGAAAAACGTACGAAAACCTTATTCACCCCCCCCCCTCTAAGGTTTAGACACCTACGGACCAACAATTGGTATCAGAGCGTTGCTGGTTGTTGAGTTCATTCAATGCAGTTTTGCAGCAGTTCGCCCCATTTTCAGGAATAGCTTAAAAGCTGGAATTTTAAATTTTACAGAAACGATCGGTCGTTTCTGAAAAACAATCGGTCGTTTTTCATCTGTGCTCACTGGAAGAAATCATCCATAAAACGATCGGTCATTTTATGCTGGCGATCGGTCGTTTTTGTTCTATGCTTACTGGAAGGATTTCTGCCTAAAACGATCGGTCGTTTTAGGGTAGCGATCGGTCGTTTTTAGGGTATACTCTCTGGAAGGATTTCTCACATTTATGATCGATCGTTTAGGGTATATGATCAGTCGTTTTTTGTTGTTCTGGGTTAGTTTCGGTTTTCTCGACAAACTTCGAAACCCCGTAACTAATTCGTTCCAACTCCGATTTAGGTTCCGCTTGAACCAATGGCTTCGTAATTACGTATTCTATCATTTTGAACCTTTAATACACTCAATAAATGATTAGTACGCAAAATGAGCTTTTATTATGTTTTACACATTTTGTTATCATTAAAACAATCGATTTGAAGAACATGGTTCAACAGGATCTATCTCAATCTTATGACATTATTTATCAGGATTATACGATCGATCTCGGTCTCATGACCTCCGACAGTGCTTCGGTCTTATGACCTTATTTTTCAGTCCCGTGACTTAGATTCTATCTTTGTCTTATGACATTATTTATCGGACCTATGAATAGAGACGTTGGGCGATGCCCTCAGCCTTTACTATGTTTCGGACTCGGATCATGCTATTTATTATACCTCGATCTTACGACCTCAGACACCGCATAGCAAAGGTAACCGTGTCAGGTACATGTTTTATATTTGTTTGATTGCTTATTCATTATCCAGCACCGTAGGCAGGACCGAACACACTCCAGAGCCCTCGGTCATGTCTACGCCACTGAACAGGGAGCTGTTGACGAGTGTATTTATGTATTCCTTTTCTATTTATTAGAACGGTCTAATTTACGTGTCTAACGGTATTTATTTTATACAAAACTGTACTGCATTTATAAAAACCGTTAACAGTTTCGGCCCGATTAAGAAAAGCCCAAGTGTATAGTAAAACCTATTTTAACCCTATAAATACTGATTATTTCCCAAAAGGAAAAGGGGCTGCTCTCTCTCTTGAAAAAAGACACAGATATATACAGAGGAGGGAGGAAGAAAAAGAGGAGATAGATAGAGAGGAAGAAATGAGTTGTCAGATTGATAGGTCCATACATCTATTGAGCGTTACACACAGGTACACAACTCGTACTCGGCTGGACCACCAAGTCTAGGGACGGAACCACCGCTGCGTGATCTGTCGTGTCTTGCGAGCACGTACTCCTAGTTGACCTCACTGCGGGTCCATCCACAGGATATCACAGTCACGGTTACTTCTCTCTTTCTCCCTACTTATATTTACACACAACTGCTCTGCCTATTGAGTACATTAGCCTGGTACATCATATTACCATCCCTCCATTTACCATATCTAACTCACTGACTAAGTATTTAGCATATGAAATACAAGTCAACACGTCCCCTTATGCACCTCAGTTGCTACATGATGTGTTGATCCAAAATACTACAACAAAACCAACATGTTATTAAGTCACTGCCAGAACCGAACCCGGTAATAAACAAGGTGCAAGCGGACTACAATAATCCAATTCAATAAGCGTACCTAAACAAACAGGAACTCGGGAATCATCGGGACGGGCCGCCGTACCATTACCATACACGGCCGCCTCCAACGTTTCGACGGACCCTTCAAGCTGATAAAAAAACACCAACCCCCTGTACAGACCTCGGACCGTAAATGTATTAAACTGTTTTATTGATTATTGCTATATTATTTGGTCAACTGCTTCAGTAGGGCCCGATGGGCGTTTAGCGAATAAAATCTATAAGCCGAGCCTAGGAATAAAAACAGGCTCGCCAGTAAGATTGTTTTTTTGTGTGATCAAGGCATCAAGCCAAATAAGAAAGTTAACTAGAGGGCATTATGTAATGATGTAAAACTAATTTGAAGGTCAGTGTGTAACGTTAATTAAGTGCTTGTGAGAGTATTTCAAAATTCAAAGTATTCTCTAGTTTGCGACACCTAGCCATAATATATATATAGAGCAATGTTAATACGAAACTAGACTGCACAAAGAAATTATACAGAATGAAGCAATGACTGAGATGTAGCCACGTCGTAATTCATATTCTACATCCAATTAGTCATTATTCCACATTTTCACTCACCTCCTATAATACCAAAATACCCCTCAAAACACAAGTTTCTCTCTCCCTCAATCAGTGTTATTCTCATCACCAAAACACCCCCAAAAATGTTCTAGGCAAAGGAAATAATATGTTTGGTTCAGATTTAAATATTCAATCGGGTAAAGTGTATAAAAACGAAAGTAAAAAGGAATTTGAGATTTTTGTGAACTACCAAAAATGAACTAAATGATCTGATGTGAATTTGATTATATATTTCACTATGTTAATATACAAATATATATATATATATATATATATATATATATATATATACATATATAATATAAATATAAATATATATAGTAGAATTATAAAACATAGTGAATTATAATATAAACATAAATATAAAAAAGCCAAATATAATTATTTCACTATGTGCGAGTGTGTATGTATTGTAGCCAACACTGTGTAGACATAATCATTGACCCAATCTCAATTCCAGGAGTAACATTAACGTGCATTCGGTATACTAAAGGGGCGAGTCTCTTTTGAGCTGTCATTTCACTGAAATGAGACTCCAAATTACTCAAATGAGGACCTGGTTAAAAACCAGGTCCACGTCACATCTTATTTTTATTTATTTTTTCAATTAATTCCATTCAATTTCATTCCAAAATAAATAACTCTAACACCACTTCATTACATCTCATTACACTTCATTTATTTACAAAATAAATAAATTTACCCACTCTATCACACTATTAATTAATACATTCCTCTGTTTTTTTTTCCACTCAAACTAAATACAAAATTAAAATATTTTATAATCATAATATTATATCAAGTTAACACTTTCAATTAATTTATATTTTGCACTTTTTTATTTATTAATTTTTGCTTGATTTGAAATGTAAATAGTTTCGTGCTTTATTTCAAAATTCGACGAATTCCTCCCAAAATAAATAACCATCAACACCAATTCATTCAACTCCATTCCATTACAAAATAAATAACTCTAACACCAATTCATTCCACTTCATTCCACTACAAAATAAATAACCATAACACAAATTCATTCCACCACACCCCATTCCATTACAAAATAAATAATTCTAACACCAATTCATTCTATCTCATTACACTTCATTTTTCTACAATCACTGGTCATCAGGTATGTTGATGTTCTCGAAATAATTGCCGGGACGAGACTGCCTTCTTAATGCCTCATAATATTTAAAATTTTGTCTAAAAACATCTTGCCATGGATCAGCTTCTGGAGAGTGATGCTTGTCTCGTCTACTAATAATCGGGGGCAAAGGGAACGAGTTGAAATTATTCTTTTTTTGATCAATAATGACCTCGGCATAATGGTTTGTGTTAACGTGAACCATGAAAATCACAGCAGGCTTTGTCGGAGGGGCTGTATGTTGTGGTAAATATGTTGTCGTACCTGTCAAAATGCTTATCATAACCACTGCTATATTATACCGTGATGCAATTATGAACCCTGTCTCTGGAAATGTCATTCATTTATGTGGAGGCGCCATACAAGTCATGTCATTCCAAGAAAACGAGTCACGAATAAAACCATATCCTTTCAGTTCTCCAAGGATATCAAGATAATAAGAAGGGAAATTTTCGATCTCTTGTTGTAGTTCTACGCGCACTTTTTCCCAGTCGTCTTCTCCAAATTTCATTCCCATACCCTTTGCAATAACACGAAAACCGCAGTGACCATCCCCAAGTACATCATTCACCTCAAGTATGTGATTATGGAAAATAGGTGGAATCTGCGTAATATATTTAAAAGACTTGTGGGGAGGTTTTTTTGATTGCGATGATCCTTTACCTTTTTGTTTGTCGTAAATAGAATATCTAGGGGGTAAAGGGGCTGAAGGATCGTATTTGGTTTTCGGGCTGCTATAGCTACGTCTCCGTTCTGCTTGCTCATCTTTATACGCCTAAGTATATTCAAAAGCAGATGGGTCACGTTTTGTTGAATATTTACCTTTTTTTTTTCCTCGCTGATGATGTATTTCGACGCTGTGGTCTGAGTTCAGGTTCTCTTGCTGAAGTTTTCGAAGGATCGTGTAGAAGTTCGATCTGGGCTTTTAAATTTGCCTTTAAAACTTGATCATGAGTTTCATCATACCTTCTCCGTAAGGCTTCAACATGCACTCCAATGTTGTCTTCTTCTTTGTTTATAAGTTCGGCATCAAATTTTAGTTTTCTCCAGTGCGGATCAATTCTTTCTAGCGGAATAGGGCAAGCTCTATCCCAATAGTTACGTATAACATGGCGACATAGAAGGTTATTGACCAATGTTATCTCACACTCAGAGCAGGTTGGGTCTGCTGTTGTCCACTCGAGCTGTCTAATCTCAGTAAGCATTTCATCCATCGCATCCGCAGAGCATTTACTTAATATAAAAAATATTATATCATTAAAATTAACATATTATACAATGATTATAAAAAAATATCCTATAAAAATTAAGTTTACCTTTTATTACTGAAAAAAACGGAATATCATGTGTACTTTTAACTCTACTCATGCTTCTTCCCAAAGACTTCTTAATTCTATTATGTTGAGTTGAAAGCAAATCGTTAATGCATACGAACATGTTCTCGAGATTCCCACCAGAAGTTTTTATATATTGTTTAAGTGATGCATGAGCACCCTCAACCCTGTTTGAAAGAAAATATATATTAGATAATTTGTTTTTTTATAATAAAAAAAAAATGTACACAATGTCAAATCATAAGTTGTATACCTGTTCGTCGTTCGGTTACCGAAATGTCTAGTTTTGCTAGTCCAACAAGCCACAAACTTCTTGTCATGTTTGTCTAGCAAATCACACATATATTTCAATACATTTGGAAATGTTTTATAATCACTTTCCAGTTTCATGCGTGCCGCTTCATAATCGTATTCTGTTTTACTATCCACCAACTTTTTCCAATCTATTTTCATTACGTCCCATACTTCTTTAGGAACTTTTGGAGAGCAATTAGCCATGACATTCTGAGCAATATGAAATGTGCATAATATATGGTTTGCATTAGGGTATAAATTTTGGACCGCATTTGTCAACGCTTGATCCCTATCTGTCAGCACAACTCGCGGACTCTTACAATCTTTCATCATCGTTCTCAAACATTCTAGAGCCCATTCGTAAGTCGGCTGCTTTTCATTACGTAAGCAAGCGAATGCGACACAAAATGTTTTTTGGGTTGATGTTACTCCCACAATTTGTAAAAATGATAAATTGAACCTATTAGTACTATATGTGCAATCCATGCAAAGTACATAAGGGAATGCACGTACTAATTTTACAGAATCTTTATGGGCAAAAAATATATCTTCCAATTGGTTCGTTTCGGGGTTGGTTCTATAAAACGATAAAAATTCATTTTTAACTAGGAGATTCATAAGATGTTGCATTTGACCCATACCCACCATTTCTTTAACATTTTCTCTAGCCTTAAGGTTATAGATATCTTTTCTAGTAGACTTATTAGCAGGAAATTTTTGTTTTATAGCGGAAAGTATAGTTCTTGGATTTGCCAGGCTATCTACCATGGTTCTAAATAACCCATTTTCATCTTTTTTAAGTCTACGTGCTCGGGGGTGAGCTTCTGGATAAATAGTCATATGATGATTGTGTATCCCATTTTTTATATAAAACTTCCAATTATTCTCAACTTTGTAACACTCTATTTTAAACAAGCAGAAACATTTACTAGAGCTGGTGTCTCTAGTCGATGGTTTTTTCGGTTGGGGATCCCCTTCCTTGGTACACATCATAATGGCCCTACTTTTTGTATTAAAGTGTCCTTTGATATTTTTTGACGAAGTTGTTCTCAAAAAGAAACCAAAGGCTTCTGCTGTATCATTCAGGTAATTTTTCAATTCATCAATCGAGGAAAAAGCCTGAAAGAAATTAAATAGAAGTAAAAAAAAAAATGTAAAAAACTTACACAAGCAAAAACTCATGAAATTAAAAAAATTGTAAACTCACCAAATTACTCTAAAAATGATCGCTATAATCATATCCAATTCCAAATTCGGTTGGTTCACTATGTTCATCAAGATCCGATTGAGAATTTTCGGTATTTTCATACTGATCTCTTTGAACTTCTTCAAAGTGGCTCGTAAATGTTTGTTCTGACGGTTCAGGTTGATTCCCCATATAGTTATAGTCATTCGGTGTAAATTGATTGTTAAAATTTGGATCAAATGAAACATGAGAATTTTGATATGGATCAGAGGGGAAATTAGTATTTTCAACCATATCAGGCGAAAACTGGCAATTTGGATACATATTAGATGGAAAAAATGTATTATGATAATCAAATGGAAATTGTGTATTTTGAAAAGTATCGTCATGAGAAGGTAAATTTAGATCTATTTCTGAAATATCATAATTGTTATCCATATGTATATGATTTTGGAGAAATCTAATAAAAGCTGTGGAATTGTGGTGAAAATAAATGAGGGTGAGGCCTCCTATTTATAGAAATTTAAAATATACTTTAATATAGAAATCACGGACTTTATGAATTTGAAATCACACTTTATGAACTTTCATTTCAAATCAAGCCAAAATCCGTGATTCCACTCCATTCATTCAAAATAACTCTTTCAGTGGTTTCGTGCTTGATTTGAAATGTAAATAATTCCTAACTCCGTGATTTTTGCTTGATTTGAAATGTAAATAATAACGTGTAGGGTTTTTGGAGACAATTTAATTATTTACTCGGAAGGAACAAAATTAATAAATAAAAAAGTGTAAAATATAAATTACTTGAAAGTGTTAAGTTGATATAATATTATGATTATAAAATATTTTAATTTTGTATTTAGTTTGAATGGTAAAAAAAGCAGAGAAATGTATTAATTAATAGTGCGATAGAGTGGGTAAATTTATTTATTTGTGTTATGGCTATTTATTTTGTAATGGAATGGGGTGGAATGAATTTGTGTTATGGTTATTTATTTTGTAGTGGAATGTAGTGGAATGAATTGGTGTTAAGTTTATTTATTTTGTAATGAAATGGAGTTGAATGAATTGGTGTTGAAGGTTATTTATTTTGGGAGGAATTCGTCGAATTTTGAAATAGAGCACGAAACTATTTACATTTCAAATCAAGCAAAAATCACGGACGTATGAATTATTTTCATTTCAAATCAACCCAAAATACGTGATTCCACTCCATTCATTCAAAATAACCCTTTCAGTGATTTCGTGCTTGATTTGAAATGTAAATAATTTCTAAGTCCGTAATTTTTGCTTGATTTGAAATGTAAATAATAACGTGTAGGGTTTTTGGAGACAATTTAATTATTTACCCGGAAGTAACAAAATTAATAAATAAAAAAGTGTAAAATATAAATTACTTGAAAGTGTTAAGTTGATATAATATTATGATTATAAAATATTTTAATTTTGTATTTAGTTTGAATGGTAAAAAAAGCAGAGGAATGTATTAATTAATAGTGCGATAGAGTGGGTAAATTTATTTATTTGTGTTATGGCTATTTATTTTGTAATGGAATGGGGTGGAATGAATTTGTGTTATGGTTATTTATTTTATAGTGAAATGTAGTGGAATGAATTGGTGTTAAATTTATTTATTTTGTAATGAAATGGAGTTGAATGGATTGGTGTTGAAGGTTATTTATTTTGGGAGTAATTCGTCGAATTTTGAAATAAAGCACGAAACTATTTACATTTCAAATCAAGCAAAAATCATGGACGTATGAATTATTTTCATTTCAAATCAAGCCAAAATCCGTGATTCCACTCCATTCATTCAAAATAACCCTTTCAATGGTTTCGTGCTTGATTTGAAATATAAATAATTCCTAAGTCCGTGATTTTTGCTTGATTTGAAATGTAAATAATAACGCGTAGGGTTTTTGGAGACAATTTAATTATTTACTCGGAAGTAACAAAATTAATAAATAAAAAAGTGCAAAATATAAATTACTTGAAAGTGTTAACTTGATATAATATTTTAAAATATTTACTCGGAGGTAGAATAAATTGGTGTTAGGGTTATTTATTTTGTAATGGAATGGAGTTGAAATCACGGACGTACTATTTGAAATCAAATCAAACACGAATTTAAAAAATCACGGACGTACTATTCGAAATCACGGAAGAAAATAATGACGTGTATGATTTTTGGAGACAATTTAATTATTTACTCGGAAGTAACAAAATTAATAAATAAAAAAGTGCAAAATATAAATTAATTGAAAGTGTTAACTTGATATAATATTATGATTATAAAATATTTTAATTTTGTATTTAGTTTGAGTGGAAAAAAAAAACAGAGGAATGTATTAATTAATAATGTGATAGAGTGGGTAAATTTATTTATTTTGTAGATAAATGAAGTGTAATGAGATGTAATGAAGTGGTGTTAAAGTTATTTATTTTGTAATGAAATTAAGTTGAATTAATTGAAAAAATAAATTAAAATAAGATGTGACGTGAACCTAGTTTTTAACCGGGTCCTCATTTGAGTAATTTGGGGTCTCATTTCAGTGAAATGACAGCTCAAAAGAAACTCGCCCATACTAAAGATAGTATGCACTAAAAACGTATTAATGAATCCAAAAACAATTAAAATTAAAATATTTTATTAGCTGGCACATGCTTAATTATATTACATTGGATTCATATTAGTGTTTATGTCCGATTCTAGAGAAAGTAACAAAGAGTTCCGGAAAAAAATAGTTTTAATGACCCCAATTACATTGATCAAATGGGGACAAAACTAATAACATTAACAATTGAGGCACTGAACTATATATTTTTTCATAAATTGAGGACTTCCGTCAATTTAATTGGACGGAAGTGAAGTTTAAATTTTATTTCATTCCCAAATTTTATAAAACATATGAATTTAACCCGAAAAGTTTATAAATTTATATTTTTAACCTACCTATTAACAAATAGTTACATATACATGTTCATACGTATACATAAAATACAAAAAATATATAAAAAAATATACAATTTATAAATATATATAAATATAATGTTTTATAAAAAAATTAACTTTTTTTTAATATTTTTTAAAATTAAATATATTTTTTAAAAGCTATGCACTTTTTGAAGTGCCTTTTTTAAAAATTAATTAACTTTTTTTATAAAAATATTTTTTTTTAAAGTTAATATTTCAAAAAAAAAGTTGCTTTTTTCAAAAAAAATATTTTTTAAAAAAATATATATTTTTTATTCAAAAATATTTAATTTTTTTCTATATCGTTATATATATATATATATATATATAAATTGTGTATTTTTATTTTATTTTTTATGTATATGTATGAGTATGTATATGTAACTATTTGTTTATGGGTATGTTAAAAATGTAAATTTATAAACTTTTCGGGTTAAATTCATATGTTTTATAAAATATGGAACTGACATATAATTTAAACTTAATTTCCGTCCAATTAAATTGACAAATGTCACCAATTTAGAAAAAAATAAATAGTTCGGTGCCTTAATTGTTAATGTCAGTAGTTTGGTTTCAATTTTATTAATGTACGGTAGTTTGACCAATTATTATATTAGCGTGTTAGTAACATTAATTCATTCAAAGGCACGCTCGTCAATCATGAATTTTTGTTAATAAACTCATCAAAGAGTATGAGCTGATAGCTATACACAGCTTTAATTAGTTCTCATAGTCTACAAAAGTCGATACCTAAACGCACACCATATTAATCTTATCCTCCAAATACAACGTTCAAACACACTTGTTACGGAATTTTCATTTGGCTAACAAGAAACAAATCTCATATCACTACAAAATAATGCTTAATTTAGTAAGAGTTAAAAACTGTTATAAGTCTGTCACTAATTTAAAAAGTTGTCACAAATCTGTCACAAATTGACTAAACTGTCACAAAATCATCACAAAATCATCATAAAAACCGTCGTTAATAAGCTCGTAACAAAAAATAACGTCACTAATCCCGTCACTATTTGAATATTTTTTTGTAGTGGATGATACTAATTTCAAAATTCAACATTTAAACACTTTTAATACACCAATTTCATGATTTGGCTAACAAGAAACACACCTTCCTCTTTCGTATTTTTATTTGATCAATATTCTACCGGATCTTCCCCACAAGAATTAGAATATCACCGAATATGGCCGAAGCAATCTTATATCCTCTAGCTGGGAATATCTTATCTACATTCGCACATCAGCTTCTCAATCATATAGTTTACCATGGTGTACCAAGGAAGGAAGCTAGAGAAAAAAGATTTCAACGATTACAATTGTCCTTCATGCACAAGAACTGCAACAAAGTAATAATGCGGTGAAAGGGTGTTTTAGAAAGGCTAAAAAATGTATAAAATTGATTTGATTAATGAAGTTGCAAACGAAATTTTCCAAGAAATTATAATCAGAAAAAAAGCATAATAAGAAAGGCACACACTACTTTTTCAAAAGCTCAAATCCAATTCCATTTCACCGTTTCATTAAATACTCCATATATTAAGAGTGCGAACTATAGTTTTTGTGCTGATATTAGAGACTTTGGTTTTTTTGGTGCGAACTATAGACATACCAATAACTAGGAGAAATGAGGGAACACACCTCTCTTGTTGAAACTCAAAAGATTGTTGGAAGAGACGACGATAAAAAGACGTCACAAATAGTATTATTATCGTTCAATGATGAAAATGTAGATGTGGTTCCCATATTGGAATGAGGGCTTTGCCAATACCACGCCGGCGCAAATGATATTCAACGACAACTCCTTAATTTAATAATAGATTTGACATGAAATTCTGGATGTGTGTACCAGTCTGGATGTGTGTACCAGACGATTTCAACGTGAAAAAGATATTGACACAGATGCTATCGGCTTTGGGAAACATGTCATGAACAATGGGATGGAATGATTGCAAATTGTTTTTAGGACGCAATTGAGTGGTAAAACATTCTTCATTGTCCTAGCTAATGTATAGAATGATGAAGCAGTAGAATGGGAAAAAAATGGAAGAACTGGTGATGTGGGACACGAGGAAGAAGTGTAGTAGTGACCACCCGCGATAAAAAGGTTGCGCAAAGTGTTGTTAGGAATGCTTATCTATATTTATAAAATAGACATTTAAGAATGGGTAAGACCGTAAGAGTCTAAGCATATGCTTGTTTAATTGATATAGGCCGAGAAATAGTAAAGAAATATTGTGCAGCAAAAATCTTAAAGAGTGTAGTTGTACTCGAAAACAAGTCTAAACGAGTGGTTGTTGATGAACGATAGAGTAACGCCATTTTCTGTGTAAGGACTATCTTAGGGATGGCTGTGCAACACGAAATTGCAAGAAAGTAGATTGTTTTATTGTTTGGCTAGAGACTATGGGGGAAGGGAAATTGTTTTGTTGACTATGAATTAGCTGTTGATTAAGATGTAATAATCAAACAGGGGACTAAGTCATTAAACTCTGGATTAATTTGCGTCGTCCATAACATCTAAGAGATTCATTTAAAATATAACGAGCAAAGCTTGTATAACAATTGGGATTGTCAAAATACTTTCATATATAAGCATATGCCAAATAAAGACTCATAGAACACTGCAGTGGAAGTCTTTTCAATTAATTTTAAAATGTATTATACAATTTTGTATATAATCAATGATAGCTCGAAGGACGACTGCGGAAATAAAAACTAAAGTCAAATGAATCTAAGATTAATATTTTCATTTCCACAACTACTGCAATGAAATCATGCAACAGCCTAATCCGGAAGCTCTGTCTGCTATAAGTTTATATGGTATCAGCTTCTTGTTTTTTTTGTTGTTGAAAATTAAGCTTGAAGTTAACAGCTTCAAGTTATCTTTACAGTAAATTGCTGAACAAAAATAAAAACTAATCCGGAAAACCAAAAACTAAAAGCTTCGGGAATTTTTTTCAGGTGTTCCGGTGGACAAGAGTCACAAGAGTACTTTTGTGTGTTATCAAGGGCCATATAGTACGATTAGACACTTTGAACTTCTTCATCTCTCGGTGCACCATATCGTATAGATACATTCGAAAATCTTTTCCAGACCTCATGTACTTAAAAATCCAAACTTCTCCCTTTCTTGCACAACCAACGGGAACAAGTTTGCTAAGATCTGGAAAATTGTTCTCCATCTGTCTACTAGAAGATGAATTTCTCGATATCGAATAACTCGTTTGTTTTGCTAAAATACTATGTTTCCTAACCCAAGGTGCACCAGGAACGTTTTGTAACACCCAAATATCAATACGGGTTTCTGAGACATTTCGCACTAGAGAAAGATGCCCGTCTGACTCGATCAAAGTATAACCTTTTTCAGCACAATACGGAATACGTATTTTCACGAGTTTTTCAATGCTTATATCCATCAATAGAATGTGCTCATTTGAATAAACACTCCAGTACAAAAAACGCCTATTTATCACAACAGGGTCGCCCCAACTAAAATCAGAACTAAAATTAGGCCTTTGTTTCTTCGATGGTATAATTACCCGTCTCCATTTATCAGTGTCACCGCCTAAGGTATATATCGACAGCCCAAATTCTTCACAAATATGCACCGCTTTGTATTTATTGATTTTCGGGTCAAATCCCAGAGCTACTCCGCTATTACAGGACGAACACCACAAAGGACACGGAGTTGGAAGTTTGACACATCTTTTCGTTGCTAAATTCAAAATCCCAAAATAATAATATTCGCAGTTTTCCGTCCCAGTTACTAAAATTAGACCGTTGCAGCTAGATCTGACCAAATCCCATTTTCCCAACCCAGGTTCCAAATCGTGTAATTCATAGTCTAGCCCCTTATAGTCTACCTCCATTATTTTTCGTTTCATAAACGGAGATCTTTTCTTAATGAACCACTGTAGCAGTAGAACAGGTTTCGCTTCAAGAGCGTTTTGAGTGATGAAACTAGACGATGAGATTAAGAGTTCCCAAGATTTGCATGCCAGCCTGGCATTTTCGTGGAGGTATGTAGCAGGTACTTTAGCCAGAATATCGGATAAGAAATTTTCGGGGAGTTTTGCAAATAAGTCTGTATTTTCTCTCAGGAGCATTGCTTTTTGTTCTTTAATTTGCTTCTTGAATACATCCGCTTTTTGGAACTCTAATTCGGTATCACCGATATCAGCTAAAGCGTTCCACATCTTGTTAAATTTCAGCAAAAATCGTCCTGTTAAAGTAAAAAAGCATAATATTTTAAGATTTGGCCTTTGGGTGTAGAATATGGAAACAAATTACACCAGAACCCTTTACAATGTGATGGTGATGAATTGTTTGGCTGCAAAATTCAAGCAAATAAGTGCGCGTAAATAAGATTTAGAAAAAAATTCTGGGCTCTATGTGCAGTACGATTTAGTGTACGAAACACTGAAACACATTCAATTCAATAATAAAATTATATAAGTGTAGAAGAGTAGAATCCATGTACTGGTGGATTTTACTCAGTTGATCGTATTTGCGATTAACCTTTTCTGTGAAAACACATGTATATATATATATTGAAGGGGAGTTAGAGAGAGAGAGAGAAAGAGGAAAAGCTTTTATTAAAACAACTTAAAAGTCATTGTTTACAGAGGAAAAATATATATACATTGATAAACTTCTATTTAGTCCTAGAAGTTCCAGAACTGTCACAAACAGTTCTTTACAATTCAGTACTTCATGTTTACAGTAACTTCTATTTAGTACACAGAATCCCAGAACTGTCTTAAGCAGTTCTTTACAACTTACAAATACACTATAATCAATATGCCCTCCTCAAGATGGAGAGTGAAGTGATAACACTCCCATCTTGACAATCAAATGCTGAAACTGAGCTGAACCTAAAGCTTTTGTAAACAAATCTGCAATATTATCATTAGTACCAACATGTAACAAATGAACAGTATTTTTAAGTACTAAATCTCTTATAAAATGACAATCAACCTCAATATGCTTGCTCCTCTCATGATTTACAGGATTATGAGCTAATGCAAGTGCACTTTTACTATCTGTGAACAAAGCTACAGGTTGATTATGAGTAATGCCTAAGTCTTTTAGTAAATGAATCAACCATATTATCTCACAACTAGTCACTGTAAGTGCCCTATATTCAGCTTCTGCACTACTCCTAGATACAACATTCTGTTTCTTACTCTTCCAAGAAATCAAAGAATCCCCTAGGAAAATACTAAAACCAGTCACTGATCTTCTAGAGTCAATACAAGCTGCCCAGTCAGAATCACTGTAGGCTTTCAATGATAAAGAAGAAGAAGAAGGAAAGAAAATACCTTGTGCTGGTGATTTCTTAATGTACCTTAAGACCTTTAAAGCTGCTGCATAATGCTTCTTGCTGGGCTTAGCTAAAAATTGACTCAAAACATGAATAGAATAGGCAATGTCTGGTCTTGTAATGGTTAAATATAAAAGTTTACCAATTATTCTTCTATACAAAGAAATATCTTCAAAACAATCATCATCAAAACTAGTAAATTTCTGTTTTGTATCCATTGGAAAACAAGAAGGTTTGGATGCTAAAAGACCAGTATCAGCTAAAATATCTAATGCATATTTTCTTTGGCATATATGTATTCCTGTCTTATTTCTAGCTACCTCAAGACCTAAAAAAAACTTCAAAGGTCCTAAATCCTTTAATAGAAACTGTTTATTAAGAAAAGTTTTAACTTCATCTATCAAATCTGAACAAGTACTACCTAATATAATATCATCTACATAAACTAAAAGAGCTAAAAAAAAACCATTTTTAATGACAGTAAACAAAGAATAGTCAACAACAGACTGTTTAAAACCAAACAGTACTAAAGCACTACTTAATTTTGAAAACCACTGTCTTGAAGCCTGTTTCAAACCATACAATGATTTTTGTAATTTACAAACCAAAGTAGTATCTTTTTGTAAAAAACCTGGTGGTGATGTCATGTAAACCTCCTCATCTAAGTCACCATGTAAAAAAGCATTATTAACATCTATTTGAGCTAAAAACCAATTTTGAGAAGCTGCAAGAGCTAAAAAACATCTTATTGTTGTCATTTTTGCTACAGGTGAAAAGGTAGCTTCATAATCTATACCTTCTAATTGAGTATAACCTTTAGCAACTAGCCTAGCTTTATACCTTTCTATAGATCCATCAGCCTTATGCTTAATTTTATAAACCCATTTACATCCTATTGGTTGTTTACCAGGTGGTAATTTAGTTAATAACCAAGTATCATTAACTTCTAAAGCTTGTATTTCTGTTTCCATAGCCTTTATCCAAAGTGGATCACTACTAGCTTGCTTATAAGTCTTAGGTTCAGAAACAGAAGATACTAACATACAAAAAGACTTATATGAAGAAGAAACATTCTCATAAGTAAGATAGGAAGACAAATCATGAACAGGTTTATTATGAGTTTCAGACAAAATATTATTACTAGTAGCAGAACAATGAAAATCATGTAAATATTTAGGAGCTTTAGAAATTCTTATAGATTGCCTATTAGGCAGAGACTTAACAGGTACAGGTACACTTTTATCATTATCTGGAATACAAACTAAACTTTCATTTGGAACTATAGATTCATTAGCAACCAAAGGTTCTGTGGAAATAATCAAATTAGGTTGCTGTTTAAAAGGAAAATAATCTTCATAAAAAACAACATCTCTTGTAAGAAAAACCTCATTTGTAATGTAATCTAATAATTTGTACCCCTTAGTACTAGCACCATAGCCAAGCAGAACACACTTTTTACCCCTTGCATCAAATTTAGTTCTATTTCTACTTAAAGTACTAGAGTAACACAAACAACCAATAACCCTTAAATGATGATAAGTAGGTTTAAAACCATACAACATTTGATAAGGACTTTTATTAGACAGAAGAGGTGTATGTGTTCTATTGATTAAATATGCAGCAGTTAAAATACATTCTCCCCAAAATTTCAAAGGCAAATTAGACTGGAATCTAACAGCCCTAGCCACATTTAACAAGTGCTGATGTTTTCTTTCTGCAACACCATTTTGTTGTGGAGTCTCAACACAACTGGTTTGATGTAAAATGCCAGTTTTAGAATAAAAATCTAACAAATTAAACTCACTTCCATTGTCACTTCTCATAATTTTAATTTTGGAATTAAACTGTGTTGCTACCATTTTATGAAATTGAGGAAAAATAATAGCTGTGTCAGATTTATTTTTGAGTAAGAAAATCCAAGTACACCTTGTAAAATCATCAACTATGGTCAAGAAATAATTGTAATTATTATAAGTAGGAACAGAATAAGGACCCCAAAGATCACAATGAACTAGATCAAAAGCTTTATTAGTATGAGAAGTTTTTACAGGGAAACTAAGCCTATGGTGCTTAGCTAAATGACAAACATCACAAGGAACTGATTTCAAATTACTGAATTTGACATTTACATCATTTGAAAGGATACTTAAAATAGCAACAGATGGATGTCCTAACCTAGAATGCCAAATATGTGACTTATTTTCTGGAAAAACAACATTACAAATAGATGATCTTTGAGGAAAATCCTTTCTCTGGAAAACATACAAACCATTCTTTGCCTGTGCACTACCAATCATCCTCAAAGATACCTGGTCCTGAATATAACAACCTTTTGAATCAAAAACCACTAATAACCCAGAGTCATTAGCCAATTTGCTAACAGCAATCAAATTAAACCCAAAAGAAGGTACACATAAAACATTGTACAATCTTATATTATTTTTAAAAACAATAGTCCCTATATGAGTAACTACAGCCTTTTGTCCATTAGGCAAATTAACATGTGAATTAACCCTTTTAAAATTGCTAAAATGATGTAAAGAATTGACCATATGTTCATTAGCCCCACTATCAATTATCCATAAATCAGTATCTAGCATGTTCTCATTATGACATACATTAGAATAAAAAGAAGAAGAAGAATTTTGCTTACCTGACATGCCAGTAAAAACCATATTTGAGAGAGGTGTAACTCCAGCTTGCTGACTATCAGCCTGCTGCTGCAGATCACCCTCTCCTGAATTCTCCTTCTTATGATGCTGTCCTGTATCATTACCAAAAACATCTCCATCTTGATAAGTGACTAAATGTGCCATATTATTTCCAGAAAAAGAATTACTAAAACCTCTAGGTCTTGGAGTCCACCCAGGTGGATACCCATGCAATTTATAGCACCTATCTTTTGTGTGTCTATTTGACCCACAATGAGAACACTTCATAGCCATACCTCTACCCATGTTATATAAAGGTCTAAAAGGCCTAGAAGTACTGTTAGAACCATTAGACCTAAAAAACTGACTAGAATTAGGTCTAAACCCTTGATTAACCCCTTGATTATTCTGAGACTTATCATACTGAGTAGCAAGTGCCATATTATTTTCAGAAATCCCACCATGAACTCCTACACTCTGTTGTTTCTCTTCTTGAATAACCATTTGATACATATCATTCAGAGGAGGAAGAGGCCTAGTCAAAAGAATTTGACTCCTAACATGAGCAAATCTTTCATTTAACCCCATCAAGAAAATCATCTTAAAAATCCTCTGCTCCCTAGCCACTATTGCATTCATAAAATTGCAAGAACATCCCCCTATAATACCACAAGAACACCTAGGAATAGAACTTATAACACTCAGCTGATTCCACAAAGTCTCAATTTTAGTAAAATAACCAGATACACTAAGTGATTCTTGAACAGTTTTATGCATGTCTTGATGTAATTCATAAATCCTAGCCTCATTCCCTTGAGCAAATCTTTCTGTTAGCTCTCTCCACATCTTAGAAGCAGAATCCACATATAAAATGGACTGTGCTATATCACTATTAACAGAATTAATAATCCAAGACATAACTATCAGGTTGCACTGCAACCAAGCCCCATTCATTGGGTCAGTATCTAATGGACAAGGTAGGGTACCTGTCACAAACCCTAATTTGGATTTGGCCCCTATTGAAATCTCCATGGCCCTCCTCCAAGAATGGAAATTAGCCCCATTTAACAAAGGAGTAACTAGACTAGTGCTAGTATTCTCATTAGAACCTATGTAATAAGGACTCATGGTATTTATAGAAGAAATAACCGTAGGTTGAACATCACCAAATTCTGACATTTCTTGTTTTCAGAAAAGAAACCTAACTTTTAATAAGGAGAATTAAAACCCCAAACAAACCAAGAAGAGAGTATAATAGCCAATTTGAATCCCAAATAAACCCTAAGTCTTCAATTAATCCCAAAAGATTTAATAAAAAAAAACCCTAATTCTTCAATTAATCAAAGAATTGATAATCAAAAGAGAGTAATACAGATATTACCAATTGTAGAGATGAAATCAATAAAGAACCCCAAAAATTTTCCAACTCTTCAATTAACCCAATAAAGAACACCAGAAATCTGTGCAAATCGCAGCGGAAAAGAAGCTCTATAAAGCTCTGATACCATGTAGAAGAGTAGAATCCACGTACTGGTGGATTTTACTCAGTTGATCGTATTTGCGATTAACCTTTTCTGTGAAAACACATGTATATATATATATTGAAGGGGAGTTAGAGAGAGAGAGAGAAAGAGGAAAAGCTTTTATTAAAACAACTTAAAAGTCATTGTTTACAGAGGAAAAATATATATACATTGATAAACTTCTATTTAGTCCTAGAAGTTCCAGAACTGTCACAAACAGTTCTTTACAATTCAGTACTTCATGTTTACAGTAACTTCTATTTAGTACACAGAATCCCAGAACCGTCTTAAGCAGTTCTTTACAACTTACAAATACACTATAATCAATAATAAGACAATCCCGACGTACATAATACTGTAAGATTTAATTCTGATTTTGACTGGTAAAACGGCAAAAAGAGGCAGCAAGATTGTTAACGACAAAGTTGAAAACCTGCATACCACCAAACCGACTAATAAATCGTAAATTTGGTAAAAGAACCTGTTATCATAAAAGAAGTAGGATAAGAAGATTTTATATTTCTTGAACAAATTCTTGCCCCAATCCTATTCTGCTATTCAAGTTAGTTGATGTGTTTTTATTAAAAAAGTCACGTAAGTTGTATATTATTCCAGAAGTTGTGTTCATTGTGACGCAAAGTGGATATGTTTGGCACTAAAATTAACAAAATATTGAAGAGAAATATGCATATGTATACAGTATACGTATTCTTCTGAGAGAGATACTTACAAAGGATGATAATGAGAAAACACGTAATCACATCAATATAGTATATAGTATGTATTTATAATTTATATACACATATTCTGATATTGACTAATTTGAGACTTTCTTGATTTCGTGTTCTGTTTATGGCAACTCTCTACTTAATTGCTTGTTTGGAAATATATATGTACTGTTATGGCACGTTTCCTTATTTAACTTTATTATCAGTAGATCTTTCTCACACGGTTTTGGTATTAATTGCAGGTCTTTCCTTCTTCTTTTTTTTCTGTAGGAAAAAAGTTGATGTATATCCTTTCTTGCTATTTAATTACCTGGTTTCCCGTTTAAAAGGCATCGTTTATCGTTTCTTATTTACCGATTCCTGTTTTCCGTTATACTTATTCTGAATTGTAATTTAAAATCGCGTTTCAAGTTGACAAGTTGTATCACGTTCGGTTTCCTTTTCCAATGATGACAAGTATGGTTTGAAAAATACAAGTGCAATTTTGACAATTTATACTCTCTCCGTTCTCATTTAATTGTACACTACGAAACTACTGTAATTTTGACCGGTTTATAACTTGTATCAAAATTGTCGAAATGATTTTTTTTTAAATCTAATCATAAAATTTAACATTTGAACTATATCATCAATTTTTGAAAATTTTCATTCCGACAATTTTGATACAAGTTCTTGATCGTTCAAAATTACACGTAGTTTTGTAATGGACAATTAAATGGGAAAAGAGAGACTAACAGGAACCATGAATATAACATATTCAAAAGAGTCAATATATCACTAATTAGCTTGAAAGTTTGTATTAATTCCCGTATGAAACCATTTATATGTCATAATAAAAAAAAACTTAAATAATATAATTAATACAAGGTCTTAGTTTTTGGAAGAATAAAAGATTGTATGGAATTTGATCAAAATATTAAAAAATAAACGTGTTCAACCCATCCCTCTCATTTTGGAAAAAATAAACCTTATATGATATTAAAATATATATATATATTGTTGTAAGATATTATTGGACTATTGGGCTTGTACTTTATGGGCCCAAGTGGGCTTGTAACCCTACCCTTCTATCTATATAAAGAGGGTTAGGGGTCTTCTATTTGATGATTCATTCATACATTATGATTAATAAAGCCTCCCTTATTGTTGTCTCTCGTACCTCTCTCTATATCTATACATATCTCTATATATATCTATAACGAGCTAATATGTCACACAACACGTTATCAGCACGAGTCTCTCGGAGATTGGAGTAAAAGATAAGAAATTAAGCTATTTTGTTGAAAGATCAGTTGGGTTATAAAAATATGAATGGAATTCGTGTTTTTTGATCAACCGTGGAGCACTAGGAATCCGGTACAATAAGTAAATCCCCCTCTGTATTAAATACTATCTTAAATGTTTCATATGCTATGAGGAATAAAAATTAGTATTGTTCATGTGTAAGCCATATGATACGTGTAAATCATTCAGTACAAGAAACCGCATGTTTTGAATTTGTGAATATAAAATACTTTAGATCATAAGTATATTAATGACCTGGGTATGAAAAAAAAAACATGGACTGTAACCTAATAGTAATATTTTATTACCAAACTTGGTTGAATAAATATCTCACTGCGTATATAATAACAGCAAGAATAGAACATGTTATCTCACTGCGTATATAATAATAGCAAGTATAGGATACGTGGGCTTGAACCGGAACTAACCCAGAGATAATGGACTGAGTCTGTAATTAAGTTGAAACAAAAGTTAGTTTATTTTAATTGCACATCGGGTATTATGTCATAACTTATCGACTTAGATTAATATATTATGCCAACTGTTATGGTATTTTTATTCCATTATGCTATGAATGCTTGATTTGGTCATGTAACTTGACCAGAGATATGTTAACTTGCACTAAGATATTTTATTATAGACTTTTACCATGATTAGCTAATCTCTAATGTAACTGTCATGAAAAGTTATGTGTACATGCTAATTATAAGAAAAGATATTGATTTTTGCATGTTGTAATTACCATGAATAAAATTTACACATATGGCATTAGAATAATAATTGTGATATATTTTGTACTGATTGGTAAATTTAGATTGATTGATTGTATTAGATATTGCTAAGTGTGATTTAGAATATCTTGTTATAATATGTACTACAAGCAGGTACAATCTAAATATATTTAATCACTGCCATGTGTATAATATGTAAATTTGCGAAATCATATATTTTCACATTTAAGTTGGAAAAATTATGAACCTTCCCTAAATAGGCTCACCTATTTGGATACGATGTCTAGGAAAGATATAGGCGGAAGTCGATATCCTAATGAGGTCGGGTTTTAAGTGGCATTCGTGCCCTCCACCCTCACCGTCTTTCCTGGTCGTTTTTCAAGTAGAGCTACCGAAAGGGGTTGACTAAATAATAATTTCCCCGAGTGTGTTTATATAGTGATGTATGTTTCGCCGAATTGGTGTTTCAGTATCGACCCGTCGTTCGATCAATGAGAACCGATTCACATGAGAAGCAAAACTAATGTTTTCGAACCTGTCGTTTCGAAAAAAAAGTTTGTGCTTGTGCAAACCATAAACATATAAACCAGTCGTTTTATATGATAAATAATTCAGAACTCCCAACACAGGTTGGATGCCATCTATGATGAGAAAAATCGCAAAACATACTTGCGAAATGACTGTTTAGACATTGATGTTATTCCGTTACCACATGTTAGTCACCCTGATGTGTGAAAATGTGATGCCCAATTTTTTTTGGATGCCATCTTTGATGAGTAAAACACGAGTTTGTTGTTACCATCATGATGAATGCTAAGGCGTTGATTTTATTCCGCCGCCACATTTGAGACGTGATGACGTCTATGGTGAACAAATGTCTGAAATTGACATATTGGAGCTATCCTTCACCAACATACTAGCTTGGAAATTGTATTCCATAAGCAGTATCGTGAATTTATATTCACCATGTTCCTTTATCGCCCATCTGTTATTGGATAAGAAAATTACCCCGGTGAGTAGTTTTAATCCTATTGGATCAATGGCGAATTGTTTGCCTGATATTAATGCTCTTCGTGTACATTTTTTTTTCCACGAATCGAGAACCGAGACAAGTGTTATTTGTCTCGAACTGTCGCGATCCCGATGAATCGCCTAGCCAAGCGAGATTTTAGACAATCGTCAAAATCGAAAACCTGTGGCTCCAAGACAGTAATTGAAAGGAACAATATGACCCATTGTCACAAAACAAGAGATAATGCTCAAGGAGCCAACTCTATGCTATAAAGACAAAGGTCATGCACGGTACTCCTTAAATAGTTCACAACTATTATAAAGGTGGAAAAACCGATGCTAATGTGGTTTGAAGCTAATTGAAAGGAAACTCTTGAGACCCCCGATTTTGTGGCTCAAATGAGTTTGACACCTTTCTTTATTGATTTTGATAAATCATTGAGCCATTTTTTCGCTCATCTGGATTATGTTTTTCCATTTGGATTATGATTTTTCCATTTGGACATACTTTTGGATTATGGTTTGCCTGTTTTACGAAATTTCTCGAAATAATTTAAAGTGTTTTGAGCAAATTCCTTTGACAAATGTGACCAAACTTTAAATTATGAAATTTTAGGCAATACTTGTGGTGTAGTTGGTTTTTTTTGGAAATAGTGGGTAACAATGTACCACATAATTTCACCAACTACTTGCCTAAAAGTGTACTCAGTGACAGCGATTCTGGACCTGTCGTTCCAAATCGAAATCTTTGGTAAAGCCAAATTGATTTGTCAAATATGAGGCGTTATACTCCTATAGGTCCTGTTGTACCTTGTTGAGTTATAAAATATTCGAGAAAACCAGTGTTACCTGGTAATAGCTCATGAAAGAATTGAAATTTCTTTACATAGTCTCCATTCAATACGACCAAAAGCGTATTTTTAGAGGAGTTGGAATGTCTTTCAAGTGGTTGCTACCACATTCTTTAAAGCGTTTAAAGTTACCTTATCATTTCGCCTGTCGTCGAATGATAAAGAATTTAAATGCTAAGACATGATTGTCTTTACTATCATTCGCCTGTCGTCGATTGATAAGAGCATTTTGATATTGTGGCATTGACCGGATTAGATATTCCCGGGTCAAAAGACGATGCTTGATTTATAATCGCATCGCATTTGGATTCTCTTTGAGGATATATTTCGTGATTAATCCGAAATTCATGCCACTAATGCTCACTTTGAAAGACTAGTATGTGTAAAGATCACGAAATGAACTCGTAGAATTCTTGTAAAGAATTGAAGGAGTTATTGTGGACTTATCCAACCATAAAACGGACCATAAATATAAATGGTTATGGTTGATGCATCGACAATAAGGTCATATTTTATTGTTGTCCACAGAAATGCAGCATTTCCCAAACTTTTAGCCCTATCATTAAGTTGATGGCTCATGATCCGGATTATCCTGAAAAGTCTAGTCGACTTGATAATTCCGAAGAGTAATAATCGAAATTTCGATTTGAATTACTTGAGTTTGGAAATTCAAATTGAACATCCTGTCGATTATGTTCAGACCCAAATGGACTCACGGAAAGTTTGTTGATGCGACTGCAAATGATTGCACGCACATCTTGGTCTTGCGCACCAAGATTTATATTTCCGTGTGGGTTATGCTATTTTGCTGCATTGGTCCGTTATGAGGCCCATAGACACTCAAACACCATATGCGTACCAGCTGGTTACTGGTTATGAGCCAGAAGTCTCATATTAACGCGTGTTTAGAGTGATTAATTAATATTTTAATTGAGCCGTTCTAGCGTTCAAAATATGGACCTCTGAAGGGGACATAAGTCGATTATGAATCTCCTGCCTATCATTTGATAGAGTAACCTTGGCAAGCGATCTCTTTACCGCATGATATGCGAAAGTGACATCGCTAAGACTGTTCTCCCCGTCGTTAGGGGGAGATTTGCACGTTACCGTTAATAAGGAACGACGTGAAGTAACGTGGCATAACCCACCCAGTCTTAGCTTGATCCCCAAAACTGCACTTAGTGATAAGTAAGTGCATAGACTCCCTCAAGTCTAACTAAATGCCAAACGCATTTAATGACTTTATGAGATGTCACGAGATCATTTATACCTGCTGCAAAATGCTTGCAAGGATAGACGTCCCTGTCGGACGCCGTGTTCCTGTCGTAACACGTTGCTTTTGGCCGAACCCGCCAAGCAAAGGACGCTGCCGTCGGCCGTCAGTCTGTCATCCTTCCTAAGATATGAGGAAGTTGACCGGTTCTTAATTCGTTCAGCCCCAGAGGTGGTGAACTGAAACTCGTTCGTCGCACGAGATTATAAAGGATCTACGAGATGTGTGATTCCTCTTCATCCTAAGAATCTCGAAATATCTGTCGATCATGATATCTTAGACGATATTGAAGCGAAACGAGACTGTCATTGATTACTTGTTCATATATTCGGTGACGACTGATAATATGAGCAAATTATGACAGGGAACCATGTACCGTTGCCTGAAGTCAACGTAGAATAGACTGACCTAATGGAAACTTGCAATCCAAGTAGACTCCTTAGCGAAAGTGTGTTCGGACCTGTAGCTCCAACACCACCAATGTTAAACGAGTTCGTTTATTTGGTTATTCGTAAGGAAAAGTGATGAGAATAATGAGATTGTAGAATGCTCGCCTAGTAGCGCATGGCTTCTCTCACACCTTGGAATTGATTACGAGATGGTTGATTTCCTTGTAATGGACATTATAACAGTCCCCTACTTTACCAGTTTAGTAGTTTCCAAAAAACTGAGTATGCAGCCATGAATGTGGTCACGGTTTTATCTCTATAGGGATTTTAGACAAAGCGATATAGATGAAGGTCCCTGTGTGACTTCATAATGCTTAAATCAAGTAGTTCCTGACCACGGAACACGATCTCAATTAACTGAGACGTTCACTATATGGATTAATATAATCCGAGCGGATGTGGTATACCGCCTAAGTGAGTACTTGATTAGCTTGGGATACTTGAACAAGTATTATGCCCTTGCGTGTTTTATTACGCGATCCATTTTTGGATTTGCCTTCGAGATGAAGGATCTTGGGAAGAAACGGTAGTGACTCGGCCTGATGATCGACTCCCGTAAAGATTGAATCTAAGTCCATGATTCAGACTACACCCAAAAGGTGTTATGACGTTGTATTCATCATGACGCTAAGTCGTCAGATTCTCCCATGATCGTTCGATCACTAGACATTGATATAGACCCATTCCGTCCCTGATGTGACGATGAAGAGATATTGAACCATGATGTTCATATCTAAGTACAATAAGCGCATTATTGTACTTGGTCTAATGTGCTAGGACGAACATCTCGTCTGCTGTGAATGGTATAGCTCGACACAGCATCGCGCTAACACGCTGCCATCGAAATGGCATAAAAGACATTTTCCCATTACCTTAAGGTAACTGTGGATGAGGGCTTGTCTTATCCCATTTGCGTCATCGAGTGTACCTACCCCCTTCGGTACTCGAATTAACGCAACCTTTTTTCGGTTATACCGATGCTGGTTACTTATCAGACCCGCATAAGGGATATTCCTAACATGGTATGTCTTTACCATTAGGAATAAGGCGACATCTTGGAGGTCTTGGAATGACTCCAAGTGAATCACTCTGATCTATTCGTGCTCTATGAGACGACTAGAGAGTGTATATGACTTCGAGCTAGTATTAGTCATATTTGAATTACATATGTTCTGTCTCACGATCCAGATAAAACACTTGTCATAGAAGACAACTTGTTGTTATTGATCAAGAGAGACATGACTACATTATGCTATTTAGCATTTCTCGCCGAAATCAATCTTCACAAATGAAGTTTAAGAGCATCCAGTTGAATGCTCGTTCTATTCCACGTTAGATTTTCTTGCATCCAGTCATATGTAAGTAAATGAGGCATCCAGTCGAATGCTCGTACTCTTTCTTGGAATATGAAATCTTTGCACCCAGTCGTGTGCAAGTGAGGGGGAGCATCCAGGTGAATGCTTATTGCACTAATTACTACTTAGTCGAAATCTTCGCACCCTGTCGTGTGCAAGTGAGGGGGAGCATCCAGTCGCATGCTCGTGTACTCTTTTTGTCCTTAGACCAAGGTTTTTTCCCACTGGGTTTTCCTTGGCAAGGTTTTTAGCGAGACACGTTCCCATCATATCTCACTTAAGATTGCCGAAATTAGGGAGAGTATCCTGTTGTATACTTCTTACCACTGTGTACTCTTTTGTCCTTCGACTAGAGGTTTTTTCCCACTGGGTTTACTCTAGCAACGTTTTGATGAGGCACCTGTTTTGTGGTTGATCCCCTACTACTACCACTGTTGCACTCTTTTTCCTTCGATCAGAGATTTTCCCATTGGGTTTGCTCTGGCAAGGTTTTGATGAGGCACACTGTATTTTGTGGTTAGTTACTTACATGATATTTCGGCATATATCATTCGGCTACACAGTTTCTCCTAGGTACCGGTTTTGTCCCACACTGGGTTTTCCGGCCCTAAGGTTTTTATGTGTTTAGCACTGCGAATGAACTCGACTCAGATCGACTGCATGAAGACGAAGAATTCAAGACGTCCAAAGGGGGAGTGTTGTAAGATATTATTGGACTATTGGGCTTGTACTTTATGGGCCCAAGTGGGCTTGTAACCCTACCCTTCTATCTATATAAAGAGGGTTAGGGGTCTTCTATTTGATGATTCATTCATACATTATGATTAATAAAGCCTCCCTTATTGTTGTCTCTCGTACCTCTCTCTATATCTATACATATCTCTATATATATCTATAACGAGCTAATATGTCACACAATATATATATATATATATATAAATATTGATTTTGTCGTTGTTTGAAATTTCTAGTGCGAGTAGTATACGTTTTGACTTATTTGGAGTTTCTAACCTTGCTTAAATATATATCCAATAAATATTTCTCATTCACCAATTTTCGTCATACAAAATTGAGTTAGTATCTAATTTATATGACTCATTTATCCAAAAGTTCAAGTTGGCGGACTTACTTATATTTGAGTTACATTTATTTTGCTTTATCTCGTATAAACACTGTATGATATGTTTCTCCCTCTCCGCAAGCGAACGTTGCTGATCACAACGACGAATGCTGTTGATCAAGTGTCATCATCTTGTTAGTTGATGATCGTCACCACCAATTGTACCACTATTTAACAGATGATCGTCATCATCAACGACCCACCTATAACATTGGCGATCCTCCACATCTGCCTTTGACGTCGTTGTTAATGCTAATCAAGGTAGATATTATGAATTTATACTCTCAAATTATATGTATCTATTCCATCTCCATATATTATGCATTTATACTCTCAAGTCTCAAATTATATGTATCTATTCCATCTCCAGTTTCCGATCACAGACTTTATATTATGTTTGCATGTATATATATTTTGTAACTGCAAAATGAGAAAATATTGTCAAATAATTCTAACAATTAATATATACAGAATTTGACAATATCTTACTACTACCAAAATATGAGTTTTTGTTTCTAATTAATTTAACCGTAATTAGCAAAATATCCCTTTCATAAAAACAACAAAAAATAATCTTGATTATTTTATTATAAATGCCTGCGTTAGTTGACTGGTTTATTTGATGTTTACACTTTGAATTTATCCGAATTAATATACTCGTTGAACAAATAATAGTAGTATTGTTTTAGCGTCTTTGGTCTCAAGCTTTTAAATTAAATTTCATTTCATAAATAATAAATATTAAGTACTGTACTCCATCAATTAGTTGTAAAATATTAAAGTCATTTATGTTTTTAGCTCGTATATACACATAAATATAAATAAATACATACATTACGTAGTCGTAACACCGATATATCGTCATCGCCGTACCCTTCATATATATAATTACCTAATTAACTCCACTTCTATCTCTCTCTTTCTCTAAATATATATATATATATATATATATTGATTTAATACTTTTACGGTTGGACGACACGGTGAACCAATCTATCTCTCTATCCCTCTCATCATATAGTTTCTATGCTCGCCTGTACGTATATGTATTCTTTTGATTCTAATTGGAATTTTCACCTTTTTTATATGGTCTTATTTACTCATTTGTTCTTTTCTAGGGTTTATTCAATTCTAATATTCGAAATTGATTTTTTGTCGTTTAGGGCTTCGTTTTATTGCTGCTTTTAAGTTTTTACTTAATTGCCTTTTCAAACTATATTTTATTTGTGTTGTTGTGTGGATGCCCGTTTTTTTTTCATTATAATCGAAATTAGATCCTAATATTGCACCTAAATTATGCTTTAATGCATCGATTTGAGTGTTTGAGCTGGCCGATACCTAGGATTTTTGTGAATTTGCCTACTTACTCAAACTGTAAGTCCAGTGTACATTTTTGTTATTCTTTTTTCTATTTATTGTTTATTTTGATTTGTGCGTTTACTAGGGTTTTTACTGAATTAGATATTGATTTTTTTTTCTTGTGTGTCTTTTAGGGCTAAGCTTGATTGGAGCTTTTAAGTTTATACTTTACTGCCTTTTTTGTTGTTACATACTATTATTTATTTATTTGTGCTGTTTTGTGTAGCCTTTTTTTTCTCACTATTATCGAAATTAGGTTCCAAATTTGCATTTTTACGGTTTATCATTTTCTGTTTCGGGACAGATTTTGAGTTCATTTTTATTGCCTTTTTTCGCATGAAATTATTGTTGTATTGTGTTGTGTTGTCCACCTAATAAACCGATATTGTTTTGGCACCTATTTTCTTACGCAGATTCTAATTTGAAATTGTACTTGTATTGATTAAATGTACTGATTTGTGTAGTTGAGTTGGTGGGTTGCTAGGGTTTTAGTGAATTTACGTATTTACTCAAATTCCAAGTCCAGTGTGCATTTTTGTTACGCTTTTCTCTATCGATTTGCGTATTTTGATTTGTGCATTTCTTGGGTTAATACGGTTTATCGTTTGTGTTTTGGGGATTGCTTTATTGCAGATTTTGAGTAAAGTTTTTTTGGTTTGAATTTACTGTTGTATTGTGTTGCCCACATAGTAAACCGATATTGTTTTGCACCTTTTTCACTTACGCAGATGGTTATTCTAACTTGTGCCTTTGTTATGATTAAATATTCCGATTTGCGTAGTTGAGTTGGTGGGTTGCTAGGTTTTTAGTGAATTTACGTATTTACTCAAATTATAATCCCCGTTTGCATTATTTTATGCTCTCTGTATTGAATTTTGTATTTAAGTTGGTAGATTGCTGGGGTTTACTAAATTGCACCTTTTTTTATGCTTTAATATACTGATTTATGCGTTTCTAGGGCATATTGAATTATATATTGTTTTTTTTTTTTGCTTGTGGTTTAGGGCTTTGCTTGATTGCAGCCTCTAAGTTTACATTTTTAATTGCCTTTTAAAAAAAATATAATTTGTGCTGTTTTCTGTAGCCCGTTTTTTTCATTATTATCAACATAAGATTCCAATTTTTGCACTTTTGCTATGCTTTAATGTATTGATTTGTAGTTGAGCTGGTCAATGGCAGCGATTTTAGTGAATTTACACATGTGCTCAAATTCTAAGTTTAATGTGCACTTTTATAATTGTAGATTTTGAATTCGGTTCTATTGGCTTTTTGGTTTGAATTTACTGCTGTATTGTGTAGCCCACCTAGTAAACCGATATTGCTTTCCATCTTTTTTGCTTACTCAGAGTATAATTCGAAATTGTATCTGTATTATGATTAAATGTACTGATTTGCATAGTTGAGTCGGTGGGTTGTTAGGGTTTTAGCGAATTTACGTATCTATGTACTATTATTATATGTAAACCAAGAAAATGGCGGTTATTTGAAGTTCACCGAATTTGGCCATGTGTCATTACAAGTTTAAATTTTGTAATCTTTTCCCTCTCACCTCTACGCTGTAACTTCCTTTTTAATTTTAAATTTAAATCCTCTCTCTTATCTGATTTTGCTTGGCCTGCCCAAGAATATTCTATACCAATTGCCAAACTTTCTTACAAAATTGGGTACATGCATAACAAATCCATGCGTTGAAAACCTATATACAAGTTCATGCCGTTACGCGTGTCAATCAATAACACTTGCCAATCAAAGACGGTTTTCAGCAGTTACACACATAGGAGTAAATTTGGAAAAAGAAATATCCCCACTACCCATGGTTTAGATTTTATATTTGTTTCAAAATAAACTAACTGCCGTGAAAAATATAAGCCACACCCACTACTCGTAAACTATATCAGGATTTATTTTTTCCCTTCTATGTCTATCTACCTCTCTGCACTTCATAGGTAATTTTTTTAATCAATTGTTTTTTGTTAGATTCGTTGGAAAGAATTTATATTGTTTTGTTAATGTATAACATAGATCACACGCATCGTGTGGGCGGGTTTCGCTAGTTTACTCAGATTATAATTCCCATTTGCATCATTTTATGCCTTATGTATTGAATTTTGTATTTAAATTGGTAGATTGCTAGGGTTTAGTGAATTGGTTAATAGATGTTTTTTCGTATGTGTTTTAGGGCTTGCTTGATTGCAGCTCTTGACTGTTCACCTTTGGTATGCTTTTAGTGTACTGCTATGTGGATTTGAGTTGGTCAATAAAGCTTGGATTTTAGTAACCTTATGTATATTTACTCAATTTCTCAGTCCAGATTATATATCTTTCTTTATTCATCTGTGTATTTCTAGGGTTTATTGGATTTTGTGTTAAGGGCTTGCTTGATCGCAGCTTTAAAGCTCGACTTTATTGGCCTTTTGCTTATATTTAGTGCTGTATTCTGTATCACATCTTCTAAGCTGAGTTTTTGTTGTTGGTATAGTAGACTTAAAAGAGAGCTTTATGCTTTAGTAAATTCAGTTTTTTTAAGGGTCAAAAAGGACACCCTATTTGCTTAAAAGCTATAAAAAAAGCCTCTATCCCCACTTATATGTACACCTCCCTTCTCATCTATTTTGCAGCATTTCTAATTTACAACTTTTTCCCGTGTTGATTTATGCTTATGAGTTGGTGGGTGCTAGAAGCTGCTATTTACCATTGCATGGTGTTTGATAACCTAGATGAATTATTATTATTTTGTGTTTCGGGGCTTCGTTGTTTGCAACTTTTAAGCTCCGCCCTTTTCCCTTTATCTTATAATTCTTTTGTTAACCGTAAAAATACAGAACCTCGAAAAAGACAGTTTTGTTGTTTTAGCTGTAATCTGAAACAGACTAGATTTGTGAACCCAGCTTGTTCCAAGACCTTAAAAGAGCTATCCGATTTGCTTATAAGCTACAGCCAGAGAAGCCCTCAGCTATCTGGGAGAATGAAAAACATTTAGAATGGATTTCTCATTTAATTGCTCCTGTATTGGAATTGGAGTTATGGATTGAAGTTTATGGATCTGAAGAATTTGATATCAAATGTTACTTTGGTAATTTATTAAAAAAGTTAAAGCTGCGTGTTTCTTTTGGGTGTCCAATAGAAAGTATTGGTTTCTCGTCTATTTTTTTTCCAATATCTGGAAGAATGTAAAATAGTGGTATCAGCTTGGGCATTTATGTTGGTTCGGTGATAGGGTTTTATTATCACATGGTGTTTTCTTAACCCGGGGTCAATTTTTTTTGGATAGTTATAAAACCTCACATTGGAGATTTTCTCGCTTTATAGGTGCCATAGCATTGGTAGTAAACGGTTATACGAAGGCCCTAACCACTTGGGGCATCCCACTTGACCAGGAGGTCAAATGATTACCCCCTTCTCTTATAAGAGGGAATGAGTAATTTAAGAATAAGTACTCATCTGATTTTTCTTTCGACCTATTTGATTAAAGTTGGTAGATTTCTTGGTTGTAATTCCAGGATTCAAGGGGTTGTGTTGTTTCGTGAAATAGGCATGGATGGTTAATGAGCACAAGTTTTGGAATTCACTTTTTGTATCCAAGGTTTTTAAACTTGTTGTCTTTCGTGTTCCATTTATCTGGACTAATGGTAACTTGCTTAATAATAGCTTTTGTAGATTTGGTTGCATTTTCTCTCTATGTTTTGTGTCTTTTGTGTTGATTTTTTGTCGGAGTTGGTAACTGGTAGGGTTTTGTGACTGGTCTAAGTCATAAGTTTGTTTACTTGTTCACGCTATCTTGAAAAATGGATAATTTACTGACGTTTAGTTTTATTGCGAGTAAGATATATTGTTGTTTCTGTGGAAAGCTAATATTTTACCTATATCTCAAGTCCTTTTAATGATAATTTCATATCAATTTGGATTTGTTTCCTTTCATATTCCCGTAATCTAGAAGAATGACCAGTTCTTAATTGATTTTCTTGTTGGTTGTTTATGGAGTTTCTTTGTTGGTTGTTTAGGGAGGTTCTTTGGGATTGTGAGTTATTTTTGGTTTGTGATATTCAGCTTTTATTTCCCTGTTCCTTGTCTTTAAGTTTTTGCCATGGCCCCTGTAGTCGCTCAAATTGGAAGGCGCTTACTAATGTTCTTACAAGTTTGATACCTATTTTGAAGCTATTGACCAAGTTATTGTCGAATGTATGCCTCTCTAGGGTAGCTTTACACCTTTCCTGTCATTCATGATCCATGCACTGACTTTGGTAGATCGATCGGGTTTAATATCATATCTTGTTAGTGCACTAGAGGTTGAATGATGAACATCAAAAGTGTTGGATTGTTGGATTGTTTATAAATTCACCTTAGTATCCGAGATTCCAAGTTATGGTTGGTTGATTTGTGCATTGAGCTTAGTAAATTGCTAGGTTTAGAATCATATGTTTAGTGGAAATTTTTGAGAAATTGAAAAGTGACGGGGTTGATCCCAAGAGGTATTTTTTCTATATGTTGGAAGCTGTTATTTATGTACTTTAATATCATGCTTGTCACATGAATGGAAAGTGATAGGATTGATTCCAAGAGGTTTAAATGTTTTTCTAGTCTTACGTCGCCCGTCTCTTTTATGTGTTTTATTTTGCCTTCCTTTTTTGTTGATGAAAATATGAGAAAGCACACGCCCGTTTAGGACTATTAAGTATACCTTTTGTTTGTTGATATAGACTCTTTTTGTTGACATGACCCAAGTCTTCTAGTAAACTTGTCTTTCTATCGATGTTTGTTACACAACTCTGACCAATGGCAACATTCTTTGATCTGTGTGTTAAATTGTGTTTTAAGGCTCGCAGCTTCATAGCTTGTCGGCTTTGGGGCTGCTCTACGGCTAAATGTCAAACTAAGCTTTGGTAAATGCTTGGTAATTCGTGTTAAGTAATTTCCAGGATGGACTTAAATGTCTTACCCCCTGAAGAAGAAGAAGAAGATTATTTTGAGTACGTTGAAGAAGACAAAGCATCTCAGAGATTAAGCCATGTAGACCATACAGAGACTGCGGTTGAGATCGCTCGTCGGGTACTTTTCGTTATTTATGTTTTATCCTGTATTTTCCAGACATCTTTGGTATTTGTTGTGGTTTACTCATGGAAATTTTTAATGAAATTTCCATTCTTTTATCAAAAACTGATCTTGATATTTGTTTTAAGAAGTGTATGTACTCAGAATAATATATTTCTGGCATATTTGTAACTTATCTGAACCAAATTTCTAGTTCGTGACTTCGTGTAGTGTAGATGCACTTGATATGGCTTCAACTTTCTTGTGACATTGTTCTGTATTACGGAAGCCTGGTCGGTGTTATGTAGAAAGAAAAAGAGAAGTTTGTTACTCTGTATATGAAAAAAAAGAAGTAAAGTTCTATTGGCTATTCTTTTGCAGTTGCCAGTAAATGAGATAAATTTGTCTTCTTTTCTTAAATCAGAGAAGCTAGGATTTACTGAACTAGGTTTGAATGTTTAAACAATGTCCATCATTGGTATTCAGTTTAGGTTATGATGACCTTTCTGGGTTTCAAGTCGTTGGCCTAGTGAAGGACAGAGTTGCTTTTAGGATCATAAACTAGATTGTGGAAGCTGGATTGAGTTGGAATATGCTTGATAGGACTTTAACTAATAATTAGGTATTTCATGTTATAGAGTAAAAGAGTTGAAGAAATTCTTTTTTTCTCATGTAGCAAAAAGTGGCATGTGAGTGAGATAGCAGAACAAGAGAGAGATATGAATATGGAATTAGCTGTATGACTAGCTATGTATCACGGATGTTTGAAAAATATATCGGAGTATTGAATACGGATAGGTGGATTCGCGTGTTGATGTGCATTTTGGAGTATGGTTGACTATTTTGAGCTATTGACCAATCGGATAGGACACCAATACGGCTCTTATGCGATGTGGTACCTTGGGGGTTACAAAATGATTTTCATTGGAAAATTTGGGGAAAATTTATATAGCTTATATAAGTGCCGAGTCATACATGTTATAACAGGATAAACTATATGTAAATATTTTACTCCCTCGTAGGCAGTATCCAATGAACGTACATACAGATTTACTCAAGGGTAGAAAGAAGAATGAGATAGTTCGCAGACACCTCTCTCCTACCATAGCTACCTCTCTTGTCACAATGTCGATAAATATCTGACTCCTCTTTTGGGAAGTGCATGTGTAACTTTCGTTTCAGGTACTAAGGACAAATATACAAGTTATTTTGTAGCTTCTTTAATCATACACACACGCACACACAGTGATTATTATCGACCATTATAGTTTCCTCAAATTGTTAGTCGTTGACATCTCATGAGCTAGTTGTGTGATTATTGTTTTCTATTTCTTGCATCAGGAGCGTGAAGAAAGAAAACAGAGGCTTAAAAGAGAGCGTAATGATGACAGAACAAAACATGTACCGAAGCAAGCTACGTATGATAATGATTACCAAAAACCTTTTAGATCATATGACAAAAGCAAGCTTCCTCCCGGTAAGTCCTGTGTTTGTTTTTGTGTCTTAATTATTTTCAGTATTATTAATATTATATTCTATTGTTAATGATAGGGTGAGACTGAAAAACTGTATGTCATTAGATTCTAAGTATGAATTGGAATTTCATGCAGTCATCGCGTATTAGGGGGTCCAGTTATTCCCCTGTTCTTTTTGATATTATTACTTTAAAAATCTGCTAATATTCTTGGTTGTTTTTTTCTTTTTTGAATCACAGGTTGGTTAGAGTGCCCTCCAATGGGTCAGGATATATATGGCATTCTTCCTTCTAAAGTTCCGCTTGGGGAAAATTTCAATGACTGTATTCCTCCCGGTAAAAGATACTCATTCAAGCAAGTGTTCACCAAAGCAAGGGTTATGTATAAACGAGTAAGTATTTCTATACTCGATTGCTCTCTATTTCCTTAAAAGTACTGTAAAATCAATCGCCTTCTCTGTTTTCATGGCTGTTGATCCCTTTTGTCAGTTGTGAGTATGAAGCTTTTCACGAGATTACCTTTTCAAGTATATATCTTTTGTTTCTCTTTTCAGCTTTGGAGTAAGACTATCACATTTGAGTTCCCTCAATTATTTTCGCCAAAAACCTTCGCAGTTAGTTATCTTAAGTCTGACCCCACTTCTTATGTATAGAGTTTTCTAAGTCTGCCATCATATTCTGGAGGTTTTGTGTTTAGTCTTATCTGTTTAAGCAATCGAAGTTCAAAATTACTAGAAAAGGTAAAAAGAAAACCTTGATATATTTTAACAGACTTACAATGCGAGCCTTGGAATGGGTGTTGGGATGTATACCTTTTTAATCACCGAAATCATTTGACCCTCGTTTTAGTTAGCAAGAATAGAAGAAACATTATTCCTCCATAGTTGAACAGTCTGGCAATATTATTTAGAAGTTCAAATAATTTAATGGAGTAATTTTGTTGTATCGAATTACCTCCTTGGAGGTTGGATTACCTCAAACTTAAAAAGTCATGATGAAGTTTTCTTCGGTTGTTACCATTGCTCGACTTTCTGTGAATTTTCTGGGTGGTCGGTGCATTAGAAGTATGGTAATTAATATAGTGCAATTTCCTCTTGAAGTGCTATTATGTATTATTATTCCTAGCTACCGTTTCTCTGCTTGATCATATAGTAAAATGTTTTAGATATTCCTAAATTTACTGATCAAGAGAAAACCTTATTCCTTAACAAGGTGTAAATTTGCAGTCAAACAGTTTAATACCTGATAAAAATGTATTCGTTATATCTTTCATTTTAATCAAAAAGTATAATCGCGTTTTGTTTTCTAGTTTGGTAACATTTTATATACTACTTATTGGTGGTAGTGTTTTTGTTTGGGTGGGGAGGGGGGTGTTTTTACTCTGTAGCATTTTCATCCCTTTGAGTTTTAGAGATTCTTGTTTATCCAAAAAAGTTTCAGTTCACTGTCCTTTGCATTTCATCCCTTTTTCTCCTAACTGATGTCTACAGATTGGTATGGTAATTGATCTCACAAATACTAGCCGTTACTATCAAGTTTCAGATTGGAAGAAAGATGGAATTAAGCATGTGAAGGTTGGCAAAACTTTGGCTAAGAAGAGTTTCAGTTGCCTCTTATTATCATCTGACTCAAAAAATTGAACATTTTTTTCCTTTGCTTTTTCAGATTCCATGCCGGGGACGGGATTCTGTGCCGGATAATGAGTCTGTCAATAGATTTGTTTATGAGGTATTTTTTTCTGGTGTATGTATTACTGCCTATTGTCTGTATGTGGTCCATGCTTCTTTAGGAAGACAGCCTGAGAAGATAGTAGTTGGCTTTCAGAAAATTGAACAAAGGCCTTTGTTATGCTTCTAAATTTTATTTCTTTCAGTTAAAAAATCAATGACTTGTACTTATGTTAAAATGCTTTTATCAACCAACATATAGTAGACATAGTCTGATTATGAATTTATGAAAGGCTACTGTTAGTGGGTTAAAAATTTCATTCGAACTATAGGTTGCTGTTCAGAGTTAACTTGAGTAGATTTTGATTAATTTGAAATTTAAATTGGGGTAACCTCAGTTTGAATCTATGAGCTCTTAATCCATATCCGATTAACTGTCCAGCCTTTGATGGTTGATTTTCATCTTCATTTATTTGAGTGCATTTACCGTTTGTAGGTCTCACAGTTTTTCTTTCGCCAAAAGCAACAACAAATACAACAAGGGAAGCATATATTTGTCCACTGCACTCATGGGCATAACAGGACAGGATTTATGATCGTACATTACTTAGTTCGCATGTTGTCCTTTTCTGTCACACAGGTAATGAATTATTTTCTTGTCTTTGATTATTTGTTTAGGCCTGTTTTAGAATCCTCATATTGGACATCAATTGTTTTATTATAATATAGGCAATCACGAAATTCGCCGAGGCACGTACACCTGGAATATATAAACCAGACTACATAGAGGCGCTTTATACGTTCTATCATGAGAATAGACCAGAACTTGTTATTTGCCCTCAAACACCAGAGTGGAAAAGATCTTCTGATCTCGATCTAAATGGTGATGCAGTTCCAGATGATGATGACGATGATGGCGATGGGACTGCTCCTGTGCAAGTAAGTACGAAAAATTTCTCGTTCGGCGAGTTAAAAGTTATATCGACATCATCTGAATAATTATGAGCCGAAGTGTGTACAGTGTTCAGAAAGTCACAAATAGATCCACACAAATTTTTGAATAACGAAAGAGAATATTAATTTCTTAAAGGACAGAGTAGATAACTAGTTATTGATTAACTGTTGAGCATTAAAAATATAAACCTGTTCCTTTACAAATGTGAGTGAGATCTCAATTTCTTCCTCCCACATGTATACACTAGTTCACACTTCACACTGGCAAAAAAGAACAAGTGTGAGTTGCCTAGGGTGTGAAATTGTTTCATTAGCAATGCTGGAATCAATCACCCTATAGCGTAAAATGTCAAAGAAAGTATGGAATTTTTTTGAGCCAGTTTACTGTGTGATAATGTACAGAGCAACTCTTGAGTTTATTCAACTTATAATGATTTCCTTTTTCCCCCCTTCTGAGTGTATTAGTTTTAAGATTGCTTCTTTCAACTTTTTGTATTCCTTCACATTTGTTGTTCCATTTTTACTTTTTGGCAATTGTATGCAAGAGAGAAGTAAAGAGTGTACTCGTCAAGAGGTGTACTGTGTACTGAAAAGCAATTCTGTTTCATAGACAAAGTTATATACATTCTTTGTACTGTCTCCCTATTGTCTCCAGGGATTTTGTAGTATTTTGTCAACTTACACATACAAAGTTATGTGTTCTTAAAAAGCTGGGTTCCGTTACTTTATTGAGCTTATAATTAAAACATTATTCCTTATGTTGATGTATGCTACGATTCACTTTCTGTTGAACATTTCCATGCCTCAATGAGGTGGAATACTGTTGGTATTACTTTGTTAAATTGCGAGATATCTGAAGGCTAGTTAGTTAAGTTGCATATTCTTTACAACCTTACTAATAGAGGATAGAGTTACAAACTTAGTCCTTCATCAGTTTTGATTTCATTTGGAATGTGAAAATTTCTTGTATAAGTTATAATGGGTGGTTTTTGTTCAGGAGAACCACAAGATAAGCGAAGTGATGACTAACGATGACATTTTGGGAGATAGTATACCGTATGACCAGCAAGATGCTATGAGGCATTTCTGCTATCAAGTACTGAAGTTGGCATTAGGGGTTAGAACTTCTTAACTCTATCATTCCCATTGCTTTTCAGTTGAAAATGCATTTTCTTTCTCTCTATATAATTTGTTAGTAGGACAAAAGAAGAGAGGAATGAGTAGAAAAAGAGGAACAAGAAACAGAATATGAGAGAGAGAGGGGGGGGGGGGTGTTGGAGAAATTTATGACGTCCATTCAAATTAGTGCTGCTGTTTTTTTCTGCTATTCCAGATTGTTTACCTTTTTAATGTTTGTTCTACTGTCTTAATTTTTCCAGCAAAAAGGAGTATCCCAATTTCCAGGGTCGCACCCTGTTTCGCTGGACAGGTAACATTGACTTGTTTCAGCAAGATAGATTATACAGTATCTGTGCGTGTATTCCAAGTCATCGGTGTTGAATGTAAAGAGTGTTGTCCTGTCAAATGGAGAACACTCCAAAGAATGTGTCTAGATGCTTTTCTTCTTCTCTATTCAAAATTGTTTCGAGATCTACAATCGGTAGATATGAAATATTTGTATTCAAATTAGATTTTCTTATCTCAGTGACAACCTGCAATTACTAAGGCAACGGTATTATTACGCAACGTGGAAAGCAGATGGAACTCGCTATATGATGTTAATTACCAAGGATGGATGTTATCTAATTGACAGAAATTTCAATTTCCGAAGGGTACAAATGCGATTCCCATGCAGGAGCACTAACGAAGTAAACTCCGATGTCCTTTAATTAATGTGTCATACAATTGTCCTTTTGTTAATGTGTCATACAATTGCCCAACTCTTTTATCACTTTGTCAGACAGAGAATGGTGTTTTATAGAGCTTAAAACTGCGGTATATGTAGGGAAAGAACTAGGTGGCAACACACACATTACGGAAAAAACTGTCATAGGATATGAAAAAAATTCTATTGTATATTGGCCCCTCCCCACTTTCAATTCCTGGTTGCGCCACTGGGTACATGTATTTTCTTTTTTCCTGTTCCCTAACAAATCATATCGTGTTTGGTACAACTATCTAAGAGTTTCTTTTTTGGTTGCTGCTTATAAGCTCAGCTTTTGTGTCGTTTTGCCTAAAAGCTGAATTGAAATTTGGTTGATCAGCGTAGAATCTAGCTTTTCTAATTTTCTGTCTTAAATAAGTTAGAAGATTTGTGCTGGATGAACCCAGCTTTTTCTGAAACCCAAGTTTCGAGACATGCACATCGCGTCCCAGTGTATCATGCTCTTATTATCAGATAATTGGATGATTTTTGAATTTTAGTTCTTGATAGCGATGTGGTTATTTGTTCTTGCAAGGGTTTACTGGATAAGACTCACCACTATACCTTACTAGACGGGGAAATGATAATTGATGTTGTACCGGATTCTCGGAAGCGAAGATATTTAGTCTATGATATGATGGCCATCAATCACCATTCGATAGTAGAGGTAAGGTTTGTTTACGTACAAATTTGACGCATAGATGCAACCAAGGAAGTTGAGGATAAATAGCAAATTGCTCTCTTTTTTCCCTTTTTTTGGTTTCATTTACCGTTACCGGATAATGATACCACTCTAAATTCATGAGCCTGGTTAAAATTTAATTGCTTCTTTGATAAGATTGTTCTGAGCATTTTATTTTTTGCAGCTTAGATACCCAGTTTTTTTGGGTTTGCCGGGTTTTTAGCTAGGTCAATATCGAGTGCTTATTTGCCCGCTGATTAGCCTGCTGATTAACCCTTTTTTGTTTCAAATAAGCTTTAACCTCCAAATGTCCACTTTTTCTGGCTTCATTACCATAATGCTTTTGGGTGCCCTTTCATTATTTCCACCACATGTACTATTACTATTACTTCCATTTTTTACCACAGAATTGGCCTCTCTTTCTAATTTGTTTCATATCATTCTTGTTTTTCTTTCAATTGAATTTTCTCTCTTTGTTTCCCTTTCGACCATAAATTCTTTCAGTTAATTTTCCTAATTAAACACCAATCAATTCTGTTTTTGTTTCTCCTAGTGGTTTATTTATTTAACCTTGAATTGTTTCGAGTGTCGAATGAGATTGATGATTTGAGCTGTGAGATGGAAAACCTCTTTTTGAGAATTTTGACGGTTGATCAGCGATTTGATAACATTTGAAAGGTTTTCATTACTAAGCAACGGAGTGAAATCTGTTTGAGTAATTTGAGAAATAGAGCAGCAATATTGAAAATTTTCTTCTGAAACATTTGATGCTGATCAGCAAAAAATTATCCAGTTTTTTTGGGTTTTATATACAAAAGATATCTATCAAATAGAGATATTTTTATCTTGAATATTGTTCCTAAAGGAAAAATTAAACCGAATTTCATTTAATAAGCCAAGCCTAAACTGCGGGGTACCAGGTGTGTCGACACAGCTTAAAAGCATTAGAAGCAGGTAGCTTTTTACCATGTAAAAAAATCCAGCTTATTAGCTTGAAACTTGCAACCAAGTAACATTTTTGACTAGTTGAATAAAATTTTGATTGAATTCATAGTCATGTGGTATGCCTATCAAATTAATGGCTCTTCATGCTTACTTGCTTTCTGTAAAATTATATCATGATCAATCATAAATCTCGAGTTGACTCTGATCACCGTGGATATTTTTCAGCTTCCTTTCTCTGAACGGTGGAAACTGCTTGAGAAAGAGGTAATAGAACCACGGAACCATGAGCGCCATCTTATTTGCAAGAGATATCCGCCTCCGTCCAAGGATTGCTTTTACAAATATGACATGGAATCGTTCGGGGTATGTTAATTCAAGCCATTATCAAAGTTGGGTTTGAAGCTATGTAGCACGTGTACTTTGAATTTTTATTTTTTTTGAGTATCGGATACGATACGGATACGCCGATACGATACGGATACAGTATCCGATACGTGATTTGGAGTATCGTTTACTATTTCTAGGTTTGACCAATCTGGATACGTTATGGATACGTCTGGATACGTTTTGGGTTAAAAAAAAAAACTCAAAAAAAATATTTTCTCTCTTTTTATATATATTTTTTTCTCAAAAAAAATGTAGTAATGGGACAAAAAGTACTTTACCAATTTCATTTCAACTTTACCTTTACTAATACACACAAACATATAGATACCCATTAACAAACATATACATATACATTAATATAGAGACAGAAGGGGGTATTGCCGGAAAAAAATCTTTTCTAAGACCAACTCTCTCCTTTTATTCCCCCTCTCTTACTATCTTTTTTTTTTTTTTTTTGAAACAACCCCTCTCGTACTATCTATTTTAGCTGCTTTTGGTTTGAATATCTGTTGCTACCTTTTATCATATATAAAATATATATTAATATTTTAATAATTGACGTAACTTAGCCGTATCGTATCCTAAATTTTCCAAAAAAATCGTATCCGCGTATCTGTATCGGATACGATACTCAAATCCGTATCCGTGCAACATAGGTTTGAAGCTTTAGTTTTCCTTCTTTAATTTGTCCTAATGAGGTAGCAGTTATAAGCAAGATGAACCCCCTTACTTTTCCCAGCCCTAAAGAAGTGTCGCTTGTGTTACTTAATTCTTGCAGCTGAACACACTAGTTTTGTGCTGGAACTGTTACTGATTCTCTTGATGTCTTTATCAGGTGAGGAGAAAGAATTTTTGGCCATTGTCAACAGTGAATAAACTTTTGAAGGAATTTATTCCAACACTTTGTCATGAGGCCGACGGCCTCATATTTCAGGTACTTGGTAGATCTCCAGACTATTTATAGACTTATTTATCAAATAAATTATTTATTAACTTGCCTACTGGAGACGTTTTTTTTATCTGTTCATCCAATGTTTTCTGCTTTTATGAATTTGGTTATGATGCAAGTTATTTTGGGTTAATAGCCAATTTGTACATATAACTATCAAATTTAGTTATCGCCTACTGAACCTATCTGAATTTTCAGTTTTAGCCTAATCGAACTTATACTTTCTAATTGAGGTATCACCAAATCAAATAGATGGAAGTTAATCATGTGCCATGTATGAGCGTTTTGTAAGGATGATCTAGTCTTTCACTTCTTGTGTTCACTTTAGAAAACAGTAGGCAGAACAAAAAGTTCAAGATAGTGATGGCATTAATTAATTTGGTTATATATACGTGTATATGTATATAATACATATCTATACAACATATATACAAGATGGAAATGGACTGTGCTTTAGGAAGGTGGCAATATAAAGGGTGATGGTGGAGGCGGTGATAAATGGAGGAGGATGAGGTAATGGGTGGTGGAGGCAGGGCACTGGAAGGAAGTAGAGGAGGGGGGGCTTGAGGGAAGGAGTGTGGTGGTTGGGGGCCAAAGAGGGATGGAAACTAAGCAAGGAGGTGGCGGTAGGAAGGTTACAGCGGAGATGGTATATGGGTGGCTAGGGTTTCCACCCTAGATAGTGGAGAGATGATGCAGTGACTTCATTGATATTTTGAAAAGTGTCGAGCACCAAGATTGTAATTCTATAAAAATGGGTTTTATTAAAGAAAGTTTCATTTATTTTAAAATAACCACACTCCCACTGATTTCTACACTTGAGCATTTTAGTAAAAGTCTTTCTAGACTAAAATTATTTAAAAATTATTTAATTCAGCGTATGGGTTTTTATTAGTATATAGGTTATTTTATAACTTAGTCATTTGAAAAAATATGAAAAAAACATAAGAAAATTTCAACATAACTTCTTGAAAATTTTGGGATAAATTATTTTTCAATAAATTGTACTAATTTGGACTTTATCCAGAAATATGTAGATCCCTTATCTATATTTAGTTAATGAATGGGATGGGTGATGTGGCAAGGTAAAATCACCTTACTTTCGAGGGACATGGTGTGCCAAACTATAATTTTTTTTGCATAGTTAGGCTTACTTTACCTTGTTTTCTAAATAAATCATTGTTGTTTTTTATTTTTATTTTTAATAATCACCGATTATGTTTATTTATTACTTGAAACAAAAGAAGTACACATATTCTTTGAATTGTATCTATTTAAAATGCCAAACAAACGATTAAATTCCACAACTTATAATTACCTAATATCAATTTTTTGAAAAAGTATATAATTATATATTAACAAAATGATGAAATCATTGACTTTATAAAACGTCTTCGTTATTTTTTACAGATATTAGTGAAAACAAGGTAGTTAGCCTTACTAGACAAAAAAAAGGTATGGTTAGGCTCCCCTTCTTGACTTTTGAGAGAGTATCTAATTAAATCACCTTTAACATCGAATTTTTGTTAAGAAATTGATGGAAGTACCTCAATTAGAAATTTAAAAGTAGTTTAAGTATTAGATCGGAAAAACAAATAGGTCGGGTAAACGATTACTAAAAGCTGGTAGTTTTATGTACTAAATGGATATTAGCTCAAGTTGTTTACAACATGTTCTAATGTTCAACTAATTACTAGTCAAGATGATTATACTCCAAATAGCATATGGCGTGTATATATAGCACCACCAATTTCTACAACCAGAAAACTTATGCTGTGATTTAATAGTGTCTATAGAGTGGGGAAGTTAGATTTTTAATTTGTCAATGGTGAACGAAGAAGTCTGACCGAGTTTCCAATTTTATTTTTGTTTTTGGCAAAAAAAATGTGACTTGTGGGCACTCTAGGATTAGTAATTCAGACCCATGTTCTGAACCCTACAACAAGCCGGCACATACTTGGTTGCAATATCTTGCTATTTTATCATAGTTTTTACTTTGTGTCTCAGGGTTGGGATGATCCGTATGTTCCTCGAACACATGAAGGACTCTTGAAGTGGAAATATGCGCATATGAACTCAGTTGATTTTCTATTTGAGGTTAAATTTTGACTCGATTATAGATTGCCTTTTGAAACTAGAGAAGGGATATGTCAGACATTCCTTGTAACCATAATATTTTACTATCCTTTTTTTCCCCTTTCCAGATAGTTGATGAACGGTGGTTAATCTATTGTTTTGAAAGGGGGAAAAAGAAATTGATTGCAGGAAAGGTTCAGTTTAATGGTAAGCGAACTCTTCTATCGATATTTCCTAGTGTTTAATTTCATTTTCCATAACCAATTATTGGAACTTTAGGGACTTTAGAATGACGGTTCCTTATATTTTGGTTATTAGATGAGATGGATCCTGCCTCATGCGTGGGTAAGATAATCGAGTGTTCTTGGAACTCTGATGAAAAGGTGTGGGTTTACATGCGTATAAGACCAGATAAATCAACTCCAAATGATATCAATACTTACAGAAAGGTATTTAGTCCTTGCGCACCAATTTTATGGTCCATTTCATTTCGGTTTTACTTCCGGTGATATTGCTTTTACTTTTAAAACAAATGGTAAATACAGACTTAACCATATTTATTATTTCAAAAATGAAGAGAAAATATTCATACTTGTCATTCCTGTTTCACTAGACTCGCTGATTTGGTATAAGAAATAAAATAATTATGAACTTATTGGAAATTATTGATCTCTTTCTCTATGGCAAATCATTGTATCCAACAGAATCTTATAAATGTAATTTTAATATACCAGGTCTTACGGAGCATAGACGACAATATCACTGAGGACGTGCTAATGATTGAAATTAAAGATGTGATTGCTCTTCCAATGTATGTTGAGAGGTTAAAAAACTTGACGAACAAGGCCAATGCACCGAGACGTGGGTGAGGTCGAAGCTGAAATATAAGGGAAGGCACCTAGAGAGCATAATGGATAATTGCAAGAATTACCTATGAAGGGTTATTAATAATTGTGTTTAGTTACTAGTTACGTAGCTATCCTTGTTATATATAGTGCTCGCTCATATGTTGGTGTTTGGCTTTAAGTTTGATGATCCTAGTCTTTGATATAAATTGGGTTTTTTTTTTCCTGATAGAAGTAGGTTCATTATGTATATTAGCATTTTTTCCTTCTTGTGTTATTAAGTGGATGTGAGTATTTATTCTAAAGAAGAGTGGAATGACTTTTTTATGTGAATATAATTAGAAATTCAGATTATATATTTCATCTGCAGCTTCTCTCCATTTCCTTTTCTTTTTTTGATGTTCAAGCAGGTGTTAAACTAATGATCATATGCTCTGGTTTCTAAACTTTTTCGATGAGAGAATTTCGAAATACGACTATACGAGTTAAATGTTGTTGGTTTTCATAGAAAAAAAGATGTTTTGTGTGATCAAGCCAAACGAGTATTTAGCAGGCATTGTGTAATGATGCTGCTAATTTGAAGGTCAGTGTTTAGATTAAGTGCTTATGAAAAGATTTCAAAATATTATCTAGTTTGTGACGCCCAGAATGTACATGGTGTGCTTTTCGAAAATTAGGAAATTTTGATTTAGTGCAAGTTTGGCCACTTGATTGGAAGATGATCAAGTTTTACTCCCTCTAGTCGACTTTAGAGTTGGCAATACACGATTGGCATCTCATACTCAATCTGCTCATAGCAACCTGAATTTATTCCTTAATTGGGTAGATGTGCCGTCAACCACTCCCCCTAGGTCGTACATAAACTTTTTCGACATGTTCAACTCCATTGCTAGAACGCCAAGTTCCATTTTTATAGGACATACTATTGTATGCTCTGATGATGGAATCGCCATCTGATCCGATTAACAAATAAAAATTACTACAATCAAAGAACATGAGAAGTGTTAAAAAGAGAATTTTTGTACACTTGTAAGCTAATCTAACTATATAAAGCCGCTTGGGGGCCTTTAGACCATGAGCTGCTACTACTATACTATGTTTAATAAGGAGTATATCAAGTATAATAATTAAACATAGTATCGTTATAGTAATTTTGTCCAATTTTATATGCTCATAGTATTTTTGTCCTTACAAAAAATATGAAGAATAACATGTGTGTGCAAATAATTATTCCCGAGTGATGACGTCGTTGATCACATATTTGCCTGATCATAATGATCATTTTGTGATCAAAAGAATTAATGAAAGAACATGTACTTCGATAGCCATCAATATAACACATGCCAACATACCGATGAACGTTTGAGGCATGACTTTTATGGATAAAAATGTTATATTAAAAAAGAATAAAAAATAAACTTGCTTCAAAAAAGACACAGTATATATTTTAACACAATTTCTTTTTTACTTATTTTTTGTTGTTGTTAAATCATTTTTTAACTATTTTAACTTATAAGTTACTTGTAAATACACAAAAATGATTAAATTGGAAAAATACTACTTTTGGTAGTTTTTAAGTGAAAAAACTAAAGAAAAACAAAATCCGCCTTATGAGCCTTTTTACCCAGAAATTCACTTTTTTTTTTAAAAGGTAAAAAAGCTAACATACGAAACACAAGTAGTTTACTTATAATCAACAAGATAAAAAACCTGAGAAAAAAACTATCACCAAACAGGCATAAAATAATACTAGTACTAAATTTTTAATACTAGACAGTGTATTCCCCCCCTCCTCCCATTTTCAAATAAGATTTCGAAATAGATTTTTTTTAAATAAAACAAAATATCATAACGCAGAATCATAATTTTATTTATTTATATATAATATATTTCCGTGAACTCCATTCCCTCTCTCTCTCTCTCTCTCTCTAAAATCAATCAGAGATGAGACTAAATCGAAAGCTCAAAAAAAAGAACTCATATCCCAAGGTAAATTAATTACATTCCCCTAAAACCCTAATCATCACTCCTATATATCCTAAGTATTACTAATATTTAATTTCCCCTCCCCCACAAGTAGTACTGATTTTGTATTTCTATCTATCTACCTCTCTCTCTATATATAGAGAGAGAGAGAGATAGAGAGAGATAGAGAGAGAGGATATGTCTGTTGACATAATATTAGAATACAAAATCTATTGTTTTTTTTAATTAATATTTAAGTCTATGGTAGGTTCAACTAGTGTTCCATATTTTTATTAGGGGGTTTATTGAGTTGTAAAATTAGTTTTTAATTTATCAAATTATGATTTGTCTTCTATGCAATAAAAATAGAAAAAATAAATTAGTTATTGAAAATGGACCATCTAACGCTCCATTTTCTAATCTAACGGTGGTTCAACAAGGTGACTGGACAAAATGGTCACCCGAATTTAGACATAAATATAACCCTCTTTTCTTATATATATATATGTGTTTGCTTTAATTAATGGGCATCCAAAGGGAAGCTAGGTACAGACCATCAGGGGCGACGCCACCACCCCATAATTCCAAAATTTGGGATTTTTTTTATAAAAAATTTATCATGTATTTTCACTAAAATATGTTAAAAACGATGATTTGACGTCCCTCATTTTTTTATTTCACTTAATTTAGTAATTTATGTAAATTTGGCACCCCCATGAGCCATTTGTGGCTTCGGCCCATAATATGTGAATTAACAAATGTAGTGTTTGTTGAACTTGTCCTACGTAGAAAAGAGTATAAAATGGCCTTGATCGGTTGCATCTTATAGGTACAAAAGTATACTCTTTTGCAGGATGGAGCTATAGTGGGACACGGTGTTGACGCGGAAACCCCAAAATTTTACAATACGCTGTTTATTATTTAATATTTTTTGTATTTTTTTTTGTGTGGAAAAAAGTATGTTTTCCAACCCGAAAATAATATTTTGTATTTGGCAACCCCACAGTAGTAATTGTGACTCCGCCCTGGTGGATTTGAAATATATACATACTTGCTGCAAATACATACAATTATTTTAGGTGTGTTTGGTAAAATTATAAAAAAGTTGAGTACTTTTTGTATCATGACTTGGGAAAGATGTTGGTAGTACTTTTAGTAGTTTAGTAGTGTGAGTTGGTTGAAAAAACTTCTCTTTGGAAAACGTTATGAAACTCTTTACTTCAAATAAATGTTTTGATGCCTCTAAATTATAAATAAGTATAATTTTTTTTTGTCAACTAAATAATCAATTACGTTTTTACAGAGCAATTTTCTCCAAGCAAGGCCAATCTGTGCAATAAATTTCTTTGTTGAAAAGGTTGCTCAGTTCATACAATTACAAAAGTATAGCTTAAAGAATCTGGTGTAGGTGTTATGTATGATAGAAAAATAGTGGTTTACATGTGTATATGATGTTGATATATTAACAATGGAATATTTTGTACAGTAATTTCATAAATCTTATTGATCTCATGTGGAAAAAATTCCTATAGAAAAAGTTTCAAGAGTGTTTTATCCTATTGTTATACTATAACACCCTAGTCGTTTTGGATCTGCAGCTGGTGCTGGGACACGTCATAGGTCTAACAGCAAAGGATGCAAACGGGTTGGATTCGAATGCGAGTAGTGATATTTATGTATATATAGCAGGGTGTGTCGTGGTGGTTATTGATGCAGCTTCAAATTTTTCCCAGTCGAGCCTTATGGTAACTAATAGGACGCCAAAACCATTAAAATGTGTTGCAGTGTCTATTGATGGGAGATTTGTCGCTGCTGGAGAGGTCAAACTTGAAACCTTTTCTCAGTTTTAACTTGTTTGGTTTCAGAATTTAGGCACTTTTGTGTTCTTTTTGTTTCAAAGTTACGCTGCATTTTTGTTAATCATCTTCGCTGCTGTGATTTTTTGCTTTGATCATACAAAAATATAACTTAGCCACTGTATGAACATAATTTTCACAGTTCGAGTAGACATTTAAAAGTAGCAGACAAACAAGCCCTTTGTTGAAGCATTTCTTTTTAAGTTATCAAATTTGATAGATTAGATATATATACATCATTAGGTAGATAACTATTCTACCACTCCGTTGTTCTTTTATAGTGTTCACGTATTTGTTTTTGGGATGTTTTATTGTGGGTATCCTATTTGACCAACAAGTGTTAGAAGATACTCATTCTGGAGCCAATTTGCAGGTATCCATGAAAATGTGTGTTCGTATGTTGGAAATGTAATCATTAACTTTCATTACTTTTCCTACTTTCGTATGCGGGTAGGTTATTGTGTGGAAGTTTTTGTTGTACCTTATTTCTCCTTAAATATTTTGTGGAATTTATATGAAAGTATGTGTTTGTATGATTAAAAATATATTCATTAATTTTTGTTATTTTTCCTACTTTGTTTAGCTGGAGGTGAATGAATACTTATGCAGATACATGTATCAATTCTGATTAAAAAAATTAAATTGATATGATTAAAAGAGGAGGCAAGAGGAAACCAATTGTACTGATTTAGGATTTATGGATAGTGCCTTATTGACAGAAGCAAAAAATGGAGAGGAATCTTTAACAACCTTCATTTTCATTCCTATTTGTTTAATTTTTTTTTATTTGTATGGCAGTCAGGGGATCAGGCTGCAGTGGTAGTATGGAACTGTGCTACTTCTGTAGTGTTGTCTGAACTGAAAAGCCATCAACATGGTGTAGAGTGCACTGCCTTTTCACCTCATGGTAAGCTACTGTTTATATAATCGTTAGTTATAGTTTTGTACACTGATTGATGTATTACTTGATCCTTATTTTGTACACCAAACGTACAAAAGTTAGCAATTAGTACCCCAACCTAACTTTTCTTTTACACCGACACTATATAGTTAAAACTCTTGTGCTGTTTGTGAACTAAAATAGGAAGAACGTGTTCGGATACTGAACAGATCTGAAAAGGCACGACAGAAAGTGTTTGATATGTTGTTCAGTACCTAAAACCTTTTTGTACCTAGCATATTGTTTTCTCTGCTTAATACACGAGGCTTACGAGAATGTAATGTTAGTTTATACTTGCTAATTTGATAGGTTAGTCTACAAAATCTGATGATTAGTTGGTACACAAAACTCTAATTAACCAACTCATAAAATTCATGTTTCTACTTTTCTGCTTGATATAACCAATTTCATCCTCAATTCTTTGTTTTCTATACAGGAACATTTCTTGTTTCCGTCGGATTTCCTAACGACGGATATATTTGCCTTTGGGATTGGGGAAACGGGACTCTCATTTCCAGGCTTCAAGCATGCCCATCTTGTTCATCAGTTGAATCAGTTTGTTTCTCATCAGATGCAAATTTTATTATAACAGCTGGGAAAAAGCATCTGAAGACATGGAAAATCATATCATCTGCAAGAACTCGTGCAAAAATGGGGATAAATTCTATGTCAATGCATGGGAAACCTATCAACCTCGGCACCCAGAAAGGATGCTCATTCATAGCTGTTAAATCTCTTGTCAAAGCCGATAATAACCTTGTTAATTCTGGTCAGACTTGTGAATCTTCCCCTGTATACGGATTAACTGATGCAGGTATGATTGTACTTCCAAAATCTACTTGTTTAAGATTTAATTAATTTTCCTTGCTTTTTAATATCTTTTATTCCTATGGCAGGGCTTCTATGTGCTATATCTGGATCGTCAATTAAGAAATCTGTTGATGTTAAGGTACATTTTGCATTGTTTTCTGAATCCGCACTAACTTCAGTAATCCATTTCATAATTGTGGCTTAGTGTTGATGTTGGCTATAATATATTTAGATTTTAAACTATTTATAAAAGGTTTACTGCCCTGTTGTATCATGTTTTGGATGTATAAAGTGGGATGCTAGGGAATTGTTTTCAATTAAAAAGGAATATATGGAGATCCTCTTTCACTTAATTCTTTTATTTTTCAAATTTGGAGAGTTTTTCTGCTACATAAATTCTATAGTTAGAATTATCGTTGCTGTAGTAAACCATAATAAAATTTCTAATCTGTCTCAGGTTAAAAGAGCTTTTGCCCTGTCTGTTTCCAACAAGATGATTGCATGTGCGTGCAATAACGGAGTAGTAAAACTTTTTACTACCGAGTCCCTTGATTATTCTGGAATGTTAAGGCACAATGAGTGGGACAAATGCAAGCAGGAAAATGATATTGATTCATGTGGTGAATTATGCAAAATTGATCTCAAGTTATTACCCCCTCATGCAATTGCTTGTCAATTCTTGACCTCAGAAAAGCTTGGTTAGTAATTACCTTGCAAATTTATTTGCGATTAATGTGTAAGGAACCAACATTAATACTTCCCTTACACAGCGGTTCTCTATGGAAATAATAGCATCTATATATGGGACATTCATGATTTGCAGAAGGTGATTGCTTGACACTTGGTATCTTACCTCGTTCCTTTCTCATGTCTTTTCTTTGTTTATCTCAATCACCACATTCAAGTATTGTAATCATACTTTTTTATCAAATGAAATTTCATTATAGATCCCCTCTCTTCTTCTATGCTAGGCTACCAGTCGTCAGGTGTTAGTTTCACATAGTGGATGCATATCGGACATTAAGTGTCTTCCATGTGACAATTCTGACCCATCAATACCATGTGTCTCTAAAAGTTGCTCTGATGTTACTGCTTTTGCAACATGCTCAGAAGATGGTACTATAAGGTTGTGGAATTTTTTCAATCAAATTTCATCCTTAAATGACCAGGCTCTAGTCACAAACATGGATCCTAAATTGACTAAGTCAGTTAAACCGACGTATATAGGTAAATAACAATCCTTCAAAATTTAATTAACTTTATTGTGGTCACCATATATTTTTAGTGCCATTTCCTCATTTCCTGTTTTGTTTGCAGTGAGTTCTGAGAAATTCGAACCAGAATCTGAGAAGTTTGGAGTTACTACACCAGAGTTTTGCTCAATGTCAATTAGTTCAGATAGGAAATACCTGGCTGGTAGTGACATGGCAATAGATACCAGCACAGAAATTGTTGTCACGGTGGGAAAGGTAATTGTCTTGTGGAAATATACTTTTATCATTGAAGGCTAGTAGCAAACCCGAGAAAGTTAATCTCTGTTATATTGCTTTACAGTTTACACAATCCTTGTAACTAATGATCGAGTTTCTGTGATAGGATAAGAAGGTAAATATATTCAGTAGTGATACTGGAAGATTCATTCGATCATTTAAGCAAGGAGGTGATTTTGGAGACGCGATAAAAGTGAGATATACTTTTTTTATCAGTGTGGTCTGCACTATTTTCCCAATGAAGTAAACTTACTGACTAATTTTACAGGTCATCGTGGACCAAAGCAGCAGTTTTTTGGTGTGCTCTTTCTCTGATAAGTCAATTTGCATCTATGACTTTTTAACTGGGGAGATAATTGCACGAGCTGTTGGGCATGATGAAGTTATAACTGGCCTTATTTTCTCACCTGACTGCCAGCACATAGTATCGGTCAGTCTTAATTTTTTTTTGATAGTTATATAATCTCCTGGACAATCATATGAAACAAACTTAATTCTATTTACTGCTTAGCACCCAAGATATAGGATTTTATGCATATGCCTACAGCAACACAATGATCATTAGAAATAATATTGCACAAGTTATTTATCAATAGAAATTATATTGACCTAGTTTTAGTAAGATTTTAATCTTTATATATTACTCGTGACATCAGAATTGCTTCCTGAAAATTTACTGTTATATTTTCAGGTTAGTGGTGATAGTTGTATTTTCATTTGGAGACTACCGACCATCATGTCTTTAAAGATGATACGGAAGATTGAGGAAAAGTCAATGTCATCATCTCCACCAAGCAGTGTTCAGCCTCGAATGGAATTTTATGATGATGCCCATCAATTAAAAACAAATACCAAAGAAGTAAAACAAATAGAGAATTGCACGCCTGTTGTTCGTAGATTTTCTTGTCAAGGGGTTGGTCCTCATGATGTCTCAATATTCAAGTTTAGCATTACTAGACTACCCAAGTGGGCCCAAGCCAGAGCAATTAATCATGTTCTTGACCCGGGCTATGATTCATCCCAGGTATTTATTACACCCTCCGTCCCATAATAATAGTACAATTTGGATTTTGACTCCATTCCCAAATAATAGTAAATTTGACTTTTAAATAAAAATAATTCTCAAATACCCCTAATAAATGAGCATTGTTCTTTAAAATCATGATTACCATCATAATGTTAAGGGTATTATTTGAGGATTGATACACATAATTAGTACTTCAACTAACATTTTATAATATTCGTGAAAACCCAAAGTGGTCTATTTTTATGGGACGGAGGGAGTATAATTTTAAAAATACTAATCATATTAATGCCATACTACAAAAGTTTTTAATGTCAAGTTCTATACCTTCATTATTCCTTTTCTTTGAGGACTTGATATTTTAGGATACATTATAAAAGACAAAGGTCTAGTGGAGGTGGACACCGCCAACCTTTTAAAAATTTGTCAGGCATTTCGAAACAAATAAAAACAGATGATTTGTAGGTCAACAAATACTTTTGGATGCTTGTAAAAAGACATTAAGAACCATGAGAATTTGACTTGCGTTAAGCTGTTTGATGTGGTGAACTAATTTAGGTGTGGAACATGAAAGCTAATGTTTAGGAGGTAAGCATTTGTAGGACACTGACACAACTGGGTGAAATCCAAAAAAATAAAAACTACAGTGACAAATTTTATTTGCCTATTTCATTTTTTATAACACAATATGAACTGTGAAGTGTCCCAAGTGTTCAAGTAACATGAGGGTGTCAAAAGAATTTCCATGTCATGATATCTAGTGGTGCTATGGATTTTGTAGGAATAAAATCATCTACGGCTTGTTTGCCAAAATCAACACGGTAATTTGAAACTTTATGTAAGATAAGAAAACGAATTAATGGAAAGAAGGCCAATAATGACGTAGCATTGAACTCACTTGTGAAATTCTGATCGTTTTGTTGGTCCAGCACATAGGAAACTCTTCTTTGGTTGGTAGTCATGATTGCTTAAATATACATACTCCCTCTAAACATGATAAAGACGGTGGCGAGCTTGTTCTTGATAGTTTTTCTAGATTTTCGTCTTATACAAAAATGAGCCAAAGTTCTCGATCTCCTCAAGAACCCCACAGGTGACAACTCAACAACTCTTGACCTTGATTTTTCCTCACCAAGTAAAAAAATGTATACATATAATCTTTTACTGTGTTTTATTATGTTTTTAGGACGAGCTTTGCTTTGGACGGACGTTGGCTCACCATTCACACTGTATGCTTGGATTTATCAACTTCCCCTGGGGCTTCCAACATGAAGATGATGATGAATGATCCTAGTATGTACAAGAATACCCCTTTCTTTTCCTCCCCTTTCCATGTCTTTATTGCACTCAGATTAGCAAAAAAACCAGAACCAGTGTTTTAAAGTTTAGTAACATTTCATTTGCTGTTTCCTTATTCTTAGGGGTGTTATTTTTGCATAGCCAGAACGAGCATTGATTTTTTATTGGCTGTGTTCCATTATGTCGACATTTTCATGTCTTTACATTGGTTAGCTCATACATAAACGAGGCTTATACGTAATCTAATAGTTCCAGAAGTCCCAGATCTCGCTCAATTAGAAACAACTGACATATGGAAAAGATCAATGGTTGATTTCAATTCCTCCTACACGAAGCATCGAGATAACGGCAAGTTGTACCATGATTTGAGAAATCGATCTGCACTAATAAAGGTACAATTAGTCCTTGCACTTTTATTATCGTTCTATGTTTAAGTAGATTTTTTGCTGTAAAACGCAATTCATTGTAACATTTGACAAACTTATCCGTGCAATTCATTGGTACATTTGACAAACTTATCTGTGAAATTTTGCTGTGTCTAGACAGAGAAAACAAAATATTCGGCCAAGGGGAGCTCCTTAACATGCTTTGCCATGCAGCAGGACCTTAGAGATAAAAAGCACACATGTGAAAATATGATACAGGTATATGAAACCGCAAATTTAGCATGTTTGTTTGTAATCTAATGTATCTGAAGGATATTTAATTTTTATTTACATATAAAGACACCTAAATTTCCATGTTATGGTGTTCCACTGATGGCTTTGCAGGATTTGCAATCTTTTGTGCCAAATTATTGTTCTATCTCGCAAAGTGAGTTAGCTGATTACTCTACCATGAATCAACAAGAAATAAATGTCAAGCAATGTGAAGAGCAAAACACAATCACAGCATGCAAAGAAGCATTACTGAATATGGAAAATGCGGTTGACAATGCATTTCATTTGTTTTCTAAATTAAAAGATTTAAACGATGAAGGAGATTTGAAGGAGTCTGAGAATGGTTTATACGGTCATGCTGCTGAGATTCTTCCATCTATAACAAAGAAAGTTCACGAAGTCACCAAAATGGTAAAAGTTTTTAATGAAGCAGGCAGAGAAAAATGATGATAAAACTTTGAGCTTTGATCCTTGGTCAGGGGATAGTACGGAGAGTTGTTCACAAAGAGTTTAGTGTAGAAAGGTTAACATTACATGACGTTACCTGGATTCAGAATATTGTTTATAGTGTACTGCACATAATTCTCTGGAGGCACAGATTGATGTTTGTTGAGAACGACAACTAAGAAGTATGAGAACTTTATTCAGGTATTTTTCGTATGAGCAAATTCAACTTTATGATACTAATTTTCACCTGAATTTCTCTCGCAATTCGCATCATGTGCTTCAAGATTAAAATTCCCCACATTTTACTTCACAGATATAGGCTGGAGGTGTTCCACTTTTTAAGGGATTGTTTGGTCGCACATTCTAACCTTAGTTTTTTTTTTGGCTTGTGAGATGTATTGCATTTGGTTGGCGGTTTTTTCTGTGTGCAAACAAGTACCTAAAAGCATGTACCTTTTATAGTTTACCTGAAAAAAAGGTTTGGCTGAAGGAATCCTAGTTTTTTCCTATGCCAAGCAAGCCATTATTCACTTAAATTATGCAGCCAAACAATCCCTTATAAAAATGGTAAGTGGTTGGTTTAATCCAATATTCTAAAAGGCACAAGGCGGAATTTGGGCATAAGTTGATCGCCTAGTGCCTTATCCCGTTTAATTCTACTTAATTACTGTCTAAACTGGTTTAATCTAAGCAGCATTAGATATGGGGAATGCCTTTCTAGTAAACCATTTTTGTAGTGTGCTTTCTTGCACTCTAAAGTCTAGACAATTAAGGAAAACAAAACGTGAATACATGTTGGCAGAGTTAAAATATATGGTGCTAGAAACGAACATTGAATAGAAACTTTTCAATTTTATTAATTATTAAAAGAGAGAATATCACAATATTACAAGCTCTTCCAGCAAACTGCACATTTAATGATTTCATTGTCTTTTCGAAGTTTGCCAGACAATAGTTGTGGTTCACATGCTCTTGGATCTTGCTTCACGAAGCAAATTAAATTTTTATATGTTCGGTTTTTTTCCGTTCTCTATCTCCCTCTTTCAGTCCAACTTTCCCATACGTCTTGGAACTTTACAGGACTGTTTGGGCAAAGATTATTCATGGGAATGTGTGATTCTTGGATTCAAGTTATTCATGGGAATGTGAGAAATATTATAACGGAACCCTGTATTTCATGGGAAAAAATGCGATCTCAATGTCTCTGCACATCAGAAAGAAAATTTTATGACATGTTTTGGTAAAATGAAGTAGCAAGTGGTATTAGGTTATTAGCAACCTTCGCATTAAAAACCAGTGTTTTAAAACGTGAAATCTTAGCTAAAACGTTTTTTCAAGAGATGTTAAAAGCGTAATCTGGCCTAATAGCAGAAAAGGGAGCTTTTTAAGCTTTGAATCGAGTTATTATCGAGCTTTAAATTGAACTTTTTCACTACCAAGTGCGCTTTTTTAAAAGTGTTAATTACAAGAACTCTGGGTTACTTACATCAATGACCCTCACTGTTTGAGAAAAAGTTCTACTTGGTCAACATAGTTTTAGTTACAAAACTATTGTCCCGGTTATTATAATACCTTACATATGTGTGTCCAAGTTACTAGTTAGATGGCCAATATTCTTTTGATCGATACAAACTTATCTCTCTCCTTAAAGGATGAATATTCAGTTGTATAGTTTGCAGTTCGAAGACTCAGATGTTGCTCTGTTATAAGAACAAAATATAAATTGCTTGTCACAAATAAATGAGCTCTGGTATAAACTCTAGATAATCCAAGTGGACCTCAATCATATTATCCGGGATTCTCCCATGCTTCCAATAGTTCTTCAGTTTGTCACACTCCACGACAATTGGTGATTATACTCTAGGACAATAACATAAAAAAGAAAAAATGGTGATGGTGGTCGGAGTTGCAACTTACCAATTAGGTGTACTTGTAGACGTTGAAACGACATGCTAAGGACGAGAATGTATAATGGAATATATAGTAACTAGGAATTTAAACATGACGAGGTCGACTTCAGTAGTTAAGTCCAAAACTTAGTCATTAGCTGAATGATCCTAAGGCTGTAATAATATATACATGCGTTACATAATTACATTGATACTGAAAGTCGGAAACGTGATCAAAAGGTTGCTAAGGTCAATTGTAAAGTTTTTTACTTATTGACACCTTGTGATTGCTGTTTTCCTGTTTTTCATTGCCCATCATAACATGCTTAGGTCCGTTTAACAACAGATTTTTTTAGTTGTTTTTTTTTTGAATTTTCATTTTAAAAATCTCTCTATGTTTGACAGTCAAATAATTTAGCTTCTAAAAATCAGATTTTTAAGCTAAGAAAACTAAAAAATCTAGATTTTGAGTGGATTCTTAAAATCTAATTTTAGAAAAAAAAATATGTTGCTAAGCATATACTTCTAAAATGCGAATGTTACCTTTACAGTTAAGAGTCTATTTGAGAATATGTATAAAAAGTTAAAAATCATTCATTGTCACTCTAACTCTCTATTACTAATTATAAGGAACTCTTTTAAAGTTTTTTTGGCTATTGACCCATTTCATCTGTTCATGCACGAAGTGTCAGACCAAAACCATCAACCATGTTGTTTCATTTACTCTTACCATGTTCCATCCAGGACCGACCAGGATCAAATGTATGAGTTTATCAAAATAATTAATAAAAACATAATATTTTTTAAAGTATAAACACATAAAAGTCGGATTTTTTTAATACATTTTTTACCGTATTTTCTTCATTTTTTAACCCTGGTTTCTTAATTAAAATGTATTTGATTTATAATTTTTTTTTCCGCTCAATTTTGACAATTACGACTTTTTTTCAAACTCCAAAAAAAAACCAACAACGGTAATGTCACATGCAGTCACGTCTCGAAAGTTTCAGCGTTTCAAAATTGACTAAAAAATAAATAAAATAGAAACCAAAACGATACAAAAAGATAAAATTAAGAATCAAGAGTAAAAAGATTAAGAAACGAACGTAAAAAAATATAAAAGCTGAAAATCCAAACTCATATTAAATAATAGATATATACGAACAATCAAATATCTATTACACAATTTGATTGTACACATTTCATTTAATTAGAATACAAACAACCAAAAATTATTTTATAAATTTTGTTTTCACTCACCACTATCCGTTGTTGTAATTATTATTATTTTTTATAATTTTTTCAAGATGTGCGTTATTTGTCAAAATGGTAATTTGGTGTAAAGTATATTTTATTATCACTTCCCTATATGTTAGTTTTTTAAGTAGTACTATATATTATCATCCATACAACATAATAATATGTTATTGTACTAACAACATATATTTGAGAGGGGTTACCAATTTATTTTTTAAGGGGTTGCTAAAATACCTTATATATAAATTATTTTAAAAAATACTAATAAAAAAAGTTATTTTACAAAATTACGGAGTTAACGTGACAACCACTTGTCACATTATCTTCCGCCATTGTTCCACCTTTGCATGAACTTATATGAACATCTGGTTTATTACATTTAGTACCGCTATTTTCACAAATATGGACACATTTATTTTGGGGACAGTGAGCCGTCACAACAAATTTAAATTTTATTCACACATATTATTTAATTTATTACGTACACCATTTAAATCTTTTGGACTAAGAGACTTGAGTAATATATATATATATCATTGGTGTGTGATGTGAGAAAGAGGGGACTAGTAATTTGAAGAGTTGATTGAGTTGTTACTTACCCACCGTTGGGTTATTCTTAGCTAGCTTTCAAAGCATACATTATTATGTTTTCATTGGACATAGACAAAGGCAACACCCAATATAATATGACTTGATAATTGTATCTCAACCATCATCAATCTTTTCATTTCGTAGGGTAATAAACTTCCGTTAACATTTTTTTAATTATTATAATTGTACACACTCTAATTAAGTTACACTTTGTTAACAGAACAACTGAAATTAGATGGATGGAAAAAATATATTAACGGCTTATTCAGTTTCAAATTTTTATTATTTTTTATTTTTTATGAGCTGAGGTTCGTTTGGTTTGGTAGGCTCAAAAGATGAGTTGTTGTTTAAAATAGCTCAGTTGTAACCTGAATAAACATAAATATACCCGCTACTGAATTTGCATATACAATCAAACACTAGATCCATATATACCAACTCTAAGACCAAGTTGCTTGCTAATCACGAAAAATGGACCAAGTTAACTTTTTAATTAAGGATGACAATATTGTATCAATACCATAGATTACAATGTTTGTATTATAACTGAGTTCTGGAATTTTAAATCCAACAAAACAAAAGTCCGGAGGCGATCAAGTGAGGCAGGGATAAAATTGCGGCGTCACGAAGTGCAATGAAATTAGAAAAGAAGATCGTATCCACTACCTTCATTCCGCAAACTATGTCTTAAATACTAAATATTACAGAACTGATCAATTGAAAACTAGCTAGTCCAACTTCAAATGATCATAGATGGTAATAAATAATATTCTGCGTTTGTATCAACAAAAATCTTGGCCAAGTCACTTTTTGAGCCTGGAGCATAACTATCCCAGTGAATGAACAATATAAAATCAAGATTTCCATTTAAATGTAAAATGCCATTTTTTAGCTAGATTAAACAATAAAATAGTAAAATGTGCATGTATTTTATACTTAGATGACTAAGAAATTAACTAGATAGTGACACAAAGACGTTATCAATTCCCCCATTAATTAATTTGTAGAAAGCTTTATTCAATAAATAATTTCAATAACAAAACTAGATTTAGGTAGGTACTAGATAGATTACTTTATGTGACATATAAGATACAATGGGAGAACCATCGATCTTTCTTCCCCAAATTAGTCTTGTTTAATAAGAATTAGATTATCACCATACTAAGCAAAAACGACATTTCAGCAACACTGATGCTACCTCCTATATATAAGGTTGTGGTGGACAGTCATGACTCAGTACAACTTTCTCGAGAGACATAAGAATAACACAAGAAAACGATACGAAGATTAACTACCTTTTTGAGAGAGGAAAGAGGAGCTGATCAGAGAGATGGAGTCGTGGGTTCGAGTGCTTGTCTTTGTAGCATGCTTATTTCCAGCAATAGTCGAGTGCAGAATTCGACATTACAAGTTCAATGTAAGTGCAGGTTTTATTTAGGGCTGTGAATGAGGCGAAAATTTCGTGAAAAATTTCGTATTCATTTCGTTAATAGTTCATCTCGTTTTCGTTCATTAAATGAAACGATAATGAAATAAAATATACATTTCGCTTAGTAAACGAGATGATAATGGTCATAGCCCTGTTTGTTTAACTGAATTTCGTTTTCGTCTAATATATATATAAATATATATGTGTGTTTGTATCAATAAAGGTATATACGTAACAAATATTAGTAATATGAATTTAAAACCCATTATATAAAAATATATAAGGTGAAGTGTAAATATAATTATGTGTAACATACTAGTTCATGTAATAAATTTAGAGTTACTAAGTTACTTACAAACTAATTATAGGGCTGTGCATGAGGCCAAAATTTCGTGAAAAGTTTCAAGTTCGTTTCGTTAAAAACTCATTTCGTTCATTACTAAACGAAATGAAACGATGACGGAAAACTCAAAAACTAAAGGAAACAAAAACAAAATTGACGGTTTTTGTCTGGTTTCGCTTTATTATCAACCCTAGTTTTATTGCTGAAACTGAGAGTTTTTAACGTTAAGGTTTCAAGCTTGCAAGTTGCATGAATTTGTTCATTCGCTTGTTACTTGTTACAAAACTTACATGCATGCTACAAACTTTTTTAAAACAAGTCATTATTTAGTGATTAGAGTGCTCCCGATTGAAGTTTAATTATTAATTTTTTTTCACAATTGTATACATTAGAAGATAATGTTACCATAGCAACATATCCTGGCATTTTGTTGTTGTAGAGTAGTGCATGTAATACACTACAACTAAATTGAGACTTGATGGGTGACCTGGTCAGGTGGTGATGAGGAACACAACTCGCTTGTGCTCAAGCAAGCCGATTGTCACCGTTAATGGTCAGTTTCCGGGACCCACTCTATACGCAAGGGAAGATGATACAGTGCTTGTTAAAGTCGTAAACCTAGTCAAATACAACGTGTCCATTCACTGGTGAGAAACTGATCAAGATTAATGTATATATACTGTATTATCCAACACTGCATTTTCTCAGTCCTACACCCGCATGCTCGATTTAAGGGTAAACTGTCCATAAAAGTTTTTGTTAAGTACGTTCAAATTGAATGGTTTAAATTATATTAACCACATTTTAATCCCATGCATGTGTGCATGTGTACATATTTGGGAAATTCCAACAAAATATATTTGATACAAATCCATCTATTTATATTAGTACTATAATATATCAGCGCTTAACATGTAGCTAATGTGGAAAGTATGATCTGCAGCACAAAAAAGGGAACGTATTATTTTTGGTGGGAGAAGTGAAAACAAAAGCATGTGAATGTGTCGACTAATTAATATATTATCCCATCTAGTTACATTCCTAGGAAAGAAAAATCTGGCAAACTTGAATATTTGACTTTTGTAATGATTTTGCAATTACTTTTTTTGTTAGGCATGGTATTCGACAACTTAGGAGCGGGTGGGCCGATGGACCAGCATACATCACACAATGCCCGATCCAGCCAGGGCAGAATTATGTATATAACTTCACCGTTACCGGGCAAAGAGGCACCCTTCTTTGGCACGCACATATTTTGTGGCTCAGGGCAACTGTCCATGGTGCAATCGTAGTGTTGCCTAAGCTCGGAGTGCCATACCCCTTCCCCAAACCCGACAAGGAAGTTGTCGTCGTATTAGGTAAAAACTAAAAGAAATTATATTTTGTTATTTTGGTTATGGTTAGGAATATGTATCATTGGCACTTGATTGGTTATTGAAACTTACAGCTGAATGGTGGAAATCTGATACCGAGGCGATAGTAAATGAAGCTCTAAAGTCGGGTTTGGCTCCAAATGTGTCGGACGCCCACACGATTAATGGTCATCCTGGGCCAGTATCCAAATGTTCTTCCCAAGGTATATATACATACACACATCAAATTAAGTAGGAGATGAATCAGATGATGATCGTACACTTTACAGTTAGAATAAAATTGCATGTAGGCTAAACGTTCAAACAGACATAGGCCAAAGCCTTTTCTTTTTTGGTCCTTCAAGAGATTTCGACAATCACATTGTAATTGTAGTGTTTGTATAATTACGAAAAAAATTATCGTGCAGGCGGATTTACCTTGAGCGTCGAAAATGGAAAGTCATACATGCTACGAATCATCAACGCTGCCCTCAACGAAGAGCTCTTTTTCAAGATCGCAGGTCACTCATTCACCATCGTCGAAGTAGACGCCACTTACGTAAAACCTTTTAAAACCGACACTATAGTAATCGCCCCTGGCCAAACCACTAATGCAATTATAACGGCAAATCAAGGTAAAGGAAAATACATGATCGCCACGTCACCCTTCATGGACGCTCCTATAGCGGTCGACAATAACACCGCCACTGCAACAGTAGACTACTCTGGCAAGCTTTCCAATACTCTCACCACATTAACCAAACCGCCCCCACAAAACGCGACACCTATTTTCACCAGCTTTGTAAATTCCCTAAGAAGCCTTAACTCTAAAAGATACCCCGCGAACGTCCCCTTAAAAGTGGATCACTCCCTTCTATTTACCGTGAGTTTAGGAATTAACCCGTGCCCAAGTTGCAAGGCTGGTAATGGTAGCAGAGTCGTCGCGGATATCAACAATGTCACGTTTGTAATGCCTAAAACAGCCCTATTACAAGCGCATTATTTCAAAACTAAGGGTGTTTTCACCACGGATTTTCCCGCTAACCCTCCATTTAAATATAATTACACAGGCACCCAACCAACAAACTTTCAAACCACAAAGGGTACAAGGCTATATCAGTTAGCTTATAACGATACTGTTCAACTCGTTTTGCAAGACACCGCTATGATAGCCCCGGAAAACCATCCTATCCATTTGCACGGGTTCAATTTTTTTGTTATAGGAAAAGGAATCGGAAATTATAATTCGAAAACGGATCCTAAGAATTTTAATCTCGTTGATCCGGTTGAGAGGAACACGATTGGAGTACCAGCTGGTGGATGGGTTGCTATTAGATTCAGAGCTGATAATCCAGGTAAAAAAAATAATTATTTTAGCAATTACTTATTGTTGTTTTGAATAAGTTTTACAAGGAAGTATTTTAGTGAATTATAGCACTGCGTCCATGGTTTTAACTAAAATGTTATAATGGACATTATGGGACAATATAGAATGTTTGCTCAAACTGGGGAGCATAAGTAATTCACGATAATTTTGTTACACAATTTCTGAGATTTAATTGTGATTTTAGGTGTTTGGTTCATGCATTGTCATTTGGAAGTGCACACAACATGGGGGCTAAAGATGGCATTTTTGGTGGACAATGGAAAGGGCCCAAATCAATCTCTCTTGCCACCTCCTAAAGACTTACCTAAGTGTTAGAAGAATATATATATAATAGCAAAGGGATGTTTTTTTTTTCATATATTATTTTCTTTTAAGTTTTAAGAAACTTTACATGTTTGCTAAATGAAGGCTTTGAAATGAAAAGGCAATTACGATTTTTTGATGGAGTGAATGTATGAAAAGGAAAAGAGGAATTTGGAAAAATTATATTCTTTAAGATCGTTTGTAGAAAATAGAACTTGGAGCTAGCTCTATTTTGTGCCCAAAAGACACAAACTGCGGACAAATTTTGCAACTTCATTTCTGTGATTCTGTCGATGTCGATCCTTTTGTCATGGTTAACAGAGACAAATTTCTGCAATCTGGAGAAGCTATTGCGATGGGTTATTTGTTAAAACTGTTGCTAATTTAGATTTCATATCTCATGGCAAATTTTAGCGACAAATACTGTCATAATTGAATATAGTCTTGTCGCATCCATTGCAAATAACGGTTCAGCAACGGTTTTAGTTGATTAGTGTGGAGATTCTTGACACAAGAATAGTTTAGTATACAAGAGAGGACCATTACATAATAATGGAAAATAAAAAGGGCGTTTACCTCTTCAGGATCACGAGAGTCGAGAAGCACGTTTGCTTCTTAATTTGATAAAAAGTACGAAACCGAATTGAGAGAATTGGATAATTTGATAAATTAATTGAAATGGCGACCGTATACTTATACGCATACGTGGTCCCGTATGTAATGTCATCCTTTCTATCTTGTGTCGGAGTAGCTTTGTTACTATCACAAGTAAGCGATCATTCCGTTGTTTTCTAGAATATCTGATCAAACGTTGAAATGCAAGCATTGGACAACAAGCTTGTATATATGCGCACTATATTATCTGCATATATGTGAACTAGATTAGACTATACTTATTTGTATCACGATATTTGCTTATTTGTATCACGATTCTAAATTCATCGCTTGCTTTTGCTACTATATATACACAAGCAGCAAAAAGAGCAAGATTTGTTCAAGTAACCTTTCAGTAACTACCTTTGTTGTCATACATCCATCTCAAATTTTCTAGTTTTTTTTTTAGGTCAGAAAACCTATACATCTTGGCACTTTCTGAAGTTGTTAAAGCCAAATTCAGTACTATGATCATATCTGTTAAAAATACGAGCTTCAAAGTTAACAAAACAAGCCATTGATACATGTCCAAAGTAGCTATGTGAAAGTACACTTGAACGAAGAATTTGATTTATATTGCAAAAATTTATAGAAATACTTGCATTTCATTGCAAAACCATTTACATTCACTGATTCAGAACACTAAACTTTACATTTACTCCTATAAATTAATGAAAATCCGCAGAAGTAAGAAACTGCCAGACACTTCTTTCTATCATTAATGAAATTCGACATTGAAATCACAAAAAAGCATACCATTTACCATCAATAACTAATCGTCGGTGCCCGATGAGACCGCCTAAACAACCATTGAAATGGTCTAAAAAACTCAACCCTTTTTTTCCTCCAAAACCAAATCGCAGCATTATATTGTTCGTTACGTATCTTTTTAGTAGCCGCCCTCCAATCATATTTTGCCACCTCCTCTCTTGCAGCTAACCCCATATTCTCCATAAGTTCTTTATCGTCCAAGAGGGCTTTCACCTTTTTCACACAATCTTCGACTTCGCCAGGGTTAAAGCAGAAGCCCGTTTTACCCTCTTGGTCCTCAGGGATAATGTCAACTAGGCCCCCAGCTCGGGAGGTTACTACGGGTAAACCGGACGACATGGCTTCTAAGACGACGAGGCCGAGTGTTTCGGATTCTGAGGGCATTACAAAAATGTCACCGCTGGCATAGGCTTGAGAGAGCTCTTCGCCTTCTAGCATTCCCGTAAATACTGCAGGCATACCTTTAAATATCTCTTCCAATTCGCCCCTGGAAATTATATTAATCCAAGAAAATCTAATTATTCTCTGTACCAAAAAGTTAGCTAAAGTTGAACTACAAGAAAACCAAAATTTAGATAAGATATTCTTCTGGCAATGGTAGTTAAAATATTTACCGGTACGGTCCATCTCCAATGAAAGCGATCCGTACATCTGGAAGCTGGTCCATGACCCTATTGTAGAATTAATGTAGAAAATTAAGTAGCCATGAAATATTCACACCAGTTAAAATGAAATTCACTGCTTACTGCAATAAAAAGGAGTGATGATTTTATGTCGACGTGCAACATCTAGCCTTGAGGCTGATGAGTGTAGGTTACAAGGATATGGATTTTTTCTTTTGCTTATAAGCTATGATATATTTGGCTGGTCCAACTTAACAATTGAATTTATTTATTTTTAGTTCCTGAAAACAACTTGAAGCTTTGAGTTAAACAAACCCAAGTATCTTTTCAGCCTCAAATAAGTCAAGCTTGATTGCTCATAAGATGGAGCCTAACAAGCCCTAAACGTAAACTTGTTCAGATTGTAGGACATTCCATCACGTTCAAAACTTTTCCCAACGTTGCGTGTGCAGCCATAGCTTTAACTCTTAAAAAAATCGTGAAACATGTTATCTCAAACATCTGTGTTATGCAACTAAAACTATTGTCCTCCCTTGTTATGTGTATATGGCATTACCATGATTATGATTTATTTATTATCGAAATGTTGCCTTCAAAGCACCAGTTTTACAAGTAATTTTCTCACGTAGCACACAGTAAATTCTAATAATTAAAGTAGAGTTTATACCTTTTGAGTAAATCCAAACTTTTCTCAACTCCCAATCGGCCAACATGGACTATTAACGGTTTGTCCGGCTCTCCATTGCTGAAATAAATGAAGATATTGTTACCCTTAGAGAGAAACTTAGATCATTTAGAAATTAAAATGCAACAATTTATTGCTGGCATACCTAAGTCGTAATCGCATTTCATAAGACCGGAATTTTGGGTGGAAACTCTCGGAATCAACTCCCTTATTCCAGAGACGGATTTTGTTAGCTACATTAAACAAACACTGGTTATCGCAAAAGTGCACATGCTAAGAGAAGAGAAATAAATTTTTACATATGATTGAGCCGGTAAAAGCTATTAAAAGGTAATGTCTTAAAAACTTGTTCCGGCATGCTTTTTTTATTGCAGTTTTGATGCTCAGGCCAGGTTGTGTGGTCTTTTTAGCCTTTTCTTGGCTTATTAGTTGTATCACATTAGGTTGGCAATTTTAAGCTCAATGAACCGAACTTTTCTCTTGGTGTCAAAAAAGCCAGCTTATTTGCTTAAAGCAGCCTGCAAACAAGCCCTGATATGGATTTGTTGAACTTAAACCGGTTTAAACCAATGTATTTATTTGGCTATAGGTTTTAAGCAAATAATTTGAAGTTGAGAATGATTCTAGATTCGTCCACCTTAAAACTTGTAACTTTTTCACACCAACAAAACAAATCTTCACATTTTAAGTTGATCAACCAAATGCGCTGGGTTTTTAAGCAAAATAAATAAAATGGGAGAGCTTAAAAGCTGCAAGCAAGGAAGTTCCAAAGATTTTCACTTACCCGCTGTGACTTTAGCAGCTTGAAGTTCCTTAGCAAGTGCGGCTGATGGCACTAAGGTAAGATCAGCTTCTCTATGAAGAAGCTCTGCAAAAAAACATATATTGATAAATTTATTCCCAAGTCCAAATATAGATAAATAAAATTCATAATTATTTGAAACAAGAGATGAAGGATCACATACTTATGATCATCCACATAGGAGTGACCAGCCAACTAAATGTGTATCTTGGTATATATCTGCAGGTCAAAATAACTGATCGACTTAATAACTTGAAGTATTTTTGGGTTGAAAAAAACAATCTGCGTAAATTCAAATCTAAGATACATAGGAAAAAGGGACTCATGAACTCTAATATACCGAAAATTAATTTTATAAAAAGCCAAAAAAAACAGAAAATCAGTGTGGTGTGTACTTACACCGGAACATGTGTGTGATAAGACAACACTAACGGCAAACACAATAGCTTTGCAATTATAACGGCACCAAATACCTAGAAAAAAGTACTAAAATTAACAATCTACCATGGGGTAGCTTTGTGACGTGAATTTGACTTTTAAAAAAGGAAAACACGAGAGATATAATTAGAAGAGTACCATGATACCGGGGGATGAAGCGTGAATGATATCAGGCTTAAACTTAGCCACCTCATTGATTATTCTTGGGCTTAGTGCTAGTGATAGAGGTACATTTTGGTATAAAGGACATGGGAAGCTGCAAAGGAAAAAATAGCACACACGAAGAACAGAAGTTAAATTCAATATTTAAAGGGCTTATTTGGTTACAGCTTCGACGTTCACCTTATTGGCTTATTTGCTTAAAAGTTGCTATGTATACTATGGTTGTCATCTTAACAGGTTTTTGTTTTTTGATTTTTGATTTTTCTATTTTTGTTATGGCAAGGAAGGGCTAAAGGATTTAGGAGGGATGAAAACAACTGTTCGCCACATCAAAAAGTTCGCTAATTTTCTTAAAAGCTGCACCCAAACAACAAACCGCTAGTTTAAATTTTCAGTAGCCACACATGTGATAGTTACTACTTTAGAAGTACAGGGGTAATATGATTATAACCTTCGTGAACCAATCAGTTTTGCTCCATGAAATTCCGCAGGCACTCCTTCATGAGTTGTTACAACCATCACCTATAAATAATAAAACTTTGATTATCACACTTCTGAGCACTGCTCTCAATAACTACCTCTAATTTTTCGAAGTTAACCATTTTATTCCTAATTTACAAGTAAAAGGCCTAGAAGATGTTTATCATAATTAGTATTACAATTAGAACATGTGTAGTGTTAAACTGTACCTCATCTCCCATCTCCCTTAGATATTTAATAAAGTTTTGGAACCGATTCTTATAACCGGACACATATCTGCAATCAGTCGAGTAGGAGAATTATTAATACACGAGTAAAGGAAAACAGTATGATTCATCAGTTTGGATAGTCAAGTATATTGCATCTCTGAACAGAACTAGGAAAAGCATTATGCTTTAACTGATTATCAACTTTATTCATAGAATGTACAAGAGCACATATCAGCAAGACTGTAAGTTGGAGACTATTAACCACTTTCGAAATGCCTTTCTTTAAAATTCTTTCCTCCGGGAGCCCATTTCAAAATGTTCTCCTTAGAAGTACTTTGTCGGGAAGGGGTTACAGCTATAGAAAAAGATGACAGCAAGAACTATTTTATCAAGTTAATATATAATAAATAATACATATTTGAAATGATACTAGGCCACACTTCAAAAGGATAAAATTTTGAGGCTCCAATTCAGCTTGGAATAGCTAAGTAAATTTCTAGAGCTAATTAGTGGCTAGTAATTCATAACATATATTTCCGTTTTTGTCTCAAGAATTGCAGAATAAGACACTAATATGAAACCTCATAAAAAAACCTAGCTAATCAGGAATTGACAACACACAAATTAATTACACTCCGAGTGAAAACTTGCCATCAAAGTTATATCATTAAGAATGTAGAAATAGGCTCACAAGTATAATCAAAAGTGAACTATTAAAAAATGCACGCAATATATAAAAGAAGAGCAAAGTTAACCGACCGGAGTACACTATATTTTAGAAATTCAACTTAATACACATGGATTCAGCCCAATACACAATACAATAATAGGGCTTGGTTGGTACCACCTTTTCATCTCAGCATTTTTTTTGTGTGGAAGTTAAGCATATCATTAAACCAAAAGAACAACACATAAAAATAAAACAAGGTTAGCACAGGCCTCAGCATTTTCTTACCAATGCTGCAACGATTTTAGTTAACCGGCCTAAAAATATAAAAAATAAATACTACTTTTTTTCCTTCTATGGTTTTCTCTCTAGTACAACCCAATTTTATTCTCAAACTCAAATAACCAAAGCTTATCTACTTCAAAGCTTTTATCCCAACAATCCCTTAATTAATTTCCCAAATACAGCATTAGACCACCAAAGCCAATTCATCAAAAACATTGATAATATTTAATAAAAAGCCCCATACACAACAAAATGAAAGGAAATCAGTAACATACCAAATTAACCAATTGGGTCACTCCAAAATTTACAATTTAGCACAACACGCTGATACTTGCTAAATTACTTAAAAATCAGTTTTCTAAAAGGCGCATGGCAGATTTAAAGCTGAAATAGGTCACCCAGAGCCAAATCCCGCCTAATTCACTTAATGCCACCTCTGTTGCGCCTTTAGCAAGGAAAGTAACTAGGTCATCGCGGGACGCTTGATAAAACTTGATGAAAAAGTTTTAAAAAAGCTACAGGAGTATGTATTTCAACTAAAATCTTCAAAATTAGTTTTCAATCCCCCCATTTAGCAAATTATCGTTCCATCTCCGCCTACCGCTTAGGCTCCACACAATGTCATTTAGTAAAATTGCACCAGCAAAGTCGAGTCATATAAAACAATGACAATAAATACCCAAACAAAAAAATGAAAGCAAATTCAATAACATACCAAATTTACCAAATGGGTCACTCCAATATTTAAAACATAGCACAACACACTAATACATGTCAAATCACTTAAAATTAACAAAATAGATTGGAAAAAAATTAACTTACGCAAAAGGAGAGGGCTCAACGAACAAAACGATACGCCAAGGCCTCATAACAATCTCAGACTCAATTAACTCCGAAGGGCTATTGTTATCGAAACCCATAATAGACTCTTCTGTAACACACATTTTAGCAGCTAAAACCACACTACCCTTTCTCAACCTCTCACTAAAAGGTCTCTGAGAGAGCAAAGAACGAGTCTTTAAGCGAATTGAGCAACTGGGTATCGGTTTAAATGGAGAACTAAGAGATAATTTGTGGGGAATTGGGTCACTCAAAATTTAGCACAACAACACACACTGACACTTGTCAAATCACTAAAAATTAACAACAACAAAAATTGGAAAAATTAACTTACGCAAAAGGAGAAGGCTCAACGAACAAAACAATACGTCTCGGCCTCGTAACAATCTCGGACTCGATTAACTCCGAAGGGCTATCGTTATCGAAACCCAAAATAGACTCTTCTGTAACACTCATTTTAGCAGCTAAAACCACACTACCCTTTCTCAACCTCTTACTAAAAGGTCTCTGAGAGAGCAAAGAACGAGTCTTTAAGCGAATTGAGAAACTGGGTATCGGTTTAAACGGAGAATTAAGGGGAATTGAGGTGGGTTTTGAGGTGGAGAGAGGGTAGAGAATGGGGTTTATAACCATGGACATGGTTTGTGATATATATATATATATATATATATATATATATATGTATATATGTATTTATATATATATATATATGTATGTGTGTAATGTGTGTGTGTGTTTTTAGGTTGTTTTGGGGGAATTTGATTGGTCTAAGAAGATTTTCTTTACAAGGTAAGAGAGAGGTTAGAAGGAAAGGAATTATGACCATATGAGGGGATTTGGTGATTTCTACAATGGGGGGATTGAGTTATTATATAAGCAGGGTAAATGCAATCATTTCAAAATAAATAAAAAAAAAGGTAAATGCAATTTTTATAAGAATTCTTATATTTAGTGTGGTTATTCATCATAAATTATTATGTCCTCTCCAATAAATTATGCGGTCGGTCACGATATGGACATGATAAGAAAAAAATTAAAACACGATCCGGTTAAGATACGTTATTAAATATTCTTTTCGTGTCTTAATAATTGTCTCTTGTGAAACTATGTACAACTTTAATCAGTAAAAATATCATATGTAACTTGCCGAAATCGAACTTTTCAAAACCTAATCATATAGTTCAACGTTTAAACTAAGTGACTATATTTTGAAAAATTAGATACGAGATTTTTGGTAGTCAAACTTACACGCAGTTTTCTAAGTGATACTAATTATTAAGGGTCGGATGAAGTAATAAAAAAAATATTATAATTATAAAAGAAATAAAAATTATTATATATATAGTAGAAACTCTCTACCGTCATATCATTAATTAGTACTTGAAAAAAATATTACTATATAAATATTATTTTTAAGAAGAGGTTCATATATAAAAAAATATAATTTTATTTAAATATATATTTTGTATAATACAACTATATACATTGGTTCACTAACTAGCATAAATATTTAAGAGAAATCTATATATTTTTTAACTTTAACTAGATAAACACACGATGACATGAATTCAAGAACATGGAAAATTATGATACAATAAAATCATAAAATTTAATTTTTTTTAATCAAGTACATAATTATTTAGAAAAATGGAATTCATCAAAAATTTATTTAATTAATTAATTACATGTATAAACACTATGTGTAATGTAGCATAGAAAATCGTCTTAAAAAATTACGTATATATATTTTACAAATTTATGTTATTTATCACTATATACAGGTACATAATCTTAAGGCGGGATCTTAAAAATTTATGAAATATTACAATGTGAAGGTTATTCCTAATTATAATTGGTCCTGAGTTGGGACCGATAATTTTCATTCGTATATAGAGTTTATTCCTATATGGAGGTTCTACTATCTATATATATATATATATGGGTTTATACATTTTGTTTATAAAAATATATATATGTATAAAGGTTTTAATTGCAAAAAACTTATATGATTGTCTTATAGGATGTCATATACGTCCATGTACGGCCATTTAAGCCTAACATTTAATATTTTTAATTGTTAATACACTGCACGAACCCTAAATTTTGTAGCGTGGATGGTCTTGTAAGATATGGTAATATGCAAATACCAATTATGTTGACTTTGCAACTCAAATTTGTGTGTGTAATTTGATGTAAATGATTACCACCGAAGATAAATTGAGAGATTCATCGACCATGTTCGGTTCATTAAATTTTTGATTTGTGTTAGTTCATTTAGTGATAAACTGGGGCTTTACAAATATATTAAGCTCATTTAAGACCCGATTTGTGTTCGCTCATTCACTAATGAATCGGGCCGTAACAAAAACATAGGGCTCATGTTAGCTAGGCTCGATCGCGTTTAATTATTTTAGTATATTTTTCATGCATAAATATATTGATGTAAGTAAATATAATATACGTAGTACAACATGATAAATTTACTATATATAATTCTAAACTGGATAAGTTTATATTATAGTTCATCAGTTGTTAACCACGATTAAATATATTTTTAAAAAACAGAAAAGACAGACCAAATCTATCACAAATTTCAACATTTGGCGTCTGGTTGAAACTCAGAAAACAGCAGTTTAACCCAAACTATGGTGAACATGGTGCATGGAGGTTTTATAGGTTTATTACACCAAACTATCTGCTTTTAACGATTTGGGTACTCATCTTTCAAATTTTTCAATTTGGGTATCACACTATAATAACTTTTCAATTTAGGTACCACCGTCTAAATTAATCATGGAATCATGTCATGTGACATTAGACAAACGTTAATTTGAGAGGGTATTTGATAATTTTACACAAAAATATGTCATCATATAAAAACATTTCTCCCAATTTCACATAAAACAAAAATTTGGATGCTATTTTTTTTATGTGTGAAATTGAAAGAAATGTTTTTATAGGATGACATATTTTTATGCAAAATTATCAAATAGCCCTCTCAAATTAATGTTTGTCAAATATCACGTGACATGATTCAATGATTTATTTAGACGGTGATACCTAAATTGGAAAATTGTTATAATGTGGTACCCAAATTGAAAAATTTAAAAGATGGATACCCAAATCGTTAACCGCACTATAGTTTGGTGTAGTAAATGTATTTTTCCCCCATTGTGTAATATTTAACCCTTAAGTGTGATGAATAAATATGAAAATTTTAGTAGTTCTTGTCGAAATAGGTTTTTTTATTAGAATGTGGAGACTAAACCCCAAACTTATTGTAAGTTAGCTTCGATTTTTCTCATGATAATGTAATTGCTTAGCTTCCGGACAAGTCACCTATTTTTATTATTAATATAGTTTATCCGTTTAATTTCCAAAAAAAAAAAACACTTAAGTGTGGATATTCTGGTTTCTATATTGAATAGTTATGAGATCTAATATAATTAAAACTCCAAATGGATATTCTAATATATTCTTTTAAGGTATGTGGAATAATAAAGGTTCCTCTGGAGAATATGCTTTATTTTTCTTTTGAGGTTACATGCACGTACATCGACTCACTATGAGTGGGTCATCTAAAGTTCTAAATAGTTGCATTTTTATCCTCAACTCTGAATTAGTATAAGTCAGTGTCAGGATTGTAAAATACAGGGATGATTTTTTATAAAAAAAAATTACAAAAGTTATTTACGGAATGGGAATCACTTGAAACACTAAATTTTAAAGTTTTTGATTAAAATATATAGAAAAAATCTATTTTTTCATATATTTTTTTCAAAATGGAAAGATATAGCCCCCATTGTCCCTATCTAATTCATTATCCGACCTCAGTTAAAATTAGGGCCAGATATCAGAACAGTGAATAACCAAAATATGGAGTTGTATTTCTTTAAATAACAGTCATATCATATCGTATCGGCATATTCCAACTGAGTATTCACCAGCAAACATTTTTGGATCTCAGACGAATTATTATCAAGTAGCAGTCTTTTTATTTGGTTATGAATTGTTACATAACATCTAGCATTATTGAGTATGCACAATAAACAAAAAGAGAGAAAAAAAGTTAGCATCATTATGCATTCATAACCTAATGTTTAATAACTTAATTGTTAAGGGTGTTTTTACGTCATTTCCTTAACAAAGTCTCAAATTTAGTATTTTTAAAGGAAAACTAGTATTTTATTTTCTAATTTACTGTGGTTTTTGTGTTTTAATTATCCCTATGTGGAACTTTCTAAAATTTTCTAACCAACTCAGACAATTTAAATTTAAAACACATAATGAAATAGAGAAAATGAAACAAAAAAGTGGCAATCATTAATCATGATCATGGCCTGGCTGTTGTAATTGAAACAAGGTCTAACTTTTGTTGTGAAGTACTAGATAAAAATGTAATTTAATACACACACTGCACTACATTAATATTGTAAAATGCTGGACCAAAAAAATTAAAAAAAATATTGTAAATGGAAAGTAAAAATTTATGATGTGCTGCGCAACAATCCACATATTGGCAGGGAGAGTCGGGTTTAAAATGTATAAGATGATCAATATTTACAATCGGAAAGATCGGATCCTCACAAATCATTCGGTAATCTATCAACAACAACAACAGGCAGCGTCATCCTGGAAACTGCAGTGAACCTATGTCTAAGAAGCTGCTATTAACAAAAGCTGTGAAGGATTGGGAAGAGGTGAATGAGATGAAGAAGGAGATGAAGAAACCCTAAATTGATGGGTAGAGAGAGAGAAGAGGGGCGCAGCTATGCTGCTGTTTTTTATCTTTTAATATGTATTTATATTTATGTTTTTACTAAGTGTAATGTGTATTAATTTGGACCTTAGGATTTGGTTAATCTAGTTTAATAGGATCATGCCATGTGGCGAGATCAATGGTAGAGAAATAGCAGTTTTAAAACTGCTTGGTAACTGCCTAAAGTAGTGGCTATCTTCTTTTTAGTATTTAACTATTAGGAATGTAACAATTAGGGATATCAGAAAAGTTATAAACCAATTTCGTTTACTTCCATTTGTGTTTTTTACTTGAAAGCACAGCAAAACTGGTATCAGAGCAGTCTTTCTGATGACCGGAAAGCGATCCCAGTCATCTCTAAAAGGGGTTCAACCCACAGAACAGCCTTTTGCACAATCAAACCCACCATTAAATCAACCAGAAACTTCAAATTCTTTAACTACTGACCAAAAATTGGATCAATTACAAGCCTTATTACTGGCTAGTTTGGAAGACAAAAAAACTATGGAACAGCAGTTGGCACTGATGAATCAACAACTACAACAACTTTCTTTATCTCAAGACAAAGGGAAGAACAAAGAAGGGGATTACCATGGTTCATCTTCTTCCCCACTCCAGCAAAAGGGTCATTCTTTAGCCAATGAAGGATCCCACAATCTGGTACCTGATCCAAACCAATTCAATTTTAAATCAGTCAGACTTGAATTTCCAAGGTTTTTTGGTGAAAAAAGTGTTGAGTGGGTATACAAGGCCAATCAATTTTTTAAATTATATAATACCCCTGATAATCAAAAAATAACCATAGCAAATATGCATTTTGAGGATCAAGCACTTATTTGGTATCAAAATCAAGAAAATGCTGGATTAATCACTACTTGGGAAGAATTTACTGAACAACTCATTAGGAGGTTTTCTGATAATCTTAATGAGGATACTTTAGATCTTTTAATTAAAATAAGGCAAACTGGTACTGTTAAGGAGTATAAAAGTGAGTTTGAGTCAATTTCTAACAGAGTTAAGGATTTGTCTGAGAACCATAGGTTGGTGTATTTCATTAGTGGCCTTAAGGACTTAATTGGATTAAGTGTGAAAATGCTATTTCCTAAGGATGTTGAAACTGCTTTCTCTATAGCCACTTATCAAGAAGAGAAATTACTATTAGAAAAAAGGTATCAACTCAAGGCTCATAATAACAATCCTAAGTTTAACACACCTACTCCACCCTCAAATTATAACAGGTTACACAGCCCAAGTGGGACTGTTAAATTACCAATCAAAAGGTTAACACCAACTGAATTAGAAGAAAGAAGGAGTAAAAACTTGTGTTACAATTGTGATGAAAAGTGGGTTAGGGGTCATGTTTGTGTTAAACCAAAGCTTTATCTTCTTTATAATGAATTAGGAAGTAATGAAGAAACTGAAAAGGAAGTTTGTATAAGTGATCCAGATGAGGAAAATACCAATGAGCAACCTGAAATCACCTTACAAGCCATCTCTGGAGGAATTAATTCTAATTCAATTAGATTTGTGGGTAAAATACTGGGGCAAAAAGTAGGAATTCTAGTGGATTCAGGAAGCACACACAACTTTATTGATCCTAGGTGGGTTACTAAGTTAAAATTACCTAGCCTTGAAAATAATAAAGTTAGTGTGAAGGTAGCTAATGGTGAAACCTTGCAAAGTATGGGACTGTGTGAAAAACTCAAGGTTAATATACAGGGGAATTCTTTTAAATTGGATTGTTTGGTACTTCCTCTAGTTGGTTATGACATGGTTTTAGGGGTCCAGTGGCTAAGTTCTTTAGGGGAAATTGTATGTGACTTTCAAAACTTAACCATGGCTTTCAATTTTAAAGGTTCACAACTCAAATTAAAGGGAATTAACAACCACTCCACTGGAATTACTGAATTTAATTACTTAGAGGGTAAAGAGATTAAAGGGCAGGGACTTATCTTGCAATTATATTCAACTTTTGTACAACAAGATGCCTCTCTTGAGATTTCCAAAGTTGAAACCCTTTTGAGAGATTTTCCAGAAATTTTTTCTGAGCCAAAGGGGCTACCACCTGAAAGGCAACATGAACACAAAATTGAATTAGTGGCAGGTACAAGTCCAATTTCAGTCAGACCCTATAGATACCCTTATTTTCAAAAGAATGAGATTGAAAAGATAATAGCTGAGTTGATAAAAAATGGGTTTATAAGACCTAGCCAATCACCTTATTCATCCCCAGTCATTTTAGTTAAAAAAGCTGATGGGACCTGGAGAATGTGTGTAGATTATAGGGCTTTAAATCAAGCTACTATTAAGGATAAATTCCCTATTCCAGTTGTTGATGAATTATTGGATGAACTAAATGGTGCATGTATTTTCTCTAAATTGGACCTTAGGTCAGGTTATCATCAAATTAGAATGGCTGAAAAGGATATTTCTAAGACTGCATTTAGGACTCATGAAGGTCAGTATGAGTTTTTAGTGATGCCTTTTGGACTAACTAATGCACCAGCAACCTTTCAGAGTACAATGAATGCTGTTTTTAAACCTTACTTAAGGAAATTTGTGTTAGTTTTCTTTGATGACATCCTAGTTTACAGTAAGTCTAAAGAGGAGCATGAGCATCATTTAAAATTGACTCTAGAAACCATGAGTAAACACCAGTTTTTTGCAAAACAATCTAAGTGTAAATTCTTTCAACAAGAAATAGATTACTTAGGCCACATAATATCTCAAAAAGGTGTAAGTGCAGACCCTCAAAAAATAAAAGCTATGGTTGATTGGCCAATTCCAAAAAATATAAAGGGGTTGAGGGGTTTTCTGGGATTAACAGGTTATTACAGAAGGTTTATAAAAAATTATGGTGGAATTGCAAGTCCATTGACTGATTTATTAAAGAAAAATGCCTTTGTTTGGAATGAAATGGCAGAAAAATCCTTTAATAATCTCAAAATTGTTGTTACTACCCCACCAGTTCTTACCTTACCTGATTTTACCAAATCCTTTGAGATTGAATGTGATGCATCTGGCACTGGAATTGGAGCTGTCCTACAACAAGAAAAAAGGCCAATTGCCTACTTTAGTAAAGGATTGAAAGGAAGATTACTTAGTCTATCTACTTATGAGAAGGAGTTGTATGCATTAGTACAAGCTATTCAAAAATGGAGGCCTTACCTTTTTGGTCAGGAATTTTTGGTTAGAACTGACCACCAAAGCTTAAAATACTTATTAGAACAAAAAATAGGTACTCCAACTCAGCAGAAATGGCTTTCAAAATTATTGGGTTATAATTTTAAGATTCTATACAAGCAAGGTATTCAAAACAAAGCTGCTGATGCTTTATCTAGGCAAAATGAGAGTCTAGGAATGTGCTTTTCTTTGATGGTAATTAGTCCTACTTCTGAATTAGCAGATACAATAAAACAAGCTTACCTGGTTGACCCAAGGGTACAAAAACTAAAAGAAGAAATGGAGCAGGGGGTTTTGTCATCTTTAGGTTATAAATGGGTGAATGGACTGCTTTTTTACAAAAACAGGTTGTATATTCCTAATGACTCTAAAATGAAATTGAAAATGCTGGAGCTTCTTCATGAAGACCCCACTTCTGGCCACAGTGGATTAACAAAAAGTTTAAACCTTGCTTATAAAGAAGTATTTTGGCCTGGACTTAAAAAAGATTTTGAAAATTTTATTTCAACTTGTGAAGTATGTCAAAGGTGCAAATATGGAAAAACAAAATCATTTGGGTTGCTTCAACCCCTACCTATGCCTGAACAAGAATGGTCTGAGATCAGCATGGACTTCATAAATGGACTACCAACCTCTAATGGTTACAATTGCATATGGGTGATTGTGGATAGGTTAACCAAGTACTCCCATTTTATACCTTTGAAACATCCATTTGTGGCTGCAGAACTAGCAAAAATTTTCTTAAAGGAGGTTTTCAAACTACATGGGCTTCCTAAGAAAATTGTTTCTGATAGAGACACTGTCTTTACCATTGACTTTTGGCAAGAACTATTTAAGTTGTTGGGACCAAAACTACTTTTAAGCACAGCTTTCCACCCACAGACTGATGGCCAAACAGAAGTTGTTAATAAGACCCTAGAAACTTACTTGAGATGTTACTCCTCTGACTTTCCAAAAAAATGGTCTCTCTGGGTTTACTTAGCTGAATATTGGTACAATACCTCCTATCATGCCACAATAAAAATGCCCCCCTTTAAAGCCCTCTATGGATATAATCCTCCTAAGCTATGTCACTACCTTATTGACAGTGACAATAAGCCAGATGTCCAAGACCTTTTAACCACTAAGAATGAGATTCTCCAAACTCTCAAACAAAACTACTTACAAGCCCAGAACAGAATGAAACAAAATACATACCTAAAAAGAGTAGATAAAAGTTTTGAGATTGGGGACTTTGTGTACCTAAAATTGCAACCCTATAGACAAGTCTCGGTGGTCAAAAGAAAAAACCAAAAGCTAGCACCTAGATTTTTTGGTCCCTACAAAATAATAGCCAAAATTGGAGCAGTGGCTTATAGATTAGATCTTCCACAAGGGAGCTCAATACACCCAGTTTTTCATGTGTCACAACTGAAATTAAGGGTAAAAAATGAAGATCAAATAATGCCAGAATTACCTCAACAAGATATGCAGGGACGCCTTCGACCATTACCAATCAAGTTTTTGGAGTTACGCCAACAAAAAAGAGGAAATAGGGTTTGGGATGAAATTTTGGTACAGTGGAGTGGCCAATTGGAGAAAAAGGCAACTTGGGAAAATTTGAGGAGAGTACTTTATCAATTTAGTGATCTTGTGGGCAAGATAAAGTTTAAGGGAGAGGGAATTTGCAGTGAACCTATGTCTAAGAAGCTGCTATTAACAAAAGCTGTGAAGGATTGGGAAGAGGTGAATGAGATGAAGAAGGAGATGAAGAAACCCTAAATTGATGGGTAGAGAGAGAGAAGAGTGGCGCAGCTATGCTGCTGTTTTTTATCTTTTAATATGTATTTATATTTATGTTTTTACTAAGTGTAATGTGTATTAATTTGGACCTTAGGATTTGGTTAATCTAGTTTAATAGGATCATGCCATGTGGCGAGATCAATGGTAGAGAAATAGCAGTTTTAAAACTGCTTGGTAACTGCCTAAAGTAGTGGCTATCTTCTTTTTAGTATTTAACTATTAGGAATGTAACAATTAGGGATATCAGAAAAGTTATAAACCAATTTCGTTTACTTCCATTTGTGTTTTTTACTTGAAAGCACAGCAGAAAGGCCCTCCGGTCTCTTCATCCTCGTCAGGGTCATCATCTTTCAACTCTGATTCTCGATATTTGCAGATAAGGGCCATTACGATGTTAACTCCAAAGTTAGCAGCGATCAACAAAGCTAATGTCGAATAATATTTATCAAGCCGACTCTTATTTAGAGTAGACTGGAACCAGCTCATTTTACCTCCTTTGGCGCTGATTTTTCCAGTTAGGTAAACCGTTAGAACGCCACTGAGGTTCCCTAACCCCCATACCATCATGGTTAAATGGGAGGCGTATCCCCTCAGGGCAGGGCCAAGTTGGTCAGTGTAGAACATTGACACACAATTATTGAAAATGCCGTCAAGGGCCCCAATAAAGACGAATTGTGGGATCAACCAAAATGCACTCATTGGGATTTTATCGTCAGGTTTATCAAAAAGACCATGTTTTTCGACCACATCTAGCTTTCTCCTCTCCACTGCTGCCGCTGTTACACAACCTACTATTGAAATTATCTCTTGGTATCTTTGGGAAGATTTTAATTGATGTCGCCACAATGGCCCTAAACACAATAGAGTAATTTCAATATCGATAGTCATATTTCATCCAACTTGAAAATATTGTGTTAAGAGCCAGATTTTGAAAAATCCGAGTTATCAGATCAAAATTTCAAAACCGTTAAATGTACATTCTCAAATAAATTTGTGAAGATGCAACTATTTTTTCAAAGTTTATGTCATCGAGGCTGCTAAATATAGAAAGTAGGGGTGACTTTTTTGTACCGATTTGTACCAATTGACCGCTTTTCGAACCGAACCAATCAAGTCGGTATCAAAAGTTTGGTATACCGACATTACGGTACGGTACAACCGAACCGATGTTTGAAAGTCGGTTCGGTTTCTGTATTCGTTTAGTGAGTTCGGTATGGTACCGATTTAAACCAAAATATTAAAATATACTATATAGACTAATAAACTAAAAGACATATATACACTTAATTATTAATATTGTTATAATATAGTTATATTATTTTTTCTATTTTTCTAGTGAATACTTATAACATATTATTTTATTTATAACATTTACTAGAAATATCTAGTATTGTTTACTTTTTTATGCAAAAAAACAAGAAATGTTACAATAATATAAATAAATATTTTTTTTAATCTACTACTTTTAAAACTTTATACTATGGTTTTTCCCAATACGCACCATTTTTCTATCACCACTTGTAAACTCTAAAGTTTGGTATAAAAACAAAACCGAACCGAACCAACCGAATAGTTTGGTATACCGAAAGTTCGGTATACCGAATTTTTTGGTTCGGTAATGGTATAAAAATTCTCAAATCAAACTAGTTTGGTACGGTATCGATATGTAGTCAAAAAGTTCGGTACCGAACTGATGTCACCCCTAATAGAAAGCATGGCTCTGTAATAAAGTAGCACATAATATCATATAACTTCAACAACAATTTAGATCTACCAAAATAATTTCAACAACAACAATTTAGATCTACCAAAATAATTTCAATGCCTATCTAAAAATTTGATCACATAATATTATAATTTAAATAGTCAACCCAGAAAAGTAAACATTTTTAGAAAAGTCAAGACTTGTATTTCAGAAGTACGAGTTTGATTTCAGAACTACGAGTTTGTTTTCGGAAATACAACTTTATTTTTCAAAGTACGAGTATCAGACTGGATTCAGATTATACTGACCGTATAAATACGCTACATTTAATTTTTTTTTACAATTTAATTGGTTGTTTATGAACAGAATTTAAAATCTGAAACAAGTCACGGCTAATAAGATGAAAGCTATGAACAAAACGAAGATATCTTCCAGGAATACAAATATTTACCAACATTTTTAGTTTAATTAAATAAAAGATTTTTAGGGCGAAATAGGGTAGAATTTACTCTAAACTAAGCAGCCAATTAAACGTTCTTATAGCGGGGAAAGGTTCATTAATGAACCAAACTATGTCAGTTATCTTACAATATATATATATATATATATATATATATATATATATATATATATATATGTATATATATATATATGTATGAACTAATTTCGTCGTCATTTTAAATTTAAGAATTAATAGAGTTTTATTTAAAATATGAGGATTAATTATTTATTTATTTTAGTTGAAACTAATGTTGGTAAGCAGTTGACTTCATTATATGTGGACTTTAAGTACTTTATTTTCCGCGTTTTTCCTAATTTATACCAGTTAGGCCGACCTCAAGTATTATTTAGTTTTTATTTTTAAATTCCCGAATAATTATTGCATGGAATCAATAGAAAGATTGACTATGATTCCATAGAATTCATTCATTAATTACTGATATGGTTCCGTTTGTTCAACAAACTTTAGAAGGTCCCTATATTTTCTTACATTGAATATTGACCCCCATTGTATTTTAGAAATTCACAAAGGTAACACCTTCCATGAATGGAAAGACGTGGTGAATGACTAATATCATATTGATTGACTCGTTTTTATACAGTCGAGTTTTTCTTAATCCATCTCAAACTTCGTTATTTGAAAATTAAACTCGTAATTCTGAAAACAATCTCGTACTTCTCAAGCACGAGGCTTGACTTTTTTGAATTTGTTGACTTTTTTATCCTAAATGGTCACGGTTCACAAAAAAAGCAATACATTTTTGAGTTTTTTTTAATAATGAATTCATGAATATTGTATATTGCACTCTTGCAAAGTAAAATTTTACTGTAAATAATTAGCAACGTCATAATAAAAGTCTTGTTTCCTTTAGTGTTGAGTTGATAGTTATTTCTGATCGTAATTTGCTCCGTGTGACACTTAATAAATTTTCATAAAAAAAATATTATTTTTGTCTAATGCATTGGAGAATACTGAAATAGGCTATATGACCAATTTACAAAAATATGAATACATTTTTTGGATAAAGAATAGGAAAATTCAAAAAAGTAAACAAATTTGAAAAAGTCAAGCCTCGTACTTAGAAAGTATGGATCTGTTTTTATAATTACGACTTTGATTTCCGAATAACGAAGATATGACTGGATTATAAAGACGCTACCTAATAATAACCTTTTGTCCTTTCTTTGCTAATTTTTTTTATAATCTTATTCACTACAAGAAAAAATTCATTTAACATTATAAATTTTTTTGATTTATGTTAGTAAAGTGGTTGTGACTAAATTTTAAAAACAGTTTAACAACAAATAGCAACATAATTTGTTACTAAAATTTAGTTACACCCACTTTAGCTATATGACCGGAAAAAAATTATGATAAGAACCCTAGAACCCTACACCTTATATTTGATAATGCCGGATTTAGCATGGATCAAATGAAGGATTGGTTAATTATAATAAAGGAAGCTTCTTGTATTTCCACTGGAAAATTACAATTGTTGTGAGTGGTGACTGAAGAAAAGGTTTTCATTTTCTGATTTTCTGTATTGTGTTTATAATTATAGTAGTTCATAATATATACCATTACACTTGTATCACTGTCCTTTTTTTTTTATCAAAATAAAATAAAATTCAACCGTTCAATGTAATTATATGACTGGTTAATTCTGGACCCTTAATATATCTTCTTCCAATCTAACAATCCATATCGGATTCTTGGTATAAACGTGACGGTTTCTAAACCGTCTAACAGGACGACACAAAATGTCTGGATGGAAACGCACAACTTCATGATGTTATATACAATGACATGCAATGATGCAATAAATAACTTACTCGTCTCCCATATATGGAGAAGAACAATTTGTATTTTACATCCTGTTTTGTTTTGAAAACATGAAATTTTTGAAAGTTAATCATCTCTCAAGATGTACTTTGAGAGTGCCGAGTTATTAATTAGCTACACATAATTAATAAAAATAGAAATTATATATACTTCTCCAGTTTGTAAGACGTCATATATACTTAATCCTGCTAAGATCCTAGCTATAACTACATAAACCATGTTTGGCTTATCAAAAAAAAAAACATTTACTCGTTCTAGTTAGATCGCAATTCTGTAAAATGTGTATATTATTAATATAGCAATTCTTAGACAGTTTAACTATATGTTCTAAATTAATCTAAATTACTCCAAATAAAAAATGCAACAGTCAGGAAAGCCTAAAAAAAATTGAAAGTGTAAGCTCCAAATATGATATACTCTATGAGACATATTAGGTTTATGACGTATGTATATTGGATTGTACTTTCTTTGAATATTCCCAATCATTAGTTTACCGTAGTCGCAATTCTTGGAATACCATTACTATTTTCCATGTAAGTTACTTCGTTTGAAATTAAAGTGATTAAAGTTGCTAGGAAAATATATATATAACCATTTGACTTTGGATTACGTTAAGCGAAGTAACACAGAATTAGCAACGTGCACGTATTGTCTAAACTTGGGATCGAGATGTTATAAAGAATCAATTGTGCATCATTTGCCAAAAATAAAAGTCACAGTTTGCATGCTTACATGTCGCGATTTATGTAATAAATGGGTACCGGTTACTGAAAAAAAAAATATCGCGATTTTCTAATCAAACAAAAAATTAAGGCTGTAATTGTTATTTTCTTGTTTTGTAAATTGTAATATATGGTGTAACTATTGTAGCCAACTTGTGCAGACTAAGACAATGTTTGATTGTAGCTTTTTTTGGAGGGTATAGGAAAAAGAAAACTGAAACAATTGCACCTTTATAAGTATATGCATAGACTATTATTGATTTAAAATTTTGGTTTGAATTCTGGTTTAAAAAACGTACTCGCCTGCTTCTCCTAAGCGAAAGACGTCTTACTATAATCATGTCCATCAAAAGGAACAATCGCTACAGAGGCGACTCCAGATACACAAAATAGAAGCAATTGTGTCGCATCTCCAAAATGTTAGAGATTTAGGGTATGATAATCCTGGATAACTTCGAAGAATCGTGTTCGTACACTTTCCGAACAAAGTATTTCGACCCTATTATTGCCTGGGTTCACGAAATCTTTGTGGGGATAATTCTTGAAGAACAATCACGTTTCTGGCAAGGAGAATAGATTAGGAATGTAGAGAGAATTTTCTTATATCTTTCTGTAACCAAAACCGAGGCCAAATGACTTCTTATATAGGAGATCAATAACCGAAACTGAAAGGAAGCAACTGTTCCGGAAAGGAAGCAACTGTTCCGGAAAGGAAGCAACTGTTGGGAAAGGGTCCAACTATTCAAAATTTTCCGGAAAGGAAGCAACTGTTGGGAAAGGGTCCAACTATTCAAAATTTTCCGGAAAGGAAGCAACTGTTCGGACCTTGGACCCTTGGACCCCGCCAGGGGCTCTGCCCCTTGGAACCCCGTTTCAATTATTCATATTCAATTATACGTTGGCTCGACGAGCGTGCACTCCGCACTTCCCTAACTCGTTTCCGAGTTTAACGCATTATTGCATCGGCCTATAATAAATCACATTACTACTAAAATACATTGATGATACTAAAATCACCAACACAAAATATTACATTTATTTTAGGCTTTTGGTGCACTTGTAGATATTTACTATACAAAAAATTCATGAACAGTAGTATATGAAAAAACATGAATAAAAAAGACCTAACTAGAAAAAATGAAGAAAGAAAAAAGTTACCACGACAATCATTAATCATTATCATAGTCTGCCTTTTGTAAGTGAAACAATAACTTTCGTTGTGAAGTACATCAAAATGTAATTTAATACACACACAGTGGTACATGTACAATATTGTAAAGTAAACGAAAAGTAAAAATTTAGAATGTGCGCGCATAACGATGCCATATTGTAAATTAAACAATATTTACAGTCGGAAAGATCGATTCATGACAAATTATTCGGTAATCTATCAACAACAACAACAGGCGGCGTCGTCCTGGAAAGGCCCCTCAGTCTCTTCATCCTCACCAGCCTCATCATCTTCTGACTCTGATTCTCGATACTTGTAGATCAGCGCCATTATGATATAAAACCCAAAGTTAGCGGCTATCAACCAAGCTAATGTCGAATAATATTTATCAAGGCGACTCTTATTTAGAGTAGACTGGAACCAGCTCATTTTACCTCCTTTCTCACTGATTTTCCCCGTTAGGTAAACCGTTAAAACACCACCGAGGTTCCCCAACCCCCATACCATCATGGTTAAATGGAGCGCATAGCCCCTTAGGGCAGGCCCAAGTTGGTCGGTGTAAAACATTGACACGCTATTATTGAAAATCCCGTCAAGGGCCCCAATAAACACGAATTGAGGGATCATCCAAAATGCACTCATTGGGATTTTATCATCAGGTTTATCAAAAAGACCGTGTTTTTCAACCACGTCTAGCCTTCTCCTCTCTACAGCTGCCGCTGTTACGCAACCTATTACGCCAAAAATCATTGATACTGCGATGCCTATTGGGGGAGCATACTGACGGGCACGGTTTCCGCCTAGGCAGCTTGCGAGAGAGAAAAACATGCTTGAAAATATGCTTTTCCCTTGGTCGTAAAACCATAAGAGGATGAGAATAGGGACGGATAGTTTACCCACGTTGTGTTTTAAGTGGTTTGTTTGCTCAATAAAATAGGTGTTTGAAATCGACGAGACAACTCCGCAAAAAATAAATGTGAGCGATAGAGGAATCAAGCGGAAGAGAAGCTTTGTTTCTTCTACTTGCGTAACAGTCGATAGTTTCCATCTTCTTTTTACTTGTTCCTCTAATGGGGAATTTGATAGCACAATGGCAGCTTTGTCGAAACACCTGTTTGTTTTTCACTATATCAGTATACTGTTCTGACCAAGTTGATTTTTTTTTTTGTGAGCACAACATTAAGAAGTAATATGTAAAATATTTTGGGATTTGATTATAAGTTATTCAATTTGAATATCATCCTAGAACTATATTGGCAAGACATATAACACCAAACTCAGTTTTACCAAGTTCTGTGCAAAACAATGTCTACTAGGAAATTCCTCCTCCTTACCAAAAACAGAACTAAGCAATAAAAATATATACCTGAGTCGACGCGAATGGGGTAAGACATACCCTTGTATCCCACCAATATCATTTCTCTCATAAAGTTTGGTTTTATCTCTCGGTATCTTTCGGAAGATTTTAGTAGATGTCGCCACAATGACCCTAAACACAATGGTTAGGAGGCTCCCACCATGGCTTGGATACTTATATGAACATAAACCGCTCAAAAACAAGATCGTGCCGACCAATGAGCAAATGGCTGGGATCCCATACCGGAGTGACCATGGTTTTATGTAAGTAATTGCAAAGGCTGCACCTATTGAAACAATGACTGTGAAGAATGTGCCGAAAAAGAATTTCCAAAACACGGTAGCATTTGCGAACGTGTCTTCATTAAATTGTTGGGCCATGAAAGGACCTAATGAAAGTAGGTGACCGGAAAATCCAACAGCTATTAAAGCTAGGGCTGTATAGAAGAGTATCTTTTGCCCGTCACTGATGCATTCGGGTGCATACGCGCTACAAGTGCCAAAGGTATTAGCAAGAACCGGAGGTGTTGACATTGATAGAAATCCTAAGCCCTGCATCACACAACCAAAATTGATTTATAAAGTAGTATGTTATAGTTGACCAATTTCGTTCTTTGTTTCCTATAATATGAAATGAAAAAAAATAGTTGACCAGTTTCTAAAATGTTTAAAACCCAAGATGTGCCAAAATTAAGAAAATTACCAACTACCAAGTACATTTTTATAAGGGGGCTTAATTAGTTGTTTCAATTTATAAGTTGTAATGCCTTTGGGTGATCGAGAATTCTTAGCGAACTTACCACACAATAAGAAATGCTAGAGATGAGCAACATCCAAAAGCTGCCAATGAAGCTATCGATAATGTATTGAACGGGTATGAACAATAAGCCTACGACACCCCAAAATATATTGATAGTAGCTGCCGCATGAGTGAAGTCGATCTTCCATACATTTGTTAAGTACAACATTGTCATCCATATCGCATACACTGCTAAGATGTCCGCCCACATCAAAACTGGAGAGGAAAAAAGAAGTACATGAGCAAGACTCAATTTTGACATTCTAAGATGCATTAACACTTGAAATTATGAGATTAGTTTAGAAAACATGATCCAAAGTATTTTTGGCTAGCAAATTTTAGTACAAAACTACAGTAATGCATTATGCTTATGCTTTTACTCATATAAGCTTGTAATAAAAACATAAATTTGCCTCTTTTTCAGACAAACTAAGATAATTAGCTGTAAGCCTGTAACAATGATCAATATACTGTACTTATGCTTTTACTCATATAAGCTAGTAATAAAAACATAACTTGTTTTTTGTGGAATTAGATAGCAAATACCACTGTATAGGTTTAATGGCTTTTTGGTTCTTTCACTTACATGTATAAATTAATTCCATTTATCTTGTAATCTAACTACACTTTTATATTAATGATACACAAATAGGAGTAGCTCTTCTTCTTTCACCTTCTTTATTCTAGTTTGTTTATTTAAGGTTTATTAAATGCACAAAAAATCATTGTACAAAGAGAGAATTTATACACCGACTCTATGTTTGTAACTAATAAGTTTATATTCTCACTAGAATAATGGAAACCTTGATATTGTGTGTGTATATATATACTTTCCAACTTTATCAGTTTGTTTTAAAAATAGATATTAATTTGTCTCATAACTTAATACGGAGTTGCCAAACTTAAGGCTTTTATGATTTTACAAGTTTATTTTTTTCCGAAGCAAGTAAGAATAGCTTACCCATGATTCTTGTAAATGCCATTTTTGCAGTCTTTTCACTTGCTCAGTTTGTCCCAAATGTAATTTTGTACAACCTTTGGCTATAATAAGGGAGATATATGTGTTATATATTTATATACCTATATAGAAGAGAGCTGAGAAACAGAGCAAATGAAGAGCATATAAATAGTTTTTCTTGTCCGCGTTTTTTTCGATTTTACGGCTAATAACTGAGTTAGTACTTCACCTAGTTTCGACTTCGACATTTTGTTCCAATAATTTAAAATTTGACACGATTAGCCCCTATCTTAGGGTATCCTAAAGAATGAAAAAAATATAAGTACTGACCAGCTTTAAGTTTATTTACAAATGAAATGATTGTTTATGAATTTTTTTCCAAATTTGAACATGTTAAGATTCCAAAGAAAAAAGGTATGAACACAACTAAGATATCTTCAAGGAAGCTCAGACAAATACTTAATTACTAACAATTTTAGGGCGAAATAAGGTACAATAATGTACTCAAAATTTTTATAAAAGGGAAATTTTCATTAAAGGACTAAACTAATGGCAGTTATCTTCATTATGAACTGATTTCGTCGTCATTTTAGATTTAAGGGTTGATAGAGTTTCATTTGAAATATAAGGGTAATTTATTAATTTTCTTATAATTAAAAGTTTAAAACCAATTATGTACATTAAGCAGTTGACTTTATTTGTACGTACTACGTGGACTTTTTTTTCCGCGTTTTTTCCTACTAATTTATACTCTCAATCAAGTAGGCCTAACCTCAACTCAAGTACTATGAAATTTTTATTTTTAAATTTCTCTATGATACGAATATTAATTGGATGGAATCAATAAATAGAAAGATTGCCATTGACTACGATCCAGAGTGTCTGTTAATTACATATATATGACCCCATTGCTTAACAAACTTCAGAAGGTCCCTATACTTTCTTATCTAGAATATTGACCCCCTTAATTTTCGAAATTTATCTTCTATGAGTGGAAAACCATGGTGAATAACTAATACATATAGATCGACTAATCATTGGAAATCAGTTCATTTGTAAATACTTATGTTGATGCTTACCAAAGACAAAAATTGCGAGAATAATTATGAGCCGTTAGATAATAAGTGTGTTGTATTATTAAAAGTCGTTGGATATTGATCGCGTTAGTTTATCTAGTAGGCTAAGATAATGACATGCTAAAACAGTTTAGTAACTGCAAAGTAGTTACTTAATTTCAAATTATTGCAGTTGAGTGTATATATATATATATATATATATATATATATATATATAACTGTAGAATATCACAATTATGATCTATCAGAAATATAATATCATTTCTTTTCTATTTTCAGTTCAATTACGATTGAATTACGACATAGTTTTCCACTCAAAATTGGTTCTAATACTTTACAGATTTCTATTTATTTCTTTGACGGCACTCATCACCGTTGTAATAGAACATATTATGTTGACATCATGGCATAATATGATCATGATAGAGACTTAAAGTTCCAATAACAATACAAAGGTTACTAAAATAATAACCTTTTGTCTTTTTTTTTTGCAGATTGGGATAAATTTCTATTCATTTCCCTAAACTTTGTAGAACTTATCGTCTCAACTATAATAGTGTGGATCAAATGGAATACTGATTAAAAATATAGGAATCTTCATGTATTTCCACTGGAAAATTACAATTGCCACAAGTGGTAACAGAATAAACGGGTTTTCATTTTGTGCAGTGTCTAGATAATACCGTCGCACTTATATCCACTTAGATCCATTATTGAAGAGATTTCAACCGTTTAATGTAATTATGTAATTGAATGATTGGTTATTCTGGACCCTTAATATTCATATTCTCTTCCGATCTAATGATCCCAAAGGATTCATAACACGTTTAATAACAAACGTAACGGTTTGCAATATACAGTCTAACATGACGACGACACAAAATATCCGGATGGAAACGCACAACTTCAAGATAATACAGTGATACGCCATAAATATCTTACTCGTCTCCCATATGAAGAAGAACAATTTGTATTTTACTTCCTATTTTGTTTTAAAGAGTACATGAAATTGTTTAAAGTTCATCATCTCTCAAAATGTACTTTGAGAGTGCGGCGCGAGTTTTTATGTAATCATCTCTCAGAATGTCCTCAAAAAATAATTAAATCGGAATTATATATATATACTTCTCCCGTTCTCTGGTTTTTAAGACGTCACACTTAATCCTGCAAATAACCTATAACTACATACATTAACCATTTACTCGTTCTAGTTAGATTGCAATTCTGTAAGATGTGTATATCATTACTATAGCAGTTACGTTCTCAGACAGTTTACTTATAAGTTCCGATTATGATAAATAAACAATGATACCTTTTTTTATTTTAGTTCTAATATACAAGAATGCAAGCTGTATGCATGGAAACAGCAAAATTGTGGACTTAAAGAAGCTAAACAAGCCTTTATTGTGTCTCATTTTCTTGAAAAGAAAACTTGTACTTTGTATTAATGTCTAATATTCTAAATTACTCCAAATAAAACATGCAACAGTCAGGAAAGCCAAAAAGATGATTGAAAATGTAAGCTCCAGATATGATATACACTCTCTCTTATCTCTCTAATTCTGTATGAAATATATTACGGGTATGTATATTAGATTGTAATTTTCTTTAAATATTCTCAATCATTAGTATACCATAGTCGCAAGTTCTGGAATTCCATTATTTCCATGTAAGTTGCTTCGTTGGAAAATAAAGTGATTAAATTTGCTAGGAAAAAATAAACATCGACTTTGGATAAAGCCAAGCGAATTAATACAGAATTAACACAGAAGTAACACGGAAGTAACACGGAAAAGTCATAGTTGGCATGCTTACATGTCGCTATTTTTCTAATGGAACAAAAATAAGGGTGTTATTCAAACATGCCCCACCCACCCACACTCTCAAACAACCAAAAAAGAGTTTAAAATTTCTAGTTTCTACATGCCTTAAAGAGTTTGATCTACTTTGTTCTGAATCTTCTAATAAACCAGATACCTAACCAGAAATTTTAGATGGGAGGGGATTGAACTATAGTTTTGGTTATTTGGGAGCTTAAACGCTAGTTTTTTTTTATATCGTAAAATACATTATAGAACATAAAAATTAGACCCGAATATATATATTCGGGTATGAGTTAACCCAAATATTGTTAGAGGGTATCCAATGCTTAAGTAATAATACTCAATGTTGTTCCACAATAAAATATCTCAGCCCAATTAGTGATGACCCACATGGAAAAAGTCCATGAGAGAACGCATGAGATGGAGACATTTATCAACATCCTATGACGCATAAATACCTATAAATAGCCCAATACTTTTACTGGGAAAGTGACCTGAAATCTTTCTAAAAAATATAGAGAGAGGAAGATAAAAGAGAAAAATCTATCAGAGCTTATCTCACTAGAAAGCAATCCGAGTAAGATTAAAGACCGACCACCAAATATCAAGATAAAGACCAAGAACAAGATAAAGACCAAGATTAAAGTGGTTATACCGAGAACAAGTGTAATAGGAAACTATAATCCGAACAAGAGTAATACCGAGCAATAATAAAAATCAAAGAAGTGTCCAATATTTATGTTATTTTACTTATTATATTGTTGTTGAAAAACATAACGCGAACCCATAAAAGTTATTGCTTTTATCAATACATTAAAAAAAAAAATGATTTTTGATCAATTTTAATCAAATGAGGTCATGCAGCCACCCAACTCTCTATACATATTTCCTTTCCTGATTATAGTCCAATTTTATTTGATGGACCGGAATTTGAAACCATTGGGATTAGAGATTGAGTAATTAATTTTAATGGGAAAAAACCCGTCTTGGCAGGATTTGTCAAGGTGCACCTTGCTTGCTCTGTATACAGAGTAGACCCAAAAAAATATTAGCTAGTGGGTTGCCTAGTGGGATTTTTATTTTATTTTTTTCTCATGCAAAGAAAAACTCGAGATTACATAATATAAATTTTAATTTTTTTCTAAAATTATGTGTTTGTCTTTGCAGTGGGACGCTCAATGTGTTCGGACTGTTGTCAACCCCTCAATTAAGTACGAACTGTTGGGGAGTACGTACGTAATGTGGAATGAAATTTCTATGCGTTGTTTTAGTTGTTGTTAAACTGTTCAGTTGCAGCTACAGTTGTAACCACGATTGTAACTGAACTATAGTGGTGAATTTTAAATAATTAAACGTAATTGAAAGTAAATTTACACTCACGTTTAACAACGGGGTTTACCCACATTAGGGCAACGTCTCCAGCACACTCACTCAAATCAGTGATTTTATAATAGTCTACAATATATACAGGACTCAAAATTTATGAAAAACTCACTGACTCACTCAATCTTTTTTTGCCTATCTCTATACTGTTTCAACTATATAACTATCACTTAAAATATCAATGATATCATACCATTGTTTTCTTTCTTTTTGTTTTCACCGTGTATTTTCTAAATGTTAAGTTTTTTATAATTTAGAACACACGCATGTACAAGCAAAACTATTTATCTACGTATAATGACAAAAACAATCTTGTAAAATGTTCATGAATCTTCATTCTTCATTATTCGTTCTTCAGATGTTCTTGATTGATTTTGACTCTTATAAATTGATCTCATTCTTTTCATAAACGCACGAGATATTTGTTACAGATTTGAGCTCAATTTTCTTGAAGTCAGACGTGATAAAAGCTTGCTTGACAATGGAGTTATTGTTTCCAACAAAATAACACAATAGATAATACTCTCTCTATCTCTAATTAAGTGTTCGCTATTTTATATTGAATTTTTTTAAAATAAGTGTCCGTGTTTTCAATATGTTAATTCTAATATCTTAAAAAGTAGCAATTTATAAGAGGGACACTTAAAAAGGGACAGAAGGAGTATATTTTTGAAGATAATATCTTTTTTACATAAAATCAATAACTTAATATTTAATTCCAATATATTTGAATTATAAAAAGATTTCTTAATCAACATAGATTGAAAACATGATAAATATTTGCAATGAATAGCAGATCTTATTAGCATATTAAAACGAACATACTGCTTGATGATCATTTAAATTGCTGCTACACGGATTGCTGCTGCTTGATGACATTTAAATTGACTTGAAGATACTTTATGATTTCCAAGAAGAATTAATGTTTATGAAGTGGTTTTTATAACACTTGGTTGTATTTAGTTTGATTGATATTTATTCCTTCTATTGAGGTTTTTGTTGCTAAGCAAGGTCTTATACTATGTCTCTTTTGAGCAAATTTTGGTAGTCATTTTATCGCTCTTTTGATCACTTTGATCAGGTGTTATAAGGGGTGATATAAGGTGTGGAGATATAAGGAGAAAAGAGTGTTTAAAATGGACGCAAATTTTGCTCTTTTAGAGTTCAAGGTTAAAGATTTTGTTTAGCCTCTCTTCTCCTCTTATAGTAGTGGATGAGCCTATTCTGATGTAATTCAGTGTGTGCATTATGTATTCGTTTTCTTACCGGATTTTAGCCGGATGACCAACACGGGGGTCTAACCAATGTTAAAACTATTGCTATTGTTCTATTCTAATAACAATGGTCCTTTATTCAAAAATAAAATAAAATGAACATATAATATAATCTCCACATTTCTCATATGAATCTTCATTATTTATTCCCTAAATATTCTCAACACATATAAACATATTTGTTTTAATCATGTGAGATTATAACCTGCATACTCTAATTGAAATAATTAACTTAAAAAATAAGTTACATAATCATGCGTATCAAAAGGTCATAACTATATGCTTGCAACTGCGATTGCAACTTCACCTGTAAAAATAAAGTTGTCTTATAATTTCACACTTAACTTAGATTAATTTGTTTAAAACAATTGATAACAAAGAGACCAAATGTCCGTTTGGCAACAAATTTTTTTAGTGGATTTTTGGATTTCAAAATTTAAAAATATGTGCGTGTTTGACAAAGCAGATTATTCTAAAAATATGATTTTTAGGCTGAAAAATCTAAAAAATCCAGATTTTTAAAATCTAGTTTTTCAATGGATTTTCAAAACATATTTTTAAAATATGAGTTTGGACCAAATAAACATGTTACCAAACGTAGCCATAAGTGACAAATATGGATCTAACATCCGAACAACAATATCATCAAATAGGTCGAAACTTTCTTTACAACTCGTTCTAATTGAAGTCTAGGATGGCTTATCAGTAATGCTAGAAAATTCAAAATCTTCAGAAAATTGGCTCATCATTTCTAAATATCATTTTCTCAATTTGTGTGAGTTTTCATTGCATCTTATATACATACCGTATAATGTTCAGTTAGCTTTACAACCATTAGATTAAAAAATTTAAGGTTAGATGATATATTTTTAATAACTAATTTAATTTTTCAATTTTTATTATATATTAGACAAATTATAATTTAATAAATTTAAAACAAATTTTACAACACAATAAAAATATAGAGCCCTATTGGATATTATACTAAATTTAATTATTAATCAAAATTTGATAAAAAATAACAATTGAATATTTATTTTTGAAAACGAAACTTTGTACTGTTTAATTGATTGATTGCACAAAATAAAACATATCGTTAAATTTAGAAAAGAATAACTCAAAAAGGCTGAAGTCTTTTATAATTTAAAATATGGGGCTAGCTATATGCCTATATTTCTATTCACATTAGCCAAAAAGTCTTTTGTGTCGGAAAAAGCGAGCTAGGTCTTCATTTTATGATCATATTTAGATGTCCAAAGGTACAATTTAGCCGAATAAAGTAGTCAATTATAACTATTATCACCTCCTCGAACTTAATTAATAGCCTGAACATTTTGAGAAGATAGCTTTAAAGTTGTGTAAGTATGGGAAGTTTATATTCATTGATGCCATTACTATCTGTGGTCCAATATCAGAACTCATAGTCTGGACTAAACGAGACCTATAGAAGTTGAGCTATCATTATTTACAAATGCTTGGAATACAGACCCCTCCTAAGCTCTAAGTTGTTAGATGAGAATTTAATGAAGTGGGATTCTTTACACTATATATATTCTTATTGTTTTATCTTATATTTATATCAAAAATAAAATAAATTTACTATAGATGAATCTTTTTTAACACAGCAACCAACTTCTCTATTTGCCCATCGGAAAACTGTCAAATCTGTCAAATGCTTTCTATGAATATTCAATCTGGAACAAAAGAAAACTCTTCTGTTTTTTGAATTTAAAAAATGGGCTTCTTAAGTAGTAATAACATGATACTATATACTATTATCGTTCGTCTGCCTTTTTGATAACCTTGCCTTGATGAAAATGTCTTTAAATCAAGATGTTAAATAAAAAAGTTATTATCTAAAATTTAAAAATGTGATGTGATGATAAAACATGAAAAATAATGTAAGATGTATAAATATTAATGATTCTATTTTAGTTTCACTTAGCAATGCACTCCTTTGCAAATTAGTCAATGAGATACCATTTCGTAGCAAAAACCATATGATAAAAATTATACTCCATGCAACACATACTATTATGGAAATCTCATAAGATAAATATAATGTTATTGTGTGATACTGTACTACATTGAAAATTTATTCCCAACCAAGTTTAATTTGAAACATTTAATAAGTAAAAGAAAAGAAAAGAAAGAATAAAACAGTGCACAAAGATTGTGTTCTATTTTTCTATTTCCCCAATATATTTAGGAATTCTCCTTCTTGGTTTGCACTTTACCATCTGTTCCAGCCATCATAGCATACTTATCCCTTCTAGTATAATTAGTACATTCAAACCCAAGTGTTCCACCAAGTATCTTTTGAATAGAATTCGCCACTTCTATCGATGATTTTCCACCTTCACAGGTGAGCTCTGTTGGCAGTTGATTCAGAAACGTAATCTCGAAAGTAGGCCTTGGGTTCATAAACACAAAGTAAGGGTCTAGAGACTTGAATCCACGAGCAGTCGTGCCATAAAATACACTTTGCCGAGTATTAACCGCCACTGGCACGATCCGGTCAGTCAGTTCAGCGAAAAGGGCACTAAACCTTAATAAAAAGGGTTCTCGGCTAGTAGTCCCTTCAGGACAAATGACCAAATCGCCCTCTTCTAACAACCTCTTAATATTTTCCGCGTCCCTTTCTCTCTCGCGTGACAAAGCGACTGCTTTAATAGGCGATATAAGCTCAGAAAATCTGCTTATGCTATAAGTCACACAACTTATTTTTCTTCCTAACGCGACGGCAGTAACTACAGGGTCTAATACCGTGCGGTGGTTGCAAACAAATAGAACACCCTTTTGGCCGTTTTTGGGAGGAGGGGGTGGGGTGCCTCTCACGATGAGTCTAATTCCAAGGATTTTGTACACGTACCAAACTATTCGTTCGGGTAATGGGATGCTAAGATAAATCCTTAGGATGGATAATATTATTCCTATAGGCATCCATAAAAAGGTTAATAAGGCAATAAGAGGGGTAGGTCTTTGTACTAAGCGGCCCTCATGAAAAATAATAGGGCTTAAAAGCTTGTTTCTTTCAAGTGGTACAACTTTTTTAGTTGAGACCATGAATGCTTCCTGCGATTATAAAGACAACTGTGGATGTTAGGTAAAAATGTACACCAAAAGTATGCAGTTATTGTTATAAAGATGGTAGCTAGGCATATTGTTTATCAGAAAAATAAAATGGTGGGCATGGAAAGTTATAGACTCCGTGATTATTTTGTATGGAGTATGTAGATAAGGATAAGATGATGAAAGTTATGTAATCTGAGTAACATTCTGCAACTATAGACTATTCCATAATCGGTTTCTATAAAGTGAATGAAGGGTTTTCTGTTAATATTATTTGTATACGGCCAGCAATACTCTTAACTAGTTCTATTGACGTTAATCTCTTAGTTAAGATTGAGAAAGGTCTAATAATTACAAACTGAAATTGCGTCTGATTCTTTTCGTAATACTATGAATCTCCCCCGAAGATCATCATTTTAATCCATATTCATAATCTTAACTGTATATACTCCCTCACCCACCACCCGAAAAAACTATGCATACTCTTTTATGTTGTTTTACTATTTTATTGAGTTATCTAACTATCTAAGGAATCGGTGTTTCCAGTTTCCAAGTAAGTACAAGCTTGTTTCAGGTTTTTTGTATGTGGAATGTTTCGATCCTTTCCGTTTCCGGTTCACGAATTAGTAACTTGCAACAGTGGACTATGTCCCACATAATTAAGTATCAAGAACACTTATTGTATGTAATGAAAATTTTATATAATCTATAAATTTATTACAGATTCTCCTCCTCAACCATAACTAAAGTAGCCCCGGTTTACATATAAATTATAGTTAGGCTAAACATCAATTTGGATAAGAGAGGGCCGTGGGATGATATTCAGATTAACTTAAGCTGTAATTTAATAAGAAATCACTTTTTGAGTAGTATTTGTGGATTGTGAAATAGAAAAATTATACAATTGAGCATTTGTTTTTTCACTAACATGTCGACACTAGTTTGTTAAAAGTAAATCCAACCGAGACAAGTTGTCTAGGAGCGTTGAAATTTTTTAAAGCCAGAGCTTGTTATTTTGGTATTATTTGTACGTATTGGGTAGCTTGTACTACTACTATATGTTACGATGATACAAGACAACTTCTTAATAAATGAAAAAAATTTAGCCGGTAGTTAGTTTAGCAACCTACAAAAGGGAAGTTAAAGGACGAACTACATTAAGGGCCATGTGTCAGAATAAAATTATTTCATCGTGTGGATGCAAAATTCAGGAAATACTATATTTTAGCGATTCAATATATTTTATTGTAGTCAGGGCATGTTTTATAGCAACTTTTTCAAATGCTATCTTTTTGGATACACTTTTTACTTATTATAGTTAATTAGAACTTCAATGACAATTTTCTGATGTGATCGTTAGATATCCATTTCAACAAAGATACTAGTGTCAATCACATCCTTCTCGTGGTAAATGAAATATGTTGTCGTTAATAAGGGGAATTTAATTAATTTGTTACTAAAATTCTGTTTAAAAGTCTCTTTCAAGCTCGTATTTTTTGTTTTCCTTTTAAGTTGAATTGTTTTTGACTACTGTCCTACGGGTCTAGCCTAAACTAGAAAACAGAAGTATAATCTAATCTGATTAACTGAACCTAAAGTTAAATGTAAATTAGCAAATCTTCCGAATTTCGGATTAGCCAACTTACTTTCCAAGAAAATTTTAAGCTTCTCCTAAAACTCTAGTATTTACATTTAATGTATGAGTAAGGTATTTACCATTTAACTATATAACAAGCTAGTGTTAATTTTTGGAAATGAAAAATTACGAAATGTTAGTACGGAGTATGTATGAAGTAAACACAAGATTATGACAAGTAAAGAATTTAACCTTGCACTTGGACATGAACTCATAATCACTCTCTCCATCACCTAGGCCGAGATCCGGTAAATCCACACCACACTCTTCCGCAAGTGCAACTCTCTTTCTCGCCCCCACAAGAACACCACGCTCCGTAACAAATCCCGTCGCCTTCCCATCTTTAGAAAATTCCAACTCGGTCCCCACCACCTTATCAGCTCCCAAACAACCCTTAGCGAAACTCTCCACCATCATCCTTGGAGTACTTGTAACCAAAACCTTTTTTCCAAAAGAGTTGTACACCTCCCACGCGTCCGGATGGACGTCGTGGGAGTAGAACTTCGGCAAGACGGACTTGGACACCAATTCCAAGTCTGTCTGTCTAAGTCCTCTGCATGAGACAAAGATTAAAATCTTGAGGGAGAGGGATTCCGAGAGAAAACGATGGGTGATGTATAGGAATGGAGAGAGAATGAGGAGGAGAAGGGCGCGAGGGAGGCCACCGGCTTCAAGAGAGATTAGGAGGAAGTACGGGAATGGGAATTTGGAGATTAGTAGGGTTCCGTCGAGGTTGGAGGCGACAGTTTGGTTTGATGATCTCCCTTTGGAATTGTATTTGGAGAGTGAAGGAAATAGATGAGAAGCCATTTGGATAGATTGAGAGAGGGGTGTTGTGTTGAGGAAGCTTGTTTAGGTGGCTTATATAACAAGGTTTGAGGAAGGTAGGACTTGTTCGTCTAATTAAAATGAAACTACATTACTAGGTATAACTACAAGGCATGTATTCAGTATCAAGATCTTGTGGGTTTTCTTTCAAAAATATAGAAACCTTAAAATGTAGCAATAAATTAATTGGTGTTTGATAATTTAGGTTAGTAATTAAAACCTAAGATAAACAAATCAAAAGGAAAATGAAAAACAAACAAATTATACAGAGAGCATATATCTGATACGATTTCGTCATTTTTCTTTCGTAGGACTCATGATAAGCAGTGGTGTTTTATTTTATTTTATGAAAGAGTCCATGTACCTTTCAATTAGTTCATGTAATTACTTTATTTGTTTGTTATTATTGTTACTACTATTAAATTCTGCCATTTTGGGGACCAGCTTGGTTATAGAACTTCTCAAAGGTAGCTGAAATTTTATAATGGATGAACTCGTTTTCCTTCTCCGGCTCAAATATGCAACTATTCCAAAAAGTTGTAATTAATCATTGTTGCCCATAATTTTGCTTGCATTTGTTCAAGATTTCAAAATTTTAAGCAAGACGTAAATACGTGATTTATGAAGGTTCATATATAAAATACTTTTTGATAGGTTTGGAAATGGATCAAAACAACGCATAACTGGTTAAGAAAATTAGTTTTATGTAAAATTTTGGTAAACTTATCTATCAAAACTCAAATCTTCTTTAGCTTTAGTAAAAAAACTGTCAAATACTATCAAATTACTTCTGAACTTTACTATATACCGTTAATATAATGTCCAATAAATTTTTGAACTGAAATAAGTTTTTGAAAATATATGATGACAGAAGTTTAAATGAAAGAGAGTTTAGCATCAAGTATTTTTTAAAACATATTTAACAGATTGTTTTTTACTGTGAAACAGTGACGCATAGCTTATAACTAATTAAGAAAATAATTTCATTTAAACATATTTAACAGATTGAACGGTGAAAATCGATTCGTGTGTATAACCCTACACTTTTAGTGGACTTTTAGAATAAAGGATCAGTTCAAAATTAATCTAATCAGAAATCAGCTTGCGATATGGTAATGTTGAACAATTTCTAATGAATTTGTATGAAGCAATATTATCTGAAAATAGACGAATAATCTTAAGAAAGTTTAGGAAAGTGCTACTTTTTACAAAATTTTGTGTTGCTTTTCAATACCTTCTTTTGAAGCTTATTTTGTGGTCCTCATGGACAGTTGGGAAATTGGGTTTGAGTAGTTGAAACAGGATATCAACAATTATAAATGCAATAATTAGCCTTCTTTGTAGTTTAAGTTTAGACTCATTTTAGGTACAAGTCACATCATAATAGACTTATTATGCTATAAAAATAAAATATAAAAACTACATCTTGCTATTTAAAATTAAGTTTGTTAAATTGTTTCCATGATCTATCTAGCAATACGACAAAGTATGTGTAGATGAGCAAATTCTTGACATTGTTGTTGATCAAAAATTGAAGCCAGCTTATTTTAATCTAGGAAAAATTAGGTTTATTCAGCCCAGAAGTACGTTAACATTTTCAGGGCAAAGGAAAAGAGAGAACAAAGAAAGGAGCTTTTAAATGCAAATTTAAATATATATGAAAATTTCATTTATTAAAGATAAAAAGTTTAAGGTGTGACTAAGTATGTGTGGCGTTGAATCAATTTTCAAGCAGGACGCTTTAAAGATTGCATAATTTATATGCAGTGGACGAACTAAACGGACTACAACATCCTCTCATATTGATAAAATATTTAAAATTTTCTATATATATATATTTTAATGAAATTTTGAAAGATTATAGTATTTCAACACCTTTATAATTAAAAAATAGTTTAAATATGTAATTCAGTGCTACTCACATGACCAGGCACCTAGTTCCACCACTATTAATATATGCATCGTACTAGTTATTATAGTTAGCTTCATTAGTTTTAAGTTATTTCTCTAAAAGTATAGCTAGGGATAAGACAAGTGTGTATGTGCAAATGCTTGATATTCATGGTAATCCTGTTTTTGGACGAGTTGATAAGTAGATATAAACATCAACTAACCCTTTTAGACTCAGCAAACAAAGTCTTTTTCTTTGTCTCGCTTAACAAGAAAAAATAAACTTGCAAGCAATCTAAAAACCAAATTACCATTTGAGCCTTTTGTAGTTGAGGTAGGACAACTCCTTTTTCCAATTAAATATTTTACAGAATAATGTCACGCAATCATTTGTGATATTTAAGTAAAACAGTACATTAATATTGGCATACCGTGTATGATTCCAGTAGTCGTTTACCAGAGGGGGAGAATGTAGGTGATATTTAAGTATAACGTGATGAAGGTACTCGGGACTATTAATGTAATTAAAGGAAACAAGAAACTAGCGCTGAGTTCGGTCCGAAAGTTATTTGCAAAACCGAAACCGAACATAAATTTCGGTTCGTTTTTTTTTTACGGTTTTCAGTCTTTTTATTTTTTGGATCGAACCGAACCGGTTTGTTTCGGTCCGGTTTCGGTCTTTCGGTTATTTTTCGGGGTTTTTTCGGTTTGTTTTTCGGTCTTTTTCAGTTTTTTCTGGTTTTTCGGTTTTTTTCGATCCGGTTTTATTGTAAAACGAAACCAAATTCGAAAAAAATTTGATTTTTCGGTTTTGGTTCGATTCGGTTCGGTTATCAGCACGATTCAGTTTTTTCCTGCTTTTCTCCCCTTCCTACACGAAACCACAGTGAAAATCCAGAGTGGATTAGTGGCAGTCTCTATCAATACATAGTATTTGGACAGTTTCATATATCTAATTTTAATACGTGTTGATTACTAATTTTAGGGGCGAAAATACGTTTAAGTGTAGTGTATGATCAATAATTAATGATTTATGTACTGAACTATCTAACAATTGTGATAAATTCCGTAGTTTGGTATCTAAATTGTTAAAATTCGTAATCCAATATTTAAATCGTTAAATATTGATAGTACAGTATATTAAACGTATTTTTTTTCCGAATTTTAGGATATGAGTTTGGCTTATTGCCATTGCACGATGTCCGTACAAGTAAGCGGAAGAAATCAACTCGTTAATTGGTCAAATACGGTTATTTCCGGTAGTCCTTTTCCAAAACTTATGTCGCACGAATTGTGTTCCCCATCCGAGTAATTACAGATTTGATAATGAAAGTTGATTTAGCTTCTCAAGTCTTATCACTAATCAGAAAATATATATTACTAATGATCATTGAGCAATATGTATATCATTTCAATTACACGTCTGTGTTTTTTTTGTAGGTATTACAACTTTGAGATTAAGACAATATATTCTAAACTAGAAACCGTAAGGTAAGTTTAAAAAATTGAAAAAATTATATATCAACTGGCAGCACATGATATATAGGTATATGTATATATTGGAACGAATTTATGAGAAGTAAATGGCATTTGGTTCAAACTATATATGTTACCACCACTAAAGATTAAAGCTATTCACATTGAGTGTATCTTGTAAAATTTCATTGTTCACGTGTGACTAATTAACCTTATGATAAGATATCGACGACCTGTGTTTTCTATTAAATCGTAAATGGATAACACATGCTCAGTTTGGTCCGATTCAATACGTTAATATATGTAATTGCACGTAAATAAGTATATGAGACCACAAATACTTCTCAATTGAGAGACTAGATCCAACAGCCCAAATTTCTCAATTAAAACTAGTAAAATCATAAATGTACACGCCATATAATAATTTATACAAGTACACTAGCAACGTTTTCATCAACGTACAAGTACTGCCAAGTAAGCCACATGTGCCAAATTGCCAAACAAAGCTAACAAGAAACTAGGTCATTTAATTTTCAATTTTCTAATCTGTACAACCTCTCTAGCCTACTTTTTTTTTATTCATCGCCCAAGCTACCCATTTTTGTGATTCTTTAAAGCTTATTTATGTCTACATTTACATCATTTATTATTACATTACTCCCTCCGTTCCTATTTAATTGTTCATTACGAAACTATGTGCAGTTTTGACCGACTTATAACTTGTATTAAAATTGTCAAAATAAATTTTTTTAAAATCTAATCATAAAATTTAACATTTGACCTATATAATCAACTTTTGAAAATTTTCATTCCAACAATTTTGATATAAATTCTTGACCGGTCAAAATTACATATAGTTTCGTAATAAACAATGAAATGGTAACGGAAAGAGTATTACATATCAGCTCAGGATACGGAAAACTCCAAGAAGAGAGCTAATTAAGAACTTGCACCAACATGCATGGATCTCAAAGGGTTTGGCAGTTTTCTCACTGTCAACGTTTCATTTATTACTTTCTCTAACAAAACTACAATTTGCATACGTATATACTCTTTGACTATAAGTTTGGTAATTGGTATTAGTTGTTATGTATACAAATGAACGAAATGGCAATGGTAGTTATCTCCGGAGACGAAACCATGGATAGTATATGCGAGTTGTCAAAATTTAGAATATAAAAATGTGCACTTAGCTTCCCCTTGGTTATGTCACTGAAAGTGATAGTTCTGTGTAATTGCAAAATATTGTCTGTTTGTTTTCATCGGGTCACTGACCAACTTTGAGCCATGGTTTGGACATGGTACAAAAGTTGACGTAATTGGTTCAGTATTGATATCAACTTTAAATGGGGGAGAGCCTGAAACGCTAACTTTAAAAATTTAATAAATCAAAATATAAAGACGTCTCCATCTAGTTTCTTCCGTGACGGGTATATATCGAAACTAGCTTGAAACAATACATTCGAAAGAGTATGCAAGCGGTCCGTTCAATAATTTGAGAGACTTTTGCCTATGAAGTACAGATCAATAAACAGGAATCTTAAAGTGGGAGATTAATTGTCCTACATATTAATGCGTCATTATTTGAGTCGTTGGATCTATATCACAGTCATAAGGGCCCAAAGTTCATTCCATGTTTCTATATGATGGTAGTCGTTATGAATCAATTTTGAGAAACAACACTTGAGCTAAAACCATACCAAGGTTGTGCCAAGGTTAATAAACCTGAATAAACAAAACACATTAGCTTTAAGCTAAAGACTCGCAATTCCCTCCTAAAGTATAATAAACACTAGTAGAAGTACGATATAGTCATAAACAGCAAGTAGATAAAAGGCTACGAGTGAGAGGTGAATGCATCGGGACCGTTAGAGGCTCGATAAAATTTTCAAATTACTACCAAGAAACATCACGCTACCGTCAAAATGAAAGGTCTTACCTTATGTTCGTAAAAGAGTTTCTTTTCCTTAATTTCGTTCTCCCACTGTTTATCGTTCTCTCGTGATATTATTATTAGTAGAGAACACTGGGAGGGTGTCTTTCAATGAACTCGTCAATCAACTTCACAATTTTAGTAGTCTGCTTTTTCCTTCAAGTTCCTCATTACATACACGGTCCATCATCATCAAAACTTCCCTATACCTACAATATCCATTTTCGTTTATCAATATGATTAGCAAGTTTGGAAAAGATTTTTACTTGAGATAGCTTCTCGATCCAACGACATAACTAACAACTCAAAGCAAATGCCTTCCTTCTCGTGAAAAAAAGTTTTTTATTTGCTCCATAAGCCGGTGCGATTTTTCTTGTACTTTTTCCTAATTTTTCATTGTGTAAGAACAGTATGATAAATATTAAATTATATCCTACTTTCTAGGCCATTAAGATGTATGCATAATTCTTGTAATTTTTCATTAGCCCAAGAATAATTTGAGAAAGAATCAATCATATTGTACTCCTAGGACAATAAAGATAATACACATTTGCCGCCGATACAAAGTACTTGCCCCTCGTGACCTAGGAATTTTATTTTGAGAGAGCACAATAAATAAACTGATAGATTAAATCATTAAACAGTGTAAGTTCCTCATTAGCATCACTAACCTGATAGAGATACAAGTCCATTAATACCCTTTAAACCAATTTTTTTTTACCCCTAGGAGTTTTTTTTTTGTCAAGGGTATAAACAAAATGTGAAAGTCTGGGAAGATTTAATGCTTTGAAAAAGGTGTTATTTGCACCATTAGGCATTAGCTTTAGTCCCATCTTCCTAAGTCCATCTGCTATTTGATTTTACTTTGTAAATATTTGAAAAAATCAATCCGCCCCGTCGACCAAATCCGTTATATATTTTACGGGTTAGGTTATGGTTGAAAATTTTAAATCACGGGTTAATCATTCCCAATCCGTTTTAACACGCAATAATATATATATATATATATATATATATATATATATATATATATATATATATATATATTGTGTATTTAAAGATATTAACCTCTAATTCTTGTTATATTTTAGTTTTAATACTTGTTCGCGAATGTTATAAACCTATTTTGATTAGTTTTAATTTGTATTTTTCTTAATTTGAAAGATTCAATTAATTTTAAAATTTAGGTCGATTATGTAAAGCATGAAAAATAAATGATCAAAATATAAATTTAAGAATCAACACAACCCAACCCGTCTTTTGCGGGTTGTATTGTGTTGGGGTTTTAATTATAACGGATTGAATTGCGTTGAAATTTAAATTTTACAAACCCGGTCCAATCCGCTCCGTGATTTTTTTTACAAATTGATTTAGTATTGATCTCAATCCGCCCCATGCCCAATGTCCAACCTAATAAGAACAATGAATATTGTCCCAAATAATATTGAATTTTAGGCCCAGTGGCCAGTGGAATGCTTTACGTTTTCATCAACTTACAATAAGTTTGGAGTCAGATTTAATAATCATATCTACAGTTTTTTGGGTTCCAACCCATCCGATACGACCCCCAACAGATCGGCTAAAAATGTAATTTTATTTTTGTCGGGTCAAATTGAATAAAATTAAAACTTAAAAAGTGTAACTTTATCCAAGTTAATATTCTATCATTTCTCTCTCTGCTATACATTCATTTCTTTTTCTTCTATAATAATGGTATGTAATACATATACATAATGGTTTTCTAAATAAATATTGTATACATTAATTAATAATATTTATGATAAATGTTAATGTGTTAATTAATTAGTTTAGGGATACGTTATTGTTATTATTTTTTGAATAATTTACGAAAACAAATCATCATATCAATCATATACATTTATATTATATTTTTACATATATCAATGTGTTAATTAACGAAATTAATGAGGACAAATTAATTCAATAAAACATGGAAATGTCAAAAATAAGATTGCAAATTTTAAATCACTAAATTAATATGAAATGGTATTTAATACCACATTAGTATTTATAGATTATATTTCTAAATCAAATAATTTTTTAGTTTAACATATGTGTTTTTAACAAATTTTCTTTCAAATCTTGACATTTATGAGATTTATTTTTCGAAAGAAAAAAAAAGTGTTATAAAAGCTGAAAGAGACAATATGGCTCGTCTAGTTATTTATGTGGTCAGGGGCGGTCCGACTTCATGGGTTGCTGCAGGCTCAAATTATTTGGTTGGCCGTAGTATTTTTATCAAACAAAAATAAAATAAAATAAAATTAATTTTAATTAATTAATATATATATATATATATATGCGTGTGTGTATATATATAGGTGAGTGTTTTCTTTTTCAAATATTGAATTAATACAATTACTAATTTGGGCTAAAACTGATTTTATAAAAAATTGGGCTTTATATAATTATATTGGACTAAACCATTGTCATTTTTTTTTTTGCCCCAAACCCAGTCTGTGTTTCAGGCCCAAGCCTTACTGGACTTGAGTCTGGATCACCCCTGTATGTGCTAATTGTAGTCTTAGAAATCCCGACCCAAACTAGTTATTTATGTAGCTGGGGTTGCATGTATTATAGCAATAATGCTAATAAGCCATATAAGTTCAGTCACACTCTCAACACATCAGTTTTCAATGTAAATTTAGAATTTCATTTTCACCCCAAAATTTAAGAGTCTGCTATTCAGCCATATATTTAATATTTTTAATTAATATTTAACTTTAGAGTAGTTTAAATAGGGTTCTATAATATTTTATTTGAATTTTTATTTTGTTGAATTGTCAAATAAAATATATTAAAATCATTAAAAAAATTAAATATTTTTAATTAATATTTAATTTTAGGGTAGTGTCAATTAGGGTTCCATACGTATTATATTTGGGCTTTTATTTTTGTTTTGATTGGGGTGTAAAAGCCCAAAAACTAGTAGCCATCAATAGTAATACGTATAAACTAAATAGATTTTTATTTTTATTTTGTTGATATGGGTTTCTTCAAAAACCCCCAAAAACTAGTTTTTTGGTAACCATTATAAGTAATATACTTAAATAGAGAGATTTGTTTTTGTTTTTGGTGGAGATGGGTTATATAATAGGTAAAAAATGTTAATCACAAAAGAATGAAATTGATTTTATGCATGTGCAAAAGGAGAGAGAAGGAATTGTTGGTTACCAAAATGAGACAGAAACCATTTTTTTGTAATTAGTAAAAAAATAGTTTGGGGAATGATATATTTCAAACTTTTGGATGAAAAAATATATTACTAAATTACTAAAAGGTCTGGTATGTTGAGTGTTTGTCTCAATATATTTCCTAATATAAATCAAGTACTATTACTTAGATTGAGAGATGAAAAGTATTTCTAAGACTAAAGTACCATTTAATTAGATGAATAACCCAAATTCCAAATTAAGAGGAAAATAGAGGGTTTTTGCATTTTGTACTTCATGCTTGATTTTTTATTATTTTATATATCATACTCAGATTATTTAATTAGTAAATTATATTATCATTTTTCGGTGATTTTATACACTTCTGTCCAATAAAATTAAAATTTTCGTCCAAAAAGAATATGTGATAAGAAAATAATTTATCATTTGCCCTAAAGTTCAAGTTGACTTGAAAATTTAAATGAGTTTATATATAATCAATATGTGCTATGTAATGATAATGATAAGTTTGACGTCATTAAATTAAACGGATCAAGATATGCAACTGATATTACGGAATAAAAAATATGGGTATAATATGTTTAAGTCGAGTGAGCGAAAATTATTACTCCATCCGTTTCTATTTAATTGTCACTACGAAATTACGTGTAATTTTGACCGGCTAAGAATTTATATCAAAATTGTCAAACTGAAAATTTTAAAAAGTTGATCATATAGTTCAAATGTTAAGATTTTTTTATTAGATTTTAAAAAAATTCATTTCGATAATTTTGATATAAATTATAAACCGATCAAAATTATATATTGACAATTAAATAGAAACGAATAAAGTATACGAAAGTATATAAAATTATCAAAAAATAATAATATAATACACTAATTAAATAAATATAGGATAGTTTGTTGTACAAAATCATAAAAATATAATGAATGGTGTGTAAAAGTGAAAAAAAAACCCGGAAAATACTCTACAGTTATGTTTTGCACGAATAATAAGTTCATAATAAAAAGGAAATAAAAAAGAAAACAAAAAACTCCATCTTTGTCCCAATTTCTCAGTTTTATATTATTCTTAATTTGCACTCTCTCTCTCTCCTCATATCTATGAAGCCCATCTAATCCAATTGGGTTTTTATTTCCTCATTTGGAAGTAAAAAATGGAGATCACAACAAACATGAAAAGAATTCATCAAATAGTAAGTCCTGTTTTAGATCTACCTATTGATTTAATTTTCGATATTTTTTCAAGACTGCCTGCTAAACCCCTCCTCCGATTCAAATGCGTAAGCAAAACATTTCACTCGCTTATCGAAAACCCTGATTTCATTAAAAAGCAATTAAAAATGTTGAAAAGAAACCATAGTCACACTCTTAGCTCTGTTTTAGTATCTGGGCATGTTTCGAAATCGACATTGTATAGTATTTGGTTGTTATGTAGAGACAAAAGCGATAACCTTAATCATAATCGTAATTACAATCATAATGTTGCGTTCGAGTATAGTCCTCGGATAGTTGGTATTTGTGACGGTTTGGTTTGTGCAACTTTTGGTAATTCCGAAGTTATTATATGTAACCCAACCATTGGAAAGATTCGTAAAACTTCGCAGTTTAGTTTAGTGAAATTGGGACTCGAGTTTGTGTTTTTCGGGATTGGGTTTCAGGATAATGAGTATAGCTTATTCAGGATACTATATTCCGGTTCTTGGGATGGGGCTGTTGTTCGTGCTGAGGTTTACTCAATTGGCACCGATGTTTGGAGAGAGATTGATGTGAAGACGGGGAATTTTCATACTCGTGTCCGTTTAATGGATTGTGGGTTTTGTAGGTCGGCAACTGTGGCTATAGATGGAGTTTTCTATTCCGGGGGGTGTATCCCTAGTTACACGTGTGTAGTGGCGTCTTTTGACACGAATGGGTACATTTTTGATTTGATAGAATGTCCGTCAGGGTTGATTAGAAGGACTATATCTTGGTGGCAACTGATAAATTTGAAGGGACAACTTGCTTTAACGACTTGTTCGGGGACTCATTGGTTTGAGATGTGGGTGCTTGGCGAAGATAGGAGTACTTGGACGAGGAAGCTTAGGACGAATACCCTTCCTTCGATTGGTCGGAGGCTTAGAAGCGTGGGATATGGCGGTAACAACAAGCTTGTTATGCGGTATTATTTATTAAACGGAGCTATGAGGTTGTTTTCGTTTGATCTAGAGGGCCATGAAATCGTTTATCTCCCTTTTCCCAAGATTAAGGACTGTCAAGACGTTTACTTGTACACTGAATCACTAGTTTTGGTCTAACAAAGATAAAGGAAGGATAACAAATAGTTGTTCAAGAAGATGGACGATCTATGAAGGAATTGATAACCGAATCGGGGTTAAGTTTCTGCTGACGGGACAAAAATGAATAATAGCACCATCAACCTTAATTCTCTGCTGCCATGAGAAAAATGTATGCATCCCGGGGTTGTTTATTCGGCAAACGAGACAATAGACAAATATTATGAGAAAATGGTTAGCAAAATTCGGTTGTTTTCCAACCTAGTCATAACTCATATAGGTTGCCAACTATGAGCATTAAGGAAGTTGGTCTAAGAGAGATGGGGATATGAATAAAGAGACTAAGAGGATGATGGAAGAAACTATTTTATCCGTCAAAATGGGAATGAAATTTATCATAAACAACCTGCTCTGGTTATTACTTTGGACGAAAGGTACTTTACAATGTGGGTGCTAAATGAGGACGAAAAACGTTGGAGTAAGAAATTTGAAGTCGGACCGGTAATTGGGAGACTTGCAGAGGATGTTGGTTGTATAATAGTACTAGGATGTTCAATAAATGGTGATCTTGTATTTGAAGATAACTGAGTTTTGGATATTGAGTTACTTTTATACAACCGTAAGAGACGAGAGATAAAGAGTCTTCCTTTTGATAAATTTTGTTATTATTATCGAGTCTTTCGGTACAAAGAGTCCTTGCTGCCTGTCAAGAAAAATGATGAAGCCTGAGAGACAGTTGATGGTGCTGTGAGGAACAGTAAGAAATACCCATAATTACCTATTATACAAGATTGAAAACCGAAATGTGTTTTAAGTGTTGCCGTTGTTTGGTACAAATATTTTGAGAAGTGTTTGCTATGGATATTTGTAAGATTGTGAGTATGCTGAACCTCGCTCTTGTTGTAAGTTACTTTTTGTGTGTTTCTTTTGCTTTCCCGTCTAGTTTTCACCATCTTATGACCCGTGTTTATACTTTGCAGACATACTGAACTTTGTTTTGCCAGGTTTTCACTGGAGTGGAATCCAGTGGATTTACTTTTTCTTGATAGGTAGTATTACTTCTTGTTCCTTTTAATTTTTGTGTTTGTTTCTTATCACAACATTTTCTGTAATATTAGTTATTACTCGAGAGAGGTTTCTTAATGCAACTTTCCACGTGAAATTTTGATTTTTTGCCTGGTTTTTTACATATCGGGAGCATCTTAGTCAAATGCCAATTGCAGTAAATTGATGTTCTACATGTCCACGGGAACAGATCCAGTGGAGACGGGGTGGGGCCTGTAGCTCAGAGGATTAGAGCACGTGGCTACGAACCACGTTGTCGGGGGTTCGAATCCCTCCTTGCCCACAACCGGCCCAAAGGGGAAGGCCCTTTCCCTCTGGGGGTAGGAAAATCATGATCGGGATAGCGGACCAAAAGCTATGGAACTTAGGTGTAGGTCTTTTGTCGAAACGGAATGATCTATATATATAGTATATATATATATAGATAGATAGATCCATGCCACCTACATTGCCAATTAGGTATCCCAAGCCCAAAAACTCATATTCATTTTAATCAACTTGGTGCAAGTTTTAGAATACATAACAAACTTTCAATGCAATGAGCAAACACAACTTTTGACCATTCAAGCGTATGAAAATCAAAACAAAAACCAACTATAACATGAATTTTTAACCATTCAAGCTGCAGAAATGCTATGAAATAAATCTCTCCAATAAAAAAAAAACTCCATCTAATAAAATGAGAACCGGCCTGTAACACCTACACAGCTTTGGGGACGCACTTTAATCGCTAGGAAAGTTGAGTTTCCCCATTTTCACAGGTATCTCTCTCCAAGCATTGGTACCCAAAGAGTACGAGTTGGCTTCAAATCCAACCGAATCAAAACTGATACTAATCAACTCATAAACCGAACCCAAAAAAGGTTTAATCCATAACGCCAAACTGATTTTTTACACGGTGGTACTTGCCTGAACTCTCCGGTAGCCGTGTAACGCCCCGGCCCTACGGACCGAACCGCCACGCCCGTATCAACAATATTGTCCGCTTTGGCACAACTTCCCAGGGGGGTCACCCATCCTGGTACTACTCCAGGCTAAGCACGCTTAACCGTGGAGTTCCGTCCTCGCTATTGTGCCGCACGGCTTTAAAAGGCCTTGTTAATAGGAAATGGATCTTTAAGCTCATATACCACATGAGTACTCTCGTATCTGGGCGATGTGGGACTGACGCACAACACCGCACCACAGAATTTCCTCCCTGGAAATCTGGGTCGTCACAATCACCCTCCCTTTAGGCACGACGTCCTCGTCGGGCACGTCGTCCTTCAGGGGCTCACACACACGTGCTAGTCCCCACATTTCCGGCCAGATAGAGGCTCTGATACCACCTGTAACGCCCCGGCCCTACGGACCGAACCACCACGCCCGTATCAACAATATTGTCCGCTTTGGCACAACTTCCCAGGGGGGTCACCCATCCCTGGTACTACTCCAGGCTAAGCACGCTTAACCGTGGAGTTCCGTCCTCGCTATTGTGCCGCACGGCTTTAAAAGGCCTTGTTAATAGGAAATGGATCTTTAAGCTCATATACCACATGAGTACTCTCGTATCTGGGCGATGTGGGACTGACGCACAACACCGCACCACAGAATTTCCTCCCTGGAAATCTGGGTCGTCACAAGCCGGATTACAGAAAATGATATGGGAAGTTCCACATTGAAAAGTTAAGCAAACTATACTGGTAGAAGGACCCAAAATACTAAAACAGCCCTTGGACATAAAAGGCGAATAGAGATCGATAGGCATAAAGAGAGTCCATTGCTCTCATTGAAAGACTAGTTTCCCATTTTATCAAAAGCAAGGATAAGAAGGGCGCTGAACGGGAGACTAGTTTTCTTTTTTGCCAATAAGAAGACAATATAATCCATTAAATCAGATATACATGCTGGAAATTGATCATCATGTAAATTGTGAGAACATCAAAAGTTAAGGTTATTGTAACTGATACAGAGAGACTAATCTGATGATACGAATAGCATTCTAAATAAATGAAACCTTCAAATCGCATAAAAGGAACCACTTCCAAATCATGCTAAACTAAAACAGAACATGCGAATAATATTACATACATTAGCCTTTGAACTGCCATTCTTGGCGGCAAATGGGGCAAAGAGCTGGAGGCGTCTTTGAATTCACCCACTTAAGTATGCAATGAAGATGATATGCATGGTTGCAAGAACCCCAGATTAGTGGGCAGTCATCCCCAGGTAATTTACAATCTAGACAACAACCATCAAATGGCATCCTACATATTCCACAGGTTTCATCTTGTGCATCCCATGTCCATGAAGCAACAGCATGCCACTGCAGGAGCTTAACTTTCATTTTCTATCCCGTTGGTCTGTAAAAAGAGAGGGGATACTTTTTTAGTTAAAAAATAAAAAAGATAGAAATGGAAGCGTCAAAAGTAGCCAAAGCAAGTGTATATTAATGAAAAACAACTTTGAATAATTGTAAAATTCTATAACAAACAATGAGGTAACAGACATCCCATTTTTCATTAATCAAAATTTCAAAACTCAATTTCAAGAAGGTAGAATATCCTTTAGTAATTAATCCTAAAGTACAAATACCTAGATTATTAAAAAAATAAAAATCATCTTAAAATGATCAAATATGTAATCAAGTAAAATATTTCATTAAAACCCAAAGTTAATCAAATTGCGTATTTCTATCAGGCAGAAATAATAGGTGATAACATATATCAAACAGGGCAACTTTTTCAAATTTACTAGGAATTAAAAATTACCCAAGTAGTATCATTATAATGAATTATGAAAAATAACACCAAGTACCATTTACTATGTGGAAAACTCGCACATTGACACAAGAAGTCAACTCGCACATTGAAACTCGCTAATCTTAATCCTTTCCAACTGAAGAGTTGCACTTCATGAAATATTTCTTGAGTTAGTTTGAATCGATACTCTTTAGCATTGACATACTTCGTTGTATAGAGCAAAGGCAGACAAACTAAAAGGAGATAGCAGTCATCGAAACATACCAATTTCATTTCATTACAGGTCTTATAAAAAATAGGGTAGAGGTTCAAAACAATTAAGAACACAAAGCCATAAGGAAATAAAAGAAACAATGCTAAACACATCAGAAGAAACTTATAACAAGCCCAAAATAAGATAAACTCCAGAGGATACAATGGTTTTTCAAAGAAAACATAGTTTCAGTCAAAATTACAGTGTGAAAACGTACGCAAATCACTTCCTTCTTAGAAAACCCTTTTGATAAGTCACAATAACAAACTCAAATTTAAATCCGATCATTTTTCTTGACCGCAAGTAGGCATTCTTCAGACCCATAAACTCACTAATTATAACATAACAAATCAAAAGGCATATTTTTTATGGCTCAGCTTAGACAAGATCAGAAGTTCTTGAACAATCTACAGCATTACAAACATCACTAAGCTATGCAAATCTACTAACTATTGGTCCGATGTCAAAAATCTTTGTTCAACAAACTTAATTCAACAAATTTATGTCAAGTTTCGTATAAACTTGATCAAGAATTTGAGGAGCTTCAATTACCACTCAGTGAAAAAATATACCCAATTATCACTAGACATGGAGTACATCTCGACATGGTCACGAGCGTTAACCATAAGAAGCACTTTTCTCAAAAATGATCTTCCATTTAGGCAATAATATCGAATTGTTCTTATCAACATATAACCATAGGTGATAGGATGAATATCAAACCTAACGGCCACATAGTCAAATAAACACAAATCCATAAGTTTGATTTCCTCAACCTTATCCCACCACCTTTAGAGTCGGGTCTGATCAAATCGTCAAGTTGCTGAATTATAGACGATTACCTCACACACACAAAAACTTATATTAACTCAAACCAAACCCTTAAAAGACCTATGACTCAACTATAATCATCATCCTTTACTAACAAAACGTAAAGAACGATAGCCAAATCAGGGAAATATTGTAATCCTCGGGGAAAGAGTTACAGCGAGTGGATTGTTTTAGGTGTTTCGCCATGATGTTTTATTCGGAAAGGGGAAAAATTGTATGACAGCTAATCTTAACTTCTAATTTTGTGAAATATAATTTTCATGACTTGATAGATTAAGATTATGGGCTTGTTTGGCTGCAGCTTTTAAGTGAAAAAAGCTGAAATGTTTGAGGTGAAAAAAAAAAGACAACTTCATACAGCTAAAAGCTTCTCGCTTTTTAGGAAAAAGAACTAAAAGACCTTAGCTTTAAGGCCAATAAACCAAATACAGTCTAATTATTCAGGAAAAAAAAGGAAAAAAAACTGGGCTTAAAAGCTGCAATCATACAAGGCTAAATAACTAGGCAATAACATTAACATTATCAAATGGGCATTTCCCTGTGAAATTATATAAGTGAAATGCTATTTATTAATGGTTATATATGAAAAGTGGGGTTTGCTACACCTACACATAGTTTGCTATATGAAATATATATTTATTCATTTTGGTTCTTTAAAAAAAAAGTTCATATGGAAAAAAAAAATTGGGCACAAAGTAGAAGTGAGAGATGTACCTGAATTAAGATTATAGATTATAAAAAGATGGGTCTTTTTATTTTCAGCAGAGCACCATTTTAGTGAGGAGTAAGAAAAGAGAAACTAAGAGATGGGGTGAAAGAAATAAATATGGTAAATTTATGGGATTAGAGATTATTTTAATTTTAGACCACCTCCAATACTTATTTCATAAATACTCTATTGCAGTAACATATACTAACTTATTTGAGAATATTTAAGTTTTGGTATTGGTAATATATATTTTTTAAACTCTAATTTTGCTCATATTCCTTAGCTTCGACGAGCAGCATGTCGCAGCTCCGATGACTGCACCACCGTCACTGCCGGTAACGAGTCATGCGTTTGGCAACTGCATCTCCATTTCCGACGATATCACTCATGTCATCATGCTCGCCATATTTCTGTAATTTTTCGCGTTCTTCGCTCTAGAGGTCTCTCTGGCGCGTATAGGCATCGACGACAACGGTGATGGCGACGGAGGTGAAACCCTCGGGCGACAATATATTGTTGGAAAAAAAGTTGGAAAATATGTAATTTAAACATATTTGTTCCAAGTGGTCAGGAACCATCTTTGAGTCAATTTTTAATGCGACTCCTCAGTTTTTCTGAGGCCATACTCTATGCGTTTGAGTAGCTCGTGTGACGAGCTTCGCAACGGTATATCGCATGACCTATTCGGAGGAAGGGTGTGAATGATAATTGGACTCGAAGGTTGGTACTCGAAAGAGGCAATAAAGCCAATGCTGGAAAATGAGAAAAGAAATGGGATTTAACCCATGAGGGTTATCCCACATTGGAAAATCATGAGTGATTTTTACAATATATATACTAAGATATCCCATGTGGATATTAAGTAGTGTGTCCACCTACACATGTGTGTATTGTGTACCACACCGTCGGACGGGCTTGCTCGTCGGAGGAGAAGTGTTCCTGTTCGGAAAAGGGCGCCTGTTCGGGAAAATCTTCCAGCAAAGCTGTAACTGTTGCAATAAATGTGATTTCATTGCAAAGTTAATACTGCAGTTTTGAATTTCGAAAACTGACAGTAGTAAAGTGACCTTAATGGCTGAGATACTCAGCAAGCCTATAAATTCATATATCATCTCTCCAAAATTAGCATTACATTTTAGAACCAGAGAGAACCACCCACCAACAGCTCGACCTTGACTCGTCGCCAGTTTTCGGCGAGTCATCCGAGACGTTGTACCTTGGGATCGAAGCGCCAACGCAACCAGAAACCTTAAGGTGGTTGGGCGAATATCGGTTAAGGGCATACTGTTAACAGTAGCCTCGTCTTATTTTATTTCTATTCTGTCCATTTCATTTACGTCTTTAATTCTGTCCATTTAATTTACGTATTCAATTCTGTCCTTTTTTATTTCAGTATTTCAATTGCTGTCATTAACTGTAGCTTTTAATTCTGTTTGTACTATTCTGTAATTTCTTTAAAGTTCTGATTTTTGCTGTAATTTCAATTCTGTAATTAAATTCAGTAATTAGAATAGTTTCAATTCAGTCCGGTTATTTCAATTTAAATCAGAACAGTCCGGCTGTTAAGTTTATACTTTCCAGTCCGGCAGTTTCTATTTATTGCAATTCAATACATCAGATTATTAATAAATAATAATCTGATAACGTTTGCTTTATTTACGTTTCAGTACCTACATGTTGTAATCATTAATTTCTGTATCAGTTTCGAAATTAATAAAGATTACACTGGTTTTTGTTGATTCTTGTTTAGTCCTTTATTTATTGTTAATTGTTATTTCTTACACGGAAACCAACAATCTTAACCGATACCCTGTTGTTTCTTTCGTGTATTAATACAATTATTTTTATAATAGGAATAATGCTTTTTTGTTTTCGATTCTAATTTATATTAGAAATTGATTACAAAAGAAAATTCCAAACAATTTTAATTTTGGTTTTTTGAATCTTGTTGATACCAACCGTATTGGTACTCAATAAGAATCATTCAATCCTTTTAATATCAACCGTATTGATATTTAAAAGGATAAAAAGTTTAGTTTTATTCTTTGTTTGTTAATTCTTTTACAAACCCAAATATTAGTTTTGGTGTTTGTTTATAGAATTGATTGTACACGTATCTCATACGTTTTGTGTTGTCGTTTCAGATGACTAACACGTCGCCTATTCAGTTGCCTAGCGGGGGTGAGCATGACCCAGTGGTTGGTGGGCCTGTCCATAACACTGGGGGCGATGCGAATGTTGTGGCTAACGCCGATGATGCAGTTGTAGCGGCTGAGGCGGCCGCGGCTGCGACTATCGCGGATGCTACGGCCAAAGCTGAGGCTGCGGCCGAAGCAGCGGCCACGGCTAAGGCCGCAGCCAAGGCTGCGGCAAGAGCCAAGGCTGCGGCCAAGGGCAAGGCACCGATGTATTCAGCAGTGCCTACTTTGCCGACTTCTCATCTGGAGAAACCGGAAAAATTCAGGGGAGACAACTTTAAACGTTGGCAGCAAAAGATGCTGTTTTATCTCACGACCCTGAATCTGACCAGGTTTCTCAAGGAGACTGCTCCCGTCCTAAGCGAGGACGATCTGGACGAGCAGTCGTTCTCTGCGGTTGAGGCATGGAGACATGCCAACTACCTATGCAAGAACTATATCCTGTGTGCTCTAGATGACACGCTGTTCAGTGTTTTCGAGCCCAAAACTACTGCAAAGGAGCTTTGGGAGACTCTCTAAAATAAGTACAAAGTGAATAACGCTGGCACAAAGAGATTTGTTGTCACGGACTTTCACGAGTACCGTATGACTGACAGCAGGGGTGTCATGGAGCAAGTTGAGGAGCTCCAACTCATTTACCATCGCCTTGAGGCTGAGGGTCTAGTGAGAAGCTCAACATCGAGGTGAGCAACCGTCGCTCCGTGAGGAGAGTCGGTGGTGCTGTCATCCCGATGGCAAAGGCCAATGTGGTCGAAAGCTCCAACGTCAAACGGAAACGTCTTGACACCGGAGGCAGTGCTGTTGTCGCGAAGAAATTTGCGGGAACCTGCTTTGTGTGTAACAGGACCGGCCATCGTGCCACGGACTGTTATGACAATAAAGGCGCTGTTAAGCCTAAGCCCCCCCCCCCCCCCCCCCGAGGAACTTTAAGGGCAAGGGAAAGAGGAAAGCTCCAGCTCATGCTCATCTGGCTGAGGGAGCACGAGATGACGACCACTTTACTGCTGTGGTCTCTGAGGTCAATCTCGTGGGGAGCAACCCCAAAGAGTGGTGGCTGGATACTGGCGCCACAAGCCACATCTGCTCAACTAGGTGGATGTTTAAGACCTACGAAGCGGTAGAGGGAGAAAGCTGCTTCATGGGAAATTCTGCTACTTCCAAGGTGGAAGGAAAAGGAATGGTCGTGATGAAGATGACCTCGGGAAAAGAGCTGAGGTTGACAAATGTGCTTCATGTTCCTGATATCCGCAAGAATCTGGTATCAGGATCGGTGATGGTGAAGAACGGGTTTAAACTAGTTTTAAAATCCGATAAAATTGTAATCACCAAAAATGGTGTCTATGTAGGCCGTGGCTATATGACCAACGGCATGTTTAAGTTGAACGTAGGGACACCTGCTCCCAATAAAGGTGCTAAAGCTGAGGCTAACACAAGTACTGTAATGACTGTTGCCCAAGAGGCCAATAATAATTCTGAGTTTAATTATTTATTTGAGTCATTTCATTTGTGGCATGGTAGATTAGGTCACGTGAATTATAATTATTTAAAGAAATTAATTTCACTAAAACTAATACCAAATTTCGTTTTTGATAAGCAACACAAATGTGAGATTTGTGTAGAAGCAAAATTAACGAAATCATCGTTTCAACATGTTGAACGAGAAAGTGAACCTCTCGGTCTAATACACACGGATGTATGCGACTTAAAGTTTATGCAAACGCGAGGAGGGAAAAAGTACTTTATCACCTTTATAGATGATTGTACTAGATACTGTTACGTTTACTTAATGAGAAGTAAAGACGAAGCAGCAGAGAAATTCGCTCTTTATAAGACCGAAGTTGAAAATCAACTCAATAAGAAAATTAAAATATTGAGAAGTGATAGAGGCGGTGAATATGAATCACCATTTGAACAGATATGCGCTGAAAGCGGCATTATACATCAAACCACAGCCCCATACAGTCCCGAGCAAAATGGGGTTGCTGAGCGTAAAAATAGAACGCTAAAGGAAATGATGAATGCTATGCTAATCAGTTCTGGGTTACCCCAGAACATGTGGGGGGAAGCTGTACTTTCCGCTAACTATGTTTTAAACAAGTTACCACATAAGAAGCGAGAAAAGACTCCATATGAGTTATGGAAAGGTCATCAACCCAGTTATAAGAACCTGCGGGTTTGGGGTTGTCTCGCAAAGGTCCTAGTTCCCACTCCTAAAAGGATGAGAATTGGTCCTAAGACGGTGGACTGTGTGTTCATCGGATATGCACAGAACAGTAGTGCATATCCGTTTCTCGTGCACAAGTCGGACAATCCCGATGTGCACGTAGATACGTATATGGAAAGCCGAGAGGCCTCTTTCTTTGAAGATATCTTTCCCCATAAATTACCTATATCTGTACCAACTGAAGAGTTGAACAGTGAAGGAAATGTGGGGGCAAGTGAACCGACAGAGGAAGAGAAAGAGCCTCGGCGCAGCAAAAGGGCAAGGAAGGAAACTTCCTTTGGACCTGATTTCCTAACCTTCATGGTTGAAGGCGAACCGGCGACATATAAACAAGCTATGTCAACACCGGATTCCCAATATTGGGAAGAAGCTATTCAAAATGAAATTGAATCAATCATGCAAAACCACACTTGGGAACTAGTGGATCTTCCGAAAGGATGCAAGCCCCTAGGTCACAAGTGGATCTTCAAGAGGAAGTTAAAGGTTGACGGTACGATTGAGAAATACAAGGCGAGACTTGTAGTGAAAGGCTTCAGGCAAACGGAAGGTGTCGATTATTTTGACACTTATGCTCCTGTCTCCAGGAAAACGTCTATCCGAATCGTCATTGCTCTCGCAGCTTTGTTTGATATGGAAATACATCAAATGGATGTAAAGACGGCATTTCTGAATGGAGAACTGGAACAAGAGATTTACATGGAACAACCGGAAGGGTTTGTAGTTCCTGGTAAAGAGCACCAAGTGTGCAAACTTGTAAAGTCTCTATATGGACTCAAACAAGCGCCAAAGCAATGGCATGAGAAGTTTGATAGAATTATGCTATCAAACGGTTTTCACATTAATGAGTGTGATAAATGTGTCTACTCTAAAGGAAGTGGAAGAGACTGTGTTGTAGTCTGTCTCTATGTGGATGACATGATCATAATTGGGAGTAATGATAGAATCAGCTCCACAAAGAAAATGTTATCACAACACTTCGATATGAAGGACCTGGGTTTAGCTGATGTAATACTTGGCATGAAGATTACCAAAACATCAGAAGGGTATGCCTTGTCCCAAAGTCACTATGTTAAACAAGTCTTAGACAAGTTTGACAAGGACAGTAAAGCTATGTCAAGAACCCCAATTGAGTTCAACTGTAACCTGAAAAAGAATTTCGGTAAAAGTGTGAATCAATTGGAGTTTTCTCGAGTCATAGGCAGTCTCATGTATATAATGAATTGCACTAGACCAGACATAGCAAACTCAGTGAGTAGACTGAGCAGGTACACCAGTAATCCAAATGAGGAACACTGGAAGGCTATAATGAAACTTCTCAGGTATATGAGGTTTTCAGCCGATTACGGGCTACACTATACCAGATATCCAGCGGTACTGGAAGGGTATTCAGATACCAACTGGATATCAGACTCCAATAGCACAAGGTCCACGAGTGGATATGTGTTTATAATGGGAGGAGCTGCTGTGTCTTGGAGATCCTCCAAACAGACATGTATTGCAAGGTCAACTACGGAATCAGAATTCATAGCGTTGGACTTAGCAACCGAAGAGGCAGACTGGCTGAGAAGTCTATTGGAAGGAATTCCAATGTGGCCGAAACCTGTTCCCGCAATAAGCATGCATTGTGATAGTCAATCAGCTATTGCGCGGGCTCAGGATCATATGTATAATGGAAAGTCTCGACATATACGTCGAAGACATAAATCCGTAAGGGAATTGTTATCCAATGGTGTGGTATCCTTAGATTTTGTAAGATCAAAGGAAAACATAGCGGATCCATTAACTAAAGGCTTGACTCAAGTGGGAGTCGAGACGTCATCGAACGGAATGGGGTTAAAGCCCATTAAATTGGTGGCCCCCCCATAGGCAACCCAACCTAAACGGAATCTTTCCTGATAGGTTCAAAGGGAAACTGAACTGTGGGGGCAACCGAACAAATCACTCGGGAACCTGGAGTTCCCAGCCCATCTCCGCTATGACAGAGTGATAGACCTGTACCATTGTAAGGGTGAGCTTGAGGCTCTTAATGATCCAAGTTACTCGACGGTCGAGTAAAGTGAGTCAGGACACTTTCGACTTGGAACACCTATGACTAGTGTGTAAGGCCGGTACCATGTGATGAGCTTGGGCTAATTCACTAGAGCACTCAGTTGAAGTTGCCAAGGCAGTCCAGGCCAAATATGGACAACAACTAAAGGGCCTAGTACGTGGGTAGAGAGGGCACTGTGCGGGTGCCATTCTGGGATACACAAAGCTTGATGGTTCAAAGCTTTACAGCTACCTAATAGCAGTATTCTGGGTGGTACTCCGCTACGGCAGGTTCAAGGCGCGCGCTACCTGACCTTAGGCAGTGAACTTTTGCGGTTCTCTTGATTTGCATTTAGGACATGGGCTTTCGAGCCAATTGCATTCATGTGGGGGATTGTTGGAAAAAAAGTTGGAAAATATGTAATTTAAACATATTTGTTTCAAGTGGTCAGGGACCATCTTTGAGTCAATTTTTAATACGACTCCTCAGTTTTTTTGAGGTCATACTCTATGCGTTTGAGTAGCTCGTGTGACGAGCTTCACAACGGTATATCGCATGACCTATTCGGAGGAAGGGTGTGAATGATAATTGGACTCGAAGGTTGGTACTGGAAAGAGGCAATAAAGCCAATGCTGGAAAATGAGAAAAGAAATGGGATTTAATTCATGAGGGTTATCCCACATTGGAAAATCATGAGTGATTTTTACAATATATATACTAAGTTATCCCATGTGGATATTAAGTAGTGTGTCCACCTACACATGTGTGTATTGTGTACCACACACGGGCTTGCTCGTCGGGCGGGCTTGCTCGTCGGGTTTTCAGCTTGACGGGGAAAAAGTGCGCCTGTTCCTGTTCGGGGAAAAGTGTTCCTGTTCGGGAAAGGCGTTCCTGTTCGGGAAAAGCGTGCCTGTTCGGGAAAAGCTTCCAGCAAAGCTGTAACTGTTGCAATAAATGTGATTTCATTGCAAAGTTAATACTGCAGTTTCGAATTTCGAAAACTGACAGTAGTAAAGTGACCTTAATGGCTGAGATACTCAGCAAGCCTATAAATAGGCAGACCCCCCACATGTCAAATACACATAACATTCTGAAATCAAATACCAGTAGCATATATCATCTCTCCAAAATTAGCATTACATTTTAGAACCAGAGAGAACCACCCACCAACAGCTCGACCTTGACTCGTCGCCAGTTTCCGGCGAGTCATCCGAGACGTTGTACCTTGGGATCGAAGCGCCAACGCAACCAGAAACCTTAAGGTGGTTGGGCGAATATTGGTTAAGGGCATACTGTTAACAGTAGTCTCGTCTTATTTTATTTCTATTCTGTCCATTTCATTTACGTCTTTAATTCTGTCCATTTAATTTACGTATTCAATTCTGTCCTTTTTTATTTTAGTATTTCAATTGCTGTCCTTAGCTGTAGCTTTTAATTCTGTTTGTACTATTCTGTAATTTCTTTAAAGTTCTGATTTTTGCTGTAATTTCAATTCTGTAATTAAATTCAGTAATTAGAATAGTTTCAATTCAGTCCGGTTATTTCAATTTAAATCAGAACAGTCCGGCTGTTAAGTTTATACTTTCCAGTCCGGCAGTTTCTATTTATTGCAATTCAATACATCAGATTATTAATTAATAATAATCTGATAACGTTTGCTTTATTTACGTTTCAGTACCTACATGTTGTAATCATTAATTTCTGTATCAGTTTCGAAATTAATAAAGATTACACTGGTTTTTGTTGATTCTTGTTTAGTCCTTTATTTATTGTTAATTGTTATTTCTTACACGGAAACCAACATATATTTCTTTATCTTACCCCTCTCGCTGAACTGACGTCGACAACTACTGGCGGGGGTAACAAAAACTTGGCAGTTGCTAGGGACTTGTTGTGTAAACTTTGATTATTTTAGTTTATTATGCATTAATTACTCGACTTATTAAGTAGTATATAAGATTTGTTTACAAAGATTTAAATTGAACAACTATCACCTGAATAAGTTTTAAAAAACGTAGTATTGACAGTTAGATTGTTAATTTGGTAGTTAAGTCCACTTCTTTTCATTTTGACCAATCAAGATTAAAATTATTTTTTAAAGCGTCAAGGGTTGAACAGTGTTTGGTTTGAATGTCCAAGTAGTTAATAGAAAAATCTCAGCGGACACACAGATTTGCCATATCGTACATTCCATTTGTTATGTCCGATACGTGTCCGTACTCTTTATAATTTATTATTTCCGCTTATGCATAAGTTCATAGACTATTTGAATACTAAACTGGAGAAATTATTTCTGTAGCATATAAATTATTTCCGCCTGACCGTACATCATACACTATTTGCCAATGTACCAAACTAGACAAATTAATTCAGTAGCATAAAATGGTAATAACTGGATGTAGGGAGCATAATTTTGTCGAGTACAAATTCACATTTTTACTTATTTAATCCGGCCCGACCCGTTTGACCCGTTTTTTTTCCTTTCAAAAAACAAATTTCTTAAATGTCAAAAAATTGTTAGGTAGAATAAAAAATCATTTGATTTAGAAATATAATATAAAAATATTAACGTGACATTAAATACTCTTTCAAATTAATTTACAGATTTAAATTTTATATTATTCTGTTGACATTTCTATGTTTATTGAATTACTTTCGGCTCATTAATTTCGTGAATTAAACAATTGCAATATGTAAAAATGTAATATAAATGTATATGATTGATATGATGATTTGGTTTATTCTTCTATAAATAAAAACGATAAGATATTAGTTATTAATTAACATAAATAAATTTCATTCATATTTAACATAAATACCGTTTCATTAATTAATAAATTAATTGTATATAAGTTTTGTTTTAAGAAACTCATCGAAATATATGTTATGTATTACTATAGGCAGAGAGTTTAATGTAGATGAGAGATATGGGAGAGAGTCTTAAATTGCACTTTTTAAGTTGCAATTTTACTTATTTAAACTATAAAAAAGAGAATTTAATTTATATGAAAGAAAGAATAGAGAGCGTTAAGTTACACTTTTTTATCGTGTCGGATCGGATCGGGTTGAAATCTGCAAAATTGTCATCATGGATGTGAGAAATGATTATAAAGTATTATACCAAATTCAATGAATAAATCTGAAATTAATAAATTACTATGGTATGATATTCAAAACAAAAGCGCATTATAACTATAAATGGCAAACATTCTCCCTAAAATATCAAATATGCAGAGGACACAATTAATTTGTTTGCAATTAATTTGGACAGAATAATAAAAGATTTAAAAGTAGACAGGATAGAGTTTCTAGACAATCTATTAGTATTAGATTAAATGTACCATTTAAAAGTTGAAAAGATTAAAGAGGAAACTGAAATTAATACATTTCTTTAATAGTCAGATAAAACACGTCGACATTGCATTTATATTCCAAAGATTAGATTACAAAACATTGCAATTTAATCATTTAATTCCAAACATGTATAAAACCCAAAACCCACATTTCATTTCTCTCACACATTCACCAAATCTCTCACTTTCTCTATAATTATAGTATATATATCAAAGGTCAGATCTTTTTTGTTCACAATCACTAAAAATAAAAACATGGTTAGTTTCAATTTCTCTCTCCCTATTGATTTAATTTTTGATATATTATCAAGATTGCCTGTTAAAACCCTCATTCAACTCAAATCTGTTTGCAAAACTTGGTATGTACTTATTGAAAATCCTAATTTCATTAAAGTTTACCATACCCAGTTGTCGAAACGAATTAACTCGACTCCCGATCTCACTTCTGTACTTATTCTTGAATGTGATCATAAAATGGCAAGTTATAGTATGTTGTTACAGTGTAAAGACAGAATATTTAATCCCAATTTAATTGCTAATCAGAATCTTGTGTTTCAAAGCTATCCTTATATTGTGGGTATTTGTGATGGTCTGGTTTGCGCGGTTTTAAATGATTCCGAAGCTGTTATCTGTAACCCAACAACGGGTAAGATACGAAAAATGTCGCAGTTTTGTTTGCAGGAAGTAAAATCGGATGTTGTGTTTTTCGGGTTTGGGTTTCATGATAATGAGTATAAGTTGTTTAGGTTTGTTTATTCGGCTCTTGAGAGTGACTTTATTGTCCATGGTGAGGTGTATTCGATGAGCGGTGATGTTTGGATGGTGATTAAGATGACGAGGGGAGTGATAGATATAGATCAACGTATAACTAGTTGTGTATCTTCTAACCCGACACCTGTGGCTGTAAACGAGGTTTTGTATTGGAGAGCTTATAGTAGCTCTAGTGTTCCATCTGTGGTGAGTTTTGACATGAACGGTAACGTGATTGGCGTGATAACTTGCCCACACGATTTGATTGAGGCGTGTAAGGTTCATTGGCAACTTGTGAATTTGAAAGGAGAACTTGCTTTGGTAACTACTCGTGGTGCGTCTTGGTTTGAGTTGTGGGTGTTGGACGTAAAGGATAGATCTTGGACGAGGAAAATTAGGACGGTAAATCTTCCTCAGATTAGTCGGGGCCTAAAGTGTTTGGGATGTGACAGAAGCGGCAATCTCGTGTTGCAATACTATTCGGCCCAGATGGAAATAAAGCTTTATTTGTATGATATTGAGTTCCAAGATACCGTATATCTTGCTTTTCCAGGGCCCAACGAGAAGCATTATGACGTTTATTTGTATACAGAATCCTTACTTGCAGTCTGACAAGAAATAAGGATGGAATTAAATGATTTTTCAAATGCGACTTGATTTGTTCAAGGTGCTTAGTAAGGGGCTTTTTAATATATATTTCTGAGCTTTTTGACTAAGAAAACTCGAAGGATCAGGCTCTATAAATACCTTTGCTAAATTGATATATGATGTTTGGTTTGTATTGTACTGTTTGCAGTCATTATTATCTGAATGTTGTGTATAAGAAGAGGAACGTGATTTGATTTGGTAGCCTACCATTTTTAGTCTCATCGACTTATCCTATCTCCAGGAACTATGAAAACTAGAATTCAGAACTACCTATCGACTTATCCTATCTCTAGGAGAAAAATGGTCTAGTTCTGTATTGCAGTGAACAAGATGGTTACTGTTATGGTGAATTGTAATTTAACTAAGTTTACTATCCGGAAACCAACAGTTCGAGTTATGTACTTTATTGTTATAATGAATTGTTTAATTAATCAGCTTTTGATTTGATCGTTGCTGGTTAGATTTTTGCAGACCATATCTCTCATGTTTTGACCACCTTGTTGAACTGATTTTATGCCGAATCATGTTATTGAAACTGTTTTACTATTTATGGCCTTGGGTTTCGATCATTTGATTAACAGAAAGCAATCTGAATAAATTTGTTATTAGCAATTATATTTACCCTCAACTTATCTAAAAACTCCCGACCATTGTTCATAGATGCGACCGTGCAAATGTGCAAACTCCAATCCCCTGCAGAGTTTTTTCCTAAATTGATATGCAAATTCTTAAATCCACAGAACAATGTCATTGCTGCAGCATCCTAGCTATATTACATCTTTAACTGATTTTTACGCATACCAGTGTAGGTCTTGAGCATGAAAGTTCTCTTTACTTTTGTTCTATTTGCCATTTGGGATTTTTTCCAGTTTCTTCTTTTTCAACTTTGCAATAAACAAATGAAAACGTACGGCAAAATCTTTTCAATTTACTTAAAACTTTATTTGCTCTTACACTGAGTAGTTGAAAGCCTTAAAGCTCTTAGCGAGTTTGGTGTATTACAGTAGTAGTCGGTGATTTCAACAAAAACAACACTAATTGGTTCCCAGTTTCATTTGTAGAGTCTCAAAATTATAAATCTCTCCCTCGCCCAAATTCTGAATTGTTATCTGTTAGCAGCCTAAGTTTTCTAAAATCGAAAAAGACAATATATTATCACAACAAATCTAATCTTGTATATCTTCTAATGATCGGGCAGTAGGACGTCTCGCAACAAAAAAAATCCATTTTTTGGAAGAACAAATTGTAAGAAATATCAAACCAAATAGTATCACTTTCATAATTTGCAAACTTTTTCAGCAGAACCAACAACAAATCAGATTTATTAGTCTAATCATTCAAAAACTCAAAAGCAGACATCATACCAGGAGAAGCCTCTTCACCAAAGTACTTGTTTTCTACATTTTGTCTTGGTTAGACATATAGCAGTGATTCTTTATAGAAACAGACTTGTGATTCTGTTTAAGCCCCCACAAAAGGAAGACGAGTGACCTTGTCTCTATCTCGATCATATGAGAACAATTTTATTTCCAAACCCGCTGAATCACGTTGCATCAAAAGGTTGCCGTTTCCTTCACATCCCAAAACTCTTATGTTCCTACTCATACAAGGAAGATCTAATTGAACTCTAAATTCCATCTTCCAAGACCTCTTTTCTATGTTCAACACCCACATCTCAATCTAATTTTTTTTAGGAGTAGTTGCCAAAGCAAGTTTTTCTTTCAGATCTACGGGTAGCCAATGCTTTGTGTGTCTGATAATTCCTTTTGGGATATCTATCATACGAAACACAATTACACAACCCTGTTCATGTCAAAGGATGTCAAAGGACACCACACATGGGAAGGGTGTCATCCGGATTCCGCTCTTGGAAGCCTTCCAATAGAAAACATTCTTTACCGCCACAGGCGATGGATCAGAAAAGTCACCATTACTTAATGAAGAAAGTATATGATCAGTATCTTCTATTTTCACCTCTATTTTAGTCATCTAGAAATTATATTATTTAGTCGTCATGTATATGTCACTCGTCCACATTATTAATTGTGACCCATATATTTGTACTTGTTTACAATAGCACAAAACATTATTTCTTCATTGTGAAGACATCAAGATGAAACTTGATGGTTATACAGTCATACTAATGTCTTGATCAGTAGGACAATCTATTATAAAACTCTCCAAAGTTTGCATTAAAGAAAACCGTAAGCATTGAACCAAAGTCGGATGAGTGAAACAATTTCTTTGTGTGTGTGGACAAAGTCACAATTGATGAAGCCCAAAAAAACAGATCATGAAACATATACGTTGCCGCACGACTTTATATCAGAACAAGAAACGCCGAGGAGCATTATGAATGTATTTTACCAAAAGCTCATTTACTTTAGAATCAAAGCCTCCATACTCCATCCCACTTCTCTTAACATTTACAAACTTGCGGCTAAACCATTGTCATCATCAGCCCCGTTCAATCGTAAAAACCAAAAAGTAGTAATTTATCACTTCTTCAAAGCGTTATTAAAGTTCAACAGAAGCTTTTGTCGATCATTCGGAGTTTGATGAGCAGTATGGCGCGCTCCTACTTGAGTTTGGATTCAACTTAGAGTTTGTACTGTATATTTATCGTTTAGTTTCGTCCTTAATTTATGTGCATATTAAGTTTTATCAAGGGAGTATACACTCATGTAGCCATACAACTTTGCACAATTGAAAACTTTAACTACAGTACTCATAGATTAATATAACTGAAATTAGTAAAAACCCATAAAAAAAAAACAAGGGTAATGAAATGCACACACATACTAAACGCATTTGTTCTTCGAGACAAAGTACATGTGAGTCAATACAGGACGAGATTCGGTTTATATTCACTAATCTCACAAGCAATAAAAAAGTTTCAAACTATTTGGTACAGAGTTCTCCAACTGTCATTTTTTTGAGTGTATAAACAATCTGTTTAGTTCCCAGTTGTATTTTTTAGGTCTGAAAAAAAGTTTGCAACTATATGGAGTGAAGTGATAACAAAGATTCAAGCAAAAAGCTGTACTACTACCAATTTAAATTTTGCAGAAATATTTATAAACCTAACAGTACCTAATGCCCAGCTAAGTCAAATAAGCTAAATTACAAGTTCAAAGAAACCAAAAGTTGACATCATAGTTATTAGTACATATCTTACCAAAGAAGGCTCTTGATCAGTAAATACATTTGTATACTCTTTTTTGGTCAGACACGAATAAGTGATTCCTTGTAAAAGTAAATCTTTTGTCGTATCCCTATCCGTAGCGGAAGATGCATGATGGAATGGCTATCTGGGTATGAAAACAACTCTATTGCATGGGGTAAACAATGTTGCACCACAAAATTTCCGTTACGCTCACATCCCAAACATTTTAGGATGTAATCATCACCGAAAGAATCCGGCAACCAAAGATTTTCAACCTTAAGTCTCAAAGTCCAAGACCACTCCTTTTCGTTTAACACCCACAGATTGAATCTATATATATCTGCGCAATTTGTTAAAGCAAGTTCTCCCTTCAAATCTATGATTTGCCACGAAGTTCCGATAATTTTGGGGCACATTATCCTAGCACATTCGTATGTATTCATGTCAAAAGACATCACCATGTCCTGAAGCGAACTGCTAAAGGCCTCCCAATAGATAACATCATTTATAACCACATCAGCCTTCATGTCACGAATCCCATACAGACGATCATCGAACTCTCCTATTTTCAAATCGATCAATTTCCAGATATTGGTGGTCATCGAATACATCTCAGCATGGACAACAACCTCACTTGGAGGTTCTAAATAGATGATCCTGAATAACTTATAATCATTATCTTTGAAACCAATCCCATAAAATGCGATGTTTGTATATATTTTAGCCAAACAAAAAGACGGGATTTCACGAATGCATCCGGTTGTTGGGTTGCAAATAATAGAGTCAGTATCATTAATTTTTGCCCAAACCAAACCGTCAAGAATACCAAGAATAGAAAGAATAGTAAAATCATTTCTGAAAGTGGGATTTGGATTAGGGTTGGGATAATTATGAGTTTTCTCTATAGGATGTAACCACATACTAGTAATTCTTTTTATGAAATCATTGGAAATAACAAGTAGAGAGTTAAGGTTATTTATTAATTTTGACCTTGTATGATGTTTCTTGATGAAATCAGGGTTTTCGATTAGCTTGTACCATGTCTTGCATACTAACTTGAATCTGAGAATAGATTTCACACGTAATCTTATTAAGATTTCGATAATTAAGTCCAAAGTGTTGTAATATTATTGGGCTCTTGGGCTTTTCCTTAATGGGCCCAGGTGGGCTTGTAACCCTAACCCTCTATCTATATAAAGAGGGCTAGGGGTCTTGTATTTATTCATTCATTCACACATTCATTCATTAATAAGACTATACTGTTCCCCCTCTCTCTCTACTTCTGTCTCCCTAAATACATAGCTAATAGTGTATTACAACACGTTATCAGCACGACTCTCGGAGATTGGAGTACGAATTCTGGGTTCAATAAACCTTGAGGTTTATCCGGATTTTATTAGGTTATTGCTATATCGACCTTCACCAACATACCGTGCGTAAGGTACCCGGATATAATTTTTTTTTAACCGTACACATCAACATGTTTATATGTTATATGTGATGATGACTTCACTGCCATATTACTATAGTATGTTTTGTATGCTACTGCCATATTACTATAGCATGTTACTGTACATGTTTGCATGCTACTGCCATTTGAAAATTAAAATTGAAACCTTAGGATATTGCTACTGCCATCCTGTGTAGGTTTTAAAAATAAAAATCTTATGCTACTGTTACTGAGTATATAATACATAACAAATGAAATTAGTTTCTTTTGCTTTTGATTGCTTCACTGTTTGCATGTATATTAACAAACGACGTGTTTGTTATTTTCCTCTGAACATATATGTCAATTGGTAGTGTAGAAAACACACATATACCCGGAAAACATGTATTAATATGTAAGATTAAATCTGCAACAAACTGAAACGTATGTACTGATTTGTAATTCTCTGAAAGCTGTAAAATTACTCAAGGACTAAACTGAAACTTGTCTGAAATTCTGGACTGTATATGTAATAATGCTGTAAATAGATATATAGTTTGCTGTAATTACACGCATGGTCCTGTAGTATAAAACTTATACGAAAACAGTACATATGGTTGATAAAGATACAATATTTGGTAAATATACACACACATGCATATAAAAAAAATATATATTAAAAGGCAAGCGAATAAAAATTGCATGTTAATTGAATTAAATTGATTTGATTTGATATGTTAGAATCTTCATGGATTGATTGATAATCATAAATTGATTTGATTTGATATGTTAGAATCTTCATGAATTAATCTTAAATAGATTTGATTTGATATGTTAGAATCTTTATAGATTGATTGATAATCTTAATTTGATTTGTTTATAACATCAAATCTACTGCATGAATAGATAGATTCTAAAATATATTTACTGCATGTTTATATATATATGGTTAATCTAGATAGATATTGTCTATTTTCTAAATTTTATTGCCATATATAAAAGCGAAAATCGTATATATTCACATTTAAGTTGGAAAAATTATGAATCTTCCCCAAATAGGCTCACCTATTTGGATACGATGTCTAGGAAAGATAAAGGCGGAAGTCGTTCTCCTAATGAGGTCGGTTTTTAAGAGGCATTCGTGCCCACCCCCCTCACCGTCTTTCCTGGTCGTGTTCAAATAGAGCTACCGAAAGGGGTTGAGTAAATAATAATTTTCCCGAATGTGTCTATATAGATATGTATTCGCCGAATTGGTGTCTCAGGATCGACCTGTCGTTCGATCAAAGAGAACCTCTTCACTTAAAAGCAAAACTTGTTTTTCGAACCTGTCGTTTCGAAATAAAGTTTGTGCTTATACAAACCATAAACATATAAACCCGTTGTTTTATATGATGACTAATCCAGTCTTTATTTTCTTTTCTCCTGTTGTAGAAAAATGTCAATCAAGCTTGACTTTCCAATTTTGGATGCTGCCGGCAAGAACTACTTGGATTGGAGTCAGGATATCCAAAACCATTTAGATGCCCAAGGCTTATTGGATGTCATATATGTTGAGGAGGAGCGTGAAATGGAAGTAAGGCATGAAATGAGTGCTCGGACGATGATTCTGTTTCGCCGCCACTTATCAATCGCCATGAAATCTGAGTTCATAGCGACCACCTCACCAAAGACATTGTGGGACTCTCTGAAAGAGCGTTTCGACCACCAAAAGACCATTTGGCTTCCTGAAGCCCGCCGTGATTGGCTGAATCTGCGATTTCAGGACTTCGAAAGCGTTGAAAAATATAACGCTGAAGTATGCAGAATTCGTGCTACTCTCCAATACTGTGGTGAAACGCTCACCGACAGTGACTTATTGGAGAAAACGTACACCACATTTCCTAGTTCTGACATCTTGCTCCAAAAGCAATATCGTCAGTCTAAATTCACCAAATTTCCCGAGCTTATCACCCAGTTGTTATTGGACGAGAAGAATAGTCTCATTTTAATGATGAACAGTAATTCTCGTCCTGCTGGTTCAAAGGCAATTCCAATGCCTGATGCTAATGCTGTTCGTGGACCTCGTCCACGATATGGGAAACGAGAAAAGGGCCAGTCGTCCCGTCAGCCAAGGAACAGGGATGGGCGTAATGCTCGTCCAGCCAAGCGAGGTTTGGACAATCGTCCGAACCAAGGACCTGTGGCTCCTCCTAGGCAGTCTCGTGGTGGTAGGAACAAATGGGCCAGTCGTCCCAAAGCAAGAGAATCGGCCGATAGCCAACTCTGTGCTATAAATGTGGTGGAAATGGTCATATGCAAAGGACTTGTAGGGCAACTCCCCAAGAAGTCGAAAACTACCACAAGGGTAGAAGGGTCGAAACCAACTTGATTGAAGCTAGTGCAAAAGAAACTCTTGAGACCCCTGACTTTGAGGCTCACATGGAAGAATAAAGTTTTTTTCTTCGTTTCTTTTAATAATTGAGCTGTTTTGCTCCTGGATTATGTTATTTCAATTCCATTTCGGATTATGTTTTTTCCTTTGGATATTGTTCATTTCTTTTGGATTATGGTTTGTTTTATGGATAATGTTTTCAACATTTCTCGTATAATTTAAAGTTATTTCATTGAGCAATTCCTTTTTATACGTGTGACCGACTTTAAATTATTTTACTTTTAGGCATGTATTGTGGGGCAGTTGATTGTCTGGTTGATAGTGGCACTACACACACTATCTTAAAAGATAAATCGTTTTTTATCAACTTTACGCCTAAAGTAACCTCAGTGACAACAATTTCGGGCCCGTCGACCCTTGTTGAAGGCTTTGGTAAAGCTAAATTCACGTTGTCAAATGGTACTCCTGTTGAAGTATCTGAGGCCTTATATTCTCCGAGGTCCAGTCGTACCTTGTTGAGCTTTAAGGATATCCGAGAAAATAAGTTTCATCTTGAAACTGCTCGTGAAAACGGTATTGAATACCTTCACATTACCTCCACTCAATACAACCAAAAGCGTATTCTGGAGAAGTTGAGATGTCTTTCAAGTGGTTTGTATGTTACTACAATCCAAAACTTTGAAAGCAATCTAATCATTCGGCGGGCGCCGATTGATGAGAGCACTTTTATGCTATGGCATGACCGGCTGGGACACCCGGGTCAAAATACGATGCTTCGAACGATGAACGCATCTCATGGGCATCCTCTTGGAGGAAAGAATTTCGTGATTAATCCGAAAAGCCTATGCCAAGCATGCTCGATTGGAAAGACTAATCTCAAACCAATTCGTGTGAAACCTACGAAATTGGTTTCCCAATTCCTTGAAAGAATTCAAGGAGATATTTGTGGACCTATCCAACCAACATGCGGACCATTTAAATATTTCATGGTTTTGGTTGATGCATCGACAAGATGGTCACACGTAGCTTTGTTGTCCACAAGAAACGCAGCGTTTCCAAAAGTCCTAGCCCAGATCATTAAATTGAGGGCTCATCATCCGGATTATCCGATAAAGTCTATTAGACTTGATAATGCCGCGGAGTTTACATCGAAAACTTTTGATGACTATTGCATGACTTTTGGGAATTAATCTTGAACACCCAGTTGCGTATGTTCATACCCAAAACGGCCTTGCAGAAGCTTTCATTAAGCGATTGCAAATGATTGCTAGGACTTTGGTTATGCGCACCAAACTTCCTATTTCTGCGTGGGGCTATGCCATTTTGCATGCTGCTGCGTTGGTCCGTCTGAGGCCCATGGCCACCCAACCACTATCTGCGTACCAGTTGGTAACTGGATATGAGCCCGATGTCTCACATTTACGCGTGTTTGGGTGTTTAGTCAATGTTCCAATTGAGCCGCCTAAGCGTTCCAAATTTGGACCTCAGAAACGACGGGGCATATATGTCGGTTATGAATCCCCGTCCATAATACGCTATTTAGAGCCCTTGACATGCGATCTCTTTACCGCTAGACATGCGGATTGTGACTTTGATGAGACACTCTTCCCGTCGTTAGGGGGAGAAATGCACGTTAACGTTGATAAGGAACGACGTGAATTAACGTGGCATGTACCCACTATGTCTCATCTAGATCCCCCAACTGCACATAGTGATAAGGAAGTGCAGAGAATCCTAGGCCTGCAAAATGTTGCAAATCAAATGCCAGACGCATTTAATGACCTAGCGAATGTCACGAGATCACATATACCTGCTGCAAATGTGCCTGCAAGGATAGACGTCCCAGTGAGACGCCGTGTTCCGGTTGAACACGTTGCTCCGGTTGTACCCACCGAGCAAAGGACGCTGCCGTCGGCCGTTCAGTCCGCCGCCCTTCCGAAAAAAAGAGGAAGGCCGTCCGGTTCCAAGGATGTTCTGTCTCGAAAGAGGAGAAATCATGTCGCATCTGTTTTGCCACACGAGATCATTAAGGATCACGGTGATGTATTAGAGAAGCGTGTTCCAGATGAAACACAAGTTCCTAATCATCACGATAATCTCGAAATATCTGTCGATTATACTAGTTTAGACGATATTTTGAAGCGAAACGAGACTGTTATCGATGATGTGTTCATATACGCAGTGGCCACTGACATTATGAACAATGATGACATGGAACCTCGTACCATGGAATATTGGTGTGTTTCATTCTTTCTTCTCATGCTTCTTGTGATCACCATTGTAAAAACCTTTGATTTAAATGCGTCACATAATTAATACCATATAGTATGTACGTACGTGAAACAATATATATAAACCCTTTGTTTCTCATTTTTACAATCTTGCCCTTATAGCTAGTTGTCCACTTCAACCCTCAACTACATTAAAAAAAAATAACTTTTTTATTGCTTTCTCCTCCTGGGCAATTAATTACTCTCACTTTTACTCCTTTTTTTCTCCTAAAAATAAATTCCTTTTTTCTCATGTATAATCATTTTTTAGATTCCTATTAAACCTTAATTACAATGTTTATTGTTTACTATAAAAATGCTCAGTATACAAATTTTAGTACTGTCAATAACACTACAACAAACTTAAGAATTATGCACAATATTGTTAGAGACAATCAAATTTTATCTCCAAATGGTAACTTTTCAGAACAAAAATAATGTTTTAAAAACAAAAATAATTTTTTTTCACCAAATCTAACTTTTAGGCACATAATTTGAAAAAAAAATTGTCTCAAAAGACAAACTCATACGAACATAAGCAGACAATTAAAATTTGTCTCCAAATAATTTTTGAGACTTAATTGTCTTTGGAGACAAAATTTTTTTTCAAATTATGTGCCTAAAATTTAGATTCGGAGAAAAAAAATGTATTTTTGTGTCGAAAACATTATTTTTATTCCGAAAATTTATCATTTGAAGAAAAATAATATATATTTATGATGACTAAATAATATATAGTATAATACTAAATAATTTCTCTTCACAATCACAATTGACACACGCTTGTTGATTAGAAAGATACTCAGTACCCTTAAAAAAATTTGTCAGTTGACACACACATGTTGATTAGCAATGTGCCAAAAGTTTTTACCATTTCAAAATTGATGAACAATAAAATAAAAATTAGAAATCAAAATAAAATAAATATTTTTTTGTGACCATTCGTAACCCTTGCCAAATAAATTAATACTAAAAAAATATATACTAATATAGCCATTTGTAACCCTTATCCAAAATTATTACCCACTAATATGACGTACTAACTGCACCAATCATGTATTAAATGAAAATCGATTTTCAAAATCACAACAAAATTAATAGAGTAAACATTAAAAATAAGGTAACCAAAAACATTTTCATTTATAAAATATGGGGAAAAAACTAAATTTAACTCAAATTTCTTTTTTGAAAAATAATAAAAGCTTATAGCCAACATGTAAACCTTCACCCAATTTATAAAAGTCATATATTGATATACCAAAGTCCCTATTCATAAATTTTAAGTATTTGGTGCACCAATAATGTATCTAATGAAAATGGATTTTCAAAATCAAAACAAAAATAATAGAGTAGGGCATCTCAAGACAATCAGCACAGTTTCATACATTTTGCGTTTCATACTGTTAAGTTTCTCAGAAGAATGCAGAAAGTTATGAACAGAAATGTGTTGACCGTAAGTTCGACCGAATATGTCTTCAGAATCTTAGAATTTGCTATTCAAATAGTACTAGCGGCGTAGTTTGTTACCCGTTCATCTCAACTAATATGTAATAATTTTATTTTAGTTAGTTTTATTAATATAAAAAATAGAATAAATATTAAAAATAAGGTAACCAAAATCACAAATCCTTATTTTGAAACCCTATATATATTAAAAGAGGTTGGATTTTTATACTACATTTTTTCTGAAAAAACGCACAAACCGTACATTTAATTTACGGTTTACAGAAATTACATGCAAACCGTACATTTAATGTACGGTTTGCAAAAATACATTCAAACCGTACATTTAATGTACGGTTTGCATATATTTTTGCAAACCGTACATTAAATGTACGGTTTGTATGTAATTTTTTTTTTTTTTTTTTTGTAATTTCAATTTGTAAAATAGGAAAAATATATAAAATATGCAAATCCATAATTCACTTAGCTATATATAATTGTTTGTTGTTTGTTTATATTAATTATAGAAATTATAATAATTGTTGATATTTGTCCCATTTTTTGCAACTGTTCGGAAATGAAGGAAGCAACTGTTCGGAAAGGAAGCAAGCAACTGTTATGAAAGGAAGCAAGCAACTGTTCGGAAAGGAAGCAACTGTTCGGAAAAATTTTCGAACGGGGCGCTGCCCCGCACCCCGCCCGCTGTCCTGGCAGCGGGACCCCAGCCAGGGGCTCTCGCCCCTTGGACCCCGCCAGGGGCTCTGCCCCTAGGACCCCGCCAGGGGCTCTGCCCCTTGGAACCCCGTTTCAATTATTCATATTCAATTATACGTTGGCTCGACGAGCGTGCACTCCGCACTTCCCTAACTCGTTTCCGAGTTTAACGCATTATTGCATCGGCCTATAATAAATCACATTACTACTAAAATACATTGATGATACTAAAATCACCAACAGTTTAGGGTTTGTAATTTAGGGTTTAGAGTTTGTAATTTAGGATTTAGGGTTTAGTGTTTAGGATTTAGGGTTTAGTGTTTAGGATTTAGGTTTTAGTGTTTAGTGTTTAGGATTTAGGGTTTAGGGTTTGTAATTTAGGGTTTTTAATTTAGTGTTTAGGGTTTAGTGTTTAGGGTTTAGGGTTTAGTAATTTCAGCAATATTGGTCCAAATCTTTCATATGTAATATACAAACCCTAAACCCTAAACCCTAAACCCTAAACACTAAATTAAAAACCCTAAATTACAAACCCTAAATCCTAAACACTAAACACTAAACACTAAACACTAAACCCTAAATTAATTTGCTAACTCAGCAACTAGAAAACCTGAATATTGGGAAAGGTAAAAATATAACTGTTTTATCAGAAAACTCGGATGATATCGATCATATAAATAGTTTTGAAAAACAACTTTTAGCTATGGATACTCCAGAACAACAGGCTAGTGTTAATCAAAATGTCTTTGGAAAATCCACTCCTTTTGGCAGAAAATCAGTTCCAACTGCCCCTATGAAGCATTATTATTCTCGACCGAGTCCACAAGATCTTCTTTATGAAGAAGAAGGTGGTAATATTTTTACTAGTTTTAGTGCTACAACCATTTATGAATGCAATATTTATGGTATGACAGAATACCAAATTATGGTTATGTTACATAGAATGACTATGTATTCTACAGTATGTTTAGGTGCTAATAACACCGATTACCAAATTGCTGAATTCATTGTTGCTGGCTTTGCCGGTCAATTACGCGGTTGGTGGGATAATGTTTTAACTCTTGATCACCAACGCACGATATTAACAGCCACAAAAATGGTTAGGAATCCTATTAAGACTGAACAAGGTGTAGATACTAATACAGATACTGTCGCACCTAATACAGATACTAAGGTGTATATTACAGATGAAAGATTTGGACCAATATTGCTGAAATTACAAACCCTGAACCCTAAACCCTAAACTCTAAACCCTAAACACTAAATTAAAAACCCTAAATTACAAACCCTAAACCCTAAATCCTAAACACTAAACCCTAAATCCTAAATCCTAAACCGTAAACCCTAAACCCTAAATTACAAACCCTAAACCCTAAACCCTAATTTACAATAATGCGTTAAACTCGGAAACGAGTTAGGGGAAGTGCGGAGTGCACGCTCGTCGAGCCAACGTATAATTGAATATGAATAATTGAAACGGGGTTCCAAGGGGCAGAGCCCCTGGCGGGGTCCCAAGGGGCAGAGCCCCTGGCGGGGTCCTAGGGGCAGAGCCCCTGGCGGGGTCCAAGGGGCGAGAGCCCCTGGCTGGGGTCCCGCTGCTTCCTTTCCGAACAGTTGCTTCCTTTCCGAACAGTTGCTTCCTTTCCGAACAGTTGCTTGCTTCCTTTCCGAACAGTTGCTTGCTTCCTTTCCGAACAGTTGCTTGCTTCATTTCCGAACAGTTGCTTCCTTTCCGAACAGTTGCAAAAAATGGGACATATCAACAATTATTATAATTTCTATAATTAATATAAACAAACAACAAACAATTATATATAGCTAAGTGAATTATAGATTTGCATATTTTATATATTTTTCCTATTTTACAAATTGAAATTACAAAAAAAATAAATAAAAAAAAATACATGCAAACCGTACATTTAATGTACGGTTTGTATGTAATTTTGCAAACCGTAAATTAAATGTACGATTTGTGCGTTTTTTCAGAAAAAGTGTAGTATAAAAATCCAACATCATGTTAAAACCCAAATCCTTAATTTGAAAAAAACAATAATAACATGAACCAAACATGTTGAGCTTCAACTCCCCAAACCCACCCCCACACTCTCTTCGCCGCATCTCCGCCGTATATCCACCGTCCTCCGTCACCCTCCGCCGTACCAACCAAAACCCACAAATCCAATCCCTCTCTAACTCCGGTAACCTTAAGAAAGCCCTCTCTCTCCTCTCTCTAGAACCGAACCCGACTCAAAAGACCTTCGAAACGCTTATCCTTAACTGCTCCAAAACCCACTCTCTCTCTACCGCCATTTCCGTACACCGCCACGTCATCAGTAATGGGTTTGGTGAGGATCCTTTTTTGGGAACTAAGCTCATTAATTTGTACTCGGAGTTGGGGTCGGTCGAATGTGCACACCAAGTGTTTGATAAAATGCGTGAGAAAACAATTTATTTATATAACGCGCTTTTTAGAGCGTTAACTTTAGCTGGGAGAGGCGAAGAGGTCTTAAAATTGTATAAAAAAATGAACTTTGGAAAAAAAAGTGTTTGTTCGGACAGGTTCACGTATACGTATGTTTTAAAGGCTTGTGTGTCTTCGGATAATGTGACGAATTCGATGTTGAGAAAGGGTATGGAGATTCATGGGAATGTTTTGAGAAATGGGTACGAGTCGCATGTGCATGTAATGACCACATTGGTGGATTTCTACGCGAGGTTCGGATGCGTGCGTTGGGCGAGATACATTTTTGATGATATGGTGGTTAGGAACTTGGTGTCGTGGAGCGCGATGATCGCTTGCTATGCGAAGAACGGAATGGCGGCGGAGGCCTTGGAGCTTTTCCGGGAGATGGTGTTTGAGGGAAGGGAGGATTTGGTTCCGAATTCGGTGACGATGGTGAATGTGATACAAGCTTGTGGGGCTATAGCGGCGTTGGAGCAAGGTAGGTTTGTGCACGCGTACGTGGTTAGGAAAGGGCTTGATTCGATTTTACCGGTTTCTAGCGCGCTTGTCACCATGTATGCTAAGTGCGGCGAGCTTGAGGTGGGGCGTCGTGTTTTTGATCAAATGGATAAGAGGGATGTTATAGCTTGGAATTCTATGATTTCGGGGTATGGTGTGAACGGTCTTTCTGAGGAAGCGATTCGTGTTTTTAACGATATGATTTCGGAAGGAGTCTCTCCTAGTCCCGTATCGTATGTAAGCGTGTTAGCGGCTTGCAGCCATTCGGGGCTTGTTGAGCAAGGAAAGAATTTCTTCGAAAAGATGGTGAAAGTGGATAAGATTAAACCTACCGTAGAACATTATGCTTGCATGGTGGATCTACTTGGCCGAGCGAATCAATTAGGTGAAGCTTTTAAGGTTATTGAAGATATGAGAACTGAGCCTAGGAAAGAAATTTGGGGTTCCCTTTTAGGGGCTTGTAGGATACATTGCAATGTTGAGCTTGCAGAGAGAGCTAGCAATAGGCTTTTCAAGCTCGAACCAACTAACGCCGGTAATTACGTGTTACTGTTGGATATTTACGCAGAGGCTAAAATGTGGGACGAAGTGAAAAATTTGAAGAAAGTTCTCGAAGACAGAGGACTTAAGAAAGTTTCGGGTCGAAGCTGGATTGAAGTTAGAAGAAAAATCTATTCTTTTACTTCTGTTGATGAATTTAACCCCCAAATTGAGCAGGTACATGCTTTATTACTGGAACTCTCGATGGAAATGAAAGATAGAGGGTATACGCCCGACACTAAAGTTGTGCTTTATGATCTCGAGGAGAGAGAGAAGGAGAGAATATTGTTGGGTCATAGTGAGAAATTGGCAGTTGCTTTCGGGTTGATAAATACTAGTCGAGGTGGCACCATTAGGATTACCAAGAACCTTAGATTGTGTGAAGATTGCCACTCTGTTACTAAATTTATTTCCAGGTTTGCGGACAGGGAAATTTTTGTTCGAGATATTAACCGGGTTCATCACTTTAAAGATGGGGAATGCTCTTGCAGAGATTATTGGTAATCTTACGCCAAAGCAATACTTGTCGGATTAAGGACTTAGCTAACGAGATTTCTTGCTCTAGAGTTTATTGGAGCATTTAAAGAGGTTCAGCATGCCATCTTTGGCGAATCTGTTCTAAATAGGTGTTCCGAGGTATACAAATAATATTATAGTATTTCATTGTATCAGTCCATAACACGTCTTATCTGTTTTAAATTCTGCTCTAGTAACTAAATTTCGAGCAGCCACTACAATACTGTATTATCCTTTATGTTGATGTAGACGAATTTTGGTCAAATTCAGTCCCATGAAGCTTTTTGTAATTGTTCTCTTACAGTAAATTTTAAAATTTTCATCGTAAAAAGTATATTTCTAGAATTTAGTTTTGTTCTTTCACATATTCACAGCTTTCTCAAAACCACGTCAGCCTTGTTTTGTTGCACATTAAAACTCAGATTTTCTACCTATAATCTGAAGTTTATTGAAGTTGCCAGTTAGAAACTTGATTTTTTTATTATCCTTTGTCTTTAAAAATAAGCCATCTTGTTCTTGAAAGCTGCAACTGAAAACCCAGTAGTTTCTTGGCTGTTCGAGAAAAAATGAGTAGGCTAACAATCCGCAACTTGTAAGCATGGCCGATACATCTGATCCCATAATCATGTGAAAGAAACACTCTAAACAACCACATAAGCATGACAATATAACTACCTATAATCTGAAGTTTATTGAAGTTGCCAGTTAGAAACTTGATTTTTTTATTATCCTTTGTCTTTAAAAATAAGCCATCTTGTTCTTGAAAGCTGCAACTGAAAACCCAGTAGTTTCTTGGCTGTTCGAGAAAAAATGAGTAGGCTAACAATCCGCAACTTGTAAGCATGGCCGATACATCTGATCCCATAATCATGTGAAAGAAACACTCTAAACAACCACATAAGCATGACAATATAACTAATAAATGAATAAAAAGCAGTTCCCCTGCTAACAGGGGCGGTCCAGTACTGTTGGTTGCCCAAAGCTCAGTCCAGTTTTGTTTTTTTTTGGGCCTAGACCGCCCCTGCCTGCTTATAAGTCGAGCCACCGTGTAATTTTAAAAGACATGTTCAACTATTAATGTCTAACAGGGAAGGTAATAGTTTTCACATTTCTTATGGCCAGGCTCTCTTTTTTCTGTCTTCGTTGGTGTAAAATCACTTTAGAGATTTATGGTATAATATTAATTGTATAGTCCTTATTTTGAATGCAAAACAAGACTTACAGTATTGTAATTCCATAGTGGTCTATAAAAGATGCTTCCTTTAACTTATTCCTCTTAACTTGAACTAAATTCCAAATATAAAGTAAATACTGCCGGATGTCGGATCTGAATTGTCCAAAATACCAAAAAATTAAAAGTATGCATCCTTAAGGTTAGATCAATTACATGAACGAGTTGCAGTTCCATATATTTGCAACTGCAGGTACCCTTTCTGGATGCGAAGCTATTTCAACACGTGAAACTATCACACGTTAAATTTTTTATGGTGCTCTTGTTATGTGTGAATATTTTCTTAACTAATCTTGTTTGATGAATTCTTGTTGTCTGGATGGGTTGGATGTCTGGAGTCTCTGGACCATGAAGGACTTCACAGAAAGATACCATGGCATTGTGAATCTGTTCAATAACATCTCCGTAAAACTGATTACAGAATGACGGAAAAAAATACTGATTACAGAAAATATGTATATATGTTTTCCTTCAAGGTGGACATCTTCTTGTTGTGAACCTCGTTAAAACCTCTCTCTGTGTGTGTAGTGATTTTATCTTCCTTTGTTTGGTTTGGCACGTTCCAGAGTTCCACAAATTCTTAACATCCACCTTTTTTTTACATATATACTATTGGAGAAAGAATGCTAGATTGTGAAACACTAGCTGCTAAATGAAAAGGAATATTCATTGCTTTCGTAAATTGTCTTTTTCGCTTAAACATGTTTGATTGTCCGGAAAGACTTGATGCTAGTTTATTATTGAAGATAATTACAATAGCCGGCTGTCACAATTTTTTAATCAGTGATATGCACATCTCTAATTCTTCCTCTTATCTCTTCAGTATTTTGAATAATTATCCCCAAAAAACATGATATCAGAAATAACGGAAGTGGTAGAAGATGAGGAAGAATCCGTTTTCACCATCAAAACTGAATCTCAAAAGAACAAAATCCGGGAGATTATTAAGTACCAAAAGTCGAGGTACTTATCGTGTTCGTCACCGTCTTCAACTTCTTCACAGCAAGCTTCTTGTTCTTCTTTTTCATCCTCTCGAAAAAGCAATTCTTTACTGGATCTAATGAAAGAAGGAAGCACTTCTCTAAGACGTTTATTCGATATGGAGCATACAAGTTTATCAACGCATTTTAATGATTATAGTGGCTCTCCTGTAATCAAGCCTATACTTCTTTGGGGAAGTGATATAGAAGATGGGACCTATGAAGATCCTTGGAGTTTAATAAAGATAAGTGCGCTCGGAAACTTTGGAAGTGGTCATGATAGTGTTTTTTCCAATGCGAAAAACTGTTTTGGGGATAAACGGACATTTTGTAAGAATAAGTTGATGAGAACAAGGTCGTTTCGTAGGTTACCAAGATTTGGTTTGTGGTTATTCAAAGGTTTCAGATTTAGGTTTCGGTTGAGAAGGCTAAGGATTATGATTTGTGGTAGAAAGTATTAGTATCATAGTTATTCCTTCTTTCATTATAGGGTAGACAATTGTGGAAATCAGGATTTTCTTTATATTTGTTAACGATTAGGATATAAAAAGTGCTCCTATTTTTCGTTTAAGATGAAACAGAAGTTTTGTAATTAACATCACTTTTATATTTTCAGGATAACAGTTTAACTTTATACATTTTTTAATTTCGCTTTCTTATCGTAACTAAATATTACTATATTTTAATATACATCTATCAATTTTTTTCAACCCAAATTAATTTACTAGAGCAAGCACATTAAATAACTTAGACGTTTTCTCATATTTAAAGTAAAAAGTACACTTTTACAACTTATAAGGAAACGTTTTATTTTATACAAATTATCAGTTTTTTTATCAATTTCTCTATCAAAACTATACTACTCATTTTTTTGTTATTTTATTAATTTATATGTGAAAAATACAAATAGATGAGAGAGAATAAGAGAAAATTAATAGAGATAAATTATTATTTTAATTATAAGTGAACATTTGAGTATGTATATTCAAGGTAATGTATAAGAAAACTGGTACGTGTACAATGTTGAAACAATCTACTCATATTTAAGTTAAATTTGTGATATAAGTGAACTGATGCGGTTGGTCGTATGAAACTTTGAAAGTCCAACGCTGGAGCTTATTATAGAGATTACCTTTCCATGAGCTTCTTTGGTTGCAACTTTTAAACTCAACTGATGTGCTTTTGCAGTTTGCTCATAAAGATCAATGTGTTCTGACAGTTGGCTTAAAAACGGAGTTTTTTTTTGGGTTTTATGACCTGTAAAGCCAAAAAGCTTAATTTAGATGAAATCTGTTTCTGTTAGTCTCAAACAAACCTGGCTGATTGCTAGGTACAAGTATCATAGACGATCCCTCAATTTCAGGAGAGGAGTTAGCTGGGGGCTAATATGAGCTACAACTTTCCCATATTTTTAAAAAAACAATTTTTTACAATGCAAAAAAGTAAATAAAAAATAAATAGCTATTTAGCCCCTGCATATTGAAAATTTAAAATTCAGCCCCATATTTACTAATTCTGACTCCGGCATTAGTTAAAGTAGTTTTTTTCTCAGGCTCATGTGTGCACTTATGCTAAGATTGTTTACTTCTGAAATATAACTTGGGTGGAACGGTACAATATCGCAGCTATTTTTTTTATACCCCTACTATGTCATATCTATACTATTAATATGTGTAGAGGCCTTATGAAGACTTAAAACAACTAATTACGAAAAGCTATTGATAGTTTAAAAAATTACACATAGTATTAGAAATTCAAAAACTAAAAAAAAATATAACTGCTAAAATAACTGCTTACGTTCAATTCAAAATAGATACTAATTATTATTGTTTGAATAAACCCAAAAAATAACTCCTCTCTCTGCACTCTCTCTCCTCCCCTCTCCTCTGTCCTTATTCCCTGCACTCTCTATCCTCCCCTCTCAGGTATTACTCTTCCTTTTATATTTATTTACGATTATAAATGTTTTTTTTATTATTATAAAATTGAGTTTGTGTTGCTAAATACTTTTGTTTAATATTTCACAACAATTTACACATCTACGCGTTACACCAGCCATCGGCTGAGCAAGTCCGCTAGTATGTTTTATGCATACCATGACTGACGGTATTACCGTATAGGAAATCAGACTTCTGTATGAAATAATCTGCTACATATTGTAATTAACAGTGTTCTATTAGCCGAGTCTAGGCAGAGCCAAAATGCTATGCAGACCCCAGAAGTATAGCACACTAGGCGGGATTAAACGGAAATAGACTGGATTAGGTGTTAGGCGTCCAATTCCGCCTGAAACACCCCTGGTGCCTTTTGGAACATCGGTAATTACCATACTAATGATGCTTGTGCAGGGGGGTCTTCATTTAGTTTGCGTCTTGATTTCTAACATTGAACACAGGAGAAACAAAGTATTGCTACTGCAATCGAGTCAAATCGAAAATTGATTTGTCTTTTAACGGCTAGCTACTATAATATTATATGATTAGTAAATTGAGGGTATGTAAGTTGTTGGAATTTCGCCCCTACTATAGTTGCACCTCAACAATACAATTGTAAATTAACGCATGAGTAACTTTTACATGGATCCGTTCCGCCATTTTTAGTGTATATCAAGTCAACTATAACCCCAATAGGTATTGAGAAACACTAGGTTAACCGACTTTTAACCTGATAAGGGAAGTGCCAGAAAATAGATAAAATATTTTGAACACATGTACTTGATGATTTATAGTCCAGTGTTATAATTTTTGAAAATGTTTTACTAATTGTATTTTGCATTTAATATCAATTAGTGAAACTTATTTTGCAATGAGTATAGCTTCGTAACATTTTAATGTTTAAACTTTAAACATTGTCTCTAGACACTTGTTTCTTGGCCCGTTTTATAAATATTATTATATTACTGTATGATCCTTTGTCCATAAAGCATGCTTCATTTAGTTCTCTACCACACAACTGATTGACAGTTACCTCCATTTGAAGATATTTTAATTAATTATTCCAAAAACAATAGTAGTTAGTAGAAAATGATGGGACAGATTATTGAAAATGAACAAAGTATTCACAAAACAAATACCCCATCAAAACAACGATTTTAATAATTCAAAGGAAAAGTATTATACGGCAAGACATGTGACATGTCCATATCTATGAAAACAAATATTTTGTTACAAATAATTAATTTGCATATATCAAGTGATTCAAGTCAAAAGATTTGATTTTCGATGCCATATGCTTTTAAAATTATGGTAGTCGCATAAACATGCCTGCTCAATGAATAATTATAAATTTATACTACCTAGATTTATTTATTTATTTTACTAAACCAATTATAAGCATGAATGTATAAGCCTACGTTTTAGCCAATTAGGACAAACGGGGATATGAACCAGGGTTTGATCCTTCGGACTTGTTTTATTCTTCATTTTCAAATCATTTCATAAGCAAATGCATTATCAAAAATTAAAACAATACATTTACTTTAAAATAGTGGCCAAACAGTTCCCAAGTATGCTTGAGATGTACTTATGCTCGAGTCTTGACTGGACCAAATCTGGAATTAGTCAGCTGCAAATTAAGTAAAATAACTATGGGATGTCTCAGGCTAGAAAATGAAAACAACAATGAATGATCATAGTGTTTAAATCTTCTTTTCGTTTGTGAATAACTGCACAAGTAAGAATACGAAAAAAAAAGAAGTGTAGTTATAAATTGATTTGAGATTACATTGTCTAATAGCCGACTAGCCGTATCAGTGTCCGTCTTATGCACAATTGGACAATTTGAGATCAATCACGAAAAACTTCAAAACTCTTGAATCTGTGTTTTCTTGAACTTTACAATTCTCAAAAAATTAGCCCTTTAATGCCGAAGAAGCTTCGCCATTCAACTTTAGGGCTTCTAATAAAGGTGATTATTTGAGATCAATCTGCTAATTACACTCCCATTCTCAATCATCAAACCGCTACTTTGCCTATTCCATAAGTGCACCCCGTAAGTGGATTCCTTAAGTTGAATAACCTTAGCTTCGACCCATTTTGAACGAGCACGATCAACTGGCTTTTCGAAAAGACCTTTTATCTTAGTCCAGTCGACCGGATAAAAAGCCATTGGTGGCAAAATGGTAACATTGAAATCGTTTTCTTCTCTCAATACTCTCTCAGTAACCCTCGAAACCAAATATGGTCCATTGTGTCCCCATCTATTTCCATCAAAAGTTGAAGCAAATTCCTCTAAGAATTTATGCAAAAGCTCATGATTTTTATCGAAGATAAGCACCGCGTTGTTAAGCCTTGTCCAGTTACCAAATAAGTCCACACTTTGTGCACCAATCGTGTTTCTTAAGCTCGAAAAGTCATTCAAGGTTATAAAATCAGTGTCCAAATAAACGCCTCCGTATTTATATAAAACTGTGAGCCTTGCCAGATTGGACAAGTTTTGCGGAAATGGAATTGCGCCAGGGTCGAATTTTCCCTTCGTGATTTCATTAAACCAGGATTGGACCGCTGTATCCTTGAACAAAAAGGGCAAGTCAGGTGTGACCACAAGGATTTTATTTCCAAAATCTTGAAATGGTTTAAGAACTCTATACCCATACGTGGTATCTAAAGTTCTTGATAAAATTACTAAACATCCCTTCGGATGAGCTTTAAACAGACTCCTGATAGCAAGAATTTCTCTGTCACTGAACAAACTTGCCGGTGAAATCCAAGTCATGAAGAATTGAATTTTACACTGATCATTAGCCAAAAACTCTTTGACCCGAGCTTCGAATTTCCTTGACAGCCTAGTTGATTTGAGAATATCAAATTTTGGCAAAATTTTTGTAAACCAAGCTATTCTCTCTTGGTCAGTGGTATAATTAATAGGAGGTTGCAATTGTAAGTGATTATCTTCAATTTCTTCTTTGACTGAGGAATTAACTTTTGCAGCCGAACTTGAAACTACTTTCGGAAGTTTTTGTGAACCGGTTTTGTTATGTAAAGCAACTGATTTACATGAAAGATTGGGAATGAAACTAGTGGAATGGATAGTAAGTAGTATAATCACTGCAAAAGAGAGAGTAGAGAACAAAGGTACCTTTGAAGAACCAAGCTTTTTAAAACCAAACATTTTTTTGGAGAAAAACTTGGTGTCAGAATCAATAAATATACGAAGCATCTAAGTCTAGTTTAAGAAGTTGGTATTGGTCTTTAATAAGGATGGATCGACGACTAATTATTCTATACTTGAGTAATTTAGTGTATGAAAAATTAGTTCTATTACAAATATAGTCCACCATAGTTTGGCTGGAAACTTTTATTTTGCCTAACACTCGCAAGTTTTAAATTGTTTCCTACTAAACATGAAGCCATTCAATAGTTACAAATTAAAGTGATCTATGTTTGGCATCATGTAGTATGATCATGATAATAATTTTGAGATTAAAAATTTATTTGGAAACATTTCGTCACCTACGTGTACGGGCTTTTGGGAACGATAGTGTATGTTTTAAATGTATTTTGATATCAAAGTCAATATGTTAGAATTGCCTCTTAATTATTAACGAAATGTTAAACGCGTACCGTTTTCATTCATGCATACACGGTTTGTGAGAAGATTGGATATCGAATACAAAAACGCTACTAAACGAAAACTGTATTTTTATCATGACTCCTCTCAGAGATTCTCACAATAAACGTAACAAGTGTGTGCAAATAATTACCGTTTTACTGGTGTGAGATAGATGCAAAGCAAATGTTGACTTCTTGTTTTTATAATCCACGTGGCAATAGTGGGTTGGTGTACCTAAAGTTTCTAAGGATCAAAGTTGTTTAAGGAAGATTCCACTCAACTTGGGGGGTTTGTTTACACGGTTTTGTTATTTTGTATACGAGTAGTTTTTGGCAAATTCCAGCTCACTGAGTACACGGGCGGTCCGTCATTGCGGGTTATTCAATGCTCGATTTTATTTTTTTACCATTTATAATAATGTTGTATAGAAAAATAAATATAAATAAATACACAAAGTGAGATTCAAACTTAGGCAAATAGGAAAATAAACTAATTACAACTAATAATAACCATTAGACTACACAATTACATATGATTAAACACTTAATAAAAATTACTAATACTAATAAATTATATGAATAAGCTGAAGTTGTCCTTAAAAAAAATTCGGACTTGCGTTGTCCAAGACCCGAGCCTTACCCTGATTGAGTAAATCACGATATTTGAGTGGTTTGTTGCTAAAATTTATCCCGGTTGCGGAAAAACACCCCTCGGTTTTGATATCAATTTAGATCCAGAATTTTGATTCATTAGGTGTCATGTCATCAACTCATTAAACAAAAATTATTCTTATATTTTGTTTTTGAATGGAAGAAAATACATACCGAGCGAGATAAATTTATAAATTAAAATTTTGATTGTCAACTCAATTTTCATCAAATATATATTATTATTATTGCCACCATGTTCAGGTACCTGAGTCGACCATGTTGTTGTGATTTATCCCTCAAGGTCAAGGTCAACTTTGGTGCGAATTGGAAAAACTTTTGATTTCTTCAAAACTGATAAATTCTGTTACATTACATTTATGAAATAAGAAGCATCTAGTCTAAGGACAAACTTTTGATTTCTTCAAAACATGACAGCATAACTTATTTGGTCAGAAAAAGGGAACTTGAAGGAAAGTGACAGAAAGGTTAATTATAAGAATAAATTTATGAAAGATAATGAGCAAAGGTGAGAAGCATTTTGGACAACTTCTGACAAAAATTTCTAATAAATACTCCTAATAGGTTGATTCAGTTGTTCACACTCAAAACTCGAACTAGTACAAAAAATACGTACTAATAATTAAAAAAAAATTACACGCACACAAGTATTTATGAAAGTATGATTACACGATATTGAAAAAAAAATCACAGGATATACATATAAAAAGATAAATAGAGGAACAAAACGCTCATATACATTTTGTTCCTAATTTATATTCAAATCATAGATCTTCATCCTAATTTATATTCAAATCATAGATCTTCATCAGCCAATAAACATTTTATATTAAGAGTCAACTAATAGTGGACAGATGATTCTGAATTTCCAGTGCATTTCCTCTCAGCGTTAATAATTTGAGGGATTTAGTAAACAATTTTCTTTTGCCTTAAAGACATGGCCATGTCTCCAACAATATTTAAAATAAAATTTTAGATAGTCTACCAAATTAATTTGCAATATTATTGCAGATTGGGCAAGTTATACGGGGATTTGGGGAATACGTTTACCAGCCGAGGTTGTTGTTGAAGTTCAGAGTTAACCCCAACAGCGGGGATAAAGTTTAGTTGTTTTATTTGTATATAAGTACGTAAAGTCAATTCTAATTATATTGGATGTTTTGGTAGTTCAACTTTACAATCTTATGCACAATGCAATATAGATTTCGAGATGTAATATCACGATTGTAACAGTTTTTAAATCAAGATGCTAAGTAGCTAGGCGCGGACACTCCAGTTATCAAAGAAGTATAAAATAGTTTCTTTGATGCATATATTTTCACTAGAATTTCATTTCATGCGTGGACAGTAGTAAAATGCAGCTGTTTTCCAGAAAAAATAAAGAACAAGAGTTAGCGTCTGTTTTATGGACCGGTTCTATGCGGAACTTAAGCTATGCGCCATAGAGGTGTATGTAGAAACAATAATATGTCTGATTTGTGTAGGGTGCAAAAACAAGTAATTTAAAAGATAAATGTTAGGTTTGATCTTTGATGTGTACAAAATAGACGGAAAAAACATGTATTCATATCCGTTGGAAAGAAGAATACTAAGAGCTTTCGCATTGGAGATGCTAGCTTTTGCTAGCTAAAACCCGCCGCGTAGCCAAAAAACCAACCCCTAACTTACATATTCACTTCCTAACTTTAACTTGTAGTTACACTCCACATTGGACTCATTAGTTCTAACTAGCTATATCACAAACATATGTTTTTAATGGTAATAAGTTTTTTATTATGATGAATACATAGACTTTTTTTGTTTATTTTTATATGTATTTTAACAAACTTATTTCTTGTTAGGTTTAGCTAGCAAACTTATTTTATACTCCCTAAGAAAATGGCTTAACATTGTTAACATTTTTGGACGAGTATTATTTTATTTTAAATGTTGGTATATTATTATAAATAGCTACAAAAAATATTAAATGACTGAACATTATAATATGTCCATAAGAAAACAGGTCGGGAGTCTTTTCATGCGTTATAGGGAAAAATTTAGGAACCATGGAAAAAATGATATTGCTGTTGTTTATTAGACAAAACCAAATGATACTGTAATAACTAGTTGAAATGGCTTGAAATTAATGAATAATGTATCAAAACAGATAATAGGAAATGATATATATAAACAGTAAACTTGGTTGATATATTAGAAGGCTTTCTGAATTATTGAAAGCTGGATGATTAGACACTACATTTTAGTGTAATGTTTCTCTTCTAGTGGACACTACATTTTAGAATTAAAAAAAAACCCAGTAAACTTGGTATGAAGTAACCTTTTGAAAAGGATTCAATTGATTATAAAGCTATGTAGGCACTTTGTTGTTTGTTTGCTGTAGCCAATACTTATTTTAGTTACTTTATTCAAATTAACAGAGAAAAAAAATCAAAAAGAAAATTAATCGTGAGCTATGATTGCTAGAGCACCCATTAATTGTCGGCTATGATTGTTAGAGCACCCATTATACCCCACCCCATTAATACAGCGACCGCCTACATCAATTAAACAGCGTTTGTATTTAGCAGATGAGTTACAGTTAACAACAAATTTACTGAGCGTGTGCCAACAAAGCATTTAACAAGTGTGCTATCTAGTCCAATGTAACAAAAATTTTACCCCCTAGCTAAAGGCTGACATAAAAAGGATACTTGTAAAGTCTAACTAGTAATCTTTGAAGTAAATAAGCTTAGGTATTGCAACCAAACAAGCCCAGTTTAACAAAGCTGCAATAAGTAATTCTGTTTAGCCGTGTGACAAGAAGCACGGTTAGAAGAAATCACTGGCTCTGTATGGTTTGCTAGATAGATGTACACCATATAGTTTCAGAGTCTTAAATCTGGGAAAAAATAGGTTTAGCGAACCTAATTACCCTACATTAACACAATTGAGCTCAAACTACTAACATTAACAATTGAGGCACCGAACTATATATTTTTTTCTAAATTGGGGACATCCGTCAATTTAATTTGACGGAAGTTAAGTTTAATTTACATTTCAGTCCCAAATTTTATAAAACATATGAATTTAACCCGAAAAATTTATAATTTTACATTATTAAAATATCCATAAACAAATAGTTACATATAGATACTTATACATATACATACAAAAAAGAAATACACAATTTATATTTTTTTTTTTTCGTGAACGAGCTCATATATTAAACACAATTTATATATATATATATATATACTAGTAATCGTAGCCCACGCGTTGCGTGTGTGACACGTAGTTGCATAAATATGATCCGGCACAAATAAATTTAACATTTTCAAAAATTTTACAAAAATAATCGGTTGAATATCGTAAAAATATAATGTTTTATTGTTATGATGATTTGTTAGAGAGATGATTTGATATGTTAGAGAGATGATTTGATATGTGAAAAATATAAAAATACATGTATGATGATTTGTTAGAGAGATGATTTGATATGTGAAAAAAAAGAATATTTATTTATTTATTTAAATTACATTAAGTTATTTTAGTAATTAGTAAATTGGAATAGGGACATTTTTGGAAAAAATGGGTAAAATTGGGCAGACTCATTTTTTATTGGGTTGGCTTATATTAATAAGATATAACGATATCGGAAAAAAGAATATATTTTAAAAAAAATCAACTTATTTTTGGAAAAAATAACTTTTTTTTGAAAAATTTAACTTTAAAAAAAAACATTTTTTGGAAAAAATCAACTTTTTTGAAAAAACTAACTTTTAAAAAAAAGTTGCTTTTTTTTAAAAAGTAACCTTTTTAAAAAATATTAACTTTTAAAAAAAATTGTTTTTATAAAAAAAGTTAATTATTTTTTTAAAAAGGCACTTCAAAAAGTGCATACCTTTTAAAAAAATTGTTTTTATAAAAAAAGTTAATTATTTTTCTATTTTATGTATACGTATGAGCATGTATATGTAACTATTTGTTAATGAATATGTTAAAAATGTAAATTTATAAACTTTTCGAGTTAAATTCATATGTTTTATAAAATCTGAGACTGAAATGTAATTTAAACTTAAGTTCCGTCCAATTAAATTGACGGAGGTCCCCAATTTTAGAAAAAATATATAGTTCGGTGCCTCAATTATTAATGTAATAAATTTAATCCCCATTTTATTAATGTATGGTAGTTGTTGTCACTTAACCTATTTTTTCCACTAAATAATACTTGCCCAGAAAAGATTAAAATTTCAAGCTGACCAAATGCAGGCTTTTCTTCAAATTTAAATAAGAGAATAATGTTTTACTTAAAAGCTGCCGCTGAACAAACTCTAGACAGCTGTTCTTATAAATCTTCAAACAATACACTTTCACTATGTACATTTCTTCTTACTCAATACAGTCATTATGTAATTTACCCATGAAAAATTTATGAAATGAAAAGAAACAAAAAATGTAAGTGCATTATCTCGGAATAATTTGTGTCACACTTTGATAACTGTCCGTTTGAGTTGCCGTTACAGATATATTTGCTGATTGTTGAGTTTTCCTTAATGAAAACGATGATATTTGGGGTTGATTGTTATTACTAGCCCGATATATCCCAGGTTCGGTCAATAACTTTTCGTTAAGCACAACATCTTTCAATAGCATATCCACCACTTGTTTCATATTTGGTCTATGGCTCGGAGCAGCTTGTGTACAAAAAAATGCAACTTTTATAAACCGAAAAACTTCCTCTTCTTGGTGTACGCTTAAATCGGGATCGATAACCTCTGCAAGCCGACCTTCTTCTCTCAGTTTCCATGCCTGCAAATTTATAAATATATATATCAACATAACGACTTACCTTCCATTACTGTATATCCGAGGTAAATGCTTGCTTGGTACACACTACTATAATAGTGTATATAAAAGTCGAAACTAAAAAAGATACTGTGCATAGTTTTTTTTTTCCAAAAAAGTAAAAAAAATATTCAATCACTTCATACTATTATTAACTACTCCCAATACATGATACTTTGTTTTCAATTTTCACCAAACACGTCTATATTGCTTATTGGTATAGCAAACGGTTAAAAATCAACCAAAAATATGCAGCAAGACGAGCCCATAAATATGAGTAGAGGTTATTAGTACTAAAATTTGAAGCATACCCACCCATTCAAGTAAAAGCAGGTAATCGTCACCAAACCCTGATTTATTAGTACTTTTTCCGCTGATAATTTCAAGGACGAGTACCCCGAAACTATAAACATCCGCCTTCTTTGTAAGTTGTCCTAACAAAGCATACTCTGGGGCTAAATATCCTCTGCAAAATTCAAGACATCAACTCCGATAAGAGGTGAGAAAATCATAACTGAAGGAGCTACCATACGTATTACCCACTTCTATCACACGTTATCTCAACTTCATTTTTTAAAAGTATTTTTAATCATATTGTCAATAATCCCTAAGTATTAAGATTTATGAAGAAGAAAAAAAGGATAGTCCGATGAATAATGGTTTAATGGGTATAAAACTGAACACCAAAGACGCTCAAATCACATCCTTAGAACATGTTCTAGATCCCAAGATAATCACAGCTCAGTCACACCTTACACGGACTTTCTTTTTAAAAAAAAAATTACAGCAGCTTTGACAAGTACAATAACAAAAAAAATAAAAAATTACCAAAAAGGTAGCCAGAATATTTGCCATTGTTTTTTCAGAAGGTGCGACCATTTTCAGGCCACTGTATTTCATATTACTTGCTAGGAATTTTTCTATGCGGAATCCAAAGTTTTATACTTACACTGTTCCAGCTACTCGTGTACTAACATGAGTGACATTATCTGGAAAAAGCTTTGCGAGGCCAAAATCTCCGATTTTAGGATGAAAGTTCTCGTCGAGTAATATATTGCTGGCTTTTATATCTCGGTGGACAATAGGCGGCTCGGCTTCTTCGTGAAGAAAAGCAAGGCCAGCAGCTGTACCCTTGCATATAGACGCCCTCTTATCCCAATCTAAGACATTATAACTTGTTGTTGAACCTGAAATAAATAAATAAAACAAATAATAACTCAACACAGTACTTTAAGCACCAGAAACAGACTTCAATACTATTTTGGTTGGAGCTTCTGAGCAAATAAGCTGGGTTTTCTCAGATTAAGCTTAGAGTTACAAGCTTTTTCAGGCCACCAAAACAGAAAAGCTCAGCCAGCCTTTAAGGTCATCAAACCAAAATCAGTCCAAATTTGAGAGTAAAGCAAAAAGATTGAGCTAAAAAGCTGCAACCAACAACGCCAATGCTGCTTTATTGTCGGATTACATTGGCTGTGCATGATGTTTTAAAAATTATTTGAATGTTAGTTCGTTAAAATCTTGAACAAAGTTACAAGTAGATGTGACACTTGTTCTGAGAAAACAAGATGTTATGAAAACATGTAATACATCATTTATCTCAGTACTTTTGAAATTTATAATACTAACTTATAGATACTGAATTTGAAGCCACTATGAATTAAAAATAATCAGTTTAATATACCTAGCAAAACACTAGAAAGACTATTGTTCTCGAGATACTCATATACCAAAATCCTGTGGGTTCCCTCGACACAGCAACCAATCAGCTCAACGAGATTCGGGTGGTGTATGCTTGAGATCATATTCATCTCTGTCAAGAATTCTTTAATCCCTTGTTTCGACTCAGCAGATAAGCTTTTTATAGCTACTTGGGTACCATCTCTCAAGACTCCCTATAATTAACACCAAACTCAAAATGAGATTCAATAAAGAAATAAACACTTTCCAAAAAGCTAGGTTCAAACAAATCTATTGGACAAAATGTAAATAAACCGCTTATATTATTCTGGTTACAAATAACCCCCATATACTTGATTAACTTTTGAAAAATCCCCCGCTATGTCCAATTTTGAAATGGCAGAGCTTTGACAGGGGGGTGTTTCAGATATTTATTTGTTCAATGTATCTTTACCAGATTCATGTACCACAAGAAACCGAATGCAAGCCAATTTTATTGTAAAGACGCGGTTTCACCTATAAGAATTTTCCGTTGAAACTGGGTCACCTTTGTCAGTGTTATAAGTTAGATTGGCCATTGGGGTTCTTTGGAACAGTTAGATTGTCCACGAGGTAAACTCCAAAGCGAGAAGTACATTGGGTTAATTAGCAGAACACATATTAAAAGGGGGTTATTTTCAATTTACCAATATACTGTATATACATATTTGTCAGATTAAGACAGACTAATTACCCTGTGGACAACACCAAAACCACCTCTGCCAATTTTGTTGGATGGATGAAAATCTCTTGTTGCTGATCTTAATGCATTGTAAGAAAAAAGCCTTCCCTTGTAGGTAGAAATTGCTGAGAAGGACAAAAGAGTAAGCCATGTAAAGACAATGCAGAATAGATTGAAAAAACAGCTGCGTCAGGTTACGAAACAAATCATATTTCGTACAACAATTTTAGATAAAAATTGATATCTCCACAAGATTATCATATAAAAAAAAAGGAAAACGGTTAAGGATTGGCATAAGCAATCTAAAGTCGTAATTTTGCTATAGATGGATAAAGTATCCAAAATGGCATTTCCGTTATTAATTGTTATCATCTCTCTGGAAGAAGAATATTATTCAACTGAGAATCCGAGTAGTTTAAAGGAAAAATTAACAACATGCACGAAATCATGAGTTAAGGTTATTAGATTACACCGAAGGACCTAAGACGATGAACACTCGGGTACTGACACATCACCAAACCTTATAGCCCAAAAACATGGTTTTAATTTTGGCAAAGATTCTAGACTAAGTGATAGAGCCGCAGAAACCTATATAAAGTAAACTTGGTATACTTATACAAAGAATTGGAAGAACTTGGTATACTTATACAAAGAATTGGAAGTTGTATGCGACATAATTACATAATAATCAAGCAAAGTTATAATATACGTAATGCCATAAACAAAACATCAAATCTTTTAAAATTATCTTGCCATAGTTTACAGAAACTCCAGAACTCAATGACTGGAGAGTCTGGAAACATAGAAAATGTGTCTCGGACTCTCGATACAAATGCTCTGATTGTCCTTGCTCCTTAGAAAGATTTTTTATAAAATTTCAACACCTCTTTTCCCAAGCCCGTCCAAAAAACAAAAACAAAAATTATCACAATATGGAAAACATGCCATGTTTTGATGTAAAATTAAACTAATAAGCTGGGATATATTATGCAGAAACTTATAGCATTTTGAAGCTACCAGGCAAACAGATGCTAGATATTAAGCAACCAACCCAATAAATTGCAAGAAAGAAGCAAGCATAAATAAAGCTTAATATTTAAATTATCAGTAAAAACCACTGTTTTAAAAAAGCGCACTTCGTAGTGAAAAGGCTCGATTCAAAGCTCGATAAAAGCTAGATTCAAAGCTTAAAAAGGCTTTAAAAGCTCGCATTTCCGCTTTTTGGGCTGCTAAAAGCTTACGCTTTTTACGCTTTTAGCATATCTCTTGAAAAAACTCTTTAGCTAAGATTTCGCTTTTTAAACCACTGGTAAAAATTGGCTTACCTTCTGGTTGAGTCCCAGTCTTGTCTTTGCCAAACCAACAACAACTCATCTTTCTCCAGTTGACAAAAAAAAAAACTTGCTTTTTTTCAATACAAATTTAAACTTTATTCTCCATCATCAAATTCTCAAGATAACCCAAATAGTCAAAAAACCAAAAAACCAGTAAGAAATAAAATAAAATAAACTTTAACCAGTAGTTGGGTCAGTCACAAAATTGGAACTTTCCCAAGTGGGTGTAAAAAGGTGAAGATTTTGGTACCAAATTAGTGGATATTGTTGGAAAAAAAGCAAAACCCATGTATAAAATAATCATGTTAGTAGAAATGTAAGTGTCTATGTATATTGTAGAGCTGTAAATATATATATATATATATACACCTTTTTTTATACACCTGTATGAACACATGTCAAAAGATTTGTGTAAATAAATTTGGTGGTTTTTTGATGATGATAGATACCGGCCGGCCACCAAATAGATTAAATTAAATTAAATTAAATTAAATAAAAAGGACTTTTTAATATTATAATTTTACCTTTTGCTTCGTTAATTTCTAGTTAACTCCTAAAAGTCCAACCTTTTACAACAGTGGTCCAATTTATTTTACAAAACAAAATAGGTTTGGTATTTACTTTACACGCATAAAATCATCATAGCATTCACATAATCATATTAAATTAATAAATTTGGTTTAGCTTAATTTGTCATGTGGTCAATTAAATTGTGCTCTGACTTACACCATCTCAAGTTAATTTTAACATTGGACTAAGTTTGCGAAACTGAATTTTATTTTTTTATTATTTAGTGAGCACTCATTTCCATTCACTTTAACAAGAAAATTAAATTAAATAAATAAATTATTTTCCACCTATGCTAGCTAAATGCATTGTTACGGTTAGCAAAAGATTTAACTAGAGTTCATCCTTATTTCATTTTAGCTAGCACACTAACTTGTCCAATGTGACACAAAAAATACCCTTAACCTAAAGTGTGACACTAAATGAAGAGTTAACCCGTCCAATGTAGTTGTTCTAAGGGATGAGACTTGAAAGGTATTATATACAAATATAAAATAAATGTGTAGTTATACTTCTTTGATGAGAAAGTCTTAATTGGTGAGTAACCGAAAATAAAAGTTTCATAGACGAAAAACAAGAAAGACTATTTATTTCCAATTTCGTAGACAATCTCTACGTGTGGAGCTATATTGTCGTTTTGATAAAAACAATAACAATGTTACGTATAGTGGGGACTATAAATTGTTATCATTAATTTAATCAATTAAAAAATGAAAATTCAAGTAAACGTATGATAAAATATAGAGTAACTTCATTAAATATGATATACTGGTAGTCAAGATGAAGACAACCGTATACCAAGTCTGTTTATGAAAATTTGGTAATTTTTAGTAAGCATTTGCTCATCACGCTAAGGCAGTTTGGTCAGGATTTGCTTTCTAGAAAACCAATTTTATAAAAATAAATAAATATGAATACTAAATATTTCAATTGAATTCCATTTTATAAAAATAAATAAATATGAATATTAAATATTTTAATTGAAACGATGGGAACTAAGTCTAAATACCATGCATTCCATTTTATAATGACCACTAGTGTTATTCAACTAAATAGTAAATACCATGCATTTCATTTTATAATGACCACTAGTGTTATTCAACTAAATAGTAAATACCATGCATTTCATTTTATAATGACCACTAGTGTTATTCAACTAAGTAAATAACGTGGATTATTTGTATTTCGTTGGTTTCACTCGAAGACGTGTCAAAAACAACAAAAGGCGCGAGCTTCACAAGTCTAAGACTTCTTTACACATTCCTTTTGTATTTTCATTTTTATTTTACAAACATAACCCAAATGTATGAGGAGGTACAATTTGTTCAAGTAAATTCTGTAAAATTATTATTCCATTTGGATCGTTTATTTTTTACGAAACTGTGTGTAATTTTGACTTGTAAAATTATTATTTCTAGATTGTAAAATAAAATAAAAGTCAAAATCGTATGTATTTTAGTAAACTATCATAGTTTTTAAACAGAGGTAATATATACAAGTATACAACAGTATTCAATAGGTAAATTAGGCAAAAATTAGACGAGTGACTAATTTGGTATACAAGAAATAGCATATTGAGATGGATCCAATAATTGAAATGAAATTTTATCAGTTTTTTACACCTATAATTTCTACAGTAATCAAGTCTTAACTTTTTAAACTTTCCTTTCCAAGAGCTACAGCTACTAAGCCAAATTCAAGCTCGGGATTTTTTTTTCCTTCAATCAATTAAATACGAACATACGAACCATCATTAACACCATTAATCCAACTTTTGATTAGTGAGAGTTCGATGCATACATATGCTGCAAATACCGTTTATTTGAAGAGACTGTATTTTTTTATTACAAAAAATCTTTTTTCACGTCAAAACCGTAATTCGGTTTACCTTCTTCTTTCTTTTTTTTATTTTTTATTTTTAAAAACTAAAATAAAAAGATACAGTTTCTAATTTGTATTTACCGTTTTGAAAAACAGATTTTGTGGCGGTCTAAAAATACAGCCTCCTATTTGAATCAACGTGTTACTATCTACTCTGTACTGTGATACTGACTACAAGTTCAGAAATATCTGTACTAGCTAGCTACTAACACGAAACACATGTGCATGAACAAAAAGCACACATGAAAACAAACTTTTTTGCAAAAACCACTCATTATAATTATGTTGCATCCGTACCACTTATATCAATTATTTTATCAAACCTAACACATTTTATACCTTTTAAATAACCGTTTACATAAAATTACAGGTTTCTTATTAATTTTCTTATAATAACTCTACATTATTTTTTTTATTTTTTTATTATATTTTAATAATCATAACAATATTACAACCATAAAAATATGGACTCATGATAGTTTATTACTATTATACTCTCTCCGTCCCTAAACAAATATCCCTTACGAAAATACATGCAACTTTGACCATCAAAATTTTTATATCAAAATTACCGAAATAAAAAAATTAAAAATTTCATCATATAGTTTTAACCATAAATTACTTGATTAACTTTTGAAATAATTTTTTTCCGACAATCTAAATATGAAAAAATTATCGGTCAAAATTGTACGTATTTTTGTAGGGGACATTTGTTTAGGGACGGAGGGAATATTAATCTAGGGAATCATATGCGTTCCTCATATATGAGGTGAATTTTGTGTTTTCTTAAATTTAGTAAATTTATATGGTTCCTGATACATGTAACTTTTTATAGCATAATAAAAAATAAAAATAAAAATGTTTTGAGAATGATGATGGGGATGTCTAACTCTTCACCAACAGCCGCCTTGTAATTAAATGTTTTATCCTACTACACGAAAACAAACTTTTTTGCAAAAACCACTTATTATAATTATGTTTACACACGCTTTAACACTCTTCACCAACAGCCACCTTAGAACTAAATGTTTTATCCTAAAGCGTTTTTGACTTCAGTCGTCCTCGTTTATCAATCCACGTCTCAACTATAGCAGAAAGTAGAAACAGGGTCCGACGGTTCAATTTTAGGCCTCCTTTTACCTGCTCTTCTATAAGCCTTGACACAATTTTGTGTGATTAATTTCAAGACGGCGAGGTTCCAAAAAAGATTGTATTATAACCAAGTAACTAGCAGAATTTACAATGACAAAAAAATGGTAAGCAAAGGAATAAATCATGAGGGGTGAAAGATCATCATTCATAACAAATTTTAGTAAATTTCCGGTATAAGAAAAAATTACAATTATTAAGGTTATGGGGGTGCTACAGGACCATTATTTAGCTTCCTCCTCATATAGTCGTATTCAATCTACGTGGTTAACCCTTTTAGTATTGCACGCTACAATAGGAATCTAACAAAACAATAATAAAAAAAACGAAAAAAAATAGCTGCAGATATAATTCAATTCATGATAGAACGGGACGGGAGCCAGGAATCGGTATATTTTCAATAAAAGTTAAGCAAATTGAGGTAAACTATTTGACATCTCTAAGTAGGATTCTAATAAATTTGATCCCTAGCATAGACTATATAAACCATCAGATCAGACGCAATAAGAGTAAGAATAAGGTGGTGCTGAGAATTTACAGCTAAAACTAACTAGTTCAATAAAAATGGGAAACTTAAAATGAGGATTTTAGTAAAAAAATGACTAATCATCGCCCTCACTATCGCCAACCAGTTGTTCCTCATCAATCATATATCCGTGTCCATTAGGATTAAGCACCTTAAACCTGCAAAATTTTCTTTGGTTAAAAAAAACCCTAATATGCATACATTCGTTTTGTAAGTAGACTTGTATGATGCGCACTATAATCGCAAGTATGTTGCATACTAGATGTTTAAATCCATAGAAAATTATTATTTGCAGTGAAAATTTAATCTAAAGAATGTTGGACTCGGGCATGAGTTATATTTAATTGTAGTCATTAGTGCTTGAACTAGGGTGCATTTAGCTGCTCAGATTTTCTTTCTTTTTGGCTTAGAAGACTATGTATTAAAGCTAAAGAATCGATCTACATTTGCTCTTGGTTTGGAAAAAGCTAGTTTTTTTGGCTCAGAAGCTATAACCAGACAGACAGTAAGAAAGAAGGCTAGATGGATCTAGCTTAAATTTCCTGTTCTTTTAGAGTAGAAGTTTAAGAAAAACAGCTCCAAAGTTGAGTAACCTAATAGAAGACAGCGTATAGTCAAAAAGCTTGAGCATTAAAGTTCCCATCAAAGACCCACAATCAGAGACCTTAAAAAAGAGAGTGCATCTCTAATATGAGAAACAAGTGATTATGTAAAACTTCATATAACCATGTCAGTACCTCTCGAGAATGAATTTTCCTTCTTTGTACTTTTGGTCCTCCTCATCAGCAACCTCCTGCGGTTGAAAAAAAAAATTAAACAATTTCAAAATGAATAAATGAAAAGAGACAAAAGAAGTTGCAGTATAACTAGTATAACTGTATAAGCAGTCGTACATATCTCCACCCTACGACAGAGCCACATCCAACACAGTATATGTCACAAACAATATGCATTCCTGTAGTCATCACTCGCCCTTCTTTCTCGCCAACTGTTACATTTACACTGCCAAAATATCAAAGAAAAAAATGTTTTAACTTATTTTATATTTAAGCATACATATGATTGGAATAATATAGCTCCGGATGAAATACACAATAAAATTTGCTATCCTTAACAAACTTATCTGTTTATGTATGTTGATCTTGCATACTTATCACAATAAAAACTAACAAAAACGTTGGTTTTCAGAAACCATACTTGTGTAATGTGTCTTCTTTTTCTTCTAAATCTCCCTATATAAAACGTACATGTCAGGTGGTACTACAGCAGACTCGACATCTAGCCAAAGTTTCCAAACTTAAACCTACAATATGTAAAAAAGGGTAGGAAATTGTTGTCGAAAAAATATGGACAGAAACTATATGATAAAACAACTGGGCTAAAGTTTTTAACATACATAAAAATAAAAATAAAAATATATATATATATATATATATATATATATATTTGTTGAATGCTTTTAATTTTCTGGGAAGCCGTAACCAGGTAAAGGAAGTTTAAAGTTGCAATATACAAGGCACCTGTTCGCTATCACTTATACGAAGCTAGTTCAGTTTTCCTATCTAAACCACAAAATAAAAAAATTAGGAAACTCTTCTTTTCTTATTGAATATATGGAGCTCCAAGTCTTTATATGACCAAAAACTAGCACATAGTGCGTAAGCGAATGATCAAGTTTCCTTCTAGTTCATCTTGGGATGTTTCCAGTAGTGTTAACTTTAAAAAAAGAACACAAACCACACTAAACTTGAGCAATTTCAAACTGATCAACTGAAATCAATACCATATTCAGTCAAAAACCATAGCCGATCAACAGGTGTACACTACAACCAAGTTTTTTTTTAGGTTTTAGTACCTTGTACTTGCAATTCGTTTTCATTGAGTACCCTGTACTTATACTTGTTTGCTTAATTATAGTACCCATATCGATACAAAGAGAGCATTCTCTAGCTAAACATGCTCAAAATGATCATCCTCAAAGTGGCAACATCAGACCTCGTTCGTTCTATACCAAAATAACCACCTGACAAAAGAACATTATAAGTTTTAAGGAAACACAGCATGTAAACTTACACTTTATCGAAGAGATAAGCCCTCCCATGATGGCATCGGAAAGACTGAAATCAAATGAAAAGAAGCAAAGTTAGTGCATTGCAGAAAAGAAGAGAGCACATTCATTGTAGTTATCAGAGTTTGTTCAAGAAGCACAGGCGAAGCTTGATATATAATGTCCATACCTTTCTTTTCTAACAGATTGATTTTGGGAAAAGTTGGCAATTAATTTGAATCAAGACTATAAGATACCCTGAGTTAAAGTCTCAATAAACTGGGTTGCTCTTGTACACTTTGATTGCTTTTTAAACTATAACATTATCTAAAATTCCACACACAAAAAATTTGAAAAAGAAAGTAAAATGCCCATAAGTTTAATGGAAATAAAAGAAACAGGCAGAATTCCTCCTTGTTAACCAAAATACTATTGCTAAATCGCTTTCTGTAAGATTATTATGTTTGGATATCATTTTCCTCAAAGCATTTCCTGAAACATGTCATAAGGGGCACAAAATTCTGAAAAAGAACACCTAAAGTTTTCACTAAATTATGGTACTAGTTGGCCAAATAGTTACATTTATGATGTGTAGCTTTGAAAGGTCTTTTGTTACTATTATGTGTCATTCCCTCTATTGTCAACTCCCACATTGGTCCCTGCAAAAAGGGTACTAATTTCTTGCCTGACTTATCGAACTCATTAAAGGCATTCGACTAATAAATCCCCGAAATTATCACCTAACATGAAGATTCATTCACCAACAAGGAACCTTCTCTTATGCCATATAATAAGGGCGGAACTAGGAATTGCTCGCTGAAGTTACTGAATACGAAGTTATTTCAATGTGGCCAATTATGATTGAAAATTTAAATTCAAAATACCAATAACGAAAAAAGAGAATTTCTGATATTTAAGGACGTGGCATCATATCATCACTACCTAATTTCACCCGCAGACTACATACAAGTGAAGATCCATTCAAATACGTCATACACGATTATTTCAATAACCGAAATGAAGTAAAGATACACACAACGTATATGTATGTGTAATGTGTATACAGATTCATTCACCAATAATGCGTCTATGCAAAGTGATGATCCGCCAAAAGGTCATACAACTTCAATTTCAAAAACCCCAATGAGCCAAAAATTACAAACATGCATATCTATGTACTTACAGATTCATTCACCAATGACATGCTTATGCGAAGTGATGATCTACTAAAAGGTCATACAACATCAATTTCAAGAACCACAATAAGGCATAGATTACATACATACATACATATTTATGTGTATGCAGATTCATTCACCAATGGTGCGCTTATGAAGTGACGATCCACTAAATTCTAAAAGGTCTTCCAACATCAATTTCAAGAACCCCAATGAGGCAAAGTCGCAAAGATAACATACATAAATATCTACGTATATACAGATTCATTCACCCATGATGCTCTTATGTCAAGTGAAAATCCACCAAAAAGGTAATTTCAACACTAATTCCAATTACCAAAATGAGACAAAGAAACACACTCACACAGATATAGATGTATGTATCTATAATTCTCAATGATGCTCTTATGTCAAGTGGTCATCCACCAAAACGTAATACTAGCATTAGCTTTAGTTCTAACACACACACACATCTATAAGAATGTATATACAGATGAATTCAGCAATGATGCTCTTAATCCAAGTGATAATTCACCAAAGGCCAAAGGTTTACACAATATATATTTCAAGAATCCAATAAGCTAGGAGGGAGCTTCAAGTCTATAACCCCATATTTTTACAAACCCTACTCGACAGTATAAATTTTGCATTTATATTATGAAAATAACGGTTTTAGCCCCTCATATATTTTTTATCGAGATTCAACCCCCATTCTTCTATCCTAGCTCCGCCACTGCACAGTCATATATGTATGTATTCACATATTCATTCCCACATAGACACACAAACACACAAATAGAAAGATTAAATCTTTTATAGGAACCAGGTACAGGCTAGAAGGGGATACACCACACCCCCCATATTACGAAAAATAAACAAAAAATTTCCATATATTTTTTTACCGAAAATTTGACGATTATAGTCTTTCAACACCCCCCACAATTACAAAACAGTGTATACATATAATTCAGCCCCGCCCATATATAAATCCTAGTTCCGTCACTGATTCATACACACACACACACACATAAATATATATAGATATAAATAGAGAGAGAGAGAAAGATGACCTTAGAGATGATGTCATCAGCCAAAGCAAAGTGGGTGTGACAATGCTTACAGCTATAAATTTGGCCAGAAAGTGTGATCACAAATAATCTACCCATTTTCCTCTTTATAATCTAATAATCTGCATCATTAGAAAAATGAATACCCATCAATAAAAAATGAAATCTTTTTTTTTCTTAACAGAGGAAATCATAAATCAATGAATATAACAAAGAATAAATAAGAAATAGTTAAAAGGGGGGTTATTACCAATGAATGTTAGAGAGAGAGAGACCCATGTACAAGTTTTTAGAGAGAGAGAGAGAGAGTGTGTAAATCAATAAGACTTTTTTCCCAATCACTGCGTCACAATAGGATCAGTGGGTTTTATTTTATTTTCTAATTAACATTTTTCATACAATATTAACTTAACTTACTCATCTAACTTAAATTTAACATTCATATTAGTGTATTAACTTAGCAAAATTATCTGAATTTAATTAAAATTAATTATTAATTGAAATATCATTAATTAGTTATTTTGTAAACCCCGCCAAGGAATTATAATATTAACTAGTTGAAATAGAGTTCCATATTATCAATTAACAACATTTAAAACATTGTTATCTTTAACAATTTTTTTAACATCTATAAAGATAACACATGATTTGACATAACTAATAGCATCTACAATAGTTGTTATCTCTATTGTTAACTAAAATAGTTAGCTAAAAATACAATTTTTTATCTCCATTAGTTATGTTAAATCATGTGTTATCTTTATAGATGTTAAAAAAGTTGTTAAAGATAACAATGTTTTTAATGTTGTTAATTGATGATGTGACAAAATATCATTAATTTGAACGTGAACTCTATTTCAACTATTATTAATTTAGTTCCTATTTTAGTGGAATTTACAAAATGACTAATTAATGAGATTTGAATTAACAATTAATTTTAATTAAAATTAGATAACTTTGTTAAGTTAATACACTAATGTGAAAGTTAAATTTAAGTTACACATGTGTCATTTAACATTCAATTAAATCATGATATGCCAAAGTTAATATTGTTAAAATTAACACAGCTATTGTGGATGCTATAATGGAGACAAAAAAAACATATTGTTAGCTAACTATTTTAGTTAACGATAACAATACTATTGTAGATGGTCTTATTAGCTGTATATGTTATCTACTTATTAGCTTTGTTGTAATTTGTTGTTGTTTGATTATTCTTCCAATCGGCAGTTATTCTTAGTTTATTTCCAATATGCGCTTTGATTAAGTGTCTCCATTCACTTTGCAACTGCCAAGGCAAACAAATTGACCGATAGAGGTAGAGAGGCGAAAGGTGGGAAAATATAAGAAAGACGGTGGGGTCAGATAAGCGATGATCAGACATACAACATATTACAACAACACTTCAATATAATTTTAACCTTTTTTTTTTGCTTCGATTCCAAACACAAAAAATTACAAATTTATGAATTAAATTTATTCTCGATCCAATTTTACATATTGGTAGTGAAAATGAAACGATTTTATAGGAAACTAACTTCAAAGGTTAAAATTAGCCATCAAATAAGAGTGATTTTTCTAGAATTGGCAACTTTCTAAAAAAAACATGATTTTTTGCCCCCTTTTGATAAACCTTTAAGATCCGCCACTTAGTACGTGTGTGAATTCTTGGTCTGCATGAACGATATGTTGCATATCACACTACAATGAATCTATGAACAAAGAGTTGGCGTGGTTGTGGAAAGCTTTAACAAAGATAGGATGAGACAAAATGTTGAAATAATTGATTGGGAACTAAATAAGAGTGACTTGAATTTAATATAAAATGTCCCACAACACAAAATGATGTTTAGGCGAGAGATTCATTGTTCCAAACGAGGGGTACAAGTCGGCCGAAAAACTGATTTGAAGCTTAATCATGAACTGTTTTTGTTTGCTATAAGAAGAGAAGAACAAGGTGAATGGGAAAAGCCATGATGGACCCGGTGGGAGGAGAGCGAGCCTGATTTTATTAATTGTCTCAAACTATTATGGTAGTACACTGTTTCCAATTAATTGTTTTTTACGAAATTAAGTGCAATTTTGATCGGGTTATAACAGTATCAAAATTGTCGAAATGAAAATTTTCAAAACTAAATCATATAATTATTGGGGTTGTATAGATTTAGTACACCAAACTATCTGCTTTTAACGATTTGGGTATCCACCTTTCAAAATTTTCAATTTAGGTACCACACTAATAACTTTTCAATTTAGGTACCGCCGTCTAAATAGATAACAGAATCATGTCACGTGACATTTGACAAACATTAATTTGAGAGGCTAATTTGACAATTTTGCACAAACAAAAATTTGGATTATATGCTATTTTTTTTTATGTGTGAAATTGGGGGAATTTTTTTTCTAATATGACTTATTTTTGTGCAAAATTGTCAAATTAGCCTATTAAATTAATGTTTGTCAAATGTTATGTGACATGATTCCGTGATTTATTTAGATGGTGATACTTAAATTGAAAAGTTATTATAGTGTGTTACCCAAATTGAAAATTTTGAAAGGTGGGTACCCAAATTGAAAAATTTGAAAGGTGGGTACCCAAATCGTTAACAACACTATAGTTTGGTGTAGTAAATGTAATTTTTCCCAATTTTAAAATTTTACCTTAATTTTCAAAACATGCAATTATACATCTAGAAAAGAAAAAAAATGCATATTTGTATTTCCGTCATGAAACCGTAGAGATTTGGATTATTTAAATCTTTTTCATAAAAATATCTAAAATTATATCTCAATTGATGTATATATATCCCCGCCCTAAATAATGTATTAGTTGTTGCACCAAATCAGGATCAACAGTCATTGGTTTTGCAAAATAGGCTTTCAATAAAATGGGTTAAACAGCTGGGCCAATACATAGAATTCGGCCGAGGTTGTACAGAACAGTCTTCGCTTGAACAAAGGTCAAAGGATAATATGATTTATCTAACATTTTCAAGTGAAAAATATGCACTTAACATTTGTAACAACGTATTTTGAAACCGACATTAGCACGTATTTTGTATTTTGTTGACTTTCTGTAATATTACGCTTATCCGTTATAATGAAAATTAAATTACATAACTTCATAAGCAAAGAATGTCGTGTTAGGCACGCTTTTGCTTGCGGATTTGGCTTATTTAGCCTTGGGATAAGAACATAAACTGGCGAGCAAAGTTGAGAAAACTGATTAAAGAGGAGTGATGAGTGATCGATACGGGTTCCACATACCACCCGTTGCTGATATGGGCAGAGGAGGTGGAGAGGGAGCCGTAATTATTTATGGTTTTATGAGCTGTGTTTTTAAAAAAAAAGTGTTCAACTAGAAGTATATAATACAGGGACGGGAACTAGGATGATATCGTTGGGGGTGGCCGTAGAAAAGAAATTGCTGCTAGAATTTTAAGAAAAAACAACGTTTAATAATCGAAAGCTGAGTTTAAAAGTCTATTCCGAAATGTTAAAAAAAATCGAGTTGATAATTGTAAAAAACACAGTAAATTTAAAATTATAAAGATATTTTTTTGTTTCCTAACATCAAAATGAGGTATTCGAAAAGTATTTGTAGATTTTAAGAAGAAATATAGAAATATAGAGTTGTTATTGAAAATAATGAACAATGAAGTGTTACTCATGTAACTAAATAAACATGAAAAAAATTAAAAAATAAGTTGCGGTAGTAAATAATCGAACAAATGTTCTATTTTTTAATTTTAGGTAGTATTACCAACTGAGCTAAACATGCTTATATATTTTATAGGGGACTATTAATATATATATAACCTAATTTTCTGAATTTTTTACTATAAAAAAAATCGTTTTTAAAATTTCTATACTGACGACGGCCAGGGTCTCCTCTAGCCCCCTAAATCCTCCCATGATAGAATACAACCTAATCCTCTCTACTAGAGGCAAACCATCTAAAATGGAACTTCCCTATCTAGATTGTACAGTTAAGTAATGACAATAGTGCAGTGATGATTAAACTTGTAGATCTTGTTTGGAAACTAATACCACATCATTCTTAAGTACTCCACTTTCGTTTTAAGATCCGTATTACACTCTATGGTCATTTAAACATACAAACGAAATAAAAATACTTTAAACAGAGAACTGATCAAATAAATCCTAAAAACAGAATACAGTAAAATACAAACGGGCAGAATTCTCTGAGAACTAAGATCAGAACCAACAAATGAATAAAGGACAAGCAGAACTCAATTTCCATTTAGCTACAAAACATTGAGTACCATACATTCAACTAAAAAATCTGACACTAGAAGAGAACTGCTCAAAATGACATCTCTCGCTCAGTTTCATGCCCAAAACAGTGTTACATAATACTCGGGTTTATTCACTTTTTGTACATTCGTTTCTATATTTATTTTTCCGTTTTGTACCTTGATTTCTTAATTTTTCGTTTTTTACCATAGTTTCTACTTTTATTTCCTTTTTTACATTTGTTTCTTAAGTTTTTGTTTTTTACCTTGGTTTTTACTTTATTTTCATTTTTGTCCCCTAGTTTTAATGGTTGAAAATTGACTAAAAAACAAAAAAATATATATATATAAACCATGGTAAAAAAGAATTAAGGAATAAATGTATAAAAAGGAAATAAAAGTAGAAATCAAGGTAAAAATAAATAAATTAAGAAACCAATGTACAAAACTTGAAAAAATGAATAAACGAATGTAAAAAAAAAAAAACCCCCATAATACTCCATATATACATTAACAATAGATCCAGATACGGATAAAGGCTTAACCGAAATTGCTTAAAAATTGTGCGCATCAAATAGTAAACTGTACAAAAAACAATATAATTTTGAGATTCAAATAGACTGTGCCATTCATTATAAGCCTTCTATTATATTAAAAAAAAAAAAAAGGACAAGTTATCATAAGATATGATCAACCACTATTTCATTGTCATAAATTAAACTTCAACTAGCTATTACAAGAGAACTGCTTGAAAAACACACATATAGATCTCTCACTCAACTCTAACCCAATACAGTGTAAGATAGTACTATAAGATGGAATAATGTTATGTATCAAGTTTCAAATCAAGACATCAAACCAGATTTGATTAAATAACATGTGTTACACTATCTTAAAAATTAGTGTAACCAACATGGGATTTGCATCTTGACACATAACATTATTCATATGTAACTATAACTATAATATATATATATATATATATATATATATATATATATATATATATATATATATATATATATATATATATGTTACCCAATTTATATTTAGTTGGTGAGGTAGAAGATTGGGGTGAGAAGAAGGTGAAGCACTTTGAAGCAAACGCATGAGATTGAGAGGAATACGAGTCCGTATAAGATCCGGAACGCCATGAGAAATATTTGAAGAGAGCATACAGAATGTGTATGTAAATAGTAAGTATTTATTTTAGGGGAATTGATTATTGGGATAAGGTGCATTATGGTTTTAACGTGTCAGATAGTAGACACATGTGCTGCCACATTGAAGTGTTGACTTTGTTTTTTTTTTTATGTAAGTCCTTCACTTTAAGCCAAAATTGTATCTTCTTCATATTTAACAATTTACTTTTTTTATTACTCCAATAACTTGTAAAATTGTGATACAAACGAGTATTCTCGTTATACTGTTACTCCTATTAAAACATCCAAAAAGGAACACAAGTTGGCATGTTAAATTCCCATTACTCATATTAATTATAGACAAATTGCCATCCCAAAGTGATCTGGTCTTTGTTGTGGATTTGGAAAAAGATATAAAGAAATATTATTTGACTCGTTTGTTTGATGTTTCTCTGATTATTTTGTTGGTATTTTCTCGTACTACCGATGAAAACGATTATGATTTTAGAAATGATCCATGACTTTCCTTTAAGAGGGGATTATTGGTGTTTCAGTTGAAATTATGAAAATGTAATACAATTTAGGTCTAAACTGTCGGAGTAATAGTGAAATTCACCATTCCGTTAAATAAAGAAACCGAAATTTTCCATTATTTGTCTTTTGATGTTCAATTAACCAAATACAATTATCAACTACCATGGTAAATCGAAAGCAACAAACCGCAAATTCTGCCAAAAAAGCAGAGAGCGCATGCTATCAATTTTACCTTTCGGCTTGCATTTATGTTTTTTGGTGAAGAGAATTAGTATTTTAAAGCACACTTCAATTTTCTTTACCAGTTCCTATAATCTTAGGGCGTGTTTGGTTGCAGGACTAAATGGACAGGATGGGATTAATAGTGTAGTGGGCCCTTAAATGATACGTTTGGTTTGCAACTTATAGCAGGACTAATAGTACCGGCTGTACTTCAAATCCCATAGTTTACCATCATTTAGAATACCTGGGGTAGTGTGGTATTTGTAATCCCACACTTAATCCCATAGGATTTCTAATCCCATGTAAATTAATCCTTGTACCAAACGAGGCCTTATAGTATAATGCTCTAGAGTTTATTTTTTATAAATTAAAATTTTAATTATTTTTGGGATGTTTTTTGTCCATATATTATTAATATGGAGTGTATGGATTTCTTATGTAATAAATTAGTTAAAATAATTAAAAGTTAAAATGATAAAATTGTCATAGTGAGTCAGTGACATTGTTATTGTTTCCTACTTTGATGTGGAAACAATAAATTGGTTGAATAAATTCATATTAAAGCTTCTTAAAGATGATGCCTTTTTCTAAATCCGTAATTTAACACTAGTGACAGCTGAATCGGGTACAATTTAAACTAAAATAAGGGATTGTTTGGCTACTTATTTTCTAAGCTATAACCAAATGCATTACAGCTTATAAGGAAAAAAAAAACACCTTAAATAAGAGGGCATAATAAAACAATGGCTGGTCCAGCCGCTGCTTGAATACAACTATTAAAGCAGATAAAATGGTTGAATAAAATCAGATTAAAGATTCTTAAAGATGAAGTCTTTTTTCCTGAACTCGTAATTTAACACCAGTAACAACTGAATCTGGTACATTTGAAACTAAAACAGGGGACTGTTTGGCTACTTATTTTCTAAGCTATAACCAAATGCATTACAGCTTATGAGTTAAAATAAAGCACCTTAATAAGAGGGCATAATAAAACAATGGCTGGTCCAGCTGCTAATAAATTCAGATTAAAGATGAAGTCTTTTTCTAAACCCGTAATCTAACACTAGTAACAACTAAATCTGGTACATTTTACACTAAAAAAGGGATTGTTTGGCTACTTTTTTTCTAAGCTATAACCAAATGCATTACAACTTATAAGCAAAAAAAAGCACCTTAAATAATAGGGTATAATAAATTTATGTCTGGTCCAACTACTGCTTAAAACAACTATTAAAGCAGAGAAAATGGTTGAATATATTCAGATTAAAGATTCTAAAAATATTTCTCAGACAAAAAGCCAAAACATCCCATAAGCTTTTAATGTGTCCAACAAAAATAATGTCCATAGTATAACCAAACACAAGAAATACCCACAAACTGAATCAGCAGTATATAAGCAGATAATCAAGAAAAAAATGATTATGATAATGATCGCATTATTGTATACATACCTGATATATGTATATATATAGAGAGAGAGGATGGATTTGTTTGAGCCCTTTTTTTTTTATTATTATTATATACAATTTAATTAAATATAAATTAACAAAAACATACCAAAATTTTTAAAATTATCTATATTTCATATTCTTATTAAGTATAACTTATTTCAAAAATTAATACACTTATTTGTATATTTTGATACCCTTATTCAAAATTTCATAAAAGTTCATTAGATTCACTTTATTTTCGAAGTTCATTATATAATTCATATCCATAATTTTCAACACATACACTTAATTTACGAAATTTATACACTTATTTTTCAATTTTATACACTAGTTAACAAATACAATTCTTCCCCGTCCTCGGATCTCGAACTATAAGGTCGCCGTCGTGAGCCTCTCTTTCGACGAAAGCATCTCCATAGACATCAACCTCGAGTTTTCGAGCGCGCTCTACACCCTCGTTGTCCACTCTGACTATGTCTCCGTCTCAATCTCCACTGAATAGAGAGATCGGAGAGACAGAGCGGGAAGGAGAGATAGATCGGAAAGATAGAGTGAGGGGAAAGAGAGATCGGAAAGAGAGATAAATAATGATAGATCGGAAAGAGCGAGAAAGATGAGCAAATAGATAGGAGGAAGCGATAAAGACGAGTGAGAGAGACTAAATATATCCAAACGTATGAATGATATTCTTTATTAATTATTAATTAAAATTATATTTTTTATAATATAACTTTTGATTATGTTTTTATTAGTATAATAGGGTAAAGTATGTTTATGTTAGTTGTGTATTTAATTAAATATATTATTCATTCACCAAATTATAATTCATAATTAAAAGGGAGATAATAAGTTTTTGTTTTAGTAAAACCGGGTCATTTACTTGTTTGGGAAAATTAATTGCGATGAGACCAGATGATGGGCGGGCAGGGCACACTTGAATTGATATCAATTTTAATTCAATCCGTAAAATAAAAATTAGGGTATATTGGTGCGGGTTGATAAAATTTAAATATCAATCCAAACCAACCTAACCTAACCTAACCTAACTTGTTACAATTAAAAACACAATTCAACTCAACCCGTAAAAAAAATGCAGATTGGGATGGGTTGGAGCGGGATTGATTCTTAAATTTTTATTTTTGTTATTTATTTTTCACAGTTTGCATAATTAACCTAAATTTTAAAATAAATTGAATTTTTTATAGAGAAATATAAATTAAAATCAATCCATATACGTTTAGAAACATTCACGAACAAGTAACAGAACGAACATATAACAATAATGGAATGTTGGAAATACACACAATATATATATATATATATATATATAAATATATATAAACGGGTTGGAGTGGATTAATCCGCGGTTTGAAAAACTCAATCTTAATCCAACCTGCAAAATAGGTAGTGGATTGGACGGGACAGATTGATTTTTTTTTTTACGCTCAACTTTTCCCAACCCGCCGTACGGGTTGAGTTTACGGATTTTTTACCCACAACATAGTGTTTAGATTTTTTTAATCATCCTGTAAGATAAAAATTAATCAATTTAAGGATAAAAGAAGTAAAATGTGTGTACACTAGTTAGCAACTTTGTTAAGTAGAGCTAAATCGGATTTTTGTAATACAAGCATGTCGAGACAGTGGAGCTATTCACATAATTCGAGAGAACTAGATATAACTCGAATGAATTAGATAGGTTTATCACTCATCTGTGTCCCTGTTATCTGAGTGCTTCATATTGAGTTTTTGTATTTTAAGGAACTTAAGAAATTCAAAATTAATTAATCATCACTAGCATCAAACAGATAGATAGATGTCATTTATTGACTCATTAGATAATTTCATAAAGACGGATTTATAAAGAATAATAAATATTTGTTCGTTTCCCATCTCCGTGTAATCATTATATTGTTTTAATAAAAACTTAATTTTCTTGTGATGAACCTATTACAATTGTGTATATAAACCATAATGATCGAGTACTTCTATTGAGTAAGTAAAATGTGTTTTTACTATTTAAATTTTATTTCCTACAAAGTAAATGTTGGAGGTACACAGTTATGAAATATGTAAACATTCATGGAAATTGCATGACCTTTATTTAAATGTATGCCATTTTTCCTATTAAGTCAACTACCGCATAGCTGCGAATAAGTATATAAAACACAATCGGCAATCATAACCCAGCCCCCACTCAGACTTAATTAAGGATTTAACCATAAAAAACAAAACAGCGGTCCGGTTATAAAATTTAATTAATAATTGGTCAATTATTTTTAAAAGTAATTAAGCATTAGTCTATTACTCATTAAATATAAAATATCTCTCAATTCTATTTATCTAATTTATCACTCTCTTTTTAAAAAAAACTCAAACTCTTTTTAAAAGGGTTTAAAAGGGTCCAGACTTTTTTAAAAAGGGTTCAGACTCTTTTTTAAAAAGTTCAAAATGGTTCAGACTCTTTTTAAAAAGATTCAAAAGGGTTCAGACTCTTTTTAAAAATGGTTCAAAAGAGTTCAGACTATTTTCAAAAAGTTCAAAAGTGTCCGACTGTTATTAAAAGGGTTTAAAAAGGTTTGGAGTTTTTTTTGGTTTTGTAGTTTTTTTTGACACGTGTCGCTCTCTGAATGAGTATCGGTGAAATGGACCAATGGTTAATTAGTTTTTGTTTTATGAATCAATACTTAATTAATTTGTAAACAAGGTAACGATACCAAATTTACCCGTTACTAAAATAAAAATATAAAAAATGGAAGGCAATTGGAGACTTAACGAGGACACGAAATATAGAAAATCCAGACATAAACACAAAAACGCTCTAAACACTAGTCAATGGTGTTAAGAGGAGTGAAAATATTTTATTCAAAATAAAAAACCTGTTTTGTCTGTACCTTTCCAAGTATCATCAACAACAACCATCTCCAAAGATGCTAGTTTAGTCTTTTAAAATAAAAATAAAAATATGCAAGTTTAGTAAATAAGTAAGTACTACTAATACTTAAACAACAGCACATATATATATATATATATATATATGGAAAATATTATACGAACATCGTGAAAAACATCCAAGTAGACACTTTTTTTCAAAAACGCTCCAAATCAAGATTTGGCTAATGCAAATCTCCACGGTTTCACGACGGGAACACAGATATGCGTCTTGTTTTTTTTTTCGGAGATGTATAACCACATGTTTTGAATTTTTAAATTTTACCATAATTTCGAAAACATATTTGTTTCCATATTGATGTCATCTCCATTCCATATATATATATACATATAGATATAGATATAACATATATGATGATGATCTCTCAGCCCTATCTCTCTCCTCAATTGGGCTTCATTCCTGCCAAGCTTCTCTCTGGTGAGTCTCTTTTAACCCTTCAATTTTCATTTCTTTATTATTGCTTTATTTTAGATTTTCTTGCTGGGTTTTTCTTTAAACTTAAAAAAGGGTTGTAAAAAAAACTGCTTCACCTGACTATTTATATTTTATCATAACAATATTACAAACTAAGACACATATGCTTTAGCTAACTAGATATGTTATTAGCTATGTTGAGATAGTCAAATATATTTAATCACGTAGCATATCTACTTAATAACCAGTGTTTTAGATAAGAGAAATCTTCGCTACATCGTTTTTGCTAGAGCTATGCTAAAAGCATAAAAAAGAGTAAGCTTTTAGCGTCTTAAAAAGTGGAAAAGCAATCTTTTTTATGTTTTTTTATAATCTTTGAATCGCGCTTTTTAAATCAGTGTTGATAACAATATACATATACGTATAGGAGCAAATTTATTTACAATAGTTTTTCTCCGCACATTCTACTTTCAACGGTCCATTTTTAAAGGGAAAGTGTTGCTTCTAAACCCTGGGATAACATTATTTTCTATAGTATAGTTTTGGATTTTATTGATGGGTTTTGCTTCAAAAATGAAGTGTGTTGACTTTTATTTATATTTCAAGGGAAACTGTTGTTTTGGAAAACCTTCAAGGGAAGTGCGTTCAGATAGTTATTCGGATTTTGTAGCTGGGTTTTGATTTAAAATAAAGAGCGTTTCTAATTTTACTCATGAGAGGGAAACTGCTGACTTCTATAATGTTTAATCATTTTATTCAACCAATTCCATTATCCATATCAGTTGTTGCACTGTTATTTTGTTGACTTTGAGAATTTTCGCATATTTTGAACATAACTCGTCGCATTGCTCGAAGAATATAAGGGAAATCTTAGAATTAAGGCTCTTTTGTTGAATAAATTTTGGAAAGGTACATAATAATTTTTTGACAAATAATCAAGGTATTTTTACTTGTTTAGAACCGAAAAGAGTGAACTTTATTGAAATCTTCCTATTTTTTGCATAGTCTTCTTATTGTTGTACAGAGTTAAATTTCATTCTTTATCATGTTTTTTAACCAAAAAAGTCAACTTTGCAGATTTTTTATGAAAATTAAGGGTTCTGGGAAACTAATAATTCTTGAAAACTGTTTTCACAAGAACTTGTTCTTTCCCTTAGAAGGTTTGCCTCCTTTGGTAGAGCAGCATCAGTTCTCTTCATTTTAGGTTTTCTGGCATGAAAAGCTAAAGGTTTTAGTAAATGCAAACCCGGCTTTTTTCTTAGCCTCAAATAGTCAAACGGAAAATTATTTGAATTTAGTCAAAAAATCCAGGTCTTTTGTTCAAGAAGTACTAATTTTCTTAAGACAATTTCAGGCACTCAAAATTCTATGTGCTTCAGACATGGTGATCTGAAATTAAAGCCATGTAGACCCCAGTATTTCAGACCTTGTACAACTATACATTTAGGTGATTTCAGAACTTGGAAACGGAAACAAACGACTGTTATGAAATCAGTTTTGAGTGTTGATAGAGAAGTGGAGAGTGGTAAAGAGGATAAAAGCGAATTTTATGATGCAATTGTTATTGGTTCTGGAATTGGGGGGTTGGTTGCTGGGACCCAGTTGGCTGTGAAGGGAGCTAAGGTTTTATTGCTCGAAAAGTATGTGATTCCTGGTGGAAGTTCTGGTTTTTATGAGAGAGAAGGTTATACTTTCGATGTTGGGTCATCTGTTATGTTCGGTTTCAGTGATAAGGTAGTAACTACTTCCCATCACCTTTCTTAACTTTTAAAATATCTTGCGGCTATATATGCAGAAATATATCAAGTGATTATGTTCGGATTTAGTTCCCCCCATATTCTGTACCACAATGTTGTGAATATATCATTGAAATGTTAAATTTTTCTGTTCAAGGCTTCAAGCTTACGTGTTATTTCTCTTTGTTTTGAAATTGTCATAATTTCTCTGCTTTTGACTTTCCATTGGTTATAAAATCCATCTTTTTTATACCAGAGTAGCTTCTAAATATTGTTTCATAAACTGAACCAGAAATAATTTCATTATTGTTTTCCTTTAATTTGGTGTAGAACAGTTTTAGAATAATCTATAAAAAAGGTTTATGCGAACTTATAGAAAACATATGAAAGCATCTTTCTGATGAAACACTTAACAACATTAACGCTGGTGTTCATTTATATAGTGTCTTATTTTCTTCCAAAATTAGCAAAAAAGTAAATATTGTAATTTTTTAATTTCCAATTCAAGACATAATACATGAGAACAGAAACCAAAATCACAAAAGTGAAGAAAATGGAAAGCCGAACCTCTGCTATCTGCTTCTCTAATAGTTTTCTTTCCAGGATAAAAGTTACATTATCAATAAGGTTATATAGTTGTAGAGAGAAAAATGTTTGATGTAAAAACTGTCATAAAGTTCTCCAAATTCTTTCTTTTCAGTGGTTCTAATAAATGCTTCAGAACTCTTTTCAGAACCATTTTATAACATGCTGAGTTTTAATGGGAATTAATTTTGAAAACTATAAGCAATGGCGTTGATTGTTGCCTTGAGTTAAACCATGACAAGCAAGTAAACTATGTTTTAAATCCTTTCAGGGAAATTTAAATCTAATAACGCAAGCACTGGCAGCAGTTGGCTGTACAATGGAAACGGTACCTGATCCAACCACTGTTCATTTTCATCTACCAAATAATTTATCTGTCCAAGTTCACAAAGAGTACAGTGAATTTATCTCTGCACTTATCAGTAAATTCCCTCACGAAAAGCAAGGGATTCTGAGTTTTTACGGTGTTTGTTGGAAGGTGTGTTTTAATTAAGGTGACTGCGACTCTCTCTTCTTGGTATAAACTCCCTCTTCTATCAAAATTTACCTCGAATTGTTTTGCTTGTTTATGTAGTAGATCTTCAATGCATTGAACTCGTTGGATTTGAAGTCACTTGAGGAACCTATCTACCTTTTTGGACAGTTCTTTAAGAAGCCCATTGAGTGTTTAACGCTTGGTAAATTTTCTACTCGTTCAATTATGTATCGAGATTCAAAGTTTTTGTCCTAGAGTATTGAAATTACGCGAAATGATCAATCACAAACTAATTTTTGAACCACTTTTATTGTCTTTTGTAGCATACTATCTGCCACAAAATGCTGGGGACATTGCTCGAAAGTTTATGAAGGATCCGGATCTGTTATCCTTCATAGATGCTGAGGTGGGTGATCATTTTTCCATCATTATATTCAAAGAATCGTTATTCATATGTTTTGGAACTGATGGTGTGCGTTCATTTCGTTTGCAGTGTTTTATAGTTAGTACGGTTAATGCTTTACAAACACCAATGATCAATGCTAGCATGGTAATTTTTTTTTACTTTGTTTTTCCTACCTTATTTAAATTAATTACATGATTCAGTATCCTTATATGGTACATTGTCTCTTTAGGTCCTCTGTGATAGGCATTATGGGGGAATTAACTATCCTGTTGGTGGGGTTGGGGGAATTGCAAAGTCCTTAGCGAAAGGCTTGGTTGACCAGGGTAGCAAAATACTTTACAAGGCTAATGTGAAGAATATTATAATTGATAATGGAAAGGCTGTGAGTACCTCTTTAAAGCAGAATAATTAGTGTCATAGTTTATGTATTGTTTAACAGATACGCATTAGTTTCTCACGTTGTTAATATGCATTTCTAGGTGGGGGTGAGATTATCAGACGGAAGACAATACTTTGCAAAAACCATAGTATCAAATGCCACGAGATGGGATACATTCGGTTAGTTCGTCACCCTATATAGATCAAGTCATAAAAAAAACTTGTTTTTCTTGCTAGTCGATTGAAAAGTTAAAAGTTTGTTTGGTTCCATTGTTATAAAAGTTCAATTTTCATCTGGCTTTCGCTTTTAGTGGTTTCGTTATTGGAACTTGTGGGACTTATGAACTCTGCATAGGAAAATTTTAGTTCCATATCTGGGGATGTAATTTGCCTTGCATATATTCTGTTTCATTTCTACTTTCAAAACTAATAAATAGCTTTGTAAAGAATGGAAACTAATCTTTGATCGACAGTTCCAAATATGTAGCTACTGAAGGAAATATATACTTACAGTGTCTTTCTTTCTTTTTAAGAAAGTTTTTTAGCTTTTTGAATTTTTTTCATGAATTGTAGGAAAGCTTCTAAAGAGAGAAGATCTTCCCAAAGAAGAAGAAAATTTCCAAAAGCTCTATGTAAAGGCCCCTTCTTTTCTTTCAATTCACATGGGGGTTAAAACTGATGTTTTGCCTCCAGATACAGATTGTCATCATTTTGTGCTTGAGGTACTTTCGTACTTTAGACTATTCATTTAGCCGTTATGGCGTTGTTACAGTAAACTTAATAGTCACAGACTGCTAATTATTGTTTTGTGTTATTTGAAGGATGATTGGGAGAATTTAGAGAAGCCATATGGGAGTATTTTTTTGAGTATTCCAACAATTCTTGATTCATCAGTTGCCCCCAAGGGGCGCCATATTCTTCACATATTTACGACGTCATCGATAGAAGACTGGGAGGTAAATTTAACAGGATTTTTTTCGAGAAATTTATATTCATTTTTTCTACTTAGTTTGGATCATAGTTCGGGACTCATTCCCCCTTTCAAGAGCCATGTTTCCTCTTTCCCGTTATTTTACGTTAACTTTTTATTAATTAATTTAATTTATCACATTTCACGTTTCCAATTCTTGCATCGCTTCCGCTACTGTTTCCCATGTCAGAAACTATTATTTGAAGTAAAGGATTATGATATTTTATTCAAAAAGGCTAAATTGGTGATTACACAGGGGTTATCTGTGGAGGATTATGAAACAAAGAAAGAGCTAGTGGCTGAAAAAATTATTAGCAGATTGGAAAAGAAGTTATTTCCAGGGCTCAAGTCTTCTGTTGTTTTTAAGGAGGTATGTGTGGCAAATATGCAAGCATTCTACAACTGACTTTTAATACCATTAGTCTTGTAAAAATTGAAATAAAGTATTGTCACAAGAAATGTAATATTATCAAATGTTATCAAAGAAATCTATTTTGACTTATAGTTGCTGTTATACCAGGTGGGGACACCAAAGACACACCGAAGGTACTTGGCTCGTGTCAATGGTACCTACGGACCAATGCCACGTGGAATTCCAAAGGGTTTACTTGGAATGCCATTTAACACCACTGTAAATTTAATAAATTTTATTGTTTTTGATATTTTTTCTTTTTTTGCCTGTTTACAATTTGCTTTTTCAATTTATTGCATGTCTTTGCATTTTAACTTGTAGGCAGTAGATGGGCTGTATTGTGTAGGTGATAGTTGTTTTCCAGGACAAGGTGTCATTGCGGTAGCTTTCTCTGGGGTTATGTGTGCTCATCGAGTAGCTTCTGACATAGGTGAGGAATAAATATATGTTCTAATTTATGTCTACCGGAATCCAGATAATCCATAATCTATACAGTATTACATAACATGTAGCTGTTGTACGTTAAGGATTTTCGCTGGATGCTGCCCGATTTAACCTTGTTTCTACATGAAATGAGGATTCGGGTGTTTGGTTATTGTTCTGAAACCAGAACACTGAGAAGAAAACTCACTGGTGGAAAATTCCAAAGAGTTGTTTAAAATATGAGTTTTCTGAAATCACCCTAATTTAGGAACTCTTATAAAATACCTTTTATGAACCTTTAAAAATGGTTCTTGACCGAAAAATAATATTGAATGTTCCATTCCAGTGCCGAATGGCTGAAAACTAGACTCGGAAAGAATATGATGTTTTTGGACAACTTAAGCCAAGGCACTCAATATCCCCTTTTATCTCTTCTTAGGACTTGAGAAGAATTCTCCAATATTGGATTCTGCTCTTCTTGGGTTACTTGGTTGGCTAAGGACGTTGGCGTAGTTTTGTAACCATCGCATGGCAACGGTGCAAGATAGATAACCTCCGATTTCGTGTAAGTTTATGTGTGAAGTTGATAAACCTGCCAACAAATACTGGAGATGGATACAGTGTAACACTTGATTTATTTATCAGAATTTTATACAGAAATTTGATATAGAGCATAAGATTTGTAATTCTGAATCAAACTTCAGTTTTCATTCAGTGAGAAACTTCAGTGTTTCTTTTGAGATGCAAATAGTGCAGTTGTCTTAGATTTTTTATTTTCAGATCGAGACATAGAGTTGGCTCTTTTGCTAACGAAAAATTAACAAAATCCTCTTGTCATAGTAGATACAATTAACTGTTCAAACACTAATGTCCAGATAGTGTACGAAGATTACGAGAATCACACTCATGTTTATTGATTTTCAAGACGAACAAAAGGAATAGCAGACTACAGCAGAGTAATAACTCCACTTTAATGAGTTTGATATCTTTACAGTACTATCACATGAGGTAACCTAACGAAATGGCTAACTATAAACCACAACCTTCAAATGCTATCATCCTTTGTTTCTACTAGCATATTTCTGTCCCTTATAAAATATACTTATATGGTACTTTGTGGATGTTAAAAACTGGTCACACCTTAATCCTAATAAGTTTAACGGAACTCGATAAAGAAACGAGAAGAATAAAAAAGGCATTAGAGATTTCTTGCATCTGCAGCATGTTAAGGTTGCTCTATCTTCCCTTGTTTTTTGCAAATCATTTCCCTAAACCCAGTAGACCTTGTTTTAAAACAGTAGCTTTCAAGCAAACAAGCAGGATTTTTTTACGTCAGAAAAAAGCTAGGTTCATCAAGCTTAAAGCTTTCCACACCAATTTGCAGCTCCACTATAAACTTGTCAACCAAAAGCAATCCGGTTTTTGAGAAATAAGCCGAAAAACTGATCTTGAAAGATGCAACCAAACAACGCATTAGCTACAGTTTCATCCTTCGCAAAGAGAGATATGCCAAGAGGCGGTAACCAACAACCATTGCCAGTAGGGGACTAACTTCTCCCCAGCCCCTGTCTATACGTATACCATTGACGGAGTGAGTAATGTGTCCATATTGCACTTTTAGCAGAAGTTTGTAAGTGTGATAGTTGAATGAAAGATACCGGAGCCATGAAATGAATACTGGAACGTCCTGCATTTTAACAAACGTTATCATATATTAGGTGTTCTTTTGAGAAATTGTTAATAATGCATGTGTTGTGTGTTTGTAAACTCCGATTTGCAGAATTACACCTTATTTGACTATTTCTTGACTGTTAATTATGTAGAGGTAAATGGATCAATGGAATAACCGAATAAAGACATCTCTACGCATTTTCAGGTCAAATAATTGTGCTTTTTTTACTGTAGTGGTTTTGGGACATACATATTTACCTGGCAATAAATTGCTGCTGTTTTTCTTTTCCTTTTTTTTTTCTTCGCGTTTGCTCTAGTGTCTCAGTGTGTTTATGAGCTCCTATTTGCAGGATTACACGTTATTTGACTAGTCACCAAGTTTTTTTTTCTTGCTTTTTACTGTTTTCCATATCGAATTTTATGGATAATACAGTGATTTTTCAGTCCTACTGGCCGAAAGCTGAATCGAGAATACAAGGAAAAGTTATATTTAACAAACTCTACCAAATAGATTGTCTTAACTGGAGTGTTTTGTTGTAATATTTTGGTACTTGCTAAGACAGTTCTCAGTTAAAGAGCTCGACTCTGTGCTTCTGTTTTTTTTTTGTCTTTATAACTATGTTTTTGTGAATTTTTGCGAAGTATAAATCTCAATTGGCAGTTTCTAAAAATGAGCATATATATCTCTCTTACCTTCACGAAATATCCTCCAGCCAACATGAAAGTCATTACTGTTACAGAGGCCAAAGTTGTTCCCCTCTTTAAGTCCATCACAGTTGCCCCGATAGCTAGTCCAAGTCCCTGTTACAAAACCCCAGCTCGTATTGAAAAAATGGATGAATTATTTTTCACAGTTAATTAATAAGAGATAATTTGACTTATTGATTGCGATTTTGAACTTTTCGTTAAGTGTGAGTAAACACAGTCACGCTCGAGGGATGAGTAAACACACTTATTAATTTAGGGACAATCCACATTAAACGACATATTTCATAATTAAATCTGCACACTATTTGATTTGATTAGTGCCAGTTTGTTGAAGTGTATACCCGACGAGATTTAAATCAATTTACTTCAGAAACTCAACAAATAATCAGTTCACTGAAGTTGACCGAGGAGTATGATGATCAAATATCTGTTCACTGAGGGTGGTTTTTTTTTATATATATATATATATATCTTTTACGATATGGGAATAAACAAAGAGCACCTGAGCCGCAACAATGCAGAGGAACACCATAACCATGGTTAGGAAAAAAGCGCTGGCACTGTTTTTCAAGCCAGCCATGAAATAGACAACTAAAAGGAACAGAACAGGCAATAAAAGATCTAGCGGTAGATCACTTGTTGTCCTAGCTACGAAGTATGAACTTAATCTGTACATATCAGCGGCTCTTTCCTTGTTGATCATTGCTCTTTCTTGAGGAAAGGTGAATATTGCTGTGAAGACCGGGAAAAATCCCCAGAAGACTGAAATGAAGAAAAGTAACCCCGCCTGCAATCAGAAAAGGTAATCTTTATGTTTTGATGTCAGATATAGACATACGAAGATAGATGCAGACTCGTGACTCATTTTGTTGTCATTTTTCTGTTTTGATGATAACAGTGAGGGCTTGTTTTGTTTCTCCGTCGTGAAGCAGTTCTATCTTCGTTCTCAATGTTACCAGTTTTGCAAATAGTGATCGTTGACATTTTTATAACTCCATTTACACGCCTTTCCAGGTTTGCTCATTACATTTTCATGCGATAACACAGCGTTTATATTTTATAATAATCGAGTTTTCATGCATGATTCTGTTGTTTTTTGAAAGCTAGAAACAGATTGGAGACTGTGATAGCTTGTCACTTTCATCTTCCTTACAAAAAATCATGGCAAACAAAGAATAAATTCTTGCAATTTTTAGGAAATGAAGATATTTTCAAAAAGAAACCTTCAATCAATTAGGCAAAAAGCTGGTTCTAGCTTCTCTGAAAAGTCTAGGAAATAGTTCTGAAACATTTGAATGGCTAATCAATTTGATGAGGAACCTACCTGATTTTGCAGGTCGTTGGGGCTGTCAACATCAGACTGCCACCAAAGCAATCCCAAGATAAAAGCTGTGGTTAAAACTTGGGTAATTCTTAACCAGCTAAAGTAATCATGTCGACGTTCTTTTAGCCCTCTGCAAAATAATATTGCAAGTTGGTCCCACCAATTCGCTCCCCATTCTCTTTTCGATGTATAATTTTTCAACTTCACATCTTGGTCGATAGATATAGGCATGTCAAGTCTCTTTTTCTCTTCAACAGACACTCTAGCCTCATATTCCTCCACAAGGTACTATTTTAAAATGAGAAGGTTACTAAGACAAGCCTATAGTATTTACTAAAATAAGCTCGCTTCAGTAATTTTTTTTAAATACCTAAAATAAGCCTCTTTCTGAAAATGTCATTTTTAATGGAAAGTTCTTGTGACCCCTTTTGCTAATGAGAGCTTCAAGCTGGGTAAATTTAATCACTTGGTTTCTAAAAATCAATTCACCAATCATCATGACAATTTTTTTGAATAGGTATATATTGGTAAATAGTTTTAAAACATGTTTATTGGTATAGTCTGTAGTTTCTGCATAAATTTGGTTGCAACTCGTGCTTTTTTAGTTTAGATTTTTTCTTTTCTAAAACTTTTTTAGTTTAGTTTAGTTTAGATTATTATAGTTCTTACTGTTGACCTTGTTTCGTTGCATATTTTGAGCAAATCAGCTATTTTTAGATTCAGAAAAAAACTGGTTCATCTAACTTATAGATTTTAGTTTTTTCAGGCGTAAAGACTTGAACTATAAGATTTTGAGCTGATCAATTAAATCAGCTATTTTTAGATTCAGAAAACAAACTCTAGGGTGAGCTTAAAAGCTGCAGGCAAACAACGCCCTTGATTCTTTTGATCTTTAGCAAGTAACTGAAAAAACCACTATTTCCAAAAGTCAAATATTCATTACCTCATGTACGATCGCGGCTGAGGGTTTTCCACTTCTCACATCTGCTTCAGCACTATTACCAATGTGCACCTTGTCCTCTAACTCGGATGGCATTGATATGCCGTTTGCATTTCCATTTGCAAGGTCTAATAAAAACTCAGCGGGATTCATCGCGATTAAAGGTGAACAACCAATGGACGCAAAGTAAACCATAGCTTCGGATGCTTTTCCAAAGTAAAGTAAGCTCCCTTTCCCAAGTAGTATCAACTTATCGAATTTGTGGAACAGTCTGCTCGAGGGCTGGTGGATTGTTGTGATTACTGTTTTCCCATCCTGCCAGCATCAGATAGAGGTTCTTTTTATATTTTCTACTTAACACGTGTCTTTAATATAGTAAAGAGAAGTTATTTGCATTTCCAAGGCAGAAAGATACAAATTTTCTTTAGTTCAGTTACTTCAGTATGAAGCCTAAAGGTCCATTTTTTTTCCCAATAATACACTGCTTCCTCAATAGGCTACCTTCTGTATCGGTTTGTCCTAAACCAAAGTCATTTTTACATAAAACCTGTATATAACATTTAGAGCATACTTTTACACATCCATAAAAAATGTTTAGTTTGTTCTAACAAGATGCAAGTAAAGGACCCGAATATATCAGTGTTCAAGTTTTCTGTCAAGTGTTTTGGAATTTAATCTTTTTGGTGTCATTTCCATGTTAGTACTTTTTCAACAATTGTACATAGTTATAATTCGATTTGAACATTCTTGAACTACCCGAAATGATCCTACCTTTGGCACAACGTCTATCAATTCGTGCTCTGCTTTAGGAGAATAACCCCTTGAGACCCTTTCAATAGTAGTACTTCTTTTCTCATTTCATACATTTCTTTGAAGTTTGAACACTAAACTAAAAAGAATCATAGGTCCAAATTATACAAGAATGAATGAAATATGATTAACTAAAGAAGAAACGAGCGATGGAAAAGTTTAAACTAGTGATACATCATAACTGCAAGTTTTTTTTTACTTTTCATAGATATGGATGAAATTCATACCTCAGCTATGTCTTGTAAGATATCAACAATCCTCAAAGCAGTTGTCGAGTCGAGGCCAGAAGTTGGTTCATCAAGAAACAAAAGTGAGGGGTTTATAATAATCTCATTCCCAATACATACACGCTTTCTTTCTCCTCCCGAGATTCCCCGTACAAAGGAGCCACCAATCATCGTGTCTTGACACCTGATGACATAGAGATGAGCTTAAATGTTGTAACCAAACAAATCCTTAAGAGTATACTAAAGAAACTGGACTTTACCTCTCTAAACCAAGTTCATAAATCACGTCTGATGCTCGTTTTTCCTTTTCTGCGTTTGTCAATGTCTTTGGGAGCCTAAGCAGTGCTGCGTAAGTCAATGTTTCCTTCACTGTAAGGTGAGGAAACAACACGTCGTCTTGAGTTACGAATCCTATCCTGCATTATTTTCAGTGTCAAAGTTTTAGTATAACTTTTTATTTGTTGCCTTTTTATTTTAGCGGTAAATTAAGATTCAAGATGTTGGTCTAGGTGAAGTTAACGCACTTATACGTGTCACCATTACCAAATTCTCTCAGATCTCCTACGTACTCCATTTCTCGCCCACCAAATGTGTCAACCCAATACGTCGCTAGGTTCTAAGTAAAAATCGAAAATAAAAACTAAGATAATTCCTTTTAGCTTACTTAAACTGGAAAGACAAATAGTAATTCAGAAGTTAAATAAATTACTAAGATAGACTACTTTAGCATAAACCCTTCGTCCTAGTATTTATCACTCCCAAGCATATCACACTAAGAATTACTATTTCAAATAAGCCAACACCAGAAATAGTTTTCCAGGTAATACTTACCCCAATGCATTGGATACCAATACAACCAGCATATCATGTTTCCATATCCCGTACTACGATTATGTACCACAGACTAACAGCAACCTAGGTAATATCAGTACAGAAATATTACAGTAAACACTTTTTTAAGTCTCATTTTTAGAACCCGAACAGAAAGGATAAATTTTGTACCAGGTAAAAGTTTATAGTTTAGTTAGTATAATCCAAACTGACACGAAAAAGAAAAATAGTTTGTAATACCTGCATTTTAGGAACTTCGAATACGGTTGGTCATTGTATGTGACAGAACTATCTGGTATTGGGGTTTTCAGCCTACCCCCGAGCAAACTCAGAAGAGTAGTTTTTCCACTTCCTGAGGGGCCCATCAACGCCAAAACTTCTCCTGGATTCACCGAACCAGTGATCCCATTTAGTATATTCTTCTCCTTCGTTGATGTCATTCCTTTAGTTATCACTTTGTATGTCACTTCTTTAAACTGCATATTTTGAAAAAAAACGGAATACATGTAAGAGTCTCTAGGTATTGGAATGGCATTTAATTCATTTCATAGCAAAGTGCTTGTGTCTATAACAGATTTTTTTTTTCCAATAATTTTGTGAAGCATTTTTAATTTTACATATTTTGTTAACTAAAAAGATTCTGCTATATTTTAGAACTCTTTTCTTGTCTTGTACATATGTGTGAGACAAATAAGAATATGTACAAGACTTGAACCTGACATGAAAGCCATGTTCATTGGACCCTTGATCGCTAGATAAATCTCCGATCCGTCTATTCCTGCCCAAATAGATAATATGGAAATTAAGTCGTTCGTGTTTTATAATCACCTGAATATGCGTGTAGTTTTTGAGGATTTAAAAGCAATCTTGGAATGGATAGGCTTGTTCGAATTAACTTTTAAGCTCAATTTTATTTGTTTGTTTTTTTCTTTCTTATAATCCGCAAAAGAATTGGTTGGCAAGCTTAAAACCTTCGCTTATTTTTAGCTAGAAGTCTTAAGCTTTCTTCTCGCCCTCAAACCAGCTTGTAAGTTTAGTTTATTTGGTCATTTTATTATAGGCTGCAGATTATATTGTCAGGTCAGCTTAGCATCTTAGTTTTTCTACAACCTAGGAAATTAATCTGAATGGACATAACCTTGTTAAAAAATAAACCAGCTCAGCCAAACAAGCCCCCAATATGTGTTTATGAAAGGAGAGTTACCTTGAGATAGATAGGCAGTGTGGGCTCTGCTTGAATCATTTTCTTCTTATTCTTATGTGTTCCAGCTTCAAGATCTTCAGCTGTGGTAACAGAAGAAAAATATATCAGCAACATTTTGTACTCAAAGAAAAACTAACTTCAAAAATTATGACAATCAAAAGAGACTTTTTAGTTATTCATAGGTATAGGCCCGTCTATCATAGACGGAACTTTTGTCTGTGGAGCAAGTAAGTTTCTAAAACTGATGTAGATTTGCTTATAGGTCAGATTTTCTAGCAATATTTTTTAAACCCAAGGCTACATTCTATTGTGTGGGCGTTATATACCTGAATCGTACATAAGTAGTCATGAAAATAAAAAGAGATAGCATTCTGAGCTTTTCCAGAAGAGAAAACTAATCAAATATTGTAATCTCACTTGGAACATAATGCAATATTCTGTTATAGTGCCTACGAAGAAGAAGCTACCATCAATTGTCAGAAACTCATTCAAGAAATTTGTACTTCGTTCTGCCAATCTTTCTTCTTTTCTGAACATCCTCTTTACGTGAAATCTGATTGACTTATATTGAGATTTACACGTACTAAAATTCTAGCAAATGCACACGGAAGAACCGTTGGCCATGCACACCAATGCTTCTGTTTCCGCTTCAAAAAATGTATACTGACTATTGACGGGAATTTTACTTGAAATAAGTCCAAGAAAAATAGACTTTTTCTCCAGACAAGTATTGCAAAAATTGGAAGCCACTTATACGTTTTTAGTTTTTAGTTTTGAGTTATGACGCAAAAAGAAAAAAATACACCTGTCTAAACTAGATTACAAATTTACAATCCATAATTAAGTAAATCCACTAGATAATTTACTTAATTGTGACAGTTATATAAAAGGACGAGACTATAACTTTATAAGTGGGACCATAACTTATTATTATAAGTTCATTAAGAAATGAAAAAAGTCAAGTGAAGTGAAACATATGACAAACTTCTACGACAAAAACACGAGTTATGGGTCATAACATGATTTTATGTGAGACTGTAAATGAGTGAATGTAACATCATTTGAGAATAAAAACAGAAAAAAAAAATTGCAATATCATAAATAATTACTCATTATGGATTCGTGAAGTTTTGTTCGTTCGGCCAATCAATAATATACATATACAAAGATATTTTGAATACTTATATAATGAACATCAAAAAACAATTCTACTTAATAATATTGAAATATTATTAAAAGTTGAAAAATGACATGGCTTTTATAAAACAACCACAACCTAATTAGATTGTTTACAATTATCTTTATATGTAAAAACATTTGTTATTTGATTTGATAGTAAACTTTTATAAGTTTGTCATTTTTAAAATGGAAAGGGAAAATATTATCTTGACTCGTTTTTGTAATTCAATATTTTAGGTTATGTAAATCGTTCACGAACAAACTCATGTTTTCCTCTACCTGTTTTGTTTTATGATGAGCAAGATGAACTACACCAATTTTATTTTATTTTATTTTGTAATCCTACACCAATTTATTTAATACTTATGTATCTTTTTTTTTAGTTTAATTTCAATACTTTCAATTAGATGGTCCTCAAGTTTGAAAACTTCATAAATTTATTTACCTCAATTGTAAAATTTTATTTTTTTTACTTCTGTTGAAAGTAAATAAGGCATTAAAATCCATTTAACCATTTTAAACTTTCAAAAACTACTATAATGGACCAAATCATTAGTAAACTTTCTGGTTATTGGTTGCTTCTTGAAATTTTGTTCAAGAATTACAATACTAATTACGAGAAAATTTGAAATCTTACGAATGTCATCGTCGCTGAACGGCTTAGAATTATCTATCATGCCCTCGGGGGGCACAGTGAAGCCAGTGAACGAGAACGAGAAACCCAAACTAGCACTCGAGGCTCGGCTCAGAGCTGCACTACTGCTTACAACATTTTCACTATTATGATAATTATGATGATGATGTTCCATACTTAAAGTACCGTCCAGCTTCAGTTGGGCACTCCTCGACTTTCTAATATGCACGTTGCTACTACTTTTGCCACTGCCACTCCCGCTCTGCCTCTTTCCGGGTTTTTCCATTAGGGTTTCACCGTTATCTATGGTGTCGGCCGATATTGTGAGCACGGTCTCCGGCAACTGTTCCGATCGTGTCCTCAGGAGTGTTAGTTGATCTCCGGCTCCCAAGGGACTACTATTCCAATCATTGCTTTTTGTCTCCTCCATCTTTTGTTCTTCACCTATATTAGAAAAGAATGAACCAAAATATGTTTAGTTAACAAATTTCACTAATATGGTTAGCTAACCTAGCTTGCATGTTCAGATGTTCTAATAAAAAAGATAATGGAAAGGGTAAAATAAGCATAAAAATGTGTTAAAGTACTTAATTAAGGTAGCAATAGATATATATTATTGTAGCCATTTATACCTTGCTTCTTTTAAGGAAGTGGAGTAGAATAATGATTATAATAACTTACGATAGAATATTGATCAATTTGTATGGTCTCACTCACTTTGTATCTGCTTATTATTTGCTTATAAACTGATTGTATAAAGCTATATATAGTACTAGCAATATGTATATGCAACCAACCAGCTTCCCAATGATCACACTCATCAATCATATCCATCTAACTCATTTGCTAGAAAATCTACACGTGTTCGGACGATTAAATACATCCAACAAACTAATATTTAATGAGTAGGGGGATATTCTGTTTTAAAAATGTCTTCTTTTTATATATTTAAGAACTACTTATTCGACATTAATGTTCACGTATAAGTTATAACATCATTCTATAACATCATATAAGAAAATATAATTATGATCAACTATATGTAAAGGTTATTTCCCCCCAAAAAAAAACTTTATAAAGGTCTAATTATAAACCAAAGAAAGTTTCACCACATGTACTAATGTAGCATCCCAAGTTGGTATAATTAACCAGGGATGAAAAATTAAGTACATAATATGGTGTTTGATAAAGAAAACTCACACTTTAAAATATTTTTAAAAATTAATACACATATGCTACATGATGCTGCTACTACATATACTATATAATGCTATTTATTTTTACTCTTTGCTTTTAAATTTGATGTTACATTAATGTTATACATTATATGTATTAAATCTTAAACAAGAATTGAAAATTTAGGTTTTTAGAAACTAAGTATGTTTTTATGTACTGCTAATCAATAATTCATACGTGATGAGTCGTCTAATTTTGGAGCAACAATTAGTACATACAGGCGATCAATATATATCTGTGAAGAAAAAATGGCATAAGTGAAAGCTCAGTTATTTGAGGCTAACTATTTCGAATTGTCCACAGACCATAACCTTAATAAATAATTAATTAAATATATTTTGAAATAATTAAATATATTTGAAGTACCTTAAAGTAGTGATATCAATACTATTATGTTGACCAATACGACACGTTGTTCTTTCTAAAGTATAAGAAAAACATAAAACCTTCAACATTTTTATAAGTACGTACGTACGTAATGTCTAAATTGTGAATATGTGATTATATTATTTGCAGTTTCGTATGTGCCAATGCAGATAAGTCTTGTCTTGTCTTGTCTTGTCAACTTTCGGTTGATCTCAAGTCAAACACTAAACTTTTCATTAATGATTAATGTTTCTTTTAACTTAATTAGGTGGCTGAAAATGTAATTCTTACTGTATGAGATAACTAGATGGTGACAACATTGACATGACATTAAAATTATAATTAACGATATGCATGATAGCTAGCCAGATCACAGTAGGTTATTGTATATGTCTCAACATTACCTCTCTTATAGGGCACTAAAAGTTTGGAATTTTGCTCGTATATCATGTGCATACAAATTTCACTTTTATAATTGAAGCTTTGGTAGGTTATCGATCGACTGACTTAGTCATTATTGTCTGGCAACAACTGGCTAGCTAATAATGACATTTCTGATAAAGAATTCTAATATACGTTTTGATTTTGTTTATTCTTTCATCACGTAATTGTCGTCATTTTTATAATGCATGGTTACTTAATTAAAGTATGTATTGTATTTTCATGATCTTGAATATATAGTAATTTACTATCACTAAATTAGTATTTTACAACGTCTCCAAAAAATAAGTACTAGAAATGCGTATATTTGCGATATTCATAGTACAATCATTGTGTTTGAAAAGAATATCCAAAAATTCATGTCGCATATCTAGCTAGGACGGACGTCAGAGTACATTCATTTCTATATTCTCTGTGACTTCTTTTTTATCATATAATTAAATTATTGTCAAACTTTGGGTTAATTAATTTGAACCGTAGCCCACATGGCTTTACAGTGCCTTGTTCAATAATTCTGAAATGAGTAAGGCTGGTTTTTTTATAAAATAAAATAAAAAATATAACTTATATGAATTTATTTTGCGGAATAAATTACTAATCATCAATTCTTTCTTTTTTTTTAAATGAGGGGGTCCGCAACCCTAAATCTACTTAATTCCCTTGTCTCTAGTTATAAATATAATTGTAAAATATAATGTGTATATATGTTGTGTGCACTGTGTACGTATTAATATGGCACAAATGACAAAACCCGCTATATGTTATTGTGAAGTCATTCATTCAATAACACAATAATTCATCTTCTAACATATTTCTTACACGTCGATCCTTTGGGAAATAATATGAAAATGTGAACAATTTACACAAATATATATGTTCTCATATTCTTGTTATATATCATTTTCACTTAAAAACTCAGTAGGAAGCAGACGGCACTTTGATGCATGGTGTTTTTTTTTCTTTTTTGGTTATATGACGTGTTTTGCATTTATTAATTATTTCCTCTGTCATGTGCAGTGCTTTAAAAATTGTGGTATTTAAATTTTTGTAACAATCTCATTTAAAATTTAATAAAAAAACATCAAAATATCAAAATTTTCAAACAAATGAGGCTTTAGTTAGGTGTAAATTTGATATGATCTAACAATATAGGATTTCAAAAAATAGAAAGCAAAATAATTAAAAAATCACGTCCAAATGATTAGCGATACTATTTTTACTTACTCTTTGTTTTAAACTTTAATGCTAAGTTGATGCATACAAAATCTTAAACAAACAGATTAGAATTTTTTGATAATAAAGTCCAAAGTTATGTATAAAACAATAACTTTCGCTTGCTCATAATAGGGAAAATTAAGTAAACGTACAATCTAGTAGACTTATTTAACAAAAATACAATCTCTCTATTTTTATTCCGGTTAAATACTAAAACACATGCGTATCAAAACAAAAAAATTAATCTCATAGCTCTTTCTCTCTTTCCTTTCTCCCTCTTATTTCTCAAAAACCCGACCCACATTGCACAGATCCCTGCTCTCTTTCTTTCTTTTCTCTACTATTTTTTTCCAATTCCGTAATTGCACAAACACCCGTCCCTCCTATCTCTGTCTCTATTCTCCCCGACTTTAAAGTCCGGCCATGATGACGAGGGAGATCTGTTTCGGCGTGATATTTCAAATGATATTTGGAATTATCATAAAATAGTAATTAAAGCTAGCTCCGATAAATGATCAAAATGGAAAATAAGAACTAGCCGGGCTTTAAAATAAAAGTACTATACTTTAAAATAAAAGTACAATTAAGGGCGACAGAAATACAAAACCGGTAATAAAAAAGGTCAAAAATTGTATTTTAAAACAGCAAATATATTGACAAGTCATCATGTACGAATGTACTCAAATAAAATTACTCTGATTACTGGTGAGCCTGATTTTCTTCCCAAGCTCGGCTTAATCAATTCGCGTCGGCTCCGATCTTTCGAGGTGTCCGAAGTGGATATGTCTCCTTCAATGGCGAGGTGTTCTTCTATCCTGCACAAGAAACGAACAGGGGCCCGGGGTTGGTACCAGGTTTTCCCTCTCCAACGATCAAGTCAGTATCGGTATAGACTGAAGGTAGGAATATAGTTAAGGGTGAGGGATCGGGCCGGTTACGAGTCGTGGTGTCAGGTGTCACGATTGGAATTCTAGTGGTCCGGGTTGTTTAAGCTTTATCTCTCCTCTCTGTATTTTTCTCCGTCCTCCTCTAAGTGGAGTTAGAGGGGGTATTTATAGTATGATCAGAGGTGTATTAACCCTTGGATCACTGTACTGTAAAACACTGATCCAACGGCGTTTAGGTCATTTATGACTCTGACAAGAGTACTGTCCTTTTCCGGGGTCCACAGGAGATGGCATGTGATTGGGCTACGTCGATGAAACGCTTAAAGGGTCCCCCAAGGGAGCAGCATCATTAATTGGGGAAGCGTACTTGATACGCTTCCTAGGCCGGCGTTGTCACAGACCGGTCCATCCAGATCCGGGGTGATACGTGACCTATGGTTGACAGACCCAGATAGCATGCTGTGGTGATGGTATTGCCCCGGACGAGGGGGTGTCGACATTCCCTCGCCAACAGCTCCCTGTCCGGAGTCGTTGTTAAGGACGAGGTCGGCAAGGATCTCTAATCTTTACGGGGGCTCCGGTCATCCCGTTCTTACGTCTGGCGGCGCGGAGGTACCTTAATGCGGTCTGTCTTGTTGACACGTGTTCTTGTATTCTGGAATTTTTGACACGTGGAGCACGCCCATCGTGCATTTATGAGGCGCCGCCTCTGTCTCTTCGATTCCATCAATGCCATCAATGCTAAAATGGCTGATGAGTGACACTTGGCAGTTGACCTCTATTTGCTGTACACGTGGACTGCGTCGATTGAGTGGCAGCATTTATTTGTGGGAGTTCATGTTATTGAACCGTTGCTGTCTTTTCAGCTTCTGGTAAATGTCTTTTCATCTTCTGGTGGGGGTCTATAAATACCCTCGGTGAAATCTCATTTTCACTTTCTCACTCTCTCACTAAAATTTTCACAGCAACGTATTTTCTCTTCCTTCCCATACTTAGCAAAATCACAAACATCCAATCGACATGGTGATAACTCACGGAGCCGGAAAAGGCCCGATGGTTGAGCCTAAACCTCGGCGCCTGGCAATCATGGAAAACGCCGTGCCATTCCGGGCAATGACTCTAGACCCGAGCCTGACCGTGGCCTCGAATGATAACAACATAATGGTGAGGCTGCATGGGCCCGACCTCGACGAGTTTCGACAGCTCTGTGGGATCAGTGAAGACTTCAGGCTTCGGAAATGCAAGAGCGTCGATGAGGTGAACGGGATCGTGGCCGATCCCAAAAACATGGTGACCCTCTCCCTTTCCACACTCATGTACGGGGGCACCGACCTCCCCATACCGGAGCTGCTGGCGGAGTTGTGCGCTTGGACGCAAACTCTCCCGTGCCAGTGGCCACTGCAGGCACACCGCATCTGCGCCGGGACGGAGGCCCTGAACGTCGTGTTGGAGCCGATCCTCCCGGAACCATTGGGACTGAGGGAGCTCCTGGCCTGTTATGAGTTTCTGCAGACTGAGCCAAGCTCTCAGTCCAAGAGCAGGCAACCCTACCTGCGATCCCTGTCCCATAACCAACTAATCACGGGTAACTCCGATTCGAATCGGGGTTATACGCAAGACGTGATAGTGGTGGAAGGGCACTGGCTCCACCGCGACGACCTAGTTCCTCCACCCAGGCCAGGAAGGGTCCTTAGTACTAAGGAGAACAAGTTCACGGTGGCCTCGAAGATAGGGGGCCTGGGCGAGCCCAATGTCGGGTCGTTGGAGGTGGCCCTCAATTGGTGGGGTCCCGATGGGACCGACGCGGGAGCGCGCGATGCTGAGCGCCTCCTGATATGCGGTTCCCCTACAAGTTGTAAGGGGAACGGGTTCATCTGGCCACACAGGACCTTCTGTCATGTGGGGTACTCCAGGGAGAGATGGGAGAAAGAGAAGGGTCTGGAGTCGACCCTCCCTCCCAAGGTAGAGGAAGCCGATGCTGTGGCGGTGCCTGTGGTGAAGAAGGCGTCAAAGCCGAAGCTGAAGTCAGGCAGCAAGGCGAAGGCCGTGACGGTGGCCTCTTCCGCTCCTGCATCGGCCGGGGTTCACTTTGAGACCCGGTCGGACGGTACCGTCCTCCACTATAGGGTGGGGCCGGACGATACCCGAGCCTACATAGACCAGTATGGGAAGCCTCTGACAGAGGTCCCTCCTTTGAGGTCTCGCTTGGAAGATAGCCCTGCTGAGACCGAACCCACCGGCCCGGGCTTGGGCACCTCGCGGACCAGGGTACGTTGCCCTTTTCTGTCTTAATGACTTCAGTTTTACACTTAGCTAAATTTTTGCGAATTTTTCTAACTTCTTTCTTATTTGGTCTTTGCAGGTGGTCCTTTCTGATGACGAGGAGGGGGTGGAAGAAAATGCTGCCGATGCGGGGGGCGATGATGAGGAAGAGGAGGGGGCAGAAGAGGAGGGGGCAGTCGATGGGGTTACCGGGGTGGAGGATGGAGAGAAGGAGGCGGCGGAGGTGGAGGTTGAGGCAGGGGAGAAGGGGGTTGAGGCAGGGGAGAAGGTTGTCGTACCTCAACCCGGCACCGATGCTGCGGATGAGGTGGCAGCTAAGGCCAGGCTTGATCGGGCCGCCCGCAAGGCCTAGCTTGGGAAGAGGAAGGTGGAGGGGACGAAGTCCCTCCGTGGTGAGAAGAAGGCCAAGGTCGGGGGGAGCGGCCTGCCCGAAGTCGTGGTGGAGGAGAAGCCGAAGGTGACGTTGGGCCCTACTCAAAGCTCGGGTTCCTCTTCTGCTTCTCCGTCCCATAGGATGCCTGTGCAAACACCCGAGGAGGTGAAGGCAACCACGGGGGTGAAGAGCATAATGGAGGCTCACCCATCCGCCGGACTCCTGGCTTTGGCTGCGCTCCAGCAGCAAAGCGTCGAGGCTGACCACCGGGGACGTGACCTTGCCTCCTCCATGGCATCAGCCATGGCCATGATACCTCAGGTACGAAACTCCTCATAGTGTTTATTTGTACATTTTCATGTTCTTTTCAAATATTTTGCTAAGTGTTTGCTCCTTTCCTTGTAGGCCTATCTGATGATGAACCAATACGTTTATCACCAAGGCCAGCTGGTGAGATCATGGGCCGCGAAGGCTGAGGCTAACGCCAGGCTTATGGAGGAGGCCCAGAAAAGGGCAGAGGAGGCCCTACAAAGGGCGGAGGAGGCCCAGACTAGGGCGGAGAAGGCCGAGGACCTGAATGCCTCGATCGAGGCTCGAAGGGTTGAAGCCGTGAAGGTTAGGGTGGAGGCCGAGGAGCGCGCCCAGGCTGCAGAGGCGGCTCTGAAAGAGGCAGAGACTGGGGTGGATGACAAGCTAAAAACCGCAGTACAGTCTGCCCAAGCCGAGCTGAACGCCAATTGGGTCCAAAAGACACAGAAGGAATTCTATGTCGAAGGGTGGACCGAGGCGGCTGCCTTTTTGAGGGCGGGACCGGACCATCCGGTATGGAATGTGGACAATATCATCGTCTCTGTTCCCTCAGCTCCCGTTCCCGAGGTGGTTCCCCTCACTCCTCGAGCTCTCTCCGACGAAGAGGGTGAGGAAGATGACGACGGGGCTACCTAGGATAGTTTTATTTTCTGTTCTCTGGTGTAATCTCTTTTTTGTACTTAGCTTGTAATAGCTTCTTATGAAATGAAAAAACAATTTTGGACTTGTCTTTTATTCCTCGTCTTTTATTCCTCTGTTTTTTACTTCCGATGCGTGTTCACGTATGTGCTCCCAAATGAGTGGGTCTTTATGCTTCGGCGTGGGGGCACTCATTTAATATGACTTGCACTTTGAATTAATACTTAGAAAATAAATATAAGTCGGGGTGTCGTATAGGCTCGTGTGTTCTGAAATACTTGTGAAATCTAAATGAACTGAAAAATTCAAATAAATATAATCCGGGATGCCGTATAGGCGCGTGTGTTCTGAAACACTTGTGAAATTTAGATGAACTGAAAAATCCAAATAAATGTAAGCCGGGGTGCCGTATAAGCTCGGGTGTTCTGAAACACCTGTGAAATCTAAATGAACTGAAAAATTCAAATAAATATAATCCGGGATGCCGTATAGGCTCGTGTGTTCTGAAACACTTGTAAAATTTAGATGAACTGAAAAATCCAAATAAATATAAGCCGGGGTGCCGTATAGGCTCGGGTGTTCTGAAACACTTGTAAGATTTAAATGAACTGAAAAATCCAAATAAATATAAGCCGGGGTGATTTCGAAATAACAACAGTTTTATTCATAAAGCCCTCAGGCACATTTACATCGTATTCTTATTTACATCAAAACGCAAAGGTCGAGCCCTATTGATAGTACTTCCTTAGGTTGTTGACGTTCCAAGGTCGATCCATCGGGACGTCGTTCGGGAGGCGACCCAACAGGTAGGACCCGTTGCCCGCCGCACCGAGGATTCGATAGGGGCCTTCCCAGTTGGGGCCTAGCTTTCCGTCGGACTGTACCCTAGTGTTGTTGTTTACTTTCCGTAGCACGAGGTCTTCGTCTTGGAAGCGTCTGGCGTTCACTCTTTTGTTATAGGAACGTCCCAGCTCGTTCTTGTATTCGGCGTTACGGATGGCCGCGACTTCCCTTCGTTCTTCAGCATATTCGAGTTCGAGGCCCATCATCTTTTCGTTCAGGCCGTTCTCCACCATGTCGGTTCTGAGAGAGGGGAGTCCGATTTCTAATGGGATGACAGCTTCCATCCCGTAGGTAAGGCTATAGGGCGTTTGCTGGGTGTCTCGTCTTCTCGTCGTTCGGTAGGCCCAGAGGACGTGCTGCAGTTCATCAGCCCATCGTCCATTGGACTCGTCTAGCCTCTTTTTTATTCCGTCGAGGACGGTCTTATTCGACACTTCATCTTGGCCGTTGCTTTGGGGATACGAAGGGGTGGAATAATAGCTTTTAATGCGGTACTTCGCATACATCGCTTTTAATTTGGCTCCGGTGAACTGGCCCCCATTATCTGCCACTATCGAGTAAGGGATTCCGAATCTCATGATTACATCCCTCCAGAGGAACCTGATCACCTCGGCCTCTGTTATCTTTGCTAATGCCACGGCTTCTACCCACTTCGAGAAGTAGTCGGTGACCATGAGGAGGAACTTTTTGCCTCCCGGGGCCCGAGGGAATGGTCCGACGATGTCCATGCCCCATTGGGCAAAGGGCCAAGGCGAAGTCACGCTGCTCATCTTTTGGGCCGGGGCTCTAGGTATGGGGGCGTATTTCTGGCACTTCTCACATTTGAGCATGAATGCTTTAGAATCTTTTTGCATGAGGGGCCACCAATATCCGTGAGTTAAGGCACGGTTGGCTAGCAACCTGCCCCCGGTGTGGCTCCCACACATTCCTTCGTGAATCTCCTCCATGACCCTCACTACCATATCGGGATGGACGCAGAGCAAGTAGGGCCCGGAGAACGACCTTTTATAAAGTTGATCGCTGGGAGCCAACCAGAACCCCAGTGCTTTTCTTCTTATTTTCTCAGCCTCTTTCTTATCATCGGGAAGGTCACCGGAGCGGTAGTACTCGATTATGGGGCCCATCCAGCTCGGCTCCGACAGGAGGTCAGTCACTACGTTAACTCTTGCCTTAGCTTCGATGCTAGGCGAAGGGACGTATTCTACGGTGATGACTCGCTCCTTTTTATCACTCATGGCCGAGGCTAGGGTCGCTAGTGCATCGGCGTGGGTGTTCTCATTTCTGTTGATGTTGACAATTTCCCGATACTCGAAGCTTTGGAGGATTCCGGAGGCGATGGCCACGTAGTTTGCCATCCTTTCGTCGTCTCCTTCTCGGTCTCGATCGGGGTCCCTTCGTGTCTTGACGTATCTATCCATCAAGCCATCTCGGACCCATCCTTCCAGCCTTGCCTTCAGCCCATGACACTCATTGGTATTATGGCCACGACCTCTGTGATAGTCGCAAAACTTGTCGTTGGTCCCGCGGGCAGGCTCGTTCCTGAGTGGGAGAGGCCAGGAGAAGAACGGTTCGTTCTCAATTTCGATTAGCAGGCCAGTCAACGGGAGGCGAAAGGTGGTGGAGTAAGCAGTTTTCGGATTCGAAGGGTCGGTCCGACGGGCCTCTTCTCTTATTCTTTTGGGGGCCGGTTGCGGATTCCTCCCCGTTCGGGGACGTTCCATTCTTTCGCTTATGGGCCGGTTTCTTCGGGGGCTCATTGCGACGGACCTGTCACTCTGTTGGTCGATGATGGCCACTGAACGTGATGCCCCAGCAGACCTCATGTCCTTCTCTATATCAATATGCTGCTTTATGAGGGACCTGAGCTGAGGGACGGAGCTGGGAGGGGTCGCTATCATCTCGTTACGGATCCTGCTGCCCACGACCATATTTTGTCTAAAAGCAGCTATGGCGGTGGAATCGGGGCAGTCCGCGCACTCCGCGTGTTTTAGCCAGAACCGATTATCGTAGTTCTCGAGGGTCTCTTTGGTTTGGACCCTCACTTGATAGAGTTGCTCCGACTGAGTAACTCTCTCCTTCAAGTTTATGAACCGATGAGCAAAGTCGTAGGCTAGATCGTCCCAATAATGGACGGAGTTGGCGGGCAGGGACTGAAACCATTTACTAGCAAGCCTTCCCAGGCTGGCGGGAAAGCACCTACACATTAATTGGTCGAGGTGGGACCAATGGTTCATTTGGTATCGATAGTGGCGAAGATGAGCCTCCGGATCAGAGTCTGCGTTGAAGGTCTGGAGGACAGGGGCGATGAAGTTTCTGGGGGGAGCGCTATACTCAATTTCGTCCGAGAACGGGGTACTTCGGGTCGAAGCCACAATCTTCAGTGCTGCCTCGCCGGCTGCGTCGTGTCGTCCACGGCGTCCACGCCTTCGCGTCCGGGGAGACCTGTCAGTTCGGGCATGACTCGATTCCGGTTGAGAGTTTCGGCTGTCCTCATGCCTACGGAGTCGGGAATGTATACTCCGCTCGTCGGTTTGACGGGAATTCCCTTCGTGGGAGTGCTCCGACTCCTCACCCCTAGTTGGCTCTCTGGGAGTTTCTAGGGGGGGTCGTCGGCGGGGTCCCAGACGGGACATCACGCTCTTAGTGGGTCTGAGGACCGGTTCGCCTTGGTTTGCGCCTTGGAGAACAGGTTCGGGCTCTGGTTCCATCAGCGTGGCTATCAATGCCTTCTGGGCCGCAAGCGCGACGAGTTCCTTTTGGTGGATATCGAGCATCATTTCAGTCAGTTCAGTTCGTGTTCGGGGTGTCGCAGCTATTGCCGTTAAGGGGGCGGGACCACTCGTAGACGCGGTTCTCGGGGTCTCACTAAAAGAGAGTGCCCTTGGCATTCCGAGAACGGGAGTGGGTCGGGACGACGGAGTATCGAAGCGGTTGTTGCCAGACATGTTTTCTTCGAGGACGTAGAGTCAGAGCTAACGCGTTCTTCACAGTTTCCCACAGACGGCGCCAATTGGCGAGCCTGATTTTCTTTCCAAGCTCGGCTTAATCAATTCGCGTCGGCTCCGATCTTCCGAGGTGTCCGAAGTGGATATGTCTCCTTCAATGGCGAGGTGTTCTTCTATCCTGCACAAGAAACGAACAGGGGCCCGGGGTTGGTACCAGGTTTTTCCTCTCCAACGATCAAGTCAGTATCGGTATAGACTGAAGGTAGGAATATAGTTAAGGGTGAGGGATCGGGCCGGTTACGAGTCGTGGTGTCAGGTGTCACGATTGGAATTCTAGTGGTCCGGGTTGTTTAAGCTTTATCTCTCCTCTCTGTCTTTTTCTCCGTCCTCCTCTAAGTAGAGTTAGAGGGGGTATTTATAGTATGATCAGAGATGTATTAACCCTTGGATCACTGTACTGTAAAACACTGATCCAACGGCGTTTAGGTCATTTATGACTCTGACAAGAGTACTGTCCTTTTCCGGGGTCCACAGGAGATGACATGTGATTGGGCCACGCCGATGAAACGCTTAAAGGGTCCCCCAAGGGAGCAGCAGCATTAATTGGGGAAGCGTACTTGATACGCTTCCTAGGCCGGCGTTGTCACAGACCGGTCCATCCAGATCCGGGGTGATACGTGGCCTATGGTTGACAGACCCGGATAGCATGCTGTGGTGATGGTATTGCCACGGACAAGGGGGTGTCGACATTCCCTCGCCAATTACCATTACAAAAGCTGAATCCGGAATAAATAAAAGTAACACTATATCCAATCATTTTTATCTTGTGATTACAATATAAAAAGAACTCATTTTTATCTTGTAAGTTATTATTATATTTTTTTAAGATAACAAGCGGGACGGTGCCGCCCCTTAATAAGAGGGAAAAGAAAGAGGCAAAATAAGGTGACAATGACGGTACCGTCACAGGTAGAAAGTGGTCCTTGTTCAATTTGGGTCATTGTTTTACACGTGTAGGGTTACAAAATCGTCTTTAAGGTTTATTTCAAAAAACAATTACAATATAAGTCTTTAATGGACCGTGACTCACCGCATATGCCTTTAGATTCTTACCACGTGTATCAAATATCTTTTAATCTAGTCTTATTATGCCACGTGTACCATATATCTTTTTCACAATCCAATTCTATGAAATCGTTCATTATTATTTTATTGCTAGGGTTTCTTAATATATGTTGTATTTCAAGTTGTTTGATACAAAACGGTTAAATCTAATTAGATGACCTGAAGCAATTGTATAGATTCGTTTTCCTCTTTTTTAAATCAATAATGCTAATGAGTCATATACATTCAATCAGACTTTCAACACACCAGTGCTTAATGTAAATTTAGATTTTCATTTTCATCCCGAAATTTAAGAATATGCTATTCGGCCATATATTTAATATTTTTAATTAATATTTAATTTATGGTAGTCTCAAATAGGGTTCTATAATATTATATTTGAGTTTTTATTTTGTTGAATCGTCAAATAAAATATATTAAAATTTTAAATATTTTTAATTAATATTTAAGTTTATGGTAGTATCAACTAAGATTTCATAAATATTATATTTTGGGTTTTATTTTGTTGAATAGTCAAATAAAATATATTAAAATCATTAAAATTTTAAATGTTTTTAATTAATATTTAAATTTAGGTTAGTCTCAACTAGGGTTCCATAAATATTATATTTGAGGTTTTATTTTTGTTTTAATTGGTTGTCAAAAGAATTCTAAAAATTATATAAAAAACTGTATGGTAATCAGTCTGGTTGAACCAGTCTGGCTCTATAGCTTACTGTTTTTAAAGTGTGTCATCTGATTTCTAGTTTTATTTTAATTTAATTTAAGAGTAGTTAGAACTTAGATTACTTGGTATATGTATGTATTGGATTTGAGTTGTTAGAAAACAGGCCGTACAAGATATATATATAGTCAATCCGGCCAATTCATAGTGGTCCTTAATTACTTTCTTAATTAAATGGTTAGTAACGTAACATTAGTATGAAAAGGAATATAAAGTAATAGTAACTAGTTTGATTACGCGTGTAGAAAAAAAGAACCGATAATTGGGAAAGGGGTGGAGGAAGCACATTAATACATGAATACTATAACACTACAAACAAATATCCAAATAGCGACGGTATTAGTGACGGTATTTTTTGTTACGAGCTTATTAGCGACGGTTTTTGTGACGGCTTTATGACAGTTTAGTCAATTTGCGACAGATTTGTGACAGCTTTTTAAATTAGCGACAGGCTTGTGACAACTTTTGACTCTCACTAAATCAAACATTATTTTGTAGTGTAACTACTAATCATCAACCGTATGATTAGAATAAATAACAATATCATATTTGGAAATGAATCCAATTAAATTTATTATATTCCATATTGTCTGTGATACGGGTAGTTGTGACAATTTTTGTACCGACTTGTACCAACCGATCGCTTTTCGAACCGAACCAATCAAGTCGGTATCAAAAGTTTGGTATACCGACATTACTGTACGGTACAACCGAATCAATTTTTGAAAGTCGGTTTGGTTTCGGTATTCGTTTTGTGAGTTCGGTATGATACCGATTCAAACCGAAATGTTAAAATATACTATATAGACAAATAAACTAAAATACTTATATACACTTAATTATTAACATTGTTATAATATACTTATATTATTTTTTCTAGTAAATACTTGTAACATTTTTTTTATAACCTTTAATAGAAATGTCTAAGTAGTGTTTACTTTTTTTATGCAAAATAAAATAAAATATAACAATAATATAAATAAATATATATTTTTAATATACTACTTTTAAAACTTTATACTGTTTTTTTTTTTCAATACGCACAATTTTTCTATTATCACTTGTAAACTCTAAAGTTTGGTATAAAAACGAAACCGAACCGAACCAACTAAATAGTTTGGTATACCGAATTTTTTGGTTCGGTAATGGTATAAAAATTCTCAAACCAAACTAGTTTGGTATGGTATCGGTATGCAGTCAAAAAATTCGGTATCGAACGGATGTTACCCTAAATACCTAAATAGAGAGCTAATTAATATCACCGGATTTTTTTGGTAGTAGTTGTCTTTCTTTTGCCCTACTTTCTTAAACACACACACACACACACACACCTGGGTCTTTAGCAGCTGGTAATAACGTTTAAAAAACAAGAAAAACTAATACCATCTCCTATTCACTCTTTGATTAACTTCACATCTTTTTTCAGATTAGGTGTATTTTGTAGTGATTTGTAATATTAGCTTAATTAAACCTGATAGATGTTTTTTTTTATCATGGGAAAAAATGAAAGGCAACACGTTTGAATGATGAGTTTTACACAACACAATCCAATTTGTAACGGTGGCAAAAAAAAGATGCTACGACGTTTAATTCAAAGATTAGTATTTCTTTTTGACTTCATGGACTGTAAATAAATCTTAAAATGAGCATGTCCATCTTAAATTGATTGGATTCATTTCCAAATCTGATATTGTTATTTATGCAAATCATACGGTTGAGAAACAAACAATAAATGTGTAACGCAGATTTTGTAAAGGGAAATAATTTCTGGTAACTGTGGTTAGTAATACTTATGATCAGTTGGGATACCATTAAAATATCAATAGTGAAATTCTAAAAATCATTTTTCTTAATCATGAGAAGTGCATACATTGGCAAGTTTTGACAAATTCTTGCGACACTATGGGCTCTGATTGATCAATACATGGATGGTGAAATGTAGTTGACAGATAGAATACTATAAATAGCGAAATACTCAACCTTTCAAGTCTATTTATTAAATGATACAATTATAAGGAAAAAAGGTCAACGATTTTGTTTTTTATTCTTCCATCTATCAATATACTAACTTTTGATTTAGCCATTTAGGGTCCCGACTCCGATTCTGACGTTTACATTGTTCAATATTTTGACATATTCAGCTCAGTAGCATTTGTTTAGATCCCTAAATCTAAAATTTCCAATAATCTGTACGTAACTATCCATTCAAGTATTTGTATTGTTATAACTTCATATTTTGTAGTCTGATTTAAACGAACTTATATATAAAATCAACATTCAATTTATAGTATAACATTTCCCCACTCTTTTGTACACAGTACTGCATAAGGGAAGAAACTGCTTAAATATCCTAGCCAAATTTAAAACATTGGATAGAATGTATGAACGGTTTATGAAATATTTGCTCTTTGTGCAACCGTGCTAACTTTAAACTTTAGTCTCGACGTCCGTAGTTGTTTTTCTAATTGGTGTAAAATAGGTCTATTAAATTGCCGAAATTAAAATTGTATTTTAAGTTTATTAATAATTTATAGCTTTTGTAAGTTTATTATCGTAATGATAATATCATTTCAATTGAAGATTGATGGAGACCAGATTTCTCTATTGATAAACTATTAATTTAACAATGAAAAAAGAACAGAAAAAACGATATTTGGGGAAAAGATGAGCCATATTATAGAAGAAAATTGGGTGAGAATTTAGAAGAATGGGTGAGAAAAGAACAAATCATAACTTTGTTTATTTCATTCATAATCCATACCGAATGAAAGAACGGTTTAAATAATAAAACATCAGCCGAAACGTTTTTTTTTTTGAAGATTTAAACCGTAACGGGTTTGGACCCTCTAACATAGCCTATACCCAATGATTATTAACGCAATATAATAATAATACTAAACAAATAACAAATAATATCGATCTTCATCAAAGATCAATCATCAGTAAACTATGCATTCTTCTTCTGATGCTAGAAGGACAGAAGTTAATAACCATTTTGAAAGGGTCAAATAAGTGCATTGGAATTTCTCAGTCTTAAGGAATAAGAAGAATCAGAAAATGTATTTTTTCCATTTGCTTCTTGTTTTAGGCCGTACTTAGTCTTTCGTTTTGGTAAAAAGCAGTTATTGATGATCAGCAGAAAGAAACCTAAAGAATGAGCAAGATAGGGTTAACACAAGATAAAGTTTCGGTTTGCATATATGGTTCGTCTATTTCTTGCTAACGCAGATTAAGTTGCATTGATCAATGTTGAAATACGACAGAACAGTTTGCTTGACTTGTTACTAACAGCAACTTTTCGTGTAAATAGAGGTGGTGAAAATTCATTTTTACAATAACTTTTCAGATTCAAGTTCCTTATTCTCAAAGCTTTATAAATGAACCCTACAAAAGTCACAAGCAATTCTTAAACTCTTGAAAGATGATTGTTAGTGTTTGTTGATGATGGGGAGAAAAATTATGGACCAATGAAAAATTTATGCTAATTAACCCGAAGTTTACCGATTACCAAAAATCGTTATTTTCAGCTTTCAAACTTCCAAGAATTTGACTGGCTATTAGGGGTGTAAATGGTTCGGATTTAAACGGATTGTCGTGAATCCTAAACCAACCCGTACGTTAAGAATGGATTGTAAAATTTTGGATTCAAACCAAACCATTTTTCTTTCCAATCCAAACCAAACCTAACGGATCGGATCGGTTTTGTTTGATTTTACGGATTCAATGGTTCAGAGCGAATTAATTCGGATCACATTCGGGTTTAATAATATTTCTCATTCATTCTTTAATCTACTTCGATGCATATTTGAGTAACAATTAATTTCAAACAAAATTAATATGAAAAATCATTCAAAGAAAAGATAACTATCACTAAACACACCAATTGTAAACATCAATTAAAAGTTTCAAAAAATACTTTAAAAATATGTCCTACCAAAAATCCTCAAAGATAAACAAAATAGGAAATCTTGAAATTTTGCAAATTAAATAACATTTAATTCTTATTAATAAGTTATTCTAAATAAGACAAGTATTGATCAGAGGCAATAAAGCTCAAAGCAAACAGTTTTTAGTAAGCTAAAGGAACATGAGTCGTATGATTATACAGAGTACAAATTTTCTATCCATATTTTGTATCCCATTCTGTGCCTCTTTGTTTATTTTATTTTAAAAAAATTCTAAAAAAGTTGATTGTTTTTACAATTACTGTAGGTCATTTATCAATACATTCCAATAATTATTTTTAAAAGAAATCCACACACAATTTATTTTGGAATAAATGTATAAACTAATGTAAATTAAACATTAAATTTTAGAAAAATTGTATAAAACAATATTATGTCCAAATATTTTAAAATACGAATACAATATAATATAAAAGATTATAAATTTGGGAAACAAGTTTTTAAAAATTTAAAATTTGAATAAAAATAAGTAAATGAGCACGTAATAAGGTAGAAAATAGGTATAAAACAGTCACTGAAGATTTGTACTCGACCAGGGAGTATTTCAAAAGTGCGATAAATTGTTTTTTACACAAATAATTGTATTTTATCAGATTCAAATAGCCAATTAACAAAATAAAACTTAAAAAAAGGAAGTGGTAATTAATAGTAAGTAACGGGGACGTTTGCCCAAAAACAATAAAAGTTAACGGCGTTATTATAATTTGAAGGAGGGAAATCGAAAAGATTTAAACACAAAACCAAAAACAATAATTCATTTTCTCCCTCCCTCGATCCATCTCTCTCTCTCTCTCTCTCTCTAATTTACCAGAGATGGTGATTTGATTTTATTATCACAATATTCGATATTAGGGCACCAAGTTCTCTTTCTAGGGTTTCGGTTCACTTTTACAGGTCTGCTGTTTCTTTTTTCTAAATTAGTTTTAATTTTTATTCAATTTTAGGGTTTATTATTTGTGTTTTTGTTTGTTTAGTCTGAGTCAACATTCTTATATTATATTCCTTTAATTAACATCTTTTGTCAATTTAAGGGCTTATTAGGGTATTTAAAGCTTACTGAGTATGAGAATTTTAATTGATTAGGATTGTAATATACTTACTATTACACAGTTTATTTTAGTATCTTAAACTATACATTAATCAATTTTAGGTTTTTATTATTATATTAAGGTGTATGCATTCTAGGGATTCGTTTTGTTTCGGTTTTTGTTTGTTTAGTCTGAATTAACATTCTTATACTATTAGACTCCTTTAATTAACAAAGCTTTTCAATTTAAAGGGATATTAGGCTGTATTTAGATTAATGATGATGAAGATTTGTTTAGGAGTATAATATACTACTAAGTTTAGTTTAGTATCTTAAACAGATAAACTATATTTTATTTTGTTAGTTTACTGGTTTTTGTTCCAAGTATTTATCCTGCTACTAAATAGTCAAATAAGTGTCGTATTTTCATTTAAATTACGTTTCGAGGGTTTTGGTTCAAAAATAAGTGTTGTTCTTACATTGGATTCGAGGGTTTTGGTTCATGTTATGTACTACACAGTTTAGTTTAGTATCTTAACCTATACTTTTTTGAGGGTCAATTTAGAGGTTTTTGTTCCAAGTATTTATCATGGTACTAAATCGTTAAAAAGGTTAGTTTATCCATACAAATTATTACACAAATGCGCATCAATGTGTTCCCTGAGGCTGGCTTGTTCTCACATTCGATTTCGTGGAATTAGCGTAGTTTATCAAATAGGGATTAGTAAGGTGTATACAATCTAGTATTGGTGGAAATGTAATTGAGTAGGAGCATCATATATCGTAGTTACAGTTAAATTTAGTACACTTAAGTAGTGGAGGGAAAAATTATCGACTTAAATGCTAATCCGTAGATTCCAAACCGGACTATGCAAAAGCCCACTCCCGATGAGGCGATGACTTTTCAAAATGTACCTTAAATCCATAGTGTAAAGTCCGTTTTTATTCGACCCTTCAAAAGATGCAAACTTGCACTGTCCCAGGCAAGCTTTTTAGCTTAAAAAGTGTGTATAAGAGTGGGGCATAGAAGTTATCAAAGAAAACATGGAAAATGATTAAACATACAAGACCAAGAATCGAAATTAACCAACTCAAACTTTAAATAGGTGGATTGTTTCATTGCAACTTTTAAGCTCAGTTTTTACCTTTTTGTTTACAAGTCGTGTTTCATGAGTTCTGGTTTTCTGTTCTGGAAAGCTTGAAGTCGTTTATCATCTTCCGAAGAAATTTGCGTAATTAGCTTTAAAGAAGCGACAGCTAAATTAGCCCTTACTGTTCAGTCAACTGTCAAAGTACCATTTACAACTGTGAAATAGAATATCACCTCCGAGTCTCTGACTCTAGTTATGGATGAACTAAATTTCATGACCTATTTGGTCACACTTTCGTGGTTCAAATGTTGCATCATCATTACAAACATCATCAGGAATTTGATGAATGCGAGATTTTCTACTTAAGAGGGTTTGTATGGCTAGCTTTTCCAATATTTATGCATTTGGCTGTCTAGTTTTACGTGAATTTTTTTGTCCTAAAACCAGCTTAAAGCTTTTGCTGAACGTTTTTTTCCTTTTTGAAAAGCTATAAATTTTCTTAAAAGCTTTAACAAAAAGTAATTGGATCTTCCTTTTATTTAATTAACATGATTTTCCTATTGGTTCCAACTTTATCAAAATAGCATTTCTTTGTCATACATACATGTATGTAATATGTGTGTGTGTGTACACACACACACATTATATACATGTATATACATATATATGGACTTGGGGGTTCTATTCTTTTGGTTTTCTGAGTTCTGATTTTTTGCTTCTGTTTTGGCATAGGACTTGCAGAGGGAAAAGTTTCTGAGACATTGAGAATGGCGAAGGGTGATTCACAGGGTTCTATGTCGTCAAATGCTCTTCATTTTGGCGCTGGGCCTTTAACAGCTACTAAAAGAAAGACCCCTTCAGAATTAAGAGTAAGCTCTCAGTTTGCTGTTCACAATTTCTTTTTATATGTTTCTAACTCACTTGTGAATATTGTTAAGTTACAGGGTCGCATTATAGCGGATTGTGAACTGAGAACAATCTTGTTTTGGCTAAAGCTAGTTGTCTGTTAGTACTTTAAATTCTTCATAATTCTTCTTTCGGGTTCTTAATTCAATTTTATACCTGCACCTGATCAACCTTTCCCATTGGTGTCCTAGTTGAACCATTTTTAACTTGAATCCCTTATTTTGCTGATTTTGGCGAGTTTGTCTATTCTTAAGGGTGAGAAGAAAACCAAGTCATCCAACTTGATACTTCTAGCTTTTCCATGCCATAAAATCAAATGGCTCCGCTTTTAAGCTGGGCAATCAAATCTTTGCAAGTTATATGCAATTAAAGATGAGTTTTAAAGCGGCAAAAACAGCTATTTTAGTATTGTTGCCCTATTGGCTATTCTACTCTATAGCCATTCCTCATAAATTTTTGTGTAGTAGTGTTTTCCGTTTGGACATACTATAAAAAAGGTTAAGTAAACCTAGCAGCCACTGTTACAACCTTCGTGTAGCTTCTTAAAAGAAGTCTGGATTTTACGTCCTTTCTTCCGTATTGATGTTTCTTCTTTTTATTATTTGAAAATAAATGTTCACTTTCTAATATAATAAAAATAAGATTTTGTAATTGTATAGTTTTACCCTTCTCCTAACGACTTCATTAAAACATGGAATTCTAACATGGAGGGGTAAAGTTCTAAACAGGTAAAAATATACGGCAATCATAATTACTTCATAAATTGGCGGTTTCACCAAGCTGTTTTTTATTACAGGGAGAACAATTGAAGAGAACAAGAGATACGGAAGTTGTAGACGAAACTCCAATTACCAAGATTGATATCCAAAAGTAAATTCTGTTCCTTGATTCCTTCCAATGCTGCTGGTTTACTATTGTCTCATTCCTCATGTGTTTTTTTTGCTATTGAAGAACAAACACAGGAATAAAATGTGGGTTTAAAAATCCAGATTCCTCAAAGAGTCCAAGATATGTCGACACACGCATGGATGCTCTATATCCTGCTCGGAAAAACAGCTCTAGGCTTAGGATGCTCTCGAAGAAAGAAGATGTTAAGGTCAGTATTCTTTTTTAAATATATAAGTTTCGAATTCAACTTATTTTGAAACGGTAACACTTTCCACTCTATAGTCCGTTTCGATATAAAAAAAGTCCACCCCTGATACCTTTTGAGATCCATGCTTTGTAACAGGAGTAAAGACCATTTTCTGCCAAAGTGGTGCATTTTTTGCTTGAATATGGTTTATTTGCGTAAAACTGGCTTTAGTGACTTTTTTGGTGGTAACCGCTATCTTACGTGCAATATTGAAAATATATGTTTTAAACCAACAATAATCTAAAAGGGAACATAAAAAACGAAGTTATTTTATTTTTGAAAATTGATCATGGGGGTTGATTGCAAGCTTTTGTTAGTACTTTGGGGTTAATTGCTAGTAACGAAACTACGAAAGTACATGGGGGTTACTTGCGAAATTCCCATAATACATGGAGGTCCCTATTTTACTCTAAAATTAATGATATAAACCTAATATTGTCGTCAGTTTGCTTACAAACTGATAATGTTGTTCTCTTTGGTACACTTTTGGCTTTTCCAGCAAGGACACAGTGGTATGGAGCATAATGGTAGCCTCAAGAGTGTCTCTGTTATGGATTCAGTTGCCAAGAATATACCACAGATCCCAAGGTATTCTCTTTGTGTATAGGTCTGCTGTTTATTAGTGATCTACTATTTATATAATTATTGAATTTCAAACTAATTTCTTTAACGGGGTATTTTTTCTGGTTTTACTTGCAGCTGGAGAGATTCTCTGTCTTCATGTTCGGTCACTGGAGGTGGTAGGCCCCGAATGTTTAAAACTACTGAAAAGATTGGTGATAACAAGTTTCTTAGTGTTAAAGAGCTATCATCAGGCGGTGAATATTTATCAGGGCAAAGTACTGTTGATATGGTATGTAGCATCTTCAATAATGCTCCTTTCTGCGTTTTTAGCAAGTAATCGTTACAAAATAAAAGTGTAACTCGCTTCTTTCATATCAGGACAAAGCTTTGAAAGGACTAATTCATGAAGCTCCTCAGTTTTCTGGTTTGACTCCTAAAACTACGAGTAAAATAGGTGATTTTACAGCAGGAAATGTTTGCTCAGAATTTCAAATTCATGGGATAAAGTCTCCTCTAGATTTCACCTTGAAAACAACCATGCGGGTCTTATCTTCCTCCGCTGTGAAGTGGTGAGTGGTCATGAATGAGTTTTAACTTTTCACTCAGATATGTTGTTGCTATGAGAGGGGTTGGTTGAGTTGGTAAGATCTGATCACTTTACAATAAGTTCCTTAAAAAAATTGTACGAGAGAAAATGTTGTATCTTGTTGGCCCGTGTGCGGCTAACCTTAGAGGGGGGTTGAATAAGGTTTATGGCGATTTTCGCCTAATTAAAAATTCTAAGCAACTAACACCCAACTAATGCAATTCTAAGCTTAAGCGTTATAACAAGAGTTAAAGAATTGCTAGAATTACTTAACGCAAACAAGAAAATAAGCAATAAAATAAGTTGCGTAAAGTAAAAGTAAGGGAAAGGAATTGACACCGCGATTTATAGAGGTTCGGCAAACGCGCCTACGTCCTCTCCTCGGTACTACCGAGTATTTCACTAAAAAAGTTCTTGCGGATATTACAAATCCTATTGAGCTCAATCGACCGATTGGCTCACCCTCTACCCGGGGTTCCTACTCTTGATACAAGTGCAAGAGAACACGTCTACGAGTCTACGACTCCCCCTCAATTTATGAGTACCCGAATGAAAAACCTAGAGCTTTTAAGCTTCACTTGCTTACAAAGCCTCTACCCGTTCACTCGCTCACAATTGAGTTTATAAAACACTCGATACAAATTTAGTTACAAAAATGTAACTTCGCTCACGATTCTAATTGCTTCTTAAAAAGCTAATTGGTGAGTTGTTGATGATGATCGAGCTTGAATCTCCTTTTCTTTGATTTCACTCTTTCTCGAATATATTCACCAAAATGGTGATTTTAGGGTTTTTATGAGAAAGGTTGAAGGATGTTAATAGATATTGTAATTGGTGATTTAGGAGAGAGATTGGGGTGGTTTATATAACAGCAAAGTCTGTTTTTCTGGGTTATGACCGTTGAAGATATAACAGCTCTTTTCCAGAATAAGCTGAAAAGCTGTTTTCGAAAACTGCAGAAAACGATCGGTCGTTTTCTACAGTCGATCGGTCGTTTTACAGAAAACGATCGGTCGTTTTCTGAAAACGATCGGTCGTTTTTATACTGGACTCACTGGAAGAAATTGGATCAAAAACGATCGGTCGTTTTTGTCCAGTCGATCGATCGACTGTAATCCTGGTCCCGTAAATCTTCGAATGCTCATAACTCCTTCGTTTTAGCTCCGATTTTGGTTCCGCTTGAACCTATGGCTTCGTTATCGAATGCTCTATCATTTAAAGACCTGAAATATACGTTTTCTATTTTTGGACAAGACAAGCATTATATCATCGAAATCGTAAAATCATTAAACGCATAATCAAAGTAATAATCAAAATCATTATTGAACTCTATGTTCAACATATCTTATTGCCGCGTTGAAATGATAGTAAGTTGATGGGTTGAGTCGGTTGACTATTGTGAATTTTAGTAAAATTGTTATTCTGCATTCAGACATGATGCTCACTTGTACCTAGCCTAATCAGATCGAAAGGTTTTCCTAAGACTCTTGTTAGTTTGGACCTGGTTTGGCTATACTTATACGGCCATTTGTGATTCTTCTTTTAATTGTTCACTATTCGAAAAGATCCAGATTTTTACCTTTTTGTTATTGGAGTTGAAATGAAAGTTTTGGTAGTTTTTGTTTTAATGTCTATTGATCATTGTCTATCAGTATTCAATAGACATGTTAAAGAACTTGAAGAGTTATTCATTTACATGCATATGTCGCTCAACTAAATTATTTTCATTTTCTCGTTAGTTGTTTCCTATTTTTTGCTAACTTGGTCTTTCTTATTCTTAGTTTGTTTATCCCTTTGATATGTGTTTTAAAGTTAGCTGATGAATTCATTTGTATTGCCATTCAGGTTTCATAGGTTGGTTTCTTGTGGCTCCTACGATGGTCTGCCCCAATTTATTGGCGGCTCTCAGGTCCCAATATCTGGAGGTGAAAGAGACAATCATGTATCTCTACATTCGTGGGTGCACCCAGAATCATCTTTACCACCTTCCTTAATAGCACTGAGTCTCACAGCAGCTGGTGGAGGTTTGCAGCCATAATTTACCTTTTCTATTATTTATCATTTTCTCACGTTTTTTAATTGATTAATTTTTTTGTTTTGTTTTTTCAGGTGACATGGATTTCTTTAATGACAGACAATCAAAATGGGAGGATGGTTTTAGGAACCTCTACTATATGCTTCGGAAAGGGACGTGTTCTATGTTTTACGGTAATTTTTTAGTAATATTGGTAACTTATTTTCATTGATTGATTATCTCTGGACTATTTTTACTAATTTCTGGCTTATGTTGGAAAATTAGCTTCACGTGTAAATACAAGAGCTCAATGTTGTTTGTGAATTATGAAGTGATTCTTTCTTGTTTCTAATATTGGACTTTCCTTTTGAGATAGTGTGCACAGCCCAGTTTGCTGTGATGTTTGTGAGAGATGGTACAAGAGAGGGTAAGCATCAATGCAATGCTTTTGTATCGCAGAGTACGAGAACTTTGAGATCATTGTTAAGAGAGCATGTAAGAATCCCTTGAATGTATTTACTTATATTCTTGTTTAAGTGATTGCATTCTTTTCATGTTACCCTCAGTGTGTTTCCTCATTACTAGCCTTATCTTTTGTATATCTAATTTCTTTTTTTCAGAAACTGTATGCTTCCATCCTCATTAGAATATGATCTATTTCTCAAAAATCGATATCCATTTCTTCTGAGTGCTTTAGTGCACGAGCTATTTGTTCAGTAACTTGTGTTAACACATTTCTCTTGATTAATCTTATGTCCTCTAATGTGTGATTTAGGATATTAACTACTCTATGCCTCTATGCCAATCGAAAATTGAACAAATCACTACAGAAGATCTTGTTGAAGTATCTGAGATGGAGAAAATTAATGTCGGCCAGGTACTAATTCTGTTCACCTGCTATTGCTATTTCTGGCCTTTGTTGCCTATCTTATTGTGTACCTTTCCCTTTTCCTTCTTTCTTGGCATTAATAACTTTTCCTTCTGCTTTACCCTTCAGATTTGGCGCCAGACATCTTTATCTGATGTGGACAGTACTTCTCAATCCCTGCTAGCATTTAGCACAAAGGAAAATGTACACGGACTATATGAGTTTCTTCTAAATTATAGGTGCGCTTTACATTTGTTTTCTGATTATAGCATATATGCAGTGGCGGAATTAGAACTGTTTTCGATAAATAAAATTTCAAGACACATGGTAAAAGATCGATTTTTTTGAGGTGCTGGACTCTCTTTTAGCCTAGTATTAATTCCTCCCTTGCATATATGTCTTTATGTTTAAGTTTTTCACAATGGAATGATGAAGATTGGCCTTTTTACTACATCGTCATCCCAATAATACTTTGTTAGTTTATAACTACTAATACTTCAAATTATTTATATTTTGTTTGCTGCCAATTTTACAGGTTCCTTATAACCTCATTGAGCGGTGTTGATGTTCCTGTATTATATTCTCCAGTACCCTTCCAAAATGCTTCTTTATCCTCTCCAAAGGTAGTGCTGCTAATTTAACTACCGTTTTCTTTTTCCTGATCATATACCAAGTTTCTGTTCCTTTTTATGCTATATGTGATGCGACTTGATGCACATAAGTCTAGAAGATCTTTGTATACATTTATTTGTTGATGATTTGAATAATGATACTTCGGTCCCATGAAAATAAACATAAAGTAGTGTGATTCTCTTTTAGCATTGTTCATACAGGAATCTGAGTAAATATTTTGTACAATTAATTCTTATTTAGGGAGATAATACAAAGTTCAGGTCTAAGATGGGTTTTTTCTCACCTCAGGTTAGATGCAAGGAAGTGAAGACAGTTGATAGCATTTCTCTGTCCTTAAATGAATGTAACACGACAGAGCAAAATCAGGGCCCCTCTGTTGGATTTCACAATAGCATTGAAATTAAAGATTCGTATATTCCTCCTTGGGTCATTTCTAATATTTGCCAAGCCATGTGCTCCAAGGGCATGAGCTTCGAGGCAAGGTAATTACTTTCCACAGCTTTTGTTTGTTTTTAAGCTTTTAAGCATTTATCTTTGACTTGTTGGTATGATATTTAATTGGGGAAGCTTTATTGTTATGATGCAGCTTCGTTACCGAGTCTACCTCAACTGGCTTAAACGTTGGCCTGGAACTATTTTGCCCGAAATTGAAAAGCCGAGCCACGTCAACCGAAGAAGTGGCAGAAACAAGTAGCTCTTTTATTCCAAACGCAACTATTTCACCTCATTTGCGTTCAGCCTATCTGAAAGGCTTGAACTACACCAATGGTTCTTACACCGCTACTGTTTCACCTCTTTGATATCGTGTACACAAAGGCTTTGACATTAACTTAACTATGTATGCTTAATTTAACTGGTATTTTGCTGGAATTCTGATCATTTGGAATGAAAACTTGTAATCATTTCACATTATCCTATTGTATATTGTTTGAAGTATAACTATTTCTATATGTTTTTTAATTGTGGTAAAGAAACTGAAGCAGGCATATATAAGATTTTACAATTCCGTGTTTTTTTTTTGGAATCACCTGTTGGTTAGTTATCAATGGTTGAGCTGTGGTAAATGCTGAAATATGAACTGAATTTAAAATAAACCATAACACACTTTTGGTTGTATATTAGAACTTGTCCTAAAGCTTAAAAGATCGACACAACTGATGGGTAAGAGATGTCAATAGCAGGTCTGATTTAATTCAAACAATCTCGCCTAATAAAAAAACGACTATATCTTTAGAACTCATAACTTCACAGCTCAAACAAAAGCAATTATACTAAAATATCAGCATTGTAAGTTGCAACTATCATACAAGCGATAGACTTGAAGATTTTTTACAGAAGTGGCAAGTCACATAAAAGTGGAGAATCATATACAAGAATGATCACCTAACCGTAGTGTAGTATTTCCAAATGTACAATCAGTTTTTCAACCATCAAACTGCAAAATATACTCACTCCTGGACAAACAAATCAAAGAACACTACCCAAACAAATCCGCCAGACACAATCCGATTTCTTTGCAGCAAAGAATGCTGGAAAAGAGCACAAAACACACGTACGAGCAACACTCTCACAAGGCACACTCTATTTTTAAAAACAATCCATGGTAGTTATAATATCATCTCTGCATCTGTGTCCTTGAGAGACACCTCCATTGACCTATTCGAGGCCCCTTGTCCAAAAGCATTAACAAACCGGGGGTTTGAAGAGATGTCCCAAACATGTACCTGGAAGTGATGTAAAATCAATAAGTTTCAGGCAGGAGACGGGAGTATAATCCAGATAATTACAAGAAGCAATTTCTTGCCAAGAGCAACAAGTCGGATCAAGTGACCAGCCCAAATATTCACTCATACAAGATCCCAACAAATCTAAAATTCCCATTATTGGGAGTATGTGCTACATCATAGCCATATGGCCCATATTATGAAATGTATAATCTTAACCATGTGCAAATAAAAACATAAGTCCTATCAACTTTAGGGCTTGTTTGACTACACAGTTATTGAGCAAGTAAGCAAAATGAATTTACTTTTGTTAAAATTTTCCTAATATATTAATACAACTTTTAAGATATGACAAAGCAAATTAGTAAAACCTATAAGCAGAAGAGCCAAAAAAAATGTGCTTCCAAGCTGAAGCAAACGAGCCCTTAGATACTTCTTTGTCAACTAATCAAATCTTCCTTGAATTATTGAAATTCTTACTAGAAATAAAACTGACAATTAAAACTCTAACTGTAACCAAACAAACCCTCAGATAATTCTTAATCAAATATTGAACAATAACTAACGGTAGACGCTGATAAACTAACAAAACATAAAAGTCACAATTAAGAGAGTTTTTTTCTTTAAGATTTACTGGTTTGCAAATTTGCCAATCACTATCAGGTATCATAATTCTGAAGATCATTCCATTCATGTTAAAAGGCTCATTAACAAAAAAAAGTGGAGAAGTTTCAAGTTGCAAACTAAAACTTGGGAGATTTAAGTCAGAAACGGACAGCAAAATACTAAGATCATTAATCACATGAAAGAATAGAAAATAATTCATGAAGAAGTTAAAAGCCAACGTAAAAAAAGTCTATCTACTTACTTGGACCGGCGCGCTTTATTCCTCCAGAAAATAAAAGACCAAATCCACTGAATATTAGAGGAGAAATTAAAAAATTGTTAGTGGTCATAAATAGATGTGGCAAATAAAATTGAAATAATTAAGGCATACAGTCACTAAGTAGAAGCATAGACATTAAGTTAAACTAAACTAAGTCTTGTCATTGAATTAACTTCCGGAAAGGTACAATGGGAAGAGTTTTCTCAGATAACTATGTACCTAATCACAAATTTTCTTCGATATTCGTTAACAACAAAAAAATCTTAGTTGTCTTTCTATAATTCAGCAAACATATGATTAAGGCAGTTTTTGACGCTCAAAATCAACAGATATCTATCCTTGAAAAGAAATACCATAATGGACAAACAGATTTGGAAAATAAAATCTTCCCTTTCCCCTTAAGTATGCATAAGACGTTGTGTCGCTCGTTGAGAATTCGTTTGAATTTTTGACAAATAGAGACATGCATAATACTGCATCATATTAAGAAGCGCAACTCCAATTTTCTCATTCAGTTTTGGTTCATATTTGCTGGTGCACTCTGTCAACTATTTAGTTTTATTAAGTATTTCATTTTGAAGTGTAGTTATGTTAAATTCTTTTTGGTGTTTAAGAATCATACATTTTGAAATCGGAATATGCACTGGAATTACTATATAAATTTGAAGGGTCTATATTGATCATGCGTAGATGAGTCAGCTACGTGATACAGACTTGAGGATACAAAGAGAGACCATATGTAGCAGTACTAGATTTTACCAGCATTATCATCAAAGCTAGTATAGTTAGACACTTGCATTACAGCATTACAAATTTACAATCACCCAAAAAGTAAAGAGTAAGATTATATACATGACATGGAATGAAATGAGATAATTTCAAAACTTAATTACCTTTAACAAGGACATGAACGGAAAGCTTGCAACAAGTGACGGATTCTTCACAGGCATTCTTTTAACTGGTGTCATGTCTTTACATAAATGTTGAGCTATCTCCTTCAACAACACAAGCTGAGCTTTATCTGTACGCATAGATACAAGTGCCTGTCTCATTGACTCTCTATCAGCCTCAAGTGCTTGTAGCCGCAAATACAGTTTCTTTAAATCCGTATCTCCTAATTCAACCTCTCTCGGGGTAGTTGGATAATCGTCACCCCCCCCAATACCTGGCTTACTCTCAACACCATCGTACGTAATCCCTTGATGAACAGAATCAATCGTATATACTCTATCAATCGTATCATTTTCAATCTCCAAATCTGCATCTATATATCTCAAGTTCGAGTCATTCGTTTGCAAACAGTCCTTTTTCACTAATACTGGAGGTTCAGTTAGTGAATCCAGACCTGTTTCACTACCACTCACAGAGAACGATTTAGCACTTTCATTCGAGATTCTCCTCACATGTCTAATTTCCCGAGGAGAGTGGTCTATAATCACCTTCTCAAGCACATTTTCTGGGATAGGACTTGTCTCTAATTGGTTAATCCTAATCTCCAAATCACGTTCACAAAGGGTCTCAACAAATTCGTACCTCTCCGCATCATCATCTAAACCATCATCGACTCCCAAACCCTCTTGATTCTCATTCAAATTACATTTCAAAGACGGATAATCGAACACGTTAGGATCAAAAGATTCAAAACCCTCTCCCTCTCTCTCTCCATCAGCCTCAACCTCACTAACCCCGTAACTCATCTTTTGTTTATACGCTTCGATTTCATTATAAAGCGATTGCAAAGACTCTTCTCTCTTATACAACAAATCTTCCAAAGCCGAAAGCTCCTCTTGGTCATGAGCCATCTTCTCCTCGGCGAATCTTTTGAACTGACGGGCTTCCATTTGAATCTCAGCTTTCTCTCTCTGCAACCTTAGGATCATCGACATAGCCTCATTCGTAGACGACGACGAGGCGTTTCTCTCTTCTTCCAACTCAAGAGAGAGATCTTGTATCGTCTCTTGCTGGCTAGCGACCATCTCGCGTAAAGCGTCTCTCTCATAGGCTACTTCAACACGAGCAACTTGGGGGAGGTCGAAGTCAGGGATCGAGAACCTCTCCCCTCCTTCTCCCTCATCGATTTTTCTCTTTACGGACCTGAACCAAGTCCCTGATAAGGACCTGTTCATCGATGAAATACAGCTACATCCACAAGCACAACACTTTACCAGACCAGTCGAGGGTTCAGCTTCGAAATCCATATATACCCGAATCAATTAAACATCCAACTTTTATATCAATTCATAAACTTTTCCCTAATCCAATGCAGCTTTAACTGATTCTTGTATACAAATTACCAAATTGGTCTATCTTGAAGCTATACACAACAGCTCAATATACGATTCCCTAAAAGCTTCTACCTTGAAGTTATATACATGTAAGTGCGTATTTTCAACAGCTAATTTCCAGATACATTTAACTAAATCCTCTCCCATCAACTAATCGAAACAAACCTCTGCAATTATCGAAAAAAACTCTATTCAATTTCCAGAATTATCCGACGAAATTCTCTCAGATCAACCAATCAAACAAAATCCGTAATTGCTGATAAAAAAAATTTGGCCCAATTTTCTGATATTTCCAGCTAAAACCTCTCAGAACAACTAATCAAACCAAACTCCGTGATAATCGATAAAAATTTCGTCCAATTTTCAGATATTTGCAACTAAATCCTTTGAAATCGACTAACCCAAACAAAGCTAGGAAATAATCTAGAAAATCTCAAGCCAATTTGGAGACCTTAATTAAATTCTGTAAATGAAACAAAATTCAATTGAAACATGATCAATTTACAAAACTCAAGCCAATTATGCAATTAGCTAATTGGTCATCATCGTATACTTAGCTAATTGTAACAAAATTCTGTTAAAGATGATAAAACATAATTCAATCTCAATTTAACATGTTTAATCGCATAATTTCAACAACTATCTAGCCAAAACAAATACATACATACATATACATACATACATATACATATATATATATATATATATAGCGAGAGAGATAATCGAAATCCGTACCTTCATAGAAAGCTAGAGAGAGATAGAAATAAGTATAATAAGTGATGTGTGTTAATATTATTTTATGTGATCGAGTGATGAGGGAAATGGACGGTGGAGATTGATCGGAGATCACAACGAACTAGTAGTAATGAAACTGGATTATACGCGGGATTAAATATATTTAGTGTGTTAATTTATATAGTTATTTATTTATTTATATAATATTTTATTCATATCCGTTTTTGTGTTAGAGAGAGAAAGAGAAGAGAAATGAGCGGCAGTCTTTGGTAGACTAAAATTAATTACTAAAATAATTAGACACTGGGGATTATTAATTAGCAAGACTAAAATTAATTAGAATAAATTAGGCACGGGTTTATTAATTTACTTATATAGCTAGAGTGAAAATCACTCTTTTGACACTATTGTACTGTGCAGTGCGTAGTTTAAGTGCGGAGCCACAATTTCGGTTGAGCGGATCAAAATATAATAGATATATATCTTATCAGCGTTTTGTAAATGATGTTCTCAATTCTTCAATATTCTTCCCTGATTGGTTAAATTGAACGATGACAATAAAGAATCAATTGCATTTTAATAAATTCAGACAATGTAGTTTTTTTATATTTAGTACAATTACAAAGATGAACTAATTGTTTTAAATTTCAGTATTTATAAAGTTTTTGAGAAACTATACAATGTTTATAGACAATTTTTTTTTAAATGAAACAAAAAAATATGTTCGAACCAACAAGCAAACATCAAATCAAAACTTCTGATTTTAACATTGAACTATTATGCTACATTAGACTTTATTAACAAATACATATAAAATAATAGTATTTCAAATTACAGCGGGGGTTACAACGCTCACTGGGCGTACATTGGTTCCGCCCCTGTCTACTTAGGCTCATATTATTGTAAGTCCGATTGCATCTTTTGTTTGATTTTCGTCTCGATTTGGATTTTTTATACCATCATGGAGGGTTTGTTCGATGGTAAAGACCATTTCGTTAACTTGATAAATAAGCAGTTCCATCAACAAAAAAAAAAAGTGTAGCTCACTCTATTTTGTATTGTAGCTTGCAGTTGAAGTATATATATACCTTAAGTAATACACATTTTAATGGAATTATTATACAATTCATACCATCTAAGACTAAGAATAGTTGTTATGTTATGTTGAGTTTTATCCCAAATAAATGTTTATTAAATCATATCAGTATCGCTTGTGTATAGATTGAGAGAGCATTGACATCAATTGGTGTAAATGATACATATTTTGCAAAAATATAAGAGAGTTGTACTAAAATGAAGTGTGCACCAATTATCATGTGTCTCCTAATCATTTTAACATTTTGCTAAGTGGCTTCTTATACATTAATAGCAAGTCTTAACTTAGTTTTCCTACGCAGACATAAGATTAGCATCCATTTAAAATTGAAAAGCACTGTACTTGGATTTACTATTCAATGTTATTAGCGGAAAGATTATAGAGAAATTGAAACTCATAACGTAAAGTTAAAAAAGTTTATCAAATTAAGAAGAATCATAGAGAGATTGATACGTATGCTATGAGTGGTTAAGTTTTAAATGCGTCCATCTAGTTACTTACTTGTTATATATATTATACTTTTAGTTGGAAGTGCATGTGGTTCATTGATATATTTATTCATTCATAGTTGAACACATAAATATAGTTGATATATATCCAATGCTCTCAACCAATTATAATGACAAAATTTTACTCACTTTTGTTGTTGTTTATGAAACTAAAATCAATCTTCGGGTCTACGAAATTTGCACTCCTTTATAACTTCTATAAATTTATTATTGACGTAGTAGAAACACTTCACGAGAACCAACATATATATTTACTTAAAGTAATGAATTAAATTGTAGTACCTAAACTTTGACCAATGTTGTTCAATGCACTCGATAAACAATCAATTCCGGATAAGCATATGTAACTCCACTCAACCTAACTAATTTACATAAAATTCTAATATCATCGATTACTAATCAAAGTTTATGTGCGCTTTGTGGATTAGGTATTAAACCATGGGCAATCATGTATACTTAATTTCTTATTAATTAAAAAGATATATATTATAATAGCCTAAAGGTATTTATTAGTATACATACATATACTCTTTTTAAGCAATAATCTCAACTCGTAGTCGTTCAACGATTTTTTTTGAAAAAAACAGTATGTAATAATACATTCAATGTATGATCATGTATTAAACGAGTACAAAGCAAAAGAAAAGGAGAAACAGACCACATGAACAATAATGTGGGTTTGGTGGAGGTCAAAGCCATTCTGTAAAGTAAAAAGAAAGCATTATCAAATATAGTACAATAATTTTTGCCACAATGGTGGTTGTCACTGATGTGAACTTGACAACTATATGAAACTAGAAAGATATGTACATCACTATGCGGACTACTCATAATATGATCAGCAAGACCATTTCTGAGGAGTGGCAAAAATAAAATTAATTTGAAAAGAGGCTGAGATGTTAGTGTTATACCGAAATATTATTGACTCGATCATACTAAAATAATTGTTTACTTTCATTATGATATAACTCACTTATGTTCAAGAAAAGTTGACAATAGATTTGGGACAGAAAAATTAGGTCATTTACTTAACACTGTCTAGATTTGATTGAACTTTGAAGACATCATGATTTGGTCAAAAATGTTGATGTAACAATTGAGTTTTATGATTTCGACTGTATCTTTCACCCTAATATATATATATCTTGTGAACCGAAGACCCTAACTTAAATTATGTGTCTCCATTTGTGCGATATGAATCTGAAGTGTTACAGAGAGATTATTCTTGCAAGTTTAAGTATATGGTGTTTTAGGCGTGTAGGTGCAGTCGATGAGTTGCATCTCAGCAGTCCGAACCATTCGCAAGTTATGCAATCAGACGCATTAAAGCTCCAGTAGCAAGGGAATATATAGGGCTAAGTTATAAGCAAGTGGTTCTGATCCAATGACGGAGAGTTGACATTCAAATATAAAGGATGAATAACATTTGTGCATGGACTATATACAACAAGACCAAATTATAAAGCCTGGACAGAAATGAGAAAGCTAAACACAAGAGTTTTTTTCAATTTAGTATCATTTACTATGAAAATTCCAATTCAATACCTTATGCTACCAAAATTGCTAAATTTAGTACCCTATTCGTCAACTGCTTAACAACAAGTGACATCGCAGTGACGTATAACATGAATTAGTTGCCGTGAAACAGACAACATGGAACAATATAGGAAACGCAAACGTGAGACGCGACCAACAAAAGAATAATTGTGAGATTTTTTATGATAAGAACAAGAAATGGATACAGGAATTGAAAAACGGGAAACGAGAAAGGAAACTTTTGAAACGGAAGTTTTCCTATAACTATGGATATAACATCCATTCAGTGCAATCAAGCAAATGGTCTGTACTATCATAACAAGGCCAGTTGCGAGATAAAGTGAAGGAATTGATCAAATGATACAAGAAAAACCCTAAAAAGCAGTTGGTACATATGTTTGGTTTCTTTGAAATTGTCTTTGAGCTGTGGAATTACTTACTTCTGTTTTTGGAGTGACTTGTTTGAAGAAATTTCTAAGGAGGAATAATTTTGTTGGATATTTGGCTAAACGAACTTGTTTATAACCATGACGGTGTTCAGATGACTCCTATTGCTAGTAAAATAAAAGAAGTTAAGTAGTTGGTTGATCTTAAATTCTTAATAATGTGGTTAATACTTTATACTTGTATCCCTGAAGATATGTGGACTCTTACTACCCTATTCAAGGGAGGACTTTCACTGTATTAAAGATATGTGATTGATGATTTGGTCAACACAATAAATCATTTTTATATTTTAAGCCTTTTAATTGCAAAATTAAGAAGCCTAGCGCTTTGAAATGGAAGCGCCTTTCTTCTGGTAAATTTGAGGCAAACGTGATATGTATTTATATCCTATAATGAAGGAGTATTTCGGCTCTAAAGATTGTTCACATTTTTCGTGAACGAACTCTAGTTTCTAGCATATGGTATGAGTCCAGATTAGAGCCTACAGGTCATTTTGTGTCAGTTTGTGATCCTTGTTTTTTGCCTAATTAAACTGCTGGATTATATATACATATTGGAAAAGAATGGAATAATTATCTTTAGGACAAGATGACTATTATATTTCTGCAGAATTTTAGCTTCAGTTTTGATAGAAGAACTACGCTTGTGAGTTGTACCTTCTTTAGATTAAGTTTGGTTAAGCTTGCTGCACAAGATTGGAAATGAGAGCTTTTAAGCAATTCATTACCATACATTCTGGTTTTAGCTGGAGCTTCATGTGCATCCGTTTTTGTTTTTCTATTTTTTTTTTACTGTGTTTTGTTATCCAGGTATCAAGCTGAGGTCTATAAAGTCTCTTTTTCTCTTTCTTGCTTGTTGTATTTGAACTTTGAAGATCGTGGTAGTTATTTGAATAGCGGTTTTGCCTATTTTGCCTTTTCTTTTACGGCTTCCTTGTATCTTTGCAAATGGTAGCTAGTCTATTGCTTCCATGAGCCTGCAAAAACCACTTGTGAGGTGATTTCAAACTATTTCAATAAAAGCGGTTTGTTTTCTAAAAAAAGGTATCTGAATCACTCTGTAAATATAAGCATTGCTATAAAATTATATGATACCAAAAAAACGAAACTGAGAATTTTAAGAAATCAAAAAACTGTAACAACATTAATCGGATCTGACTGATCAGTGGATGTTCTTATTTCTTGTATCCAGTTACCAAACACCATAACAGTAAAAACTACACTTACTAAACGCCTTGCTAAACTTCCTCTTATTTTTTTATAACTCGCAACACTTCATATGTCTCACAAAACATTACCTAAATAGAGTTACTGGCCATGAAATTTTGTATAACTTTAATAAATTTATCTGCAACTTTGGAGTAGGGATCGTTCATAAAGAACCCATGCTGTTTCCCTTCAAATTCAACGGTCGAAATGTTCTTTTTAAGCTTTTTCAATCTTGTAGCATAATCGACTGCTCTATCTTTTAGTAGTTCACCACCTCCTACAACAACTAAAATAGGCTCGAGTTTGACTTGTTCAAGACTAAGGCTTTTTGGTCCAAATGGGTTTGCGTAAGGGTGGTCCATTGTAGAACCAAGTGGCAATGATAACCTCCAAAACCTGATGTACATAAAAGCAAAAGTTTAATCATGATTAATGACCTAAGGTGCTATGAATGAAATGTTGGTTAGGTCGTAAATAACATAATAATTTCTACGAAAAAGAAATGAATAAATAAACAGAAAATGGTTTACTCAAATATATAAATATCAAATACAAGATTTAACATAAAATAATGTAAATGATACCGAAATGTACTAAACTCCGAGACGAGGTAACTGCAAGCAGTTTTTCTTAAACGATATTTGTCCCGCCACCTCTGCTTCTGGCTAAATGGGACACTTCGTTCCCAAGTTACAACGTCTATCGCATGTGACTTGACGGAAACGGCACCGAGCCACGATCGGGCCGTTGGTGGTGCGGTACTCTCTCTATATGCATGCATATGTGTATGTGTGTGAATGTGTATATACTATGTATTTTATTCCTCATAAAAACCTTATTGAAAAGCTTTAATAAAAAATGGTTGAAAACCATCATTTTATGCATTTCTATTGTAACTCTTTTTTTCAATAAAGAGTCATACTTAATGGGGTAATAAAGTTTTGAAACTCACAATTTTTAATTGTATTCAAAAGAATAAAACAAAGTTTTATCGAGCATGAAATACTTTGATGGATGAAATTACACTCAAGAAGCTACCAAGGGAAACAGTCACAATGAGATCACTTGTCTATCCATATTAATTCAGATAGCAAATTTATCTATTTTATCTTCAATACAGAGTTCAAGGTTGCTAGCGTTAACGATCGATCAGTTTTGTTTTGTTTTGATTAAATCTAGCTAAGCCTAGCAGGTAAGTAAAGCTAATTTACCAATTTATGTGTATTCTGAAAGAATTTTGGTATGTTCGTGATTCATGAATCATGTAACATCCCCCACTGAAAATAAAAACTCTAATTAATTGGATAAGAATACATTAATAAATGGATAAGCCATTAGCTAGACTGTCCTTCATTACACGGATAACTAAGATCTAGAGATGATGTGCACTCTTGAAAATAAGTCATCAAATAACAATATTTTAATATATCCCAAAAGTTTTCGAAAGTGACTGGCATTTATTATTTGAATTTGTTCTTATCGCAATTTGACTTATATAGTTTTATTAAATATTTTTAAGTACAGGTGTACTAAAAGTAAGTGCAATCCTCTATTCACTTTTACTTGATAGTAGTACCAGAAAGATATCGCTATTACTGAGATAAATATTCTTATTGTGACGATGAAGTTGAATTTTTATTTCTGAAATGCAGCTCCTTTTGCAGTTGTAAGTATAAAATGTTGACAATTAACTACAAAGAGAAAATTGTGAAAAAAATCTAAATTCTACTAACCCTATCCGTGAAAAAAAGGGAGCTAGTACTGTTGCTTTATGGAGTTGCAAAATAAATAAATAAATATTTTGATGTTACAAGACAAAATATTGTGAACATATTTCGAGAAAAAATAACATTTTGGTAAATTATGTAATTCTCCTAAAAACCCTCAGTCCCAGTATAATATATAGCTCTGCCCAATACATAAGTGATGTTTGAAAATTAATTTGATGCAATTATAACTTTTGCTCAGCTTTATTTAACAAAGATTCAGGGGTTAATCCGTTAATGTTTTTTCTTTTTATTTAGTTAAATTTACAAAATAATTCTGGCTGATATTTTTTTATATTAGATTTAGGGACTAAATCTTTTAAGTGGGAACACAAAATCATGAATCCATCATAATTTAATACTCCTATATCTCAAAAGTTTCCGAAAGTGACTGGCATTAATTTGGACCTCCCCACCTAGTGATAGAAGGACCCGGGCCTATGGGTTACGACACCTCAAACGGTAAAAAAAAATTCATATAAAAAATCCGCCCTTTAAAATTAATTAATCATAGAATTAGAACAGACATTTGCTTCTTAATTATAGCAATAAACTTGTAATGCAAAACATAACATAAAAATATCATAGATCAGTTGGTATCGTATCGTATCGTCATAAAAATTGTTACATCTACTGAGCTCGAACTTTAGCATCGATCATTGTAACCTTCCTTTTTTATTTCAAAGTAAAAATGAAGAGAAGAGCGATAATAGTAAAGTTTGATCCAATTACATTCACCGTTTGAACTTACTAACCATAATACCATTAATTAATGCCACCTTATATGTCACTATTGTGGGGGGCATATCATGAATATTTATTTGTAATAAGGAAAATTGGTTGTCTATTCTATCATTATTTGTATACGTATAGCTAGCAGTTTAGTTTTCAAACTCTATTATTGCTTTGAATACTTGCACGACATACATGTGGCTATAAACTATAATAATGTGGGCATCCTGTGATTAACTCTCGTCACCAAATCATCCATTTATCAAATAAAATATGTCTAAAATATCTAAATTAATGATCATGACTGCTCTCACCAAGTTTTTAACTTTAAATTAAGTAGATTACTTTGAAGTAAAGTGTGATTAAGTATCATACCAAAGAAAGATATCAATACAAAATTTGTTAAAATCATATACATGGTTTGAGCCTACAACCCAGTGTCTTTTTTGTATAGAAAAAAGAAAAGAAAAAGGAATGTCCTCACCTTAGGACTGTAAATCGACCTGACCGTTTATGAACATATCGTATTCGGTTTGTTAACAACTTGTTTCGCGTTAGAGTTCGTTCGCTAAATAAACGAACCGAACATGAACACAAATTTAGCGTTCGTTAAATGAACACGACATCGTTCGTTCGTTGAGATCTAGGTTTGTTAAAAATTCAAAAAATAAGTTTAGATTTATTAATATTATAGATTATGATATGTATTAATAGATAAAAAGTGAAGTACCACGTAAATTTTACAAGACCACAAAATCTAAAACCCACATTTTGTGAAAAATTTATGCAAACCAACATGTTTAAAAAGAATTAACATTATTTGGTTAATGATAAAGTCTAAAATTTGAAAATTTTAACACATGTTTAGACACATCCCCACATAAGATTATTTATTATTGATGTTGTGATAATTTGTTAACAAATTTGTAACCGAGTCTAAACTCGATTCCTAATATTACCCGTTCGTGAACAAATCGTGGTTCGTTCGTCAAGATGTTCAATCCATGTTCGTTCGTTTATGAAAGAAAAAGAACCGAACATGAACAATTATTCTAAGTTAACGAACGAACATGAACATGGTAGACACGTTTGGTTAATTCGGTTTGTTAATCAGCCATACTTGAGCGTCCTTCTTGGTGATAGTCCGGAAAATACCAATAATTACAAGTGGTCAATTTCGGCCTCAAAACCATAGTTACCCGGAAACTCTCTTTAGGATCCTTATCATATTTTTCCGGAGACGCGTTTCGGAGACGGGTACGATACTCTTTCAAAATTTTAGGAGAAACGTTTCGGAAAATTAAGCGAAACTTTTTCTAAATATTAAATTATACTTTTCGGAAATCTGAATAAAACATTCAGGAGACTTGTAAGATACTTATTTTTGAATAAAAATGAAAAAATACATTTAAAATATGATTAAATCAAATTAATAAAAGAGCAGATATAAGTTATTTTGATAAATCATCTCTTAAATCATAAAAATTTAACTAGTTGTTCAGTGTATTATTGTATTATTCGTAAAATTTGGACTCTTTCATAAATATTTCCTACATAATATATTCTAATTTTTTTTGTATGTCCGCGTTTCCTGTATCCCATTAAAAATTAGTCTACATTTCATGTTTTCGTTTTCCGTATCGCTTCCTGTTTCCGCTTCCCGACCGGATAAGTATGCTCAAAAGTCAAAACAAAGAACACTTCGTCTCTCTTATTTAATAAATATTCTTTATGACATGCATTTCAATGACCTTATTTTATATTCATATTAGCACGCTGCGCGTTGGCTGCTGCATATTATTGTTAACTCGCATGCAGTAAATAAACTGATTCAATTAACATTTTACTAAATACATACGTACTAGTATTTAATAGAATAGAGTGACACTAAAAAATTGATGTATATTATCATTTGTATACAATAAAAAAGTTTAGTCTATGAACCATTTAAAAAGAAAATTAGACCTTTTCATTTCTCTTTCTTTGAGAATGTTTTGAACTTATACCGTGTTGTAACGATCACCAAAGAAGATGAATATTTTAATTTTGTTTCAAAAAAAATCTCATTAATATGTCACTAATATGCAACTCGGCTATTGACGTCCAATATTATTAAAGGTCCTTTAAAATGGATAATATTGAATTTTTCTCTAAACACGAAATTCTTGTAGAGCTATATATGCATGCATTTCCGTGTTAAACATACCTTTTCATCTCTTTTACTCAATTTTTATATATATTATACAAACCTTGCAAGTCACAATTAATTGTCAACTAGATTTCCAAATCTTCCAATGTCAACATTAGTTGACCACGAAACAATCGTTATATATATACTGTTTAAAGGAAGGAATGATCCTTAAATGATGATGAAAATTACGAAACTATTTTTCAATTGTTAGAGTCACCGACCAGTTCCTTAATTAGATTGGATACGATAACAAATTTTATGTAGCTTTTATTTGTCTCTTTTGGTAATGGCTTCTTATTGGTCAAGTATTTTCTAAGTTCATTTTTTTAAAGCAAGTAGTTTCTAGTTGACTAAACAGAAGTTGCTATCTTTTGGTATTGAAATATGAGATTTCCCTTAAACTTGAGAAGCATAAAATGGATGATTCATTTAATTTATTTATTTTCATAATTAGAAAATAATATGTGATGACTTGCTTACTAATTACTTGTTAAAGTAGTAGTTCATAGTAGTTTACTATTTTCACTTTCAGGCTCGATATAATTGATAAAAGTATAGTAAAATCTAACATATACTTCAAACTCATAACAATGCATAAAATAAATACAATAAGTTAGAAGAAGTTCGTATAAACCATTGCATTAGAAAGCTCTCGTTCAAGGGGCATTATTCCTTGCTTTTAATTAAAACTCAAAAAAAATACGTACAATTTTGACTTAAAGCTCAAAAAGCTAAAAAAAAACGCTTTTAACGCATCAATGCTCCAAAAACATGCTTCTCAACTCAAAAAGTTTAAATTTTAATTAAGGGAAAAAAATAAATGAAGCCCCACAAATTAATAAATACAAGAGCAATTAATCCAATGGAACATAGACGTCATTGACATAATAGTGCTAAAACTTCAATTGCTAAAATTGAATCTTGATGCACATAAACAATATGACATGTAATAATCCCGAATGAACTTTAGTAAATAGATGTTTTGAATAATTATTATTCATCATGTTTTCAACCTTTAAAATCGAGAATTTTGCGAATTATTAAGCATATCTATGGATTTATGTTTTTAAGTAAGCTTTTTTAATGAAGCTCTCCCAGAGGCTAGAATGCTTCAGCGATTACTTAACGTTTTAAAACATTAATTCAAACTAACCTGTCAAGTACATCCAAGTTCAACATAGCTTCTTCCAACTCTTCCTCCGACTTGGTCCTTATAGTCCCCCCGAAAAATGGTGCCAACAGCACGTAACCACGCACCCTCACAGGCCCCACCTCCACCTCACCTGACCCGAGCCTAACCGCCACATGATGTGCTATGTTCCCGCCCGAAGAATCCCCTACTAAGAGAACCCTATCAAAATCCACTTCATTATAACTAAACCAATCATCTTTAAAAAAGTCCGACTTGGCTTTTTCCTGCATCCACTTAATGGAATTTACTACATCGTCGATAGCGGCTGGGAGCCTGTGCTCAGGAGCTAGACTATAGTCTACAGATACGACAAGGGCTTGAAGAGAAGAAGAGAGGCGTTGGCAACTATTACGTATATGAGGCCATGTTCGTGATCCAAAACAGAAACCGCCTCCGTGTAGATAATAAACAATAGGTAGTTTCTTTGAAGATTTAGTTTCGGAAACAGGCTTATAAATACGTAGGTAAAGGTTTAGGGTTTCATCATACAGAAAGTCTTTCCATACGACGGAACTGTCTTCATGGACCGCAAAGGGGAAATCTGTTATTTCAGACCGGATTATAGAGCCGTCGTTGTAAAGTTGTAAAATGCCTAGACAATCTTCTACTACATGTGGAAGAGATCCCATTTTTCGGTTTATCTTTTGGTATCTTTTGGTATAAGGTTAGGCTTTGTTTGGATATGGTTGAGGGTTGGTGGTATGGGAAATGGTGGGATGACTGGTATATATATATACCAATGGTTAAATGAATCTATACTATCATGACAAAAAAAATGGTTGATTCAGTAGGAGATAACAGTATATAAGTACCAAGTTGCTCGTGTTCACATATATCTATATGATAAAAGACTTACCGACAATTGAGATAATTTATGTATTTATATATTTGCGCTCGTTGAGTATATATAGCTTGCTTGAAGAAGTACAAAACGATACAAAATCTTTAATACTAATACAAATAAATAAGAGAATAATTCACTAAACCATTTCTTTGGCTTAAAACTTCCCCATACCACATCATGTATCAGTTGATCATCTCAATCTATAGGTTTTTCATCATAAGTTTTGAGGACATACAGTATTTTTTATCGATACTAAATGAGATAAAGATTGTCACGAGAAGTGGTACTTTATATCAATAGAAAATAATTTTTTTTGAGTGGTCACATACTTAGTAATCCTCGATTATGGAAGTTGCATGGCTTGATATATGAGTATGCCTATCTAGCTATAAAAAGAGCAAATCAAGGTTCCTGATTTTATACCTAAAATAAGAATTTCACATATATATTTTAGTTGTAAATATCTGTCTGTAACAAACTTATAACAACTAAAGCTCAAGTGATATGCTATTGGTGTGAGTCGGTTCCAGACACACATAATAATATATACAATTGCGTCGGACCTTTAAAATATTGCATTTATTTTAGACCTCAAATTTTGATTCACTTGTAGATATGTACTTATACAAAAAAAAATCATAAATGCTAGTATATGAAAAAACATAAATTAGAAAAGGCCTACATTTTCGAGTTTGCATTGTGTTGGGTTTTTTAGACCCTGTGAACGGCTATTGTATGCATGTATTCTTCTTATTTTCGTTGAAGTAAAAGCTAGATTTTGGTGATAATTAGTTTTAAAAATAATTAATGTACCTGCAATCAAAATGAATAGTTGCGACCATATTATCCAATAACAAATGGTTCGGTGATGTATATACCATTAACAGATTATATTCTCCCTGAAGGTATGATATTGCGGTTTAAGATAAGAAAACGTGAACTAGTGTATTCATATTGTATACAGTTGATAATCCCACTACTTAGATAAATCCAATGCGATGATGTATATGATAAGAGTAACGGATTGAATCACAAAATAAAACGATTTTTGTGCTACTTTATTTCCCCCTAAAGTTATTGACAATGACCTTCGCACTATAAGGTGTTTTCTTTTTACTATTTCAGATATCTAAAAGTGAATTTGGTTGGCATACTCTCGACCATTCTATTAAAACCTAAATTAATTAATCGGGACAATTAAAAAAAACATATCATACCCCTATTATATTAACAAAAACATACTCTACCCCTATTATATTATCAAAAATATATACTCAAAAGTTAAATTACCAAAAACATACCTATATATACTTATTATTTTTCTAATTCTAATCAAAACATAATCTAACCTATCTCTCTAACCGCAACTCTCTCTCTCTAATCGCATCTCTCTCTCTAACACACGATAATCGCAGCTCTTTCTAACACATTCTAATCTTCCATCTCTCTCTAAAAATAACTAAAAACACACAAAATATTCATATGCTAATTATAAAATGTCATACCCTAATTTTAAAATGTTATACCCTAAATGTTCTGAATCACAATTAAATATCTAAAAAATGGTTCATACCCTAATTTCAAAACTTCATACCCTAATTTCAAAATTTCATACCCTAATTTCAAAATTTCATACCCTAAATTTCAAAAATATATACGCAAAAAGAATGAAATTTATCTCATGCATTAGTCATACGTCTTGAGATAACCTCGAATTGTTTCGCCACCAACTTATTCTAGTCTTATTCTAGTTTTCTCACCTCCCCTCCCTCCCTCTTCCACGAACAGGTGCCCCTGCCCCGCCACCACCACACTCTTCACCAAAAACACCTCAAATTCATTTAATTCCACCAAATTATCGAAAAACCTATCTTTCGAGAATCTCTTGACAATAACGTCTCGGTCCAAATTTCTAAGTTTATCAGCTAGGGTTTTCGAGCGGGAGAGCTTGGAAGCGAGAGACTTGAGCCGATCAAGGTCGGGGTGGAGGTTAGAGGGAGGGTGAGAGAGGTGGGAGGGAACGGTGGAGACACGGGGCGGGGAGGGCGAGAGGAGAGGGAGAGAGAGAGGAACGGGTCAGGATTTGAGGAAGGAGGAGAGAAAGAGGGGGCGAGGGAGAGCGGGAGAGAGGAGAGTGGGGGAGGAGAGAGAGAGTGAGGGTTTTGAGGTCGCCATTGTTGAGCAGAGAGAAGAGTGTGTGGGGGATAATAAATATATTATATACGAGTATATATATATATATATAATATTGTAAGTTATGTTTTTGATAGTTAAAGTTGTAAAAATATGTTTTTGGTAATTTGGTTTTAAAAGTAGTATGTTTTGTTAATTTATCCTTAATTAATCTTTTGACTTAGGTTATCAGAAAATGATTACAAATATGAGATTTTGAGTTGAACTCGATAATGTATAACCTTACTGTGTTGTCACTTGTCAATGTGAACTTAATGGTGCAAATAAATATATGACAACTTTTGTTTTCAGTAGCATCTCCTTTAATTTGACGAATTCTTAATCAACAAACAATACAAGTTAAACGCAAAGGACAGGTGAGGATATGACGACCTATTGTAAACCCTAGAGAGAGAAAGAGAGAGACGGCTAGGGTGAATAACCCTAGCCGCCGCAGCTATGACAGATAAAAACTCTGTCTCTCCGGCAAGAGGCGAAACCATCTTTAAACGCAATCCCAGTGTATGTCTCCGGATCCTCCCCCAATGAAGTCTTTTGCATCTATAGTAAGTTCGCATCCAAAGAAACCTACAATAGCATTAAAAGAAATAGGCAGTTATAAGGGTGAACCCTTAATCAAATTTTCTATGGAAGACGTCAAACAGTTATCGGAACCATTTAAGTATACAATAGTAGGAAAATTTACGCATGGTAGACCAGAAGTGGAAGTGATAAGGAAAGTGTTTGGAAAGCTCGATTTAAAAGCAAACTATAATATTGGTGTACTAGATCATAAACATATATTGATTCGTTGTTTTCATGAAGAAGATTTTACGAGAATTTGACTCAAAAAAATCTGGTATATAGAGCATTTTCCTATGCGGGTGTTCAAGTGGACATATGATTTTGATCCAGAATTTGAAACTCCAATAGCTCCTGTTTGGATTAACCTCCCAAAATTGCCTATACATCTATACAACAATTCTAGTATTTTCTCTATAGCGAGAGCTTTTGGAAATCCTTTAAGAGTAGATGAACCTACGTCTAAACTATCAAGACCAAGCTTAGCGAGGATATGTGTCGAGGTAGATCTTAGTGAAGAGCTAGTTGAAAGGGTTAGGATTGGTTATGGCGAAGATAATGATGTGGGATTTTGGCAATATTGTGAGTATGAAGACCTACCAAATTATTGTAGTTTTTGTTACAAGCAAGGCCATATAATAAACTCATGCAAATTCAAGAATGATAGAAAAGAAGCCAATAAAGAAGTAGCAAAGGAGTCTAAAGAGCAAAAGAGCAAAAAAAGCAGTGCCAAATTTATTAATAATAACTTCAGAAAGAAAGAAAGCACTAAAGATTGGGTAGCAAGAACTTTTCAAAAAGCCAAGGAAGTACCTAAAGAAGCAATAGGCGAATCTAAGAAGGATCTTTATTCAACTGCAGTAGTACCTTCAAGAGAAGAAGTGATCATTAGTGAAGAAGAAATTAGAGAAGATATTATAGATGAAGAAATAACATGTGATATTATGCCAAATGAAGATAAAATAGAGGAAAAAGTAGAAGAAAATCTTTGCATTAAGAATAAACCTCCTGAACAAGAGCTTCAACTGGTCAGTTTCAATTTTGAAAAGAGAATTTTGATGCAAAGCAAAATAATGGAAATTTCTGAAATCGAAGAAATTGAAGAAGAAAAAGAAGAAAGCATTATGGAACCAACAAGTGAAAAAGCAATTACTGAAGAAATTTGGGAAGAAAGTTTATCCAAAAGTCAGAAGAAAAAGCTTAATAAAAAAGAAAAAGCTAAAAAACAGCAACAACAGATGAGTTTAAGATCATCCTCTAATGTGGGGGAAAGAAAAAGGTATAATCAATGATAACATCCTTAATATGGAATGTTAGAGGGTTGGGAAATGGAGCTACTACTAGAAGAATTAAAAAGCTATGCTTGGTAAATAAAATACAACTCCTTATTTGTATAGAACCTATGGTGGGTTGGGAAAAATTAGAAAAGTATAGAATGAAGTTTGGATTTGATTATGTGATGGGTCATGAGGAGAACAAAATCTGGATTTTTTATAATGAAGGCATAGAGATGAAGATAGTGAGGCAGATGGATCAAAGCATGCATTTGGAAATTCTATGGCATAACAGTACTATTTCTCTAACTCTAGTGTATGCTAAGTGTACAATAGGAGAAAGAGTGGCTTTGTGGGATTTTTTGAGGCAAAATTTTACCCTAAATCCATGGTTTGTTACAGGGGATTTTAATACAGTTTCTAAAGAGGAAGACAAGGTAGGAGGACTACCTATTAACATTAGAGCTGCTAATGACTATTTAAACTGCATGGATGGTATTGGGGTGACAGAAATGAAGTTTAGTGGTTCTAAATTTACTTGGTGGAATAAAAGAAGTGGGGATGGCTCTATTTTTGAAAGGATTGACAAAGTCTGTATTAATAATGCAGGTGTTAATTTATTTAATAATGTTTCTTTGGAGCATTTGAGTAAAACAAATTCAGATCACAGTCCACTTCTTCTTACTATGAAATCAGAGTTAGACAACAATCCTAGGAGGTATATTTTTCAAAAGTTTTGGACCAAACATCAAGATTTTCTCAATATGGTCAGAATAAACTGGAAAGTGTATACTAAAGGGAATGCATTACACTCTTTGGTTAACAATCTTAAGGTTCTGAAAAAAGCAATTATAAACTGGAATAAAAGTACCTTTGGGAATATATTTCAGCAAGTGATAGATGCTGAGGATGAGACATTAAGGTTGGAAAAGCTCTTTGAAGAAGACCCAAGTCCTGAATGGAAGCTATAGCTAAATTAAATTACAGGATGAAAATAGAAGAAGATTTCTGGGCCCAAAAAGCAAATATTAAATGGGCAAAAGAAGGGGATGCTAATACAAAATTTTTTCACAGTGTGGTGAGAAAAAGAAGAACAAAGAGTATAATTACTGCTATTTCTAACTCTCAAGGGGATATTTTGACAGGTAAAAAGGAGATTAAAGAGGAAGCTGTTAGTTATTTCAGAAGACTTCTATCTGCTAATTACATTCCAAAAAGTTATATTTACAAAAGTCTAGAGTGTGTGAATAGAGCTATTTCAGATGAAGACAATGAGTTTCTAACAAAAGATCCTACATTTGAAGAAGTAAAAAGTGCAATTTGGGATTTGAATAAGAATAGTGCACCAGGCATAGATGGCTTTAATGGTCATTTTTACACTGTTTGCTGGGATATTATATGCAAAGATATTTATCAAGCAGTTCTACAGTTCTTCTCAGGATCAATTTTGCCTAAAGCTATGACTACTACTATTATAGCCCTTATTCCTAAAAAAAATGATCCTGAGACTTTTGCTGATTTTAGACCTATAAGTCTTTGCACCTTTTTCAACAAAGTGATATCCAAAATTATGTGCTCTAGACTTTCGATTATTCTACCTCTTATCATTTCAGAAAACCAAAGTGATTTTGTTAAAAACAGAGATATTATGGACAATATTCTTCTTTCACAAGAGTTTATTTCTAATCTGGATAACAAAAACAGTGGGAGTAGCTTAGCTTTAAAGCTAGATATGAAAAAAGCTTATGATAAAATTTCATGGCACTTTTTAATTTCTACTATAAGAAAATTGGGTTTCTCAGAAATTTGGATAGACAGAGTTTGGAGACTTATCTCTGATAATGGTGTCACTGTTATGGTGAATGGAGCTACAACAGGTTTCTTCAATCCAACTAATGGTCTAAGGCAAGGTGATCCTCTTTCTGCTAGTCTCTTTATCATTTGCTCAGAAGTTCTGTCCAGAAACCTAAACAAGTTAGTTTACAATAAAAGATGGAAGGGTTTAAAGCACCAATTGGAACCCCTATTATTACTCATTTAGCATTTGCAGATGATTTCATTATTTTCTCAGCTTCTAATACTAATTCTGTCAAATGTGTGAACAAAATATTGGACATGTATAATAATGACTCTGGTCAAGAAATCAGTCTTGATAAGAGTTTTGCTTATATTTACAAAGGAGTAAGTCAAAGTCAGAAAGAAACTGTGAGCAAGCTGCTAGATATTCAGTGTAAAAAACCTCCTTTTACCTATTTGGGCTGCAAAATTTATGCTGGAAGGAAAAAGTGTATAAATTATCATGAACTGGTTTTGAAAGTCAGAAAGAAGTTATCTGGTTGGAAAGTTCAGTATTTAAATATGGGGGGGAAGTTAATCTTAATTAAGCATGTGCTTAGTTCTATTCCTATATATACCATAGCAGCAATGAATCCTCCTCTTCAGGTTATAAAGGAAATTGAAAATTTTTTGGCTACTTTTATGTGGGGAGAAAAAGATGGTAAAAACAAGCATCATTGGGTTAGTTGGAAGAAAGTTTGCAGAACAGTGGAGGAAGATGGTTTAGGTATAAGAAGTTTAAAAGATATTGCTGCTACTTATGCTATGAAGCTGTGGTGGAAATTTAGAACCTCCAATTCCTTATGGGCTAAGTTTATGAAAGCAAAGTATTGTAAAAGTGGTCATCCAGTAGAGGCTAAAGCTAGAACAGGGAACAATACATGGAATAGAATGCTATTAGTAAGAGAAAGAGCTGAAGCATGTATGCAATGGTTAGTAGGGGATGACAATATTTCTGTTAACTTGGACAATTGGTTGGGTACAGGAAAAATAAATGATGCAAATATTCATAATAGCCTAAAAGTTAAAGATTTGCTGCAAAATGGAAGATGGGACAGACAAATTATAAATGAGCAAATTCCAATTCATCTTAGATCACTGTTCAAAGAAGACTTCAAAGCTAATACTTTTGGAAAGGATGAGATTATTTGGAAAAATGAAAAGTTGGGAACTTTTACTTTTAACTCTGCTTGGGATGTTACTAGAATAAAATATGAAGAGAGTTGGTTTAATAAATATAAATGGGATAAGGATTTACCTTTGAAAATCACATGCTTCGTATGGAAACTTTTCAACAAATCCTTGCCATTAGACTCTGCAGTAAAAAAATTTGGTATACAATTAGCATCAAAGTGTGAGTGTTGTGGTGATCAAGAAGAAGACAAAGAGCATTTGTTTAGTTCTGGGAAGATAGCACTAGAGGTATGGAATCACTTTGGTGGGCTGATGGGCATAATTAATACTAATATTAGTATTACAGGGAGATTTCTAACTTGGTGGTCAACGGCTAGAAAGGAAAAAAATGGTATCAATTCTTTCACTCTGAAGTTATTACCATCTCTAATTGTTTGGATGATTTGGAAAGCTAGGTGCAGTTATAAATTTGACAACAAGGAGATGATCTCCTCTACAATTTGTTCCCAAATTACTGATATGTTGTACTTATGTTCCAAAAACAACAAAAATTTCCCAAGGTGTTGGACTTTAAATGATATATTCATTATTTAAATGATATATTCATTACAAAACCAGTGGCTAGAGTTAAGAGGGTCTCTATGGTGAAATGGCTAAATCCTCCAACTGGGTATGTAAAAATCAATACAGATGGGTGCTTTAAATCTATTTCCAATTCCTGTGGTATAGGTGGTTTAATTAGAGGCCCTAAAGGAAATTTTATCTATGGTTTTCAAGAAAAGGCAAAAGGACTATCCGCTATAGAATCAGAAGCTACAGCTATTCTACGTATGCTACAGTTAAAGAATATGGATAGAATTATTTTGGAAAGTGATTCGCTACAATTGGTTAATATAATCACAAAAAATATAACAGCTCCTTGGCAAATTAGACCAATTATAGATGAAATCAAGTTTAAATTGAAAGACAAAGAATACCTGATGCAGCACGTAGTTAGAGAGGCAAATAGAGCAGCAGATGCGTTAGCAAATATGGGTTGTGATGAGGGGTTTAAAGAATATTTTAAAATAGGTGAATTGAATCAAAAATTGCAGAACATCATAAATTTGGAAGTAAAAGGGATACCTAATCTAAGGTTTTGATGGGTTATGGTTGCGTTTGAAGAGTTTTCGTATGAAGAAGATGAAGGTTTCTCTCTCTTAAGTGGGACGGTTCTCATTCTCAGATAGAAATTTGGGGGAATGGATACACGTGTTATTTGGTCTGGGTGAGTTACAAAGGCCAGTGCTATGTTGGTCCTTAAAGTTCTTGAACATAATTCTTTTTAGCCAGTCAAGTTGTAAAGTTTTGGTTTTAGTTTTTCAAGTATCAATTCTTGTAGCTTTAGTGTTTCATTTGATGTTACTGGTTATTTGTAAATTCCATTTATTAATAAAAAGGTGGGCTTTCCCCCCCACAATTTATATATAAAAAAAAAAACAATACAAGTTAAATATTTGTAAAATTCATCTATGCACATACAAGAGTTAAAAGTTAGTAAAAAATGGTGGACAAAATTTAGTTGCAGTCGCTATATATGTTGGGGTCAAGAGATTTTGAGGATCTTCTAGAAGTGTAAATGCTGTTATTTTAATTACTTTAGTGTATTCACTGTATATTCCACAATGTCACGCATGTACAATCAGAGTAAAATTAATTTAAAGGTGACGCGCTTACGTGTAGAGCCGACTTAAAGCAGTAGTACTAAGGATTTCTTCGATGAATACAAATCTGATAAAATCAATTCGCACCATATCCGGGTCCCGGCACCCTATAACTCTCAAATTTATGATTTTTTTGAATTTGTATCATGTATTTTTACTAAAATTTGTTAAAATTGCTATTTTGACAACCCGCATAATTTATGATTTCACTTAGCATTAGTTTTATTTAATTTTGATACCCTCCATTTAAGGTTTCTGGCTACCCCTGATTCAGAACAATCTTTAAATTTTACATATGTATATAAGAAGACAAAAGCCAATTGACTAATGTGTGAAAACCAAATAAAAAGGAAACAAATAACAAAGAAAGCTAAAAGCTATAATTAAGATTAGTGTTATGTTAAAAAAATTCAGGACGGAACAACTAGATTCAAAATTTCTCAGGCTCAGCATTACTTGAATTGAAGGTAGTGAAAATGCAAGTAACCATGGATTCATGAAAAAAAACACACAAATTATAAAAAAAAATCTACACTTGAGTTTCAGTAAGATTTATTCCCTAATTCAAAACATCCTAAATTGTCAAATTTTCAAATGAAAATATCTGGAGAAGTTCTAATAGTAATTGGCTAGTTCTCAATCAAAAAAGAGACCTCATTGACAAATCAAACGACAAAAATCTGCCAAATTCTAGTGATCAGAAGCCTATATTTCACGAAGTTCATAATTAACACTATCCAAAAGATTTTGTTCAATCTTTTCCATACTAGCTACGAGTAAGAGTTCACAGACGTAGTTCACTTCTCAGCCCTCGGGCTTACTCCGTAGTAAACATTTCTAGGGTCTTCATGAATTTCTCTCTTATAAGCGTGACCCCTCTAAACCGAGGTGGCTTCGCCTCATTTTGTGTGAAATTTCCCTTTTTTCTTACCAATTGATTGGTAAAAGAAAATGACAAAATTGCAAAATTTTGTCAAAAGGCAGTTGGTTGTTGTATGACACATCTGATCTGTGATGATGCATCTAAAATTTTTGCATAGCTTAGTGAAGCATTATATCAAACCTAAATTCAAGCATCTAGTGAAGACTATTAGGAACAGCAAAAGTCACTTACGTAAGCACGAAAAGTAAATCGATCGAATCGGCTATCTTGTTCCTTAACAAAACCGCGTGGAGTACTATAATTTGTATATAGTTATTTTGTAATGGACTAAAAATTAAGAGAGTTGAGCAACTGATTGGGGTAAGGTGGCAAAAAAAAAAAAAAAAATGCAATAAAATGTTAAAATAAAACGCGTCAGGTAGGGGTCGAACCTACGACCTTCTGCTTAGGAAACAGACGCTCTATCCACTGAGCTACAGACGCTTTTTTGATCACTTCTTATTTATTTAAAATAATATTATAAATAATTGTAGCTTGATTAATTGTCCTAACAAAGACAATTAATCACTTTAAGGTTTATCTTGTTCCAAATTACAAACAGGTTGTAATAACTCGACTAATTAATGTTTTATTTCTTTTTTATTTTTAGTGTGGTTTCCTTTCTGCTTTTTACTGTCAGTTTGATTTATGCTTCATGTGTTGCTCCAGATTGATTAATACTGCGTGTTTCTTCTCGACAAACCGATGACCGTAGTATTTAGTTGAAAAAAACTTAGTCATATATAGTATAGCGAGTTGCTTGGATTGGTATTTTTTGTCATATGAATGGTGTAGCTCAACACATCCACTCAGAATAATGTATTTTTGTCGAGTATGACATTTAAGATTTAAACAGGCCGATTACAAAAGAGTCAAATAGTAAAAGAGTATTTCTTATTATAAATTTAAGAAAAAAGTAGGTATTTGATGTGGTCACTCCTGGAATCACCATGTGCAATTGTATTTTATCATTTCAGTACATAACTTTCAAGTTTTATCAATTTAAATGGATTTAAATTTTATCAATTTAGTATAGTTAGTTTATCGGTTTTTTTATATGTATTGATATTTAAAAATAAATAAATTAACATTCTATATTACATCTAAAGTGTTTGTTCAAAAAATCCATAAAATTTAACCTTTTATATATTTTTTTAGTATTTTTTAATATTACTACTTTATAAATTGTCAAACAAACAATTAAACATAAAAAAAAAATTATAAGGTCAAATTTTACAATTTTTTTTGAACAAACACTTTAAAAATATAATACAACGTTGATTTAAAACAAAATCGAATTTTTTTTTACAAATACATATGAAGAAACCGATAAACTAACTTATCATATTAATTTGAACTCAATTTAAAGAGTAACACTGCCGTAAACCCGGTGCACTATAATTTAGAATGTGTCATCAATTAAAAACTCAACTCATATTAATTAACCCAAAATAACTATTCTAAAATTAATTCAAAAATAAAAGTAAAAAATTATATTTAGTTAGTTTATCCTTAATTAGAGTGCACCGAATTCCCACAATTTAAATTTAAATGCCATCTAACTATTTTCATGAGAAAAAAAAACCTAAATTGCGTCACGGTAATCTCGTTTTTGTAGGATCTAACTTTGAAAAAAAGGGCGGGAAAATTAATAAAAATGATAAAATTGCCCTTTTTCCCCATAGATGAAGAAACTGAGAGAGAGAGAGAGAGAGAGAGAGAGAGAATGGAGGAGAAGATAGGGGAACTGGGGAGATCGCTGACGTCATTCTGTAAACACGTGGAGTCCAGCTGTCAAGCTCTCACTCTCTCTCTCCAACGCCGCCCCATCCCTCTCGGTATCTCTCTCTCTATATATATATATCTCTCTCTATATCTATATCTATAATTACAATTAAACCCAATCATTCTACTATTAATTAGAGAGAATCATTGATTAGTACACTTGTTTAAAATTTGGTACATATATAACGTAACATCAAAGTTAAAAACAAAAATAAAAAAGAAGTAGCATCATACAACATAGCTGCTAATCTTTAAAAGTGTTTTAGGGTCCGGGTTTTTTTATAATTAAGTATCACTTATATATATATGTACATTTTCATCATTTTCTTTATTAATAATTACCCTCACTGCACTTAACATTTTATTTTACATTACATTACATACACAATCAATGGCGTAACTAGAATTTAGATCTGGATGAGGCAATTAAACCCATAATTATATGTATCTATATATTATTTAGTTTAGTTGGTTAGTTTCCCTTTTTCTAAATTAAACTGAATCCAGCCCAGTTGATTAATTTTAACTGAGGTTTTTTTGGTGGTTTATGTGCTTAAATGTCATATTTTAGATTTTTAAGTGCAGTTTTTTTTTATTTACCTTAAAGCTGTACTGCATTTACATTTAGTTGATCACTTATCGTAGAAGCTTAAGCTGGATGAACCGGTAATTTTTTTCGAGACTAAACGAGCTTTACTTCTAGTCTACTATTAATTACCCTCACTGTACTTACCAGCTTCTTTTACAGTACATACATAGACATAAACCCACTTATACGTATATTTAGGGGAAAATGATTAATATGTCCATACTATTGATACTTAATTAAAGAAAACTCACACAATACATATGCTACATGATGCTACTTCTTTTTACTCTTTGTTTTTAACTTTGATGCTGACTGATGCTACGTTGATATGTATCAAATCTTAAATAAAACTTAAGAAAGTGTTTTTTTGGAAATTAAGTATGTTTTTATATACTAATCAATGATTCTCCCCGAATTTAGTCTAACCACTTCACTGGTTAATTTCCCTTCTTTTTTTTAATTCAACTCAATCCACCCCCTGTTGATTTATTTTGATTCCAACGCAATTTCACTCAGAATACTTTCAACCTTTTTAATTATATTTAATATCCGTTTTTTGTATAAGGGGTTCAGCATCTTCAATGTTTAGATCTATTTTTAAATTTCCTTTAATTTAACCAAACCCAGATTAATTTTAGTATTCCCTTATAATTAAGTGAAGCCCTTTCCAACTTATTTGTAAATTTTAGCATGTCTGTCAATTTTCTAAAATTGAGGTTTTTTGGTGGTTTATGTGATGAAATGTCATATTTTGCAGTTTTTATTTATTTACCTACAAGCTGGACTGCATTTACATAATACATTTAGTTGATCAGCTTATAAACAAGCTTTATCATTTTCTTTTCGTTAAAATCATAGAAGCTTAAGCTGGATGAACCCGTAATTTTGTTCTCTACCTAAAAGATCCATCCTTTTTAAGGAAAAATGTGCAACAATTTGAAGTTTTCTTTTGAGAAGTCTGTCAGGTAAAGCAAGTGTTTCTTTAACTGCAACTTATAATCTCGGTTTTTTCACTAATAAGTTGTATCACATCTGGTTGACCTGAAATTTGAGTTTTTTTTTTCAAGTTAATGGGTTAAAAATGCTTAAAGTTGTTCTAGCTACAAGTGTCAGGTAAAACTTCGTCGTTGTTTGCTTCCGGCTTTTAAACTTACCTTCTTAAATTTTGAACTTACGAAATCATCACACTTGTTTGGCACCCCCAAAAAATCACTTATTACAAATAATGGTGGGGATTTTTTTATATATTTGGTTTCAGATTCGGCATCTTCAACGTTTGTGCAGTGCCTGAATCGGCGTGTGTCGGCAACAAGCAGTGACCTGGACATGCTAGAGACTATGGCGTTGAACACAGTTTCGTTTGAGGAGTTGTTAGGCCACTGTAATGAGGTCTATAAGAAGAATCAGATTGATGTACAAGAGCTCGAGGATCATCTCAGTAGCTTTGGTTATGTTCCTGGTATAACTCTTAAGGCATTCGATTAATGCTTCAAACTCGTCTTATTTAATGTTTTGCTTACAAGCTCTGTTGAGTTGCTTGGAAATCTTAACACTGAGTGTTTTAGGGCCAAAAAAAGGTAAACGTTTTAGTTAATAAAATTATCCTAATCATTTGAGGAATCCCTTTTTTATTGTTTAAAAAGATGCAGCAATATAAACCAAGCATTTAACTTTCAAGCTCATTTCTTCCTAATCATTTGGATGCTATGCTTTTCCTTGTGCTTTTTCGACTTTGAGTGTCTCCCATCTGAGTAAGTTTTTGTAACATGTACATGTAGTGGAGTTACGTACAGTTGTGGGCATTTGTTTCACCGAACTGAATAGTCAAAACTACTATTGGACATCCTGTCAAAGTAATTGGTTACTTTTGAGTGTTTGAGTTAGTTTATATGCTAATTTTCTAACAGAGAACATTTGTTTGGTGTTCTGTTCTTAAAAAAAAATCCAATTGGAAAATCCAAACATATTCGATACATCTCTATTTTATAACTGTCAGTTCTAGTTTTTGTGCTCTTGGCTTGCCTTTTTTTTTTTATAGATATAAAAAATCCTAGAATCCTAGAATTCTACAGTTACTAGGTCTTGAAATTTTGCGTTGAGGGAAAACATCAGTTTTCAGAAACTTAAACTATACAGATTTATCCTGGTTTAATACTGAAACTTTTTTTTTTAATTAATGGTGGGGAAAACCCACTCTTTATTTATTATTGATTTTTAAATAAAAGTGGATGAAAAACCCCTCAAGAAAAAACGTTCAAAATACAAAGAACAGAACTTGGTAGGAAAATTCGAAAAAACTTGCTGACGCAGCAGCATTCTAAACGGTTTAATACTGAAACTTACCCGTTCATTAAAAGTCTAAAATTTATATGAGGATATGTTGGTTTTAATTCGAATGACTGAACTTTGTAGTTGTAGTTGAATTGGTCCAGAGAGACTATATTCTTGAGCACAGCTTCTATATTGAAGTAAAAACGAAACAAACATGAAATGAGCTCCAGTTCAATGCTGCTAGTCCTGTAAATTAAAATGCCAAATTACTTTATCTACCATCAAACATGGGTCCCCTATGAAAGAGAAGGAGAACAAATATTAAAAAAAATGTGTTTATCCTTGATTTCTCGTAATGAACTTGCAGCTAGAGAGCTTTTCTTTTCTTTAGGAAAGAAAAAGATAACTTGGAATTTTCATATTCTTTTACTGTCATAAGTTTTCTTTTACTATATGACTCTGGATGTTTTCTTTTTTCTTTTTTGCCTTTATAGAGCCTGAAGTTGATTTCCATGATGAAGTCTCTGATGATTCAGGCACCCCTAATGTGGCGAAGCTGAAGACCTTTGATGCAGATGACATGTATCCTTAATCCATTTTCGCCTTTAGGCTTATTTATAACTAAATTAGCTTATTTTGTAGTCTATTATTCTAGTCTTGTCTTCAGTTTCTCTTTTATGTTTCTTCAGTTTTCTTCTTCTTCTTCTTCTTCTTTTTCTTACTGACTAACTTTAATTTTCGGTTATATCATTCCATTGTATTAGGTCATTTTTTGTAATGCTGTGAAGTAATAATTAAGTTTTTTAGAGCACTTAGATGCGTCCATTCTAAAAGGTGCAATTACCTGTTGGAAATGATGATAGGTGATGGGATTCATTGATCATTTTATTAATGATTAAATACGTGGGATGAACTCAAAATATATAGTTTCTAGGTTTTTTCCTTTTCATTCATTGGTGTTTATCCTTGTTCTTGACAACTTAAACAACAGTCTCAATTTGGCTATTAACTCTCAGCCACTCTCAAACATGTTAATTCTGGGGACTTGTTGTTCTTCTTAATTTAGTCAGATTGGAGGATTCGTTGAGCCTAAAGAGTCTAGGACTTTCAGAGGCTTGTCTTGCTACTATAGCCTTTAATGGTGAGTACTGAGTACATGATGCACGCGAGATCCGATAATTTTTTTATCTGTAGGTTTTTTTCCTATACATTTTATATGTTACGGAAACTGCAACGCATCTATGATCTCCACAACTTACAGATCCAATATGTCTTAAAAAATGCAACGTAGAATGGCAATATTGCTTCATTGCAAATATCTATTACCTAACAGCTCCAGCTATAATCAGTATACATTGTTCAACCATTAAAAATCGCATCATTTGCTGTCGAATGAAACTTTCATAGATTTATCAGCAATTGAGACCCCTCTATCCAATCTCTAATTAAATTTATCTATCTTGATTTATTGCCAATAATTTTGTCTTTACGTGTGCATGCAGATAACAGTGACACTGGCAGCTCTAAATTGCTACCTGAGAATGTAGGTATGAATCTTCAGTTTCAGCACAAATTTCAGATTGGCTCAACTCTTTTTCAGTCTTTTGACATGTTTTTTTTTTGGGAATTTAACTGTTGCTTACGGTACCCATTGAAGAAAAAGTAGGTGATGTTGTGGAAGATACTAAACCTGATGGAGAATCTCTGCTGATTAATTTGTCAAAGAACGATTACGAGAACCTTCCTTCGTATATTAAAACTCTAGCGTCATGGGAGGTACAAATTTCTCTCTTCTTATTATGCTATTTAAAATGTACCGGGCTTGGTTTTGCGTATCTCTAGCGGTGATGCTTAGGCAGCTTAGCATCAGGGAATTCATACAGATAAACAAAATTATAATGTTTAACAAGAAATAAGATGTAGAGGAGACATAACAGTAACATAAATATAGAAAAAAAATTACACGTAAAGTAAGAAGAAATGGGAAACATGGTTTTTGAAAAGAGAGACGAGTTTTCCTGGAAAAGATGGCTTGATTTTGATATATTGTAAAGCTATGAATAATCCTTTCAGGTCTTAAATTCACCTTTCATTTTCAAAACCTCAGAATTAAGCCCTTTCATTTTGAAAACCTCAGAATTAAGCCCTTTCATTTTGAAAACCTCAGAATTAAGCCCTTTCATTTTGAAAACCTCAGAATTAAGCAATGATTATTCTTAAACAATCATTTATTTGGCTGCAATTTCGCTAGCAAATATGCTGGTTTTTAGATCGGGAAAAAGAAAGATTCCTTGAAGCTAGAACGTTTAGTTTTTCAAGCTAAAAGGAATTCAGCTTCGGAAACAAATGCCATACAACTTGTAAGAAAATTATAAAAAATGACAGGATTAAATCCTGCACTTAAAGTAAACACCTCACTATTAGCATTCTGAATGTTAATATGGAAGTAGACCTTGATGGCCTCGTTTAAAGCTTTACATTTTTTGGTTAGAATAAATAGTTACTTTTTGGTTAGCTTAGAAATCAAGTATAGGTGAAGAAAAAATATTAGTGCTCTTCACTTACAGTACACCTTTTTAATCAAATAGACATTTTTAATTAAATTAGTAGTCCGGAGTAGTAGTCCAATCCTATGGGATATGAGAACTATCACTGATTTTTTTTGTCATTTAAATTTTCTAGATCATTCTATAATGTAAATTTTTGGAAACATTCTGCAGGATCTTCTTACAGCTGTGGAGAAGATGAATTTAGTTTTAGCCCAAAAGCAGATGACAAGGGCAGACAACTTCTTTCTCCAAGAAGAACTTACATCAATGGGTCTAGGTTTGAATCTTCCAAATTTTATTTATATGTTCTTTATCCCTTTTATACTTCCAAGTTTCATGTCACTTCTAAAATTAGGCTCGTATGGTAGCAGCTTATATACTTATGGTCTTTCTTACTTTATGCTTATATGCTGTAGTTCATTTGGACAAATTGGTTAACCTCAGCTATCTTTGCATTCTCTCCTAAAAATCTAGAAGTTTTACGCTGGATAAACCAAGTTATATTTCTCAGCCTCATATAGGGCATATTATTCATTTAAATTTGCAAGTAAACAATCTCTTGGTTGGTACTCCTGGTTCTATAAACACCTTGGGAATGGTTGGTCTTTTTTTTGAGAATGGGAATGGTTGGTCTGCATACAAATAAAGGGCACAAAGTTTTGGTAAAGTCTTTTTAAAATTCAAGACATAATAAGAAGCATTATGTGTTACTTCTTGTTTAGTAAATATGGAATCATTTGTTTGTAATTTTACGCTCAAATTATTGGTTTCCTTATGAACTACTCATTTGGCTGTACACCCTTAAAACTCGTTTTTTGTTTTTGTTTTTTGGGCTAAAAATTCTAGAGGTTTCCAATTGGATGAACCGGTTCTTTTCCCCGCAGCCTAAATTAATCAGCTTATTTGCTTAAAATATGCAGCAAAACGACCATTTTATCATCTTTTGATATTGTTACACCCGCTGTTTTAAAAAGCCTTGAATCTAAGTTTGATTAAAAGCTTGAATGCTGAAAATAGCTCGCTTTTACGTTTTTATGCTGATAAAGCCTACGCTTTTAGACTTTCAGCAAGAGTTTTGCAGAAACGCTTTAGCCACGCTTTCTCTTTTTTAAACTATAGTTGTATTTCAATTGGTATTTGCAGGGGCCAAGGGACGATCTTATGTGCTACTACTTATACGAATGAATTGTTTGATCGTTGAGACCATTGATGGGTTAATTTCTTACAGAGTATTGTAAATTTAGAATTACAAGGATATTAAGTAAAACTACGTCAGTAGCTATTTGAAGGAAGAAATTATATTTCACTTTCAGTTTGGGGTTGTAAACAGAGATACACTCATCAGTAATGTTTGCGGGTTTGATAAGTTGTGCTTGTATTTTCTGCACTACCGCAAGGTCACGACTTTGAAGACATTAAATTGATATGATCCAGGGTCTGATATTGGCTTTAATTGTTGATTCGTTCTGCCCCATTTACAATAGAGCTCTAGACAGTTTAAGAAGTAATGAATTAACAATCCTAATCAAATGAACAGTCCGACTTGGAGAGAGTTGGTTTAAAATCTAATGTGTTAAAGTTGTAGGTTATTTCCGGGTTTTGCCCGCTTGATTTTAGGAATTAAACCTGTTTTTTATTAACTTTTCAAAGGATTCCGAACATTATGAATCATAATTTTGACCACCTATCGAAGAAAATGAATTTTCTAATTTTAGATTAAATTGTTAGAGCAAAAATAAAAACAACAAAATGAACCTGATGAAAATTTCAAATTCCTTTGACGACGACGATCTCAGTGGTTGACGCTGATACTACGGGAAAATTGTTAAAATAGTATCTAATCTATTAACTTTGAGTGATTTGGTATCCAGCATAATACACTTTCTAAATTGGTACCTAACCTATACATTTCGCTCTAATTTGGTACCCAACCTAACACTTTTTCTAATTTGGTACCCAACCTAACACTTTTTCTAATTTGGTACCTAATCTATGCGTTAAAAACCGATGATCGAAGACAGATTGAGTCCATTAATTGGACTGCATACGTATAGGTTGTGTACCAAATTAGAGCGAAACGTATAGGTTGGATACCAAATTAGAAACAAGTGTTAAGTTGGTTACCAAATTAGAGCGAAATGCATAGGTTGAGTACCAAATTAGAAAGTGTGTTAGGTTGGATACCAAATCAATAAAAGTCGATAGGTTAGATATTATTTTAGCATTTTTCCCCTGATACTGCCCATGAAACAGTTAATAAGCAAATCAAACCACAACCAAAGAGAAGCTATTACCTCCATGAAAATATGAATATCAGTGGAAAGGCAAACTAGATGCAGAAAGATGAAGGTAGCCATGATAGTTTTTCTTTTGTCCCGTTGCTACAGTGAACGGGACAAAAATCCGTTAAATAGACGACCGTTAGATCATTTACTTTAAATCTAAACCGTAAGATTTAAGGATAGAATAGTAATTTCAGGGTTTTTTAAAATAGGGTTTTAGATCTTACAGTCCATATCTAATATAAAGTGATCCAATGGTCCATGAAATAACGGAATTTTGTCCCGTTCACTGTAGCAACGGGACAAAAGAGGGACCCCAGCCATGATCATGATTCATGAAGCCGTTCTGCGAAAACCGAATTAGGAAGCTGATCCAAAATTACAGGCTCATTGTTGAGGCTAAACAGGCTAAAATTAAACAATATTTTACCAAAAATAAGACCCAGCAGTTCTAACCAAAGCAGACCTCCACCAAATAAGAATTTATAATATCCAAACAGGCTTTAGCAGTAACAAAATTTGAGGCGTAAAACTTCGATAGCAGACAATGGCTTTGTCATTTCAACCGATAGGAAGCCCTGCAATAGCTGCAATGGCTCAAAACAACGAGCTCTTGCCCTGATCATATTTCGAAAGAAACTATAACTTCTTTCCCAAAGAGGAGCAATATCAAGAATATATCATAAAAAATAAATCCCCAAAATCATTTAATTTCATTCTTAACTTTGTGTTCCCTGGAATAACTCTATAGGCTACAATTACAAACCATAATGAAGGTCACGTCATACTTGTAACTTTCCAGTTTCAAATTACTTTAACGAAGTGTCATAAATAAGTTCTGTAATTAGTTCCTTCATCAGTCCATCATATTATGGCGGACAAATATTTTTAGCAGAATATTTTCTCTCCAATTGGTTTTCAAACTTATTCTTTGTACTCCGTATATGAGAATTTGCTTCGCATAATTTAAATGTAAATCGAAATCTGAAGAATTACAATTTTCGACAATATAAAGAAGAGTTTAAATGCAATCCTCCTACCAAGTCCTTAACCATATTATTATCCAACAGATAATCTTTTTGATGCACATAATCTTAAGATAATTATGTTAGGATAGCATTTGCAATTATTATGATTGATCTCTATCTGCTTTTTGTATAGATTATATGTTTGTGCTTTGTAACTTTACATGATGTCTAAAGTTTGTCTCTTATCTAGTAACTAAAAAAATCTAAAGCAATCTTGGTTTAGTGTGTAATACCATCAAATTATTAATGGTTTACCAGTTAATTACCACAATCGGGCACATATGTTCCTTAATTAATTACCAATTAATTAGCTGGTGCACATATGTTGTCTCCGGTCTAAACTTAAGAAAATGTTCCTTATTGGATAAGGTTGTGAATAAAAATACCTGGCCAGTCACTATACCAGAAATCGAATAATCTGACCTTTATTTTAATAATGATACAAGATCTTAATTCTTCATATTAAGCTTCCGACTCACATCAATTTGACATATTTTACAATCTTCGTAAACAGTCCAGGCACTTTTGTAAGATACCTGTTAGAGGAATACAAAAGGATTTTTGCATACCACTGTCGAAAAGTAGATAGATTGGTCACTTCCGAATAATGGACGTAAATGAACAAAAGCCATCAAAACTCGAAAGAGTGGAGGCCAGAACCCATTACAATCTAATCGACAACAAAGTGCGGTAATTTATTCAAAACCGTCACTAATTCCATCGTTAGCTTGAACATATTTATCTATTGAAAAATTCATGTATTTTATTGAAAAGTTGATGATTATATCATTTCAACACCCCATATATAAGTACAAAATAATATATGTATATAATTCAGTCTCACACATGTATAGATCCTAGTTGTGCCATTGTGACTGTGAAAAAATAAAATAAATTACAATAATAAGGGAAGATCGAATAGAAATTACAAAAGATGGGACGGAAACATATAATTTTTATGATTATAAATGTACCCTCTTGGGGAAATTATGAACCACCCCTAATTAGTTGCCAGATTCGCCGCTAATTTAATTGCTTTAAACTAAAAGACAAATAATACCTTTTGTTGTATTTAGTACAGTAATGTCAACATTGTTGTAATACACTATTAGCTACGTATATAGGGAGACAGAAGTAGAGAGAGGGGAGAACAACATGATCTTTATTAATGAAGGAATATGTGAATGAATGTAAAATACAAGACTCCTAGCCCTCTTTATATAGATAGAGGGGTAGGGTTACAAGCCCAACTTGGGCCCATAAAGTATAAGCCCAAGAGTCCAATAATCTCACAACACTCCCCCTTTGGACGTCTTGAATTCTTCGTCTTCATGCAGTCGATCTGAGTCGAGTTCATTCACAGTGCTAAACACATAAAAACCTTAGGGCCGAAAAACCCAGTGTGGGACAAAACCGGTACCTAGGAGAAACTGTGTAGCCGAATGATATAGGCCGAAATATCATGTAAGTAACTAACCACAAAACAGTGTGCCTCATCAAAACCTTGCCAGAGCAAACCCAATGGGAAAATCTCTAGTCGAAGGAAAAAGAGTGCAACAATGGTAGTCGTAGGGATCAACCACAAAACAGGTGCCTCATCAAAACCTTGCTAGAGTAAACCCAGTGGGAAAAACCTCTAGTCGAAGGACAAAAGAGTACACAGTGGTAAGAAGTATACAACCGGATACTCCCCCTAATTTCGGCAATCTTAAGTGAGATATGATGGGAACGTGTCTCGCTAAAAACCTTGCCAAGGAAAACCCAGTGGGAAAAAACCTTGGTCTAAGGACAAAAAGAGTACACGAGCATGCGACTGGATGCTCCCCCTCACTTGCACACGACAGGGTGCGAGGATTTCGACTAAGTAGTAATTAGTGCAATAAGCATTCACCTGGATGCTCCCCCTCACTTGCACACGACTGGGTGCAAAGATTTCATATTTCAAGAAAGAAAACGAGCATTCGACTGGATGCCTCATTTACTTACATACGACTGGATGCAAGAAAATCTAACGTGGAATAGAACGAGCATTCAACTGGATGCTCTTAAACTTCATTTGTGAAGATTAATTTCGGCGAGAAATGCTAAATAGCATAATGTAGTCATGTCTCTCTTGATCAATAACAACAAGTTGTCTTCTATGACAAGTGTTTTATCTGGATCGTAAGACAGAACATATGTAATTCAAATATGACTAATACTAGCTCAAAGCCATATACACACTCTAGTCGTCTCATAGAGCACGAATAGATCAGAGTGATTCACTTGGAGTCATTCCAAGACCTCCAAGATGTCGCCTTATTCCTAATGGTAAAGACATACCATGTTAGGAATATCCCTTATGCGGGTCTGATAAGTAACCGGCATCGGTATAACCGAAAAAGGGTTGCGTTAATTCGAGTACCGAAGGGGGTAGGTACACTCGATGACGCAAATGGGATAAACTAGCCCACTTCCAAAATTACCATAAGGTAAGGGAATGTGTCTTTAGTGCCATTTCGATGGCAGCGTGTTAGCGCGATGTTGTGTCGAGCTATACCATTCACAACAGACGAGATGTTCGTCCTAGCACATTAGACCAAGTACAATGATGCGCTTATTGTACTTAGATATGAACATTATGGTTCAATATCTCTTCATCGTCTCATCAGGGACGGACTGGGTCTATATCAATGTCTAGTGATCGAACGATCATGGGAGAATCTGACGACTTAGCGTCATGATGGCTAAAACGTCATAACACCTTCTGGGTGTAGTCTGAATCATGGACTTAGATTCAATATTTACGGGACTCAATCATCAGGTTGAGTCACTACCGTGTCTTCCCAAAATCCTTCATCTCGAAGGCAAATCCAAAAATGGATCGCGTAATAAAACACGCAAGGGCATAATACTTGTTCAAGTATCCCAAGCTAATCAAGTACTCACTTAGGCGGTATACCACATCCGCTCGGATTATATTAATCCATATAGTGAACGTCTCAGTCAATTGAGATCGTGTTCCGTGGTCAGAAACTACTTGATTTAAGCACATGAAGTCACACAGGGACCTTCATCTATATCTCTTTGTCTAAATCCCCATAGAGATAAAACCGTGACCACATTCATGGCTGCATACTCAGTTTTTCGGAAACTACTAAACTGGTAAAGTAGGGGACTGTTATAATGTCCATTACGAGGAAATCAACCATCTCGTAATCAATTCCAAGGTGTGAGAGAAGCCTTGCGCTACTAGGCGAGCATTCTACAATCTCATTATTCTCATCACTTTTCCTTACGAATAACCAAATAAACGAACTCGTTTAACATTGGTGGTGTTGGAACTACAGGTCCGAACACACTTTCGCTAAGGAGTCTACTTGGATTGCAAGTTTCCATTAGGTCAGTCTATTCTACGTTGACTTCAGGCAACGGTACATGGTTCCCTGTCATAATTTGCTCATATTATCAGTCGTCACCGAATATATGAACAAGTAATCAATGACAGTCTCGTTTCGCTTCAATATCGTCTAAGATATCATGATCGACAGATATTTCGAGATTCTTAGGATGAAGAGGAATCACACATCTCCTAGATCCTTTATAATCTCGTGCGACGAACGAGTTTCAGTTCACCACCTCTGGGGCTGAACGATTTAAGAACCGGTCAACTTCCTCATATCTTAGGAAGGATGACAGACTGACGGCCGACGGCAGCGTCCTTTGCTTGGCGGGTTCGGCCAAAGCAACGTGTTACGACAGGAACACGGCGTCCGACAGGGACGTCTATCCTTGCAAGCATTTTGCAGCAGGTATAAATGATCTCGTGACATCTCATAAAGTCATTAAATGCGTCCGGCATTTAGTTAGACTTGAGGGAGTCTATGCACTTACTTATCACTAAGTGCAGTATTGGGATCAAGCTAAGACTGAGTGGGTTATGCCACGTTACTTCACGTCGTTCCTTATCAACGGTAACGTGCAAATCTCCCCCTAACGACGGGGAGAACAGTCTTAGCGATGTCACTTTCGCATATCATGCGGTAAAGAGATCGCTTGCCAAGGTTACTCTATCAAATGATAGGCAGGAGATTCATAATCGACTTATGTCCCCTTCAGAGGTCCATATTTTGAACGCTAGAACGACTCAATTAAAATATTAATTAATCACTCTAAACACGCGTTAATATGAGACTTCTGGCTCATAACCAGTAACCAGCTGATACGCATATGGTGTTTGAGTGTCTATGGGCCTCATAACGGACCAATGCAGCAAAATAGCATAACCCCATACGGAAATATAAATCTTGGTGCGCAAGACCAAGAAATGCGTGCAATCATTTGCAGTCGCATCATCAAACTTTCCGTGAGTCCATTTGGGTCTGAACATAATCGACAGGATGTTCAATTTGAATTTCCAAACTCAAGTAATTCAAATCGAAATTTCGATTATTACTCTTCGGAATTATCAAGTCGGCTAGACTTTTCAGGATAATCCGGATCATGAGCCATCAACTTAATGATAGGGCTAAAAGTTTGGAAAATGCTGCATTTATGTGGACAATATTAAAATGTGACCATATTGTCGATGCATCAACCATAACCATTTATTTTTATGGTCCGTTTTATGGTTGGATAAGTCCACAATAACTCCTTCAATTCTTTACCAGAATTCTACGAGTTCATTTCGTGATCTTTACACATACTAGTCTTTCAAAGTGAGCATTAGTGGCATGAATTTCGGATTAATCACGAAATATATTCTCAGAGAGAATCCAAATGCTATGCGATTATAAATCAAGCATCGTCTTTTGACCCGGGAATATCTAATCCGGTCAATGCCACAATATCAAAATGCTCTTATCAATCGACGACAGGCGAATGATAGTAAAGACAATCATGTCTTAGCATTTAAATTCTTTATCATTCGACGACAGGCGAAATGATAAGGAAACTTTAAACTCTTTAAAGAATGTGATAGCAACCACTTGAAAGACATTCCAACTCCTCTAAAAATACGCTTTTGGTCGTATTGAATGGAGACTATGTAAAGAAATTTCAATTCTTTCATGAGCTATTACCAGGTAACACTGGTTTTCTCGAATATTTTATAACTCAACAAGGTACAACAGGACCTATAGGAGTATAACGCCTCATATTTGACAAATCAATTTGGCTTTACCAAAGATTTCGATTTGGAACGACAGGTCCAGAATCGCTGTCACTGAGTACACTTTTAGGCAAGTAGTTGGTGAAATTATGTGGTACATTGTTACCCACTATTTCCAAAAAAAAAACCAACTACACCACAAGTATTGCCTAAAATTTCATAATTTAAAGTTTGGTCACATTTGTCAAAGGAATTTGCTCAAAACACTTTAAATTATTTCGAGAAATTTCGTAAAACAGGCAAACCATAATCCAAAAGTATGTCCAAATGGAAAAATCATAATCCAAATGGAAAAACATAATCCAGATGAGCGAAAAAATGGCTCAATGATTTATCAAAATCAATAAAGAAAGGTGTCAAACTCATTTGAGCCACAAAATCGGGGGTCTCAAGAGTTTCCTTTCAATTAGCTTTAACCACATTAGCATCGGTTTTTCCACCTTTATAATAGTTGTGAACTATTTAAGGAGTACCGTGCATGACCTTTGTCTTTATAGCATAGAGTTGGCTCCTTGAGCATTATCTCTTGTTTTGTGACAATGGGCCATATTGTTCCTTTCAATTACTGTCTTGGAGCCACAGGTTTCGATTTCGACGATTGTCTAAAATCTTGCTTGGCTAAGCGATTCATCGGGATCGCGACAGTTCGAGACAAATAACACTTTTCTCGGTTCTTGATTCGTGGAAAAAAAATGTACACGAAGAGCATTAATATCAGGCAAACAATTCGCCATTGACCCAATAGGATTAAAACTACTCACCGGGGTAATTTTCTTATCCAATAACAGATGGGCGATAAAGGAACATGGTGAATATAAATTCACGATACTGCTTATGGAATACAATTTCCAAGCTAGTATTTTGGTGAAGGATAGCTCCAATATGTCAATTTCAGACATTTGTTCACCATAGACGTTATCACGTCTCAAATGTGGCGACGGAATAAAATCAACGCCTTAGCATTCATCCTGATGGTAACAACAAACTCGTGCTTTACTCATCAAAGATGGCATCCAAAAAAATTGGGCATCATATTTTCACACATCAGGGTGACTAGCATGTGATGACGGAATAACATCAACGTCTAAACAGTCGCAAGTATGTTTTGCGATTTTTTTCATCATAGATGGCATCCAACATGTGTTGGGAGTTCTGGATTATTTTTCATATAAAACGACTGGTTTATATGTTTATGGTTTGCACAAGCACAAACTTTAATTCGAAACGACAGGTTCGAAAATAGTTTTGCTTTTAATGTGAATTGGTTCTCATTGATCGAACGACGGGTCGATACTGAGACACCAATTCGGCGAAACATACATCACTATATAAACACACTCGGGGAAATTATTATTTAGTCAACCCCTTTCGGTAGCTCTACTTGAAAAACGACCAGGAAAGACGGTGAGGGTGGAGGGCACGAATGCCACTTAAAACCCGACCTCATTAGGATATCGACTTCCGCCTATATCTTTCCTAGACATCGTATCCAAATAGGTGAGCCTAGTTGGGGAAGGTTCATAATTTTTCCAACTTAAATGTGAAAATATATGATTTCGCAAATTATCATATCATAAACATGGCAATAAATTAAATATAGATTGTACCTGTCTATATTAACCATATATATATAAACATGCAGTAAATATATTTTAGGTATCTAATCATGCAGTAGATTTGGTGTTATAAACAAATCAATTTAAGATTATCAATCAATCTATAAAGATTCTAACATATCAAATCAAATCTATTTAAGATTATCAATCTATCCATAAAGATTCTAACATATCAAATCAAATCTATTTAAGATTATCAATCAATTCATGAAGATTCTAACATATCAAATCAAATCTATTTAAGATTATCAATCAATCCATGAAGATTCTAACATATCAAATCAAATCTATTTAAGATTATCAATCAATTCATGAAGATTCTAACATATCAAATCAAATCTATTTAAGATTATCAATCAATCCATGAAGATTCTAACATAATCAAATCAAATCAATTTACATGCAATTTTTTTATTCGTTTGCCTTTTAATAAAAAAAAATTATATGCATGTGTGTGTATATTTACCAAATATATCTTATCAACCATATGTACTGTTTTCGTATAAGTATTATACTACAGGACCATGCGTGTAATTACAGCAAACTATATATCTATTTACAGCATTATTACATATACAGTCCAGAATTTCAGACAAGTTTCAGTTTAGTCCTTGAGTAATTTACAGAATAGTATACAGCTTTCAGAGAATTACAAATTAGTACATACGTTTCAGTTTATTACAGATTTAATCCGACAGATTAATACATGTTTTACAATTACATGATTTTCGATTTACAATTCGGTTATACATGTAATACGCATGATATATATAATGAGGTTTCGACATTATGTACTATTTCATATATCTAGTTTCTTAGCAAAGCAAACTATTTAATATATATAATATGCAAACAATCAAGCAGCCCAAAGCAAAAGTCAAGCAGCCGCATGTACTATGCATGTACAATTTTTTTTTTTTTTTACAGAGCACTAATCATTGTGTGTATAAAGGAATCATTAGTCAGAATACATGCAAATTAATCTATATCATGCAATACAGTGTAACATACAAATAGTATAGCAGCATACAAAGATGTCATATGGTTGATATAGCACTAACATACAATACAGTAGTTATATGTGACTTGTACGGTTCAAAAAAAAATTATATCCGGATACCTTACGCACGGTATGTTGGTGAAGGTCGATATAGCAAAATACTAAAAATCCGGATAAACCTCAAGGTTTATTGAATCTATAATCCGTACTTCGATCTCCGAGAGCAGTGCTGATAACGTGTTGTAATACACTATTAGCTACGTATATAGGGAGACAGAAGTAGAGAGAGGGGAGAACAACATGATCTTTATTAATGAAGGAATATGTGAATGAATGTAAAATACAAGACTCCTAGCCCTCTTTATATAGATAGAGGGGTAGGGTTACAAGCCCAACTTGGGCCCATAAAGTATAAGCCCAAGAGTCCAATAATCTCACAACAAACATTAATTTGTTATGAAATTATAGTTGTTTCGGTCTCAAAACCACAGACAAAAAATGATCAACTTGGTTTTATAATTATAATTAGGGAAGAGACGTAATTAACTATCCATTGTCTAAAGTCTAAAAACCATAACAAGGTACGAATAAACTACTTGATCGCACATGTTCTCGACTGAACCGATAAGAAATAGCAATTTTTTTAATCAATAATTACGACCCGCATTGGGCACTTTGAGTGGTTGGTTATTCAAAGTCCAATGTTTATTTTATAGTTCGTCGTTTTATGGAATTTTTGGAAGCTTAATAACATTTGTATTCTCGCCTGCATGTCGTTAAAGACCCGCGCACGATTAAAAGACTCCATACTTACAAAACATTTTAAAATGACATATGGTAAAATTTAGTTGCAGAAAGAAAACTGTTATTTCTAAATTTTACTTTTAAGTATATATATATATACGTACAATCTTAAAAGCAAGAATAAACGGTTGAGAAACGAGGATATATTACGAGATGATGGAGATGGTATGTTTTTTTTTAATAAGAACTACAGCCTGAAAAAGTGATATATCGTATAAGTCATGAAATGGAAGATATTAATTAGATAGGCCTATCAATGTGTTTTGAGCATTTTTTTGGCGTTTCTAGGTCTGCGCGGTACATGCAATATATTATATAAATATATGAAATCAAAGTAAATATATAATATATTATTGCATGTTCAAAAAGAGAATCACATGCAATATACATATGAAATCAAAGCAAATATTTAATATATGAAATAAAAGCACATCATTGCATGTCCGGAAACAAAAATTACATTTCAAAATTTTCTGCAAATACATAGGAGAAAATATTTTTGTTCGACCTCATATAACTTGCCATTAAAATATCATATTTAATGTTTTTAAGGATGATAATTCTTTATAAACCACATCCTGAACTATTTCATAGTTGATGTGGGAATAATTGGTGTGCGATAATAAACTCTAACATCAATGTAATTATCTTTCAACAAAAAAGGATCATTTAATAAACAGTTTGAGACTCCATTATATTCAAACACACTCACAGTTATAATCTTCTTTAATATTAAGTTAAAATGCTCGATGAATTATCTATTTTTATGCATGCATACATGTAATGATTTTGCATGGATATCTATTTATATATGTATAGTTTTTAGGCAAAAACCACAAATTCAGGTTTTTAATAATTACCTCCGAAAGTAGGTAATAAATATCAACGTTCCCTATTGTTTAGGAAGAAGGATCCATACACACATAAAAAAATACATTATCTTTACACATCAATCACAACCCTCAATTTACTAATTTTTAATGGTCAATATTAAGTGTTTATTATTGTTATTAGATGAACTAATCTTGACCATTAAAAATTAGTAAATGAAAGGTTGTGATTGATGTGTAAAGATAATATGTTTTTTTTATGTATGTATGTATCCTCCCCTTGTTTAGGTTTTCTTATAATTAGTCTTCATTTAATGTGGATTTTTTAAAGATGATTTACGGCAGGGCATCAAACGGTTAGTATATATATTGCTATTTTTGTAAGAAGGTATTTACGTATGAGTGTCAAAAAATGCAGTCCTTTTATGTGATTCCAAGTGTATAAATTAATGTCACGTCCAACATTTCCTTGTAGACTGGAAGTTCATAATAATATAAGCGAATAACAAAAAGAATAAAATAAAACAGTAGTATAAAAAGACTAGGACAAGTGTGATGAGCCGATGGAAATTGGTGTTAGTTAGTACTTGTACAATATTGCTGGCTTTTATTAGCTAAAATAGAATAATTTATGTGCAATCATAATGATGCAATACATTTACTCACAGTACGTACTAGATAGTCATTAAATATTTAAATATATATTCATAAGGAACATAACATTAAAAAAAAAATACTCAAATAACTACGGGACTACTGACGATATTTTTTGTTTTGTTACGAGCTTATTAGTTACGGTTTTTGTGACGGCTTTGTGACAGTTTAGTCAATTTATGATAATTTGTGACTGTTTGTGACAGCTTTTGACTCACATTAAATCAAATATTATTTTATAGCGGAAGGCGGCCAAGATTCACAAGTTACTTGCATCAGAACGAAATTTAACTTTTAGATCCACAAAGAAAATTCTGAAAATCCTTGTCGAATGTAATCAGGAAGTTAGTGAATTCGTATCAAGTTTGAAAATTATAAATAAAATTTATTATGCAAGGACACGAGTATTTAATTATAACGTACCCACATAATTTTACAACAATAGTTTTCTACACTTGGGTTAGTTAGCGTATACTAATAATACTACTATGTTGTATTAGTAACTAAGAAAACGTGCTAAAAAAAATAAAAGAACTGAAAAAAATTAAAATTAAAACGTAATCTTTTTCCAGTACCCAGTATATTTGAAAGAGTAGGAAAACAAAAGAAATAGAAATAATTTTTTGCAAAATTTGAAGAGAATATGCTTACCGGTTACGATATGGGAAAAACCATTTATTACTACCTAGAAGCATACTTAATTTTCAAAAAACTTTTTCAAGTTTTATTTAAGATTTGATAGAATATAATGTTGGAGAGTGAACATTAAAGTTAAAAACAAATAGTAAAAAGAATTTGCATCATGTAGCATATATAGTAACACATCATTTATTGATTACAAAAAAATAAAATTCCACATCATGTATCATACGTACTGATTTTTAAAACTGTTTTAAAGCATGAATTTTTTAATTAATTACCAATAGTATAAATGCTTTCATCATTTAAAGTTTTCTTTCCAAAACTTTAACTTGTTTGCGTGGTACGCAAGTTTAGACTACTCTCGGGTGAGGGCTCGTATGATCTGTTTCGTTTGAGATGTCAGTTTGAATTTACTGCTTAATTGTACTCTATATATTCGAACTTAATTAATAGTATAACTTCTTAATGTTAATCTAGTGTTTTCATATTATAACACTCTTAAGTTTACTTTCAACAATCAAGAACATTAATCCACAAGTATGATGCATGTCAGTTTAAATTTACGGTTTGGGAAGAAGAGAACAAATAAATACATTTATATATGTATTTATTTAGAATTCTTTTCTATAAACCATCCATATGCAGGTAAAACTAATAAAGAAACATGCATAAATATAAAAGAAGATTCTCGACTGGGTGGAAATCAAAATTAACTTGAGTAGTACTCATTGAAAAAACCTTTGAAAGTTGATGATTTTACGAACACACCATTGGTAAACCTGCCAATAATAAAACTGTAATAAAAGTATAGTACAAGCCAAGTTGGTATTAAGATCTTTAACTTTAGCTCTATTAAATCACAAAGAGCGTAGCCGAGTCAACCTCTCAAACCTATTGGACAAAATAAACTAGAAAATAAAGCTTAGAATATATAACTCCATTGATGGCATGTTACAAGTTACAACATTGACTTGCCCTACCTTAGCTCCCTATATATACCTCATCATCTGCTTCCTTGAAGCATCCATCTTCTTCTTAAAATTCACAAATACATTTTTTTACAAATTACAATACATACTATTTATATTGAGAAAGATGGGCTCCCTACCTCGTGTAGTAGAAGACCTTCTTGGCGTCCTCAAACTTCATAGCGATGGCTCCGTTTTCCGCCTCAAAGACTTTAACTTCAACTTTCCTGTCCTTGACGATGGTTCTGTACTCTTCAAACACACTCTTTACGACTCCGAGAAGGGGCTCCAATTGACAATGTACGAACCCAAAATGCCCAAGGGAACCGCTAAACTCCCCATCATGTTGTTCCTCCATGGGGGAGGGTATTGTCTTGGGTCCTGCATGTGGCCTAACTTCCACAACTACTGCCTCCACCTCTCTGCATCTCTCCAGGCAGTAGTCATTTCTCCTGACTATCGCCTGGCGCCTGAGCACAGGCTCCCCGCCGCACTAGACGATGGGTTAGCCGTGCTCAAGTGGATGCAGAAGCAGGCACTGGGGCCAGATGTCTCAAACACGTTCTTGAACTGTGCTAAAGTTGACTTTGGAAAGGTTTACGTGGTGGGGGATTCTTCGGGTGGGAACATAGCACACCACTTGGCTGTGGGGCTCGGGCCAGGTTCTGCTGATGTGGCGCCAATAAAGGTGAGAGGGTACGTTTTGTTGGCTCCGTTCTTTGGTGGGACGGTGAGGACAAAGTCCGAGATGGGACCACCTGAAGGGCTACTAAATCTGGATATCCTTGATAGGTATAAATGAAGAACTTTTTTATGAGTATTCATTGTAGCTCCATAATATAATTTCCTACTAACTTGCATTGCATCGTTATGTATTATATCTAACCGCTAATGAGTTTTTGATCAGATAGAATATATTTCACTTTTTCACATATATATACATTCTATACTTTGCGTAGGTGCATCATTATACTTTTAAACTGCAAGCATATACTAAATTCCATGCAAAACATGTCCTTTACGCGTCAAAGATCGACTATAAAACCTGCTAACTCTTTTTTTTTTTTTTTTTTTTACGAATAGGTTTTGGCGGTTATCGCTCCCAGAGGGAGAATCTGCTGACCACCCATACTCAAACCCCTTTGGCCCATTGGGACCAGATCTCGAGCCTGTTATGCTCGACCCGATCCTTGTCATCGTTGGAGGTGATGAGTTGTTGAAAGACAGGGTACACGACTACACAATGAGATTGAAAGAATTTGGAAAGAAGATCGATTATGTAGAATTCGAAGGGCAGCAACATGATTTCTTCATCAACGATCCTTACTCTAAAGTTGCTGATAAAGTTATTCAGCTTATCAGTTACTTCATGTTTGAGAACTCCAACTAGCTAGTTCAAACTCTGTTGTTTAATTATCTTTGCTGGTTACTTGCGGGTACTAGGGCGCATGCAAGGATAAGTTTTGTTGGTTTATTAGCGTTCTTTCATTTTTCATTTTTCATTTTTCATTTTGTGATGTGGGCGTTCTAGTTCGGAACAATATTATTGTAAGATTGAACGTTCATTGTTGAGTACTTTCCAAATTCTAATCCAATTACCCAACCATTTTACGATTTATGAACATGGCAATATGTCTCACCCCTAAACAATAAAATATTTATTACTTTTAGAAGAATTATTTAGTCCTTTTAGAAGAGTCCCCTTTTAGGGACGATGGTAATTTCGCGCGTTTCAACCTAATATGACCTGACTCGATCCGTCGCAGGTCGAGTAAAAGTGCAATTCTATTCGGATCGGGTTTAAATAGTTAAAAGTGTAAATTAAAAAATGTAAGTTAACACTCTCCCAATTCTATCTCTCTCGTATACATTAAACTCTCTCTCCTATGATATTATAGGGAACATACATTTAAATGAGTAAAAATACAAATTAAAAAATGTAACTTAACACACTCTCTTCTCTCTCTTATATAAATTAAATTCTCTATTCTATAGTTTAAATGGATAAAATTGTAAATTAAAAAGTGCAATTTAAAACTATCTCTCATATACATTAAACTTTCTTTTTTATAGTAATACATAACATACATTTCGTTGAGTTTATTAAAAAAAATCTTATATACAATTAATTTATTAATTAATGAAACGATATTTATATTAAACGTGAATGAAATTTATTCATGTTAATTAATGGCTAATATCTTATCGTGTTTATTTATAGAATTATTTACGTAAAACCAAATTATCATATCAATCATATACATTTATATTACATTTTTACATATTGAAATGTTTTAATTCACGAAATTAATGAGCCGAAAGTAATTCAATAAACATGAAAATGTCAAACACAATAATGCAAAATTTAAATCCGTAAATTAATGTGAAAGAGTATTTAATGTCACGTTAGTATTTTTATATTATATTTCTAAATCAAATGATTTTTTACTCTACCTATCAATTTTTTTTTGAAATTTTTGACATTTATGAGGTTTATTTTTTAAAAGGGAAAAAATGTATTTTTAAAAAACGGATCAAATGGGTCGGGTCTGGTCAAATGGGTAAAAGTGTGAGTTTGTTCTCGGGTCATATCGGGTTGAAACCCGTGAAATTACTATCCCTAGTCCCCCTTGTGAACATGAACCACAAATATAATGTTGTTTATTGTATTTATCTGCGAGGTCCGAGAAATGTACGCCTAAAAGACCATGGGGATGACTCCTCTTGGGCCTTATTTGGTTGGGGTATTTGATGTTTTATGGTAACATATATAGATCGGGATTATAAATGGTGGTCGGATATCAAATGATCCAGTAATCCGGCCATCTTTTTAAAATCTACTTATTATCCGGACGGGATTGCTATTCCCACGAGATTGAAAGAATTGTAATGGAGTAGAAAACTTAAGGTAGATTTTGAAAGAGATGATGACGCATCTAGTGACGATGAAGATAATGAGATGGATATAGTACGTAATGTAGTAGCAAACTCTATTCAAGCTGAACACTGATACTTGGTTTATGAGCGATTTTAGTGTTATTCTGAAAAAAAAATTGATTGTTTTTTTTTTTAATTTTGTGACTAGAAGTTCAATGATGCGATTTTAGTGCTTTTTTATGCTATTTGGCTGTAATAAACATTTCTTTGATATTGAAAGTGTGTTATTCATATTTATGATGTTTCTATTGTTTTTATAGAAGTCGCTTCTCTTCTGACTTGTACACCAAACAGGAAAAAAAAAAACTTATGTGAGATGTAAAAGTATTTAATCACCAAACGTAATATTCTACAAGTATTTGCACAGAAGTCACTTTTAGAAAAGTAACTTTTTTCCAAACAACACTGAAATAAAAGGACCATTGCCTTGGTATTTCAATTATCCGAAAGATGATTTCAAACACTATTATTTAGAGATAACCAAGTTCAACGTCAATTAATCAATAAGGAAACCTCATGAGATTTTATAAATAATATTGGTTGTGTTCATCAAATTACAACAGCATAAAAAAAAAGGAGCTTTTATGTAACAAAAAGAAGGAATAAGGAAGGTGGGGAAAAAAAGTAAAGAGGACACTATGGTTTCAAGTCCAAAAGGTAGCTCTAACTGCTTCATCCCAGAACATGTGAACTGAGGGTGACATGCGAGCTTCAAGTCTACTAGCAATACTTCAAAATATTCAAACGACCAATCTGGAAGGAAAAGTACATGAAATACAGAAAGAGCACATGAGTAAAAGGGGCGGAAAAAAAGAAGAAATTAGCTTCTAGTTGTTTAGCCAAACTACAAATATAAGTTTTTTGCGATTAAGTGCAACATGATTTGCCACTTACGTGATTTACACTGTGGCAGCCTTCTACAAATCGACTTTCCACCCACCTAATCTCGTTTCAGGGTCATAATTTGTGAAGAGACGAAACTCATTGCCGAGTTTGCTAGAGTGCTGGGGCCGAAATCCACATGGATAAACATTTAGGAGCTCAGCTGCCCTATCCTTTTGCACCTCACCTAGTGCGATGAAAAGAGAAAACAGAACTTATGTTATACAAATGGTTAAGACAATAGGTTTCATTTGTAGTCTATGAACGAAATAAAACTTGCTTCCCAAACCAGGAAAAAAACAGTCACGTACCTAGCATGTAATTTCTAGCTTATTCAAGAAAAAATAAAGGCGATCGAGCTAAAAGCTGAATCACCAAATGTTCAAATGCATCCCACTAGAGCTACTTATGTCATAGAAATGGTTTAAAGGTTGCACTTGCTGTAATCTTCAAACGAAATAAAAATTGATTTCAAAACCAAGAAAAGACACCAAGACATATCTAGCCTTTTGTTTAGTAAAAAAAGGGAGGGGGGGGGGGGAGAAGTACAACAGTTCAGCTTAAAAGCTGAACCACCAAACGACCAAATATATCCCACTTGAAAGCCACTTAAGTTACTCAAATGTTTACGATGACAGGTTTCACTTGTTGCAATCTTCGACCGAAATAAAACTTGCTTCTCAAACAAGGAAAAAAAAACATTAAGACATATCTAACTTATTTAGGCAAAAAAAAGAGGAAGTAAGAAAGCATAACAATTAAGCTTAAAGGTTGAACCACCAAATGCCCAAATGTATTCCATTTGAAATCCACTTATACTCAACAAATGGTTGAGACAGTAGGTTTTACTTGTTAAAATTTTCACTCAAATTAAAACTTGCTTCCAAAGCAGGTAAAAAACACTAAGACTTATCTAGCTCAACTTCTAGCTTATAAAAAAGGAAGCATAAAATGTATCCCACTTAAAAGCCACTTATGTTATAGAAATGGGTAACACGATATATTTCACTTGTTGTAATCTTCAAATGAAATATAACCAAGAAGAAAACACTAGGACGTATAGAGCTTATAACGTCTAGCTTATTTTGGAAGAAAGAAGAAGCACGACAACTGAGCTTTATAGCTAAATCATCAAAAAAATTTACCCAGCCTAGCCCATAAGCCGGTACAGTGTTTAAAATGTTAGACACTAAAGTACTCATTCTGGAAACATCGCATGAAAAATCTTTCAATTACGCATGCTATCTGTAACATGAATTGTTAAAAAAGTTCTGTCTTAAAAAATCTCTACCAAAAGCAGTTATGAAATGGATATCGAATAAAAAGAAAAGAATAGTAAAAAACTACTTGTGGAAACATAGCAAGAAATTTTTTTCAAGCATATACTATACATGCAACACGAATTATTAAGAGTTTACTGCGGCTTAAAGAGTGTTTGGAGAAACATTGTCTCTACCTGTGAGTAGAAGTAAGTAGGTTGCCGTTCCTGGTCTCATAAGAAAAGAAACAGTTCTAGAGACCTTCTCCAAACATTCTTTGCTCTGCTCCAAAAAGGGAAAAAATGGGGAATATAAGAACAACAGCATATACAATCAATAAATAGATTTTCAAGAATACTCTTATCTGACCAGTCCCTTTGTTAACTTATATGGCAACTTACTGGATTTAGGGATAGTTTGATAAGAGCTTTTACTTTTTAGCTCAGTTTTTTCCTTTTCTTTTATATTCCACTTGTATGCAGCTTAGAAGCTCAGAGTAGTTTTATTCGATTAAGAAGGCTACATTCTAAGCCAAATGAACCTAGAATTTCAGTCAGCTTCAAATATGCCAGCTTGTTAGGTTAAAAACTGCGTACAAGAAAGCCCTTTATAATAGCTTAACATACTGGGCAATCACAATCCATAAAGATATGAAACTGTAAGCCGAATGAACCTAAATTTCTGTCAACTTCAAACAATCCAGCTTGTTTGGTTAGAAGCTGTGTAACAGCTTGACATGGCGGGAAATCACAACCTAATAAAGATTGAAACTGAAATAATATTCACTGCTATTCTCACCAGGTAAGGAGGATCTGCTATTATAATCCGATAAGCGTTCTTCAATGATGATGGAAGTGTTTCTGGTTCATTGTAGTCATAGAATGTGAACTCGCTACCATATTGCTCAAAACGTTTGTCATATTCGAGAAGTTGAACAGTCAGATTGGGTTGAATTTTCTGACAAAAGTAGGAAAGGGAATAGGTACGATAAGTGACTAAATATCATTAGCAAGAAAAGAAAACGAGAACCACTGCACATAAACAATGAAAGCAGAGAAAATACTTGTAACCAACATAGAAACCATTCAAGAAGCACAAATCTGAAATCAAGAATTTTAACCCACATTTTAGACATAACTCTGTCCACGCAGCTGCTTTGTCAAATCCAATGTTACGGGGGTAGCGATTAGAGTACAAAGAAGGGGAACACTTAAATAGATTAACTTGGTCAATGAATTGGTAGAATGCATTATTTTAATCAAGTTAAACAAATGACCGTATTCATTTTCTTATATCAACCCTTCAAATTGTAACCATATATTCGGGCGGCGGTTCCCCAGAAATTATATTTTTGGTATGCAAGAAACAAGTTTCAGTATGTGAGATACGGAACATGGTACTTAAGGGGTCTCAGGGGATTGGGTAACAATGGTATGATCTGGGTCACTACTCACTAGCGTTATTCAAAAATCAATTTATTCTCACTAAATCTCATTCTTTTCCAGCATGCCGAAAATAGGCATAGAAGTTTCCGAATGTTGTTTTAATGCTGATTGTTGTTGAATCAACAATCAAAGAGAACTACTGTTACAGTGTTATCAAAGGAATCACTTACAGTTAAACTTAAAATCCTAAAACAAGGTCCTAAAAAAAAGATGTTAAATTTTATCTCTGGGGTAATGACAATCCGTGCCTTCAATAGGCGAGATAGTACACAAATAAAAGTTTCCGCAAACAAAAACAGTAACTACAAATCTGCGCTTTCAGTAGGCGGGATAGTATACCAATTTGCTCTCAGTTAAGCAAGGAAAATGAACTCTGTATCAGGAAAAACCAAAATTGAAATGTGGACTATAAACCAGGGCCGAGGGAGTAGCAGATTTCACTACCCCAAATACAAAAAAATCTAATAATTTGACTCGATATTCCTTTTCACTTACATATATAGAGTGTCAGTAATTCACTACTCCAAATACAAAAAAGAAATGTATTTTTCACCTTATCCTATATTACCTCATGCACAACTCCACACTCATACGATGTAACTAAGCAACGCTTTATTATCCTCCTTACACTACCATTACTCAACATTGGAAAAGAAGATGAGTATCTCATTGTAAAACGTAAACACAATCGTATACAACCGTCTAACCAGGTCTGGCTCTATGGCTTGCCGAAACATCCATCCACCTAGGGTCCCAGAAAAAAAAGGCAAAATTGACGATGTTCTGGACAACTGGGTAATAGTAAAAGGGTGGAAACATTTTTGGTGCTTTATAACCAAAATGATACCGGCTTGGATAACTTTTAATTAATTTCATGTATATAATCAATTATTTTTATTAAAGTTGACTGGTGAAAACTTGTTGGACTTGGTTAGCGTGGCAGATGCTAGGACCAGCCCTACTTCTAACAATATAGTGGTTGGCAAGATGATGGCTGATATAAAGTAAATATCTACTTTTCTAATCCAATAAGCAGCAAAAGAAAGAGATTTAAGCAAAATATCCCAAACTTAACAGAAAAGAAGAACAGCAATATAGGTCCAGCAGAACTGGAATGAACCCAAATTATAGTTTTGTAGAAAAACTATTACCAACTTTCACTACTCCGGTACAGAAATTACAATCTTTTCACTCATAATTGTTTTTCATTTAAACAAATGGAATATGAATGAACGCAGAAATTACAAATTTTCCACTCATAACTGTTTTTCACTTAAACAAATGGAATATGAACGAACATTTGCTGCTGCAAAAACTACACACCTTCTTCATATTACAATATACTACTATTAGTCTACTACTATGTGGTTAAACCGTTACACAAATCTATTCCTAACGATCAAAGTCCATGAAGTGATCCACCGAGAATGTTTTGTTCATACGGGACTATTTTTGTTTAGAATTCCCCAAAAAGTGAACAAAAGCTAGAAAAGTCTAGGAAATCTTAGTTGTTTTGCTTTTCCTGCACTTTTAGCTTTCTTTACCCAAAAAGCAGTGCCGTAACAGGTTGCGGAATATTAAATGTTATTTTGCAGGGTTGCGAAACACTATTTCTATATAATTATAAAATTTGCTTCTAGAAAAAGTGAAGTTTTTTTGTAAATGGCAACTCCTTGCCCCTTCATGGCTCCTCCCATGCCAAAAAGCTCTCCTTTTTACTAGATAGAAAAAACCTATCCAACCAAACACCACTCGGTTACAGAAAAAAGTCCATTCCAAAGAGGCTGTAAGCAACAGAAGAAATATATTTAATTAAACCGAAAAGAACAAAGGAAAACTAAACCGAGAATCCCAGAAACAGTAAAATCAGTATGATCATGTATACATACATACATACACAGAATGCTATACATATAAACAGGGCTGCTACAACCACCCATATTGTTTAAAACTCTACTAACCGGCACATATTTTAGATATAATTTTTTAAGAACAGTGCATTAGCACCCCAATATTGGAATTCACCACCCACCATTCTCGTCTCTAGCTATATACATATGCATATACATATACATATACATACATATATATAGGGAAGGAGATAGGAGGGGGGTGGCAGCCTACAACCACCCTTTGTCGTTTAAAACCATACCAACCAGCATATATTTTACATATATATTTTTATAAACAGTGAATTAGCACCCTCAATATTTCCTGTTGGAATTCCAGCACCCAACATTCTCGATTCCTGGTTCCTCCACCACATATACATACATATATGACACTATATACCACTAAGTGCCAAACAGGCCTTAAGCAACAGAAGACAGATACTTACGTAACCGAAAATAACTAAGGAAAACTAAACCAAAAACCGCAGAAACAGTAAACTAATATGATCATGTATACATACATACACAGAGTGCTATACATATAAACAGGGAAGGATTTAGGAGGGTGATGGCAGTCTACAACCACCCCATATTATTTAAAACACTCTTAACCGGCATATATTTTACCGATAAATTTTAGAAAAATAGTGTATTATCACTGCCAATTGTTAAAAACACTACTAACCGGCATATATTTAACACATAATTTTTAAAAATAGTGGATTAGCGCCTCCATATTTTCTGTTGAAATTTCAGCACCCACTATTCCCGCCTCCTAGCTCCGCCACCGCATATACATACAATATACATACATATACAACATTATACATAAACAATTAAACATATACATACATATATGACATTATATGTATATATATACCTTGAGATAGGCATAGAGAGTAGGGCAAGCGATACAAGCCACGTCACCGCCACCTCCCTCCTCTCTTTCTACACTCTCTCTAAGCGATAGAATCTCTTCGGAGACTGTCTCCGCCGTATCACGATCGTACCAGAACTGACTCAGCCTCCAATCCTCTCTCACCAGCGCCACCTCCTCATCCTCCGCCGTCGTATCTTCTCCGCCGGTGCTGACGTGCCGGTTTTTATTTTCTGTTAGGAACTCTTTTAGAGCGGCTAGGGTTTCGGCACTGAGCGACGGAGCTCCGTCGTCGTCGGAGTCGTGTGCGGCGGCGACGGCAACGGCAACGGCTTCTCTCTCTTCCGTCATTGTTTTTTATTTTATTTAAAAACTCCAATGAGAAAGGTTTTCGAGGGTTTATGTATAGAGGCTGTATTCTTGTACCAGATAAATATTTGTTTTTGACGCCAAATTCCGATTTGTCTTCTTTCTTTTTTTTTAATTTTTTATAAAAATAAAAAGGTAAACTGTAAATTATAGTTACGGTTTGTAATTCGTATTTATGGCGTCAAAACATATTATTTGCTGTCGAAAAATTCAGGCTCTTATGTTTATTATTTGGCCCCCTTAAATTTAAATTTCTAATAAATAATCACTTAGTCCCCTATACAATTTAAATTTCATAAAAAATATGTCCATATTTGTTTTTACATTTCTATAATAATAGTAAAATAAAATACAATACTAAAAAAGTAGTAGTTTTTTTCGAAAATGGAATAATGTGGACTGATTTGTGGTCTTTAAAATTGTATGGGGTTTATTTGCAAAAGATAAATAATTACTCCTATTTCGAAACCCTTAATTCAATATTTCACTATTCAGTCATCGTCTTATCTCTCTCTCCCTCTCATCATGTTGTCGCTAAAGAGGTAAATGTTATCATATACTTAAATCTCAATTTTCTCCATAAGTCTTTTATTTATTATTAAATTTATATATTTTGGATCTTGTTAGTTTATTTTTACCTCCATTTCTCATCTCTTTATCACACTATATGACTATAATGTGTAAGTTCCAGTCAAATAAGAGACTTGCTAATTCTTTAATAATTTCTAAGCATAATCGAAGGAATTTACATATTGGTATTTTGTGTTTTTTTGGCTGTTGTTTCTTATTATTATTATTTTATTATTTTTTGGTCTTTGTTATATAAGGTGTATATTGCATGATTTGCATTTGTTTGATCTGCATACGCGTGATTTTTAGGTTTCTTTTTTGTTAAAAAACTACAAGTTTTAACGTGAATAAACCCAATTTCTCTCTAGCTTAAAATAAGTCAACTTATTTGCTGGAAATCTGCATTCAAACAAGCCTTGATTTGTAAATAAACTTATTAGGGGGAAGTAAGTCGATTAATACCATTTAAGTTCTTAATAAAGACGACATGACAGACTTTAAACATGATTAAGGGATGTGAAATAAAATATTGGTCTGATTAAAAAAACTAAAAGTTTCAAATACGATGATTTATCTACGAAAAATATGCACAAATCAAGCCTTTTTTTTTACTTAAAGATCATCTCTTTAGGAATAAGCAATGTCTTGATAAAGAAATGATTCAGTAAACATAATAAGTGGATCAGGTGAAATCAAGTTTTCAAATGGCGCTAGGCGGTTAGATGGGGCCTACGCGGACCTAGGTGGGGGGACTAGGCGGCAATACCTTATTTTCACATTTTTATTCATTTTCTTAGACCGTTGTACAATAGACATATTGTAAATAAGATTACCAAATTAATTTGAACATTTAAAGCCTATTAGCCCATAGTTATACTATCACAACCCAATAATGGTACGATAACTTCATACGAGTCAAGGTTTCATGATGAATTGAAAGACAAATTTGAAGTGTAAATCTTGATTGATCACCATGTATTTTTGAGTAATATTTTATGAGTTTTTTAAGCATAAAATTTCACTTATTTTGACCGGGTTGACTCGGATCAACTTGAATATGACTCATATAAAGGAAAAATTCACCTAGTTTTTTTTATAATGAAATTTCACCTAGGCGGCAGACCAAGGCCTAGGGCCTAGGCGGAGCAAGGCGGGGACTTTTGAAACACTGATGTAGTTTCCGAAGATGTGTTCCTAGACAATAAGGTCTTGTAGGTGTGTGCTAGTAAAATAAAGATTGTCGATATATTATCCAATATCGGATCGTATGGGACATGCTTCCTTTTCTATATTGTGTTTTCGCATATTCAGGACTTATGTACAACATGCTTCTACTTGTACAATTACTTATTATGGGAATTTTGTTCATCCTTAGTGTTAACTGTGTGTTTCAGTGTTTGTAATCGGTTACTTCCAAGTTCAGTTCTGCCGACCTACTGTTTTGAAGTCCTTATGAACCAAATAAAATGACTTTAGTTTGGGCTTGCTTGATATGCTATTTAGTTCGTTTATACTACTACATTTAGTTGATCCCCTTAAAATTTAAGTTTCTTTTGGCTTAAAAAACTAAAAGCTTTAACATCAATGAAACCTTTTTTCTGGCAAACTCAATGAAGTCAACTATTTGCTTAGAACTTGCACCTAAACAGGTGTTTGTATCTCAATTAACAAGAAACTACCATCTGTGTTCTAAAAAAAAATTTAGCAAGTGCAGATAACCTTTTGTAATAAATAAATGCACTACAAATGCCAATTACTAGACAAACATGTTCACTGATAGCGACAGCCAACATCCAATCTAAATAGGATCCCAAATGATATGCTTTTTTTTTTCCGGAATATATTGAATATATGTAATGTACCAATGTGACTTGTACAATTGGGCATTGCGAGATTTTTTCATTCATGGATAGTGTTTTAACTTTATCTATGTACTGTAGGTTATTTTCAAAGTCCTCCCACCTCCCTATTGCTTTGAGGTCCTCCTTTCAACACTCTTCCGGACTTTCAACCGCCTCATCAATGAAAACAGCTAATAACTGCTCACAAATTCTCAGCTATATGGGGGGATTAGAAACTGACCAAAAACAATTAATCAAAAAATTGGTCAACTTTCGCATGAAAGCAGGCAAACGGAACCGCACTCGTGCTATTGTTTATCAAACTATTCACCGCCTAGCAAAAACTGAACAAGATGGAATGAAACTTATGAGTCAGGCTTTAGAGAATATAGAACCTGTATGTGAAGTGAAAAGAGTGGCAAGAGCAGGTACTACTTATGATGTACCCAGGATAGTGGGCAGGGATCGCCAGCAGACGTTAGCGGTTCGCTGGATCCTTGATGCGGCTTCAAAAAAACATACAAATAGCAAAATAAGTTTGGAGAAATGTTTGTTTTCTGAGATTTTGGATGCTTATCGAAAGAGAGGAGTTGCACGGAAGAAAAGAGAGAGTCTTCATAGTTTGTCTGCCACTAATAGAAGCTATGCTAGTTTCAGATGGTGGTAAAGTGAGACAACATAAAGATATCTGCTTTTTCGGTAAGATTTGTTATTTTGTTTATTTTCCTTTTCTTTTGAATCTTCATGTAGAAAGCTGTCTTCCTTATGCACTCTTGGCACTTTTTTTTTTATATCAACTTCTGCACCATCAAAAAATCGAATAAGAAATTAGTCTAAGACATTAATAGATTGGAGAACATGTTAAGAATGACTAAGTTTCTTATAAACTTGAAGAAACCAGGTCCTAAACCAGCTCCGGACATGTGCTGTTACATGGGAAATCGTGTATTCCCTTCGTTCCAATTTCTAGGTCCAGTATTCCAATTTGGGCTATTCCACTTTACATGTCCTTTCTGATGTAAGTAGAAAAGAATCTTTTTGTAACATTACGGATGTGCCCTTGTACAAAAAGTCGCTTTTGATGCTCAAGTAGGTTCATAAACTAACTTTAAGGTGTAAATTTGGAAATTGAGTGTAAACAAAGTGTCATAGTCATAATTGTGTCCCCTTATTAAGTGCGGTTTCCCCTAGTGGAATTAGAATTTAGAAAGGAGGGAGTAGTAGACATTAAGCGTAATAGCATTGAAATAAACATTTACTAGAAATTAAGTGCCACAATTTTGATATGAGTAAATCTCGAAGGAGCAGCAGCAGCGCCTGCTTATCTGAGATACGCCAAAATATGAATCTAAAATGAGACTTCTTTGGCCAAGGCTTTATTCTACGGCAGGCATAGATTGAGAGTTGTCATGTGCTACTATACGTGCATTTTCTAAAGAAAATTTCCAATGATTTCTTTTAATCCCTTTTTTGTATAAATGTATCAACCTCGGCTCAACTAGCTATTGTAACTTCTAGATGGTTATTTAAGTGGGTATAATGGATATCTACCATAAAGGTTTGGGTGGTTTTACGTTAGTATGAAATATAAACTTGCTTATTGTGTGTAGCTAAAATATTTGGAGGAAGAACAAATAATGATCTTCGCACATTGGCCATTAAACACCGTGAGCTTGGAATATTGACTATAAAAGTTCTTTTAAATTATCTAAAATTCCAAAATGTGGTGGCAGCGGCGAGTAAGCTGATCATGAGCTGAACCATTGCTTCAGTGTTTTGCTAGTACTATCTGGGATCTGACCAATGCACTTGGAACTTGGAACCCTTAAGAACCTCCATGTAGGCAATGTTTAAATTTAGTTATGTATTACAATTTATCAAACAAGGGCTTTTTGGATAAAAAAATCCAGTGTCATATTAAGTGAAGCCCGAACATTAAACATTTTCCTAGCATAGCCAAATTTTGGTTCTGGTGTGACAACAAAATTATGCCCTTCTTCCATATTTTTAGACACAAAAATTAAACAATTGCAAACTATAAAATTACTTCCTATCAGACTTCTGTTTCATTCTGAGTAAGTAGACAATTGTACACCCAGGTTCTTTCTTTTCTTTCATAGAAAGAACTCATCTGCATTTTCCACCCTGTATGTCTCTCTTTTCCCATCTCGCCCTCCTATGCCAATGAAATTGTCTTCATATAGTTTCCTCTTTCATCGCTGGTCAGTTATGAGAGACCTTCTTTACGAGCATTCCTCTTGTTTCTGATTTTAGAGATGCAAAGTATTCTAAGGATATATGGGGCATTTAAGAGCTTAGTTATTCGATTCCATGGAGGGGGTTCCACAGTTCTCTTTATAGAGGATGGCTTTATTGCTTTTACAACCTCATTGGTCTAAAACTTTTCAATGGTGCAAGTCAAAATATGAAGTAATTGATTCAAATCATGACCAAATAATGACAAACAGCTTTCCACCGCCCTTGAAGATTAAGATTTTTGTAAAGAACTTCTGGTATTTGTGTTCGAGTAGAATGGAACTTTCTGACGATGTTATCTATTATGTTAAATGTCTTGCTACATGATACTCTATGCGACAGCATAGGTTGTAAAAATGGTTCATCCATAAATTTTTCTTATAAAAATACACTTTTTGAGTGGCAATGGTTTGGGAATCAAACTACATTTGTTGGCCAAAAATGTGGAACCCTGCTTTTAATTTCGAGTTTTTTTAAAAAAATTTACATGCGAGCATTATCTGTAATGTATACTTGCAGTTTCTTTTAATTATAATGTCATTTTCACTCAAAATTTGTCTTTATGTGAATGTTAATTTTTCAAATTGGAATATTTATTGAAATGCCATTTTCACTCAAAATTTGTCTTTATGTGAATGTTAAATTTTCAAATTGGAATATTTATTGAAATGCCATTTGCTTGCTGTTTGTGTTATTTGTGTAGGTTGGATTGGGCAATTTAAGTAAGAAAGTTACACTCGTCGAAGTTGCTCCTGCTGTTAATTTAGTATTATGCTTAATTAGACAATGACCTTGTATTAAGGGTCGTTTATTTGAAATGTTCTTTTTGCGCCTTACGTTTTTTAACTGATGTTGGACGGCTGCAATTGGAAAATTTTATTTTCTTTGTTAGAAGGATTGTTGTTTGTAATAATGTTGACTTTTTCCTGCTATTTCTCAAGCAACTACCATTTGAAGTCCTCCGGACACTGTTTGATTATGTCTAATATGCATTTGGTGGTGAATTTTTAAAAATCATTAGGTGTGATATATCTAGCCTGACCTAAAAATGATTAGTACAGGTGCTTTGATATAGGTGTTTTGATAGGGTCAAACCCGGGTTAAACAGGCAAATTCTGTCGGAATTGTTAAAAAAATTTACAAAAAAAAACTTATAAATGCTTAGTGAAAAAATATGTTGATAATAAATCAAGATTTGCACTTCAAATTTGTTGTGCAATGCATATTTATATTTGTTTTGGTTTCTGTTTGACTCTACATTTACCATTTACATACTTTTTGTTGAATTATTTATAGTATATTAATAAAATAATAATATATAAATGCTTAATTTAGGTTGTTAATCAAATTTACAACATATATAATATATAAAAATCCAAAACACCCCCTAAAAATGTTAGAATATGGTTTTTCCGCCTAGGGCCTGATTAGTTTTTGCTTATTCACCTAGAATCTTAGGCTGCACCTACCGCCTATAGTCCGCCTAGCGACTTTTGAAACCTTGCTCTAAACATGTTTACATGATCGATTTATTTTGCATTTGGGATACCCTTATTTGAATCACCAATAAATTTTTGTATTGCAGTGTTCAATGAAAAATTATTACCTTTTGGATCATATCTGGTGAGTGTAGAACTAAAGATAAAAAACACATTTGAGAATGCTCTAATAAAAAACAATGAACAAATTAAAAAGTGAAATAAATCAAGTCTATTTTTTCTCTTTCATTTAATTTAACACCGACTGTCATGAAATACCCCCAAATTAGAAAAAGGAAAGTTGACCACTGTTAACCATATCATTCATCCTCTATATATTTAATCTTCAATGCTCCGTCGGTTTACCCCTATCAATATTTTGAAATCTACATGGATCGGTAAAAAAATATACGTATCCCGCATTGTTAAAAAAATATACGCATCCCGCATTGTTAATGAGTTGATAATTCTAATTAGCTTACTCAAATCGATTGAAACATTCACATTATATTTATCCATATCACGTTTCTTAACTAATTGAGCAATTTTCTGTTTAATTGCTCTTAGTATGCATGATCATTTTAATTATAGATTTTTTATTGTGTATTGCCAAAATCGGGTTAAATGTGAATTTTTTGAGATGGGTTTAATAAATCATCAACGATCCTTAATTGTTTATTCCATCTATGATGTTACCATGTTATATGCCTACTCTCAAATAAATTTGTGTTTCGCAGGTTTTACCTTTTAAATGAGTGATACAAATAATAATTTGAATTTGCGTTTTAAAACTTGAAGTGTTAATTGTGGATATTATTGGAAGAGTTTTTTGCCAAAATGGTACCGTGGCTGCCCCAAAATCCCAGAATGGGCTACCTTTCTGTAATATTCCCAAAATGGTCTACTTTCGAAAAACGACCAATCGAAATGATAAAAACGACCGGTCGTTTTTATCATGAACTCTCTGCAACAATTTGGACCAAAAACGATCGGTCGTTTTGTCCAATTCGATCGGTCGTTTTTCAGACAAAAAACGATCGGTCGTTCTGTACATTTCGATCGGTCGTTTTTATTGTGAACTCACTGGAAGAAATCATACCTAAAACGATCGGTCGTTTCTGAAAAACGATCGGTCGTTTTTCTTGTGAACTCTCTGGAAGAAATTTGTATTTATTAGATCGATCGTTTTTTCAGAACGATCGGTCGTCTGTGGAAAAACGATCAGTCGTTTTTCACAGTCGACCGATCGACTGTAAACAATTTACAGAACAAAGAATTTTTGGCACTTTTCGACACTGATTTGGCAAAAAATATATAAAAACATGATCTCCTTTTTGAACATGATCCCTTAAAAAATGATGTTGTAAATTAATATGTTTAGTACATCGGATTTTCCGAAAGATTTATATCACAAGTATTATCACATAAAATGATGTCGTAAATTAATATGTTTAGTACAATATGTGTAGGTGACGTTTTACTAAACATCCGATTTAAAACAAATAAATGTCACAACATCCGATTTAAAACGAAGTTAAACAAAGCTAAATGATTAAGAAAAATGAACGATCAAATGCAAGCGAAAAATTGGCCATAGTTTTGCCTAAAAACGGTCAATCGCCACAAATGAAAAACAACACAAATAACTCAATCAACTATAGATATATATACGCACAAGTTATATAATAACATCAAAATCGCATTTCTAGAATTATAAATACGCAATCTCAGAACGTCATACAATTTAACACGTAATGATAAATAGCAACATAAAAAAGATTCATAACATAAATGCAAAGCGTTTGCTACTTATTACATCAAAAACAACGTAGTTCGAAAAGAAAATGAAAAACAGAGGAAATACAACGCAAAATAAAAGAGGGTATTTCTCCCCCTTTAACATCATTAAAAACATAAAAAAATTAACCGCCTAGTCGCGGTGGGAGGTCGCGTCGTCCTCTTCGTCAGCTTCATCGTCGGGACCGGCTAGATCGGGAAAATACCCGTAGAACTAGCAATATGGTCAAATGCAAGCGAAAAAACGGCCATAGTTTTGCCTAAAAATGGTCAATCGCCACAAATGAAAAACAATACATATAACCCAATCAACTAGCAATATATGCGCACCAAATTCAATAAAGTGATTAAGATAAAAACGCATACTATAAGTGCACAAACTCACAACGCATAAGCAACATAATAATGATTCATAAAATAAAGCGTTTGCTACTTATTACATCAAAAACCAACGTTGTTCGAAATCGAAAGAAATGAGAAATACAACGCAAAAACAAAAGAGAGGGTATTTCTCCCCCTTTGACATCATAAAAAAAAAAACGATATCCGCCTAGTCGCGGTGGAAGGTCGCATCATCCTCTTCGTCTTCGTTGTCGTCCGGGGGCCCGGCAAGGTCGGGAAAATAGCCGTGGAATTGCGCCCTTTGCTCGGCGCTTTCGCGATCTAGTTGGTCGAGCTCTTCTTGTCCCGGTTGCAAGAAACGAAACATCCGACGAGTCATTTGTGCATTCCGATATTGGTTGATGTAGAGATCATCGTAGAACTTATCGGAGCGCGGGACACGAGAGGAAGATAACCCCAATAACACATAATTGTAGGATTTTTCATTTCGATAGCCCACGGTAAAACTATCAATTTTACTCAAATAATACTCCAACAACACAAAATATTGAGCTTTGACCTGTTTTGGAAGAGATCTGAGATTTGCCCTAAAATGATCTAAGAGCTCTGTTTTTTTTTATTTTTACAGTGGTCTGGGAAATGAGATGAGTTTTTTTAAATAGGAAGTATTTCTGAAAAACGACCGATCGAAAGGTACAGAACGACCGATCGTTTTTGGTCTGAAAAACGACCGATCGAATTGGACAAAACGACCGATCGTTTTTGGTCCAAATTGTTCCAGAGAGTTCATATCATTTCGATCGGTCGTTTTTCGAAAGTAGACCATTTTGGGAATATTACAGAAAGGTAGCCCATTCTGGGATTTTGGGGCAGCCACTGTACCATTTTGGCAAAAAACTCTTATTGGAAAGATAGACTAAGGAGATATATTTTTGCACAGGGAGATGAAGCCGGGCCCATGGGTACATTTTATTTTTATTTAGTTTTATTACTTTTAGTTCTAAAGCCATTAGATATCATCCAAAGGCCAAAAAAAATTCATTGAACGCTGCAATACAAAAATTTATTGGATCCCCCTCTTCCATATAACATGGCAAAACCAGCTAATATTTTCCATTAATTTTTTTAGTCACTCTTCTCTGTCTTGTCTCCATTAATCTTGGTACAACTAGTTGTATCTTTAATACTAATATCGTTTTTTTTGAACGGTCACCCGAGCCGACGGGCTGTTTTGGCTAGCCGAAGACCGACTATGATTGAGTTGCTACAAGAGCACTACAAAATTTGACCATATCTTCCTAATTTCCAATATCAGAATACCAGAGTATGTGAATATAATTTTCGTTATTAGTTAAATTAAAAATCATTTAACTAGCTAGAATGGAAGAGAATTGTAACTATCACTTTCAAATTCTATACCAACATTTGAGTAGAGTTTTCGTTGACACTGTATTTTACTAATAGTTGGTTTCTTTTGCTTTCAGTACACGTCATGCAGTATACACAAATAAATGAATAATAGAAAATTATAATTACATCATTATAATTATGGGTAAAAAAATGCAAATTAATCTTATTAGATGACTTTATACAGTGTTACATCTAAGTTAACAGTTAAGTACACGAATATAATTTTACAGTCAACCTGAAATGGTCTAACTAATATAGTTTCCATCGAGATGCAGGGGCAATTGTTTCTGAAACCTTTCGGTAAAATTGTATTAAATTCGGATAAATCTTGAATCAGCAAAACATACAATAGACCTTAAATGTTAAATTGGCTATTTCCAGAATTTAACTTAGATGGATGGTTAGTTGGAAAAATAAGCATATTCATACATTAATTATAGCGATCTAATTAGACTTGTAGTTTTTCATTTACAAGTAAAACTATGCAACTACTGGTTTTTTAAACCTACCTACAATTTGTAACCAATGAAGATATAAATTGCAAAGTCAAGTTTTATTAGATATGACTATCTTTGGGAAGGAGGGAGCTGTATTTGTTTGAATAAATTAGAAGTGATCTAGTGTTTATATAATTTGACTATAATTCTCTAACTAACAAAATATTCCTAGACCTATTCTTATTCTCTATCTCTCCTTGTTCGGAAGAGTCCAAATCTTATACCTCTTATTATTTATTCTCTTTCGTGTCTCATTTCTTATTTTTATTTAAATTTTAAATTTTCACAACTTGTTCCGCAAATTTATAAGTTTTTATATTATATCGTATTCAAATTTTAAAACATTTAGACATAATATTATTTTAGATAATTTTTTTAACATTTAATGTTTAATTTACACTAGTTTATATATTTATTACAAAATAAATTGTGTGTGGATTTTATTTTAAAAATAATTATTGGAATATATTGATACATGTGTTATAGTAATTGTGCAATTTTTTTCAAGATTTTTAGAAAAAATATAAAATAAACAAGGGACACGAAAATGGAGATAAAATATGGATGGAAGATTTGGACTATTTTCGCTCCTTTAAAATCTCTTGTAATCAAGTTTGACATATATTAGTATTACCATTTCTCTTTCTGAAACCTTATTTGTAGGTGCTTCCATGTCTACGATAAATTTTTCACTCCGAGGCTTACTCTTCAGTCTTGCCACAACCTTAGCCTTGATTACTTTTGTTTCTATTTTCACTTACATAAACTCAACTTCAAGGTTGCTCAATATACAAGCACCACAAAAGTATCATAATTTTCAAAAGAAATTATTCATTACTAAAGCTGTGAAAATTGATCACGTCTCTGTTAAGAAACCAGCTAACAACTCTGTGTTTGAAAATAAACGCACAAACGGATTGTCCCAGGTCGTCGAAGGCCCTCACTTAGTAAACATAAGTGATTCAGCTCACAGTAAATGGACGAAACGAAGTTTAATCAGCTCAACTGGTATGTCTTTGTTATGTTTTTTGTTTAGCTTTTGACTTGTCTCCTAGAGCTTTAAACAAGTAAGTTAGCTTAATCGATTTGAAGAAAACAAAAAAGTGGGGATCTTTTGGTTTAAAGCTTTACTAGATTTTAATCCCAAACAATTCCTCTTATGAAATACAGAAATCCAACTCCTTGATGTTCATTTATAGTATAATTTTGACAAAGTGATTGCAACTAATATTGCTAAGGTAAAATCATATAAAGATCTTCTCAGTTTATTCCTTAATGATGATGGAGGTAACATGAAATAAAGATAACCACCATGGCTTCATATTTGAAATTTTGCATTAAAAGGTAGGTGCCATAAGCACATATCTACGCTCTATGCAAATTCACATACCCAAAAAAAAGGTACACAAGAGGGTCAAATATTATTGGTTGTCTTTGATTTACTTGATTCAATTTCACTGCTAGTATTATAATAATGATCATGATAACAGTCTTATTAAGAAGTTTAGATACATGACCCTTCGTTGTGATTTCTGGGACATGTCTGTTATGAACCTTTTTTGGTAAATCATGTCATTCTTCCAATTTATTGTACTTCATATATCATGACGTTTTCTCTTTGGTGTAGTTATCAAAAATTCAACGAAGACATAATAAGGAAAAGCATATGTATAAAACAATAAGTTGGTCGAAGAATGAATTCCGAGTGAATAATATCTATAGTTTTGGAAATTAAAAATATTTAAAAAATATATTAATCTGTGATCAAAGCGGAGCAGCCTAATTACATATTATGCATAAATAGTTGAAGCTTTCTGGCTCTGGTTATATTCTTGTTTCATTACAGGTTGATGTATAAATTAAATAGTTTGAGAATTTAATTCAGAGGTCAGTGAAGCTGAATTATCTAAAATTATAAATATTTTTCAACAAGACAAGTACTATACACATTTGTAAAATTGAACACCTGTATTTTTTGGTCAAGAACTATTTTTTTCTTGAACTTCTTACCATTTCCATGTTAGCATTTTATATTTATAATATTCCCGGGCCATTTTGTAATGGTGTCAATTTGTTTAGTCAATTCTGCAAATATGTCGCTTAGAAGTCACGGCATTGACATGACGTCCCTGAAAATAACTACTATAGTACTATACTAACACCAAAAATAAAAAATAAAAAATAAAAAAAGTAAGGTGATAGAATCTCGAAGACTGATAATGTACAACTAATGAACTTAATTAATATTGTTACTGTTGTAGTACAACTTTCAGTTAACCTTGATTTGGGGACCCGATATATATTTTTGCGTTTAGTTTGTTTAACGCTAACACAAACATAAATCTAGTTTTAGTAGTTGCGGAAATCTAATAATAAATCGATGTAAGTTTACTAATTTTGTGTTTAATTACTAATTCTATAAACATTGTATTTTGCTTTTGTTGAAACTAAATTCTGAATTCTTATTTTTTTCATCTCAGGAAACTTGTACAACAATGTGAATGAGCTATTCCATGATAAGAAAAACTTCCTTGAAAATTACAAAGAAATGAATAGAACCTTGAAGATATATGTATACCCTCACAGCCCTAAAGACCCCTTCTCAAACGTCCTTTTACCTTCATCTCGGAAACCTAGGGGAAACTATGCAAGTGAAAGTTATTTCAAAATGGCCCTCACAAAAAGCCCTCTAATAACAAAGCACCCCTCAGAAGCCGATCTCTTCTTCCTCCCCTTTTCCATAGCGAGCATGCGCCAAGACAAGAGAATCGGAGTGAGCGGGATCCCCAATTTTGTGAAGGATTATATATCTAATATTAGCAATAAATATCCGTACTGGAACAGGACAGGTGGGGCCGACCATTTTTACGTGGCATGTCATTCGATAGGGAAGGTAGCGATGGAGAAAGCAATCCAAGTTAAGGTTAACGCTATTCAAGTGGTTTGTACTTCTAATTATTTTGTAGCTGGATATGTTGCTCACAAGGATGTTTCATTGCCACAAATTTGGCCTAGACAAGATGATCCTCCTCTTGTTGAACCTGCAAAAAGGTACAATATTGTACAGTAGAATCTCCTCTTCCTGAGGGTTTTTCTTTTTATGATTATTTGTTTTAATTGTTAACTAGGAAATAAGTTTTTGTTGCTAGTTTCAACTTTCAAGTACTGATATGTTAATTATAATGCTAAGAATTCAATTAAAATAGTGTTTCATTACATGTATGGTTTCAAGCTCAAATAATATTTGCATTCTTGTTACCATATACTGAAATTTGGTATTTTTGGTTCAAACCTCAAAAACTAGAATTGCAAGAAGCAGATGATCAATCAAGAATTTTCTTGGTCTCAAATAAACCAGCTAATTTTCTAATTATTAATTATAGTGAAACAAGCTAAGATCATCCTTGAGTCCAAATTGAAAGCCCTGTCCATGCATAAATGTTATTGGGCTAGAAGTTATTCTTTTTCTATGAGCAAAATTAATATTAGTACGAATACATTTGAATATCATCAAACGGTCTAAACATCATTCCAATTTAACTTCCAATTCAGGAACACGCTTGCCTTTTTCGCGGGTGCTAATAACGCTCCTGTTCGGAAATACCTAGTCGAAGTGTGGAAAAACGATAAAGACATTTTAGCCCACCCAGGCCGCCTCAAAACGCCCTACTCAACACAACTACTCGATAGCAAATTTTGTATTCATGCCAAAGGCTACGAAGTAAACACTGCTCGAATTGGCGATGCCTTATATTACGGTTGTGTACCTGTAATTTTGGCTGACCATTATGACCTCCCGTTCCAAGATATCTTGAATTGGAAGAGCTTTTCTGTTGTTGTTGCCACATCGGACATTCCGAATTTAAAGAAAATACTACAAGAGATCAGTTTTGATGAATATGTGAAGTTACAAAATAATGTGTTGAAAGTAAGGCAACATTTTCAGTGGCATGAGAGGCCTATAGAGTATGATGTTTTTTACATGGTCATGTATGAGTTATGGCTTAGAAGAAGTTGCATTAGAATTTCTTAGCTGCTACTTTTAAGTTTTCTTACTTTCTTTTTGTAAAGGCGCTAATGTATTGCAATTGTATACAATGCTTAAGATGTAAATAAATAAAGGACATTTCAATGGAATTTTCATAAATTCTATGTATAACATATTACGAGATATTTCAAAAAATATATACTCCAATATATTAGTTGAATGTGGTAGCATTGGCAACATGAAGTACTCTCCATTACCATTACGAATATACGTGGTAGCTAAATGGCCTAAATGACCTATTTTTTAAAAGGAAATATAAAGTTAAATTTAATCAGAGTATATGAATTATTTTTAACTTTAATATTTCAAATGCAACGTATTTTCGTAAGGAAAATATCTCTTTTAAGTCTATCGACAGGCTAAAAGAAAAGCAAAAAAAAATCATTATATTTGGCACCGACTCACCGGCAATTAACATATGACCCCCACCTATATAAAATTAATACATAGATGTATAGATATAGATAATGAGATAACTTAGATCAACATCAGTTTAGACATTAACTTGGACATTAATTTGAACACTTTTTTGTAAAAATGATTCAAATCAAGATTTGGTTAATGCAAATCTTTATGTTTTCACGACGGAAACACAAATATGCATCTTGTTTTTTTTTCCGAGATGTATAATGACATGTGGACATTAATTTGGACACTTTTTCGTAAAAACGCTTCAAATCAAGATTTGATTAATGCAAATCTTTATGGTTTCACGACGGAAACACAAATATGCATCTTGTTTTTTTTTCCGAGATGTATAATGACATGTTTTCGAAATTATGGTAAAATTTAAAAATTCAAAACATGTCATTATACATCTCAGGAAAAAAAAACAAGACGCATATTTGTGTTTCCGTCGTGAAACCGTAGAGATTTGCATTAATGAAATATTGATTTGGATCGTTTTTTACGAAAAAGTGTCCATTTGAGTGTTTTTTTTATGCTGTTCATATATACTCCCCATAAATAATATCATTACTATCAATTTATTTAACTTTATTACCCACGCTGCCACGCAGCATACGCGTCAAAGCAACGGTCTTAATAAATATAAATAAATCGGGTAAAATGCATATAACCCCATAAACTATTAAAATTTTGCAATTAATCTCAAGTTCATCTTTATTCATTTGTTCGTTTTACAAAATTATTTGTTTGATACATATAATTTGTCAATACACATGAGTTGAGATAACAATAATCTTAAAATTTCCATCGAAATAGGCTTTATATATAAAAAAAAAAGTAACTTCAGTAAGAAAAACTAATTTTTGTGGTCATTCCGTAAAAAAAATTGCTTGATATGCATGAATATCGAATAAATGATTATAATGAATCAAAATTCAACTAAAACGGATTGTCGAGCATAATGTTATATCATTTAAAAGATGACACCGTGGTTAATCGCAAAGGTTGAATAGTTAACGGAGGCTAATTGCATAAATTGATAGTTTTAGGTGTTATTTGCAAATGAGTAATAGTTCCAGGGTGTTAATTTGCATTTTACCCTAAATAAATCCAATCATTTTAAGAGATAAATTATAAAATTTTACTCAAGTTATTAAGTTTTAGCGATCTGATACATAACCTAACATTTTTTCTAATTCGGTACCCAACCTATACGTTTCACTATAATTTGGTACCCAACCTAACATTTTTTCTAATTTGGTACCCAACCTATACGTATACAGTCCAATTAAAGGACTCAATTTGTCTTCGATCATCGGTTTTTAACGCATAAGTTGGGTACCAAATTAGAAAAAATGTTAGGTTTAGTATCAAATTAGAGCGAAACGTGTAGACTGGATATCGAATTAGAAAAAATATCAGATTGAGTATCAGATTGCTAAAATTAAATAGTTTGGATACCATTTTATCAAAATTTTATCATGCTTTAACCTTTCCCATGTATATGACACGTTATAGGACAGACAGGCAATAACAATCTGTACATGTATATCTATTATCTATATATATTTTTGTACTAATATATATACATGTAACAAATACCTGACACAAGTATCTATAGATTGACCCTCTCTCTATCTTGTAAGTTTACTTTGGTTATATTACTTTTGTACTTCTATTACTGTTATTTTTCTTCTAGATTTTTGCTCTTCATGTTTGTTTGATATTCTCTTGAAAAATAGAAAAGAAACATTTTATTATTCTTTATCAGTCTCCAAAATTCTACATTTGTTGCTATAATTAGCTTGTTTGTTACTGTTATTTTTCCTCTAGATTGCTGATCATGCTTGTTTTTTTGATAAACTGATCATGTTTGTTTGATATTCTTGAAGAAAAAAAATTTTTTGTATTATTCTTTATTAGTCTCCAAATTCTACATTTGTTGCTATAATTAGCTTGTTTGTTACTGTTATTTTCCCTCTAAATTTGATGATCATGTTTGTTTGTTTGATATTCTCTTGAAAAAAAGAAAGAAAAGCATTTATTATTCTTTATTAGTCTACAAACCCTACATTAGTTAAGACTTAAGAGGGTGAATTTTATTATACTTGATAGCTTGTTTGTTGCAACTTAAAAGTAAATAGGCTGGATTTTCTAGGTTCAAAAGGAGATGGTACATTGACCTTTTAAATTACTATTTTTTTCAGTCAAAAAACCAAAAGAGATCAGGTTATTAGATGATCAACCAACTGCAAGCCAACTTTTGAAGGAAAATAGAGCTTAAAAGCCGCAATAAAAACATTTTTCAGAAAAAAACCAGGTTAATCCAGATGAATCTTAGATTTCTTTAGTTTATCAACTAAATTTGGAAAGCCCAAAGTCAAAAAGAAGTTGGTAAATGCTCAAATAGTAGGTGCACCACTAAATTAACACAGTGAGCCCTATGAAGTTTAAAACAATAAAAGTCATCTAATATGAAATAAAAGCTGTGGTCAGACATAGGATTATTACTCTATATCAGAATTCGGATCTAATGTTAAGAGTTTAAACACTAAACTGACAAAAGAATGAGATTGTAGGGCATTATGATGTGGTTTTTCGAGTTGAGAATGTAATTTAGTTTGCGCGGCTTACTTTTCTAGCTTTTACAAGTACAAAAACCATAAAAGCTCATGTTTTGAGCTGATCAACAATTGTTGACATGAAGTACAGCCTGTAAGAAAAAAGGTTGTGGTCGAAAGTTGCAATCAAACAAGCCACAGTGCCTTAGTTAACACTGTTCCAGCATTTATCGACTTAACCCGAAGAGAAAATTGTGTATACTAGTTTGTGTTTTGGCTATCGGTATTTTGAATTTAGTTGAAAATCTCAAGAATCTTGTGTCCAAATTTACACATTTTCAGAACAGATCTTTAATGTCTCGTCGCCTCTCTGATATTATCAGATATCAAGGTTTATGTAAATTCTCTAACAGCCTTGCTTTTACAAGTTGTAAACTTTTATATCTATAGCTTGTGTCTTTACTGTTCTCGGTATATTTTGAATATACCACATTTGTACACATCTATCATTAATCATGTCCTGTTTATAAAAGTTAAGTTTTCAAAACCATGAAAAGCTATTTTAGGGCATTGTTCTGCTTAAAAAAATGTTTTAACAAAATTCTTTTATACTAAGATTGTAAGTTGCTTATAAATCCCGGGTTTTGAACATTGCAGATTATTTGGAATTAGTCAAGAAAATACACAGTACGATGGAGGAGGCATGTCAATCCCCTGTTAAGACGGAGCAGACTGAAATGGATATTGAATTGAGATCAAAAAACGAGGAGAAAAAGGATGTGGAATATAAGCAAGATAATGAGAAACATAAGAAGAGTGAGAAAGAGGAGGAGAAAAAAGACGGAAAGGAGACAAAAGACAAGAAAAATACGGAAAAGAAAAAGGAAAAAAAGAAGGCGAAAGAAGATGGTGGAGATTTAGAAGAAGAGGGGGAAGGTGAGAAGGAGGAGAAGAAGGAAAAAAAGGAGAAGAAAGAGAAGGATAAGTCGGTGGATAAAGAAGAAAAAACGAATAAAGAAGAGAAAATGAAGAAAGATGAAAAAGTGAAGGACTCGAAAGAAGAAGAAGAAGAAGAAAAAACAATGAAGAAAGAGAAGCATGATGATGGTGAAGAAAAAAGTGAAGAGAAGAAGAAAAACAAGATGGGTAAAGAAAATAAAAAAGAAGATAAAAAGGATAAACTGGAGGAAGAAACAGATAGTAAACAGGCCAAGAAGGAAAGGAAAGACAAGGATTTAAATGAAGAAGACGAAGAAAAATCGATGAAGAAAGAGGAGGATGGTGAGAAAGAGGAGAAGAAGAAGAAGAAAAAGGAGAAAAAAGAGAAGGATAAGTCGGGAGAAAAAGGAGACGAAAAAGTGAATAAAGAAGAGAAAAAGAAGAAAGATAAGAAGGAGAAATCAGAGGAAGAAACAGATAGTAAAAAGACCAAGAAGGAAAAGAAAGACAAGGAGAAAAAACACGAGGGCGATGAAAAGGAGGGGGAGATCAAAGAGAAAGTTGTTTCTCGTGGGATAGAAGTAGAAGGAGATGAAGGTGATGATAAGGATAAAAACGAGAAGGAGAGTAAGAAGAAAGAGAAGAGTAAGGATAAGAAGGTTAAATACACTAAGGGAACCGATGTTGAGAAACTCAAGTTGAAACTTGTGAAACTCAACACCAAAATCGAGACCCTCGAAGAGGAGAAGGCTGGTATTGTGCAACTGATAGAAGAATCTGAGGATGAGAATCGTGTTAATGCTTCAAAGGCGTGAGTCAAGAACAATACAGCTGAGGTTTCACAGTTGCGGTGATAGATACACTAACACTCTTAATAATGCTGTAGTATAAGGTGGTTTCATAAGCCTACAAGTTTGTGTGACAAGTATACCTGCTCTTGTAACAGTTTGTTCAAAATAAAGGCTTTCGTGTTTTATTCTGTAAGCTCCTTTTCTTGTAATTTATTTTCATCTGCTAATAAAATTAGATTTACTTATAAAAGACTTTAAATTACTTTGTTAATGTTGGTATTAACATGGTTTGCTTTTGTTCTGTAACTTCGGCTTTTGATAACAAAACTACCGATCTGCTACTTCTTTTTACCCTTTTTGGCTGTGACTCCGAGTAGATTATGCATCAAACATATTCATATTATGTTGGTAACGATGTCTCTTTGGCGAAAGTTGGTTTTAGGAACAGAACATTTGTTATGGACACCAAAAGGCTTTGAATTACTTTGATAATGCTAGTATTAACATGGTTTGCTTTTGTTCTGTAACTTCGGCTTTTGACAACATAACTAATGATCTGCTACTTTTTTTTACCTTTTTTGGCTGTGACGCCAAGTAGATTATGCACCAAACATATTTATATCGTGTTGGTAAGGACATCTCTTAGGCAAAAGTTGGTTTCAGGGACTGAACATTTGTCATGGACACCAAATAAGCTAAACATGTCTTTAGTTTGAGGCTTATATGAAAATTTGGTTCATGAATTTCTGAAGTTTTATTGTTTTATAGGACTAATGAAGTAAACACCAAAACGATAAAGAACCAGGCATTTCTTTGCTATGAGTCAAGGTGCACACGGTAATAGAATAGATAGACAGATGGAAAAAAACTTAACTTAATGATGTTTATAATTAGAGGTCGTTGTTACAGTTTGTAATTATAAATGACAGTTTTATAATTGTCATGCATTTTCATGGCAATATTGTATTGTTCTGAAAGTTGTGGTTAGACCGCGATTGGCCAGAGGATCTCCTATACCCTCTCAATACCAGATTGCTTGTTACAGGATTGGCATTACGAACAAGAATTGCTTGATACTTCTAGTTTAACTGTCACAACTCTGGTTTTCATGTTTCAATTACTCGTCTTTACAATATTTGTTCAATCTTGTTTAATTTTTTCAGTAGTAAGTCCGAATCCGAGCGGATACAGGGGATCGTAATGAGAATCTCCAACATTCATAGGCAGTTGATCGACACTCTTGAACCATGTCATCGGGAGCTTACCACTAAAACTATAATCTCCAAATAAATTATCAGTAACACCTCTTCCCTCGGTCCCTGGCAACCATGCAGCTACAAAGGCGTCTATTTTCTCAAGGTATGGTTTAATAACTAACGGACGCCCTGATATCATTATTACGACGCATTTCACGTGTTTACATACGGTTTTGATTGTGTTTGGACCAGAGTTTGGGATTGTCAGGTTCGAGTTGTCACCATTTGTCTCGGCATATGGGTGTTCTCCGACTACGACAATTGCGTATGAGAACTTTTTGGATTTGAAAAGGTTATTTTGGGGATTTTCCTTGTAGACGACTTCGGTTGCTTTATCAACGGTACGTTTTATAGCTGTAAGGATTGTAGTACCTGCGCATGAAGATAGATTTCTTATATTACCCTTTTCATGTTGTTAATGTTTAATGATTGGCTATTTCATGAGGCTAGATTATCAAATAAGGAACTAGATACCATCTTAGTGGATGGTTTGCTATGTATTATCGTAGGTCTACGACAAAAAACTCTTACATGCACTCATGCAAAGGACATACAAACAGGGGTGGTGGACTGGCTCAAAAACTGGTTTCAATTTATTTTTTTGCTATAAGGTCCAAATTTGTGATCCTCTGGATCTCAAAGTTTTGTTATTCTTGTAAGCATCAAAAGTTCTTGAAAACACGGTTGCTTTCAAGTTTTCATTGTTTTCATGTCCGAGATCAGCGAAAACAAAACGGAGAACATGAACTCTAGAACTCTGAGAAAGTCAGCAAACTACACCAAAAATAGTGTATCTAACAGTTTAGTACCTTGGACTATTACCCAAATGCAAGATTACTGTGCTAACTATAGACTTGTACTAAATTGACAAAAAAACATGTAGTTCAAGAGACTAATCTGAAAATTGGTAATACAAGGTAACTAATTTTTTGTTTTATTGTATAACATTGACTATCAAACTATAGCAAACCTCTTGTTAACCAAAATTTTCAACTATGTTAAGCTATGTAATTAATTACCGGATGTGAGATTATTTCCAGAGAGTCCTTGCCACTCAATAGTCCAGCCACCACATTGGTCACCGAGATTGTGTGCGTGACTACCCGCGACAAGTATCCGTTCCGCTTTCTTAGGAAGTGGTAACAAAGGCTTATTTGCGGATTTTCCATTTTTTAGCAACACGAGAGATTTTCGAACTGCTTCCCTAGCCAACCTTCTATGTTCCTGTTAGCACGTCAATATTTTAAGACCAAGAAAACCATTTGACAGCATATAAGTCCTGTTTCCTGCAGCTTTAAGCTCAGTGTTTGCTCTTTTAACTTTTGGACAGTTATTTTTTATTTTCTGGAGTAAAAAAACTAGCTTTAAGCTAGACTGATCTATCTTATTCCCGCAGGTTTTAAAAAACTAACTTTTGCTTAAAAGATGTAACAAAAACAAGCAGGACTTGCTTAAATTCCGAAACAAGCTAGCTCTTTTGACAGCGTATTGAAAGAACTTGTGTTTGGCTACAGCTTTAAAGATCACTCTTTTCTGTTCATTTAATCTGTTTTGCATTTGGTTGTCCAACTGTTAAGCTGCTCTGCATTGTTTACCCACCTTTAAAAAAAAAAATCTCTGGCGTAAATAACCTAAAAGCTATAACAGCTTGATTGACCTTGATTTTTCCTTGCTTAAAAAAGCTAACCTTTTTAAATAAAAGCTGAATCCAAAGAAACAAGACGTACCGGACTCCCTAGCTGTTTCACTAGGCTATCATCGGCATAAGGAGTCTCAAACAGACCCATTATAAACTTTACTCTCAATATTCTCCTCACTGCATCGTTGATTCGACTTACGGGTACAATCTTCTTGTTTACCAATAAGCTTAAGCCATCGATAAACTCTGTATAATTGAAAGGGACCATGACCTGTCACATGATCTTGGCTGAATAAGTTGAAAATAGTTTAGTTTTATATCGAAAGGAAATTTATTGTACGAACCATGTCAATACCAGCCTGTACTCCACTTTGGATGGAATACGTGTAGTTAGCATGAGCTGGAGTTGTTATCCAATCAATGCCCTCCATATCTGAGATGACAAATCCCTGAAATATTTTTTCATTAATTACAGAAGGGATGTCAGTTAGTATTATCCGACCTTTCAGGGGAAAAAAAGGCCAAGTACTTATAGTGAGAATCAGGTGACGGCTCAGGCTTATTCTTCCATATGATAGGCGTCTTTGGTTACAGTGTTTGAACCTTTTTTTTTTTTGCTTAAACTTTGTATTGTATTCCATTGACCAGATTAAGTCCTGAGCTTCTCTTGTTTTTCTTGCCTGATAGCTTACTCTAATTTTCGGTGCATTCTTGAGGAATTTCGTGATATCTACACGGTGAAATGCCTTTTTTTCCATTAGATAGGCTATTCTATAACTATATTCTATTTTTTGGTTATTTACTTAGATTTATCAACTTTAAAGCTAAGATTACTTTCATTAATTAGTATGAAAAGTTAGAATTCTAAAATTGAACAACCCATCTATTATTCCCAAACTCAAATAAGCTGGCTTAAAAGCTGCACCCAAACAATCCCATAGACTTGCATTAGACAGAAAGTTATATAGATACTGAAGAAATATCTTACTCTGAATTTGAGAGTGTTCTTTAGGAATTTGGTAACTAGTTCAGGGTTGGCATGCATCTTTTTGCCATTTAAGCTCGAGTAGGAGACCATAATAGTGGCGACACCTTTAATGATCGAGTTGTAATATGGGGGCATGTGCGTGCTCAGTAATTCGTGCCAGCTTACCGCTGTGTTGTTGGCGTTGATACCTTTATGGGTTCCACCATCTCCTACAAAGTGTTTCGCGCATGCTGCAACTTTTGTTCTGTGGAAAATAATTATCGCATGATTTAATAGATTATAACATTGATAAAAAAAACTTGATAATCTTAACAAAAGAAGCTCAAAGTATGATTTTAGCTCTGAATATATAGTAAGACATTGTATTAGATATACTTGGTTTGAAACATGTCCAAATAATAGGGTATATGTGATCTGCTGATTTGAGTTGAATTAAAACTTGTTTGAACAAAGCATATTTTGCTTTCCTAAAGACTGTCATAATGAACTTCTTTTTAAGTTGCAATGCTAATCTAAATGCTGATTAGCTTTTTGAAATAATCTTCCACAAGTCAAGAGTTTTACTAAGCTTGTTTTGTTACATTTTTAGTGTCGAATTAACAAAATATAAGGAAAAGAAAGGCGAAAAAATCCTCAAAACTTCGTAAAAGTATGCAAACAGTTTCTTAACAGTTAATGGCAACAACTTAAGTGATTTCTCTAATTCATTGTTAACTAAAGCACTTATATTACGGTGTCTTTCGTTTATATTATTTTATTTCTTCTCATCTCTGTATGTTTAATTGAATTCTTATTATTATATGTAAAAAAGATTGTGTTTATGATGAAGTTTCATGCTGCGTGGTCCAGCACACAATAAAGCTGGTAAGAGTTCGTCAAAGTTCCAGTCAAAATCTGTTGTTGAGATGGGATAACAAAGCTTGTTGGGACCAATTTTGAGTTAAGATTTCAACAACTTCTGGACCACGAACCATCAGGTTGATGACACAGGTAAACCACTTGAATGTGATTCAAATGGTCGATTGTGATTTGTGACTGTTGAAAAAGTGATTAAAATTTAAAAGTATATCTTTTTAAATCTTTTCGTAAAGCCTTGCTGATTGTTCGTCTTTTGATAGCATTGGGAGTGTCATTTTTGTGATTTTTGGTTAGACTAAGTCTACTTTAGCAAATAATATAGTATTGTTAAATTAGAGTTTTGGGTGGTTTCAAAGTTTTGGACTATTTAAGTTCTGGTTGAGTTGGGAACTTGGGATAGTGGTAAAGACGTGAGAATGTGATTGTTTACGAGTTAGAATATGAAAAGCTTTCCAAAATCCCTTACAACAAGTTAGGGTTTTCTAACAAAAAACAAAATATCATATATTTAAGCTAATAAACTAGCTGGTCTGAGCGTAAGAGTAATAAAACAGTTAATCTTGTACCAAACAAAAGAAAAAAGGTGAGCGTGAAAGAATGCAATTAGACACGGAAAAAAACTTACTTGTCAGCAACATAAGGAATTCCTTTACGAGAATTAATAGGGATATCTCCTTGTAATCCGGATATTATCGTAGTCATTGCTTGGACAATCTTAGGATCCTCTCCATAGCTTTCGTAACACCGACCCCATCTTGGATCTCTACAAACCTGTTATATTTGCTTAGGTAATTTTCGGTTTTCATTTCTCTGGTCATATGAATGAGAAAAAAGTTCTAGATAAGTTAAAATATTTGTAACTTACTGCGATGCATGGAGCAAAAGCATATTGGATGCCTGTTGCTCTAATTTCAAGTGCAGTTGCAGCTCCAATTCTCTTCACTAAATCTGGGTCCCTATTTTGGTAGCAAATAAGATATTAGTTTAAAAGTAATGAAAGTAGCTTCGGGTTTTTCAAGCTGTACTGAATCTACTGATCCAGTTTTCTTTTTCCATTCTGAAGAAAGACTGCCTTTTGTTTAAAAAAAAAACAATTGCCAAGTGATAATCATCTCACTTTTATCTTTTCAATACCACACACCTTCTTATTCTTGCACAACTACATGTTTTTTCCTTAATTTTCAACATTCATACTTGTTCATCATTAAAAAAAGTCCAAGAAAAAATTACATTGGATTCTCACGAGCGGTAAATACAACATTTCGGTTCCCACCATTTCATCCTAGTCCCAACGATATATGTGTAGTTTATGTATAAAACTTGCCTTGTAGCTCCAAGGCCGATATTGTGTGGGAAAATTGTAGCCTTGAAGACGTTACCGTGACCATGAACTGCATCTATTCCATAGATCATCGGTATACCTAGACGGCTTGATAAGGCACCCTTTTGGAATTTATTAACCATTTTTATCCAACTTTTAGCTGATGCTTGTTTACCTGGACCACTCCCACCACCACTCAGAATAGACCCTGTAGAAACAAAAAGCTAGCCTTTTGTTATGTTGCCCGTTGCACCTTCTAGTCTCAATGGGTTCCATGTGAAATTACTTTATGTTTTTACGATTCATTAGGAGCATGTTTGGCTACAGTTTTTTTTAAAAATAAGCTGGTATTTAGGGCTAGGAAAAGATTGGTTCATCCACCAACCACCAACTTCTAGGTTTTTCAGGTTAGTCAACCAGAAGAAGTCGGTTTTTAAATTGATCAACGAAATGCACTGCAGCTTGTCAGTCAAAAAATATAATAAGCTACGCGTTTAAGGTGCAAGCAGTGAACCTCTCTAAAGAGTTAACTTGTTCATACTATAGCTAGAAGTGACTAAAGGAAAAAAGGTTTTTGTTCTTATTATGTTTTCCTTGTGTCCTCTTTCTAATGTCTGAATTAGGGTCCATGTGAAAAATAACTTATTATCTGAAGCCGCCACCAAACAAGCACGTCGCAAGTAAAGCACTCGGTTTATTTATTTGTCTCTAGAAGTGACTACAGTACTATCTCTCCAGAGTTATTTCTCATGTTCGTTTTCTTAGAAACATAGATGACTTTGAGACAATTTTGAGTTATCTATCATAGCTTGCTTAGTAAAATGAGCCAAACCAGAGCTGTTCACAACTCCGCTCACTTGCTACACTTATTCTTAATTTCATTAGCGCCATTTTACAGGATCGATGCGTACAGACTTGAAGGTAAAGAGCGAGGGTGCAAAATGCAACATTCAAGAATATGCTAACATATGTTTACATACCAATGTAGTGATTCTTCATAACCTTTGGATTTGCAACACTGCGTTCAATCTGCACCATCTGACCAATCTTCTCTTTTAGAGTCATTCGTCTCATTAAGTCCTTGATTCGAACATTGAGCGGTTGATTTGGATCTTTATATTTAACATATTTGCCTTCTGTTATTATACTAGCCCAGCACAAAAATATAAAAATGCCCAATAGTGTTCTCGATTTTTTCGCCATTTTCCTACTGGTCAACCTCCCCTTGATCAAGTTGCAGCTATGAAAGTTCCAGTTGTGTAAATCATAAACTGTAACAAGAGATGAGAGATTGAAGGACAGTAAAAGAGTGGTTATTGTCTAATTGGTAATACTAGTAAAGTACTAAAGTTGGTACATTTTAGACTTCTATGCATATTGCATATAGAAGACACAGATACACTCTGATAAATGAAGGATAGAAAACAAGTAATCAAATACCTGAAATTTAAGCAGAAAGGTTGGACTCTTTTTCCTGGCCAGACATATCAACCACACACGGAGAAATACAAAAGTGGAACACACCTTGTGAACGTGATACAGAATATTAAACAAATGAATTGTTGATTTCATAGGGTGTTAAGCCACATATATAGTGTGTTACAAAAATATCTCCTAAACAAGTAGGTACAATTATAGGGATACATGCACGTTACAAATATTAAATGATTGATTGGCTATAATTATCACATTAATTGGGAAAATAGTATAAGAGAGATTTTGTTATAATAAATTATGTCCAAAATACATTTTAGTGACAAATATAAAAGTTAGCCGTACCTAAATTGTCAAATTGTCAAGTTTGCACCACAGTCTAGTTATATTTTGATACTAACTAATTTAAATAATACTATCATTTTAGACAGAAAGGGGACTAGTAGTAAATGGATGAAAATGAACGGATAGTTGGTTTTGTTGATTATTTGATTCATTAAAAAATTTGTGGACATATGCATAAAAGTTATCCACACGTGGACATAATTTTCATATATGTTAAAATTTAGCATATGAGCCTATCTTGTATTAAACTGATAAATGTATTATTTTTTTTATTTTTTTTATTTTTTTTATTTTTTTTTACTAAATAGGATAATATATGTATGTTTTTTTATCACAGTTGTAAATGATATAATCACCATGTTTATTACTTAGACCAGGATAATTTGATAGTAACCCCCCATGTGGTATGTCTGTTATAAGAAAACAAACCCATGCACTATGGTATCTTTACACTTGGTCACCGTGCCATTGTCTGATTCTTGTTGTTGGCAAATTTAATCCAATTTTGGAATGACATTATGACATAAACCTGAACTCCAGATTTTGTAACTATATGGAATCAGTACTTTCTCCTCTGATTTTCATGCCGCTCCGTTATTAAATGATATAATTCTCGCTCTTTCTTTTAAGACGCCATCATGCCGGTGCACGAATGTTGTTTTCCTATTTTTAGCAATGAAAAGTAGTGTTTAGGATAAATGTTTAAGAGTAGCAAGCAATGATTGTTGCCGGAAAATATCCTAGACGAGTAGGAACGCCATGTTGTGGGAATATATGTTGTCAAATTGGTGGTGAGGATATCTCGAAAAACTACATGAAATAAAAGAGAGTGGTTTGAAGCATCACTTAGCATAAAGTCATTGCATTTTAAATTTGGCCGGAATTGGTCGTTTTTTAAAGGAGGGATACATGAGGATCAGAAGCATGTATGAGAGTGATTTGCAAAATATTTTGGATATTTGGGAGTGATTTGCAAAATACTTTGGATATTTGAACTATATACATGAGGATAGAAGCATGTATGGGAGTGATTTGCAAAATATTTTGGATATTTGGATTCTTTGTACTCCCTCCGTCCCTAAACGAATGTCTCTTACGAAAATACGTGCAACTTTGACCGATAATTTTTTCATATCTAGATTGCCAAAAAAAATACTTTCAAAAGTTAATCACATAGTTCATGGTTAGATGTATACGATGAAATTTTTAATTTTTTCATTTCGTAAAATATTGATATGAAAAATTTAATGGTAAAAATTGCACACATTTTTTTTATTTTTTATTTGTTAGAGAGAGGGAGTATAAAACTATATAAAAACATTTGTTTGCCTGTCTTTTTCTGACTTTTGCATTTGGCAGACCATAAAATCAGATTCTCTGTATCACTATGAGTCTAATCTCTCAGACCAAAATGAGGATAGAAAACAAGTGTAGTATTTTTTAGCCCTTAGGTCAGTTTTTAATCAAATCTAATGGCTTAAAGCTTTAATGCACTTGCATTAAGAAAACAATACAATTATACAACTATAATTAAAATCGCTCGGTTCCAGTGTTTCTTTGGCTTGTTTTTCATGACAAAATCCTCACTAATTCAGTTAGACCTATAAGAGGTATTTCTCAAAACGATCTTTGTCCACTCTGTTATAAGGAGTCCGAAGATTTAAATCATCTTCTACGGGAATGTCCTTTCGCTATACAGTTTTGGGGCAAATTTAAAGGGCAGTTACGAATCCAAAATAACACTCAAGTCCCTTCACTAGTTGGCTTGAATCAAATTTACGTTCAAAGTCTTCTTTTACTAATATTTGTTGAAAATTCATTTTCACAGTTGGGTTGTGGAATCTATGGAAATTCCGATGCAAAAAAGTTTTTGAAAATGTGGTTGTTAATACTTCATATAATGTCCAGACAACGATTGAATTTACAGAAACCGTTGAATGTTGTGCCCGTAAGTCCCATCCTTGTGTGGACCATGATCTTGGTGTTCAACTAATTAATTGGTTTCCTCCTTCTACAGGGCGAGTCAAGCTAAATGTTGATGGAAACGTCCAAGGAAAATAGAAAACACAACCGGTATCGGTGGCTTGTTCCAGAACGGCAAAAGCGTATGGATCATAGGGTTCACGGGAAGATTAGAAAATCGTTCTCATTTGAAGGATGAGCTATGGGCCATCTATCAATAATTAACAATTGCACTTGCTAAAGGTTTTACAGACTTTGATCTGGAATCTGACTCGGCAACCGTGGTTAAGCTCGCTACAGAATCTTTAGATACTAACTCCTTGTTTCATGGGTTGTTGGTGGATATAAAATACATCTTGTGTAGATGCAATGTAAACATAACGTATATTTCTCGCGAAGGTAACTTTTGTGCGGATCACTTAGCAAAAATGGGGAGAAATATGTTAGAAGAATTTCACCTTTGGGAAGAAGCCGTCCCTGACAGTGTAGCGAATCTACTTTTGGAAGATATAGAAGGTCGCAACAGCCTTAGGTTTTAGTTTGTTTTTTTATTTCCGATGTACCAAAAAAAAACTATAGAGTGTTCCGACAAGGGGCAGGAAATTATTGCAATGGGCTCGGCTAGAATTAGAGAGTCATGTGTAATTTTCTTTTAAAGCAAGGGATTCTGCTGTTGGATTTTGATCCGATGACTGGTAACCAAGTCCGAAAGAGTAGATACAAAGATCAACTTTCAAATAAAGGTTATTTTACCATTATGTTTTTATGGTCTGGATTTTACATAATTATTCATAAGCACGTAGCCGATCATGAGCTCTTAGTCTAATTTTTTTGGTCAAATTACATAACAACAACGATTACTATCATTCGATTCAACAGTTACAATACACTTGAACGCTTGAAAGCTACGAATCAATAACAAGCGACTCGCCCTTTAACTTTTATTTTTAAAAAGTTATTCCCTCTTGAATTACAAAATACAACCAAAATCTCATTTATTTGGAAATCGGCATATTTCTTGATTCTGAAAGCAAGAATCATTAAAATACAATACAATACAAACAACCATTAAACTTCCATAAAAATTAAGCCGTAGGCGAAGTTGTGAGGCCAAACCCAAACGGAAAAAGCGGGTCATAATGCTTATCACCAACGTTCATCGGGAGCTGATCAACATTCTTAAACCAAGTATGCGCGAGTTTACCACTAAAAACATAATCACCAAATAACACATCTGTAACACCATTTCCTTCGCTACCAGGGAGCCAAGCGGCCACAAGGGCATCTATGTCAGCAAGGTATGGTTGCATTAAGACAGGTCGGCCAGTTATAAGAACGACTACGCATTTTATGGACCCGCAAACATTTTTTATGATACTAGGACCTGGTTCAGGGATTGTTAAGTTTAAACTGTCGCCAAATGTCTCAGCATAGGGTGGCTCTCCCACGACCACAATGGCGTAGGAGTACTTATCGGATTTGAGAGAGTTGGGATTCGGATTTTCTTCGAATATGACTTTGGTCGTTGGATCAACTGTGGCTTTTATGGCGCTCAGAATCGTTGTACCTTCAGATAATATGAAAATAAGACAGTTTTGTTATACGTATTCGGACTATGAGAAAAATATCCAAGCTCTTATCTAGAAAAGAAAAAAACATCAAAATGTGTTGGTTGCAGATTTGAAAGAAAGTCACTTGTGCTTGAGTCCTTAATTAGGTTTTCGATGGTCGTGGAACTGAAAAGGCAAAACAAACAGAATTTCTCGGGAAAAAATTGCCCTGTTTTTTTTTTGGAAACAAGATTGTAAAACTTTCTTCGACTTAAACAACTGCCAAATTTTCTAGAACACGTTTAAAACTGGTTCAATACAATATCAGAAATCAGTATGTAAATGGAAAGTTTCTTTTCTAATCGGCCAAGTGTTTGTTTTAAAACCTAAACAAAACACCCTAACAACTTGACGAAAGAAAATAGTACCAGAAAACTATAAGAGGTGATAGATTTGTGTTTTCTTTTTCCAAAATGACATTGGATTAGGTAGTTGCAATGTGTTTGCGGATGTGAGCAACATAAACGTGTGTTACGAGTAATGAGACATACAAAAAATCATACACTAACGAGTGTCAAAGCTGCTTTGAACCAGAACATGCAAGGGGTCTATCACTTACGCTATTTTGCCCATACAATGCTGATGACGTGTATGTAGGGATTTCGTCGTTTTTTTATAAATATTTATCATCATTATTTTTATTAATAGTCAAGAAATGTGTGATGAATTACGTACCTACGGTATTGTTATTGCCACTTAGCCCCTGCCACGAAATGGTCCAACCACCACATTGATAACCGAGATTGTCGGCATGTGTTCCTGCGACTAAAATCGTTTCGGTCTTCTTTAAAAGGGGTAGCAATGGCTTATTAGCGGTTTTACCATTTTTCAACAGCACCAGTGATTTCCTTACTGCTTCTCTTGCCAAATTTCTATGCTCCTGTCCAAGTAACATTTTACAAATTTTAGATCAATTTTTTCCCATTGCACCGGTCTTTTTGCATATGTTTTGGAATTGTTGTTTCATTTCTCATTTCTCATTCTCATTGTAAATAGTATTAATTTCTGAAAATTAAGATTTACTAAACGCCAATTTTATTTTCATGCTAATATAATTAATTAAACCCATTAATAATTTATTAAATTTTAGACTATATAGTTCTAAAATCTAAAGTAAGTATTAAGTGAAAGTCTTGAAAATCTGTTCCTCGAATTCTTCTTGCAACATAATTCTTAAATATACAGATATGGTTTCACGGTGTAGTTGGTTATCACGTCAGTCTAACACACTGAAGGTCTCCGGTTTGAACCCGGCCGAAGCCATTTTCACCTTTTTTGTTTGTAATGTCATGACTCCTAGTCCTAGGCATATGGATGTAGTCTTTGAAAGAATTAGTTTTGCGATTCAGAAAGGGCTTTTCATAATTATTTTAATATTGAAATTTAAACTTATTTAACGACAAAAAAAATGTTTCAGAAATATATCACATCAGAAGCATACCAAAATGTTGTCTAAGATCCACAGATTATCTATGTACTTTTAATTTTTAAACCTGGCTGCCTAGCTGCTTGACAAAGCTATCATCAGCATAAGGGGTCTCAAACAATCCCATTGTGAACTTTACTCGCAATATCCGGCTAACAGCATCATCGATTCGGCTCATAGGAATAAATTTATTTTTCACCAAAGAAGTTAGCCCATCGATGAACTCAGTGTAGGCGTTAGGAACCATTATCTGTAACAAACCAAAAGGGCGAACATTTTCTATTAATTCTTTTGACTGAATCGGATTTATAAATTTTAGCGTGAAACAATGACTAACCATATCAATGCCAGCGCCAATTCCAGCTAGAATTGAATAGGTATAGTTAGCATGAGGTGGAGTGGTGATTCTATCAATACCTTCCCAGTCTGAGATTACAAATCCCTGAAATATTTCAAGTTTGTCAGTGTACTCGTTTTGTTGCAGAATTTAAGCAAAAAAACTAATATTCTTGCAGGCAAAGTCCCAGCTTCAAGAATCTAGCTTAAATAGGCAAGGAAATTAGAATAAAGCTTACAAGCTAGACAGGCAAATGCACATCAGATTAAAAGCACAATAAAAAAAAATAACGAGGCATCAAAGCTTAAATCTGATACTAATATCAAGGCCAAAAGGCCTTATTGAGTTGCAGCTGTTAAAATTTCCCTTTTTCTGGTTTTCCTGCATTAGTTGATTAGCTCAATGGCTGAGCCTTTCTGTTTGTTTAGCTTAAAGAATCTAGAAGATTTGAGCTTTTTGTCAACCTCAAAAACAACCACCATTTTTTACTCAACTAAGCGCTAACAAAGCAAAGTTTTGCTTACTTTCTGCGCCTGAGTGGAAAATGTTACACTTGGACTGAAAACCAGATCAACTACTAAAAAAATCAATTACAGAAAGAAATTGACAAAGATTGTATAAGTAATTACCCTGAAGTTCATATGTTTCTTAAGGTAACCGGTGATAAGTTCTCGGTTAGAGTGCATTTTAATACCATTCCAACTTGAATAAGAGATCATTATGGTAGATACACCTTTGATGACTGAATTATAATAGGCTGGCATATGAATGCTTAGCAAGCCTTTCCTGGTAATTACAGTGTTATTCTCATTTATTCCATCAGTTGTTCCACCATCACCAACATAGTGCTTGGCACAAGCTGCAACTTTTGTTCTGTTAAAAAGAATGAGAGATGGAAATTAGCTATAATATCAGGTTTTCTTTTCTTTTATTTGATTTATGTTTTGTTATCTTACTTTTTTTACTGGTAGCTGTAGTGAGAATAGAAAAACTATTTGAAATTCTGGCTTTCATGTTATTTGAGATCTTTTGGTAACAGGTTTTAGCCCAGGTTTATTCATTATTAATTTTTGTCTCCTAACCTAAAAAGACTATAAGTTGTAAGTGGGTTGAATTTATCTTTACTGTGATTTTATTACTAAATAAAGCAACTTATTTCTTTAAAATGTGCATCCAAACACGCCCTTCGACTCTATTAATACTCTATTAATTTTCGGAACCGCGGAAAGAAGTTACATTTGTCTTAATATCAGGAGTATGATTCTTTTCGCGCATTTCTCTAGAAACTGTTCCGAAAGTCAATATTTTTAATTTGTTAGATACTTCTTCTATTGACCAAACACAGGGTTTCTTGCTCCAGCTTTTAAGCATATAAGTTCACTTATTTGAGGCTGAAAAAAATTTAGGTTCACCTAGATGAATAATACTCCAAGATTTTCTACGCCAAAAAACCCCAAAAACTCAGTTTTTAAACTTAACAAGCAAATTTACTGCAGCTTATAAGCAAAAATGGCAAAAAATTAATGATTAAAGTTGAATCATTTAAGGCCGACTTCCCATATAAACAACTGGCTTGTTTGTTTATGAGTCCTAGCATAAATTTTAGTTGCCAATATTTGACTATCACAAGAATAGACTTTACCACTATGAATAAGTTACATCAATAAGCTGAACTTTGAACTTTGACCAACCAAATACCATATGACTTAAAAGCAAAAGGACCGTGCTTAAAAAAATGCAGCCAAACAAGCCCCAAGTAAAGACAAAACAGAGAACCTTTCTAGAGTCCCATATTCTAGAAGAGAAGGTAGTTGAACTGTTAAACATCACTAGTAGCCAAAAAGAGGACTTAATTATTTGATGTGATGAAGCTTATGTGGATAACTTTAGTGATAGGGGATAAACAAAATGTAGAATGATCAAAGACAAAACAATGTGTGAAAATGTCGAAGACTTCTAAATTACATGTGTTTTTCCATTAGTACAACCACAGAAACAAGAAAAAAGATTGTCCATGATCATTTCCCATATTGAAACCTCAAAATACACATGTTTTGTTTAGTTTAAAGAATGAGTGAATGACCCAGCTATAAAACCCACAACTTTTTTCATATAGTTATTATCTTCACTCGTCTTGATGATATCGAATAATACGTAATTTTTGTTTTCAGTATATAGGTTAAGAAACGACTAATTACTAGTGCGAAAGAACACACGGACCCTTTATAGGCTAGATGCTAAATCAATATATAATCAGTGTTGGGAATAAACAGATTCTAATCGTCATTAGTCTATCAATTGGATACAATAAATGTATACAGAGGGACATTAAACCCAATGGCGACCAACGGTTCTGGCTTTTGCCCTTGTAGACCACATGCTACAACAATATTTGATAGTGGGATAATAAACAAACTTTAGCACTTGTGTTCTAGAACTGATAGTAAAAATAAATTATGAAAAAATGGCATAGAAACTTACTTTCCACCAACATAAGGCACACCCTTTCGAGAATGAGAAGGGATGTCTCCTTGTAATCCCGGAATGAGCTCAGTCATTGCTTGAACTATAGTGTGATCTTCGCTATAGCTCTCATAGCATCTACCCCATCTCGGATCTCTACAAACCTAAATTGAATTATATAAGAGTTATTAAAGTCATATACATAAGTGTTTTAGCATACTATAATTTTTTAGCTATGCTATACTTACAGCTATACAAGGAGCGAATGTATACTGAATTCCTGTAGCTCTAACTTCAAGAGCGGTTGCAGCTCCTATTTTCTTGATCAGTTGTGGATCTCTGTTGATACTCCAAAAGAAAAGAAATGGTAAAAATCATTATCCAAGTATATATGTTTGTGTTGGGTTTGTTGGTTTTATGGTTTTGAATGCGAGTTTCAAAACTTAATTATCCCACGTCGCTCTGATAACAAAATGCATAAATGCTGGTTTTCAATCATTTTTTTCCTGATAGCTTTTTCAACAAGCTTTTATGAGAAATAAAATACATGTCATTCATACACATTCACACACATACACATGCATACATATAGAGAGAGTACCGCACCACCAACGGCCCGACTGTGGCTCGGTGCCGTTTCCACCGAGTCACATGTGATAGACGTTGTACCTTGGGAACGAAGTGCTCCATGTAGCCAGAAGCAGAGGTGGCGGGGCAAATATCGTTTAAGGGAAACTGCTTGCAGTTAACTCGTCTCGGATTTTAGTCCATTTCGGTATCATTTACATTATTTTACGTTAATTCTTGTAATTGATAATTATATATTTGAGGAAACCATTTTCTGTTTATTTGTCCATTTCTTTTCCGTAGAAATTATTGTATTTATTTACTACGTACCCAACAATCTTAAACGATATTTTTATGTTTCGTAAGTTAATGTCCATTTTACCAACTGTTGGAATTTTTGCAACATTTGGGTTTAGATAAACATGTTGTATTACACGTCGTTGCAGCGTTACTTATACCAGTAACGTGGTGTGTGATTTTATTACTTAACAAGTGTGAATATTGTTAGGCCGTACATACGTGTATAAATTGAATTTTGAATTGAACTCTTGTCACTATGCTATATTTGTTTAGTTTGTAGCAATTTTTAAGGTGACAGAGTTGTGTGATTTTTGGATAGTATTTTTACATGGTTATCAGAAACGGTTTAGTTATTCACCAAGGGAATTTATTACTTTGCATGTATATTTGGTGTCGATCAAATTTCCAGTGTATTGACTGTTGCCTTGCCTATTTAATGGGTTTGAAAACGTTTGTAACTATTGTTGGTTTAATTGACTTTACTTCAAGGTCAAGTAGACCGTGTATAAATATTATGAAAAATGAGTTAGTAAGATGTACTAATGAGATTTCATATTGTGTTAGTTATGAAACCGTTTCTTAAATGGGTTACTTATATGTTGTGAACATGTCGTTTGTGATAATTATATTTTCTAGAGTTCTAGAATTTTATCTGAGTAATTTGGTTAGAGACTACATTATTAATTATATTGTTAGTTGATTTATACATGTTTATTGTTTTCATGTTAATAAAATACTAACAATTTCCAATGAGTATTTGTGTAGATATGGATTTCTACCAAGGAATTGGAGGATTGCTGATTTTCGAAATAGTTCGTGTAAAACCATTAATTTGGGGCTTACGAAAGAACTACTTTCGAAATAGTTCTTGTAAAACCATTTTCTGATTTTTCAGAATTTGGGGCTTACGACAGAACTGGTTCAAATTCTGAGATTATTCTTTGTAAAAATCAGATTTATCTGGTGTTTACGGTTGAATAAATCTTTCAGAATTTGATAATCTTTTTCGGGAATGAACTAGAATACTCTTGCAAAATCAGTTTCTTGAAACCATGCGTGGTTATAGAAATTTGGTGTTTCCGAAGGAGGAGTTTTAGTTTCATTTTTCGAAAGTAGATTGTGCCTGTTTGTTATTTGAGATAACAAACAGTTTCCTGCAGGAAATGTCCGGAACACAGTGGGTGCTGGAACTGACCAGAACATTGTGGGTGCCTGTGTAACTCCTATTAATTTTGCATGAGTGCATATTAACGACGGATGTTATAAATTCGAAATCACCATTATTAAAAACACTAATGTGGTGATATAATGGTTGATATCCTTATTAATTGTGATTTATTACAATTTAATTTGGAGGGTTACAAAATTTGTAACGGTAATCATTAATGAGATTAACGACGATTATTTATAACTTCTTATTAATTGTGATTAATCGCAATTTAATTTGAAGAGTTATAAATTATTGTAACGACAGTCGTTGTTGGCATTTATGGAAAGCTTTATTAGCTATCTACGAATTGCAATGACGAATCGGTTACATATTTGGATGAAAGGTTATTTAATAACCGACTTGATTCATCCAAGAGCAAATAATTTGATGATTAACAAATTATAAATGGTCGTTGAGTTTATTTTAATAATAAGCAAATATCGGCTAATTTATTATTTGTTGAAATATTATCTTATTAATTTGCTGAAAAAACATTTAATAATTTGTTGAAATTAACATCTTATTTATTTGTTGGAAAAACATTTAATAATTTGTTGAAATAACATATTATTAATTTGTTAGTAAAACATATTGTGAATATGTTGAGCTTGCTATTATTGAGAATAATAATTTAGTAATATTATATTACTATTATTGGGGGAGAACCCCGAGGGTCCCACAAATGTGGGGGTAACCCATCGATCATGTAGATCGAGAATCTAAACGTACCCAAAAGCGCCTACGGGCGAGTGGGAGAAAACCTAACGGTTCAGTGGTATGGACTTAAAACGTCTGAAATAAATGATATCGTTTCATTTACCACATTGAAATTGATTAAGTTTCTCTATAACAGTGTGCATGTTGTGAGTGAGGACAAAGGGAATGCATGAACTGTGGGGGCGTTAATGTGTGGAAACGTTTTAAACGTTTGGAAATCCACTAACAAGTGCAAGCATACAAATCTGAATCATGACTAGTGGTTTTGAAACCTAAAGGGCAGTAGCCTTTCGGTAGGCAAAACACTAGGATCAAATTGTGATAAGTTTGTTTGTTTGTGGCAATACATGAGTGACTATTTATTCAAAATGAGCATTTTAGTCGATACTCTTGTGGTCAATAATGACATGTTGAGTTATTCAACTAAGTCACTAATTTGACATGATATAGTAGGTCATGAAAATATAAAACCATAAATGTTTTATTTTTCTAAATCTATTATTTAAATTGAAACACAAAGATGAGTTTGTGTTTGAAGCAATGTATTGCTAAGTCTTCAGTTCGAAGTTTCGAACGGAGTACATAACCTAATGGTTTGATGCATTTGAGATGCGTGCAAAACCAAGAAGGGTTTTAAAAGATATTTTCTCAATTTATTGATGGATGTATTAAACACTGATATGTCTACTTGATGAGAAGTAAAGATAAATTAGTCGAGATATTCATTCAAGTAAGAATGAATACGTGAATTCTATTGTTGAGGATTAAGACTTGTCAGACAACATGTTTAATCATGGGTGTTCTGTTGTGTTAATCTACCAACTTTAATCCAATGATTAAGTGTTAATCATTAAATGATAGACTATTTTTGGAAGTGTTAGATATTGTCTAACTAGTTCCGAAATGGTATGTTCACATGGATATGAATACATGATCAGTGTGATTGAAACGGTGAATTTGAGACACCGTTCACATAATTGTGTTGATGGAATGACACCAATCGTTAAAGAACGACTTATTATGCTCTCGAGCAAAAAATGTAGTTCTTAAACGATGAATATCATGTTGATAAGTTCAGGATTAAGCTCTGAATTTGTACGGGAAGTGAGCTTTCCTCAAACTATGTGTTGAACAAACTATCGCTTAGGAAGTTGGACCAAACAGTCAGAATTATAGAAGGCATTGTGCATGACTATAAGTTCGTGAAAGTTTGGTGCTACCTAAGAAAGGTCTCAATCTTGTTCCTTGAAGGATTTGAATAGGATCGAAAACGGTAGATTGTGTGTTCATCGGATAAGCACAAAATATAGTGCTGATCGGTTTCTAGTGCATAAGGCATATGACTTTAAAGTGCATATAGAATATTGTTCTATGCCCAAGAAGCATATTTTTAAAAGGAGAAGTTTTCCGCAAAACTCTAACGCCTGGCGAGTGTGACCAATACGTTAAGGGTTCAAAGCATTACGCTACCCAAGACAAGTGAACACTCAAACGGTGTTGGAAAAATGTGGAAAGTGAATCTTTTAAGGAAGATGAAGTGCATCGGCATGGTAAAAGAGCAAGTAATGAAACTTCCTTTGTCCCTTGACCTTCATGAGTGAAGGTGAATCGACGACATTGAAATAATCAATGTTTTCCATATAATGTGTATATGGGAAGATGCCATCAACAATGAGGTTGATAGGCACGTGAGAAAGAAAGTCAATTACTTTAAGTAAACTGACGGTTTTGATAATTTTTAACGTCTATATTCTAATCTCTATAAAAAGGACGCATCATTAATTAATGAGAACATGTGTTTTATAAATGGAGATATAGAGAATTAGGAACAACCCATTGGGTCGTGGTTCCGTGTAAAGTAAGCCAAGGTGCGAAAACTTGTTAAGTCGTTATATGGACTAAAACAAACACCTAACTTATCATAGGTAGTCTCTTGTGCGTCAAGAACTGCACTAGACCAGTTATAGCCAACTCAGTGAGCAGACTCAGTAAGTTTGCCAATGAGGCTTCTCAGATACATGAGGTATACTGCCAATCATGAACTGCATTATACGAGATGTCCAAAATGTTTGGAGGGTATTTAGATACCAAGTGTATCTCGAACTTTAACAGTACAAGGTCCATTAGTGGATATGTTTGTACTTAAAGAGGTTGCAGTCTTATGGAGGTCTGTAAAATAGACCTGCATAGTTGGAGAAACTGTAGAGTTAGAATTCATAACGTTGAATCAAGCTACAGAAGAGGCAGATTGGCTGAGAAGTCTTGGGAGGTATTCCAAGTGGCCAAAATCTGTTCCCGCAATAAACGTGTACTGCTACAGTCAGTCAGTTATTAAACAGGATCAGAATAATTTGTATAATGGAAAGTCCCGACAAAGTCATGACATATTCGTCGGAGACACAAATCCGTAAGAGGAATTGCTAGCAAAATTGTGGTATCCATAGACTTTGCAAGGTCTAAGGATAATAATGCGGATCCATATACAAAATGCTTGACTCGTGGAGGAGTCGGAGCATCATCGAGGGAAATGGGATTTGAAGCCAATAAATTGGAAACTTTCACATAAGCTACCCAACCTGTACTGGAAATTTCAGTCTCAGGTTCAATGGGAAAACTGAACTGTGCGGGTTACCGAACAAAGCACTCGAGAACATAAGTTCTCAGCCTATTTCTATGATGAAAAAGTGATAGACCTGTACCATTTTAAGGGTGAGCATGAGGCTCTTAATGAATCAAGTATCTCGAAGGTCGAGTGGGGTGAGTCAGGACACCCTTGACTTGAAAATCACCTATAACGAGTGTGTATGGCCGATACTATGTGATGATCTACGGCTAAATCACTAGAGCACTCGGTTGAATTTGCCAAGACAGTCCAGGGCCAAATATGGACAACAACCAAAGGGCTTAGTAAGTGGTGTAGAGATGATACTGTGTGAGTATTACCCTGGTATGCACAAACGCTAAAGGGTTCAAGGCTTTAAGGCTACCCAATAGTAGCATATCAGATTTTACATCACTATGGCAGGTTCAAGGCGCGCGCTACCTGTCCTTATGCAGTGAATTCTCGTGGTTCTCTCGATTGCATTTAGTTGCACATTGCATGTTTTATAATTGCATTCATGTGGGGGATTGTTGGATAAAACTTTGTTTTATGGTTTTGAATGCAATTAAAATTGTGAGTTTCAAAACTTAATTACCCCATTAAGTGTGGCTCTTTATTGGAAAAAAAAGAGTTACATAAAAAAATGAATAAAATGGTGGTTTCCAACCATTTTTTCTGATAGCTTTTTCAATAAGCTTTTATGAGAAATAAAATACATGTCATTCATACACATTCACACACATACACATGCATACATATAGAGAGAGAGTACCGCACCACCAACGGCCCGACCGTGGCTCGGTGCCGTTTCCACCGAGTCACATGTGATAGACGTTGTACCTTGGGAACGAAGTGCCCCATGTAGCCAGAAGCAGAGGTGGCGGGGCAAATATCGTTTAAGGGAAACTGCTTGCAGTTACCTCGTCTCGGACTTTAGTCCATTTCGGTATCATTTACATTATTTTACGTTAATTCTTGTAATTGATAATTATATATCTGAGGAAACCATTTTCTGTTTATTTGTCCATTTCTTTTCCGTAGAAATTATTGTATTTATTTACTACGTACCCAACAGGGTTGCGGTACTGTTAACTAAAAAAAAAACTTGGCTCGATTCAGCTTGAGGATTTTACCATACTTAGAATAATAGAGTTGTGAAAATACTTAAAAAGCTAAGACACCCAATTCACAAGCAATTCTTGAAAGCTAAAAGTAAAAATAACAGCAAAACAGGAGGTTTAGCCTTGTTGGACGGGTTTGATCAACACCGAATAAAAGAGAGGTGATCCTGAATACGAAGGGTGTAAGAGCTATTTTCATAAGAAAATTAATAGAAAATATGCTTGCCTTGTGACTCCGAGCCCAATGTTATGTGGAAAAATTGTGGCTTTGTAAACATTGTTGTGGCCATGAACCGCGTCAATGCCATAAATTAGTGGGATCCCAAGACGGGTCGACATTGCTCCTTTTTGTAGGTCATTAATCAATTTGATCCAATCTCGAGGGGTAGCCTTCTCTGATGGAACACTCCCGCCACCGCTGAGTACACTCCCTACATAAATTTAAGATTATCTCGCATTGTGATAGATAGTAAAATTCTTATTTCATGAGGCTGGGGGGTATGATTTGAAATGTTTGAAAAAAGAAAAACACTTTTTAGTTCTTTCTTGGATCAATATGTGCATCAGCAGGATTGGTCAAGGCTTGTTTGGCTGCAGTTTTTAGGTAACCTGGAGGATTGGTTGAGGCTTAGACAAAAGTTGGGTTCATCTAATTTATAGATTCTAACTTCTCAGACTAGAGAACTTTAAACAAATTCTTACGGACGTTTACAAAAAAGGCTGCAACTTTTGAGCAAAAGAACAGATGAATTTATTTCGAAACTTTCATCCAAACAACCATTTTCATTTGAGGCTTGCATGACTGACGCATTTGAGCAAATAATCTGGCTCATATCAGGCTCAAGAAAAACCGAAAAATAGATTAACCTGGCTAAAATTTTCTGGCATAGTACCCCAGAAAACCAAAAACCTTCAGTTTTTTGGAGCAAGCATCCAACTGTGTTGCATCTTTAAGAAAAAACAAGCTTTGAAGCTGCAAATAAACAAGCCTTATCTGTTCAAGTCTTCGTGAAAGTTATACATTATTAGAAGAAAAAAATCATTCGTTTTTTTATGGCTCTCTTCATCAAAGCCGTGGTAATTTTAAAGGAAAACTGATATCGAAAACTTTTTACAAAGATGTTATACCAATATAATATTTCTTCATGATATCGGCAGAAGCAACAGCCCTCTCGATCTGAGTCATCTGTCCAATTTTTTCTTCCAAAGTCATAATTTTCATTAAATCCCTTATTCTTGCACCCATCGGCTCCTTGGGATCTTTATATTTCATATATCCTGCTTCTGCCGAATAGACCGCTAAACAGGCTACCAAAATGCCTAAACAATATATGGAGATTCTTCCCATTTTCAACTGCAAATCACCTTCACATAAATTTGAAATTATTATATTTGTTGTCATCAAGTATATGAAATAGCCATCAACTTTGCAAAGCTAGTGCACAGGTTACTTTCAACTTTGGAGTTATTTGGATAAAAACACACTTATTGGTGTAATTTCTTCCACAAAGGAAGGAGAGAAAATCATTTAATGCCCTGTTTAGCTGTAACTTTTAAGCAAGAAATTTATAAGCCTACGGAAATAATGAGTGTATTTAGCTTAAAGCTTCGTGCTTTTTCATGCTATACAATTAAACTGATTGGCCAAATGCAATGTAACTTATAAGTTATAAGCAAAGAATCTAATTTCAGCTGATAAGCTGCAACTGAACAAGCACTAAGGTAAAGAAAAAAGTCAGCTTCGTTGCGTTGCATTAATTATTAACCTTCTAAAAAAACGTCTAGCTTCAGCTTGAAACCGTCTATTCCAAGCCAGAGATGCAAAAATGTTCACTTGTTTAGCGGACTACTCCAATAGAAAATGTACAATTTTAAAGGATAAAACTGTGTTATAAACTGCGAACAAGAAATCAATAAAAGAGTTACAGAAATACCAAAAAAGATTAAAGAAAAATAAATTGCACTCTGTACAAAAGTTTTAATTTTCTTATTTTTGAGTTAAAAACTTATTACCAACTTTGTTTGACTGGTTCTTAATATTAAGCTCCATTTTTTCTTTATATGTTATACTACTATACACTCTACTTCCATCGTTGATCGCCTTAAAAACATAACAACTTTAATCTTTAAACAAACAAAATTAGTAATTTTTCAAAGTAAAATGCATTTCAAGTCTACTAGTAAGTGTACAAAAAAATATATACTTACTCCTTACACAGAGAGCCCACAGTGAAAAATATGAAATTTGAAGGAAAATAAAGAGAAAGATCCAACAATGGAAGTGAAGGGATTTGTGTGCATAGCTTTTAGAACAATGAGTTTTTATTTATACTTTATAGCCATTGTTTGAATCCATTTTCTCTTTATTTTATTGAGTTAGAATAACTGAATAACAGTATGCCGTGGCAGTAACGGTTAAATATCAGATGCTATTTTAAATCAATTTGTTTTTATTCCTATTATACAAACTGTTGCTTATTTTTCTACAACATATTTTTAACAATTACTAACATTGCAAATTTTAGCAATTCATCACTTGCAAATTCTAATTGGTTTTCCGAATGTTATTAATGATTTGTGTTTCACTTTTCAATCAACTATTATGCTTGCTCCGTAATGCTACTTGTACTTTGATAGTGAAAATCATAGGTGTAAATGGTTCGGATTTTAATGGATTAGCCTCAATTTTAATTCAATCCATTAAGTACGCATTGAAACTTTTTGAATGCAGACCAAACCACTCATAGTTTCAATTCAAACCAGACCAAATCAACGGATTGGTTTGGTTTTGTGCGGATTTACGGATTCGACGGTTTGGATCGGATTCGGATTGGATTCGGATTTTTACAAAATGATAGATCACAACATCAAATTAAAACATCATATAAAATTCCGTAAACAAAAAGAAAATACATCATTAACACATACAAACGTCAACAAAACTTAGAAGTCCATAATCTTTACTTATATTTATTTATATATGTAGCACACATTAGGGTTTTTTTATATGGCATAAGATATTTATGTTTATTTGTTTTTGTTGGATCGGATTTATTACGGATTTAAAAGGATTAATTAATCGGATTTGATACGGATTTAACGAATTGGATTGGATTGGTTTGGTTTGGATTACCACTAAGAAATCCGTAACCAATCCATTAAGAACGTATTAAGTTTTTTTAAATTCTAAATCAAACCGTTTGACGAAAAATCCAAACCAAACCAACGGATTCGTTCGGATTGACGGATTTCACTTACACCGCTAGTGAAACTTACATTTGTGTTTCACTTTTCAATCTGAAATATGACGACTTGCTTAACTACTGCACATACCAGAAATAATTTTGCAAACAAAAATCACGAATATCCATTTAAAATTTCATATCCTTTTATTCGCTTAATTTATGATTACTTCAGGCATTGCAATTTTATTATTTGGAACAAAAATGTCACACTCCTTAATTAAGACTTATGACTATGAGTGAGTCACGTAACTGATTTTATTACTCCATGTTTTTAAAGACGAATAGACACTTGATAGTCACATAATGGCAAAAGTGTGTTGCACTAAAATGAACGTGGAAAACTTGGGACACTAATCAAACATTAGCCAAAAGGTCGGTGGACCATATTAAGTGCAAGACACAACTATATGATTATGGAATGCGTGACAATCATACAATAGTTTCTTTCACTTAATATGGTCATCGAAATTACTTCGAAGAGTGTTTCATTTCGGTTATTGAACATTTTCAAAGTCCCACAAAACCTTTTACAATCTTCTAGTTTTTGTTCTTATTTACATTCCACGAGATCAATTGAAATAAAGCTTAAAGAGGTGAGTGGGTAATTAAAATTCAGTTTTTTTTATAATGATAAGCCCTCATTTGAATGTAAATCTGCTTCGCAGGCGTCACGGTTCGAACCCTGATGATGAGCATAGTATAACTGGGTAACAACCACTTTTAATTAGTACTTAGTTAGACGTATAGATGGGTGCTACATCCATTAAAAGATCCAAGCGGGTGATGTGAATGCATATACTTTGTAATGATGCAGTTATTATTTGTTGAAAATTAGAAGAAAAAAAATGAATGCAAGAGTCTACTTGTACATGGTTTTTCGCACTTGTGTACACTGTTCTATTAACTTATTGCTATCTTATACACAATATGACCATAATATCATACTATCAAATTATTTAATTAGTATACCATACTATTATTTTTCGCTGATTTTATACACTTATGTCCAATAAATTCCGTCTACTCGACTATCAGATATTACATCCACATTTTTTCTTTCATAATATCAGTTGCATATCTTGATCCATATAGACAACTGACCTCAAATTTATCATGCACATTCCATACCATTGAGTAATTATGTACAAACATGTTTAAAATTTCAAATTTAGCATGAATTATAGGGAAAATGATGAAGTATTTTCTTAACATATATTCATATTGGACGGAATTTTTAATTTATTGGACGGAAATATATAAAATCACCGAAAAATGATAGTATGATATGCTAATTAAATAATATGATAATATGTTATACATTCTAAAAGCTCTTTGATCGATCCAGTGGACTATCATGAGAGATTTTTTAAAGGTTGTTTTTTTCCTAACAATCAAAGACCTAAAGGCCATTGCTTTACCTGCTAAAAAAAAGACCATTGAAAATAATAAAGTACTTCAATAGTATGTTCTTATCAGGTTTATATACTATGTAAAAGTTAAATGTTTACACAAATTAAAGTTGAAATAAAACTCAAATTAGGACATTATCATCTTAAATATAACAACTCTTCGTAAAAATACGAACACAAAAAACAAAGTTCAACATAGTGGTTGTTTATTATATACAGTAGTTAGCCTTGGTTCGACCAAATCAACACAGTGGGTATTGAAAATGATTTAAATAATTAATGAAAAAACCAAAGGTCTAGCCAACAGTTTTAAATCTGCACGTGTTAATAGTAACGATCATTTTTACCCACTACATGCCATTTCTATCTTGTTAGTATTAACAAGAATGAGATGTCTTTTAGAGTAAAGTTTTTTGTATTAAACCCGTTGAAAAAAGAAAAATCACAATACAATTCGATGAGCATTAAGGACAGTTTCTCAAGTATGGTACAAATGTGCACTTGTGAGTACTGAGTATAGTAAAACTTTTTCTGTAAAAGCACAGCAGGATCGGAAGAAATCAATTCGCCATCGTCTAGTCAGTTGATTGTAAACTTTCTCGCAATTTAGCCGAGTTCGCTTGGATTTTGTAATTACAATATTACCCATTCAAAAATAAATAGACTTTTTGGAAGATGAACAAAAAAATAAAGATATCCAAAGTAAGAAAACTGGACAAACCAAGAAAGAAAAAACTATGAACATATTTTAACTTCAAATGATATTAGTATGAAAAGATAAAGCTGGGTAAATTAAGGTGGATCACAAACTTGATTTCATAGTTGTCATAATGAGAAACGAAACCTGAGAATCAGACATGGATACGAATGTGACAAAAAAGAATAATTTAGAGTTGTACATACTGGTATAAGTTAAGGAAAACGATCAACACAATTTATGAAAACGGAAAACAAACTTTACCTTTCGCTAACACTATTAATGTTGCAGTAACTAAACTCTAAAAAACAGTTTTACATTTTCGCTGAGCTACTAAAAAAGTTTTTTTATTCATTTAAACAATTCAGTTTCTTCTCAACCTAATTAAGTCATCTCATTGCTTATAAGCTGCAACCAAACAAGCATAGTTAAGCTAGTGGAGAAAGATCCCCGTATCACATCTTTGATCTTTATATGCACTCATCGAATCAGAACAATATTTTTCTCAAGTCTTATTACTCCTTTGATATATAGGTACACCACCAAACGAATACAAAAACTAATACTAGAAACAGAAGAGTAATAAGACCGTATATCGCAAAATGGAGTACTGTTTTTCATCACTTGGCTAAAGAAACCAAAGTTCCACACTACAAGGACACAATTGGTCTGAAACCTTGACCGTTGACAAGGGAGAAAGAATAACGAATAAACCACATAACCAATAAGAGTACACTTTATCCATTTTAACACCCAAAGCTACAATCACACAACTCACACTTAATAATATTTCATACACTCGACTCTACCATTCATGGCACGAAGACCCTGCATCAAAATCATTTGCACGCTTATACAGCAATTGGAGGATCCTGCATTGCGACAAAAGTAGTTAGCAAACGGAAAGAAAAATGAATATGTAGCAATTTCAAAGAAATGGAGGGAAATATTAACCTTGGAGGTCAAGTTTGATACTGCGAAATTCCATTTCTCTTTTGTTTTACTACCGGCAACCTGCCCAGCCTTTGCCACTTTACTGAAGGCACCATTAAACCAAGCTGTTCCTGCAGTTACATACCTGACCAACCAAAACAGAGAATAAAAATATTTAACCTCTAAGTTTTTTCACCGGATCAATACAAGCGAAATGACCTGTCTTGCTAAACTGGTCCACAGCTCAGATATGGCATTTCCAACATAATAATTCAATCTGAATGGCAAGAACTATTAAAAGAAACTAAGAGGGACCATGCTCAAGCTAGACGTTGTCCAATGATTTCATAAGAGGCGCTTTATTGTGGTAACTAGCACATCCCAGTTGCAAACAATCCAGTAAGAATAAAACTCCAGCCACCAACATTACCCATTCAAATATCTTGATAGTTACTTTACAGTCCACTGAAAGTGGCCCTTGAGCTTCAGAGGGGCCTCTTTACAGGATTATAGGCATTCTACGCTATCAATTACCTCGTCAACATATATGACTATATAAGAGTGCTGTTTATCTAAACTATGGAAACACCAAAGTAGCAATAGTTCGAAAACATGAAGGTGGAACTGACACATAAAAATGGGGTTCCCAATCTTAGACATATCTAACTCTTGATTAACCTCGTATCCTTTTCAGAAATAGTTACGGTTAAAGCAGTTACCGCTAAAAGTGATGGGAATAGGATGATCAGTTTCCAGTGTCATTAATTACTCAGCAGAAATATAAAAATCTTATGCAAAAGCAAAATAAATTATATACACAGGACACACCAAAACCTGGCATTAGGTTCAAGCAATGAATGTAGAACTGGTAAAAGCAGTTGCCTCTAAAAGTGATAGCATGATGGGCTTTATTTGTGAAAAGCAAAACTGTTCTATTCACATTGGTAAAAACCAACATTTATCATGTCGAAGACATAAATGTAGAATTAAAATGGAAAATTGAGTTTCCTGTCCCAGACAAATCTCATACTCGTCATTAATTATTATTATGTTTCAATAAAAAGTGCCACATGGATAAACCATTGTCTATAAAAAGTGAAGCTACATCTACCATGATAAAATACTATACATATAACTATTATAGTACCTGCTCGATTTGACAGCAGATCCAGTGTCATACAACTTCCTATCAGCTGCCATCACTGCAGCCATAGTTTTGTCCGAAATCTGAAGCTTCTGATCCACAGATTTTACTTTCTCGTTCACAACTGATATCCCAACAGTGAATTTCTCCGATAGACCGACCCTCTTATCAAACGAATGTACTTTCGCAGATGCATTGGCTCTCAACCTATGTTTCTCATCGAATGCTTTAGCCTTATTCAGAGCATCTTGTCTTATAGCCGAACCTTTCGCAAGCATACTCGAAACCACATCTTGGGCTTTGCTTACATATACACTCCCATTGGCGGGGGAAGTAGGTTTCACCTATTAAAAAATAAATATCTGATCAGACATAATAGTACAGAAGACGTCTTCAGATTAAAAAGGAGGGCAATTAAAGTTAAGGTGATAGCCTGAGGAGTTTTTTTGGTAAGTTTGCCAGAGGAGTAGGTAACTTAAGATGTAATGTCCAGCTTTTAAGGTTAGTTTTTTAAATAAAATAAAAAGTTAAAGCTGATTTAGCCTTTGGTTGGTCAGTTAATGCTGGGTTTTTTTTTTTCTTGACCTGCAAAACACTCGAGATTTAGGTTGGATGAATTCATCTTTTTTCTCAGCTTCAAAATTTCCAGTCTATCTGAGCAAAAGTTGCAACCAAACTAGCCGTGTGTGTTTTTTTCTTGGAAATGCAAAACATACCTCAAAATTTGATGATGAACTTTCAGGAGACGTGCCCAGGACTTCATCTGCAATCTGTATTTCCTGTATTATATTTAAATTAGTGTACAGAATAGTATGCAACATGGAGTGTAAATAAATAAGAACACCAAGTCACCTTAGTCTCTGCTTCTGGAACATAGTCTTTTACAGCAGTTATAGTGACTATTTGGTCCACAATTGTCGCTCCCTGCATGATCGAGATATAATTATGAAATTTACGGACAGGCTATTTTTCTTTTACTTTTCTTGCAACTTGCAGTTTCATTCATCTGGGTCATTCATCAAAAGGAGGTTCACATGTTCCGTGGGATGACTAATTTAGAGTTTATTCCACTTGCAAAAACGAATCACTCTTTCTGTTCCATATTGTTGGTTAGGTACTCCTTTTTGGGCTAATATAGTAAATTGTCCCTTTCAAAAAATAACCAAATTGCTTTTACTACGTTTTAGTTATTCTAAAAGTTCTACAGGCTAGCATCAATTAAGTTTATAATGGTGTCCCATTACTCAAGGAGAAACTTTTGGAAGTTAATAATAGTTGGACACCTCCAAAAAACAACAAGAAATGGAGCAAAGGGTATACTTATTTTTACACTACAACAGTATATGATAAATAATCAAAATCACAAGCACAAAATTACAGGGGAAGGATACGAAGAATGACTAATATTTCTCTAACAGTTTTGTCACTATGTTTATGGCTTTAGTTATCTTCCAGAGAGGATGGTTTTCGGAGATACATGGTAAAACTGGGGATCTTACAAAGCTCAGCAAGAGTTTGCCTTTCAAAATAGCTTATTTCCATTTCGTAAACTAATTTAGAGGGAAATTTACAAGAAACAAAGAAACCAAACACTACATGTCAAACTTAGCAAGATAATCTGGCTGAAAGTACAACTAAAGCAAAGAGCTCCATATAAGCTAAAAGTTGACAAATATGAGCATTGACAGAAACCTATAAAATATTATGATCACAAATCTTTTCTAAAGGAATTTGTACAATATATTCTCCTACAATCTAGGGTCTTCAAAGAAATATAAAATTAAAAGAACCTCTAGGCAATAATTCTATAATAATGTCAATGGAAATCTATACGAACTACTTCTTCTTATTGAGAATCTGTCCTGATTTCTGTTTTCCTCTTCCTCTCCATTCACAACATCCAAAAAAAGAAAAATGATAGCAACCATATACTCATTCCAAATAACCTATCTGGAACAGAAAGTATCCACCAAGAAGATCAATATACGCTGTCTCTGCGACTAACTTAAAAAGATGAATTTCTTTTAAGTTGAAAACAGGGGGATTTTGACTTCTAGCTTTCTTAGGCTAGAACCGAAATAAAGCTGTACTGTTAAGCCTAAGCAAACAATGAACACGAAAATTTCAATAAACTATAAAAGCCTAAAAAAGACAAAAGAATCCCTGAAGTTGTATGAACGTAAATTACATACAGAAACCAGATGTTTGCAGATTTTAAAAAATAACTTGGCTTCTTTTAAAGCCAAGAAGAACCTATATTTCGTGTATTTCTAGCATGAAAAGTGAAAAGGCTCCTCAATTGTTAAGCATAGATAACGCATTTGTAACTTATAAGCAATAACATGGAGTTCGAAAACCCGCAAGTAGCTCATAAAATACAACACAGTGTAAGTTAATTACCGATGCTCGTATGCATGCAACTTTTAAGGAAAAACTTGATTTTTTTTTACTTTTAGATCCAAGTAAAGTCTGAACAAGAAAAGCTTTGAAAGGTGAAGAAGCTCAAGTTTTAAGCTCAGTAGTGAATGCAATACAACTTACTACAGGGTTGAGCTTAAAAACACACAACAAGACCATACATTTAATATCACACGGATATTTACATAAACATAAGGTGGTCAAGTACCGATAGCAACAACGCAATTTCAAGGGCTTTCGGATCTTTAAACGTTACAAATGCAGTCTTCGGTTGCCCCAGATCACTGCAATACAAAATGTAGCACAAAGACTCAAACCACCTCCAGGTATAGGTAAATAAACAAATTACACCGTGTATAACGCATAGATATGATAAACCTTACACATTTATTTCGATTTTGTATGCAAAGTTAACATTTTATTTCATTAGTATTATAACCAATGTGACACTCGAAGATTTTTGTTCCCGAGTACTAATTAACAGTTACTATAACAACATTCGCCTTTCCTTTTTGCAGCAAAACACCTAAGTGTATGTTGGTACATTAGAAATTTTAAATAGTATCAATTATCACGTAGGTCGGCATAAAGGATGGAAACAGTTTTTAGGTCGGAACTAATTTCGTTTAATTATCACATAGCCTCAATTTACTAACTGAAAATATACAGTATTACTAAAACGTACGCAAATTGTCATCAGACATATATTCTTTCTGGTAAACTGGTCTTACAGTAATTTCCATTTTAAAAGACTGAAAATGAAAATTTATTTTCGGTCTACCAAAAAAAATGAAACTTTGAATTAGGTAGAAATCTATTTGCAAGGAAGATTTTGTTAAACTTCTGTTTTATGCACCTAGTTACAACCATACCTATTAAATACTTAATAAACTAATATGTTCCAGAAATAAAGATTGATCATAAAACACGCTAAAGTTTAAAAATAAACTAACCCACAAAAAAGAACAATGTGAGTAAATTAGTACTCCTGTAATAAACCCCATATAATAAATTGATACGTTTGGCAACTGTTATTTTCCTAGCTTTTTTAGCTTTTTGATTAGAAAAATCCAAAGGTGTTTTTGGTACTTTATTTTCCAAAAATAAAAACTTTCTAATAGAATGTGTTTCTAACTTTGTATATTTAAAACTCAATGATAAGTTAAAGTAGGTGACCAATGACTTACCGATAAAAATACGGTATAAGTTACTTATAATTAAAAAAAGCTACATTAGTGCCAAACACTACAATACAGCTATTTTTAAGCAACCTTTTTCGCCATTGTGCATGTTTGGCAACACCTTTTTTTCTTCTTAGTTTTTGGGTCAACAAGCTAAAGCTTTTTCACAATAGATTCTCCGGGAATAAAAAAAAAATCTAATAGAGTGTGTTTGTATATTTACAACTCGATTATAAGTTAAAAGTAGCTGAGCAATGACTTATCGATAAAAATAAGTTATAAATAATAATAAAAAAAAACTACAGTGGTTTCAAACACTACAATGTCAATGTGTTAATTAAAGAAGCTGTATGAGTAAAGAATCGGATGCGAAACGGGCCGTAAATGAAATACATACATAAATTAACCTAGAAACAAAAAAAGGTGTGTAAATTAGTAGTCCTGTAATGTAATAAACACCAAATAAGATTTAAAAGAAATAAAACAAAAATGAAAGGGAAGAGAAGAGAAAGTAAATTACGGGGAGATCTGAAGGTGTGAAATCTCTCCGGAGAAAGAAAAGAATTCGTAAATCTCTCTCTCGCTAGCGAGATCTGATAAATTCCCCACTTTAACTGTTCTTGTCTACAACATTTTACAATAATTTACATTTACAATTATATTAACCATTTAAAAATCAACTGAAAAAAAATAATACAGGATTTTGATTGTAACTTACCTCCATTTTATAAAATCTCTCTATTTATTTATCTCTGTATCTAATATTGAGCGAGAGTTTTAGAGAGAGAGAGAGAGATAGAGTTGAAGGAATGTGAGGATATTAATACCGTTATTTACCCTCCACGTGTATATAAATCAAATTACCGATACTTATTTACAATCATATAACTATACCATAAAAAATAATAAATTATAAAAAAAAGCAAAAACAAAAACAAAAAAATTCAAAAATATATTTAAAAAATTCAAAAAATTTGTATATAATATCTAACAGGATTAGGCATAAAAGATTGGATATGATTAGACATACAATATTAAACAGTATTAGAATTGATCAGACATAATCACACACATTTTTTGTATAAAAAATGTATTTTTAAAAATTTTGCTTTTTGTAATTTTGGTTTTTAAATATTTTTTTCGATGTTTTTGGATTTTTTAATGACATATGTATCTATTTGTAAAAGGGTTGTCAAGTTCAAAGCAAGCAGGGATTTTGTAAATAATTTTCTAAATATGTATTAAATTGTCATTTTTCCTTATTTTTCTCTTTTTTTTAATGGGTGAATCCTTTATTAGTACATAAAAAAAATACTTAATTTATAAAAATCTGAATTTTCAAATCTTATTTATCATTTAGAACAACATATAATGTAACATCAAAGTTAAAAATTAAGAGTAAAAATAAGTACCATCATGTAGCATATGTATTAAACTTTTAAAAAGATTTATGATATGTATTTTTTCATAAATAAATAACCATAACATATACATTTTCATCTTTTTCCTTTTTTAATTTACCTGCTTGATTTCAAATGTACATATTATCTAGGGACAATTTTGGGCCTAATTATTCCTATTTTCTATCCTTTGGTACTATCATTCTTTTTTTATTTGTTTAATTATTTAATTCGTTTGTTCTTTTGATTTGATAATGTATGTATTTTTGTTTACATTGATATTTTTAGTTTTGCACAAACTTTAAAATATGAGAGCAGGAGACAAAAAAAAAGAGAAATATTATTATGGACTGTTTGGCGGTTTTTCGTTCAAAAATGCATTTAGAAAAAATTGTTTCAAAGAAGCTACAATTTAGTGTTTGATGTCATTTTAGTTTTTTCACTCACAAGTGACTTATAATAAATGTTATTGATGATAAGTTATTTTTCTTACTTATCTTAACTTATAAGTGACTTTTAATTTTTAAATAACAAATATAGGTAACTTTTTTATGTGAAAAAACTCAAAAGATCTTCATTTTTTCTGCTCTTTAGCTCTAAGTTTTTTAAAATCCAAAACTAGCTTTTTAAAAGTAAAAATGGTAGTGTTACCATTTTCACCTAATGAGTTATTATTATAAGATGGCTCAAGTCCTCAATACAATAACAATGAAGAATCGCTTAGTAGTTTTGTATGAGTGCGCGCATTTGTTTGAAACCTTTTTTTTTAGAATAAACAGACCAAAATCGGGAGATTACAAGAAAGAAATACAGCAAAATAAAAAAACTACAAATACCAAATGATACCCGTTACATAAACGATAAAAAAAAACAAGAAAAAAACGAAATCATCGTTTAGGCTTTTGTTTGAAACTTGAACAGTATCCAATCTTATGTAATAGGGGTATATTTTATCAACTCCAGTTTCATTTTATATCAGTACAAATATAAATATTGTTGAAATCTTTGTTGGAAGCCATATTATTCATTACTTGTAGATAAGAAATGAAAAAGTATGAGTAGCTACGACAAGTAAAAATGAATATTACCGTACCAAACTATATCCAATTTTGATCGATAAATAATTCATATCTAACTTGTCGGAATCGAATTTTTTAAAAGTTAATCACATAGTGCTATTTGAACAAATTTTAAAAATTTAAAATAGCTACGACAAGTAAAAATGAATATTACCGTACCAAACTATATCCAATTTTGATCGATAAATAATTCATATCTAACTTGTCGGAATCGAATTTTTTAAAAGTTAATCACATAGTGCTATTTGAACAAATTTTAAAAATTTAGATTTTAACTATTTAATCTCGACATATATATCGATCAAAGTTACACATAGATACACAATGTCCAAATATTTTGAGACGGAATTGATATATTATTGAATTAATATATTCCATTTTTTTGTATGTATGCTTTTTCTTGGTCAATGCGATAATATTACGCATGTGTTGGGTTCGGCTTTGAGTACCTCAAGAGCATGCTTTACTGTCACAATAGCAATTATTTATGTAATATATGAGAAAAAAGACAAAATTAAGAATTACTCAGTTATCAGTTCAAACGTCTATGTCACGGGAACAATTATTTTTGAAAATTTAATCATACAAAACAAAAGCCAATCCAATTAAGGACAACACAAAAAACAAGAATCATCGTCACATTAAGCTACCTACCCACCCACAGGCCACAGATGGGGTCTTATTTCTCCAATTTAAACTAAATCTAAATGCACCTCCTATAGTGTCTTGCCATAATATTTGTTACATTCATCATTCTTACTCTTTCCAAAATCATATCCGATTCGATACGGTGAAAAGTTGAAAATCCTCGATACGTTACGGAAATGATACATGAATTAATAATAATTTTAACAATTTAGTACCTTAATGCAATAACACAAATAACAATTTTACTCAATAGTTTAATATTAAGATAGATTAATTGCTAATTAAAGACCAAATGATATTATAGTTTTCTTACAAAATAATGAGGATGTATATAATTAATTACATTTCTTAGTTTATAAAGATAAAATGTCAAGATAATGCTCTTTAATTCTAAATGTTAAAATATAAAATGGTAGATCTAGAATAGTAGAAAACGTAGAGGTAGATATGATTGTATTTGTTTTTTTTATTTATAATGAATTACAAAGGGCTCATTATATTATATAGATAACCTAATAGTAGTTAACAATAAATAAACCTTTCATAATATAGAAACATTTCATAATATATAAACATTTCATCTAAATCTTAAATTAATATAATTCGGTCAAATCAAATCTTAATTATATGTTTTCATTCTAATACTCCCTGCAAGATGAACGTGAAGTGAAACGTAATGAGAATTTTGGATTTAAGTAAACATAGTTGTACCATAAAATTCGTAGCAGTAAGTAGGGTAGAAGTAGTTGTAGTTGTAGCCGTAACAGTAGTTGTAGCCATAGCAGTAGTTGTAGCGCAGTAGACGTAGAAGTAGCAATATACATAGTAATAAGATTAACACTAGAAGTAGATGTAACCCTAGAGGTAGCAGTAGTTGTAATAGTAGAAGTAGAAGTAGCGGTAGCAGAAAAAAATAAAAGTAAAAAAACATAGAAGTAGTAGTTGCAGAAGAGTATGTTAGGAAAAAAATAGTTTGATGGAAGTAGTATAGGGTAGCAGTAGAACTTAGAAGTAGAGATAAAAATAGGTGTAGAAAAAAAAATACTATTGTAGCTATAGCGTAGGTATTGTAGAGGTAACGTAGAAAAAAGTATATGTAGCGTATAAAAAAAAATAGATTCAGCGTAGAAAAAGTAGTTGTAGCGTAGAAAAAATAGATGTAGTGTAGAAAAAGTATATATAGTAGTAGAAAAAGATATAACGTAGAAAAAGTAGATGTAGAATAGATGTAAAAAGTAGCACAGAGCAAGTAAAAAAAATTAGTTATAGCATAGAGTGGAAAATGTAGCAAAAAAGGCCTGACGGGCGCCTAGTTCCCAACCACCCGCCGAATAAGAAACGTAGAACTAAATATTATTGTAGTTGTTTTTTGTTTATAATGAATTATAAATGACTCCCGCTACGTCTACGTTTCTTACTATTCTATGTCTACGTCTACGGAGGGAGTATAGCAAGAAACTTAAAGTTAATGTTTTAAAATACGCAAAACATAATTTAAAATAAAGTTGGTTAACTGACGTCTAATCCCATCTAATTTCACTTTTAGGAGTGTATAATCTAATGTGTTAGACTTGTAGCTATCAAAAGAATTTACTAATCAAAGTCAAAATAACAAAAAAAGTTACAACTATTGTTATAGTTGATAGTTAATAGCACCCAAAAAGGATTAAAAATATAAAAAAAGTCTGATCTCTCATAAAAGATTCCTTGTACGGAGCGACAATGCCATTAAATAAACCCTCTCTCCGGCGACCCGCCACGTCATCATCTCCACCTAATGCCACGTCATCACCACCATCAACCACCGAAAGCTTTGAGGAGAAAAGGTACTCTCTTTGGCTATTAAACACCACAAATAATATTAATAACAATAATAATAATAATAGTAATAGTAATAATGAAAAAGTAGTTTTCAAGGCGAAAGACGAGGCGGTGGAGGAAAAGAATAAGAGGGTGAAAAAGACTGTTAAAAGGGTTGTTAAAAAGGTTGTTAAAAAAAAGGTTATAAAGGATGAGAATGTTGAGGAATTAGAATTTGAGAGAAATAATATTGTATCGTGCTCAGACGAATCGATGAATCCGAAAACTGATGTTGTGACTGATGTCGATAGTGATACGAAAGATAGGATTAGGGTTGTGAAAAAGGAATCGAATAATGGGGAATTTGGGCTATTAGAATTTGAGAGAAATAAGAATAATAATATCGTTTCGTGCTCGGAAGAACTGGTGAACCCGGAAACTGATGTTGATAGTAATAGAAAAGATAAAATTAGGATTGTGGTAAAGAAGGGGGGAATGGAAGAAATTTATCGGTGTTTTGGGTTGTCAGGATGTGAGAGTGGTACGGATATTGTTTCGTGCTCGGACGGATTGCTGAACCTGAAAGCTGATATTGTTACTGATGTTGATAGTAATATGCTAAAAGATAGGATTAGGGTCTTGAAAAAGATGGGAAACGAAGAGAATAATGGGGATTTTTGGAAACTGGAAACTGGAACCGAAGCTGTAGCTTTCGAGGAAGAAGATGATAAAGTTTTATGTTCGAATGAAGTCCGGAGCCCAAATTGTGATATTGTGAATGATAAAATAAGGGGAATGAAAAGAGCGAAAAGGGAAGAGAAAGATGGAGAATTGGGGAGCGGACCAGTGAGTACTACAACCGTTGAGTTTGAAAACTCGGGTTCTCATTTTGATAATAATAACTGGGGGTACGATATGAAGAATCCAAAGAGGTTTCATAAGGAAGAGGGTGGTGAAAAATTGGGAAAAATGGAAGTGGATAATGAAGCCAAAAACGATAACTCTAATATTAGTGTTTTCAGGGCAACTGAGACTGTTCAAAATTTGAGTTCTGATAATGCTGTTTTTAGCTCGTCTATGTCAATAGATAGTGATAATAATGCTTCTGGTCAAGTGGTTATGGAACATGTTAAAATTGATAACAGTACTATAAACAAAGATGAGAATAAAGTGAGAGTTGTAGAGAAGAATGTGGTGACGAAGGTGCCGAAAAATGTTCAAAAGGAAAAAATCCCCAATACTGTTGAATTTCGAAATCAAAATTTTGATATTGCTAAATTTCATGTTCCCTACTTATCCGCAGACAAAAGTAATGGTGTTAGTGTGGACAATATGGAGACTGAAAATGAGAGCTATTTTGATGATGCCAGTGATAATGTTGTTGATAATGTTAATATTACCGCTAACAAGGAAGAGAATTATGCGATGGTTGAGAAACTGCGCTCTGAAGCTAGTAATCAAATGGAGGAGGATTTTATGATGCCAAATGAAATGGTATCGAGTGCAGAGATGGAGGCGTCAGAGAGACGGAAAAGGCGGAAAACACAGATTTTCGTAGGTGGGTTGGATAAGGATGCTGTGGAGGAGGACGTGAGGAAAGTTTTTCAAAAAATAGGTGAGATTTTAGAAGTAACGGTTAAGATGAACGAAAGAACTGGTAAAAATAAAGGGTTTGCATTTTTAAGGTATGCTTCTGCTGTTGATGCTAAGAAAGCGGTGGAAAAATCCGGTAAAATTGAGGTAATTGGCTTTTTAATCAAGTTAATTTGGTGCTCTTTTGTTTAGTCTGTTTGGGTGTATGTTTCAGCTTAGCTTTTCCTTTTTTTTTTTTTGCTTTTAAGCTGCTAGGTGTATGTCTGTCTGACTTTGAGACTAGCTTTCTGCTTTTCGAACCAAAACAATTTAGAAAACATAGGCTGGATTGACGAATTCTTGGTCTGTCTTAAAAAAGCTACTTTTTTTTCGCAACCATATTCTTCCCGACTTTAAGTATATTAGGCCTATTTGTTTGAAGTGCATTTTGTCTCTGGTTAGGCTACGTAGTCTAGATCAAGATATTGGCGTCACTGAATCTGCGGTGACAGAGAGAGAGAAAAGAATAGAGACCGATAATTTGGGAATGCATTCTGCTAAGCGACAGTTTTGAAATCAATTTTATACATTTAATTTTGGTAACTAGCTATAGGAAGATTCCACTTCAACTCCTACACATTATAAAAAGGAAAGTCGTAAATCCGTCCAAACAATTGGAATATCTAGAACCCAAGTCCACTTTTTATGTTTGTTGAATGCAACTGATAGCATTTACTGTAAAGAAGAAAATGTAGGACCGCGAGCTTACGTAAAAACCAATTATTGTGAGCACACAGGCACCCTTTATAGAGAACGTGGATTTTCAAAGACGCATTACACAGCTTCATACTTTTTGAGAATTTCCTTTTATACTTTAACTAGATTTGAGTTTACGAAAACCTTATATTCACACTTCTAACTTTTTAATGATTGTTATTAGTTCATCTATGTGCATTTGCGAATAAAAATAAATACTGCATCCAAATCTTTACCATGATTGCAATTATTACACTGTGGTTTTTGCTAATGTTATTCATGTCAAATTCTGTTTCCTTATATATTTCTTTTCCTAATCAAACCTTTAGATTCTTGGAAAGACATGCAGTGTGGAATTCATGAAGGGCAATGATACAATATATCTTGGTAAAATTGACAAGACATGGAAGATTGAAGATGTGAGGTTTCATAACCAACTTCCTGTAATTTCATCCTTGTTAGTCTCGTATATTTGTCTAATTAAGATACTATTTTTGGACAGATCTTTAAGCTGTTGCAGGACGCAGGGGTTGACAAAATAGATAAGGTTACAATTAAACCTGATCCAGGAAAACCTGAATGTAATGTTGGATATGCATTCCTGGAACTTGAAACGATTAGAGATGCCCAGATTACTTTTGGCTTACTTGAAAAGAAGAGTTTCCTTGGGAACAAAAAGATAAGAGTTGAATGGGCTAAACAGTTAAGTGAGGCAGATGAAGAAGAATTGTATAAGGTCTGGATACTTCATAATCCTTCCTTGTAAATTCCTGTATTTAAGTTTTCGTATTCCGTTCAGTATTATTGTTTCTTTTCTGATATCTGGTTTATTTAGAGAAGACAGTTATTCTTGGAGTGCCCACTACAACTTTTTATGTAGACCAATTATGCCACATAAAAAAAAAATAAGCAAAGAAATATAAGCACTCTCCAAAGGCTTCCCTAGTGATTCCTTAAATATGCATTCGACTTTAATTCCTTTTAATTATACAGTAATATAGTATTTTTGTATGGAGAAGTAAAATTGTGAAATAACAATTTAAAATCAATGAGAAGAAAGAAATTAATATAAAAGGGAAACATGGTAATAGAGAAGCCTGTGTGTGCAAGACAACTAGATGAACAAGTAGCATTATATTGGAATTAGTTGCATAAAAAATTCAAAATTACCGTCCAGCGTAATATCTCGTTTTGTTTCATAGCTGACCGAAAATTCTTGTGATTGAGGCTTAGTTTGTTGTTGTTGTTGTCGTATCAAAATTTAAATGAATGACGCTTCTACCATAAATTGAAGGAATACCCTAGAAGCTATGCTGGGTGCTCCACGTCTGACTTACCTTTTGCTTCTTTTTAGGCTAAGACAATTTATGCTGAATATCTGCCTGTGTCATGGGACGAGGAGGCAGTGAAAGATCATTTTAAAAAGTTTGGTGAGGTTGAGAATGTTGTTCTTGCTAGGAATCTTGTTACGTCTAAACGCAAAGATTTTGCATTTGTCAGTTACAAAACTCGTGAAGCTGCTCTAGCATGTATTAGAGGATTTACTCACAATTTGTCGCAAAACGAGAACTCCAAGGTTGTATACCATTTTGTGAACATCAGTATATTGACTTCTTCTTAATCCTTCTGTGCCTCATTTGTGCATTTTTTAATTTCTTTATGTACAGATAAAGGTACATTTCGCAAAATCCACACCGAAGAGCAAGCAAGCCAAGCATGCATGCTCTCCTGTCCTAAATACACGCAGCTTAGAGAAGCCAAAGACTTCTCAAAGTAAGTCCTTTGTCATATTTGGAGGTTGTTATTCTTTTGTTGAAGTACAGGAAAAGTAAGAACTGGTAGATATTACTAGAAAAGCAGAGTGAAACTATCATTAAACGTAAACAAAAAACAAATGGCTGTTTGCTTCTTAAAAGCTGTGTCAGTGAACACGTACCTTAGATTAGAGCAATACTAAATTCCTAATCGCATCGATTGAACAAAATTGTGCATCTATTACAAAGCTGCGTTAGTGTTTCATTTTACCCATTCTTAACCTGAGGAGTACGAGCCATCTATCATAACTTCGATTCATATTGAAACTATCATAGCTGCGTTACTAACATATTTCTAGACTTAAAAAAGTGATCATCAATATATTAACCATTTTCAACATACAATGGGCTCATGTTTGAGATGATGAATTGTTTCCTCCCATGATTTTTAAAACACACTTGCATGTCTTAGTAATGATTGTTTTCTTTTGCTTTCGAACCATACTTGATATCATGCTTATTATATAGCACTTGAATAGAAAATTTGTCTATTTGACTATCTATGATTATTACAGTTGTAGTAGATTCAATCCCATACAGAAGCAAAACATTATCAACCAATCATATCCATGACAACAACAGATTTGTGGTCCAACCACGTATTGGAAACAAGGGAGAATCAACAAGCGATCTCTGTGAGAACAGCCAAAGTACAACTTCGACAAATGATGAACTTGTACAACTTTTGAGAGAACAGGCTTCATGGAGGCAGCCACAGACAAGCTTGGCTGTTGGTAAGCAAAAATTCAAGAGTATAATGTTTCCTTATAGTTTTTAGTTAAATACCTGAATACTTTTTTTACACTAGTTATCATACTAATATTATGTATACCATTCTACATAAATTGGAAAATAGTAAGGAAATGACGTAAAGTTACATTTGTTGATGATTTAGTTTACTTAGTGTACTAAGTTTTTGTAGGTAGTGTACGAAACTGCTATATACTGTTGTTGTTATTAGGACCTGCTTTGGGTTTGAGATAGTTTCTTTTCGCTTATGTTTTGCGGATTGAAAGGACTGTGTGTTGGTTTGAGTAGAGATGGATAGAACTTTTATTTCCCCTGTAAATGCATGAGCTTTTCTGTGTTATTCCACGTGGAGGAAAGCGTATGAGTTTTTTTTCACCTTTGGGTCGTGATTGTGGCAAAGTAATTGGGAGAATTATATTCTTTTTACTGATCAGGTTGTACAGGTCTCGACTTTACCAACTCTTTACCTACAAGGAAGCGTCAATACTCTCTGGTATTTCCTATTTCTGGTGCATGCAATGTAATCTTCTTTTCTTCTAAATTTACAGTGTGTTAATTCTTTGATCATGTCATTGCTTTTTACAGATGGATCCAAATGATTCAGATCTCAGACGATACCCTCGCCCACGTACCGACATTGCATTATCAAACCCAAGGTTTTGCCTTTTCCTCGTACTTGTATTAGTATTTATCTAGTCCATGATTTTCCTTAGTTTTTCCTGCGTTAGTCTGTATAAAGAATGGTGACTATTAGAACTTCTTGCAACCTAGTATCAGTGAATATAACTAATGACGTCTTTTTTTTTAATGTTCCATATTTCATGTTACAGTGTAATCTATCGAGATGTTGAAATTCAATCTCTGCCCCATAACTATCGGCAAGGTTTAAGTTATTCATCTGGTAAGTTTGTCATATTATTTTGACTTTGAGACCAAGATATTTTATATCTTTATTGATATTTTTTTTGTTGATGTCAGGATTACCCTGCGATGTTGGTAGTTATTTCAGCAGTTCTCAGTCTCAGGTACATAACATACAAAATTCAAATTATATATGAAACATGTATTTTTTCCTCAATAAATTATTAAACAAGCTCTGCTGCTTATGCAATCCTTTTAATTTGACATGCTTTCTTGACTCGGCTGCTCAGCCAGCAGTGGCAATTCTCTTGTTTTGAGAAAGTCTATTAGACTAAAGTTCAGTATCATCTGAGAATTTACAGAGCACAATCATTCAAACTTAGAGAAAAACAAACTGTAGTCGGATTGTTTTCTTACTTCATTGTTACATTTGGCCTTGTTTCATTAAGTAAAGAGAAATCTCATTTGAAATCATAATTTTCAGTTCCTTTGAAGTTGCTATATAAACTTTGATTTTTTTCTAAGTTTTTCTATGAATCAGTTGATTAATCTAATGTAAGTTTTGTTCAACAGACAAGAGGTGCATCTCCTGGTGGAGGAGCTAGTGGTGTATATCGTAGATGTAAGTTATTGTTTTTATTTTTGGTACATCGGAATAACGTAGATGTAAGTTATACACTATCTGCAAATAGTATAGTTTTTCTCAGAAAGGAATCAAATTATCCACTCTCTCTTCCACTCGCATTTTTATTTCACATTTCTCCATTAAAATAAATACCGGGATTGGGAAGAAAATGTTTTTCTTATGAATAAAAAAATAAGAGATCGGCACAATTTTATCAACTTTGTTACTTCTAGTCCTATTATTGAAATAGTTTCGTTTTTAATCCTATACAGATTGACAGAAGCATACAGTTGAGTTCAAGGTAGCTCTTGTAAATATGTAAATGTCCTATACTATGATTGGGAAGTGCAAGTGCTGATGAATGCAACTTAATTTTTATTGGGGAATTCTGACAATCTATCAATATATTAATTTGTGTTTGATATTTAACTCTTTTTTCTTTGACATAGTAAAGATTTACTCTATATGGCTACAAGATAGGTTTTCGGATGCTTAACGCTAGTATTGGTTACAAAATGGCGCTCGCCTTTTTAAAAAAAAATAAAAAAATGATGCTCACCTGTTTAAACATGCATATGAATACGGTACAAAGATGAGAACTGCATTATTGAAAATGTAAAAGTTGATTTTGTAACGAACAATTTATGTGCAACTACTTGAAAATAACTAAACTATGAAACTAATACTTAACTAAATATTGGAAGGATAATTAAAGTAGCCTTAGGGTTAAAAATAAATGTCAAGCAGCGTGATCATACTCTTGAGATTGTAAGTTTTTTTTTAAAATTATTAAAGAAATTTATTAGAAGTGAGTTTCCGGTAGGAGTATCTGAAATGAAATTGGCAGTGTTGATTGTAAACTCGATATAAAAAAGAGTGATTTCAAACGAGAGATACTACCACAAAAAAAAGTGTCGTCTCCGGTATTTTTTAGGCCCAAATCGTATACGAAAAAAAGGGGCCTTAACTAATAATAATAAGTTGGACACTATTTATTCAAAGACTAATAAAAAATTACCTCTTAAACTCAATATATTAAAGGTCATTACGGGCTATTGAGTAATAGAATTTATTAATAGTTTGGAAAGAGGACTACTTTTTCAATAGCTATCATAACCTGGATAGATAATATTTATTTGTATCCCAGATAAAATCTAATACTGAATCATACATGTATTGGTAAGTGATTTAAACAATAACTTAAAGTATTTAGTTATGTCAAATAAAAGATTTCAAACACTAATAAGGCAGGGGCATTTTTTTGTAATATTACATATGTAAGAAAATGGGGCATTTGTAATTTTTTTTTATCACTCATTTGGAGATAAAACCTAGGCGAGCATTTGTAAACTTGGAGGCCCCAATTTTGTGCTTCCGAAATTGGGTGCGTGAGCCGCTCCTGATAAAAAACATGCTACTCAGGACTCAGCAGCACAAGGAACGAGCCAAATTATAAATGTTAATAATTGGCAACATAACACAAACAAAACATTATAGCAGTCTGTCTATCTATTTGGCAAAAGAATTACCAGCTATTTGGCATTTTCGTTTTAGTTTAATTGAAGGAAATAGTTGGATCATGGTAAGCTGTTTGAAATCAACATTCTATAATAGTGAATTGACAAACTGAAAATAATTGCATTACTTTTTAAGCATAAGAAACAAATCATCATCACAAAGCATGAAGACAAGACACATCTAAAGAAGTTCATCTATTGCCTCCTTATTCTCAAATCTCAATACAACAACAGAAAAACCTAATACAAATGTGAAGTAACCAACTCTTTCATCAAACTGTAATCATTGCGCCAGTAGCAATAAGCCCGATTACGAAGACTTGAAACCAAGATGTCAATATCATGGGTGCCGAGCTGCCATGGTAGTGGCAAATATAACAACGTAATAAACGATGCTCTCCGATTGCCATTTTGTCCCGTTGTTCATAAACAAAATGAGAGTTGCTTAAGTACTAGTGCATTCACAAGCTTGATAGACACAATAAAATGATAAATAACAAATATAGGTAACATCTAAAAAACACTTAATTACATGGATATCCAATGTACCGAGAACATGAAAAACTTTAACATAAATAATATAACGAGTAAGAATACAAATACAGTAAAACAAGATTGTACTTCAAAAATGTTTTGATTCACATGTTTTATAAGTGGTTGAGACTTGAGATTTGGGAAATTTTCAGTAATAAGAGGAAAAGCATTACGTTTTAATTTAAACATATATTTTTAGGTTGCCGTAATTCCATATGATCATAATAAGCCAAATTGGAATTTTAATTAAAACCTGAGAAAATTGAATCAGCAGTTTGTTGTACTTTGTTGGTAAAGTATCGCTGTTAAGTATTATAAATTAAATATCAGAACTTCCTCATTATTACTATATTTATTCAGCAAACTTGGTTAAATATGGTATGTTAATTGTTCTACATTGAGTTACTGGAAACCTACGTACTAACCATGTGTTAGCATGTTTGTGCTAGCGTTCGTTTGGTTAGCAGATTGACACTTCAAATGAACGTTTGTGGACACCGTTAGCTAATGATTGGCGTGTAGGAGCATTAAGAGTTATGAGTTTGATATGGTTTAAACGACGGGCAGAATCAAGGAGAAACACTGTAACGACCCGGTCCCACGGACCGAACCGCCACGTCCGTATCAACAATATTGTCCGTTTTGGCACAACTTCCCAGGGGGGTCACCCATCCTGGTACTACTCCAGGTTAAGCACGCTTAACCATGGATCGCTATTGTGCCGCACGACTTTAAAAGGCCTTGTTAATAGGAAATGGATCTTTAAGCTCATATACCACACGAGTACTCTCGTATCTGGGCGATGTGGAACTGACGCACAACACCGCACCACAGAATTTCCTTCCTGGAAATCTGGGTCGTCACAATCACCCTCCCTTTAGGCACGACGTACTCGTCGGGCACGTCGTCCATCAGGGGCTCACACACACGTGCTAGTCCCCACATTTCCGGCCAGATAGAGGCTCTGATACCATCTGTAACGACCCGGTCATACGGACCGAACCGCTACGTCCGTATCAACAATATTGTCCGCTTTGGCACAACTTCCCAGGGGGGTCACCCATCCTGGTACTACTCCAAGTTAAGCACGCTTAACCGTGGAGTTCCGTCCTCGCTGTTGTGCCGCACGGCTTTAAAAGGCCTTGTTGATAGGAAATGGATCTTTAAGCTCATATACCACACGAGTACTCTCGTATCTGGGCGATGTGGGACTGACGCACAACACCGCACCACAGAATTTCCTTCCTGGAAATCTGGGTCGTCACAAACACCAAAGACATTTGGCTGGTTTCGGGACGGTTTTGCAAAGCAATTTGGCAATGTTTGCCAAGGGATTTGACAACGGATTTTGGTGCGTTCGTTGGGCTGTTCGATAAGGAGACTTTTGAGTGTAAGTGGCTGGAATTTGGTTGAGTGTTGGACAGCCAAAACAGTAGCAAAACACAGCAGTTGTTGAAAGTGCGTTTTGACGGGAACGGTTACTTTTGGATAACATTTCGTGGGCTGATTGTTGAGGGCTTTTAGGGACACTTGGTACATCATTTTGGAAGTGAAATACACTCAAATAACTGCCGGGGGTAGATGTCAAGCATGGGGCTTGGCAGTTTTCTTTAAACAGTTTGTAAACTGCCCATGTATGTGTTATAAATACATGGCAGATTAGCATTTCGTTTTACATTGAGTTTATGAGAGAGTTTTTGGCAGAGTTGCTCTTGTAAATGAGTTGTAAACGAGTCCTTGTAATTGTTAACAGAATTATAATTTAAAGGTTGGCCAATTGGCTGTAATTTCGGTGTTCGTTTACTTACGTTTTCTTGTCTATGTTGCTGCGTTTTCTGTCACAAAAATCAACCCTGTTTTGGTGTTGAAACGGGCTGCGTTTGAGAGCGATACACGAGTGTTGTGAGTGAAACACGAGTGTACGTGAGTGTTGGTTTGGCTGAGCGAGTCGGACAGCGATTAAGCCCCGGTTCGTACCATCACGAGGGCTGTTTTCTGGAACGAAAAACAGTCCCGTGACACCATGCATGGTAATAACTAATAGTCTAATACCTACGATTCTCTTCAGTTTATTTTCATTCCCATATCCAATGATCGGTCTTTGATAAGAGTTGTCGAAAATGCTTTCACAGCAGTAGCAAAGCCGGAAATCGTGAAAAGGGCGGATTTCACATGGAAAAACAAACTTAAAAAAAATACTCGGTGTCAAAGCACTGTCTTGGATAAATTATAGTCAAATATTATATATATATATATATATACACACACACATACGGGTACCGTGGCACCTGATAACTTCTACTTAGCTCATCCACCGTTTCAAATGTCCCGCTAAAATAAATTGTATGGTTTTGGAGGAGCCTATAGCTGGAATATCAACTGAGAGCACTCTGGAATATATAAGAATTTTTGCTATGAATATTTTCTAATTGAATTCTAACATATAGATTATCAATATTTTTGAATGATTGTGAAGTATATTAATTAATAGCCTGATCTAAACTATGAGCTACAATCTGGTTCTACTGATCTACATTTTATTTTATGGAGTTTCTGCCACAAATATAAGCTTGTTAGAATCATAGTTACCAAATAAAATTTCAAAATGAAACCAAAGCGAGTAACATCGTAAAGAGAAACCCGAAGGAGATGGGTTTTATTATTTATCATAAAAAAAAAGTGTTGTAAATAATATACAAACAGTGAAGTTAGAAAATTACTTATAGTACATTAAAATTTTAAAATTAGTGAAGAAGTAGAAAAAGGTCTACAGATCATGATTGATTTGCTCCTTTCTCATCTTTCCTAAATCCTAATGGTTGGAAACACTGAGAGTAATAATAACTAGCTCTCAATACGATTTTTAAAACAAAATTTTACAGTATTACCGTTCCAAAGATTTTTATCCCCCAAGATGTGCTCAGTAGCTGTAACGATAAACGGAAATGTCACCGCTATTATAACAAGCATAACAATACGTACACTTAGAAAAAGCCATTATATTGTAGCCCTTGATGGTTAACTAGTACGTATTAATTTGTTGAAGTGAGTTTTGGTGGCAATATGTGAGGCTTGATGACTCTTTTTATAGTTAACTCAGTACATCAAATTTTGAAAACAGAATATTGTAGCATAAGTTATTTACAAACGACGGTCCTGGTATATATATGTAATATATACTTCTATATGGTTGCTTATTATAATTTGATGATTAATTCTGCTAATTTTTGAAAGAGTAACTAGTCTATAAATATTTCGATAGCTAGTAGTAGTAGAGATCGCGTCTCTAACAAAAAATTACAAATTCAAAAATTGGTATCGCGGTGGTCATTAATAGTTACAAGAAAGCATTTTTACAACATATGCACATACTACCTAAGCTAGTTGTGTTGATTGTTGAATGACTATAGTGTCCATCATAGAAATATTCCCCTCATCGATGATGTAACTATTAATCGTCCAAGAGTGGGTGGATAAGTAAATTGGTTTTTTTTCTTGTTCGTTCATTGTAAAAAAGTATAAGCGGTTTTAGGGACATTAGCTATCCAACATAACGATTGTGAAATGAGAGACTGATTTTCTATAAATATAAAATTTATGTGTGTGTGCGTGTGCCTGTGCGGGTGCGGGTGCGGGTGCGGGTGGCATACCATCCAGACAATATATGGGTGAATACCTAGTAAGGTGGACATAGTGAATGTTAGTCAAAGGTATATATATATATATATATATATATATATATATATATATATATATATATATATATATATATTAACTAGTAAAATTTACTCACGCGTTGCGTGCGAGACGCGTAATGACATAAATCTCGTAATATATTTTATTTTTAACATAATATTCAGATTTTGTATCATTTATTATAGTTATGGAGGTTAAAACGAATTGTTAATTAATTTATATTACATCCGTAATTAGAAAAATATAGCGGGGACAAATAGTTAATTAATTAGATTATGCATATTTGTAATTATTAAAATAGAGTGATGGTATTTTTGAAATAAATAGACAAAATTGGATAGGCTCAACTTTTTTTTGGGTTTGCTTATATTAATAGTATGATATGTAGTCATATATATATATATGCCGAAATAGTAATAACAAAACTGTATATGTTAATTTGTGTTTACTTGGTTTGGAGTCTCTAAAATTACATTTCCATTTGGAAATACGTAAAAAAACAAATAAATTTTGTTTTGCCCATTAAAAAAATCTAGAAAAAAATCATAGTATAAATTAATATTTCTCTGAAAATTATTTAACTTTAGGTAGGATGCTCAGTCCGAATGAACAACTGATACTCTCTTTAAACCGGCCCTATAATATATTTCATTATTTAATGATGTTGCTATTTGATATATTGTATTTGTGTCAGACAAAGGAGGAATGATATACTGGCCTTGTTTGGTTGGCACAAAATTTGGTTACTTTTACTTTTACACAATGTTGTTTGGTTGTCACAAAAAAAATTTATTTTTATAAAAGTAAACCATTAAGTATACTTTTGACTTTACTTTTAATTTTACTTATATTTACTTTGTTTGACCGTCATCTCATAAGTATACTTTCGATGAAAAGTAAATGTCTATAAGTAGACTTTTTAAAAATAAGTTTGATGATAGTTTTTAAAAGTAAGTTTAATGATATTTTTACTTTTGATTATACTTTTAAGTAGGTTTTAATCTGAATGTGTTTTTAAAGTACAGTTCAAAACCTAATTCCTATCATCATTATATTTTCCTAATTTTGTATTTTTTAATCTTTAAATAATAAAATGTTTTTTTGCTAGTTAATTATTTTGTATTATTCTATTAATCGAAATAAACAAGGGGTAATTCCCTATAAGTACCTCGTAGCAACTTATATTACTCATAAATAACTTGATAATTTCACATTACTCATAGTAACAATTTTTAATTATTTAGTTTATTTACTAAATTATTTAGTTTAATATACATATTTTATCTTTCTACAAACCCAAAAAAATAGTTTTAAATTACAACAAAATAAAAAAAAAACAAAAAAAATTTATAAAGATAAAAAAATCACAAAAAATATAAAAAATAACAAAAAAAATCACAAAAAATCATAAAAAATTATAAAAATCACAAAAAATAAAAAAAATTATAAAAAATCACCAAAAATCACAAAAAATTATTAAAAAATACAAAAATCACAAAAAAATTATAAAAATTATAAAAAATTATAAAAATTACAAAAAATCACAAAAATGAAAAAAATCACAAACTTTTAAAAAATCACAAAAAATTAAAAAAAAATTAAATTTTTATTTATTTTTTTTGAAATTTTTTTAAAATTTTGTGATTTTTTTATTTTTTTTTCATTTTTTTTCATTTTTGTGATTTTTGTGATTTTTTATAAAATTTTTTATTTTTTTTATTTATTTTAATATTTTGTGATTTTTGTGATTTTTTATAATTTTTATAATTTTTTTTGTAATTTTTTTAAAATTTTGTGATTTTTTTGTGATTTTTTTTTTTTATTTTTCATTTTTTGTGAATATGAACTTGTACATAAGAGTAATATAAGTTCAAAAGTGCTAGCTATTGTGCATTATTTGAATAAACAATTCATTTTCACTCAAAAAGTAAAAGTAAACATATTTTACCAAACAACATTTTTAATGAAAAGTATACTTTTACGGTGTTCACCAAACAGCATTTACTTACTAAAAAGTAAACATAAAAAGTATACTTTTCAACCCACTTACAAAAAATATACTTTTCAACATAAAAGATCCGACCAAACGAGGCCACTATATATACCTTTCTTCCGCATCAATGCTTTATAACATACACACTAAAAACTATATAACGACCTTGTTTGGATATTTTTATGTTTGTTTTTTATCCTAGATATGAGTTATACAATGTCTCCAAATCTAATCAGCAACGGTCAAATCTATTATAAATCTGTCCTGAAATAACAAAATCTGTCAATAAAATTAAAATCTATCACAAATCCGTCTGCGATAATAGTATTGAGGAATAAATCTGTCACAAAATCCATACCTGCATGATTGAACCTTTTTTATTTTATTTTTATAGTGAGTATAACTTTTCTTAGAAAGGAATAAGTTACCCATTCTTTCTCTAATTCGCTTTTACTCGCAATTTTATTTCACATTTCCCCTCTTCAATAATACGAGGATTGGGAAGAAAATGTTCATCATGTGAAGTAAAAATAGGAGATCGACACTTCTGGTTTATTCAAATTATCTTTATTCTAATGCATGCTTTAAACTTTTAGTATCTTAATATAACATTATTCATGTAGACTAAACATTTATTTACATACATAACAATTTTTTTCACATATATTATATTGTTTACAATAATAATAAAAAAAATACGTAAAAAAGACTAATCAGTCTTTTTGAATATGAATTGTAAAGTATTAATAACTTTCTAGAAAACATGACAAGTAAAAATTAAAATATTAATGTTAAAATTTAAACATATGTTTAAAAAAACAATAAAATAATTTATAGAATTTTTATTTTAAGAAATTAGAATATTCTAAATAAAATACTTTTTATTTTGATGTTTAGTTGGAGATCAAATAATGGATATTGTAAAAGTTAGAATATTTTTGCATGAAATTTACCCTAATATTTTAATGTTTCATGGTCGGAAATGAAGCAAATAAGTTGTCTTATCAAAACTAAAATAAATAGTTATAGGGTTAGCTTGTTATCATATTTTTTGAAAATTTTAAAATCCAAAAATTTAAAAAGATGGATTCTGGTTTTTTGAATTTTTTTGACTAAAAATATGAATTTTAAGAATAAAAAAAATCATCGTAACCAAACACTTATTAAAAAATCTGAATTTTTAAAATTCAAAAATCAACCCAAAAAATAAAGCCAAAAATATAATACCAAGCACGCCTATGGTCATTCAAATTCTACCATTCACCAGAAAATCAAGTGAGCGAGACTTATACGTTATAGTCTTAGCGGCCCATTTTTATTTATTTTTAAATTACTGGATTTTATAAATTAAAAATCAAATCACACAAATTTAAAAGCGGACGGTGCTCTTTATGGGGAGTTCTTTTTTCATTACTCATATCTATTAATAATCAACAATCTTACGTCTACGTGACTGTCTACGTGGCTATTTCCTTTCTTTAATTGTTGAATTCCCTCAGTTTTTTTTTTTAAAAAAACTCCCCAAATTTTACCAAAAAAAAAACATCTTCCAGTTTTACCCAAAAAAATATATAAATAATAATTTTTACCTGCAGCATTAAACGGAGTATATCACGTGATTTTGGAAATAAATAAAAATATCCAATTAGTTAAAATATGGAAAAGATTTTTTGAGACAAATCAGAGTATTTTGGAACTGATTTCTATAATCATAAACTATCCCGAATTCAGTTGGCGAATAATTAATATTATGTTCGTTATTATCTGGTTGAGGATTTTCGTTATATTCATCATGATCCCGTTGAGTTTCTACAAACTGACTTATAAAAACTTCTTGTGTTGTACCAGGTTGGTGACTCGTGTAATTATAGTCACCACTTACAAACTGATTATCAAAATACGTGTTGAGATGATTATTGAAATATGGATTATAAGAAAACTGAGCATTGCCATAGAGATCAGTCGGGAAATTGATATTTTGAGATGGAAAAAAGTATTTTGATTAGGATCAATCGAAAATTGGGTGTTTTGGGGAGTATTATCCGGAGGAGATAAATTAAAATTCATTCTCCAAATATTATAATTGGTATCTATACTTATAACACGAATTATAGAATCAGCTAGAGAAATAGTAATATGATAAAATGAATTCAAGTTTTGCTTTGGTGCTTTAAACGAATAACGTTCACGTTTTATAATGTTTTTCTCGATGAATCGTCAAATCAAATAATAAAAAAATATTCGTATCGTCAAATCAGATATTTTATTATTGTATAGTCAAATCAAATAATTTTATAAAAATACAATTTTTTTTTGTATTTTATCGATTATTAAATGAAATTGTCGGAATCGAATATATTCGATAAAACGCAAAATTCTGAAAAGTACCAATTTGGTGGGGTTAATAGCTACGTAGACGTGAGATTGACAATCCCGGCAGTAACATTTCAAAATGAAACCAAAGCGAGTAACATATCAAATAAAATTTCAAAATGAAACCAAAGCGAAACCAAAGCGAGTAACAAAGTAAAGAGAAACCCGAAGGACATGGGTTTTATTATTTATCATAAAAAAAAGTGTTCTAAATGAAAACACAAGTAATTAAAATACAAACAGTGAAGTTAGAAAATTACTTGTAGTACATTAAAATTTTAAAATTAGTGAAGTCGTAGAAAAAGGTCTACAGAACATGATTGATTCGCTCCTTCTCATCTTTCCTAAATCCTAATGGTTGGAAATACTGCGAGTAATAGCTAGCTCTCAATACGATTTTTAAAACAATTTTTACTGTATTACAGTTCGGAAGACTTTCATCTCCCATGATGTTCTCAGTAGCTGAGACGATAAACGGAGATATCACCGCTATAATAAAAACCATAACAATAAACTTAGGAAAAGCCATTAGAGAGCACTTGCATCATATTTTGGAAATGTTAAAACAAGAATGAGTATAATAAAACATGAGTTGTAAATGATTAGGTACACAATTAATGGAGAAATAAATCAATTAGAAATCAATCAAAAATGGATCCATTAACACTCTTAATTACATAAACCGAACTGGACTCAGTTAGATACAAAGATGAGACGGACAAAAGCCGTAGTTTCAACAAAGCTCGTAAGAGATGGGTTAAGATACGTATGTATGATGTAACCTCGTTAAGGGTGGTGGTGGTGGTGGGAGATCAGAGGAGGCCAAAGCAGAGGGCGAAAGCAAGCAAGAGGAGCCAGAGGATGTGTACAAGGAGGAAGGCTTGGCCTCCGCTTCCACCTCCATTGTCCACGTGGCAGTACCCTATCTTGGCCACGCGTGTCCCTGCACATATTGCTTCAGAGCATCCACACCAGTATGTGACCCCGTCTTCGCCGCATACAGGGTCGGTCCTGAAGCACTTTACTGGACACGTGGACGGACCTGATACGCCAGTGCAGAGGTCGGTTGGGAGGCGGATGACGGAAGGTTCGGATCTGACGGCCACGACGAGGAGAAGAAGGAGAGCGAGGGTGGATTTCCACATCGCCATTGCCGCCCAGTAGAATCTCGATTAAATCGTCCTCTCGTGTGTTCTTAAGTTTTTGTATTTCCAATTATCTTGTCTAGGACACCTAAATAAAAAAGAAACCAATTAGATACATGTTTGTTTGAGTTGGGTTACCTACAAAGAGACTAAAGTACACACCTATAATGAAAGCATATTTTCCATTAAAAAGAAACTAAGTACACACCTAGTTTAGTTTTAATTCCAATTAAAAAGAACCTAAGCTAGTTTAGTTGCATCTTTTTAAGCATAACTCGACTTTTCAAGGTTGAGACACTTATATAGCCTTCTTTGGACAAAAACCCGAGAAGGTCATCAAAAACCATAGTCTTTCTAAGCCTGAAAAAAAAGGAGCTTAAAATGCTGCAAACAATTAGAACCTATGTGCACTTATCACAGCAAGCATACACCACTTATATGCTAAACTCGATTGAACAAAAACAAAATTGTAAACAACTCTAGTGATAAAGACCATATCCATGAGAGTAAGAGAACCACCATAAATTGATGGTTTCACTACCGGACTACGAAGAAAATGTATGTATACTAAGTCACCCTTGGCGATAATTAATCTACGCATTAGTCAGAAACATAGTACCCAAGAAAAATCTGGGACCTATTTGCACGTCCTGTAGGACTACCAAAACAATTCGGAAACTATACATTTTGAACTATTGAATCAAGTAACGCCGATTAATGTCGATTCATATAGCCTTAGAACCAAGCAACAAAATAAACTCATTACAAATAGATATATAATAAAAGGACAAAACATTATTCGCGTAAATACTAATTCCGGAAAAATACAAGAACATCCAACATGTATGATAATAAATAGACAATCTCATCATGTCATAAGAAAGAAAGAAATAAATAAAAATGTAAATTTATACGAAAAGGGAACTAAGAATTTCAAAATTAATATTTGTATGATAATAATTCACATATAGCCTCAACCATCTGCAATTTTACTAAACCCTCAATCTCAAAACAATATAACATTACATTAATCAATGATTATGCAGTACTTTATTTGAATTAGAGAATCCATAAAATTTCCCCCAATTTTTAGGTCGTTAATTAAAACTAGATAGAATGGATTAAATATAAATGTAATTAAATCCAAAAATAGTTGAATAAGGGTAAAAACAGACTTACTAAATATCAAATCCGGTTTATGCTAGATAGAGAAAGCGAGGAATCGAATTTTAATTGATTTTAGGTATTCGAATTATTAGATCACAAGACAACGCATATAATCTAGAGAGAGAGAAAGAGAGGGGGAGAAAATAGGTGAACCAACCCCTCTAAAATATAAAAACAAACAACAACCGTGTTTTTTCCTTTTTATATTCTCTACAGGTTTTTTATTTTGTTTATTTTAATTTCTTTTATACCGGATGCAATTTAGTTGAAAGTTGGTCATCAAGCGTGTAATTATATATTTTTTTAAAATAAGCATGTTCATTATTATTAAAATAATGGACGATAAAACAGAGTTTAGTGCCACTGAAATAAGCTTCAAGATGCTAACTAAAATAGAATAATGCAAAGTCACAAATGCTACATAGAAGTCCGATAACTCATAAAACCTCCTGTATAATCTATCAAGCAAATTGTTCAAAATACATTAAAAAAAAAAACCGTAATATAATGATATAAAATGTCCCAACTATCGAAAAAGAAAAAGAAACACTGAAATATTGTCAAGAACGTCAATCGATATCAGATTAAAAGAGACAAAAGGCCTCAGAGAACTTAATACATACTGGATCAAAGAAAACTCCATCGGGGTGCCAACATACTAATAAACCCGATCTAAACGGACCAATCATGTCATAAATTACAAAAGCAACCACTCCGTCCACAATTAATCCAAACTAACCAACTACTGAAACAGTACAAACTCCGTCAATACTAATAAATTAAATAGTTGAGATAAACTCATATCATATAAAACGTCATATTGAGTGTAGTAAACTAAATGCACGAATTTGATATACAAAAAAAACGGTCCAACTCGTTATAAACAAATTTTGCAAACTACTATCAAGTCGTAAGATACATACGACATGTCAAACCACGAGTCTGTGGGACAGAGAGATCTCCAAAAGTATCTTACCAGCCTTGGCTCTGAAGTATCGATCGAGTTGTCAACACGCTAAAATAACCCGATCCCTCAAGCCTACGAGGTAGAAAAACCCAATAAATAGCTCACACCCCTAATCCAAACCATGGTGGCTTTACCCGTTTCGAATGTAGCTGAGAGCTCAAATGCAAAAATGCTATAACCAAATAAGGCAACCTTCGGACTCAATCAAATCCTAAAAGGGAAAGAAATCGGAGATGATGTGGGGGATAATAAACATGTGATAAAAAGGATAAAAAGAGTGAAAAGGTGATAGGAGAAATTGGAAGAGTAAATAAATGGTAAGGACGGAGATGAGAAGATGAGTGTAAGAGGGGATGAGAGACGAAGATGGAAATAGTGGATGAGCAGCGTTGAGATGAGGAGAGAGGTGAGGGTGATGGCCCAAGACGGGAGGTGGGCCGAGCGACAGTTAGGGTTTCTTTGGAGAAGGGGATAGAGAGAGAAAGGGGTGGGGAATTTCCGTCTTCCACTCATCTGCTTATCTCCGTCCTAATTACATTTAATCAACCCTTAATCTTGTCTAATAGTCTCCGTCTAATTTGTAGCTAATCACGTCTTTTAGAACACTGTTATTAACTAACGAAGAACATTACAAGTATTTTTCTATTTTTATATGTCAATCACTAAAACTCAATATATATATATATATATATATATATACTAGTAATCGTGCCCTACGCTTTGCGTGTGAGACGCGTAATGCGATAAAATTTAGAAAATAAGTGTAGTTATGATACAAATATTTGGAGAATAAAAAAAATATAAAAGTATAAGATGAGAAGACTCAAAAGAATTTCGAGAGATTAAATATGGATAAAAAATGTTATTAGTTATTACTTTTTCTCTATTTTTTATGAGAATATGGTATTGTGGTAATTAATAAAAAAGTGTAAGAGTATTTTTGAAAAAAAATGGTAAAATTTGGCAGGCTCAAAAAATCTTGGGTTGACTTATTATAATAATAATAATATATATATATATATATATATATATATATATATATATATATATATACACATGAGAAATTTAAAAATAATTACTACTAAATTAATTAAAGATAAAAAACAATATCTGATTGGTTGATACACTCTAAAATATAGTGGATCCAGATCGGGTTCATATTATTAATTCTGTGTAAAATTGGGTAAATGGGTAATTAGTAAATATAGTAGAAATTTTTATGGAAACAAAGTGGCTGTGGAGCAAAAATAACTATCAATTCTTCGGTTACTTTTTTTATATTAATGTTATTATATTTTATATACAGATATTTGTAAGAGAATTGTTTTGATGGTTGCTAATAAGAATTTATTTTTGTGTTTTAAGGAACTAAGCTAAGGTAAACTGTTGCACAAGATGCTCATATTCCGGGGAAAAAGAATAACAAAGTTTGAAGAAATCTTAAAGAGCCTGAAAAAACTGTTATATATATCCCACAAGATGATAAGTAATTTCTGAAAAAATTAACTTCATATACAATCTACTAGACTTATTTAGAAAAAATAAAGGTCTTCAATTAATCTTTTGTAAAAATATTTTACCAAATTTAGCAAAAATAATATCGTAGAATCGGATAATAATATAATAATATCAAAAAATAGTATAGTAATATCGAAAAGTATAGTAATATCAAAAAATAACATAGTAAAAATAAATATAGTAGTATTTTTATTGGATTTTGTAATATTTTTATTAGAATTATTAGTATTTTTGGTGAATTTGATACTTTTTCTTGAATTTGGTAGTACTTTTGTTGAATTTGGTAGTATTTTTTTTTTAATTTGTTAGTATTAACCTAAGTGAAATAAATATTGAAATACAGTTTGTTTTCGCTAAATAAGTTGGCCAAATTATAACTGTGCAATTCCTCCTAATTTCTTCTCACGTTCCCTACAGTGATATATATGGAGTCAGGTGTCCGGGTGAATTAATTAATTTGCATTTCGCAGATATTTGTGTATAAAACTTTTTGTTCCCTTGTCTATATACTTTACAAAAAGTTCATTTGTATCGTTTGCTCTGTAGGGAAATAATGTACCACAATTTGCCCATGAGTTCACACAAAATCTTGAGGTGTGATTTAACGTGAAAATATTTATGTTATTTTTCACTTAATTTGCTTTGGTGGTTGACCAATATCTTATCGAATGGATGGATGACTAATCTCCATATGAATGAACTGTTATTTGTTTAGTTTCTTACTATTTTGGATCAAGTTTTGTTAGGTTCAATATTTTTTTTTTGGTAATCTGGTTTAATGTCTATATACTTCTTAATGAATTAGTTTTGATAGCAAGCTCTCATTAAAAAAAGTGTACATGTCTATAAAACACTCAAATAGGTATTGCAACACAGTTATTAGTATATATATCAATGAAGGTTAATTACGATGGCACACAATCCACTTAGCTCATCCACTGTTTCAGATGGTTCCGCTAAAATAAAATGTAGTAAGATTTTGAAGAAGTCTATAGCTTGAGTATCAACGAGAAGGGAATATATTGAGGTCTTGACTCTGGAATAAGAGTTTTTGCTAAAAATATTTCCTAATTGATGAATTCTCGCATATATATATTTATATAATTATATATATAAATGTATCGTAGAAATTAGAAATACTACATCTGCAGGGGAGGAGACAGAGGGATGCAAGGGTGGCAACCGCCACTACAGAAATTTTAAAAATATATTTTTTTATAGAAAAATTTCTGACATTTAAACTTTTATATATTAAGAGTCCACTCAATAAACAAATTAAACATAAAGTAATTGTGCCCCGAAGGTCACTAGTTCGAATCCCGTCGTTATTTTTTTACTATTCATTTAATTAACATTGATTTACTCTTTGAATTTTTCATTAATTGCACTCAAATTGCATCTTTTAGGTACTATAACAAAATTTATAAATAAAAAAAAAGTTTAAATTATAATAAATTTGTATTCGTAGTTAGTTTTCCTGTGTCGTTTATAATTTTGGATTAATGGACAAGTCAATTGAGTTTTTAAACTCCGGATTTCTTTGGTTTTTTATACGATTATTGTATTAATGAAAAAATTAATCTTCAAAAGCACCACCAAGAATTTAACCGTGGTTCCGCCACCGTATATCTGCACAAGTTCATTAAACTATTAGATAATATTATGCCATGAGTTCATTTTTTTTTTACAATATTAAGCCATCTATACCGAATCTTCCTCCTTTATGTTCCATACTTGATACTTCCATTATGCTTTAGGTCCAATTGGTGAAATTCATTAGAAATTGCAATATAAATAAATCAAGCATTAATGGCCTCGCTGCTAAGGCCTTGTTTGGTTTGAGTATTTTTTGTTTCAGGTTTTGTGCAGATTTCTTGCTCATTTTTTCTTTCCTTTTTGCTTTGCATCATAACTGGACCGAAATTTGATTGACATTCCAGAATTTATGTGTTTATTAAATTGCCTTAATGTGTCCCTCTACCTCAGGTTTTCGGCCAGATCGGTACAGCGTCCTAATCTCAATGAAGTTTCATGTCTCAAGTAAGTCAAGCATCCATAATCTTATTAACGATGAGCTAGTCTACAATGTTAACGACTTTAATGAAAGAAAAATTATTTAGGCACTGTATTAATTTAGAATCTACCGGGCAACAATGCTATGAATTATGATGAGGTAGTATGCAAGTCGTTTATATAGCTACCGGGCAACAATGCTAAGAATGATGATGAGGGATATTTGCCAGGGAACTAGCTTCAATCTATACCTTTCTAGGAGTCATCTGCTATTGAAGCGACAAATACTAATCCAAAGATTCAAAAGTGTAAATGAATGCAGCTTTTATTTTATTGGGAAATTCTGGAGAACTATCGATATAGTACTAATTAGCATTTGATAACTAATTCTTTTTCTCTGAGGTTGTAAAGATTGAAACTCTATATGGCTTTTAAATAGGTTTTCGAATGCTAGATGCTGGAATTAGTAAGAGAATAGCCATCACCGTTTTAAACATGCATATGAATACTGTTGGAAAAGTTGGAAACACATATAGTTTTAAACATGATTGTTACAAGTGGTCAGGGACCATCTTTGAGTCATTATTCGATGCGACTAATCAGATTTTCTGAATCCGTACTCAAAGAGTTTGAGCAGCTCGTACGACGAGCTTCGCAACGGTATATCGCATGACCTATTCGGAGAAAAGGTGTGAATGATAATTGGACTCGAAGGTTAGTATTCGAAAAAGGAAAAAAACGAAATCTGGAAAATGGAAAAGAGAGTGGGATTAACCATGAGGGTTATCCCACATTGTAAAATCAAGATTGATTTTTACACTATATATGCAAGTCCATCACATGTAGTTGGTAAACTAATCAAGTCCACATACCCATGAGTGAGTTAGTATGTACCACACATGCGCGTGTTTGCTCGGGTCTCGGGATGCGGGATTTGGGATTTGGGTAATGTCTCGGGTCTTGGGACTTGTACTAAACTGAAAAGGGACTTTTGCATATCTGCAAGAGCATTCCCTAAAGTTCCAGAAAGTTTAAAACTCCAGCAGTAATGGAGGCGGATTCTGATCTGTGGATGTAACTCTCAGAATTAAATAACCATATTATATTCTGCGGTTGCAGAATTTATCTATATGAGGCAGCCATTTCCTCACATTCAAACACACAAAAATTAGTCTCTCTTCTCTCTAAAACAGCATATATTTTTTTTCATAGCATATTAGAAATCAGAGAGAACCACCCACTAAAAGTTCGACTTTGACTCGTCGCCAGTTTCCGACGAGTCATTCGAGAGACATTGTACCTTGGGATCGAAGCGCCAACGCAACCAGAAACATCAAGATGGTTGGGCGAATATCGGTTAAGCGCATACTGTTAACAGTAGACTCGTCTAATTTTATTTACATTCTGTCCATTTTAATTTCCGCTTTTAAATTCAGTATTTACATTCTGTCCTTTCAATTCTGTTTTTAATTTTAGTAATTTAATTTCCTGTACTTAGCTGTACCATTTTAATTCTGTTTGTACTATTCTGTAATTTCTTTAAAGTTCTGTTTTTTACTGTAATTACTATTCTGTAATTTAATTCTGTAATTAGAATAGTTTCAATTCAGTCCTGTAATTTCAATTTCAAACAGAACAGTCCGGCTGTTAAGTTTATACCTTTCAGTCCGGCAGTTTCTATTTATTGCAATTCAGTACATCAGATTATTAATTAATAATAATCTGATAACGTTTGCTTTAATTACTTTTCAGTACATACATGTTGTAATCAGTAATTTCCATTCCAATTGGTAATTAATAAAGATTACACTGTTTTTGATTAATTATTGTTTAATCCTTTTATTATTATTAATTATTATTTCGTACACGAAAACCAACAATCTTAACCGATAACCTGTTGTTTCTTTCGTGTATTAATTAATACAATTATTTATTTTTATAAGGAATAATGCTTTTTTGTTTTCAATTCTAAATCATATTAGATATTGAATTACAGAAAAAAATTCCAAACAATTTTAATTTTATTTTTGAATCTTGTTGATACCAACCGTATTGGTATTCAACAAGAATCATTTAATCCTTTTAATATCAACCGTATTGATATTCAAAAGGATAAAAAGTTTAATTTTATTGTTTAAATAATTCTTTTACAAACCCAAATATTAGTTTTGGTGTTTTGTTTATAGAATTTGTTGTACACGTATCTTACGTTTTGTGTTGTCGTTTCAGATGACAAACACGTCGCCTATTGAGTTGTCTATCGGAAGTGAGCATGACCCAGTGGTTGGTGGAAATGTCCATAACACTGGGGGAGATGCGAATGTTGGGGGCTAACGCCGAGGACGTAGCTGCAGCGGCTGAGGCCGCCGCGGCTGTGGCTATGGCGGATGCTACGGCCAAAGCTGAAGCTGCGGCCGAAGCAGCAGCCACGGCCAAGGCCACAGCTAAGGCTGCGGCTAGAGCCAAGGCTGCGGCCAAGGGCAAGGCACCGATGTATTCGCCTGTGCCTACTTTGCCGACTTCTCATCTGGAGAAACCGGAAAAATTCAGGGGAGACAACTTTAAACGTTGGCAGCAAAAGATTTTGTTTTATCTCACGACCCTGAATCTGACCAGATTTCTTAAGGAGACTGCTCCCGTCCTAAGCGAGGACGATCTGGACGAGCAGTCGTTCTCTGCGGTTGAGGCATGGAGACATGCCGACTACCTATACAAGAACTATATCCTGTGTGCTCTAGATGACATGATGTTCAGTGTTTTCGAGCCCAAAGCTACTGCAAAGGAGCTGTGGGTGACTTTCGAAAACAAGTACAAAGTGAATAACGCTGGCACAAAGAGATTTGTTGTCACGGACTTTCATGAGTACCGTATGACTGACAGCAGGAGTGTCATGGAGCAAGTTGAGGAGCTTCAACTCATTTACCATTGCCTTGAGGCTGAGGGGCTAGTGATAAATGAGCTTTTCCAGGTGGCACTCATGATTGAGAAATTGCCACCGTCTTGGAAAGACTTTCAAAACTACCTGAAGCACAAGCGGAAGGAAATGAGGCTGGAGGGACTCATTGAGAAGCTTAATATCGAGGTGAGTAACCGTCGCTCCGTGAGGAGAGTCGGTGGTGCTAACATCCCGATGGAAAAGGCCAATGTGGTCGAAATCTCCAACGTCAAACGGAAACGTTTTGACAACAGAGGCAGTGCTGTTGTCGTAAAGAAATTTGCGGGAACCTGCTTTGAGTGTAACAGGACCGTCCATTTTGCCGCGGACTGTTATGACAATAAAGGCGCTGTTAAGCCCAAGCCCCCCCCCCCGAGGAACTTCAAGGGCAAGGGAAAGAGGAAAGCTCCAGCTCAGGCACATCTGGCCGAGGGAGGACGAGATGATGACCACTTTACTGCTATGGTTTCTGAGGTGAATCTCGTGGGGAGCAACCGAAGAATGGTGGCTGGATACCGGCACCACGAGCCACATCTGCTCAACAAGGTGGATGTTTAAGACCTACGAGGCTGTAGAGGGAGAAAGCTGCTTCATGGGAAATTCTGCTATTTTCAAGGTGGAAGGAAAATGAATGGTGGTGATGAAGATGACCTCGAGAAAAGAGCTGAGGTTGACAAATGTGCTTCATGTTCCGGATATCCGTAAGAATCTGGTATCCGGATCAGTGATGGTGAAGAACGGGTTCAAGCTAGTGTTAGAATCCGATAAAATTGTAATCACAAAAAATGGTGTCTATGTAGGCCGTGGCTATATGACCAACGACATGTTTAAGTTAAACGTGGGGACACCTGCTCACAATAAAGGTGCTAAAGCTGAGGCTAGCACTAGCGATGTAATGACTGTTGCCCAGGAGGCCAATAAAAATTCTGATTTTAATTATTTATTTGAGTCATTTCATTTGTGGCATGGTAGATTAGGTCACGTGAATTATAATTCTTTAAAGAAATTAATATCACTAAAACTAATACCAAATTTCATTTTTAATAAGCAACACAAATGTGAAATTTGTGTAGAGGCAAAATTAACGAAATTATCGTTTCAACATGTTGAACGAGAAAGTGAACCTCTCGGTCTAATACACACGGATGTATGCGACTTAAAGTTTATACAAACGCGATGAGGGAAAAAGTACTTTATCACATTTATAGATGATTGTACTAGATACTGTTATGTTTACTTAATGAGAAGTAAAGACGAAGCAGTAGAGAAATTCGCTCTTTATAAGACCGAAGTTGAAAATCAACTCAATAAGAGAATTAAAACATTGAGAAGTGATAGAGGCGGTGAATATGAATAACCGTTTGAGCATATATGCGCTGAAAGGGGCATTATATATCAAACCACAGCCCCATACACTCCCGAGCAAAATGGGGTTGCTAAGCGTAAAAATATAACGCTAAAGGAAATGATGAATGCTATGCTAATCAGTTCTGGGTTACCCCAGAATATGTGGGGGGAAGCGATACTTTCCGCTAACTATGTTTTAAACAAGTTACCACATAAGAAGCGAGAAAAGACTCCATATGAATTATGGAAAGGTCATCAACCCAGTTATAAGAACCTACGGGTTTGGGGTTGTTTCGCAAAGGTCCTAGTTCCCACTCCTAAGAGGATGAGAATTGGTCCTAAGACGGTGGACTGTGTGTTCATCGGATATGCACAGAATAGTAGTGCATATCGGTTTCTCGTGCACAAGTCGGACAATCCCGATGTGTACGTAGATACGTATATGGAAAGTCGAGAGGCCTCTTTCTTTGAAGATATCTTTCCCCGTAAATTACCTACATCTGTAGCAACTGAAGAGTTGAACAGTGAAGGAAATGTGGGGACAAGTGAACCGACAGAGGAAGAGGAAGAGGAAGAGCCTCGACGCAATAAAAGGGCAAGGAAGGGAACTTCCTTTGGACCTGATTTCTTAACTTTCATGGTTGAAGGCGAACCGGTGACATATAAACAAGCTATGTCAACACCGGATTCCCAATATTGGGAAGAAGCCATTCAAAATGAGATTGAATCAATCATGCAAAACCACACTTGGGAACTAGTGGATCTTCCGACATGATATAAGCCCCTAGGTCACAAGTGGATCTTCAAGAGGAAGTTAAGGGTTGATGGCACGATTGAGAAATAGAAGGCGAGACTTGTAGTAAAAGGCTTCAGGAAAACTGAAGGTGTCGATTATTTCGACACGTATGCTCCTGTCTCCAGGAAAACGTCAATCCGAATCGTCATTGCTCTCGCAGCTTTGTTTGATATGGAAATCCATCAAATGAATGTAAAGACATCGTTTCTAAATGGAGAACTGGAAGAAGAAATTTACATGGAACAACCGGAAGGGTTTGTAGTTCCTGGTAAAGAGCACCAAGTGCGCAAACTTGTAAAGTCTCTATATGGACTCAAACAAGCGCCAAAGCAATGGCACGAGAAGTTTGATAGAATTATGCTATCAAACGGTTTTCGCATTAATGAGTGCGATAAATGTGTCTACTCTAAAGGAAGTGGAAGAGACTGTGTAGTAGTCTGTCTCTATGTGGATGACATGATTATAATTGGGAGTACTGATAGAATCAGCTCCACAAAGAAAATGTTGTCACAACACTTCGACATGAAGGATCTTGGTATAGCTGATGTAATACTTGGTATGAAGATTACCAAAACATCAGAGGGGTATGCCTCGTCTCAAAGTCACTATGTTAAACAAGTACTAGACAAGTTTGACAAGGACAGTAAGGCAATGTCTAGAACCCCAATTGAGTTCAACTGTAACCTAGAATTTTTTTTCGATAAGAGTGTGAATCAATTGGAGTTCTCTCGAGTCATAGGCAGTCTCATGTATATAATGAATTGCACTAGACCAGACATTGCAAACTCAGTGAGTAGACTGAGCAGGTACACCAGCAATCCGAATGAGGAACACTGGAAGGCCATAATGAAACTTCTCAGATATATGAGGTATTCAGCCGATTACGGGCTTCACTATAGATATCCAGCGGTACTGGAAGGGTATTCAGATGCCAACTGGATATCAGACTCCAATAGGACAAGGTCTATGAGTGGATATATGTTTATAATGGGAAGAGCTGCTGTGTCTTGGAGATCCTCCAAACAAACATGTATTGCAAGGTCAACTATGGAATCAGAATTCATAGCGTTAGACTTAGCAACCGAAGAGGCAAACTGGCTGAGAAGTCTGTTGGAAGGAATTCCAATGTGGCCGAAACTTATTCCCGCAATAAGCATGCATTGCGATAGTCAATCAGCTATTGCGCGGGATCAGGATCATATGTATAATAGAAAGTCTCGACATATACGTTGGAGACATAAATCCGTAAGGGAATTGTTATCCAACGGTGTGGTATCCTTAGATTTTGTGAGATCAAAGGAAAACATAACGGATCCATTAACAAAAGGCTTGGCTCAAGTAGGAGTCGAGACGTCATCGAACGGAATGGGATTAAAGCCCATTAAATTGGTGGCCCCCCCATAGGCAACCCAACCTAAACGGAATATTTCCTAATAGGTTCAAAGGGAAACTGAACTGTGAGGGCAACCGAACAAAGCACTCGGGAACCTGGAGTTCCCAGCCCATTTCCGCGATGACAGAGTGATAGACATGTACCATTGTAAGGTGGAGCTTGAGGCTCTTAATGATCCAAGTAACTCGACGGTCGAGTAAAGTGAGTCAGGACACTTTCGACTTGGAACACCTATAACGAGTGTGTAAGGCCGGTACCATGTGATGAGCTTGGGCTAATTCACTAGAGCACTCAGTTGAAGTTGCCAAGGCAATCCAGGCCAAATATGGACAACAACTAAAGGGCCTAGTACATGGGTAGAGAGGGCACTGTGCGGGTGCCATTCTGGGATAGACAAAGCTTGATGATTCAAAGCTTTACAGCTACCTAATAGCAGTATTCTGGGTGGTATTCCGTTACGGCAGGTTCAAAGTGTGCGCTATCTGACCTTAGGCAGTGAACTTTTACGGTTCTCTTGATTTGCATTTAGGACATGGGCTTTCGAGCCAATTGCATTCATGTGGGGGATTGTTGGAAAAGTTGGAAAAACATGTAGTTTTAAACATGGTTGTTCCAAGTGGTCAGGGACCATCTTTGAGTTATTATTCGATGTGACTAATCAGATTTTCTGAAGCCGTACTCAAAGCGTTTGAGTATCTCGTACGACGAGCTTCGCAACGGTATATCGCATGACCTATTCGGAGGAAAGGTGTGAATGATAATTGGACTCGAAGGTTGGAACTCGAAAGAGGGAAAAAACGAAATCTGGAAAATGGAAAAGATAGTGGGATTAACCCATGAGGGTTATCCCACATTGTAAAATCAAGGTTGATTTTTACACTATATATACAAGTCCATCTCATGTAGTTGGTAAACTAATCAAGTCCACATACCCATGAGTGGGTTAGTGTGTACCACACACGCGCTCGCTCGCTCGGGTCTCGGGATGCGGGATGCGGGATTTGGGATTTGGGATTTGGGGAATGTCTCTGGTCTCTGGTCTTGGGTCTTGTATTAAACTGAAAAAGGGACTTTTGCATATTTGCAAGAGCAGTCCCTAGAGTTTCAGAAAGTTTGAAACTCCAGCAGTAATGGATGCGGATTCTGGGAATGTAACTCCCAGAATTAAATGACCATATTAAATTCTGCGGTTTCAGAAATTCTCTATATGAGGCAGCCATTCCCTCACATTCAAACACACAAAAATTAGTCTCTCTTCTCTCTAAAACAACATATATATTTTTTTTCATAGCATATTAGAAACCAGAGAGAACCACCCACTAAAAGCTCGACTTTGACTCGTCGCCAGTTTCTGGCGAGTCATTCGAGAGACCTTGTACCTTGGGATCGAAGCGCCAACGTAACCAGAAACATCAAGTTGGTTGGGCGAATATCGGTTAAGGGCATACTGTTAACAGTAGACTCGTCTAATTTTATTTACATTCTGTCCATTTTAATTTCCGCTTTTAAATTGAGTATTTACATTCTATCCTTTCAATTCTGTTTTTTATTTTAGTAATTTAATTTCCTTTATTTAGCTGTAGCATTTTAATTCTGTTTGTATTATTCTGTAATTTCTTTAAAGTTCTGTTTTTTGCTGTAATTACTATTCTGTAATTTAATTCTGTAATTAGAATAGTTTCAATTAAGTCATGTAATTTCAATTTCAAACAGAATAGTCCGGCTGTTAAGTTTATACTTTCCAGTCCGGCAGTTTCTATTTATTGCAATTCAGTACATCATATTATTAATTAATAATAATCTGATAACGTTTGCTTTAATTACTTTTCAGTACCTACATGTTGTAATCAGTAATTTCCATTCCAATTGGAAATTAATAAAGATTACACTGTTTTTGATTAATTATTGTTTAGTCCTTTTATTATTGTTAATTGTTAATTCGTATACGGGACCAACAAATACGGTACAAAATTGAGAACTGGATTATTAAAAATGTAGGGTTGATCTTATAAAAAGCGAGTAATTTTAGTACAATGACATGACTTGAGAAAAGTAAACTAAAAAACTAGTTAATTTTGAATTGCAGGTATAATTATCTTATAAAAGTAGCCTTAGGGTTGCAAATGTCATCTGACATGATCATACTCTTGAGATTGTAAGTTTTTTAATTAGTAAAGAAATTTATCAGGAGTGAGTTTCCAGTAAATCTGAATCGCAAATGGCTACATATGTTGCAAGTAATTAGCAACACAACACAAACAAAACATCATAGTAGGATTTATTTAGCAAAAGAATTACCAGCTAATAGTAAGTTAATAATTGTTTAGTTCACGAAAATAGTTGGATCGGTAACCTTTTTGAAATCAACATTATATTGTAGAGGATTGGCAAAAAAAAACGCACTTTGTATACAAAATAAGTTACCATCAAAAGTATGAATACATCGTCTAGAGAATTTCACTTACCCTCTCTAATTCTTAATACAACAGAAAAAACCAATACAAATGTGAAGCAACCAACTTTTTCATCAAACCCCAATCATTACGGTGTCAGTGGCGATAAGCCCGATTACGATAACTTGAAACCAAGATGCCAATGTGATGGCTGCCGAGCTCTGATCAGTATTCCCTTCGCTGCAGTCCCCAACTTTATAATAACATCTCAATAAACGATGCTTTCCTATTGTCGTTTTGTTCTCTATTGATCATTAACAAAACAAAAGTTGCTCAAGTATTAGACCCTAACAAACTTGCCATACATGATAAATGAAAAATAATATGCAACATTAATAATAAATATATATATAAAACACCTAATTAATTACATCGATATGTAATGCATAAAGCAAAAAGAACATGAAAAACTTTACTAACATAAATATAATGGCTAAAACCACAAATTCAATAACAATATTGTAAGAAATGTTCAGAATTTTCTTTTGCTTTTTATCATTCACAGTCACATTGTTAATCAATTCCTTGTTATCCCACACTCAACTCAAGAAAGGATAGGAATACAAAGTATAGAGTATAGAGTGCACATAATTAATATCACAAACCCAGCATTCTAACAATTATAGTAATTTTTTGTTGCTTAATTCATCTAGTACTGCCAAGTTGCACTGCAAAATAATGTTTGATTTAATGAGAGTCAAAAATTCTCATAAGCCTGTCACAAATTGACTAAACTGTCACAAACCCGTCACAAATTGACTAAAATGTCACAAACCCGTCACAAAAACCGTCGCTAATAAGCTCGTAACAAAAAATACCATCACTAATCCCGTCGCTATTTGGGTTTTTTTTTTTTGTAGTGTTGGTCCGAGTCGAGGAATCTGAAAACACGAGTTTATTTATTTATTTGGATGATCGAGTTGCATTTGTATTACAAGCCACATGTTTTATAACTTTGTAAACGGTTGGGATTTGGAATTATTGGGTAAGCTATAGACCTATAGTAACCAACTATAGTATTTTAATTATTTATTTATAGGTTGCCACATTCAAATGGGAAATCTGGGACCGTGTAATTGCTAATTAGAAACTGAGAAAGTTGTTACAGCACTTTGTTATATTTCGTTTGTAAAGTAGGGACTGCTCCTATATATCACTGCTCTTACCATATTTTCACTACAAAAATAGATTGCAATTGGGACGGTTAAATCTGTTACAAATCTGTAACTAAACGATACTATCTATGAGTAAAACTGAAATCCATCACCATGCCGTCATCGATTAGGGTGTTAGAAAACAAAATCTGTCACTGTCGATCTGACTTTTTTTTAGCGTTTGTTGGTAAGTGATAAATTGTTCCACAATATTAAGTGAGGAGTGAGGACCATGGTAATGTTACGACCCTCTTCAGTTTATTCATTCATGACATGCATGTACAATCGCTCGTTGATATTATTCCAATTTATTCATGGTTTCAAATGATTTTAAAAGATATATACCAAGATGTCATAAAATGCTTTCAGAGCAGTACTGGCAAAGCTGAAAATCGTAACTCCGCAAGTCAAAATTCACATACAAAATTAAAACCTAGTTATAAAATATAAAGTAGATTATGAGAATATTTTAATTCAACTCTAACATAAAAAAGAGATTATCATTCTTTAATGATTGTTAAGTATGTTAATTTCTTGATATAAACTATGAGCTCATTCTTTAATGATTGTTAAGTACGTTAATCTAAGGAGCTACATTTTATTTTCGGAAGTTACTACCACAAAGCTTGTTTGAATCATCGATACTTTCAAAACAAAACCAGAGTAACATCGTTAGGAGAAACAGAAGTAAACAATTTTTATTATTTATCTTTTAAAAAAAGTAGAGTAAATGAAAATACAAGTAAAATGCCAGTGAAGTCAGAAAATTACTTCTTGTACATTAAAAAATCAGGATAATTAAGTAAAGTTACAATACCGTTCAGACGACTTTCATCTCCCAAGATGTGCTCAGTAGCCGCAACGAAAAAGGGAGCTACCACCACGATAATAACCAGCATAACAATAAACTTAGAAAAAGCCATTATAGCCCTTGATGCTTATTTGTTGAAGTAAGTTTTAGTAGTAATATGAGAGGCTTGATGTCTCTTTTTATAGTTAAATCAGTACATCAAATTAATTTTGAAAACAGAATATTATCATTGAACTAATTACACGATGGTCCTGGTATATATGTGATATAATTTATACGTTTGCTCATAACTTCAACTGGCCTAAACTTTTTAAAAGTGTAACAGATTATCTGGTCTACAAATATTTATTTAGATATAAGTGATAGAGATCGAGTCTATAAGAAAAAAATTCTCATTCCAAATTTTGGTATCGCAGTGGACTGATGGTCATAATTAGTTACAAAAAACAATAGACAAGCTAAGTAGAGACTATCGGGGGTCACGACACCCCATCAGTCTTAAAATTGTAAATTTTATTTAGTTTTCTACATATATTTTTAGTTTTTATTCATTTTTGTTAAAAATAATCACTTGCCACTCTCATATTATTATTACTCTCCGTCTTCGCCGCTCAAGAAAGCAAACTTTTACAACCGAAGTACCTGCTACTAGCTAGTTCCTAGTTAACATAATTTTTTTTAAGTTGAATGACTTTGATTAACTCATCATGGAGACATTCCCCGGTGAAATAACTATAAACCGCGTTGCTTATAAAAAAAAAAAAAAAAAAACTAAACTAAACTATAAACCGCGCCAAAGGTTTGATAGATAAATAAATTGACTTTTTTTTTTTGGTTGGTTGCCTGCAAGAAAAGGTATTAGGGACATTAGCTACACAACATAACGTACTTTTTTACGATAAAGTTCCATCAGAAGCATAGCATGCAGACAATACGACGTTTAATATTATATACGTGAATATATACCATTAGTAAGATGATGTTAGGAAGGTATATATGTGGTCACGGTGATACATGCCGAAATAGCAAAACAAAACTCAACAGTGAAAAATGTATACTACTATTTGATTGCCATATGTCATTATAATTTGTAAATATATTTACTAGCTAGGTCTGCAGGAATCAATCTCTAAAATTACATCTCTATTATTGGAAATACTACTTAATATCTTAACCCTTCAGATTTTAAAACAACTAGCAATTGATCATATGAGAATAACATGTGTTTTTTGCACAAGTTAGAATTCTATCAATTTAATTAATGGTGTGGTCTTTAAGTTTCTGAGAAACAGTGGTTTTTCTTTTGAAAACTCACAAATTTACCGATGCTTGTTTGATACAGTTGAGTACGTTAGCGCTTTTAAATAAGTTAAATGATGTGGACTCAAGGAAATAGATAAAATAATTTATAATAGTTGTGTTAATTTTAATAATATTAATTTTAATACATTATCATTTAATTGCATTTTAAATGACACATGTGTAACTTAAATTTAACATTCACATTAGTGTATTAACTTAACAAAATTATCTAATTTTAATTAAAATTAATTATTAATTAAAATTAATTATTAATTAAAATTAATTATTAATTAATCATTTTGTAAACCCCACTACAATATGAATAGTTGAAAATTAATTATATTTTACCGCATCATCAATCAACAACATTAAAAACATTGTTATCTTTAACCACTTTTTTAACATATAACACATGATTTAACATAACTAATAGAAGACAAAAAAAATGTATTGTTAGCTAACTATTTAATTAATATTTTAATTAAGAAGAGAGATAATAACACTCATGCAGATAAAAACGTGAATGTTGGACTTTTTTGTTACAGACTATAAAAGTCAATAAGTTGTCTTTATCAAAACTAAGTTTTGGTTATTTATTTTCTACCATTTACTATAAAATCACGCCAAATTTTAAAGGTGGAGGTGCTCGAGTACGAGAATAACTAAGTACAGCCTATATATAAATCCTAGTATAACAAAAAGCATAGAAAAAAGAGTTACAAAATAGTTGTTTACTGAAAAGAGTTACACTCCTCGTACAACAACAAAAACATGAAAAAAAATCATGTATTTTACTGAAAATGTTGACGATTATAGTATTTCAGTACTCTCATTTTTTATTTATTTATTTATTTATAAATTTCAATGTACAAACATGCTACACACTAGCTATTTTACAAATGAGAACCTGTTTTACAATTCCGCATATGTGTGAGAAAAACCATTTATACATATGCCAATTTACAGAAAGTCCACATCGCTATATAGATGGATTAAAAAACTCAAGCATATGTCCAATTGCAAAATCAGAAAACTCATTAACCACCATAAGAAATCAATATAAAATAATATCAGGAGAAACTCCAAAACCGCATGACATATTATGGGCTGAGGGGCTCTTGCCTTGCTTGACCATTGTAATATCCATCCCGAAACTTTGTCGACGCTGATCTTTCTTCTATACACAAGAGTCCATAACTTCTAATAAAAATGCAAAACCACTTACCCTTCTTGATACCAGAAGAATTCCCAATAGCTTGTTTAATAAAAATAAAATCACCTCCAAAACTAAAAGGATTCACCCCTAAAACAAGAGCTTTCCTTTTGATCTAAAATGCATATAACTTTAAGATAACTAGGAAAAGTCTGAACATTGAATACAGTGAAATTATCTCCTCTAGCACTCATCTTCGCAAGTCCATTAACAGCTTGATTTTGTTCCCTAAAAATGTGAGAAAAATTCAAACAAACCAACTTCATAAAGTCGCAAATATCATTCCAAATTCTTGCATATTTTGGTTTAGGAGAAATAGACTTAGTACACCAATTAACCACGAGCTCTGAATCACTCTCAATATTAATATTACTAAAGTTTAAGGAATAAGCTATCAAAAGCCCATTATATAAAGTTATAAGTTCTGCATAAGTGCTAGAGTTGGTACCGTGATTAAAAGAAAATGCAAAAATAATGTTACATTTGCAGTCTCTCAATATTCTCCCACTACCTGCAACATTACCTCTAATTGTGAAACCATCTATATTCAATTTGAGTCTATCATCTAAATTTCAGCACTCTCATAATTACTAAATAATTTTTATATATAATTCAAATCCGCCTATATATAAATTCTAGTTCCGACACTATTTGATGAGTAATGTTTTTTGTTAGTCACCACTCTATAGCTTAGTCACCACTTTAATTAATTTTGTTTTTGACAAATTACTATATTAAACCGCTTTCAACTTCGAGTGTAATTTCTTGCCAAGGACTTAGATGATGAAAATAAGAATATAAGGTTATACTTGGCAATTATTTGAAAATATAAAACTAATCAGCAAGTAAAAACCTACTAGGATACAACATCTGCACAAGTTCATTAAACCATTATATCACATTAGTTCACTTTTATTTTTACAATAATATATAAACCACTTTTACCGAATTTTCCTCCATGATGTTCTATACTTGATACTTTCATCAGGATTGCTTTAGGTTCTATTGGTGAAATTGCAATTTAAAGAAGTCAAGTATTGGCCTCTATGCTCATTTATTATTTTCTTTTCTCTTTGCATCAATACTAGACCGAAATTTGATTGATATTCCAGAATCTATACTTTTCTTAAATTGCCTAAGTGTCACCCTCTACCTCAGATTTTCGGCCAAATCGGTGTCAACAAGTGTCCTAATCTTGATGACGTGACATATACATCTAAACAAAGCCTTGGAACGCGTTCCTGATCTAATTAACGATTATAAGCAAGTCTATAATGTTACGACGTTTGCAATGAAAGAAAAAATAGATGTTTAGAAGCTATCGGGCAACAAATGCTATGCTTAGGCGATAGAGAGAAGGCAATTGTGTTCCTCTGGTAAAAGTAAGGCTAATGAAAAAGTGAGCTTAATGAGAAAACAACCTTTCTGAGGGATATTTTGAAGGGAACTCTTCCGAATTTATCGAGTAAAACATCCTTTTTGTCAAAAATGTAAAGAACAAACAACATGAAAACACAATGTATTATTTTCACAGTTACAATATCGCAGTAATTAGACTCGATTCATCACGAAGTATGAATGCAATATTCAGAGAAGTTGATTGAATTTCTAATTATGCATGGAACAATGGATATAAAAATGAAACATCAAAAAATTTCCTCAAGCCACAATCATTGCCCCTGCGGCCACAAGCCCTGCTGTAAAGACTTGAAACCATGATGCTAGCATGACGTGTGTAGAGCTTGTACTTGGGGCCGGTGCGAGAGATGATCCATCCAAGACTGTGATGGCGAGTTTCATGCCAAAGTCAGCGCAGTGGTTGGGCTTACCACAGATATACCATTTTTTCCCAGGACTCGTCAAAGTGATAACATCGTTTCCCGTGGCTAAAGCTTGGGTTTCTGCTGCGACAACACAGTCTTGGAAACCGGTGGCATTCACTTTGTAAACGTTGTGATTTGGGGCTGTGTATTTGAAAACTGCAAAAGGGAAATTTAATAATATTGTTATAATTTTATTTGTAAGTAGCTAGAGGGCTGCGCTCTTGTACCACTTGTGTACGAGTGTTACTTAAATGTAATCATTCTACATTTAGTGAGAAAACCTACTAACCATAGGTTTTTGCAAACATTAGAATTAAACCTAATCAGGCATTTAAAAAACCCAACATGTTTTAGTATTGAAAGCACCGGAGAATCGTCGGCCTAAGAGGGTTAACTATGATATGAACTATGCAACTAACAATATCATTGCAAACAATGAGAAAAAAAATAGACAAATCAAATTACCTAATGCATCTCCTACATAAAATCGTTTGTCTTTGGCCCAACCCTGGTAATCAAAATTTTTGGTCCAATAACTTCCGTCTCCCACAATATATTCCGTAGCTGTGACGAGCGAAAGAGAAACCAGCGAGATAATCATCAGTAGCGTAGCAATGAACTTAATCGGAGCCATTTTAAGAGCTATTTATTAACTATAAGCTTTGCTTAGGATCTTGAAATGAGCTCTTTGTGGCTAGCTAATTGTTGGTGGAGAATATAAGGAAGTTGAGACGATTATTTATAGTATTGTGAATCAAATTTCTAAGAGAGAATAAAGAGTAATTTACACTAGTGGTCCCATCTGTACATTTATCAAACACTAATATTGCTAACTGACCAAATTCAAAATGTGAATTATTTAAATTTTAGAAGGACTTTTGTAACTTCCAAGTTCTATTGTTTTATTTTTTTCGGAAGTGCACTGTGCATTACGTACGAGCATAATTTGTAATTTCAGTGACTAATTGTTTACAAAAATACGTCCAAGGGTTAGTATAAATAATTCTCAGTCCATACTGTATAATAGTTACATGAGGCATTGGTATCTGCAACACATGAAATCCTTATCGATGCAATAAAAAAATAAAAGGACTAGTTAGATTTATTAGGAGAGACGTTACGTGAAAAGGGTACTAATAATTTCGCTCTTATTTTATGAAAAAACCGGCTTAGGTCGGCAGAATTGTTTTACTTCATTTATAGTATGGATTTTTTTTTTGTTTCACAGTAAACTTTAGAATACACAAATTTACAAAATTTATCATATTAATTAGTGCTGACTGCTGAGGTGTAAAAATAAGTGGGCGGTATTTGCTAAGAGGTATATTTTATATGTTTTCTGTAGACTTCTAGCCAAGAAAAATAAAACTAATTATACTAGTAAAAACTAAAACAACAGAACGTATGCAATATGTTGTCACTTTCCGTTTTCTTATTATTGTGCAGTCTCCAAATAGGGCAAATATTTTCTTTCCCCGGACTTTAATTTGTGGCATTTGTATCTGAAAGGATTTGGCTCTATATATATTTTTCTTGCATACATTTGCGTTGTATTTTATTTATATATATCTAGAGATGCGTCCGGCCGGCTCTCCACCATAGACGGAGTCTCTACTTTCAGTTTGGGTTGCTGAGTAAATAAATACAGTTAGTTCTTTCAAAAATGATAACAAATCAAACGAAGTTAAAACTGTCTCAGGCAAGGCAATTTTCTCGCACTTATTTCGCATTCTGCTTGTGCCGTATGTAGATACATAAACGTAGTTTAAAGCATTGGAGTAAGAAAAAACTATTTTCGATTTAAAACATGAAGAATGTACATGTTCAATATACATATTCCACCCAGGACTCTTAACATAATGGCTTAATAGATCCTATACTCCACTGACTACTTTAAATATCATTTTTAGACAATTGGCATTACAACATAATTTAGCCCTCCGCCATGTTGAGTTGTGGAGCCAAATGAGGTTTTAGCCATGTTTTCTAATTATCCCACATCACTTGAAATTGTAATATGACCCATGTTGGGTTCTATTTATATGCCCCAATATCTTGTATTTTAATTACACCTACACAAACACCTCTACATTATAAACAGAGAGTTCTATTTGCGAGAGAACCATAGCTTTGTATTTAGCTAGATTACATTTGTAATCCTCTTAATAATATTAAGTGCCACGTGTAGCGGCCCGGAGACGTAGCCAATTTGGGTGAACTCCGTTATCAAAGAGTGTGTGTGCTCGGTTTAGTTTTCTGTCTTTCTTTGTGTTCGCCTGTATCGACCCTAACAAGTGGTATCAGAGCTGAGGAAGATCGATGGCGAAAGAAGACAGAACCGCACACGGGATCGAGAAGTTCGACGGGAAGGACTTCGCATTCTGGAGAATGCAAATAGAGGACTACCTCTACGGGAAGAAGATGCATCAGCCTCTTCTCCTTGAGGAAAGGCCGACCACGACCACCGAGGAGGCGTGGAAACTCTTAGACCGACAAGTGTTGGGAGTGATCCGCCTAACACTATCTAGGAGTGTAGCACATAACGTCGCAAGAGAGACGACGACGATGGGGATGATGAAGATCCTCACCGACATGTATGAGAAACCATCCGCGAACAACAAGGTACATCTCATGCGTAAGTTGTTCAACCTACGCATGGCTGAGGGGACACCTGTCGCGAGTCACGTGAACAAGTTCATCGACACCGTAAATCAGTTGAATGCGGTGGAGATAACTTTTGAAGACGAAGTGAGAGCCCTTATACTGCTAGCCTCTTTACCGAACAGTTGGGAATTCATGCGAGCTGCTGTTAGCAACTCAATTGGAAAGGAAAAACTGACTTACAACGGCATCCGAGATCAAATACTCGCTGAGGAACTCAGGAGATTGGATATGGGTGAATGCTCAAATGATGGAGCAGGCTTGAACGTGGGTTCAAGAGACCGGGGTAAGGCCAGGGTATGGGACGTTAGAGGACGTTCACAATCCCGAGGTAGAAGAGGGAAAAGCCGAGGAGGCGGTTCTGACAGCGATCGAAGTAAGAAGAATCTTCGATGCTATAACTGCCAGGGTATGGGGCACTTCAGTCATGAGTGCAAGCAGCCGAAGAAGAGTACCGGCCGTGATCACGTGGCTAATGTTGCGAGCGACGAGGATTCGGGTGACTGTTTAATGCTTGCCGAACAGAGAGATATAGATTCATGGATTCTAGACTCTGGGGCATCATTTCACACGACTGCTCAGAAGGATTTATTCGAAAATTACACTGCGGGTAATTTCGGTAAAGTGTATCTAGCCGACGGAGAAGCGTTGGAGGTTGTTGGAATGGGTGATGTGAAGATTCGCATTCCAAATGGATCGGTATGGAAGCTAACGAAAGTGAGGCATGTCCCGAGGTTGACCAAGAATCTGATCTCAGTAGGTCAAATCGATGCCGAAAGGCACTCCATTTCGTTTAGCTGTGGAGCTTGGAAAGTTTCATGAGGAGCTATGGTGATAGCCCGAGGGAGCAAGGTCGGTACACTGTACATGACGACCGATGAGGAGTGTACACGAGTGTACTGCTCGGAACTGTGGCATCGACGGTTGGGTCACATGAGTGAGAAGGGGATGAAGGTGTTAGCAAAGGACAACAAACTTCCAGGCTTGAAGTCTGTCAACCTCGACATGTGCGAAGGTTGCATCTTCGGGAAGCAGAAGAAAGTGAGCTTCCGAAAAGGTGGAAAAGCTCCCAAGGAGGAGAAGATAGCACTGGTCCACTCAGACGTATGGGGACCATCTCCAGTAATCTCACTGGGAGGAGCTCAGTACTATGTGACCTTCATCGATGATTCGACGAGGAAAACATGGGTCTATTTCTTGAAACACAAGTCTGAGGTGTTTAAGAAATTTCAAGAATGGAAGGCCATGGTCGAACTGGAGACCGGGAATAAACTCAAGTGTTTGAGGTCCGACAACGGCGGGGAGTACATTGATGCGAAGTTCGTAGAGTTCTGTGCTCAAAGAGGCATTCGAATGGAGAAGACCATCCGAAGAACGCCACAGCAAAATGGCATGGCCGAGAGCATGAACCGAACAATCAATGAGCGTGCTAGGAGTATGAGACTGCAAAGTGGGTTGCCCAAAGCCTTGTGGGCACATGCAGTAAGCACGGCGGTTTACCTCATTAACCGCGGACCCTCAGTGCCATTAGAGAGGAGAATTCCCGAGGAGGTATGGATAGGAAAGCCTATCTCGTATGAACACTTGCGAGTGTTCGGTTGTCTGTCATATATCCATGTCGACATAAATGAACGTACCAAGCTTGACTCGAAATCCAAAGTGTGTTACTTTGTGTGGTACGGTGGAGCTGAGTTTGGATATCGCTTTTGGGATGGTCAAGCAAAGAGGATCATTCGCAGTAAAGATGTCATCTTCAACGAAAGCATTTTGTACAAAGATAGACAAAATGTGGAAGAACAAGCGCTCCCGTCCGAGGAAAGTGGTATGGTCGACATGAATGTGTTTCCAAGATTGGACTTGGAAAATGACACTGAAGATGAGCCAGTGGTGCTCGACAACCCACCAGCAGAGGCTGAAGAGGCCGAGGAGCTGCCCCAAACTCCCCGACCTGAATTAGGCCGAGGTCATCGCATGAGGAGACCTCCTGCCCGATACTCTCCTTCCCTGCATTACATATTGCTCAGTGATGCAGGAGAGCCCGAAAGTAGAGAAGAAGCTCTGGAGCTGAAAGACTCGAGCAAGTGGGAGCTCGCAATGAAGGATGAGATAAAGTCGCTCGAGAAGAATGTGACTTGGCAGTTAGCCGAACTGCCCAATGGGAAGAGGGCACTGAGCAATAAATGGGTGTTCCGACTGAAGGAGGAACAAGACGGCACGAAACGGTATAAGGCATGCCTAGTAGTCAAAGGGTTCCAGCAAAAGGCAGGAATTGACTACACCGAGATCTTTTCACCAGTCGTAAAGTTGACGACTATTCGGCTATTGTTGAGCATTGTTGTAAATGCGAGTCTTCATCTTGAGCAGTTAGATGTGAAAACTGTCTTTCTCCATGGAGATCTTGATGAAGAAATTTACATGCTCCAACCTGAAGGGTTTGCCGAAAAGGGAAAAGAGAAACTGGTCTGCAAACTGAGGAAGAGCTTGTACGGGCTAAAACAAGCACCACGGCAGTGGTATAAGAAGTTTGACAGTTTCATGGCGGATACCGGGTTCGAAAGAAGTGATAGTGATCACTGCTGTTTCGTGAAGAGATTTGCGAACTCTTCGTACGTCATACTACTGTTGTACGTAGATGACATGTTGCTCGCCGGGTCGAGCCTTGTTGAGATTAACAAGGTCAAGCAACAGTTGGCGAAACAGTTCGAGATGAAAGATTTGGGTGCCGCAAATCAGATCCTCGGTATGAGGATATCCCGAGAAAGAGATGGGTCACTATTTCTGTCGCAAGCCGAGTATGTGAAGAAAGTGTTGGCACGATTTAGCATGAGTGATGCCAAGGCTGTAGGCTCACCGCTAGCCGCACACTTTAGCTTGTCGAAGAAACAATCACCCACAGACGAGGAAGGAAAGGATCGTATGTCGAACATACCCTACGCTTCAGCAATTGGTAGCTTGATGTACGCTATGGTGTGTACAAGACCGGGCATTGCCCATGCAGTGGGAGTTGTCAGTCGTTACATGAGTAACCCGGGCAAGCACCATTGGGAAGCTGTGAAGTGGATATTGAGATATCTCTCGGGTACCGTGAGTTTGGCATTATGTTTCCGAAATACCTCGGAAGACCTGCACGGCTATGTGGATGCTGACATGGCCGGTGATCTGGACAGCCGAAAGAGCACAACGAGATGTGTTTGTACCTACGGTGGTACTGCTGTGAGTTGGACATCGAAGCTGCAAAAGATTGTTGCACTGTCGACCACAGAGGCTGAGTACGTCGCGGTGACGGAAGCAAGCAAAGAGATGATTTGGTTGCAAGGTTTCTTAGAGGAGCTCGGTCAGAGGACCGACAAGGGAGCTCTGCACTGTGATAGTCAAAGTGCAGTTCAGCTAGCTAAGAACCCTGTATTCCATTCACGCACCAAGCACATACAGATTCGTTACCATTTTATCCGGGACGTTCTGGAAGATGGAATCTTCGCGCTAGAAAAGATTGAGGGCGCTAAGAACCCCGCCGATATGCTAACGAAGACTGTTACAATCGACAAACTGAGGCTGTGTGCAACCTCAGTAGGGCTCCGAGCTTGAGGCTCAGGGTCGCCGCTACACTGGAAGAATGGGTACTCATCGATGACGGCAGAGTATCAATTACTATACAAAGATACCGATGGGAGCATTCTGCTCGGTGGAGCACAGTGAGTTCGGTGGTCGGGGATAATTGGAGTTCTTTTGAAGCACTCGACATTTGAATCCAAGTGGGAGATTATTGAGTTGTGGAGCCAAATGAGGTTTTGGCCATGTTTTCTAATTATCCCACATCACTTGGAATTGTAATATGACCCATGTTGGGTTCTATTTATATGCCCCAATATCTTGTATTTTAATTACACCTACACAAACACCTCTACATTATAAAGAGAGAGTTCTATTTGCGAGAGAACCATAGCTTTGTGTTTAGCTAGATTACATTTGTAATCCTCTTAATAATATTAAGTGCCACGTGTAGCGGCCCGGAGACGTAGCCAATTTGGGTGAACTCCGTTATCAAAGAGTGTGTGTGCTCGGTTTAGTTTTCTGTCTTTCTTTGTGTTCGCCTGTATCGACCCTAACACGGCATTGATCGAGCCAATTGGTTTTCTATACTAATCTTAATTTCCAATAAAAAATAACGTAACATGTATAATTTTTGTTTTGTTTATAATACTTCACTTTCTCTAACCTTATTTGACCATCGTTCATCTCCTTCCTCACTCTTCGTTTTTTAGCAATTTTGCAAATTCTATTGTTGCTTGCTTCTCGATTAATGTGGCGCATTGCTTGTTTTTCTAATAAGTACCTTGTATTCATGTTGTTGTTATTATACACTTTGAATTTTTCCATCAAATTATGGATGAAAAACATCCATGTTTTGCTGGTTTAACATTCAATTATGCTAGTTTTCCATCCACAATTGAATGTAATGTTCAAAAAGAAAAACACAAATACAGGGTGTACAAATAGAAGAAAATGACAATACGTACAAGATGGTAAAAAAGAAACTCAAATAGATGCAGATATATTTATGCTTAATTACCAAGGAAAGATTAATTCTTGTTCCCCATGGTGAACCAAGGTTAGTTTGATTAATTTATTGTTTTATGTAACTCCCCTTTTACAATCAGTTTTTTTTTTTTACAATCATACAACTGGCCTTTTTTTAGATATTAAATGAATTATTTCTATTGTATGTATCAAAGTCGTGGAACATCAACCAGAATTTGTTGAAAATCTTTATAATTGGACATTTTGAGAAATGTGTGTAAAAATGTTGTTTGGGTTTCAAATCACCTTTACTTTTGAGTCTACATAAGAAAGTTTGAAGCGCCAGTCGCGTAGGGCGACCGATCTGTTCTCTCGGCCAAAGACAAGAGCAGCGTGAACTCCGTCTGAATTGCATGTGTTAAGCATGCCGCAGAGGGATCATGGTATTTCGCCAAAAGGCGAACCTTCTCAGAATTGTGTTCTTGGTTTCAGACTCAGACGAGAGTTAAACAAAATACGAGAGCTGAGAAGACAAGACGACAATGATCGGTTCTTATAAGGACTCTCAAATTAGTTAGCATTAAACATACGGCTGTGCCCCAAAGCTGGTTTCATAGCTTCAAGCTTACAAAACATTCACAACTGCCACAGAAAGAAGAGGTGATGGAATAACAGAGCTAAGAAGGCCGATAATCCTTAAGCAAGGTTGTTTTGGTATTATTATATTAAATGATATGTTGGAAAGAAAAATATATGGAAAAATATCCCAAACATGATACCAAAACATATACCAAAACAGATCATTTAATGCTACCATTTGGTCCAGTTTTCAATCGGTTTGACTTTACTCGATGGACTTTTGCTCACCATTATTAATCTCGACCATACTGACATTAATTTCATTAAAAGAAAATTAGCAAAATATAGTCAATAATGAAATAAAATATAACTTGAGTAGTTAGACAGATCAACTAAGTAAATGTATGTAATTTACAACCAAAAAAGTGGAATAACTACAAAGAAATGCTTTTCACATGGATGAAAGAATAATAGGCTAAAAGTTCCGCATCCCTCATTATCAACATAGCTCTACTTGCATATTTTGTTGAGAACCACGTACGTACCTTAAATTAATCCAAACGAATCGTATTTCAAATGAGAATATACTTGCGTGAAAACGTGGCTACGCTCGATGACTAGGCAGATGCGCAAAAGGTTGTGACTTGTAAAGGATTGAAAAAATTGCAGATTTCATATGCCGCAACTCTATATCCTTAATGATCTTGAAACACATTGTACTATGTATTGTATTGTGGAGACGGTCAAGACTCTTTCTGAGTGATTGGAGAAAAAGTACAATAGGAAAGATGCCGTCTCGAAGAAATCCGTGGTCGGTAAATTTCTTGAGTTGAAGATGATAGACTCTAAATCAGTGATCAATCAAGTTCATAATTACCTTCATGTTATTATCCATGAAATTCATTCCGAATGTATGTTAATCATGAAAACTTTTCAAGTGGTAGCAATCGTTGAGAAAGTACCACCATCTTGGAAGGATTTCAAGAACTGCATACACGTAAGGAATTAAAACTTGAGGACCTAATTGTTAGATTGAGAATTGAAGAATATAACTAGAACTCTGATAGAATCATGCAAGTGAGTCCACTACATTAAAGGCAATTGTTGTGGAAATGGGACCATCCACAAAGGAGGAATGAAGCCAAAGAACTTGTATCAAGACAAATATGGTGGCAACGACAATTTTCGGAGGTTCAATATAAAACGCTACAATTGTGACAAAATAGGACATCGTGCACGTGAATGTCGAAGTAAGAAAAAACCGATCAAAACACAAAAAGAAAAGCCACAACCCAACATGATCGAAGAATGTGATATAGAAAATCTATGCGCTAATGTACAAAGTATGGATATTTGTGATATGATTTCAGAAAGTTTAGCGCATAGATTCTCTATATTACATTATTCGCTCATGTTGGATCGTGGCTTTTCCTTATGTGTTTTCTTCATTTTTTCTTACTTCAACATTCACTTGCATGATGTTGTAAATAGCATTTTCTATTGAACCCCTGAAAATTGGCTTCGTTGCCACTATGTCTGTCTTTTATTCGATTTTTTTGGCTTCATTCCTCCTTTGATGATGGTCCCATTTCCACAAGAACTGCCTTTGATGTAGTGGACTCACTTGCATTATTCTCTCAGAGTTCTAGTTATCTTCCTTCAATCCTCAATCTAACAATTAGATCCTAAGTTTTAATTCCTTGCATATATGCTTCAAGTAGTTCTTGAAATCCTTCCAAAATGGTGGTAGTTTCTCAATGATTGCTCCCACTTGAAAAGTTTCCAAGATTAACACAGTTGGAATCAATTTCATGGATAATAATTTGAAGATCGTGGACTTGGTTGATCACTGATTTACAGTCTCATCTTGGACTCAAGAAATTTACTGACCATGAATCTCTTCGAGGCAGCATCTTTCGTATTGTACTTTTTTTCAATCACTCAGAAAGAGTCTTGACTGTCTCCACAATACAATACACCTAATACAATGTGTTTCAAGACCATTAAGGATCAATATAGTTGCGACATATGAAAACTGCAATTTTTTTAAACCTTTACAAGCCGCAACCCTTTGAGCATCTGTCTCGTCATCTGAGCGTAGGAATGTATTCACACAGGTATTGTGAGATATTAAGAGTACTCAAATTAAATAATATTTTATGTGACGCCACCGCTTAAAACGGACACATCCTAATTTTCCTGGCTTTTTTGCTTCAGGTGTGGATCCTGTACCGACCAATGTTGAGCCCGTGCCAGTTTACACACCTATCTATTTCCATTGTTCTGTATATTGTAAGATAAACAAAGGTTTACAACTCTATTTGATTTTACTTGTGTTTATTTCTGTATATTTTGTAAGATAAACAAAGGTTTACAACTCTGTATTACTTTTGTTTAATAAAGAGAGGTTGTACAATACTAACAGAGCTGGCCCAAAGACCTGAGAATTTGTGGGATGCCTAATGCCTTGTTGAAAAAAAGTTTGTTTTGCCCATCCAAAGAAAACCTATAAAAAAAATAGTATAAATTTAAAAAAATTCCAAAAATTATTTTCCCGGGGGTGGGTTGCTCAGTCCGCTCGGACTATTCGCAACCCCTCAAGGCCGGCACTGAATACTAATAAACCTTATCGATTACAGCAAGAAAGTCTAAACTATGTCTATGCTTAAAACAATGATCTCAAACACTTAGCTTAAGTAGATGATTTGCAGAAATCTTAGTAATAAATTAGTTGATAGATAGTGAAAGCAATTGCTGCACGGTCATTTAGTGATAAATAGTTATTTTTCACTTTTCAGATTAAAGGCATTTACAATATTATAGTTATTGGATACTAAGCAACCAAGCAGTAACTAACAAGTGAATACACATATTTCAGATAATATACGGTCTAAGTAGTGTTAATTAGGCAAATGTATTTCTCTTCTTCTTCTTATATGCTAGTTTTTATTACAATACAATCTAAACGACATATGCATAAATCCAGGCGTTAATTTATATAAATTTAATTTAAAATTCAAACTAGATTATTTTATTGGTTGTCACGTCCTTAAAAAAGTATAGATCAGGTTCATGCACATGTTTCTCCTTACTACGAGGTTTACCATTTATTTGTTTAACATTCCTTTGATATTTGGACAAATATTTAAGGACAAATTTAGGGGCGGCCATGAGAATTTTATTTCCATATGTAAAAAAAAATTGGGTTCTGTTTTTCAATTGTCGTTACGGGTACGAAATTTCATAATCAAATATATTAATAGTAGAATAATTCAAAATTAACTCACAACAAAAATCATTGATATAAAAAGAATTGTGTCATTTCATTTACTTGTAATTTTTTTACCAGCATATACTTGCACATATAATTTTTTTAGACATATATATACTTTTAAAAAAAATTGGTGTCAGCGTCGTCGGACCTGAACGATTCACCTGAAACGTGAGGCCCCATAACGTCGTATTTTTGGAAATTAAAGCTAAAAAATGATTTGCATTTTTCGATAAACTAACCAAATTGTAGCATATAGGCATGTTAAAAGTAGATAATGTGATTATGTAGATTTGTGAATACTTACCCAAAAAAGAAGAAGTAGATATGTGAAATTACTTGGTAGTACAAATGAAACAAAATAGAATTATGGAGATGTAATCGAAACAAAATAAAGTAGTAGTACTAATAAGAAACTTGACTTTGGGTTTTTCATTTTTGCCTAATGTCGCTAGGGTTTATGTTTTTCTAACACTCTCTCTCTCTCTCTCTATATATATATATATATTTACATATATATAAATTTAGCAAATATTCGTTTTCTTCAGTAATCAATTAAGGTATGTGATATTCTAATTTTAATCTAAATTTTGTTTATGTTTGTGAAACACTATTCTTAGCTGTTGTCAATTGATTTTAGCTGGAAAATATTAAATTACCCCCTCCTTTAATTAGATTTAAATTTATTCCATTAGAAGTATAATGAATGACAGGTTTATTACATTTACTCTCAAATTTCATTTGTTGTTATTTATTATTATTATCATTATTATTATGATGTCTGATACTTCTGTTTGTGGTTCATTTTATGTATGTGCATTATTTGGCAACACATATTTGTTTTTCATAGCTTTTTGATTAAAAAAAATCCATGAGTGTTTGGTATGTCAGCTTTTTTAGCTTTTAAAAAGGTAGCTTTTGTGTCAGGAAAGCTAAAAAAGCTCAAAAGCAGAGAAGCTAGGAATTTGAGAATTTTGTTAGCTTTTTTGCATTAAATTTTCCAAATACAAAAACTTTCTGATAGAATGTGTTTGTATATTCACAACTCACTTATAAGTTCAAAATGGGTGACTAATTACTTATCAATAAATACAAGTTATAAGTCACTTATAAGTGAAAAAGTTACAGGTTGTGCCAACACTACACCGCAGTTTTTTTAGCAAGTTTTTTTTTTATTCTTTTAAAAAATCGCTTTTTGACCAAAAAATCTGATGCCGAACGGCCCCCTCATATTTATAATAATTGAAGTTTCTAGAATTGCTGTTATTGATATGACGTCAATTTTATTGGTTGCTAATATTGCACCGTAATTACTTAGGTTTCTATCGACATTACGTTATTTGTAATTGATGGAAATACTTTTTTTTTCCAGGATGAGGGTTTGTTTGGTTGATCAGCTAAATCGTCATCTTTTTATAGTCACTGTTTTTTTTGTTCATTTATATACTTAAAGCAATCTTTTTGCAAATCTAAGAGTATAAGTACGATAATTTGTTCACTTGATTATTAGTCCATTTATGCTGCTGGTATAATAAACTATAACTAGTTAATTTAGTGTTGAAAATTAAAGGTGTGAGGTCTTAGTTTGTTATTATTACCTTTATATTTTGATATATTAGTTAAAGTTATAATAATGGGATGTTGACATGGCTTTTTTACAAGTAAATATGCCTTTGTTTCAATTTGATAGACTAGTTCTGATTTAATTTGTATAATTTGCGTTTTATTCGATAACAATGTTGAGAAGAATTGTAATTTAAATTTGGATGCCTAACATTTTACCCCTCAATTACGTATTAGTTTGCCCTAGAAACAAAATCAATAGGTGGTTGTCATCTCCGTTAATCCTTGATTGGTGAAGTTATTATACAAGTTAAGCCAATTATTGAATTATTTTGCCAAACTTCTAGTTTAATCATTTCTTGCCACAGTAATAGAATTTAGGTGGTACTTAGGCTCTTTATTTAGTACCGTATCATTGAGCTCTAAAATAACTGTATTGGAGTTTGAATGTTCCATTTGTAGAAGCAACCAAATGACATGTTACCTGTTTGTCGGTTTTTCCTCAGACAGTTGATTCCCAAAGTGAGATTCGATAAGAAACATGGGTATGCATTTTTCCCTTTGTTGTCACCTTGTTTTGTTTTTAAGTTTTTGAAAAAGGGTTTATGTGTTTTTCTATTCTAATTCAGCTATGATGAAAGAGAAGTCTCGTAGAGAGATTCGAAAAGAAGCTCGGTTAGAAAAGAAAAAGAAGAGGTCTGATTCTTGGATTAAGGATCAGGTAACAAATGCTTTCTGTTTCTTGTTTATATGTGACATTTTCCCTTGGTTTTTCTTCTTCCGCAGAAAAGATTGTGCAAGTTTTATTCTCAATTCGCGAAAATACTAACTACACTTTCCGTAATGCTTACAGAAACTTCGCACAGAGAAGAACAAGCAGAAGAAGAAGAGGAGGAAGAATCGAAAGAAGAATGGATTTTTTCTAAATAAATCACCAAACCTACATCCTCAATGTCCAAAAGATGGTCATATTTCACCTAACAATCTTGTTTCTGAAAGATTACATAGCTTACAGCCACCTGTTACAGATAAATCGCAATTAAAAATTGAATCCTCAGAATCCACCGGTTCTTCAGCATTGAAGGGAAAGGGACTAAGTAAGGGAGATAAATATCCGAAAACTAAGTTTGAGGAATTTCTCGAGATGGATATGCAACAAGGTGTAATTTCCAGAGATGAGGATTTAGAATTGGAAAGGAAACTTGCAAAGAAACTCAAGGTGAAGGATGGGAAATTAGGTGGCGTAGATGATGATATTAATTTCTTAATTGAAGGAACTTCATCAGAGATGGATTTTGAAGAAGTTCATAAGAATAAATCTGAGGACAGCTCTTCGTTGAAGAAGAGTAAGAAAAGAAAACTGAAAGAGAAAGAATCAGGTGTTGCTGAAAAAAATGAGAAGCGAAAGAAAACAAAATTTGAGAAATATTTGGAAATGCATGATTGGGTGCCTTCTGCCGAGGCAGATTTATATATGGAAAAGAAATTAGCAAAGAAACTGAAGGTTAAAAAAGGGAAACTAAAGGGCGGTGATGATGGTATTGATGAGTTGGTTGATGGAATTCCGTCTATTATTGATTTAAGTGACAGTGAAGGAGATTTAGATGGCACTGTCATAAAGAAACGTGTTAAAGAAAAATCCTCAAGTAAGAAATGTAAAAAAACCACAAAAACATCAGAAGAAGATGGAGAAGCTGAATTGGCTAATGATGTGTCACCAGAAAAAGTTACGCCAAAGGCATCTAAGATGGAAGAAAGTGCAAAATATGTTGCCCCTCATCTAAGATCTCGTGTAAGAAATGAATCAGAAGAGTGTGTTCAGATTCGGAGAAGGATAAGGGGTAGGTCTATTGAATTTGAGGTGTATATTTGAAATGTTATATCTTTATCCTTGATTCTGGAAATTCAAAACTTTGACACATTTAATCTATGTTACAGGTCTTTTGAATAGGCTGTCTGAGTCAAATGTAGAGTCAGTTACTGGTGAAATGTCCACTATATTTCGTGTAAGCCTATTACATACAGCTACGTTAATTTTTATTTTTCTAGCGAAGGTTGGTTTTGAGGTCTTATCTTTCATTGTCTATAGAAGTTTAATACCGTTGGCTTCAGATCGTCTTTAAGAGTGTGTTTATCGAAGCAGAGTCTATATCGTATAAATACAACTACCTCGGGGAAAAGTTGCCAGTTAAAGATAAAATTAATTGATTCCTCACAATCCTTGGTAGTCTGGCTTTCACATGAACTGTTACATTGTCACTAGTTGTTGTCTTTGGTAGGATTTATAGCTTAATACAATTTACTTTATACCTACTATTCCGTCTGGTTTTTGGTTCCTAGTCTTATTTTATTAGTAGCCATGATTGAGGGGAAAACCATTCAAGGAACAAAACGACTAAAAGAGCATAGGCGCTTGAAAGCAAAGTAATTTGAGTTTCATGAAATGTCTTCTTTGAGAAATGAACATTAATCTGAACACTGAGACTGGATATGATGTGGTTTTATCTTAATGATTTGTTCTCATTTCTTGTTATCTACGAAGGCAGTTCTTAATTAATACTTTTGTTTTTATCCTAATCCTTTTCCTCTTTCAGTCTGTGCCTCGCGTTACGAGTTCTCAGATTATGATTGAAGAAATCTTGGGATCCATTTCTGGAGGTCCACGTGGCAATGAACAGTTACGTATTTTCCTTCAATATCCTTAGTATGGTACTGAATTTTTGTAACATTTTCTCCAAGTTTTCAGATATTATGGACTCATTTTTTCTATTGTGATAGAATTTAATTTTAAATTTCAGGATCCATCTAAAGTTATCTCTATTTGGTTCAATTTGGTTTCTTCATCCTTAATTAGATACTGTAGTTGTTGTGTAGTTTAATCATATGGGTCATAGAAGTGCCTTCTGATTGAGAAAATAAACTGCATATTAGTTTCCATAATATATATTCAGTGGGTCTTGGATACTTTGTTGTTCATAATAGCATATCTTCTTGTTTCTTTTAGTTCTTTTTTACAAGCATTGTTTTCTTAGAGTTTAGATTTTCTCTACTTTTACTGATAGCTAACTCAGCAGCGTAGAACCCATACTTTTTTAAACCAAAAGGGGTGTGTAGTGCTTTATGTACTTTAAATTTTATCATTTTTGCTCTTGAAGTTTTTCTAATATATTTCTATGGTTTGTGAAGATATGCTGCCACATTTGCAGCTTTTGTTGCAGGCATGGCTGGTTCGGTTGGGACAGACTTTGGTGCAAAGCTGCTGGAATCCCTTGCTAAATGTTTTCAGGTTGCCTTTTCCTTTCTGAACAAAAATAAAATTCTGTAACCCTGAAGGGAGTATTTTATTTGCTGACAAGTAACAACTAAGCGATAGGACAAATATTCTACTTCATTGGTATTTGATGGTAGGCTATTATTAAGTTTGCATAATCGGGAGACTTGGATCTTTCTACGTTTTTTTTTACCTTTTTGGTACGAGATTTTTGCAAAACATTTTAAGAACAACTTTTTTTTCTTCTCAGGAGGAATCTCTGAAAAACGACAATCTTTCTCTGCGGAATTTGACTCTTTTGCTATCTTATTTGTACATTTTTGGTGTTTGCTCAAGGTTAGTAACATGTATCCTTTCAACATTTCTTCAGAACATAAAAGTGAGTTTGCTATTTAAGATCAACAAACTTGCGTGAAATTCTCCAGAGAACTGATAGAAACTTTTTCCAGTGGGTACTTTTACCTTCAGAAGAGTGATTATTCAGCGGTCCTGGACCAATGAATAATAGTGTGAGCATTCAACATAGTTTAACGAAGCGGGAAAGGGAAATGGATTGTAGTCGAAATGAGGAACTGTTGTCCGAAGCGCGTAGGAGAAATTATATATTTTTAATAATCTCATGTAATAAAATACAATTAAAATATAATATTTTTTCATACTTTAAAAGTAAAATACAATTTTTATTTTTATTTTTTATGGGTTAACATAGGGTTGGGTTAGATGTGGTTGTGCTTGGTGTAGGTATGCACAAGTTGGGTGTCAATAGGGCTACTTTATATTTCATTCCCTATCTTTCTACTTCTCGTTGTTACGCTGTATATGTTTCCCCTTTTACACATGGTGATGGGAAGTTTACGCGAGTTTCCGAGGACGGAAGCGTCTACAGGTTAGGAGGTTTGTGCAACAATAGCATCCGATAAAAACCCATGAATAGATGGGAGAATTCTTGCGAGGGCCATCATAAAATTAAAACATTAAGACCAATTGGCAAGGTCCACTATTTTGATGTTTGACATTCGCTCATTTAAATTGAATTTCACAAATGCCTTTCAGTATGGGTTTTGGTTGATATGGCAAGTTTGTATTGCTAATGGTAGATAGTCACAAGTTTAAAATAATTCGTTTTGCTTATTAATCTTGGTCTATAGTTCCCCAAAATTATAAGTTTGTGAGCATCTACCAAGATACTATTATTCTGCAATGCTTACAAAGATACTAGTTTCTGTTACAGTTGCATCACTACAATTGTGAAGACATCATGGTAAATTAAGTTTTGTTGATTATTTCAGTGACTTGATATATGATTTCATGAATGTGCTGAGCAAGCGTTTGATGGAGACAGAAGTAGCAACCATCGTTGCAGTTCTACAGTGTAAGATACGTCAAGTAATTTTTCTTAATTTCAGTATTGATTTTCTTGTCCTCTTTTGAAAGGAACGATTAGGGATGGCAAAAATTTGGGTTTTGGCCCGACCCGACCCGGTGCGGGTTGGATAAAAGTGCAGGTTTATTTGGGCCTGGTTGGATTGGGTTACTTTGCACTTTTGTGCAACTTTGTGCAAGTTGAAATATAGTGAATAATAAAACACAACCCAATACACACACATGACACATCTCTCTCTCTAACATATATAGATACACACATATATACACCCATAGATACACTGTATAAAACATATGTGACTAGTGATGAAAAAATGAGAGAAAGCTAATTATCAACGATAAAATATTAAAATGGACTCATTCACCAAATTAATTAGTCATATCTTTTGTGTACTAGGTTTCTCTCTCTCTCTCTCTATATATATATATATATATCCTTATTTTATTTTAGCTTGTTATTTTCCTTTTTTTGTCAGTTTTTTTCCTTTTATTTTTTTGGCTATTGTTGTAAAGAATAATTTAGATTATTATAAATTTTTACCAGGTAAATATGAAAATTTTGAAAAAAATAAGATTTTTAGGCTTTTCTAATCTAGTTAAGTGGTTATTGTTAGATGCTTAATAATGGGTTGCACTTATTTAGCTTATCAAAAAAAATCCGGGTCAAACGGGTCGGGTCGGGTATAAACGGGTCGGGACGGGTTATGTGCGGATTGGGTCGGGTCGGGTCGGGTTTCGAGAAACCCGGCCCAATTGCCATCCCTAGGAACGATGGATATTTAAAATTTACAAACAGGTAATTTTGCCAGTCTATACGATTTCCTCCTTATGTTAGTATTCCCCTTTCCTACTTTTCTGAATGTTTAAAACAAATAAGCAGAAAAGCAAAAGCCAATTATATCTTATTTGTTGATGTAGGCTGTGGGATGAATCTAAGAAGTGATGACCCTGTCGCCATGAAAGATTTTGTGCTGAGTGTGCAAAAAAGGGCAAATGAACTGAAATCTTCTACAGAGAATGGCCAGCCTAACAAATATAGCAAAAGGGTTTGCCCCATCACATTCACACGAGTACTTTTTGTTCTGTAGTCTTTTTGCTCAATCTTCATGTTTTAATATCCAAATTTCTCTCCAGATGGAGTTTATGCTCGAAACGATTAGCGAAATCAAGAACAACAAAAGGAGGGCGAAAGATGATACTCCACAACATATACGAATAAAAAAATGGTTACAGAAAGTAAGTTTTATAAGCCAAAAATTGTTTAATGTTCTTTACTTTATGGGATTGACATTCCGTTAAAGGTCACCTCATTTAACCCGTGACATTTCAAAACCCAATGTTATAAACAACTTCTACAATTATACATATTTTTCGAATTGAATTTCATAAACAGGTCCCAAATGACTGAGCAGTGTATATCTAACTTTCTTTCTTCTCTTATTTCGGTATGCATTTGTTCAGTACTTTCAGTTTCAAATTTTTTCATTTTTTTTAATAAACTTGATAAAAACAATTTTGATCTATGTATATAATTTTTTCTTATCCTTTAGTGTCCCTCGAATCTGATAAATTTTGGAAACCCCTGCGGTTGCGCACCCTCAGGGCGCACCCCCTGCCTAATGGAAATTCTCCCTATACTAAGTTGCTAAAATCTTTTCCATGTCATTATCCTCGCCTACAGCTAAAGGCAGAAGATATATTGGTCCGTGGACTAACTTGGAGCAAGCTTCTTGATCTTAACAAGAAAGGGCAATGGTGGTTATCCGGTGAGTTAGCATCTTCAGCCAGCCATGTCGAACAAGTTGCCCGCACAATTGACATGGAGTCTCTAGAAGCTCAAAAACTTCTGCAACTTGCTTCTGCTCAAAGAATGAACACCGATATACGAAGAGCTATATTTTGTATAATCATGAGTGGAGAGGACTACGTTGATGCCTTTGAAAAACTTCTTAGATTGGATCTACAAGGGAAGCAGGTATTTTGTAACGTCTCTCTCTCTCTCTCTCTCTCTCTCTCTTGTGGTATTGCTGTTAGTTGACTTGTTCTTTTTGTTCTGTTTTACAGGATAGAGAGGTGATGAGAGTTCTTCTCGACTGCTGTTTGCAAGAGAAAGTATTTAACAAGTACTACACAGTTTTGGCTACCAAGTTGTGTAAACATGACAACAATTATGTCACCACTTTGAAGGTATTACTTTCCCTATTTTCATTGATTTTTCTCATAGATGGGTTGCTTGTTATGTTTGATCGATGTTATCATTAAACTTTCTCTGACCTGAGAATCTGTATCCCTTCAAGTGGGCCCGTTTTCGATACATATACAGACTCTGGAAACCATATTGGAAATTTGCTTCTGAAAAGTTCCTTTACTACTAGTTAACCTAAAAATTAAGAGAGATTTCATGTTGAATCACTTTTAGTTAATACCAAGTTACTAACTACAGTACTAGTTATAAAGTGTTTTGTTTAAATAATACCATCATTCTAATTGTATGTGTATTTCCTTATCTAGTTTACTTAGTATAATTTTTTTATTAATTTTTGATTGGTTTCTTAATTATGTCGTGGTCTTTCCTGTTCTCATTATGTTTCTCTTTTCAATACCTTTGTTTTAAAATCCACTCCTTCTGACAGTAGCTGATTCAACTCACCTTTCCTTCTTTGTTCGTTTTTAATGTGTTTCAAATTAATTTGATGCGAACAGTATTGCATTTGGGACCAGTTCAAAGAGCTGGATTCGATGGAGCTGATTAGATCGAGAAACCTTTCTAAATTCATAGTGGAAATGGTTGCCTTGTTCACCCTTTCACTCTCTGTCTTGAAGAAGGTTGATTTTACTGACCCCAGGCAGTTGACAGGAAAAGTAATTATGCATTTTCGTATGGTATTTGAGACCCTTTTCGAACGTCCGGATAGTGCTGTTTGGAATGTCTTCACTCGTATAGCTGCTGACCCGGAACTTGATCCCCTTCGGAGTGGCATAGAGTTTTTCATCAAAAGTTATGTTGTGAGTAGTGACAATTCTCTTGCCAAAAAGTTCAGAATTGCCAAGAAAGCACTTGCTAATGTCGAAGGAGTTCTGATGTGATTCTCCGTAATATTTATTTAATAGGGAGTATCAAAGATAAGAAGATAATTACTTCTAGAGTATCATTATTCATTTGTATTTTCTTAATTATTGAAAGAATTTGTTTCTCCTTAAGAGAGGTCGTCATGGGATGTTTACAAAGTGAAAGGCTTGTTTTGTCTTTAGAACCAACATAAACGAAAATATGTTACTGAAGAAATTCGAAATAAATATATCATGACAAGTTAACAACTCAACAGATTGGGTTGTAGCTGCTTTTTGCATATAACTCTACTAGTGTGGATTTTTTTTCTTTATAGGAGAATATTGTAAACGGTGGCATTATTTTGGAGAGGGGAATAAAATATTACATTTGGTTCTTCTATGTTGGAAGAATTTGTCTATTAGTATAAAATTAAAAGAGAGTTGGGAAATAGTCCCTGATTTCAAAATTCAAATTAACAGAAACACTAAAAACACATCATTGCAATAAGCCAGTAAGAGGCGCTAAAACAGCAACTTGATCCAAACGAAGTCATATACTCGGTCATCTTTTGTGATGTGCTGACCGTGTTGTTTTTCTAATCTTCGGAACTTCCGCATTAGTTATCGATTGTATATTTATAGCTGTACTCGCATATTGAAGACTGATTCTTTTTAAGGTTCTGATATGGAAATGAGTAAAGCTAAACAATTGGCAAAAGAAGAAGCATAATATCAAAAACATCGTATTTACACCATGTAAACAGCATTTAGGTTTATGCATGTTTCCACGATAGGTTCACGAAGTAATAGATGGTGTTTTCATGAAAATTTAACTAATTATTTCCTCTCTAAAAATATTACTCAATGGGCTCCTCAATCTTTGTATCCTTCCCTTACTTGAACACACAATAATGTACTCTTAAAAAAAATGACGAGAAAATAATTGGCGTATTTTTTTGTTTTTTTTGTTTTTTGGTATGTAAAATGCAAAGCAACTTATATGCCTAGAATTTGAATTCAAAAGAGCCGATGATGCGCCGAAGAGTGGATTCGTATACATCAAATTAAGAACAAGGTTGCGTACCATTTTCCGGAGTTGATTTCTATAAACCTTGTGGCTGGACACTAAATTTAGAGTTGATTGATCAAGCCATATTTGCTAAATACTTATTTATGCCGTATTAGTCTGTTACATGATTACATCAAACATCTACCATCTTTTAGACAACTTTTTTTTAGAAAAACAACCCCGCAGAGAAACCCACAATTTCCCATCAAGTTGGCAAATGAAATACACTATTTCCCATAAATTTCCCATCAGTTTATACACTATTGCAAAAATTCAATAAACTAAGCATAGGAGAGCTGCAACCAACCATCCTAAAATTATTAACATGTGTAGTTCTTATGCGTCCTAAAAGAATTATAATCGAAGTTTATGAGATGCCAAGACATTTAAGGGTAGGGAAAAGGAAGTAGGTAATATTATAAACAGCTGGATTCTTTTGTTTTAAAGCATAGAAACAATGATCTATACCAAACTAGATAAATTATTATAATGTCGAGAATTTCTTCCCTTCCTTTTGATCCCTTCAAAAACAACCTCTTTACTCTTCGTTTTATCCTCGTATGAAAGTTCAGTATCAAAAATATCTTGTTGGTTTTCATGTTCAAGTATTTTTGAGATACCCAAATATCCAAAAGATTCCGAAATTTGTAATGCAGTGACATACTTTTTTGTTTTCTCTTCCAAAATTGCCCCCCTTTTTAACAAATACGCTGCCACGTCAGCATGTCCAGCCTCGACGGCACAATGCAAAGCCGTGTATCCTTCCTCATCTTTCAAATTTACATCAATACCCTTTTCTATAAGCATTTTTACGGCTTCAAGTTTTCCCTTGAATGAAGCATGGTGTATTGCAGTCCATCCGTTCTGATCCAAACCATTTATCAATGCCCCTTCTTCTATCAACCGTTGGATCACTCGTACTTCCCCTTTTCGTGCAGCTCCGCACAAGCTGTCTCCTAGCCGAAGGGTGTCAAATAGTTTTGTAAAACCATTTTCGTACGCAATGTCATAAGGTGTTTTCCCTAACCGGTTCACAACATCTTTATTCACCCCTTTTTGTATCAAAATGTTGACCGTTTCTTCGTCTCCAAGGCCCGAGGCAACATGCAAAACTGTGTCCCCGTCTGAATAGTTTTGAGAGTCAGTTGTAGCACCGTTATCAAGCAATAGCCTAACACAATCCCTTTTCCGTTGCTCAACCGCAAGGTGAAGGGCGGTCTCGCCATTTTGAGTGAGGGCGTTTATATGGGCCCCTCTTAGCAAAACCATCCTCAAAATCTCCAAGTGTCCGGCCCATGCCGCAAAGTGGATCGGGTCTGCAGCCGAAGGCCCGGCCCGTTGTGGGCCCGCTTTGTGGGCAAGTAATAGCTCGGCGATCAGAGCTTCCCCCATCGCAGCTGCATACTCCAATGGGCTGAACCCAGATCGACTATGGGCCTCAACATCGGGCAAAAATTCTAGGAGCAATTTTACAATATCGGGTCGACTTTGGGCTATTGCTAAATGAAGCAATGTTTGCCCATTTTCATCAATAGAGTCTACCAAGTTCCAAGTTGGGTCACTTTTCTCTAGCAACTCTCTTATCCCTTTCACATTCCCTTTAGAGACTAGGCTAGCTAATATTTGTGAACCAACTAAGATGACCTTAAGCCCACTATCTAAAAAGACTTGAGTCGTTTTGTTAGTAAACCATTCGCTCGGAATCGAATCATTTGTATTCGAAAAAGGGTTAAACGTTTTCACAATGGCACATGGAGCTACAACACTATACAATCGAAAATACTCGTAGTATTCTTGGGAGGATTCGGTAATTATCATGTTTGGATTAAGAATATATGTTATATTCACTTTGAGAGTCGAACGAGGGGATATGATCGCTGACCGAGGGTGAATATTGAACCGTGTTTGGTTCTTAGGTTGGATCTTGAATGCGACAGGCATAGTGTGCATTATGTTTCGTAACGTTAGCTCACCGTATGATTTTCTCTCATGTTCGACTCGTATAACTATCAAATTTGATGGCTCGGTCTTTATTAGCTTATCCATGACTATGAATTTCTAAAATATTTATTTCCTAGAGGAACGTTAAACACAGGTTTTTTTTTCCTCATAAACTGGAGAAATAAGGAATGAAGTTGGTGGTGTTTACCCTTTATTAGCAAATACCAATTGCCGGCTATGAATTCTAATAAAATGATACCTTTTTATTTTATTTTGTTCTTAATGTAGTATGTGTCCAATATTAGTAAAAATTGCAGCTTGTGGGTCCGTTTCTAATTTCTAGTCACTTTTAATCCATTTGGTAATGTTCAAGTGGTGTTATAAGTTGGTCCTATAACATTAATGGGAGTACGGTTGCCTCGATCGTTTGTATATTACTTTCACCTTCTAAAAATCCATTAGTGCTATGACTATGACATTATTATTTTCTCTTTAATAATATAAAATGTTAGATTATCGAGCATTAAATTTTCATATAATGGTTTATCAAATCTAGGTAGCACGTCTACTTCATATTTTTTTTTTAGAGTAACCAGTATGGGTACGATACTATACGGTAAATGAAGTATTCGGTACGACAAATGGAATACCGTTGACTTTTTCATTGTTTGACCATCTCGGTACGGCTTGGGTACGGCACGCGTACGGGATCGGTACGTCTCCGAAACTTTTTCGGTACGACTGAGAAATTTATTTTTGATTTGTTTAATAAAAATTAATTAAAATATAAAATTATCAATATAATAATGTGAAATTTTTATAATTAACAAGTGTGATGAATTTAATTAATTTTTTTAGACACTAGTTATGAATAATAAATTGTACTAAACTCTGTTATTTTAAAATTAAATCGTATATATACAAATAAATAATTTTTTTATTGACGAACTTTTCTCGTACCGTACCAAAAAAATTCAAGTTTTATCGTATCGTCGTACCCGTATCGTATCAGATAGGATATTCGTAACTGTGCAACCGAGACCTAAATCCTACTTCACCAACATGTTCCATCACATTTGTCATATATCATGTGTTATCTGATATCACTGTTTGATAACCAGTATTCTCCGTTCCTAAATAAATGTATATTATTTCATATTTAAATGTCATAAAGTAAGTGTTTATTTTTTTAACTTATCAATGAAAAAATGATAATTGTACTATAATATTCTTAAATATTGCAATGAATACATTCCAAAAAATAATAATAATTATTATTTAATTTAAATTAAGACTATATATGTAACTTTCAAATGCAATTAATAATAACTCTTAATATTTACTGAAATCAAATAATAACACTTAAAAAGGGACGAAGTAAGTATTAGTATAATTGTACTTATTAATTATTGTTATGTATTTGATTTATTTAATTAAATATAAAAGAAATTAAGTACGGTACGGATACGCCGATACGGTAAAAATTAAAAAAATTGTATATGATACGGCTACGGTACTTCAATATATAATAATTATATTTAATATTTATGTTACATATTTTCAAGTTAAATAGATCAATTTGTATATTATTTAGTTTTGTGGATTTTTAGTCTTAATATTTTGAAAGTTTTGGATGAATTTATACAATAAAATGAAATTTAAATAAAATTGTAATATTTCTATAATACATATTTTTAATTCTATGGGTTTTAGTACACATTTTTAGAATGTAAGGGACCTCTCTAATATTATTTAAGTGTGATGTAGATTTAGTAATTTTATACATATATTACCAGTTAAAACCACCAAATGTTTGAACAATAAAAAATTTCGAACTGTACCGATCACGTACCGGCATCGTACCTAGACGGTCAAACCAGTCAAAAATTTGTCATGACGTATTTGTCGTACCCGGTAAAGATTTTGCCCTACCGTACATGTACCGGATAGAAAAAATTTCAAAAACAGACGGTGCTACCTAGTTCGTGACTCATTTTATAGGGCCTCAGATCTCAGAATTTCCATTAAGGGATAAGACAAAAGTTTAACTCATCAACAACAAAAATATACTTAATTGATGTCACAAAATTTAGAAAAATTACAACAAGAGTTTCTGAAATACCTAGAAAAACATATGAAAGCCTGATTTTTTCATAATTTTCTTAGAACTATAACTTTTATTCCATCGAAATTTTCAATAGGTCGTTATCACTATTTATTATTAATAAAATAGGACTCTATCAACCATAGTTGCACACATGTAGAAGTTCAAAAATGATTTTATACGTTGGTATAACATTTGTGATTTTAACAATTTAGTTACTCGTATTTCAATTTTTACAATTTGAGTACCATACTATAATAAATTTTCAATTTAGGTATCACCGTCTAAATTAATCACAGAATCATTACCCGTGACAGCACGTGCTTAACAAACGTTAACGTGATAAGTTAATTTTATCATTCTACATCAAAATATATCATCGTAAAAAAACGTTTACTCTCAATTTCACAAATAAAAAAAATCAGCACATATTTCAAATTTGGAGGGAAACGTTGTTGTATAATGATACATTTTGATGTAAAATGATAAAAGTAACTTATCACGTTCAAGTTTATCAAACACGTGTTGTCATGTGACATGATTCCGTGATTAATTAGACAGTGATACCTAAATTTGACAGTTTCTTATAGTGTGATACCCAAATTGGAAAAGTTGAAAGGTAATCGTTAACAGAAACATAGTTTGGTATACTAATCATATTTTTTTCCAAAAAGAAAGCAACTTTTATTGTTTAAATAAGCAAAAAAAAAAAGGTATTTTGAATTTGGGGGACTACTTCAATCCCTATATCCCGGAAACGTTTTTATGTATGTAGGTGATCGATCATTATACAATTTAAAAACGTGACCAAATCAAGTTGAATAAGCCATATATACACATGAGAAAAACTAAAAACAAACAAGAAAATCCTATACTTACACAAAGGAATTTCTCGCTTCTCACCTGAATCTTTCAAAGGAACAAATTAATCAATAGAATCATGAAAACATGATGGTTGTGAAAGGGACAAGAGAGGAATATTTAAGATTTAATCCCAAGACTCAGTATAAACATTTTAATGTTGTTGGTCATAGTTCTCCAACGAATAATTTAAAGGAAAACTAGATACTACTAATAGAAAAGAGATAATTTTTGCAGTCGGCCCAAATAAAGTTCAATTGAGATAAAATAAAATAAAATTACTCCATAGAAATATATTTAATCTAATGCCTATATTATCCATATTTTTAATTCTAAAAAGGACGATGTCATTCTATTATAATAAGTTAATTCAAGTCAAATGAGACTGCCCAATTTAGTAAAAAAAAAATTAAAAATACTCTTATACATTTTTATTAATTACAATAATATCATAATCACATAAAAAAATATAAAAATTAATAACTAATAACATTATTTATCCCTTTTTAACAACCAAACATTCTTTTAAATCTTATCTTATCATATTATATTTTTTTTTTTTATTATCCACATATTTATATCATAAGTATACTTATTTTATATAATTTGATTGTAGTGAGCGTCACACACGCAACGCGTGAGACAGTATTGTTGTAATATATATATATACTAGTAATCGTGTCACACGTGTTACGTGTATGACGCGCAATGCAATTAAAATATAAAAAATAAGTGTAATTATGATACAAATACATGGATAATACAAAAAAAAATAGTATAATACTTAAAAGAATATTTGGTTGTTAAAGAGTGACACATAGTGTTATTAGTTGTTATTTTTTATTTTATTATTTTATTTTTTTATGTAAGCATGATATTATTGTAATTAATAAAAAATAGAGTGTATTTTTGAAAAAAAATGATTAAAATGGACAGAAACATTTGATTTGGTTTGAATTATTATAATAGAATGATATATATATATATATATATATATATATATATATATATATATATATATATATATATATATATAGAGAGAGAGAGAGAGAGAGAGAGAGAGAGAGGTGTGCAAGACTTAATTCTCACGCGTTTTACAAGCTCAGTAGCTGTCTCTACTCTGGACTTGTCTGTATACCAAAACTAGTACTAGTAATTAATACTTAATAGTACATGTAAAGATTTCCATTTTACATAGAAACAAAAGGGTCATTATTAAACCAAATGGAATAAGTCTAGACATTGACAGTTGATTTGTAGGATTAAAATTTAAAGTCTCTGAAAAAAACAGTACCATGGAACAAAAATATGAAAACTACTAGTATATGAACAAAAACGAAATAGGTATTGAAACTAAGAGAATATATTCTACATGATACTTGAAAACAAAAGGAAAACATTAAGTTTATTTAATTAGGATAGTTCTGCATCAAAATGATTATGACTTGAAGTACCAAGCTGCTATTCGTTCTACAGTTGATCAGGCAAAACAAATGAGTCTTGTTTTAGAAGAAAAAAACATTGACACACAGAGTAAATGTTTTTTTTTGGGGGGGTTCAAGAACCCTAAATAAGGGCTTGTTTCTAACTCTTGACAACAAGTGGGATAATGTACATGAAAATTTTGGCGTCAATAAGAGGGGCGAAGCCAGGATGTGTAAATGGGGGGTGTCAAAATATATGTACAAGTAACATATTTTTATGGGATGCCAAATCTACATTTAAAAAAAAATTGTACTAAAAAAAAATTACGTCACTTGGGATTTCTAAAATTATGGAGGGTGTCGTGGCACCCGATCGTCTCCACTTAGCTTCTGGTAAAAAAAATCCCTTGAAACAGCTCCTAAATAAGACCGGGTGTTTCTAACTCCCAATGACAATAGGAAATGTCCAAATTTCCATTTACAAGTGAACAAAAGAGACTTAATTGACAAAGCAAGTTTAGATAGTCTAGACTTTGATAGATGATTGGAAGAATTAAAAAATTAGTGTTTGGTTACTAGAATATTTTTGGTATCAGATTTTGACCGGGTGTTTGGTATCAGATTCTTTGAGATGATTTTTGGATTTTGAAAATTCATATTTTTTTAATAGGTGTTTGGTTAAAATATTTTTTTTGATTCTTAAAATCCAGATTTTTAGTTCAAATAAGGGTATATTTAGTATAGCTTACTAACTTGTGATCCATCTGTTTATTGTTTAGAAATGTTTTACTGCATTCCCAATTGAAAGTGAATGTTGGTACCAACGATAAACAATAGTCCGTACGATTCATATATTGTGTCCTCAAAATTTCAGATTCATTTTCAAATAATTGTAGAATTTAAAGAAATTGTAGATTCGTTTACAACAATCTTACTAATTTATATATCTAAAAGAAAACACCGAGTAAACTTTCCTAATCTTGCGGAACCTGAAATTCTGAAGAGTGGTTACATTTAATCGAACAGTAACCACCAAAGCAAGTGATATTACCTATTTAATTTGTTGTTCTCACTTGACTGTAGCTCTAATCTCACCCTTACCTAGATCCAGATTTAATTTTCTTTTATGTCGTTTTTGGTTTACTGGGTATGTGGACAAATTCATCTGGACATAATAGAAAACGTTAGGATGAAAGCAACATTTTCAGTCTTCAGAAAAGAATATGAACAGAAGGGCAAGTTGTTCAGACAAATAGCATCTGTGGTCAAAAGTGAACCAAGAGATCAGGATAAAAGGGCAAATGTCTTCTCATGAGTTTTTTGTGCAGAAAATATATATTTTTTCCCGACAAGGAATAAGTTTTATTCTCGTAGAGTCTATCTAAACCCCGTTATCACGTTCTTGTAAAAAAAAAAAGAAGAATTCGAGAGTCGTATGAGAAAGAGATTATTGTTAATTCCATAAATAATCAACTAAAAAACTGTCATGTCTGTGTGTATTCTTTACAGCATAAATTTCATTGTTTAATTTATTGACTTACATTAAATTTGGGTGTATGCCGGAATCCCAATTTGTTTAGTTTTTCCATCAATACCAATATACCCTTTGTTAGTGAAACATACTTCATTTCTAAAGAGTTATTAGTCCACGTTCGCGACTGGGAACGAACAAGTAATTCCCTATCCAACTCTAGTGATTTGTTTAGTTTTCGACAAATTCATCTTCGGACATCCCGACAACTGGAAGACGTCTAAACTAAAACTGTGTATTTGGATAACCAAGACATCTGGGTGAAAGGGGATCCATTTAGACAAATAGCTAGGCGTTTCTGTTAAAAGATACTCCTTTTCAGGCTTGGATAGGATAAGGTTTTATGTTTGAAGTGAATTTAAAATTTAATAGGACCACTCCAATTCTGATGTCAAAACACCCAATTTCATAAGTAGCAGCATTTGATACAAGTAATTCCCAAAACATTTAAAAACCTGACCATAATCTAATTATTGAGAATAGGGAAACAGATAAACTTCATCTTCATTTGGCAAATAGAAATACGATCCACAAAGAGAAAACTACGAAAAAGATGGGGGACTATGAGCTGTGAAGACATTACGTCCGTACAAATACATGACCAACAACACTCCGAGTCCTGACGGTGTGCTTTTCAAAAGCGAGGCTGTACCACATACAACCTGTAAGAGAAAGTAAAGAAAAAACTCCGAAGGATATGTCAATTTATAGCTTCTTTTTTTCGCTGTTATAGTATATAAGCCAACTTATCATTCTACAGGAAATGATGATCCGACACTGTTGATCAAAAAAAATGTTGTCAAATAGTAGTAAATATCGAATATGTAAACGGAAAAGTGTTGTCAAATCTGTAGGTAGAGACGTAATTTGCAAAACATATTCGTTAATAAAAGTAACGAGATAGCATCACGAAATCCAGAAAAGTCAACATTCTCAGAAAAGTCAAGCCTCGTACTTCAGAAGTACGAGTTTGATTCCAAAACAACGAGTTTGACTTCGGAACAGCGACTTTGTTTTCCAAAGTACGAGTCTCATACTGGATTCAGATTATGTTAACTGTATAAAGACGCCACCTTTTTTAAAAGCAGAAACAAGTTTCCTATTAACTATGATCCATTGATCCTAATGGTTCGATCTTTGAGGCAACTGGTTCAATCTTAAACACATGTTCACACACTTTTTGAGTGTTTCCATGGAGAAAAGCCCTCACATTTTGGATAAAAGTTAAAGCTTCATATATATATGAAGTGTTCTTATAAAGGGTTAATTATGTTTTGGTGACCTGTGTTTTGGCCAATTTTAGGATTGGTGACCTAATTTTTAACAATCTGATTTTAGTGACCTAAGTTTCATTTCGGATAAAAGTTAAGCTTCATATATATATGCAGTGTTCTTATAAACCATGTATTAGTTTGTCGCGCAAAATAGAATGTTTTGAGTGTCTTGGGAGAACCCACAACAGTTGCCGTAAAACCATTTGGTGAACCACACACTAAAAACACTTGATGTCAATACATCATAGTCGACATACTTCATTTATAACGAATTTGGTCCACTTAACTATTGATGCCGAGGAGAGGAACTAACAACGCTAACATGCTAAAAAAGAGACAAATTGAGAAAAAACAGATCTTTTACCATGTATCTTGTATTATTTTTTATCGATCTTAGCCTTTCGGCACCCCATAGTTACAATATAAATACAATTGAAAATTTTCAGATCTTATGTAACATAAACAATGAACTTTTACCATAACAATGTAAGTGGTACGTTGTGTGATTGACAAAAGTCTTACCAAATCAAATATATACCCCGACCTTCATGAAATTTAATAAAAGAATTACTACCTTCGATCGCAGTAAAACACCAAAACATGCAATAAAGACTTTAATTGCTTATGCAGCTGTACTCTCTCAAATTCAGTACCATTTTGATCCAACTTAAAATCAGATTTCAGTTCTCTATGTCTCAATCGGTTTTATGTGTATGCACGAAGAAGACATCTATCCCCAAAGTAAACAAGGACATCCCTAAAAATTGTAACGAGTGTTTCCACAGAAAAAAAAAATTCTTTTCGGATTAGAGATAGGTTTATTTGCTTATAAAAACCGCCATATTCCTTTTATGCATGAAATAGAGAAATTGAGTCTCGTGATATACATTGATCAGACTTGAGAGCCTTTAATTTGAGAAAGAAAATATTTGATGGTAATCTGTATGATTGATTATTGTAAAAAATTGCAATATCCTAAGCATAGCCATTTGAAGAACTTCCACGAAAACTCAGCATTGTGATTGCGTGATTTCCTACGCTCAGTTGTTTATTGTTGGATGCAGTGATTTAAAACAGAATTTGGTTAGTCAAGCAGAATTTATTTCTAAAAAGTAATGACAGCAAAATACGCAAATTCATCAGTGACAACATAGTAGCCATTTTCTAAATTTAGTTAACATGACAATTGACAAACTAGGTTGGTTTGAGTAAAAGAATACTATCTGTTACATAAAAAAGAGTGAATCAGATCAATTAGATAAATATGCCAACTTCTTTGGAACAAACAGGAAAAACTGAGGCAGACTGGTCACTGTGAAGAGAATAATACCACAGAACTTGAAACCTGAATGACTTGACAAATCTAGTAGTCCTGATCTCTCAATGCTCCATCCAAGTTAGCACCATCCAGGACCTGTAGTAGAAAAATAAACAATAACTAATCAAACGATATAGCTTAAGTGATTTCCAGAAACTTCATTAAACATACCAATTTACGTCTTTACGCATACTGTCATACGTACATATGATTATAATTTTATAATGCATTCATACAAGCCTTCACAGCGTATGATATCCCTAATGTACATTTTCAATTACTTACTGTTTGGTGAAGATTGGCACCTCGAAGATTAGCACCTTGAAGATCTGCACCTTGAAGATTTGCACCACTCAGATTTGCACCACTCAGATTTGTATAATACAAATATGCATTCTGTTAAATTATATTCAAGAGCAGAGTGTAAGTTTTCTAAGGGTAACGTATCAATCGATTCCAAAAGTCTATACTCTATATCATCCAACAGCAAATAGCTAACATCTAAGAATAATACTGGTGTTTTTAGTTGTACCCATAAGTTGGCTCGTTCCAACTTGGCTCCTTTCAGATTAGCTCTTTTGAAATTAGATCCTGTGAGACAAGCTCCTTCTAAATTAGCTCCTTCAAATTTAGCATCGCCAAGTTCGGATCGCTGAAAAAGGTAAACAATTTTTTTAATCATAAATAAGAAACCAATTATGCACAAATAAAAACAAGAGGAAAAAAAAGAAGGAAAAGTAATCAACTGTAAACTCGTAAGTTACCATGGTCAAGAACGTCGAGCAAAGGTTTCTTAAGATAACCAAAATAAGAAATTAACATAATAATAGTCTAAAAATTCCCAAATTTAAATGTGCGATTCACGTTCTACTAGAGGGTGAACCTGTAATTGTGCAGAATGAAGGTCTGCCCTTATGAAACGGCAGTTTGATAAACAAGCTTCTGCAAAATGAGAGGTTTACAATTTACAATACTCGCTACCACCAATTACAATGGCACAGTCTCAGTTGCATACATGCAAGAAAGGATAAGTGATCTGGAGAGGAACGAGAAGTAGCCTAACAAGGGCAACGGTACCCCAAATATTTAGAAATAACTTATTTTTTAAACTTCTGAAATTTTGAAAGTCAGCCCTGGTTAACACACAGTAAGGTCATTGTCGCTCCATCACCCTCGTTGGATCCAAACACACTAATATATGTATTTTATTGATTTTAGTGGAAAATTATAATGTAATTCCAATTAAATCATAAACAACTTTCTTAAGTATTTTCTTAATTTGCCATGCAATTTAAAAGTTTGAAGTATACTTTTTTGGCTTTGATTCTTTTTCTATTTCATTAAAATCAAAACTTTGCAATCCAAAATTGTCTCTGGTTCTGCTGCTTCGTACAGATGTGAGATATCGAATAGCCACAACATGATCATCATCACACAGAACCTGTAAGGTTCTTACATTAATAACAGTGAGTAGAACCTACTAACAAAGTACCTTGTAAGTCTGCATTTTGAAGATTAGCTCCTACAAAATATGCTCCACAGACATTTGCACGGGAGAAGATTACATTTTTCAGAGATGCGTAGCTGAAGTCTGCATTGGAGAGCTCCTGTCGTTCCAAAACAATATGTTTTTTAAGACTTGCAAAAAATTGGTCAATAGTTTGCACTAAACTTTATAGACCAGTTGGTAGAAATATTCATTAATTTGCTTGATGAGAAGCTTATTAAAGCATATATAGATTCAGTAAATTGGAGAAAAGAGGTGACCTGAGGTTCTCCTTTACCATCAGTAGATGTTCTCATGAATATGCATGAGGCATATAATTTTGATAAAAAGATAGGTGTGGTAACTTCATGGGTACAGAAGGAAAATTACCAGGCCAGAAAGATCGAGGCCAGAAAGTTTTAGACCTCGGTACATTAGTATTTTGGAGTGTATGCATTTGATGATATCAACGCGAGTGAAATCATTCTGCTTCTTGTCATCTGCAGCAGCATTGATTTCTTTCATAAGTCCCTGGACAAAGAAACAATGTTTCTTCATAAGATTAAGACTACAGCCAAACAAGTTCAAGATGCAAACGTACATACAAATAGAGAACGACAACCTACATCAATTGCATAAAAAGCACTAATTAAATTTAACAGAAATGATGCACATTCAGGATATTAAATTCTTACAAGCAGCTGGTAGTAATCTGCTTCTTGTTGGAGCTCGAAATAGTCGATGGCACTTAGGGTGGGAACAACAGAACCTCTCATCCAATTTAAAATATGCCTAAACTGTTTACCATCTCTATCAATAAACACATATCCCTGCAAGAAACCAGATCCATAATGTCCATGTTAAAGAAATCAAAGTGAGAATTTTAACAAGACAAACTACTAGACCTAAACAGCTACTTTTTTAAAAGCATAAATAGAATTTCATAAAATAATTTTTTAAAAGCTGAATTTGTAGCTTGAAATAAAAAAACCAGTTCATAAGAACTGAAGGAGAAAAAGATTGAGCCTTTCCAAATTAAAGTTTCTAGATTATTTGAGCCCCCAAACAAAAATCTTAGCTAAATTAAACTCAAACAAAATGTCACAGAAATATTATAAGAAAACTAATAGACAATGTTAGACCTCGGAATCAAGGGAGAGACTGTGACGGCCACTAAACATTACAGCAAGCATCGAATCAGGCTCTTTTCGACTTAATGTATCCATAGTCGTGCAAAACTTAACCCCTCCTTTGAATCATAAAGCAATGCACATGTTTCCAAGAGAAAAAAATAAGGAATGAAACTACGATTAAGAGGTATAATGTAATAAAATTCCAAGAGATTGTAGGGGGAAAAAGCAGATGCAATATGAAGCTAGGAATCAACATTAGTATTCCAAATGAAGCTCATTATATCAATCTGAACTTTTGTGGACATTATGGATGCCAATAGTACTGTCATTTGAAAAGCTTGATAAGCTAGTTAGTACGACTTGGTCCTGTTAGTATGTGACTTTTGATTTGTTCTTTTTATTAATCATTGGGTAATTGGTACTAATGGCCCCCATAGTTTAAACCATCCTATTTAGCCCTATAATTTCCAATTATAGTACTTCCCCTCTCCAATTTTGAATAAACTATACCATGTCTGTTTGTTTCATAATTGTGTAAGTCTGCAAGATGTAATTGAGTTTCATCAGTGCAATTCACATTAAAAAAAGACATTGATCCACCTTAATTATGATTTATGACAGAGCAAGTTATTTAAACCTAGGGGTGGATCATAGGTGCAACCAGTGAAGTTATATAAAATACGAGGAGCATGGCAGGGACGGGACTATTAACGGGTTAGGGATTGCCATCGCAACCCTACAATATACTAAAATGTTATTTTTTTAGGATTTCTTTTTTACAACTCAAAAGCAACGTGTATCGCAACCCAAGAAAACAAGATTTCATATTTGCAACTTCTTGTTCAATCTATTTAAACACTACTTTTCCTCAACAAAAATTGCAGTGACTGCCAATGAGCCAAACTCATAATTAGGGATTTTCTAAACTGAGGTTGACAAAAAAATAACACATCTTTTGTAAATTCTTGTGTTCACAAGAAGTTTGTTCAGTTCCACATATTGATCGAACTAATTAATTTAGGGCTTAATCTTACTTAAGGCATCACAATTTCAATATAGTAATGAATAGTGTGGTTCATCAACTCTAACCTCGAGCCTAAACTGATTAGCGGGGCCGGAAAAAAATTAATCCATAAAATGTGTTATGAATCTTATGATTACAAAAGAAGCAAATTATAGCAAGTATACATCATAATCCTAATAAATAAATAAACAAAAAATTGAGAAGTCCCACCCCACAAAGTAAAATCAAGTAAAAGTAAATATAACTCCCCAATATTTTGAGAAAATTGCTAAGTTCGTCCATGTATTTTGCTTAAAAGTTCACGATTATATCATTTCACCACCCAACATAATAGCAAAAAAATACTATAACACATGTAACCCAACCTCATCCACCTTCAAACCGTAGTTCCGCCACTGAATATGTTTTATTTATGCATATTATTGAAAGATAAAGAGGATATATAGTAACGTACCGATGTTAAGACGAACTAACTATCGAAGGAGATACGATGGACCACCCCATAGTGAGTACGTTAAGGTGCTAAAAATAGCCAGAAAAACAGAGTAATTCTATATTTATTCTATTTATAGCATATAATATAGGAGTATATATAGTAGTACATATCATTAAGAAACTGAAGAGACACACGTATTCAAGATAAGACTGTTTCATTCTCCTGTTTCAAAATTCTACACTGATAGTTAAGCAATTTATTTTTTTGGTTCAGTAACTAAAAATCTATACTCATTTTGGTCCTATTCGTGCAAACATGAACTCTAATTATCAACAAAGATCAATGTTAGCTAATTATTGAAAATGGACATTTGAGTTGAAGTTCTTTGAATTCTATGCATCTCATTGCTATTTGTACATAGCTAGTCATTGTATGTGTTTTGTTTTTCCATTGGTCATTCAACGAAAAGAGCTCCCAGTTCATCTTCAAGAAGGGCCGACTAATTACTGCAAGCGCTCCATTTCAGTGGTTCGTGATTAGCGTTTCCATGTATACGTGATTAGTGTTCGGTTTGCATTATAATAATTAATCACATGAACTACCCACAAAAAGCTAAAAATAGTTTCTAATAATAGAAAGGAAACTAGTTCATCGCTTGGTCATTGATATGGTATAAAAAAAGAGTGAGAAATTTAAGATACAAATTTTACTAATGTCAAATTGTATAATGACTTTCATTGGCTTACTTATTAATTTTCTCTAGCCTTAACACTACAATAAAATGTGACCTTTTGTTTGGATCCAATTTTGAAGTTTACTATTTTTTGTTATTTTCACGAGCTTAAAATCTACCACCCTAAAATAGCTAGAACTTTGAAGACAAAAGAACACACTCTTTTATCAACCTTAATTAAATCAAGCTTATTTAGTAATAAGCAGTAAGCAAACGTCCAATCAAATAATGATAATGCATATTATGAATAATAAAAGTGGTTATAGGCAAGCAACAAACATAATAAATTGTAGATTTTAATTCATGAACAGAATTAGTTTAGGTCTTTGAAAACAATTAACAAGCAAGCATACTCATTTTCATACATATTTATTTGCATATAGATGAGGATCATCCACTGGTTAATTATGAGCAGCAGCAAAATGGTGGCTTCCCTTCTACAGTCGTACAACGGGGATGACGTCTCCCCTTAGTAGATTCTCTGCAAAGATTGTAGCACTCGCCATTTGTTTTGCATGGAACATTAAAACAATCAACTCGTGCATTGACAATTGCTGAAACAAAATAATTCAGATCATGCATACAATAATTGCTAAGAAAATTTGCCTTATGGCTATTGTGATCGTAATATACCATATATACCTAGAAATCACAACTGATCACTGATCGATTAATTGGTATGGTTTTTTATCACTGAAAATCACTTTTCATCAACCATAATATATATAGACCAATTTTGTCATTTTCCCAAAACTCTGGTCGAAATACTTGAAATTGCTCTCAGAAATTGTGGATTGCACAATGCACAACCATTTATTCATTTCGCATAAATTGCAACACAATTGTGAGGCTAGTATAAAAGAAAAGTCTGATATATAGTAAAATAAAACTTAAAATGAAATAAAGTAGAAAACTTGAGATCAGTTTAGAATGTCCGTTTTGCTCATCTAAAATCACAAAATAAAAAACTAATCTGAAAAACTCCAAATATATTTGAGGTAAAAAATTATAAGTCAACTTTTGTAGTGAATTCTTGGAATTGATTTAAGATAATCTGCCTTAGTCGAAAAAAACAAAAGGTAAGAGCATTTTTCATTATATACAAAATACCGATGGATTGAGCAAAGAAAACAAGTGCCAGAATGAGAAGAGGCGCTAGTTGATACTTAGACGATTCCATTGTATTTCTGTTCAAGATTAATATAAATATGAAAGTACAACAAAGTGATCAAACCAATGCTAATATATATAGGCAAGTGCTAACTTATTGGTTAAGAGAGTAATTAAAATCCATTAAATGATGATGATTAATGACATTTGCAAAATCAGTGCTTCAATTACTTATCCTCTCAGAAATTTTGTTAGTAAATGTTCAAAAAAAATAAGCGTTTCTATTTGGCAATAATTAAAAATAGTGTTAACATAATAGTATAGCAATAATGACATGCATTGAACATGAATCCTAAATTGATTTTTTCCGTAGCCGAAAAAAATTAAAAAATATCGGATAAATGCAAGGTAAATTGATACTTAGAGGATTCCATTGTATTTCTGTTGAAGAGTATAATATGAAAGTATAAAAGTGATGAAACCGGAAATTATTAGGGAACGGTCCTCCTATATGACTGGTTCATAACCTGTTTGCATAAAAATATGTCAAGTGCATTAAAAAAAATTAAATTTGGATTAATATTTAAGTTTAGGACAGACCCCCTTAGGGTTTTATATTTTTATTTGAGTTTTTAGTGTGTTATACAATTTGTTTTTAATTTATCAAATTCTAATTTGTTGAAAATAGAAAAAAAAATTAGTTATTGAAAAATATTATCAAAACATCCATTTTCTAATCTAACGGTGTTTAAGGTGATTGTATTATAAACAGTCAAATAACATGACTGTTCTAAATAGTCACTCGATGAAACTCATGCTAATATATATATATAGTAATCGTAGCCCACGTGTTATTTGTGCGATACGTATATAAATATGATTTCGGACAAATCAATTTAAATTTTTTAAAAAAAATGATGGAGTGAATATAGTAAATTAATAATCGTAAATAAGCCGTAATATGATGTTTTATTGTTATACAAGTATAGTTTGAAAGATTAATTGATGTGTGAGAATGAATATATTTATTTAGTTATTTATATATTTGAATTGCATTATGCTATATGAGTAATTAATAAATTAGAATATGGACATTTTTTGAAAAAAATTGCAAAATTTGACAGTTTCCTTTCTTTTAGTTTGACTTATAACTCCAAATTATTTGCAAAAGATTATAACGATTTAAGTAATTAAACATTTATTGCTAGAATAAACTATTTGAAAAAAGTTTAAAAGGTGATGAAATTTAATGCTAATATGTAAATATATTGACCAAAAATATTGCGAAAGATTAGAACAAACTTTGAAATATATTGACCACAGAGGTTGGAGAAGATTAAAATAATATACATGCAATAAATTGAATTTTGGATGATTGGAAAATTCCAAATTAATTGCCAAATGTTATATCCAAGCAATGAACTAATTGTGTACTTCATCCATTCCTTAAATATTGTATCTTTTGTTGACACAAATATTAAGGATCGAGTATATTAGAGTATATCACATTTACCAAACTATTCATACTTTATATCACATTAAAGTAAAAAGTTAAGTTTAATAATTTTATATAGCGTAGTCAAATGACAAAAAAGTTAATCAATTATAAAGTAACTTACTATTTTTGTAAAATGGACAATTATTTAGGGATATCACAAAATAGAATAACAAATAATTATTGAGGGACGGATGTAATATGATTTAAAAATCTTTAAGTTATTAATTGCAAAAATTTAGAACAGTTCAAGTAGTAAAACCACTAATATAAAATGATAAGTACCTATTCTATTCACATTGATATGTGTGGTCCAAGTAGTTGAAACTCTTGCATAAACCTCTCGCCGCAAGGTTGGAACACCGATAATTACAAATAGCTAAGTTACGTTCGAAGTGAGGCTCACTGTTTCATAACGATGCACTAGAAGAAAATGGCTAAACATCATCTCTCACGATGTGTTCTATAGTGGTTATGGCTAAATTGGTAATATAAACTGTTGCTATATATTCTGTTATGAATTTGACCACAACCACTTTAACTTAGAAATGTCAACATAATGTATGTTATTGTTCATATATTTTGTCATAATGACTATAAGCACATGTACATAGATGTACACAGAAAGATTTAAGTTCTAGAGGACACGGGTATGCACTACATGCACACACGAGTGTGTTTCACAAAAACCGCTTTTAAGTTTATTTTTGTAAACCACTATTTTAGAGATAGAACATCTAAAAAGGGCTACTAAACTGGTCATAATCTTAATTGACTGGGAAGAAAAACAGAAGCGTGAAGCGAAACATGAAATCTAAAAAATCTAAAAAATTTGAGAAACGAAAAGCAGAAACGTGAATTTTAAAATGAGAAACAAGTTACGTGTTAACTATGATTCTAATGGTTCAATATTAAACAAAAGCGTGAAGCGAAAAGTGAAACCTAAAAAGAAAAAGTAAAATTTACATATCAGATAACGAGAAGAGGACAGCAGAAAGCGTGATTTTTTAAATGAGAAACGAGTTTCGTGTTAACTATTATGCTAATGGTTCAATCTTAGACACATGTATACTTAATTAAACTTCATTAAAAACCATAAGTTGTAAGATACTTTTTATTAATATTATGACCGTGGTGTCCGTTTACGCATCGACTAAATCCACATAGGAGGCCAGCACAACCAGTAATGTTATAGAGCCAGACTGGCTCAACCAGACTGAATACCAGACAGTCCTTTATGTAATTTTTAGAATTTTTTTGACACCCAACCAAAACAAAAATAAAACCCCAAATATAATATTTATGGAACCCTAGTTGAGACTACCCTAAATTTAAATATTAATTAAAAATATTTAAAATTTTAATGATTTTAATATATTTTATTTGACTATTCAACAAAATAAAACCTCAAATATAATATTTATGTAACCCTAGTTTAGACAACCATAAACTTAAATATTAATTAAAAATATTTAAAATTTTAATGATTTTAATATATTTTATTTGACGATTCAACAAAATAAAAACCTAAATATAATATTATAGAACCTTATTTGAGACTACCCTAAACTTAAATATTAATTAAAACTATTAAATATATGGCCGAAAAGCATACTCTTAAATTTCGGGATGAAAATAAAATTCTAAATTTATATTAAGGACTGGTGTGTTGAGAGTCTGGTTGAGTCTATCTGGTTCATTAGTATTATTCCAGCACAACAAGCTGCCATTACCATGAGGCACCAATCAAATAATAGTTGCATTTTATTGCGTTAGTGGGGACTACATACCCTTTGTTGGGAGGAGTTCGGTCGCCTGACTAACTAGCGAAGGCTTGTATACTTCTATTTGGATCAAATTAGCCGAATTCAAATTTTAACTCCTCGTCCGAATGAAAAACTAATATTTGTGTTGTATATACTAGTAAGAATTAGGGGCGGAGCCAGAGTTTGGGTTTAGTGGGGCGCAATTGAGATGAAAGTCGACAAAAACTTCAGTTATTAAAAAATGATTGTAAAACTGCAACTTTTTTTATGCGGAAATAGTAAAAATAGAAATTTAAGTATATATGATTGAACATTATATTCTTTGAATCCTATGTGGAAAATTAGTCTTTTCGAATTGTGTTTCTTCAAACACTTTCTCGAGTAACCAAAAATGTGCTTAAGATCATAACTAGAATTTCGGTCCAAGGAAAAATGCTTAGTCTATTAATTGATGTAATGAATAAGAAAAATCAGTAATCGGTCAAACATTAAATATGGTAATGGGTGACACCAAATAAATCCTATTTTGCCAACAACTAGCTAATTTTGGTCATAATTAGGTAATAAGACAAGTTTATAATGTCTAGCAAGTCGATCAAATAAATAGTTATTTGGTGAATTTCGTCAATTAGTTACATATTTGAAAATGAAAAGTCAACAACTTTAAAAAACTATACAATATATATCTTTGATTGCACAAAATGAAATCATATAAGATGTTGAGCAATAAATTAAAAAAATAGTTTTTTTTGAGAGGAGAGGGGGGGGGGGGAGGGGGTGTAAATGTCTTATTTATAGAGAAAGAAAATTAAATTAATCAAATTAAACGAATAATGCATATTACATAAAAAGGTAAGTAATATTATAAGTGCTAAAACCGTTAGCAGATGCTGGTGTTTGATCCCTGGGCTAATGAAAGAGAAAGGAGGATTTTACTAATTAGGCTAAGGAAATATGTAAAACATTCTATACATGATAGACTAATTATAGCAAATCCAGGGGGGCACATGCCCTACTATGGCTCCGTCACTGGTAAGATTAATGCCAATACGCGATTACATTGAGTTTTGCTCGAGGTTGGATGGACATTAAATTATAGATTACTTATTAGTATCCAATCATAGAGGTTATGAAGTCAATTATAATCTTGTCAACAACGCGACCTCGACATCTCACATGGCCCTTCATTATCAACGCTTAACGGATTGACATCATCATTAACACTTCCATACGTGTTCGATTTGCATTTTAATAATTAAGGGGTAATGACCAAAATCATAAATATAACCAATAAAATTATCAAAAACATACATTCAAAATTAGTGTTTCCCAAAAACACCTTTCAATTAATTAATACAACACCACCGCACCCCACTGATGAGGAACGAATCAGTAACAATTTGTCAATGACTTGAAAGTCTGGCAAACTCGAAAATCAAGCAATATTAAGTGCAAGTAAAGCAATGGAGTTTCTCATTAGACAATATTTATTATTTAGTAGTATTTACTTTTCTATTTTATTCAGAATATTTATTTATTACTATTTCTATTTTAATTAATATTGCTAGACAAGTCTATAAATAACCATATATGAGTGGTGTTTTATACATTCAGTTATTCAATAAATAATATTTTTTTTCTCTCTCTAATTTATATCTCTTACTAAGTTATAAGTTGTGTTGCTGGATTATAACGTTTTAACGTCCGTTCGAACGTTTTCGAACAAATACTCGTTCGTGTGTTACGGACAAAATCTTTTTATTTTATTTTATTTTAATTGTAGTGGTAAATCTCTCTCTATAGCGTATTTCTCTCTATATCTTTACAAATGAGTAAACAAATTGAATCTAGATACGTTTTTGGTCATTATTTGCACTAGCATTTGATTTTATCCTTATTTGCCGCGTTCATACTTTATTTTTATAATTCATACCCTTACTCTGATAGTTACTATTTTTCATAATTTCATACCTTATTTTTATAGTTGATACCCCTATTTATTATGTGAATTATATTGTTATTTTGAAGTTCCTACACTCGTATTGATTTTTGTAGACTTCATGCGCGCATACCATTTTCAATAGTTCATTCACTTATTCTTTTCAAAGTTCATATTCGCAAACTTTATAGCCTTATTCCAGATCTCATTTGAGTTCATACCAATTTTATCCTTTTTTTCTACAGTTCATACCCTCATTTTCAGAGTTTGTATCAATATTTGCAAACTAACGCTGTAATTAACTGTTCAAAAGATGACTGGCCCTATGAAGAATATAATTAAACACATTTTTTACTAAATGTCTTAGGTCAATTGATTGCACATAAAATAACCTCTTGTTTGGATACAATTTTGAAGTTTACTAATTTGTGTATCTTCACGAGCTTAAAACCTACCGCCCTGAAAAAGCTACAACTTTAAAGATAAAAAAACACGCGCTTTTCTCAACCTTTAAATCAATCTTATTTACCAATAAGCTGTAAGCAAACGTCCAATCGTATAGGCAAGCAACAAACGCAATAAATTGTTCGATTGTAATTCATGATAAACCACATTATAGTTTAGGTTTTTGAAAACAATTGGCAGCAAACATAGACATTTGACATTTGCATACATATTTATTTGCATATAGTTGAGGATTATCAACTATATATACAGCAGCAAAATGGTGGCGTCCCTTCTACAGTCTTTTTACAATAGGGACGACGTCTTCCCTTGGTAGCTTCTCTGCACAGATTGTAGCAGTCGCCGTTTGTTTTGCATGGAACATTGAAACAAGAGTTTGCATTCACAATCGCTGTAACAAAATAATTTAAATCATGCATACAAAAATTGCTAAGAAGATCATATAACATAGATACCTAGAAATCACAACTGGTCAGTAAATTCGTATGGTTTTATCACTGAAAATGACGATTTTGTTAATTTCCCAAACTCTTGGCGAAAGACTTGAAATTGTTCTTAGAAATTGTAGATTGCACAATGCACAAGTGCACAAAACCATTTATTCATTTAGCATAAATTGCAACGCAATTGTGAGACTAGTATAAAAGAAAAGTCTGATATATATAGTAAAAGAAAACTTAAAATGAATTAAAGTACAAAACTTGAGATCAGTTTAGAATGTCCGTTTTGCTCATCTAAAATCACAAAATAAAAAACTAATCTGAAAAACTCCAAATATATTTGGGGTAAAAAATTATAAGTCAGCTTTTGTAGTGAATTCTTGGAATTGATTTAAGATAATCTGCCCTAGTCGAAAAAATATTGAATAAACAAAAGGTAAGAGCATTTTTCATTATATACAAAATACCGATGGATTGAGCAAAGAAAACAAGTGCCAGAATGAGAAGAGGCGCTAGTTGATACTTAGAAGATTCCATTGTATTTCTGTTCAAGATTAATATAAATATGAAAGTACAACAAAGTGATCAAACCAATGCTAATATATATAGGCAAGTGCTAACTTATTGGTTAAGAGAGTAATTAAAATCCATTAAATGATGTTGACCGATTGAGTCCAAATCTTCTACCCTATTTCTCTAGCTCCTTCCGTGCCTCCTGCTTATTTTATCCCAAAAAAATTTATAAAAAACTTGAAAAAAATTGTACAATTACTACAATACATGTATCAATGCATTCCAATAATTATTTTGAAAAGAAAATCCATGCAAAATTTATTTTGAAATAAATGTATAAATTAGTGTAAATTAAACATTGAATATTAAAAAAATTGTCTAAAACAATATTATGTTCAAATGTTTTAAAATTTGAATACAATATAATATAAAAGTTTATAAAATTGCGGTATAAGTTGTGAAAATTTAAAATTTGAGTGAAAATAAGCAAGTGGGCACGGAAGAGATAGAGAAAATGGATATAAGATTTGGACTGATTAATGACATTTGCAAAATCAGTGCTTCAAACTTATCCTCCCGAAATTATGTTAGTAAATGTTCAAAAAAACATAAGCGTTTCTATTTGGCAATAATTAAAAATAGTGTTAACATAATAGTATAGCAATAATGACATGCATTGAACATGAATCCTAAATTGATTTTTCCGTATCCGCAAAAAATGTGAATATCGGATAAATGCAAGGTAAATTGATACTTAGACGATTCCATTGTATTTCTGTTGAAGAGTGAGTTTTTCTTTTGTCACCTTCACTGTTGAACGGCACAGTGTATCGTTAAATGGAGTACCGTTGGATCATTTACTTTAAATTTAGACCGTTAGATTTAAGGGTAAAATAGTAATTTAAATGTTTTTTTTAATAGAGTTTTAGATCCTACTGTTGAGATCTAATATAAATTGATCAAACGGTACACGAATTAACGATACAATGTGCAGTCAAACACATTGACTGCACAAAATGAGAACCCAGTAGTTCAGTATGAATGTACAAAAGCGATGAAACCAATGCTAATACATTTATCTATTATTATAATCATTCTATTATAATAAGACAGTACAAGTCAAATGAGTCTGTCCAATTTAGACATTTTTTTTTCAAAAATACTTATACACTTTTATATTAATTACAATAATATCATAATCACATAAAAATATAAAAAGTAAAAACTAATAAAACTATTTATCCTTTTTTAACAACCAAACATTCATTTAAATCTTAAATTATGTTTTTTTTTATTATCCACATATTTATATCATAACTATACATATTTTATATATTTTTATTTCATTACGCGTCGCACACGTAATGCGTATGGCACGATTATTAGTAATAATTAATAAGCAAACACAAAAGTTAGATGAGTCTTCTAAAGATCCAAAATTTCATAAAATCCCCTTATTTTTTTACAACTTAACCTATTGTCTCATATTCTATTTCCTTTAATTTATTTTAAACCCTTAACTTTTATCAATTATTCCTAAAAAAAATCCTTAATTTTTATTTTCCTTCTTCGTCCATATCTGCACGTGGCACACACACTACGTGTGGGCATAAATGCAGGGTATCTACTTACGGAGGAAACGATTTGGAAAATCTCCAAATTAATTGCAAAAGATTATAACAATTCAAGCAATAAAACCATTAATATTTGCTAGAAAAACAATTTGGAAACAAGTTTAAAAGTGATGAATTTAGTGCTAATATGTAAGAGTATATATTGACCGAAAATATTGCAAAAGATTAAAACAATCTATGGAAATACTCCCCTATTGACCACAAATTGTGCATAATACAAGAAATAAATTGAATTGTACGTACGATTGGAAATCTCCAAATTAATTTCAAAATGTCATATTTTAGGAATCAGGCAAGAAACTGAATTGTGTATGATTTAAAAATCTTTAAGTTAATATATGTGGTCAAAGTAGTAAAACCACTAATATGCAATAATAAGTGCCTCTTTAATTCTCATTGATACATGTGGTTAAGTACGGTTAAAACTCCATAAATTAATAAACTCGTTAATATAATAATTTCTTCCGGTCCCGAATTGGGCCAATGGAATAAAGTAATATTCTCGTTAAATGTATTAAGTAATAAAGAAAATTTAATCATTAAGGGCCCAATAAAAATATAAAGAAATAATTATTAAATTTCATAAAGAAAAATATATAATGTAGACCAAAATTTTCAATCAATCAATAATACCATCACAATAATTATTTTATTTTAAAATATGTATCTATAGTTGATTGTTTTTTTTTTCACATAAAACAAAATGAATCTCATCCTTACTTTTTGTAAATTTTGTATAATTTCCGGAATATTTTGTTTGTGTTGGAGCAAGTAGTTGCTTAAGCTGACTATTGCTTGAAATGTCTCATTTGACGACACATTTGAGATAACGCTATTATCATCTGGTTCCGGATCATTTTCATTATCATTGTTCATTACCGATTGAATAATTTATTCGTCTGTAGGTGATTCCATAACTGCATTTTCTATGTACATGAACTTAATTTTTAGATACATTAACTTCCACACAAAAATTTAAGTTTTTCTAGATTCAAATAATATTTGTAGTGTCTTTTGAATTTTATTATCACATATACAATGTATATATGTTATATTGGAAAACTCTATTTAAAATAATAAATATTATTTATCGATAAATGAATAATTTATTAATTTATCGATAAATTAATAAACTTGCTAAATGAATAATTTTTTCCGGTTCCAAATGCATTACTTTAAAGAGGTTTAACTGTAGTTGAAACTTCAGCATAAATGGCTCGCTGTCAAGGTTCGAACTTCGACAATTACAAATAGCTAGATAACCTTCGAAGGTGAGGCTCACAATTTTATAAAGTCGCACTACAATTTTATAGATTTTGAGCTCAAATTGGTAACAGAAGTTGCGACATAAATTGTTATTATTCTGTTACGAATATGACAACCACTACTTTCACTTCAAAATAGCAACATAATGTATATCAATGTTCATATATTTTCACATAGTGACGCGTGTGTCTAAGCACACATACAATGATTCACAAATAAATAAATTCAGGAGGACCCTCGAGTATGCATCCGTGTGTTTCAAAAAACCGCTTTTAAGTGTATTTTTGTAAACAATTTCGCTAATCATTCAGGTTTTCAACAAGACATTTATCATATAGTATTAGCGGTATATTGACATTAGATAGATTAGTGACTCCACATATTATGACATGATGTATAATTTTATTTTTATTTTCTCATTTAGCAGTTATTTCTTTTGTTATGTATTTTTCATTATTGCGAATTTAATGTATTCTTACTTATTTTCGGATGGTTTGGTTAAATGTCCCTCTCCGAGTGTTGTACTTATGTGATTATTTATATATAGATAGGGGTCTATGCCTCACCCCACTCTTTAGAGGTTTGTTCGTAAAAAAAAAAAAATAGGTTTTCAACAAAATTGAGAGAACATTTTAGAGAGTCTCTAAACAGCTAAAAAATTAAGGGTTACTTAACTAGTCCTAATCTTAGTTGACATGGGGAAGGAAAATAGAAGCCTGAAACGTAAAAAAAATTCTAAAATTTACGCTTTAGAAAATAAGGAGCGGAAAGCAAAAAAAAATATTTTTTTCAAAAAGAAGAAAATAATTTTCTATTAAACTATGGTCATAATGATTTAATCTTAGGAGCAACACGTTCAATATTAAACACATTTTTACAAACTTAATAAAAAACATAAGATGTAAGAGCATTCATACTGGTTTTGTTAACTTTTTATTGTTAACTAGTGACACATCATCATTTAAAAAGTTATTAAATGACACATAGGTATATTAAGTTAAACACCCACATTAGTTTTAAGTTTAACAATATTATCTATTTTAACTAAAAATTAATTATTCAAAATATAGTACTATGGATAGGTGCTGGAAGAAAATAAATAGCAGTATGGTAGAGATATAAAAGATATAGATGAGAAATAACAGTTAACTGTGGTTGTGGTTAGACTTTTTTGACATGTCATCAAGTAATAACAATTAAAAAAATTGTTATCTTTTGCAATATTTTTAACATCGATAAAGTTAACACACACTTTAACACAACTATTGAGGAGACAAAATTGTATTGTTAGCTAACATTTTTAGTTAACAATAGAGATAACAACACTATTATATATGCTCTAAGATACTTGTTCTTAACATTATGATTGTGGTGTCCGGTTACACCTCGACTAAATCCACATAGGAGGCTAGCACAACAAGCTGCCATTGCCATGAGCCGTCACTCAAATATTAGACACATTGTATTGCATTGGTGGGGACTACATACCCTTTGTTGGGAGGAGTTATCTCGTCCGATCGACTAAGAACTAGCTAGTGAAGGGTCGTATAGTGCTATATATATTTTAAAACAAATTTATTTTTATGAGTAATAGTTTATAGAATTTGGCTACTTTAATTGTTGTTGAGCGTTAGCCCGAGTTACTGAGCATTGGCCTGAGTTACTCAAGTCAGACCTCAGATCCAAAGCTATTTTGGATCAAATTAGTCTAATTCAAATTTCAACTCGTCTTCCGAATGAAAAACTTTTATTTCTGATCTATATCCAAAGCTAGTGAGAATGCCCGCACAATACGCGACTACGGGGAGTTGTTCTTGGAGGTTGGGTTGACATTAAGTCAGAGATTACTTGTTAGTATCTAAGCATGGAGGTTACGAAGTCATTTATAATCTTGTCCACAATGAGGACTAGGCATTTCCACCTCTAAGCGCAAATATATATAGCCAAAACAAATTATACTGTTTAGTTATGTTTTTTTTTTAATGTAAAAATCATGTTTTTCGAAATAGACAACCCACCCTTTTTTTTTTCTAGACCGGCTCTAGTCGCCACTGTCGACCACCATCTTTGGATGGTAGCCATCGGAGCTCCGACTATTTCGCCACAAACAAATATAATATGCATAATAACAGTAATAACATTCCGTTCCGCGAAAAATTGCTGCTGCAAAAATTGCCCAGGACTTTGTTTGGAAATTTAATGCTACTCCAGGATTTATTAACTTATGAAATGGTCCAATTGTTTTGTTTAAGGTGATTCATAGTCCGGTCCATTGATTTCAAACAGATTACGGTGTTTAATATAGGTCCTAACTTCCAGAAATTAAAACTTATGTAAACCAATATAGGTCCTAAATCTTGAAAAAATAAACGATTTTGGAAAAGAAAAAACATCTCAATCGGATTTGACGACTAGAAAAGGGGGAATAACCTTAGTCCCAATTTAATCGATCTATATTCTATTTGGTGTCCCGAAAAAAAATAGAACTTTCCTAGATTAGTAGATAAATTTATCAAAATTATATCTTAGACATTTAAGTACCAAAAAATTGGATACAGTTGATAAGTTCAAAATAAAGAATCACTCAAGTCTGGAGGGGTATTTTTTAATAAAATGAACACACAAAAATTGGGATTTTCAAAACCTTCAACCAAACTGGGAGACTGTACAATAATTTTGCCCAATGTGCAATTGAAAAGGAACTCAACAAATCAAATGCCAAAACATTCAGTTGACAGTAAAGAAGTGCTTCTAAAGTTACTCCTCGCTCGACTTTAGTCCTAATTTCGTACAGCTGAAATCGCTTTTTAACTTTCTTTTATGTCTCTAGCGGTTCGCTGGTTGATGAACTGCTTTTGGGTTAGACTAAAGAGGTTATTAGTCCGGACAAGGGAATAGACATCCACCCTCAGAAAGAACCAGCATTTGAATGAAAAGAGGAAACTTCCGATGATGAGTGTTTCCATGGAGAAAACCCCTCATTTCGGATCAAAGTAAAGCTTCACATATGCAATGTTCTTATAAACCATTAATGAGTTCCTTGCACGAAATAGAATGTTTAAGTGTCTTGCGAGAAACCATAACAGTCGACTTAAAAACCATTTGGTGAACAACTTAAAAAACTTAATATCAATACACATCATAGTCAACATACTTGGTTTATAACGAATTTGGTCCACTTAACTCTTGATGCCAAAAACCCAATTCATTACTGGGAAAACTGAACCAAAACATCATTTTCTGCAACAAATTAAACCATTCCCAATGAGAATATTGAATCATGTTTTAAGAGGGTTGGGCATACAAGATGACTTGAGACATATGGAAGACTACAAAGAGAAACTAAGAAAACTAAAGAGTAGCAAAATAAAATCTAATCATTGGCTATCAAACAAAAAGTAGTCGACTATATCGGTTGATGTATATGCATTTTTATCTCATTGCGGCATTCAAGTTGGCTCCATGCAAGTCCGCGCCATCTAAGATCTATATGAAAAAGGAAACAAAAATAATCAACTCATCATAGCAGTGAAAATAATCGTCTAAACAAACAAGTAGTACTCCTGAACGAACTGTACAACATATTTACTTCCTCAGCCTAAAACAAATGTCCATTTTGATGAATATATACGAGGCATATCAATTTATTACTCAACAGCTTAAAAATGCTACTTAAGAGTCATCAACATATTATATGCAATTGATGCTTACTCATGAACACATATGATTATAATACACTAGAGAAAAGACCTTCCAATGATCTATCCTATATACATATTTCAGTTACTTACTGTTTCCCGAAGGTCAACACCTCGAAGATTAGCCCATCGAAGGTTTGCACCCTTGAAATTAGCTTGACCTAACCTTGCACCCTGTTAATAATCGTTGGAGTCCCAAAAACAACGAAACATTACAAAATCCTACATATGGAATCATTGTAACGGTAACAATCAAGCAACGCAAAAAAGCAAATGAAAAACTGTATAAATAAGTATTTACCGAAAAGTTGGCTACTTCCAAATTAGCTCCTACTAAGTTGGCATATCTAAGATCGACCTTCTGAGAAAAATAAAAGTTAATCTTAAACTAAAATAAACTACTAACGGAATAAAAAATGAGAAGAAAAAAGTATTATTGAAATTAAAATATTCAAGTGAGCTGAGAGTTTGGAGAATCGAGCTAAGATTCTTTACAGTATTTTTTATATATAATAAAACTGCAAGTGCTTCAAATGCACAATTGAAGTTCTCAATGATGGCAAACCTGTAAATTTGCACAATGGAGGTCCGCCATATCAAATTTACAACTTCGTAAACTAGCACCTGTAAAATAATAATACATCGTTACAACATACAACCTCAACTACCCAAAAACTGGTAAGACTACTAGTTAACCAACGATTGGTCAAGTAATTGTTAGGGAATGCTAAAAGAACCCGAGGATATACATGCTTATACAACAAAATGACAAAGACGTTTAAAACTATAGCCAACTAAAAGGCATAATGAGGAAAAATTGTACTTATTTTTAAAATTAGTGAAATATATTAAACCAATCCATATAGTCACTCATCACATTTGGATGACGTCAAACAACTGCCCTTCATCTTATTACTGTAGAGATTCATCCCCAACAGTAACAAAATCCATTCAATATTTTGTAATGCTATTTAACTCGATTTTGAAGGTTACAAAAAAAATATTTACCTTGTAAGTTAGCATTTTGAAGATTAGCGCTTTGAAATGAAGCTTCGTTGAGAAACGCATGTGAGAAGTTAACATTTTCTAGGCATGCATAGTTAAAATCCACACAGGAAAGACCCTGCGATGCCAACAATTCGTCATTAATTGCTACAAAAAAAGGTCAAGGCTTGGCAGTAACTTCCTAGAAGAGAGTCGTTAGGAACGGGGGTTGAGCAAAACTACACAAATCACAAAGGAACGCTTTTAAATTCTCTTTAAAAGGCAACCACATGTTCATGTCTAATGAACAAGATCCTCTACTTTTTGCCTGTAATTCTGTGGGGTAATTATATGCACTTGCACATAAACGTGCAAGTATCGCTTAAAAATCCTTGGTTATTTCATATGGAGTCTCAAGAAGGGAGATTACCAGCTTAGAAAGATCCAGGCCAGAAAGGTTTAAACCCCGAAAGTGCAATTTGTTAGACTGTACGTGTTTAAAGATATCAATGCGAGTTAACTCAGTCTTCGATTTCTCATTATATGTCCTCTTATCCACAACGGCAACAATTTCATTAATTAATTCCTGAAATCAAAAAAGGATTTTTAACAAAAAAATCACAAGTCTTTGTTTGATTAGTTGCAAGTTTGCAACTATTAGATCGATCTTTTTGTATGCCTATAAGTTGTAATGGGGTTGGTTGTTTCGCTTAGCAGTGAAGCAATTTTGTTTTTCATCAATGCTAGCTGCACAGATCTCTACACGTACAGAGATGGTAGTGTTTCCCACACAACATAAATCAATCAATGTTTTTCAGATATGTAGGTGGCCACTGACAATTTACAAATTTCATATAGATCTGTGTACATATGTGAACAAATTTGTCCTAGTTGTTTTCTCCTAAAAGACCTAGAATATTTAAAGCAAGTGAAGACAATATTTTGCTTAAAAGTTGCAGGCATGCAAGCCCAAAATGTAATAAACACATTCAGGATTGGTTATATTATACATGTGTTAAGGCACTACTAAAAGTAAGCAATGCCAAGAAAGAATAACATGTATGTCACATTGAGAACAGGAAATGCTTACGAGCAGCTGGTAGAATTCTGCTTCTTGTTTGAGCTCTGAATACTCGGCGTCACTTAGTGTGGGAACAACACAACCCCTCAACCAATTTAAGATATGTCGAAAATGTTTACCGTCCCTATCCACAAAAACATATCCCTGCACCAATCAAAGATCAAGAATTTATTATGTTTTTAGATAAATAAAATAGCAAGATATTAGTATCAGCCCAAAACAACATAAAAATTTCGAATTATAAAAAGTAACAATTCACGACATTCAATAAGCATTTAGTAGCATGAATACTTATTAAACAAAGGCTAGCTTATATAGGACCATTGAGACAAATTACATTGAAGCTTCTACCTTTTCCGACCACAAAAAGATCAAACATCAGCTTAAAAACTGTACAGCCGATTAAGCTAAACGTAAAAGACGCATCAAAACAAAATGTAATGTACACATATGAAGAATCTTCAGCTTTTTGAAGAAAAAAATACTAGCTTATTTGGTACTGAGAAAAGGAATGAGGCAATCTAGACTAGAGCTTCGGCCTCTTTTAAGCAGCAAAAGTAAAGAAAATTCAGATTGAAAACTGTACAGATACAACCAATTGCACAAGAGTAAAAAAGCCAGTCTTCTAAAGTTAGACGAGTCTTCTAAAGATCCAAAATTAATAATAATATAGAACAATTTGGAAACAAGTTTAAAAGTGATGAATTTAGTGCTAATATGTAAGAGTATATATATATTGACCGAAAATATTGCAAAAAAGCCAGTCTTGAAAGCCACATCCATACGAAATACAATATAAAGATTCGAAAGCTACAAAAATGGCTGTGTTAGACCTCTGAGTCTTCGCAGAGCGTGTGGCGGCCACTAAACATTACAGCAAGCATCGACTCGGGCTCCCTTTGAGTTAATGTATCCATTGTTGTGCAAAATTTCTCCCCTCCTTCGCGTCAGAAAGCAAGGCACATTTTTTCAAAATAAAAAAGCAGGAAAAGAAACAATAAGAGAATAAAATCATGATAATGCTGGAAATATTACAAAGAAAGATGAACCGATTGGAAACTATGAACAGGTGAATATTATCAAAGGCCATAACATTAGTGTTGCAAATGAAACCCAGCAACCGCTAGTGTCACTGCAAAAGGTTGCGAAGCTAGTTAAGTAGTAGGGCATAATAACATGTACATTTTTTTGTTATGAGCAAAAAAGCTAAAATATCGACAACATTTTGTTAAAAAATAGTAAATATTGATTTTTTTTTTCTTAATGTGAAAGGCGTTGTCAAGGGCAAAGCCAGGAATCATAAATGGGGTTACCAAAATCCACATCAACTACTAAATTAAGTAGGGGGAAAAAGAAGGGTGCCAAATCATCGTTTTTAACATATTTTACTGAAAATAGATGGTCAAAAATTAAAAAAACCATAATTTTCGGAATTATGGAAGGTGTCATCGCCCTGATGGTCTGCACTTAGCTTTCCCCTGAGCGTTATACCGTATTTTAGCCTAATTATAGTTCCTAGCATTGGTCATAATGTATGTGCTTTTCATGCCCGATTTTATCTTGATGTCACTGGTGAGCTATGATGCATGGTCGATCCAAAAAGGACAAAAAGTATCGTGTCTGACACGTATCCAACACAACTCCCCATTTTACGTGTCGGACACTTCAATTTTCGCGTCGTTGACTTATTAACTCGTTACGGTTAGTATATTAATAACTTTTCTTATTTTGAAAAACAAAATATATAAAACCATACTTATAATTTATTAATTTGCCGTATTCAACCGTGTTGTGTCTTTGACAATTTCCCCTTTCAAAAAAAACTATTTAAATAAATATTATTTTTCAATAAAGACTAATTAGAGTAAGTAATATACTCCCTCCGTCCCACATTATAACTCATATACAAAACCACGCATAATTTTGACCGGAAAATAACTCATATCCAAATTGTCGAAATAATTTTAAAAAAAATTCTATCATATAACTTAATATTTGAATTATGTATTGAAATTTTTCGTTTCGGCAATTTAGTTACATGTTCAAAACCTGTCAAAGTTGCATGTGCTTTCGCATAGGACTTATAAAGGGAGACGGAGGGAGTAGTAGAAAACTATACTTATATAGTAGAACCTCTCTACAGGAGTAACCTTGGTACCGCGAGAAAATATTATTATAAGGAGGTTATTCCTGACCAGAGGTTGATATATAAAAAAATAAAAAAATACTTAAATAAATGTTTCGCATAATAAAAGGTATATGTGTACCTAATTTAACTAATTAGCACAAATATTCAAGAGACAGATAGATGTATCTATGTAACAAGTTAAACACATAAATCCAAAAGAGTTGCAAAGTCACGAAACTAGCATATTCATGAATTTAATAAAATTTAACTAAGTACGTATGCATTTGGAAAATTAAGTACATGTATTTAGAAATATAGAAAATCATATAAAAGTTTATCTAAAACTCTTTTTTTTACATTTATAAATACTATGTATAATATAGCATAGATTTTCATTCATCTTTTCTACCTAAAGCAAGTTTATACAATAGCATCCAAAGTTGAATGAACTCAAATTACTGAAAAAATTCGAGTCGAGTTATGCAAAATGAAAGAAGAAAACTCCAACCGGAAACAAAATGATCTCACGGAATGGTTAGAAAAAACTCATGGCCTCAAATTGGATAAATATTTTTAATGGTATTAAGTTTAATGTAACGATATATATATAATTTTACACTTTTATGTAATTTATTACTATTATGGAGGCAAATTTGTTAAGGCAGAACCCTAAAAAATCATGAAATATTACAATACGAAGGAGGTTATTTTTATTTTGAGCTGGCCGGAGTTGGGCGGAACATTTTTATTGCTAGAGAGACTATTTAAACCTCATAGTTTCAATTATTCCATTTCTGGTCCACCGTTTTTCTATAAAATGTACTGTGGATGTCACAAGTTGTTCGCGTGAAGCTAATGCAGAAATCCAAAACTGCTGCTTAAAAATTGAAATATAGATAGATATAAAGAAAGAAAGAAAGAAAGAAAGGAGAGCAACTTACCGATATTAAGGCGAACTATTGAAGCCATTAATATTTAAGCAAAAGACTTTATATTCACAAAAATGCTATTTTTTGTTTCAATAATATTAACGTCCTTCTTGTTTTTCCTCCCAACTGTCACTCGAAAAACTCCAAGTATTGACTCGGTCCTTTATACTTTTATAGGAGTAGTTATCTTGTACCATTGTACTTATTTCTGAGTTATCTTGATCTAACTTATATTTTATTTATTTTATCTAAAAAATAAATTAAATTTATTGTACATCTATAATACTTTTGTTAACTTTTTATTATTAACTAGTGACTCAGCGTCATTTAAAAAATTATTAAATGACACATATATTAAGTTAAAACACTCACATTAGTTTTAACTTTAACAATATTAGCTATTTTAACTAAAAATTAATTATTCAAAATATAGATGGTGGGAGAAAATAAATAGTAGTATGGTAGAGATATAAAATATATACAGTACGTGAGAAATAATAGTTAATTATGGGTGTGTATATACTTTTTTGTCATGTCATCAATTAATAACAATTAAAAAGATTGTTATCTTTAACAATGTTTTTAACATCTATTAAGTTAACACACACTATTAGGGGTGGGCAAAAAATCCGCAAACCCGCCCCGTAACCCAATCCGTGCGGATTGGGGCGGGTTGGGTGTTAAAAAAAGTTAAATCCGCCCCGCCCCAATCCGTAAAAAAATTCGTGGGTTGGGTTCGGGTTGGGGTTTCCAAACCGCGGGTTAATCCACCCCAACCCGTTTCAATCCGCATATATATATATATATATATATAAATATAAATATAAATTTTCTCAAGATCTTTTTTAACAAGAGCTTCTATATTATAATAGTATTGATTTAAGAAAAATTATATATATAGACAAAAAATCTTTGCATTATCCAAACTTAAGGTTAATGATTCGATTGATATATTGTCTTATAAATTCAATGTATTATCTCGTATTTATAAAAAGAATGAATTTTTAATCTGGGTCTAGCTAGTATGAGTGGTTAATTTATTTTTAAAAACTTTATTTGTAATTGAAGTATAGCCAAATACGAAGTTATATAAAGTTATTACGAAATCTGTATCTATTGAACTTGTGGATTCAATTAGCTATTGAACTTTATTTTGATTATGTTGATGAAGAATAATTTGTTTTGTTTTGTTTTGTTTTAGCTTTGTTACTTGTTCCGAACATTCTAAACGTATTTTTGTTGACTTTTATTTTATATTTCTATTTGAAATATTTATTTTTTTAAAAATATTTAGGTAAATTATGCGAAATAATGAAAAATTAATGACTAAAATGAAAATTCAAGAAACAACCCGCACCCAATCCGCCCCGCTTGATAATGGGTTGGGTTGGGTTGTGTTGGGGTTTTAATTATAATGGGTTGGGTTGGGTTGGGTTGGGATTTGAATTTCACTAATCCGCCCCAATCTGTCCCGCTATTTATTTTACGGGGCGGGTTAGGATTGCGACTAATCCGCCCCAATCCGCCCCGTGCCCACCCCTACACACTATAACACAGCTATTGGGGGAGACAAAATCACATTGTTAGCTAACATTTTTAGTTAACAATAGAGATAACAACACTGTTGTATATGTTCTAAGTTATTTTAACTTATGCTTTTATTTATTTTTCCTCGGTGAACAAGGCTATTTCTGTTAATGCAAAATAAGTTATTAATGGGTAAAGATAGATATATCGGGGCAATGACACTCCTATATTTTTAAAATTTTCAATTATGTGTTTTCACTATAGATATGTTGAAAACAATACTGCTCGTATTTTTATTTCACTCAGTTTAGTAATTTATGTATTTTTATACGACGATAGAGATAATATGAGAAAATGATGACTGTGTGTGAACTGACATTTATGTCCAACACGGTACAATGTTAAATAAGTTCGTTTATGTAGTTATCCGTAAATAAATGTGATGAGAATAATGAGATTGTACAGTGATCGTCCAGTTGTAATGGCTCGGACTTCCGGCCAAACTGCCACTGTCCAATTTTATCAACAATATTGTCATTTTTTATCTAATTTTATCTTCGTTTTTTGAACTACGCGACTTTAAAATAATAAAATGTATTGTTATATTATATATGTATTCACATATTTAACCGATGTCGAGAAAAACCCCTCATTTCGAATCAAAGTTAAAGTTTCACACATGCAGCCTCCTTATCAACGTATTTTTTTCCCTCCCTTGTGCCAAAAAGAATGTTTGAGTGTCTTGCGACAGCCCACAATAAAAATCATTTGGTGATAACCACTTAAAAAATTAATAATCAATACATTATAGTCAACATACTTAATTTATAAGGAATTCTACTTATACCAAAAATGCTCAATTTATTACCAGGAAACCGAAAGAAACATCATTTTCTGTGAAAAATTAAACCATTAATTACATGGGATGCTAAGCGGAGGTCATCAAAAGTCACAACACCCCCTCGTAATTCCGATAATTGTGAGTTTTTTCAATTTTTGACTTATGCATTTTTATTAGAATATGTTAAAAATAATGATTAGGCAACCCGTTTATTTGATTTCACTTAATATAATTGATTACGTAAAATAGACATCCTAATTAACGAATCGTTCCTAGCTTCGCCCCTATTTAACAAGTTTGGGCATACAAGAGGACTTGAGGCATTTGAAGGACTGCGAAGAGAAATTAAGAAGAGTAAAGAGTAGCAAAATAAAATATAATCATATTGACCGACTATCAACCAAAAAACAGTCGACTGATCTTGCATATCGGATGATGTGTATGCATTTTTATCTCATTGCGGCATTCAAGTTGGCTCCGTGCAAGTCCGCACCATCTAGGAACTATATGAAAAAGGAAACAAAAATAATCACCTGATCTCAACAGTGAAAATTACCATCTAACCAAACAAATAGTTCTCCCCAACAAATTATATATGCATACATAATACAACATATATACATACTCTTTCCGTGCTAAAACAAATGTCCATTTTGATGAATACATATGAGGTATATGATCGATTTACTACTCAACAGCTTAAAAATGTTACTTAAGAGTCATCAACATATTATATGCAATTGATGCTTACTCGTGAACTCATATGATTATAATACACTTGAGAAAGACCTTCCAATGATCTAATCCTACATACATACTTAAGTTACTTACTGTTTCCCGAAGTTCGACACCTCGAAGATTAGCCCATTGAAGGTTTGCACCCATGAAATTAGCTTGACCTAATTTTGCACCCTGTTAATAATCGTCGATATCCCAAAAAAAGAATTATTACAAAATCGTAAAAATGGAATCATTATATAGGTAACAATATACCAATCAATGCAAAAAAACAAAATATCTTGTAATAAAAAAAATATGAATAAGTATATTTACCGAAAAGTTGGCTTCTTCCAAGTAGCTCCTGCTAAGTTGGCATATTTAAGATCGACCTTTTGAAAAAACTAAAGTTAAAAATAAACCTAAATAAACTATCAACGGAATAAAAAAAATGAGAAGAAAAAGTGCTGGAAAACATGGTTTTATACGAGTGTTCTAAAAGTGGTCAATGACCGACTTTTAAGCCAAAATAATCAGTGTTTAGCACTAGATTTTATACTGTTCTTAATTTATTTGAAAAGGTTGTGCGACAAGTTTCGTAACGGTATATACGCTTGAATTTCCAACAAAAAGTACTATTGAAATTAAAATATTCAAGTGAAAAGAATCAGGAGTTTGGAGAGTAGAGCTAAAATTCTTTACAGTAACAAATACATTGTATAGTGAAACTGCAAGTGCTTCAACTGCACGATTTAAGTTCTCAAAGATGGCAAACCTGTAAATTTGCATAGTGGAGGTCGGCCATATCAAATTTACAACTTCGTAAACTCGCACCTGTAAAATAATAATACTTCGTCACAACCTTAACTACCCAAAAATCAATAAGACCAAGTTAACCATCAATCCGTCAAGTAATTGTTAGGAAATACTAAAAGAACCCGAGGACGTATATACATGCTCATACAACAAAATGGAAGCGTTTTAAAACTATACCACCTAAAAGTGATAATGAGGCAAAAGTGTACTTATTTTTAAAATTAGTGGGATATATTAAAGCAATTCATACAGTCATTCCTCACGTTTGAGCGACATCAAACAACTACCCTTGATCTTATTATTACTGTAAAGACTCATCCCCAACAGTAACAAAATCCATTGAACCTGTAATTTTGTAATGCTATCTGACTCGATCTCGAGAGTTACAAAAAATAATTACCTTGAAAGTTGGCATTTTGAAGATTAGCGCTTTGAAATGAAGCTTCGTTGAGATTCGCATGTGAGAAGTTAACATTTTCTAGACATGCATAGCTGAAATCCACACAAGAAAAATCCTGCATTGCCAAAAATACTTCATTAATTGCTACCAAGATAAAAAGGCCAAGGCTTGAGTCGCTTGACAATAACTTGCTAGAAGAGAGTCGTTAGATTAAATGGGGGTTGAGCAAACTACAGCAATCACAAATGAACACTTTTCAGTTTCTTCGCATGTTCATGTCTAATGAACAAGATCCTTTACTTTTTGCGTGTACTTACGTTTAGTAACTATATGAACTTATAAATAACGTGCAAGTATCGATTAAAAATCCTTGGTTATTTCACATCGAGTCTCAAGAAGGGAGAATACCAGCTTAGATAGATCAAGGCCAGAAAGGTTTAAACCTCGGAATTTCACTTTATTAGACTGTATGGATTTAAAGATATCAGTGTGAGTTAACTCAGTCTTCAATTTATCATCATTTCTCCTCTTATCCACAATGGCAACAATTTCATCAATTAGTTCCTGAAATCAAAAAGGAAATTTAACAAAAAAAAAGTCACAAGGCTTTGTTTCAGTTGCAAGTTTGCAACTATGAGATCAATCTTCTTTTATGCCTATAATTAAGTTGTAATGGGTTTGGTGTTTCGCTTAGCTGAAACAAAATTTTGTTCATTAATACTAGCTACACAGATCTCTACACAAAGGTTTATGAGATGGTAATGGTCCTCACACAGCATAAACCAATCAATGTTTTATCGATATGTGGGTGACTACCGACAATTCACATATTTCTCATACATCTGTGTATATGTAAAACAAAATTTTCCTGTCCCTTCGGGGACATCCAATCAAATTGGAACGATACAGAGAATGTTAGCATGGCCCCTGCGCAAGGATGACACGCACAAATCGAGAAATGGTAAACAAAATTTTCCTTGTTTTTCCCCTCTAAAAGTCCTAGAATGATTAAAGCAAATAAGGCCAATATTTTGTCAGACGCAAATAGGTCCGCTTATTTGTTGCAGGTGAGCAAGCCCGAAATATAGAAAACACATTCACAATTCGTTATATATATGTGTAAGGCATTACTAAAGTAAACACATTCACAATGGGTTAGTTGCTTAAAAATTGCAGGCTAACAATCCCAAGATGTAATAAGCACATCCACAATTGGTTATAAATATGTGTTAAGGCATTACTAAAAGTAAGCAATGTCAAGAAAGGATAACATGTATGTCACATTGAGAACAGGAAATGCTTACGAGCAGCTGGTAGAATTCTGCTTCTTGTTTGAGCTCTGAATACTCGGCGTCACTTAGTGTGGGAACAACACAACCCCTCAACCAATTTAAGATATGTCGAAAATGTTTACCGTCCCTATCCACAAAAACATATCCCTGCACCAATCAAATAGAATGTATCATGATTCAGATAAAAAATAACAAGATATTAATATTGAGCCCAAACAACATAGAATATAGAATTATAAACTAAATAAATTCACAACATATGATAAGTATTTAGTCATGATTAAATATAAATAAAAAAAAACTAGCTAATACAGGACCATTGACAATTTACATTGAAGCTTCTATCTTTTTTGACCACAAAAGGATCAAAAATCAGCTTAAAAACTGTACAGCCGATTGCGCAACAACGGAAAAGTTAAATGTAAACGCCACAGCAAAACAAAATGTAATGTACACATTTGAAGAAAGAAAAAATACTAGCTTATTTGGTACTGCAGAAAAAGATTGCACCAATCTACACTTCCGCTCTTTTAAGCAACAAAGTATAGAAATTTCAGATTGAAAACTGTACAGATACAACCAGTTGCACAACAGCAAAAAAGCCAGTCACACAAAAGCCACATCCCAACGAAGTACAATATAAAAATTCGAAAAAACTACAAAATAGCTATAAGTTAGACCTCGGAGTCTTGACAGAGCGTGTGACGGCCACTAAACATTACAGCAAGCATCGACTCTGGGTCCCTTTGAGTTAATGTATCCATTGTTGTGCAAAACTTCTCCCCTCCTTCGCATCGAAAAGCAAGGCACATTCTTAAAAAATAAAATAAAAGCAGGAAAGGAAACAATAGGAGAATAAATCAAACTAATGCAGGAAATAGTAAAAAGAGACATGAAGAGGCATGAATTACAAACTATGATCAGGTGAACATTATCAAAACATTAGTGTTGCCACTGGCTAGTGGCAGAGGTATTAGTCGAGAATGGGGTGATGGAATTCCAACAAAAAATATGGGGTGATAATCCACTATTTTCAAAAAAAGTATCTGTAATTAAATATATGTAGCTTAGTAAGGTTTTTAATAATATAGGTTATGTATAGCCATGTCAGGCCCCTTCTAGCTCCTCTCCTGTTACAAATGAAACTAAGGTTTCCAAAATGGTTTAAGTACTAGGGTTTAACATATGTACACTTTTTGTTATAAGCTAAAAAACTAAAAAAGGACAATATTTTGTTAAAACATGGTAAACTAAATAGTTATACATTTGTGTTTTCTCATGTTTTTTTCCTTTTTTCTTTTCCGATGGCCATATTTTGCAAAAACATGGTAAACTGAATGGTTGTGTTTCTCATGTTTTTTCCTTTCCGTTTTTGATGTCACTGGTTAGATGTGCCAATAGACCCACAGTTCAAAAAAAGGCTATTGTATTTAAACCCCATTGTTTCAGTCATTCCATCTGTAGTTCTCAGTTTTTATTTAAACTGTAATGCAAATGTTCACAAATTTTTGTTGAAACAAATTTATAAATATATAGAGACAGATATAAATATATACAGAGAGATAGAAAGGAGAGCAACTTACCAATATTAAGGAGAATTATTGAAGCCATTCTCAATAACCAGCGGCAGAAAAGACTTATAATTGACAAAAATGCTACTAGTATTTTTTTGTTTAAATATATTAACGTCTTTCTTGTTATTCCTCCCAACTTTCACCGATACACAAAATAATGTTGATTTAGTAAGAGATAAAATATGCTACAAGTCTGTCACTAATTCAAAAATTTATCACAAATCTGTCACAAATTGATTAAACTGTCACAAACCCGTCACAAAAACCGTAGTTAATAAGATCGTAACAAAAAATACCGTAATTAATCCCGTTGCTATTTGGCCATATTTTTTGTAGTGCACTCAAGAAACTCCGCACATGTATAGAATTACTAGTAAGCTTTGCTTGTAAAAAAAAAACGATCCACCTTGAAAAAACCTTCATTTCACCCATTCAGCTACAATAATTTTGTAAGTAAGAGTTCCATATAGTTTTGTAGAAAAAAATAATTAAGTGACGGAGAAATATATGCATGGCATGCATGTGTTTAAACGAAATATTAATGAATCAATCATTCTTGTTGTAGTAATTTGTTTTTTTATTAACATGACGTATGTTATACAAGCTGAAACATCACATGATACATTATAAATTAAATATCGTACTTCTATACAGGCACCATTCGTTCCTTCCAATAACTATTTTCTCACTTGTTTCAATGCTTCTCATCATTGGTTAATCTAATAAACGAATTGTTTTATGCATCTCGAGATTATCCGTAATTATGAGAATGAATACTAGGCTTATTGCAAGTTACAAAAGTGGATCTCGTACCCAGAGTTTTAAAAGGCGCGCCTAGCTAGACGCAAGGTACGTGACGCTTAGACGGAGCCTAAAAGCTTAAGAGATGAGAAGAATTATACGCAAATTAAGCGACGCTTAGACGTTAGACGATCAATTTCGTTTTAAGTCCTTCTTGCGCCTTTTCGAACATTGATCGAATCGTGCCATTCTCTCGTGAATTAGTCAAACTACATGTAAATTGTCATGGGCTACATCAGGATCGATTCGAAAGCAAAAAAATACTCATTTTATTATTCCTTCTTATACAGTGGTGGAACCAGAGATTTGTGTGAGAGAGGTCACAATCAGTAACGGAGCGAAAAAATTGTTACATGAGAGGCACAAATCAATAGTCCACCTAAAATAATCACTAAATTAAGAATAATGGTGTCTCTAATTATTTTTGGCTTGACAAAATGAAATACGATATGGGAATAACATCATCAAGCTTATTTTCAAATTTCTTTTTGTAAAAATTGAGTTTTCAAATCCAAAAGGAAAAACAACTTGGAGATCTAATGTTAGAATCTGTTGATCAACTTTTTTTTTATTAAAGGTAAACACTTGTACTATTACACTTAAAAGAAATGAGGCTGGATTTTTTCTATTACATTTTTTTCTGAAAAAACATACAAAACGTAAATTTTTTATACAAACCGTACATTTTAATTACAAACCGTAGAAAAAAAATATACGGTTTGTTACATAACAAGTCTGTGCGTCAAATAACAGAAATTCTCTCTCTCAAAAAAAAAACATCCCTTACTTTAAAAAAACAGACAATTGCTTTAAAATCCCAAAATAAATTATCTTTCTTTTTCTCTTTCTCTTTACAGATTAAAAGAAAAACCAAATCACCACTAATCTATCAAAATAACAACCATAACCATCAAATTTCGTCCGATTAAACCACGTTTACATTTAATTCACCGAATTAGATACCATAATTCAAATTATTTCTTTATTCCCTAACTAATATATAACTAATAACAACCAATTATTTTAATTAAAATAAATAATAAATTAGGGAATAAATAAATACATTGAATTGGGGTATCTAATTCGGTGAATTAAATGTAAACGTTGTTTAATCGGACGAAATTTGATGGTTATGGTTGTTATTTTAGTATATTAGTGGTGATTTGGGTTTTCTTTTAATCTGTAAAGAGAAAGAGAAAGAGAAAGAAAATTTATTTTGGTTGATTTGGGGATTTTAAAGCAATTGTCTGTTTTTTTAAAAAGCAAGGTCTGTTTTTTTGTTGCGAGAGAGAGACAATTTCTGTTATTTGACACAGGGACTTGTTATGTAATTTCTGTAAATTACTGAAACACAAACCGTATATTTTTTCTACGGTTTGTGTGTTTTTTCAGAAAAATATAGCCAAATTGAATTTTTACTAGAATTACGAAGACAAGTTAGGTAATTTATCATAAGTTTGTCATTTAATTCACTTGCTAGAAACAAGACACAAACAAACATTTTAGTTTCCTTGTTACCCTTTTTAAACAAACATACTATTTTTTAAACTAAATTAACAAAAACATACCTAAAAAAATTTACTTTTATGGATAAATTAACAAAACATACTACTTTTTAAACTAAATTAACAAAAACATATCCAAAAAAATTTCATTATCAAAAACATATCAAACAAATTTAATCATGTTTATTCTCTTTTTTATCTCACTCTCTCATCTTACTCTTTCTGCTACATTCTTCTCCATCTCCCAAATTCTTCTCTGTATCTATCTGTGTGATATTACCCTCTCTCTCATCCATTATTCTCTGTATCTTTATTTCATATCCCACTCTATCTCTCTCCTCCTCCACCACGAAAATCCGCCACTGACTACCGAACATCATCTAGATTATATAGACATCCATATACATATAAATACAGATATATACATACGTAATACACAAATATTACAGTGGTTGATACCCTGTAATATATGAAAAATATATGGAATTTGTGAGATTATTTTTTATTTATTGAGGTTTGAGACTATTGTAAACTTTGTGGGTTTAAACTTGAAAAAGGAGAATCCATATGTACAGTATTGAGAGAAATTCATATGTAGGATATGAAATTTTAAAATTAAGATATGAAATTTTGAAATTAGGGTATGAAGTTTTGAAATTAGGATATGAACTCTTTTTTAGATATTTGATTGTGATCAAGAACATTTAGGGTATGAAATTTTAAAATTAGGGTATAACGTTTTATAATTAGCATTTGAATATTTTGTGAGTTTTTAGTCATTTTTAGAGAGATAGATAAGTGATTAGCACGTGTTAGAAAGATATGCGATTATCGTGTGTTAGAGAGAAAGATGTGCGATTATAGAGAGAGGGTTGCGGTTAGAGAGAGGGGTTAAATTAGAGAGAGATGTTAGATTATGGTCTGATTAGAATTAAAGAAATAATAAGTATATATAGTTATGTTTTTGATAATTTAAATTATTAACGAATGTTTTTGTTAATATAATAGGTGTAGAGTATGTTTTTTTTAAGGATAAATTTTGGATTGGTCCATGAAAACACAAGTATTTAAGGATTGGTCCATGAAACTGAAACTAATTAAGGATTGGTCCATTTGCTGACATCATTAAAAAATTGCTGACGTCATCATAACACAATTAAAAAAAATAGAAACTTTTTTTCTCTCTCTCTCCTCTCTCTCTCATCTCTCTCTCCGAAAAAACTCAAACTTTCTCTCTTTAAACCGCCAACAAATCCGGCTATCAAACTGAAAAATCTCTCTTCGTTGATTTCAGAAAACAACATGGTGAAGGTAAGTTTATTAATCGTTGTTTTTATTAAAACAGTCTGAAAAATATATAAATTAATTTAATTAGGGTAAGTTCAGTGACATTTTACATAAATTAGGGTTATTAATTGTGTTTACCCATTTTATATATAAATTAGGGTTCATACTCTATTGTTCATACTCTATTTTTAAATAAAAATTGCGATTCTAATAATATTTGTTGAAAATATTATTCAGACTGTTTATATTCAGTTGTTTTGGGAATAAAAACATAAAACAGCCTGGAAAAAAGTATTCAGACTGTTTATATTCAGTTGTTTTGGGAATAAAAACATAAAACAGCCTGGAAAAAAGTATTCAGACTGTTTAGTGATTCAGACTGTTTAGTGATCTATATGTAATTGTTGAAAATATTATTCAGACTGTTTATGTTTAGTGATTCTAATAAAATTCGTATTCAGACTGTTTATATTCAGTTATTTTCGTAATAAAATTGGTAAAAATAGTATTCAGACTGTTTATGTTTAGTGATTCTAATAAAATTCGTATTCAGACTGTTTATATTCAGTTATTTTCGTAATAAAATTGGTAAAAATAGTATTCAGATTGTTTTTATGTTTAGCGATTCTAATAAAATTGGTACTCAGACTGTTTATATTCAGTTATTTTCGTAATAAAATTGGTAAAAATAGTATTCAGACTGTTTTTATGTTTAGCGATTCTAATAAAATTGGTACTCAGACTCTTTATATTCTAATAAGATTATGTTGGAAAAATACTCAGACTGTTTACTTTCTCTGTATTTTAATATGTGCATGAGTTTACTCAGACTGTTTACTTTCTCTGTATTTTAATATGTACATGAGTTTACACAGACTGTTTACAGATTTTTTGTTATTGTTTTTAGAAACATATTGCCATCAAACATTCGACAAACCCCAAAAACCAACCATCTGACACCACAAACCTCAAAAAAGGCAACATACAGTACAAATCAAACCTGGTTACTGTAATCAAGTTCTTTGTCGAAACAAATTTCAATCCGGCACAACTTGAATTAGTTAAACAACACTGTCCGTTCTGGGAATTGATCAATGCTTCAAGAAATGGAGAATTAACCACTAACCAGGCTAGGAAAAGTGATAAAGAATTGTACCAGATGGCCTTGAGGTACGACCGAAACTCACAGGCCCTTAAGCTAGGTAGATTCACAGTTCCAATAGAGAGAGACTGTGTGCGTGACATTTATGGAATTTCTGGTAATGCTGAAAATCCAATAGCTCTCACAAGCTTTGCTAAAAACCAAGAAGCCTACCACAGCTTTGTTGAAAGATGCTTTTCAAATAAACTCAACAAATCCAACCTAACCAAAACAGCTATCGTAAAGGCATTGAACGAAGCATTGGTATTAACAACAAAAGTTGGTAGAGAGGACGTCGTCCGACTGGTAACATTGTACATACTAAATGCATTTTTCTTGACGGTGAGCGGCATGACCATAGCATTGGGGTATTTGAAAATAGTTGCCGGTGACATCAAAGAGATAAAGGAATATGATTGGGCAACTCATATACATGAGAAGCTTATGGAGTCGCTCAACAACCAAGACCCAAGATCACTGTCCATGTGTCTACTCACGATACCGGTACAATAAAATTACTTCTCAAAGCCTTTTTTTATTAGTTCAGACTCTTTTTTATAAGTTAGTACTCTTTTTATATGTTCAGAATGTTCTTAAGTTGTTTATTATTACATCAGACTTTTTATTTATTTCCATTATAAATCAGACTGTATTATTACTATCATAAATCAGACTGTATTAAATCTCAGTATGTTTAAAAAATATCAAAAAATCTCAGACTGTTTTTACAAAACTGTAAAAACAGTCTGAATAATACTAAAAACAGTCTGAATAATATATTATTAAATCTCATACTGTATTGTTACTATCATTTAAGACAATATACTAAAAAACAGTCTGAATCATTTAAAAAACAGTCTGAATCATTTAAGACAGTATATTATTGCTCTATCTATCTCAGACTGTTTTTACAAAAACTGTAAAAAGAGTCTGAATAATAGTAGAAACAGTCTGAAAATAGATTATTAAAAATCATACTGTATTGTTACTATCATTTAAATCTCAGACTGTATTCTTAAATACTGTATTTCCATCTGTACAGTATGTCATCCTTGAAAAGTTCAATATTTCAAAACCGGACATGACAAAAGAAGCGTCCACAAAGGCTTTGTGTGTCAAATGGGACGTCTTTTCATTCTTCAAGTTGTGTTCCTCAAGGTTCACAATTGTAGACCTGTGCAATGAAAAGGTATAACACTATTTCTATACAATTGTAGACTGTTTTTATTCTATCTATACAATTGCTTCTAAAAACCTTATCATTCTTTAAATTATCATCATAGGGATGTAGAAAACAATCAAAAAACCTCGTTATTTATGATGGTAAAAAGAAGCTACCTCCGAAACCAAAGCGATTAACAGATGAGGAGTTGGAGAAAGAGATAGCCGAAGATGTTGAAGATCCTCAGAATGTTTACTCATGTTCAACAGAAGAGGAAAGCTTGGAAAACTCTGAAAATGAAGGCTCGGAAAACTCAAAAGAAGACTATGAGAGCGAAAATGAGTCAGACAACAAATTTACCATCTTCCTTAGGAAACAATTCGGGACACCAAAAACTCCAAAATTCAATGAAATAATGGGAACATCTAAGAGCTCTGAATATGACGAGGGAGGTCCCTCTGGAGGTGGTGGCTGTTATAATTACAGTGCCGATGATATGCATGTGAATGAAAGTCCAATTCACGAAGAGAGGAGAGAAGAAGAGTCCGAAAAAGAAGAGACCAAAGTGGCTGAATTGCAGAAAAACCTAGATGAGGCAATTTTGCAAATTAAAGAGTATAAAGACCTAACAACCACAATGCAGAAAAGCATCAACGACCTTGGAAAATCTTTGGCTTTAGAAGAAAAATTAAAGTCCAAGTGGGTACCTGAGTGGAAACAAAAAATTGAACAAATGGTTGAGGAAAAAAAAATGCTCGAGAAGGAAATAAAAGGTAAACGCCATAAAATGCAATTCAAACTCTTCCTCTCTTGTCTAATTTTTTTTCCATTAGCTTGGTTTCCCTAAGTCAGACTGTTTGTGTTATAGAAAAGGAGGAGATGATCACCAAATACCAAAGAATTGTCTCTGATCTCCAGCAAGAGGCAGATGTAGAAAAAAATAAAATGCGAAACAAAGAAGTCGAGATGAAGCAAAGAATGGAAAAATTGGAGAATGAAAAAAAGCAGCTTGAGGAAGACCTACAAGGTAAAGGTAAAGTACCTCTATTGTAATCTATTACTATCATAAATCAGACTGTATTAAATCTCAGTCTGTTTAAAAATTAAAAAATATCAATAGAATCTCAGACTGTTTTTACAAAAACTGTAAAAAGAGTCTGAATAATACAAAAATTATTTGAATATTAATGCAACTATTTTGCATTCATACTGTATTACTAAAAACAGTCTGAAAATATATTATTAAAATCTCAGACTGTACTGTTACTATCATTCGTAATGTATTATTAAAAACAGTCTGAATCCCTTTCTTTTGCTTAGTAAATTTCTTTCAATGAAATATATCAAATAGAAACCTCAGACTGTATTATTACTATCATAAATCAGACTGTATTATTTCAATGAATTATTCAGACTGTTTTTCCTCTTATTGTTGCAGGGGAACATGAGCTAATAGAAGGGCTATACAATGATGCACAGGTGTATGCGGCACACGACTACTCACAAAAGTGTCGAATCGATGAAGTTATAACTGATGCTCTCCTAAATGCTGATATACAGACTCCACAGCTAGATTTAATCCGCAAAGAAATTCTGGAAAGACTCGGTTATGAGTATGATGGTCCGGGATCCAATATTCTCCGAATCAGAGCAAGAACAGATAGGAGACCACCAGTAAAGTACACACCAAGTAAAATAGACTCTCCAACAAAAACCCAAGCAAATGAGAACCAGCTACGGAAACGTAAGCAAGCTGATCAAGATGACAAGTCTGAAATGGTCGCAGACGTAGGCGCTTCTGATCCGTTGTTGGAAAAACCAAATAAAAAACCAAAGGGTGGACGAACAGCAAAAAAGAGAGCATCAAAAAAGAAATCTCCTGAACTGGACGACCAGGATGGCCAAGGCTATTTCCCACAAATCGACTTCAGTAGTCTAGTAGACCATGTACCGGACAAAACAGAGAGAGCACACGATATCATCACAAATAAAAACGAGAATGATATCACAACAAAGCTCCCTGACAACATCTTCAGCAAAATTCAAGAAATTCACAACGCAAATGGACCATTGTAAGTCAGACTCTTTTTATTTTTGTGTTTATGATACAATTAGGTCTCACACTCTTTACATTTACCTCAGACTGTTTAAAACAGTATGAATTGTTTTAATGAAGACTGTTTTGTATTTATGATACTTTTATATAGCTTGGACTCTTTTTAAATTTAGTTCAGACTGTTTTTATAGACTGTTCAGACTGTTTTTAGTTCTTTTTTATATAGCTCACTCTTTTTAAAAAATGATCAATTGTGTTTTTGTCAGACTGTTTAGTTCAGACTGTTTTTTGTTAGAAAGTTTAGTTCAGACTGTTTAGTTCAGAATGATAAATTTAGTTCAGACTGTTTTTTTATACAAGCCCCATACTGTTTTTTAATAGCTCAGACTCTTTTTTATATAGCTCAGACTCTTTAAAAAAAATGATCTATTGTGTCCCTTTTATATACAACTTTTAATGTTTTTTTTTTAACTCAGACTGTTTTGTTGTCATACTGTTTTTTTCAATCTCATACTGTTTTTTCAATCTCAGACTGTTTTATCTCAGACTGTTTTGCTGTCAGACTGTTTTTTTCAATCTCAGACTGTTTTGTGCTTACTATAAAATTTTAATTTACAGTGCCGCCTTGTTCTCAAAACTCAGTTCAACCAATAAGGATTACTTCATCACTCTCAACGACATCTACAACTTAATTAATGGCCAGTTGCTATGCTGTAATGTAAGTATACAAGGATCATACAATTTAATTGCTTGCTTACAAGCTCTTGTACTCAGACTCTTTCTAAAACTTGTCCTTATCGCAGATCATAAATGGGCATACCCACATATTGAGGCAAGAGTACCAGGCAAAGTCTACAAAAAAATTCAAGATATTGACCTCCGTATTATGGGTAAAAACACAAACTCTTTTTATGTTGTCAATGCATCACTTTGTTTCTTTACAAAAAGAGTCTGAGATTTTATCTTAAACCTTTTCGTTGTTGTTTGGTTTGTAGTTTTTTTTAAAAGACAGAAAAAGATACGAGGATGAGCTCGATGCGAAAATCACCGATAAGCTGAGGAAGCATGTTCAGAACGGATACAAGCTATTGTTCTTCCCTATTAACTCGAATAGGAACCGACCCATTCACGTAGAGGCAGACCACTGGACTCTATTGGTTCTGAACGTCGAATCGAAGAAGTGGGGTTTTTATAATAGCAACATACCTCTTTGCAATATCAACAGACCAGACCCTTACCTTGATGACGCCAAACTAGTGGTAATTCAGACTCTTTTTAAAATACAACAGTCTGAATTAGCAAAAACTACCCTCTTCTTTTTAATGTATATATTTTTTGTTATGTTACAGATGGCCTTTGTACAAGAAAAATTGAAAATGATAGCTGATGTGCCCTCCTTCTCACTTGATTCACAAGATGGGTACACATTAGACGTTGTAACAGACTGTCCCTATCAAGGAGTCACGTAAGAAAAATATGCACCCTACTGATATTCAGACTGTTTTTACTATGCATCTAAACTCAAATTAATTTTACATGTTTTATTTTTTTACAGATCAGACTGTGCATTGTATGTGTGCTACAACATGGAGACAATCATCAATGATGAACCTGTCACAAGAGAGACGACTTCAGACAAGATACTAGAGTTCAAGGCCAAGATAATAACGAGAATCGTCAATCGATACATTCAGTCTGAATTAGCAAAAACAGTTTGATTAATGTAAAAATTAGTTGTAAACAGTCTGAATGTAAAAATAGTTCCATTATTTGTAAACAGTCTGAATAGAAAAGAGTTCTATTATTTTGTTCGAATATGATTTCGTTTCATTTTCTTTTTCTTTCGCCAATATATTTTTCAATGAATCTTAAGACTGTATTATTACTATCAATCATAAATGTATTATTAAAAACATATAAAAATGTATTTATACTGTATTACAAAAAACAGTCTGAAAAATATTATTAAATCTCAGACTGTATTATTACTATCAATTATACTGTATTATTACAATGTATTATGACAAACAGTCTGAATCATTTACAATCAATCATAATGTATTCAGACTGTATCAATCATAATATATTCAGACTGTATTATTACAATCAATCATAATGTATTATGACAAACAGTCTGAATCATTTACGACAATATACTAAAAAAACATCATATGACATGTATGATTAGAATCTCAGACTGTTTTTATGTTCATTAGAGTATCATACTGTTTTCAGAAAGAATCTCAGACTGTTTCATTACTCACAATTCAGACTGTTTTAAAGAAGTCTATTGACTAATAAAAAAGAGTCTGAATAATATGATGATTAATGTAACTAGTTTTCTTCGTTTTATTTATTATAATATATTTTCAATGAAATATATCAATAGAATCTCAGACTGTATTATTACAATCGTAAAAATAAGACTGTATTATTAAAAACAGTCTGAAAACATATAAACAGTCTGTATTACAATCATAATCTCAGACTATTTTTAATACAAAACTATAAAAAGAGTCTGAATATTATTACAAAAAAAATCGACAATACATTACTAAATCAAACGAATCCATCAGAAAAAATACCTGTGCACAAAAAACATAACAACAATTGATCTCTAAAACAGTCTGAAAACAGTCTGAATAAGAATAATAATAAAACAAACGCAATTGATCTGTAAAAAGAACTCTAAATAACTGATTTGTAAAACAGTATGAATACAAGAACCTCATATTGTATTATTAATATCATAAAATCAGACTGTATTATTAAAAACAGTCTGAGAAAGGCCAACATCATATAAAACTAAAAAAAGTCTAATATACAACTAAAAAATCTATTCACGATCATCCTTCAGAAGAAAGCTTCTCTTTGCACGTCCGTTGATTATGATTTGCATATTTCTTGCACCTCCCGCATTGATTAGCTTTCTTCTTTTTCGCGACTGGATTTGCCTCACCACCTGATGGAATACGCTTCTTTTGAGGCCTTCCCGGAGGCCTTGATGTTTCTGGAGGTTTAATGTTTGACTCATTAATCAATTCAGAATCTCGCCAAATAGAACTAGGGACCGGGTTGATTGGCGTATTGTACGAACTTCGATAAATGTCCACAAAGAACCATTTTTCAATAAAATCTTCCATAGGCAGTTTCTCCCTAGAAATACACAAAACTGCATGTTGGCACGGGAATCCAGTCCTCTTCCATTCATGACATGAGCATTGTCGATGTCCCAGGTCCACGTATTCGGATGGAGCTGACAGCACTTCATATTTCCAAAACCCTGACCTCACAACCAAAAACGACAGACCGTTGTGAATGAATGTGTCCCACTTTTCTTGGTAGAAAGGACACAGAACACCTTTCCATGTTGCTGCAAAAAAAAAAAACATAACCAAAACTCTCTTAAAAACGTATACCTAGTAAAAACAGTCTGATATGATGACAAACAAACACGAATTCAAATAACAGTATGAGTTGCCACAAACCTGCTTTGATTCTTCTTTCATCGAACCATTTCATCAATTTCAATCTTAGCTTATCAACCAGTTCAGTGATAGGTAATTCTCTAATATCATTGATCCAATTATTGAATGATTCCACAGCATTGGAAGTTGTCTCACCATATCGCGACTTTACACAATATGCTTCGGCCCATTTCATAGGATTGCAATTCTCCATAAATTTATCTATTTTACGACCCCCCATATTGCGCAACAACTTCATATTCTGTTCAAACAAGGGAATTGAAGCAGAAGTTGCACAAGTTTGCAACAAATTAATAATTTCAGTCCTTTTTGTTCCATCACCCCCACTAAACTTCAATTTCAAATTATCCTTCAAATGGCGTAGACAGTAATAATGGTCTGCGTTGGGAAAAATCCGAGACATGCCATCCAACAACCCAATATGTCTGTCCGAGAAAAATGTCAAAGGACGGTCATCACCTATAGTTAACTTCAGTTGTTCTAGAAACCAACCCCAATTATCAATATTCTCACTGCTAACAATAGCAAAAGCAAGTGGATACAACCCTGTAACATTAAGGAAATCATAAACAGTCTGAAAATCAAAAACAGTCTGAAAATCAAAAACAGTCTGAAAATCAAAAACAGTCTGATAACAAAAACAGTCTGATAACAAAAACAGTCTGATATAACAAAAGTTGTATATAAAACAGTCTGATAACAACACAATTTGGGCTTGTATAACAAAACAGTCTGAACTAAAATTAAAAACAGTCTGAGTTATATAAACCATTAATGTAACAAAAAAAAAACAATAAAAAAGCTTGAAAAAGGAAAAACAAACCTTTATTGCCATTCTTGCCGACTGCGGACAATAAAACACCCTTATATTTTCCTTTTAAAAATGTTCCGTCAATGAAAAGCATGGGGCGAACATCCTTAAACCCTTTTATGCAGCCATGAAGAGAGAAAAATACCCTTTTGAATTGATTTGAACCATTCCCATCCTTATCAACTTCCAGGACACTGCGACTCCCAGGATTTGTCGATTCTAAACCCATAAAATACCTCTCTAAATGGTTGTATGATTCATCGATATCCCCACTGTGCATTCCGCTAGCCATTTGGACAGCATTCCAAGCTTTATAATAGCTTATCTCCAACCCATAACCAATCCTTAAATGCGATATTATAGCAGAAGGGGCTAAATTTGGATTTTCCCTCACATATTCATCCATTATTTTCGATATGAGCTTGCTATTTACATGCTTGTTCAGAGCACCTGGGGCTAACTTTTTGCATGTATGTTGTGACTCAAACTTTCTAATCTTAAATTGTTGGTCTGAGGTCCACACACCAGCATATATGTACCAGCTACAGCCAATACTATCCCTCTCTTCACAATAAGCGACCACCCTAACCGAGTTATTCCTTCCAAACCAGGGGACATGACCTTCATATATACAAAATTTCCGTAATGACTCTCTAAAGTGATCAGCACAACTAAAAAACTGCCCCACCCCAGTTATCAAGTTTGCCCACTCACTCGTTTTATAAACCTTCCTAATAGCTAAACTAGAACCTGCATCACACCAATCATCATCATCCGAAAATTCAGAACAATCAGCACTTATTTCCTTCGAAGTACCAACAGTCCAAGTGGATACAGTCCCAACAAAAACTAGAATCTCTACTATTTTTTTTCCCAACACGTTAAACAGAGCGACCATATCTTTCAACTCATCATCCGATCTCAATAAACATCGCTCATCTCTAATTGCTAAGTAGGTTAGAGACACTGAATCCAAATTCAAGCTAAACCTATTACTTATTGTATGTAATAACTCCGCATAGGTCATACGCTTATTCAGAGCAACAGGGACACATTGATCATTATATCGACAATACATTACTAAATCAAACGAATCCATCAGAAAAAATACCTGTGCACAAAAAACATAACAGAAATTGATCTGTAAAAAGAACTCTAAATAACTGATTTTTAAAACAGTCTGAATACAAGAAATATGAACTCTTGATACAATAGCTCAAGACTGTTTTTTAATAATAAACGCAATTGATCACTAAAAACCTAACAAAAACCTACATTGTGTTACAAAAAACAGTCTGAGTTATTATATAACAAGAATACAATAGCTCAGACTGTTTATAATAACTCAGACTGTTTTCTGCAACTCTAGAATACAATAGCTCAGACTGTTTTTAAAAACAGTCTGAATACAAGAAAAAACAGTATGAACTCTTGAATTTTAACAATACAAAATCATACAGAACAGTCTGAATTATTATAATAAACACTGTTTTTTAAAACAGTCTGAATACAAGAAAAAACAGTATGAAATATTGAATTTTAATAATAAACGCAATTGATCACTAAAAACCTAACAAAAACCTACATTGTGTTACAAAAAACAGTCTGAGTTATTATATAACAAGAATACAATAGCTCAGACTGTTTATAATAACTCAGACTGTTTTCTGTAACTCTAGAATACAATAGCTCAGACTGTTTTTAAAAACAGTCTGAATACAAGAAAAAACAGTATGAACTCTTGAATTTTAACAATACAAAAATCATACAGAACAGTCTGAATTATTATAATAAACACTGTTTTTTAAAACAGTCTGAATACAAAAAAAAACAGTATGAAGTATTGAATTTTAATAATAAACGCAATTGATCTCTAAAAACCTAACCAAAACATGCATTGTGTTACAGAAAACAGTCTGAGTTATTATATAACAAGAAATACAGTAGCTCAGACTGTTTATTAATAACTCAGACTGTTTTCTGTAACTCTTGAATACAATAGCTCAAACTTTTTTTTTAAAACAGTCTGAATAAATCATACATTGTGTTAGAAAATTCTGATTTATTATTTATTATAATAAATCTCTAAAACCTAAATTGAGCAAAGCAATTTGAGCTAAACTCAGCAAGAAAAACGAAGCTAGCAATAAAAAAACAGTTTGAAGAGAGAGAACCTGTCTGTCGAGAGAGAGATATACAGAAATTTGATAAAATTCGTTCAGTGAGAGAGATATACAGCTAATAGTGTATATAGATGGTTTAGAGAGAGAGAGATGGAGAGAAACGGTTTAGAGAGAGAGAGATACAACTGTTTAAAAAAACAGAATATATATAGTATATATATATTGGACCAATTCTTAATTAGTTTCATAAATAATGGACCAATCCTTAAATGAATTTTATAGCTGGACCAATCCTTAAATACTTTTGTTTTCGTGGACCAATCCTTAATTTTCTCTTTTTTTTTAATTGCCCCAAATTAGAGAGATATAATAGTAATTATCATGTAGCTCCGCCTTTGTTTTTATAGTCTTTGTTTACATAAAATCTTACTTTTTAATATCGAACACATAAGAAGTGGATTGGTAATTTATTGCCTAAACAAAAAGAGCAATGATATACCTGTTACATGTCCCGTTCTTTTCAGACTTACAAACACAAAACTAAACCTGATTTGACAAATATTAAATTGATAAGGTTCACTAATTGTAACTGTCCATTGTTATTTGAACTGCAACTGAATTGAATCATTCAGATAAAATCCTGCATTCGGCTCGTTAACTACTTAGTTCATATGTTTGTTAATTTGTTCTCAGAAATTGAACATGAACAGAAGATATGGATAGTTTAGTAAACTATAGCCAGATATGATTTTTTTTAAAATAGTAATTTTGTACAACAACAAAAAACTAGGATTTAGAATCGTTGGTTACATAAATGTTTATAAAGCCTAGTTTTTGAAGAAAAACGCAGTATAAACTAATTTCCGGTAGCGAAACAACTTTAGAAAACCGATTTGTGAACTATATTTAATAGTTTCTCAGTTATGTTATGTTATATCTTATTATTTGGTTTCACAAATACTTCATTTTTGTTGTAATACACTATTAGCTACGTATATAGGGAGACAGAAGTAGAGAGAGGGGAGAACAACATGATCTTTATTAATGAAGGAATATGTGAATGAATGTAAAATACAAGACTCCTAGCCCTCTTTATATAGATAGAGGGGTAGGGTTACAAGCCCAACTTGGGCCCATAAAGTATAAGCCCAAGAGTCCAATAATCTCACAACACTCCCCCTTTGGACGTCTTGAATTCTTCGTCTTCATGCAGTCGATCTGAGTCGAGTTCATTCACAGTGCTAAACACATAAAAACCTTAGGGCCGGAAAACCCAGTGTGGGACAAAACCGGTACCTAGGAGAAACTGTGTAGCCGAATGATATAGGCCGAAATATCATGTAAGTAACTAACCACAAAACAGTGTGCCTCATCAAAACCTTGCCAGAGCAAACCCAATGGGAAAATCTCTAGTCGAAGGAAAAAGAGTGCAACAATGGTAGTCGTAGGGATCAACCACAAAACAGGTGCCTCATCAAAACCTTGCTAGAGTAAACCCAGTGGGAAAAACCTCTAGTCGAAGGACAAAAGAGTACACAGTGGTAAGAAGTATACAACCGGATACTCCCCCTAATTTCGGCAATCTTAAGTGAGATATGATGGGAACGTGTCTCGCTAAAAACCTTGCCAAGGAAAACCCAGTGGGAAAAAACCTTGGTCTAAGGACAAAAAGAGTACACGAGCATGCGACTGGATGCTCCCCCTCACTTGCACACGACAGGGTGCGAGGATTTCGACTAAGTAGTAATTAGTGCAATAAGCATTCACCTGGATGCTCCCCCTCACTTGCACACGACTGGGTGCAAAGATTTCATATTTCAAGAAAGAAAACGAGCATTCGACTGGATGCCTCATTTACTTACATACGACTGGATGCAAGAAAATCTAACGTGGAATAGAACGAGCATTCAACTGGATGCTCTTAAACTTCATTTGTGAAGATTAATTTCGGCGAGAAATGCTAAATAGCATAATGTAGTCATGTCTCTCTTGATCAATAACAACAAGTTGTCTTCTATGACAAGTGTTTTATCTGGATCGTAAGACAGAACATATGTAATTCAAATATGACTAATACTAGCTCAAAGCCATATACACACTCTAGTCGTCTCATAGAGCACGAATAGATCAGAGTGATTCACTTGGAGTCATTCCAAGACCTCCAAGATGTCGCCTTATTCCTAATGGTAAAGACATACCATGTTAGGAATATCCCTTATGCGGGTCTGATAAGTAACCGGCATCGGTATAACCGAAAAAGGGTTGCGTTAATTCGAGTACCGAAGGGGGTAGGTACACTCGATGACGCAAATGGGATAAACTAGCCCACTTCCAAAATTACCATAAGGTAAGGGAATGTGTCTTTAGTGCCATTTCGATGGCAGCGTGTTAGCGCGATGTTGTGTCGAGCTATACCATTCACAACAGACGAGATGTTCGTCCTAGCACATTAGACCAAGTACAATGATGCGCTTATTGTACTTAGATATGAACATTATGGTTCAATATCTCTTCATCGTCTCATCAGGGACGGACTGGGTCTATATCAATGTCTAGTGATCGAACGATCATGGGAGAATCTGACGACTTAGCGTCATGATGGCTAAAACGTCATAACACCTTCTGGGTGTAGTCTGAATCATGGACTTAGATTCAATATTTACGGGACTCAATCATCAGGTTGAGTCACTACCGTGTCTTCCCAAAATCCTTCATCTCGAAGGCAAATCCAAAAATGGATCGCGTAATAAAACACGCAAGGGCATAATACTTGTTCAAGTATCCCAAGCTAATCAAGTACTCACTTAGGCGGTATACCACATCCGCTCGGATTATATTAATCCATATAGTGAACGTCTCAGTCAATTGAGATCGTGTTCCGTGGTCAGAAACTACTTGATTTAAGCACATGAAGTCACACAGGGACCTTCATCTATATCTCTTTGTCTAAATCCCCATAGAGATAAAACCGTGACCACATTCATGGCTGCATACTCAGTTTTTCGGAAACTACTAAACTGGTAAAGTAGGGGACTGTTATAATGTCCATTACGAGGAAATCAACCATCTCGTAATCAATTCCAAGGTGTGAGAGAAGCCTTGCGCTACTAGGCGAGCATTCTACAATCTCATTATTCTCATCACTTTTCCTTACGAATAACCAAATAAACGAACTCGTTTAACATTGGTGGTGTTGGAACTACAGGTCCGAACACACTTTCGCTAAGGAGTCTACTTGGATTGCAAGTTTCCATTAGGTCAGTCTATTCTACGTTGACTTCAGGCAACGGTACATGGTTCCCTGTCATAATTTGCTCATATTATCAGTCGTCACCGAATATATGAACAAGTAATCAATGACAGTCTCGTTTCGCTTCAATATCGTCTAAGATATCATGATCGACAGATATTTCGAGATTCTTAGGATGAAGAGGAATCACACATCTCCTAGATCCTTTATAATCTCGTGCGACGAACGAGTTTCAGTTCACCACCTCTGGGGCTGAACGATTTAAGAACCGGTCAACTTCCTCATATCTTAGGAAGGATGACAGACTGACGGCCGACGGCAGCGTCCTTTGCTTGGCGGGTTCGGCCAAAGCAACGTGTTACGACAGGAACACGGCGTCCGACAGGGACGTCTATCCTTGCAAGCATTTTGCAGCAGGTATAAATGATCTCGTGACATCTCATAAAGTCATTAAATGCGTCCGGCATTTAGTTAGACTTGAGGGAGTCTATGCACTTACTTATCACTAAGTGCAGTATTGGGATCAAGCTAAGACTGAGTGGGTTATGCCACGTTACTTCACGTCGTTCCTTATCAACGGTAACGTGCAAATCTCCCCCTAACGACGGGGAGAACAGTCTTAGCGATGTCACTTTCGCATATCATGCGGTAAAGAGATCGCTTGCCAAGGTTACTCTATCAAATGATAGGCAGGAGATTCATAATCGACTTATGTCCCCTTCAGAGGTCCATATTTTGAACGCTAGAACGGCTCAATTAAAATATTAATTAATCACTCTAAACACGCGTTAATATGAGACTTCTGGCTCATAACCAGTAACCAGCTGATACGCATATGGTGTTTGAGTGTCTATGGGCCTCATAACGGACCAATGCAGCAAAATAGCATAACCCCATACGGAAATATAAATCTTGGTGCGCAAGACCAAGAAATGCGTGCAATCATTTGCAGTCGCATCATCAAACTTTCCGTGAGTCCATTTGGGTCTGAACATAATCGACAGGATGTTCAATTTGAATTTCCAAACTCAAGTAATTCAAATCGAAATTTCGATTATTACTCTTCGGAATTATCAAGTCGGCTAGACTTTTCAGGATAATCCGGATCATGAGCCATCAACTTAATGATAGGGCTAAAAGTTTGGAAAATGCTGCATTTATGTGGACAATATTAAAATGTGACCATATTGTCGATGCATCAACCATAACCATTTATTTTTATGGTCCGTTTTATGGTTGGATAAGTCCACAATAACTCCTTCAATTCTTTACCAGAATTCTACGAGTTCATTTCGTGATCTTTACACATACTAGTCTTTCAAAGTGAGCATTAGTGGCATGAATTTCGGATTAATCACGAAATATATTCTCAGAGAGAATCCAAATGCTATGCGATTATAAATCAAGCATCGTCTTTTGACCCGGGAATATCTAATCCGGTCAATGCCACAATATCAAAATGCTCTTATCAATCGACGACAGGCGAATGATAGTAAAGACAATCATGTCTTAGCATTTAAATTCTTTATCATTCGACGACAGGCGAAATGATAAGGAAACTTTAAACTCTTTAAAGAATGTGATAGCAACCACTTGAAAGACATTCCAACTCCTCTAAAAATACGCTTTTGGTCGTATTGAATGGAGACTATGTAAAGAAATTTCAATTCTTTCATGAGCTATTACCAGGTAACACTGGTTTTCTCGAATATTTTATAACTCAACAAGGTACAACAGGACCTATAGGAGTATAACGCCTCATATTTGACAAATCAATTTGGCTTTACCAAAGATTTCGATTTGGAACGACAGGTCCAGAATCGCTGTCACTGAGTACACTTTTAGGCAAGTAGTTGGTGAAATTATGTGGTACATTGTTACCCACTATTTCCAAAAAAAAACCAACTACACCACAAGTATTGCCTAAAATTTCATAATTTAAAGTTTGGTCACATTTGTCAAAGGAATTTGCTCAAAACACTTTAAATTATTTCGAGAAATTTCGTAAAACAGGCAAACCATAATCCAAAAGTATGTCCAAATGGAAAAATCATAATCCAAATGGAAAAACATAATCCAGATGAGCGAAAAAATGGCTCAATGATTTATCAAAATCAATAAAGAAAGGTGTCAAACTCATTTGAGCCACAAAATCGGGGGTCTCAAGAGTTTCCTTTCAATTAGCTTTAACCACATTAGCATCGGTTTTTCCACCTTTATAATAGTTGTGAACTATTTAAGGAGTACCGTGCATGACCTTTGTCTTTATAGCATAGAGTTGGCTCCTTGAGCATTATCTCTTGTTTTGTGACAATGGGCCATATTGTTCCTTTCAATTACTGTCTTGGAGCCACAGGTTTCGATTTCGACGATTGTCTAAAATCTTGCTTGGCTAAGCGATTCATCGGGATCGCGACAGTTCGAGACAAATAACACTTTTCTCGGTTCTTGATTCGTGGAAAAAAAATGTACACGAAGAGCATTAATATCAGGCAAACAATTCGCCATTGACCCAATAGGATTAAAACTACTCACCGGGGTAATTTTCTTATCCAATAACAGATGGGCGATAAAGGAACATGGTGAATATAAATTCACGATACTGCTTATGGAATACAATTTCCAAGCTAGTATTTTGGTGAAGGATAGCTCCAATATGTCAATTTCAGACATTTGTTCACCATAGACGTTATCACGTCTCAAATGTGGCGACGGAATAAAATCAACGCCTCAGCATTCATCCTGATGGTAACAACAAACTCGTGCTTTACTCATCAAAGATGGCATCCAAAAAAATTGGGCATCATATTTTCACACATCAGGGTGACTAGCATGTGATGACGGAATAACATCAACGTCTAAACAGTCGCAAGTATGTTTTGCGATTTTTTTCATCATAGATGGCATCCAACATGTGTTGGGAGTTCTGGATTATTTTTCATATAAAACGACTGGTTTATATGTTTATGGTTTGCACAAGCACAAACTTTAATTCGAAACGACAGGTTCGAAAATAGTTTTGCTTTTAATGTGAATTGGTTCTCATTGATCGAACGACGGGTCGATACTGAGACACCAATTCGGCGAAACATACATCACTATATAAACACACTCGGGGAAATTATTATTTAGTCAACCCCTTTCGGTAGCTCTACTTGAAAAACGACCAGGAAAGACGGTGAGGGTGGAGGGCACGAATGCCACTTAAAACCCGACCTCATTAGGATATCGACTTCCGCCTATATCTTTCCTAGACATCGTATCCAAATAGGTGAGCCTAGTTGGGGAAGGTTCATAATTTTTCCAACTTAAATGTGAAAATATATGATTTCGCAAATTATCATATCATAAACATGGCAATAAATTAAATATAGATTGTACCTGTCTATATTAACCATATATATATAAACATGCAGTAAATATATTTTAGGTATCTAATCATGCAGTAGATTTGGTGTTATAAACAAATCAATTTAAGATTATCAATCAATCTATAAAGATTCTAACATATCAAATCAAATCTATTTAAGATTATCAATCTATCCATAAAGATTCTAACATATCAAATCAAATCTATTTAAGATTATCAATCAATTCATGAAGATTCTAACATATCAAATCAAATCTATTTAAGATTATCAATCAATCCATGAAGATTCTAACATATCAAATCAAATCTATTTAAGATTATCAATCAATTCATGAAGATTCTAACATATCAAATCAAATCTATTTAAGATTATCAATCAATCCATGAAGATTCTAACATAATCAAATCAAATCAATTTACATGCAATTTTTTTATTCGTTTGCCTTTTAATAAAAAAAAATTATATGCATGTGTGTGTATATTTACCAAATATATCTTATCAACCATATGTACTGTTTTCGTATAAGTATTATACTACAGGACCATGCGTGTAATTACAGCAAACTATATATCTATTTACAGCATTATTACATATACAGTCCAGAATTTCAGACAAGTTTCAGTTTAGTCCTTGAGTAATTTACAGAATAGTATACAGCTTTCAGAGAATTACAAATTAGTACATACGTTTCAGTTTATTACAGATTTAATCCGACAGATTAATACATGTTTTACAATTACATGATTTTCGATTTACAATTCGGTTATACATGTAATACGCATGATATATATAATGAGGTTTCGACATTATGTACTATTTCATATATCTAGTTTCTTAGCAAAGCAAACTATTTAATATATATAATATGCAAACAATCAAGCAGCCCAAAGCAAAAGTCAAGCAGCCGCATGTACTATGCATGTACAATTTTTTTTTTTTTTTTTTTTTTTTTTTTTTACAGAGCACTAATCATTGTGTGTATAAAGGAATCATTAGTCAGAATACATGCAAATTAATCTATATCATGCAATACAGTGTAACATACAAATAGTATAGCAGCATACAAAGATGTCATATGGTTGATATAGCACTAACATACAATACAGTAGTTATATGTGACTTGTACGGTTCAAAAAAAAATTATATCCGGATACCTTACGCACGGTATGTTGGTGAAGGTCGATATAGCAAAATACTAAAAATCCGGATAAACCTCAAGGTTTATTGAATCTATAATCCGTACTTCGATCTCCGAGAGCAGTGCTGATAACGTGTTGTAATACACTATTAGCTACGTATATAGGGAGACAGAAGTAGAGAGAGGGGAGAACAACATGATCTTTATTAATGAAGGAATATGTGAATGAATGTAAAATACAAGACTCCTAGCCCTCTTTATATAGATAGAGGGGTAGGGTTACAAGCCCAACTTGGGCCCATAAAGTATAAGCCCAAGAGTCCAATAATCTCACAACAATTTTCGATTATTGTTTGACTTTTAGTTGGGAAAAAGTATCATCACCTACTCTTCAAATCAAATGATTCCGTAAGAGCAAATGTGGTTGGTCAAAGTGGTTGGTATCCGAATATACCACGCTCACCATCATCAGGATTCGAACCATGGCGCCTGCGAAACAGGTTTACCTCCAAAAGAGGGTAACTAATTATAAAAAAAAACAAAAATAAATAAATCTGTATAACATGACCACAAACGTCACCCATAAAAGGAGAAGCTTAGACAGTCCCCACTAAATGAAGCTGCTTTATATAAATTTCAACTTCTATAGGGTTGTAATGTAATATTCTGATGAAAGGGACAAAATTACACGTTGCTATCATATATATACATTCATAATAAAGTTAAACCCACTCGATTGACATGCAACATTATTGATGTGTCATGTGACACGGTTCCTTCACTGGGCTAGCGTGTCAAATATTCATATATTTTTTATAAACTAATTAATACTCACTTCGATCAACTGTTTGAATAAAATTTAAATAAGTTTTTATTATGCAGTGGCGGAGCTAGTATATGGGTGGTGAATTTTAAAAAATCAATATGAAAGTATTAAATCGCTATTTTCATCATAAAAAAAATTATACTATAAAAAATTGTATTTTTAAAATATGGAAGGGTTACAGCCTATATATATGGCAGTCCCCACTAATAGTTCCTCCCCTACTACCATGTGAATTTGCCGGTGGTTGCAAGTAAACCGAATGTTTTTGATAAAAGAAATTAACATGAGAACCCAATACAAATTCCTCTTTGCAATACTCCGATTTGTACAATCGCTACCAATTGTGAGGCCAAGTACAACGAAATTCGAATATTACTTAGTACTGTAAATGAAACGAGTCGTTCAATAACAAGCTTGTGTTCGGCATGTTAAAGGTTCGACTCATGTTTTACCAATGAACCGAGCATGAACAAAATTATGATGCTCGTGTTCAGGCTCGCCCTGCTTGGGTGCATTTAATTATTTTGATATTTTCTTTCATATATATATATATATTCGTGCTTATTTATGTAAAACTTATAAAATTTAATGTTGATAATTGATAGATACTCTCACTTTACAATATATTTATAAAAAAATAAGCCAATTTATATTAAAACCCATAATAATTAGTTTTATCATTGATGATTCAATCAACTACAATTTTAGGATCATGTTTGCAACTTTTTATAGTTTGGTATTTTAAGGGTGCGTTTGGAACCCGGAAAATAAAAGAAAATGAAAAAAAAACTAAAAACAAAGAAAATTAACTTGAAATCAGTTTACAGTATGTGTTTGAAAAGTTTGGAAATTAAGAGAAAATACAAGACAAAAAGGGGAGAGTGATGGAGTTAGTCTCATTTTTCCATTTGTTTTTATTTTACTCTCACTTTTGGAAGTAAAATGTCCTCTCATTCTATGCATAAAGTTTCCCTCGCCTTTTTTTTTCCATTGGTTTTCAGTTTTCTTATGCAATCAAAGAAAAGAAAATGTTTTTTCGGAAAATTATTTTCATTTTCTCATGAGTTTTTCGGGTTCCAATACACAGCCGAAAAATGTAACGGAAAATAAAAGAAAAGGAAAATAAAGTAAAAGCAAGAAAAATTAACTTGAAAAATTGGTAAATCAAGAGAAAAGAAAAAAAAAAGAGTGAGTTAGTCATACTTTTCTCATTTGTTTTTTTTTTCCTCCCATTTTTGGAAGGAAAATGTTTTCTCTAATTTTATACACAAATTTTTCTTACACTTTGTTTTATTTACTTTTCCACTAATTTTCTTATGAAACTAAACATAAAAAAAATTGTTTTCTCAAAAAATTATTTTCATTTTCGTATGAGTTTTTCGGGTTGCAAATAGAAACATGAGAACATAAAAAGTAAAAAGATATTTTGGTCCAAACTCCAAACTACATGGACTATTAATGAAATTTCATCCTTTATTTGGAATTATGTAAGAATGCGGGTTCCAAACTACATGGACTATTAATGAGTTTTTTATGGTATAAAATCCAAAATAAGAACAAAATATAATCATGTGATATTCTGAAAGTTCCTACTATAAAAAAACTAAAAAATATTCTACAATGCCTTGTTCATCACAACAGGAGTGCATGCAGGACACATTTGTACATCCGTATCTTTTGGTTTTCATGTTTTTATTATATTTTTAGTATGCATGTTTAATAGAGAAATAAAGTAATAATTACAACTTGCAATGTAAAGAGACACCACAGCTTAAAGGTTGATTACCTATACATATAGTACTAGCACTAAGTATATGATATTAATAGATTCCAACACACACATGTCACTTACAATACATTTTTTTATAACATACATTAATGCACATGTCACTTATAATACATTTTTTTTATAACTAACATACATTAATGCTGGTAGGTATAATTTTGATACGGTACCGACTTTTTTAATCATATATGAATACCGAATCGAACTTCTTTGGTTTGAAAAAAATTATACCATAATTGAACCGAAAAAATCAGTATACCGAAAATTCGGTATACCTACTTTTTCGGTTGGTATGGTTCGGTTTTTCGTTTTATACCGAAACATTACTATTATTACTATGTGTAAATTTCTATATATTTTATAATTTTAATGTTTGGTTCTGTTCAGTATTATACCAAACATACGAAAAATCGGTATATCGAATTTTCGGTACCAACTTGTTTGGTTCGGTTCGAAAATCGATCGATAGATTAATACATACAGAGAGAGAAAGCCAAATTTGGGCAGAGACCGAAAGTGAAAGGCTACACTCGGGGCCAAATTGTACTTTTTCTTTATGGCTACCAACAAGCTTTATGATTTATGAAATTAAATGACCAAGAAAATAAAAGAAATGGGCTTTACTAGAGAATAAAGGTCATCTTCTCTGACCTCTCAACTCGAAGAATCACTCCCTTTCTCTTTTCTTTTTTTAAGTTTGCTTTTTTCTTTTGTACAATAGTCTGTCAATTGGGAAAATTAAAACAAGTGTTACATAGTTTCAATAAATATTAGATTAGGTATCCTTGGAATGAATTCTAAGTAATATAATTACTCTACCATATTCCATAAAATGACAACTTTAGCTTAGCTACCTATATAGGCATATATTTAAAGACATGTCATTTTCAATAAATGATGTTTAAACTAAGATTAGCAATTGACATATTACCAAAATTAGGTGGATGGATGGGGAGAGGAAAATCATTGGTTCTACACGTACATATGGAAGATGAGAATTACTAGGCAATAGTCAGAATATATGACCAGTTCACAAACTGTTTGTATAAAAAAATGTCAAATGTATAAAAAAATTAATTTTTAATTAATATTTAAATTTAGGGTAGGACCTTCATATGGTTCTATATTTTTATTTAGGTTTTTAGTGTGTTGTATAATTTGTTTTTAATGTATCAAATTTTAATTTGTTGAAAATAGAAAAAATAAATTAGTTATTGAAAAATATCATCTAACCATTCATTTTCTAATCTAGCGGTGGTTAAGCTGACTGTATCATAAACAGTCAAATAAGCTGACTGTTACAAAGAGACACTCATGGAAGGCATGATCAATGTGTTTAAGGCATTTTGTGTTTAAGGCATTTTACCAGCAAATTCATTTGTGAGGGGTTGATATTGTATGAATTTTCTTATATTTTTCATAATACGGAAGAGGTTGTAACGCCAATATCCGAAGATTTTAACCGTGTACTTTCTTCCTAGTTGTGTTATATAAACTATCTAATTTATCTCCTTAATGTACTTTCTTCTTAATGTACATAATAGAGTTGTTAGCGTCGACTTGGCTAGACTTTCATGATAAATACGTTGCGCTCGACTAACTTAAGTGATTTAAAATAGACGATTTCTAAGTTCGCCATTTTAATTGGTAATGCATTAAACAATTAAGTAATAACACGCGATGGCCTATACTATTGCGTAAATAATGAACTTTAAATGGTAATAACCATAAAATGGTAAAAACATGTATACGATCTTTATTTAATGTATATGCATCATATACGAGTCGACTAAAATGATTTTATAAAAAGATGCATTTCTGCTTTATTTCAACAATCTCTTACTCTACCTTTAATTTTTGCTGTATAAATAATTTATTTGCATACTAATGATGTGGATAAAAATCACTCTTTATATAAAAAGTTTGGGCTCTACGATAAGTAGTGGCGGAGCCAAGATTTAAATATGAGTGTGGATGAATTGCATGTTTATATTTATTTTTTGTAATTATGAGGATACTTGAAAGACTATAATCATAACTTTTCAACAAAATATATTTTAAAAATTCAAAATTTTCTCAATATAATAATGCTATAAGCCTTTTTTTTTTTTTAAGCATGTAGTTAGTTCCTCTTCCGATAATAATTACCAAATGTAACACTTGAATTTGATCAAAATATGGGGTGTTCACTTTGGGAACTATATATATGGACCAGATTAAATTTAAGATGAAACTGTGGGGGTTGGTACAGTGGTTAACACGTGTTAGTATTATATTTTGTTAACCCGTGTCACTAACTTGTCTTGGTGTCTTTATTTGAAATGTAACTGACACTCACTTACACTTCATTTTATGCTTCATACTAAAAAGATAAAATCCATTTTTGTGGACATGAACTTGGAGAAATAGTGAATTCCTTGGCTTAGTTATTGGTAAGTTGAGCTTGTTTTCTTACATCTTTTGAGCTCATATTATTAGCTCATTTCTAATATATTAATGCATTTCATTTTGTTGATTGGCTTGAATACTGAGGTTCTTGGTTTTATTTTGTGAAAAGGTAAAAGTTTCAAGGTGGATCAAGAGTTTTATTTTTGGCCTTAAATGATTTTGGGGGCATAATTAAACTTGGAGAAAACTGAAGAACTGAATACTGTGACTCATATAGGTAAGTTAGGTTTGTTTCATTGCAGATTTTGAGCTAAAAATATATGCATTCTTCTGCTTGACATGGCAGTTCAGTTTTTAGCTTAAATCCTGAGGGTTTTTGGTTTAAATGGTTGAAATTTTAAGCTGAATGAAACTAGTTATGTTCTTTTAAAGTTGAGAAAAAAGTTACCATGTTCATCGAACTTAAGACTTTCTATTTTTTTTTTATTTTTCAGCACATGAAGCTAAACAAAAACTCAGGTTTTAAGTTGTTCAACCAAATGCACTTCGGTTTTTAAACAGCCAATCTAATCTTAGAAGCATTTTTTTATGTACTTTTTAATTTTTATTTTCACTGAAGATCATGCATGGTAGAAATTGGTCTGCTGTCATTTGGAATTAGTCATTTCATGTTTATTTTTTATATTGCTTGTACTTATGACAAATTACTTCATTTGAAAGTTATTAGTTGGAAGTCACATTGTTACTAGAGTTGGTAGGTCTTTTGTTTTTTGTTCAAACAAATAAATGATAACTAGCAATTTGGAGATTTATTTGTGGTAATATATGTAATTATGTCTCACAACAGGTTCTTCCAATTAAATTCGTGGATATTCTGCTTCATCTTTTAGGGTCCGTTTGGTAACATATTTTATTTTTTTAGTGGATTTTTGGATTTTAAAAATACGTGGGTGTTTGGCAAGTCAGATTATTCAGCTTCTAAAAATCTGATTTTTAGACTGAAAAATGTGATTTTTAAGTGATTTTGAGTCTTTACTTAATTTCATTTTTTTACTTCAATTTATTTATCATTTTAAACCAACAAACATCCATCTATAGATCTTATTTGGTTGTAAAATTTAGGTTCAACTAATTTACATTTTTTGCTTATAAGCTAGTACATCACATTTGGGTGTCCTGCAAAAGAGAAGAGTTTTTTGGTATTCTGGCCTGGATAAAACTTGAAAATTTTAAGCTTGATGAACTCAATATTTTCATAAATTAAAACAGGCAATTGTTTGCTTAAAAAACCGAAGCGAAACAAGACCTTACTCAATGATTTTTTGCTACTTTTATTTTCACAATTCATTTTAGTTGTCTAAAGCCCTCTTTTGATTCCTTTCCAGAACCTGGTGATTGTAGTTGGGAGCTGTGTTCACTCTGTGAAGAACTACCAGCTTTTAGGCATCTACCAGTAATCAACAATGCAAAACTATTCGATCGGGTATTCAAACCAACTTTTAGGCATCTACCAGTAATCAACAATGATGTTTCAATAAATACTTTTTCCTGATTTTAGCAAGTTATGAATATGGAAAAAAGACCTCTTAAGTTGACACTTCTGTTTGTAGTTTTGATATCCTGTTCGATCGGGTATTCAAACCAACTTCAGTCATCTCACGCACAGACCCTATTAAGAATCCAATTACTTTTAGATTCCCCATTAATTTTACAAAGCTGGAATGAAACGGCCGATTTTTGTAACATCGAACCAACTCCAACTCTAACCGTCGTATGCTACGATGAAAGCATAACCCAACTCCATATTATCGGAAACAAACCGGCCTCAAAATTACCTACAAACTTTTCTATGGACTCTTTTGTTACGACTTTAGTCAAGTTACCAAGCTTAAAAGTCCTCACACTAGTTTCACTTGGTCTTTGGGGTCCGTTACCCGCTAAAATCTCGAGATTATCATCGTTGGAAATACTAAATATAAGTTCAAATTTCTTAGATGGAGATATTCCACAAGAATTTTCGTCATTAACAAATCTTCAATCGCTCATTCTCGATGATAACTTATTCAATGGTCATTTTCCAGATTCGTTAGGTTTACTTACAGGATTGACCGTTTTAAGTTTGAGTAACAATTCATTACGTGGATCATTGCCGGTTTCATTACAAAGCTTGGAAATTTTACGAGTTCTTTCGCTTTCTCATAATAACTTTTCCGGTGAGGTACCCGAGTTAGAAACTCTACCTAGCCTTCAAGTTCTTGATCTAGAAAACAACTCACTCGGGCCTCAATTTCCTCGTATCGGGAACAAAGTTGTTACCCTTAGTTTGAAAAATAACAAGTTTAGCTCTAGAATTCCCGATGAAATAAGCTCAAAAAATCAGCTAAAGAAGCTAGATTTGTCTAAAAATAGATTTGTGGGCCCTTTTCCAGTGAAGTTATTGGCCCTTTCATCTATCGTATCCTTGAATGTTTCGGGAAATAGATTTACTGGAATGCTTTTCAGTAACCTTTCTTGCGGCGCCGATATCAAGTTTGTAGATTTATCATCCAATCTCTTAACAGGGAAAGTACCAAGTTGTCTTCTATCCAAATCGAACAAGAATGTTCTATATAACAATAACTGTTTGACCACAAAAGATGGTTCTCAACACCCGATTTCGTTTTGTCAAAATGAGGCTTTAGCTGTTGGAATAATACCTCATCATCGAAAGCAAAAGAAATGTTCGAAAACAATTTTAGCGTTGAGTATTTGTGGAGGTCTGATATTCGGCTTTTCAATTGTTGGTCTAGCTTTTCTAATTGCTAGAAGAATTTATTTACAAAAATCAAGGGATATAAAACCACCCAGGTCAATATCTGATAATGCATCTATGGGGTACAGTTCGAGGTTACTTTCTGATGCAAGTAAGATTTATTCTTCCACTCACTCTTTGTTCCGACCTATACACAGATCCATACACAAATTGTTTCGGTGGCGAGGGTTGCAAACAAATTGTTGAAATATTCAACCTATAACTCTACCTATCTATCATTGTAAATAATAGTATGAAACTCGTCGCCACATAATCAATTTGTCTTAGGATCCGTGTAAATAGTATTGCACAACTTTGCTTAACTACTAAAATTGTTTTCCACACACAAAATGTGACAATCTTATTCTATTTCTTCGAAGGATATGTATCTCAAGCAATGAAACTTGGACCCCTTGGAGTCCCAGGTTATCGAACGTTCTCATTAGAAGAAATTGAGGCTGCGACAAACAATTTTGATACATCCACTTTCTTGGGTGACGGTTCTCAAGGACAGGTACTAGAGAATTGAAAACAGACTGTAATTGTTGTTGTATCATTGATTATACCCGGATCTTTACTTGTAAGTACCTAAAACAACAATTAGGAAATAAATCTCATCAGTGATTTAGCCAGTGACATTTTCATGATATAACTAATCGAATGTCCTATTCTATAATATTTCAAACCATACACAATCCCAACCTTTAAGATAATCTTTGCGGAAAATTCGTCTGGGGTTGATCGGGCAAATGACTATCTATTCTTTAACCGTAACTTTAATGGCTTATCAGCTACGATTCTTGAAAGCACTTAAGAACGTTGTATTTTTTATATATAAATTTGTGGGTAAACCCACTATTTCATTAATAAAGAATGATCGTAACGTGTGAAACACTATGATCTCAAAAACAAAAACAATGAGGTTATTAGATTTGCTATCAATATTTCCCCATTTTTTTATTAATGTTCCAATGAAAACATAATTTACCATGATTTAATTTTATTTTACCATGACAATTTCTTATGTCCACTTTTTTTCTCCCTCCGTATATTCAGATGTATAGGGGTCGTTTGAGAGATGGTTCATCTGTTGCAATAAGATGCTTGAAGATGAAAAAGAGCCACAACACTCAGAGCTTTATGCACCATATAGAAACGATCTCAAAATTACGGCATCGCCATTTGGTTAGTGCTCTTGGGCACTGCTTCGAATGTTACCTGGATGATTCTAGTGTGAGCAGATTGTTTTTCATCTTTGAATATGTCCCAAACGGAACTTTGAGGAGTTGGATATCTGGTAATAGTGATTTTTCTTAAAACTATTAAAATTAAGAATTTTAAGTTGTTTCTTAAAGAATATTTCTGTTTAACAAATTTGGTTGACAGAAGGACGAGGCAGACGAAGACTTACGTGGATGCAACGTATAGCAGCGGTTATTGGGGTGGCGAAGGGAATTCAATTTCTGCACACAGGAATAGTTCCTGGGCTATTTTCGAATAATCTGAAAATAGCAGATGTTTTGTTGGATCAAAATCTGGTAGCAAAAATTAGCAGCTACAACCTACCCTTTTTGGCCAATAATTCAGGGAAGGTGTTAAACAATTTCTCAAAATTTAACGTCTTCTTATGTCTTAAAATTTTGGGAAGTAATATTTACAGGCTAACATAAAAATAATTTCAGGATGTTGTTAAACGTTCTTCCAGAGGATCCAAAGAGCTTAATAATGCAAGGTTAGAAGTCAAATCATTAGTATGTCACAAACTACGCCAATTTATTGGTTAATGAAGCTGCATTTCCACCCAAACTGCTTGGGTTCCGATTACCTAAATTTTGACATATTTTTGTCACTTAAAATATTTATTTTATCCTTTTCTTTATAGGGGACCACATGAAGAGAAGCTTGATGTTTACGACTTTGGAGTAATAGTTCTCGAACTTATAGTGGGAAGGCCAGTGAATACAAGTGATGAAGTAAAAGCCTTGAGAGATTACGTAAGAAATACACCGACATTAAATCTATTTGCAGTATTATCATTAAGCGAATTTCAAATCTGAAACACTTTATTTACTTGAAATAATGTCGTTTACATAAATCTCCTTACAGTAGGCCCTAAACCAACGAGGCATGATATCCAGACTCACCTCCAAATCCACCTCCGAATTGGTGAACTCGAGCTCCCACACACTAGACATCAAGTGTTAGAAAATTAGGGTATGATAATCCTGGATAACTTCGAAGAATCGTGTTCGTACACTTTCCGAACAAAGTATTTCGACCCTATTATTGCCTGGGTTCACGAAATCTTTGTGGGGATAATTCTTGAAGAACAATCTGTTTCTGGCAAGGAGAATAGATTAGGAATGTAGAGAGAATTTTCTTATATGTTTTTGTTTCTGAAACCGAGGCCAAATGACTTCTTATATAGGAGATCAATAACCGAAACCAAAGGAAGCAACTGTTCGGAACAAAGGAAGCAACTGTTCGGAACAAAGGAAGCAACTGTTCGGAACAAAGGAAGCAACTGTTCGGAACAAATGAAGCAACTGTTCGGAACAAAGGAAGCAACTATTCGGAACAAAGGAAGCAACTGTTCGGAACAGCCAGGGGCTCTCGCCCCTTGGACCCCGCCAGGGGCTCTGCCCCTTGGAACCCCGCCAGGGGCTCTGCCCCTTGGAACCCCGTTTCAATTATTCATATTCAATTATACGTTGGCTCGACGAGCGTGCACTCCGCACTTCCCTAACTCGTTTCCGAGTTTAACGCATTATTGCATCGGCCTATAATAAATCACATTACTACTAAAATACATTGATGATACTAAAATCACCAACAAATCCCCCCATTTTAGTGTAATCCTTGATTTACTCAGTATATACAATAATATATACAAGGGTATAACACACAGGTATAACAATCAAACAAATGCATAGATGAAAATGTCTTACGATTGAATTTTTATCTTAGTACAAATACACATTCCAAATACTCGAAAATCTGGGTGTCATAACGATTGAACCCGTCAATCCATTTGAATATCTGAAGATATAGTACACATATGTTTCTTACAATACTCTACTATTCATACTTGACACTTTACAAGCCATGTGTCCTTATCCATTAATAAGCATATAGGAAGCCAAGTCCAAGCTTCTTGAAGCGGCAAAACTTCATGCTCACATAGGTGATCCTTTTAATCTTGCACCTGCATTTGCAATTTTTCAAAAGAACCATTAAGAAGATATACTTCAACCTAGTCATTACTTGCAGGTCTGAGCACATACCTTGGGAAGATAAACACAATTGCTCCAATCTTTAACTATGATCTTTCCACATTGAATTCTGCTTCTAACGTTGTATTCGAAGGGAATTGGGTATACCACAGCTAATAGATTTAAATGGACTTTAATCCCATCCCAATTACCGACTTATTCACTAAGTCTCTAGCTAACCCCTTCGTCAAGTGGTCAGCTAAGTTTTGTTGCGACCGAACAAAATCAATAGATATCACCCCATTCATGATTAATTCCCTAATCATACTATGTCTAACACCCAAATGTCTAGACTTTCCATTGTATATTTGACTATAAGCTTTAGCCAGTGTGGCAGTACTATCACAACGGATAGAAATTGGTGATATCGGTTTAGGCCATATCGGAATCTCATATACCAAGTTCCTGAGCCATTCCGCTTCTTTACCAGCAGCTGCTAATGCTACAAACTCAGATTCCATTGTGGAACCAGTTATACATGTTTGCTTCTTGGAAGCCCATGAGATGGCACCTCCCCCAAGCAAGAACACCCATCCACTTGTAGAGGATGAGTCTTCAGCATTATTTATCCAACTAGCATCCGAATAACCCTCTAACACCAAAGGAAATCCCATATATGCCAATCCATAATTCATAGTACCCTTCAAGTACTTGAATACCCTAGTTATCGCATGCCAATGATGTCTACTAGGATTACTAGTAAATCTGCTCAACTTTCCAACCGCATAAGCAATATCCGGTCTAGTGCTAATCATAGCATACATCAAAGAGCCTATAGCTCTTGAGTATTCAAGTTGATCCACAGGTTTACCTGTATTTGGCATAAGCTTTTCTCCCGGATCCATGGGAGTACTTACTGGAGAACAACTTTCATAATTGAACTTCTTGAGTATTTTCTCAATGTAATGAGATTGCGTAATTACAATCCCCTTATTCTCCCGTTTAATCTTAATACCAAGAATAACGTCCGCTTCTCCCATATCTTTCATGGAGAACTTTGATGACAAGAAATTCTTCGTTTTATCAACTTGATTTTGGTCGGTGCCAAAGATCAACATGTCATCAACATATAGACAAATGAAAACTCCTTTACCGGATGTGTTAAATTTGCTATATACACATTTGTCTGCTTGGTTTAGAATGAAACCATTAGACAAAACAACTTCATCAAACTTTTGATGCCACTGCTTCGGAGCTTGTTTCAGCCCATACAGCGACTTAACTAGCTTACACACTTTATGCTCATTACCAGGCATTACAAATCCTTCAGGTTGCTTCATATACACTTCTTCTTCCAAATCACCATTCAGAAAGGCTGTTTTGACATCCATTTGATGAATCACTAGATTATGAATAGCCGCCAAGGCAATCAACAATCTAATAGTAGTGATACGGGCAACTGGAGCATAGGTATCGAAATAATCAATCCCTTCCTTTTGTCTGAAGCCTTGGATAACTAATCTAGCTTTAAACTTGTCAATTGTACCATCGACTTTCATCTTCTTTTTGAAGATCCATTTGCAACCCAATGGTTTGCAACCTGGTGGTAAATCAGATAATACCCAAGTATTATTTTCCATGATAGAACCAATCTCTTCATCAATTGCTTCTTTCCAAAAAACAGAATCTCGAGATTTCACAGCTTCATCATACGTTCTTGGATCCTCCTCTATACTATAACAATAATAGTATTGAGTACCAATCTGATCTCTTGATCCCTCAACTAAATATAGTTGAAAATCAGATCCATAAGATCTAGATTTTCTAGCTCTTTTGCTCCTACGGGGTTCAAGTGTCTCACTTGGCACATCAATTGAATGATCATCCCTTAGAGATTCATCTGAATTAGGTATAGAGTCCTTTGGTCTAGGTATAGAAGAGAAACAATTCTCATCAAATATGGCATCTCTCGATTCTATAATCGTGTTAATAGAAATCGAGTCATTAGGTTCTATAACATAAAACCTATAGGCCTTGCAGTGCTCAGCATATCCAACAAAGATGCAAACTATACCCTTTTCACCCAAAGTTTTCCTTTTTGGGTCCGGGAGTCTAACCACGGCCCTACAACCCCAAACACGTAAAATTGTTAAGTTTGGTCGTTTCTTATACCAAAGTTCATATGGGGTAGTCTTGTTCCTTTTATTAGGAACCCTATTTAACAAATAGCAAGCCGTTAACATAGCTTCTCCCCAAAACCCTTCACTTAAACCAGAGTAAGATAACATGGCATTCACCATTTCTTTAAGAACTCTATTTTTCCTTTCAGCCACACCATTTTGTTGAGGTGTATAAGGTGCCGTAGTCTCATGAATGATTCCTACGGATTGGAAAAATACAGGATCATAATATTCACCACCTCTATCTGTACGCAATGTTTTAATCAACACATTCTGTTGCACTTCAACTTCAGTTTTATAAATTTTGAATTTATCTAAGGCTTCGTCCTTAGCGTGCAACAAATAGACATAGCAGAATCTAGATGCATCATCTATGAAAGTGATAAAATATTTTTTATGCCCTAATGATGGAGTAGCATGCAAATCACATAAATCATTATGTACTAATTCAAGAATGACAGATTTCCTTGTTATACTTTTAAAAGGTTGCCTAGTGATCTTTGTTAACATGCAAGTTTTACATTTTTCTACATTTTCATTAAAACCAGGAATTAAATCATCTTTAGACATTTCATGCATTCTTTTATAATGTACATGTCCTAGACGAGCATGCCATAACGAGAAATTGATAACATTCGAAGAAGACATAAATACAGAACCAGAATCATTAGGAACTCCATTCAAATTCATCATAAACATACCATTATTATAATATCCAAATCCTACAAACACACCAGACTTTGATAAAACATATTTATCGGATTCACACACTTGCTTGTATCCAAGCTTATTTAATACAGGACCAGAAATTAAATTCTTACGTAATTTAGGAACATACAAAACATTAAACAAAGTAATAGTCTTTCCAGAACTGAATTCTAGCACCACGTTTCCTTTGCCTTCAACAGGAGCGAAGTGATTATCTCCCATGTAGAGGACAGAACCATCTTCCACTGGAACAAAATTCTTGAACCAGAAACGATCCTTGCAAACATGTGTTGTGGCTCCAGAATCAATCCACCACGCGATAGCATCATCCTGCATATAAAATGCTTCAGAATTTAGTGAAACCGAATGTTTAATCAAACTATTCAAATCACGAATTGATTTCTGACCTTGGTTTTTGGATTGGTCCTTAGACCCTTTTTCTGAACCACTTGCATTCGCGTTGTCGTGCCTTTTGCCGAAACGGCAATCCCTCTTGAAGTGGCCTGTTTTGCCACACTTCCAGCATTCTAGTTTCGGTTTTTTGTTAGCACCGAAACTGCCCTTATTGTTCTTGAAAGCACGCTTCTTTCCTTTGTTTTTGTTGTTATCGTTCTTACCACCCTCTTCAACCATATTAACCGAGGGTCCAGCAATTTGTTTGCCCTTTCCTTTGTCATCCTCCTGCGCTCTTAGAGATTCTTCTATGCGCAAGTGACTTCCAAGTTGGATCAAAGACAGTTCGTCTTTTCCATGTTTCAGATTGTGTTTGAAATCCTTCCACGAAGGAGGCAACTTGTCTATGATGCTTGAGACAGATATTGTTTCATCCATCTTCAATCCGTGTTGTGTGAATTGTCCAAGAATTCGGAGGAGTTCATTGAATTGTTCCATGACAGACCTCGATTCAACCATTTTGTAATTGTTGAAATCGGTTACCAGGAACTTTTTACTGGATGAGTCCTCTGCCATGTACTTGGATTCGAGACAATCCCACAATTCCTTTGCAGATTCCACGTTTTGGTAAATATCAAATAAGGGATCAGACATACCGTTAAGAATGTGCCCTCTGCAAATGTAGTCGTCGTTCTCCCACTTTGATCTGCGTCTTAGATTTTCAACCGTGTCATCCTCTACAAATTCTGGAATCGGTGTAGACAGGACGTGCACCACCTTTAACGTTGTCAACATGAAATGCATCTTCTTCTGCCAACGCCTGAAGTCTTGTCCTTGAAACTTGTCCAATTTTCCGAAATTTGTAGTCATCTCCTTGACGGTGCTTCCTCCAGCCATGATTATCAGAAAATACTTTGTTCGTTTGTTAGAAAATTAGGGTATGATAATCCTGGATAACTTCGAAGAATCGTGTTCGTACACTTTCCGAACAAAGTATTTCGACCCTATTATTGCCTGGGTTCACGAAATCTTTGTGGGGATAATTCTTGAAGAACAATCTGTTTCTGGCAAGGAGAATAGATTAGGAATGTAGAGAGAATTTTCTTATATGTTTTTGTTTCTGAAACCGAGGCCAAATGACTTCTTATATAGGAGATCAATAACCGAAACCAAAGGAAGCAACTGTTCGGAACAAAGGAAGCAACTGTTCGGAACAAAGGAAGCAACTGTTCGGAACAAAAGAAGCAACTGTTCGGAACAAAGGAAGCAACTGTTCGGAACAAAGGAAGCAACTGTTCGGAACAGCCAGGGGCTCTCGCCCCTTGGACCCCGCCAGGGGCTCTGCCCCTTGGACCCCGCCAGGGGCTCTGCCCCTTGGAACCCCGCCAGGGGCTCTGCCCCTTGGACCCCGCCCGGGCTCTGCCCCTTGGAACCCCGTTTCAATTATTCATATTCAATTATACGTTGGCTCGACGAGCGTGCACTCCGCACTTCCCTAACTCGTTTCCGAGTTTAACGCATTATTGCATCGGCCTATAATAAATCACATTACTACTAAAATACATTGATGATACTAAAATCACCAACATCAAGTACGTGGTGTGTAGGAGTTCCACCTCATCAAATCTGGAAATGGATATGTGAACATATAATTACTCTAAACAAAATCATAGAAACCGATTGGTTAAAAAATGTACTAGATCCACTACCACCTTGCTAGATCTGTGTAGATATCAGCAGTTTGATTAAGAGCTACTTGTTTTAATTTTTCAGATCAATACAATCATAACATCTGACGATGCAGCTCCAAGAAGTGTAGTTGATCCACTTATACAAAATACATATCATAATGAATCAATGAAGACGATGATGGAAATATGTATCCGATGTCTAGTAAAAAACATAGAAGATAGGCCTTCAATCGAAGATATTTTGTGGAATTTGCAATTTGCAGCACAGGTTCAAGATGCTTCTCATAGCAGTGATGGATCTCCCGCTTCTAATTTACCACAATTGTAGAATAATTAGATAATCATAGCATGTTTTGAGTAATGTTAAGCCCTAACGAGTCATTTGTTAGTTAAACACGATGATTTGTAATAAATGGATTTGGCAGGGTGACCGATGTGTAACACCTTGGTCCGTAGGAGTTACCGATGTGTAGTAAGAAGGTAAGTATTGTGCAAACAAATCAAGGTGCCTGTTTGGTTGTGTTTCCAAAATTTTCAGATTGTGTTTCATTTTCCCGTAATTAACGAAAATTACTATACAACTTTTTGTTTCTTCAATTTTGAAGAAGAAAACGACTTAATGAATAATGAGCACAATTTTACTTTACTTTTTAGCTGACAAGTTATTATACAACATTTTGTGTTGGTCAACCTAAAAATATTAGAGGTTCTGCTTAAAGTTACGAGGTTCGAGCTGATAAACTATTAGTTTTTTCTCAGTCTCAAATAAACTACTCACTGCTTAAAAGCTGCAACCAAACAAGCTGGAAAAATCAGTAAAGTGTCTGTAATGTAATAAAAGAAGTGTAGTAAAACCAAGGGGAGAAATAACAAGCAAACTTAAATCAAGTAAAATACAAACCACAATGTATCAAATCATCTGTTTCGAGAGTCGATCTTGAAGCACTAAAAGAATCTTTTATCTAAAAATCCCATGACAGGCTAGACATAGCTACATCACTTTCTATACATACACAAGATGAAACAACATGCATACATGGCATTTACTGAAAGCAATGAGTTGATACATCAATGATATAAAGTAACACCGACTAAAACCAGAAACTGAACATTTAAATCTGAAAAAGGGAAAACAGAAATACAACAAAAACGCCTCCAAAAGAGTTCCAGGAAGCGTAGAATACAAGGTGTACACAAAGCCGGAATGTTATTCTCGGTTTTAATCAGCCGTCCAGCTCTGTTCTACAATCTCACGGACTCTTCGATTGTATTCTCGTTTATTTTCGCTATACATACGAGCTGCTTCAGAATTTGCCGGGGAGTTAGGGTTTGGGTCACATAGCAGCGACTGAAGTTGAGAAAAAATGGACAAAAAAGATTAAAGCCTGAGCTTGTTTGTCTGCAGTTTTAAAAAGGTGTGCTGGCTTATTGAAGAATAAAAATATGTTTATTCATCCATTTTAAAAATTAAACATTTTCCGAGCAAGAAAAGCCAGTCAGCTAAAAAAAGTACGTATAGGCAAAAAGCAAAAAAAACTTGAGCTCAAGGGCTGCAGTTAAACAAAGCCTGTCTACAAAACCTCAATGCCAAATTTCAGCATTAATTGTTTGTTACAAGTGAACACAAATTTAAGAAAAACAACCACATCTTTAGACTTTAGACAAGATGACTGAGGGTAATGATTTACCTGAATTGAAGTGAGAATAGCTGCCACATCATAAATAGGGCTCCACTGATTCTGCAAAATATCTAAGCAGATACTCCCATCTGCATAAACTGAGAAATAAAAGAAAAAAGACATCAGATTCTGTACCTACATTGCATAAAGTCCCCCAAAGCAACATACAAGTAGTAAATAATAACAAAAGATTACGAAATGTATACATGAAAAATCATGAACGTACTGTTAGGATGAAACATCCTGGAGACGAATTTAACAGTTGGTGCCTTGTTTGGGTAATCTTCTGAAAATTGCAAGGTGAGCTTAAACGTACCTGCACTTGTCAATATCCAGAGAAGGACATATTTTGAGACAATATAGTGCTAAATTGTGCAAAGAGAAAGAGGCAATAGAATTGACTTGTTCGGAATAAAGAAGACGTGTACAGATATGTAGTTATGCATGTGAAACAAAAAGAACCCCATTTTAAAACTGCAGCTTTATGTTCAAAGGTGTTAGTAGTTTAGCTATTCTACGATCATATTATAGAAATCAAGTACATCACTTGAAACTACAAAAGATAATTTAACATCTCTAAGTTAAAATTGTTTTTAAATAAAAAAAAGTCAAACCAAAATTTCTGAGCTTAGGGAATCAAAGACGAAGGCCAACTATACTTTGGGAAACTAAAGTTGACACCAAATGAGACCTAGATCTACTTTTTACAAGAGTAGCTGTGCAAGGCATTATCATTAGCATTCAGATTAAGCTTATTACTGAGCCACCAACTGTGGTAACGCCTAATTCTAGTACTTGTTCAGCTGCTGTTTTTACCCAAAATTAAAAGATGACAATTTTTAAGCTGCTAAAAGACTTTGGTTCGTACAGCTAAAGATTTCAAGCTTTGTAGATTTTAACCTGAAAATGAGCTTTTCTTTTTGAGTTTCGCAACATCCAAATAGATAACTTCTAAGCTAAAGAACCAATAAAAGGTGGCAGACATAACCAAACAAGTCCTTGATCAATTGATCTATCATAAACTTGTCAGAATAAGCTATAGATTTCCGTATAAAAGAACAGTCTAGCAAATCCAAAATGACATAATTATATCTTCAACACTAATGAGACAAAAACTAAAATAGTGGATGACTAACCTCCATCCCATGGACTATCATCAGGCCTACAAACCAGAAGAATCAGAAGAAAAAAAATACATATTAAATTAGGGAAACGCACTAAATATACATAGGAGTATTTTATATTTATGAGTTTGTACTTTGTTTGTTTTAAGCTTATAAGCTCATTTATTTGCTTCTGAGCTTTACGTTGGGCCTGTTCAGCTTCTAATCTTAACTTTACTCATCTAGCTTTTTGTTGATTTTGTAAACAGCTAGCTTGTTTACTTAAACTCTACAGCCAACAAGAACCTTGTATATGCACATGTAGAAGTTAAACATTCCAAATTTACCTCCAAAATTACCACAATTACCAATAGCGGACTGCAGAAATGTCATAATCATCCCCCAAAACTACTCCGTACAAACTACTCATTTCTAAATTTTAAATACATACAAACTACTCCGTACATGTAAGGCTACAATTTTCCTAAATTAGGATACCCCCAATGCATAAAAGTCAACAAGAAGATGCGGGCTTCTAATTCAACATCACACACTCCATATTATAATTAAAACCCAAATAACCAGCTATCAAAATCTACCCAAAAAAGAGGTGAATTGAGCTTCAAGCTAGGCAGCTACAACTTACAAAAAGAAGTCTAGCAACCGGAGCTATCTGCAACTAAACAACCCCTGAACATCATTACCATCATTGAAGAAATACCAAAATCTACATGATTATATTCAGCGATTTATCAAACTGAGATTCACCCAAAACCCAGAAAAGGGAAATTAACAAGAAGTATAAGAAAATATATGTATACATACATATAGTTCTTTCTTAAATTAGTAACACTTAAAACCCACCCAAAAGAAAAGATGTGAGCTTTATAGTAAGATCTTGAGCTTACAAGAAACTAAAAAAAACTATCTGGAGCTCATAATCTTCACCTAAACAACCCCTAAACGCCATTACTATCATCCGGTATATACTAATATTACATTTTATTAACAATAACTTGAGATGGGATTCACCCAAACAGAAAAAAAGGGTAATTAGCAAGAAGTTAAATTGTAAATTATATACAAATAGCATTTTTCGAATAATGATCTTTTCACATCTTAACATGATTGCATATATCTTTTTCTTCAACTGGTATTCCAAAAGAAAGGTCTGAGCTTGAAACTCCGAATTTGCAGCTTATTAAAAAATCAAACAGCCGGAGCTCATGTCATTACCACTGGGTGCATATTTAGCAATTACTTCAGGGAAAATGTTCATTTAGTACAAATTTTGAATCTTAATTATCAAAAACCCGTGGTTAAATCTCTTGTACATATGCTCAGTGATACTGCCTCTTTTTACTCGATGGGTTGAACTTTGGTGCTCACTAATGCTACATTGATATGCACCGATTCTTTTACAAAAAAAACAAACTAGGGTTTTAATAATTATGGACAAACTTTCAAGTTCTTACATTAAGCCTCATCCAAGACCCAGAGAGTCAATTGGCAAGGAGTTTAATCATACAACAAAATATATATAAGTATATACATCTTTACATAAATACCTATACTATCTTTTTCTTAAATTAGTATATCAAGAAAAAAAAACAGCTTTAAACATGGGTTTCACCCAACACCCAGAAAATGGCATTTGGCAAGAAGTTAAATCATATAAGCATTTGCATGTAAGATATAGTTCATTTCCAAAAATGGATGCATGTACACCTTTGCATAGTTACATATAGTATTTTCTTAAATTGGTAATACCCAAAATAAATAATTGAGCTTTAATCTTAGGACTTACCCAAAACCAGAAAAGGCCAGTTCAAAACAAGAAGTATAATAAGCAGCTGTATATATATACATACAAGTTCTTTTTTTTTTGGATACAATATATACATATAAAGCCTTGTTTGGTGGCGTTACTAGAGGTCTGGGATTGGACTATTTATGTAATGGGGTCTACAAATGCAGCGTTTGGCTGTGTAAATGGGGATGGGATTACAAAAGTGATGGGAGATCAAATGATGGTAAATGGCATCATTTAGAATGCCTCAGGGGGGTGGTATTGGGATGGGATTCATCCCATTAGTTACAAATAAGCCCTTGCTTTACACGTCACACACTCACTTGTTTTTTCATAAGAACAGACAACTCAATTGAATACATACATATATATATACATATAGGAATCAATGCAACTCATCTCATCATCTACTATAAAATTCATCTAAGATTCATCCATACATATTTATGATTTATTAAATATATGCCTTACATTCCATCTGCATTTTGCCACTATGGTATACAAATTCACTTTTCAACCCGTTGTTACTACTGACTTAATTATTTTTCAAATAATAAAGTTGCTTTTTTAATTAAAAAAATCAACAGAATTTTCTTATGTTTCCTAATTAAACCTTATTAGGGACCCTTTTCAAGTTTAAAGTCACTCCATTTCAATTAACAACATTCATCATAAAAGGATAAAACGGTAATTGACAAAAAGAATCATTTCCAATGCATAAATCCGCAAACCAAACATGGGATAGGACACGGATTACCTAGTAAGATTAGTAGTGAAAGGATCATTTCTAGTCCATGCTTAATCCCGTTCGGATTCATAGTACCGGGACTATGAATCCCGCAACCAAACGAGGCCTAAGTTCACAAACTGGGTTTCACTCAAAACCCAGAAGAAAAGTTAAGTAAATGAACTGGGCTTCATTCAAAACCTAGAAAAGTCCAATTAACAACAACTATTTGCAGATACATGCACACATATATACAAGTTTATAAACCGGGCTTCACCCAAAGCCCGGAAAAAGGGAAATTAAAAAGAACAATAAGGACATATATATACACACATACATACAAGTTCATAAATTGATTTTACCCAAAACAGAGAAAAAGGGCATTTAACAAGTTCAGATATGTACAAATTCAGGAATTGGGCATCACACAAACCCCAGAAAGGGCAATTAACAAGAAGTATAAGCTATATTATATACACATACATATAAGTTCATGAACTGGGATCCGCCAAAAACCCATAAAAGTGCAATTAACAAGAACTATAAGCAGATACATACAAGTTCATAAACTAAGCTTGACTCAAAACCCAGAGAAACGCAACTATAGTACTATAAGCAGATATATATATATATATATACACACATACAAGTTCATAAACTGGCTTCACCCAAAATCCAGAAAAGGAATTTTATAAAGAAGTATAAGCAGCAATATATACATATATACACATACATACAAACAAGTTCATGAACTGAGCTTCACCCAAAACATGGAAAAGGGCAACTAGTATGTATTTATATACAAACACAAACATATAAGTTCATAAACTGGGCAGCACCCAACACAGAGAAAAGGGCAACTAACAAGAACTATAAGCAGCAATATATAAACATACATACAAGTTTACATACAAATTCATAAACTTGGCTTCACCCAAAACCCAGAAAAAGGCCAGTTAACAACTACAATAAGCAGATTAATATGCATACAAGTTCATAAACTGGGTTTCACCGGAACTAGTAACGGGCTAAAAGGGACCTCGTCACCCATATTGAGAAAAAAAACTGATCTTTTACCATGAATCTTAGAATATTTTTTTATATCAATTTTAGAATTTCAGCACGACATCACCCTCACAATTAACAAAAAAAAAAACATTTCTGGTTCCACCACTCGCTTCGCTCAAACCCCAGAAAAGGGCATTTAACAAGAAGTGTATATATAGATAGATAGATAGAATATACATAAAATAGTGTGTAAGTATAAGAATATTACCCGAAGATAACGGCGTTCCAAAGGAGGATGTTGTTATCATTAGGGAGCTTTAAGCTAGGCCGCTACAAGAACTATGAGCAGATATATATACACACACATACATACACGTTCATAAATTGGGCATCACCAAGAACAGGGGAAAAAAGCATTTAACAAGAACTATAAGCATATATATATATATACACACACACATACATATAAGTTCACAAACTGGGCAGCACCCAAAACACAGAAATGTCAATTAACAAGAAGTATAAGCAGCTATGTATATGTCCATATATACAAACGGGCATTGCTATAGCCACCCAAAAGATTTACCCCCGCTGATGTGGCGGATTAGGTGGACCAATTACAGATCAAATGAAAATATGTTTTCAAAACAAAAAATGATTGATACATCTAATCGGCTACATCAACGGGTAAGTTTTTTGGGTGGCAATATCATTTCTCTATACACATACATACGTACATAAAAGTTCATAAACTGTAAAACTGGGCTTCACCCAAAACCCCAGTTAACATTTACAATAAGCAAATGAATATACATACACATACATACAAGTTCATAAACTGGGCTTAACAGGCTAAAAGGGACCTCCCGCACCCCATATTGAGAAAAAATCAATCTTTTACCATGAATCTTAGAATATCATATCATATCATATCATCATACTATTAATATAAGCAAACTCAAGAAAAGTTGAGGCTGCCAAATTTTGCTCAAATTTTAATAATTACCAATGTAGCTAATCTAATTAATTAACAATTTGTGCTCACTATATTTTCCTAATTACGGATGTAGCCCAAAACTAATTAACAATTCGTTTTAACCTGCATAACTACATACCAAATCTGAATATTATGTTCAAAATAAAATATATTATGAGATTTATGTTAATTTTATAGTTTCAGCACGACATCACCGTCACATATACCACAAAACCCAAAACCCAAAACCCAGAAAAAGGAAGTTAACAAGAAGTGAAAATACCCAAAGATAACAGCGTTCCAAAGGAGAATATTAGAATCGTTAGGGGCAGCGCTGATACCAGCAGGTGGGTCTGATTGTAGCCTCTTGTAATCCCTCATCAGCCTTTTTCGTGACGCCGTCGACATCACCCCTCCCTTCTCTCTATATATCTATATCTATATCTATATCTATATGTATATGTATGTATATATATATATATAGAGAGAGAGAGAGAGAGAGAGACAGAGATCTGGAGAGAAATAAGAGAATCTATTTTACTCTATTATTAACCAAAAAAGTCCACTCTACTACTAGTACACTAGTGGGGGGGCTCAGGGCTGGGATTCGGTCCGGTTAGGTTTTTAGTAAAACCGAGATGGAAGGCGAGCAGATTTTTCGGTTTGATTTTTTTCGTTTTTCGGTCTTTTTATTTTTTGTACGGAACCGGTTTGTTTCGGTCTGGTTTTGGTCTTTTGCCTTTGGTCTTTTGGTTTTTCTTCGGGGTTTTTTCGGTTTTATTTTCGGATTTTCCGTTTTTTCCCGGTTTTTCGGTTTTTTTATGTCCGGTTTTATTATAAACCGAAACTAACCCGAAAAAGTTTCGGTTTTCCGGTTTCGGCGTTTTTCGGTTCGGTTCGATTTTTTCGGATTTTCGTCCCGCCCTAGTGAGGCCGGTGGATTTTTGGACTAAAAAGAATGTTTTTTTCATGCCAAAATATTATTTAAAAGTACAAACCGTAATTCTGATTTACGGTTTACCTTTTTAATTTTTTTTTCACAAAAAAATTAAAAAGGTAAACCGTAAATCAGAATTACGATTTGTAATTTGTATTTACAGTTTTGAGATGAAAACATATTTGTTTGCAGTCGAAAAATACACTGTCAGTACTACTAATTTAGATATGAGAGATATATATCCAACGGCTGTGGACTCTGAGTCACATTGACTCAGAGTCAGGTACGCTGCATCTGCTTAACTATGTTTTTTTTTTTTACAATATGAATGATAAAGTTAATGTTATAAAAATAATAATAAAATAATACACGTTAAAATTAGTTATATATAAATAAATACATATAACTTTTAAATTATACCTTAGAGTGTATAAGAAAACTGTCGACTTTGGATAGTGAGAGAAATTTGCTAATTTTCTTTGGGCATACATTATAGTCAATTTTAGAAAAATGTCTGTTTTTTTTAATAAAACTTTTACAATTGGAAAAAAAATGTGTTTAAGTATTACATTACCAATTTTAATAATTGAAATACTAATCTACGAAATTTATCATAATTAAGGACTTGTTGTTAAACAAAATGATGAAACGCCACTCACGTTCTCTTGCTTATAACATGGTGAATGCAATTCTGTCAACATCCATAAAAAGCATATCCCCAAATATGAGATATGACGATTGTAATTTCATCGATTTATGCTATTAGTCCCTTAATTTGACTAAATTTTGTAGTTCGATACCTCAATTATAAAAGTTGATAACTCAGTAAGTAAATCGTTAACCACTGGTAGTATAGTACACTAAACATATTTTTTTTCACCTTTGATATTGGTGTCTTTGTGTTTAATTGGTTCAAATTTCATAAGTCGGTGGTCAGGACAGATTATTGGTTTTTTCATATCTAATCATTAAAAAAAATCGATTTTTTTTCTTAAATTAATGTTTTATTTTATCAAAATATGTAAAATTTGACATTTTATATTTTTTTTCCATGTTTAATTGTTTGTTTGGCAATTTATAAGATAATAATATTAATAAATATAAAAAGTCAAATTTTAATTTTATACTTTTTTTTTAAACAAAAACTTTAAAAATAAAATAAAACGTTGATTTATGGGTAGGGGGAATCAAAAAGAAATTACGAAAAAACGATAAAATGACCTAAACTTAATATATATAACTTGAGCAAATTTGAGTGTGTGTGTTTTCCTAATATACTATTCTTTTTTAGGACACGCATTATTGTCAACTTTAGATAAAAAAAAATATCTTTTTTTTTTGTTTTGTTATAAAGCTTTTATATCTGAGGTGTTTGTGTACCTAACTTTTAATAATACTAGTTAATTATAAGTGGGGAACTTATCTTTTTATGGAACTGCTAACATAATCACTGTTAGTGGTAGAAATATATAAGAATAATAATAGTAATATGAACATGGCTAATCCAGGATGGGGAAAAAAAAGAAAAAGGAAAAAACGTAAAAACTAAAATTTCCATTTTTCTAGCAAGTTTTTAGTTTCAAACTTTCAGTGTTGCATTTGCGATTGACCATGGTCTTCCAAATAAAAATGAAACTTTGCATGAAAAAAATCAGTTGACATTGTTTCGTGTACACGACACTCAATATCAACATTTAACCGTTACTCGTTATGAAATTTTATATCTCTACAGTATCGTAAATTTACTAGTCCTATAAATACAGTTAAATTTAAGCTATGGTTTATTCTAATCATTCCGAGCAAACAAAATATGATTAAATTTATAAGAGCAAGCATTGCAGTTTTCTAATAATTTTATCTAGATTTTAGAGAAATTATCTTTTGCTTAGTTCACTATCAACTTCCCTATAATTTAGATTATTTTCTTATATATATATACATATATATAATGTAGTTTTGTATTAAATCACTTATTTTAAGGAACTATGTGATAATTATGAGGTGCACCAAAAATTAATTAAAAGGCATTTGTATCCTTTAATTTGAGGAACATTTTCCTCATAGGCTTAAAGCAACCGCATCAGTTCTCTTATATCACCGATTTACCTTAAATATGAAGATATTGTTCTAAAATTGTACACGCATCAGTTTCATTATCTATTGCTTTAAATATACATGAACTCAAATATTACTCAAATATAAGGGATCAATATGTTTCATTATAATTAAAATAATAATTTATCTCTCTTACTTTTCTCTTATTATGTGTTTTTCACATATAAATTAATAAAATAACAAAAAGACGAGTTGTATAGTTGTGATGGAGAAATTGATAAAAAATTTGGTAATTTGTATAAACCAAAACGTTTCCTTGTAAATTGTAAAAATATACTTTTTACTTTAAATACGAGAAAACATCTAAGTTATTTAATGTGGTTGCTCTACTAAATTAATTTGGGTTGAAAAAAATTGATAGAATTATATTAAAATATACTCCATCCGTTTTCAATTAATTGTCCTCTATGAAATTGCGTGCAATTTTGATCGGTTTATAATATGTATCAAAATTATCGAAATGAAAAATTTCAAAATTTCGAAAGTAAATCACATAATTTAATGTTTGAACTATATAATTAAATTTTGAAAATTTTCATTCCGATAATTTTGATACATGACCGGTCAAAATTGCACGTAGTTTCGTAATATACAATTAATTGGAAACGGATGGAGTAGTAATATTTAGTTATGAAAAAAAAATTGATAGGAAAGTTGAAAAATATATAAAGTTAAACTGTTATATTAAAAATATAAAAATGATGCTAATTATCTTAAATATAAGAAAAAGTGTAAGTAAACCGGTACGATTGCCACCACCTATTTTTGTCAAAAAGTGACATTTTCCTCAAAATAAATGTACCTCACCCAAATGAAGCACCAGTGATGATGGCTGCTCGAGACTCGCCCGTGTCACAATCAATATTTTTTTGAGAGAGGGAGAGCCAGTATAGTCTGAAAAACTCTCTTCTGTGAAACCATTGGATCAACAGAGGGGCCCACAGACTGTAAGATCCAATGGTGCCACAGAGATAGTTTTTCAGACTATACCAAAGGCACCCCTTGTCTTTTTTTGGCAAAGTTCCTCAAAACTAACGAAAATATATAAATTAGCTACAGGTACTACTTATATGACTTAATTAGCAAAAATTCACCACCATAAACTCTATTTGATTAGTCACTTTTTTCAAAATTAATTCTAAAATTACCGGCCATACCCTTGATTCCAAAACAAACTAGATTTAATTAGTTTCCTAAAAATACTCCTTTACTCTATAGACAGTTAATCACTAATGAAATCATCTCCCAAATCTTACGTCTGTTGAATGTTCCTTCCTAAGATATGTATAGTTGTATACTATAAAATTGTTTAAATTATATACTTTCAAAAAAATATGGTAGCCATCGGTTTTATATTTTTTGAGGTGATGAAGTATATATTTGACTACTATGAAAATGAAGTTCAACTACTAGTATCTTTAGCTAAATAAGTACACCAAGTAGCACTAAACACTAATTTTCCCTAAATAAGCTATAATGCTTGCTTACACCACTAATCTAAGATCAACCGCATCATTTAGCTTAAAGAGCATACTCTTAAAATATGAGTAAGATTAAGCCAAAATGCTTGTTGGATCAGTTTTCTTAATATAAGGAAACAAGTTGTTTCATCAAACATTTTATATTTGTTTTTTCTCTCTCCCTCCTTTACTTTATAAGGTGTTGCTAAGCTAAAAATGATAATATGAAAATTGCTAAATAAAATTAAATATTAAAAAAATGAGTAGAATAATTGTGAGTTTTATACATTTGCAAGAGACGGCCAAAACCGTCGGGAAAGTTAACTCGGATTTCCATCCGAAAGTTGTCACAGAAACAGGCAATAGCACGAACAATATGCTTATGTATTTCTTGCAAAACACGTAGAACGTGCTCGTGAAATTCAGCTTCCATTGCCGATAAAGCGTAAAACTTAAAAGAGATGGGTAAAGAAGAAATTTGAGACCTTCACCTTATATTCTCAAATATAAGAAGTATTGTAGGGAAGCTAATCAATCCGGTTGCTCTAATAGCCTTGTGTTTTCATTAAAATCCCATTTCTATAGCAAGTAGAACCATGTTACAAAAGAAAACTGTAGTGATCAAAATAACATGAGTAAAGGTTGTTTAACATACGCGACAACTAAAGGAACTCACACGACCAATGTCTAATCACAGGACATAATCTTTTGTCCAAGAAAAGGTGAAATAAAAGAATGCATCCCCCAAATAAACCAACCTCGACTTCATTATTTGCGCAACCTGGAAACGATGTTGTCTTACTTATTCAACAAGACAGGAATAATGCAAAATGTCACCAAATGCACTTGCTAAATGAGACAAAGTAACCGTTTCTTTATCCATCTTTAAATATTGAGAGAAATGCGATAGGAAATGCACTTACGATCGACACGTTATTCACTCTTTCATCAATATAGTTTTATAGTAGTTTAGGATTTCAAAGTTGCGAACTCATAGAAGCCACTTAAAGTAGATAAAGATGTAGAAGGACAGAGAGAAGAGAGCACACAAATGCTGCCAAAATAGAATTGCCGAAGCCTCGCTCACTGCATAGCCTCTTAAATTAGCAATTGCGCCGAGTAAGATAGCGCTTGGTGTTGTGTATTGCAACAAGACCACAAACCTATACATTTGGTCACCATGAACAAGAATGTTCAATTTACTAGCCGTTGCCAGTACTCCGATTCCCAACAATGGAAGCACCAAAAGCCTCGTGAAAATGATCCCAATAGTGGTTCGGAGCCCGAGTTTCGATTCGTTTGGACCCTCAGCCAACATTCCCCCGAGTATAAGCATCACTGAAGGGACCATAGCACCGGCTAAGATCTCCAAACTATCTGTTATTACTGATAAGGGGGCATTTTCTGCGAAAAAAAAGGCCTTAAGCTGAGGGATCATCCCAATAACAAAGGCTAATAAAGAAGCAATTGTTGGCGGTTGAAGTATTTGTTGATAAGGAGTTTGTTCAGCAACAATTCGTATTTTTCTAACCACTCTAGGCTCGGGCAAACAGTTAATTGCAAACCTTGGGCTACTTTCCGCACCTTCGGCATTAATACGAGGGGGATTGAATTCGGGTAAAATGGTATGTGAAGCGCTCGTTATGCTATTGAATATCCTTGCTACAAAAGGCTTTTTAGAATTTTGGAATTTCGTTTCTTCCATTCCTGGCCATTCAGCTTCGACTAAAAGAGGATTACTAACATCATCTTCTTGTGGTTCTTCTTCATTGACGATTTCATAATATTGCAAGGGAGGTTCCATCATATGAAACACAAAAGTATAAACAAGAATTACGGCTACCCATTGGGTAAACGACACGTAAGCAACTCCAGTCCTGCGACAGTTTGGGCCAAACGGATGATGGTCGCTATGACAAACTGAGCTGATTATAGCAAGAGGGAGATTCCCCGTGTTTCCAAAAGCTGTCATAATAACGGTGAAACGAACATATTGAGGAGGTGGTCGACATATAATGACCACACAATATCCCAATATGCAACCTATAATCGTACTTATCAACACATTAACAGGGAGAAACCACCATAGTTTGACGTTTTGTACCGTTATTGATCCACCTAAATGGACGAAAATAAGGCAGGGTAAGAAGATGGCGAAAACGAGTTTGCTTAGTAGTTTGAACGTGTCTTTGGGGATGAATTGGGTCCTTGGTCGAGAAAGAACTAGTCCTATAAGTGTAAGGCAGAGGAGCTTTAGCAACGGAACAATTGCACTTCGCAGATCTTCGCTTGGTTTCATGTTATTAGTAACAAATTCGCTAAAAAAATAAGACATGTTTTTGTTCAACTACCTGCAGGCAGAGCTGTAACCTATTCAGAACAGAGATATCAAATAAATAGTACCATTTCCAAACTATAAAACAAAACACTATGTGAAAAGCATGTCAAATTCCAACATGCATTTCATTTAAACACTACTGCAAAAAAAGGAACTGGGTGATGAATTGAAAACCGACAATATGTTTTTCACTAGAATGAAAATAAAATGGTTAACAAGTTGGACAATTTCTGAACTGATGGAAAATTAGCAAACACAATAAGTAACAAAGAAAAGCACCATCGACAGAAAGTGTGAAACTTCATTTGGATTCCAATATTTTGAAACAAAAGAAAGTAAACAAATAATAAGCTATATAAATCAGACATATGTAAAATGTCTGTACTGTATGTGACACCTTAAATCCGAAACGAGTATCGAAATACGGTTAGGTCAATATGTTAGTGCAAGCATTAAGGTGCATATGGGGCATTAAGAATTTCTACACAGATTAAATGACTCGAGCTATTAAAAACATGAGGGTTCAAAATCATAACAAAAAAAACATGATGGAGCTGATAAATAATAAGCTGATCAAGAATTCAAATAAATTCCAAAACCATCACCAACAAACAGGGTTCATTTATACAAAAGAACTTTATAGTAACAAAAAAGAAGACCTGCAAGAACTGTATATATATTAGTACTCCATGTTAGAATAACAATGAAATTTCTAACTGCATGAATAGATAAATAAAGGAATTAAAAAGATTGGGTAATCTTTAAACATCATAAAAAAAATGAAAAAAGTAAAAAAAAAAAGGGTTATAGAATAATTGGGACTCTACCTTTTGCACTAGAAAATGAAATGGAAGCGGTGAGAGAACGAAATTGATTATCTTCTGGAAAGAAAGAGAAGAAATGGGATTATGGAGCCTGATATGAAATAATTATATATAATAAATAAATCAAAAGGCAACAAACAAAGCGTGAATGTTTTGTCCAATAACAGCTTTTTCTTGTTTATCGGTAATATTTAACACGTGGACATGATAACTAAGGGTCTTTTTGCTATCATATTTTTTTTTTTTCGAAAACATGTTTTCATACATCGGTAGAAATTTTTTTTAATTTTTAAAATATAATTGACTGTTTGGTAAAAATTTAAAAAATCTAACTTTCAAAATATTGATTTTTGACATTACCTAATAAATTTTTAATTTTTCAATCAAAATAAGTTAATAAGACATTTTTTTATAAATTTTTATAATATTATATTTAAACGAGCAAGTAACAAGTCAATTATAAGAATAAAATTTTAGTTGAGATAATATCAATATTTATTTAAATTATTAAAATGATGGTGATAAAGCTACCAAAATTTCCAAAATACATGGTTTTTTATTTTTAGATTTTTTAGTTATATTAAAAGTTAAAAAAAACAGTGATACCAAACACATGTGGCCTTTTAAAATCAAAAAGGTAAAAAAATTGATGTAAAACATACACTAAATCTTATCTAATTTACAGACATAGCAAGTAAGGGAATATATACATTTAACATTTAGGCTCCGTTTGTTTCATAATAAAAGTTTTACATGGGAAAAATATTTCTATGGGAAAGTTTTACACTGAAAACTTTTGTTTGCTTTTAATTTACACGCGGTTGGTGCATAAAAAGTTTTCTAGCTAAAATTTTATATAAACTGAAGTTTTTTTTACAAATTATTTTTTTAACAAATAATTGGTAAAAATCTCAACATGTATAGGAAACTTAGCTTAAACACATATTTTATTTCATATACGTCACTTATAATAACTTATAATTTTTCAACATATAAACTCATAAAATTATAAGTATAGAAGATATTATTGACTTTTTTTAGCTTTTTAAAATTTTCTTGGGTTTTTTAGATTTTTCGGAATTTTTTGTTTTATTTTTTCCATTTTTTTTGTTATTTTTTAGATTTTTTCCTATTTATTTATATTTTTATTGGTTAATTAGATTTTAGCTTTTTAAAATTTTCTTGGGCTTTTTAGATTTTTCGGAATTTTTTGTTTTATTTTTTCCATTTTTTTGTTATTTTTTAGATTTTTTCCTATTTTTTCCTATTTTTATTGTTTAATTAGATTTTACCTTTTTCAAATTTTCTTTGGTTTTTTAGATTTTTCGGATTTTTTTTTTCCATTTTTGTTATTTTTTAGAATTTTTCGTGTTTTTTCCTTTTTTTTTATTGGTTAGTAGATAGAATTGGACTAATTATTAAATAATTTTGAAAGAATAGACGTATAATTAATAATAGTTATAATACCAGTATTAGAAAGAATATAGACAGAGGCTCCGTAAACCGTTTACAACTTTATTTACGGGGTAATCGTTTCCCCCAATTTTACTGGATATGTGGGAAAAGTTTTCCAAAAAAAAATATTTTACGTTAAACCAATCACCCGAAAAATATATTTTAGCCGTAAATGTTTGTTTACCCGAGCCTTAACTATTTAACATTCTTGCTTCAAAAAACACTACTATTAACAAAAAAGTGAATAGGGGAGAATTGAGATACATACTCTATTGTAAGTGAACATATTATGCATTCAATCCGGAGTATTAAGAAAACCCACATGAAATTTTTTCTTAATTAACGGGGGATTGGAGAAATTTATTTATTCACTTTCTGTGATATAATTTGTATACCTTTTAAACATAGACACTTAGACAGTCCATTTTTTATTTGATCTGCAAAATGTACCATATAACAATTTTCTAAAACATCAATAATAAACATTGATTTTGCAAGGTCGAACTCACAAAACTTACTTTGCGAGACTCGATCAGACTAATTTGACTCAACTACTCTTACGCGTAAGAAATAATTCACATCAAAATATCAATATTGTTTAGGTTTACCCTAAAGATCTATTTCACGTTCCCTGTATATAAAACTGCACATGATTAAACCCAATTTTCGAAACCAAAACAACCCGAATTATTTATACTGTTTTAAATAGAGGTGTATATAAAACTGTACATGCTTAATCCCAATTTTCGAAACAAAACCAAATTATTTTTATCGATTTGAATCATATTGCCTTTAAAAAATAAACCCGAACATAGTCCCTTTCATTCCCCTCCGACACGTAGGTCAAAATCAGTAAGTATATAAAGTAGGTGGTCATTATTGTAATTAATCAAAATATACATGGCGAATTTGAAAAACACACTAAATTTTCTCTATATCCCCCAAAAATCTAAATATATTACATAAACCCACCAGAATAAAAAGACCCTTAAATATTATTATTTATTTTATAATCAAAAGACTCTTAAATAAAAATCAAATAAAAATTGAATTTTCCCTGCAGTTTTTCCTTCCTTGCGAAGGAAGAGAGAGAGAGAGAGAGAAGCGAGTGATGGGTTTTCTTAATTCTCTTATAATTTTTCTATTTTCTCTATTAATTCCTATGTTTATCATCACATATGCTAATGAAGCGACTCTACTACTTAAAGGTACCAATATATTTTACCCTTTAAATAGTTGGATAAAGAAATAACTTAAATTTTTGGTATTTTGTTTTGTGGAAGATTGGGTGTATTTTTGTCCTTTTTATAAGTCTAGTTACTGAATTAATGTATTTGTATATTGGGCTTTTGCTTAGTAATTACTTATATTTATTGAGTATGATATTCTCTAGAATCTTGGGTGGTGCTTATTATTTAAGTTTACAATTTTCTTGGTTAATAATTTATTTCAAGACATGGGTTTTACCAAAAAGAAACATTGGATTTAGAAGAATTGTTAATCCCTTTTTTTTTATGAATCGGTTTATTTCGATATAGGTGTTTTGCTTAGTGATTGTATTGAGTAATAAGTGGCGAGCCTATTTTTCTTCATAGGCTCGACTTATATATCTCTATTCGCTAAACGCCCTTCGGGACCTAAGCGAGATACCTGTCTGACCTGTTGAGTAGATAATATAGCATTAATCTATAAAGCAGTTTAATATCATTTACCGTCCGAGGCTGCACCGCTCCGACACCTAACCTGTACCCAGCTTACAAAGGAGAAGTGCAATAACAGAGACAATATATGAACGCATATATTATGCATGTCGGTACAGGGGGTTGGGGTTTTTTATCAGAAAGATGGGTCCGTCGGAACGTTGGAGGCAGCCGTGTATGGTGTGGGTACGGCGGCCCGTTCCGATGATTCCCGAGGCCTGTTTGTTTAGACGTATTTACTGGATTGTTATTATAATCCGTTTGGACCTTTTTCGTTAGCAGGCACGGTTCCAACAGAGATCGGTTACAGTGGTGCGCTGCACTAACAATGGAATGGACCAACTAGGCTACTGAGTATGTCAGGTGAATCAATGACAAAGTCATTGATCACAACAATGGTACTATCATGTATTGATGTATAGGAATGAACCAAGTTGCATATTTATAAGTGAAGGAAGAGAGGAGGATAGCATGTTCTGCTGGTACAGGCCGGTGATACCTAACCCGTGACGAGACAGCAGTGAGTGAGAACTCCGATGAGAGGGAGCTTTGCCTTGGTGGCTGTGAGTCTCCGCTATGTCACTGGTGGTGTATGTGTGTGGTTGTATGTATATATCCCTCCGTCCCTGTTTATGGGTGTATCTATATATGTATTATTTGTAAGTCTGGTCCAGAGGAGTGAGGGAAAAAAGCCCCCTCTTCAATGAGGAAAGATTAGTACTTATAGGGTTAAAATAGGTTTTACTATTCACTTGGGCTTTTGATAATTGGGCCGAAATTGTTAAACGGTTTTATAAACGAAGTACATTTTTGTATAAAATAAATATGGTTTGTACGTTGATTAGACAATTTTAGTAAATAAAGAGCGAATACAAAATTACCCTCGCCAATAAGTATGATTTTCTATTGAATTTTGTGTGGTTCTTTTTGTGCAAGGCTACAACTTTCTTGGTTAATAATTGATTTCAAGGCATGGGTTTACCAAGACATTTTTTGCTTAGTGATTGTATTGAGTATGATGTTCTATTGAGTCTTGGGTGGTTCTTTTTGTCCAAGCCTACAACTTTCTTGGTTAATAATTGATTTTAAGACATGGGTTTACTAGCACATGTCCCATCTGTGTGTATGATTGACAAAGAAATATTTTGTAATTGGAATAATTCTATCCCTTATTTGATGAATCAGTTTATTTGGATATAGGGTTTTTGCTTAGTGGTTGTATTGAGTATGGTATTCTACAGAATCTTGGGTGGTTCTTTTTGTTCATGGCTACACCGTTTATGCTTAATAATTGATTTTAGGACTTGGGTTTACCTACACATTCAACCCGATAGGTTTAGGACAAAAAATGACGTGGATTGGGTGAAAATTGCCCCTTTTTAATTTAACTATTGAATCTCAGTTAGGTTTAGCTATATGGTGGTTCCATTTTCCAAGATTATAATGTTACATGGTTGAAGAATTTTTTAAATTGTTTGATGATACCTTTTTGCATTATGATTGTATTAGCGTTTCATCTAGTGAGTGTATTTTTTCATTTAATTATTTAAGATATGATTAGTGATGCTTTGGTGAGTCTACAACCATTGTATTGGTGGATTCGAGAGTCAGTGGTTTGGGGAAAGGTAGTTTCTCTTAATTTTTGAACATTTTCCTGTTAGGTTTTTGGTGTTGCACTAAGTTTGTAGCTTTTGTGTTGAATCTAGTGTGATAATCATATCCCAAGTTTATCAGTTTACTTGAAAATAACCTCTAAGATACGGGTTTTAATTAAAAAGAATTTCAGTTGTGCATCTATTATTTAATGGGGGAATCGAGACTGTGGTCCTGGACAAAAGATGTTTTTGTGAATAATTATAGGAGCCGATCAAATTTAGTTAGGTTTGATATTAGGGTTTTGGTGCTGTTTCATTTACTTCCTGTAGTTTGATACTATGATTGAAAGTGGGGAAAGAACTGTGCAGAATTGGGGAATCAGGAGACAATTATCATTCAAAATTACATCTAAAGAATCATAATGACCTTTGATAAAGCTTCAGCTTACTGCTTGTGTTCAGTATATTATGCTTTAGAATATTGGCATTTCTATTCCGAAATTTAGTACTTGATCAATCTGTTCATTTTAGATATTTTTCGCAAGAAGATTTGATTTAGTTTGCATCTATTATTCAAGGAGAAATTTGCTGTGGGTGGTTTTTGGGGAATGTGGTTTTATAGGGTTATGGTGTATGTTAGTCTTCGTTTAAAAGATCTAGAGAGAACGTCAAGGTTTTACTAAAGTTGTCTCTTTCTAGTAAGATGGTAACTATAAATGCATAGATTAATTTTTGAGACTAAGAGATGTGCATTAAGGAATTATTGCCTGACATTCTGGTTTCTACTTATAATTTTTAAATTTTGACCCCTGATTTTGTAATACGATCATTTGCAGGCATCGATATAGAAAATCCAGTTATTGAGTTCACTCCATCTCTGCAATCGTCTAGTGGGTCCAAAGATGTTATATCGTGTGAACGTGTTCAAGTTTCTGGAAAGTCAAGATTTATGCTGAGAAGCTATGCCAATGCACATAAAATTGCTTTAGCCCCATCTGTAAAAATTCCCGAGAGACTGCACAGCAAGATCCAAGTTTGTGTTCACAAGTAAGTTGAATAGCTTACGTACCTAGACTTTTTTTAACTAAATTTGTTTAGTTTTGCTACCCATAACTTACTTTAACTTGTTGTGTTTGCAGCTCAGCTTATTTTCTTTTTAATTTATAAGTTTCATTTTGTTTGCCTGGCCACAAACCCTTAGCTTAGGTTTTTGGGTTTCTTTTGTCTTAAAAGTTAAAATTTTCCAGCTTGATAAACCTACTTTTTTCTCAGGCCCATATTAGCTAAATCATTTTACATAAGATGCAGTCAAACAATCCCTTGGTGAGGCTAATAAAAGTTTCTTCAACTTTCGACCAAGCGGCAAATTTCTGCTCCGTAATTTATACGCTGCTTATAAGCATATTTATCTTTGACATTAATGTTTTCTCGGATGACATAAATTCCAGCTAAACTATGGACAAGTAATTTATTAAGGAGTATAATCTAATAGTGGAAGTTTCTTTACAGGAATGCTTCACTAGGTTTATGTGAATGTGAAGGAGATGAGTGGAAAACTGTTCAGAAGGGGCTTTGGAGCTCTGTCGTGTCCCCTTATGGGGGAAGATATATTGATGTGAAGTTTAGTGGTGAAATCTCTGGTGCTGTCACATTAACAGTTGAAGAAGGTTAATGTTCAATCTCTCTGTCTGTCTCTGTCTCTCTCTCTCTCTCTCGGTTGGTGTCTTATATCTGGTTTTGTTGATTCTGTAGAGTTTCAGAGATGGCGTCTCATATGGCTTGTCGTGGGTCTTGTTTTGCTGCTGTTGTCACCTGTTGTCAGCAGTTGGGTTCCATTTTATTATAGTAGTTCCATGGCCATTGGAGTTTTTCTAGTCGTTATCGTTCTGCTTTTCCAGGTATTGAAACTACATATCATAGCGCACCTTAATTAATCCTCATGCAATCTTTAACTTTAATATGTCAAAATATGTTTTTTGTTGTTGTCTTTTAGTTTGTCGCGTTCCCAAAATTAGGTTAAAATACAAGAATACAAAGTAACATATTTCCCTATTATTGTCTTTTTTGAATTAACATAGGCAGTTGCATCTTATCTGTAGAGTTTTCTTCAAAAACTCTCTTGATTGTTCCCTTTTTTGTCAAATCTAGTTTTTCCACGTAGATAGAAATCTGATTGTATCCCTTTACCCCTCTCCTAAATATCATTCAGAAGTAACCTCTCCAGTCGTTGACAAATAGCATAGAATTAGGCAATTAGCAGATTTTTCTTTCACATCGTGAAAGCTCTCTTATTCTCTTCCCTCCAAAAGACCCAGAACGATCTATACTTCACCTGGTAATTGAACACTTGTTAGTAAATTTTATGTGTGTTGAGCTGTAACGGGGAACGAGTATGCTGCTATGCTGTTTATTGGTATCTTTTTCACAAGTGATTTGCTTCTGTTTCTGCTGTTGCCGTGATTTATTTTACCATTTTCCCTTCTTAATGACTTATTACATTGATGTAATGCTAAAAATAATCTCTCTTTGGGCTAGGGTATGAAACTGTTACCAACAGGGAGGAAAAATTTCTTGTATCTCACCCTCTATACATCTGTGGTAAGTGGTTCTTCTTATTTTCTTATGTTTCTTTTGGTTACAGCGTTCTTTATTTGCTGTCTAGTTGTTGTATGTATAATATAGTTGCTACCTCTAATGTTAGGTTGGAGCAGGATCTTTTCTTTTGCATCAGTTCTCCGTGTTGGTTAATTCTATTCTTGTCAACTTTGGGCTAACTGAAGAGATGCACAATCCTGTAAGTCATCAAGCTGCTTTTAATCTATCTTAACCTGAATGATTTCATTAAGTTTTGGGAATCTCGTTCGGCTAGTAATTTTTTTGGATATTCTTTATTGTGCCATCTGACTTCTTTTTTACTTATGGACATATAACGGGGTGTGATTACATTAGTAGGCTTCGCATATTAGAAACGTTCTTTGAATTTTTCAGTATTTGGTTTACCTTAACCTCCGTTTTGTCCGTTCCGATATTCCCTGTTAAATTACCAGTTACATGCATTGCACATAAGTCTACCTGTCATTTTGCTGATTTAGATAATATGCATATATGTAGTATTGTAGCTGCATATAATAAAGTACTCTTTTTGTTTGATTCCAGGTGTCTGTTTTCCTGCTACTGTTTATCATCCTTGCAGGAGCTGCTCTAGGGTTTTGGATTGTGCGAAAATTTGTTATTTCGGACGATGGGAGTGTGGATGTTGGCATTGCTCAATTTGTAAAATGGGCCATGCGTGTCATTGCATTCGCATTCATTTTCCAGGTGTCTATAGCTGAATCATTTGATAATATTTTTAATATTCTCTATAATATGTAGACAAACAACAATTTGCTTGTTTTTCCTTAATTAGGATTTCCTTCGTCTTTTTTCCGCAGAGTACTCTTGATACTCCTTTGGCATTAGGAGTGTTGGCTTCATCTTTCGTCCTTGGCCTTCTTATGACTTCGTTCAACTGGGATAATTTGGAGTAAGTTTTAGACATTGTTTCTTTTTCATCTTGTCTACATTAATCATGTTATCCCCGAGCTAAGAAAAAAATATAAAGTCATGCTTGCTTTTTTTAAAGTCATGTTATTGTTTTTACTTTAAATGCTTGCAATTGTGAAATCACACAAAGAGTAAGGTATTTGTTTTAAAAAATCTGAAAGATAGGCAACTTGATATATATCAAAATCGCATGCTCTACCTCCTCGTACACCTGTGATACGTATCTTAATGGACTGGGACTTACGTAGTGTTGCTCTTTCTCTATACATTTCTTTTTGTTGACCATAAAGTATTTGGTATGATTGCTTCTGTAGAAAAGTGACGAACACGTCATTCACGAGTATGAACTTAATAAACTATGGGGTTGTTTTGTGTTGTGTTAATTTTTGTATAAATTTAAAGTAATAATCTTTCGGTGTCAAGCAAAATGGACTTTATCTGATATATAGGTCTGCTGATGACATTTCTAATTCGTGTTTTACGTTTGAAATGATTACTTCAGGGATTATATGTATTTCGGAAGCGGAAGTTTATGGGGGAGTGGAGGAAAAACAATGACCAGACGCAACCGTGCTGAATTTCGAAGCAGGCCAAGGAAAGCCGTGGGCTCAATAGAGAGACGGTGGAATAGCCCTAGGAGATCATCTCCATGGTCGGACTCCCCTGTTATAGGTATACGCTTTCTTATATCTTTTTCACAAAAAGTGTTGGGATGACAGAGTAGTTTTTTATTTTTTTACACAAGGAGCTCTTAGTTTTTCTTTGGGTCTATACACTTTTACCGTGTATGCTAAGATGGCGGATTTATTATAATTTACGAAGTGATTTTATACTAACTTTGATATTCCCCAGAATATGGTAAGATTGTTGTGCGTATAAATTTATGCTTATTCTACAGGTATTTTTTTGTTTTGTTGTGTTGTTAGCTAATAATGACGGAAACTTAGTAATTGCTTATTGTACTCAATATGCAGGTTTAGTATCTCCACCAAATCGGAGGGGTACGGAACCTCAGCGTGATTACTATTCGACTTTCCACAAGACGCCCAATAAAAAGAAATTTACGAAGAAGGAATGGGAGAATTTCACTGAGTCGTCGACAAAACAAGCCATGAAAGAGTTAGCTTCATCGCCCGAGTTCACTGATTGGGTTATTGAAAATGCCAAGAGGATTAAACTTCGTCCAGAAGATAACAACTCTGATGAATCGATCTTAACTAGGTCTGATTCTAGCAGCGGAAGTGTGATAGAGATTGGAGAGAAATTTAGTTTGTTCAAATGGTAGCCGCGAAAGTACATAGATAACAACACTTTTAATATGGTCTTTAATTACGAAAATCATGTAGAAAATGTAGGTACCATAGGTCTAGTTTAAATTGAGGAATAGCTGACAAAAACTACCTTAATACTCTAATCAGATCTTTGTACATGTCTTTTTGCAATAACTTTGTATTTTTACGAGTTTACTTTTTTTTTTTCTTTCTCTTATTCCTGTTCAGATAAGATATACTACTTCCAATATGTTTGTGTGGTTAAGTCCAGGTTTTTGATAAGTGAATCCAGAGTTAAATTAAAAAACATTAAGAACATCCCCTTCCTGATTACCATCAGCTGCTATGTGCTTTCACACGTAATGAAAAGATTAAATACAGTAAATAAAATGAAGTGATACTTTTCAAAAAAATTAAGAAAGGAAAATGGTATTATAAACTGTCTAAATTCAGAAAAACGAAGAAGCAAGTACTATGTGCCTTTTCTTGAAGTTGTGCTATAATCAGGTGTACAGTTTAGTGCTTAGGACGAACACGGCACTTGAGCATTTTTTTCTTTTAACAACCCGTCTTAGTAAATGAAGTAGCTAGTGGTGATTTTATCTACCGGGCATCTTACTTCTCAGTGCAAAGATTAAAATTTAGGCCGAGAACCATGAGGGTTCGGACGTTCTTATGCTAACTAGCCTTTTACCAGGATTTATAAGTTTACCAAGGTCGTAAGTTTTATAAACAAACGACCTAAAAGTAGTTAAAAGACTAAAGATTTGATTTTGGTAGAAACTATTTATCCACTATTTTTAACTATAGAAATTGTTTACTTAAGTGGTGGGTGGGTGGGCTTGTAAAAATGAAATTGTTGAAGTACGAAATGTGCACGTTGCGTAACTTGTATATTAAAGCTTTCGATGCTGACATCTATGGATGTTTTGATTTATAAGACAAAAGAGGTCAAATTCAAAGGCAATATAATTGTGTTGTATGAAAGCTTTCGATGATTTGATGGCGTAGAATTATATTAAGTTTTTCATATCTTAAATTATATATATAGTACTAGAATTTAACTTAATCACGGAGTCGCGGTTGTTGTTATCAATCTAATATAATATCATCCATATGAAATCCATCTATTTGAGAATGGTCGCTATTTTTTTATTTTTTATTTTTTGGGGGGACAAAGTAATATTTGGTTTTTATATATGTGACCGAGCAATCTCGAGTTAAGTGCTCTTTGTTCTTGCTAATCAATTTCTTTTACTTTATGCAAGTATAAGTAAGGCTAGTTTTGAAATTTGTAATACTTCCAGAATTCATGTATTTCAATAAACTAAATTTATTATTATTTAATTAGCACTAATAAAATGATTACACTGACGGCAAGCGAGCAACAAGATGCACCGCTAGGCGTTTCTAAATCGCAAAACTAATTCTTTGAAACACTACATCTATAAACTTTCAATTAGACTGTCAACACTTCTAAAAGTATTTATAAACTCCATTAAGATATATGATTAATTAAGTCTATATTAAGTTATTAACGGATCGATCTGTTCTTCTTATTGTCAACTTTTGTTATTTTACGCAATAAAAAGGTGTTAGATGCTTACGTTCTCCTTAACATGATGTAAACTTTTATTAGTATTAATTTATTACAGTACTTAATAAGAACTCGAGACGAAATCCTTTAATGGATAAGTAAGCATCATTTGAAGATTATTGTCCATTTTTTTTCATTAGGTTGAAGTGTTGATAGGGTTGAGACGTAGTGTTTTTATTGTCACGCTATGTTACACATTCTACCCTTTAGCTCTATTTTAATCAAATATTGTTATGTGAATTTGGTCAAGTTAGATGGCTCCACGTTACTTATTGCATTTCATCCTAATTTGACACAAATAGATCATGATTCACATGGTTAGGTAATATATATATGGGACCTTTTCTTTTAAGGCTTTGATTAGTGCATGTCACATGGCCACAATATTGGATTTTTTTTTGATTTTTTTTTTGTAATCAATATTGGATTTATTTATTCTACAGACTTTCTTTCAAAAATCCCTCCTTGCAATTAGAAACTTAGAATCAATTATGAAGTTTTTCATGAAAAAAATCCTTGAGTTTGAAAAATGTTGGTATATATGGCGGCCAAGTTAAAGTGTTAAACCTAACTTAAACCATACAGACATTAAACATGAACTGTTTACGTGCAAAAGAGATAACAAAATAATGTTTCAGAATAAAAAAGCTGTCAGAAAAACGAAAAAACATAGAAAATGAGTTATCGGCAGCTTAGTAGTGTACATAGTGTGACTTGTATGAATATAAATATGATTCCCCTTTCACTCATTTAGAGAGAAAAAAATATATAAAAGTTGTAAAAAGCTTTAAAAAATTTCTAAACTTTAAAATCCAAATTATTAGAGTTGTATAATAAATGAGTATATAAATGTTTAGAATTAAGTATTTCGTGTAATATTATTGTTTTTACATTCATGATCTAATGCAACAAAATCTCTTTGTTTATAGCATGTGGCATACACGACGGTTTATCAAGTTGTTAACCATTGATAATTGATAGAACTGTATGTGGTCACTGATAATATAGTTGCCATTTGATGATGGTACATAGCTATTATAGTTTTTTTTTTTAAAAAGTAAAATCTCATTATTATTGTAGATAACGGGTGAGAATATATAGTTCATATGTCCAAGTGGATAAATAAAAGGACATAATACAAAGTCATTAAAAGTGCCCGTAAGGCTGCTACTCATGCGCGACCGCTCAAATACTTCCATTCCAGTAAACAAAATTTCATCAAAAGAGATGAACACCCATGCCCGATTTTGATTATAGGTCCAAAAGGCCCATGTTTAGAGCCCCTAAAAATAGATTTTTAAAAGCCCCCATTTGTGTAATAATTGTTATAGTTAAAAAAATGTATAACAATTACCAGTATCTTTTTCTATCCATTTTGTTACAAGTTGCGAATTAAGTTTGGTAGAAATAAGCATACAGGTTCGAAACTGTGTTCAACCTTTTTTGTTTTCTCACCCAATTTATTACAATAAAGAACCTTATAGTTTCATGTATATTTTTCTGCTAGTTCTATATATTAATTACAACAAAGACATGCTATTTGCTAAAATAACAAATTGTCTTTTGAAAAATAAATTTCTTTTTCTAGTATATAGAGTTTGATTTCGTTTTTTTTAATAAAAGTTTATATATTGATTTTGGTATATTGTAATTTTAGTTATTTGTGATTGTTATCAAATCTAATAAGTTTTAGTAGCTTATTTTTTTAATTTTGTTACGACTAAAAAAGGCCACATTTTTATGCTGGTCCATAGCCCCGAAAAACATAGAACCGACTCTGTAAACATACACAGTGACACACTAAGAACATCTCAACTATCAAAACTAAAACATATTGAAATATTGTCAAGTGGGCTAAAAACCAAATAACGTAGATACTATAGTTAATTCGTATAAATAAACATAAATTATAATTACGTACATATTTTATTGTGGCCCTTTTACTGAGCAAATATTAGTAATAAAAAAGTCAACTACTTAAATAGTTAGATCTCCATGAATGCAGGCATATTTAGTTAACCTACTCCAAAAGTGTTGCATGTGTTGAATACCAATTTACCAAAACACGACTTTGTATAATTGTATTTGTAAGTTTCTTCTTATTAACTCTAGTAATTTTGTTATTTTGGAGATGCTATTCAAAGGGTTTTATACATTTTAGTACGTTCGTTTATTCACTTTTTCGGTTTTTGTACTTTGGTTTTTTTAATATATTTTTTTTACCCTCGTTTCAACTTTTTTTTTCTTTCTATTTTGGTCAATTTTGACCACTTTTGACATTTTTTCTTGAAAGTCTAAAAAAACTGCAATAAATCCACGTATCCAAGTTTTAACCTTCGATAGAAAAGAAAAAAAAAGTAGAAACCAAGATTCTTGAAAGAAAAAAAATTAAGAAACCAATATATAAAAAGGGAATAAATGGAGAAACAAATGTATAAAAAACCGAGGTATTAAAAAAAAATAATAAAACCCCGATTAAGATACATGTCCTCAATGTGTGAAAAAAGAGTATATTAAATTATGAAAAGTAGAAAAGTGAACAAGTGGGCAGACATAGAAAAAGAAAGATACTGCATGAGAAGAGTACGTATAAAGATCACTGACAGGTTGCCGTATATAGACAATAATTATGTGTGTCATAAATATAAATAAAACTATTTAGAACTGAATGCATGCACTAACATTCCCGCTGATTTTATTCCTCAATTACCAAAATATGTCTAATTTTAATTGAGTTATAACTTTTATTAAAATTATCGAAATGATTTTTTTTTTAAACCTAATTATAAAATTTAACATTTAAACTATATGATCAATTTTTAAAAATTTTCATTCCGACAATTTTGATATAAGTTCTTGACCGATCAAAATTACACGTAATTTCGTAATGTACAATTAAATGAGAAGAGATTGAGTAATTATACTTAGATTTTCAATTCTACAATTTTACTTTCTAATTTGGATGGAATAATTGCAAAACAAACTACATATTTAATAATTATATTTAGAATATGTAGATATTTGGATGGAATAATTGCAAAACAAACTACATATTTATAGTAATTTTCATACAACAAAAAAAAATTGAACAATTAACATACGTACCGTCGTCTAATTTTTTTTCTTTTCAAAATTGGTCAACAATATATGAATAAACACTCTCACTTCCATTCTAAGATGAAAGGTGATACATTTATAAATCAAAACTTGTCAAGTTTAATTGAGCTTAAAAGTGACATATTTCTCTGAGGAAAATTGTTTAATTTGATAAATTTATGTTAATGGTTCAATTTGTGGTTCTTTGCTATAGAAATTATTATATAATTAATATACAAACTGTTAACGCATGATAGTATCGTTCCCGTATACTAAACTAGAGCTAACCTTATTTGGAATCGGAACGTTGACTTCTCTTAGCCTCTTAATTAGTGCAAAAGCCCTCGTTAACTGATGTTCACGTTGTAAAAAATTTTAAAACGAGCAAACATAAATGGGCCGTTCAACGAGCCAAACACGAGCATCTTAGAACCATTCGATTAACTAGTAGATGATAAATCTGAAATGTAACTCTTTAATTAATTTCTTTTCTTATTTGTGAATGAGAATTTTACGTAAATACAAATATTAGCTCCAGATACAAGAACTCGTATGATTAATTAAGTGGTTACCTAGTTAATTTTTTTTTTTTACAAAATATTAAAGAAAGTCATGCAATAAAACATAATACGATATCAATTCTTTAAATAAAATGTAAACATATATTCAAGTAACCACCACATTACATAGCCTCCTTTAGCTTTTACATGTAATAACTTTGCATAATTTAATATCTTAACCTAATCATACGTTGAAAAGCTGAAGGAAATGTTGTCGAAGAGTTAGACCAAAAACAATTAATCTTCTCTTTGTTAAGAAACCTCTAAGGCTCTAACTAAGATAAAAATTAGTAACAAATTAAAATCATAAGACTACATCAATTAAAATGTTACTTAAAAATATTTTTCTATTATTTGACTTTTGAACTATAACATATATTGGAAAAACTTCATCGCATTTTTTTTTATATATTTGTCGCATTAAAGTTTTCTTAAAACTTTACATATAATTAAAATAGTTAAATTGTCTCAAAGTATAACGAAATCTTCTCTCCCAACCGATATTTTACAATTCTCTCGCTTGTTTAAACGTTTTTTTTTAATATAATTAAAAACATGTTATCAGGAAAGATGATATATTTGAGTAAATAATGCAATAACCTTTAGATGAATCATCCACATCTATTATGCCAATACGTATTTGGGTGTCTCGTAGAATACAAAAACAGATTAAAATTAGTGTGATCATGATGATTGATGAACATAGTCGTTCAATAGTACTTTAATTTCTAATTGTACTTTTTCATAAGTTTGTAAAACTGGAAAATCTATGTTTTTACTCTAAATAAAAAGAATGGGTAGTAAAAAAATTGTACTAACATATATTACCAATAATTAAAACTTAGAATCTTAACTTCTTTTTAAAGCTACAACTCTACCAAAAATCCATCAATAATTCATCCAACACACACCACCCTCGTCATCGTATACGTTTTTTACCGGTCAAAATTACATGTAATTCTATGATGGACAAACAATTCGAAACGAAAAGAGTATTTATGTTTACATTTAATATTAACAGGGCCGGATTTTGGGTTAGGCTCAAGAGACACGGGTCTACAATCCCAAAAAACGTATATTTTCAAGTCCTTCGTTTGGCAAAATATTAAATATATATATATATAATTCATTTCATTTCTCTAATCAATAGTTATATGTGGCCGAGTGGTTGGTTTGATTTTTAAAAAGTCTAGTCAACCCGTGTTCAAATATTTATGGAGACAAAATTTTATTTTTTTATTTCATTATATAACTTAGTACACTGTTGAATCATTTAGTTTTATATAAGGTTCCATGTGTTATCATATATTAAATAAAACGTGAAATGACATGATTTGTTAAATAGATAACAGATTTGGTCATTGATTTCCTTTTTAAAAAATCTTAGTATAATTTCAGGTCGAATGCAAATTTTGTAAAATTTTTGCTTCGCATCATTGATTTTTTTGTTAAATTGCTCAACTTATTGCATTTAATAATTTCTAGCTTAATATTTTACCATTTCTTAATCGTATATTCTAAGTTTTTTTTAAATACCTTTTTTTGTTTACGAAGAAAAAAAAGCTTCATTTTTTTTTTAAAGATGGGCTAAGGTCTCAAAAACTATGAAAACGACTCTAAATATTAATTAACTAAACAATGTAGTAAGACACCCGTTAACCAAATCGTTAAACAATATGGATTGATAAATTGAAAATATACATCTGTCACCTCATTTTATTTTTTATTATAAAACATACAAATTACTAAATAAATTTAATATTTTCTAACTTAATATTTTATAATTTATTAATCGTATCTTATAAGTTTTTTTAAATACTTTTGTTTTTGTTTACGAAGAAAAAAAAGCCCCATTTTTTTTTTTTAAAGATGGTCTAAGGTCTTCAAAACTCTGAAAAGGACCCTCGTGAATATGATTAGTAATTAACAATTCGTTAAACAATATGGATTTAATAAATTGGAAATATACATTGGTCACCTTATTTTATTTTTTTTATTATAAAAGTAAAACAATACAAAGTACAAAATAATTAAAGATTAGAAGAGCAAGAATCCAGTGTGAGATTCCGGGTCCATCTCCCTTCTCCCATCATTCTCTCTCTCTCTCTCTCTCTAATATTTTACCAATAATTACTAGATACTAATTATTGGGTATCAAACAAGTTTACTAAATAATTACTAAACTTGTTTGATACCCAGAGAGGGTTTTGTTGCTTCCTTTCTTATTTAATTATTATATATATATATACATCTCATTTTTTATATATATATATGGTCTGAGACTATAAAATTTATCCATACTCAATATTTTATCTGAATTGGGTATTAGATATAAACTTGTTTGATACCCCGGAAGAATTTTAATTTTTATATTTATTTAGTTTTATTTCTGTATATATATATATCATTTTGTAATTATATGGTCTTGAGATTATAAACTTCATCCATACCCAAAAAGGAAAGACTCAAATCTTTTATCTGAATTGGGTGAAATATAGAAATTTGAAAGGAATTTGGGTGAAATATTAGATTGTTTTTAATGGTTTTTGATTGGGATATGAATAAGGAAAATGAAGGTGTGAGTTGGGGTTGTGGGTTTAAAGGGCTTGTGAGGAGGAAACAAGTCGACTTGCTTCATGCCAAGTCGTCGGGCTCGGGTCATCCTCAATTAGCTAAGGCCTTAACTATTCCTTATCTCATTGCAATTGGTAAATTTTCCTCAACTTTTTGTTTACCTTTTTCTTGTGTTATTTTCAAGTTTTGGGTTTTTATGTTTGTGGAGTTTGTCATTTGTTTGTCTATGGATTATTAGATATTAGATTTAGTACCAATTTGGATTGTGTAGAAAGTTTGTCTTAGTGCTTTGTTCTTTGCTTGGCCTCGTTCGGTTGCGGGATTACAAATCCCGGGACTATGAGTCCATCGAGATGACAATAGGACTAGAAAAGATGATACCACCCCCGCCTTAGGTATTGCAAATACTCCGTTTACCCATCACTTGGAGTCCAAGGTTACTCCAAGTCCCACACTCAGTTTGTTTACTAAACACCGGGCTTGTGGGACCCATGGACATCTAGTCCCATCCCACCTTAGTTCTACCCCAAAGATTTGCTCAAAAGCTGAATAACCAAATGCTTAAAAGCTTAAAACCCGAACAGAAAATAACTGTGCTTCAAAGCTGTAGGGAAACATGCCTTAATTTATCTTGACATTTATGGTTATTTAGCTTCAGTTTGTAATCTCAAGTTTGTTGCTTTTTCGCTTGCGAGCTTTTATGCACTTGTCTGCAGCTTTAGGCTTTGGTTGTTATTTAACTCTTACCGATTGTATTGATTATATGGCCGACATAAGCTAAAATTATTAAGGTGGACTGTCCAACCGGTTGGACAGTCCATAAAGCATTTATTTTTAAAATCCGGTTGGACAGTCCACAGCATTTATTTTTGAAATAAAAACATGCGATTGGTGAGCTTTACATTATTTTGAACCGTTGCTTGATTTGCTCTACTAGTTTTATTCAATTTTTGTAACCATGTTATAGCTGTAGATGTAACTTTATACACACTACTTAATAGTGTTCAAAATCATTTAGTATCTGGAAATTACACTTATGTTAATTTTTCTCCTTTTGTCCTATGGTTTTCCGTTCTATTATTTGCCTTTACACCATAGTTTGCTAAAAGATCACCAACACCATCTTCAAACAAGTCATTTCAAACTTGCTAGTTATGCTTTGGGTACGTTGATTTTGTATGCAATGATGTTCATTGATAGAAAGGCAAGGGCCGCACCACCATATTTTGCAGTTTCGTACACATTTTTGTTTCTTTAGATATGACCTGATCGTGGGATATATAATTGTTACTTTTAGGGGTAGGATCGACAATTGGAGCTGGGGTATATATTCTCGTGGGGACAGTTGCTAGAGAGCATTCTGGACCAGCACTTGCCATATCCTTTTTGATTGCTGGTATTGCTGCTGCTCTCTCCGCCTTTTGTTATGCAGAGCTTGCTAGTCGCTGTCCATCAGCCGGAAGTGCATATCATTATTCTTATATATGCGTTGGAGAAGGGTAATTTTCTATTTCCTTTAGTGTTGCCATTTGAGTACTTATTTTCTATTCTACTTGTAAAAAGACTTACTTGATAATACATGGTGTGTATACAGTCTATATTATATTAGGTTAATTACAGTTTATACACTAACATATCATCAGATTTTAATCTATCATACCAATCTAGAAAAGTTAGTGATTAGTACAATAACATTGCATTTGTTAGCGTTTTAGTTGACTTTGTAAACCAAGGAGAAAATCAATCATAGGTTGTGGTACTATATCGTTACTTTAACCAGGTTTTTGTACATTATTATATCATATTTTTCAATTGTATACATTATTCTATCGCGTACTTTAGATATTGATCTCCAACCTTGGTTTTTCTTCCCTATGTATACACGTGTAAGAAGTCAATTACAATTGTACTTAGTTACTTAGGTTACGTCAGAAAATTGAAGAAGCATGAAAAGTTGATGTACAGAACTGTAATTAACCTAAATATTAGATGTATAGTTAGCTCAAGAAGCCAGTTGATTTTTTTATCAGCGGTCAGATATTATTTCTTATGGGGGTGCATTTTTGGCTTTTCAAGTTAGAAAGTTCTTCATTTTCATTCCAGTTTGATTGAATTTGAAACGCTCACTTCAAAGCTCAAAAAGCTTACAATTTACTCGTTCAGGAAAAGAAAGAAACGGTTTACTGAAATTCTCAAAAAACTTACCTTGTAGTGAATCCCTTGCATAAAATCTTTAGCTAGGCTTCACGTCTGGTATTCTCTATTGCAGTTTTTTTGGCTTTTGAGTTGTTAACATTCTTATTTAATTTTTGATCTCAGTGTTGCTTGGTTGATCGGTTGGGCATTGATATTGGAATATACAATTGGCGGCTCTGCAGTTGCTCGTGGCATATCCCCGAATTTGGTACTTCACATTTGTTTGAAAAATTTACTCATTTTTTCCGTTCTTTTGCTTGGGGTTGGGGTTAATTTCATTATTCTCTATTCTTTGTACTGCTTAAGGCTAATGGTAAAACGTTTTCTGGTATACAAACCCTAGTTTGATTCTCCATCGAGGTGCAATATTTGCTTTTGGCTTATCTGAAGTGGTTGGTCTATATGAAGGCATTCATTTTGGTTTTCCATTTTCACTTAACATCTATAAACATCTTTGATGATTTTAGTTTCATGTTTTAGTTTCTTTTTAGCAGAAACATCATACTAATGTGGGGGGACATCTCTGTATTTCTCTTAGTTTTTGGAGCAAGTGGCTATAGGAAAAAGTCTTGCAGGAGTTAAATAATTTGTAGGCTCAAGTGTAGAGATACAATAACACGAATTGGCTAAAGTTTGTTTGAAAAAGTTCAGTAGTTACCCCCTGATCTTGATTTAAGTAGTTTTAATCTTGTGACTTGCAGTTTCTTAGGACGTGGTTGGTTTATTACATATGTACTTGATGTACTCTCTCTCTCTTCATTCTAGTTATTATCATCTGCTTTTACATTTGTAGGCCATGCTTTTTGGGGGTGCAGATAGCCTCCCCGTTTTCCTAGCCCGACAAACTCTGCCTGGTATTGGTGTCGTGATAGACCCATGTGCTGCCATTCTAGTTTTCATTGCAACTGGCCTCTTATGTGTTGGCATCAAAGAGGTAACCCACATATATCCTCTGTTCCCCCTCTTTTTTTTTTAACTTGAGGCTTGAGTAAATACTGATGACTTTTTATTATGTTAGAGTACCATGGCACAAGCCATTGTCACAATAATGAACGTTTTTGCTATGATATTCGTCATCATTGCTGGTGGGTATCTGGGGTTCAAGACCGGATGGACTGGCTATGAACTTCCTGTCGGGTAATAACTTTAAATTTTGTATACCCATCTATAATTCGATATTATGTTTATGATTTTGCTTATAAGTCATACGAGTCATATCTGTTTTTTATTTTGGGTATAGGTACTTCCCATATGGGGTTGATGGGCTGCTAACTGGGGCTGCAACAGTCTTCTTTGCGTACATTGGTTTTGATACAGTCGCAAGTACTGCAGAGGAGGTAAATATAGTCCAACTCCACACTTGGGGCTTCTTTGATTTTAGCTTTTTAAGACAATAAGCTGGATTTTTTAAAGATTGAAAACAAAGCAGGATTCATCCAAGTTAAGCCTCTAGCTTTTTCAGGCCAAAAAACTAGAAGCGTGGTTTTATATTCAACCAAATGCAGCCAAGGTTTCGAGTAAGAAAAAAAAGGGAAATCACTGAGCTTAAAACTGGCGACCAATCAAGGCATTATTCTGCATGTTTGTGTCTCAAGTGCTACCCGTTGCAGCTTATAACCAACTTTTTTTTACACAAGTTGACTTAAAAGAGTGATATGACGCCACTCATTTGGTTTCGCAACTTTCAACCCATCGATTAATCTTTTCATAAGTTTACATCTGTGCTTTGTTACCTTGACAGGTGAAAAATCCTCAACGGGACTTGCCCTGGGGAATAGGAATTGCTCTAACGATATGTTGCACGTTATATATGCTCGTATCTATTGTCATTGTCGGTTTGGTACCCTATTATGCTATGGATCCGGATACTCCTATTTCATCAGCTTTTGCTAGCCATGGAATGCAATGGGCAGCGTAAGCATATTTGCATTTTGTATGTCTAAGTTTTAGGTTTTGAAACTTTCGATTTCTGAAAATGGAAGCTGATAAATATTTCCGGTTGTTTCTGTCTGTGTGTGGATTGCAGATATATTATTACTGCTGGAGCTACTACCGCATTGTGCTCGACATTAATGGGTTCAATCCTTCCTCAGGTAATTTTTTGGACATCCTAAAATTTGTAAGTAAACCTAAGTGTTTTAGCTAAAGTTTCATTAAAATGTAAGCAAATGAACGAGTTTCTCATGATATGGTATACATATATATTGTAGCAATAATGACCTCCCATATTATATATTATTAAGTTCAAAACTTACAAGCAGTTTAGCACACAACCGATTAAAACTATGCAAATGTAAAATGAAGTTTAAGATTTTCAATTGAAATTTAGACAAGAAACATTTGGTAATGATGGTCAAAAAGCTTTATGATATCAAGGTTTCAGCTTTTATAAACAGAGTTACAGAAATAGTAGATTCATGCGTATGCTTTTCTAAAAAATTGCAAAGTTTTGTTGTTGTTGTTGAGCGCAGTGCACCTCAAAGCGTAGAATGGTAAGGTTTGATTTATTCAGCAAATCGTGACAAATCTTATTAAATGTACTAATAAATAAGGTGCGAGTTTTTAGAACAGATTCTGAATTTTGCCGAGGTTAATTTGTAAGTTGGCTCTAATTATAACTCAAGTTTGTATACTATCGCAGCCTCGAATATTGATGGCAATGGCAAGAGATGGGTTACTACCCGCGTTCTTTTCAGATGTGAATGAGAAGACCCAAGTTCCTGTCAAGAGCACAATCGTCACTGGTTTAGTTGCGGCGACTTTGGCATTCTTTATGGATGTAGGACAGTTGGCTGGCATGGTGTGTTTTCTGTACATAGGTTTATGATCTTGTATTGTATATCGACATTTTTTTAGAACCCATATATCTTTTTGTGGAAGAACCTATTACAGGAAGAAATAGTACGCCTTTTTCATTAATCACTAGCTAGACTAGTCTCCAAGTGATGTAGGGCTATCAACAAATTCTAACCCAGTTAGCTCCCTCTAAGATCAAACGGGGTGTTATTTCATTGCTGCGTTAAAGTTTTTTTTTTTTTTTGCTTAAAAGTTGGACTGCAATTGGTTGGTCCGCTTAAAAGTTGAGCTTCTCTAATTTATTTGGCTTGGAAAATCTTGAAGGTTTAAACCAACGAGTCCATTTTCCCTCCACATCAATAAATCCCTTCTTTTTGAACTTTAAAATACCCAGTCTGTTTGCTGAAAAGATGCAGCCAATTAAGCATTCATATCCAGTTAATATTATTAGAAAACAATAAACCTTATAATTTATTATCAATATGAAAGTGATGTTGGACAATCAACAAGCTTAGAGATCCATACTATCAATATTACCGTTGGGACCTTAGGTCGTTTGGAATGTTAGGAGTTAAGATAACCTAATCAGCCATATTTTCTCCTTACATTCACAAAGAGCACAAACCAAATGACCCATGCAGAATTAAGGTAGCCACATGCCTAGGCCAAAATAGTACTTAATGAGTATGTCTACTAATTTGTATCATTCATCTTTACCAGGTCAGCGTGGGGACGCTTCTTGCTTTCACAATGGTAGCAATATCAGTTCTGATACTCAGATACGTGCCACCCGATTCAATGCCAATCCCGTCATCACTTCAAGAGTCTATAGATACAGTGTCGCTACGATATAATACCTATGATAATGGAAAAGAAAGCACAATAATTGCGTTATCCAAAGGAGATGAAATGGAACTTCCCCTTATCCCCCAGCGAGCAGCTCGTGCGTTTTTTTTCTTTCCTTTTATATTCTTCTATTTCTGTTATTCCATTGTGGCATTAAATGTATTATTATTTTTGTTTTTTCCTCCCAGTAAGCACCCAATCAACCGAACCCTTTGGACCTGTGGCTATGAGTAAAAGTGAGGGTACTATTGTCCCTCCACCCATAGCACCAGGTAAAGTGGGCGGACACGGATAAGAACTTAGATCTAGTCCTTAGTCTATTAATTGTTTATGACATCATTATTATGTGTATGAGTGTAGTTATCCCTTATTAACATATACATAAGGGTCTCGGCAGTTCTATGACACTGAATAATACATTGATATTGAGTAATACTAAGGAGATGGATCCATATTCAGCTTCGGATCTAAATGGTCTTAGATTGCAGTTCTGAGCACTACAATTTTTTCAGATTTTAAAATTTGACCACTGAAATGGTGTTGGGAGTTTCCACTAGCCCATATGGGCCCTAATCTATATGCGGATCTGCCTCTATAGAATTGCTCGTTTGTGGTAAATATACATTGGTTTATACGCAGCATTTCAAATCCCTCTATTTTGTACTGATTTTTGCAGGCATAATTAATGTGAATAGGAGAAAAATCGCGGGGTGGACTATTATGTTCACATGTGTTGGAGTATTTTTTCTTACATCCGCGGCTTCGATAGTGGGACAGCAAAGGTGTGGTTTCTTTTGCTATCATGGCTGAAAAAGTATAATTGAAGATTGAAATCTGTTTTTCTGTGCTTAATTTTATTTCACTCATGAATTCGGTATGTCAAATATATTCTGAAACCATTGTTTGGATATCTTTGAAGAAGAAAATGATTTGAAGGAACCTAAGTGGCTAAGTGCGTAAAGATAATCGGGTTCAAAAGATACTAGAACACAAATTTTGTACTTCCGAGTACCTAAGCTCTTCCTCATAAAATTCTTGGTATAAATTCTGCCTGCCCTTGTTCAAGAAAATACTTACTGGTCTCTAACTTTTATTTAATCGACTAGCAGCTTTTTTCAGTTTGGTCTTTGCGCAATTGGTGGTCTTCTTCTATTATCTGGTCTGGTGGTTCTTACCTGTATAGATCAAGATGATGCTAGGCACAGCTTCGGCCACACTGGGGGTATACATGTGGCATTATTGTTATACACAAGTCTAGTTATAAATTTATAATTAATCTCATGTCACACACGTTTAAATGTATAACATTGAATGGTTGATTGATCTTCAGGTTTCATCTGCCCTTTTGTTCCGCTCCTCCCAATAGCATGCATTCTCATCAATGTTTACTTACTAATTAATCTTGGGTGAGTTATTACTTACTCTTGTTTATGCAAGCTGGCTTAAGATATTGTACTAATTGTTCTTTGAATTTGCTATCTCTTATCTATATTTCAGGGCCGACACTTGGACACGTGTATCGATATGGTTAGCGATAGGAGGATTTGTTTACACGTTTTATGGTCGAAAAAACAGCTCGTTAAGAGATGCTGTTTATGTGCCTGCAGCACACGTCGAAGAAATATATCGCGCCTCTGAAAGTTCTCCTGCCTAACCAAATTTGGAAAAAAGAGGAGAAAAAATTGTTAGAAGCCTTATATTTCATTTCATTTGCCTATTCATTTCGAAAGTCTAGACAGAAACATAGCACAGGACTCAAGGGAAGATGGCTTCAACGAGTAGAAATGAAGTTGAAGGGGACGATTCTCTTGTTTGTATAAAGCAGTGTTGTATAATCCACTGGCAAAACAGTTTTGCCATAAGTCATGCAAATAATCATTTAGCAAAAAATAAAAAAAGTTTTATTCCTGATCGAGAATGTGTATCTTAAACACTTTAAAGATTGATTCTTGTCTTCATCACTGTCCTCATATCTCACCTTGTTTTAATAAAGTAGAAATATATGCACAAGTAGATAAAATCTCTTAGATGTTTATAGTCTCCTGTCAAATTTGTGGGGTGACAAATTTTATGTGAAAATTTAGTCATTAATATAAAGTTTAGTCGGTGTCAACTCTTTTATGAGCTGGTAAATTTTTTCCAATTAAATTCAAGAGTTCTATGGTGCTACTTTTCTGATGAAGTTTGTATGTTTGTCAAAGAAAAATACATGAATATCGATTTTGAAGTAGAAATTAACGGTTTGTCTAGTGATACATGCATCATGAGAAAGCTCTATAGGTTTTCTTTGGGCATGTAGGAAGTAGCGTCAAAGAATTAAGCGAGACACCTTATCCACTCTATGAAACCGATTTGATAAGCTTAATGGAAACATGGAGTTCAAGGTCTCACAATAGTAATCTCGAGGGGTTCGCTATGTTGATAGCGATATTAGAAATAGAGTGTAAAGAAAAAAGACCAGACCGCATTGAAAGCAAAAAAACATGAAATATGGGTTTGCAGAAAAGGTAAGAATTTATGAAATTTTTTAGTTCCTTCTTCATCATATTATGGGCCTTATTTATGGCTATAACTTGAGGAACAATGAAGCAATAACTGCCTTGATCTAATTTAAGATCTACATTCCGCTGAATGGGAGCTCTTGTTGATGGCTACAATCCTAGAGAGATAGTAAAAACCTTCTCTATTTTTTCATCTTTCGATGCCTTTTAAAACAAAATGTTCGCAAAATCCAGTCTCCTTTCCTTCGAAAAATGCAGCAACCTATTAACATTCCAGGCATCATTCCACATATATAGCCAATAAGTACAATTTCCCAACCAAAACCATCAATTCTGAGTTCAAAACGGTGACTTTTCTGTAATGCTAAATTTGGCGAGCTACCACTCTTGCACAGCTTTAACAATGGAAACCCACACAAACTTGGGTTTTCTTGATATGAAGTGTATGAAAATGTGTTAAGCTGCCCACCTTTAGGTATTGCTCCAGACAGATTATTTTGCGAGACATTAAAAAATTCAAGAAATTTCAAATTGCTTAACATCTGAGGGATTTCTCCGGAGAGTTTGTTACTGGACAGATCCAATGATTCGAGATTTGCCAAATTTCCCAACGACAAAGGGATAACACCTGTGAGATAGTTTCCTGAGAGATTTAAAACTTGGATGCCACTGAGCCTCATGATCGACTGAGGAATGTTCCCAAAAAATTTGTTATGAGAGAAATCAACAACTTTCATGGCTGTTAGGATCTTTTCATAGGGCAGTGAAAGTCCCTTGTTTGTTATATCCACCGAATAGAACCGGTCAGCTATTTCCATATATCCAAGATTTGGTTTGTCTTTCTCATCTATCATTCCAATTCTCAAAATATGCTGATGGCAAGTTCCCTGTAAAATCATTATGTGACACGTCAATAATGTGTAAGTTGGAAAAGCCTCTTGTTACCTGTCCTATAGTTCCCTTAAATTTATTTTCTCGCAAAACAAGTACTTTCAACGAAGTTAAGTTCCACAACCAAAAAGGGAAACTGTCCATCAACATATTACTACCCACATTCAGAACCTCTAGATATGTGCAATTTGTTAACGCTCTTGTAAGGACACCTTCAAACCCATTACTGCTCAGATCTAAATATTGCAAATTATTAGCAAATCCAATATTCTGATGAACTGACCCATGAAAATTGTTGTTCTGTAAATACACGACCTCCAAATATGTAGTGGATTTACCAAAGCAAGTTGGTATTTCACCGCTAAATTGATTATTGGACAAATCAAGATATTCGAGAGAAAATAGGGTGCAAATGGATGGATGGAGCTTCTTCTGAATATTGTTGTTCGAAAGATCTAGATATCTAAAATTCTTTAGAGCATTAAAGTACGTAAGATCATTGGTATTTATATCACATGATGATAAATCAAGATAATGAATAGAGGGCATAGCCGAAAAGATACTCGAGTTGCTGATGGTTACTGATAAACCGTTACTCGAGAGATTCAAAACTCCCAAATTTCGAAGCTTTTTGAACATGTCGAAGTCAACAGTCCCACTTAATTGATTTTCAGTAAAATCAAGGTAAGAGATATTATTTGTGAGGCTTGAAAACATATGCGGGAGTTGACCAGATAGAGAATTTCTTGAAAGGTCCAACTTATCTAGGTTGGTGATGTTCAAGAGAGGAAAAGGTATATTCCCCTTCAACTCGTTGTTACTAAGATTAAGATAAGTTAATTGTGTAAGATTTCCCAGAGATGCAGGGATAGGTCCATAGAGATTGTTACCTCCAAGAAGTAATTTCGATAGATTTCGAAGTATTGAGAGAGATTGTGGTATTGTCCCGCTTACATTGCAATCACTCAAGTCTAGAGTTTGCAAAGACTTAAGTTGTCCAATGGAACTCAAATCCCCAGAAATATGATTCCCTGAAAGGTCTAAATGTTCAAGCTTGGCGAGGTTCAAAAGAGTATCAGGAATCGGTCCTTTGAGATTGTTATTCGAAAGATCCAACATTTTCAGCTGTTTAAAACCGAATTCTCCAAGGTTCCCAACCAAATGTGAACCCGGAGAATTATTGAAGTTATTTCCAGAAAGATCAAGCTCTTGAAGGTGAGCAAGATCGAGGAGACTGATATCTGAAGGGATAGTACCATATAAGCAGCTGCCAGAGACGTCCAATTCGATGATATGACCGGTAGTATCATCACATATTACACCAAGCCACTGACAACAATTTTTAGAATACTTTTACTCATCCCAATAAGTTTTGAGCCAAGGATATTCGTCAATATTAATACAAGAGCTTTCTTCCATTGAAAAATAGTTTTTAAACTTGAGCAAGGCGGTTCTTTCTTCGTTTTTGCATGAGTTGATCGCCAAAGAGGATGTAGCAGAAACTAGTGATAAGCTAGTGAAAAATGCAATAAACAGAAGGGGATTGCGAAGAAACTGATCATTATGTAACTGAATTTTACAACCCATGTCTATAATATATTTTATTTCGAGAATCTTTGGCGGAAGATTTAAGCAAATGAGTTGGCTTGCGACACTTTTGTCGTGATAAAAAGTTCAAGCTTTTCCCGGTAGTTGGTCAGACTACATAAAATTTAGTGTTTAAGTTTCTTATATAAGTTGTGGTGAACCAGATAAAGTACAACTTAAAAAGAAAGAACTTGGCTTAATAGCTAGAACCTGGCTTAATAGCTAGAACCAAATAAACCAGATATAAGTACTTACTCGTCTATAGACAAGCTAATTGGGTGCCTTTTGGATCTTGGTGTGTGGACTTATCTCCTTCAAAGTCTCTCTTCTGAAAGACCTACAGCCACTTATATTTTTATTTTTATTTTAGAAATTACAGCCACTTATATATGCATATTAATTATTTGTAACATTATGGAATTAGTTGTACAAACTGAGATATACTTTTCTTAGACATACTATTAATTAGAACAGAAAAGTTGGTCATTGGTGTATGACTAATAGGAGTATTTATTACTTATCAGAGCAGAAAACTTGACTAAAGACTCTAACGAGTACCACAAAAATAATTCCATGTTCATGCCCATTAACCATACACATCAATGGGTATTTATCCTGAAACTGGTACACGATGTGTAATTTTGTTGTCTTGTTAAAGCCACAAAGTGTTACTTTAATTGGATGATAGTAATACTTATGCAGTTTTTGAGGACCAAAGTGTTACTCTAACGTTCTACGAAGAAAAAATAAAGTTTTTTTTTTTTTTTTTTTGAAATGAAAAAATAAAGGTTAATACAGACAATTTTGCATAAAAGACTACAACGAGACTACTAGAGCAAGGTACAAATTTGAAAAGGATAAATATAAAAAAATAACTATCCAAAACATATCACGAGCACAAAATTTGTATTATTTAAAAGTCGTCTTCCTCGGTTTCAGGACCTTCGATTGTTTGATCTTTTCACTTGTAAAAGCATTTTGAGATGAAATATTCGTCCAATTAGTTCATCTTTGTCTCGAAGAAAATAAAAACCGAACATAACACCGAACATTATCCCACATGTATTTCACACTATCGGGTCAACTCCCCCATTCATTTTTGAACCTCCCAAATATTTCACACTTTCTTCTCAATCAAAATCAATTGTCTGGCACAATCAACCTCAACATGTTCAACAAGCTTCTCAAATTACAAGCGGTCTATCAATGACCATTTCTAACTTGAATATCTTTTCAGCGTTACCTAATATTCAACAATTAAATTTGTCCTCTTGTAATATAATCACAAAAGTTATTACATACTTTACTGCTCCAGAAGTTTTTTCAAGTCTAGACCTCTCAAATAACAAGATTAGTGGTGGGCTTCATGAAACTGTGTGTAATCTTTCTTCACCCGTGTATCTAGATTTATCCGACAACCAATTAACCGGACATATCCCATTTTGCTTTGGTAATGCATTTACTAACTTGTGATTACTGTATTTGGAGAACAACAAATTCAGTAGGACCATTCCGCCATATATTGGATTTGCAAACAGTTTTTAATTATTGGATCTTAACACTAATTCTTTGCAAGGAATAATTCCAAGATCTTTGATGAATTGTACATCCCTAGAGGGTTTGAATCTGAGTGGTAACAAGTTGATGGATGTTTTCCCGTTTTGGTTGGGGAACTTGCCTATTTTGAAAGTTTTAGTTTTGCGAGACAATTAATAGACTTGCGGGAACAATAGAAAGACAATTAGCTAACTTCACCAACTTGCATATTATCGACTTGTCGCATAATGATTTCACGGGTATTTTGCCATCAAAATATTTTGAGAGTTTGGAATGCAATGACAGATGCTAAGAAAGAGGCACAAGAACTTGAATACATGATAATTGCTGGTAATTTCTTTTCGGTGATCATAATGGACAAAGGTCTTTCTCTGCGCTACCAAAAGATTAATGCAAACTTGAAAGTTGTCGATTTCTCACACAGCATGTTTTACAGGGGTATCCCTTCGTCGGTTGGAAGGCTCAAATTTGTCAAAGTATTGAATCTCTCAGGAAATTCTCTCACTGGTGCTCTTCCTTTTTCACTGGGAAATTTGACAAATCTGGAGTCTTTAAATCTTTCCAATAACATCCTCTCCGGAAAAATCCCTCGGGAAGTGAGCAACTTGAAATTCCTTACTTTTTTCAAGGGGTTTTATAGGTTTAATACACCAAACTATCTGCTTTTAACGATTTTGGTACCCACCTTTCAAATTTCCCAATTTAAGGTACCACACTATAATAAATTTTCAATTTAAGTACCACCGTCTAAATAAATCATGGAATTACGTCACGTGACATTTGACAAACATTAATTTGAGAGGCTAATTTGACAATTTTGCATAAAAATATGTCATCTTATAAAAATAATTTCCCCAATCTTATAAAAGTTTTTCTAAGATGACATATTTTTGTGTAAAATTGTCAAATTAGCATATTAAATTAATGTTTGTCAAATGTCACGTGACATAATTTCATCATTTTTTAAGACGGTGGTACCTAAATTGAAAATTTATTATAGTGTGGTACCTAAATTGAAAAATTTGAAAGGTGGGTACCCAAATCGTTAACCATATTATAGTTTGGGATAGTAAATGTATTTTTTTTTCGTTTTTTCAATGTCTGGCATTAAATTTTACAGGAGCTATACCTGGAGGTGGACAGCTGAATACATTCTCAAACGCTTCATATGAAGCAAACTCAAATTTGTGCATGTTCCATTGTCCAAGTTATGTAATATTCCAAGTTCGCCAAATATAGAATTACGGAAAAACCACAACAGTAAGTTCAAAATGGATAGTTTTGGATGGGAAACTGTATTGATTGGATATACATGTGGAATGATGCTCGGGGTGACGATAGGTATTTGCTTAATTTCTTCTAAACAAAGAAGAGTGGGTCATGCGGATATTTCGTCTAAGCAGGTAAAAATACATCAACATGCACAAAAATCAAATAATAAGAAATCCAAAATTAGAGAAACCTGAGGTTTTTAAAATCACTTTGGGAAAATATAGGTGTTTTAAAAAGCCCTAAGATGACCGAAGCGTTTTTACGAGAGACACGCTAAAAAGGGATAATAGCGTAACTTTGAAGCGTAAAGCGTAAAAAATTTACAGTTGAAAAATATACATGTTTAAAATATATAGATATAAACATGTTTGTGTTGTGAGTCTTATTAGCTCAGTATATATATTATATAGGACACATAGAGAGAACATAGAGAGAGGGAACATTAGGTCTTTATTCATCAGAATGTATCAATACAAGTGAACCCTAAACTTCTTTATATACTAGAGGTTAGGGTTATACAAGATAGAAAGCCCAACTTAGGCCCACTATGAGTAATGCCCAATAGTCCAATAATATCTTACAACACTCCCCATTTGGACGTCTTGAATTCTTCCTCTTCATGCAATCGATCTGAGTCGAGTTCATTCGCAGTGCTAAACACATAAAAACCTTAGGGACGGAAAACCCAGTGTGGGACAAAACCGGTACCTAGGAGAAACTGTGTAGCCGAATGACATAGGCCGAAATTCCATGTAATTAACTAACCACAAAACAGTATGCCTCATCAAAACCTTGCCGGAGCAAACCCTATGGGAAAATCTCTGATCGAAGGAAAAAGAGTGCAACAGTGGTAGTAGTAGGGGATCAACCACAAAACAGGTGCCTCATCAAAACCTTGTTAGAGTAAAACCAGTGGGAAAAACCTCTAGTCGAAGGACAAAAGAGTACACAGTGGTAAGAAATATACAACAGGATACTCCCCCTAATTTTGGCAATCTTAAGTGAGATATGATGGGAACGTGTCTCGCTAAAAACCTTGCTAAGGAAAACCCAGTGGGAAAAAACCTTGGTCTAAGGACAAAAAGAGTACACGAGCATGCGACTGGATGCTCCCCCTCACTTGCACACGACAGGGTGCGAAGATTTCGACTAAGTAGTAATTAGTGCAATAAGCATTCACATGGATGCTCCCCCTCACTTGCACACGACTGGATGCAAAGATTTCATATTCCAAGAAAGAGTACGAGCATTCGACTGGATGCCTCATTTACTTGCACACGACTGTATGCAAGAAAATATAACGTGGAATAAACCGAGCATTCGACAGGATGCTCTTAAACTTCATATGTGAAGATTTATTTCGACGATAAATGCTAAATAGCATAATGTAGTCATATCTCTCTTGATCGATAACAACAAGTTGTCTTCTATGACAAGTGTTTTATCTGGATCGTGAGACAGAGCATATGTAATTCAAATATGGCTAATACTAACTCGAAGCCATATACACTCTCTAGTCGTCTCATAGAGCACGAGATCAAAGTGATTCATTTGGAGTCATTCCAAGACCTCCAAGATATCGTCTTATTCCTAATGGTAAAGACGGACCATGTTAGGAATATCCCTTATGCGAGTCTGATAAGTAACCGGCATCGGTATAACCGAAAAAGGGTTGCGTTAATTCGAGTACCAAAGAGGATAGGTACACTCGATGACGCAAATGGGATAAACTAGCCCACTTCCAAAATTACCATAAGGTAAGGGAATGTGTCTTTAGTACCATTTCGATGGCAGCGTGTTAGCGCGATGCTGTGTCGAGCTATACCATTCATAGCAGACGGGATGTTCGTCCTAGCACATTAGACCAAGTACAATGATGCACTTATTGTACTTAGATATGATCATCATGGTTCAATATCTCTTCATCGTCTCATCAGGGACGGACTGGGTCTATATCAATGTCTAGTGATCGAACGATCATGGGAGAATTTGACGACTTAGCGTCATGATGACTACAACGTCATAACACCTTCTGGGTGTAGTCTAAATCATGGACTTAGATTCAATCTTTACGAGACTCGATCATCGGGCCGAGTCACTACCGTGTCTTCTTAAGATCCTTCATCTCGAAGGCAAATCCAAAAAATGGATCGCGTAATAAAACACGCAATGGCATAATACTTGTTCAAGTATCCCAAGCTGATCAAGTACTCACTTAGGCAGTATACCACATCCGCTCGGATTATATTAATCCATATAGTGAACGTCTCAGTCAATTGAGATCGTGTTCCGTGGTCAGGAACTACTTGATTCAAGCACATGAAGTCACACAGGCACCTTCATCTATATCTCTGTCTAAATCCCCATAGAGATAAAACCGTGACCACATTCATGGCTGCATACTCAGTTTTTCAGAAACTACTAAACTGGCAAAGTAGGGGACTGTTTTAATGTCCATTACGAGGAAATCAACCATCTCGTAATCAATTCCAAGGTGTGAGAGAAGTCTTGCGCTACTAGGCGAGCATTCTACAATGTCATTATTCTCATCACTTTTCCTTATGAATAACCAAATAAACGAACTCGTTTAACATTGGTGGTGTTGGAGCTACAGGTCCGAACACACTTTCGCTAAGGATTCTACTTGGATTGCAAGTTTCCATTAGTCCAGTCTATTCATCGTTGACTTCAGGCAATGGTACATGGTTCCCTGTCATAATTTGCTCATATTATCAGTCGTCACCGAATATATGAACAAGTAATCAATGACAGTCTCGTTTCGCTTCAATATCGTTTAAGATATCATAATCGACAGATATTTCAAGATTCTCAGGATGAGGAGGAATCACACATCTCCTAGATCCTTTATAATCTCGTGCGACAAATGAGTTTCAGTTCACCACCTCTGGGGCTGAACGAATTAAGAACCGGTCAACTTACTCATATCTTAGGAAGGATGACAGACAGACTGACGGCCGACGGCAGCGTCCTTTACTTGGCGGGTTCGGCCAAAGCAACGTGTTACGACAGGAACACGACGTCCGACAGGGACGTCTATCCTTGCAAGCATTTTGCAGCAGGTATAAATGATCTCGTGACATCTCATAAAGTCATTAAATGCGTCTGGCATTTAGTTAGACTTGAGGGAGTCTATGCACTTACTTATCACTAAGTGCAGTTTTGGGTATCAAGCTAAGACTGAGTGGGTTATGCCACGTTACTTCACGTCGTTCCTTATCAACGGTAACATGCAAATCTCCCCCTAACGATGGAGAGAACAGTCTTAGTGATGTCACTTTCGCATATCATGCGGTAAAGAGATCGCTTGCCAAGGTTACTCTATCAAATGATAGGCAAGGGGATTCATAATCGACTTATGTCCCCTACAGAGGTCCATATTTTGAACGCTATAGCGGCTCAATCAAAATATTAATTAAGCACTCCAAACACGCGTTAATATGAGACTTCTGGCTCATAACCAGTAACCAGCTGGTACGCATATGGTGTCTGAGTGTCTATGAGCCTCATAATGGACCAATGCAGAAAAATAGCATAACCCCACACGGAAATATAAATCTTGGTGCGCAAGACCAAGAAGTGCGTGCAATCATTTGCAGTCGCATCATCAAACTTTTCGTGAGTCCATTTGGGTCTGAACATAATCGACAGGATGTTCAATTTCAATTTCCAAACTCAAGTAATTCAAATTGAAATTTCGATTATTACTCTTCGGAATTATCAAGTCGACTAGACTTTTCAGGATAATCCGGATCATGAGCCATCAACTTAATGATAGGGCTAAAAGTTTGGAAGGTGCTGCATTTATGTGGACAACATTAAAATGTGACCATATTGTCGATGCATCAACCATAACCATTTATATTTATGATCCGTCTTATGGTTGGATAAGTCCACAATAACTCCTTCAATTCTTTACAAGAATTCTACGAGTTCATTTCGTGATCTTTACACATATTAGTCTTTCAAAGTGAGCATTAATGGCATTAATTTCGGATTAATCGCGAAATATATTCTCAGAGAGAATCCAAATGCGATGCGATTATAAATCAAGCATCGTCTTTTGACCCGGGAATATCTCATCCGGCAATGCCACAATATCAAAATGATTTGATCAATCGACAACAGGTGAATGATAGTATAGACAATCATGTCTTAGCATCTAAATCTTTTATCAATCGACGACAGGCGAAATGATAAGTTAACTTTAAATGTTTTTTTTAAAAAAATGTGGTAACGACCACTTGAAAGACATTTCAACTCCTCTAAAATACGCTTTTGTTCGTATTGAATGGAGGTTATGTAAAGAAATTTCAATTCTTTTATGAGCTATTACCAGATAACACTGGTTTTCTCGAATATTTTATAACTCAACAAGGTACGGCAGGACCTACATGAGTATAAGACTTCATATTTGACAAATCAATTTGGTTTTACCAAAGATTTCGATTTTGAAACGACAGGTCCAGAATCATTGTCACTGAGTACTCTTTTAGGCAAATAGTTGGTGAAATTATGTGGTACACTGTTACCCACTATTTCCAAAAAAACAACTACCCCACAAGTATTGCCTAAAATTTCATAATTTAAAGTTTGGTCACGTTTGTCAAAGGAATTTGCTCAAAACACTTTAAATTATTTCGAGAAATTTCGTAAACAGGCAAACCATAATCCAAAAGTATGTTCAAATGGAAAAATCATAATCCAAATGGAAAAACATAATCCAGATGAGCGAAAAAAAATGGCTCAATCAAAATCAATAAAGAAAGGTCACAAACTCATTTGAGCTACAAAACCGGGGGTCTCAAGAGTTTCCTTTCAGTTAGCTTTAACCACATTAGCATCGGGTTTTTTTTACCTTTGTAATAGTTTTGAACTATTTAAGGGGTAACCGTGCATGACCTTTGTCTTTATAGCATAGAGTTGCATCATTGAGCATTATCTCTTACTTTGTGACAACGGGCCATATTGTTCCTTTCAATTACTGTCTTGGAGCCACATGTTTTCGATTTTTTTGTCTAAAATCTCGCTTGGCTAGGCGATTCATCGGGATCGCGACAGTTCGAGACAAATAACACTTGTCTCGGTTCTCGATTCGTGGAAAAAAATGTACACGAAGAGCATGAATATCAGGCAAACAATTCGCCATTGACCCAATAGGATTAAAACTACTCACCGGGGTAATTTTCTTATCCAATAACACATGGGTGATAAAGGAACATGGTGAATATAAATTCACGATACTACTTATGGAATACAATTTCCAAGCTAGTATTTTGGTGAACGATTACTCCAATATGTCAATTTCAGACATTTGTTCACCATAGACGTCATCACGTCTCAAATGTGGCGGCGGAATAAAATCAACGCCTTAGCATTCATCCTGATGGTAACAACAAACTCGTGTTTTACTCATCAAAGATGGCATCCAAAAAAAAATTTGGGCATCACATTTTCACACATCAGGGTGAGTAACATGTGGTGACGGATTAAAATCAACGTTTAAACAGTCATTTCGCAAGTATGTTTTACGATTTTTCTCATCATAGATGGCATCCAACATGTGTTGGGAGTTCTGGATTATTTATCATATAAAACGACTGGTTTATATGTTTATGGTTTGCACAAGCACAAACGTTTTTTCGAAACGACAGGTTCGAAAACATTAGTTTTGCTTCTCATGTGAATCGGTTCTCATTGATCGAACGACAGGTCGATACTGAAACACCAATTCGGCGAAACATACATCACTATATAAACACACTCGGGGAAATTATTATTTAGTCAACCCCTTTCGGTAGCTCTACTTGAAAAACGACCAGGAAAGACGGTGAGGGTGGAGGACACGAATGCCACTTAAAACCCGACCTCATTAGGATATCGACTTCCGCCTATATCTTTCCTAGACATCGTATCCAAATAGGTGAGCCTATTTGGGGAAGGTTCATAATTTTTCCAACTTAAATGTGAAAATATAAGATTTCGCTAATTAACATATTGTAAACATGTTAGTGAGAAATATCTAGATTACACCTGTTTCCATGATTAACGTATATATTGCAATATATATTTCATAATAAGTAAATCCAATTAAGGTTGTCAATCTAGATTTACCAAATAGTCAAGTAAGATCTAAATAAATATTTTACAAATCTATTGACTTATGTGTACATTCTAATCATGGTAATTCACAATATAAATAATATTATGTACTGAATACATGGAAATATTAATTAATTCTCACACGGCAGTATTCAACAGCCGGTCAATCAAACAATTCAGTCATTAATTTACTACTCATGTGGTGTACATTAGTAAAAATATAATCAGTTACGGGTAACTCATATGCAGTTTATAAGTTTTAACCTAATTTGAGGGTATTCCCAATAAGCCCCAATCGGTCTACAATTTAGTATACGTACTAATGTATAACATCACATATGATAATATTGCAGTTTTTCTTAACACAAGTTACTAACATGCGATATGTTTCATGTGTATATTATTTTAAGAAGAAGCCCTGTTTCAATTCTTCTTTTCAATACAAATAATGTTAGCATGCAGTATATATAAATATCTTATAGCCTAAGATTTTCCACATGAAATCCAAACAAAATATGCCAACCTTGTACCTGATGGTAGCATACAATATGATTATGTCCACCTAAGAAATATCTCAGTTTCTAGGGATTATATAACTTTATTTTACAAGTCCAATTATATTACAGTTTGGTTATAATTCTATACCATGCAGTCTAGATCTCATAATTATCAAACAGTGGTGTATATAATCACGGACGTTGATATACTATGTACAATATGATCAAAGTAATCTTTACCGTACTTTCTGATATTTTGGCGAAGGTTGAGATAACAATAAACCAATTAAACCCGGATAAACCTCGAGGTTTATATTGTATATACCAGATTCATACCTTTTGGTCCAATCTCCAAGCGTATACTCTAATCTCCGTGAGCAACTTGCTGATAACGTGTTGTGAGTATTATTAGCTCAGTATATATATTATATAAGAGACATAGAGAGAACATAGAGATAGAGAGAGGGAACATTATGTCTTTATTCATCAGAATGTATCAATACAAGGGAACCCTAACCTTCTTTATATACTAGAGGTTAGGGTTATACAAGATAGAAAGCCCAACTTAGGCCCACTATGAGTAAGGCCCAATAGTCCAATAGTATCTTACAACAGTTTGAAATATATTTGAAAATTATCATTTTACGATTTTTTATATAAGGAAAATTGAGATATTTCATAATAGCAAAAACACAAACTAATTTCAAGTCTTCTACTACTAAAAATTCATTTGTTGTACTTTGTCAAAATTAGCGATTAAGAATCATTAGCAAAGGTAATAGAGTTTGTTTGGAATAATGGTTTTTGTAAAATTGTTAATGAAATAATTAAACTGTCTAAATACTCTAAGATGCAGTTACGTAAGTTTCTGTTACAACTGAACTTCAAGAGATTAAGTTATCGGTTGTAGGTGAAACATGATATTTATATATAAGTTTAAACACACAAACATACACAGTGAATAATAAATTAACACAATACGTTTGATGACGGAGTTTGACCAAGTTTACTTCACCGGAACTTTTACTCAGATTAGAATATTGAGAACGTTCCCTCACAGTTTAACCCTATATTGCTATTGTTGTTACCTATCAACTATCATATTACAAGGTGGTCTCCCGTCGTAGTTTATTCTCTCTAGAAATAGCTTTGTATTATAAGAAAATAAAATTTTGAAGTTATGAATACATAAACCAAACCCTACGGCTGAATATGTATTTAAATATCATGCGTACAAACATAATAACACAATATATAAAAGAGTAAACTTTAATTATAATTGATTGATCCCTCAATTTTTAGTTTTTGACTTTTCTGAATAAATCTTCTCAAACCAATATTCATTTAATTTTTTGATATCTCACACGTTTGCTATCCGTATGAAATTCGTTTTTTATCAACAAACTGTATCTCATCAGAATTTTTGACACGCTATCAACTCAACTGAAAGTTGAAAGTGTAACTCATAAAAGTTTGTTATAAACTTTAATGCAAGCTTTTATGAATATATAACCAAGTAAATAATAAGTGTTGTTTGGCAAAATAAAGACAACAAACATGAATTATTATACCCTACAAAATAGGTCATGACAATTAACGCTGAAACAGCGTCGTTTTAACTTTTTATAAAAACAAAGCAAAAATTACACTACAAGTCCCGAAAAACGTACTTTTTAGCCTAAACAGCACAAAAAGTATGATATAAGCGCAAAAAGTGAACTGATAGCATTATACCAACAATATAGCGAAATAGCGTATGCAAAAAAAAAAATTCACTAGCCACTATATCGGGATAATAGCGCTTTGAAGCGCAATTTTTAAAACCCTGGAAAATATAAGTGTGAACCGTATGGTTAATTTGATGATCGATAACAAGAATGACCTTTTCTGTGACAAACAAGGAGTGAAAACCCCTTATGTCATGTTAGCATAATATAATCTTGAGAAGATTCTATTACTAGACTCTTTATCTAGAGGAGATGTATTTTTTTGGGAAATTATTGACACAACCAGTGTTTTAAGGAGAAATCTCTTTGCAATTTTTGATAAACTGAACTTCATAATTAATGATGTTGATCCTCTGCTTACGTGAAGAATAATGTGACATGTGTGCATTACAAAGTAACAATACTCCTTTCTATGTTGCCTAAGCTAGTTGTAAACTTGATATGAAGTTTCAAGCACAAGACTAAAATAAGTCTTGTATTAGTTGTCCTTCCCGACATATTTATTATTTATACTATTTGTTTTGTGTATTTGTTACTAGATTCCTAGAAAAAACATATGTTCATTAAAAATACATGAATCAAACGTAAGTTATGTTCAGTGTTGTCACTCATGTAAGATTTCCCGACAGACGTCATTTACGGATACATTAGGGTTTAAATAGGTAACAACACATACTATAATACTCTATCCGTTCACATTTAATTGTCCATTACGAAACTACGTGCAATTTTGACCGATCAAGAACTTATATCAAAATTATCGGAATGAAATTTTTTAAAAGTTGGTCATATAATTCAAATGTTAAATTTTATGATTAGATTTTAAAAAAAATTGATTTTGACAATTTTAATACAAGTTATAAGCCGGTCAAAATTGCACGTAGTTTCGTAGTGGACAATTAAATGGGAACGGATGGAGTAGTGATTAGTGAGATGAGAGGGGGAAACAGTGACGCGTGAATTATCTGTACAAAGATTGGGATTATTACTTATCAAGTCCTTGATTTTACAAGTTTTTTCATTTTTATTCGAAAGGTTTTCAATAATGTAATTTTGACGTTGTGACTAATCGGAGCAGTTTTCATCCAATCATTTTGTGGGGTTTTTCACTCACATTTTTGTCATGCAATTATTTATAAAATAAAAATGTGGATTTTCCCACCATTAGATTAAAAATAATAATAGTAGTGATTAGTGTTCTTAATTTTCAAAATTATTCCTGCGCTTATTTGTCCGTTTTTAGCTATGATGGAAGCCTTCGTTTACCTTGTTATTTGAAGAGAATTTATCATTACCCAAGAAGAGTTTACAATAAGATTTTCCAAAAATAACAATGAAACCATAAAAAGATAAGAGAGTTAACGGAACAAAGTCTATGACTTGGTTTTTTAATTGAAAACTCTGCAATTGTTCCTGATTTCTCCGGAACTTCCCACAAGAACTTCAATGCTCCCCATTTTTACCATTGCTTGTGCAAAGCTTTGCTGAAACTTCACCGCATCGCTGGCGAAAGAGGAAACAATCGGTGTAGTAGATTTATCCAAAGCAATCGCTTGATCAATCTGCATTACTCCTCTTCTCAACAGAAGTTGTTTGTAGTATTCGTTGTCAACAATAAAAGATGTGTTTTGGTCCAAAAACGCGGTCGATGGAGACGTCCCACATGTCTTAGAAAGCTCTGATACCAAAATAGGGTCCATGGTGGGATCGGGCTTTTGTGTTCCCTTAAAGTTCGTGAGACGGTCTTGGAAAAAGCCACATTGTGCAACTCCTACCGTGTGACCACCCAAAAGAGTCACCATATCGGTTAATGTAAGGCCTTTATTGGTGAAAAATTGTAGGGTTTGTGACACAGAGAGTGTGGGTCCAGGGAGCTTTACGAGGGTCGGGTCAGAGACTAGTCCGTCTCGTCTTCCTGTTGGCACACTGTAGTTTGAGCCTCCTGCCAGAGACACTGAATCTCGTGTAGCTAATGTTATAATATCCGCACATGAAACAGTTTTAGGGCATGCAGCCTCGATGCTTTTCTTAATTTCGTCAATGAGATCAAATCCTCGTACTGATTGGTTTGGTCCAGCATTTTTCTCGGAGGACTTATTTGGTTTCGAGTCTATTAGAATGGAAGCATCACAACCCTGTTAAAGTTCAGGAAATAGATATTAAGATCGATATCGTAACAACGAATATTTACTATCGGTTTTGTTAAATATAAATGAAGATATTATTAGGGATTCTCGTCCTGGTCACGATTATCTAGTCTTGTTCACGTCATAAGGCAGCTAAACTGGCCGGTTTATTAGGTAACCAATGGCTACCCATGGGAGCAGCGATGCGTAAAAAATATATAATTAACACATTAATTTATATCTAATTAACATATTCATAGTTGTGGTGATGGCTCAAATGGTAAAGTCGTATCAATAATTTCCAACGGACGAAGTGATCAAGCTCAACTCCTATCCTATTTCTTTTTCTCGATAATCATCCATATATATGTTTTTTTTACTCGAAAATGATAGATAGGCGAACAAAAAGAATTGAGTTTAGGCACTCCAACCCCTCGATGCTGACCCTGACGTCAACAACTTCATGGTGTAAATAGACCTTATTCCTTGACGATCAAGACGATGGTCATGGCATTCATCATGTGAAGATTCGCCAAATCTTTTTTTCTAAGGTAGATTTTGAATTAATTTTACCTTTACAAAGTAAGCAACATTTGAGATAACGAAGTTAATCCTGAAACTAAATTTTGAAGATTTTTGTTAAGGATCGTCAATGTGGTCGCAATTGTCTAGCACATATATATGATATGATGTGTAAGGCATGCACGTAGCTAACACACGAGTGAAAGAACCGTAAACGATCAACACAATTATATAGTATATGATTATAAACCGTGAATTTTTTTCATATTAAGAAATGTTAAATCATTGTTTATTCTCTGTGTCATGAATCATGATGATCCTTACCTTAACAAAGCAGTCGTGAAAGTGCATGCGCAACAATGCAGCTGTGATGGAACGGTCCGAACTAAACTTCGTCTGCACTACTTGTCGAATGATTTGTTCCGCACGAGGACATGTATTATCGTAAAAACCAACTCGGAGTTGGGCTGTGACAAGTGGAACCAGAAAGCACACGAATAGAAATGAGATTTTAATTGACATTTTTGTAACGTTTTTGAAGCACTCTAAAACTTTAGTGTATAGGGTTTTAATACTAGTACCTACTATTGTTTTACTTAAGTGATATGTAGAGTAAGATGTCTCATTTGCAATTGAATTTAGACTTATTTATAGAGGAAGAAAGTGTGTTTTTTTAAGGTGGAATAAAATAAGTTAGGCTTCTACCAATAAAATAACGCAGGTGACAAAATTAAAAGCGCGTTCCTTTTATAAAAGTAAGAAAGATACTGCACTACTAAGTACTAACTCATTTCAATGACATCTAATCATTACATAAACTCCTACACAAGTCGTGTACTTCCTAATTATGATTGTTTTTTTATTAGAAAATACACACACAAGTAATTACATAATGATAAACACACAACTCGTAACCTACATGTGAGAGTGATGTGAAATGATGTATCCGTAATTTTCAATCAGAAACCATGAAATCCATATCACATACGAATATCATTACTCCAAGTAATTATATTTGTTCATACAGATTATTTATGAGTAATTATATACACACACCGTTTACAATAATTCATACACTACTTGTAAAAGAAGGAAATACAATTATATAGTTTGATCATGTACCGTTTTTGTTTTCACTATTCTCACACAGTCACAGATAGTGTCTGAAACATTGTAAGTGATGCATGCATATCAGTACCCGATTAGTCACACATGGTTTTAAAATAAGTTGGACAAATTAATAACTACTCCTATTATATAACTTTTTCGATTACGACTTCGACACAACTAGAATCTCGAGACACTGATATCATGTATAATACTTTTTATACTTTATATGATTTTATTTTCATCAAAAAGGCTGAACACCTAATTTTTAATTTTTAATCAAAATATATTAAAAAAATATTTTATTCATCATTTCTTAGAGGGTGTTTGTGGCTCAAACCTAGTTATTTATGTATTTACAAAGCTTTGTATGCTCTTTTTGTTATATAACATAATACTATATTTGTGATATTTTACAGATTTTTGTCAATTCTTATTGAAAGAACAACTGTATATTAGTACTATTTTCATATATATATTAAAAAATGTCACCTACAAATTACGACTATATGTTTTGTTCTTTTCCTAATAGTATACGTAAATTGACATGTCAACGGTGGACTTGCATTCCCTTCCATTATTCTTTTTTTTTTCCCTCTTTATTTTGTCATCTTCTTGTTGGTAAAGTATAAAAGTACAACGTGCTTATCTGGACACACGCTTATTCTCTTTACCTAATTCTGGCAAAACTTTAAAAGATTATTAAGAATTATATATTTATAATGTTTTTGTTAGTAAAAAAGTTTAAGATCAGGAAAGTTCATCTGATCATAAAGTCAACACCACCAAATCGGCTATAATTGGAAAATGATTGTTGCAAAAAATAACACTATGTGGTTCCTTTTACAAACACCATAAAAATTCAAGGATAAGAGTGCAACAATTTGTTTTGCTCTAACACTATTTGGGGTAAGTTTATGTGCAAAAACCTTCTGTGCACATAACATTTCTCTACGCAGTTTTATCATTTATCAAACAAAAGAAAAACTATAGGCAGCGAAAATCAACCTAAATATTTTCACATGCATGTGAATTTAAACTTTAACCTAGACTGAGACCCCCTTGATATTCTATGCACTTATAATTTGGTAATTTACTTGTTGTGTCATTTCATTCATATCCTTTTTTCGTTGCACTAGCATTGCTATTCGTTTATACTGTATTGTTTTGCCACCGTTTGATCCAAACACTACTTCTAAAGAGTTGCGTGGAGTAATTGCAAACAGCTTAAAAGAAACTAAAGTTCAACTCTTACCACAAAGACATCTTATTATCAGGAATATATATGATTTGGAATGAGTTGATCTTTGGAATGTACATGATTGATTTTTTCCACATAACAGATTGCGGAAACGGAAACTCAAATTGCATGTCCTCTGTAGGAAGATCTATAAATTAATGGAATAATATGGGGAAAAATAGAATCAAAGTTATACAGAAAATATTGTAAACAAGAAATCCTCTGCCAAATTAAAAAGCTTGGAATGAGTCTCACTGAATGTATACATGATAGACTCAGAATAGCGAAAAACCTCTTCTAATGACTTTACACTTTCTATAATATGGGAAGATCAGTTAATCTATGGAATAGGATGAAAAAAAACTGTGAAAAATTGAAGTTCTACTGCTATGTCTTTACTCTTTAGGGATATCTGATGCCGCCACTTGTTGGCAACCATAAGTTTTTGTAGCTCTTGGCTTCCGTTTCTGCAATATCATTGCAATTAAATAGTGTTCCTTAAGTAGTTCATCAACACTATTTTTTTAAAAAAAGTTCATCAACACAGAGAAAAGTGAGAAAAACTTATGAATTGATGGTGGTCAGAAAACAAAGACAGGTATAAAAAGAAACCGGAAACATGATCTTAACAAATTAGGAAACAGGAATCAAATATACTGCATTGGATAAACAACGTAAGAAACATTTAAAAACTAATATTATAGTAGAAAGTATGTAACTGCAGGAAGAGATATTTTGAACATAGTTTATTACTTTAAAATTTAGTATGAGGGAAATGTGTCAAGCATGGTTTATAACTGTATTTTGTGAGTTTCTTACTAATAAAAAGTTTCTCATAAACAAGTTTACTGCATAGGTTTTGGAAAAGTAGTATTTCTGTGCCAGGAACAAGTTTATGATGAAACAAGATCCCCAATAATTATGCAATTTTGACCCAGAAACTAGGAACAATTCATAAAACATGTCGTCGAATATCTGGGACTCTTTGGTCTATTCTGCAAAAAGACTCAGGAGTATCATCTGCATTGGAAACTGAATGAATAGTACACAAACAAATAGGGTAATCTTGTAATTTGGTAGTACAATTTTCTAAAATCACCAAATGTACTCACTTTCAATCTCATCAGTTGCTTTTTCTCTTCTCTTTCGGCTTCACTAACCGCAGCACGTTCGGCTGCAATATTAAAATGCACCAACAGTTTAGCACATTTTTCTTGGTAAAGTTTTCAATCATGGAATTTCAATAGACCAAACTGCAGATACCAGTCATGTGTATAATGTATATTACTATATTTTTATGGTTGATTATTTATATAAAAGCTACTTTTTTAAAACATAAAACTTTGTTTCTATATGTGGAATTGATAGTTTCCAGCGCTTAAGCTCCTCTTATTTAACTTGATATTTCTAAGCGTCAACTTATTTGTTTGGCAATTATAAAATTCATGTTTTTGTTTTGGCCTGAAAGCTAATAAATGCTTCAAGTTGGATGATTTCATCATTTATCTTAGCCTCAAATAATCCAGCTTATTTTTTTTAAAAGCTTCAGCCAAACATTCACAGAAAAACAAACTGATAAAGGTACCTTTCAAGTCAAATGTACTTTTCACCTTTGTCCGGTTCAATCGATTCACTATCGCATTTAATCGCTTTTCCACCCTCACAGTGCGGACCTGAATTCAATATTTGTTATCAGACATTCAGAATACTGTCTATTTTACACAAACTGCAAAGTTTTTTAAATATATGATAACTCATCATTTTTGAATTGTAAAATCCTACTTGACCAACATCCATTGATGCAGTCTTCATCAAATTTTGCCAGGGTGTGTAAACAACATCAACATCATTCACCTTGTTCCCTAAAACATAACAAATGTATAGTTTACGCATCACAAACAGCGTAGTGACATACAAACAGACAACTTTTAAAATGACATCTTTATTTAAATTTCTAATTTTTCTAGTTATCAAGCACCGTCCACTAATCCACATTTGTAGAGAAAAGAACCCTATATCATTTGCGATTGCAGTATCACTATGTGGATACAAGATGTTGTATGACTTTTTTCTCTCCCAAATAATACGACTATCGGTGACAAACATCACAATGTAAAACAAGACGAACATTTACTTTCAAATTTGTCCACTACCTCCAAATTGTAAATAATAGACAGGCTTCAAAAATGGAACTTGGGGATATTTGGCTACAGATTGAAAAAAATAAACTGGATTTTAAAATTTGAGAAAAATGCAGGGTGCAACTAGCTAGCTTAAAGCTTCTAGCTTTTCCACGTGAGAAGAACAAAAGTAAACTCAGATTTAAGGTGGCGAACCGAATACAATCTAGCATTCAAGCACTGACACTGAGCTTAAAAAGAGCAACCTTGCGTGACAGAAGACTGTCATTTTTTTCTATTACCTTCAAATTTTAATATCTAAAGCATGGAGAAAGAGCATTTTGAAGTCTAAATATAGTCGCCTATACTGATATTGTGCTTTAACGGGTATTTCCTACTTCAAAATCTTATCACTTTTGACTAAAAATATTAATGACCTGAGTAATTTAACTAGTAAAAAATCGAAGTTAATGAAGCCGGTTACCTTGAGTGCTATTCGCTTTGACCAATTGAGCACAATCCTCTAAAAGACCTTCACACATGTCATCGAGTGTCTGACCCTGATGTAGCCTTATGTAGACGTGGGCTGAAGGCATTTTATCCACATGAAACCTGCAAAAATAAAAAATCTGAATATTCACAGTAAGACATGGCCTTGGAATTGGAAGCCTCTTAGCTCAATTTACCGTTTGCCGGAACGATAAGGCTAAAAAAAATCAATTACTGTAATCTTCGGTAAGCTTTGACTAATACAGTGGCTTGAATAATGACTAAGGAAACAAGTAAAACAACAAATTAATAATTTTACAGCCAACAAAATAAAACCCTACAGAAAAAAGAAGAAAAAAAACTCAATCTTTCAACGCTATTAGCTCAAATCTGGTTCCCCAAGACTGGAAAAATAATTCAAATAATAATATTAAACAATTACCTGAAAACACCTAAGTGGATATAATCACAAATTAACCGATAAACTACGACCTATAAAAAAATTATGCCAGTCTTGGCAAGGGGCGAAACCTGAGTTTTACTACAAAACTGTGAGGGTCACAATTGCCACTGCTGGATAGTTAATAATTAGATCGTGAGGGTCACAATTGTTTTAAATACATGACTAATTCTGAACCATTTAAATATTCTCATTACATCTAACGGTCCCCAACGTGTATCAGTTGACGGTTTTGTGTACCGGCAAAAGGCATCATGATTCATGACTAGGGACAGAGCTGTAATAATGGCACAGCCGCACAAGGTTGCTGTAAGAACCCCATAATTTACAAAAATGCTTCCATTTTTTTTTAGAAAAAACTTAATTAAATTTCACGTAAATATTGCGCTTTCCATCCCCCATAAAATAACATTTTATACTTGTCAACCTCGCTGCCCTGGCCTGCACCACATGGAGCCCATGTTTTTGTGTGGGCTATAGTTGAAATTTTCTACTCTTAATCGGGGGCGAAACCAATGGTTTTTTTTGGGCGGCACGTGATGTAAAAAATATGTTGAATAGAAAAAGAAAAAAAAAAGTCTAATACAAAAATAAAGATTTTTTTTTTATGTTTAACATTGCATAAAATAAATATGAATTTAAGACATAGTATTGGACAATAAAATATTTTTTTTAGTAATCTTGTTTGTTTGGAAAAATACAATGTTTATTAACGAAATTTGGTAATTTCAAAATAAAAAACATAAAAAAATTTAAAAAAAGAAGATAACATGATTTGACCTCATAACATTTCAATACATTAATGCCAATTTTACCACTAAACTAACAGCTCTTTTGCTTAATTAGGGGGACCATCAATGTATATATCTTATAAAAAATTAAATTACACAAAAAAAAAATTAAAAATCGTTGCGGGGTGGTCACGGCCACCCCCAGCCACCCCCTGGGTCCGCCCCAGCTCTTAATTTACATGCATGGTGACAGTAAATGGAATTCATAGGCGCTTGTAACACTAAGGGACAGTGACAGAAGCAGAATTGGTTCACAAAAATGTCTGAAATCATGCCGTAGAATCAGTGGCAGAACCAAAGCTAGTTTATTTTTTATTTATGAGGGGTGTTGCAAAGGCTTATATTGATAATATTATTCAAAATACATAGTAAAAAAATGTTGTTTTTTTTCTGAATAGAGAAATGTTGTAGTCTCTTTTAACCTATTAGCAGTTCCTCGATAGAATTGATGTAAGAAAACAAAATATATCTCAATATGTGGAGCATTGAAGCCCTCTTAGGTTTATACCCTACTACTATTTCCTTTCGAGCACAGATTCATACTATTATATGCTCCTTCCGTCACTAAACAAATATCACATACGAAAATACATGTAACTTTGACCGACAATTTTTTCATATCTATATTGCCGAAAAAAATTATTTCAAAAGTTAATCACGTAGTTCATGGTTCGAACTATATGATAAATTTTTCAATTTTTTCATTTCGCTAATTTTGATATTAAAAATTTGATTGTCAACATTGCACGTATTTTCGTAAATAACATCTGTTTAGTGCGGAGGGAGTATATTAATATATGAAAAAAAAAAGATTAAAAAAAAGAGGCAATAGTTAGAAGAGAAAGTGGTACCAAATATCTTCAAGGGATCCGTATTTGATGAGGTCATCATTCTCGAACTTGTCAACTCCCATGAATATTGTATAATCACCTTCTTCATATCGGGCTTTGAAGTAATACACCATTACTCTCTCTCTCTCTCTCTCTCTCTATATATATATATATATGGATTTTTCTGTGTTATTTTACTTGAGTTTTAATTTAATTTCAGAGACAAGGATTCTTATTAAAAAATGGCGCCGTGTTACGTTTGGCGCAAGTATCATGCAACGTGTGGGCGGCTTAAAGCCTTAAACAATAGTATTATTACCTTTTGACTTTTCAACATAAGAATTGATTTCAAAACAATCTTTGACATATTTGGTTAGTTCTCAAAAGTTTGTTAATTTAGTCTCCAAATATCTTTACTTTATTTATTGAATGATTCTGTTAACTTATGGTAGTTCTTTCTTGTCAAATTTCGGACATTTTCACACTTCTAAAAGAAATTTTGTCAATATAAACACCTAAGCTCCTAAGCTCTTAAGCATGAATAAGAATATATAGATACTGGTAAAAGTTATACACGTGCTGCGTATGAGACACGTAATAGTATAAATCTCGTAATATATTTTATTTTAAACATAATATTCAGATTTTGTATCATTTATTGTATTTATGGAGGTTAAAACGAATTGTTAATTAATTTATCCTATATCTGTAATTAGAAAATTACAGTGACAACAAATTATTAATTAAAAAGATTAGATAAATTGGTAATTATGAAAATAGAGTAAGAGCATTTTTAAAAAAACTGGACAAATTTTGATAGATTTAACGTTTGCTTATATTAATAGTGCCATATTTTTTCACGTCCAATTTTTCATATCAAGTTCAACTTTGCACTTAGTAGTTACAAGTGGTAACTTCTAGTTGCGAGTTTGACCGGAGTTAACATTTTTTTACATAGATCACACAATACTTAGGTTGTTAGCTTAATCGATTGCAATTAATATATTTATAAAAATTTTCCACAAAGTAACTATTTATTACCCATATAAATAAATAAAATTATAATTTATTAATTGTCATAGCCCAACCATGTCGTGTCCATAATTTAAAATTTTATCGTTTCGGCGGAGTTTGACCGGAGTTAACATTTTTTTACATAGATCACACAATACTTAGGTTGTTAGCTTAATCGATTGCAATTAATATATTTATAAATTTTTTCCACAAAGTAACTATTTATTACCCATATAAATAAATAAAATTATAATTTATTAATTGTCATAGCCCAACCATGTCGTGTCCATAATTTAAAATTTTATCGTTTCGGCGTGTCCATGTTGTGTCGGACACACGTATCCGTGTGTGTGCTACATACGAGATACGACTTTAAAGGTCACATGTTGGCCATTTGAAAACATCAGTTTCCTTAAGTATAGAACTTTCAACCTTTTCAGACAAAAAACAGCCAGAGAAGTAACTCATGCAACATAACAAAAAACAAAATCGCATCATAGAAATTTGAGGTTAAAAACAGCAAGCAAACATAGCTTGTCATCAAAAAACTGTAAATAGATCCAACCACCTTTCAAGCTTTTCGTGAACAGAGAACTTCACAAAGAAGTTACATATATATGCTTCACAAAAAAATTAAGATTGACCGGGAAGTGTGACTAGCTTTTTGTGAACTACTTGAGTATAACATAGTCGACAACCGGTCGCGTCACCAGAGTTGATTGATGTTAAGGCTACCGGTCTTGATGCTAATAATGGAGGAAAGGTGAGATATATACTTTTCTCACTAAGGAAATGGAGTCTAAATTTAAATTGGTAGCCGGCTTCACTATCATAGTCATATTGGTTATTGCTCTAATTTGGAGCAACACCGAGTACGAAGAAATTCTAAAGCTCTTAAGGGAAGCTGGTCAAAATGTAGTAGAACTAAATAGCGAGTTAAAAGAGCTAAAGAGTGATAACGGGAAGATACCCGATATTTCCTAGAATCTGACTTAGAGGAGAATTTGACTACATATATATGTAAAGTTCAATCACTAAATGCTACCTTCACACCCCGACCCCACCCCCTCTAAATGCTAAACTTAAATCAACATCACTTTGATAATAAACTTGTTGGCTTTCTATCGATCAACGCTTTTTTGTTATTACTTTAAAAGTACAAGGCAATACATTGACAATAAGAAAAGGAAATCAAAGTCAATAACACACAGCTTATTAAAGTTCCTAAAAAGCAAGTTAAGTGGAAGCACAGACGGAAATTATGCGATAGGCAACCAATATTTCCTAGAATTTGACTTATGCTTTCTAGAACAAATTTTCTTAGAATTGTAGAAGTCCAGGACATCTTATAACAAAAGCAAAAAAAAAAAAAAAAAAAAAAAAAAACATAAAGAAAAACCCCACTTCCATGTTGTTAAAGTTGCTTCATTAGGCAGACTTGACGAATTGAATGTTCTTTAACGCCTTATCAAGTTCCGTCTCAAATCTGTTCATAGCTACGGCGGGCAAGTATAAGGGAATCAAGATTTCATTTTCACTTCTTTTATTTTTGAAAGGAATGATCAAGCTTGCCGCTTGACTTAAAATGGCAGGTGTTCCACCATAAGTTGGACTGCCCCAACCGAAATCGACATAGTCAACCCCTGCTCGTCTTATGTCTGACACAAAGAATGTCCGTGCCAACGCATAATGAGGTCGCCCATTGATCAGCAAAAAATCGACCAATGATCTAAAGTGTTCCTCGTTCACATCATGTTTAGCCGTCATTATCAACTCCAATGCATATACTAGTGAGTTGACACATAGTTCCCGAGCCGTGGATATTGCCACAGCCGAGACGAAGGCATTTCCATAGTATCCCATAGGTAGTGGCGGGAAGGCTCTCCTTCCTTGCCAGTTTACCGCATAGGCGATGCGCATTTCTTCCTCTGGCTCAGGCTGAAGAGCCATTGTACGAAACTTCCAAATGAAAGCTATTAGCAGCTCGAATGTGGAACACTTGTTGAGATGACTAGGGACAAGATTGCGAAGTGTCACGACCTCAACAGAGCCAAAAAAAACGAGCGATAAGCCATGTCCTCTGGCAGAACAAGTGTCCCATCAGTGCCTACGATCCTGTCAAACTCAGGGTGAGAGCATGTCACTCGAGGCGGATCTCTTGCCATTAAGATCTTCCTTTGCCAAATGGGCAACACTGACGGAGCAGACACACCTCTTGCCATTTCGCTTACCGCTGTTATGAATTGAATACAACCAGTCACATCACACATGGTGTGATTAAGGCGTAAGGTGAGAATGAAACCCCGGCACCTCAATCGAGTCACCTAGTTATTAAAATTAAAAATAATTAATTAATTGTTAAATTTAGTTAGATTAGCGTAATTTCATTGCTAATTTAATACAATAAAAGTAAGGATGATCATATTTTAAATTTATAGAATGGAGTTATATGAGTACGATATTATCAAAGACTAATTCTATTTAAGTTATAAGCCCTCCTCTTTTACATCTAACCCTAGGCGTCATATGCCTTATGATGGTCATGTTGCATCGGTGATCTACCCCCAGTCTCCATACCCGTTATATTCGACCGCTTCTCTCCATTCAAATCGGGATCATTTTTCGGAAACCTCCCTTCTTATATGAGAGGAGTAGATTTAATACTTCTTGCCTCTCCGATCTCGTCCTACTTTATAGTCGTATGCTTTATTCCGAATTGGGTTTTGGGGATTAGAAGGTTAGATTCGACAGATTGGATTTTGGTGCATTGTGACTCTCCACGAAGTTCTGCAAGTTTTTTCTATCCAAACATTCTAATAGGCAACACCATTGGATGGAGGGGTGAAAGTTTAGTTAAATTTTTATCAAGGTTTTACTTCCAAAGTAACGTTGATGTGGTCAACGATTATAAAGTTGTCCAAACAACCTGGACCAAGAATTCAAATTATCAGTAACAAAAAGGAGTATGATATTATCACTATTAACTACTCTATATCATAAGCCACATCTCGGGTTCTTCACGTCGTATTTTCCAACAGATATTGCTAGCTCCATAAAAGAAGTAATTTTTATCAAGAATTACTTGCATGTACGACACCTTATTATTAATATATACCTGAAAAAGTGCAAGGGGGGAGTCAATGATCCCAGAAGACCCAGGCACATCGTAAAGCAACTCCTCGAAGCACGGGAATGGAGGATGAAGTAGATCCCCGAATTCTTCAAGTGAAACATCAGCATCGGCTTCAATGAACAATATTCCTTCCCCGGTACACTCAACCAGTAGCTTACGCTCTGGTCCCACTTCCCTTAGTCGTCCTGCAAACGGGTAGTAAAAGACAAGCGTTTTTTCTACTGCCTCGCGAATAGTTTTTACAGGGTCTTGACCAACTAAGGTGGGGTTATTCTTGTAAAACCAAATGTGGCGGACATGAAACCGTAAACCTTGTTGGTCATCGAGGTCGGAGAGGAGCTTGTAATCGTGAGGGGTGGGTTTAGAGGGTTTTATAAATTCATGAGGTTGCCTTGTAACTTTAAATAATAGAGGCATGGTGTTGGATGATTTCATGAGAAGCAGAGAAGGGGTAGAATACGAGAGACTAGAATGGTTCAAGTATTTGTATTGCCTGTAGTTGGCCTATACAGTATTAAGAAATGTTGAGATTTTATCTTACGGTCTTTGACTTTAGAAGCTCGATTTTAATTACCATATTAAGAAGACTTTTTGCTGATCATTTTCCTTACCGTAAGGCATGAAATATGCTTGATCTTATGTGTTTAATACTAAAATTATTCTTAAGAATCTTACTAATAGGAGCTTGTCTGAAATAAATACAAAATCGTTATAGTATCATATAGGAGTAGAATATTTTTGGTCTTGACTGACTTTGATAAAATCATAACCACTTGCTCACTTGGGTTGTTCATTTGAATGAAAATCAAGCAGTTATTGAATAAATTCTTACAAGTGTAGTGATCTCACCAACAACATTCATTAAAAAAAATCCATGGACCCAATATAACTTATCCCTAATCAACAGTTGTCAAAAGCTTCAAAAGAAACTTTTTGCCAAAAATTAAACAACGTCTTTTTGTTTACCTATAATCCGCAGGGAGACTTGGTGATTGCTACGTAGAAACCACTTATATATCTAATAACCCATACTCTTAACCGAGTTTGGAGGATGGTTTGACTTGCCTCTGAACCGCTGGTTATCGTTTTAATTTTTAATTTTTTTGCCCAGCTCTGCAAGTATATTGTGGTTGTGTGATTTATATTTTTCAAATCGCGATGTTCAATTAGTTTACGCATATATAACCAGGGGTGTTCCGTATGTATGACCGGGGGATTACCACGACAACCCCACAATTTTTAATAATTTGATTTATTCTATAATGTTTTTCGGAGTAATTTGTAAATAGATCATTTTGGCAACCATTTAAATTTTATTTCTGGTAACCTCTTGCAAAACTATATATTGTTTATGTAATTATATGCCAACATTTTTTGTAGTGATACTACATAAAGATTAATAATTCTAAATGCTAAAAGACAGAGAAAAAAATGACCAAAAATCTAAAAAAATGAGAAGAAAATAAATGTATAAAATGATTGTAGTGACTTTACTTACGATAACAATAACTATGAATTTTTATTTACTATTAGCGTCACATACACTAATTTAACACGATTTCGGATGCTTATATCCTTTCATTATATATCCTATTCTAAGCTCTAACTACTTAGTTAAATTATTATTACAAAATTATAAAGCAACTCTTAAGATTAACAGGGTGAATTTTTTAGTTTTTTTTGCACAAGTGAAAATTTAAGTCTGCACAAAATTAAGTAAATTTAGGACTGATTTTTTTTTGGCAACCCCAAACTGAATGGTCTGGCTCCGCCCCTGTATATAACAACACGGAGACGAGCACGTTTGCCTTTACAATGGCTTCTGTAGAACTAGTAAGTTTAGAAGTAAAGTCGTGTGTTTGGAATCTTACTTCTAAATATTACTGGCAGCTTCTTTGTTTCCAAAAGAGTAAAGTAATTGGTTTTTTAAGAGATCATTGTTCCTTACCAACCTTGAAAAAAGAAAAAGAAAAAAAGATATTGAAGTATTAATAATTTAGAACGACGTGCTGAGATATATTTTCTATGTACATGTCAATTAGCTTACAAACTTTTCCTCTTCAAAACTAAACACGATATGGAAAGAACTATAAATAATTTAGAACAAAGACAGTGTTGGTCAAATTAACATAAATATGTTATGGGGATAAAAAGTGTGTCACTCTCATACTTTATTGTTAGATTAGTTGGCAATTAACCTTTAAGTCAAGATTATGTACTGTGTTTTTTGTGTGCCAAAGCATCGTAATTCTGTCTCAACAGTGATAATCACATTTCCCTTTATGTATGTGTATCAAAGAATGTCTTTTGGTTAGTTTACAGTTTTCACTTTAATCTCCTCCTAGACATTGTTTTGTTTGTTACACAATGAAATGCTTCATGATTCCTTCCCACAATAGTAGGAAAAGATGGACTAAATAACTAAAAGTTATCCTCTTCCTTTTTGTACAAGCAAAGAACTTTTTTAAGAAAAAGTTCATGCAATAAGTTCCCTTTTTTTAAATGACAAGGTTCTTAAGTAATATGGATTTTAATTTTTGGCAATCTGTATATCAATACTCACATTCATGAAGAGGTAATTTATCCATCCTCTCTACACTACCCCATTTTACATGTGTAATCCTTGTTCAAGATTATCTTTAGTTCAGCTGTACTGGATGGATTTAACACTTTAGACCTCCAGTATGTAAAAGTAGTAAAATACACACAGTTTTTTCAAAATCTCATGCATAAGTTGATGTAGCTGAGCCAAACTTCCTTAGAAAAGCAGACCCATTGTTGGTAGCTAAATGACATCTTAGCTATTTCTATTACAGTTAATTGATCCTGTATTTTCAAAGGATTATAGTTTTTAAAACCTTTTATATGGATGCAGATCAAATCTTCAATTTTTGCCGGTTAATTAATTGTAAGTAAGATGTATAAATAGTTACTCAGATTTTGTTGATGCAGATAACAACTATATTTAGGGACATTAGTGGCAAAAGTATGCAATATGCATTTTGTGTTTATATTCAACTTCTTTTAAGTTATCAATGATTCTCTTGCAGAATCGGTAGAACTGCAAGTTCTGGACCACCGATGACGACATTTTTCTGCTCTTAATGAGACGAACGAGTATGTAAGGTAATACTAGAGTTGGTAACATATATAATTGATAATTAATGGAGTTATATTTTATCTTGATTCCTTTTATTTATATATGTGCATGTTCCAGAACTATGTATACTAGTATACTGTGTTACTTGTTTTGAAAAACTGTGTTTTATTCGATGATTTCACAAAAAAAAAAAAAAAAAACAGTTATCACCAGCAATAAAATTTTAATATCATTTTGCATAAAATGGAATTGCTTTAATGATCTTTGAAAATATTATCTAATTTTTCGAAATGTTATGTTTCTAATAGATGGGAATAGCTCAAGGAGATTAATGTTGACTTGCTCAAGTTTTGTTGTTTCTTACCATGAATTAGTATCACTTTTTTAATTTACAACTCAAGTTCATATTTTTTTAATACAGTACGTAATTTGTTTTTTGTACTCTGGTCGAAACGTTGACTTGACGGAAAATTCAATTCAGGAGCTGAACTTGCCACCATCTCCTCCGTATCCGCCAATCCCCCTTCACATATTCATCATCTCCTTTGCCCCATACCTTTATTATATCTATATACACATCATACATGTACGTATGAGTAAATTTATTTTGTTTATAACTAAGCATGGACTATTGACTTGTTATAATCTGATCGAAAGTTGCCACAATACACGTGTGAAAAAACTATATTAACCTTCTATCTAACTGGAAGTTAGCATGTTCCTTGCGTGTGCAATTTCTGTATCATGGGTTTGAATGGCAAACTTACAAATCCCCGAATTCAAGCTACTAAATTGAAAATTGAGAATCTGGGGTCGAAACTGAAATTTGACACTAATTGACGGTGCCAAAATGTGACGACCCAGATTTCCAGGAAGAAAATTCTGTTGTGCGGTGTTGTGCGTCAGTCCCACATCGCCCAGATATGAGAGTACTCGTGTGGTATATGAGCTTAAAGATCCATTTCCTATCAACAAGGCCTTTTAAAGCCGTGCGGCACAATAGCGAGGACGGAACTCCACGGTTAAGCGTGCTTAGCCTGGAGTAGTACCAGGATGGGTGACCCCCCTGGGAAGTTGTGCCAAAGCGGACAATATTGTTGATACGGGCGTGGCGGTTCGGTCCGTAGGGCCGGGGCGTTACATATGGTATCAGAGCCTCTATCTGGCCGGAAATGTGGGGACTAGCACGTGTGTGTGGACCCCTGAAGGACGACGTGCCCGACGAGGACGTCGTGCCTAAAGGGAGGGTGATTGTGACGACCCAGATTTTCAGGAAGGAAATTCTGTGGTGCGGTGTTGTGCGTCAGTCCCACATCGCCCAGATATGAGAGTACTCGTGTGGTATATGAGCTTAAAGATCCATTTCCTATCAACAAGGCCTTTTAAAGCCGTGCGGCACAATAGCGAGGACGGAACTCCACGGTTAAGCGTGCTTAGCCTGGAGTAGTACCAGGATGGGTGACCCCCCTGGGAAGTTGTGCCAAAACGGACAATATTGTTGATACGGGCGTGGCGTGGCGGTCCGTAGGGCCGGGGCGTTACACAAAACCTGGGAAAACCGACTCTGGTGTGGAGAATGTACACAAACAGAGAAAACGGGCTGCAGCCGATAGTCTTTACAACATTGTTTTACAGCACTTACCTACCCAAAGAAATACATTTCCAGCTGCATATGAAAGTACACAATAAACAATTTTGATTTTCTAGGTTCCTCTTTTCTTTCCCACTCTTTCCTGTTCGGTTACTTATTTTCTTTATGGTTTCTTTACATCTGAATAACATTCCGTATTTGGTATTGAAGTATAGGTGGGAGGACAGATAGCAAAGGAAGGTTTAAATATGACAGATCTTGCTTTAACGATATTAGGAAAAATCAGTGAGTACTTGGTCGCTTCAATCGGGCGACAGTTGGGTTATTTAGTTTACTTCAATAGCAACTTCGAGACTCTTGAAAGTGAAGCAGCGAAGCTAGGAAATAAAAATGGTGATATCCAATGTGAAGTGGATGCTGCAAAAAGGAATGTGGAAACCATTTCCAATACTGTCGAAGCTTGGCTGGTTCATGTGAGTGAGGCTGAAGGTGAGGCACGAAGGATAATTGAAGAGAATTCCCAATTTCCAAGCCATGAAGGGGTGGTTTAAGAGCGGTGGCAATTAGTCTATTACAAGTCTCGTCCTTATGTTTAAACAATATGCTTTATTTGATAATTATCGTTTGCATAGTGCTCTTTAGGAATTACGACTTAACTATGGTTTAAATTTTGGATTGACTAAAGTTGTACCGGTTGCGGACAACATTGACAAGATACTAAACATCTCGTATGAACGTGAGGGGTAATGTTAATAATGATTTTATTATTAAAAAAAAACATAGTCGACAACTCAACGATATAGTACATAAACCACATTGTGAAATGTACATAAAACAACATAATTCAATCCCAAGGCTACAAAGCACAGCTTCAGATATCAAAACTAAGATGGTTTTTTTTTTTGTTATCTGTACTAACATCCCATTTCGTTTTTAATCCCCCACTAGCATTTTTTTCTTCCGCTTCCATCTACTTACCATTCTTGTTTTTTTTTTAAACCAGTTGTGAAATACTTAACAGAATTGACAATACGTGCTGTCATGTTACCTATTTCCGTTAACGCGTTAACAATGGGTCTAAATCAGGGTTGATTCGACGTATTTTTACATTTAAGACGTACTTTTTTTGGTACCTTTTTTAACTTCATCCAACAATTTTTTTTAAGTTTGCCCATGAATTGACAATATTTTCCCATGTCGTTAACGGAAATGTGTCACGTGACAACACGTGTTATCAATTCTGTTTAATATTTAACACATGTTTCCCAAAAAAGAGAAAGATTGTAATTAGAGAGAAGCAGAAGAAAAAAATGATAGTAAACGAAATAGACTGTTAGTACAGGTAAAGAAAAAAAAAACAGCCGAGCCCCAACCAAAACCTGTGCGCAAATCTTTGGTTTAAAAGCTTGCATCAGTTTATCTTTCAATTTGTTATTTTTTTTATATAGAGTCTAAGTTGTTCATTCGGATTGTTTGGTTGCAGTTTTAAACCAGATTTGTCATTGTAAATGATAAAATCAGCTAAGCTGTTAGCTATTCTGGTCTAGACAACTGAATTATCGTATTTGAGTTACTCAATGAATATAAGAACCGGTCGTGTGAAAGTTGCGTCTCAATTATCAACTAGGAAGCGGGTTCCAAAGAGACTACTCGCAAATGCCATCCTTCAATCTTGCAATGCCGGTATACTTCATTTTGCAGAAGCTGACCTGACCCAACCCGTAATTAACTGTTACCTGAATACCCCAGAACCGTTGAGTCGGGTCGGGTAAAATTGACATCCCAATCCCAACCCGTTACCAGTTAAACTAGATCAAATAAATTACAACTTTAGCTAGATCGTTAATGCTATATCGAAAAAGATAAGAACTTGTAACTATTACTTCAATTATTCTTTTATCTATGTTTGTTACAAGTAGGTATTACATAAAACTTGAATTCTCCTTCTCTGATATTTTTTTTTTCAATTAGTTACTATGATACACGAGCCGAAACACTTTCGAATTATTTTATTTCCTCCATCTAAAGATTTATTCTTAATTTTGTTGTTTTCTTTATATTACGATAACACCTCTCAACAGTGCTTCTCAGGGCTTGGCTCCATGTCCCTCTTGAATAAGTAAGTCTCCATATGCAGATTTTTTGCTGCTTCAGTTAATTTTAATCTTTGGACGATGATCGGCCAAAGCCGGCTCCAATTCACAATTTATGAGGCATAGGATTGAGGCCTCTTACCAACTTATATTCTTTCTACATATCTTGATAATTTCATATTACTTATAGTTATAACTTTTTAATTATTTAGTTTATTTACTAAATGGTCATACAAACCAAAATATAATATACATATTTTATCTCTCTATAAACCCAAAAAAATAGTTTTAAATTACAACAAAATTCTATAAAACAAAAAAAAAAAAATCACAAAAAAATGAAAAAAATGAAAAAAAGCATAAAAAATTATAAAAAAAATCAAAAAAATCAAAAAAATATAAAAAAATCACAAAAATCACAAAAATCACAAAAAAATTATAAACATTATAAAAAATCACAAAAATCACAAAAAAAAAGAATTATAAAAAAATAAAAAAAGCATAAACTTTTTAAAAAATTACAAAAAATATATATATTTTTTTTGTCAATATAACACTTTTTATACTGAAAAGTGAATTTTTTTTATACAAAAAAATGGTTTTTTCATGAAAATGTGCATTTTTTTAATCTAAATGAGCTGAAAGTACATCTAGTTCAGTTAAAAATACATATAGTTCAGTGAAAAGCGTATATAGTTCAATAAAAGTGCATATAGTTCAGTCAAAAGTGTATATATTAGTCAAAAATGCATAAAATTGAGTCGAAATTGCATTCAATTCAGCTGAAAGTACATCTATTTCCGTTGAAAGTGCATACAATTCAGTCGAAAGTAAATATAGTTCAATAAAAGTGAGTATGCATATAGTTCAGCTAAAAGTGGATCAGGTTCAGCTGAAAATACATCTGGTTCAGCTTAAAGTGCATCTAATTTAGTGGAAAGTACATATAGTTAAGTCGAAAGTACATATAGTTTAGTCGAAAATGAATATAGTACAGTCGAAAATGCATATAGTTCTCTTAAAAATGCATCTGATTCAACTAAAAGTGCATCTGGTTCAACTGAAAGTGCATATGGTTCAGCTGAAAGTACATCTGGTTTAGCTGAAAGTGTATATAGTTCAGACAAAAGTGCATCTAGTTCAATAAAAATACATATCGTTCTGTAAAACCTGCATCTGGTTCAACTAAAATTGCATCTGGTTCAGCTGAAAGTGCATATAGTTCAGCTAAAAGTGAATCTGATTCAGTCGAAAGTGCATCTAGTACAGTCGAAAGTGCATAAAAGTTCAATAAAAGTGATTTTTTTTCATTTTTTAATAATTTTTTGTGATTTTTTATCAATTTTTTATTTTTTTTATATTTTTATAATATTTTGTGATTTTGTGATTTTTTATAATTTTATGTCATTTTTTTATTTTTTATAATTTTATGTGATTTTTTTCATTTTTTATAATATTTTGTGATTTTTTTTATTTTTTATAATATTTTGTGATTTTTTTCATTTTTTATAATTTTATTATTTTTTTTGTAATTTCTTAAAAAAATTGTGATTTTTTGTGATTTTTTATGATTTTTTGTGCTTTTTTTAAAAAAAATGATTTTTTTGTTTGGTTTTTTTCATTTTTTTCATTTTGTTATTTTTTTTATAAAAATATATATTTTTTAATTTTTACAATTTTTTGTGATTTTTTTTTCATTTATTTTTTGAGATTTTTTGCATTTTATATAATTTTATGTGTTTTTTTTTCCATTTTTTGTGAAATATGTGTATGACGTTTTGGTAAATAAAGTAAATAATTAAAAAGTTGTATCGATAGGGAATATGAACTTATGGAGGTAGGTAGGAGTAATATAAGTTTAAAAGTGATACCTATTGGGCATTATTTGTTTTTAAAAATAATCAGTTTTGTTTAGTGACAAGGAAAAATTTTAATGGGTCCCCAAGTGTTTTAAAAAACAATGGGTTTGCTTATTTTATAAATTTTACTAGACACTGAAATTATTATGATATTCATACTATTAAAAATATCTGAAACACATACAGTTAGTTTTAGAACGAAAGACTAAAGAGGGAGTTTTATTTTCTATATTGATACGAGTCTCCAAAATACTGGAGACGACATGCCAAGATTTAACGATTCACAATATTTTACCTTTTTTTTTTTAGTTTCTCAAGATTTAAGATTGAACTATATATGAATGATACAAGGACAAGGTGGGTAAATTCTATGTTTTAAGTACTTCGACGAACTCAAGAAAAGATGCAAGCAACAAAAGATTATGAGGCTCAAGTTTGATGTTTGTATAATTTGAGTGTATATTAAGCTGGGAAAATGGTTGATTTAAAATATATAAAAATATGAGTTAGATTTGGATATGTACTTTATCAAGTCCTTTTGTAAATTCATATTTCATATCATAAGACTAATCATTTATTTATAAGACATGTTTTGGCAAAAGCGACACAATTTTAGGTTGCTTCCCGTATTTTGAGATTTCGATTTTCAAAGACACAATTGTTCATTATGTTATTGATCAAAGCACATGTTTAATTTTATGTCATGAACACACACACAAAGAGACGGGGCAGGCACACGTACGAATAATAAACAAATGAGCGGCCAAACATTTACGAGAAATTAAAATCTAATATTTAGATTTGATTCTGGAGGCGAGATGAACGATCAAGTTTAGTTTGGAAAAAAACCGTGAGTCGTTAAGAGGAGAATTTGGCTACCGTGAGTTGTTGGCTTTCTCTAAAAGGGTTATGATCGATCCACACTTTTTTGTTATTCCTTTAGAAGTACAAGGCAATACATTGACAATAAGTAAAGGAAATCAAAATCAACAACACACGACTTACTAAAGTTCCTAAAAAGCAAGTTAAGTGGTCCCAAACGGAAATTAGGCTATTGGCAACCAATATTTCCTGGAAACTGACTTATGCTTTTTAGAACAAATTTTCTTAGAATTATGAAAGTCCAAGACATTTTATAACAAAGGCAAAAATAAAAAGAAAACATAAAGAAAAACCACACTTCCATGTTATAGTTGATTTACAAGGCAGACTTGACGAATTGAATGTTCTGTAACGCCTTATCAAGTTCCGTCTCAAATATGTTCATAGCTACGACAGGCAAGTATAATGGAATCAAGATTTCATTTTCACTTCTTTTATTTTTGAAAGGAATGATCAAGCTTAACGCTTGACGTAAAGCGCCAGGTGTTCCACCATAAGTTGGACTGCCCCAACCGAAGTCGACATAGTCAAACCCTGCTCGTCTTATGTCCGACACAAAGAATGTCCGTGCCATCACATAATGAGGTCGCCCATTGATCAGCAAAAAGTCAACCAATGATCTAAAGTGTTCCTCGGTCACATCATGTTTAGCCGTCATTATCAACTCCAATGCATATCCTAGTGAGTTGGCACATAGTTCCCGAGCCGTGGATATTGCCACAGCCGAGACGAAGGCGTTTCCATAGTATCCCATAGGTAGTGGCGGGAAGGCTCTCTTTCCTCGCCAGTTTACCGCGTAGGCGATGCGCATTTCTTCCTTTGGCTCAGGTTGAAGCGCCATTGTACGAAACTTCCAAATGAAAGCTATTAGCAGCTCAAATGTGGAACACTTGCTGAGATGACTAGGGACAAGATTGCGAAGTGTCGCGACCTCGACAGAGCCAAAAAAAAACGAGCGATAAGCCATGTCCTCTGGCAGAACAAGTGTCCCCTCAGTGTCTACGATCCTGTCAAACTCAGGGTGAGAGCATGTCACTCGAGGCGGATTTCTTGCCATTAAGATCTTCCTTTGCCAAATGGGCAACACTGACGGAGCAGACGCACCTCTTGCCATTTCGCTTACCGCTGTTATGAATTGAATACAACCGGTCACATCACACATGGTGTGATTAAGACGTAAGGTGAGAATGAAACCCCCGCACCTCAATCGAGTCACCTAGTTATTAAAATTAAAAATAATTAATTAATTGTTAAATTTAGTTAGATTAACGTAATTTCATTGCTAATTTAATACAATAAAAGTAAGGATGATCATATTTTAAATTTATAGAATGGAGTTATATGAGTATGATATTATCAAAGAGTAATTCTATTTAAGTTATAAGTCCTCCCCTTTTACATCTAACCCTAAGCGTCATACGCCTTAGGATGGTGATGTTGTGTTGGTGCCACTCTACCCCCGGTCTCCATACCCGTTATATTCGACCGCTTCTCTCCATTCAAATCGGGATCATTTTTCGGAAACCTCCCTTCTTATATGAGAGGAGTAGATTTAATACTTCTTGCGTCTCCGATCTCGTCCTACTTTATAGTCGTATGCTTTATTCCGAATTGGGTTTTGGGGATTAGAAGGTTAGATTCGGCAGATTGGATTTTGGCAGTTTTTTAAATAGCGTTATCGCTACCGTAACGTTTTTCCGAGAGAAACGCTAAAAGCGCAAATAGCGTTGCTACATAGCGCTTTGCGGTGTATTTTTTTTTGCCTAAATACATATAAATATAGCATTAAATTCAAAACATCTAATAAAAATTAACTAAATATATATAAAAAATTATAACTAATAATCAAAAAATGATTATACTTGAGATTACAGAGTATTTACTTTGTTTGCAAGAGTTTTAGGGTTTGATTCTCTTTAAACTCTAATAATTTCATTAAAATTTTGACAAAAAAAAAGAAATTTTTTTTTTTGGACTGCACCCGCTATAGCGTAAATAGCGTTCCTATAGCGCGAATTTAGCGTTTTCCCATCAAAATACGCGTTTTAGCGTTGCGTTTTTCTTTCAAAAGCCACTATATCGCACAACGTTGCGCAACGTTGCGAGCTTTTTAAAACAGTGGATTTTGGTGCATTGTGACTCTCCACGAAGTTCTGCAAGTTTTTTCTATCCAAACATTCTAATCGGCAGCACCATTGGATGGAGGGGTGAAAGTTTCGTTCAGATCTAAGTTAAATTTTTATCAAGGTTTTACTTCCAAATAAAGTGACGTTGATGTGGTCAACGATTATAAAGTTGTCCAAACAGTCTGGACCAAGAATTCAACTTATCAGTAACAAAAAGGAGTATGATATTATCACTATTAACTACTCTATATCATAAGCCACATCTCGGGTTCTTCACGTCGTATTTTCCAACAGATATTGCTAGCTCCATAAAAGAAGCAATTTTTATCAAGAATTACTTGCATGTCCGACACCTTATTATTAATATATACCTGAAAAAGAGCAAGGGGGGAGTCAATGATCCCGGAAGACCCAGGCACATCGTAAAGCAACTCCTCGAAGCACGGGAATGGAGGATGAAGCAGATCCCCAAATTCTTCAAGTGAAACATCAGCATCGGCTTCAATGAACAATATTCCTTCCCCTGTACACTCAACCAGTAGCTTACGCCTTGGTCCCACTTCCCTCAGTCGTCCTGCAAACGGATAGTAAAAGACAAGTGTTTTTTCTACAGCCTCGCGAATAGTTTTTACAGGGTCTTGACCAACTAAGTCGGGGTTATTCTTGTAAAATCAAATGTGACGGACATGAAACCGTAAACCTTGTTGGTCATCGAGGTCGGAGAGGAGCTTGTAATCATGAGGGGTAGGTTTAGAGGGTTTTATAAATTCATGAGGTTGTCTTGTAACTTTAAATAATAGAGGCATGATGGTGGATGATTTCATGAGAAGCAGAGAAGGGGTAGAATACGAGAGACTAGAATGGAATGTATTTGTATTGCCTGTAGTTGGCCTATACAATGTTAAGAAATGTTGAGATTTGATCTCACTGTCTTTGACTTTAGAAGCTCGATTTTAATTACAATATTGAGAAATTTTTTTGCTGAGATTTTTCTTACTAGAAGGCATGTGATATGATTGATCTCATGTTTTTAATATTAATTTTTTGTTAAGAATCTTACTAGAAGTACCCTATCTGAAATAAATACAAACTGTTATATTGTCGTATTTTGAGGTTTAAAAAAATTATGTCGAATAGAATAAAATAAATAAGATATAATGTAAAAATAATTTTTTTAGTAATATTTTTTGAAAAAATACAATGGTTATTTACGAAATTTGATAATTTATAGGTAAAAAAACATAAAATTTTAAAAAAATAACAGCTAACGATTTGAACTCTTAATCTTCTACTACCTTAAAACCAATTTTACCACTATATCAACAGTTCTTTCGTTTAATTAGAAGGACATCGATGCATATATATTACAAAATTTTAAATTACAAATATAAAAAAAAATAAAAAATAAAAATAAAAATAAAAATCGTAACCTTGCGGGCCCTGATGTCATATAGGAGTACAATCATTTTGGTCCTGACCGACTTGATAAAATCATAACCACTTGCCCACTTGGGTTGTTCATTTTGAACGAAAATCAAACAGTTGAGAATAAATTCTTAAAATTTAGTGATTTCATGACCAACAACATTCATTATAAAAAATAATCCGTAGAACCAATATAACTTCTTCCTAATCAACAGTTGACTAAAGCTTCAAAAAATCTTTTGGCCAAAAATTAAGCAACGTCTTTTTTTGTTTTTTTGCCTATAATCCGCAGGGAGACTTGGTTGCTACGTAGAAACCTCCTATATATCTAAAAACTCATACTTTTAAATGTTATTTAATGGGTTAATACCGAATTAGTATCATGTGGTTTGTGCAAGTAATTAACGATTAGTGTCCGAGGCTTTTCAATAAAACCAATTCAGGACGTGAACGTTAATAATTAACCCAGTTTAGATCAATTCCGTCCAAAGTGATAATGTTGTCACTATTTAAATGGCTTCTTACGTTTATGCCCTTTCCGTATGTTGTCACTATTGATATACTTATATATATACAAATTATTTAATAAAATAGATGTAATAAAAATATTAAAAATAAAAAGACAAAAATACACAAAAATAAAAAAAATTATATATATAAATATGAAAAAATTATAATTTCTATGAAAATCAATATATACATATATTTACTAGTAAATAACTTAAAAGATAACTAACTAACTAACTATATATATGTATGTGTTGTGAGTCTTATTAGCTCAGTATATATATTATATAGGAGACATAGAGAGAACATAGAGAGAGGAAACAGTAGGTCTTTATTCATCAGAATGTATGAATGAATCATCAAATAGAAGACCCCTAACCCTCTTTATATAGATAGAGGGGTAGGGTTACAAGCCCACTTGGGCCCATAAAGTACAAGCCCAATAGTCCAATAATATCTTACAACACTCCCCCTTTGGACGTCTTGAATTCTTCGTCTTCATGCAGTCGATCTGAGTCGAGTTCATTCGCAGTGCTAAACACATAAAAACCTTAGGGCCGGAAAACCCAGTGTGGGACAAAACCGGTACCTAGGAGAAACTGTGTAGCCGAATGATATAGGCCGAAATATCATGTAAGTAACTAACCACAAAACAGTGTGCCTCATCAAAACCTTACCAGAGCAAACCCAATGGGAAAATCTCTGATCGAAGGAAAAAAAGTGCAACAATGGTAGTAGTAGGGGATCAACCACAAAACAGGTGCCTCATCAAAACCTTGCTAGAGTAAACCCAGTGGGAAAAAACCTCTAGTCGAAGGACAAAAGAGTACACAGTGGTAAGAAGTATACAACAGGATACTCCCCCTAATTTCGGCAATCTTAAGTGAGATATGATAGGAACGTGTCTCGCTAAAAACCTTGCCAAGGAAAACCCAGTGGGAAAAAACCTTGGTCTAAGGACAAAAAGAGTACACGAGCATGCGACTGGATGCTCCCCCTCACTTGCACACGACAGGGTGCGAGGATTTCGACTAAGTAGTAATTAGTACAATAAGCATTCACCTGGATGCTCCCCCTCACTTGCACATGACAGGGTGCAAGGATTTCATATTCCAAGAAAGAGAACGAGCATTCGACTAGATGCCTCATTTACTTGCACACGACTGGATGCAAGAAAATCTAACGTGGAATAGAACGAGCATTCAACTGGATGCTCTTAAACTTCATTTGTGAAGATTAATTTCGGCGAGAAATGCTAAATAGCATAATGTAGTCATGTCTCTCTTGATCAATAACAACAAGTTGTCTTCTATGACAAGTGTTTTATCTGGATCGTGAGACAGAACATATGTAATTCAAATATGACTAATACTAGCTCGAAGTCATATACACTCTCTAGTCGTCTCATAGAGCACGAATAGATCAGAGTGATTCACTTGGAGTCATTCCAAGACCTCCAAGATGTCGCCTTATTCCTAATGGTAAAGACATACCATGTTAGGAATATCCCTTATGCGGGTCTGATAAGTAACCAGCATCGGTATAACCGAAAAAAGGTTGCGTTAATTCGAGTACCGAAGGGGGTAGGTACACTCGATGACGCAAATGGGATAAGACAAGCCCTCATCCACAGTTACCTTAAGGTAATGGGAAAATGTCTTTTATGCCATTTCGATGGCAGCGTGTTAGCGCGATGTTGTGTCGAGCTATACCATTCACAGCAGACGAGATGTTCGTCCTAGCACATTAGACCAAGTACAATAATGCGCTTATTGTACTTAGATATGAACATCATGGTTCAATATCTCTTCATCGTCACATCAGGGACGGAATGGGTCTATATCAATGTCTAGTGATCGAACGATCATGGGAGAATCTGACGACTTAGCGTCATGATGAATACAACGTCATAACACCTTCTGGGTGTAGTCTGAATCATGGACTTAGATTCAATCTTTACGGGAGTCGATCATCAGGCCGAGTCACTACCGTTTCTTCCCAAGATCCTTCATCTCGAAGGCAAATCCAAAAATGGATCGCGTAATAAAACACGCAAGGGCATAATACTTGTTCAAGTATCCCAAGCTAATCAAGTACTCACTTAGGCGGTATACCACATCCGCTCGGATTATATTAATCCATATAGTGAACGTCTCAGTCAATTGAGATCATGTTCCATGGTCAGAAACTACTTGATTTAAGCACATGAAGTCACACAGGGACCTTCATCTATATCTCTTTGTCTAAATCCCCATAGAGATAAAACAGTGACCACAATCACATGCTGCATAATCAGTTTTTGGGAAACTACTAAACTGATAAAGTAGGGGACCGTTATAACGTCCATTACGAGGAAATAACCCATCTCGTAACCAATTCCAAGATGTGAGAGAAGCCTTACGCTACTAGGCGAGCATTCTACAATCTCATTATTCTCATCACTTTTCCTTACGAATAACCAAATAAACAAACTAGTTTAACATTGGTGGCGTTGGAGCTACAGGTCCGAACACACTTTCGCTAAGGAGTCTACTTGGATTGCAAGTTTCCATTAGTACAGTCTATTCTACGTTGACTTCAGGCAACGGTACATGGTTCCCTATCATAATTTGTTCATATTATCAGTCGTCACCGAATATATGAACAAGTAATCAATGACAGTCTCGTTTCGCTTCAATATCGTCTAAGATATCATGATCGACAGATATTTCGAGATTCTTAGGATGAGGAGGAAATCACACATCTCCTTGATCCTTTATAATCTCGTGCGACAAACGAGTTTCAGTTCACCACCTCTGGGGCTGAACGAATTAAGAACTGGTCAACTTCCTCATATCTTAGGAAGGACGACAGACTGACGGCCGACGGCAGCGTCCTTTGCTTGGCGGGTTCGGCCAAAGCAACGTGTTACGACAGGAACACGGCGTCCGACAGGGACGTCTATCCTTGCAAGCATGTTGCAGCTGGTATAAATGATCTCGTGACATCTCATAAAGTCATTAAATGCGTCTGGCATTTAGTTAGACTTGAGGGAGTCTATGCACTTACTTATCACTAAGTGCAGTTTTGGGGATCAAGCTAAGACTGAGTGGGTTATGCCACGTTACTTCACGTCGTTCCTTATTAACGGTAACGTGCAAATCTCCCCCTAACGACGGGGAGAACAGTCTTAGCGATGTCACTTTCGCATATCATGCGGTAAAGAGATCGCTTGCCAAGGTTACTCTATCAAATGATAGGCAGGAGATTCATAATCGACTTATGTCCCCTTCAGAGGTCCATATTTTGAACGCTAGAACGGCTCAATTAAAATATTAATTAATCACTCTAAACACGCGTTAATATGAGACTTCTGGCTCATAACCAGTAACCAGCTGGTACGCATATGGTGTTTGAGTGTCTATGGGCCTCATAACGGACCAATGCAGCAAAATAGCATAACCACATACGGAAATATAAATCTTGGTGCGCAAGACCAAGAAATGCGTGCAATCATTTGCAGTCGCATCATCAAACTTTCCGTGAGTCCATTTGGGTCTGAACATAATCGACAGGATGTTCAATTTCAATTTCCAAACTCAAGTAATTCAAATCGAAATTTCGATTATTACTCTTCGGAATTATCAAGTCGGCTAGACTTTTCAGGATAATCCGGATCATGAGCCATCAACTTAATGATAGGGCTAAAAGTTTGGAAAATGCTGCATTTATGTGGACAACATTAAAATGTGACCATATTGTCGATGCATCAACCATAACCATTTATATTTATGGTCCGTCTTATGGTTGGATAAGTCCACAATAACTCCTTCAATTCTTTACAAGAATTCTACGAGCTCATTTCGTGATCTTTACACATACTAGTCTTTCAAAGTGAGCATTAGTGGCATGAATTTCGGATTAATCACGAAATATATCCTCAAAGAGAATCCAAATGCGATGCGATTATAAATCAAGCATCGTCTTTTGACTCGGGAATATCTAATCCGGTCAATGCCACAATATCAAAATGCTCTTATCAATCGACGACAGGCGAATGATAGTAAAGACAATCATGTCTTAGCATTTAAATTCTTTATCATTCGACGACAGGCGAAATGATAAGGAAACTTTAAACGCTTTAAAGAATGTGATAGCAACCACTTGAAAGACATTCCAACTCCTCTAAAAATACGCTTTTGGTCGTATTGAATGGAGACTATGTAAAGAAATTTCAATTCTTTCATGAGCTATTACCAGGTAACACTGGTTTTCTCGAATATTTTATAACTCAACAAGGTACAACAGGACCTATAGGAGTATAACGCCTCATATTTGACAAATCAATTTGGCTTTACCAAAGATTTCAATTTGGAACGACAGGTCCAGAATCGCTGTCACTGAGTACACTTTTAGGCAAGTAGTTGGTGAAATTATGTGGTACACTGTTACCCACTATTTCCAAAAAAAAAACCAACTACACCACAAGTATTGCCTAAAATTTCATAATTTAAAGTTTGGTCACATTTGTCAAAGGAATTTGCTCAAAACACTTTAAATTATTTCGAGAAATTTCGTAAAACAGGCAAACCATAATCCAAAAGTATGTCCAAATGGAAAAATCATAATCCAAATGGAAAAACATAATCCAGATGAGCGAAAAAATGGCTCAATGATTTATCAAAATCAATAAAGAAAGGTGTCAAACTCATTTGAGCCACAAAATCGGGGGTCTCAAGAGTTTCCTTTCAATTAGCTTTAACCACATTAGCATCGGTTTTTCCACCTTTATAATAGTTGTGAACTATTTAAGGAGTACCGTGCATGACCTTTGTCTTTATAGCATAGAGTTGGCTCCTTGAGCATTATCTCTTGTTTTGTGACAATGGGCCATATTGTTCCTTTCAATTACTGTCTTGGAGCCACAGGTTTTCGATTTTGACGATTGTCTAAAATCTCGCTTGGCTAGGCGATTCATCGGGATCGCGACAGTTCGAGACAAATAACACATGTCTCGGTTCTCGATTCGTGGAAAAAAATATACACGAAGAGCATTAATATCAGGCAAACAATTCGCCATTGACCCAATAGGATTAAAACTACTCACCGGGGTAATTTTCTTATCCAATAACAGATGGGCGATAAAGGAACATGGTGAATATAAATTCACGATACTGCTTATGGAATACAATTTCCAAGCTAGTATTTTGGTGAAGGATTGCTCCAATATGTCAATTTCAGACATTTGTTCACCATAGACGTTATCACGTCTCAAATGTGGCGACGGAATAAAATCAACGCCTTAGCATTCATCTCGAGGGTAACAACAAACTCGTGTTTTACTCATCAAAGATGGAATCCAAAAAAAATTTGGGCATCACATTTTCACACATCAGGGTGACTAACATGTGGTGACGGAATAACATCAACGTCTAAACAGTCGCAAGTATGTTTTACGATTTTTTTTCTCATCATAGATGGCATCCAACATGTGTTGGGAGTTCTGGATTATTTTTCATATAAAACGACTGGTTTATATGTTTATGGTTTGCACAAGCATAAACTTTATTTCGAAACGACAGGTTCGAAAAATAGTTTTGCTTTTAATGTGAATAGGTTCTCATTGATCGAACGACAGGTCGATACAGAGACACCAATTCGGCGAAACATACATCACTATATAAACACACTCGGGGAAATTATTATTTAGTCAACCCCTTTCGGTAGCTCTACTTGAAACACGACCAGGAAAGACGGTGAGGGTGGAGAGCACGAATGCCACTTAAAACCCGACCTCATTAGGATATCGACTTCCGCCTATATCTTTCCTAGACATCGTATCCAAATAGGTGAGCCTATTTAGGGAAGGTTCATAATTTTTCCAACTTAAATGTGAAAATATATGATTTCGCAAATTACCATATTTTACACAAATGTACATGGCAGTAAATAAATACATTGATCGTACCTGCTTGCATTGATTAAATAATATAGCAGTAGCATGGTAATACATATTAGCACAATCTAAATTTACCAATTTACACTAAGCAAGATATAGTCAATATTTTATTATTATATTGCTATGTGTGTAAGTTCTATACATGGTAACTAAATCATTCATGTACGTAATATATTTTATTTACCAATTTACAATATACACGCAATTTCCATACATGGTAATTTTAACATGCAAGCAAACAATATATTTTTAACATGCAAAGTGGTTAAATTTACATGAAAACATATCAATTTATTCAATTAACATGCGATTTTTATTCACTTGCCTTTTTAATAAATATATATATGCACGTGGGTGAATATTTAGACCGAATATTGACTTTTATAACACATATATACTGTTTTTATATACATCTAATATACTACAGGGACTATCCGTGTAATTTCAGCAAACTATATATCTATTTACAGCATTATTACAGCTTCAGTCCATAATTTCAGACAAGTTTCAGTTTAGTCCTTTAGTAATTAACATGCACAGTCAATAGTTTCAGCGAATTACAAAATAATATTCCTGGTTTCAATTCATCACATATTCCGTCCGACGTATAACTATATGTTCATAATTACATGATTTTCAATTCCCCAGATTTGTTCTTTGGACTGGCTGTGCCAAGGGATCTTTCACTTAATTGATGAACATGTAGAAACAAACCACTTTGTATAATATATCCAGAATCTGTTAGAATTGTTCGGAGTAGTACCGTGGTATTACTATCACCTTAATTAGGTTAATAGCAGTATTACAGAGCGAAATCAATTGATTACATGACTTTTAATACAATTCATAAGTAGTATTACAGAGCGAAATAGTGTGATACATGTATGGTTTCAATTTTCACAATATATTCAATTTATGACAAAACAAACAATTCCAATTTGTATTCAATAATACTTTTTACACCGTACTCGTTAGCAATTAGTTTATTTATTTGTAAGGGTAGAAAAAATATTTGTATACCGTACGCCTCGTATTTTGATGAAGGTCGATATAACAATAACTCAATTAAACCCGGATAAACCTCAAGATTTATAAATACCCAATATCCGTGCGTTTAACCAAAATCTCCAATATCCGCGAGCGTATATCTTAGTCTCCGCGAGCAACGTGCTGATAACGTGTTGTGAGTCTTATTAGCTCAGTATATATATTATATAGGAGACATAGAGAGAACATAGAGAGAGGAAACAGTAGGTCTTTATTCATCAGAATGTATGAATGAATCATCAAATAGAAGACCCCTAACCCTCTTTATATAGATAGAGGGGTAGGGTTACAAGCCCACTTGGGCCCATAAAGTACAAGCCCAATAGTCCAATAATATCTTACAACAGTATGTATATATATGTATGTATATATATATATATATATATATATGAAGAAGGATATATGAACATCATGAAAAACACCCAACTAGACACTTTTTAGTAAAAACGCTCCAAATCAAGATTTGGTTAATGCAAATCTCAATGGTTTCACGACGGGAACACAAATATGCGTATTGTGTTTTTTTTCTGAGATGTATAATGACATGTTTTGAATTTTTAAATTTTACCATAATTTCGAAAACATGTCATTATACATTTCGGAAAAAAAAACAAGACGCATATTTGTGTTCCTGTCGTGAAACCATTGAGATTTGCATTAACCAAATCTTGATTTGGAGCGTTTTTACTAAAAAGTGTCTAGTTGGGTGTTTTTCATGATGTTCATATAACATTTCCATATATATATATATATATATATATAGTTATGCATGCATGAATAGTATCTTGTGCTTGGTGCAATTAACAATTAAGATCCCGATGTTTTTTCAGGAAAGCCAATTCAGGACGTGAACTTTAATAATTGAGCTTGTTTAGATCAATTCCGTCCAAATTGATATTGTCACCACTCATTTAATGGAATTTTACGTTTATCACTACAAAAAAAATGTTAAAATAGTAACAGGATTTGTGACGTTTTTTTTTTGTTACGAGCTTATTAGATATAACTTTTGTGATAATCTTTTGAAATTGTGACAGATTTTTGATAAGCTTTGACCCTCACTAAATCAATATTATTTTGTATTGTATGCCCTTTATGTATCAACTAAATTCCGGAATTGTCATTGCTATATATATTTATATATACAAAACATTTAATAAAATATATGTAATAAAAATATTAAATAATAAAAATGGAAAAAAAAGGAAAGTGCAAAAAAAAGGAAAAAAATAAAGAAAAAGTATATATATATATATATAAATATATGAATTTTTGTTATAATTTCTATGAAAATCAATATATACGTATATTTACGACAATAATATTTAAAAAAAGTAAACAACTTAAAAGATAATAGGGGGCGGTTCAAGGAACACCCATTTTCGTTTTTGACACTCATGTGCAAAAATATTTCAAATCAAAATTTGGTTAATACAGATCTCTACGATTTCACGACGACAATACAAATATGAGTTTTTTTTTTCCGAATTGTATAATTTTATGTATTGGAAATTATGGTAAATTATAGTAAATTCAATAAATGCAATTATACGTCTCGAGAAAAAAAAAAACGCATATTTGTATTCCCGTCGTGAAACCGTGAGAATCTACATGCCATGTCTTGATTTTATACAATTATATTTTATTAACACATAATTAGTAACTTTTGATTGTAAAAAAAAGAACACAAAGTAGAATATTAAAGAAAAAATATACAATACTTATAAAGAAGGCAGGTAACAGAAAAATGTTCAAAAAGAAAGTAACTAGGGAGACTTGAACTTTGGTCTTGAGGTAGGGAGTGAAATATTTGAACCACCTAGACTAAGGATAGTTATGTGATAAGCAGGAGGTTCAAACTATTGACAAAATAAAAAAAGTTAAAATTAAGAAAAACGAAACTGTAAAAGGTCAAACATTGCTACTTAATTTACAATCGACTCATACGGTCACCCATATCTTGAAAGTAATGCATAATAACATCGTTCGACAAACTTTCAAATATATCATTTTCAATATAAACTACTAAATCATATAAACAAGAAAAAACCCAATGAAGTTAACTAGTTAAATAAGTTACAAAGTGAAACAGCAAATTTATTCTAAATAAACTAAAATAAGCCAAACAGTAAGTTTACCCAACATAATTAATACGTGTAAATAACAAACTAGACATTCTGTAAACAAACTATTAAACAACTAACTAATTTAAAAGCCACAACTGATTTATAAATGTTCCATTAAGAATTTATCTTAATAAAAAACTAACTAAAATTTTTCCAAATTTATACAGTAACTAGATTTTTCTAATAAAAATCTATTAAAAATTATCATAACTTTTTAAAATAATTAACAATTGTTAAGCAAATAAGAATAGAATCAATAAATTACATTAGATTATTAATTTTACAAACTAGTTAAGATAAAAAAAAAGACTAAGAAGGAGGAAAACAACAGTTGTGGCTCCAAACTAACTTGTTTTGAAAATAACAGGTATAACTAGTCATCGTATAAGAGAGTGAGTTTGACTTTTGTTAGTGCTAAGGTCATCGCTAATATATAAAGAGAATTTTGTATATGTATAATACAGCTCCCTGTTTAAATTGAATGATAATTTTGTAATTAATTTAATAACTCATGTGTATTTTGATAAATTTTATATAAAAGTCAGACGAGTCAGCCCCCTAACCCCATACTAGTTCCGCCTATTGGGGTGGGGGGCATAAGCCCCCACTGGGCCTCGTACTTTATTGTTAGACTAGTAGGCAATTAACCTTTAAGTCAAGATTATGTACTGTGTTTTTTGTGTGCCAAAACATCGTAATTCTGTCTCAACAGTGATAATCACATTTCTCTCTTATGTATGTGTATCAAAGAATGTCTTTTTGTTAGTTTACAGTTTTCACTTTAATCTCCTCCTAGACTTTGTTTTGTTTGTTACACAATGAAATGCTTCATGATTCCTTCCCACAATAGTAGGAAAAGATGGACTAAATAACTAAAAGTTATCCTCTTCCTTTTTGTACAAGCAAAGAATAGGTTCCCTTTTTTTAAATGACAAGGTGCTTAAGTAATATGGATTTCAATTTTTGGCAATCTGTATAGCAATACTCACATTCATGAAGAGGTAATTTATCCATCCTCTCTACACTACCCCATTTTACATGTGTAATCCTTGTTCAAGATTATCTTTAGTTCAGCTGTACCTGTACTGGATGGATCTAACACTTTAGACCTCCAGTATGTAAAAGTAGTAAAATACACACAGTTTTTTCAAAATCTCATGCATAAGTTGATGTAGCTGAGCCAAACTTCCTGAGAAAAGCAGACCCATTGTTGGTAGCTAAATGACATCTTAGCTATTTCTATTACAGTTAATTGATCCTGTATTTTCAAAGGATTATAGTTTTTAAAACCTTTTATATGGATGCAGATCAAATCTTCAATTTTTGCCGGTTAATTAATTGTAAGTAAGATGTAAAAATAGTTACTCAGATGTAGCTGATGCAGATAACAACTATATTTAGGGACATTAGTGGCAAAAGTATGCAATATGCATTTTGTGTTTATATTCAACTTCTTTTAAGTTATCAATGATTCTCTTGCAGAATCGGTAGAACTGTAAGTTCTGGACCACCGATGACGACATTTTTCTGTTCTTAATGAGACGAACGAGTATGTAAGGTAATACTAGAGTTGGTAACATATATAATTGATAATTAATGGAGTTATATTTTGTCTTGATTTCTTTTATTTATATATGTGCATGTGCCAGAACTATATATACTAGTATACTGTGTGTTACTTGTTTTGAAAAACTGTGTTTTTATTCGATGATTTCACACACACAAAAAAAAAAAAAAAAAGTTATCACCAGCAATAAAATTTTAATATCATTTTGCACAAAATGAAATTTTTAATGATCTTTGAAAATATTATCTAATTTTTCGAAATGTTATGTTTCTAATAGATGGGAATAGCTCAAGGAGATTAATGTTGACTTGCTCAAGTTTTGTTGTTTCTTACCATGAATTAGTATCACTTTTTTAATTTACAACTCAAGTTCATACTTTTCTAATACAGTACGTAATTTGTTTTTTGTACTCTGGTTGAAACGTTGACTTGACGGAAAATTCAATTCAGGAGCTGAACTTGCCACCATCTCCTCCGTATCCGCCAATCCCCCTTCACATATTCATCATCTCCTTTGCCCCATACCTTTATTATTTCTATATACACATCATATATGTACGTATGAGTAAATTTATTTTGTTTATAACTAAGCATGGACTATTGAGTTGTTATAATCTGCTCGAAAGTTTCCACAATACACGTGTGAAAAAACTATATTAACCTTCTATCTAACTGGAAGTTAGCATGTTCCCTGCGTGTGTAATTTCTGTATCATGAGTTTGAATGGCAAACTTACAAATCCCCGAATTCAAGCTACTAAATTGAAAATTGAAAATTGAGAATCTGGGGTCGAAACTGAAATTTGACACTAATTGACGGTGAAAAACCTGGGAAAACTGACTCTGGTGTGGAGAATGTACACAAACAGAAAAAACGGGTTGCAGCCGAAAGTACACAACATTATTTTACAGCACTTACCTCCCAAAAGAAATACATTTCCAGCTGCATATGAAAGTACACAATAAACAATTTTGATTTTCTAGGTTCCTCTTTTCTTTCCCACTCTTTCCTGTTCGGTTACTTATTTTCTTTATGGTTTCTTTACATCTGAATAACATTCCGTATTTGGTATTGAAGTATAGGTGGGAGGACAGATAGCCGAAGGAAGGTTTAAATATGGCAGATCTTGCTCTAACAATATTAGGAAAAATCAGTGAGTACTTGGTCGCTCCAATCGGGCGACAGTTGGGTTATATAGTTTACTTCAATAGCAACTTCGAGACTCTTGAAAGTGAAGCAGCGAAGCTAGGAAAGAAAAAGGGTGATATCCAATGTGAAGTGGATGCTGCAAAAAGGAACGTGGAAACCATTTCCAATACTGTCGAAGCTTGGCTGGTTCATGTGAGTGAGGCTGAAGGTGAGGCACGAAGGATAATTGAAGAGAAGGCCCAATTTCCTAAAGGGTGTTTGAATGGATGGTGCATACATTTGAAATCTCGCTATGTTTTGAGTCGTAGGGCAAAGAAGAGAATCCCAAGAATCGTTGAACTGCAACAAGAAGGAAAGTTTGAAAAGGTTTCCTTCCCTGCTCCTCCTATTATACCTGCCATGGAATCTACATCCACAAGTAGATTCGAGACTCGCAACTTGATTCTTGATAAGATAATCAAAATTTTGAAGGACGACAAGATCAACATGATTGGTATATGTGGAATGGGAGGTGTGGGTAAGACTACCATGGCTGATGAGATTTTAACGAAGGCAACAGAACAGAAACTATTTGATGATTATGCAATGTCTGTTATAAGCCAAAATATGGACTTAGCCAAGGTTCAAAGATATATTGCAGAGATGTTGGGGCTTGATCTGAAGGAGCAAAATCCTATAACAAGAAAGGCAAAACTTCAGCAAAGATTAGAAAACAGCAAAGTTCTCATCATCTTGGATGATGTTTGGGAAGAATTTTATCTAAAGGAACTTGGAATTACTTTTCAAGGACTTCAAGAAGGGTGCAAAGTTCTTTTCACTTCAAGAGTGCAAGGTCTATGGAGGGAGATGGAAACTAAGATTGATATTTCTCTACCTTGTCTTATAGAACATGAGGCATGGGATCTATTTGAGGCAAATACTAGAGGTTCTCTCAAGGACAAGCCTGAGTTGCAACAAGTGGCTAAAGAGATTGTGAAAGAGTGTGGGGGTCTTCCTCTTTCTTTGGCCACCATCGGCGGTGCACTTACAGGAAAAGGCATACATGTTTGGAAAGATACTCTCCGACAACTAAGGACGGATTATCCTGCGAAAATTCGGGGAGTTTCTGCTAAAGTTTATAAATCCTTAGAATTAAGCTACAATTATTTGGAGGAGGATGCGAAGTCGTTGTTTCTGCTTTGCTGCTTGTTTGAAGAAGATTTTGACATACCCATCGAAGAATTGGTTAGAATAGCACTTGGGTTGCAATTATTAGAAGGAATTCATGGTTTGCAACAGACAATAGATAGGGTATATACAATGATTGAAAATCTAAAAAATTGTTCTCTTTTGTTATCATCAACAAAAAGAACTTCCGACAAAGAGTTCATTAAAATGCATGATGTAGTTCGTGATGTGGCAAAATCGATAGCATCAACTGAAAAGGGTGCTCTGATTGTTGACAGCGGTAATCAATTAGGTATGGATCAATGTTATGAACGAGAGGTGCTTAAGGATATCACATGGATTTCAATTATATCAAAAGACGTAACTGAGATTCCAATAGAGTTGAGATCCACTCGAGTAAAGCTCTTACGATGCAATAGCATAGTTCTGCAAACCACTGACTCTTTCTTTGAGGGGATGGGAGAACTCCAAGTTCTCGATTTATGTGGCATAGAATCAGAATTTACTTGGCTTGGACTTTTAGGCAGCCTGCTAACATCAGGGTTTTATCCTCCACATTTTTCATCCTCTCTAAGGTTTCCAAACAGTCTACTAACATTGTATATACGGAAGTGTAACTTGGACAACATATCATTCATCGGTGACTTAACGAATTTGGAAGTCCTCAGCTTTGTAGAGTCACGTATCAAAGAATTGCCAACAGATATCGGGAAGTTGGCTAATTTAGTCTCATTAGATCTGTCAAAGTGTTCCGGTCTCAAAACGGTACAACCGGGTGTTATTTCAGGGCTTCGCAAATTACAAGAACTGTATATGGAAGGCATAGATATTGACTGGGAAGGAGGAGAAAAAGAAGAAGGAATTAATGCGAGCCTCAAAGAGTTTGAGTATCTATCCGATCTACATACTTTGCACATTAAGATATATGACCCAAGTATGTTACCAAATGTTTCAATTTTTAATAACCTGAAGAAGTACAAAATAGAGATCGGTCGTGGGAGTATCTTTCCCTCTTCTGTTTCTTACGAGCGGGGTTGTTCAATATGTCTTGATAAATTTGTTTCTTTAAAAGGAGACATCAAATTAATTACAGAGAATGCTGAAGTGCTGCTGTTGCAGGGAGAGTTCACGAAAGATCTGGTGTATGAATTAATTTGTGATAGATCTCGGAGACTGAAATACTTGGAACTTAGTAATATTTATAGCTTAGAATATCTTGCCAATGCAACAGCCACATTGCTCTTCCCTCTTGTGGAGGTATTAGCTCTCAAAGCTCTCAATTTACAGAAAATTTCCAGCAACCCTCTCATGGTGGGGAGTTTTGGAAAGCTTAAAGAATTCGAAGTTTTCTTCTGTCTAAAACTGAAGAATATCTTCTCATTATCTATCGTGACGAAACTTGTGCATCTTGAAAAGCTCTCAATCTCAATGTGTGAAATCATGGAAGAAGTTATATATAGCGAGAGAGAAAAAGATAAATCCATCAAATTAGTTTTCCCAAAACTAGAAGAGTTAACTTTTAGCTTTCTGCAAAAGCTCGTTAGCTTTTGCCGAGGGGTCGATGAGATCGAATTTGTTCAATTGAAAGTGTTGTCTCTCACTAGCCTAACACAACTTGGGAGTCCCTTCTCCGAATTTTTTCCTCCTAAGGTATATGTCGATTTCTATACAATAAAAAGGCGATCTATAATTTGCTTCTTTCCTTCTACTATGGGTTTTTTGCACTTTTGTACACCACACTATTGACTTTTAGCGATTTTGTACACCATACTACCAAATTATTTAATTAGTACACCATACTAGCTTTTGTCGATGATTTTTTACACTTACGTCACATAGTTTCCGCTCAATCGACTGTCATATCTTATAACCATATTTTTTCTTCCGTAATATCAATTGCATATCTTGATCCATGTAAGCTACTGAGCTCAAACTTATCATTGCTAATTCCATACCTTTGAGTAATTATGTACAAACCCGTTAAAATTTTCAAGTTTAGCTTGAAATTTAGGACAAATGATGAAGTCTTTTTTTATCACAGATTCTTATTGGACGGAATTTTTAATTTATTTGACGGAAGTGTATAAAATCACCAAGAAGTGATAGTATGGTGTACTAATTAAATAATCTGGTAGTGTAGTGTACAAAACCGCAAAAAGTCAATAGTATGGTGTACAAAAGTGCAAAAAACCTGAAATTCCTATCCGCTGTTCTAGTTGCAGTTTTGCAGTTAGGTTCCAAGTGAGGTTGCAACCACAGTTGGAACCAAGTGTATTTAATGGACAGAACTGTAAAACGTTAAATGTACTTAAAGTGAACACAAGCACATTTAACAACGGAGTTCACCTAACTAGGCTACGTCTCCGGGGCACTTACCCAGATTATGATATTATAAAAAGCTTACAATATAGGGCTCAAGTCTTAATGAAAAACTCTTAGATTTCCTCTAGGTTTTTCTGCCTATCTCTATATTGCTCCTACTCTATAACTATCAAATATAAATCAATGGCATCCCACCATTGTTTTCTTTTTAAAAGCTCACGTGTATTCTCTCAAGAATGGTTTCTTTATAATTTAGAACACACGCCTTTTACAAGCTAAAGTTACTAAGTATATAAGCAAGTAAAAACAATCTTCTATCTTCAATATCTTTTGATTGCTTTTGACTTGTTTGATTGGCTTCAATCTTCCCATGCATTGCGTGATACTTCAGCTTAGATTGACTCCAATCATCATTGGTTAATACCTGTTTAGCAACAAGCTTGAAAGTAAGAGTTAATCTTTTTCCTTGAAAGGAAACAGATAATATATTTTAAAGATAATATCTTTTCATAAACATATGAAACATTTAACTCCATATAACAATCAATCTTTAAACGTATCTTTACTGAATATGTATAAGGATCAAAGATTGACACAAGTGATAAGGACAAGCATAAGAATAGAGATATAGATTAAAAGGAAACATAACCTTATAAACTTATCTCTTTATATCTTTTAGGGAACATCTTTCCTTAACACTTTGATATTCTCAATATACGCATATTAATCCTTTAAGACCATATGAGAATATATCCTGCATACTGTAGAACAAATAATTATCAATAAAGAACAATTATGCAGATTTACAGAACTAGACAGAATACTGCTGAGCAGCAGGTTGGAACTGTGGTTGCAACTGAGGTTGCAACTTGTACTTGAAACCTAACACTACTGACTTAGCAGGTTGTAACTGAGGTTGCAACTGGTACTTGAAACCTAACCCTACTGACTTAGTAGGTTGTAACTGAGGTTGCAACTGGTACTTGAAACCTGTCAATACTGCCTTAGTTCTTAACAAACAATTATGATTATTTAGTGAAAACCAATAGACAACAAATAAACTTTAGACCAGAAATCTGGTCCTAACAAAACCCTTCTACTACAGTAGATTCTTCTATTCATGGGTCTATGTGGTTTAAGATGGGATCAAAGCATGCTTATAATGCTATTTACACTTGTTTGGTGCCATAAGGTTTCCAAGTGTCCTACATAATTATTGTTATAGGACGTGGTATATAAATAACTTTTTTGCTTGTCCAAATAATTATTTTAGTGAAAGTGTATGCAAAATAAGTAAAACTCATGGAACAAATATAGAGTAAAATAGAAAGACAACCAATTTCATATTGGACAAATTTGTATCCTTCCTAAGTCACATATTCTAGAGAGAATTCGAATTTCAGGCTGAAATTTAGTTCCATTCCGTAAAAACTTATTTGCATTGACATTGAAGGCACACCTGTGCATTACGTCCTTTCATAAATATATACTCCTATTTGATAATTATTTGTTCTTTTTATTGTGGAAATAGGTTACATTTTCCAGCTCATGGTCATTCCGACTTGGATATATGCACAAGATGAAGAATATATGGAGTGATCAACTGCACATAGGGTCTTTCTGTAATCTAGCTAAACTGAGACTAGATGCTTGTCACGAGTTACATAGTGTGTTCACCTCTTTTATGCCTAGACATTTAGTGCATCTACACAGTATTGTTATAACAAACTGTTCTGCATTAGAAGTAGTATTTTCAAAAGAAGAGGAAGGACATGAAATGAAAACTGTAATTATCTTACCTGTACTGAAGAGAGTTGAACTCGATTGTCTGCCAAAACTTGAGAGTTTCGGCCACATGGCGCAGGACTTGGAACTTCCGATAATTGACTATCTACGTGTGGTAAATTGTCCTGCAATGAAGACTTTCTCTCCCGGATGTGTAAGCACTCCAAAACTGAATTTTGTGAGGCTGGGACTTTTCGAAGACGAAGATGAAGAAACATTAGAAGTAGACAATCTTAATAGCGTCATAGCAAAACTTTACAAACAGGCAAGTCCTCGCCATCATTTCTTCTATAAGGAACTTCTGGATAAGTTTCAGCAAAATTGATTAATCAAGTTACGTATACAAACCTTTATCTGGAAGCTCATTTTTCTCTCTCTCTCATAATACAAACCAGATTATTCCTATTCTTACTCCTGCCAAATTTGAGGAAAGATCCTCTATAATTTTCCAAAGCACAACTGTTTTGCAGAAGAGTGTTGTTCTAGAATTTAGCAATTACATGCAAAAAAATAATTTTAGCTCAAGGAGACTCCGGATGTGTCCTTGTTTTTGGGCCCGTCTTCAAATAAGAAATTAACCAAGTAGTTCCATGAACTGTGACTCGTAACATTTGGACCTTTTTAATTAATAAACTGCTGCAACCGTTCGTTTTCAATTACACTGGCAGTCGAAATTCTGAATTTTAAAGGATGTGATAACTAATTTAATTTGCAAATACAAAAGACAAACAAACAGTTCCTGAGTAAATTGATTTTTTAGAATTATGTTTAGCTCATGAACACTGCTTCATGAAAGACATTCAATTTCTTAACCAACACTTTTAGCATTATCACTTCTTCTCTTCCCTTAGGAGCAAGAGAAAGAACAACGTCGACGAGAACAAGCAGGAAGCAGTGAGGAAGATAATAATGCGGCTAGGTACCTTGATGCCATTTTAGAGGTAAGCTTATTTGACAGTCTTTATTATATTCATACAATTGTTTGGGTAAAATGAACCCTTAGCTGCACCCCTACGTTTTTTTTTCTATTTCAAGTATTTTTGCCTGCACACTTTGTATATCTTTCAGATTTTTTGTATCTACACTTGTTAGTTGTTACCACCATGTTCTTTTATCCTAACTGGGTAAAGTTGGCTTGAATTGCAGGTCACAAAACGAGTCTCAAATTACTTATCTTAACTGTTGAGTCAAGAAATGTTCCGCAAGTTGAATACAGTATCAGAATTGGCAGTGAAATTTGTAGCGGAAGTGGTAACTTTTAGTAAGCATTTCAATAGCAAGCCATTGAAAAAGTCATCTGAACTTTCCGGAGAATGGGAAAGTTAAGAAAAGACTGACAATAAAATATTAGGTAGGTCTGTGTAAAAAAATAAAGTGAAAACCTGTAAATTATGTCAGTATCATCACCTCCTCGGTGTTTGTAATATATACAGCCTTCATTGTTCATACTGTTTCATTTTCTTTTTCCATTTCAAGATACGCTCTAGTGATTTCACCACGTGTATTTAACTGCCATCGTATGTGGATATTTCCACTGTTTTAAATAACACGCAACGTTGCGCAAATAGCGCTTAGTGAAAAAAAATCGTCTACGCAATAGCGCTATTTTAGAGGTAAAGCACGAAAAAAGCGCAAATAGCGCAAAAAGCAAGAGTAAAAGCGTAAAAAGCGAGTTTTTTTATTAAAAAAATGGATACAACTACGGCGTTTTGGGTCACAATTTATTTCTTTACATAAGTATACCTAAATAAGAGTTATAATATTCTTATTTAGGATTATATACATAAGAAATAACACATCATTTTACTTTTATTTCTCACTCTAGTACTTGTATATGATTATATATTTGTGAGATTGTAATTTTGTATTGGATTATGTATTTACAAAATTATAATGGACTACGCATTTTGTTATTTTAAAATTTGTAAGTGTGTTAACATAATAATCATCTGAATTGTATGATTATATAGGTAAAAAAAATACACCGCAAAGCGCTTCGTTGCTACGCTATTTGCGCTTTTAGCATAGCTCTCGGAGAAACGCTATGTTAACGATAACGCTATTTAAAACATTGGATATTTCCCTACTTCTGCTTGTTTTGCTTGTACAAGGTGAATGACTGAATGGTGATTGGTGAGTGCTAGTTTGTAAATCCTAACATCTCTAAAAGTATTATGTTTATACTTATCATGCTTTGGATACTTCCTAGGAATAATAGTATTTTTCTCGATAAATTTTTTTTGCAACTGGCAAGTGTCGTGGGGTGGCGAGGCACGACCGCAATTCCAGGGCCGGCAGCTAGGAAGTATTCAGAGCCATTGTACGTACTATCACTATGCTTGCTCAGAAGCTTACAACAGATCTTATTTATTTAAAATTAATTTGAGGTTACATAATCAGGAAAAAGATGAGAAATAATGAAACCAGCTATGAGTCTCTCTATCAACAGAGGGTAATCACTGGGTAAAGGATGAACAGTTTCAACTGTTAGATAGGAATGATCTTTCTCTTCCACAAATCAAAGAGCATATTTGCACTAGACCTCTACACTGGTTGCTTGGTTGGCAATTCCAGAGAGATTTCTGTTAATTATAAAACAGATCAGTGTAAAGAAAACTAATTCAATATTATGTTATGTATAACTGACAGCCACCTGGACAACTTTGTGTATAGATTTGTATGCGAATCAAATCTCGTTTCAATGGGATTAACTACTTTAACAGGTAAATAGTTCCGTCTAGGAACATCTTTCTACTCATGTAGAAATATTACATGGTTTTGCTACTCCGGCGATGTGTTCCTTCGGGAAAAAACACAAAAAGAAGAAAAAAATTACATCTTCATCTCATTAATGTGTGTAGTACAGAGTTATTTGAATATAAATCAATTACAGATGGACCATTCATCATGTATTGATTTTGTAATTTGCACACCTACCTACCTATATAAGCAATCTAAAAACTAAAAATTCACATTTCTGGAAAAAAGCAACTATCCTCTCTAGACCTGAGTATTTTGTCCGATCTGACAAAATTGAATTACAAACTTCCTTATTACTGTTGTCATTTCTTGAAAATGTGACCCGGCAAATTGAAGCGAGGATGGAAAATATGGCGGATGAAATTTTCATCTTAGCAGGTTGCCAAAAAGTCCAACAATCCATGATTGTATATATCATATGCCATTGTATATCTAGAACTTGAAGCCTGAGTGCCTGACCGATATTCCTAATCACACCCTGTACATAACACTGTTCCAGATCTAACTCAAACCCATTCATAACGACCTACTACTGATTTTTCAACATCAAAACATCATCATTTTAATGAGTTCCCCTGATGCTCTTTTTGTTGAAGGTAACAACCAAGAGTGGACCTTACAACAAAGAGCAGATTTTACAAGTAACAGAATTTTAGCTGTTGTATCAAATGAAAAAAAACCTCTCTTGGTTCTTCCAAGCCATTGAATCCTGATGATAACCGCACCCCTAATTGCATTCTAACCAATTCTTTTACACAAAATCTTTTTATAGCAGAAACAAGGATTTGGCAGCCTCTTCTCGAGCAACTTTTAACTCGATTTCTAATGATTATTCAGTTTGGTTTATGTCCCTTGTAGTTTTACACGACAATTTGCCCTTAGTTGTCGGAGAGTATCATTCCACGTGTGTATATATTTTCCTCAGAGTGCACCCGCTGTGGTGACCAAAGCAAGAGGCAACCCCTTACACTCTTTCACAATCTCCATCGCCATCTGTTTCATCGCAGGTTTGTCTTTTAAGTATGTTAGGAAATCCGACGTACTTGAATAAAGACAAGAATGTAAGTCGCACACACAATTTGATAACGGAGTTCACTCAACAATGGATACGTCTCCGGTCCGCTACACGTGACACTTATATATATATATTATAAGGAGCATTACAAACGTAATCTAGCTTGATCACAAATCTATGATTTTTTCACAAATAGAACTCTCTCTCAAATATGTGATGATTAAAATACAAGATAGGTGGGACATATATAGAACCCATAGTGGGTCTTATTACAATTCTTAGTGATGTGGGATAATTAGTGAATATGACCAAAACACATTTGGCTCCACAACTCAACAATCTCCCACTTGGAGTCAAATGTCGAGTGCTTCAAAAGAACTCTGATTATCCCCGACCACCGAACTCACTGTGCTCCCCTGAGCAGAATGCTCCCATCAGTATCCTTGTATTAATTAGTACTTTTTCATCGTCGGCGAGTTACCCATACTTCCAGTTTAGCGGCAACCCTGAGTCTCAAGTTCGGAGTCCTACTGAGATCGCACATAACCTCAGTTTGTCGATTGTAACAGTTTTCGTTAGCATATCGGCGGGGTTCTTAGCGCCCTCAATATTTTCTAGCGCGAAGATTCCATCTTCTAGAACATCCCGAATAAAATGATAACGGGTCTGTATGTGCTTGGTGCGTGAATGGAATACATGATTCTTAGCTAGCTGAAGTGCACTTTGACTATCACATTGCAGAACTTACTTGTCGGTTTTCTGACCGAGCTCCTCTAAGAAACATTGCAACCAAATCATCTTTTTGCTTGCTTCCGTCATCGCGACGTACTCAGCCTCTGTGGTTGACAGTGCAACGATCTTTTGCAGCTTAGATGTCCAACTCACAGAAGTACCACTGTAGGTACAAACACATCCCGTTGTGCTCTTTCGGCTATCCAGATCGCCAGCCATGTCAGTATCAACATAGTCGTGCAGGCCTACCGAGGTCTTTCGGAAACATAATGACGAACTCACTGTACCCGAGAGATATCTCGATATCCACTTCACAGCTTCTCAATGGTGTTTGCCCGGGTTACTCATGTAACGACTGACAACTCCCACTGCGTGGACAATGTCCGATCTTGTACACACCATAGCGTGCATCAAGCTACCAATTGCTGAAGCGCAGGGTATGTTCGACATACGATCATTTCCTTCCTCGTCCGAGGGTGATTGTTCATTCGACAAGTTAAAGTGTGCGGCTAGGGGTGTGCCACAGCCTTGACATCACTCATGCTAAACCGATCCAACACTTTCTTCACATACTCGACTTGCGACAGAAACAAAGACCCATTCATTCCTCGGGAAATCCTCATACCGAGGATCTGATTTGCGGCACCTAAATCCTTGATCTCAAAGTGTTTCGCCAACTGTTGCTTCATCTTGTTAATTTCTACAAGGCTCGACCCGGCGAGCAACATGCCATCTACGTACAAAAGTAGTATGACGTATGAAGAGTTCTCGAATCTCTTCACGAAACAGCAGTGACCCACCATGAAACTGTCAAACTTTTTATACCACTGCCGTGGTGCTTGTTTTAGCCCGTACAAGCTCTTCTTTAGTTTGCAGACCAGTTTCTCTTTTCCCTTTTCGGCAAAAACCTTCAGGTTGTAGCATGTAAATTTCTTCTTCAAGATATCTGTGGAGAAAAGCAGTTTTCACATCTAACTGTTCAAGATGAAGATTCTCATTTACAACAATGCTCAACAATAGCCGAACAGTCATCAATTTTACGACCGCAGAAAAGATCTCAGTGTAGTCAATTCCTTCCTTTTGCTGGAACCCTTTGACTACTAATCGTGCCTTGTACCGTTTCGAACCATCTTGTTCCTCTTTTAGTCGGAACACTCATTTGTTGCTCAGTGCCCTTTTCCCCTTGGGCAGTTCGGCTAACTGTCAAGTCACATTCTCCTTTAGTGACTTCATCTCATCCTTCATGGCGAGCTCCCACTAGCTCGAGTCTTTCATCTCCAGAGCTTCCTCTCTACTATCGGGCTCGCCTGCATCATTGAGTAGTATGAAATGCATGGAAGAAGAGTATCGGATAGTAAATCTCCTTTCGCGATAACCTCGGCCCAATTCAGGTTGAGAAGTTTGGGATAACTTCTCGTCCTCTTCAGCATGTGCTGGTAGGTTGTCGAGTACCACTGGCTCATCTTCAGCGTTATCTTCCAACTCCATTCTTGGAAACGCATTCATGTCGACTATACCACTTTCCTCGGACGGGAGCGCATGTTCTTCCACCACCACAATTTGTCGATCTTTGTACAAAGTGCTTTCGTTGAAGATGACATCCTTATAGCGAATAATCTTCTTTGTTTGACCATCCCAGAAACGATATCCGAATTCAGCTCCACCATACCCCACAAAATAGCAAACTTTGGATTTCGAGTCAAGTTTGGTACACTTGTTTATATCGACATGGATATATGACAGACAACCGAACACTCGCAGGTGTTCATAAGAGATATGCTTTCCTATCCAGACTTCATCGGGAATTCTCCTTTCTAATGGCACTGAGGGTCCGCGGTTAATGAGATAAACCGCCGTGGTTACTGCATATGCCCATAAGGCTTTGGGCAACCCACTTTGCAGCCTCATACTCCTAGCATGTTCATTGATTGTTCGGTTCATTCTTTCGGCCATGCCATTTTGCTGTGGCGTTCTTCGGATGGTCTTCTCCATCCGAATGCCTCTTTGTGCATAGAATTCTACGAACTTCGCATCAATGTACTCTCCGCCGTTATCGGACCTCAAACATTTGAGTTTATTCCCGGTCTCTAGTTCGATCATGGCCTTCCATTCTTGAAATTTCTTAAACACTTCAGACTTGTGTTTCAAGAAGTAGATCCATGTCTTCCTCATCAAACGTCGATGAAGGTCACATATGACCGAGATCCTCCCAGTGAGGTTACCGGGGATGACCCCCATATATCGGAGTGTACAAGTGCTAGCTTTTCCTTTCTAGGAGTTTTTCCACCTTTCTAGAAGCTCACCCTCTTTTGCTTCCCGAAGATGCAACCTTCACACATGTCGAGTTTGACATACTTGAAGCCTGGAAGTTTACTGTCATTTGCTAACACATTTATCCCCTTCTCACTCATGTGACCTAAATATCGATGCCACAGTTCAAATCAATTTTGCAACACAGCTGTCGCAATTGTACATTCATCATCGGTCGTCATGTACAATGTACTGACCTTGCTCCCTCAAGCTATCACCATAGCTCCTCGTGAAACTTTTCAAGCTCCACTGCTAAACGAAATGGAGTGTCCCTCTGCATCGAGTTGTCCTACTGAAATCAGATTCTTGGTCAACCTCGGAACATGCCTCACTTTCGTCAGCTTCCATACCGACCCATTTGGAATGCGAATATTCACATCGCCCATTCCAACAACATCCAACGCTTCTCCGTCGGTTAGATACACTTTACCGAAATTACAAGCACTGTAATTTTTGAATAAGTCCTTCTGAGCGGTTGTGTGAAATGATGTCACAGAGTCTAAAATCCACAAATCTATATTTCTCTGTATGGCAAGCACTAAACAGTTACCTGAATCCTCATCGCTCGCAACATTTGCCACATGACATCTGCCGGTTTCCTTATTCGGATGCTTGCACTCAAGGGCGAAGTGCCCCATACCCTGGCAGTTATAGCATCGGAGATTTTTCTTGCTTCGATTGCTATTTTTGCCACCTCGGCTCTGCCCCCTTCTACCTTTCGATTTTGAACGACCTCTTTTGTCCAATATGTCCTTACTCCAGTATCTTGAACCGGCGTTTAAGGCTGCTCTATCATTTGAGCATTCACCCATATCTTGTCTCCTGAGTTCCTCAGTGAGTATTTGATCTCAGATGTCGTTGTAAGTCATTTTCTCCTTTCCAATTGAGTTGCTGACAGCATTTCGCATGAACTCCCAACTGTTCGGTAGAGAGGATATCAGTATTAGAGCTCAAACCTCCTCTTCAAAAAATATCTCAACCGCATCCAACTGATTTACGGTGTCGATAAACTTGTTCACGTGGTTTGCGATAGGTGTGTACGCATGAGATGTACCTTGTTGTTTGCGGATGGTTTTTCGTACATGTCGGTGAGTGCCTTCATCATCCTCATTGTCGTCGTCTCTCTTGCGACGTTGTGTGCCACGCTCCTAAATAGTGTTAGTCGGATCACTCCCAACACTTATCGGTCTAAGAGTCTCCACGCCTCTTCGGTGGTCGTGGTCGGCCTTTCCTCGAGAAGAAGTGGCTGATGCATCTTTCTTCCGTACATATAGTCTTCTATTTGCATTCTCCAAAATGCGAAATCCTTTCCGTCGAACTTCTCGATTCCATGTGCGCTTCTGTCTTCTTTCGCCATTGATCTTCCTCCCGATCTTCGACCTTGGTTCTGCAACCCGAGCTCCGATACAACTTGTTAGGAAATCAGGCGTACTTGAAGAAAGACAAGAATGTAAGTCGCACACACAATTTGATAACGAAGTTCACCCAACAATGACTACGTCTCCGGACCGCTACACGTGGCACTTATATATATTATAAGGAGGATTACAAACGTAATCTAGCTTGATCACAAAATTATGGTTCTCTCACAACCAGAACTCTCTCTTTACAATATTCTCTCTCAAATATGTGATGATTAAATTACAAGATAGGTGGGACATATATAGAACCCATAGTGAGTCTTATTACAATTATTAGTGATGTGGGATAATTAGTGAACATGACCAAAACACATTTGGCTCCACAACTCAACAAATGAGCCTTTCATCTTTGACTCAAATAGGTCCCATGCTTCATTTTCTGTTAGGAAAGCTAACGGAAACTCAATTTTATTCTCTATTTCCATCCAAATGTCTTGAACTCTAGAAGTGAAAAGAACTTTGCACCCTTTTTGATGACCTTGAAAAGTAATCCCAAGAACATTCAGATCAAATTCTTCCGTAACATCGTCCAATATTATGAGAACTTTACTGTTTTCTAGTCTCCGCCGAAGCTTAGCCTTTCTCATTAAAGTATTTTGCTCATAAAGTTTAAGCCCCAACATCTCTGCAATGTCACTTTGAGCCTTTGCTAAATCTGCGTTTTCACTGATAACCCCCATTACATAATCATCGAACAACTCCTCTTCCATCGCCCTTTTCAAGACTTCCTCAGCCATTGTAGTCTTCCCAACACCTCTCATTCCACATATACCAAGCATGTTCATATTTTCGTCTTTCAACTTCTCTACGATATCATCAAGAATCAACTTGCGGGTCTGAAATGTATTTGTGGATGTAGATTCCATGACTGGTACAGAAGAATGAGCGGGGTGTGAAACCTTTTCAAATTTTCCTTCGCCTTGCAATTCAACAATTCTTAGGATTTTCTTAGTAGCCTTCCGGCTCAAAACATAGCGTGGCTTCAAATTTAGACACCATTCATTGAAACACCCTTTGGGAATTTGGGCCTTCTCTTCGATTATCATCTGTGCCTCACCCTCAGTCTCATGCACCTGAACTAGCCAAGCTTCGACGGCATTGGATATGATTTCCACATTTCTTTTTGCAGCATCCACTTCACGCTGAATGTCACGCTTCTTATTTCTTAGCTTCTCTGCTTCATGTTCAAGAGTCTTGAGATTACTACTGGAAAAAACTGCATAACCCAACTGTCGACCAATTGGCTCAACCAAGTACTCACTGACTTTACCCAAAATGGTTAAAGCAAGATCAGCCATTTGAACCTGCCTTTGACTATCTGTCCTCCTGTCTTTAAAGATTTTTTCAAAAACAAATTGCAGAATTATATTCGGATGTAAAGAAGTAACAAAGAAAACAACTGGGGGAAAAAGCTCAAATAAGAAAAAAGCAGTTTTTTGTTTTTTGTGGACAATCAATTGCAGATGAGAATCCAGTGTCTATTGTAAGTGTTGACGATTCATTTCGTAAGGGCAACTTTCAGCTAGTTACAATTTCCATACTTGACTTACTATCATCTACCGGGAATGTAGATGTCAAATTACATGAAAATTTTAAGCATGGATCACCAACCAAATTCCAATTTGTGAAGAAAAGATAGAAATCATGGTGAGACTGGCGTATCCAACTTACATAATAACTATAATTTCCTCGTGTATGAATGAAACAAGAAATATTAGAATCGTTTTCTGTTGACTTTAAGTTACAGAAGAAACGAATAACAGAGAAATGTATGACATTAGCTGTGTGTGTAGACTTTGAAAAACGAGTGCAGACTTGTCCTTAAGAGCGCATATAGATGGAGGAAACAAAACAAAACAAAAAGATCTTATTAGAGTCGCCTACCATCATATTATCGTCCACAGCTGCATCTTATAAACAATTTTACAAAGACATTTTACATGTTTCTTTTTTTGTTGCAAACTAGTACATTTTTTTATTTATTTACACTTTCATAGAGAGGTCGTCATGCATCTCCTAGAGTTACTACCATCTGCAGTAACATACATGTCGAATAACATTAAAATTATAGCAGGGGTCCGCAAAACTAGTTCTGATTTGTGCAGATTTGATACTGAACATGGTGAGAATAATGTTTCCCAATCATATAACAAAAGGCAGTTTGTACAATCTCAGGAATGTTTACTTACACTATATGGTCTTCCCTGCTTAATTATTTTTTGTAACAAACAAGGATTGGGTTAAAAAAACACAGGAAGTACAAATATTGCTATTAATAATGAAATCATTTTATCTTTACCTTATGGGCTCATTCTTCTCACCAGTTACAGATAACCTTCCTAATCACTAGTTCATCGGATTCCTCTTGTCTTGATTCTATACGAAAATCAAAATTGATTAGCAAAAGAAGTAGATCAAGATAACACCAAACTACAAATTGATATTCTTGCCAACAACTGAACTCAACAATTTTTAAGGCACTCCTGTATATGAAATGCATAGGATCACCTTTCTTTGGAGGAGTATATTCTTTGCTTGTATAAAGACGGCATGTAGGTTACATTTTATTTTATTCTTCTTTCCTACTTTGGCGAGAATCATTGATCACTTGAACCATTATAAAACAAGCTATAAAGATTTTACATTTTTAGTAAGTTTCTACGAAGTAAAACATTTTTGTTAGTGTACATAAGGAAAAAACTTGATACAGTACGTAGAATGAATTGTGGCCACTTTAAGATTCTTTGATATCACGACCCGTCAACAACAGAGAATGTATATTCACTTAAAGATTATCTACAAATCCACTCAATCAAAGAAAAGCACACCAGGATTTTCCAAAGGTTTTCTGACGCAATCTGTGAAGTAATTTAGCAACCATGTAGGCTGAAAAGCTAAAAGAACATGAACAAGCTAGGGAGATATTTCAGCATCCAACAAACAGAAGTTTATTGAAAAGTTCTTCTTGTTCTTTTCTGCTGTGTTGGTAAGGCAATAATTGATCACTTTGTTTTTTTTACTTACAAAAAAAAACTATATTAGTAAAGTTCTAATGAGACGGAGCTTTCGCAGTTACAATTACTAAAGCAAAAGAAAGGTACTATTAGTAAACATTTACAGGGCTGCATTCCAAATGTTTAAATATTCACTTACAAACTTTAATACTATGTTTCAAGAGAAAATCCTGGCACTTACACTAAAGCTAGTTAATCTATTTTTTAAGAATGTTTAGTTTAGAACATCTATAAATGGAACTGTTGCACATGATCTCACACAAGAAGATCCAACAAAACCAGCATTATTTAAAACACAATGAGACTCTAAAAGTTCAATGTAGCAAATCTAAACGGAAAAAGAAAAAAAATATAGCAGAAAGAGACTTCAGTTAATCATTTATGCTGGTATTCTTATACTCCTGTCGTATACTTCTTGGTTTATAGTAATATTTTAGTGAAAGATGAAAGTTCATTACCAAAAATTTGGGAAAAAATAAGTTTAATAACCACGCATTTATAAAAAAAGTGTACAAAAACTATCACCATTATTAATTTCAATACCAAGTTTTTTTTTTTTACAGATTAGACGTTTTTGGGCAAATTGATCTTGAAATCGTGTCACGTGTCATCACACGGCCATATTAAAGGTATTTTAATGTTCACTCATTTATTTCCCCTTGGAATTAAAAGAGTATAACTTGTTGTATGCTTTCTTTGTATTCTAAGTGAAAAAATGATTGAGGGAGCAAAATACTCTTTAATTTGGTTAGGTGATAACATGTGTGAGAGTTTCTGAGATTGATTTGGTCGTAAAAGTTTAAATTGTGACAAAAATAATGAATTTTGATACTTAAACTGTTAATGGTGATAGTTTGATTATTTTTTGTTAAAATGTGTTAGTTAAGTATGCCGATGAAACAACCTTAAAAGTTAACATGGATATACGAATGGGAATGAGAGGTGCATAAGATACAAACGGGTTCCTTAAGAGCATGTTTAACGGACCGTGCTTCCGAATGTTAGAGACGCAGAGGCGGTGGTCTGCAAGATTAGCGGCAGCGGAGACGCAAGCACGGAAGTGACTTCCGCCTCTATGATCTAGACGAAAGAGGTAGAGATGCGCGGAATAGAGAGGGAAAGGGTTGAGCTCCGTTTAATAACTAAAATAAATAAATAGTTTGTTATATTCAATTCAGTCACTGAAACTATTTTAAAACCAGTCAAACTGGTCCTTGAAGTTTTAATAAGAATGAAACCATACCCTAAATATATTTTTACACAACTTTTAGTCATTATTTATGTATATATATTCATAAAAAATTATTAAATTTTTTTTTTTTTATTAAACTTCATTATTTAGCAGTCAGTATATTTTTAATGAAAAGAAATTTATTTAATTTTTATATTTCGATATTTTATATTAACTTAAATAGCAGTCGTTCCCTTCAATTAAGTCTCACTTGCTATAACTCACTATTAAAATTAAAGATGCTCTATGCTAAAACAATAATCAAATCCAGCTACTAATTTAACGACTAGAATTTCAGCTATTTATCCATGTATCACATACACTAAAAGAAGATAAGAGTGACCGACACGACGACACAAGTTGGACACGGCTGGTAGCCTGGTATACGAAAAGGAAAAAAAAGGTTCTTTGATGTTAAAACTTTATACTTTTAGTCTATAAATTAACATCATTCATGAAAAATATGAAGTTAGCAAGTATAACTTAGATATGTGTTTCGATTACTATATTATTTATTATATTTGTTATTTTCTTGTCAAGGAAGATACAGTAGGACATAAATAAATAATATACAGTATATTTATTTTTATGATTTTCGTGCTTTCATTCAAGTCTTTAATGATTTTTGTGTATCTTTGTTCAAACCATATTACTAATTTTGTTAATCTAGTGTTTTGAGTGTTCACGGTTTGGTGAGTGTCGAATAAAATGATCGGTTTGGTTTGCTTCGATTTCTCGAATGTATTAGTCAAGTTTCGGTTTTTATACTATTTTCTCTAATCTTTCACTCTCTCATTATCGACTGAATTGCTATGTGATAACTCAAACATTATCAAGCAAATTGAAACTCAACAATTATCCATCGCTATGTGATAACTACCGACCGTTTTTATAGACTAAATTTAATCGTTGATTTTCCGACTGACAAATTCGTCAGAAAATTTGATTAATTGTACTAGTAAAATTTTGCATGATTTTATGAAATTTTTAATATTACCAAGTAAAATTTTATAATCGGTGATTTACAAGGTTGTAAATTAAACAGAACTTTTTTTATATGCCCATAATTTTTCTATAGAAAGAATGCTTTTTGTAAATTGCGAGTACACCGCACTCCTTTGCACTATGGGGCTCCACATGTGTTATCCTGTATAAACATAAAATCATTTGGGTTCTTGTAATATATTACCAGATAATAACGTTTGCATATAATTATTACAGTATTAAACATATATATCTATATATATATATATGGATATATATGTACACCATAAAAACGTCTAAATGAATATGTTTTTTTTTGTAAAAACGCTCCAAATCAAGATTTGATTAATGCAAATCTCAACGGTTTCACGACGGGAACACAAATATGCGTATTGTTTTTTTTTTTCTGAGATGTATAATGATATATTTTGAATTTTTAAATTTTACCATAAAATTAAAACATGTAATTATTTATATATATAAGATAAGATAAGATAATTAAGGTGGGGTAGGTATAAATACTAAAATATGTTTAAAAATTCTATATATTTTTTTTACATAGACTTGTTGATTATCCTTTGTTTTTAAAGATCACACAATTGATGAGTTATTTACTCATTTATCATAGATATATATTATTTGTGTAAAAGTCATTTTTCCCCATTTTGTAGGAGTGGGTTAAATAACTAAAACGGGAAAACAAAAAAATAACTTATATAAGTGATTTATTTTGGAAATCATGGAGAATATGCGGGTGACGTGAATCTATCATTGTTCCCATTTTTGTGGATTGACCCGGTTGTTGAAACAAGTATTCACCCGAAATACAAACTTATAAAGACAATATACTAAAAGGCCACGTAGGAGTTATGAACCCTTTATTATGGTCTCGCAAGCTACGCAAGTGTATTTTGTTATGTATCCGAGCTTAACAACCCGGCAAGCTGACTGGTTAGTTTTCTGCTTATACTAAAGCTAGAACAATTGGTGGAAGTGTTTGCATGAACTAGTAACGCCACATCAAGCACTCCAAGCACGCCTATACCGTGCAACGCATTTCAAGATGATGATACGAATCTCCGCGCACAATCACCTAGGGCAGCACTAGCAATTCTACCACGAACATTCAACTCCATGACCGATACGGATTGAGCATAGAATTGAACTTCAAGGAGTGGCATGATGAAGACTTACCTATGTCCATACATCATCTGAATAAGAGTTTCAAGATTGTTATAATGACTCGGACTAGAAAAATACCATGCCATCTATTATGTTGTTTAATTATGTATTTTATTTCCTTAACTACGCCATATAGATTTTTTTTCATTAGTGTGGAAAAAAACTGCCTTAAAAAATGTAATAAACAAAAAAATCCAAAAAGAAGCAAAAAAAAAAAAAAAAAAGTGAGAAACTTGTCATTTCGTTTTGTGAACTTAAAACTGTTTCTCATGAAGTTGATAATCTTTTATAATGATTGAAATCAACAATCTTAAATTCAACTATATTACAAGAATGTAAATAAATTGAGTTTTTCTAAATCTAAGAAGTAATGGAATGTGAAGAATTAAACATGCCGCCTTGTATCGCATGCCTCATTTCACCTGGTTAGTTAATTACCTCGATATTGTAAATCAATCAGGCATACTAGGGGAGCCGAATGGTGTAACCCAAATGAAACCCGGATTTAATACTCTCTCCGTTCCCAATTAATTGTCTACTACGAATCTACGTGCAATTTTGACCGGCCAATAACTTGTATCAAAATTGTCGGAATGAAAATTTTCAAAAGTTAATCATATAGTTCAAACATTAAATTATATGATTTAGTTTTAAAAAAAATTCATTTCGACAATTTTGATACATATTATAAGCCGGTCAAAATTGCAAGTAATTTCGTAAAAAACAATTATTTGGGAAGTGAGGGAGTATGTAGCATTGATTTTAGCTTTAAGCCTTTTTAATCCATTGGTACTGTCAAAATATACTTGTCTTTTCCACCTTATAAAATTTAATAATTATTACTTGATCCCAAATTTAAAATATCATTTGCCATTTTTTCTTAAACCTTAACCGAGAGAGTAATCAAAATAAAAAAAAATTCCGAATTACTCAAACAAAACCCTAGAAATAAGAAGAACAAGAGAGCTTAGTATTTTAAAACGTATGAAAGCTGTATTGACATTTTAGGATGTCATGTGGCATGATTATGATATATGTATAGAGAAAATGATTATGTTGTAATTAATTTATATTATTTAATCTTCACATCAACTCTAGAGTCAAATTGACAATGAAAATAAATATGAATTGGATGGTGAGTGGTGTGTCTTAGGTAGGGATAGATTTGTAAAATATTAAAATATGAGGTTTATAATCTAAAGATTTTTGAGTTGTACCCACCACTCGGGTTATATTCGGGGTAGTGAATTCGGTGTACTTAGCATTATTCTAAATCACTGTCTTAATAGTATGAATAGTTGAATTACAGGCATTCATTATCCTTTCCTAATAACATGGTTATGTCATTCATAGGATATCACTTGAAAATTGTCCACACCAAAATCCAATAATATCCAAGAATTTATGAACTTCTATTTGGTCTCTACGTAATTTTCCTTTAATTTATATTTCATCTTCCCATAATGTAATCAAAACTTGAAAAACATATCAAGATTGATATGGATTTAATGAATTTCTATACATTGTCTAACCTGATTTTCTTTTATATTCAATTTTCCCAAACTCTAGCCTCCCTCCATCTCTCTTTCTCTCTCTCGCAGGCGTGTAAAGTATTCACCCATCGCCTTCCCAAGTTGATTCTTTCCTTGCTTAGCGGTTTCAAGGTCTATCTTTTGCTCTCGTCGTTGTTTTCTGCACCTAGTGTAAATTCTAATCAGTGGTTTGAATTATCTAAGTTTAGCTTCTAATTACTTTGTGAAGTGCGTTTGATTCTTTTATGTGTTACGAGTTGTTAGATTCGTACAACATTTACTCCGTATCGATATAGTAATGTGATATGATAGGAAATTGGCTGTTAATACATCATTACTCGTTTCTAATGCATTACCCATTTAGTCGTGGATGTCTTTTAAGGATTGTACGGATCAACGTAACGTACGAATCGTACACGAATTTATTTGTTTTCACAATCATACGAGTTTCTGTATCCCTTTAATTAGGGAAATGGAGATCTTGGTTGGGATGTCGTTTAAGCCTGTTGCATGCATGTGTGTGTGCCTTAAGCTAGTTCCTTACGGTGTGTAGATGTGGATTAACTTTATTTTTCGGTTTTATTTGCCAAGCTAAGTTTACTGCACATGTTCGTGTTTCCGAGGTCCTAACACACGCTCACATGTATGTTAATTAACTTATACATATTCCTCGATAAGCATGTGTAACCTCATGTACGTTGTGTATTTGTGCATGTTTCCGAGGACACCTTTAAAGTCGATCTCTCTTTTTTTGTAATGTTGTATAATAATATTTTAATACGTAAAGCAAAAGTTTTACTCTATAGTTACTTTTTTTTTAGAAAACGATGAAAATGTACATATAAATTATACTTAATTATCAAAAATTCGGATTATAAAATATTTTTAAAGATCCGTACATACTAGTATTTTATTTATTCATTTTATAGCCTTCAAATAAATGACACATCATCATCTCTCTTCTCTCCCTATTGTATGCATTGAATAAAACTTACCATATCACTAATTCAATAAAATCTACACCACATGGGTGATTTAAAATTTAACATAATTATGCATTAATTAAATCACTTTTACGAGTTAAAAAATGTACTTGTCAAACTTAATCCCTTTTATATGAGATGATCAGCATTTGAGTGTTTGGCAAATTAAGTTCGGTTTTATGTGCTAATTATTGATTACCAAAAAATGTTACATGATGCTAATAAATATGCTACATGTCCGTACTTATTTTTACTATTTGTTATTAAACATGATGCTACTTATTTTTACATTTTGTTATTAAATTTTATTCTACATGATGTCACTAGATATTGCATGATATTACTATCATACTATTAATATAAGTCAACCCAATCATTTTGAAGCTGTCCAATTTTGCCCAAATTTTTTAAAAATACCCTCACTCTAATATTGTAATTACTCTTAAATGTCATTACTCAATTCAAATACATAAATAACTTAAAAAATATTATTTTTCACACATTTATATTTCAAACAAAATCGTTGTGTATTTTTTATAAGAGTAAAACATTATGTTACTCTTTATATACGATTGTTAATTAATTATATTTAATCATTCGATATTTAAATTTTAAAAAAAATATTAAGTTTATTTATCGGGATCATATCTATGCCAGTACGTATCGCACACGCAACGTGTGGGCAACGATTACTATTATATGATATACAATACTACTGTAAATGATACATGATGCTACAAATGGTATATAATGTTACTTATTTTTATTATTTGTTTTTAATTTGCTACATTATTTTTCCAACATGTTGTAGATGTTGATTTTTAATTTGTGAAATGATTTATGGAGAGAGAGGAAAAATGGTAATATTAGGTAATGATTTGGAGAATTTGAATGAATATTTATGAGATGATGTTTAGTGAAATTTAACCGTATTTTTGTTTTATAAATTTATATATGTATCAAATATTAAAAGAGATTTAAGAATTTGGTATATATCATATCATACTATTAATATAAGACAACCCAAACATTTTGAGTCTGCCCAATTTTACCCAAATTTTCTAAAAATACACTCACTCTAATATTGTAATTACTTTTAAATGTCATCACTCAATTCAAATACATAAATAACTTAAAAAATGTTATTTTTCACACATTTATATTCTAAACAAAATCGTTGTGTATTTTTTATAAGAGTAAATATTATGTTACTTTTTATATACACGATTGTTAATTAATTATATTTAATCATTTGATATTTAAATTTTAAAAAAAAATATTAAGTTTATTTGTCACGATCATATCTATGTCACTACGTATCGCAAATGCAACACGTGAGCAATGTATTAAATATTAAAAGAGATTTAACAATTCGGGATTTTAGAAAGAATGTGTGTTTTTATGTACTAATTGGCGAATCACCAGCCTTTTTCCCAAAATTCAGACATGACTTTTGCTTTCTCCAACTTAATAATTTTAGCCATTTCATTTTATGATAATTTTCGTAGATTTTCCTTCAAGTTGCTGGACTTTTCGAAAGTCAATTCTCCCGCCACCCCTTTTTCCTACTCTCTCTCTCTCTCTCACACACACACACGCACACTTCAATAGCATCATATTTTACATTAAACGCCAACCTTTGTTCATTTCAATGGTAAACCCATATCCATTGAGGTCCACCGAGTCTGTTACCTTGATCTTTCTTTATTTTCTTAGACACTTTTTCTGGGGACATGAGTCTGTTCTTGTCTCTAATTTGATGAAACATCTAGCCTTCAAGAACTTCCCTTTCTTTGTTTCGACATTCATCTAAAGCTGGTACATAGTTACCATGTAATTTAAAGCCATTGCATTGTGTTGTGTATTTTAACAGGTAAAGAAAATGTCTGACTATGTCCATCCTGATGTATTGACCATAATACTTGCAAGAATGCCTTTAAAGAGCATCTTACGATGCACCTTGGTCTGTAAATCGTGGCAGTCACTTATAAAGAGCGATCATTTCGGAGTTACCCATCTCAACTGGAAGAAACGTAATGGGCTATTTCTCATGTGTTCTCACAACGTAGAGAGTCCGGAAGAGATCTATGCTTTGCATTGGGATAATGAGAAGTTATCCAAATGGGCAGATTTTGATATCACTTGTCGTCCTTCTCATGACAATTACTATCGCATCACTGGCAGCTGCAATGGGGTTTGGTGCCTCGCTGATGATATGTGGCGCCAAAGAAACAAAGTGATCTTGTGGAATCCGGCGATTCGCAAGTGGTTGAGGATACCACATCATGGAAAACCTTTAATAAGTCGTGCATATAATCGTGTCACTGGATTCGGGTTTGATTCTGATTCTAAGGACTATAAAGTGATAAGGATTACTAATTACCTTGGCTTGGAGAATCCTGTTGAAGTGTATGTGTATAGTCTGAGAAGTGAGACCTGGCGTAAGGTGAGCCGTTTTGAACCGAAGCTACATTTTCTTTATTCTCCCGCTCCCCAGACTATTTTAAATGGAATAGTGCACTGGATCGTGTCTGATGATCTAGCAGAGAGGAGCATCATCGTGTCTTTTAATTTCAGTAACGAAATGTTTCACACTATTGAGCTTCCACGAGCTGTTCCATTTGCACTCCTTTTGAAGTCAACCCTAAAGACTGCTGTTATTGAAGGGTCACTTGCTCTGGTTGAGAGTGATAAAACGAGGTGTTGCATATGGCTGATGCAAGAGTACGGAGTCTGTAGGTCGTGGACCAAAAAGGTGGATGTTAATCTGAACACAGGGGTGGATAGGCTGATTGGAATCAGGAATAACGGTGACCTTTTAATTGAAAAAGGAGGCGACCTATATTCTTATGAACCAAGATTTATGGAAAAAACGCAACGACTTCTTTATTCGAATTTTGACGCGTCGAACCTCACGGATCCTTATCCCCATTTTCCCGGAGTGACAGGACAAAAAAGGTTTAGATTTCACAATAGATTTGGTGATAATCAGGACCTAGTTGATCAATTGGTACTTTATATTGACAACTACAGAGAGAGTTTAGTTTTACTTGGAATGCAGGCAGTCGTGGATGCGTACGAAATTGAAAGTGAGGTAGAAGAAAGGACTGATAGTGGGGAAGAGGATACTGAAAGTGATGAGGCTACAGATTCTGAAAGCGGCGAAGAAGAGGAAATCTAAACGGAAAACATGGACGAGTCAGCTGAAAGAAATGATGAAGCAGACAAATGGTGAGTATAATTCTCATGGGGTTTCCATTAGGTGTTACCCCATGAGAATTATACTTTTCGGTAGGCCGGTTTCAAACTTAATTTTGGCTCAAATGCATAATAATCTGATGTTGACGATAGAATAGTAAACGTTGTGCTCTTATCTGGAACAACCTTATTTGATGTTTCTTGATGATATAATTTCCATTAGTCTTTTATTTTTTCCTGAAAGGCCATTTGAGAATTTTATTTTGTCCAATACATGTTTGGACCTTAATTTATCTCCATGATATAGTCTATGTGGTAAGGCACCAAAGCTGTTAGTTATCTCTTATACGCGCTATACCTGCAGTATTTTCACCACATAAACAAAAAACTTTTTGTTTTTGCAATATCTGTTTTGGCAATATGAACTATGCCATTCTTGTGGTACATGCAAAGTACATATTTTTTGAAATATTTCAATTCACAGAGAAGGGATGTTTTTCCCATTTTCGAAAGTAGATCGTGTTCTTAGCTAATTCAACCCAATGCATGTAAGCGTTATCTTTAGTTGGTGATTAATACTATTCAATAGTGTATCTAATGTTATTTCGTGCAACTTTATACCTTTGGTTGAGTAGTTTGAGTTTCTATATTTGTTACTTCACAAAGTGTTTACCAAATACCCTCTTTGGTTTTACTGGATTGCAGGCTAGATAACCTAGAAGGGAATTACAGACAAGCACAATGTTATAGAGCGTGCGGGGATATGATCGTTGGATGTGTGCCACATCATCTCGATAGTGCCAAATTAAAACTCAGCGTTATATTTTCCAACGTTATACAACGATCGAACAGATCCTAATTAGTGATGATCACAATCAGTCTTAAATTTGTGATTTCTCAGGAAGTTTCAACTTTCGGTCTCTGAAACACAAAGGTTTAGCAATTATGATGATGTGTTTCATTTGTATAATTCAAGTTTAGTTTGTTGAAAATGGAGAATTGCTGTTCTTTTCTTCTTTGTAGGAACCGGCTCTTTGCTTATTATTAACAAAAGAAAAGAGATTTAACATGGGATAATAAACTAGTAATCACAAAGGTTTGCTTATTATGGCTTATGAATTAAATCAAACATCAGTTCGATATAAACTAGTAATCACAATTAGAATTCAATTTCAATCGTTTGATCATTTTACAAAATAATCAAACGGCTCGTACTTTTACATAGATATACAATATATACATACATATATATATATACACACAACATCCAACACCATCCCGCCACCAGCAACATCCCGCAACCACCACCATTCCGCCGCCACCCTATCAATCACACTATACATATAGATACACACACGTGTGTATATATATATATATACACACACCCCACCACAACCACCCCGTCACCGCCAGCCCATCACACAATCACACTATACATATATATATAAATATACATACATATATATATACACATATATATATACACACATATATATATATAATTGTAAATAGTTTAACTAAACAGACGTATTTTGGTAAAAACATTAAAAAACATGATCATTAATTGGACGGAAAAATCTGAAATTAAAAAAAACTTAAATACGGGGTACAAAATTGAAAAAATCAGAATTCGGGACACAAAACTGAAAAAATGGCAAAACTCACGATACAAAACATACGATGTTATTGTATCTTTGTTTTGGTTTGGTACATTAAACATATGGCTCAGTTCGGTCCGATTCGATTCGATTTTTGGCAAAACCGAAACGGATCAGATTTTTCGGTTCGATTTTTTTCGGTTTCGGTCTTTTTATTTTTTGGACCGAACTGGACCGGATTTTTTCGGTCCGGTTTCGATTTTTTTTGAGTTTTTTCGGTTACTTTTTTGTTTTATTTTTGATTTTTCGGTCTGTTTTGCTTTTTCCGATTTTTTGATTTTTTTAAAATCAAAATGACCCGAAAAAGTTCAGTCCGGTATACCCAATAAAAAAGAAAAAGAAAAACAGTTTATAAAAATGTAAATAACCCTTTTAAAAATAAAATAAAAAGACAAGTAAACCGTCTCAGTTCCACAGGTACTCACACACACTCTCTCTCTATACGTATATATATATATATATAATGTTCACCCATTTTAGTATTTCTTCTCCATAGCTTCCGTAAATTATTCAACATAATTAAATAATATAAACTTTTATTTTAGTATTTGGCAACTCTTGTTTACTTTTCTTTTTATAGTTTCTATCTTAAGAAATACCCAATGGCTGTTTATTTCGCTAGCTTTTTAAGTAGCTTTTGAAAAATAGCTAGTTTTTTGGTAAAATAAAAAAGCTAAAAATGCATATAAGCAGAAAAGTTAGGAATTTGATGCCTTTTTAGACTTTTTACAGTATTAAAACTTGTTTCTACAGTTACAAGCCACTTATAACTTAAGATGATTAAAAAAATATTAATAATTAAAGATTTGATATAAGTTAGTGGTCACTTATAGATTTAGAAAAGCCAACCTACTTTTTTCTCGCTACTTTTTGTATAACCACGAAAATCTTTCTTGTGAATAAATGTAATGTTGTTTGGTTATGCTGCTCAAGTGTTAATATCATTATACTGTTCAATTATGGTGTTCGAGTATGTTGTCTCGATGCACCTAATTGTCAACTAGGAAACTCACTGATTTACAATTTTACATTTTTTCAAATACCCCGAAATTTTTGACCCGTTAACTTTCTTCTACACATACCCAAATCAATTCGACCTATAAAAACCTGTGTGAACCTGGTGTATGCATATAAATAGTACAAAAGACCAATCCCGTCTCTTTTGTTTTGTAGTTATTTTCTTTTAGATTTGGTTTCACAATGGTTGTCCATTTCTCTCATGTTTTTTTTTCCGGCAAGTCTCATGGGCTTTATCAGTGTTTTAAAAAGCGATATCTTAGCAAAAGCTTTTTTGCATGAGATAAGCTTTTAGCGTTTAGCGGCCCAAAACACGAAAAAGTTAGTTTTTAAGCTTTGAATCGAGCTTTTATCAAGCTTTTTCACTACGACGCGTGTTTTTTAAAACAGTGCTTTTTGTGGGGTTGGTACAATATCTTTTAGATCACTCAGAAGTTACTCTATGAACCAAAGTGAGGGGGTCGCAGCATATTACTTAAAACACACAATGCGTTCTGTGAACATTTTGTAAGAGAGAACTGCAAAACATGATGTAATGAGTTAGAATTCAATTACTTTAAACAACACTGTATCAACCTGTTAAAGGTGTAAAAAAAATTTGTGTTCAAATAAATCTTACAAAATGTGTGAAGAGTAGTGCACAACTTTTGAATTCAGGGACTCTTTTTTAAGTACGAGTCGAGAGGGTGCTTGGAGCTCTCTAACTTAAAAATGATAAGAGTTCTCAGCTATCTTGGGTTTCAAACAAAAGAGGACTCATAGAAATGAGGTGGCTTCGTTGATTTGTCCCACGGATCAATTTCACATGGTCGCAATAAGGGAGTGTAACTGATCGGAAATATTAATCCCATCACAATGCTTCTCCAAAGGAGCTTGGAATATTTAAAGCAATGTAATGAGTACACATATTTGTTTCCCTATGAGCACACAGAGAGCTTGGCTTACTCAAAACTTAAAAGGGCGACCATGGATATGAAAGCAAAGCTGCGAGAAAAGGTAAACTAATCATATATGATGAACAGCAAGCTATCTTATAGTAAAATTCTGCTTTCATGTGGTTATCTGTCTTGATATTCATGATGCACACGGTTTAGTGATCTTGAATCTGTTTCTCATGAAGTTGATAATCTTTTATGATGATTGAAATCAACAATCTTACATTCTCATGAATTTTAATTGAACTATATTACAAGAAAGTCAAATTGAGTTTTTATAAATCTATGAGGTAACGGATTTTGAAGAATTAAACACGTCACCTTGTATCACATGTCCATTTCACCCGGTTAATTAGCTCGATATTACAATCAATTTGCTTTAATAGTATCCTAATAGGATGAATAGTTGAATTACTACTCTGCATTCATTATCATTTGCTAATAGCATGGTTATGTCATTTATAGGATATCACTTCAAAATTTTCGACATCAAAATCCAATAATATCCAATAATTAATGAACTTCTATTTGGTCTCTACGTTTTCTTTACTTTACTTAATATTTCATTTTTCCAAAATGTAATTACACATTGAAAAACATATCAAGATTGACGTGGAAATGTTTTAATAAATTTCTATATGGTGTCTAACCTAATTTCCATTTCTTTATATTCCATTTTCCCAAACTCTAGTCTCCTTCCTCTCTCTTTCTCTTTCTCGCAGGCGTGTGGAGTATTCACCCATCACCTTCCCAAGTTGATTCTTTCCTCCTCCTGCTTAGCGGTTTCAAGGTCTCTCTTTCGCTCTCGTCTTTGTTGACTGCACCTAGTGTAAATTCTAGTCAGTGATTTGAATCATCTAAGATTAGCTTCTAATTGGTTTCTGTAGTGCATTTGATTCTTTTATGTGTTCCGAATTGTTAGATTCGTACAACACTTACTCCATATCGATATAGTAATGTGATCTGATAGGAAATTGACTGTGAATACATCATTACTCTTTTCTAACGTGTTACCTTTTTTATCAAAATTGAATCTGTTGGCCACTAGCTTTTAGCCATGGATGTCTTTTGAAAATTGTACGGATTGACATTTCGTACGAACTGTACACGAATTTATTTGTTTTCACAATCATACGAGTTTCAGTATCCCTTTGATTAGTAGGTCTTTTAACCTTAAGGAATGGAGATCTTGGTTGGGATGTCGTTTAAGCCTGTTGCATGTGTTTGCGCCTTAAAAATACAAGGCAACTATATCCGTCGATCTCCAAAAGCTAATTCCTTTCGGAGTGTAGATATGGATAGACTTTCTTTCTTGGTTTTGTGTGTCTAAGTCTATCGCACATGTCCGCGTTTCCTAGGTCATAACACACACTCACATGTATGTTAACTTATACATATTTCTCAATATGCATATGTATATCCTCATATACACTACAGTTACTTTTTTCTAAAATTCAAACATGAATTTTGTTTTCTCCAACTTATAATTTCAGCCAAACTACTGTGTTACATGATAATATTCTTAAATTTTCCTTCAAGTTGCTGGACTTCTCCAAAGTCATTCTCCCTCCAGCCTTTTTCCTACTCCCTCTCTCATACACACATTCCTCAATAGTCAATAGCCTCATATTTTACATTAAACGCCAACCTTTTTCATTCCATTTTCCTGTCTGTTTGTTACATTTGTAGTGAATGTCTGTGTATATTTTTTTAAAATTAGGTATGAAATGGTAAACATATGTTTCTTTTTTAATGAATGATGGTCCAAAGAGACTTCCGGAAATAACAGAATGGGTAAACCCAATACTATATTTTTGTTTTTCGCGGGTTGGGAACTTATTGTCTAGAACTTGAGGCCCCATATCCATTGAGGTCTACCGAGTCTGTTACCTTGATCTTTTTGTATTTTCTTACACACTTTTGTGGTGACTCGAGTCTGTTCTTGTCTCTAATTTGATGAAACATCTAGCCTGCAAGAACTTCCCTTTTTTTGTTTCGACATTCATCTAAAGTTGGTACATAGTTACCATGTAGTTTAAAGCCATTGCATTGTGTTGTGTACTTTACATCGTTAATACTGATTCTATGTACTCGGCTATTTTAACAGGTAAATAAAATGTCTGACTATGTCCATCCTGATGTATTGACCATAATACTTGCAAGAATGCCTTTAAAGAGCATCTTACGATGCACCTTGGTCTGTAAATCGTGGCAGTCACTTATAAAGAGCGATCATTTTGGAATTACCCATCTCAACTGGAAGAAACCTGATGGGCTATTTCTCATGTGTTCCCGCAACGTAGAGAGCCCGGAAGATATTTATGCATTGCATTGGGATAATGAGAAGTTATTGAAGTGTGAAGATTTTGATTTCACTTCTCGTCCTGCTCATGACAATTATTATCGGATTATCGGCAGCTGTAATGGGGTTTGGTGCCTCTCTGATGATATGTGGCGCCAAAGAAACAAAGTGATATTGTGGAATCCGGCGATTCGCAAGTGGTTGAAGATAGCACATCATGGAACCCCCTTAAGAAGTCGTGCATATAGTCGTGTCACTGGATTCTGGTTCGATTCTGGTTCTAATGACTATAAAGTGATAAGGATTACTAATTACCATAAGTTCCATAACTTGGAGAATCCTGCTGAGGTGTATGTGTATAGTCTGAATAGTGAGACCTGGCGGGAGGTGAGCCATTTTGAACTGAAGCTGCGTTTTCTTTATCCTCCCGCACCCCAGGCTATTATAAATGGAGCAGTGCACTGGATTGTGTCAGATTATAAAGCAGAGAAGAACATCATCGTGTCTTTTAAGTTCAGCAACGAAATGTTTGACACTCTTGAGCTTCCTGATGTTGTTCCATATACATTACTCTCCCTTTTGAACTCAAAGCTTAAGCCTGCAGTCATTGAAGGGTCACTTGCTCTGGTTGAGAGTGATAAAAGGAGGTGTTGCATATGGCTAATGCAAGAGTACGGAGACTGTAAGTCGTGGACCAAAAAGGTGGATGTTGAACTGAACAGAGGGGTGGATAGGTTGATTGGAATGAGAAATAATGGCGACCTTTTAATTGAAAAAAGAGGTGACCTATATTCCTATGAAACAAGATCAATGAAAGAAACGCAACGACTCCTTTATTCGAATTTCGATCCGTCGAAATTCCTGACGAATCCATATCCTCATTTTCCCGGAATAACAGGACGAGAAGGGCTTAGATTTGACAGCATATTTGGTGATACTCAGGACTCAGTTGATCAATTGGTAATTTATATTGAGAATTACAGTGAGAGCTTTGCTTTACTCGGAAAGCAGGCTGTTGTGGGCGGGGACGACATCGAAAGTGAAGTTGAAGAAGAGACCGAAAGCGAGGATGAGGAATCTGAAAGTAGCTATGAGACGGATTCTGACAGCGATGAAACGGATTCTGAGAATGATGAGGTGGATTCTGAGAACGATGAGGTGGATTCTGAAAACGATGAGACGGATTCTGAGAACGATGAGGCGGATTCTGAGAACGAAGAAGAGGAAATTTAAACTGATGAAGCAGATAATTGTGAGTTACACTGTAATTTCATGGGGTAGCCATTAGTTGTTACCCCTGTTTATTTAGTCTTGTTTTTTTACTGAGGTGTAAATTTACCTTTAGATCATGTACTTTTTGGTGATATTATTTTCTAACATATTCTACAAGTGTCCCATAACTTTTTTGGTAAGATGGTTTCAGAATTAATTTTGGCTCAAAGGCATAATAATGTGATGCTGAATGTCAGGGTTGTGGCTTGGGACATGGATCAGAGTGGATGGGTAGACAATCAAATAGTAATTTTTGTGCTCTTATCTAGAACAACCTTATTTTTTATTTCTTGATGATAAAGTTTCCGTAAGTCTTTTAATTCCTGGAAGGCCATTGCGTAATATATCTCCATAGTCTAGTCTAAGGGGTAAGCCACCAAAGTTGTTAGTTATCTCTTATACGCGCTAATCCGGCACTATTTTCACCAGAAACAAAAGTCTTTATTTTTGCAGTATCTGCTTTAGCAATAGGAACAATGCCATTCTTACGGTATGTGCAGAACACATTTTTTTGAATTATTTCATTTCACAGAGAAGGGATGTTATTCCCATTCTTGGAAGTAGATCGGGTTCTTGGCTAATTCAACTTATGAGGTTTGCAAATATAATGATTATTTGTGTAGCCTGTAATTGTTATCTTTATTTGGTGATTAATATTCATTAGTAGTGTATCAAATATTATTTGGTGCAATTGAAAGTAGTATTTTATACCTATGAGTAGTTTGAGTTTCTATATTTGTTAGCAGCTATCTCAAAGTGTAACAAATACCCTCTTGGTTTTAACTGGATTGCAGCAAGATAACCCAGAAGGGAAATTACAAGAAAACCAGATTATAGAGGATCGTTGGGTGTGTGCCAGCCACGACATCTCGAGAGCTCGCAAGTGCCAAATTCAGCTCAACGTGAATACGTGATATTTTTCAACGTCATACAACGATAAAACACATCCTAACTAGTGATTATCATAATTAGTCTTGAATTTGTGCTTTCTTATGCAGTTTTAACTTTCAATATCAGTAACAAAAGGGTTTATTGATTATAATGATGTATTTCTTTTGTATAATTCAAGTTTAGTATGTTGAGAATGGAGAATTGGTGGATCAGTTTTTGTTATTTACTTTTTTCTATATAATCTTTTCTCATTGCAGAATAGATAGGTGACTTCTATTTCACTTCACCTGACTTTTTATTGACATGCTAGACAAGCGTCGATGCCAATCACCCCAGGAAACTATGCAAAATTTTGTATGTTTGAAAACACATTTTCATACCTTTGGCTTTAGGCCTCCTATGGCTGCAGATTAATTCTTTATTAGGATAAATTATCCACCGGGGTCGCGCCCTGGGGGTTGCCCCCTGGAAGCGGAACCTTTTTAAGCCCTCGGCCACTTTATTCTCTGGTAGAGCTCCAGGCTCCTCTTCATTTCCTATTGTAGAGGGTAGATCTTTACCCACTGCCCAATGATTGATGAGTTTTGGTCTACTAAGTGATGGAAAGTTGGTAGGTTGCTTGTTATAAATATCTCTTTGGTTGCTTTAGGATTCGTAAAAGTTGCTATAAGTTTTATAGTTTCATAAGCAGATGGTTTCGTGCCCAGAGTCTCCAGTGAGTCCCATATCAGATTTTGCATATAAAATCGTATAATTGGCTCAAGTATCCGTGTACCATTTCATTCTGTCAACACATAATTAACCAAAAAGCTCAACGCATGAGCCACCTTAAAAGTCATCTTTAATATTAAGGTTCTTACTCTCTCTCGTTACTTATAAGTTGTCAAATTTTGGCACCTCGAATTTATACTATTGGTACTTTTTCCTTCTACCTGAAAGTTCGACATAATATCACAGTTATTCGTTCTAAATGCTACATGAAGAACATAATTTGAATGACAAGAAAACCAAGGATGCAGAAGATCGTGAAATGTGTAATTCGACTTTTTTTAATTTTATATATGTATATATATGTGACCACTGGTACTTCATTGTGTCAGAGAGAAAATTCATAAGCTAAGATATATCAAGTCCAGAAAGCCATCTGCTTTAGAAAAAACTTTTACTGAAAACACTGAGATTGAGATACTGTATGGTGTCTATGTAGCCGGTGGACGAAGACACTATGTGGCACACTTGGTTTAGATTATATCACAAGCAAGTGCTTTGAGATAGTACACATTTCACAATTTTCTATGCAAACTTTGGAAGTATTACACATTTTTTCTTCCAGGGAGTAAACAGAGTTTTATTCATAACCAAAAAAAGTATAACCACATTAAGTTATCAAAGAAAAAGAATAATCTAAAATCCGATCGCAATAATAAAAAACAGATGCTTATATTTTCAACATGGAGGTAACTTTGTCATCCAACCAAGCGATAATATCTGAGAGAACAATCTCAGTGTTTTCTGGTAATTCCCCAAATAAAAGGTGATGCCACATCCCAGGATAAACTTTCAACGTCTTGTCTTTGCTAGAAGCATTTTCGTATAGAAGTTTGCTAACCGCTGGATCAGTCACCTTGTCGTCTCCTCCATGGAGAACTAGAAATGGTAACGCAACCTGATATGTTCAAATGTTAATCGACAATGGTAACCAATCACAACACAATCCATATGTTGGGCTTATTTGGTTACAGTCGTTAAGCAAATAAGCTGATCAATTTTTAGGTTGCGAAAAAAGCTGGGTTCATCCAACACATAGCTTCTAGCTCTTTCACGACACAAGACTAGAAAACTAAGCTTTTAAGCTGATAAACAAAATACTGCCCAGCTTTTAAGTAAAAAAACTGATCTTAATAGTTGCAACCAGAAAAAAAAAAGTATAAGAAAGTGCATATATGAAGCTAGGTGAGGACAAGTGGTAGGCCCGAACACGTACACCCACATCGACTCGTTCGGACACAAAACAAACAATTTTTCACATTTTATTAAGCTTAGGACTTAGAAATGTACCACATTGGTCCCCATAAACAGATAATAATGTATATGACTCAGCCTCTCCCTTGGCTAAATCTTGCAATGTCATTCTGATCATCGCCGCATATTTTATTGTTTTTCAATATAAAAAAGGAAAACTATGCATCTCTTAGTCTTAAACATAAAGTTAAAATTTCAAGTAATTTCTGCGTGGAGTGAGCATTATATCAAAAAAAAAAAAACTAATGGTGATGCAAGAACACATAATTAACTGTCAACTCAGCAATGACGGAGGTATGATGTTAATCGAAGCAAATTCAACTTTACTTTATGCCACGATGAACTGCAGGAAGGTGTTTACACAACTATTTAAAGATGATGTATACTCTTATCCTACGAGGGAAGTTAATTTCGTTTCAATGAACTCCCCTACCTCACAAAGTAAAATTATGGGATAATGTCATGTTGCGCTTGAAATACAGTGTTTTCAGTAAACAAAAAAGGGAAAGAAAGCAAACCGATCTACTGCATTTAAGTGCACAATTAACAAAAATAGATAGACAAACCTCGTTAAGTTGTTTCTCAATATCTAACGTGGTATTGAGCATTTGATACGACGTTTGAAGGCGTGGTCGGCCCTTGTAGAAGTAGGGGCTTGCTCGAATCTGTAATTCAGTAATATAAGACTTCCCGATATCTACGTATAATAAGCATAAACACGTAATATCAGATTACTGGAGAATAAAGAAAGTTGAATACGAGCACGGATTACCTCTTCTCTTACTTTGGGGAGCCTAAAGCCAACCTCAACAAAATCTGGAGCGGGCACGATTCTCCATGTTGGAATGAACCAAGTCAGCTTTTCAACAACTTTAATCACTTTAGGGTTTGGCTTCAAATTATCGGCCATCTGTCCAATTAATACTTCGAGGTAAATATATTTTGCAACAGAGTAGTGAAGTCGTAAATGAAAAATGCACCTTTAGAGGTAAATATTCAAGAGTCGCTTTTACAAGAACTGAAAGAAAAGAAACTCTTTGCAAAACGCATGCTTAATCAATATGTAATAGATGGGTAACAAAAAACAAACTCTAATAATATGTACTAGCTGCCAAACAAGCACTTAAGTGCCCTTATATGCAAATCTCGGAAAAACTTTTAAAAGCTTGTTAAGGGTTGGTCTTCCGGCAGTGTGTCTGACTGAGTACATACTGGCTTGTTTAACTCCTGACAAAAATTGGTTCGTCTAATTGACTCCAAGCTATATATAAGCAAATACTTAAATTTAAAACGTATCCATTAAATATGTGACAATTTATTAAAATTAAACAAGGAAACTTAACATAAAAGATGAAAACAAACTGGTTGAAAAAGTTCACAACTTTAACTAGCAGCAGAGTCAGAAAAAGATTTTACAATTGTTTAAAAAACAATGCAATATTAAAAAGGAATGCATATTACAAGTGTCCTAAATTATGTTATAAAAGATGAAGAAAGAAATATGTATGAAATTCTGTGGTTAGGACTCCCCATGAATTTTACAAGTGCCCACTTCTAGCTGTTTGGAAGAACCTTATACCTCAAATTCAAGAAGCAGGTTCAAATTTATGACCGAAAGTTTGGAGAGTCATAAGAATCTCTTTAAAATAACAAAATGCCATATCTGTATTTCCCCTCATCTCTCCCTGTCCCTGTTCTTAAGTTATTTGTACAATGAAATATAGGAATGTTGACTTTGTAGATGGGAAAGGGTCAGTGAAAGTTAAAGAAATATTATCTTAATTTAGAGAGAATCATAAGAAGCTAATATAGATATTTGGGATTGAATGTAATTATAAATTGTAATTGATGGTCATCAAAAAGTTGCCCACCTTACACATAGGTGCAAGCAAAACGGCACCGTCCCAGTAGCTAGGTTTTTTCCAGGACAAGAGTATAGCCACTGCCCCTCCCATCAATTCTCCAAACAATATCTTTGCCTTCTGCTGATTTTCCTTCCTTTCTGTCAATCAAGTCGATACATGAAGCTAGTAAATAAATTTCCAATATACTGTCTAACATTTTATATTTTCTTAATGGCCACAGTTGGATTAAATCCAGGCTAGCACAAAAACACATTGTTCGCATACCTACTTAAATTCTACGCTTCACATTCCCTCGTGTGTACCCACTGTTAATAATTGGAATGTCCGTTGTTTATATATTTTTCAAACATAGTTCAAATCTTTTTGCTATTTTGTAGTTTTTCCTTTCAGGATCTATACAAAAATCATTAAGAAATAATTAAAAGAATAAATAAATAAAGTAAACAAAACAACAACTAGACAAGGTAATCATTGAATTTTCCTTCACTATTGTAGATGAACCAAAGGATGTATCTGTGAAGAGACGAACAGATCAACCTAGGCCCGTATAATATATTAAGTTACCAGTTCTACTAAATCTCAAGATGTCAAAAGGATCAACTGAAGAATTATTTATAAATCATTTTTCAACAAACGATATGGAAGACAGTCAGGAGTATCTAGAAGAAAAATATAAGAACTGACCAGAAATGCTAGAGAAATGGTCAAAGCAATCGTCGACAAGAGTATCGAAAGAAGGGATATAGCCTTGAAGCCCAGATGATTTGCCATGCCCTTCAAAATCTATACCGTATACTGCATATCCAGCTTTTGCCAGCCTATATCCAGCATCTGTTTCAATTACTTGCATCATTATAATATCTAGATTTTGAAGTAGAGGCATAAACTTAAATTAAAAACTCATTAATCATGTAAAGAACGTAAAAACCATTGTCCTAACTGCAGCGCATTCAGACTACCAGGCATAATAAACACTGCGAGAAATTTGGAATTCAGAAATAAGTCTGTTTCAGTTACTTGCATCTGTAATAATTTATAATTTAGAAATTTCAAAATTTATGCAGTGTATGAAATCAGAAATCATTTGATCTTGTTAAGAAAAGCAACGGAAGCATTCATTTCAACTGCAATAGGCATATATACAGACTTATTAGTTATCTCAGTTCATGGAATAGCCTAACTTCACGAGTGACTTAGGTATTTATAAATTATCTTTTCATATTGATAAATATTAATCGTGCTTAGATATAAATATTTACTACATCAATCATGTTTAGAAAGTAAGGTTATATGTGCTCAACTGCTCATATACTAGATATTTAATATAAGACCATTCAAATTAAATTCATGACAGTTACTACTTTAAAAAGGATATAATAGCATAAAGGCTATCACGCAAATGATTGATTCTCTATGATCATTATTACCAGAGATTACAATAAATTAGAATTATATTACTATGATATATTAAAAACAATTCACATGACTGGATGTTTACTTTTCTTTAAGAATGCTGAGGTGTCTTCCAGAAAACCTTTCACCAAAAGCACATTAAAACTAATTTTAAGGGAGTATTTGCTTGCATATTAAGCAAACAATGTAAACGTGTTGAGATTGAGGGAAAAGCTAGAATCAACGCTTGTTTCAGAAGTAAAAAAGGACAAATAACTCTTTCAAGCTGATTAAGCAACTGTTGCCCAGATTTTAAGCAAAAATAGCTTAAAAGTTTACATTAAACAACGCTTAAATAACTGACTTTTCATTAAAGGCATACATTCCTATCAAAAATGTGACCAGTGATAACAATAAACAGGATTAAACTACTATGATATAGACAACTATACCAAAAACATTTCACACTCCAGAATATGTCACGTTTATTTAAGTGTGCGTTTATATGTAGTCCCAAATAATGTAGTCTGTGTCTCGTAACTCCAGATATGAGATAAGACTGGATTTTGCCCAGATATTTCCCCAATCTTGGCCACTTTGATTTTATCCAACTCTATTCAAACAAGATAATTTAAGAGTATGTTAGCGAAAATGAGGAGGTTTGGATCCTAGGTTGAATGCAGTCTGGGTCTGGTAATTGGTAGTTACGAGATTCGACTCTGGTCCAAATACGCACACCCCTAGAAAAAAAGTCAATCATGTAACTGGGAGTTACGAAACCCGCATTCAACAATCTGGAACTACGTAACGATGCACTCTTTATTTAATAATGCTGAGGTATCTTTCGAAAAACTTGAGGGCTTGTTTGGTTGCATATTAGCAAACAACCTTTTTTTTTAAAGGTTGGAGATAAGCTACGATCATCCAGCTTAATAATGCTTAATTTATGCAGAAAAAATAACAGAAAACTCATCTTCTAAGCTGATTAACCAATTTAAGACCAGATTTTAAGCAAAAAAAAGAGCTTAAAAACTACAACCAAACAAGGTCTAGATAGCTGACCTTTCATTGCAATGCTGCACTGCAGGGCATAAGGATGACAGAGAAAGATCAAAGCTTTTGATTCCGTGTTTATCGGAAGCCAACTACAGCTGAATATATCCATTCCTCTCTTATTCTGAATAAAGCCCTGTAATTTCAACGAAAATGCCTCATAAGAATTACTCCAAATGCCTAGTCCTAACTTCGTTAAATAAACTAAATTAAGTCAAAAAATAAACAAACTCAAAATACTAAAAATGAAAAACTGCCTGGTTCTAGCTTCTTTAGGAATACTAAATTAACAGCCTAGTTTCAGCTTACTTCAATAAACCTGTAATGAAGCCTAAAACAAACCAACTCAAAATACTAAAATAATGAAAAACAAGGCTAACCTCTTCATATTTGATTTCTCCATCTTCATAAGCCTGATAAAATTAGAAAAATAAATTTACTTAAACTGATGCTTGAGATAAAAACAAAAAACAAGAAATATGTTACACTAAACAAATATATATGAATACTGAATAAATATGAGGACCCAGAAACATAACAATACTAACCATGGAAAATAAATTTCAGAAAGTGATTTGGTTTTGATTTTCTGAGTGGGAAACAACTATATTATAGAAAAACAATTAGCGTGAGTTGTACTTTATATAAAAAAAAGACTTGCATGTTAGCCCACTTCTTTTGACTTTTTCTATAAGATACAATTTCTTGAATAAATATTTTCACGAAACACGTCACTGAGACGGTCTATTTCTAACCACTACATAAATACTAAAACAACGTTAGAAGAAGAATTCGTTTCAAATATCTCAATCACCTGTAATATTTTGACCACATTAATGATTTATTTATATACCTCTCTCTCTCTATATATATATCATATTGAGACTTGAACTATGTCAATTGTTAATCATGACCACGACCTCCGAATATAAATTTCAGGAGCATTGATTTTTGGATATAATCTATTTATGATTAGTATTAACTATAATGCATAAATAATTAGGCATGTGGTATTAGTATGTGTTCAAAGGTTGCATCATAAAAGGTTATTTGGCATCTTGCTACTTATTTAACAGGTTGTGAGTTGGATTTTTATTATTTATATTTTAGTTTCCAAGTATGTGTTCTAAGGTTGCATTATAAAAAGTTATTTGGCATTCTTGATGCTTGTTTAACAGGTGGTGGGTTAGTTTCTTTTATTATTCAAAGAAATTGAATAGAAGAGTCTCGTTTCAAGAAAAAAGGCTCTTAACCTCGGAAACTTTCGCTAGCCAGCTTGGAAAGAAGGTTACACTTATTTCATCATACTTAATAATATGTATGAGTGAAATGTGGATGGGTCAATTATCTCATATCCTATTATATCATGCTTAAGTCAGATGAACCTGGTTCAGCTTATATATATATATATATACATTTTCATCATTTTTTCCCTAAGTTAAAGCTCTCGGTTGGCAAACAAAAAAATAGATTTTTTTAGATAAGTTCAAAATAAAAATTAGAAGTTGTAAGTTGAATGGACCCAACTTTATTTGCCTGGTCATATAAGATAGTGTATTTTTCCAAAGCTCTAGCAAAACAAGAAGTCGTTTGTAATTTGATTGAGCATTTGTTGACATTGCAAACAGTCTCGAATGTACATAATTTGATCGAGTATTTGTTGACATTGCAAACAGTCTCGAATGTATGTAATTTGATCGAGTATTTGTTGACATTGCAAAAGGTCTCGAATGTAATTTGATCGAGTATTTGTTGACATTGCAAAAGGTCTCGAATGTAATTTGATCGAGTATTTGTTGACATTTGCAAAAAGTCTCGAATGTAATTTGATCGAGTATTTGTTGACATTGCAAAAAGTCTCGAATGTAATTTGATCGAGTATTTGTTGACATTGCAAAAAGTCTCGAATGTAATTTGATTGAGTATTTGTTGACATTACAAGAAATTCCAGAGATACCATCGTAGTTATTGACTTTATTTATATATTCCTGCAGGAGAAAAGAAAAGCTCGAATGTACTTTTGTCAAATTCAACGAGGATGAGAGTGCAGAGTTATTAACTTCTATATTGTTTTAGCAGTTTAGTTGCAGTTTTCAAGCAAATAAGGTGGGACTTTTTAAATGGTAAAAAAAGCTAGGTTCATCCTGCTTAAGCTTCAGCTTTTTCAGGTCAAAATAACAAGAAAGCTCGGTAAATAAGTTGATCAGCAAAATGCATTCCAATTTTTGAGGGACAAAAGATGAACTTGAAAGCTCGACTACTCAATCAAAGAGGCCTTAATTTATTAGATACTAAACCAGATTGTGCCTTTTAGATTTGATTAATATGAACCATTTCATGATCAAATTAAGTTTTATTTGAAAATCATACAGGGGCGGAGGCAGAAGGTGTCAGGGGTGGCCACCGTCACCCCGAAAATTTTAAAAATATTTTTTTTAATATAGAAAATTTCTGACATTTAAAGTTTAATATATTAATAGTCCTCCAAAAAACAAATTGTAACTTGGTTCATTTAATAAACATAAATTATTTGTGTCCACAAGGTCCATATATAGTTTGAGTCACGTGGTTAGTTTTTATTCTACATTTAATTAATATTTTTTTACTATTTAACTTTTTCATTAATTGTACTATAAGAAAATTTACGAGTAAATAAAAAATGTTTAAATTATAATAAATTCGTGTTCGTAGTCAATTTCTATTTGTTGTTTATTAATTTTGAATTAATGGACAAGTCAGTTGAGCTTTTAAGCTACGGTTTTGTTTGGTTTTTTTGTCGATTATTGTGATAACGAAAAAAAAAATCAACAACCTGCTTAATAATTTAATTCTAGTTCCGTGACTCCATTCAGATATATATAACCATGTCTAGTAATATGTTAATGCATGGAGCATGTGACATCGTTGACATTTCACTTACAAACTTGTCATGATGCGCCTCCTTTTAAAAGTAACCTTAAGTACCTAGTTTAAAACTCTAACGTGATCTTAAGAGTTAAAAAGTAACTCTTCAAAGTGTTTCACAATTAAATATATCTTCTTATCTTTTGAATTTTGTATTTGTTAAAAAGAAATTGTGTTCATTGATATGAAAACAGTGTTTAAAATGTTACATGTGTTCGAGTTACTTTGATATACCACATCGGTACTATAATAATTGATGGCAGAAAAAATCAACATTCTTGTAATGAATTCCTTTTATTTAGTAGATGTTACTCTGACTTAATTAATTTTTCTTAATGCATATCTGGCCCAGGGTAAAAAGAAACTAGAATGTACTTCTGTTAGGTTCAACCGATGGCAGTGCTGAGTTTGTACAACAGTACATGGGTGATGGGCCAGTAGACTTGATCAAACAATTCCGAAAAAAACACAAGTATGGTTCCAGCATATAGTTCGTCGAAATGAATCAGGTGATACTGATAGCTATTTTGGTGACGGAACTCATATTCCAAGATCGGCCTTGGACAGTTACAAAAAAATCTTCAACGAGAATTTTGTGGACATAAAGTGGCGAAAGGGAGACGTTTTATTGGTCGATAACTTTGAGCGCTTAACATGCTCGACGTGGCGAAGCCCCGTCTCAGATATTAGTTTCCATATTCAATTAAATAATTAGCATATACTCAGTTGATGATTTGCATGTATAATGTTTGTTACAAAGTAATTGGTGTGATGCTGAAATAGCTGTTATAAGTATAAGCAGTAACTAGCAGTAAGATTACCACTCTCTTCTTCAGAGACTATATCTTATAACGTAGGCCTAGAATAATAATGTTTTATAGAGGCCGTTGGAATGGTTTTTCGACCAAAAGCTGTAGATTTACCAAAAACATTTTGGTTTATACTAGCCTGTGTATTTGGAGTATGTTCCATGGTTAAAAGTTGTTCTTCAAAATTGTTAATACTTTCTATATCAGTGGGAATTTCTGATAGAGTAGCAATTTGTTTACCTTTACCAATATTAAGGCTTTCTAATTGTTGTGTTAATAACGTAATAATATCATTATTCGCATTAGAAATAGTAATATCAATACTGGGTTTTAAAATAGTAGGTTTAATAACCTTTTGTTGAGGGGTGCTTCTATCAAAAAAGTGTTTTTGTCTTAAAATCAATTTAATAGTTTTTATTTTGTGCAGTCAATCAATTGAACGATACAAATTCCCGTTTTCAAAATTAAATATTTAATTATTATTTTTTAAAAATTTTGATTAATAATTAAATTTATGATAGTATCCACTAGAGTTATATATTTTTATTTGAGTTTTTATTGTGTTGTAAAATTTATTTTTAATTTATTACATCTGAATTTGTTTAATATATGATAAAAAATAAAAATAGCAAAACGTTTACTAAATATTTGAAATAAATACATTTCAAATAAATTATATGAATATTCATCTGAATTTATGTTACTATAGTATTGAAAATATATCATTCAACGTTTCATTTTTTAATCTAATGATTGTAAAGACGTCGTATATTATACCATCAACCCAATAAACACACAAAATGAAACTTGGTACTGTTTGGTACTGTTTTTTTGTTTGTTTGGACTCTTGGTACTGTTTGATCTCGAGCTATCTAGCTATTATTTGATTGCTGAAGTATGTATTTGTTTCTAGAATCTTTTGCCATTAACAAATTTTTTTAAAAATAATTAACAAAACAAACTGAAATAATCTTGCAATTCTTTTTATTTAAAAATAGAAATATTGAGATTAATTAATAATATAAGGAAAACGAAGAAAGAGACTGATGGTTATTCTTTGGTACAAATTTTAGTAAAAAATGAAGTATTATTATTAAAAATAAGATGATGGTTACTGTTTAAAATAGCAAAATGGATAGAATTTTAAATAAAAACAAAAGAGACTGTTTGTATTTTGTGTCAGAGATTGAGTAGAAATATAAGATGTAGGGTCCCACCCACACACCTCACTCCCTAAACATTTGCGTACACCTCGCTGCCACCTTTTAGTTTATTACTTTATTATTTAATTATATATTATAAAATTTACTTAATCGTTTAATAATTTATATTAAAATTATCGAAATTAAAACTTTTAAAAATTTAAATGTTAAATTTTATGATTAGACTTTAAAAAAAATTATTCCGACAATTTTAATACAAGTTATAAGCCGATCAAAATTGCACGTAATTTCGTAATAAACAATTAATACTTTTTAAGTTTAATCACCGGATTTATTACTAAGTCTCCACTAACTTGTTATGCATTGGCTAATTGTACTTTAATGATTAGTCACAGGTTCGTTACTATTTTTTTACTCTATATCATAATTGTTTCAGCAACTGATAATTCATGTTTAACAAACAAATTCAACAAATATTAACATCAAACTGGATAGAAGATCGTTATATATTTATAATATAATGTGATATAACTAACCGATAGTTAAATTTTTTTAAAACGTTACCAATGTGGTAATTATATTGTACCATACAATTAACGTATCACACTTGGATATAGCGTAAATATGATACGGTAATGCTATGAAATTTCTCGTAACATATTTGCATGATACGGTAATGGTATTCAGCAATTATCAATGATAATTGTACCACTTACAACCCTACACTCATAACAATATTAGATGTACCAAAAAGAGTATTTGTTAAATATCCAAGCACTAGTACTGTAGTTCACCGTTTAAACTATTTATAAAAACCTCTCATGCTTTCTTTCATCACCTTCTTCTAGGTTTCTACTAAATAATAGAGAGTGAGGAATATAAAACTATAAGAAATACAAAAGTATATTTCTATATACATAGAGAGAAATAGCTAAAATGGAGTTTACTCAAGGTGACATACCAAACCAGAAGACTTTTGGCACCATACTATTCCCAAAAACTCTGCTGCCACCTCAGGATGATGACACGTGTATGACCGAGATGCTGGCAGAGATGGTGAGGGAGAAAAGGGAGTGGTTGTGCCAAGTACTTGAGAGGCACTCGGCTATTCTGTTTCGTGGGTTTAGAGTTGGTTCCGGGGAGGAGTTTGGGCGTGTCGTGGAGGCGTTTGGGTGGCTAGACATGACTTATGTTGGGTTCATCAGTCGGAGTAAATTGGCGGATCGTGTTTTCACTGCAAACGAGGCGCCACTTGCTAAACCTATCGGGTTTCACCACGAGATGTCCACGGTACACTACAACCCGACATACACTCGGTTGTTATTCTGACGCTAAAGTGTTTGTTGCTAGATTGGTAACATAGACAACAACATTAACTGTGGCTAATCTGTTGCGGATTTAGCCACAACCAATATAGCCTCGTAATAACAAAAAAGAATCGACTTTTATCTTTGTCTTCTATACATGTATATGACCATGTTTGTTTACGGTATAGAAAATAGTATTAATTATATATTTATAATGGACTGCCAGACCATCTTAACTATATATGTTTGGTTAAATTTTAATCAAAAACTACTGAGCAATAGTAATAGTAATTTATACTATCTCGCAAATAAAATGGTCTTGTAGAAAATGTTAATATTTTAAGAAAATTATTTTGGTTAGGATATCAAGTATTGAAGCAAATATATATGGAGTGACTAATTGTAATTAATTTTGTGATTAACAGGTGTTCAAATTTGCACCCTTTCCTGTTATTTAACGAGAGAGCTAATGCGTGATATTAACACTGCTATAGATTATATTATCTGATTTTAATAAATTAAAGTAAAGTGTACCCAAAATCTAGCTCGTTAAGTTTGAGTGGCAGTCTTGTATTCATCAACGCATATAATTAATTAGTATTATTTGATAAGTTTAAATATCCATTGTAGATGCTTTTCCTTTGTCATTTATGTCATGGACAAATCTGATCTGTCCATTTCGAGCGGGGATAAGCTTGATATGGATGATTCGAATGTGTCACAAGTAATCATGATTGCAAATTAATTTTGTTTTGATGTCGGATAGATCAGTATAATAGAGTGTTTTGTGTTCTAATGCAGTTTTAAGTGTATACCTTTGGCTTATTTTGAGTTTGTAAAATAAAATGGTTTTGTTTAACTTCAATATTCTAGATCTTTTAGTTTCAGTCATGGAAAGCTCTACTTTTGGAGTTGGTCGTTATTTTCAGGACCTAAGTAGAAAAGCTCTGATTGGTGTTTGGTTCAACTTACGAGTTTCTTAAAAAAACAAAACTTATAATGCGATGAAGTAAGAACTGCAACCAAACATTAACAAGTCATATGTTAGAAACTTAGAATTGTTTGTTGTTTTATAGAAAAAGCAGCATTACCATATCCTTTGAAATCTGGAAAATGATTTGTTCTGCTATATATCAGTACAAAGTGTACCACTTATTTTCCTCATACTCTACAAATAGATAGAAAATTATGCGGAAGATTTTTCAGAAATTATTTGGTGAAAAAAAAGAAATGAAAGTAGTAGCAAATTTTACAGAACCAACTGGATAACAATCCAATCCTATAAAGGTTGTTGATTCAGTTTCTGATTTGCTACAGTGGGGAACGAGGTTATAACTAAACTTGGAGTAAAAAATAATGAAAAAATGTATCGTGATTTCGTTGGTGAAATTAGTTTGTTGCATCTGTGTGCCAACTTGCTTTTGTTGAAAAAGAAAAAAAACAAGAAGTTTTTTTGCATTAAACTGGTAACAAGTAAGATAATTTGCTCTTTTCACAATGAAAGATATCATACATATTAACATTTGATTTCTTTGGTCTAAAGCTATTAGATTACTTTGTCGATTACGATTGTTCTATGTACAGATAAAAGAGTACCCTTCAAAGATCTTTTTCTTTTGTGCCCAACCTTCTCCGAAAGGAGGCGAGACATCCATATTGGCTGCAAACATTGTGCTCGAAAAGATGGAAGAGATTCTCCCAGAGTTTGTATCAAAACTGCGGAGACTCGGTTATATATTTCAAACTAAAACGGCCAAAGAAGATGAAACGGGTAACGTGATTAGCAAATCATGGAAATTCATATTTAAAACGGAGGACAAATTACAAGCAGAACAGAGGTGTGCAAATAATTAGCTTAATTCTATGATTGGATAAATTTTTTTTAAAATAATCTGATTGTTCTGATGATCAAATTATCAGCTCTTTTTTCCGAATTTAAAAAGTAGTCCAATTTGATTCACAGTCAAGTATCTTATCTCTTCTGCAAGTCCTAAAATACCACACATCATCAATATTTTATGATGCTGGGCCTTATTAAGTACCAAGTAGTAGATAATTAGGCTTTACATTGAACGTGATCTTACCATTTAGTTCTACAATATTTTTCCCAAATAAATAACATTATATGTTTGAATTGTTGGCATGCTTAGGGTATTTTGATTCCTGCTTTTGTTGTTTTGCTCACGAGTAAAAAAGTTGTTTGTACTTTTGAGCATTGTCACACTGCAGCTTTTCAAAGTATAGTTTCCAGATTATTCAGTTGTCCTGCTTAAATCCCGACACGTAAAATCTACAACTTTTCATCTGGATGAACTCTCAAACTTTTTTTCAGCCTCAAATAAACCAGCTACTTTACTTAGGGCTGCATTCGGACAATTTGTCATGTATATCCCATCACAATTAAATTGTGTACATGTCAAACTTTATTACATTATATGTATGAACTTACTTCCTAAAGAGTTTCCTGGCAATAATCTTTTTATATTCTTATATTTTTTCAGGGCAAAGGAAAAGCTAGGATGTACTTCCGTTAAATTCAACGAGGACGGAAGTGCAGTTTTTGTATATGGACCGTTAGATCCGATCAAGAAAATCGGAGAAAAACTAGTGTGGTTTCACCACCTCGTTGGTCGAAATGAAGGTGACACAGATAGCTATTTTGGCGATGGAACTCCTATTCCAAGAATGGCCTTAGAAAGTTACAGAAAGATCATTGACGAGAATTGTGTGGACATTAAGTGGCAAAAGGGTGATGTGTTACTGGTTGACAACTTGAGCGTTCAGCATGCTAGACGTCCTGGCAAAGCGCCACGTGAGATACTTGTTTCTATATGCAAATAAACATCGTTTAGCTCATGGTTCGCCTCTAGGGTATGTGTTTCTTAGAAGGCTACAATGTTATGTTCATCGGACTTGATGTTTTTTTATTTGGAGGTGGACTTGATGTTTAAAGAGTAGTTCTTTTATATTCTGCAATAAAATGAGCTTGTGTTTGTGGGAATTGTGAAGTTCAAAGATCTGTTTGGCTTTTTTGCTTTTAGGTTAATAACTCAGAACACATCTAAAAGTAAAAGGAACCTCAAAATGGACAAGAAAAAAACAACTCAACATTCACAATACGTAAATTATCCTAATCAACTCCACATTCATAAATTATTTATGTTCCTCATTGAAGAGTACTGTATCAAAACTTTCACTTGCTCATTTGTAAGAAAACTTGTTTGTACTTTTAGGAAATTATCTAAAATCATCCTTCTCCTGGGATGTTTCTTCAAGAATTCACATGATGAGAAAAAAACAAAAAATATGCTCTTAAATATCTGTCCATGAGCGACATAAGTTCTGCCATTACGAAAATAAACTAGGTGAAAAGACAAGATTCCTGTTTTAAAAAGATGTTACCAAGTTCCTCATACCATAGTCCATAGAGTTTTAGGAAACCCAGGTTCCAAAGTAGGTAACAAGTTTAGCAACCACCAATGAACTTAGAAACCAGGTTTATAAGTGACAGCGTTATATTACCATATAAAAGGACTCGAGATTTTAGGGGACTATCATGAAGCCCGAGAGCCAGCGGAAATATATGTACCACAGTAAACCATTAACACTTCAGCAATCCTTTAAGCTTTAATTGAACTGTATTCGTATTCATGGGCCTACACTCACCTAAGATTAGAACCACGAACAAAAAACATTATACATCTCTCTCTCAAAAGCAATCCATGTTACTAGCAATTGTCGCCAACAAAACTTGCTCTCCTTGCAGTTTTGCTCCTAACAAGAGACGATCAATACTGGCACATAATAACTTTATCGACATTTCACATATGCACATTATCGTCAACGTACATTTGTACATGAATACTGTAAATTTAGTGACATCCTCTTTTGAAAGTTAATTTTCTGATGTGCTATAAAAGTTTTGTTCAGTGATCGATTGATGAACTCATGAACTAATTCATTACAAAAAAAAAGTGAAAAACTCAGGAGACCTTTAATTCTTCTTTCTCCAGTAACTTTGAAACAGTTATTAACATTTACATGGGGACAAAGTTTCATGCATTGAATATAAGTCTAACCCACTTGGATCAGTGAAGATACCGAGATGCTACAACAACAGGACACATATTTCTGATACCTAATCGTCACAGTATACCTTTAGCTGCCTACCATATGAAACAAATAAAACAAATACTCTATCGTGGTTGTGAAGTGGTGGAAAAGTGTAAATCATAGGTACTTGAGTTAGTGGCCTGATTCTGAGTCCATGGTCTGGATCGAAGGAGCTGTGACCGCAACAAGACTTAAATCTGACGAAACGCTTCCAGATCGCTCACGAATCTCCCTGTATTCTTGACAAATAGCACAATAATGGCAAAAGAAATGAGTCACAAAATCTCCACATGGTGCCTCCTGCATTCAATATCAGTAAATACAGTAGATTAGAAAGATTTGAACAAACCTAGAACCACATTCCATTGCTTGAAAAATGATATAACGGCCACTTGTATGTTTGGCAAAGTTACCATTAGGAGACTCTTGGCAAAAAGTTTTAAAAGAATCGTAAGTACCTAAACTCATACAATTTACAGTTATAATTGCCACAACCACATCAGGAAGGTAAAATCAATATCACGATTAAATTTTTTCAATCAAACTTCGACAAGTGAAAACAAAGAAATTAAAAGTTGTCGCAGCTTTAACACTTGTTTAGTTGCTTATAATCTACAATGTAATTAGTTGATTAGCATAAAAGCACACCTTCTTTCAGGTTTTCCTGTCAAACTGAAAGCGCCCAATTCGTCTCAGGCTTGTTTAACAGCAAATTTAAGCTTAGGTTTTGGTTTGTCTGCTTAAAAGATAGACTTATTTGGTTGACATGCGTAAAAGCTGGGAATTTCTGGGTTCTTTTGCCTGAAAAGGCTAGAAACGTTGAGGTGGATGACCCCATCTTCTTTCTCAATTAAAAAGAAATCCAGCTTCTTTGCTTAAAAGCTGCAGCTAAACAAGTTGTATGGCTTATCTCCTTGTAACTTGTAAGGAAACTATTTGGCCTAACTGAATTCCACAAAAAGGTTGAGTTTATTCAGCCTAAATTTCCAACTTCAGTCAAACCAGAAAAAAATAACAAAAAACCCTAAGCTGCAAACAGACAAAGCCCAAGCAAACAAGATATATAGTCCACGAAAAAAAAATGTACCGGCAAGTTGTACTTGGCCCTTAGTTCACTACGATACCCACAGGAGTAACATGCAACAAAGCAACCCGGTAAGCCCAGAAGAACACCATCTGTCGCCAAGCAGCAAAAGGTGTTAGCAAGTGCCCACAACATGAAATGTGTCATACACGACCCCGCAAAAGTCCCAGATCCCAAAAATTCGGCATTCTTTCCAAATAGATAACATGGGCATAGCAGACCTAAGCAACCTGCATACCAAAAATAAACAATTTACATTTCTTTATCACCTGTGGATCTCAATATATGACTAACAACATTCCACTTAACATCCTTCCAAAAAAAAACATTCCAATTAACACAAGGGCTTGTTTTTTACAGCTTTCAAACAAATAAGCTGGCTAGAGATGAGAAAAATCTGGGCTCATCCAGCTTTAACATGACAATCATTCTATTATAATAAGCCAACTCAAGTCAAATGAGGCTGCCCAATTTAGTCACTTTTTTCCAAAAATACCCCTAATACCATACTCACATAAAAATATAAAAAGTAAAAACTAATAAAACTATATATTTATCACTCCTTAACAAACAAAAACTATTTTAAATCTTAAACTATGTTTTTTTTTGTATTATCCACATGCATATTTAATTTTATAACTATACATATTTTTTATATTTTTATTGCGTTACGCGCCGCACACGCAGCGCGTGGGGCACGATTACTAGTGTTTCTATATCCCAACATCTTATCACTAGTAACAGTGGCCTAGGCGTTGCGTGCGCGGCGTGTGATGACATAATTTTGTAATGTGTTTTACTATGAACACAATATTGGAATTAGGCATTATTTATATTACTAGTGTTTCTATATCCCAACATCTTATCACTAGTAACAGTGGCCTAGGCGTTGCGTGCGCGGCGTGTGATGACATAATTTTGTAATGTGTTTTACTATGAACACAATATTGGAATTAGGCATTATTTATTGCAATTATGCGGGTTAAAACAAATTGTTAATTAAATTAGGGTACATCGATTAGGAAAATATAGTGAGGATAAATTGTTAACTGAATTAGGTTACGTTGGTAACTATTAAAATAGAGTGAGGGTATTTTAGCAAAAATGGTGGCAAAATTTGCCAGCGTCACTTAATTCTTGGGTTTACTTATTATAATAGTATTATATGCCATGTTTTTATGTTCTTACCATGAGTATGCACCCTCGTCAAATTCTCAGTAAAAATCCTCATTATCTAATGCTAGTATTTAGTAAAGCCCAACATCTAAACATGTAAAACCATTTGGCACTCATACCCGAGCTCGTATACCCAAGTCCTAATCAATTTTGCAACACTGGTATGACTTTCTGTATCAATCGAACATATGAACATCAATATTTGTTTTCATTTTTTTTACTATTCAAAGTGCACCTTTTTAATTAATATTCATTTTCATTTGACAAATCAAATATTACAGGGCAGAAAGTAGCATACAGCTCTGCATATCGTCACAACAAGCACAGATTCCAGAAGACCATTGAACTGCGACATCATTGCTTTTAACTTGACCAGTACTTGCATTGGTTTGCATAACATCTACTTCTGTATCCGATTGTCCTATTGGAACATAAGGGGGTGGAGCATAACTATTATGCCCTCCCATTGCAGAACAAGGCACACAGTTCTCAACTTCTCTGAGGGAAATACTCGATTCAGAAAAATTGTCCCAGCTGCTCAAGAAAACAAAAAAATGGTCAATGATCAATTATGATGTTGTTGGGTCGCAGCTAATTTGTTTCCTTAAAAGCTTAAGTGGTATTTGGTAGACCAGCTTAAAAGTTGAAGTTTCTGGTTGTATCGCCATAAAAAAGATACAAGTATGAAGCTGGACGGATCCAGCTATTTTCGAGTGCTCAAGAAATCCAAAGTATTCGCTTAAAAGTTGCAGCTGAACTAGCTTTATTTTGCAATTGGCTGTGAATCAGAACAGCAAACGAGATAATCATCAAAATTATAAGGATTTAGAATTCATCTAAGGATTCCATTTGAAAACAAACTTATAAAAGGTTCAGATTCACAATAATTGTAAGAGTGTCGCATATATGTTAATGGATGTGTTGAACATCAATCAATATTCTCATTCTGTCCAAATTCACCAGGGATGAAGGGCTAAAGGTGAAAAAGTCTCAGATCGAAAAGCGATATATGGACTACTTCATGAACTATTATATTTCCTGTTTCTTTCAGAAAAGAAAAAATGAAAAAACTTGGCATTGCAACATGAAAGTGAAAGCCGATTCACCAAAACAAAAGTAGAAAAAACATGATTCAAAAAGAACAATAAATCTGCATGACCCCAAAAATAAGTCTCAAATATTTTAAATTAATAGCACCTCAGATTTCAATTCACTAAACTCTTCATACTTCATAAAGACCGCTACAAAGAAGTAAAAGGAAAGTAGTGTTTTCCTACTCCACTCGGAAGAAAAAAATCTAGACAACAACTACAAAAGGTTTATTGCTGCCAAATAAAAGGGAAAGGGAAACTCGAAAAAGCAATGAACATAATGCTTCAAAACTAAAGAGACTGACCCACAATGCCTATTTTCACCTGCAAATTACTGAATGAAATAGGAAAACAGCTAAATTAATCCTTCATTAGAAGTAATAACAAGAGCATACCAAACTATATCATATTTTTCCCTTAATTACTTGAGTTTAATATCCTTAAAAATAAAATATACTTCCACTTACATTCACTTTAGACAACATCTACCAAAGAAGAATATACTTGTCAATAAAGATATACAGGAAATCAAAGGAGAACAAGAAAATCTTCATGTAACCGAAGTTATTAATCCAGAAGGCAAGAAAATTCCAAGAAGCAATGAACTAATTCTGTAATTCACGTGCAATTTCTACTTTAACCAAGTAGATAAACAGCCTTATCAACCCTAATTATCTTAGAAATGAGAATTACCCGATATCAAAAGTTGGATAAAAGATAACTCTTTCCTGTTTCGTTAAGACGAAGAAGAAAATCTTCAATAGAACAACAAGATATCGAAAACAATGCAGTTACTACAACTAAAGGGAAACCTAATCCAAACAAGAAAATAAGCAAACGAGTTCAAGACTCTGGCTATGAAATCAAAAGGCAAAGAGATAAAAACGAACAATAACGTAGTCACCATCAACTTTTCTCAATTTACTGAAAATGGAAATACAACTTAAACAACCCTTTTAACTTTATAACTAATTCCCGTTCTTAGAACATCATATCAAAAATTGGATTGAAAACTAATCGTCTCCTTTTCTTCGAAGGGAAACATCGAAAAAAATACAACACAAAACACGCTACCAAAACGCAATTACTACAGCCAAAAAAAGCACAGATAATCGAAATTCGGAGAAGCTATAAACACAAGAACAATATCAGGTACCAAAAAAGTAATGAAGAGATAAGGGTGTAACTTTTATGCAAATAAACTGGCATAATTTGCGGTATTAAAGAAAAACAAAAGTTCACACGCGTTAAATTACCCGTGTTATCAAATGCAATACTTCTAATTAAAAAAACAACAAATGCAAAGTTCTGGATAAAAAAGCAGAATCCCAAAATTTACCTGCAATTTTCAAAAAATAACTAAATGCAAGAACAATATAACTAACCCTTATAACTATATTGCCAAAATAAAATAACCCATTAACCAATTCTCACTATCTTGATATTTGCAATAGCAAAACTCCAAATAAAAATATTAGGATGATGATATTAGGAATAAAGATGTGATCTTTACAATTAAACAACTGTATGAAAAAAGAATAAAACAGGGGAAATAAAAAAAAATTAAAGAAAAGGAGCTGAATAAAAATAAATAAATAATAATAATAATAAATTTGTAGCAAAAATGTGAAAATCGAAGCTAAATATAAAAGAGAAGATCTGTACATTTGTCGTGTAGAGTTTGTTTCTTTTTAAGTAAATCTAATTTATAATTTGTATGTATATTGGAACAAAAATAAAAATACAACTATCGGTCGGTGGAACAAACCACTACATCTTTTTTTATTAAATTACCACATACCTCAATTTAATTTAAAAAAGATGGATTTTTAAAATGACCGTACATTTAATCTACGGTTTACAGCCATTTTTGAAAAATGATGCAGACCGTAGATTAAATCTACGGTTTGCAGTGAATCACTGTAAACCGTAGATTTAATCTACGGTCTGCATCGTTTTTCAGAATTTACACATTAAAAATTAAAATTAAAATTCTAATAATTAAAATTAAAATACTGAATATTTTTTTCAAATTAAACATGAATTTTTAATAAAAAAACTAAATGCCTTATTTTTAAAATTTTACATAAAATAAATTACCAATATTCTAACAATCTCTCAAAATAAACACAAAATTTACACAAAAAAAGTTGATTTGATAAATTTTATGTTTTTGGTTCATGTTATATTTTTGTAAGTGTATAAGTTGATATTTATTGAATCATTAACTAAATCGTCAATTTTTGTGAAGTTTTTTTGGTTTGTTTTTAACACTTGTATAACGCAATATGAAACATTAACTAAGTCGTCAATTTGGTGTCAATCGTCAATTTTCTTGAATGAAACAATCATAAATTATATAAATTTCATAAAAGAAATTAACTCAATATGCAAACATGAACTAAATTTCATAAAACAAATTTATTAAACATTTGTTTACATCATATAAATTTACAACCACTTGTAAAAAAGAATTACATAAAATTAAAAATAAAAAACTGATTATGGACTTGAGAGTTCTATAGCTTCTCTTCATTTGCAATTTGTTTTCCCGATTGCCTTTCCAGCGCCATATATAACTTGAAATTTGGTCGAAAAAGTTCCTTCCATGGCGCAGCTGCCTCAGTGCGTGTTTGTTTCCACCGTGCTATAATTCCTGACATTGGGAAGATCACTTGTTTAGGAATAACCTGAGCATAGTGACAACTGTTGACGAACACTATTACAATCGGGATGTAATATGTCGTTTTCTGAGGCGGACCAGTATAAAGAGGTAAAAAAGTGGCGTTCCATATTTGTACCCCTCCATTTTTATTTTACCATAAGGACAACACTACAATTGACATATTGTAATGAGAAGCAATTAAAAAACCATAAGACGGAAATCTCATCCATTTGTCAGAAGGGGCGGGATTTGTAGGATGATAAAAATTTAAACTTGATAAAATGTAATTATACCGGTAATCTTCAAAATGAAAATTCTCAAACAGCTCATAATAAACACCTTTCATTTGCTACAGCTCTTGAAACAACTCACATCTTACCGCGTACCAATCATCTTCCCCGTGCTGTTTACCCGTCGCATTTGCAAGTACCCGGAACCCACAGTTACCATTCCCACGCACATCATAAACCGTTTCGATGTAACTATGTAACATGACCCATATTTGGTCACTGTACAAGAAGGTTGACCTATTGGGGGTGGGTTTAGGGTTCTGGTTTCGCGGCCTCCTAGTTGGGTTTACCCTTACCTCCGGTGTTTCATCCGCCTTACCTTTCCCCTTGTCTCTACTAGCACCAGCTTTCTGTTCCTCCACATACTCCCATCCCGACTTATCTCTCTTACTAGAAATGTCTCCCTTTCTCGGTCTCCCCCTATTTTGTCTCACTTCGGGGTCATTCATGGATGTTCTGGATGGTACGGTTATCTCTCGGAGTTGTGTTTTCATACGCCGTTTTTCAACATTAGTTTTGGTAGAATAAACACTTTTAAACTCTTCTAGATCACACTCTACCCCATAATCATCGGTGTTCCCATTATCATCAATTACGTCTAATTTTTTCCAGAATTGATGAATATATTCTAGAGGAAGAGGCTTCCCGAATAAAATATGTTCACTCATAATATGATGACAAGGTAACCCGTGAGACAATTTGAAACCGCAAGAACAATTCTCGTCAGCCTGTCCACTATATTTTTTGTGTTCTTGAAATAATAAATCAAAGGCATAGTGTGTGATATACGACCTAAGATTTATAAATAGAGGTGTTCGTTCAGAATGTGGAAAATAAGACTTGCATTTATCCAACTTCATCTTAATATTCTCAAACTGTTTTTTTAGAATTCTATTCACCTCTACCCAAACATTTTCAAGTGTGCCAGTATTTGTGGAAAGGGATCTTTTTAGCTTAGCATGTTGTTGTTCGGCTCGATTGCTAGTTCTGTTATCTAGATGTGTTGTATGGTTGGTATAGCATGCAACAAACTTTTCAGCATAATCATTTAAAAGCTTGTCTACATACTTAATCACAGCAGGGTACGATTTGTAAGAGGATTTGAAAGAAGCTCGGTTATGATTGTACTCCTCTATCGACTCAGAATCAACCAATAAACCCCAATCATCTAGAAACGTTTGCCACTTCTCGTCCGGGATTTTTTTACGTCAGTTTTTCAAAACATTTTTTGCAATATGAAAAGTGCACAAAATATGATGAGAATCGGGAAAAACAATGGATAAAGCATTTGATAAGGCCATTTCCCTGTCGGTTACAAACACCCGAGGTAGTGTACAACCCTCCAATGTAACTTTAAATTTTTCCAATGCCCATATATAACTTTCCTTTGTCTCATCACTCATGAAAACAAGACCTAAACAATATGTTTGGTTCGTTGATGTCATTCCTACGACTTCTAGAAATGACATATTAAAACGGTTTGTCCTATATGTACAATCCATTAACAAGACATCAGGAAAAGCTTTGAACATCCTTATAGAATCGGGGTGTGCAAAAAACAAGTTCTCAAGGCAATGGGTTGTTGGGTTCATATTATAGTAGAATGTGTAGCGATGTCTATCCAACAAATTAAACAGTTCCTGTATCGGGTTTCTACCATCTCGTTCTTTAAATTTCAGTCCAGCCAAAAAATTATGTATCGTCATCCTCCTCATCCGACTGTTCATCAGCTGACCCATACGGATTCATTCCCATTTCAGCGAACTCCGCACGTAGTAAGTCCACGTCCGTTTTCATTTTCGCCCGTTTGAACGATTTGAAACTGCGGCGCAACATCGCTTTCTGAAAAGAAAAAAAAACAATAAAAAACGATTTATTAGTATTGAAATATACAAACAAAAAAATAACAAACAAATATTAATGAACTTTAACTAGTTGTTACCATTTTATTGAGCACACCCGTATGCTCTCGGAAACTGTGAGATGGCCGGGCAAGTTCAGGTGGGTTTATAAAGATGCGGGTCCTCTCTCTATACCATCTCATGTAATCCGCTGACGTTCCCGTACCAAATTCGCCGTTAACAAGCCGGTTGTGGCGGTCATTCCACACGGTTATAAACTTGCAAAAAGTGCAGGCCAATCGTGTTTTTGCCCAATCCCAAATCTTCTATCCTTGCCGTGACCCCGTATGTGTTTCCAAATATATGTAGGGACCTGCTGAACAAAACCGAACTGTCTCATGAACCTGTCCGCGGGGTGGAACTCGATCTTCTCAATACAAATGAGAGGCACAGAACAATGCCACATATAACGGCCCCGCGTGCAGTATTCCGGATAGTCATCGAGATTCCCGTAAGGTTGCCACACTATCTGTAATCAGCAAAATTATTATTAGAATATGTAAACAAGGGTTTAAAAATACTAGTAATAAATTATGCGAACATAAGACCAATGCAAACATATACAACATATAATACGTAAGTTGCATGTAGGAAATAAGAAAGTTAAAATTTACCTGTTCAGGCGACATATTGTCAAACTGGTCACGTATGTGGACCACATTATGTCCGTAGACATATGGCTTAAGGTTAGTTTGCCTCCAAATCTTCCATCTGTAATATACAAACAAAACCCGATAAACAATAAATATAACCGGTAGCTAAGTAAATGATAGATGACACAATAAAAAAAAACACAAATCCAATACAAAAACTAAATAATATCATACCTATAACCGAGGGGGAACCTAGGCCAGCCCTCAGGTGGCTCGATATCTTCCGGCAGCTCTTCACATGGTCTAACCGGCAGTAGTCTGGTAATCGCCCACATATCGAGAAACATCACCGCCCCGCTTACTCCGTTTGCCTTACAATATACCAACTTGCATAGATTAGCCTCTAACCAGGCCAGAAGAGCTGATCCCCAACTATACTCTGCACATGTGTCAAAATCCTCCAGAAACGACAGAGGCCAGAGTGAAATCTGATCACTGCTCTTATCCGAAAACACGTGCCCCCAGTAATAATAACATGGCAGCCCTAGACTGATATAGCAAACGCTCCTCACTAGGGTTGGGGGGTAATTCACCAAAGGTGTGTAACATCCAATCAAGTCTAACTGTCAAACAGTTTGTATCCACTTGATTGTCAGCCGGTCTAACACCCAACAAACTCTCTATCATATCTAACATGCTCGTCCTGTTATCATTTCGCTCCGATCGGGTAACAGCAAGACCATCCACCCTGAGACCAAGCATAATCTCTACATCCTGTAAAGATATCCCCAACTCTCCACCGACAAAATGGAACGTGTGCGACTCATCACGCCACCTATCAACTAAGCCTGTAAGCAATCCTCGGTCTACGGTATAATTACCTATAGTGTGAATACCATAAAAACCAGCGCTAATCATATTTTGAACTACTCTGTCATGCGTCGGTATCTGCCAACTATAATTATAAACCCTAATCTTATTCGCATCTCCTCTACCCGCTTCTCTTCCAGCATCCCAAGTCTGATTAGAAATATGACCGGTCTGTCGTAAAATGCCCAACCTGCCTTTAATCTGTGGACCTGGCTCTGCCATCCTAACTATTTTTATTTTTAACAATAAAAACAACATAAGAAACATACACATTTAATGATAACCAAACAATTATTTTAATTATCTAATTAAACAATGATAACCAATTAATGATAACTAAACAATGATAACTCAATGATAACCAATTAATGATAACTAAATAATGATAACTCAATGATAAGCAATTAATGATAACCAAACAATGATAACTCAATGATAACCAATTAATTATAACCAAACAATGATAACTCAATGATAACCAATTAATGATCATCAAATAATGATAACTCAATGATAACCAATTAATAATAACCAAAACAATAATAAATCAATGATAACCAATTAATAATAACCAAAACAACAAACAATTATTATATATAGCTAAGTGAATTATGAATTTGCATATTTTATATATTTATTCCTATTTTACAAATTGAAATTACACAAAAAAAATAAATAATGCAAAAATGGGACAAATATCAACAATTATTATAATTTCTATAATTAATATAAACAAACAACAAACAATTATATATAGCTAAGTGAATTATGAATTTGCATATTTTATATATTTATTCCTATTTTACAAATTGAAATTACACAAAAAAAATAAATAATGCAAAAATGGGACAAATATCAACAATTATTATAATTTCTATAATTAATATAAACAAACAACAAACAATTATATATAGCTAAGTGAATAATCAATTTGCATATTTTATATATTTTTTCCTATTTTACAAATTGAAATTACACAAAATAAATAATAAATTAGAGAATAAAAGAAATACCTTGAATTATGGATAAATTTGATTGATGATTTGGAGTTTTTTGTTAAGAAAGTTGATAGTTATTTAGTTGATTGATTTGGGTGGTTTTTTTGGATGAAAACTGGAGGTTTTTGAGAGAAAGAAAGAGAGTATATTATAAAAGTTTATTTTTATTTTTTAAAAATGTGAAATTCTGTTTTCAACGGACTGTCTGTGTAATTTTTGCACAGGGACTGACTGTGTAATTTCTGAAAAGTAGAGACTGACTGTGTAATTTACACAGAATTGCTGCAGACCGTAGATTTAATCTACGGTTTACAGTGAATCACTGTAAATCGTAGATTTAATCTACGGTCTGCAGCAATTCACTGTAAACCGTAGATTAAATCTACGGTCTGTGCGTTTTTACAGATTATTTGATGTTTAAAAATCCATCCTCCAATTTAAATGGTAACTAAATTAAAGTTTAAATTTTATTTCAGTCTTAAATTTTATAAAATATATCTGATTTAATTCAAAAAATTTATAAATTTATATTTTTAACATATCCATAAAAAAAGTTACATATACATACTCATACATATACATAAAATACAAAAAAAACACACAATTTATATATATATATATAACGTTGTATAAAAAAATTAACTTTTTTTAATAAAAAAATTTAAAAAGTCAATTTTTTTAATTTATAAAGCACTCCAAAAAGTGTATACATTTTTAAAAAAAATAATTTTAAAAAAATTATTTATTTTTAAACTTTTTTTAAAAGGTATGCACTTTTTGAAGTGTTTTTTTATAATAAAAAAAGTTATAAGTTGTTTATTTTTGAAAAAAAAAAGTAAAGTTATTTTTTAAAGAATTTTGTTTTAATTATAAAACGTTATATATATAGATATATAAATTATGTATTTTTTGTATTTTATGTATATGTGTAAGTATGTATATGTAAATATTTTTTTATGTGTATGTTAAAAATATAAATTTATAAACTTTTTGGGTTAAATTCATATGTTTTATAAAATTTGGAACTGAAATAAAATTTAAACTTAACTTTCATCCAATTAAATTGACGGAGGTCCACAGTTTAAAAAAATATATGTAGATCGATATTTCAATTGTTAATGTCAGTAGTTTTGTCTCCATTTTATTAATGAGCCGTAGTTGAGGAAACCTATTTTTTTTTTTACCGTATGTATATGGCACCATTGCATAAATGTTATAGTTATTCACATTAAAAAAAAATAGATTTACACAAATAATGCAAAACCCTCTAGAAGTATGAATTTTTGCAATTACTCCTACTCCATAGTACATAAGTGTTCTAATGTTATATACACAAAAATGTAAATAACCCCCAATAACTATGATTTTTTGTAACTAATACCCTTAAACTATCTAACTTATGCATTTAACGGGCGAGACCATCTTTTTTTTAACGTGATATAACTTTATGTTGGATGATTAATTTTGTTCAATTATGTGATATCGCAAGTAGATTTTTAATAATTACAAAAAATAGTTTTCTAACTAAAATATTATCTTTCATGTAATGAATTTTTTTACAATATTTGTTATCATACATCATTCCCATTGACAAATTACATCGTGCCCATTGACAAATTACACGTATCAAACAAAAATATATGTGAAACAAACAAATTATTGCAAAGTTATGCTGTTTTTAAAGATGAACTTGGGTTTAATTGCAAAAGTTATATAGGTCACAGGGGTAAGTTGCAAAAGTTGATAGTTCCTGGGGCCTATTTGCATTTTACTCAATTATATCTTAAAAAACAAAGTAGACAAATAATACTACTTCCGTCCTTAAACAAATATCACCTGTGAAAATACGTGCAAATTTGATCGTTAATTTTTTCATATCTAGATTGCTGAAAAAAATATTTTCAAAAATTAAACACGTAGATCATGGTTAGAATTAGATGATGGAATTTTTAATTTTTTAATTTCGAAAATTTTGATTATGAAAGTTGCACGTAAATTTGCATAGTATATTTGTTTATTGATAGAGTGAGTATAACACTAAATTATTTGCAATTTAAAAAAAAATCGGTTGAGTAATGATGATGCATATACAAGCTCTCTAATCAATAAGAAGAATTTCAACATGTAGCGTCTAATAAATTGATAATTATGTAATTTAATGACACAACAAATCCGTTGTAGCACAAAGTTATCAATTGGTTAAGTGATTTCCAGGTTCGAATCCTGGCAGCGGAAATTATATTTTTATTTTACTAGACACTTTTGTAAAGTTTGCTAAATTTGTCCAATAAATAAATTATTTTAGTTCTGAATAATAGAACAAATACTTGTGCAACCTTCCTCTCTCCGTGGTTCGTTGATCGCAACGATATTCTTTAATCATATGTGTTACACGACCTACTTTGCTTCACTTTTATTTATACTCAGTATTTTGATTCTTCGGTAATAGTCAATCACACATTTTTTACATGTTATAAACTTTGGAATAGTGATAAGTATGTAATTAGTGGTGTTAATTAAAAAATATATGCAATCAACATTAGAATTTAGAACTTAATATAAAAATTCATTTACATAAGACATAATAAAAATCTTCTGTAGCACAATATTATCCAAGGATTAGTGATATCCAGGTTCGACTCCAAGCAGCGGAAAACATTTTTTATGGTTACCTTTTCCCCTATTTATTGCTTTAAAATAATTATATGTGTTAATTTTGTAACCGTTAATTTATGTTTATATTGTATTGTATACTCACAAAAAGAGTAAATAAATTGAATTGAAACTTTATACTTGGTCTTGTAATTATTCGGTAATAGTCAACACATTTTTCACATGTTATAAACATTGGATTAGTGGAAGCAAATACTGGTTGAAAAACCCTAGCCGCCGTAAGTATGACAGAACTCGATAAAACCACCCCAGACATCGTATTAAATAGGCAGCTAATGCCGCCAGACCCTATCCCTACAAAATCATTTGCATCGGTGGTTAGCGCATCACCTAAAAAAGTTGAAATTCCACTAAAAGAAGTTGGTTCTTATAAAGGTAAACCCTTGATTCAATTCTCTATGAAAGATATAAAGCAATTGGCTGAACCTTTTAAATATACTATAGTTGGTAAATTTACTCATGGAAAAGCAGAAATAGCTGTTATAAGAAAACTGTTTGGAAAGTTAGAATTGAAGGCTAACTGCAATATAGGAATTCTGGATCACAAACATGTTCTTATTCGTTGCTTTCATGAAGAAGACTTCACTAGAATCTGGTTAAAACAAATCTGGTATATAGAAGATTATCCTATGAGGGTGTTTAAGTGGACTTATAACTTCGATCCAGAAGTAGAAACCACATTAGCTCCTGTTTGGATAAATTTGTCAAAACTGCCTATTCATTTATATAACACATCTAGTATATACTCTATAGCAAGTGCCTTTGGAAAGCGTTTAAGGGTAGATGAGCCTACTTTTAAGCTAACTACACCCAGTCTAGCTCGTATTTGTGTTGAAATTGACCTTAAAACAGAGTTGTTTGAACGTGTAAGGATTGGCTATGGAGAAGAAGGGGGTTTCTGGCAGTATTGCAAGTATGAAGACTTACCAGACTATTGCAGTTTCTGCTATAAACAAGGTCATAAAGAAGGCTACTGTAAGTTTAAAAATACAGAGCAAGTTCAAGAAAATAAGATGGGTAACAAAAAAGTTGAGAATAGTACAAAGCAGCAACAAAAGAAAAAGGAAATAGAGACTATTTTATACAAACCAAATAAAGAAGTAAATGGGAAAAAAGAGAGTACCAAAGAGTGGGTGTACATAGCTAAATTCCATATTCAACAGCAGCAAAGCTCAAAAGTGGATATTGGGGCTAGTAAGAAGATTTCACCTGAAAGTAAGACACAAAATAAAGTTATAGTACAAATAGAAGATGAGAAAGAAAAAGATGAAGAAGTTGATGAAGAGATTATATGTGATAAGCCTGAAATTCTAGACAAACAGGAAGAAATTGATAAAAAAATTTCAAAGGATACAATATGTTCTACTAAATGGAGTATGAATGATGAGGAACAGAGAATGTCTATAGTGTCCTATCAAGACTTCAGCTCTATAAACAATAGTTTTGTAGTTACTGAAGTTATAGAAAAGAGTCCTACTGGTGAAATTGAGCATAACAAAGGAAGGATAGAGCAAGGAGATTATTGGCCCGTGTGGCTAAACCTTAGAGGGGGTGAATAAGCTTTTTGGCGCTTTTCGCCTAATTTAAAACTAAGCGCAACTACTAACCCAACTTATGCAATTCTAAGCTTAAGCGTTTTAACAAGAGTTAATGAATTGCTAGAATTACTAAACGCAAGCAAGAAAATAAGCAATAATAAATATTTGCGGAAAGTAAAAGGTAGGGAAAGAAAATGACACCGCGATTTATAGAGGTTCGGCAAACGGCCTACGTCCTCTCCTCGGTACTACCGAGTATTTCACTAAAAAATCTTCTTTCGGATATTACAATTCTATCGAGCCAATCAACCGATTAAGCTCCCCCTCACTTTATGAGTGTCCCGAATGAAAAGACCTAGAGCTTTTAAGCTTCACTTGCTTACAAAGCCTCTACCCGATCACTCGCTCACAAATGAGTTTATAAAACACTCGTTACAATTTTGTTACAATAATGTAACTACACTCACTATTTTATTGCTTCTAAATAAGCTAATTGGCGAGTCTTTGATGTTGGTTGAACTTGAATCGATTTCTCCTTAATTTTCCTCTTTTTCGAATATATACACCAAAATGGTGATATTTAGGGTTTTGAATTAGAGAGGTTGAAGAATGATAATAGGTTGTGATTGGATAATCTTGGAGAGTTATTTGGGGTGGTTTATATGGACCAATATGTCTGTTTTTCTGTATACGACCGTTGGAAGTGGTTGAGGGTTTTAACCAACAGGTTTTAAGCAATTCCCCAGAATAAGCTGAAAAGCTGTTTTCGAATTCTGCAGAAAACGATCGGTCGTTTTTCTGCAGACGATCGGACGTTATTCAGAAAATGATCGGTCGTTTCTGAGTTTCGATCGGTCGTTTTTTCGACGTCCTCACTGGAAGAATTTGGACCAAAAACGATCGGTCGTTTTTGTCCAGTCGATCGGTCGTTGTTCTTCTGGCAGTTTTTCGGTCTTCTTCGAAAACCCATAACTCCTTCGTTTTAGCTCCGATTTTGGTTCCGCTTGAACCGTCGGCTTCGTTTTCAAATTATCTATCTTTGTGGAATTCTGAAATTTACAAATTATCTTTTTGGAAAAGACAAGCATTATATCATCGAAATAGAGAAATCGTAAAATCATTAAAAACATAATCAAAGTTATAATCAAAATTCATTATTGAACTCTAAGTTCAACAGAGATGATCAAGAAACAGAATCTATGTTTGAGAAGGAAAATTAATGGGAAGTTCAATTAACAAAGAGTCAACTAAAAAAGAAAAAGAAGACAGAAATGGCGAAGAAGAAGACCCAAGAACAAGAAATTCAAATGCAGCTAAGATCAACCTCTAATGGGGGGCTAGAAAAAGGTATATTTAATGATTAAGGCCCTAGTTTGGAATGTGAGAGGTATTGGGAATGGAGCTACTTTAAGAAGAATAAAAAAACTATGTCTGGTCAATAAAATAGTGCTTTTGATCTGTATAGAACCTATGGTACAGAATGATAAAATTGAGCTATATAAGAGGAAAATAGGGTTTGATAATGTGTTTACCCATGAAGAAAATAAAATATGGGTTTTTTCTAATAATGATTTAGAAATAAATTTGATCAATGAAGGATGTCAGTGTATCAATTTTGAAGTTAAGTTGTGGAATACTGCAATTCAAATATCAGTTGTGTATGCTAAGTGTACAATTCAAGAAAGGAAGGCTTTATGGCAATTTTTGGAAAATTCTAAAACTACTAATCCTTGGTTAATAGTGTGGGATTTTAATACTGTTTCTAAAACATAAGATAAAATAGGAGGTTTGGATATTAATATAAATGGTGCTAATGACTATTTGGACTGCTTAGACAAGTGTGGGGTTTATGAATTGAATTTTCTGGGATCAAGGTTCACTTGGTGGAATAAAAGAGACGGTGATAATTTGATTATGGAAAGAATTGATAAGGTTTGTGTGAATGATAATTGCTCAAATATGTTTCACAGTATTGCTTTGGAGCATCTCTCTAAAGTTAGTTCTGATCACAGACCCTTATTAATTTCTTTTAGTATTGAAGGGGATCATAACATCAGAAGATTCATTTTCCAAAAGTTTTGGTTAACAAATCTTGGGTTTAAGAATTTATTAACAGAAAATTGGGTGCATCACAAGGATGGAAATGCTTTGTTTTCACTGGTGCATAATTTAAAAAGAATCAGGGCAGTATTATCAAAGTGGAGCAAAGTTACCTTTGGTAACATTTTTCAGCAAGTGATTGATGCAGAAGACCTGGTTATGTGTGCAGAACAGCTATTTGAGTATGATCCATCCCCTGAAAAAAGAAGTGAATTAAGAAGATTAAAAGCTGAGTTAAATTATAAGCTTAAAATAGAAGAAGACTTCTGGAAACAAAAAGCAAATTTAAGGTGGGTTCTAGAAGGTGACGCTAATACCAAGTTCTATCATGGTATAGTTAAAAAAAGGAGGAGAAAAAGTACTATTTCCTGCATTATTGATGATAATGGGCAAGAACTAACAGAAAAAGAAGACATTCAAAATGAAGCCATACATTATTTTCAAAAGCTTCTAACATCCACTAATACTACTGGTTATAAGTACAATACTTTGGAAATTATACCAAAGTGTGTTACAGATGAGGAAAATGAGGATTTAATAAGAGAAATTACACTAGAAGAAGTCAAAACAGCAGTGTGGGATTTGAAGAAAAGCAGTGCACCTGGTATTGATGGTTTTAATGGTTTTTTCTTTACACACAGTTGGGATATGATTGGAGGAGATTTACTCAAAGCAGTTCAGCAATTCTTTGCTGGTTATGAAATACCTAATGCAATGTCTTCTACTCTTATTGTTCTAATTCCAAAGAAGAATAATGCAGATAAGTATTCAGACTTCAGACCTATTAGTTTATGTACTTTTTGCAATAAAGTTATTTCTAAAATAATGGCAACTAGGCTGTCTAAAGTGTTGCCTAATATTATTTCAGAGAATCAAAGTGGTTTTGTCAAAAATAGATATATTATAGATAATATTCTTCTCTCTCAAGAATTTATCTCTACTCTGAATAAAAAGAACAGTGGTAATAATATAGCTTTGAAATTGGATATGAAAAAAAGCCTATGACAAGATTTCTTGGCACTTTATTGTTAGTGTTCTTAGAAAAATGGGTTTCTCAGAAATATGGATTGATAGAATCTGGAGAATTATTTCTGATAATGGTATTTCTATTTTGGTAAATGGTGCTCCTACAGGTTACTTCAAGCCCACTAATGGGTTAAGACAAGGAGATCCATTATCCTCAAGTCTCTTTATTCTATGTTCAGAAGTTTTGACCAGAAACCTCAATAATCTAACTAGCAAGGGGAGTTAGAAATCTTTTAAAGCAGCTATAGGAACTCCTATTATTACACATTTGGCCTTTGCTGATGATATTATAATTTTTAGTGGAGCAGACACCAAATCTATTAAACATATTCAAAGGGTTCTACAACAATATAATACAGACTCAGGGCAAGAAGTTAATAAAGAGAAGAGTTTTATGTACATTTCAAAGGGGGTTACAGACAAACAGAAAGAAGCAGTAAGCAAGATTATGAATATTGCAGTTAAAAAGCCTCCTTTTAACTATCTAGGGTGTAAGCTTTATTCTGGACATAAAAAGTGTCTACTATATCATGAACTTATTCTAAAAGTTAGAAGCAAACTCTCAGGGTGGAAAACTCAGTACTTAACCATGGGTGGCAAATTGTTACTAGCTAAACATGTACTTCAGACTATTCCTATTTATACTATGGCAGCTATGAATCCTCCAAAATTGGTTATAAAAAAGATAGACCAAATAATAGCAAACTTCCTTTGGGGAAATTCTAATGGTAAGAATAAATATCATTGGGTTAAATGGAGTAAAATCTGTAGACCTACTTCTGAAGGTGGATTAGGGTTGAGGAGCTTTAAAGATATTTCTGAAGCTTTTGCACTAAAACTTTGGTGGAAGTTTAGAACTAAAAATTCTCTATGGTCTCAGTACATGAGGGTAAAGTATTGCAAGAAGAAACATCCAAATGAAATTAGTGCTACTAAAGGTACTAATACATGGTCCAGAATGATGCAGGTAAGGGAGGTTGCTGAAAAAGCCATTTTTTGGATGATTGGAAAAGGGAATATATCAGTAAATCAAGACAATTGAGTTGGAAATGGACCATTAAAGGATCAAAATGTTGATAATAAGCTGCTGATGTCAAGATTTATTTATAATGATGGGTGGGACTATGAAGCTATTACTGAAATCATTCCTACTTCTAAACAAGGTCTGTTTGGTCAAGACTTAATTTATAAAGGGAAAGAGTTAGATCAAGCTATTTGGATGGAGGATACTAATGGTGAATTCACATTTAAATCAGTCTGGAATATTATGAGAAAGAAAAGTACCAAAAATTGGCTGTATGAAATGTTATGGGATAGACTAATACCTTTGAAGATTTCCTGTTTTGCATGGAAGTGTTTCAGTGATGCAGTGCCAGTGGATCTTGCGGTCCAGAAAATTGGCATACAATTAGCTTCCAACTGTGAATGTTGTAGAAAGAATGAAGAAAGTTTAGAGCATTTGTTATGTATGAGTAAAATTGCTAAAGAAGTATGGAAGTATTTTGCGCAGTATTTGGGAGTAAATCAAAATATTTTGACAGTGAGGGGGAGATTTAATCTTGGTGGATACATGAGGAAAAAAGAAGTCATTTTCCAGAGAAAAATGTTATCAAGGTACTTCCTGTATACATTATTTGGTGCATTTGGAAAGCTAGATGTGGTAGTAAATTTGGTAATATTAATATGAATGCTCAAAATATCATTATGGAAGTTATTCGATTAATCCAGAACTATTCCCAAATAGATAATAGATTTCCTAAAAGATGGACTTGGAATGAAATAAATTTGTTACATTCAGTAAGGACTGGTAAAAAAGCTAGGGTTATAAAGTGGGAAAACCCTCCAACTGGATTCATGAAATTGAATACAAATGGTTGTTTTAAAAGCTCCACCAATTCTAGTGGTGTAGGTGGAATATTAAGGGATCATCAAGGCAAATTTATACAAGGTTTCTATGGAAAAACTACTAGCAATACAGGGATGGAACCAGAAGCTAGAGCTATACTACAGGGATTAACTGTGGTAAATTTGACTAATATAATTATAGAAAGTGATTGTCTACATCTAATAAACATCTTGTCTGAAAAAAGCAAGTGTCCTTGGAAGATGAAATTATTAGTTCATAATATAAAGGAAAAAATGAAGAAAGGTACTTATCTGTTACATCATGTGGAAAAAGAAGCAAACTCAGGCGCGGATCTACTGGCCAATCTGGGTTGTATTTATGATCCTCTTATTTCAGAAGATATTGCAGAGTTTCCTAGTAAATTGAGAAATATTCTGAAGTTGGAAGAGAAAGGTATTCCTTATCTGAGAGTTCGAAATGAAGATGAAGCTCGAGTTTCTCTCTCTGTCTAAAATAGAGTTAGATGAGAATGAAGGAAGGAGAAGACCAGACGAAACGGTGGTATATAGTCAATTACACTTTTGGTCCCTCAACTTTGGAAGAGTTTTTTCATTAATTACGATTATATGTGAGAGTTTTAGCTGTGTTCTATCAAGTCCTGTAACTTTTAAGTTGTTTTTATTTTGATACTCTGTTTTGTTTTTGTGGGGTTTTTCATCCACTTTTTTAAATCTATTAATAAAAGAATGGGTTTTTCCCACTATTAATATAAAAAAAATACTGGTTGACATAGTGGGGTTGTTTGGTTGTACACCAAAAGCATACTTTTGGACCATTTTACTTATAATAAGTAAATGGTGTTTGGTTGTCATTAAATAAGTAATGCTTTTTCAAAAAGTAAAGTTGTATAAGTAAACTTTTCAAAAGTAAGTTATATCATACTTTTACAAGAGAAAAAGTAAGCTTTTCAAAAGTAAGTTATTTTAATATTTTTTTGCTATTTTTTTAAAAAGTATCTTTAGCGAGACGATATTTTTTCAAATGGAATAAATTTAAAAAAAAATTCAAATAATATATTTTTAAACTAAAAAAAGTAAGAGTACCAGATTTTGTCAAACAAAATTTTCTATAAAAGTATATTTTTATAAAAACCAAAGAACAAACCGTTAATTATGTAGTTTTGTCAATTTCAAGTCTATTTTATTAACCTTACGTGTTATAATTTATTTAAGTTGTAAAATGATTAACATGAAAGCTATATTAATGGTCTTTTTTTAAAAAAAAAGAAGAAGTAAAAGTACATGAAATCACCAATCAGTATTTTTGTTAGTTATTAAAAGTAACTTTCATCTTACTTATCAAAGTAAAAATCATTATATTTTTCTAATTTTGTAACTTTGTAACTTTTTATGTTCGTATAATCATTATATTTTCCTAATTTTGTATTTTTTAATCTTTAAATAATGAAATGTTTTTTTTGCTAGTTAATTATTTTGCTTTATTCTATTAATCGAAATAAACAATTCATTTTCACTCAAAAAGTAAAAGTAAATATATTTTACCAAACAACATTTTTAATGAAAAGTATACTTTTACGGTGTTCACCAAACAACATTTACTTACCAAAAATTAAACAAAAAAAATATACTTTTCAACTCACTTACAAAAAGTATACTTTTGAACATAAAAGACGCGACCAAACGAGCTCAGTATGTAATTGGCATTAGAATTTAGAACTTATTATACCATACATTCGGTGGCGGAGCCACAATGGGGCCAGTGGCGGCACGTGTCTCCGTATTTGGATTAATTACTACTCTATCCGTTTCTATTTAATTGTTCACTCGGTCTTTTGATTCTTCGGTAATAAGTCAACACATTTTTACACGTAACTTTGGATTAGTAATATACCAAATACCAAGCTGACCTATAATACGTAATTAGCATTAGGATTTAAAATGATTTATGTATAACAATTAATAATTTACGCATAGATAATTAAAAATCCGTGGTAGCACAGTATTATCCAAAGGTTTAGTGATATCCGGTTTTGTCTCCCGGCAGTGGAAAATAATTATATTTTTGCATCTTAGTAAAAAATTGTGTGTAAATTTTGCAAGATTTGCCAAACGTAGTTAATAACATTTTAGCTTTTGAATGATTAAAACATCAACTCACCACTAATTTCAAGGATGATGAATATACTAGCTGACTAATCAAGTAATCAATATAAGAAGAATTTCAATGTAGGTTCTGATAAATTTACATTTATGTAATTTAGTGACATGAATCCGTTGTAGCACAATATTATTCATCGATTAAGTGATTTCCAGATTCCAATCGTACGTAGCAGCGGAAAATTTATTTATATATTATAAACCTTTTGTAAATTTTGCTACAATTTTCAATTACAATTCATAGTTTTTTTTCCTTCCTGAATGATATAGAAACAAATTCTTGCACAAGCTTCGTCACCATGCTTCGTTGGCTGCAACGACTTGCTCTAATCCTCTGAGCTACATGACCCATTTTGTATCATTGTTAATCACAATCTTATGTTTAAACTTGGTCTTTTGATTCTCCGGTGGTAGTAAATCACATTTGTTACATGTTATAAACTTTGGATTAATGATAAACTAAAATATTAAATACTAGCTAATCTATAGGCCTCGTTTGGTTGCGGAACTATTAATCATGGATTAACAATCCCATCCGGATATGTGTGGGTTTTGAAATGATTGTCGGATTATTAGTCCTGAAACTAATAATACTACACCCTCATGACATTCAAATACACCCAATTTGGGTCATTTGAAATCCCGACATCATTTATAGTCCCGAGCTATATTGCTCAACCAAACACGGTTTTTGTATACCCACCGGTATTTGAAGTCCAATCCCATTACCAAATCGCACAACTAAACAAGGCCATAGTATCTGATTAGCATTAGAATTTACAACTTATTATAAAAATACATTTACACAAACATAATAAAAATCTGTTATAGCACAATATTATCCATGGTTTAGTGATATCCGAGTTCGAATCCCAGCAGCAGAAAATAATTTTAATCCTTCAATATTTTATGTAAATACATAGCAGTATGCTCATTTCGGGTTCTAATCCCGGTAGTGGAAAATAATTTTTATGCGGACCTTAAATTTTTGCATCCTGGTAAAAAATTGGCTGTGTACATTTCGCGAGATTTGCTATACGCAATTAATAACATTTTTAGCCTTTGAATGATTGAAACACATCAACTCACCCCTTCACAGTCCCTCCTGTCACATTTGATCAAAGAAAATACACATCTTCACCGTACATACTAAGTAAATTGTTATCATCTAAAATAAAGAACAGAGAATGTTAAAAAAGCGGTTACAAATATTTACTTCTTTAGAGATAATAGTAGTACAATTGGATTGCTAAAATAGTAAAGCTGATGAAATTATGCCGCTCAAAAACGTCACTTCGGAGTTTCCTTTGTGTATTGTATCACAGTATCGGTCTCACAGCTACACGTGAATCGGAAAACTTATTTGAGCTGTATATGGATACAACCTTTTCCCGGACAGGACTTATTTGAGCTGATCTATTTAAAATTGAGCTTCAAAGTCCTTCTATACACAAGATTGTTCCCGAAAACTTCATTAGGACATATATAGTACATTTATACATAACTTTAAAACTGCGGTTCCTTGAATTTGAAGAATACATATAATATTATAATGATATAAGTAAAGATATACGTTTTGAATTTAGATTTGAAGCTGCTTTTTTTTTCTATTGTATGTGATCTAAAATAGTATATACTACGATCCAACAAAACTAGAGATAAGGTTCTGCAGGTTTTGTTTAGACCATAAAATCTTCTTTTTGATACTAATTCAGGACATTCTTGAATAATGATCGATTAGTTCATCGCGTATTTACTTAAAAACCCCAATTTTCGATGTAGTTTGTTCTATTTCATTTCTTATACTACAACTGCTCATTTTTTTTACTCACTGCTTTTTACTTCCTTTCTTTTTATATACTTGTGTTCAACTGCTAGATGACCTGTTGTAAGATTATTTTGCATATCTTTCGTTAATCTAATAAGTGGAATATTGTTAGGATATATAATTTGTAAGAACAGAGATTATAAGAGGGGTAATAATGTAAAAAAGATAACTCGTCTAAATAAGCTGAGAAAAAATAGGTTTAGTGTATTATACTAACAGTGGTTAACGATTTAAGTACCGTACTACAAATTTTAACAATTGTGGTATCAAACTATGAAATTTCGTGCAATTAAGAGACAAACAACTTAAATTAACAAAATTACATTTACTGTATCTCACGTTTGAGATCTATTTTTGATGGAAAGTGATATAAATGCACTTATCATGTGATACGTAAGAGAATGTGAGTGCAATTTCATCATTTTGTTTAATGGTAGGTCTTCAATTGTGACAAATTTCGTAGTTTAATACCTCAGTTGTTAAAATTGGTAGTAAAGTACGTAAATCGTGAAACAGTCACATTATAATACACTAAACATATATTTTACCAAATAAGCTGCTGAAAACTCTAGAGTTGTTTAATTGTGTGGAGTACATGAGATGGCTAACATTTAGTCTAATGTTTTTTAAGATACAACTTTTTTGTTTATATTAGTCTGCACCTCACAACTCTACCTTACCTAGGCCTGTTTGATTAAGACCAGAAAACGCGATTATAATTTAAAGAAAAACGCAAGCGAAACTTTATTGAAAAAAAATGTAAGACGATACAAACTTGCCAACCTAAAAGCTACAACTTCTTATAGATCTACCACAAGATCTAATAGCAAAAAGCTAAAGTTAACTTCAAAACTCTGACCAAACTTCTAAGTGCTAAACAAATAAATTACTCAAAGAGCTACAAAAAAAAACCGCATGAGCACAAGAAACCAAATCAAGATCCAATTACTTGGAAGCTTAAAAATGAGATAATATTCATTATGCAGATTCAGCAAGTCTGTTACGAACAACTTCAGAAGGCATCTTCGCAAAGTCGACTCCAGTAAAGAAAATGGCTTATTTGCGTGTAACGAAAAAGATATTTATCAAGTTTTTGACACAGTATATGAGAAAACACACGGTTATATCCCAAGTTCTGATAAGGGTTACCCTTGGCTACCAATTTATATGGACCACCCCAAGTAGATGTATAACACAAAGAACCAAAAAGAAGACCCTGATAGCAAATGTGAAAATGAAAAAAAGGCCCCCACAATAATATGCAGATGATAAAGGCATTATCAGTCACACTATCAATGTTCCCAAACCACTTGACAATGCACATACCCTTAACTGCATGCAAGAGGGTAACTTTGGCCTACTTTGATTGGATATATATGTATACACTGTTCATATGTATGCAAATGGTGTATCTCTCGTTTTCGTTTCTCCCTCTTTTGACTCGGTCTTGACGGCCGACACTGTTTCTATCGGCAGATTATAGTTGGGTCAATAAAGGGTTGTGGTACGACATAGCTATCAAGTTTGATGGGACCGAAAACGGCTGCTTATATCCTTATATGTTATGGTATCATTGGCCGGATATTTGTTGAACGTGTTTCTTTAACTATCATGAGGTTAGAAAGCTGGAAATGATATTTAGTTAACTAGAATACATGGTGAAGTTTTTCTTTTGGGGTTAAAATGAGAGAGGCCTTTTGTCTTTATTAGTTCTTTCCCTACTTATAACTCTGAGATTCTTGTCCGGATTTAACAAAAACAAAGATCCGGCACAAATTTAGTCACTCATTTAATTACTTGTTAATACTTCGATGCATTTATCACGAAACACGGAATGAAATTGTTTTTCTCCCTTCAATGTGGGGTTTTTTAACTTTTAAGTATGTGTTGGATTAACTAGGACTGTAAACAACGTCTAAATCAAAACTTAGCTTTGTTCTTTAATAAACAGATCCGATTCCGTAGACTATACAAATCATACAATCATCCCTTAGCAGAATGCTGGTTTTGATCCATTACGATAGTCTCGTAGACTTTGGAACCTCAATTCATTTCATATGTATCGAGAGTGTGATTAAAACTTACACACCAAATAAATGATAAGTGAACTTTCAAACTTTATTTCATGCTTCAAGAAACCAATCAATTTCAAATGTCCACTTGCTAGATACAACCCTCTTCAGAAGAACTAAAGTAAAATGTAAAAAGGCATCACAAATTCAAAACTATCTTCTTTGCTTTCTACAAGAAGGATAGAGCAAGTAGAGGCTCTCCAAGCAGAGGTACCCAAGATTCGAGTAAGAATGGGAATGATACTTACTTATCAATGTCAAAGTAGACCAAGAGTCATGAAAGTCTGATCAGTTCAGGAATTCTCTTGAGAAAGTACCCGATCTACCACTGCCTTAAGAAATTTTCCATCGTCAAAATGGCGAACTCTTGCCAAACCAATTAAAATATAGCAAAACAGCAGTACAATTACTAGAGGTATCTTTGCATCGTTTCATTTTTATTCGAAAAGTATTGATTGAGGAAGCTTCCGATCACTGATAAAGCAGATTCTGTAAAGGATTGTAAAAACACTGACACCTATTAAAACAGATTTACAAGTCATGAAAATCCGTTTCACGATACCTTTCGGACAAAGTACCCGATACACGCGATACTTCACTTGTCAAACCTCCATTGTTAAAATCTCGTATTCTCTCATTACCAAAGCATGGCATAAAATATTAGAAATTGCAAACAGTTTGACAATGTGTCGGTATACTGAAGTGTCGAACATTTCATTTCTCTAGATACAGATATTACCATCCTTTATAACCGAAACCATCCCTACCACTACCCCATGTACCGCCACTCTCTTTCCCCGTTCGCCTCCCCACACAAACGTCCTTCTCTCCTCTACACCCCAGACCATGCCACGTGTCGTTTTCTGCGCCACTATACTTAGTCCCGAAGTCAACTTGCGACACACTAGCCGAAAAATTAGCAACACTCCCTCTATCAAACCCCTCGGCAGTCGCAACACTCCACTCCACACTCACCTCGCTTGGCGCGTAGCACTCTGTCGCCGAAACAGAGTCCACGCTCGGCCTGAATTTGCTAAACGTCGAGTTCTCGTCCATCGAATTAAAATTGAAATTGTGAGGGTTTGTAACGTTGGTAGTGTTTATAGTTGTGGAAAGAGACTCTATCTCGAAAAGATCCGAGCTAGCGTCACTTGCCACGTCATCCTCGGTGGACGCGATCCGGGACATAGGACTCGCCGGAAAGGGATAGTTCCGGCGGACCCTCCCGCCGGAATCCGGCGCAGGCTGGAAAACCTCGAGCGATTCCCTTGGCGGATCGTCCAGAGAGTGAGGATTAGGGTTTGGCTGGTTTTTGAACTGAGAGTTTAGTATCGGGAAAGAAAATTGAAACACGTTTCCGTTATTGGATGATCTCAGATGGGTTGTTGCTGGAAATTGATTTTCTGATGAGAATCGACGGAAAGTGGAGAGTACAGGATCTGGTTTTATCTCGTTACTTGTGAACGAGTTTCTTTGTGACTCTAGTGGTTGAGTTTGAGGCACATTTGCTGGATGAATTCCCCGAATTTGGTTTTTCTTAGGATCAAAAAGGGATATGGGATTCGGGGTTTTCTTGGGCTCGAAAATGGTAGGATTTATCGGTTTTCTTGAATTATAAACTGATGAAATTGAAGAAGAGTTCTTGGAACCGTAAATGGATGCATTTGATGCCGGATAAGGATGTTTCACCTGGACTTGAATTGATTTGTTACCAAAACAAGGGCATTTTCGCATTAGGAACCAATTTTTCACTTTTCTTGGGCTTCTTTGTGAACCGTCATTCGAAAAACTTCTGAGCAAAATAGGAGCCGATCCTTGAGGGTTTGTTAATAGGCCTGTTTGGCTGTTCCAACTTGCTTCTGACGAAGCCGTGGGGGTGGCATGAAACGAGTTTACTCTGTAGGCTAGCCTAGAATTAGCTATCGGAGACTCGAGGTTCACATTGTTTTCAGGTTTTGTGACATGTTTTGTTTTCTCCTTTTGATCCGTGCTTTCGTTAAAGTAATTCTCAGCTTCGAACACACTTATTTGGTCAGAATCATCGATATTACCCCCGACTATGTCTTCTCCTGGACCTATTTTGGGGCGTTCGGGTTTGAGATAAGTAGAAAAAGATGGATCTTTCGGGGAGTTTTTAGGTGCAAATGATCTGTAATGAATAGAATTTGGGTTACCATTGAGAGTGGTTTTGATTATAGTCTCTCTTTCCATTTTCTCTTATCACTTTAGTTGTGTTGTTTTTGGGAAAAAGTTGGAATGAATTTTTGTTTGAAAACCAATTTATTTCCACTGTTTAAGTAGGGGCATAGAGAGTGAATAATTTTGTTTTAACACCCATCAAGTTGTGGTAGAATCATCTACAAGGCTACAATTATTTTATCCAATCAATGTGAGGATATTGTTGAATATGTGAGTAGTTACATGTCTAAAATATTATGAAGATTGAGGTTTGGGACCCAAGTTTTTAAAACTGTCAGAGTTTCAAACAAAGGGAATGTGAGAATAATTGGTTGCACCCAACTCACATATTGTGTCGTTACAGTCTTAAATTCAGTGTATGAGCTTTTCAAAAATAACATGTAGTATTTGCTTGTTTGGTTAAGAACTGGCAACTAAGTCAGTAATTTCTGTTAAGTTGCCTGAAAAATCAAAACTGATTTTGAAGCTGAAAGAGTCTGATTTTTTTCTCAAACTGAAATAAGACAAACTTATTTTGTTGAAAGCTATACCAAAACAATCCCTGACGATACCGTTTTCTCAAATTTTGTATCGACACTTCATGTTACTGGGAAAGATTGTATGTAGCTGTACAAGCTTTACAGGTTATAATACTAACTATTTCAATATTATGTTTTTTTTCTGCTTGTTTCCAAAATTTCGACACCTAACTCATAAAACAAAATCTTTTTCTCAAACATTGTGGTGCCACATCATGTTACTATGGCAAGATCTTGTAATGTACAGATCATCCAAGTTTAGTATGTTTCTATTTTTGCATATCTGGGAACCATTTTCTGATAAACTTAGGTGTTCTATCATGACGCACGGATATGGGATACCCCAACTCTCATTTTCTCATAAATTCAGAAACCAAGTATTTGCCTAGTGTTTTAAATCAAGTATTTTCGATTGCTCATATATATGTCAAAATTGTAGATACATATCTAAACACAAGGCATGCTTGAAGTCTAGATGCATGCAGGAAAAGCTAAGTGCAGATCATCGGGGCGACGACACCTCTCATAATTCCAAAAATTACAACTTTTTCAATCTATGACCATGTATTTTCACTAAAAATATATTTAAAACGATAATTTGACACCACATATTTTTTTTTATTTCACTTAATATAGTGGTTAATATAAATTTTGACACATTTATAAGTCATTTTTGTCTTTGCCCCTTTGTTATTTTGGTTGATGACCCTGACAAAAAATATGAGTAGATTATTATTGAAAATTATATAGTTCGTTCGTAACGAGAAACTCTTAGATATACCTGGTCTAGAGTATTGTAATTGTGTAGGTCAAACTGATAAGAATTTTAATGTTTTTATTTTAATTTAGCAAAAAAACTCTTAGATAAACCTCGTTTTTGCATTTGTATATTCATATGCAATGCATAAGGTGAGACTTTTTTCAATTAACCAGCTGTTAATGATATGCAATCTATCTATGAATGAGCCTTTGATCGATATAGTTTATAATGAACCAAATTATTCTGAAACATGTTGCATTACGATTTATGCTACTTTATGAAATGATGAAAACTGTGTTAACTCGTATAATAAGTTAAATGGTTAATTAAGTTCCTCAAACTTATTTTACAAAAGTTACTAATTAATAAATAGACAGTTATACTAACTTTTAATGAGTGGTTATCGTGTCGGTGTGTGCATATATTGAATTCCGTGCTAAACATTAATTAGATGGTGTTGCTCCAAGTAACTATAGCTAGCACATGCATGATTTTGTGTGACAGAATGTACAAATCTTTACAGGTCATACTATTTCACTGCTTTTCCTTTCTTCCAAAAATGTGGATAGCTTAATTATAATTAACAAAACAATTTCCTCCAAATCTCGTGGTGATGCTTCATGTTACGTACTATCGCATACTGGCATAAATTTGTACATAAAAGTACAGTGTTTAGAGATCAGACTACTTCTATTTTATTTCCATTTTATGACACACAAGTTAATTAGACACAACGTACCTTAAAGAAATTATATTTGGTCAAGATTTGGTGTCTGAGGTGACACGTTAAGTCAAAATGTAGATTACATGATCTTCCTTAATTATATAAAAAAACAGGTCGTAACCTGATTCAAGATAAAGGGAGTAAAGGTATGAATGCCTACTTTAACAGTTTTTAACTCATTTGACGACAATTTAGCAGTTTTTAGATTTCTGCTGTATATAATAAGATGGTTTCGACAATTCATTATTATTATTAATGAAATACTGGCTCTTCTCTACCAATTTATATAAAATAAAAAGATAATACTTCAAGAGCTCCTCCAACGCTAGCTGGTCGGCATCGTGACGATTTGAGGGCCAACGCCTCTCTCCCATAATAATAACACCATGGAGATTTCCTAATTTTCTTATGAAGTTAAAAGTTTTAATCATGATCCGAGTTACAAATTTAGCGTCAAAGGTATACATACCTAATTAAGCATTTTGTTATGTAAAACTAGAGTCTCTCTAATTTTAATCCTTTATAACAAGGAGTTTTTAATTACATTTTTAACAGGCAAGAGCCGCAAGACTTGTTAAAAGTTAATACAATTATCGATTAATTCTGACTAATTAGCCACCTAAAAATAGGCACTTACATAACCAATTTATTATCGATTAATGTGTGTTAACGAATATGGAAACGTTGTCCCATAATCTCAGAGGTCATCAGTCATTCTATATACATATGACATGCCAATATTTGATTGACGAGCATCACTGGATACGTGTATAAAATCTCCAACAAGTCAATACTTATCAATTGGCTTTTATTACATTAAATATTATCTTAACTTGTGTAATTCCTTTCCATTTCGTTACAGAGTACTTGGCTATAAATATAGCCTGCTGCTGTAAGAGTCCAAAGCTTCTACTTTATTTGTCTATCCCATTTCGTACCTCGTTACTTATTTTATCTCCAAATTTTCTACCTCATTTCTCTATTCCATTTCGTGCCTCCTTGCTTATTTTATCCAAAAAAAAATTCTAAAAAACTTAAAAAAAATTGTACAATTATTATAATACATGTATCAATACATTCCAATAATTATTTTTAAAAGAAAATCCACACAAAATTTGTTTTGGAATAAATGTATAAATTAGTGTAAATTAAACATTGAATATTAAAAAAATTGTCTAAAACAATATTATGTTCAAATGTTTTAAAATTTGAATACAATATAATATAAAAGTTTATAAAGTTGCGGTATAAGTTGTGAAATTTTAAAATTTGAGCAAAAATAAACAAGGGGGCACGAAAGGGATAGAAAATAGGGGTAGAAGATTTGGACACCTGTTGTAAACTTAATTGTAGTGTGGAAAATAGTGCACAACAACTTATACACTTATTTTCTCTTATATATACATTTTGATCTCATATTGTATAAGCGGTCAGTACTGTGTCTCACATCCACTCGTTCATTATATCCGTCCATTGTACCATTGAAATGTCATGAGCGAATATAAGTGTTATAGTTTATATTATGTCACATCGATATAATATCGACCAAGACAGTGGTTTATTAAGAGTTATCATCCTTATCTTTAAGAGATTTTTTAGGTAAGTTACATGAGGTATAATATGATATCAGAGCTTACATAACGAAACTGCTAAATAGCTGCTAGATTCACTCGTTCCGTTGCCAATCTCAACCTTCGTCCCTTACCGTTGCGATTGCGGAAGGGTGTTATCGCATAGGAAACGTTGTCCCATAATCTATGAAGATCATCAATCATTCTATATACATATACATATGCATGCCAATATTTGATTGATAAGCATCATTGAAAACATACATACGGCATGTAAATCCTTATTAATTAACTTTTATTACATAACTATTCTGTTAGCTTGTGTAATTCCTTTCCATTTTATTACAGAGTACTTGGCTTTAAATATAGCCTGTTGTAAACGTTAATTGTAGTGTGAAAAATAATACACAACTTATAAGCTCCTTTTCTCTTATATTTTCTCCGTTCCCATTTAATTGTCTATTACGAAACTACGTACAATTTTGACCGACTAAGAACTCGTATCAAAATTGTCGGAATGAAAATTTTCAAAAGTTGATTATATAGTTCAAATCTTAAATTTTATGATTAGATCTTAAAAAAATTCATTTCGACAATTTTGATACAAGTTATAAGCCGGTCAAAATTACACGTAGTTTCGTAATGAACAATTAAATGGGAACGGAGGGAGTATACATTTTGATCTCATAATGGGTATACTATGTACAAGTATCATCATCCTACAATTATAATAATAACCCTTTTTTTTTTCAAAATAACCCTCGTTACTTTTTAAAAATTCCCAAAATACTCTTTAAATTTTAAAAGAAATAACCTCCCAAAACTTCCTAATTTACTTTCAAAAACTCAAAAAATAATAATTCCAGTACATATTACACGGGCACACATCTGCGTGCCTTATAACTTATAAGAGCATCACTTCAGTGTATTTCATCATAATAATATACTTTTTTTTTGGAATGTCAAATATAATGTTGTTATAAAAGTAGTGTGTATTGCCAAATATAGATAGTAATGCATATGTTCCAAATTATAAGTTTATATTTTCCTTTTGGCTTGTTTCACTTTATAATAAGTCAATTTCATAAATATAAAGTTTTGTTAAGTAGAGTCTCAGATTCAATGTTCTAAAAGCTGGCTTAATCGGAGCATATACGCCTAATAGATTAGGTGCAATTAGGCGATTAAATAGGGATTAAACGGAATCAGACGAGATTAGACACTGTGTGAGATATTTCTGCCTAAAACCGTCTAGTGCCATATAAAATATCGAGTAGAACAATCATGATGTTTCTTTAAATTGAAATATTTACGACAACAGATTTATAAATCGAATCGAAAGAATAGAAGTATCTGCTTTTAAGAAGGATTAGACGTACTTTCTCTTACAAAACGTGTTACTTTTGCTTATTGTTGCTATTTCCCCAAGCATAATTAGAATATTTTTAAACATTTCAAGTAATACAAAATACTAATATTAATAAGAACTTTCTTTAATAGCTACAACTCCATAATTTGGGGAAAAAATATGTTTCGTATACAGTAGTACAATTGTTTAACAATTTAGGTACTCAAATAGTAATTTTAACAATTAAGTTACTAATCTATAAATTATGTCATAATTGATGATCTAACGTTAATTAAAATGACAGAATTGCACTCACGTTCTTTCATGTATCACATAGAGAGCAATTCATCCGGGAAAAAACATATCACAAAATGTAAGATATAATGAATGCACTTTCATTGATTACGGTGTCAAACCCTTAATTGGACAAAAAATTGGACAAAAAATTAGTAACGTAAGTGTTAAAATTGGTAATTCAGTATCTTTAACCGCTAATAATTGTATTTTTTTTACCCGGTAAATCATAAATATAGTAACTCACTCACCAATATAATGCAAAAAGTTAGTAAAATGCTACATGGATATCCAAACTATTGGCTATTAGTATTTTAGTATCCAACCTATATTTTTTTCTAAAATGGTACCCAAACTCTATCTTTTTAACATCCAATCAAGCCACTCATGTCCAACTAACCATTATAAATTGTACCAAATTGGAAAAAAGTTGGTAAGTATTTGTACTAGTTTTGGTCACGTGTGTATTGTAAGTTGAATACCAAATTAGTAACCACTTATATTAAATTAAATAATGTTTTTCCAAATGGGTATTTTTGTGTCCAGTCCACTTTTTGATCTTTTACTAAGGTCAGGTCCAAAAAATAGAATTTATTTAAGTTAAAGTCCAAAATATAAAAACAAATGAAAATATAAACAGACAAAACATTAAAAAATATAAAAATTTCAAAACATATAAAAAATAATTCAGAAAAAATGCATACACAAACGAAAAAGTGCATGCACAATAGAGAAAAGTGCATCAAAAATACATACATAGTACATAAAAGTGGATAGACAATACATAAATTTACATAAACAAATAAAATTAAACGTATTTTAGAAAGAAAAAAAAAAGAAAAAATTAAGAATATATATATGAAAGCACTGTCGAGTACGTATAACGTACATAAATACATAAATAAATAAATAAATAAATATATATATATATATTACTCTTTAATTACCAGCATAGTGGCTCTTAAGTCGTCTCTCTGAATCTCTATCTATCATTGTAAGCTATATTCACTTTATTATTATATATATATATATTCTAATTATGGGTTTTCAATTTCTTTACCTAAATTCTTATTTTCCAGTTCAATATTTGTTTTATTAGGGTTTATATGAACTATTCTCTTGGTTGATTGAAAAAAAAACAGTGTTTTCTCAGTTAGTTAAGATAATTGCTTTTTTTTTTATGTTTAACAATCAATCATTTGAGATATACTCTTTTTTTTTGGGGGGGGGGGGGGTTTCTTGATCAGTTATGTATATATAATAAGATTATGGTTTTTTCCAAACTTTTTACCAAAAATATTATTATCCAGTTCAATATTTGTTTTTTTAGGGTTTAAAGAAATTTAAGGCTTATGGGTCTTGTTAGTTAGTTAGTTAATTGGGCTTCTGAGCTTTATCTGGTAAGTAGAAAAAAATGCTTGATTTACGGGGTTTTCTTATGTTTCTCAGTTGATCACTGTGAGCTATATTTAGGTAATGTTTTTATTGCTGTTACATGTGTTGTTCAAAAAGTTTTTTTTTATGTTGCCGTAGGGGAGGAACTATTAGTAGGCTAAAAGAGATTCCAGCACCCCACATATTGAGAAAAAATCAATCTTTTAGCATGTATCTAGATTAATTTATTTTATCGATTTTAGCCTTTACTTACCTCCCATAAGTACGAAAAAGACAGTTAAAGTTCTCCACTGGTTGACATGTCAATTTTCTTTTTCAGTTTCAGTTCAGTTATTGGTTTGATTAGGGAATATATGAATTATTTGCTTGGTTGGTTGAAAACAGAACTGATTTAGAAGGGAAAATTAGGTCTTGTAGGATTTGTCTGTTTTTTAAGGAGATTACTTGGCTTTTAGGTTCTTTTTATGTTTATCAATCTTGGTGAACTGAAACTATTGCCTCATTTCATCTTTCAGTTTATACAGTCAAGAGCTAGATTATCAAAATATTGTTGTAAGCTTTGTGTTTGCATTTACTTGTGTGAATGTGGAAGAACAACACAATGATAAGGAGCAGTAGACGACGGTATAAGGTATAGTCTAGGTATAACGTTTTGTTTAAATGAATATTGTGTTACTTAAGAAAGCTAGAATTGATGTCCATTATTGGTATAAGGAGAAATATGCTATATTATGGTAGGTTTCATTGAATAAACTATGAGTATGTTGATCAGCATTGTTTCACTTATTATTTATTGTGAATGTGTGAAACGATTCAGTTAATGTGCACATTGTTTAAGATTTTACACGAGGCTACTGTGGTTGTTCTCTTGTTTCATTCATGTTTGCAGTGTGTAACTTTAAAACTGCGATTAATACTATAATCGTTCCCCCTACGAAGAATCCTGGCTCCTCCTCTGTGTTTGTACTTTCTTTTCCTCTCGTGTTCATTAATAGTCAGGATTAGATAATTTACATTACCAGAAAAACTTATGTAGCGATCCTAAGTCATTCTAGGAGAGTTGAGATCTTACATAATCAAGTCCCAAATCCTTTGTACGTTTTACTCTATTTTGCGTAGTGGTTGAATACTAAATGGTTTCTATTTTGGTGAATCAAAGGAAGCCCTGTTTTTTGGTAATGATTTCAGTTTTTAAGATTAGAATCACAATATGTTCTTGGAAATGATATTTCTAAATATTTAATCTTATATTAAGGGATTGCTTGGTTGCAACTTCTAAACTAAAATTTAGTATATTTGAGACCACAAAAACAGTTTGGTTCAATCAGCTTTTAACTTCTAACATTTCAAGCTCGGACAATTTTACCAAACCAGAACAACTTATAAGCAAAATATTGAGCTTAAAGCTGTAAACAAACCAGATGTGATCCTCCTAGGCTCTCTCTCACCTACTGATAAATATCCTTCATAACCCCTAATTCTGTAACATATTAACATGTAAGTAGTTTTTTTACGTGAACAGAAGAGATTTGAGATGACTCAAAAGTTCCTTTAAGTTTGTAATTCTGTTAGTGGAGTAGCAGAATAATTGGCCAGCTATTTCTTTCATCCTCCCAAACCTACTATTACTGCTACTAATGGTAAGTAAATGCGATTTGTACTTTTGACTAGTGATTAAAGTTCGAACAGCGATAGCTTAGAAAGATGGCATGTGAGGTGTGATATTTTGTTTTTTTCGTTCTTTAAGACCATTGTGGGTTTTATTTATACATAAAGCAGACATTCAAATTGCCTTCTTGAAATTTAACGAATTATTTCATGAGAATGTTCTGTAAAAAATTCGGCATTTGTTAATTTTGCAGGACAGGTGATCAATTATGGCAGGTACGGGCTCCAAGCTATTTAGGTTGGTGCAAGAGAAGAAAAAAGCAGTGGAAGAGAGGAAAAGGCGAGAACTGGATAGTATTCCTTACGTAATAACAGATTGTGTATCTGACATCCTCGTACGCCTACCTCTCGAGTCTCTTCAACGGTTAAGATTTGTTTGTAAGCCATGGTACAAAATAATCAACACTTCTGATTTCATCGACGATCATCTTAGCCGCTCAGATACTATCCTCATTTTCCTAACTAATATTGTAAATCATCATTCTTCCTTACCTGCAGTATCTCAAGAGAACCCCAATATTTTCTCAATTGAAGCTAATCTTTCCGTAAATGAATCGTTTTCCATATTCAAGCAACCCCTTTCAGACCCGAGATGTAAATTCAAGATGCAATACATGGGAATTAAAGATGGTGAAGTGGAGATAGTCGATTATAAGGCAGCTTGCTTAGGCCAAATTAGATCTTCTTGTAATGGTGTAGTTGTTCTCGACAATATGCTGAGAAAAGGTGGGTTAATTGCATTAAATCCTGTAAATAGGAAGCTGACTGTTCTTCCACCAGGTACTATATGGTCTTCCCAGAAAGAGTCATACACGTTATCGTTCTGTAAAGCTAGAAAACAGTTTAAATTGGTACATTTGTTTATAGACGAGCTGAAACATGTCGATTGTGAGCTGTTAGATATTGGAACAAAATCATGGAGAGCCGTCGATGGGCCTAGTTTTGGACTCATTAGTTGTTTCGGTTATAATGCAGTTGATGCTATTGGTGCTCTACATTGGGTTCCTCATATGCATCATAGCGAATACATAGTGTCTTTATCTATCCACGATGAAAAATTTCACAAGATATCACTCCCCAAGAGCAGTGGGACACGCGATAGAATCGTTGAGATTAGAGGGCTACTCGGTTTTGTCACTCATGAAGAGACAAACCAAATAGATGTGTGGGTGTTGAGAGGTTTGTTTGGCGAAGAATGGACAAAGGAACATACTATCATTGTAGATAAGGCGGACATGGTTCCTTTTTGTTGCACAAAAGTCGATACCAAGATGGTTTTTAGGGGAGAGAGAGACAGGTCGCTGTATGTTTATGATTTTCTCTATGGAAGTATGACAAAAGTAAAATTGGAAAAGGGTTTCGATCCGTTTCGATTGTGCTGTATACCTCATGTCAACAGCCTTGTCTCATGGGATACATATGGAAAAGGTGAAAATATGATATAGTGAGTATATTCTTGATTTGAAATAGTATATATGGACTGTTTTCTTTGGAGATTTACTCTGATCTTCTTTGTTTTCATCCAGGTTTGATATTGTATAAGAATATGTACAAGTCTAATTTGATACCTTGTAGCTTTTGAATTTAGTAGGCTACAACATGATCTGCATTCGAATGTGATCTTGTTAAGTTGTAGCTTTTAAGATCAAGTTTTTACTTTAAGAGTTGAGCTACTTATGGTTAAGACTTATGTGGCTTAAAAACTGTGCTTCTTTTTGTCTGGTAGCTTTAAACTTGATCAAGAATATTAGAGTTTCAGGATGTTTTCATTTCATTTGTGTTTATGTCGTTTCGCTTCTGTTTTAAAATATTCACCCGGTTGCTCTATGCCTTTATGCTTGTTTCTCAATAAGTTTCAAAACATTAGGGAATCCACCTTATTTTCTCTGTTGTATTTTTATTTTCGGAACAACAAGTGCAACCTTGTGCATTTTCTGATATTTTTAGATTGGGTAAAATAAGGTTTGTCGACAAAACATTTGATATGCCAACTTCAATCCAATCACCTCGCATATTAGGGGGCACAATACCTTAGACAATTTTAATTACCCACGTACTTACTTGATCGGTAAACCCATATTTACATGTTTTTCTACCTACCGTATTCTTTTTGTATATATGTAATATGGTCTTCGAATTGTAATTTTCATCTAAGTTGTTATTTATTGCTTAGTACCTATGTTAAACAATAAACACAATGACCATTACAATAATCTAATACAGCAAGTAGAAAATCAAAAGATCAAAATTTTGGCAGTAAGCAATTTTGTATGCCGCATCAGCATTAATACCTCAAGTTTCTGGTATAGTGCTATGCAATGGTTTTTTGGTGCATGCTACCGGTTTTGTACGGTTTTGTACTCTTTAACTATCCGATTTTTGCGATTTTGTAACTTGTACTACCATTTTCTCTTTTTATATACCCAAACTTCCATCGGTTTTATACCATTCCGGCCAAATTAACGAAAAATAATGATGTCCTCTCACATTTTCCATCCGAATTAAGGGGTAAAATGGTCATTTTACTCGAAACTAAACTTCAAAAATATGCTACACACATAGTATACATGCATAAAATAAAACATTTATAACTAGATTTATGTAAACGTGAGAGATTGGGGATGGCGGGTGAGGGGGACGGTTGCGGCGGAGTGGCGGTCGTGGTGGGTTTTGGAGGTGGTGTGTGTGTGAACATGTATGCGTGTATTGATATATATATATATATATATATATACACACACTTTAATGGATACTTTTATAGACACTTTTATGTAAAAATAATATATATGTGTGTGTGGAGAGCGTTTAATGGATATTTTTATAGACACTTTTATGTAAAAATGTTTCAAATCAACATTTGATTAATGTAAATATTCACGGTTTGGCGAGGGAGCTCGAACTCAGTTGACAAAATGTTTTTTAAAAAGGTCTGAATTAAGGTGTTTAAATATATCAAGAGTTGTGAATTAACATAGTAAATGATTTCGTGGCACATTGGTAGAAGTTTGCCCCTTTTAGAGACCAAAGGCGTGAATTAACATAGTAAATGATCTCTTTATTTTTTACATTTTAATGTTTAAAGTACTACTTTTTGTAAAAATGACATGTTTAGACCTCACTTTCACAAAGTGACAATATTTGTCCTACAACTCGTAAGAATAGTTTCAAAATTTACTTATCTGTGCACCAAACTTTTAGTTTCATTTGAAAACCCTAAATATAAAATGTAGTAAAAATTATTTATTTAGATTTATATTAAAGGTCATTACAGATAAAAATCATTAAATGCATTATACTTCTTTTATTTTGTATGATAAAAATTAATTATACATCTGATATGCATACATGTGTAGTCATAAATCATACACTTCTAAATTATTTTCAGCGACGTAAAAATTTAGCTTTTAAGCTTTTTTATACTCTCCTCATTCCGAAATAAGTGTCCTGCTTTCCATTTAGAAACGTTCTAAAATAAGTGTTCACTTTCTTTTTTTAGTAAATTTTCTTTATCTTATTTTTTGAAATATCACTTTTTGGTAGTTAAATCATATGAAATTTAAACAATAATCTCATATTTAAAGTAAGAAATAGTTTTTGTTTGGAAATTTTGATTTTTTGATACTTTTTGTTGTATTTTATATGAAAGTGGTTCAAATCCTTAAATATCACAGTTTTCGAAGCATGTCATTTATTTTGTGACGGATTGAGTAATATTTTCGATAAAATTAAAATTATAGTATCAATATGATTTTTTTAGAAACCTTAAAGTGCTAGTTCCGCAATAAATTAAAATTGTTGATTTGTGGTGACGTGACATGTAATTAAATAATTCAAATGAGGGTATTTCGATAAAGGTACATTGTAGATCAAAAAATAAAATAAATGATTAATATAAAACCGATGAAAACTGATAGTTTGGATAACTAAAAAGAGAAAATGGTAGTTCAGTTTACAAAATCACATATTACTTGTAGTCCACTTAGAAAGATGAACAATGACTACACTAATTAAGAAAATAAACAATAAAAGTGGTTGAGTTAAGTCATGAGATACTCTTATAGGCCCTTTCTATACACTCTCTACTTTTCTTTCTGTCGCTGTAAAAAATAAGCACTAATTTTCTTCGAAAGAAACAAATAACATACTCAGGAAAAAAAAAATGAGAAGCTGCACTCAATGTTTTTAAAGTGAAAACTCAAATTTAACAAATTAATTTGGGGTGTTTTTTTCAACAGTTCCTTAAACATTTGAGAAAATTAACGAAAATTACATTATCAATTAGTTTGCATTAAAATCTAATTATACCCCCTACAGTTTGATTAGATATACTTGCTTGCTTCTTTTTATTCAATTCTAGTAATCGAGTGTTAATAAATTATTTCTTTTTTACATTTGTATTGATTCCTTATGACATACCGAACTTACTCTAAACATACTTGTGCATACCGAACTTATTATTTTTTTATTCAAAGTTTTAAATAATTCAATTGAAGTAGTCGAGGTTTAATAGTTATCTTTTTTTTTATTACTTTTGTATTAATTCGTTTACGTCGTATTGAACTTACTTTAAATATACTTGTGCAATTGTGTATTATATATGTATATATAAACACATACACACACATAATGAATATTTCAAATTAATTAAACATGGTTATTTTATTTCAATATGTTTAGCTAGTGTTAGTAAAAACACCAAAATTTATATACTTAATTAGTATAAAATGTCAACGCGTTACATGATATAACGCGCTTTTACAATATATATGTAATTCAATAGAAAAAAAATAAAAAGGGGATGCTACCTTAAACATAGATAAAATAAAATGGACTGCCTCCACAGAAATAGAGAGAAAAGAGAAATAGAGGTTAAGTTTTTAAACAGAAGCATTTTCATAGATAAAGTTTTTAACGTGTGTTTTGAGGGGAGGTTTATTTTTAATTATGTGTGAACATATATGTAATTAACAAAAAAAAAATTGGGGTTTTTTTTTATAAAAAAATGTGGTGATTTTGGCATACTCAAAAAACAACTAAAATTTTCTAAGTTCACTTATTGTAATAATTAGTAAATACAAGCACACTATGTGTGTCCTGCCCATGTGATGAGTTGATTTTCTTGTTTTTAAAATTAAATAATTAGTTTTTTGGCAGTATTTTTTTTAAATTTTAAAAGTATTTTTTAAATTTTACAAAAGTGGTAGCCTTAGATGTATTATGCGGGTAATTATTAAAAAGTCTTGATTGTTGTGTGACATATTAGCTCGTTATAGATATATATAGAGATATGTATAGATATAGAGAGAGTTATGAGAGACAACAATAAGGGAGGCTTTATTAATCATAATGTATGAATGAATCATCAAATAGAAGACCCCTAACCCTCTTTATATATATAGAGGGGTAGGGTTACAAGCCCACTTGGGCCCATAAAGTACAAGCCCAATAGTCCAATAATATCTTACAACACTCCCCCTTTGGACGTCTTGAATTCTTCGTCTTCATGCAGTCGATATGAGTCGAGTTCATTCGCAGTGCTAAACACATAAAAACCTTAGGGCCGGAAAACCCAGTGTGGGACAAAACCGGTACCTAGGAGAAACTGTGTAGCCGAATGATATATGCCGAAATATCATGTAAGTAACTAACCACAAAACAGTGTGCCTCATCAAAACCTTGTCACAGCAAACCCAATGGGAAAATCTCTGATCGAAGGAAAAAGAGTGCAACAATGGTAGTAGTAGGGATCAACCACAAAACATTGTGCCTCATCAAAACCTTGCTAGAGTAAACCCAATGGGAAAAACCTCTAGTCGAAGGACAAAAGATTACACAGTGGTAAGAAGTATACAACAGGATACTCCCCCTAATTTCGGCAATCTTAAGTGAGATATGATGGGAACGTGTCTCGCTAAAAAACCTTGCCAAGGAAAACCCAGTGGGAAAAAACCTTGGTCTAGGAACAAAAAGAGTACACGAGCATGCGACTGGATGCTCCCCCTCACTTGCACACGACAGGGTGCGAAGATTTCGACTAAGTAGTAATTAGTGCAATAAGCATTCACCTGGATGCTCCCCCTCACTTGCACACGACTGGGTGCAAAGATTTCATATTCCAAGAAAGAGTACGAGCATTCGACTGGATGCCTCATTTACTTGCACATGACTGTATGCAAGAAAATATAACGTGGAATAAAACGAGCATTCGACAGGATGCTCTTAAACTTCATATGTGAAGATTTATTTTGGCAAGAAATGCTAAATAGCATAATCTAGTCATGTCTCTCTTGATCGATAACAACAAGTTGTCCTCAAATAAGACAAGTGTTTTATCTGGATCGTGAGACAGAACATATGTACTTCAAATATGGCTAATACGAGCTCGAAGCCATATACACTCTCTAGTCGTCTCATAGAGCACGAGTAGATCAGAGTGATTCTTTTGGAGTCATTCCAAGACCTCCAAGATATCACCTTATTCCTAATGGTAAAGACATGCCATGTTAGGAATATCCCTTATGCGGGTCTGATAAGTAACCAGCATCGGTATAACCGAAAAAGGGTTGCGTTAATTCGAGTACCGAAGGGGGTAGGTACACTCGATGACGCAAATGGGATAAGACAAGCCCTCATCCACAGTTACCTTAAGGTAATGGGAAAATGTCTTTTATGCCATTTCGATGGCAGCGTGTTAGCGCGATGCTGTGTCGAGCTATACCATTCACAGCAGACGAGATGTTCGTCCTAGCACATTAGACCAAGTACAATAATGCGCTTATTGTACTTAGATATGAACCATGGTTCAATATCTCTTCATCGTCTCATCAGGGACGGACTGGGTCTATATCAATGTCTAATGATCGAACGATCATGGGAGAATCTGACGACTTAGCGTCATGATGACTAAAACGTCATAACACCTTCTTGGTGCAGTCTGAATCATGAACTTAGATTCAATCTTTACGGGACTCGATCATCAGGCCGAGTCACTACCGTTTCTTCCCAAGATCCTTCATCTCGAAGGCAAATCCAAAAATGGATCTCATAATAAAACACGCAAGGGCATAATACTTGTTCAAGTATCCCAAGCTGATCAAGTACTCACTTACGCGGTATACCACATCCGCTCGGATTATATTAATCCATATAGTGAACGTCTCAGTTAATTGAGATCGTATTCCGTGGTCAGGAACTACTTGATTTAAGCACATGAAGTCACACAGGGACCTTCATTTATATCTCTTTGTCTAAATCCCCATAGAGATAAAACCATGACCACATTCATGGCTGCATACTCAGTTTTTCGGAAGCTACTAAACTGGTAAAGTAGAGGACTGTTATAATGTCCATTACGAAGAAATCAACCATCTCGTAATCAATTCCAAGGTGTGAGAGAAGCCTTGCGCTACTAGGCGAGCATTCTACAATCTCATTATTCTCATCACTCTTCCTTACGAATAACCAAATAAATGAACTCGTTTAACATTGGTGGTGTTGGAGCTACAGGTCCGAACACACTTTCGCTAAGGAGTCTACTTGGATTACAAGTTTCCATTAGTCCAGCCTATTCTACGTTGACTTCAGGCAACGGTAGATGGTTCCCTGTCATAATTTGCTCATATTATCAGTCGTCACCGAATATATGTACAAGTAATCAATGACAGTCTCGTTTCGCTTCAATATCGTCTAAGATATCATGATCGACAGATATTTCGAGATTCTTAGGATGAGGAGGAAATCACACATCTCCTTGATCCTTTATAATCTCGTGGGACAAACGAGTTTCAGTTCACCACCTCTGGGGCTGAACGAATTAAGAACCGGTCAACTTCCTCGTATCTTGGGAAGGACGACAGACTGACGGCCGATGGCAGCGTTCTTTGCTTGGCGGGTTCGGCCAAAGCAACGTGTTACGACAGGAACACGGCGTCCGACAGGGACGTCTATCCTTGCAAGCATTTTGCAGCAGGTATAAATGATCTCGTGACATCTCATAAAGTCATTAAATGCGTTTGGCATTTAGTTAGACTTGAGGGAGTCTATGCACTTACTTATCACTAAGTGCAGTTTTGGGGATCAAGCTAAGACTGAGTGGGTTATGCCACGTTACTTCACATCGTTCCTTATCAACGGTAACGTGCAAATCTCCCCCTAACGACGGGGAGAACAGTCTTAGCGATGTCACTTTCGCATATCATGCGGTAAAGAGATCGCTTGCCAAGGTTACTCTATCAAATGATAGGCAGGAGATTCATAATCGACTTATGTTCCCTTCAGAGGTCCATATTTTGAACGCTAGAACGGCTCAATTAAAATATTAATTAATCACTCTAAACACGCGTTAATATGAGACTTCTGGCTCATAACCAGTAACCAGCTGGTACGCATATGGTGTTTGAGTGTCTATGGGCCTCATTACGGACCAATGCAGCAAAATAGCATAACCCCATACGGAAATATAAATCTTGGTGCGCAAGACCAAGAAATGCGTGCAATCATTTGCAGTCGCATCATCAAACTTTCCGTGAGTCCATTTGGGTCTGAACATAATCGACACGATGTTCAATTTCAATTTCCAAACTCAAGTAATTCAAATCGAAATTTCGATTATTACTCTTCGGAATTATCAAGTCGACTAGACTTTTCAGGATAATCCGGATCATGAGCCATCAACTTAATGATAGGGCTAAAAGTTTGGGAAATGCTGCATTTCTGTGGACAACAATAATCATGTGACCTATTGTCGATGCATCAACCATAACCATTTATATTTATGGTCCGTCTTATGGTTGGACAAGTCCACAATAACTCCTTCAATTCTTTATAAGAATTCTACGAGTACTTTTCGTGATCTTTACACATACTAGTCTTTCAAGGTGAGCATTAGTGGCATGAATTTCGGATTAATCACGAAATATATCCTCAAAGAGAATCCATAATGTGATGCGATTATAAATCAAGCATCGTCTTTTTACCCGGGAATATCTCATCCGGTCAATGCCACAATATCAAAATGCTCTTATCAATCGACGACAGGCGAATGATAGTACAGACAATCATGTCTTAGCATCTGAATCCTTTATCAATCGACGACAGGCGAAATGATAAAGTAACTTTAAATGCTTTTAAAAAATGTGGTAGCAACCACTTGAAAGACATTTCAACTCCTCTAAAATACGTTTTTGAGTGGAGGCTATGTAAAGAAATTTCATTTCTTTCATGAGCTATTACCAGATAACACTGGTTTTCTCGAATATTTTATAACTCAACAAGGTACGACAGGACCTGCATGAGTATAACGCCTCATATTTGACAAATCAATTTGGCTTTACCAAAGATTTCGATTTGGAACGACAGGTCCAGAATCGTTGTCACTGAGTACTCTTTTAGGCAAGTAGTTGGTGAAATTATGTGGTACACTGTTACCCACTATTTCTAGAAAACCAACTACACCACAAGTATTGCCTAAAATTTCATAATTTAAAGTTTGGTCACATTTGTCAAAAGAATTTGCTCAAAAAACACTTTAAATTATTTCGAGAAATTTCATAAACAGGCAAACCATAATCCAAAAGTATGGTCCAAATGGAAAAATAATAATCCAAATGGAAAACATAATCCAGATGAGCGAAAAAATGGCTCAATGATTTATCAAAATCAGTAAAGAAAGGTATCAAACTCATTTGAGCCACAAAATCGGGGGTCTCAATAGTTTCCTTTCAATTAACTTTAACCACATTAGCATCGGTTTTTCCACCTTTATAATAGTTGTGAACTATTTAAGGAGTAACCGTGCATGACCGTTGTCTTTATAGCATAGAGTTGGCTCCTTGAGCATCATCTCTTACTTTGTGACAACGGCCCATATTGTTCCTTTCAATTACTGTCTTGGAGCCACAGGTTTCGATTTCGACGATTGTCTAAAATCTCGCTTGGCTAAGCGATTCATCGGGATCGCGACAGTTCGAGACAAATAACACTTGTCTCGGTTCTCGATTCGTGAAAAAAAATGTACACGAAGAGCATTAATATCAGGCAAACAATTCGCCATTGACCCAATAGGATTAAAACTACTCACCGGGGTAATTTTCTTATCCAATAACAGATGGGCGATAAAGGAACATGGTGAATATAAATTCACGATACTGCTTATGGAATACAATTTCCAAGCTAGTATTTTGGTGAAGGATAGCTCCAATATGTCAATTTCAGACATTTGTTCACCATAGACGTTATCACGTCTCAAATGTGGCGACGGAATAAAATCAACGCCTTAGCATTCATCTCGAGGGTAACAACAAACTCGTGTTTTACTCATCAAAGATGGCATCCAAAAAAAAATTTTGGGCATCAAATTTTCACACATCAGGGTGACTAACATGTGGTGACGGAATAACATCACGTCTAAACAGTCATTTCGCAAGTATGTTTTGCGAATTTTCTCATCATAGATGGCATCCAACATGTGTTGGGAGTTCTGGATTATTTATCATATAAAACGACTGGTTTATATGTTTATGGTTTGCACAAGCACAAACTTTTTTTTCGAAACGACAGGTTCGAAAACATTAGTTTTGCTTCTCATGTGAATCGGTTTTCATTGATCGAACGACGGGTCGATACTGAAACACCAATTCGGCGAAACATACATCACTATATAAACACACTCGGGGAAATTATTATTTAGTCAACCCCTTTCGGTAGCTCTACTTGAAAAACGACCAGGAAAGACGGTGAGGGTGGAGGGCACGAATGCCACTTAAAACCCGACCTTATTAGGATATCGACTTCCGCATATATCTTTCCTAGACATCGTATCCAAATAGGTGAGCCTAGTTGGGGAAGGTTCATAATTTTTCCAACTTAAATATGAAAATATATGATTTCGCAAATTATCATATCATAAACATGGCAATAAATTAAATATAGATTGTACCTGTCTATATTAACCATATATATATAAATATGCAGTAAATATATTTTAGGTATCTAATCATGCAGTAGATTTGGTGTTATAAACAAATCAATTTAAGATTATCAATCAATCTATAAAGATTCTAACATATCAAATCAAATCTATTTAAGATTATCAATCTATCCATAAAGATTCTAACATATCAAATCAAATCTATTTAAGATTATCAATCAATTCATGAAGATTCTAACATATCAAATCAAATCTATTTAAGATTATCAATCAATTCATGAAGATTCTAACATATCAAATCAAATCTATTTAAGATTATCAATCAATTCATGAAGATTCTAACATATCAAATCAAATCTATTTAAGATTATCAATCAATTCATGAAGATTCTAACATATCAAATCAAATCTATTTAAGATTATCAATCAATTCATGAAGATTCTAACATATCAAATCAAATCTATTTCCATGCAATTTTTTTTTATTCGTTTTCCTTTTAATAAAAAAAATTATATGCATGTGTGTGTATATATACCAAATATTATTTGTATGGTAGTAGCAAATTTATATGCAGTTTGTAATATAATTTTCAATTACATAATCCATGGGAAATAAATTTCTACAACAAACTACCAATCATACTAATCAGACAAGTTTGTAAGGATACATATATGTAATTAACTTACGCATACAATTTCTGTATATTTATTTATAGAATGCAATTGTTTATGTTAGCATACTGTCAATAGTCAATACAAGTAGCTAAACAAATAAACTTTTTTATTTGGCATGTGATTAACTGTACTTAATATTACCATATACCTAGTAGTATTCAATGGTCAAATATAATATAGTAGTTGATACATGAGATTTTAATTACTAGCATGTGGTTTGTACTATATTCTAATTTACAGTAGGTTAAAAACAAACAAACATAACCATCCAATTCCATGGATTTTATAGGAGTCAATAGACAAAATATGTAATTAACACATCTAATCAATTCAATTTATATGCGATTAACATGACGTTTAAGTATATAAAAAAAATATACCCTACTCCAGGTATGTTGGTGAAGATCGATATAACAATAACCCAATTAAACCCGAATAAACCTCAAGGTTTATAGATACCCAATAAATATCCGTGCGTTTACCCAAAATCTTCAATATCCACGAGCGTATATCTTAGTGTCCGCGAGCAAAGTGCCGATAACGTGTTGTGTGACATATTAGCTCGTTATAGATATATATAGAGATATGTATAGATATAGAGAGAGGTATGAGAGACAACAATAAGGGAGGCTTTATTAATCATAATGTATGAATGAATCATCAAATAGAAGACCCCTAACCCTTTTATATAGATAGAGGGGTAGGGTTACAAGCCCACTTGGGCCCATAAAGTACAAGCCCAATAGTCCAATAATATATTACAACATTGATGTTTTTTTGTTATAAATAAGATGACTTTGACTGAATAAAAAAGTAAATTTTTTTTTTTTTACCGGTATAGATTAGATACAGATATAGATATGCAAGCAAAAATCCAGATTCACAATATTTTAGTAATTTATTACGTAATATACAATTGATTCAATAATTAATCCACAAAGTCGGAACATGTTTAGAAAAACATGCAATAGAATAGAAGTGTGCGTATTTATTTATTTATGCATTTTGTAGCTTTTCTATTATTACATAATTTACATTTAACATAAAATAAAAATAAACATTCTCTTCTTCTTTGTGAACTTGGGAAACAGAAATATTAATCTATATACCTTCACATATCCTTCTTCTTTATCTGTATCTCTAAATTATACATTTATGTATATATAAACTTAAAAATGCAAATTTAATTGGTTTTTGCAACTTGTGTGGGGTTTTTTTTGTTCTTTTTTGAAGAATGCTAGACATTTGTCTCTCCCCATGCAACCCTTCTCTCTCTACATTTTCTCCCTCTAGAACATGTATCTTCTTCTGATTTTGGTGAGTATCTTTTTTATTTTTGTATTTAATTTTATATGTTATTCATATGGGTTTTGTTATGATCTCTGTGTTGTTAACAAAGATTGAATTTTTTTATTTGAATTTGGTACTGAGTTATCTGCTGATATTGATTTTTTAATTGCATTTTGTGTCAGGATTTTATATTTCATAGGTTGAATCTTTATCTACACTTTATTTGGGGTTTTGGGTAATTTTTACTTCTGTATTTAAATGTGATTTCATATGAGTTTTGTTATGATTTTTTTTAAAAGATTGAATTTTTATTGACATTTTGTACTGGGTTGTTTTCCAATATTTAATATTTAGTTCATTTTTTGTTATGCCATTGTCTACAGTTTTTTTTTTTGTAAATTTGGTACTACGTCATTTCCTTATTTTGAAAATTTTAATTGCATTTTGTGTTAGGTTATTAACTACAGGTTGAATCTTTATCTGCACTTTATTTGGGGTTTTGGGTAATTTTTACTTTTGTATTTAAATGTGATTTCATATGAGTTTTGTTATGATTGTTAGAAAAGATTAAATTATTATTTACATTTTGTACTGGGTTGTTTTCCAATACTGAATATTTAGTTTCTTTTTGTGCTAGGCTATTATCTACAGGTTTTTTTTAATTTGCATGTTTGAGGTTTTGGGTGATTATGTTTTGTTTATTTATTTATATGTGATTTGATGTGGGCTTTGTTCTAATCCCTTTAATGTTATCAAAGATTAAAACTTCTTTTGTTTTGTATTTGAAACTGGGATAGTATTTATCAATGTTAGTTTTTTCGCACACATTATGTTTGATGAAAATTCTACTTGGGTTTGAGATTGCAGATTAGAGGATCATCCGGAGCTCATAATCAAAGGGGAAACAGATTTTAAGGACTTTGATCAAATATTTTAAGGTCTTTTTCTAGTGAATGGGCACTCAGACAATGGAATCTCAAGGCCTCGTTAGAGGACTAAACGGTACTGGTGGCAGAACCCTAGATCCCAATCCGCATGCACTGTCCCGACAAGGGTCCTTGCTTAACCTAACCCTAGACGAGGTTCAACACCAGTTAGGCGACTTGGGAAAACCCCTTTGTAGTATGAACCTCGACGAGCTTTTAAAGTGCGTTTGGAGAGGTGGAAATGTCGATGCCTCTCTTTCTAGTGATCTGAGAAGGAAAACCGTCGACGAGGTTTGGCAAGATATTCAGCAAGGGAAAAATGGGGATCGGAGTGTTCACGAGAGACAATCCATTCTTGGTGAAATGACTTTAGAGGACTTTTTGGTTAAGGCAGGGGTAGTTTCCGAAACTTCTCCCATGGTTTTGACGCCACCCCAGGCTCATTGGATGCCTTACCAGCAGAACCAGCTTAGCAGTATGATGGCTGTTTATATGCCAGGTATTTTTTTCCTTTTCTGGTTAAAAGTCCAATACTGTACAGTAAATTTTAATTTTTGTTCACTAAACTATAAAATCTAGGAATTAGTAACTGAACCTAGTTTTTTTTTTCACTTTTTACACTACATAGAAAAAGAACCATATTTAGGCGACCCGGTTTAGTGGTTGGCACACCCTTAAATTATTAGACCCGGTTCATGGTAATTACTCCATATTTAGGGATAAACCATCATCGACTACACCTAAAACCCAATAATTTGGGGATGGTTATATGAAACAGGAAAAAGATTGATAGAACGGTATAGAAAATATTTGGTTTTTATTACTTCTTAGTACTCCAACCTAAAATTCTTTTTTATTTGTTAGCATACTAAGTGTACTAAATTGCAGGGAAATATTATGTTTGTGCTATAATAGTGATCTTTTATGTCGGTCGACGAAATCCAAACCGGATGATACTTTAGTATAAAAAAGTGTATATTGTTTTTTTTTTCTTATTATAAGAGGATCTCAGACTTTCAAACCTCCCCCTAGATGTGACTGTGAACCTGAGACCTTAATCTCGGTAAAGTATGCTCTACCACTGAGCTGAACCCATTTTGTCTTTTATGCCAGGTCACAACCAAGTTGTTGAACCGGTTTATCCTGAGACACAGATGAGTTTATCTCAAACGGCTTATATGGGGGCGTTATCGGATACGCCACCTGGTAGAAGAAGGGTTGATTCGGGGGCTGTGATTGAGAAGACAGTAGAGAGGAGGCATAAAAGGATGATTAAGAATAGGGAATCTGCGGCACGGTCAAGAGCAAGGAAAATGGTTAGGTTTCTGTTTGGTTGTTGTTCTACTAAAAGAGTTGTGTTTTTCAGTCTAGAAACAGTTGTAGGCTCCAGACCCTTTTCGTGAAGAAAAGGTTTTTTTTGAACAACTTAAGGCCTTGTCTGTTGCAGCTTTTAAGGTTATTTATTTGTTTTTGCTGATAAGATGCATCGGATTGGATTGATCCTTTAAGCACATTTACCTGATGAGCCTAGTTTTTTACTGAACCTTGACAAATTCCATGTCAATAACTAAAATGTCTTGTTTTGGTTGCAGCTTTTAAGATATATTTTTTTGGCAACTTTTTGCTTAAAATATGGAATGGATTTGGTTGCTCAATTCAAGAGCAACATGTTCTGGATTTTGGTCTGAAACTCTAGAAAGCTTTTCACCCAGGTTATTTCTTAACATTAGAAGGTTCAGCTTATTTGCTTTAAAGCTGCAACCATATAAGCTTATATAGGGACTGAACAATTTTTTTTTTGCTGGTATACAATTATTTATACGGCAATCGAAATAACATGGAAAAAGGCCTTTATAGAAGAATTCAACTTTTTTCTGAACCAGCAAGAGGAGAGAAAGTTTAAAACCAAACAAACCCTTACTTTTCAAGTCCATTTGCATGCACTGAGTGTGTTATTTAGGTTGCACTTATCATATTCCTCTTTTTTGCATAACTAATGAGCGATGCATATGTTGCTCTACAGGCTTACACCCATGAGCTGGAGAATAAAGTTTCACGACTTGAAGAGGAGAATGGAAGGCTTAAGAGAAAGAAGGTATCTCCATTCTACCTAGTCATCTTATAGTTATGTTTTTTTTTTTTACTTCTATTCATAGAGCTCTTAAGGTTCTGTTTTTTCCTTCCATGCTGAAGGGTACTATACTTGGACAGCTTAACAAATTACATGCATATGTATATTTACTTCTATTATTTAACTTACTAGATTCAAGTTAACCTTGGTCGAACTTGCTAGTTTCTCAATCCCTTTGATTTCCTTAGTCCCTGTCTATTAGACTATCCAACCAGATCACTAAATTTGAACTCAGATATTCGGTTATGCTACGTTAGCCTATCGATTCATATTTTCTTTAGATGTGTTTGCTAGCATGGTTGATGCAATTTATGTAAAATTGCATTAAGTGTTCACTGAATCTTGCAAATGGCTCAATATCCCCCTTATTCGAGTCTATAATGTTGAGTTTCAAGCTTCTGATTTTGTTGACATCAACATTGCTCTATTCGTAATTTCGTATCGAGGTTTGAGGTAATGACCTAAATTACTAATGGTTTGGAACTTGTCGATATTTCTGAACAATTTATCCTTTAGGACAGTTGAAAGAACATAATACAAGTTTTGATTTCAGGTGTTTTCTGGGTTTATTTTCACAAGTGTAATCGTTGTTCATTGTGAACATACTCACTGTACAGTTTCCCTAATGCTCCATACCTTTTCTTTTCATCTATATTCACTTGCCAAATACATTTCTACAAAGCTTTGAAAGGGAAAGTGAGCTGGATTCAACTTTTTTGAGCAACTAGCGGGTTTTATTACATCTTTGAACCCATTCAGTATTACGACAATGAACAATAATAATAACTGAATACGAGTAGACTAGATGACTGAATATAAGTGGCCTCATATATATTATTTATCAATACATGTTGAGTGGTTACAGATTGACTGTAAGCAGCTTGATATATCTCTTACTGCGTAGAAACAACAAGTAGGACGCGGCTTGAGACTACTGGTTGTTTATGATTATGTTAAAAACTCATAAAGTCTAATGGCCATGTGACCTTGTAGTTTTAAAGTCGTGAGCAAGTGGGTTTTAGTGCACCTGAGTTCATTTTGTCTTTATTATATAATTATGTGCAAGACCCGGTCCCAAGTGATTAAGAGTGTCTTAGAGCTTGATATTCATCATTAAAAGTCTTGAAATCACTTCTTGATGTTTTTAATCTTTTTGACAATCAGTAACATGAGAAATCCTGTATCTAAATTCTCATGTATATCAGAGGACACTTGCTAATTGCTATACAAGCATGTGGTTCAAAAAAAAGGTGTCAAGACTTTTGCGGCCATGTTTTATTTTCTTTTCATTTTCATCTAGTTGTTGAGACATCCATGATCCAACTGTGTAGTCAAATTTGATTAGAGAATCTATGGTCATAGTGAATTGGCCTGAAAAGTTTACAATTGCAGGGGGATTGTCTATATTTTGTAGACTTTGGTAACACTGCTTCGAAGCATATTTTTCTGAGATAGGTTTATGAAGGGTTTTGTCTCCAGTGAATACCTGACCTTTTCATCTAGTTGTGAAGAAAATTATTTCCCGTTTTTCCAAAATAATTTGAAAGTGAAGTATGTAGATAATACACACTTTAGCAAAAGATTTTTGCTTTTACCTGAATTGCTTTTCTATCACCAATGCTTATTGCTGAGACCTATATTGCCTGGACTGGGTAAAAATTTGAAATAGATTGTTGTCAAAAGTTGAAGTAGAGAACCTGCGAATAGATCAAAGTGTTGTGCTTGAGAGATAACGAAGTAGTTTTAAAAGCTTGATACAAGCGATAAATTGAAGGATGAGAATAATGCAGGTTATAAAGATTAAACATCTAGTCTTAGCTCTTATGGTTGGTTCAAGTTACTTCAATTTTTTGTTTTCCTTTTAGTTTCTCTCTCTCAGTTTACCTTCAGTTTTTCCTCCTCTTAGCTTCTCATTGGTGTTTTTGCCTTAACAGGAGGTAGAAAAGCTATTGCCATCACCGCCACCCGAGCCAAAGCATCAACTTCGTAGAACAAGCTCAGCCCCTCTTTGATACCTTATTCTCTGTGGATAAGAACCAACTAATCGCATGTTTAGTATGTATGTAGTTTCTTAAGCTGGTCTTAGTTGCTTAATGTTCCTTTCTTCCCATCATTAAGGCAACTTTTTCCATATGGGCAATCAATCGCCTTCTAAATCATACATGTGTTGTGGCTTGCAATACTGGCCTTCAGATGACCATCCATGGGTCTTTTTTTTCGTTGTATGTACATTGTGTAGTTTAATACAAAAGTTTGGACAAATTTCTGTTATTTTTATACCAATTTTGTTAGTAGTTGTTGATTTTTTTTTTCCTGACAAGTAAATGGTATCTTCTATTGACAAAGTAAATACTTGAGTTGAATGTGGGCCTTAATATGGATAGCTATTGGTTGTACAAACAAATTAAACATTTAACTCTTCCGACTTCTGAGTATAGAAGCAGGCCAAGTGGCAATGTTCCGACCAAGATTTATGTACATGTCCATAATCTTGATCATCAGTCCTCGGCTGTTTATACCTTGCTAAAGCTTCAAATTGCCATGAGGCCATCGATATGCATGCATGTTTGTATTAGGCACCAAATCGAAACTTTTGAGTACGCTTGAGAAAAATACAAAACCAATCGTATCTATCCAAATACATGAAGGTGAAATTGAATTTGAACCTCAGCCTTGACATAAGTGGTCCGGCATCCATACACATGACAACAAAATAATACATTTTGATCACATATTAACATTACTGTCACAATATAAGTTATATTTGATGGACAATCTTAGAAAATTCTTATTTTCTTATCAATTAAGAATAACCTGAAAAATCTTGCCAAGATTTTCTTTTCCAGAGGTATCTTGCCAAGATTTCCAGTCATTGAAGACTATTCGTTTATCAAAGCAGTAGTAATAACTTAAACTTTTAACTTAAGTTTTTCGTCTTTACTTGTACGCATCGAAGGACGAATTGTTGCAGGGAAACTTTCTAACGACAACTTCATTTTTAGTAAAGATAATATGAGCGTTATATAAAAATTAGAATTATTTATGGCATACATGAAAAATTAATGTCACTCAATTGATTAACCATTGTGCTTGTGGATTACTACCAACAAAAAAGGTAAAGGAACATATTCTTATTATACTTAAGATTGGAGATGGTAATAAAGATTTTCATTTCGAATCGCATTTTACTGTGTGAGTTGGAAAACAGGGAATGAAGACTTCTGCTGGCTCGAACTCGATCCAATTTAACACCAGTCATTCAGTCATACTAGCTACATTCAGTTGCATGATCTTTATTAACCATTTTAACGATTTTATTGGGTTGCGGGAACACTAGCTTGACCATTCTTTACCAACTTGTCCTCGAAGAAATGTTCTAAGTCGTCGATATCTACAAGACTACAATGTCTTATACATCAAACAGAACCTTTTGAGTACCTCGGAGAAATGTACAAAATCAATGTTATTTAATACATGATTGTATAAACTTATAAGATTCGCCCTACATGGTTATCGAAACAACAAAAAACAGGACTTGATATTTTGATAATGGGACCAAAATTTTAGCATTGCTGTCACGATAAGAATTTTATATAATCAAGGATATTAAGTATTCTTTTTCTGTTCAGGATCGAGTATACTTCCTTAAAAACATAATACTGTAATTAATAGTACCGTAAGCTATACTACAAAATAATGTTTGATTTAGTGAGAGTCAAAAGTTGTCACAAGCCTGTCACTAATTTAAAAAGTTGTCACAAATCTGTCGCAAATTGACTAAACTGTCACAAAACCGTCACAAAAACCGTCGTTAATAAGCTCGTAACAAAAAATACCGTCACTAATCCCGTCGCTATTTGAGTATTTTTTTTTTTTTTAGATAGCAACAAGGCTTTCAGTAATTGACCACCATTTATATATCAAAGCATCATTCATTCTTTATTTATTAAACTTTTAACTTTAGTTATTGTTCTTTTTATCAATGCATATGACTATTAGGTCTTGCATTGAAATTGTCTTTCATCATTCTCATTTTCAGTCAAATTTTGTGGGGCTATTATTGTAAACATTATGTGGCATAACCATATTGTCAAACAACAACAAAAATAACTCATCTAAGTATCACAGTAACGAGGGAAGGAGGATTACTGCAGAAACGAATGTATAAACTGTAATGTATAACCGGTCTCTTAATTATCAAAAACCCGAAGTTGGTTGTTTTGTTTAAGATTTGATACCGTATCAACGCATCATCAGTGAACATCAAAGTTAAAAACAATGAGTAAAAATAAGTAGCATCATTGGACATATATACTTAATTTTAAAAGAGATTTTAACCAATGTATTATTTATATATAGTTTCCAAAATATGTACTTAGATGACCATTTTTCCAAGGAACTACGTATTATGTAACAGTAACAATATGATCAAATTAATTAGGTGTATTTTGCTTCTTCGTATTGTCTGGTTTGTATAGCCAACGTGCCCGACTCAGCTTCATCAGATGTTCCTTTGTCGTAGTCCCAGTCTCAAGTCAATTTAGTAGGATAACGAGTTATTGTAGTCCTAAAGGGATTGAAGCGGTAAAAGTTAATAGTCTGTTGCTAAATCAATGATCAAACCGTCGATATACGCTGCAATTAGCCAATTCATATTTGAATCGATTCACCTTTTTAGAACAACACGCCTCGAACGTAGAACATTTGTCCCATTGATTACAAAAAAAAAAAAACATTCGTCCCATTTAGGATTTTGCCGGAACTCTTCATTCAGTTGGGTGTATAGTATATACAAATTAACTATTTTGGGAATAGTCGTGCATGAAATTTTGGATCAACTAATCGGTTGAACTTGTAATATCAAGTGACAAACCTAGGGTCCTAGCTTGATCGGTTTGGTATGGATTGCAGTTACCTAAATTCAATTTATCGGCTCACTTGCTAATGGTTCACATGTACTGATCAGGATCAGACCAGTTCTGCATGCCACCCCAGCAACATCTTCTAAATTTACATTTTTTGAACCGTAAAATTCAACTCATTGAATTGTTACAACGAAAATATAGACATTGATACGATTCTAACAACCTTGAATCATACAGTACGGTGTCTCTTGATCATCCAATTACATCATTTTCTTAGACCAAATGCTAGATCGAACATTTATCACCGATAGTGGCCAGTGTTATTTTCGGCGATGTTTTGTGAGTTATTGACATCTACAATGTAATTAGTCTATTAGACATCAAACTGAATCTTTTCAAAACGTTGGAGAAAAGTACAAAATCAATGTTATTTTATACTGATATGATTGTGAAGTTATAATCCTTGTTAAATAAGTTGTCACTGCCATTTACAAGGTGACAGAGTTGCTCGAAACAACAAACAAGGCTTACCTTTTGGAAACGCGTGCGACCAAGTTTTAGCGTTGTTTAACACTAAGCAATTTTTAGTATTGAGGAAATTATGATTTTTTTTCTCCTCTTAATAGTTAATATGTACCACCTTAAAAAAACCTTGAGATGAGTTAGTTCCTATATATACGTGCATCACTAGATATTAAGCTTATAAATTACTCATTAGTTTAAGCTTCCAAGTTCCAAGTTCCAACCATAAAGGACGAACTATTTGTGTTGAACATTTCAATCTCGTTTTCAGTCAAAATGTCGGGGTATATAGGATCCGGTCTTGCTTAAAGGTGTCATTCTGGGTAAATGATACTTATTAAGTATAGCATCACAAATGACGTTATTTTTCGCCCTTTTGATTTGAAGTCGACCGGAGGTTGTAAGACATGAACATAGGAAGTTTTGGATAGACTCGCAGTGAAGTTGACATCGGCTAGGGGTGTGACAACATATGTTAGTCAACAACTTAATTTCACTATCAAAAAGCAATAATCAACAGTTTTCTAATGCGTTATTGTAGAAGATAGTAAAGCTAGACGAGTTTATTTATATGTGACCTAGATAGTAAAGTTAGCGCGTCTTTTATATATTTTCTTGAGTTTTTTTTGTAACATTACGTTTTCCGGTTATACTATAATCACACGTCACAAGTTCCCAACGTAGTTAAGATCGGTAGAACTTTTAACAGTATCACAAAAATACGTAAACATTATATTGTGTAGTTCTATTATACTCTATATACAACCAAACAAATTATTTATGGTCTAGTACGTACCTTCAAACGTTTCACTAAACACGCCATGATGTAATAGGTGTATTTATTAAATAAAAAAAAAAGTATTATATGGTACTGTTGGTGACGTTTTGATTTTTTGTTAGAATTATATATTCAAGTTAGTAAGATGATTACGAAACAAACCAAACAAGACCAAGTTGATGTTCATGTTTAGTGAAACTTTGTTAGTTGTTAGTAATATTAGAAAAGAAATTCAAGGAAATTAATATTTATTCCGTTTTGAAATAAGTGTTTGCTTCTAAAACCGTGATATTTAAGTATTTGAATCAATTTTATTTAAAATTCAACAAAATAATATAAAAAATTAAAATTTTTGAACAAAAACTATTTCTTACTTAAAATTCAAGATTATAATTGCAAATTTGATATGATTCAAAGATCAAAACTAGGTATTTCAAAAAAATAATAAGAGAAAAAATTACTAGAAAATGAAATTGCACACTTACATTCGGATGTCAAAATGGAAAACATGACATCTATTTCGGAAGAAATGAAGTATTATACATACTAGCAGATTACGAATTTATTATGAAAGGTTCCGTTCATCGTTAACCTGTACACAACAACAAAAGACGGAAACGTACAAGTATAAACTAATATAAAATAATAACTAATAATAGTAATAGTTAGGGCTGCGTTCGGTTCGGTTCGGTTTTTAGCAAAACCGAAACCGAGCATATTTTTCGGTTTTGGTTTTTTTAGTTTTTGCACCAAACCGGACCGGGTTTTTTCGGTCCAGTTTCAGGTTTTTTCGGTTTTTCAGTTATTTTTCTGTTTTGTTCGGTTTCGATCTTTTTCGGTTTGTTTTTATTAAAAACCAAAACCGACCCAATTTTTTTTGGATGTTTCGGTTATCGGTTTTTTCGGTTGGGTTTTTTAAGTTTTTGTCAATAAATAAATAATAAATGACACCCTATATTAGCCCCTCGTTTGTAAACCAATCAAGATCTCTCTCTCTCTCTCTCTATATATATATATATATACATATATAAATAAATATACATATTATATTAAAAGGAATAATTTGACTTAAAAGAAGTCTGGGCAACTTATCATTACTTTCATCATTTTCCACACTCTCAATCATAATACAGAGTTGTATCAAATATATTAATATTATAATATTATTGTATCTCTCTTTTCATTTCTCTTTTTTTACATCCATTTCTCCTTTGTATCAAAGTTGTTGAATTTTGCATCAATTGATAAATTCAAGTCTCATCTGAGGTATACTGAAATAGTTAATTACTTAGTAACTTTTTATAGGCAAATAGTTAATTATAGTACTTTTTAGAGGCAAATATTATATTTTTATTGACTTGAGTTTTAATTTAGCTACAACGAACAAAGGGTTCATTTCAGCTGGATTTTGTTTTTCCTCTTCTGGGGGGAAATACATTATTTTTTTTTATCATATTTGTGATTATTTTGTAGAGGTGAAAAAGTGTTTATTTTAGCTGATTTTTATATAGAATTATAGCAGAAAATACTTATTTGTGAGGCAAGTTACAGTCTTTTTGCTCGGATTATATTTTGTAAGTTCAATGTTCATTTATTTGTGGTAAAAACATTTGAGTAAGAATTTATGGTTGAAGGATTTGTTTTTTTGCATAATTAAGGTCAAAATTTCTTGCCATTTTTACTTATTTTGAAAGAAGATTTAATTTTCTTCAATTTCTTGTACTTTCGGTGGGCATACTTGTATAAGGATTGTCTTTATTGAATATTAGAATCTCTTTTTCTTAAAGTTTAGTTTATTTATGAGAAGAAAGGGTTTATTTCCGATTTGTTTTCGTATGCTTATAGTGGAGTAAGAATCGTTTGCCTGAAATTTTGAGTATATTAATGAGGAAAAAGGTTCATTTCAGCTTAAGATTTTATTTAAGACTTGGGTGCAAGCTTGAAACTTAGTAGTTGAAGGATGATAGGGCTAGTTGAGTTGGCTTGAGTCAAGATAGCTTCTCCTAACCCTAAATTTAAAGCCAAACCTAAAAAAATTATTACTTGAAGAAGTTGCTTATTTGCAAGTCAGAGTTTTCCGGTCGGATGTTATATTTATTTATGTGGTTTAGATGATTTACTTCTGAACCAGTCTCATTTACTTTTTTGGTGAAGTTGAAAGAATTTTTGTCTAAAATTTTCAATTTTTATGCAGAAAAAAAGGGTTCATATTAGCTTATTTTGTATTCGTTTATGCTGGAAACCATCATGTATCAGAAGTAGATTGATGGATTTGTTTAGAAAAAGTATATAGTCTTTTTCGACTCGTAATTTGTCTAAGTGAAAATGGTTCACTTTAGCTCCATTTAATGTTAGTTATGGTGGAAATTCTCATTAGGATTTAGTGACCCGAAGATGTTGTGTATTAGTCTGTTTCAAATTTGTCTAGTTTTCTTTGTGTCTGTTTGTTTCATATTCAGTTATATACTTCTATTTTTTAAATAAATGTACACAACTGTTTCATTACATAGACTTTTCTCTGTTATACTTTGATAAGAAAATCATACTCCGTTAATTATGGTGACTATTACTCCCACTGTTCCACTTTGTTAGAGGCCCTGCTAAAATCTGTTTTGCCATTCCAGGCCAATAAGGAGCCCTGTTGGAAGCTTTTGGTCCTAAAAAGTGAAACTGTTACCAAGATTGGTAGCAGGAAAGTAACAGAAAATTTCAGAAAGATTGTCAACTAAAATTGCTAATGGCCTTTCTCAATTTTGTTGGCTCTATTTAGGATTTTTGTTACACAAGAATGCTGCTGCTTAGTTTTGGGATTTTTTGGTCCTAAAAATTGAAACTGTTAACCAAGACTGGTAGTAGGAAAGTAACAGAAAATTCCAGAAAGATTGTTAACCAAAATTGCTAATGACCTTGCTCAAATTTGTTGGCTCTATTTAGGATTATTGTTACACAAGAATGGTGCTGCTTAGTTTTGGGTTTCATTTAGATAATTTAACATTAAACTTGAATCTGATTTAATGATCAAGACAAGTGAAAGTGGTGTAATTAAGTCTAACAAATGGGTGGACTATGTTCGTTAATATGCACTGATGGTCTGATCTGACAATTAAAAGCTTGTCTGGTTGCAATTTTTTAAAGTTTGAAAATGAATAAAAACGCCTTTAGCCTCAGATAAAGTTATTTTATATTATAATAATCTTATTGTTTTTTCGTCGCTCATTACTGGAGAAAGAGATTTTCCCAATGTTACTGTCATTGAAACTCTCTCAACCTAGTGTTATGACTACTAATCGTCTGATCCTACCTCAAATGCTTAGAATGTACTAACTCACACCATGACCACGGGATAGTTTAGACTAATACTTTATAGTTTTCGTCGCTGGTGGATAACAGTGACTAACACCTCAATTCCTGATTATTTCTGTCACTGATTTAAAAATGAGAAACAGACAATTGCAGTTTCAACTTTCTCAGTCCAGTGTTTGATTGCAGGAAAATAAATACCTTTGGACATGTATCGTGCCAACAACTTTTCTACCGCAGGCTTTGCTCCGCAAAGATCTGAAAGCCCAGAACAACAAGGAAATGACAATAATAACAATATGGATGGGTCTTCTGAAAGACCAAATGGAGGAAACGCGAAACAGCGACTAAGGTGGACCTCAGATCTTCACGACCGCTTCGTCGATGCCATTGCTCAACTTGGCGGACCAGATAGTGGGTATTCTTGTCCTTTTCATGTACTTTTTTTTGTAACTTGTTGATAACCGGAAACCGAAATAGAATAAATGTTATAGAAAATCCGTAAGGTGGTATTTTTCAAATTAAATTCTCAGTTAGTGCAAAATTTGGTTTATGTTTTAGTTGTACTATCGATGGACATACACTTTTATGAACAGTTTTCTTGATGAGACAAACACTATTGGCTGTGCATAAATAGTATGCGATGCACTAAGTAGGAATTAAAAGTTAAGTCACTCAATACTTATGATTACTTGCCGCATTCTGATGATTATGGTGATGATGGGTTGATTATTGATGAAAATTTTGGTTATAATATAATATTTCTAGAGGAAGAAAAAGTAATAGAAAAACATTAGACAATAAGTTCAAATCATGTCTGAGAATTACTTCTAAATATTGTATTTACATTTACTGATACTTGGAAAACTAGTTTGACCTGGGTGTTTTTTAAGCTGACTACATGCTTAACGAGGTAGACTTTGTGCTACTGATCGTGCATATAGTTTCCGACTGAAATATGTCCAATCACATACCTTTTTGACATAAAAAAATCCCTGAAGCAATTGTTTTTTCTGTTGCTGCATGACAGATAAAAGATTCTACGTGATGTTTTTGTAATTAGACGGGTATATACGTACTTACCCTCGGTCTTTTTTCTCTGCTCGTAGGGGCAACACCAAAAGGTGTCCTAAGGGTGATGGGTGTACCCGGAGTTACTATATATCACGTGAAAAGCCATTTACAGGTTTGATCCTCGAAAATGTGTTTCCTGTATTACACGTAACATGATTCTTCTTCTATTACTTATTTCCTTATTTGTCTTTTTTATTTTTGTAGAAGTATCGTCTTGCCAAGTACCTTCCTGAATCTCCAGCAGATGGTAAATCATAGTTCAATTTAACGATAAGTTTTATGCCTTTGTAGTTCCTTGTCTGTGTAGTTCTTTGTCTTCACTTCTCAAGAATTTATAATGTGTTCAAACCTTAGGTTCTGAAGACAGAAGAAACGGTTTAAAAGATGGTCACTTGGAGTCTACTGAGTGAGTTTCTGTCTTAAATAATCATTTGAATTTAGTTATATGCTGACTTGCGTAATAACATCTAATATAATTATGTTTTGCATACAAATGCGAAAGCAAAAGCCCTTTTAAATGATGTCACTTCATAAGTTAATCAATGGGAAAAGTTTGAGTTATCGTTCCAAGACTGTGCTAAGACATTGTTTCATAATATGGTTTTGTTATTTAAGTTGTCGGATTCAAATAATGTGCTAGTATGCCTCTTTTACCAGTTACTCAATAGTGAATAAAGAAAATGAAAATTAGATATTTATGACTAAGCACGATTTCTTCAGGGGAATGGAAATCGACGAAGCATTGAGGATGCAGATGGAGGTACAGAAGCGTCTCCAGGAACAACTTGAGGTTTGAATCTAAGGCTGTCTAATACATTTCTATCCAATTTCTTTTATGGAATATATAATTGTTACTAAAGTTTAAAAGAGAAATTTTTGCTAAACTTTTCATTATAAGCCACTTCATTTGTTAAATTAGTTACTGCTCAATGCATATATGCTAGCTACTTTATTTTGTTTCACTCTGTTGAGAAGTTCCATTGTGCTTGTGTTATGTGGGGTGTACATGTATGCATAGACTTTTAGATCAAGTTTACATAATTACTCAAAGATGTAGGAAACAAATCCACCTGCAAAGTTTTGTAAAACTATGACTCCTATCTTGAAGTTCAGCTTCTTTGCGTTTTCTTGCAAGTTGCATTGGCTATTGTTAGCCACCTTAAAAACCAAGTTTTGGGTATTGCAGTGTTTAAGAAATGGAATATTCGGCTTTTTGCACTTATTCAAATAAGCTGCCTTATTGGTTCTCTGACAGAAAAAACTAGAAGTTTTCTAGTCTGCAGAAACCCAACTTCTTTTCAATCTCAAACTCAGAGAGGCATGATGTTTAAGTAAAAATGATGACTTCTTAATTGAGGCTGTAAAAGAAGCACCGCTCTTTTAGGCCAGACCAAAATCCTGAATTTGAACTTTCCAACCAAATGCGCTGCAAGTTATGAGGGAAAAACAAATAAGTTGATAAAAGCTGCAAAAGCACAAACCCATTCGGTGGACTTTGCTAATCCCACTACACAAATCACTAAATTTGAGAAAAAGTTGACAAATACGTAAACGAAACTCTTACACGGTGTCTTGCAATATAGTGACCGATGCAGTGAGAGTATCATTTTCTCTCAAATATTTTTTTTAATGATAAAATTGTTACTTAAATTTTAGGTCCAAAGGCAGTTACAAATGAGAATAGAAGCACAAGGCAGATACTTGCAAAAGATAATCGAGGAACAGCATAAACTTAGCGGCAATCTAAGAGCCTCAGAGAAAATAGAGCCCAACGAGATGCCCTCAAACTCTGGGCCGCCCCTGGAAGCGTCGACGAGTTCGACATCACCTAACAAGAAGCAAAAATTAGATTTTTAAGTTTGTCTATTTAAAATTTATGAAGATCATTTCGAATTTAAAACGGCATTAGAATTCGAATGGTGGTTTCATATCATTGTATTGTGTTGGAAAAGAAGCAAAAGCTTGACAGATGAGTTGTCTATTTTGAGCTCATGAAATTTGAATCAAATCTATGGCAAGCGTCTGCAGTCGCAATTTGTGGTTTATGTTATTAGTGTATTGTGTTGGCCACAGATTACCATTTTTCATTTGGATGACTCGTTAATGTAATATAAGCAGGGAGAGAAGGTCAGTGATATGCATCAGTTGATCTGATATTCTGATTCTCTTTTGTACATCATTTGTGCAATTTTTTTTGAGATATAAAAGAAACCGAATGATAGTTTTGGAAATGGACTTTGTATTATTACCTATTAGGTAGATAACATTCTTTTTTAACAGAGAGAACAAATTATACTTTTTTTTTTTACATTTAAGCATCGCTGCTGGTAGTTTCTCCTTTAAAAACCACGTTTCCGTTTCCAACTTCTCGTTTCTCATTACTGGGCATGTAAATATTATATATATTTTTCATGTTTTCGGTTCCCTTTTCAATTCCGCTTCAGTTTCCGTTTTGAAAATATATATTCTAGTATGAAAGGTTTATCTAATTATCTCGCTCGAAGGAAGTGAAAGAACGCTGAGGAATAGAAGATGATATTAGTGACTGTTAGAATTAGAGATCCTCTTTTCTGAACTTATGAAGGTACCGATTTAGAAAAATAGGTAAGTTGAGTAATAAATTGCTAAAAGGTTGTGTGTTATATATCAATTTAGTATTTTTACCCTTTCTTTTTAGGAGAATACAGAATTTGTATATTTAATAACATGTCGTTCTCTGTATTAACATTGACTTTTCAATATTGACTTTATTTATAGATCTAATCACACTAATTAAGTTTTCTAACTCGAGGAGTATTTTTACAAGTATTGTACTTCATCCGTTTTCCAATCTATTTGTCCACAGTAGGAGTCTGTACAATTAACATGAAGAAAAAATCGTAACAAAATTGTTAAAATAACAAATTTGTAAAAACTTTTACTTATTCAAATTAAAATTGATTTTGTAAAAGTTTTATTTCGGCATTATAGATACGAAAACAATGCATCACAAAATATATATTAGTAATGGAGATTTAATATGAAACCAAAGGAGTATTCAAGTGATTAGTGTTTAATATAATTCCATACTGGTTAGTAATTTTCCTCACAATCTTTTAACAATAAAGGTATAATAATACAATCGGTTTCACTTTTCCTTAATTTGCACTTTTACTCACCCGTTTCAAGTTTCAAAACACATGCATACACATAGTATACATGCATGTATACATAGTAATTGTAAAAGAATATAGATAGATACATACATATAGATGGTGCAAGAATAAGAATGACGAACTCAAGAAGAATAAGCACTTCAACAACATCTCCCATACCCGAATCCCTCTCCTCTCTAAAACAACTCTTCTTCAAAAAGCCTCATTTTGCTATCCCGACTATCCTCTCTCTTCTCCTCTTCCTCACCTGGATCTCTCTCCGTCTCCAGTTTCCTAACCACCTTCTTCCGGAATCCTACGGTGGTCGTCCTCATGATCTTCACAACAACTTTGTGAAATTCTCCTCCGCTTTTCCTTCCAGGGTGGCGAAAGATAAGCGAGGATGGTTGCTTGATCCCATAGCCGTAGCCCTTGATGCTGGCATTCAAGGTCCCTCTCTCCGACTCTCTCTCTATATATATGTGTGTGTGCGCGCGCGTATATGTCTATGGGAAGAGAAACACTATCATTAACCCCGTGTACTAAATTTAAGGGTGTGCATGTTAAGAAACTCAAAAATAACTACCCTGAATTAATTCAAAATAAAAACTAAAAAATGTAACTGGTTGGCACACCCACGAAAATAGTGCACCGTGTTCATAGTAGTCTTTTTCCTATGGGAATGGTCTCTTGGAGTGTTTTAAATAGCGAAATCTTAGCTAAAATATTATTGTAAGAGCTACGCTAAAAGCGTTAGCATCCTAAAAAGAGGAAAAGCGCGTTTTTAAGCTTTTGAATTCAGCTTTTATCGAGATTTCAATCAAGCATTTTTACTACGAAGCGTGTTTTTAAAACAATGGTCTCGGGAAGGAAGTAGAAGGAGTCTAAAAGAGACTAAGAATCCCATATTAAGAAAAAACTGTCTACTTAATTTATTGAAAAGTTGACGATTATAAATTTTCACCACCTTGCATAATTACAAAAAATGTATAACACGTGTAATTCAACCTCATCTATATGGCCAAATCTTGTTTTTGGCACTGAATTATGGTCTGAATTGCACGTGGGCTTTAATTATTATGCGGGATGGTGAGATACTAGAATGTGTGATTTTTTGTTAAGATACATGAAAAGAAAGGGTTTATTTCGTGGTGTAGCCCCTTTAACCCTACTATACTTTTCGCTCTCGAATCTTGGTAGTTTTCCATTTTGAGTTTCTTATATTAATTACAAGTAACGGTTCGTAAAGTATCCATTGAATCTGTTCGGTCTCCTTTGTTTTAATTTAAATTGTAAATGTCTATGATCTTTGAGAAGGGAACATTCTTGATATGTAATGGACACTGAGTCGGCTTATTTTCATTAATATCATAAGGTGTGATGTACTTGGTTGGCTATATTATCTGTATCGATTTATTTAGACATGTGAATCTGTCTTAAATTTTGAATTGGTGTATTTAAAACTTTCTATGAAGAGAGGTGCGTTTGGATACGCTACTTGGATATATTGTTTAGAAATGCTCATCAGATTCAGTGCTTCTATGGGTGATGCTACTTGCATATGGTGCAGTATAATAAGACACAATATGTTTGAGTAGAGTATCTGGACATACATCCTCTAAGAAAAGATTGGTCTTAAGCAAATTTTATAATTGAAGGTATAAACAGGCACTTCTATACAACCTTTTGTACTATTATTTATTCAAAATTTCATGTCCTCTCAAAAAGGCTTAAAAGGTTTAAGTTGGTTGAACCCAGAGAAGGTTGTTAGAAAGTTGTAGGCAAACAAACACAAGTGAGTGCCATCCCTTGTTAGCCTAGTGGAAGAGTGTTCTCTTTGTTGTTTAATAATTCTGGATTTATTTTCTGCTAATGAAATCGATTAGGAGTTAACTGGTTCATGGCGGTGGGTTACTGTAATAGTATATACTATTTAGACATTTAGTTAGTTGATGTAGGCATAATCTAGCCGGGTCACCTCAACTGTCAAGTAAAACACCAACTAACCGAATGCGATGTGTTGCATATGTATAGGGTACATTAGCGTTTTTTGAGTATCGTTTATTTGTTTATACTGATATGATATCCAACTTAAGGAGCTAAAATTTTTTTAATGTGAAAAGATATAAATGGGACCAAGCATGTCGTTTTCCTTGAATTTGGCAACAAATCTTTCTATAAGCTTCAATGGTATTAATATTGCAATTGAGACTAAAGGGAGCAAGTAGATTAATGATTTAGATTCCGGGGTCATTTAATGTGTTTTACATTTACCTTTCCGATCAACTTTTCTTTTGTTTTTTCTAATGTAAATTAATCCTGTTGATTGGTTTAATTTGTTTTCTGTGGTGAAAACAGAAACTTAAGGCAGTTGGGGCAGAGGTGTTGCCAAGAAGACAAAATTTTGTTATGTATGTGTGCATATAGCAACAGTTATTCTTCTGTCATGTTATTGTGGGACATCTGTGCATATAGCAACAATTTTGGTATTACTTCTTTTTAGTTGGGGTTTTGATCTTTTGTGATAATATTGAAATCTGTAACAGGATTGGTATATGGCTTCTGCTTAACAAGACAAGCATATCCTCCATACAAATGTTAAGATGTGTGTGTGGGGGGGCTGGTGTGTATATGTATGTGTGGATAGATATTAAATAACCGTAGTTGTTCTTGACAAGTTATTAGGATATTTGCATTTTGGATTCACCTTTCTGGCCCTATCTGAAGTCAATGGAAAAGAAAAGTACTAGATATTCTATAGGAAAACATAGAACCAATCAACCAAGATAAACATAAACTGGCATTCCATTCTCGTTTATGAGAGAAACGTGAAATGTAGCTAATGAAAAACGAACCACCAGCTTAGTTTAAGTTCTCCAACTTCCGGTTTTCAGTTTCCCAGTTGAGTATATTTATTTGTATTCTACCTTCGATTTTGTGATTCACTTTTAGTGATGTAACCAAAAACCTGAAGAACGATTGAACTTTAACAGCAGAGGAGACTCTGTATGTAAGCATCTATAAATGGTTTTGTCTCGATTTCACTTATTCTGTATCCCAAAAAAATTGGTTGAGAACAATCCATAGAAATGTGAGAATGAAGATGAAAATAAATGTCTTTAGTTCTCAGTAATTACCGTTTATTCATCAGCTAATGTAGTCAATTGATTACATTTCCAGTTTAGAAGTCTGGATAAACACCAAGCGTAAACTGACCATATTTTTATGTTAAAATGAACGTTGGTAAATCATTGATGATTTTGATGGAGTATTGTTTCTCTTTGATTCTAAAATCAGGTGGAGCAGTGAATTGTGGTTCGATACACGCTGGCGAAATCAGGCCAGGCAGTTTGAGAGGGAACCATAGGCATTATACATGTAATGAGACATTTCTCATTTGGGGTGCTAAAACAATATTCAGGGTAATGCTTCTTTCTTGTTCAGCTATATCAATTTCTTTGTAATCTTAAATATATACATGATTCAGGTGGTTTGTTTGGTAAAACTTGAAATTGGAAGATTTGGAGAGACGGAAAATAAAACGAAAACAGTATATAAGAGAAATTAACAGGTTTGAACTAGTTCGGCTTTTACATTATTATTATTAAACGAATGAAAAGGTAAATTCACAATGACGGAAATATTAATAACGGTGAGTCTAGTTAATAAGAGACGATAGATATGATGATTGATTCAGATGGGTTACTCAGAATTTCATAAAACTAGGACCTAGGTAATGTCATATTTCGTCATGTACATCTGCAGACAAATTCTAAATTTACTGAAAATTAAAAAATATTTCTAGATTTTTGGTCTGTAGTCCACACTGTACCACAAACATTTTCTTTTTGTGCTTTATACAATCTATTGCCCTGCTGTAGGTGGACTCGTTCGATTGTGTACATTGTTGACTAAACCAGTCAAGATTCCTAATTAGAAAATGACAGACAAATTGTAAGATAATAAATTTTGTTTATTAATTTTCTACAGCTAGAAAACGCTGGTGTTAGTAGAGGTTACAGCGAGGTGATTGTCGAAGCTGACGAAGTTGCTGTGGCAACCAGTCCTCACGGAACAGCTCATGCTTTGATAAATGTCGATCATGTTAAAAGCACCTTCTTTATTGGGTGCCAAGATAGTGTAATTAGTTACAGTAATTCTACTTCTGATTTTAATGTTTGGAAAGATCTATAGCCAATTAGCCATTATTTTGTTGGAAAAAAATGCATCCTTATGGACAAAATTAGTGTTGTCCATTTACATCGGTAGGTAGTATAAAAAGGATTTTGTAAATTTCAAGAGCTAGTTTGGTATGCTACTTGTTGGAAACTCGTTATAGCTTCTGCTTCTGTAATGGTATATGTTTTTTTCATAGTAGTGGAATTGGGTGAATAACTTATAGTTATGCTTCTACATCTAATGCTTGGACAATCTATAGCCAATTTTTATTTGGTTACATAATGCCGTCTTTTTCCACTCTTGTCATCTCTACTAATAAATATTAAAAATTCAAGATCTAGTTAGGTATACTATTTGTTGAAAGCTTATTCAACTCCTGTTATCCTAATGTGATATATATATATGTATGTTTCATGGTTAGGAATGGAGTGATTTAACTGTAACTTCTGCTTCTGTGATGTAAATTTTCTTTTTATTGGTTATGGAATGTGGCGATTGTTGAATCTGATTATGGATTACTCCACCAAGGAATATTATTGCTTGTAGACAATCATGATTTCATGTTACGAGTGCTTAAAAGTGTAAATGTTAATGAGGTCATTGAGGTGTATAATTCATGAATTCTCTAAACTGGTGTAGTAATATGATCTTGCGGAAATAACCAGGAAAATCTCTTTTTCGAGGCAGCCATGGTCGTGTAAATATAGATTAATTGAGTTGTAGAATTCTTTTTCCTAGGATTACATATAAATATATTTATATCTTAAACTTTTACAAAATGCATTTGGAAAATTTTCACGAAATTTACAAATTTTCCTGTATTTTTTTTTTTTGGCTTGGAAGTGAAAGTATAGTAGGGAAAAAGAAATTCTCGCTGCCAAGAATTGTAGCAGGGAATCAATAAAAAATGGACAAGAGTTTAGAGTAATTATATACAAATATGATTATATACTATTTTTTTTTACTAAATACATTCTGAAAATTTCTGCTAATTGACACCGACTTACTGGCCTTTTGCTAAAGTAAATGGTGTTATCAAAAAGAATTGCGTTGCTAGTATCGAACCACGGATAAGATTGTCCTACAACAGACCTTTGTAATATATTTACGTACAAATATACTTAAATAAATATTATACTCAATTGACAATTTTGTGTACTTTAAGTCGGATGTATTTTTTGCTAGGATGCTGAATATATAGGTTACCAAAAAAAAAAAGAGACTGATTTCCGCTGCCAGGAGTCGAACCCGGAAATCACTTAAGCCAGACAACTATTGTGCTACAGCGGATCTTTGTTTAATATTTAAGCAAACATATATTTAAACATTTAATTTTCTTGCACACATTTGGAGAAACTTACTACACATTTTCTTGTTAAATCTTTTTCAGAAGCTGGAAAACTGGATTAGGATACATAGCTTGGAAACACGTTTGATTTTTTAGCGGAAAACTGGATTTGGATTCTGATTACATTGTATATGAATTATATAAAAACGATACATAAATACCTCACGAGCATAGGTAGATCACACTTATATTCTGTTGTATTCCTATTATACGTCTTGCTATTAAATATGTGAACTCTCATATTACTAGAAAATTCTAATTTAATCTAGTTATCAGATTGTGTATTTTTTTTCCTTATATATATGCTACGGTAGGGACATAGTGCACATGAACGAATAGACTTCTACCTTACATAGAACTCTAACACTACTTAGATTAATACTTAATTAATAAATATTATATAATCTTATTAAAAAGAATAATATAATATTATCTAATTAATACTTTACATATTTTAAGATATAATATCGTTAAATTATATTCATTTTCATTAAATAATATAATTGCAGTCCAGTTACTTGTCAAATAATATTTGAGAGCACATTATTAAATACTTAATTTTCTCCTCACATTAAAATTACAGATATCCACAAAATAAATAAATTACTGACAATTATTTTCCTCGGCATATTATTTCCTCGATCTTACCACTTAACTTATTTGTTGTGTCGGATATAAAATCCACATGTAACATTTGACACAAACAAAATTTATAAGCTTCTCGAGGGAATATCACAAATCCTTGTTAAGGGACGTGAATTCCGGCGATTATAAACACACACCATATAAATAATATTACTGCCCAACGTACGGGTTTGTTGACTCAACAAATCTCACCCATTGCAAATTAAAACGATATAATTATAAATATGTGTATCGAATATAATTTAGCGATTAAGAGTATAAGTAATCATAATAATTTCTTATGTATAATTGTTTTATTCTGGTCAGTACCATAAAATAATACCATTTTGTCATGTTCAATATACTCTAAGTATACTAGCACAAATAGTCGAAAATCAACAGTTTCCTGCAGTCAAGACAGACCTACTAAAACTATGTGCTACAATTATACCGATGGTTGTCTACTTCATCTAAAATTGTGAACGATAAAATATATATTCTGTAAGAACCAATGATTTGATCTTTCGTATGTAAATTGTACTCTACACACAAAATCAATTACTGTACAAAATAAAGACACATGTACAGATAAATAACATGTACAACATTTCTCACATGTATTTTCAAATAAATCATTCATTGTTAATAAATAAATACTAAAACCGATAATAAATCATGTATTTTAGTATAACATTCTAACAACATAGGTATGTTTCATGGATAGAAATGGTGTGATTTAAACTGTAGTTGTCCACTTCATCTAAAATTGTGAACGATAAAATATATATTCTGTAACAACCAATGATTTGATCTTTCGTGTATAAGCCGTACTCTACACACCAAATCAATTACTGTACAAAATAAAGACACATGTACGGATAAATAATATATATAACATTTCTCACATGTATTCTCAAATAAATCATTCATTGTTAACAAAAAAAAAACCGATAATAAATAATGTATTTTAATATAAGATTCTAATATGTATGTTTCATGGATAGGAATGGTGTGATTTAAACTGTAGTTTCCTCTTCTGTGATGTAAATTTCTTTTTATTTATTTTGTTATTGAATGTGGTGATCATTGAATCTGATCATGGATTACTCCACCAATGTAACATTGGTTGTAGACAATCACCATTTTATGTTATGAGTGCTTAAAAGTTTAAATGATAATGTAAATTGGTGTATAATTCATGAATTCTAAGTTGGTGCAATAGTATGATCTTGCGGAGATAAACCTGGAAAATCTTGTTTTCGAGGCAGCCATGGTCACGTAAATTTAGAGTAATTGAGTCGTGGAATTTTTCTTCATTGGATTACGTGCGATTATATTTATACCTTATACTTTTACTAAATGCTTTTGGAAAATTTTCACAAAATTTCCTTTTTTTTTTGCTTGGATTTCGTATTGGGAAAAAGAAATTCTCGCTGCCAAGAATTGTACCAGGGAATCAATAAACAATGGACGAGAGTTTAGTGTAATTACGTGCCCCAGCCAATTTTTTTTGCTAAATGCATTCTGAAAATTCCTGCTAATTGACACCAACTTACTGGCCTTTTGCTATAATAAATGGTGTTATCAAAAAGAATTACGTTGCTAGGAGTCGTCGAGTCGAACCACGGATAGGATTGTCCTACCACGGACCTTTGTAATATATCAAGACAAATATACTTTTATAAATATTATATGCATTTGACAATTTCTGGAGTTCTTCAAGTTGGATGTTTTTTTGCCAGGATGCTGAATTATATAATTAATAAAAAAAAATGAATTCCGCTGCTGCCGGGAGTCGGAACTGGGAAATCACTTAAACCTGATGAATATTGTGCTACAGCGGATCTTTTTTTAACTTTTAAGCAAATATATATTTAAACATTTAATTTTCTTGCATGTATTTGGACAGACTTCTTACCCAATTTCTTGTGAAATCTATTTCAGGAAGCTGGAATATATCATTGGCATACACCATACAGATATTTTCCGCTCCCCAGAATCAAAGATATGGCGTTTGGTTAGATATAGATACCGTTATAGTTACTAAGTGCGGGATACTAAAGAACCTTCTGTATTGGATGTGTTTACTGATTTTGATCAAAGCAATACATAATTTGGATGCGAAAATTGTGTATAAAGTATAAACTATAATGTAAGAACATAAGAAAATTCATCCCAAAAAACGCTCAAATTTTAAACACGCACTTAAACAGTTAAACTCGATACTTACAAGCTCTTTTGACACAAATCTCATAATATGTAACCATGGAATGCTATCTTGTATGATTCTTTTCAATTTCAAAACTACGAAAATCAACCATGGCAAAAACCGAGAATTGCCAAAATGACATAAGATGGTCTTTTTAGAATCTCAACTACGTAGATAATTAACAAAGATATAAACTATCCGTAATTCAACTAGACTTTCAAGATAAAAATTAACTTACAATGATTTATTTCAAAAAACATTGCCAATAACTTATTCGAGGGCGAGAAAGAACTGCTTTCATTAAAGGGAAAAAATAATGAAGTACCTCCTGATAAGCAAAAACAAAGCAAATAACTGAGTTTGCTTACAAGCACTACTCACCAATGAAGTACACAACAGTTTGGAAGAAACACAGGTAAACATTTTAAAAAATGAGACACGACCAAAGAGCTCAAATCGCCTCGTTTATTCCCAAGATACATGCAAAGACATTTCTGATAAAACTATTCAACAACTTGAAAGACTAGAAGTAAATATAGTAGTAAACAAGGGCTTCACACTGAAAGTTACAAATTACAGTTTTCAAACAAATACTACATCAAGGAGCCAGCCAAGAGAAAAGAAAAAGGTTTTACAACTCCCAGTCATTACCCTAAACTGAAATTAGCAAATCTAGTTTGCATAAATCTAAACCGCCTTTAAGCTTAAGGGAAATCATCAAACCAACTTCCAACTCTTTCTTCGCAGCAGCGAAACATAACTGCACAAAAAATAGATTTACATATATTAGGAAAAGTAATAAATTCTGCACAAGACATTGTTAGAAATCTGTAGTGCATCAACAAGAAACGCATTCACAGGCTTGTTTGGCTGCGACTCTTAAGCATATAAGCTCGGCTAATTTGAGGCAGAGAAAAGAGTAGGGTTCATTCAGGTCAAAGTTCCTAACTTTGGCAGGCAAGAAACAGACATGCACAATTTTATGCTTGACTAACCAAATACAGTAATGCTTACATGCAAGAAATTGAGCTGAAAGAGCTGCAACCAACAGCCCTGGTTTGATAATTAAGCTAAACCCATTCTTTAATTCTTAAAAGGCTTGGAGTTTGTAGAAATAATTTAGACATGTACAGCAAATAACCCCATTTTGGTACAATGATGAAAATAAAATGAAATGCTGCAACATTTTCCTCCGACTGCTATTTTTCTTTGATAACAGAAACTAAACACTCACACAAGTAGGAAAAAAGCGAGTGGTCCATAGAGTTGTAAGAGGTCTTCAATAGCTAATAAGATAGTAAAAGTAAACTAGTAATGCATCCCAAAGAAACAGATCGAAACCCTAACACAGAATATACCCGCAAACAAAACACTTGGATTTTACAGTACATAAATAAGAGCTCGGGTAACAAGAACAAATTACACTTCAAAAAAGATTTCATGGTCAATGTCAAAAGTCATGCCCAATTTCAAGAGTCTTGAAGTGTCAAATTTTCTTAATATGGTAGAAATAAAAAGAAACCTCATTCTACAAACATTACTACTAGAAAAGAAGCCAATTTATTAATAAGTAAAACTGAGTTATATTCTAACTGATTTACTTCATTTTATGAGCATCTATAGCGGGAACATCCGTAACAATTTGTAAAGAAAACCAAAACAATATTTTTCAAATAATCTCTATATGTTGTTGTTAGTATAATGAAAGAGCTAGTTCTGCAAACTTCTTTTCACGCCAAAAATGATTGGGACGGCTCTGATCTTGACTAGCAAGCATTAAAATCCAAGAGGTAAAATAGATAAAATAATTAACATAAGGATATTCGTGTAGAAGATTTGAAACTCTTACCCAGTGGTATAACAACTGGTTAATAGAAGTAATCTCTGCACTTTATGGATCCACATAAACACTTTTCCCTCCTATGCTCCACATTGCCCGACCGAATAATCCCATAATCAAATGTTAACTCTCTCATCGGAGGAATATTATTTATCGCGAAAAATACAATGTGCATATAATTTTGGTCATCCCTCTCCCTCATCACAGGTTGCCAATACACATTGGGAGTACAACTATGGTTCATAAACCGAGAAACGTTTCCCATGTTTTTAGCACTAATCACGAGATTATATGGTAACTTGGTTGCTTCATCAAAACTATCAATCATGATTTCATGAGGCTGGTATATACGTGTAGCATCAAATATATAATCATCATCATTATCTATATTCCCATCGATAACTTCTCCAGCATATTCACATATAAAAGCACCTGACCTGATGGGGTCTAAAGACCTTAAACCCCATCCCCTATCATTTGTTTTGAAAACCTCAAGGCGGGTTTTCAAACCTGCTTGTGTAACTCTGTTTCTACACGTGGCGGGGCACGAGCACGAAGAGCCACATTCGTAAATGATAGATTTACAATTCATAAGAACCCCAAGAGTGTTATAAGGATACGAACCCCCGTTTTTCTCAACACACGAGCAACTAGCATCGCAAGCCGTTTTACAAGAGCACCTCGAGAGACATGGCAAATTAACCGGACTATTGTATTTAAGGGTTGAAATATATGTAAAATAAGTAGGCCCTTTTTCTTCATCGACATTGTTGACTAGAGATACCGGTAAAATCTCTCCATTATACGTAATATCGGGTAAAATCACTCCGGGCCTAGGTCCGCCCCCATCTTTCCATTGTTGAATTGCTTTCCAAATTGCAAAACCTTGCGGTTGTCCCGGGATTCGAACTAATTTATATTTAAAAATATTGAAATTCGATTTACCCTTTTCCATCCAAGACTCTTGGATTTTGTATAAGCCGTCATATAAGTATATTTTCCCCCCTACAGTAGTCATATCCCTCAAACCACGGATAACACGAACCTCGTTACCACGGTGTAAACTTTTCTCCAAAGCGAGATTACCCCTCTCGAGCTTTTGATCCGATAAGTCGATAAATTTGTCTTTTTTATTCATATTCCCGCCTTGTCCACTATATATTAAGATATCTGTATCTTCATTGTTATCCTCGTACCCACCCGAAGACACGATGCTAACAGCAATAGGCTCATCGTTAATACTCATATAATCGATCCCGGCCATTGAAGGTGCGTGTGTACCCACCAAACACAATTCCATCCTGAAATAAAAAATATCCCCAATTTCGACTCCTGGCACTGCTCCAACCCGTTTCGTCATATTCGTACGTACTCCTCTACTCATAAGGATCGCCCCAGCTTTCAGGTCCGGACGCCTTGCGACGCCAGGTGTCGCCTCATTCGAGTCCTCAACACAAGTGAGCCTTCTCCGGAGAAAATTCATAATCATGAGTACGTATCTAACAATCTCCTTATCGCCATCAGATTTTTTAGACGAATCAAACACCGTGAGGTCGAACAAGGATAAGAAATCTTTCGCCAACGCATCCAAAGCAGAATCGGAGTTCTTTTTTCCCCTTTTCTTCTCCTTTTTCCCGCTAACTTTCATGCCCCCATTTGTGGGATCACCAGGTGGAATTTGAAACGAAGATATAGGCGTAGGCGCAGGTATCGTGTTGTTAAAGCCAAAAGAGGTGTCACCTGGCAAATTTTCAGGGTTTTGGGGGAAATTAAAAGGGTAAAATGAATTATAACCGGATGGGTAAGGACCCGTTGGAGGGGCACATACAAAGGGTGAAGTTTGGGGAGAAGACGAGGAAGAGGCGCCAGGTGGCGAGGGGAATATAGGGACGAGACATCGTAATGGTTTTACGTCCATAACTTTATTTTTGTCGAAAGATCCCGACGAAGGAATAGGATCTGAACCGAACACTTGTTCCATTTTTTAGTACGGCTTTTTCTAAAGCCGGATTTAAGACTATTGAAGAAACGAGGAAACACCAGAACCAAGAATTTATTCCATGGGTTTAGTTCTTCATAAGAGCTGCATCTAATCACCAAGGGAAAAAAGAAAGAAAAAGAGCTGTTAATACGTTCCAGAAGAAACTGAATCCAGAGAATAACAATCTTACATATGCTGTTCGTGTTTGTTTGCAGCTTTTAAGTTCAGACTTTTGTTGTTACTTCAAAGTAGGGTATCTTTGGTTGACCAGTTAAAAATTAAAATATGAGTGTTTTTCTGAATTTTCGTTAAAGAAGACTAGAGTTATAAGGTCAATCAACCGAACTTCCTCTTAAACTTAAAAAAACCCAGCTTAATTCCTTCGAAGCTGAAACCAAATAAGCCATCATTTATGCCCCAAACAAAGATAGCACCATGGATGAGAAGAAAAAAAACATAAATAAAGAGAAACGGAAGCTAGAACACAAATTGAGGGGAAATTTTTTGCTGTTTTGCATGTTAAAAAATTATAAAACAGGATCATGCTCGGACAATAGTACAAGAAATAACCCCTAGAAAACACTACTAGCTTCTGGATAAATTTTTTGAGTTAAATTGAGATGATGAAAAAGAAAAAGAAAGATTATTAGGCATTATGAGGTAAACACCTAATCTAAAATTGTATAAGCAAAATAAAACATTTTTATGCATGTATCACAATGAAGGTGCAACAAAAAAGAAAAGGATAATGAGACTTCTAACCAAAAGTCTACATGGAAGAGTTATTGAACAACAAGCATGGATAACAAGCATGAACAACGACAAAACTTTAATCAGGATAGCTGATATATTAAAACCCTAGATACCCGCCAGATCTTAAACTTAGAAACTCTGGGGTACCAAAGACTAACAACTTGATGAGAAAAAATGAAATAACAAAATACCAAATACCTAACATTGTTGAAAGATCCTTAAACTAAAACAGTAGTATAGATCTGGGGAGCTAATAAGAAAGATCCTCAATATGGCTAACCATAGACACCCCCAATTTCCAAGTATGAAAATGAAGATACATAAGATTAGAAGCGGATAAAGTAAAAGGAAAATAACATAGAATTCAAAATCAACTTAAAAATTAGTGATTCTTAGGCGCATCGGAATGAACACATGAACCTAAACTAGTAACGACCATAGGACATGAAACAAAATGACGGAAAAAGAAAAGAAGAAAGAATATTCTAGCCAGAATGAAGATGATTGTCGCTGAATATCAACAATCTTTTTTATCTAACAAACTATTACTCCCCTCCGTCTCATTAAAATAGTGGTTTTCACTCGGTTTAAAAAAGTTGGTTAAATTAGTTACAAAATAGTAATGTTCCAATTTTGCCCTTAATTTATATAGGTTAGTTACTTGTGAATTTGGTCCATAACATTAAAAGCTGGTAAATAAATACCAAAGACTATTGCTAATTCCCAAGTTCATAGATAAGGGTAGAAAAGGAAAAAATGTGGTAAAAAAGGAAACTGGACTATTATTTTGGGACAGAGTCAAAACCCTAAGTGGACTATTTTAATGGGACGGAGGGTGTAAAAAAGATCCCACAAGTCAGCTAAAGTCCTAAACCACAGGATTCTAAAACTGAATAATACATGCATAGAGGGTCAGTAACCCGACAAGACAAACAGAAAAAAAAGATTAACTGAAAGACAAATTCAATAGGATTTAACGTGTATTAACAAAAAGTTGAAATTACGAAGTAAATTTATAAGATTCAACCCTGGCAAGCTAACAAAGAATATCCAAGTTCAGCTAACAAAGGATATCCAAGAATATCCAAGTAAAAACCTTTAGTACCATCTTGTTCTATCCTGAGAAACTGAGGTACACAGAATTAAAACAAACCCTGATTTAATAAAATCGAAAATAACAAAAATAAAGAGCACATTGTACTCATTTATGAAGGTGCAATTTTTACGCATCTATGAACAGTAATTTAGAATTTAAGCTAGTGAGGCATAAATGTTTCTGGGAGCTCAAAATAAAATGCCAAAACTCAAATAAACCCCTTTAAAATAGTGCAACATTAGACCCAATTTACCTAAACTAAATAGATTAAATCCCTGATATGACAAAGATGGGTAACATAAAACACAAAATACCCAAGTAGGTGCAATTTGTGATGTAAGGTATTAACAGGAAGGTAAAATAAAAATAGGTACTGATCTAAATTTTAAATATGGCGAACTGATAAAGAAAATCCCTAAATTCAGCTCGAACCCTAGATACCTAACAGGTCCGAACTGAGTAATCGAGGTATAATGTATGAAAGTTTATATCCTGGAAAGAAAAATGGTAAATAACATAAAAAATACAACCACCATTTACAATGATGCAAAATTAGATACCCAAAATATCTAAAACTTAAATACCCAAAAGGTTCCGAACTGAAATCTTGAGATAGAAAAGACCAAATCCCTGATACTCAAATGATGAGTTACATAAAACACAAAAATACCCAATTTTAAAAGGTACAATCTGCAAGGTAATACCAGAATGATAAAATTAAATTAGTAACTCATCAAATCATTAAAATCAGCTAGAGCCCTTGAAACCTAACAAGTTTTAAACAGAGAAGTTGAGGAAAAATGTAAAAAAGATAAAACCCTGAAAAAAATTGGAGAATAACATAAAACACACAATATACCCATATAAAAAAGGTGCACTCTTTACGCATGTATCAAGAGGAAACTAGAATTTGAGCAACAAACTTAAGAGACTAATAGAGAAAATCCCTGAATTCAGCTACAGCCCTAGATACCTAACAAGTTTAAACCGAGAAATTGCGGTAAAATGTATTAAAGACTAAACTCTGATAAGAGAAATTGAAAATAACATATAACAAACAATAGCCATAAAAAAAAGGTGGACTCTTTACACATGTATTAAAAAACTATAATTTGAGCAACAAATTTAAGCAATTCATAGAGGAAATCCCTAAATTTAGCTAGAGCTCTAGATGCCTAACAGGTCCCAAACAGATAATTTGAGATAAAATGTAAAAAAAATTAACCACTGGTAAGAAAAATGGAAAAAAACATAAAACAAACAATGCCCATATGAAAAAGGTACACTCTTTACACATGTATCAAGAGGAAACTATAATTTAAGCGACTAATAAAGAAAATCCTTAAATTCAGCTAGAGCCCTAGATACCTAACAAGTTTTAAACCGAAAAATTGAGGTGTTATGTAAAAAAGATTAACCACTGATAAGAACAATAAAAGGAAAAAAAAACATAAAACAAACAATACCCTTATAAACAAGGTGAACATTTTTCACATGTATTGGAAAACTGTTTGAGCAACAAATTTAAGAAATTCATAAAGAAAATTCCCAAATTCAGCTAGAGCCCTATGAGAACTTGATGTATATAATGTATAAAAGATTAAACCCTGATAGGAAAGATGGAAAATAACATATAACAAACAATACCCATATACAAAATGTGCACTCTTTACACGTGTATTAAGAGAAAACTATGATTTAAGCGACTAACAAAGAAACTCCCTAAATTCAGCTAGAGCCCTAGATACCTATCAGGTCCCAAACAGATAAATTGAGATAAAATGTAAAATAGATTAAACCCTGATAATAAAAATAGAAAATAACATAAAACAAACAACACCCATATGAAAAAGATGCACTTACACATGTATGAAGAGGAAACTATAATTTGAGTAGCAAATTTACGCGAATAATAAAGAAAATCCCTAAATTCAGATAGATAACTATTAGGTCCAAACTAAGAAATTAAGATATACTAATGTATACAAGATTAAATCCATAGAAGAAAAATGGAAAATAACATAAAACAAACAATACCCAATCTAAAAAGGTACAGTCCTTAAGCATGTATGAAGAGGAAACAAGAAATTAAGTATATAATTGAAATGAAGTTGAAAGAAATTACCATCAAAGAAGTAAAAGCTAAAGAGAAGAGATGAAGTGAGAGAGACTTAGATCTTTGAGATTAATTTGGAGAAATTATATGAAATTTTGAAGAGACCAAAGATGATAAATGTTTTCTGGAACAGTGGCTTATTTTTCTGACTTTTTTGAATGCTAATGACACGTGTCTATGTGTCTCTTTGTACTTTTACTAATTATACTTTTAATTTTGGCAAATCTTCTCATTTGTAGCAATTATTCCCTTTCCATTTATAAGCAAAGTATACTTACCGTTTACATATACACTGTATTTGTTTTTAACGATTTACATACTAAATTAATTATTTTTCTAAAAATCATAACAAATTGTCTTATTAGCATACTGTTGTCACATAACACACAAAAACAACAAGCATATGTCCTCATGTGACATTAACGAATGGTAAAACCGTATTTTTCATGACCAAAATAGGGATAGTTATTATTTACATATACAAACTATATGATTTTAACGATTTGCATACCAGATTAATTGTTTTATCAGGATGCTGCATTCTTATATTTTGTTTTTATTTCGACAATTGTTATTTTTTAATCTGAGAATCGGTCACTATTTTATCCTCTATATATATCTGTAGGGCTTAAGTTTGTTTGTTGCATCTTATTATGGTTTACTTAATCGTATTTCGACCGCATATGCTAGCATGGGAGCATGATCCATGCACAATACATTGTCCTTCGTTAATAAAGCCCATTTTTTTGGCCAAAATAAAATATAATATTTTGTCATTATTTGATCTTACAATGACTTATACAGTCGTATATGATCTAGATGTGTTCTCAAGTCATAATGAGTCTCAGAATTGTCATTTATACACACTTATACTTATACGGTCGTACTTGATCTCAATGGTAATTAGTGAGTTTTATACAGTTTGATATGATTTTTAAGAAAACGCTTAATTTATTATGCAAATCGTTAAAATCATATATTTTGTATATGTAAACATTAATTATCCCTTATAACTCCATAACGTAAATATACATCATGATTGCAATAATTCTACATTTATTTTTTTATTTTGTTAATTTTTTTTTAGATATATTAGTAAGTTATTGTGAGAAGTATAATTTCGTAAAATTATCTAATAAACTGTTTATATTTATGAAAGTAAACTTATGTAGTGAACACTACAAAATAGAAACATAAATTTAGGCTCTAGGATGTAGGGAGTATATTTTTAATAGGAAAAATAACAACAACAAAAAATTATATATTTATTTTTCGTTTTTATGACGCAATAAGTTAAACATTATATATTTCGAGTAGTATCATTCTTACGTTGAAAACGAACAATAATTAAGAACGAGTTCAGCTGAATCCAGTCATATCTGATTTTTATTTGCATTACGGTTCGTAGTAGATGGATCATGGACGTTATCAACTAAGGGTGGTTTTGGACAGGTACCACTTTTGAAACTCTATTTAAAAATTTGGAAAAATATGAAAATGTAAAAAAAAAAAAACTAAGAAAAAAGAATTCTAAATAATAATAAAAAACTAAATATGGGAAAATTAAAAAAGAACAAAAAAAGTTGTATAAATCCCAAAAATTCACAAAAGATTAAAATCAAAGAAATCATAAAAAAAAACCATTTATATCGTTTCTAAACGACAAAATACACTTAATAGTGACTGTAAACTAAATAATGTAAGTCATTTAGATTATTTCTACATGGTCTAAACATTAAAATACAGTAGATAATGATCGAGATAGGAGGAGGAGAGATAGATCGAGGGGGAGACACAACGAAACACGACATCAAATTCAAGATAAACAGTACATGGTCAATTGAAACAGCCTAATATTATTACGAAAAGAGTCTATATATGGTTATTTGAAAACTAGTCTATAGAGCCAATAAACAGTCTATGATTATTTGAAAATATATATGCTTATTTGTAAACATTGTACATAGTCATGTGAAAACATTGCATAATCATTTTAAAAACACAGGCTATGCTCATTTGGAAACATGCTGATTACAGTGCTCAACAATTGTAGGGATTAAAATTATATTAAGTAGAATAGTCTAATAATGTACCAAAATAGTCTAAGACCCAGATGGTCAACAATGTCATTTAAAAATAGTTTTCAAAACTGTAACCGTTCCCAAATGTTGCGCATGAAGTCTGTTTTTATTTTATTAACTTTGGATCCACTCAACTATCTAATAAAATTTAAGTGTTTAAATTTGAATAAGTGAGTTCGTGAAATCTACACATCAAGTCCATGCAACAAAACCATAAATCCAAAAAACAATATTAATTAGTGTAATCGGGAGCTTATATGACAACTCGTTTGAATAAAAAAGTATCAAATGGATAAAAAATAATAATTTTTAATTAATATTTAAATTTAGGTTAGACCCCTCTAGGGTTCTATATTTTTATTTGAGTTTTTAGTATGTTATACAATTTGTTTTTAATTTATCAAATTCTAATTTGTTGAAAATAGAAAAAATAAATTAGTTATTAAAAACATCATATAACAATTCATTTTGTAATGTGGTTAAAACGACTGTAATAAAGTTACCGTTACAAAGAGACTCTGCACCTCTTAGTCCTAACACCGAGTTTTTGAACAAAGATAAATAAATACACGTCTTATTTTTATATTTAGGTCGGTTAGGAACACAAACACGAACACGAACATGAACACGCTACCGTTTTGGATTACAGCCGCTAGGCAAGAGGAGATGTCTGGGAGGATCGATCGACGAAGCTAAATATATTATATTCAAGGGCTGTGAGGTTTCTTATAACGTTTATTTTTATTTGATTTGGTCGTATATAATATTTCATATCCATAATGAGTATAATGTGCACCATACTTAATCACATGCAATATCACTCGTAAGGAGTATGTATATATATATATATATATTAATTTCGTGATCGCCATAATATGTTTATTTAGGGTTTCACTTCCCACTACTGTTCATATTATCATTACTACCATATTACCATTATTGTTAATGTTATTGTTATTATTATTCTTTTTATATGATATTATGTAGCTAGAGCCTAGAGGTACAGTTTGGCAAGAGGTATTTCTATTTGGGAAACCTATTTAGCGAAATATATATGCTATCACAATCTCGAATTATTATTTTTGAAATATGATGAATATATTATGAACAACTACTTCTGTAATTTATTGTCACTAGATTTAGCAGTTAAATAATACCAAGTATAATTTTGCACCCACATAGTATTTGACCTAGGTGAAAGTGAAAGAAAAATTAGGATCAATGTGTTTTCTGCTAAAGAATTTCCTGAACTTGAATTTCTAATTCCCCCTATGTGAAATTGAGCAATACTTGTGATGTTGTATTCTCTTCATTTTATTTTATCAACGTGTTATATACTAGGATTGCCCCGGAAACAAGGACATATGGCTGGAGGCGTGCCGTTTGGCAGTCCCAGACGAGGTGATCAGGGGAGTGTTGAAACAGGGATTGGCAGCAGTTCCAGACTCAACAAAGCTGTGGCTCTATGCTTCGGAGATGGAGGAGGATATTGAGGAGAAGATTCGTGTTTTGAAGAAAGGACTTGACTTTATACCCTATTCGGTTAGTTCCATTTCTCAGTAATTTAAATAGCCTTTTTTTTTATTACATCTATTATGACGTATTACATTATGCTTGGTCTATACTGTAATACGGTGGAATAATGGTACCTAAACTTGAATGTAGCAATTTAGTTGTTGGTTTTGCTAATCTAAAAGCAAGAATTATGTAACGGGTTGCAATATGTTATCAGAATTAGACTATTAGTTGTGTTTTGCACACTGTAATACATTTTCTCCCAATTCTTTTTAACGGTTCCCAACAAATGCTTTACAATTATTTTATCAATGTGATTATGCTTTATTTCTGTGTCTTAGTCTATCCTGATTGGACCTTAACTGGCAAACATCTATCACTCCTCTACTCCAATCTTTGATTCAAGTTCAAAATGCAGATAGTTATTTCATTTGTGATGACACAAGCTAGACTAATTAATTAGCCATTCTAATTATCGATGAAAAAAATTGGTAGCTAAACTCAAATGTAGGCTATGCAGCAGTTAATTGCTGATTCTGGTTGTGGAAACGCAAAACGAAATACTCATTGTACTCTAATTATTAATTTGTTTGATACTAATTAGTTTTTGCTGAATGTGTGCAAGTTTATAGCTTATTCTTTGATTTATCGTACGATTTTCAGATGTAGCGTGCTTACTATGTTGTGTTTGATTATTTTAGTAAGTACATTGTTAATTGTGTTTCCAGGAGGAGCTATTGCTTGCTCTAGCTAAGGTGGAGACTCCAAACAATGCGAGAAAGGTGCTAAAGATGGCTAAGAGAGCCTCCCGAACGAGCCTGCTATCTGTATTACAGCGGCAAATATGGAAGGGGTTAAATAAATAGGACTTATGCGGATCTAACAATGGATGCAGCTATTAAGCATGGAAACCTTGAGGTTATTTGTAGGAAAGACGAGGGCTGTTCAAGTGATTTGAAGAGAATGAGAATTACCAAGGACATGTATATTTCGAATGCTAAGAAACGGAGAATTGTAGACCCAATTCCGGCCCCGTTTTTGTTCCTGAAATCGGAGGATATTTGGAAGTTATCCGCGAAAGAGATTTGGCTGACATGTGCTGAAGAGAAGCGCCTCGCTGGCGACTTGCCGGTTGCTCGTGCAATTCTTCAGCAGGCAGTCTCATTTATTTTACTATGTTATTTCTTGTGGTTGAACAAACCAAATAGCAAAGAAGTGTTACAAGCACAAAGCGGCGGTTTATGTTTTATAAACTAGATTAGATTGCTGGGAAAATTACAAACAAGTGTTATTTTGCATACCCAATTCTCTAAAAATCATTTTCAAGTGGTTCTACTTTGATAACATCATAGTAAAAAATACAGCAAGTAAAAAAGAACATATTTTTGCTGCGTTCCTTTCATGAAATAGTGATGAGAAACTCATGTTTTTGCTATGTTATTTCAATTACTTAGCAGGCTTATTCTTCGATCCCTGATTGCGAAGAGATTTGGCTGGCTGCATTCGAGCTTGAGTATGAAAGTCACGAGCTGGAGAGAGCGAGGAAGGTCCTAGAAAAGGCCCGTGAGAAAACAGGCACCAAGAGGGTATGGATGAAGTCGGCGATTGTAGAAAGAGAATTGGGAAACTCCAATGAAGAGAGGTTGTTTTTCCAAAAAGGGTTGAAACAGTGCTCTTCGTTTTTCAAGTTGTGGCTAATGCTTGGCCAGCTAGACGAACGACTCGGGAGACTTGACCAAGCTGAGGAAGATTATCAATCGGGTTTGAAGCATTGCCCTAGTTGTATCCCACTTTGGCTTTCACTCTCGAACTTGGAGGAGAGGACTTACGGGTTGAGTGAGGCAAGAGCGGTTCTGATCATGGCTAGGACGAAAAACCCTAAGAATCCTGAGCTCTGGCTCGGTGCTATTCGAGCGGAAACTAGGCATGGGAACAAGGAGGAAGCTGATAGCTTAATGGCTGAGGCTTTGAAATATTGCCCTAACAGTGGGGTGCTGATCCAAATTGAAATTATATTTTTCCTTTTAATGATTAGATACTGCGTCTTTCAGTTTTTGTGTTTTAACCTTGCATCCTTTTCCAAACTTTGTGTATTTTTTCAATGTTTGTGTCTTGATATTTCGATTGTCGTGTTTTTTAATCTAGTACCAATTTATACTTTCTTAATAAAAAACTCAGTTTTGGAAAAAGAGCGAAATTGGCGTGTTTTGTCCTTTTTCACTATTTATTTTGTTACTCCAAATCCCACCTTTGCTAAATGGTAAAATTTACGCTTTGTCTTCAGTTTTGGGTATATAATTTACATCAGATTTGATCAGAGGTTGTTATCCTACATCAGGTACTTTGGGCAGCTTCAGTCGAGATGTCCCCTCGGGGTCTAAAGAAAAGTATTACTGCCAAGGCTATTAAAAAGTGTGACAAAGATCCACATCTTTTGGTTGCTATTGCGAAGCTGTTTTGGGATGACTCAGAAGAGGAAAATGCGAGGATTTGGCTGGACATGGCTGTTAGTTTTTCGCTGGATAATGGCGATTTTTGGGCTTTTTACTACAAATTTGAGCTTGAGCAAGGAACGCGTGAAAACCAGAAGGAGGTGTTGAGGCGGTGCGCTTTAACAAGGCCGAAGCATGGAGAGAAGTGGCAGGTGGTGTCAAAGGCGGTGGAAAACTCTCATCAGAATACGGAAGTTATTCTTAAGAAAGTGGTGCTTTCTGTTCGATGAGAGACCGGTATTATCGTTGTCTTTTTAATTTTTGTTATCTATAATGCTTTCAGTTTACTCCATCAGTGATATTAAGCAGTGCTAGTCTGGTTGTAATTTTTTAAGTCATTATGTAATTGCAGCTTCTAAGTTATGCCTTCTTGCTTTATAGTTTATACATCAAGTGTGTTTGGGTTACCAGCTTAAAATCAATTTTAAGCTGGATGAACCCAGCTACAGCTTATCTGCTTACTAGCTTGAACCAAACAACCCCTCGGTATGGATAGTGGGCATAGTTTCATTCTTCTGACTGTAATTACTCATATTTGTTGCAAGTATGACACTACTGTATTTTTTTGGATCTATTTTTTCTGTTTATTAATCCCAGGATATATATATATACAAAAGTGATAAGCAGTTACAGAGGACTTGAATCTTGATGTGTGTCAGAGAGTTGTTCCAGGACAATGTATAATCGTATTAAGAAGTCACGCTTATGTTTAAATTTAACACATGCTGCCATTCATTTGGTAATTAAAGTATAATTCATGTTTTATGGGTTTATTATTTATGTTTAAACTAAAATTTTGGTTTATCAATGTACAAAAGACACCTTGCCACTTTCGCCAATATGTGTGTATACATAGGCATTGTGATTGGTACAGCGTCTGCATTCACCAAAATTACTTATATATACTTTTGTGAATCTTTCTGTGGGGGATATGAACAGTTTACTACCATGTAATTTACTAAAAAATCAATTTTCTCCCCTCTAACTTTGTTCATTTTAGGGCCCTGTACAATATCAATCCATTCAATTTTGTACCTCATCCGTCAATTTCTTCACAAAATGTATGACACGTGCCTGCACGTGACCAAATTCTATTAACTTCTTTTAACGACTAGGGTATTTTGGTCATTTATAACATAAGTCCAATAAAAAAATAAAAATAAAAATAAAATAAAGACAAGGGACAGAATAATACATTTTTTTATCTTCGGTTCATTTCAATTCTTACCAAAAATAAACCTAACTCATAAAAACAGCAAAAGTTAGGGCCGTGCAGGCACGTGCCGTCCATTTTGTGAAGGAATTGACGAATGAGGTACAAAATTGAGTGGATTGATATTCTACAGAGCCCTAATATGAACAAAATAGAGTAGAAGGGAGAAGATTGAATTTTTGGTAAAGTATATGGTAGTAAACTGTTCATATCCCCTTCTGAGGGTTGCCAAGACTGAAATTTGGGAAAAAGTCTGAGATGGTCTATTATGATGGAATTTTTAAATTTTCAGTTTATGTTATGCATTAGTAGAAATTCTTTTGGGAGTGAATGCTGGTATTTGTTCTTTGCAGGGTGATCTGGTGGTATGTATATGTTAGTACAGTTCTCTGTGTTTTTAGCATGTGCTTTGAAATTCTGGAAAAGCATAAAACCTGCGGAAGGTTTCACAAGATAAGACTAAGCTTTTAACTTAAATTTGCAAATCCTTCTTTTGTTTTCGATTTTATCTTCTTTTTCATGGGCTATTGCTTGAAGGTCATGGGTTCAAGTTTTCATAACAGCTTTTAAAATATGTTGTCAAACTGGTTGCATCCCTTTCTCAGCACCGGAAGGTCATGGGTTTCAGTTTTCGTGACAGCTTTTATATTTATAACCGAAACTGGTCATCAGCAGCTGTCCATAGTAGCAGCTTTAATACATGCCAACGTATGAGTCAATATAGAGATATGATATTTACATGATACATTGATTCCACTTACTGTTACTGGTTTAAAACTTGCTACGAAGTTACGAATTAGACACCCATATAATGGTTTTCAAAATCTCTTTATGTTATTTATGACCTGTTGGAGAATCTTGAATATCTCTTTTTGTTAGTTTTCGCATTTATGAGATTTGTTAAATAAGTTGGGAAACTTGTTATACTTGCTGGATGGATTAGCTACGCTTTCCTACATTCCGAATCCTTTAAACGTGTCATTGCAAGCTCTTCACGGAGCTCATGGCATGCCCTTTACTTTAGGTTCCTCATAGATAAAAAAACTGGGAGATGATACAGGTCGAAAAGTCTTGGTTGTTAAGAATAAATCTCATGGTATTCATTCCTTTTCTTTCTTTTTTTTCCTGTGGTTCTGTTGATACCTTATGGTTCTATATTTCACTATCAATAGCATTTTTTAGCTTAATTACATAAGTAGGGATTCGGAAAGAATTTAGTGCGTTGAGGTGACTTTTTACTTTTCGAAATCAGTGCTCTGGGTTGTAGTGTAGTGTAATGTTGCACTTCCATGGTGGTGTTTCGTTTCAAATAGCATTCGGCTATAAGCATACTTTCGGATGCTGATTTGTTTAGGATTTTTTCTTTCTTCGTATCTCTAAATTCATCGGTAAAAAAATAAATGTTCAGAATTTTTTCACGCTTCAGTTTTAACGAACAGGCAAAGGAGTGTTGGAGTTTTATTGGAGGTTAATGTACAAGTACAATGTGTTTTCAAATGCGACGCAGTAAGAGAATGAGAAAACTTTCATAATACTTGCTTTACCGCTGTCAAATGAGTGACATGAGCTTATGCAAAAATTGACAAACCTGATGATTAACTGCAATGAAATATTCGATCGAGTAATTGTAAGGTAATTAAGTGCACCAACGGTAGTGCAAAGTGATCTGATATTCATGGGTAATCAATTGGTAGAAGTGAGCATCTGGTGAGGCGAGTGGCTTTGGTTGCGAGTACTCGTGCAAGAAACAAATTTGGCTATAGCCTATATGTTCGTAGTTGAGTGAGGAACACATGGTTAGTATCCTGAAAGACTTTGATGCTGAGAAAATAGTGATTGTTTTTAAGATGTTTAATTGCAGAATCAACGTTGAGAACCCCAATTAGAGCATTAATAGCTAGTTGTGTCCGATCCGTTCATGATATTATAATCCACATTAAGTAGGACAAATAAGGAATATAATACAATCTAGATTAAGCATTTGTAGCCAATCAACTTATCCAAATCTTATCAAAGTCCAAGTATATACTATATTATGACAATAACAAAGGAATAGTCGAATATAAATAAAACATTCTTAGGTACGCACTCGAAGCAATTTCCAAGAGTAAATCTTATTTCAAAACTAAAATTTTATGATTATTTAAAGAAAATTTACCTATTTTGACCACCTGAGACTTGTCTAACACATATCAAAAGCGCTTATTACTACCCGAATGTGTTTGCGATTAGACGGATTAGCTAAGTCAACGCACACAGAGCAGAAACTAAGAGTAGGCTAAAATGGACTATTACAACACGTCCCATATTGAAGGAAACCTAAACTTTCCTCATATATTGGAGTAAACCCTATACGAAAAGTTGATGATCATAGAATTTTAACACGCCTAATAATTAGAAAAAAAAATATATACATGTTTAATTTCTATGTAATTTACCCTATATCCAAATTCTGAATTTTTTTTTATCTTATTCTATGTTGAAACGTGCTAAATAATTGTGCATTTCCTAAAATAGTAAATAATTTTATAACTAATTACTTTTTTGTCGTTTACTTAACAATAAAAAATTATTAAATATAGCTTTTCAATATGATTAAAAGTATGGTTAGTTTTGTAAATGTCACATGCACCCATAAACTTATCTTAATATTTGTGTCCAATTTGAATGGACAATAAATTAGAGACTTGGTGAGTAGTCGTGTCAATTATCAATTTTATAAAAGTCTAAAACACAAAATAAAACACCTCCTATAAGATAGGAAAAAAAGAAAAAGAAAAAAAATAAAAATAAAAATGAAGCGGGTATACAGCATATTATTGCATATTTTCATACATATGAACATATTTTGTCCTGTAGTAAAGCTAATATGTATGCATGTATATTTATGTAGTAAATATGTACTGTCACTCTCTCTCTCTCTTAGGGTTTCTTAAACAATTTCCCACCTCTCTCTCTCTCTCTACAATGTCTGGAGAAGGTAAAAATGATAATTTTAATGATGGGTTTATGTTTGTTTTTTAATATAATTTTTGAAAAGTTTGTTTTTATACTTGTATTGTGTTTTTGCTTTTTACACTGTTTTATGAGTGCTTTTCTTTTGACTGTTGTGCCTGAGTAAATTTTAGAGGTTTTTTATAAAATTTTCTATTTTATTTTAATGTTGAGGTAAAATGATTCTAGGTTCTTGTTATTCTTTATTTTGTGTGTTTTGGAAATGTGAAAATGGTATATATGGCCTTAAAGTACTAAATTATGGTGTGTTGTTGAGTATTATACTTTTATTGTGTTTTTACTTTTTACTCTGTTTTGTAAGTAATTTTCTGTTGACTATTTCTCTTTCTCTCTTTCTACAATGTCTGGAGAAGGTAAAGATGATATTTTTAATGATGGGTTTGTCACGTTTGTGTTTTTTATTTTAATATGAGGTTAGATATTGATACTAGGTTCATGTTATTCTTAACTATTTTGTCTTTTTTTGGAAATGTGCAAATGGTATACATGGCCTTAAAGTACAAAAAAAGGGTGTTGTTGAGTTTTATACTTATTGTGTTTTTACTTTTTACTCTGTTTTATGAGTGATTTTCTGTTCACTGTTGTGTCTGAGTAAATTTTAGAGGTTTTTTTATTTTTATTTTTTATTTTTTGAAAAGGTGTTTGAAACAGAGCTTTTTGTGTTTTAGTTGATATAGAAAGTTTGGGGTTTTAATTTTGAAGGGTTGTTTTCGGTATGCAATTTAAGTTGTTAATAACATTGTTTTGGGTGGAATAATCGCAAACAAGTCGTGTTTTTATTTAGCTTTTTAGTTATTTTCTCTAATCTTGGTGCTATATGATAGTTGCTAGATTTGATTTTGATTTTTTTTCTTTTTGCTGGAGAAGAGTTTGTATATTGGCTAGTTTTGGCTAAGTTTTGTTTCTTTCCTCTTACTGAGTTTTTTTTAGTGCTGTTTTTGTTGTTGTATAGTTATTGAGGTGTTTTATGTGATAAAATTGAGCTTCATGATTTTTTAAGTTTATAATGATGAATGAGAGGTTGTTATCTTTTTGTTTTATGTTTTTAGGGGAAAGGGTTTGAATTAGGGGTGTTTTTCCCCATCAGTGGTTTTAGTTGTTAGATAGTGTTTGGGTTTTGCTTGAGTTTTTCTTCTCTGAAGAAAAAAACGAAAAAACTCCAATTACAGAGTTACTTTGTACTCATTTGTTTGCTAATTGATGAGGGCTGTTCTCTTGCTATACAAAGTTGGGGTGTTAGGTTTTGCTTTCGAAGTTTTTTTGTTTATTGTAAGGAGCTTAATATAGGACTATTGGTAATTATTGTGATTACTAATTTTGTGAGCGGTGTTTTTCTTAAATTAGATACAGTGTTCGAGATAAAGCTTGAGTCGGCAGATTAATCGCAGATTAGTTTTTTATAAAACCTCGGTTAGATATGAAAAAAAAGGAGGATTAGTGTTGTGTTAGGGAATGCTGGGATGTTGGTGCCCTTTTAATGATTTTTGTTTAGTTTATTTTTATCTTTATGATACACATGGTGCGTATTTGTTCTATTGAATTAATCATAGTGTTCTTACTCATATGCTGTAGTATTAGTTTTGCTTTTGACGAAGTTTTTGAAAAGGTATTTGAATTTAAGTTAGTTGCTTGATGTTTCTATACAGTGTGTGATATATTGAGGTTTACGTTTACCAAATGTTTTGATCTTTTGGCCTTAAAGAATTTTGGATTAATCAATTTGCTTACACGGTGTAATATGTATACCGTTTCGGGTTCTGATTTTATTGAGTTCTGTAAGCGTTATGTGTTATGAGAAGCATGTTGAGGTTCTCTGCTTTTTTATTTCTGAAGCAGAAAAAACTTGGTTAGGGCTATGTCATTGTGCTTCCTTGTGCTTCTATTGAGTACTATGAGAGTAATTGTGTTATGAAAAACATCATTGTTATTGAGAAATCTTCATTTGATTCCTTGTTCTAGACTTTATATCTTTTGCAGCCTTTTCTTTGCTGATATCAAACGTATCCGCTTTAAACTATTATGTTTTTGTTGCAATGATAGGTGTTTTAGGTTTGACGAGGATATGCTTATCATGCGCAATAAGAAAAAAATGTTAGATTTCTTTCGCGTTCTTTTTGTGGTGAACAGTAATTGGATTTGGTCAACTTAATAACAAAAGTCTGCATATTTTTGAAGCAAAAAGATTAAATGAGCTGTTCGTCATTATTTTGTGCTAACAATGGGTGGCGTGCTATGCTTACGAGTTATGAGTTTTTGGTTCTTAGTTTCGCTTAACATAGTAGGGCTGTGAAATTTTGTTGCTTGTGTAGTTTTTTATTTGGGAATTAGCTAATTTATATTCATCTTTTTAGATTGGGACATCAATTATGATTATGGGGTTTGATCTTTGAAATATTACTCCGTACAAATTAATAATTATCTTTTAATATGTTGTACTTCGTAATATAAGTGTCCTGACTGTGTTCTGTGTTGGTTGAGGCATTGAGCTGTTTGTGTTGTTTCGTACTTCTAATATGAACTTTTTGTTCTTAAAGGTTTGCTTAGCTTGTAGAGGTGTGGAATTCTAGTTCAACTTCATCAGTTGTTCATTTAACTGTTTATTTATGGGGATAAGAAATTTAAAACCATCAGGAGATTTAATTAGGTTTAGTGAAAAGTATTCAATTTGTTCTAGTATTAGAGGTTTGATCTCACAGAGTTGCTTAGAAGAAATCCTTTTACGAAGGGGCTTTCTTTTGTAATATAAATGTAATGGTATCATGGTTTAGTTATGTTCTTTTGTGTGACTGTTGTTTGAATTCTGTTACTTGTATGATTGTTATTTTGTTATACTATGTATGGAGGAATGTCTTTGCAGGTTTACAGGTGTTGTTTACGGTTGAGTTTGTTCCTTTTCGTGGAAAAGATAATTTTTAGATGATACATATATACTTCACATATCTTCTTCATTGCTAATATTTCACGTTTAAGTTTAGTTAGGATTTAATACCTGAGGTGAGAAGGATTTGAAAAATATTAAGGCATATAGAAATAACAGAAAGAACAGAAGAGCATAACAATTAAAATACATAGCACTATAAAGTTTTGTTTCATTTCTGGTAATTCCTAATTTTCTTCTCAAATTAAGATACTTGGTACCCTGTTTTTTTATTTTATTCATCCGGTTCATAGTTTTCTGCTACTACCAATTAGGGAAAAATGAGTTTGCTTTTATATCTGTTTTATGTGTCTTTAATCTTTGCTTGAGTTTTATCTTTATGTGGACACTAGAAGATAGTGCACTTTTTTAATATGCATTTTTATTGTTTTAGCTTTATGCTTTAAATGTGCCTTAAGAAGATGCATTTGAGATTTTTCGTCGCCTGTATTTCATCTTATCAGCATTCTTTTTAATCTCTCTTATCAGTGCGATTTCTTAGAGTAAGATTTGCAAATATAGAAAACACGAAAAAGATTTTAAAGAAATTTACGTGACAACTGCATATCAAGGTGGTGGACCCTTATTTTCCCATAACAAGACATCGTTTTGTTTAGAGTTTTTTGTATTAGTTTTTTGTTTGTCTATCGATTTACAACTTTTTGTATGCGTCTTGCAAATTAGTTGCCTGATTAAGTGCTTTATTGTTTAAAAAATATATACATAGCTACATGTCATGATAGACTCATAGATATTCTGGTTTTGTTAGATCCTCGTCCGAAGATCCCACACTATCCTCTGTCTGCGGATGAATCCGCATATCTGAAAGCCTGCATGGTAATATCTTCAGTTCGTCCCTTTGTATATTTAACTTTGAAACCCTATATTTTCCAATGTTATTTATTTAGAGTTTGAAGGTTTAAGGGCTTTGAATCATACTCAAAAGGTAAATGTGTGCTTATGTTATCGCCATATCTCTTGAAGTATATATGCTATTTAGAACCCTATTTGGGGGTTTATTAAGGGTTTTGAGGCAAATTCTTAAGTTTCTATGTGTAATTGTGTATCACCTTAGGTTTTGTATCACATTTTCTCTCTATCTGTTTGTCAAAAAGTCCTAAGCTGAAACCCACACTCTCAAATAAGTGGTATTGGGGTCGATTTTGTCCTAATTCCCTTACTCTGAAAAATAAAAGCACATGACCTAAGCAGCAGGCTTCCCATGTATCACTTTACACCACAATGATGTTTTTTTGAAAATAAAAAGGCCTAACTCAGACACTCTTTTATTCTTCTCTTATTTTTCAAAGTTACCCTAACAATTGCGAAGGATTTTCCGATTGTTTAATTTTTGAGCATTAGTAGATAAGTAAATAGTATCAATTACTTCTTACATAGTAATCATCTGACAGGAAGAAATGATAATTACTACTCTTCCAGTGCACACCCCAGATTGCAGTCATCCAAATGTCGAGAGAGATATAGATGATTGTGGCAACAGTTAAGTATTGTTTAGTTAGTTACATTTACAGAATTATCTCGAGTCATTTCCATTTGGTATGTTACTGCGACATTCCTACATTTTTTTCTTTTTCTTTTTTTTAGACCTGTGCTGGGTTATAGCGGCGATGGATTGTGTTTACATGAATTTGATGATTAAAGGTGCTGATCATGAGCTGATTCGAATTAACTGCGACAACCTTATGAAGTGTTACGAGGATGAGAACAATGGTTATCCCTACATACTTAAAAAAGCTTTTAAGTATGTTAAAGAACATAACATCAGCAAAGACAAATTTTACCCTATAGAAGCTGCCTCTAACATGACACCCCATGAGATCCCAGAAGAGGTAAAATTATGGTCACACTTGTATTATTTATCTGAATTACCTTGGAGTATTTAAAAATCAGATTAATGGTGAATTATTCCGTTACAGGTAAAGTTTCTTCGTCTGAGAGAATTTCAGATAATAGACCACGAATCCGAAGAAGCACTTCTAGAGGCGATGCAGAACGGGCCTTTCATCGGAGGTGTGAGACATAGCCCGGAGTTCTCTATGCTGGGAAAGGTAAGCCCGATTATAGTAAACCAATTACCAATGTCTTGCTATGCCGAGTCCTGAATATATTATATTAACTGCTTGTACTTCTCACACTTTGTGGTGACATCCGTTATAGAAATGCTAGGTGTTACAGTTTTAGTACCCTTGTTTCCTTTTAAGATATAACATGGTGTATCGATGTGTTTTGTATTGATCTTTGTGTGTTTTATAGGTGACTTTGCTAATTTTAATTCAATTAAACTAGTATCGGGTTTCGATTTTGAAAAACTCTTCGAGAAAAAGATCTGAGTACAATTATTTGCTTGATGTTGCCATATTTGGCATATCAGTGTGACTAACTGAGGTTTTCTAGAGCTATTTAAGTGAATTGGTCTTAAGGGGTTGGTTTTAACACTTTTGCAAATATGCTTTGTTGTCTTTTTATACACGCCGGGTTTATAACTGATTCTATTGAATTCCATGCTTTGTATTTTCTTCAGAGACTGTGTTGTGGTTTTTGTGTTTTGGTTCTGAGTAAATGGTTGCGAAGAAATTGAGTTATGGTCGAATGCCTATGCTTGATATGCAATACAGTGAACATCATCGTGTTTCCTTGTGTTTTTGTTGTAATGCACATGTTCAGTTTTAAGTGTTTGATAATGGTTTTGATTGAAAGGACATTAGGTAACTAATCATTGTTGGTGATCCCCCCCCCCTCGGATATTATAATCGAACATAGGGTTATTTGCTTGCTAACACAAGCTCTTTGCAGGGTCTGAGGAACTTAAAGATGATTTTGAGTTTTGTTTGTTTTCGGGGAAAAGGAACACTTTTGAATGATACTTCCAAATTTCAGCATTTTGCTTTACTTATTTATGTCGGCTTAACTCTAGTTATGGGCGAATTGGGATTGAAAGTGATTTGGAAAGCAGAGATAAACAAAGGAATGAAAAATAAAACCACAGCAGCAGACCTTTTTTGGTTACCAATAAATTGTCATTTCTGTTTTATTTACCAATACAGATTTATCTTAATGTTATGAGGTTTCAAAATAAAATAAAATCTGGTCACCTTTTTAGTGGTAAATTCGGAGAACATGAGTTTGCTTTTGACATAGTGCACTTTCTCTTGTACAATATAGTTATACATTATTTTGCTTTCTTGAGGGCAAAGGATCGGAAACGATTTTAGAAGGCAAGTAAATATATAGAAAATGGTTGAAAAGAGAATCCAGAGGAGACAGTGCAGCATACCTTTTTCATTAATTGTCTTTGATTTCTTTTCGAATATGAGGTACCTTGGTATCCAGTGATTCTCTTTTCTGCTCTCTTGGGATTTCCAGAAATCTCATTTCCTGTCATTTTACTTGCAAGATCTGGCTGAAAATGACCATTTATATTTTATGATATGTCGTTGTAAATCTAACTGGATCCTTATTTTTTGTACTGTCACATATTAGGAAAACTTGACTTTGCTTTTATCATTTATATCAGTCTTTGATTTTTGCTTGAATTTTCCCATTGCTGGGTCACTAGGGCATAGTGAAACTTCTTTCATAATTCATTGCCATCTCATCTTTTTTTGTTTTGCTTAAGTTTGCTTCATCGCTATGCTTTTGAAAGTTGTAATGGACTCTCATATGTTCTGTATGTAATTGTGTTTTGAAGATTTTGATTAAAATACAAAGAAGATTTTTTTGTTTTGTTTTTGTCATCAATTTTTATCAAGGGAGTTTGCCACTCCCCCCGCATGTCTCCACCCACCTAGTTACTCCCCTGGTGATAAGGAGTTTCATCTGTGCTGTATTATTGTTTTGGACTCATGCACTTTTTCTGCATCACACGTGTGAATCTGAATTATAATTTGAATGGACCATGAATTAAACGTGTGCACTTGTTCGATATCACTATGTGAATCTAATTATATTTTGAATGGACCATTAAATAGAGTTAAACCAATCGTGCAAGTCCGATGAGAGCTAGACTGATCGTGCCACTGTTCTGTGAATATACTTTATTTACACTCGTGACCATACGTTCTACGCATACATTTTTTTTGTTTGAGTTTTCTTAGCCATTAAGCGGGTTAGGAAAAGGTAAGGCAAAACAAACACTCATCTAGGTTAACCTTCAAGATTGCGGAAAGGGGAAACCTGAATCTATTTAGCAGACACTAGGCCTAAAATTAAATTTCGATGACAACCATGAAAAAACTTTTTTAGTGCTGGCCATGCCCTGCATATTCCTGTCCTGCCATTAAGTTGTCTGCGTTTTTTCTTTCTTCTCATTATCCATCTATGCTTCTAAATACATCTTCCTACTATAAATTTATAGTTTTGTTGTTGAATTCATTGGGAGAAACAGTTGTCGCCAACTTCATTTGCATTGCCTTCCATTTCCTTCAAAAGATGTTGAAATTGATGTTATTGTAGATTATAATTTTGTCAGACTCTTGTGTCAAAAATTCACTGACTAGCTTTTCAATTCTTTGATAATTGTTGTACCAGAAAGTCTATCGCGGATCTGACAATGAGATCAAGATCGAGGGCAAATATTGTAACCATGGGTTAGTAGTGCTAGGATGCGGTTTTCATGAGGAAAAATGGGCGAATTATTGGACTGTAAAGAACTGCGATGGCAAACGTTGGGGAGATGAAGGGTATGGAAAGATTGCTTGTGATACGAGCCTTCCTAGTAACAGGAACCATCTGCTCACTTCCACTATGTTTCCCGTCTTTGAGTAAGATGTGTTTGTTGTATCAATCATCATCAGATATCTATATCTAGTTTCTAGTCTTGGACAATCAGTTTGAGTATGACTTTTGTATTAAGCTGTAGAATTACCGAATTAGTGGTACTGTGAACAACAGTAGGTCTTTTGAAGAACTTGTCATCTTTGGTGTTTGGTTAACTATTTTTAAACATGGATTCGTGGCATGTTGTATCGACTTATCTATTGTTTCTAATTTCTACACTTTTCACTTGTTTGGTTCTTCTTTTCAGCTTTGATTTTTGTTTTTTCCAGCCTAGTACTTTGTTTACCTGGCTTAGATTATCAAGCCTTTTTAAATTTTAATGGCATGAGACGCATAAGAAAATTTATGGTCGATGAAGTCTTTTACATGGGCTCGGACAAGGGAGATTATCATCTCTAAAGATGCTGCCAAACAAGCCTTAAGAACAATTGGCACAACTTTTAGATTAAGCCTGGAGCTAGTTATAATATGAGGCTAGCTTACTAAGATTATGTTTTAAGAACTTGCTTAATTAGAGTCTATACTAATGGCTATTCTGAAGGACATATTGGCAATAGTCATTATTTAAATAGACATGAATTGTTTTAAATGAAATAATTTTATTGAGTTCTGATATCTTGATAATGAGCATTTCTATATGAGGAAAGGACAGAGAAATAAGAGTCACACATATATCATTTATTTGTAAAGTTTAAAACATAACAATGAAATATGAACGAATGACGTGAGGTGGAATGGTAAGAAGTATATATAGATTTTAATGGTTATGTGACATGAGTCAAATTTAACAATAAATTTGATGTGTATATTAAGTCGTTATACAAATGAAATCACACAAGTATAGTGTACTAATACAAATATTTGTTATAGACGTGTTTAAATAAAAAAAATTATAATAATTGAACCAATAAAATCGTAATGCAATATTCATAACCAAATATGTGTTCCGTCGATCGCTTCAACAATTAAGTTTTTGTAACAGCGTTTTATTTACTTATTTTCGTGTACGTTTGAATAAACCGATGAAGTGGATCGTTGTGATTCTTTTACAAGATATTACTCCAAATTGTTTTCTACTCGAAAAACTGGGGCGTGAAATAGATGGCGACACTAACGAAAAAGAAATAACCCCCCATTTCCTTGTTCTGGAAAATTCGGCTCGCGTAATTTAGCTCATTCAAAATTTGTTAGGTTGAACTTTGATATGATACATTATCAAGTAATTGATTTAGGGCAATACTTAATAAAAATAATAGTAAAGTTGATCAATTAACTTTTTAAAAACACAAGTCAAAGAAGTTATAATCCCCATTTCCTCCAACGAGAATCTGTATAGTTAAAATTCAATTATTCTTTGGAACCAGACACTTTGTTAAAACTTAAAACATGATAAAAATACACATCAGAAAATAAAAGCCATTTTAGTGCTATACCATAGCACTAAATAAAAAGTATTCATAACAAAACCTATTTTAAGCGTTAGGGAATAGGGATACATATTACCAAATTACCAACGTTGCAAATGAGTTTTACAAAAGTCTCGTTTTCAAAACTAAATATTTTATGTTGTAATACACTATTAGCTACGTATATAGGGAGACAGAAGTAGAGAGAGGGGAGAACAACATGATCTTTATTAATGAAGGAATATGTGAATGAATGTAAAATACAAGACTCCTAGCCCTCTTTATATAGATAGAGGGGTAGGGTTACAAGCCCAACTTGGGCCCATAAAGTATAAGCCCAAGAGTCCAATAATCTCACAACACTCCCCCTTTGGACGTCTTGAATTCTTCGTCTTCATGCAGTCGATCTGAGTCGAGTTCATTCGCAGTGCTAAACACATAAAAACCTTAGGGCCGGAAAACCCAGTGTGGGACAAAACCGGTACCTAGGAGAAACTGTGTAGCCGAATGATATATGCCGAAATATCATGTAAGTAACTAACCACAAAACAGTGTGCCTCATCAAAACCTTGCCAGAGCAAACCCAATGGGAAAATCTCTAGTCGAAGGAAAAAGAGTGCAACAATGGTAGTCGTAGGGATCAACCACAAAACAGGTGCCTCATCAAAACCTTGCTAGAGTAAACCCAGTGGGAAAAACCTCTAGTCGAAGGACAAAAGAGTACACAGTGGTAAGAAGTATACAACAGGATACTCCCCCTAATTTCGGCAATCTTAAGTGAGATATGATGGGAACGTGTCTCGCTAAAAACCTTGCCAAGGAAAACCCAGTGGGAAAAAAAACCTTGGTCTAAGGACAAAAAGAGTACACGAGCATACGACTGGATGCTCCCCCTCACTTGCACACGACAGGGTGCGAGGATTTCGACTAAGTAGTAATTAGTGCAATAAGCATTCACCTGGATGCTCCCCCTCACTTGCACACGACTGGGTGCAATGATTTCATATTCGAATAAAGAGTACGAGCATTCGACTGTATGCCTCATTTACTTGCACACGACTATATGCAAGAAAATATAACGTGGAAAAAACCGAGCATTCGACAGGATGCTCTTAAACTTCATTTGTGAAGATTAATTTCGGCGAGAAATGCTAAATAGCATAATGTAGTCATGTCTCTCTTGATCAATAACAACAAGTTGTCTTCTATGACAAGTGTTTTATCTAGATCGTGAGACAGAACATATGTAATTCAAATATGACTAATACTAGCTCGAAGTCATATACACTCTCTAGTCGTCTCATAGAGCACGAATAGATCAGAGTGATTCACTTGGAGTCATTCCAAGACCTCCAAGATGTCGCCTTATTCCTAATGGTAAAGACATACCATGTTAGGAATATCCCTTATGCGGGTCTGATAAGTAACCAGCATCGGTATAACCGAAAAAAGGTTGCGTTAATTCGAGTACCGAAGGGGGTAGGTACACTCGATGACGCAAATGGGATAAGACAAGCCCTCATCCACAGTTACCTTAAGGTAATGGGAAAATGTCTTTTATGCCATTTCGATGGCAGCGTGTTAGCGCGATGCTGTGTCGAGCTATACCATTCACAGCAGACGAGATGTTCGTCCTAGCACATTAGACCAAGTACAATAATGCGCTTATTGTACTTAGATATGAACATCATGGTTCAATATCTCTTCATCGTCTCATCAGGGACGGACTGGGTCTATATCAATGTCTAGTGATCGAACGATCATGGGAGAATCTGACGACTTAGCGTCATGATGACTAAAACGTCATAACACCTTCTGGGTGTAGTTTGAATCATGGACTTAGATTCAATCTTTACGGGAGTCGATCATCAGGCCGAGTCACTACCGTTTCTTCCCAAGATCCTTCATCTCGAAGGCAAATCCAAAAATGGATCGCGTAATAAAACACGCAAGGGCATAATACTTGTTCAAGTATCCCAAGCTAATCAAGTACTCACTTAGGCGGTATACCACATCCGCTCGGATTATATTAATCCATATAGTGAACGTCTCAGTTAATTGAGATCGTGTTCCGTGGTCAGGAACTACTTGATTTAAGCATTATGAAGTCACACAGGGACCTTCATCTATATCGCTTTGTCTAAATCCCTATAGAGATAAAACCGTGACCACATTCATGGCTGCATACTCAGTTTTTCGGAAACTACTAAACTGGTAAAGTAGGGGACTGTTATAATGTCCATTACAAGGAAATCAACCATCTCGTAATCAATTCCAAGGTGTGAGAGAAGCCATGCGCTACTAGGCGAGCATTCTACAATCTCATTATTCTCATCACTTTTCCTTACGAATAACCAAATAAACGAACTCGTTTAACATTGGTGGTGTTGGAGCTACAGGTCCGAACACACTTTCGCTAAGGAGTCTACTTGGATTGCAAGTTTCCATTAGGTCAGTCTATTCTACGTTGACTTCAGGCAACGGTACATGGTTCCCTGTCATAATTTGCTCATATTATCAGTCGTCACCGAATATATGAACAAGTAATCAATGACAGTCTCGTTTCGCTTCAATATCGTCTAAGATATCATGATCGACAGATATTTCGAGATTCTTAGGATGAGGAGGAAATCACACATCTCCTTGATCCTTTATAATCTCGTGCGACAAATGAGTTTCAGTTCACCACCTCTGGGGCTGAACGAATTAAGAACCGGTCAACTTCCTCATATCTTAGGAAGGATGACAGACTGACGGCCGACGGCAGCGTCCTTTGCTTGGCGGGTTCGGCCAAAGCAACGTGTTACGACAGGAACACGGCGTCCGACAGGGACGTCTATCCTTGCAAGCATTTTGCAGCAGGTATAAATGATCTCGTGACATCTCATAAAGTCTTCAAATGCGTCTGGCATTTAGTTAGACTTGAGGGAGTCTATGCACTTACTTATCACTAAATGCAGTTTTGGGGATCAAGCTAAGACTGAGTGGGTTATGCCACGTTACTTCACGTCGTTCCTTATCAACGGTAACGTGCAAATCTCCCCCTAACGACGGGGAGAACAGTCTTAGTGATGTCACTTTCGCATATCATGCGGTAAAGAGATCGCTTGCCAAGGTTAATCTATCAAATGATAGGCAGGAGATTCATAATCGACTTATGTCCCCTTCAGAGGTCCATATTTTGAACGCTATAGCGACTCAATCAAAATATTAATTAAGCACTCCAAACACGCGTTAATATGAGACTTCTGGCCCATAACCAGTAACCAGCTGGTACGCATATGGTGTCTGAGTGTCTATGGGCCTCATAACAGACCAATGCAGCAAAATAGCATAACCCCACACGGAAATATAAATCTTGGTGCGCAAGACCAAGAAGTGCGTGCAATCATTTGCAGTCGCATCATCAAACTTTCCGTGAGTCCATTTGGGTCTGAACATAATCGACAGGATGTTCAATTTCAATTTCCAAACTCAAGTAATTCAAATCGAAATTTCGATTATTACTCTTCGGAATTATCAAGTCGGCTAGACTTTTCAGGATAATCCGGATCATGAGCCATCAACTTAATGATAGGGCTAAAAGTTTGGAAAATGCTGCATTTATGTGGACAACATTAAAATGTGACCATATTGTCGATGCATCAACCATAACCATTTATATTTATGGTCCGTCTTATGGTTGGATAAGTCCACAATAACTCCTTCAATTCTTTACAAGAATTCTACGAGTTCATTTCGTGATCTTTACACATACTAGTCTTTCAAAGTGAGCATTAGTGGCATGAATTTCGGATTAATCACGAAATATATCCTCAAAGAGAATCCAAATGCGATGCGATTATAAATCAAGCATCGTCTTTTGACCCGGGAATATCTAATCCGGTCAATGCCACAATATCAAAATGCTCTTATCAATCGACGACAGGCGAATGATAGTAAAGACAATCATGTCTTAGCATTTAAATTCTTTATCATTCGACGACAGGCGAAATGATAAGGAAACTTTAAACGCTTTAAAGAATGTGATAGCAACCACTTGAAAGACATTTCAACTCCTCTAAAATACGTTTTTGAGTGGAGGCTATGTAAAGAAATTTCATTTCTTTCATGAGCTATTACCAGATAACACTGGTTTTCTCGAATATTTTATAACTCAACAAGGTACGACAGGACCTGCATGAGTATAACGCCTCATATTTGACAAATCAATTTGGCTTTACCAAAGATTTCGATTTTGGAACGACAGGTCCAGAATCGTTGTCACTGAGTACTCTTTTAGGCAAGTAGTTGGTGAAATTATATGGTACACTGTTACCCACTATTTCCAAAAAACCAACTACACCACAAGTATTGCCTAAAATTTCATAATTTAAACTTTGGTCACATTTTTCAAAGGAATTTGCTCAATAACACTTTAAATTATTTCGAGAAATTTTGTAAACAGTCAAACTATAATCCAAAAGTATGGTCCAAATGGAAAAATAATATTCCAAATGGAAAACATAATCCAGATGAGCGAAAAAATGGCTCAATGATTTATCAAAATCTATAAAGAAAGGTATCAACCTCATTTGAGCCACAAAATCGGGGGTCTCAAGAGTTTACTTTCAGTTAGCTTTAACCACATTAGCATCGGTTTTTCCACCTTTATAATAGTTGTGAACTATTTAAGGAGTAACCGTGCATGACCTTTGTCTATATAGCATAGAGTTGGCTACTTGAGCATTATCTCTTGTTTTGTGACAACGGGCCATATTGTTCCTTTCAATTACTGTCTTGGAGCCACAGGTTTCGATTTCGACGATTGGCTAAGCGATTCATCGGGATCGTGACAGTTCGAGACAAATAACACTTGTCTCGGTTCTCGATTCGTGAAATTTTTTTTACACGAAGAGCATTAATATCAGGCAAACAATTCGCCATTGACCCAATAGGATTAAAACTACTCACCGGGGTAATTTTCTTATCCAATAACAGATGGGCGATAAAGGAACATGGTGAATATAAATTCACGATACTGCTTATGGAATACAATTTCCAAGCTAGTATTTTGGTGAAGGATAGCTCCAATATGTCAATTTCAGACATTTGTTCACCATAGACGTTATCACATCTCAAATGTGGCGACGGAATAAAATCAACGCCTTAGCATTCATCTCGAGGGTAACAACAAACTCGTGTTTTACTCATCAAAGATGGTATCCAAAAAAAAAATTTGGGCATCAAATTTTCACACATCAGGGTGACTAACATGTGGTGACGGAATAACATCACGTCTAAACAGTCATTTCGCAAGTATGTTTTGCGAATTTTCTCATCATAGATGGCATCCAACATGCGTTGGGAGTTCTGGATTATTTATCATATAAAACGACTGGTTTATATGTTTATGGTTTGCACAAGCACAAACTTTTTTTTCGAAACGACAGGTTCGAAAACATTAGTTTTGCTTCTCATGTGAATCGGTTTTCATTGATCGAACGACGGGTCGATACTGAAACACCAATTCGGCGAAACATACATCACTATATAAACACACTCGGGGAAATTATTATTTAGTCAACCCCTTTCGGTAGCTCTACTTGAAAAACGACCAGGAAAGACGGTGAGGGTGGAGGGCACGAATGCCACTTAAAACCCGACCTCATTAGGATATCGACTTCCGCCTATATCTTTCCTAGACATCGTATCCAAATAGGTGAGCCTAGTTGGGGAAGGTTCATAATTTTTCCAACTTAAATGTGAAAATATATGATTTCGCAAATTATCATATCATAAACATGGCAATAAATTAAATATAGATTGTAGCTGTCTATATTAACCATATATATATAAACATGCAGTAAATATATTTTAGGTATCTAATCATGCAGTAGATTTGGTGTTATAAACAAATCAATTTAAGATTATCAATCAATCTATAAAGATTCTAACATATCAAATCAAATCTATTTAAGATTATCAATCTATCCATAAAGATTCTAACATATCAAATCAAATCTATTTAAGATTATCAATCAATTCATGAAGATTCTAACATATCAAATCAAATCTATTTAAGATTATCAATCAATCCATGAAGATTCTAACATATCAAATCAAATCTATTTAAGATTATCAATCAATTCATGAAGATTCTAACATATCAAATCAAATCTATTTAAGATTATCAATCAATCTATGAAGATTCTAACATAATCAAATCAAATCAATTTACATGCAATTTTTTTATTCGTTTGCCTTTTAATAAAAAAAATTATATGCATGTGTGTGTATATTTACCAAATATATCTTATCAACCATATGTACTGTTTTCGTATAAGTATTATACTACAGGACCATGCGTGTAATTACAGCAAACTATATATCTATTTACAGCATTATTACATATACAGTCCAGAATTTCAGACAAGTTTCAGTTTAGTCCTTGAGTAATTTCCATAATAGTTTACAGCTTTCAGAGAATTACAAATCAGTACATACGTTTCAGTTTGTTGCAGATTTAATCCGACAGATTAATACATGTTTTACAATTATATGATTTGGGTTATTTTGTATGAGCTTATCAACAAATATGATTTTATAATCAACAATATGTGTGTTACAATCATATATAGTTATCCATACAAGTAACAAACCTTAATACACATGGATTATATACTACGGGATATTTATCATGTTTTAGTTATCCATAAAATAATACGTGCGATCACATATATGGAATAAATTAAGTTTTGAATTTGGTACCTTACGCACGGTATGTTGATGAAGGTCGATATAGCAAAACGCTAAAAAAAATCCGGATAAATCTCAAGGTTTATTGAATCTATAATCCGTACTTCGATCTCCGAGAGCAGTGCTGATAACGTGTTGTAATACACTATTAGCTACGTATATAGGGAGACAGAAGTAGAGAGAGGGGAGAACAACATGATCTTTATTAATGAAGGAATATGTGAATGAATGTAAAATACAAGACTCCTAGCCCTCTTTATATAGATAGAGGGGTAGGGTTACAAGCCCAACTTGGGCCCATAAAGTATAAGCCCAAGAGTCCAATAATCTCACAACAATTATTATTATTTTTTTTCAAATTTTGATTAATAATTAAATTTAGGCTAGTATCCACTAGAGTTCTATATTTTTATTTGAGTTTTTATTGTGTTATAAAATTTATTTTTAATTTATTAAATCCTAATTTGTCTAATATATAATAAAAATTAAAAAATTAAATTAGTTATTGAAAAGTTATCGTGTAACCCTCTATTTTTTAATCTAATTGTTGTAAAGTTGACTAGACGTTATACAGTCTAAGTCATTAACGGCACAAAATGAGAGCCGTGGCTTTGGTGGAATTGGTTAGTGATATTTTATCAAAAAAAGTTAGTTATTATTTCTCAAGATAGTAAACCGTTACCTTGTATTTCGGTTAAATTGAAACTTACAAAAAAATTACCACTATTATTAAATGTGGTAAATTGTGAACCAGAAGCCAAGTTTTGTGGTTTTGTTTATAAGAAAACAGAAAGGGAGAGGGGAAAGAAGTTTTGCTTATTTTTGCTAACTTCTAAGAAGAAATTCAATCTTCGTCCTCTCTCTCCCTCACACGCTCTTCCTGAATGCCTCACCAGTGTTCAGGGTCTGCTTTTATTTCATTTTTTTTTATATATAAATTTACAATTTTTATATGTATGTTTGTATGGCCATGTTGAATATTTACTTGCAACATGTTTTTTGGGTACATTTTAGTGACACAAATCCAGGAACAATGAGTAATATCCTTGTTCATGCTAGATTAATTTTTTGTTATCATAAAATCGAATGTCATAAAATTGTATCATAGATTCTAACGTTGTTCCCTCGTTGGTTCGTTTCAGATGCGAACTTCGTCCCTTTTTCTTTTCTTTTTCATCTGAAAATGGCAACGGCATCAACAATAAGTATAACTAGCTTAAATGGGCAACATAAAACACACATGAATTTATCTTTTATTAAAAGTAGCTAAATCTATTCGTATGTTGCAGTTCGTTGGCGAATTCCATGCAGAGGAGCGAGGGATACTTGGTTAGTGATATAATGAGAAATTGTTTTGAGATTGTAGAATTTTCATTAAATTGCCATGGTTTTTAATTTCTTTTCTGTTTTTGCCCTTTTAGATCCACACCGGCTTGTTCAACCTTTGAGTTTGTCATTAATTATTTTCAGGTACTCGTTTTTTTTTTTATATATATATATATATATATATATGTTGAGCATAATCTATAGGCTCTCTCTATAATCCCAAAACAATTATCATAATCTTATGTTGGTAAAATTAAATGGTTGATGTTGAATATCTTTCTTGAAGATGCAGTTATTCGTAAGCGCTTAAGTATTTCTCATGATTTAGCAGCAAATAAGGCATTCGTAATGATGATTTGCCTTATAGTAAGGGCAAATTTTTGAAAAAAAGGAAACTTGGAGAAAAAATGAGTACTTTATTTGTTACTACGGAATCATCATTGTAACAATCAGGGAATTGAGATAGGTTGGCTGCCATAATTGTACAAATTAGTATTGATGATAGTCATCATTTTCATTTCCTTTATCATCGTCGAACTATACAGTTTTTTGTTTGGTGTTGTGATATGGTTTTCTGTGCCCCTTAATCTTTTATGATGATATAGTAGATAAATCATAAATGCACTGGTCACATATTGTTCGACAATTTGCTAAAACAATTAGTATTTAACATGAGGTAAATGGAGAACTTTGTATTCCTAACTTTTATGAATATCTAGACAACAATTACCAAAATGAGAGAGAACAATATGTTGTAGTTGTACTGTCTGTTAAATCATTTCTTTTACGTTTTTTCACTTGATTTACCTGCGATAAAGGCAGCGATTACGAGGACTGCTTATTGAGGCCAATTCTTGATGAATTAACAAACTTTGAGGAATTTAAAGAATTGTGTACTTATAACTTACATGAATCATTAAGGCAATGGTTACGGGAATGAGATGATATAATTCTTGCAATTGTATATATACCATTGCACGATCCTGTCCTTTTTTCTTATTTTAACATGTAACTCGGTTCCGGATCTGCAGAAAAGCAATGGATCATCAAAATAAACGCAATTTTTGCTAGAAAAGCTCTTACTTGGCATGCTTCTGAAGCTCTTGAGCGTTCCCCAAATGGCGCTAGCTGTCAATCAACCTAATCACGAGTTTAAATCCTTTGCTCGACCCCCAAGATGTAGGCTCCAATCCTACTCCCACATCGACCAGAACATGCCTGAGCTATCGCAACCATCGGATCTTGCCCACTCCCTAAAACAAGCCTTTGAAGTCGCTAATCTCCATCGTAGTATATCATCCCCATGTCTACCTCTTACCCCTAAACCTGACGATGAAAACTTTTATTTCAATCCGAGGGTTGAGATCGTCGGTGGTCATAGCGACCCAAAAACGCGCGCCCTTGTGGTAGAGGTTGCTATAGCGATTGCCTCTGGGGTGAGCCCTGTTCCTGCTTCTAACGGGCTGAGTGGTGCTTTTTTTCTGCGTGGTCGTAATAGCGATACCATAGCAGTTGTCAAGCCCATCGATAACGAGCCTTTGGGATTTTCAAGTCGCCTTGGTATGAGAAGTTCGATCCGTGTTGGGGAAACAGGCGTGCGGGAATTAGCTGCTTATTTACTTGACCATGATGGGTTTTCCGGAGTTCCTCCTACTGCGCTTGTCAAAATATCTCATATAGCATTTCGTCCTAACAATTCAGAAGTGATTTCGATGCCTCCACGTAAGATTGCCTCTTTGCAACGATATATAGAACATAGTAATGATGCAGGGGATCTAGGATCATCAGGCTTTTCAGTGTCTTCGGTTCACAAGATTGGGATCCTTGATATAAGGCTTTTGAATCTTGATAGGCACGCAGGAAATATGCTTGTTAAGAACGGTTCAGAACTTGTGCCTATTGATCATGGTCTATGCCTACCAGAATGGCTCGATGATCCGTATTTTGAGTGGTTACATTGGCCGCAAGCCTCGGTTCCTTTTTCAAACACTGAAGTTGAATACATGCTAAATCTTAATCCGTTTAGTGAGGCGGAGGTTATAAGGAGAGAGATACCATCGATGAGAGAGTCTTCTATTCGGGTTCTTGTTATATGCACCATTTTCTTGAAAAGGGCAGTTGTAGCCGAGCTTTGCCTTGCTGATATTGGAGAAATGATGACTCGCAAGTTTGATGGGGGAGAAGAAGGCACGAGCGAACTCGAAAATATTTGTCTTACAGCGATTGCGAGCATGAATGCTATTTTAAATAACTTCAATGGTAAGGTTTTTCTACATGATGATGAGGGTGAAATACTTCAATTTGACGATGTGAATCAAGAATTGGGCAATGGTAATAAACAGAACTCGATATTTTCTTCGACAAGGTCTTTAAGTGGGCTAGTAGAGGAAGACTATACTCATCTAGAAAACAAAAACATCTACGAGGATAAGTTTACTAAAAGTAACAAAAGTAAGGACAATGGTGATGGATTCAAGATAATGGGTCTGTCTCGAAGCATGACGTTTTCGGAACCAAATCACGTATGCGAAAAAGGAGGAGTTTACCTAGGCGGAATGAGCGAAGGGGAATGGGATATGTTTGTTGAACATTTTGAGAAATTGTTGCCAGTGTTTTTAGAAGAGAGGAAGAACATGGGTTTGATCAAGCAAAGGTTGGGAACATCGTGTGAGTTCTAAAGAAACAACTGGGAGATTCAAAAAAAAAAAAATGTTATGTTCTTAAGTAGCTAAATATGTAAATCAATATAGGATATGTATATATACATGTAACTAGGAGGGAAATGGAAAATGTGATTGGCTAAAAAGTCATCCTTTCCATCTAGTTTTCTGTTATCTGTTCCTTTTCTTGTTTTCATTTATCAATCCTGTACATTAATGTGGATCATACTTTTATTATTCAAAGATCTTGTGATTTATATATGTATCAGTATTACTACCATCCAAAGATTTGACTTTGTTACTTATCTGATTCTGTTTTTAGCACCAGAAGTAGATTTTGCGAGGAAATCAATGGGGGTGTTTGGCAATTTTTATTTGTTTACAGTGGTCCAGACTGATATTGAGATGAGGATGCCGTGACCAATTTTTGGAAGCCATTAGCTTTTGCTTACTCGTAAGCTTTCTAACCTCCTTGCAACAATCGATCTTGTTCGTACCTCTTCCTTCACACTTTCTTCTTAACTTTAAAGGTGGCAGTTTCTTCCCAACTCTGAACAATAACTCATTAGGACAACAGAGAAACATATTCGAACAAAATCTAAGACTAGAGGGTAATCGGTATTAACTTAGATGAGCTAGCTGCAAGTTTAGGGTACTAATCTTTAGCTTATAATTGTCGGTTATAAAATCATATTGTCTTTGAACTGTCTAGATCGAGGCAAGAATTTACAAGATTTCTTACTAGAACAAGTTAAGATTGCATGAGAAACTTGAAAGAAAAGATAATATATACTTTAGACGGAAAATACTAGTCTTTAAAACAAAACCAAGTTTCGGCAGTATCCCACTAATTCCGAAAGCTTCAGTTTTACCAGTGTTGGAATCCAAACATCTTAACTCGAAACAAAAATAGGCTACTCTCAAACTCCCTAAGGAGTGAAAAAGTCATCCAAACATCCTTTAAGTCAATTTGGGCTTTATCATTGGCTCGTCCCCCGCCTATAGGTTGTATGGATAGAAAATGCCTTAACTAAAGCCGAATTTCCTAATTACTATGGAAGAAACCTGTATAGAGGTACCTAAAGAATCGAAATACATGTTGAATGCCAGATGAAACGAGAGGGGACTACGGTCACAAAATATTAATAACCTTTTTCTCAACGAATTGGTTGAGTGATTGAATCTTGGAAAAATCTACATATTTAGAAACTTATTTATAAAAAACCCGGTTATTTTGATCTTGATGACTCATTTTGTGAACTTATTTACAAATAGATATATATGTCATTAAAAACCAAAATTTTGTGAATTTATTTACATATTTTGTAAACTTATTTACAAACCAAAATTTTTAATTTTTTTATCCAAAAAATATGTGTGGGTTTGTCTGATATTTTTCAATCTTGTATGTCTAATCCTGTTTGATCCTGTTTAATCATGTCCAATCTTATATGTTTAATCCTATCTAATATTGTCCAATCATGTCTAATTATGTTTGATGCTATATACAATTTTTTTTTTATATATTTTGTTCTTTTTTATGACATGTAACTAATTATAAATAATTATATGTAACTAATTGTTAAGAATTATATATAAGTGAGTTTTTGTAATTAAGTTGACTGATATATATATATCTATTTGTAAGTTTCCCTTGAATCTTTTGTTTAAGTTCCGAAGAATATAACAGGGCTAAGGTCGTTAAAAAAAAAGGCCCTATGTAGAATTTTTGAGAAGTGGTGCTTAGAAATATTTAGTTTCTTCAGAAAAAAAGCTAGAGATCAACTTAATTGAGAAACTAGATGTTGCTTTGAGGCGAGAGTACTTCGTTCTTATAATTGACTTAGTTCAAGATTAACAATTTTAAATCGAGTTTGACTTGGAGGAAACAATGGTTCCAAGAAAGAATCTTAATTCTGTCAATTCAGTTTTAACTTAAATAAAAGGGAAAGTGATACTTTTACTTCAAGTATGAAAACTCAAATATTTTTCATTCAGATGTGACCAAGAAAAGACGAAATTGTCTCTTCATGTAGTTGCTGTCATTATGTGCAATTTGATGGGAAAATGAAAATTAGAATGAGGTTTTTTCCTTGAAATTGTAAAAAAGATCTAATTGAGACAAAATAATTACAATGAGGAAATGGTTTCTATTTTTGTACTTAATTTTTCAGCATTGGATCAAGTCCAAAGAAGATCTAATTAATGGAACACACTTAAACGCTACAGGCAATATTATACAGCACATCAGCCAAAAATATTCCAATAGAAAAGCTCTATGGAAGCCTTATGAAGGGAAAAAAAAAACACAATTTTTGGGAGCAATTGCAATAGATTCCTCATATACCCTATTTTCCTTATTTTTAGGGTTTTGAACCAAAAAAACCTCTTTTCATCATGTATGATGTACCCCACTGATTTCTTATAGTTAGAGTTCTCAAAATGGTTTCTTGTATTAGTGGAATCAACATGATTCTTTTAAAACACTCGTATCAGTTTCATTATATCATCAATTTATCTTAAATATGAGTAGATTGTTCTAAAATTTTATACATATCAATTTTTTTATCCATGACCTTAAATATACATGAACTCAAATATCTCTCAAATATAAGTGATCAAGATGTTTCTTTATAATTAAAATAATAATTTATCTCTATTACTTTTCTCTTATTCTCTCTCATTTATTTGTATTTTTCACATATAAATTAATAAAATAACAAAAAAATGAGTTTTATAGTTGTGATAGATAAATTTATAAAAAAGCTGATAATTTGTATAAACCAAAACGATTCCTTATAAGTTGTAAAAATATACTTTTTACTTTAAATACGAGAAAATTTGTAAGTTATTTAATGTGTTTGCTCTAGTAAATTAATTTGGTTTAAAAAAAATTGATAGAAATATATTAAAATATAGTAATATTTAGCTATGATAATAAATTTGATAGGGAAGCTGAAAAATGTATAAAATTAAACTGTTATCCTAACAATATAAAAGTGATGCTAATTATCTTAAATATGAGGAAAAGTGTAAGAAACTGATGCGTTTGCTCTTACAATAAAAATATTATTATTTGATGTCATGTGGATGAAAAATATTTAAATGTAGAATAAATTAACAATAGAAAAAGAATATAATTATAATAGAGAAATCGATAGTGAAGCTGACAAATTGTACAAAGTTAAATGATTTTTTAAAATCAGTAAAAAGTTGGATTTAACTTTAGATTTAAGAAAATTTTTAGATCAGCTGATGCAGACATACATAATGTTTATAGTGTTATGATAAATCCCCATTCCTTTCTTTATTTGCAAATTTATAAATAAGAAAAAGTCCTGAAATAAAATTTAGTTGAACCATCAATATGCTTTGAAAGGAATTAGTTTGAAATCTTTTGTGATCAACAAGTTAACAACCTAATTTCAAAAGAAGAAGAAAAACAATTAACAACCGCTCAACTTTATAGAATTATACAATAAAAGTCTTATTTCCAAAACTTAATTATCAAATCCTTACTGAAAACAGACACTATATAAATGTTTTATCATGGTGTGCATTAATATTCATGCTAATCATGTTATTTCCAATACTTATTTGAGTTGATTATATATCAAATTATGCAAAATCATGTATAATTAGTGTAATCTGTTTCAAAGAAATAACGGAATTAATACAATTCGAATTTAGAAAATTAGGAGTTTTGTTTATTAGAATTGACACTAGGTTCTATGCTAAATTGATATTTACATTTTCGTATTTAAATGGCTTGATAAAGTTGAGGAGCTAATGTGGCCTGGTTTTTGGTAAAAAAAAAGAAAAGAAACACGTCCCTTTTTTTGTAGGAGCATATGCTCTTCTATTTTATTTTCCAAAAATTAGTTTTGTAGTTTACTTGGAACAAGTCGTAGTTCAACTATAGAATATATGCTAATTGTCTTCACTCTTAATTAGTTTAAGCTTATGTCAAATGTGGATACTTTTATAAAGACACTTGTGCTGACCTTGTTCCTGTTATGATCTTGGAATTAATTGTTTAGCTTGTAACAGCTAACCGATCCAACTTTTTAGGAAGCCACTGGTCGATTAGTTTATAACTTTATATTGTTGTCAATCATTGTTTTCCTAATTAATCGGCCGTCCATTTATGTGACGGGCAAACAAGGCCAAGTCCGACCTTACGTTTTATTTTATATTTCTTTATTTACTTTTTTTTTTGTTTCCTTAATTGAATTTGAGGCTGTGTGTTACAAAACTTGATAACTTTTCCAGTCGATCAATTTCCTTTTGGTGGATTTATCCAAAATTATTGACAAAGCTGGTCAAGAGAGATAGGAATGTTGCAAAGGCTATGTTGATTACATATTGAATGCCTTCAAATTTAGAAACTAAATCATATTATTGCACGGTGAAAAACATTAGCAGATGTCTAAAAGACATGACAGACATTCTTTTATTAAATTGGTGACTTTTTATGATATTTTTTTACAAGTCGTTTAATAGTTTTAAGTTTTGCAGGCCAAAATGAAAACAATGTTCTGCAGGTAAACCAATACTTAAATATTTGGTCAAGTGGGAATGAATAAGCTGGTAGTTCATGTTATAATAATTGCTTTCCTTTTTGTTTATTAACTAATATGCAGACAGATGTATAAAATAAGATCAAATGTTATGATGAACTAATGGTCTGATTTTTATCGTTAACCAACAGCAAAGAACTCACACACACAGGCTGCTGTTAATAGTTTATGCAATCGATCAAGTAGTGAACGACATATATATGGTACAACCTCGAACGAGCGCGAGTCTAAACAATAGAGGTAACGAATTGAAATGGTACAACACAAATAGGTCACAATTGAGTTATAGCGATAGACGGACACAAGTAAAAAAGTGAGGAATAATTCTCCATCTCCTCTATTCTCCCTCGATAGTTTCTACTGAAACAAAGTGTATACAAGCAAATCTTTAAAAAAACAGTGGTATACAAGCATGATTTATATCATTATATGCTTGTTTGTGGGATACAACTTTTTTTTTGTGATGTTCCATATCAGTTACCACAAAATATTGTATAATTTTTCTCAATCTTTGTTATATAAAAGTATATTTTTGGTGGCTTTATATTGGCACCGTCTTTCATCTGTAAATTATATCATAAAAATGAGGGATTAGTATCCAACAGATAATATATCTTGTATATCATTCACGTATGAATAGTCTATATCCGCTCTATCTCCAGCGCCCGCGCCATGTATGTTTGTTTACTAAATTATTCGTATATCAATTGTTCCGTACAAGTTTAACCGGTTCACTATGGATTAACATGAATTTACTGTGTGACAAATAGTTTAGGAAAAATATACCGTAATTTTGGATATGAAACCGGTTGATTATTAAATGACAAAACCAATGCAAATGAAATTAGGGCTATTGTTACACAATACTAGAATACTGTACTTTCATTCCCATACGTACAAACATACGTTGTGAGGATCGATGAGCGGTATCCTTTCGAGATACAACTTAACCAAAATTAAGGTGCAAGTGAGTGCATATATAACATAATCATTCTACAGATTTTATATGTAGCGAAACAATTAAGATTTTGTATGCAGTATGCAAACCCGTAAATAGCGACCTTGTTAAACAATTAGCCATACCTCATCATATAGTATATTGTAATCAATACTTACAAAAACAAAATAGAAGTGCAAATTTCATTGTGTATTAATTTGCTCTCGAATAAGCGAAATGGGATGACAATTTGTAGCATATCAATACTGTTTGATTGACTTTCAATATTAAGTAGGGGAGTAATATTGCTGATGGTCTACGAATGAATACACAATAGACTTTAAATTTATGAACTACGTATTATTTATTGGCCGTTGTTACTAACATATCTCATCTGTTAATCATTTAATGTAAGTGGTTGAATAATGTTATATAGTTATATATATTATATAATCTTTTAATCGTAGAGAAACACGGAACACAAAATTTACAATAAAATGTTAAAAAATAAGCGTATAAATTACGTGAATTAAGGGTATGAATTTGAAGATTATGTATATGAATTATATAAGTAAATATATGAATTATATAAATTAGGGTATGAACTTTGAAAATAAGGGTGAACTCTATAAATCAGGATATAAACTTTTGAAATAAATGTTTGAACTTTTGGAATAAGGTTATGAAAAATAAAAGTTAGGGTAGGAACTTTTAAAATAAGTGTATGAACTTTTAGAATAATAGTATAAAAAATATAAATTATGGTATGAACTTTTGAAATAAAGGTATGAACTTTTGGAATAAATGTATGAAATATACAAATTAGAGTATGAAATTTTGGGTATATTTTTGTTAATTTAGTTTTAAAAATAGCATGTTTTGTTAATTTATCTATCATTTAATGAAAGTGGTTGAACAATGTTATATAGTTATATATATTATATAATTTCTTAATTGTAGAGAAACACGGAACACAAAGTTTACAATGATAATAACAACAATATTTCATCCAAAAATTTAATTGATGATGTTACAAGTTTGGGCACTAATTAATTCAGTCAATTAACACTTCTTTTTTAAATAATAAAGATCACCTAAATATTTAATATTTTGTTTATAATTTTTTTTCTTTTTTAATTAATTAAAATACAATTTATAATTTGATAAACAAAAATATAAATATTCAACGCAATAAAAACCCAACATAATAAAAACTCAAATAAAAATATAAACCCTAATTGAGTCTAATATAAATTTAAATATTAATTAAAAAATAAAAATTACATCTAGTATTTTGATTATGTTTCTTAATATTCTAAAATTAAGTTATAATATTAGTTCATTCCAAGATTAATTATGGTCATTCAATGCACTTTATATTTTCGATAAATTTATAATTAATATTTATAACTTTCGATAACAATTGCAATAAATGTTGTAAATATATGGTAGATTAAAATACAACCCTCTTAACTTATACCCCGATGCATATAGGTTAGCATTTGCGAAATTTACTATTTACTATACGTCTATATATCAAATAGTGGACCATTTCTATTGATGCATCCATTTTTCATGATTTATCTAAAAGCAGACTTTTTTTTTTTTTGAAGATTACCTAAAAGTAGAGTTGGTGCAACCTAAGATGTCATGATCTTCAATTAAATCCCTAATTAACAGTTCAACTTTTCAACTGCGTATAAACACATGCGTCGATCAAACCAACGGTCACATATAAGGAAGGGTTGGTATGAGGATGAAGAAGAGAAAAGGGATGAAGATGAAGAGGAGAGAGAATTTCTTTCTGTGGAAATGAAGTTTTGGGGGAAAGGAAGGGTTGCGGTGGATTGAGATAAAGGACACGTGTTCATAATTTTCAGCTCTTGCATTTTAGTCCTTAAGTTTTCTTTGTTTTGCTATTTTAAGCATTAAATTGTAATAATGACGTTTTATTTGTTAGTTAATAAAATTGTGGGATATCCCACTGTTTATTTAAAAAAAAAAAACGGTCACATATATCAAATTTCTGTCGTTTTACACTTTAGAAAAAATTAAGAATTTTCTTTAAACTAAAAAGTGAAAGAAACTCTAATTAAACTATACAGATGCAACCTTGTAAGTGAGACAAGCAAAGAGAAAAAAGGTGGGACGGGGGTACGAAAAGGATCGACTCTTATATATAATTAAGAAGATCACAATGAAAAAAATACAGGAAAAATGCTCAATAATTCAATCGTTTAGAACTAAATCCAAAGGTAACACATGACATCAACTTTACTCGATTTTTGTAGACTACATAAACTCGTCGCAAACAGAACTAATTAAAAATGTGAAGATAATTATCTCAAACAAACCGTGAATCTCTCCTACGTCTCTCTAACTTCTGCGCCATATTAACCACAACTTTGCAACCTCCCACCTCACCTCTGCCAAATCGCCGGTGTTCGAGCAATTGCTTCCCTTTGCATTTTCTCCGTCAGTGGACCTAATGACGACGAGTCACCAAATCATCCTTGGAGAGGTCCGAAACAGAATTACACGAGTCCTTTTTAAGGATGAATCATGTGTACTTATAATTTAAGTAGTGAAGTAAACGTGCATAGTTTTAGCTGAAATATATATAGGTACTTTTAGTTAAATCTTATGTACTTTTTGGCGAATTTTATGTAATTAATTAGCTGAAGCATATGTACTTTTTTGCCTTAAGAAAATAGTCACAACTATTAGTATATCATTAGTCTTTAGTTTACATTGAACGAAGATTGTGCGATTTTGCTTACTCACTGTATATATTTGTAAGCTCAAATGGTAAAAGATTTTGAACCCGAACGTGTAGAATTTTTGCATTTTTCCTAAGCCATATGCAATTTCAATCAGATCATATGCACTTTTAGTTGAAATATATGCACTTTCGGCTGAAATCTATGTCCTTTTAATTAAACCATATATACATTAAACCTATGTACGTACTTCCATCCGAACCCTATGCACTATCAACTCAACTAAATGTAATTTCACTTGAGCCTTACTTACCTAAATCATATGCGTTTTAGCTGAGCCTTATGTATTTTCGACTGAACTTTATCTAATTTCAATTGAACCAAGTGCGGTCTTAATTGAACTTTATGGATTTTGAACTCAGTTATACATAGTTTCAACTGAATTGTTTGTACTTTCAACTGCTTTACAGAGTAACAACTTAATTATAAGTATTTTCATCTGAATCATATTTAACTAAACCATATTTACTTTCAGTTGAGCCTAATGTATTTTCAGCTGAAACTTACCCACTTTCAACTAGATCTTATGTATCTTTTAAAGTGGTGATTGTTGGTGGAAAAGTTTTTTTACTTTTTTAAAAAAGTTTCTATTGGTGAAAACGCTTGTTTTTATTTATTTATTTATAAAAAGAAGGTTTTTTGGTGAAAAAGTGGTCTAAAATCCGCTTCTTTGAAAAAAAACCTGTGATTGGAGAAAAATCATTTTTTGGGTGAAGAATAGCTCTAGGTGAGAAAATTCAAATTTTGCTTGAAAAAAGTCGGTATTTGTGTGAGAAAGTCGGTATTTGGGCGAGAGATGTCTTTATTTAGGTGAGAGGAGTTATATGTATTTTTTTTTGTGAAAATCAAATTTTGAGCTAAAAATTCTCTTTGATGAAAAATCTTTGTGGTATTCGATCGCGGAGGTCATTGCCGGAGATACATACTCAATCGTGAAACACATACATTTTGATTATGAAAGTGCATACTCGTTCGTTATAAATTCGGTACACGTTGTTTATGGAATTAAATACTCATTCCGTTTTGAACTGCATACTCATTACTTAACTTTCTTGACCGACGACCGATGAGTATGCACTTCTGAGAATTAAGTACAATCTTTATGAATAGGTATGAATGTGAATGTATTTTTGTGAATATTATATTTATGCACTTCGCCGGTCCTCTGACGAACTCGTTGAATGTTCGTTGGACACCCCCAACTTTCAGTGTTGATTGGCGACTGATGCTTAGAGGAGGAATCCGCGACATTAGTTGGTGGAGAGTTGTGATAGATTTTGTGTGTTTGGGTGAGTAGAGAAAATGACACTTTTTGAGAACTTTTTTAGTAATATAAATTTGCACCTTAGTATTTTTTGGTAATCACGCTATTATTTTTTTCTTTTATTGTCATTTGAAATCTGTTTTATTTAATTTTTACAGTGTATATATATATATATATATATATATATTTATTTAATTTTTTTCACAAAATCATTAAAGTTAAAGAATAAGAGTCAACTATGGTCAAACTGAACAGGGAGTTCTAACAAAAAGGCCGTATTAAGAATTTTGGTTCCCACAAAGATGTATTCATAATAAAATTATCTAAAGTATTATTTGTGAAGTTATAAAAAGATATAAAATGACGCATAACTAACTTAAAACTCTCTGGTTACACAAAATAATCGACAATTTAGTCCCAGTAAACTACTCAATCCGTTATCCGTCTATTTAATTTCTAGGTAAATTTCTCATATGTCCAAACGTTATTATTCCGGTTATCAATAGATTATTACAACAGTCATCAGTTTAAAAGAATCTATGGAGTGAATTTTTTTTTGTTAAACTTAACAATTTATAATACAATTGTAATTTGTATGGACCGAAACTTGCATTGCTGGATGGCATATGATTATTATGATCTATATTCTCTGATAATATTCCCCATATTTTCCTCTATAAATTCCATAAAATAAAGAAATTATTATTTTAGTAAGATGGGTATGTCTGAATGAAATTGGACCTTAGATATTTTTAATTATGCGAATGGTGAATCCTTGGAAAAAATGATTATTTTTCTCACCGAAACTATATCTACCACTTTCTTAATAGATTTTATCGCAGCTGGTGAACAAACCACCACCAGTATAATAATAATAACATATGGGTTACAATTTCCTTAAAATAATGAGACTCAGTGGAGCATACAACTGTTTTAAGTTGATTTAGATATTAAAATATAAATTCTCCTAAATTTTATAAATTGATAGTCCATCATACACGAAACTAAATGCAATTTTAACTGATAAATAACTCATATATAAGTTGTTGAAATTCAATTTTTTAAAAGTTAAATCACATAGTTCAAATGTTAAACTAAACGAATAAATTTTAAAATTTTATATTTTAAATATTTAAATAAAATATATTTGTCATTAAAAGTTATACGTAACTATATAGATCCGAGTAATTATTATTGATCGACTCCAAGGAAGTTTGCCATATTAATAATTCTTCTCCACGTTTACATAGAATAGATCTATGAATCTATTTCTAGATAAATTTCGTGTTCTAGAACAAAATAAAGAAACATGAAGAAGCAAATAGTTTGAGAAATGATTAAGCAAGCTATGTATAATTTTATTTTAACCCACTAGGAGTAGCCTAGTGGGCTAGAACCCGCTAGGAATAGCTTAGATACCGGGTTCGAGTCTTGTTAATGGGGATATGTGTGAAATCCCTTGATCCTCTTAAATAAGATTTAAATTTAAAAAAAAAATGTATAATTTTATTTTATTTAACTTTTTACATATAGTATAAGAAACAATTATATAGTCTATTGCCGTAATCCTCAAAATTACTGTTAAGACTTTGTTTAATCAATTATAAATTATCAAGTTCCCTAAACATTTACCCCTGTCAACTACATTTCTTGCAATGAAATTCTATTAAAAAGCTTATTAGTTATAACCATGTTATTATTTTTATCCAGCGCATGGGCAGATCTAAATACAGTCTATCGGAAGCCACGACATCCCACATAACTCTAAAATATATGATTTTTTTCAAATTTATCATATATTTTTACTAAAATTTGTTAAAAATGATAATTTCGCATCCCACATAATTTACGAAGGCACCCCTCATTTAACACTCCTGATTTCACCTGTGAATTCCAGCGTATCAGGTGACCTTTTTGTACCGACTTATACCAACCGATCGCTTTTCGAACCGAACCAATCAAGTCGGTACCAAAAGTTTGGTATACAGACATTACGGTACGGCACAACCGAACCGATGTTTGAAAATCGGTTCGGTTTCGGTATTTGTTTAGTGAGTTCGGTATGATACCGATTTAAACCGAAATATTAAAATATACTATATAGACTAATAAACTAAAAAATATATATACACTTAATTACTAATATTGTTATAATATACTTATATTACTTTTTCTAGTGAATACTTATAACATTTTCTTTTATTTATAACATTTATTAGAAATGTCTAGTATTTTTTACTCTTTTATGCAAATAAATAAGAAATGCAACAATAATATAAATAAATAAATATTTTTAATCCACTACTTTTAAAACTTTATAATATGTTTTTCCCAATACGCACAATTTTTCTATCACCACTTGTAAACTCTAAAGTTTGGTATAAAAATAAAACCGAACCGAACCAAACGAATAGTTTGGTATGCCGAAAGTTCAGTATACCGAATTTTTTGGTTCGGTAATGATATAAAAATTCTCAAACCAAACTAGTTTGGTACGATATCGGTATGTAGTTAAAAAGTTCGGTATCGAACCGATATCACCCCTATACGGTATCATAAGAGTTCTACACTACCTTTTACTCTACAAAAATAATACTCCCTCCGTCCATTTTTAAGTGTCCATTATTTATTATTGGGCAGTCCCAAAATAAGTATCCACTTTCTCAATTTGTTAATTAAAAAGTAACAAACTTACTATTTTACCATTTAAATAATATTAAAATAGAAAAGAGAACATAAAAGGACTTACCATTCATGAGATATTCCATCACCATAAATGAATTTAATTATGTTTTTAATAAGGGCAATATAGATAGTTTATATATCAAATTTTTAACTTTTAAAAAGTCCAAATTTTTAAGTGGGACACTTAAAAATGAACGGAGGGAGTAACAAAACTACTTTTTTTTCCCAACTGGTTTTAAAGAAGAGTACAATCTTTTTATAATATTCTTACTATTAGTTCATAGAATTAGTTTGTAAAACAAACACTAAGAAAGGTAACCGACGGAACCAATGTCACCCCTATAGGGTATCATACGAGCTCTACAACACATTTTACTCTACAAAAATAATAAGTAATAGAACTACTCTTTTTTTTCCCAACTGGTTTTAAAGAAGAGTACAATTTTTTTATAATATTCTTACTATTTGTTCATAGAATTAGTTTGTAAAATAAACACTCAGAAAGGCAACTGTATAACTTTCTAGAAGAACCCCATAGTTGCTGCCGTAAATTTTTGGCCTACCATGTCATTATATAAAAAATATAATTTGTTCACGAAAGGGTTTCACCAAAATTTAGCCGCCGGCCTATATATTTACTAATAAATTCAGGCACACTACGTGTGCCCTTGTCCACTGGGGATAGGTGGTTTTTAAAAATAAATAAATTAAATAATTAGTTTATTGACAGTTTTTTTTTAAATTATTTTCGAAATTTCACAAAAGGGTAATTATTAAAAAGATTTGCGGTTTTAAAAAAAGAAGAAGAAGGTGACTTTGGTAGGCTAAAAAATAATTCTATTTTTCTGGCTTCACTTATTATAATATATAGATATCAAACAATTTATACATGATTTTGTCCATGTGAGCGGTTTTATTTTGTAGTTTGAAGTAAACTATTTATGTATGTCTATGTAGATTTTATACTACTATTATGTTAAATATTGTTGTGACAGATATCAATACTCCCTCCGTTCATATTTAATTGTTCATTACGAAACTATGTGCAATTTTGACCGGCTTATAACTTGTATCAAAATTGTCGAAATGAATTTTTTTTAAATCTAATCATAAAATTTAACATTTGAACTATATGATCAACTTTTGAAAAAATTTATTCCGACAATTTGATACAAGTTCTTGACCGATCAAAATTGCACGTAGTTTCGTAATGAACAATTAAATAGAAACGGATGGAGTATATGTAAACCCGTCCATTTTTTTTTCATATGTTGGGGAATAATTAAATTTTAGAGAGTAATGATAAAATGTGCCAACAAAACTTATTGAGTTTGAAATGTAGATAGTCATAGTAGCATGATAATTTTGAGATAACCATTTACCAAAAATGAAAATTAATCAATTATTCAGGTACATCACAACACTAGTATTTATTAAATCCACCCGTCACTTCTACCAATTGACTTGCAAAAATAACAGTTGACGAAGAACCAGCCAAACTATCTTAATTTACAAAACTGATCATTTTCATATTAAATTTTTTATTCTCGAGAACACTAAGTAAACGATCTGACAAATTGCACGTCAATGGTTAACATATTTGCATTAGATTTCACACCCTAATATGGAATATTGGTTTAACGAAAACTATAACCAACACTTGCCTAAATTTTAAAAACTTTTAAAGACCTCGAAATTATAGTTCCAATATTTAAACTTCATTTGCATTATTAATAGCCTCGGGTAGAGAACAATTTTCCAATTTTATAAGACATCTCAAGGAAAAAAATAATAACAAATTTTCCAATAATGCATTATATATTTGTGGTCCTAAGCTAGTATCAAAACTTGTCTTATGTGTATCAATCTTCTTAAAAAATAAAAGGAAAACTTGTCTATATATAACGACATTTAATCTCATCAAATTCACCAAACACTCACCTTTCCCTCCCCAATAGCTCAAAATGGGAGTAGAACAAGAACAAAGTTCCGAACTCATATTAATCCCGGCCCCGGCAGTAGGCCACCTAGTCTCCGCCGGAGAATTCGCAAAACGTCTCCTCTCTCACTCCTCGCGCTTCTCTCATGTCACCCTCCTCCTTATCAAGCCGCCCATGCTCGCTTCCCAGCTTGATGCCTACACCACCACTCTCACCGACCCCCGCATCACTTGCCTCTCCCTCCCTTTAGCCCCTCCCCCTCCCCTCCACCTCTTCCCCGCCTCCGAAGAGAATTTCTACACTCTTTGGATCGAGGCACATGCCCCCCATGTCAGGTCCACCCTGCAGACGCGACAGCCTTCAGGAAAGCCTGCCGTGTTTGTCTTGGACTTCTTCTGCAGCTCGTTCGCTGACATAGCGAACGAGCTGGAAGTCCCTTACTACATCTACCTACCCTCCGGGGCCGCGATGCTCAACCTCATGCTCTACCTCCCGACACGTGACGTTAGCACGGAGTTTACCCACTCCGATGCTGACATTCTCATGCCAGGATTCGCAAATCCTGTGCCGCCACGTGTCCTCCCGTCGGCTGTGTTCAACACCCAGGGAGGATACACAGCTTACCTGAAGATGGCTCGGAAGTTTAGGGATTGTAAGGGTATTATAGTGAATACCTTCCCGGATATCGAATCTTATGCTTTGAGCTCGCTTGCGAAAGACAAGGCCATCCCTCCGATCTTTCCGGTTGGTCCGGTGATCGATCTGAAAGGAGAGGGGCAGAAAAAGATGGGTTACATGGTAAGTTAATTTCCCAACTTTTATTGTTTATGTTAAATGTTTGGGTATCAGATACTGTTTTGTGCCAGCTTTTTTAACTGAAGTTTTCAGATATTTGCATAAAAAATAACTATGACACTTTATTTTCTTGTTTATTCTCTCTAAGAAACAAGCATCTTTTTAAAGCACAAAAGGTTAAGAAGAATAGACCGCATAAATATTCTGTTTCTTAAGATAACTATTTGCAATACACAATTTAAAACACGTCTCAAATTGATTTAATTGATGTGCAGAAACAATATATAAAAATACCGAGTAAAATTTGACTTCGTAAAACTCAGAAATCAAATTACTCCATCCGTATTCATAAAATCAAATTATCGAAATGATTTTTTTTTTAAATCTAATTATAAAATTTAACATTTGAACTATATAATCAATTTTTAAAAAAGTTTATTCTGAAATTTTTGATATAAATTTTTAACCGGTGAAAACTGTACCTAATTTCAATTTTTTATCCTTACACAGTTGCACTGAAATATGTACAGAGCAAATCTGGATGAGATAAGGAAAGCATGACCTCCCAATTCCCAATGAACAAAAATAGCAATTAAAAACAATTTTTTTATTTATAATTAACTATTTTACTAATAATTTACTGTCACTACAGGTTACAGACTTGGGCCAGGTGGGGTCACCTCGGATCAGGATTCTTGAGTGGCTTGACAAGCACCCGAGTAAATCGGTAGTTTTTCTCTGCTTCGGGAGCATGGTGGAGTTCCGTGAGCCTCAGATCAAAGAGATCGCTACGGGTTTAGACCAGAGCGGCCAGAGGTTCCTATGGTCCTTCCGTGGACCGGAGGGGTGTGACGTGGCAGAGCTTCTTCCAGAAGGGTTCGCTGAGCGAACCCGGGGGAGGGGCATGGTGTGTGGGTGGGTCCCGCAAGTGGATATTCTGGCCCACAACGCTATCGGAGGGTTTGTGTCCCATTGCGGATGGAACTCGATCATAGAGAGCGTTTGGAACGGTGTTCCCGTCGCCACGTGGCCTATGTACGCGGAGCAACAACTTAACGCTTTTATGTTGGTTAAGGAGCTTGGGGTGGCGGTGGAGCTGAGGATGGATTTTAGGAAGAACGGGGAAGAGGTGGTTGCGGCGGAGGAGGTCGAGGCGGCGGTGAGGGAGGTGATGAAAGGAGAGAGTGAGGTGAGAGTGAAAGTGGAGGAGTTGAAAGAGAAGAGCCGAGCCGCGTTGGAACATGGTGGGTCATCGCTCAACGCGATTGAACAACTCGTGGATGATATGTTGAGTGCTATCTTCTGATCCGTTTTGATGGTTGTCATGTACGTGCATGCTAATGGATGTGGTTACACCAGATGCGAATCTAGATTGTATTGCTTGCCTAGATTGTTTGATCATGGGCATTATAAGCCTTAATTATACTAAGCTTTTTCTTACTTAATTGACTTGTGTTCTAGTATGCTTAAAGAAGGTTGGCAAGTTTTTATTTAAGTTCCATAAAAGTTGTTATGCGAGTGCAAATTGATCAGTTCAGAAGCCATGAGAATGTTACTACTGTCATTTTACAGAAAGTTTAACTTATGAGTTAATAATATGTTATGGAACATAACTTGCGACAAATTCTTGAGTTTTTGGTTTGGAGTCGTTGTTTTCCTTGTTTTCCACTAGACGGACTAAAGACGGGAAATGGGGTATGCAGGCCTAATAAATAAACGGGGGCCTAAGCAGAAAAATCATATTTTTAGACGGACTAAAGACGGGAAATGGGGTCTGCAGGCCTAATAAATAAGCGGGGGCCTAAGCAGAAAAATCATATTTTAACGACTTTTGAGAGCTTTTTGGATTTTCACTTGATATATATGTTGTAGATTTAATTAACAACATATATTAAGCATTTATACATCTTTAGTTTGTCGGTATAATATCAAAAATTAAACAAAAGTTATGTAAATAGTATATGTACAGTCGAATATAAACCAAAATAAATATAAGATTTGGTCAAAGGAAAATTTTAAATGTAAATCTTGAATGCTCATCAACATGTTTTGTGTACTTTTTAATTTCTTCTTAACAAAAAAAAAAAAATGTCAAATAACTCGTACTTTTTAAACTTTATTTTAAAAATACGCTCCCAAAGTTTTAATTCTATTTAGGTCATATTTTTTTTCACCTCGTCTCTCTCCCTACTAACCTAAAATCATCGCATTTCACTTTAACTTTTTCTCCTCAACTAGAATTTGTACATATATTCCGACCCACCACTTGTCTATGGGTTGTCGGTGACGGTGGTGGTCCATCGGAGCTCCGACGAGATCGTCCGAGCTCCGGCAAACCGCCGCCAACCCTAACAAATTTCAAATTAAAAATATAGTTTGGGTGTATAATTCGACCCACCACTTAGCTATGGGTTGGCGACGACGGTGGTGGTACATCGAAACTCCGGAGATGTCGTCAGAGCTCGTCACCGCCGCCATTACCCACCTAATTTCAACTTAAATCCATTCAAAAAAAATTCAAAAAACAATTCAAAGAATATTTTTTCTAAAAAAATAAAAAAAATTATTTTATAAATTTTTTTAAAAACTCAATCTATAAAATTTTATACACAATCGAAAAAAGTGTATACACAATTCAAAAAAGTGCATACACAATTTCGAAAAGTGCATACATAATTAAACATAATTCATAAAATACACAATACAGAAAAATGTGTACACAATCGAGAAAAATGCATATATAATTCAAATAGGTGCATACAGACACCAAGAAAATGTATACACAATTGAAAAAAGAATATGCACAATGTAGAAAAGTGTACCTCAAATACACAATTGAAAGTTTATACACAATTGAAAAGTGTACATTGTATAGACAATTGAAAAAAAAGTAAGCACAATCTAAAACATGGGTGTGGATTGGCAGCGGTGGCGGCGGGTCTCTGGAGCTCCGACGACCTTGTCGGAGCTCCGACATACCAACACCGCCGTGGACCACCATCCATCGTTAGCAATAAGAACGTGTCATTGGAACAATTTTTATATGTCGTAGTTAATTTTTTATTTTTTTAGCAGAAAATGTTTTGTGGCATTGTGTATGTCAGTTTGATTTGCTCCCAGTCAGTCGACTCAGTCTTTACTTGTTTTCTTATGTTATCTTTATTTCTTTTTTCTATCATTTATCCAAAAAAAAAAAAAACTTCATTCTATCGTAAATTCTATCCAATGATTACTATATTATTTTTTCAAATGCTTCACTTAGTGTAGTTTTCCGAAACAGAATGCTCGACATGAATCGACTCTAAAGTTATATAACCGTATAATAACTTCAAGGTGAGTGCGGTAATGTTTTTTTCCTCTAAAATTGCCCGAGTTCTATGCCTTACAAATCATAAGGAGACACATATAGGCACTATGGCCGATAAGTCAAGTGAGCCAAATCATGACATATGTGCCAATCCTTGAAAAGACGCAAAAACGAAACAAAAGTTTTTTTTTTTATCTCTAGAATGAAGTCGGTTTCCTCGCACGTGTCATAATACAAAAAGAAACTAATTTATTTGATAGTCGTGTATTTCTTTTATTGCGACAATTCGAATTTTGTATTTTTGTATGAGTTTTTTTTTTCGTATGGTAATTCTCCCCCCCCCCCATAAAAAAAATAGTTAAAAAAACACCAAAAAAATTATACGATTTAGATGTTAAAAGGCGCCGGAGATGCCATGATAGTCACATTTCATCTCCTGCAAGTATTTTTTGCATTTTATTTTGTATTTTATGTAAATGTAACTATTTGTTTATGAGTATGTAAAAAAGGTAAATTTATACATTTTTTGGGTTAAATTGATATGTTTTATGAATATAACTGAAATGAAATTTAAACTTAACTTTCGTACAATTAAATTGACAGGGTTACCCAAATTATAAAAAAACATATAGTTCGGTATCTCAATTGTTAATATTCTTAGTTAGGTAACCAAAATATTAACGACTGTACGTAGTTAAGTATATTAAACCTATTTTTTTCCTAACAGGAAGTTACAAACCCCAAATTTACTTTTGTGTTAAAAGAGTTGTAAAAAATATGATTTTGACATCAATATGAATTAATCATATTTTTTCAAATTGAAATTATTTTCACTTTAAACCCAGAATCACATGCTCCTCGAAGTTTATTTTTCTGAATTGTTTCGTTGTTTCATTTTATTATTTTCATTGCTAATTTGAGCTATTTTCTTATTTATTTTTGCTTTGTTCACCCCTTTTGTGGGTTTTCTTTTTTTTGGGATGTTTTTCAATTTTATAGTTTTGTCTTTACTTTCCAGCTACTCAGGCTTTATCAGGGTTTTTACTTTTTTTTAATCTAATTTTTTTTCCATTTTTTTTGCCTGATTTTCTCTATTCAGTAGTATTTTTTAGGAAAAAAATACGTTTACTGTACTGTATTATAATTGTTTAACGATTTAGGTACTCGACTATAAATTTTAACAATTCAAGTACTAATATACGAAATTTGTCATAATTGAGTATCTATCGTTAAATAAAATGATAAAATATCACTCACGTTCTCTTAACTATCAAATATTAAGTGCAATTCTGCCAATATCCGTAAAAAAATAGATCCCAAATGTGAGATATAGCGACTTCAATTTCGTCGATTTATGTTTTTAGTCTCTTAGTTAGACGATTTTTTTTTTCCGGTATCTCAATTGTTAAAATTAGTAGTGCAGTAATTAAGTCGTTAACCACTGATAATAAAATATACTAAACGTATTTTTTCCCCATATTTTTTAATGCCCCTTTTGAACCTTTCACACAACTGTTTCTCAGTTTTTTTGTTGAGTTTTCTCGTTCTTCTCCCTAACCTTTTCGTCCTTTTCAACTTTTTAATTTCAAATTCAAATCTTGGCCTTTTTCTTGTTCTTCTCACTTGTTCGTTGTTTTCGGCTTTCTTGCTAATTTCTTTCAATCTTTTATGATTTCTTATTATTCATAATTTATTTGTAAATTTCTTTGGTATTGAATTGATTTTTCAAGTTGCCTCTAATATTTTTTGCACATTTTGTTTCATTATTTTTCAAATTTTTTTAACTTTATATATTCTTGAGCATTTTTCCTTTTTTGTTAAAATTTCATATTTTTCAAGCTTTCTCCCGAAGTTTTAGCCTCTTTTGATTTTGCTTATTTTTAGGTTGTTTTTTAGCAATTTCTTAATTATTTACCTTTTTTCTTCAATTTCATTCATATTTTTCTCTATTTTTAAGTTTGTAGTATTTGTTTATAAATCTTTTTTATAGAGAGAGCATATATATGCTTTAGTCTTTGCAGTCTACGTAAAGCGTTTTTCTAAGTGAAGGCGATTCTAAAACTTTGCTTGAACCAAATTCAAGGAATGGTTGTCGTCCGGACCTGCTTTCCCCCCCCCCCCCCCCTATACTTCTTTTCTTTTAGTTGGCGCTGCGGAGCTTGCCGATTGGGATTCTCTCCCTCAAGTGTCATGATTCAACGTTTTTACGGAGTTTGTTGAGTACCTTTCTTGTAATCAATTACATCAGCGTATGTTTCATTACTAAAGCGTATGTGGAAATAAACCTAATTCCTCAGGATGTTGCATCGGGCAAGAACCTTTAGGCAGTGGAATCTTTTCATTTGGCAAATCTTTTCCTCTCGGCAGTCAAAAAGTTTTTTTGTGCGTAAAAAAAATAAGTAATAAAAAATTGTGATAATTTGAATCTACGCGACTCAAAAATTTATAGAATATTTGACTTATTGAATAAGATAAAATTAGAGACCGACCTTGCGGAAAATTAGTATAAAATTTGTGACGCATCTGGCATTGCCCTTATATGTATCATACGAAATGTTAGTGATTGGGTTGTATGAACTCATCTAAATGAGAAACAAATTTAATTACTTTTCAACTCAATTTTTGCAAGTACGTAAATCGTTTTAATTCGTATATTTAAATCGGGAAGCAAAAGTACATATAAAAATGGAAATATATAAATATTTTGGTCATAGTAGTGTAATTAACATTCATGCATGGTTAGAATTTTATTTTGATTAAATATTTTGATTATCACATGTTTTAGAAACATTATCATAGTGTTCAATTAAACGCGACAAATTATGGTCACCGGGACATATGTTTGAAGTGTAAATAGGAGTGTAGGAGTATATATATCATTACTCGTGTTCAATGTGCGAGAAAAAATAAACCCAAATCCAGATGTTTAAGAATAACAAAACGGATAAAATTAAACCTTAAATGAAGTTTTTCACATTTTCCAAATTTAAATAATTGACGGACTTGCCATATATACTCCCATTGTACATTCTATTTTCTATATAAATAAATAAACTCATGCCATGTCTCATTTCAACATCAGTAGTTGAGAAAAACTACTATATATTTTGTTCTCTATGGCACCAAATGGTACAAACAGAGGGAAAGGAGAGGAAAGAACACCAAATCGTGACACCGAGTTAGAGAAAAATAATTTTCTTTGCAACTACTGCGAGAGAACGTTCTCAAACATTCAGGCACTTGGAGGGCACCAAAATGCTCACAAGGAAGAACGCGCTCTTGATAGGGATAGGATAAGCATGAACCTGAGCCCAACGATCCCATCCCAGAACGGGATTTCCAGTTTCTTTTCATCATCAACCTACTTTTGTGCCAATATCTGTCCTCGATTTTCATGGGAGTGATGAACACAAGGTTGATGAACCAGCTCGAGATCTGGTACCTCAAAGAGCTCCATCTCCAATTTCCGATAACCCAACACTTAATCTGAACTGGCCACATGGATATACCAAGGTGGCATGGGAAGTTCCAGCCGAGTAAATGTGAATGAGTCTGTTGATGAGGATCTAAATGGTGCAAATGACGATGAAGGATATTCTGAAGACGAAGTTGAATCGCTTGACTTGACTCTGAAGCTCTAGCACCGGTGTGGGCATTGTAGCAACCAGACCGTATCATTGGAATAAAAAATTTATCTGCCTTCGTAGTTTTTTCTTCTCGTTTTTCCCCCGCATGTGTTTTCTTCTTGTGGCATTGTGGTTGCCAAATTTTATTTTATTTTTGTTGTTGATCTGCCCGATCCAGTCGTTGCTTTGTTTTCCTTTGGCATTTTTATTCTATCATTTATTTAAAAAAAATCTTCATTCTTACTATCTTATTTTTTCAAATGCTTCCGTTAGTGTGATTCTCTTAAAATGCTTAACATGAATGTACTCTAAATTGTATAACTGTATAACAACTTCAAAGTAAATAGTTTACAGTTTTTTTTCTTTCTAAAATTGGTCGAGTTATATGCATGATTGCATCACAACTCGTGAAGACATATATTGTTACCATGGCCTATAAGCCAACTGAGGCGCCAGTCTCTGAAAAGGCGGAAAAAATAAAATTGTCCCTGATATTATGATATGATATTACAAGAAGAACCTAAATTTATTTGATGGTCTTTTTTTGTATTGTAAAAGACATTTTTTTTTAATTTTATCATATAACATTGCTTGGATTTCATATTTTTTTTTGGTTCTTTTTTTAAAGCATGGCAATTATTTTTGCGAACAAAGTACAAAAGCACCGGACCGAATATGAGAATCATGTTTCATCTCCCACACGTACGTATGTGCAAATAAGTAGGCAATATGGGTTCATGTTCAAAGTAAAATCCGTCAGTCCGTAAGTTCGAATCGATCTGATGCATGGTTTATATTGGATTGGTTCTGAATTACATGAAACGGTTTGGTTTATGATTATAAATAATTCTAACACGTTTTTACTAGAAATAGATGGTTCAGAATTATTTAATGGTAATCAAAACTGGACCAATCTTATTTGTTCCGTTAAATCTGTATCGAAACGGTCCATTAACCTGTTTAAGTACACATTTAAACCCAATCCAATAAATAATAAACTAAATGTCTCATGCCATATAAATAACCCTAAATGTATTCTATCATGTATAAATAAATCATAACAAAAAATTAGCCGAAAGCCCCAAACAAACAACACTCTCAATTTTATAATTATATAAATATATGATATCTAATCTAATTTCATAACTCATTCAACCGTTGTTACTTTTGTGTTTCTCTCAAACTTTTTTCAACTTTTTGTTTCATCACTTGTAAGATCATATATATACAACTCCTTATATATCTTTTTATTATTGATATTGATCTTTAATCAAATCATTTTGTACGATTGTTCAGAACTTTTACTAAATGTATCTCTCAAAGTTTTTTAAAATTACCAATTTGGATTTGTAAGTGTTATTGGCATTAGACATTGTTAATGTTGTTTTTTCATTTTGCAAATCCAAATTCAATCTGAATCCAATACAAAACATCGAATCCGTAAATCCAAACCAAACCATACAATCCATTGCTTGGGTCTTGTTTGGATTGGAACTACGAAGAGTTTGGTTTAAATTCAAATATTACAATCCGTTTCATTGGATTAAATTAGGATTGAGCGTAGTTACTACAGTAATATTTCTCTAAGTTTCAACTAATTCAACGTCCCGAATGAAACAAGAGTGCCTTTAAAATTCCCATCTAAATTTACTGAAGTTGGGTAAACCCGAACTTCGTGGATGAAAATTTTCAAATGCAATGTTACTATTATCAACATTTTATTAAGAAAGTGACACAAGTAATAGCTTCCTAATGTGAAGGAAAAGCTATCGTTCAAATTTTCTTGTCATTTTGATTTCATTGCAACTTTAAAGCCCAATTTTGTTTGCTCTTTTTTTGCTTATAAGCTAGATCTTACTTGGCCTACAGGCTTAATAGTTAATACCCCGTTAAGTTATTCTTGCAAACCTGCCTAGAAGTATCAATTGTGACTTTAAATTATTTTTCCTATATATTAATTAAAGACTTTAGAGTTTATTACGTAAAGATCATTTGCAACAAAAGCAGAAAATATTCGAGATACAATTTCAACTAACTTACAATTCGCCAGAGTAGTGATCGCTTGTAAGTATAGATATACGCACAATAATTAGTGAGAAAAAATCATCAATTTTATCTTATAACAAATTGGTATCATCTGCCAGCTACAATTTTTCAGTTAAGTCTGTTATTCTTAACATACTTTTGGTGGCGAAAGTAAACAGATTGTGCTGCTAAGAAGTAATTAAATTTAGTAGTAAACACTTCTAATCACAATAATTATTGCTTGTAACTCTATCATCGACGTTTTTTCTGGAAAACATGAACCATATATATTTCAAGCTACATACATAATACCCCGGTCTACAACATTATACCTAAAATTACTACATTTCCTTTATTGATTTCATGAGATTATTTACTAATTAAGTTTGACATTTCTTAACAAATCTTCCTCATTCCCTTCTTCAGGAGTTATTAAACCAGTGCCTTTAGCCAACTCCAAATCCCCTTCTTTTCCATTATCATTTACCACCTCTAGGGGCTTATAAGTATAGAAATACGCACATACGACATAGTATAATAGATTTACGACTTGCACCACCGTAACAAGCCAATAGTAATTCTCCAATTTTCCCCTATTAAGGTTCCGATCAGGCAGCCAATTCGTATTCTTCCCTGTATACTCATGAACCATCGAAACCATAAAGGTGCCAAGGTAATTCCCAACCGAAATCGCTAGCCAATACAAAGCCATAGCGGTACTCCTTATACTCTCGGGTGATTGGTCATATAAAAACTCCATATGCCCAACCGACATGAAAACATCTCCTATGCCATGGACTATATATTGTGGAAGTAACCAATAAACACTTATGGGTATGATAGCCTTAGGTTGGTCAAGTAAATTATACTTTTCCGCGACAGATTTTCGTTTTATTTCCACAAGGGCTTGAATCATAGTCGCGAGAATGTTGATAACTAGCCCAATTCCCATTCTTTGTAAGCATGTGATGCCTGATGGATTCTTGGTAAATTTACGTGCAAAAGGGACGAATAAGCGCTCATATAGGACTAGACCGATAAGGACAGTGAGGATGCTGAATATGGAGAGACTGGCAGGCGGAATCTGGAAGGACGATGAGTGGATGACGTGGCGGTCCATGGTCCGAGCTTGGAGAATGATGAAGCTGTGTTGGTTGGCATAGGAAGTTACGAGGAGGATACTCGCGGCCCATATGGGGAGCATTCGAATGATGGATTTTAGTTCTTCGACTCGATGGACGGTAGATACTCGCCATAGGTTTGGTGAAGTGGTTGATTTTGAAATATCTTCTTCGGTTACAATTGCAGCTTTGTCTAGCCACCTGATTCAAACAACAATTTTTTTATTTAACTAGTGATTGGAAATCTAGCGACACGACAAGTATCAGGTACTGCTATGGGATGTTGAGTAATACTTTTCCGACACAATTTCTTGGGTTAGTTTAGTGAAATTACAAACTTCTTGTTAGAATTTCTACCTAGCCCATCAACAGAGTTCCCTTTTTAATAGTCACATTAACATGGTGGATTATTGTCATAATTTCAAGAAGGGAAAATAAAATCAAGGATTCTATACTATGAACCAATGTTTTAAATAGCGTTATCGCTAACGTAGCGTTTTTTCGAGAGAAACGCTAAAATCATTAATAGCGTTGTTACATAGCGCTTTGCGGTGTATTTTTTTTTTGTCTAAATATGCACTAAACTTTAGAATATATAATAATAAAAAAAGAAATGTATAGTTATATTAGTTAGTAATAAAAAAAAATCGGAAAAAAATATAGTTGTAGGCGAGTTTTGAACTTGGGTATGCTGGAAATTAAAGCACTGTCTCAACCATCCATAGTGCACAAGGTTTTATGAAAATTACACAATATATATTAATTATTTAGATACGCTGTTTTTTTTCCTAACTCGCTATTTACGCTTTTGTTCCAGAATTTTACGCTTTTGGTCCACTATAGCGCGATTTTAGCACAATTCCAGCCAAATAGTGATTTTTCGTTGCGTTTTTTTTTTCCAGCTATATAGCGCGATTTTTAAAACATTGATATGAACTACTAGCCAACTTTTCTGGGTTAGGTTCAGTTTTGCTTCTACTAAGTCAGAGTTTAGGATACTTAGAGCCATATGAAATTGATCCATGGCATAGTGGACTTCCTCAATGATGTGAAAACTTGTGGCTTTTAGTAAATAATCCACTTCATATATATAGGATATATAGTTTTCTCCATCAACTATGATTAGAGACGCCCATAATTAGGGCCAATTTCATAACATAGTTCATGAATTAACGTTGATTTTTTAAATAACAAGATGAAAAAGGAACAGAAAAATACCACGGGGTTGGTTATTTTATGTATATCATCTTGGTCTATTTCTTACTTCTACTTATATTACTACTTAGAGATAGGTCCTTAACTTTTTATATGCGAGTTGCCACAATTGCTCCTACATGGAGTTAAATTGTCTAAAAATCTTTGTCTAACAATAGAAGCCAATTTGATACTTCAGTTTCTTAATCCACGATGGTTGAGACCGTGATCTAAAGTAATAATTTGGATTGGAGTTGGAAATCTGAGGGCATGTTTGGCTAAAGCTTTTTGAGTGACTTATTATGAATAAATTTTAAGCAAAAATATCATTAAACTTAATATTCCATGTTCCTCAAAACCAAAAATAATAACGGCAGGCTTCGAGCTTAGCAACCAAATGTGATACAACTTGTAAACAAAAAAGAAAACGTTTATAATTCTAAAATAAGCAACCGAATATGCACTTAGTATGAAAAGTTTTGGCAATGTCAAACATAGCTTACTTGAATTGCTCCGTGTGTAAAAGCCGTCCATTTGTAGAAATAACATCATCGATGTCTCTATTCTCGTACAATAATTCATGATCTTCAGGCAAAATCTCCTTCCTTTTCTTCACAGCCGCTACAACCACTTGCGCAAGCCTAGTTAACGGGCTCCCACCCGGTTTCACCTTCTTATAAAGAGGCGACCCTATAACAAACACAATGACCGATAGTCCCATGGCAATTGTAGGAATGCCAAGCCCAACTCCCCAACCGACATTATCTTGTACATAAACCACGATGGTGAGAGCACTCAGGGACGCTATCATCATGGAAAAGTAATAGAGGTTAAAAAAGTTCCAGTTACGAGACTCGACTTTTGATTTAGACATGTCGAATTGGTCGGCTGCAAAGGCTAGAACACAGGGCCGGATACCGCCAGTCCCGAAGGACCATAGGAGGAGTGATGCATAGAGAACCCATAACTGTCCGGTGGAGGCTTCTTGGCAGTTGAGTCGCGTTGGGCATGGCGGTGGCCGGAGGTTCGGGAGGAGGGCAGATAGTGTTATGCTTATTAAACCCTGTGGCAAAATGTAAATAGTATATAATTACTATTACATTGATGACACACTTGTAAAAAAATCATTATATGTTTAGACAAAAATAGGCGCTACGACTAAAAGCCGTCGCAAAGTTGTTACTAATGTTTCCGCAAAGTCCTAGCTAATTGAAAAAAACTGTCTGAACACGTTGTAGCAACAAAAAAACACCGCATATTCCCGTCTCCGTTCTAATAATTACTAGGTTTTTTTTGTGAAGCATTTACAATATACTAGTTTCCAAGGATCCTTTACTTGTCTGACGTTTGTGGTTAATACTGCCTAGTTTTATAAAGCCAAGTATTCACGACGATAATTAAAAGTTTAATGAGTAATAGTAACTTAAGAGTGGAAAATAAACTTGGTTGCCAAAGTCTTGTTGGTTTTGTTACATAAAAATCATTAATTATGTTCTCATAAGAAATAATGGTTGACTTATTTAGTTTGGTCATGAAGAATGTTACCACTTTCAGGCCAATGAGTGTTCAAGGTTAGACTGACTAACCAAAAATAAGCCCCGACTTATTGCTCAAAGGACAAGAAGAATAACTAAAGTAAAATTAGATACTAGCATCTCTATACCAGTTCATATATAATGGACCCGACGATAATGGTCCAGAACCGACCAGCAAAAGAGTCGGCGATAAGGGCGCCGATGAGTGGAGTGAAGCTGGAGGTTCCACCGAAGTTGGTGAGAGTGTTGGCAGCCTTAACGTTGGGCATATTTAGCACTTGCGTGAGATACGTTATCAAGTTGGCATGAGACCCAGCCGATGCGAATCTATCACACATCTCATTTCCTGTACATGTAGCATCATGATTATAAATTGGAACATGTTAAATTTTCACGAATCCGGATAATATGGCTCGAAATGAAGAATAATCTTGTAGGTTCAACCAGTGTATATTTATACTCAAAACTAAGTCTGGATCCCGTAAACAATTTATGTGCGCCAAGAATACCAGTGAGAAAACTTGATTAAAAACAGATCTAGTATATTCTTGGACATGTATATGAAGCTGTATATTAATCACATCTAAGATTTTTAACAATAGAAAGATTAAAGTTAAATAGCTACAAGAAATTCCTCTACATAAAACTATTTTTCGGACAGAAAAAATAGAAGATCGGATATGAATATTATTATTGAGATAAAAATATGCAAGTGACCAGGAAGGCAATAAATAAGTCGATACACAAAGAAAATCACAAAAGCATAGTATTTGTCCGACCATTGCTACTAAGTTATTGTTTGGTAGAGTTTAACCTTGTTTTCTACTAACATTGGATTATTTAGTAGTAAAATCAACAAATATTTTTCTTTTCTGATTATATAAATCGACAAAACATTGCTTAGAAGTAGGACCAAAAAACAATTAATGTGTGCCACGCCAACATAAGATAATACTAGCTTATATACAACATATTACTGCTTCAAGTATTCGTATACGATATTCGAGTTAGTGTAAAGTTTCATGGAGCAAGATATTTAAAATTAGAGAACTAGAATAAGTCTTCTATGTTGTTCCGAAATGCATACTTATTCCCTTTTAATGCCAATGTCTTAATTTATTGTTTATAGTTTATATACACCATTATTTTCAATAAAATTACCAAAATTAATTAATCTCTACAAGCATGCACAAATGTGAAATATATAAAAACTTACCCAGAATGAATGGCAAAGTTTTGAACCCTCCAAGCTTCCTCTCTTTCTTTTGAAGCTCAAACTTTTCCTCTTCTCCATTTCTACTCTTACTGTTTTCTTGAACCATCTTGTTACTCTCCATATTATAGACTCATTTGGTTGATAAATAAGGTCACTGCAATCTATTTATAGATTTAAAACTGGGTGATAAAAGAGAAGAGACGGTGATTACTGGCTAGTGAATTGATAGGACATATGCATGAGGACCAATCATTTGAATGATCAATGATTTCGCAATGCACGGTAACAAAATATTACTTACTACAGTTAAAGACAGCGATGTTTTTCAAATATTTAACAATTATTTATAAAATTTGAAAAATTGTAAATTAAACTATTTAAGGAAAATAAACGACCACTTAGCTTTATTAATTATTATTCCTTTGTTTGGAAATCAGCTGTGAGTTATTTTCTATTTGATCTTTGTTGCCAAGTTTCAAATGTTGATAGTTCAGGAAACTATATTTTTCATTGTATTTATAACTAATAAATATAATGCTACAGTACGTTAGGAGATCAATTAGAAATCAACAAAACTAGAAGAAAGAAGCTAATTTAAAACTGTGCGACACTAGTATCATCAACTATTACTATCAAAAAATCATGGATCATTATTTTCTAGGTAGTGAAATCAAGTTAACGATGACATTTTTCTAACCGATGCCAATGCAAACATCTATTCTGCCCAAATCGATTAAAGAACAAAATGAAACTTACTAAAAAAATAACTAGAAAAGAAATTGTAGAATGCACTTATCATTACAAATATTGATCCTTAAAAATAATAGAGAAATCATGTGTCTAATCATGGCAAGCTTTGAAAGCACAGTACGGGGCTATGTCGTCCTTCTTTTTGACAGTGACATATTTAGGATTGTGAAATAACCGGCTAATTTTCTATAAAAATATACCTTTATATGGAGTTATTCACAGGATGTGAGAGTCTGAAACATTAAAATTTAAAAATTTTGATTAAAATATATAAAAAAATTCTATTTTTTCATCAATATTTTTCAAAATATGAGATATATATAGCCCGGTGTTGCTAGTTAGTTACTTTCATGCTTAGTCCAAACCTGGGCATGCTTATTATGTAGTAGTTTTGCACCACAATATAAATATAATAATGTTAATGACCCAGATAAATTCATTCAGACTTTCAAGACATCAGTTTTTAATATAAATTTAGAATTTTATTTTAATCTTGAAATTTAAGAGTCTGTTATTTAGTCATATATTTAATATTTTTAATTAATATTTAACTTTATTTTAGTCTCAAATAGGGTTCGATAATATTATATTTAGGTTTTTATTTTGTTGAATCATCAAATAAAATATATTAAAAAAATTAAATATTTTTAATTAATATTTAAATTTAGTGTTACCTCAACTAGAGTTCCATAAGTATTATATTTGAGCTTTTATTTTTATTTTTCTTGTAGTGTAAAAATAATTATAAAAATTACATGAATAAGCCACTCTAACTTGAGTACAAATCTTTTGTCCCCTGTTCTCTATCCCTTTTCGTGTCCCCTTACTTATTTTCACTCAAATTTTAAATTTGCACAACTTATACCGCAATTTTATAAATTTTTATATTATATTGTATTCAAATTTTAAAACATTTGAATATAATATTGTTTTAGACAATTTTTTTAATATTCAATTTTTAATTTACACTAATTTATACATTTATTTCAAAATAAATTTTTTGTGGATTTTCTTTTAAAAATAATTATTGGAATGCATTGATACATGTATTATAGTAATTGTACAATTTTTTTCAACTTTTTAAAACAAAAAATTTGGATAAAATAAGTAAGAGGATACGAAAGGGGATAGTAAAATAGGATAGAATATTTATACTCAAATAACTTTATAACGTTACTGTTATAACACATGCGTGATAACTTATACTCCAATTTAATATAGATCTTGTTACAGGTCTGAGTCCATAGTATGTCCTTAGAGAAGAATAGATTGTCCTTCTATAATTCCCACGTATATGGGGCAATCAATCACATGATATGTGTGGTGTAACTGGTTTTCAGTGTTCTGTGCCTGTCTCTTGTTGGAGTCATGCCATTATTCAGGGAAAATATTCGTATTATTTACAAATTATGATTAAAAATATCATCTAGTTTTGCGAGTGATATCTTTTAATCCCCTCTTTAAGTCTTTAAAAAACAGTATGCTAAACACAACCATAAGAGAGAAAGAGAGAATTCATTTTATTTTATTTTGAAACTCGACTTGAGATAAAAGCAAAAGGATAAGCTTATTGTAATATTCTTCTATAACTCACTATTTAATGCATAGTTCTATTGAATCTTTGAGTATCGAATTGAAAAAGTACGTAGGATTTTTTCGAATACGCACCAATTTTTTTTTGCAAGCAACCAAATCATTACAAAAAAAAAGTAAACTATGGAGTACCATTTACCACAAGCCACTAACTCAAGAAGCTTAAAGAGCTGTTCAAATATTATGATTAAATTTTTGAAATGTTTATTTCGACAGCTTTGAGTGCATACTCCTTTAAGTTAAAGATGTGAGGAACAACAAAATGGGAAAGGGAACTAACATTTTATTTGATTTATTTTATAATCATTGTCCTTATTGAATCTAACCAAGCAGAGTGGGCACGCCTTCTAGAGATAGTTGAGTTGTACACTGATGGTATACTCCACTATAACAATAACTACACTACATTTCTTGAACAATCAAAATTAAGCAACTCATCAAATGTTGGTAAAATTAATTAAGTTCGAACAAATAATTACCTCATCCCAAAGTTTGTTCATGCCTACACCCTGGTACGTAGTTTATCTCATCTCTTAATTAATTACCAGATGTCTAGAAGTTTGTTTAAGGATTTTATCAGCACTCGAAGCGCATCTATTAACATATAGCGGCATAACCTAGATTAGTAGGCTGAGATTCTTATGTGGTAAAATTAAATTTAATTGTCATCATACGGGGTTAGAGTCGTTCATTTTTCTTCAACAAGAAGGGCTATGATCCGATTTGGTACACACGAACTTCGTCCCCTAATGAAAATGAGATTTATCGAACATGAGGATAGAACCCTAGTCACTTAGAAAACCGTGGTCGGAAACTATGTCAAAATCGAACACATTAATTAGACGTACATACTACTGGTGTGACTTTTACCATCTTTGCTAGAGAAATTCTGGCACTTGTCTTGCATTTTTTTTTTTAATAAGAATTGGACCAACTTTTATTAGATATTCAAAAGTTTTACAATACTTCGAAAAACGATAAATTACAATCCGAAACCGGTAATCAACTCAATTACAAAACTGGAGAAATGTGTTTTAAAATAAACTTTATTTTGAAAAAGACTTCTTGGCTCTTATCATGTTTAAATAACAAAACAAATGCGGATAAGCGAGGTTCATCAAGATTTAACTTGTCTATGCAGAAGTGTCTTATGACACATCGTAAATCACCAATCAGGTTGGTTTGCACGTTTACCAAACAGAGAAAACGTAAGTGGACTATTTCAGCTCAAATCAAAATTAAGATCGTTTAAAAGAACAAAATCAATGAAATAATCTATTAACTCTTATAAACATTATAAAACCAAAAAACTAAGTGGCCAAAGTCCAGCAAGCTTCAAATCTTCCCTCTGCTGATGAGAAGGCATATTCAACTTGTCTTGCATTTTATGCTTATGTGGTTCGCACTTTCTATATTGGTAATGGAATATTGACCAAATTTCATTTACAAGACGACAAGGTTATCACCCAAAAAGTAGATGATTTCATACCAAGATCATGTTACACATGGTCCTAGCTATTTCATGGATAGTGGCTCCTTATGTGACAGATAACCTTATAAATCTTGTCTGCGCCAAGAAAGGAAACACGATAAAGTCCGAACAAATAGTGGCGCGCCATGCGAAAGAATGCACCATTTGAAGTTTCTTACGTATACGTAATTCTTTCATTTGATATCATCGGATATTTCTAGACCACGTTAGAGTCTGACTACATCCATATATATGAGTTAAGCATGACCATAAGGGCGAAAAACCTCTCGATTAACGAGTTTTCGATCACCTATCTATGACTCAAAATGAGATTATAGGATTGTAAAAGATTATAGGATTGTAATTTGGGCAATTCAAAAGATAAAACATTGTACAGTCGCAATCATATTCTTAGCATCGAGTTCCAAAAGTAAAACTGTGTTTGATGGTTATTTCTTCCAAAAGTATATGATTTTCAAATATCATACTCCCTGTGAACTTAAATAAGTATTAACAATGGAAAAATGATAAAAAAAAAATTACTATATTGTCCACATTCATTGCAATGAAAACATGCCAAAAATTGCCAAAAATAATAATTTGATGTAAAATAAGGCTATATTTATAACTTTCAAATGTAATTAATGAGATCTCTTGATATTTAAGAAAGTCAAACATAGACACTTAAAAATGAATGGAGAAAGTATATATGTTGAACTTAAGAAAATAAAGTTCAAATTTTACAGGTTTTTTTCCTCATATGGTGTCAGTTGAACTCCGATAAAATTTAGATCTTCTCATGACCACCCCGAGCACGTGATTAGTTTCTTTTTGTGTGCGGTATTTTTAATAAGCTCTGGCTCAAATTTTTCATTGTCATCGCATGCATTATTGATATCTTTAGTAATTGTGTTTTCAAAAGTAGTAGATCTCTAAGCAAAATCAAACTCTGTGATTGTTCAGTCGAAAATTGATGTTTGAGTCATACCAGCTTGTATTTTACTTCTAATGAGAAATTTTCAAATAATATATACTTCATGTTTAAAGATTCTTACCATAAGAATGTAGCATTTCTCTGTTTTTATTTTTTTAAACGTGAAAACTTTATGATGTCTGAGTGATGATATATACACTAAATGTTTTTCCTGAAATGTTATAAGCTAGAAGACAAATACAGATTTATCTGCCCCTTCGGTCTCTTTTTAAGTGTACTTATTTAATTTCGGTAAATATTAACAGATATCATTAATTACATTTGAAAGTTACAAATATACCCATAATTTAAATTAAATAATTATTATTGTCATTTTTTGGAATGTATTTATTGTAATATTTGAGAATATTATAACACTTTTATAATTTTTTTCATTGATAAATTAAGAAAGTGAAAGAAACTTATTTTGTAACAGCTAAATATGTAATAGTGGATACTTATTTAACGACGGATGGAGTATTTAGTAACATCGTGTTTCATGAAATCGAAAAAGAACCTTATTTGCACCAATTAAAAAATGACATCTTATTGAGTACGCAAAATCTGGCTTATACACGGGGACAATAATCACTTCTCATATTATAAGTATAGACGAATTTTTTATAATTTCATTGATATAGGTTTTTTCTTGGAGTAGTATTAACTCACACAAAGTACGTTGATAATACCTTTCGTAGATATTCATCTCAACAGAGATTTGTGGGCACGTTGTATCTACATATATGGTTTGCTAATGATCAATAGGAAAGTTAATTTGTAGTGGAAACTAGTAACAAAACAACTCTTAAAATTCAATATTCTCAAAGGAAAAAATAAACAAACTAAACTCTTATCTATACTGACAAGTACAAAATCAAGAGGATATTAAAAAAAAAAAATTATGAGTAAGAAATACAAACTTCATTTTTACTTGCTCAGAAAGAATGTCCTGCATGACATTTATAAAAAAGTATATCTTTTTGCATTTAAAAGTTTAATTAAACCGTCTTTTATTTTGCACATTTTACCTGTACTACTTGTTCCTAATCTAAATCATAAAACAATTCGTTTTATATCTAAGCATACTATACACGAGGACAACCACTAACCAAGGCGGAAATGGTTTGCCGAAACAGTGAGTTTCATTATTTTCTTTTGATAAAATTAATTAAAATCTAATTTGAATATTATACCGGCATGTTCGATAAGCACCCAAATTGCTCACATCATTCCGTTTTTTTAAGTATAGTTGAAAACTTGCAAGCCACTTAGACAGTCATCGATCGACATGCTGCATTCCTTGGTCATTGGGTACGTACCATAGAACACTCGGGCACACGAGAAACTTGTTTACTATGGTTGTTAGTTGTTACTATAATTTATATGGAGGTGATTAGTTACAACTTACATATGTGATATATATATGATAAACCAGTCGATATGTCTTATTCTTTTTTACAATATTAAGTTTGTATATTTTTCATTTGCCCATCCCGTGGCTTACTTTTTTTATGATTTTGGTTTTAGTTTTCAGTTTTTCACTAAATTTTCAATTTTGAATGGATAAAATATCCTCACGTGGCCAATCCTTTTACCTAAAGGAAAAAGTTTCTTAACCCAGAAGAATATGTGAACTCAATTTCAGCAAGTGTACTAAAAGATAACTCTCCCTTTTACGTAAAGCTACACAGAAATGAAATTCTTTGACAGCCCGTGTGTTATCGTAGAAAGAGTACAAAATACTACAGATACAAAAGAAAAACATAAAATATCCCAACAGCATGCTATATTATTGCTAAAAGATAAGTAAATCCATTTCTATGCATGCAGGCCGTTGATAATTTATGTCTATATACCAAGACGTCAAACTCATGTAGTGCCCACAAGCTTCAAATTTATTGTTTTCCTTCATACTGTAGTTTTAAGCAAATTCGTAAATATGTATATATAAAAAAACTAGTCACACTTGGCCACTAGAATAATATGATATAAAAGGGTTGCAATCTAGTGTCATGTATAATATTGTCTTGATGAAATATTTAGTACTTTAGGCCGACTCATCTTCATGAACATGATTACATATTTATTATATATTGTGCATCATACGTATCTGCGGGACCCGACGAATGTGCACCTTAGAGATCGTATATGTAGAAAATTCCTCTTCGATGACTACATAGTTTTTTGATCTGTCTACATCGTTTCCAGAAGGGAAAAGAAGGGATTATGAATCCACAACTCGGGCTAATATTATAACCCAAAGTAATATGAATATAAAGTGAAAGGAAACAGTATCTTTTCTTGACTACTATAAGGGTAAACAGTACATTTTAATCATTTCTCTTGTTAATTATCAGGAAAGTTTTCCTAATAATTAACAAGAGAAATGATTAAAATTTTCTTGGGAAATCTTAATCATCATCAAGATTCAAAACTTTATAAAACCTGAGTAAGTATCTTAACAAATGATTAGCGACTTAGCGTATATGTCAAATTGCATAGACTAGTGTTACGTCATCGAACGTATAAAAGTCCTACTAGATGTCAGTTGTCACAAATGTTGTAATTAATTACTGATTATTGAAAATAAAGAGTTGCATCTAAACTTTAACTAAATTTGTGAGCAATACTCAGACTTAAATTAAATTTGTGAAAACTTTGTTAAAAAATCTCCCAAACACACATCTACCGGGAAAAGATCATCAACAGTGCTTCGATGCATCATTGAGTCAGTCGTGGCCATCTGATAATGACAATAAGATCCATGGAGCATGAAACTTCTTTATATTTGTTATCTTTTTATAAACTTGCATATAAAGCTTTATTAATCTTCTCATTCTATTTTATAACTAGCATCCGATATTATTCCATTGCCACCAAAATATGTATTGTCTTACTTAATTTATTGCTATTTTAGCACTAAACCTGATAGCATATATCATTATATTGTAAAAATGTACAAGAAGCTGCCGATACAATCTCTACAAAATTTGATATATAACAAAAAAACAACACAATAGAGAGAACATTTTGAAACTTGTGTTCAAATGACAATCAAAACTCCCAAAAACCATACTGATCGAAAAGCAGTTTTAGAGAAATCGATGAGACTCACTAATTAGCAAATCGCCCACAACATGAACACATACTGTGATTGGAGTTAAAGACTAAATTTGGCTGGAGCTTTTAAGACAGAATATGGAATCTTTTAATTTATAAAATCAGGTTCATGTAGACAAAAAATTTCAGATTATTCAAATCAACAAGAGTAGAAAAAGAAACCAGGCACTTAATTGATGCACTATCAAAATGCATGTTAATTTTACAAATAGTTTTGCTTCTACAGATCATACGGTAGTTCTCTTTGAATGATTGTTAGAATAGCTTTGATACAGTGATCAGGATCCTTCACTCACCTATTCCCTTAACTTCTTTCTTAATGCTCTTTTCGTTTTGAGATAACCAGGGACGACACAGGTGACAGTACACAAAACCTAAAATTTTGGGCAAACAACCCCAATTTTCTTTTAGGCCAATTCTCGTAACTTACGTTACAAGTATATGGTTTTTAAATATTAATAAGATACTGACATAGTTTATGTCATACTACTGATCGTGCCCCACGCGGTGCGTGTGTGACGCGCAATGCAATTAAAATATAAAAAATAAGTGTAGTTATGATAGAAATACATGAATAATACAAAAAAATATATTATAAGACTTAAAAGAATGTTTGGTTGTTAAAAAGGGACACATAGTGTTATTAGTTGTTATTTTTTTATTTATTTTTTATTTTTTATGTGAGTATGGTATTATTGTAATTAATAAAAAAGTATAGGAGTATTTTTGAAAAAAAGTGGCTAAATTGGGCAGGCTCACTTGACTTCGGTTGGCTTATTATAATAGAATGATATGTGTATATTGTAGTTGTCAATGATGCTAAATTAACTTGGTCATACCCTTTATGGTTATGGGTTTGAGACTCTTAATTGCCAAATAATAATGTTTTTTTTTTTATAAAAAAATCTCAAATTAGGGCAAGTAGTTTTTTCTTAAACTCGGACAAGCCGTATAAGCGGGCCGTCCCCGCAGATAAGTGTTATATTTTGAAAAATGTGATATTTAAGAATTTCAAACAATTTCACTTAAAATTTATCAAAAAATAAAAACAATTTCTTAATTAATTAATATATGAGGCTAGTAAATTTAATATATGAGGATTTCTTAATTAATATGTCATTTAACCAACAAAAAATGATATTTCAAAAAAATAAAATAAATAATTTAATAATAATAATAATAATAATGCTAATAATAATATTTCATTTTTCTTGAAACTATTCCTGAACATATCATTTTTTCAAGAGATCATATAACAAAACCAGCACTCTTCTCTATCTCCACCTAAAATATATTTATTGCTTTGAGGATAGAAGATAAGAAAAATGGTAAATGATAAAATATGGTCATAATAAAAATATAAAAAATAGCACTTCATCCGAATTTAATAAAAAATATAAAGTAATTGATGCCCTTGCTCAAACTTGAGTATGCTAGGTAATTTTTAAAACTTTTGAGCATGATAGAAATTTTCATTGATTAGGTTTGGAAATGCCTTACACGTGGTTGTATTTACATAACATGGACAATGAGCAACAAGGTTTGCAACTACAAGCTATTAAAATATGACACGAGTCCATACCCACTACATCTTTTTACGCACTCTATTGTCACTAAAAAAAATAAATACTTGTTTATCATGAGAACTTCTCATACTACATTGATAATAAAATTATGATAAACCGAATATTTTAGTAACCGATTAACAATAATTTTATTATGAGATTAGCAACAAATCGTATGATAGTAAGTGACAATGTTTTATAGCGAGCGCCATTGGTTATCTCCTCTTAAATTATAATTTTGCACGATACATTTACAAATCTTTATAATATATTGTAGACAAAATTTATATATTGCAATAATATATATATGGACATGTTCTTGCTATGAAAGGGCTTTTTAGATTTGTGTTTATTTTACAATGGTTTTTATATTTTTTCTAGATAAGTTTTTTTCTTTTTGAAACAATTCTAAATTCGATTATGCATGACTTTTTGTTAAAAATAACTGTTGAAATGCATGATTTATAAAAGAAAAAAAATCAATTTTCTGAATAAGTTTTGGGTTAGACAGCGAAAGGGATACGTGAGGTAAGTCACTGAAGTTTTCAGTGATACAAGATCAAATATTGTCACAATTGAAATAAAAAGGAAATGTCTTCAAAACTTATATCAACTCAAATCCAAACTATATATACCTTCTGAAGATCGACTCCGTTAATAGATACTTAGGAAGCAACTCTGAAATACTTCATGTCCGACCGATCTAATAATTAAGCATATGACAGAGAGAGGATCAAGTGATTTATTTTGTTCACGATGCTCAAATATTCAGGGGAATAACTAGCTACGGGCTAAAATGAGCTAAAACACCTCCAACATTACGAAAAACACGAAAAATTTACATGTATTTTACGGATATTTGATGATTATAGTATTTCAGCACCCTCATAATTACAAATAGTATATACATATAATTCAGCCTAACACGTACGTAAATTCTAGTTCCGCCACTGCAAATATTAACACCAATAATATATGCAAAGCAGGTATATCCTCTCACAAGTTCAAACAACTAATGTTTAGAGCACTTGACACAGAGATTAGCCTTATAGCGTAGAAAACCTCTATTAGATTATTGACAAGTATATTTTTATTCATAAGGAACGGTACTCCTAAAATTAATTGTCAAAAAAAAAAACGGTACTCCTAAAATTTGTTTATTTGAGTGAACTTCTAGGACGTGGAACGAATGCACAGTTCAAATCAAAAGAAAAATAGAAACATGGTATAAAACAGAAGGAAAACTTAAATTAACTAGCCGACATGCTAACACAAATTTGTACATCTGACATAAGGTAAATTTGGATTTTGTAACTCTAGAAGATAATTGGCCTTCGAGTATTGCTGAAAACTCAGAAATTTGTCCAGAGCGCATATTGTCAAGTATAAAATTTGTTTATGTAAACATATCTACATAGTTGTAATCAGCTCTCAATTTGAGCCAATATAAATTAAGAACTATACAATTAGTCACAGGGGAGATAGAAGAGTCGAATTTGTAGGAACCTCCGAATCATCTTCATTATCTTTGTCAATCATGATCACTTCTTCAAGTGGCTTATACTTGTAATAATGCACAATCAACACATAGTACAATAGATTCACAACTTGCACAATCGTCACAAGCCAATAGTAATTTTCCAATTTACCCTTGTTGAGATTCCTGCGCGGGAGCCAATTCGTGTCTTTCCCAGTATACTTATGAACTAGGGGAACCATAACGGTACCAAGGTAATTCCCAATCGCAATTGCAACCCAATACAAAGCGGTGTCGATGTGCTCCTTATACTCTCTGGTGATTGGTCGTATAAAAACTCCAAAATGGCCAACGGCAAAAAACACATCACTCACACCGTAAAAGATACTAATGGGTATAACAGCCTTGGGGATGTGTAGTAAATTGTATCTCTTTGCGACCGACTTTCTCTATATTTCCACAAGACCTTGAACTATTGTTGCAAGAATGTTGATCAACAATCCAATTCCCATTCTCTGTAAGCACGTGATACCAGAAGGGTTTCTAGTTACGGACTAAGGGGACGAAAAGGCGTTAATATACAACAAGGCCAACGATGATGGTGAGGGTGCTGAAGATAGAGAGCATGACAGGAGGAATCTGGAAAGAGAAGGAGTGCTCGATGTGTCGGTCCATTGTACGGGCTTGAAGGATGACAAAGCTGTGTTGATTGGCTTGGGCAGTGTAAAGGAAGATACTCGCGGCCCAAATAGGGAGCATTCAGATGATGCACTTGGGTTCTTCCACTTGATAGACGGTGGAGATGCGCCAAAGGTTTGGTGAGCTTGAGTTCGTGTTATCGCCTGTGGTCACTGTTGCAGCCTTGTCAAGCCACCTGATGTTTGAACATTGTCATACTAAATATTTTCATCTAATAGGACACTATGATTTTAGTAAATTCAAAATTGTTTTTTATCTTGAGTACTCTAGAGCTCAATGAGAGATCATTTTTGTTGCTTAACTTTCGTTTTAGCTCATATAGCTCATGTAACAAACCATTAAACTGTAGCAAATTATTTGTATTACTTGTTTCTTAATTTAGATTGTTGTAATGCTGATTCCAATTTTTGTTTCTGCAAATGGTTTGATATATACATCATTATATGTATTCATAGTTAATTATCAAGTTCGCCCTTAAAAGCTAAGATAAAAAAAATCAAGTTCTTGTTAACAATTAATATATGTCATCTTATGCTAAAGTACATCAGATTCTGAAGTTCCTATCCGCTGTTCTAGTTGCAGTTTTGCAGTAAGGTTCCAAGTGAGGTTGCAACCACAGTTAGAACCTAGTGTATTAATGGACAGAACAATTTAAAGTTAAATGTACTTGAAATAATTCACACGCACATTTAACAACGGAGTTCACCTAACTAGGCTACGTCTCCGGGGCACTTACCCAGATTATGATATTATAAAAGCTTACAATATAGGACTCAAGTCTTAATGAAAAACTCTCAGAATCCCTCTAGGTTTTTCTGCCTATCTCTATATTGCTCCTACTCTATAACTATCACGTATAAATCAATGGCATCCCACCATTGTTTTCTTTTTAAAAGCTCACGTGTATTCTCTCAAGAATGGGTTCTTTATAGTTTAGAACACACACTTTTTACAAGCTAGGTTATCAACTATTTATACAAGTAAAACAATCTTCTTGCTTCAAGATCTTTTATGATTGCTTTTGACTTCTTTTGATTGGCTTCAATCTCTCCATATTGCACGTCTGCCTTTTGTAGGATTGACATCAATCTTCATAAGTTAATACCTGTTAAAATAACTAGCTTGGAAATAGGAGTTAGTCTTTTCCTATAACTAGGAAACATATAAAGATAATATCTTTTAGAGATAATATCTTTCCATATATATATGAAACACCTAACTCCATATTACATTCAATCTTTAAACGAATTATACTGAATATAGATAAGGAACAAAAGATTGAAACAAGTGATAAGGACAAGCATAAGAATAGAGATCGTATTTAAAAGGAAACATAACCTTATAAACTTATCTCTTTATATCTTTTAGAAAACATCTTTTCTTAACACTTTGATATTCTCAATTTACGCATATTAAACCTTTAGGATCATATGAGAATATATCCTTCATACTGTAGAACAAATATTAATCAATAAAGAACAGTTATGCAGTTTTACAGAACTAGACAGAGTTCTGCTGAACAGCAGGTTGCAACTGAGGTTGCAACTGGTACTTGAAACCACCAACGCTGTCTAAGCAGGTTGTAACTGTGGTTGTAACTGAGCTTACAACATTACTAGAAACCTATCAACATAGGTTGTAACTGAGGTTGCAACATTGCTTGAAACCTAACAACACCTGTCTTAGTTCATAATAAACAGATAGGATTATTTAGTGAAAACCATTAGACAACAAATAGAATTTAGACCAGGAATCTGGTCCTAACAATCTCCCCCTTTGTCATTGGTTTTGACAAATCATCTAAGTTTATATAAACACTAATCAACCTGCAATAAGTTAGCAGTACAGTCTTTTACTGTATTTCATTTATCAGTGCTTTTGTAACACCTATTTAGCTCCCCCTGCAAGTTAGAATAGCAGGTATCATATAAGCACAGAATGTATCCATTCACAGAGTTTCAGAACAAATTTAATTTCAAACATAGTCATACTTCAAAAAACAAATTGCAGAAATTGTAAGGCCAAACAATGCTGGCACAGAATAGTCTTAATATAGCAATTGTAACTGAAATTGAAATTAAAACTTGAAACTGTAAACATTAAAATGAACCATAAACTCATCTCCCCCTATTTGTCATAAGCCAGACAAACTAGTCACGAGGTATGTCTGAAGACATGGTTTCAACTACGGTTGGAACTGCACTGAGAACTTCGGTGTGTGGGTTTCCAAAAAACTTAGGGTTTCTTTGTTAAATAGAAAAAGAGAGAGAGTAATTGTGATTATTGTAATTGATTTTGGATATAAAAAGAGTTTAGTATAAATAGCAATAAAGTCCAAATCTTTTTACAATTAGAAAAAGATACACTCAAATCAATTTTGAGACAGAATCAATTTTAAAAAACAAAGAAATCATGATGGAAACAGTTTTTCAGACAGATAAATCAAGCAATAAATAAAGATCAACATTCCTTGTAAACAGATATACCCAAAATTTGAAAATTCAAGAGTTGAAGCTTTTAAGGAAATTTGACTTGATTCAAGATAAAGATAGCAATTAGACAGATATTTAAGCTTTTGAAAAAAAAATCTAGCAATTTACCCAAGAAGATATGTTTATCATTGAATAACTCTAATAAAGATTAGATTTTAGGAGCTTATATTGAGCCAATCCGTTTTTATCTCTACACAAAAACTAGTTTGATGATCTCAGCAAGGAAAGAGTATAAGTGATGTCAAAAATAGCAAGACTTTGTCTTGGCTTTTTCATTCTAGAGTGTTCGGACAATCACTGAATTTTTCAGTATTATGAGTATGAGGTTTCAACTGATGTTGCAACTGAGCTTGCAACCAGTATTATTAGCATGTGGTTTCAACTGGGGTTGCAACTGAACTTGCAACCACTGTGTAAAAAGTGCACTTTGTGCTTGCAACTCTATTACCAGAGAGGTTTTAAGACAAATTACCTCACATCTGTTTTTGAGACACCAAAAAGCGGCTTTTTCAAAACAAAAACATCATAGCTCAAGTAAGACTTAACCTTAGAAATAAAAATTATTGAAGGTACTCAATACAGACATATTTAGCAAGAATATTCAATTAGATTGATAATGACATACCCCTATGTCACTTCTTAATGATTCAAACTTGTTTGTATCAAGGGGCTTTGTGAAAATATCTGTTAATTGTCTTTCAGTTGAAACATGTTCTAAAATTAAGCTCTTTTCTTCAACTAGTTCTCTAATAAAATGATGCCTTAGATCAATATGTTTGGTTCTGGAATGTTGAACTGGATTTTTAGCTAAATCTATAGCACTTTTGTTATCACAAAATAGAGTTAATATCTCTTGTTTAACATTATAATCAGTTAACATCTGTTTCATCCAAATTAGTTGAGTGCATCCACTTCCAGCTGCAACATATTCTGCCTCAGCAGTTGACAAAGATATGCAATTTTGCTTTTTACTGAACCAAGAGACAAGGTTGTTTCCAAAATAAAAACAACCACCAGAAGTACTCTTTCTATCATCTATGTTTCCTGCCCAATCTGCATCACAATAGCCACTTAGAAAATGGTTTGTATCTTTAGAATACCATAGGCCTAGGTGAAGTGTTCCTTTTACATACCTAAGAATTCTTTTGACAGCTAGAAGATGAGGTTCTAAAGGATTTGCTTGATATCTGGCACAAACTCCTACACTTAAGCAAAGGTCTGGTCTACTAGCAGTTAAATACAGCAAACTTCCAATCATGGATCTATAAAGACTGGGACAGACACTTTTTCCTTTATCATTTTTATTTCTAAAAATCCATTTAGTCCCTATAACATTTTTATTAGAAGGTCTGGGTACTAAAGTCCATACATCATTTCTCTCAAATTGAGACAATTCATCCTGCATAGCTAAAATCCATTCACTATCTTCTAGAGCTTCTTTTATATTCTTAGGTTCTAACTGAGAAATATAACAAGCAAAGTGAACAACATTATTTCTTTTACCTCTGGTTTTCATACCTGAAGTAACTTCCCCTATGACATTGTCAAGAGAGTGGTTTTTCTGAGTCCTTACATAGCGTGGCTTGCTTGTAGTTGGTATAGGAGATCCTTCATCTTCTTCTTCAGATTCTGTTGAATTCTGGGTTTCAACTTCAGTTCCAACCTCAGTTCCAACCTCAGTTGTAACCTCAGTTGCAACTGGACTTCCAACCACTATGGGACTTCCTGTTTGTTGAGTTTCTTCTTTCTCTTTTTCTGAAATCTCAGGCTGTTCATCATCACCTGTAATCTCATCAACTGTTTTTAAGTCATCAAATAACACATTATAAGATTCCATAACACAGTTTGTTCTTTGATTGAAGACTCTAAATGCTCTACTATTCTGAGCATAACCAAGAAAGATCCCTTTATCACTTTTAGAGTCAAATTTACCAAGATGCTCTCTATCTCTGAGAATGTAACAGACACACCCAAAGACTTGAAAATACTTAACATTTGGTTTTCTACCTTTCCATATCTCATAAGCTGTCATGGAAGTGTCTTTAGTAATATAAACTCTATTAACTATATGACAGGCAGTATTAACAGCTTCAGCCCAAAATCTGTTAGCAAGTTTCTTAGAGTTAAGCATGACTCTAGCCATTTCCTGAATGGTTCTATTTTTTCTTTCAACTATGCCATTTTGCTGTGGAGTCTTAGGAGCAGAGAACTCATGACTTATACCTAAGGAGTTGCAGAATTCTCTAAACTTGATGTTTTCAAATTTAGTTCCATGATCATTTCTAATCCTAGCAATATTACCACTGGTGGAACCTTTTTCAAGTTGCAGTTTTAAGCACAGAGTTTTGAACAGTTCAAAAGTTTCAGACTTATCTTTTAAGAACACTACCCAAGAGTATCTAGAGTAATCATCTACAACTACCAAAATGTACTTCTTACCACCTATACTAGCAGTTTGCATAGGTCCCATCAAGTCAATATGAAGAAGTTCAAGGACTCTCTTAGTGTAGATTTGACTTATACTTTTGTGAATACTTTTAGTTTGTTTGCCAACTGCACAGTCACCACAGACACTTTGAGTTTTAGCACTTAGTTTAGGAATACCTCTTATCAACTCTTCTCTAACAAGCTTATCTAAGGTTTTGTAGTTCACATGACCAAGCCTTTTATGCCAAATATCAAAATTATTAGTGATAGCTTGATTACACCTATTCTGAGGCAATTCTTTTTCAGCTTTTTCAATCACATAACAGTTGTTTGTTGATCTAATTCCAGTCATGACCACATCATTGTTAAGATCAGTAATTAGACACTTATCTTTGTTAAACTTGACAATCATCTTGTTATCACATAGTTGACTAATACTGATAAGATTAGCTTTTAGACCATCTACCAGAAAAAAATCATCAATATTAGGCATTCCAGGTTTGTTTAAGGTACCTTTACCAACAATTCTACCAGTATCTCCTCCTCCAAACACAACAGTGTTCCCTGTGAGATTAGTGACATTTTTTAGGAAACTTGCAGTACCTGTCATGTGCTTAGAGCAACCACTGTCAAAATACCAATCATTAGAAGTAACAGCATTCAATGAAGTAATGACAGCTTTATTATTAGCAATAGAGGTAGATTTTTCTTTAACAATCCAGACCTAGTTCAATTTTTTATTGATAGAAGCCAACCAGGTCTTCTGAGAAATGTACCTTCTGTTCTTCTTTAAATAACACTGGATTTCTACATGACCAGATCTTTTACAGAAGTTACACAGTTTAGCTCTAAAAGTAGATTTAACCTCATAGCTATTCAGTTTATTTTTGGTTGCAACTGTGGTTGCATCTCTAGTTGCAACTGTACTTCTAACCTTCTTCTCAAAAACTTGAGTTTTATTCCTGGTTGCAACCTTGGTTGCAACTGAGCTTCTAACCTTATAGTTAAACTTATTAAAAACCTGAGTTTTAGCTTTAGCAACAGCTTCAATAAAGGTGGTTTTTCCTGTACTTTTACCACCATAGTAACCTAGACCACTGATATCTTTAGAGCCTCTAGAATATGACAGCATGTCATCTAATTTTTCTGAAGCAGAAACATTCATCAGTTTTATTTTCTTTTTAGTTTCAGTAAGTTCAGCCAGTTGTAAGTTAAGCTTCTCAGTAAGACTTTTAACCTCATCCTTTAGATTAACATTAAGTTTGCTTATGATCAAGGATTGTTTACTCAGACATTTATACTTTTCATAAATAACAAGATATTGCTGAGAAATGTCTTCATCAGAAGGTTCTTCCTCATCACTGCTGTAGGTTTCAAGAGCAGTTGTAACTATGGCTGAAACATGTTCACAGTCACTTTCATAAGTAGGTTCTTTTTCAGTGATTATTCCCATAAAATTAACAAAATTAGAATCATCCTCTTTATCACTGTTGCTCTCAGAATCACTATCACTATGAGTGGTTATATAAGCATTTTTGTTCCTTTTTAAAGTATTTGCACACTCAGCCTGAATATGACCAAAACCTCTACATTCTCTACACTGAATCTCTCTAGGCTTGTAATCTTTGTTATCCTTCTCTTTTGGATTCCACTTTCCTGTAGAGTTATTATTAAACCTAGATTCTGTCTTAAATTGATTATCCCTTTTTCTGAAAAGTCTTTGATGCACCAGAATCATCCTGCTTTTTCTTTAAAAACTTTTTGTAAACCTTTTTAGCAAAGAAGGCTAGCTGTTCTTCATCACTCACTTTCTCACAGACATTAGATTCAGAATTGTTAGCTTGAAAGGCTGTTCCTTTTTCTGGTCTCTTCTGTTTAAAGAATTTAAGTTCATGAGTACTCAGATTTCCTATAAGTTCTTCTAATTTAAGATTATCTAAGTCTGTTGATTCTTCAATAGCTGTGACCTTAATTTCAAACCTTTCTGGAAGTGACCTTAGAGTTTTCTTAACAAGTTTAGCATCACTGTATTTTTCACCTAAGGTTCCAGCTTGATGAGCTATATGACAAATTCTACCATTAAATTGTTCAATGGTTTCATCTTCCTCCATTCTTAAGTTTTCAAATTGAGTAGTTAACTGTTGAAGTTTGAAAGCTTTTACTTTAATAGTTCCTTCAAAAGTAACTTGCAAAATATCCCATGCCTCTTTAGCAGTTTCACAATGAGATATATACCTGAATACACTTAGAGTTACACCAGCAAAAATCAAGTTTATGGCTGTTGAGTTGGCACTTGATTTTCTGTCTTCATCAGCAGACCATCTGTCTTCAGGTATAAAAACCAGTTCTCCTTCACTATCAATGGTAGTTGGAGCCTCCCATCCATACATAACAGTTTTCCATGCATGTTCATTCTGCTGTTTGATGAAGGACCTCATTCTGATTTTGCATACTCCATAGTTTACTCCTCCTTCAAGCAATGGAGGTTTGTTGAAAGCGTTTCCTTCCCTCATTAAGTCCATTGTTACTAAAACACAGGATCCACACCAAGTATATCTGATGTGAAGCTCTGATACCAATTGAAATTCCTATCCGCTGTTCTAGTTGCAGTTTTGCAGTAAGGTTCCAAGTGAGGTTGCAACCACAGTTAGAACCTAGTGTATTAATGGACAGAACAATTTAAAGTTAAATGTACTTGAAATAATTCACACGCACATTTAACAACGGAGTTCACCTAACTAGGCTATGTCTCCGGGGCACTTACCCAGATTATGATATTATAAAAGCTTACAATATAGGACTCAAGTCTTAATGAAAAACTCTCATAATCCCTCTAGGTTTTTCTGCCTATCTCTATATTGCTCCTACTCTATAACTATCACGTATAAATCAATGGCATCCCACCATTGTTTTCTTTTTAAAAGCTCACGTGTATTCTCTCAAGAATGGGTTCTTTATAGTTTAGAACACACACTTTTTACAAGCTAGGTTATCAACTATTTATACAAGTAAAACAATCTTCTTGCTTCAAGATCTTTTATGATTGCTTTTGACTTTTTTTGATTGGCTTCAATCTCTCCATATTGCACGTCTGCCTTTTGTAGGATTGACATCAATATTCATAAGTTAATACCTGTTAAAATAACTAGCTTGGAAATAGGAGTTAGTCTTTTCCTATAACTAGGAAACATATAAAGATAATATCTTTTAGAGATAATATCTTTCCATATATATATGAAACACCTAACTCCATATTACATTCAATCTTTAAACGAATTATACTGAATATAGATAAGGAACAAAAGATTGAAACAAGTGATAAGGACAAGCATAAGAATAGAGATCATATTTAAAAGGAAACATAACCTTATAAACTTATCTCTTTATATCTTTTAGAAAACATCTTTCCTTAACACTTTGATATTCTCAATTTACGCATATTAAACCTTTAAGATCATATGAGAATATATCCTGCATACTGTAAAACAAATATTAATCAATAAAGAACAGTTATGCAGTTTTACAGAACTAGACAGAGTTCTGCTGAACAGCAGGTTGCAACTGATGTTGCAACTGAGGTTGCAACTGGTACTTGAAACCACCAACGCTGTCTAAGCAGGTTGTAACTGTGGTTGTAACTGAGCTTACAACATTACTAGAAACCTATCAACATAGGTTGTAACTGAGGTTGCAACATTGCTTGAAACCTAACAACACCTGTCTTAGTTCATAATAAACAGATAGGATTATTTAGTGAAAACTATTAGACAACAAATAGAATTTAGACCAGGAATCTGGTCCTAACAGATTCCAAACAAAATATGTACATGTGCCATGTGTGACATGACTCACTTAAAATATTGCATGTGCAGAAGCCTGCAGTCAGTAGAGATAGCAGCATCAAGCTCTCTATTCTCATACAACAACTCGTGATTTTCCGGTACAACCCCCTTCCTTTTCTTCACTGCCGCCACCACCACCTACGCCAGCCTGACAAATGGGCTTCCACCAGGCTTTATTTTCCTATAAAAGGGCGAGCCCAACACAAACACAATGACCGAAATAGCCATTGCAATAGTGGGAATACCAAACCCAAGGTCCCATCCTATATTGTCTTGGATATAAACTTACACAGTCAGACCACATAGTGAGGCGATCATCTTAAAAAAAAAATATAGGTTGAAAAAATTCCAATTTCGTGCTTCAACTTTCGATTTAGACATGCCGAACTGGTCAGCTGTGAATGTCAAGACACATGGCCGAAGGCCACCTGTCCCCAATAAGGGATTTACTGTTCTACTGGACTAACCGGCACACCTTTTGTAAGGAAATGTGACGGTTTCATTAATCTAGTCGGTTGATTATATTTGATCAAAAAGATTAACGATTTCTGAGATTTTAAGTTCCTTATTATAATTGGTCATAGTGCGATGTAGAATCAAACGCAGTCTGCATTAAAAAAATGGGATAAAGGGCAACGTTTAGTGTCCTCTTTTTCTTCCTTTTTTGAAGTTCAAACTTCTCTTCTTGTTCCCCATTTTCGGTTTTAATTTTATCACTATTCATATGTTTTCGCCTAATTGTTTGAAACTCAGTTCGTTATTTTGTCGAAAATGAACATGCAATATATAATAGCGGGTCTAAAAATTGGTGACTACAGTTTGACATTCCCCAGTTGACCTTTTTGAAATATTCTCTGCAGTTGGGAGTGATAATATTGGCAAAGCCGGCCATGGTATATGCATGGTTGCATATAAATTATTATTCCGCATCCGTACTTATTTAATTATCCATTATGAAACTATGTGTAATTTTGATCGGTTTATAACTTTTATTAAAATTGTCAAAATAAATTTTTTTAAAATCTAATCATAAAATTTAACATTTGAACTATACAATCAACTTTTAAAAATTTTCATTCCGACAATTTGGTACAAGTTCTTGACCGATCAAAATTGCACGTAGTTGACAATTAAATGGTAACGGAGAAGAGAGTAGTATTAATAAGAGTAGAATTTTACTATCTTTTGCTTCTTATTCTCTTTTGGTTAGCTAATCAACCTTTTCTACCTAAAAAAATATAAATAAATAATCCATTAAATAGTGACCAACTTTAATTTAGTATTCTACATGATTGATTCTTTTGGCATATTGAACTGCAATTTGCTTAGTCGATTGTAGACCGCTATCAATATGTATTCTAAATAATTATGTCACTTTCACATATATACCCCAAAATCACTCTCTATCACTGATTGAACAATGATTGAAAGAAGGTTTATTGTTAATATTGATTTTTTGCCAAAAAACAAGCAGGAAAAAACTACGCGTCCCTTTAAATTATGGGTGACCATCTTTCAGCTATTAAAAAAAAATCAAATTATATCGGTAGTATTCGTATTTTAAAAAAAGTTATGGGTGAAGAAAATGTAAAGCTTTTTGGGACTAAGTTAAGCCCTTATAGCCATAGAGTCGAGTGGGCTCTGAAATTGAAAGGGGTCAAGTATGAACTTCAAGTCGAAGATCTCAAAGATAAAACCCCCTTACTTCTAAACTTGAATCCGGTCTATAAAAAAGTTCCGGTTTTGATCCATAGTGGAAAAGTGATTTCAGAATCACTAATCATTCTGGAGTATATCGACGAGACATGGAAAGACAAAAATTCAATATTATTGCCAATCGATGCGGTGGAAAGAGCTCATGCTAGGTTATTGGCTAAATTTATAGACGAGAAGGTGATCAATTCCTTGCCACCCCGAATTTATGAAAAATTTACAAAACATGAAGTTAACATTAGATTCATAAAAAGACAAATTGATAAACTGGCTAAAAGTTTCAAAAGAAAAAAACGAAGGGCTGTAAAGTGGGAAAGGTAAACTAAGCCTTTTTCAAGAACAAAAAAGTTTTCACGTATATTTGCTAAGACACGTTTCCGTGAAATCATTACCCCTTAAAGAAAATTTTGAGTGTTAAGACCCCCGATTTTGTATCTTCAAATATTTTTTTCTTTCGTTTGAGAAGCAGAATAATATGTTCAGAAATATGCCTCAATTTGCAGACACAAAGATACGGGTTAAGTGAAACTATTACTTATGGTTTAGTTTAATTAAAAAGTATGAGTAGCTATTTCTGGGTGCAGTTAATAATGTCAGCAAACAAGACACTCTTTTCCAGCGGGGATGAGCAAGCAAACGCGCTCAAGTCAACATTTAAGTGTCTTCAAGTTCTTGAAGAAGAGATAGAGAAGAACGGGCGAAACTTGTTCGGAGGAGAGAGAATCAATTTCCTGGACATCGTTCTCGGATGGATGTACTGGTTCAAGTTTGCCGAAGAAACTTCTGGTCTAAGAGTTACAAACAACTCGGAGAAATATCCAGCAATTAGCTCGTGGTTCAATAAGTTTATTAGTGTTACCGTGATTAAAGAGAACCTCCCTCCTTCTGGTGAGTTATACCGTGTTTGTGAAATGATGCGTGTGAAGTGGCTTGACAAAATCGAGAGGTAATATAGCTGTGTACTTTTGTCACAAGTAATTATGCAATATCACGAAATTACAAGCCTACTGCAAGTTTACATCATCATACAGACCAACACCGTTTCAATTACGGGACTATTCAAACTTTATGCATAGGCGACTGTTGTTAATTTAGTATGTGTTCAAACTTATTTTAGGGTAAGTGGTGGTTTTTTAACTTTTTTAGCATCACCTTTCTCGGTAAAATGTTCCTCACTGCACTCCTCTTTTTCTTTCTTGTATTTTCCACATTTCTTGACAAAAAATTCTGAAAGTGGTGGTTTTTTTGAAATGGTGGCTTAGTCTTTTTGATATAAAATGGCTCCACAAAATAGACTGTTCATGTTTTTGACTTGTCTACACACAACTATGAGATCAATTTGATTGGCCGAAAAAAAAGACACAAAAAGCAATGGGTTATCGAGGCACATGTAATTTCAATAAAAGGGGAACATGGTAAATAAAAAACAGCAAAGAAGCAAAAGCGCAACAAAATTGAATTAAAAAACAAATCGAATTTGCTGCTTGAGTTTCACAACGTAAGAAAGAAGAATCCAAGAAAAAAAATGAAAACAAAGCAAGCCTACTAAACTGTGCCAGCTAAGGTTGACACACACAATCTACATAATGTATTCTCTATACTTAAATGATAATCGACAGATTACATCTCTAGGAAACCGATTTACGGTCAAGGATCACACGATCACAACAGGTGGCAAAAGGGAGACTTGCTTCTTCTCAGCGGTAGAATACTTCTTATATATGGCCTTGAGCTTGTTTTCTGCAGCACCCGAGTGGAAGGTCACCAGGAGCTTTGCACAATCCCTGTTATCAGAAATATAAATAAGACATTGATCAGAACAAAATGAGATTACTTTAAATTACACCTTAATTGCTTTAAACAGAAGATGTTGGTCAACTTAAACAGAAGATGTTGGTCTTCTTGAAGGCTGTTTCTTTAAAATAAAAAACCTAAATGATAATAAATAAATTCTTCTTAATTAGCTCAATCTATTCCCTAGCCTTTTCCCAGAAGCTTTTAAGTTGTTTAACTATGGTCACATTAAACAGAAGATGTTGGTCAACTTAAACAGAAGATATTGGTCTTCTTGAAGGCTGTTTCTTTAAAATAAAAAAGCTAAATGATAATAAATAAATTCTTCTTAATTAGCTGAATCTATTCCCTAGCCTTTTCCCAGAAGCTTTTAAGTTGTTTAACATATAAGGTCACATCTTAAAGCCAAAAACAAAACTAAACTCTGCAACCAGCTAAGGATTGATAAATCTAGATCATAAAGTAATTCCATGTTTTTTTCTTACAATTGTGCCATTTTGGTTTGCTTTTGAGCTGCTCTGCGCCTTTTACTTTTAAAAAAATGACATGGTTTTGAAAGCTACAACCAAAATAATACAACTGGATTGTGAGTTTACTAACTAGTTTCAATCAAGTTGCACCACCTACAATTAAAATCTATGGTAATGAACACAAAGGATATTACTTACATAAGCTATGGTAATGAACACAAAGGATATTACTTACATAAGCTGTGTCTCAGAAAATCCAGTGTGGATCTTCAAAGTATCATTCCAAACAGGGCTTTTGCGGAGTGTGCACCGTGCAGCGTATACTGCAGAAGCAGCTATCATCGACGGACAATATATGATTGTCGCATAATTCATGACACCCAACTCGGCTAAGAAGTAAACCAAATTTTCCATCTACAAACACAAAGCAAAAGCAAGACAAGGTCAGCATTGAACAAAAACTTAGATCTAACATTGTTTTCAAGTGCTTAAAAAACAAACACAAAATCAATATCAAAATAAAGATTAATAGCTACGTGATGTGAATTTTTCTATCCGAAAAATACAAATTTTTTTGGAAAAAAGGTAAGTAAGAACTTAAAACCTAAGGAACAGAAACATTGTCAGAACATTTAAGAAAGGACATTGAATTTAACATTAAAGCCGATCTACAAGCACCAAAAGTTTATCAGAAACATCAATAAAAGAACTTTATTTTCTAACATTGTTGTCAAGTTTTTTTAGGAATAAAATTGAAGTGTAAAAAACCAAAAGCCAAAAATTAACTAGCTTTAAAGTTTCCAGAAATTTAAATAGATAAGATACCTATCTAAATTTAAATAGATAAGATAGGTACATACAGTTTCATCTGGTACAGATGCTTTGATGAACCGTAGGAGGAAAACGTAAGGAGTAGGAACAGTCAAGTTCCACTCTAGCTGTCCCAATATACACTTCTCCATTACTAGCACTTGTTGGTGTGTATATGCTCGATCAGATATAGAAACAAAGTCATTCACCTGAAATATTGTGTTCGATAAGTACATGCTATATACATAAAGCGAAATGTTATACCGCAATAGTTTCACTAGTGTAAACATCGTTGCTAAAGCATAAAGCAAATCAGGTAAAAGAAAGAGGTCAATTTCATCTGGATTAGTAAATTGATGTAACCATAATCATGGTTACATATGCTCGATCAGAGATGGAACAAGCTACAATATAATTGTGTTCAACAACTTACACAAAGCAGAAGTGTTAAACCGCAATAGCTTCACTTAAGTGTAAACATTGTTACTAAAGCATAAAAGCAACTATACCAATCAGGTAAAGGAAAGAGTTAAATTTAGTCTGGAACTGTTAAAAAATAATCATTACAATCATAATTATGGTTACGTCTAATCCAAATATACATCAATTTTTTTTAATGGGTTTAAGACACCGAGGGCAAAGATTCATTAAAGCCGCAAAACACATCATCTTCTTGATGCAGGTAAACAACAAACACGAGAAATAAGCTTTAGTAACGGCTTTAGCTAAAAAGAGGTCAATTTCATCTGGATTAGTAAATTGATGTGTTACATATGCTCGATCAGAGATGGAACAGGCTACAATATAATTGTGTTCAACAACTTACATTAAGCAGAAGTGTTAAACCGCAATAGCTTCACTTAAGTGTAAACATTGTTACTAAAGCATAAAAGCAACTATACCAATCAGGTAAAGGAAAGAGTTAAATTTAGTCTGGAACTGTTAAAAAATAATCATTACAATCATAATTATGGTTACGTCTAATCCAAATATACATCAATTTTTTTTAATGGGTTTAAGACACCGAGGGCAAAGATTCATTAAAGCCGCAAAACACATCATCTTCTTGATGCAGGTAAACAACAAACACGAGAAATAAGCTTTAGTAACGGCTTTAGCTAAAAAGAGTTAAAACAGTTTTTTTCTGCAAACCTGAGCTACGATGATATCAAGGGGAAATCAATTTCAGACTTTCCTAGAAACATAATTCATGCAGACATATTAATAATTACCACTACATTATGACGATCTCTAAATATCTTTTCTAGACCAAACAGCAATACTTGTAATCAAATCAATAAAGATATACATGAATCTGGATATATTGAGTATGTAAGATTATACCTCTGGGGCCCAGATTTCTTCGTATTTAGAAGCCATGAGCATGGCACTAATACCAACCAACTGCAGCTCTTTCCTTAGCACGGGTTTCGAAGCCAAGTATCGGTCGAGGATGTTAATAGTGAGATACAAAGTCTCGAGAGTTAACTCAAACTTGATATGAACCTCGACTAACCAGTCTATCAGAATCGATCTCATCCTTTCGTTTATCTCCACTTGCGAGTGCATGTAACTGTGCACTCTATTCTCATTCTGCATTCATATCAAATTAAGGAGAGTTAGCACACTGCTTTAGACAAATAACTGAATCAATATATACACATAAATATATAGCAGAAATCTAATAATGCAAGCAATGAAAATCCAACTAATCACTCAATTCAAAAACTGCTATTTAAATCTAAATTAGTTGCACAAACATGGAACAAAAAACGATACGGCATTAAGAAACATACAAATGAACAGAAAGACAAGTAAACACACTAAGGCTACAAAAACTGCTTATATAGACATATAACTGAATTAATATATAATCCAACTAATCACTCAATTCAAAAACTGCTATTTAAATCTAAATTAGTTGCACAAACATGGAACAAAAAACGATGGCATTAATAAACATACAAATGAACAGAAAGACAAGTAAACACACTAAGGCTACAAAAACTGCTTATATAGACATATAACTGAATTAATATATACACATAAATATACAGCAGAAATCTAATGCAAGCAATGAAAATCTAACTAATCACTTAATATTCAAAGCTATTTAAATTCAAATTACTTGCACACAAACCTGGAACAAAAAACGATGCAGCATTAAGAAAAATACAAATGAACAAAAGACAAGTAAACACACTAAGGCTACAAAAGCTGCTTATAACTAACTAACCAAACTTTTCACAAAAAAATTTATATAATTTTTGTTCTTATCAACACAGCTAGCTAAGACCGCCCTCCATTCAAAAGACAGGGAAAAAAAGGCTAAAAAGACAAAGGAACTTCAGGTAGAACTCAAATTACATGCATTAAACTTATCAATAGAGTAGAATTCGCTACTGAACTATTAAAAAAACCTAATTTTTAGCCAATTATATACAGTGTTATTCCAAATCCCGATTCAGAAAAAGAGATACAAATATAGTTAATGTTAATCTCCACTAGAACGTAACAGCAGAAGTCCTAAATGTGGAATATGAAGATCTATAAAAGCCAATGATTTAAAGATAATAGAATATACCTCAGCGAGCTTATAAAACTTATATATATCTTCCACATACTCGACCACAGCCAACTCATTGTGCTGATCCCCAGCATCGATATCCAATATTTGTTCTTTCAGTATCTCACAAGCAAGCTGCAATATTAAAGATAAATTTAAAAAACAGCAGAGAAATAAAAAAAAGTTGCAGAGAAATGTAAACACAACTTTTCTAATTAATACAGTAAAAGGGAAAATCCGAACCTTGCTACGAGCATTGAGGACCGAAGTGAGAGTTCTAGTTGACTTCTTCTTTGCAGACTCAGCTTTGTTATAAGCAGCATCTGGAACCTTCTTAATCTCCTTTATGTCGATAACAGCATGGGGCTTTGGTTCTACATTTACTTTCCTTTGCGGCTTTGGCAAAATCGCTCTTTCAACTGGTATTGGTGCCAAAGCCACTCTTTCGACTGGTTTTGGATTCAGCGGTGCTGCTTTCTGAAAAGAGTAATAACCAGATATGAAAACAAAACAAAATTAGAATGGCAACACAAGATAGGACATGTGATTGAGTAGAAACATGTAATATATAGGCTGTAGCAGAATATCAAAACATTAGCCTCGCATGAATGCAATGTGACTAAGTCCGAAAACATAACCTGTGAAAATACATACATGGCAGACGGATGTTATCAAGTTTAAATTATTTTACCTTGGAATTATTAACTATATATACAATTTCAAAATATTTCAATAATTGATGATAAAAGACTCTTTAAACAAGAAAGGGGGCTTAAGCCTATGGAGGCCTGCCCCCTGTTGCAGCTTTTCAAGCTTGGTTTATTTATTTTTTGAATTGAAAAGGTCTAAAGTTTTAAGGCTGAATGCACCCATATTTCTTCTCAAGACTAAAAATTCAAGCTCATTTTCTCAAAAGAGCTGTTGCCCAACAACTGCAAAATGAAGTCGAAAATCGTTTAATGTTGCTTACTTCAACATATGTAGATGCCCAATTTAGAAATTACAAAGTAAAGTGTATGCATATATATAATATATATGGGTTATGAGGTAAACCTTGGTGTTGTTTTCTGCTTGTGCTTTTGCTAGTAGTTGAGCGCGAAAGCTCCTGGAAATGTTCAAAAAGATCACATTAGTCAGAAAAAGGGCAGACAATTGGAATACAAGTAAACTTGTACAGTATATATATATACCTTGTGACGGGGCGTGTGGATTGTTTACCACCATCATTAGCTCGAAGATTAGTGGAAATCTGATTCCCGATATCACCCAAAGCTCTCCTATTTTGTCCTTCATTGTTCACAACCTTTCCCTTATTAGCATTAGCAATGGCTCCTCCACCTAATTATTTGAAACAGATTATAGAATGAGCACTAGTGAATTTTAAAATTTGATTCCCATGATAAAACTTTAAGTTTGTCCTTCATTGTTCACAACCTTTCCCTTCAGTAAGTTTGTCAAGATCAGAGATTGATTAGTAATCAAGTATTCATTTACTGATCAAAACTTTTGAAAACACTTTTCATTGGAAAAGGGAAGATTATTAAATAGCCCAGACAGTTTAGGTATGAGTAAAAGATTGTAAAAGAATATTATTTGATAACCTCCCCAGTATAAAATACTCCCTCGTGTTTTCGTATAGGACAATTAAAATGGAACGAGGGAGTAATAAATTGTTAATGTTTAACTTCTGGTAACTCAAAACATCCGGGCATTACACGATTCAGAACTTGATCAATTATCTTTTACCTTTATTCTAATACATCAAAGAAAATTCAATTAATAACAAAAGAAAAACCTGTATAACCCCCTAAGCCCAATTCTTGTGTGTAGTATTTTTGACTGATATTCAAATGTGTCAAATGAATGTAAACTAACCCAATTGCAAGTTTTTATATCAAGGCTAAACCCAGTTTCATTAGTATCAGATATGGCAAAACCCACATAAGTATTAACAAGACTTTAATGGATTACCATTGGTTTGTTCTAAATTCATCAAGAACTTAAAAAAAACATAAACACAATCCCTAGTTAATAATTTCACATTCAGATTCATGGTAAGCCCAATTGCAAGATTTTATCAAGGTTTTCAATGTATAAAACACTAAACCCAATTTCACAAGTATCAGATATGTCAAAACCCACATAAGCATTTACAAGACTTTAATGGATAAACATATAATCCCTAATTAATAATTATACATTCAGATTCATGCTAAGCTTTTCATAGGGAATTTACACATTTTCATAGATAATTTACACCCAAACAGCAATACTTTTCATGATTATATAATTTTATAAATTCATCAAGAAATTAAAAAAAAAATACAGAAACATATATACAATTCAGATTCATCGATATGCCAGATTTTCCATAAATACTTTCTCATAATAATCCATAAATACTTTCTCATAATAATCTCAAGAACACAAAAACTCATAAATATTATCAGGAAGCATAGGAAATTTACATCGAAACGTCGTAAACAAACCCCGTAAAAGTTTCCAATCAATATGTCAGATTTTCCCAAGACAGTTTCTAATTGCTAAAAAAAATTCTTGTATTATTTTCACATATCATGTATTCAGATTCATCAAAGGCAAACCCAAAAAAATTCTAATCTAGTTCAGTAATTTCACATCAGGTTTTCTTTAATTCATAAAGAAATCAAAAACTTATAAAGATACTCTCAATTGATCAGATAATTGCCTAAACTTCTTTTCTTCTGATTAACATTCACAATCATCTAAAGCAAAACCCATACAGATATTTCACATTAAAATTTTCCAAATTGATAAAGAAATCAAAAAACCCATAAAGATAATCACTTTTCACTAAAATAATTACCAAAGCATGATTAGTTCAAATTGCAATCTAATTCAGATTCATGAAAATCAAAACCCATAAAGAGTTTCACATCAAATATGCATTCAAATTCCTTAAAACCAAACCCCATTAAGAGTGAGTCTATTTCAAATTAGATTTTTCCCAATATTCTTAAAGATAACAAAAAACTACTTATAAAGATAATTACCCAAACTCGTCTATTTTCAAATCAGAAACATTCAGAATCATCAAAAGCAAAACCCAGTAAAGATAATCGCTAATTAATAATAAACAGAAGCTATACCCAAACATTCACAAACATCAAAAGCAGAACCCATTAACAAAAACAAGATCATAATATTATCCAAACTCATTAATTTCAAATCAGATACATTCATAATCATCAAAGGCAAAACCGAACAAAACCCAATAAAGATACTCACTAGTTAAGAAAAGAAAAGCTATGCCCAAACATCAAAAAACAAAACACAAAAAAAAAAAACAAGATCATAATATATTTATTCATTACCCAGTAAAAAAGATTTATTTTTTTCGAAAACGAAATAAGAAAACAGATCATACCCTTTATAGGCTTTCTGATCAATAACCTGTTTCAAATATTTTCAGATCAAATGTATTTGTTAAAACCAAAACCCATTAAGAGAGTGGGTCTATTTCACATTAGATTTTCCCAATATGCCTAAAAAGATATCAAAAAACCCATAAAGATCATAATATATTTATTCATAACATCTCAAAGACAATTAACAAAACAAGATCATAATATATTTATTCATAACCAAAAAAAAAAGATTTATTATTTTCAAAAATAAGAAAGAAGAAACCGATCATACCCTTTATCGGCTGCTGCTGATCGATAGTCTGTCTCAAAGAAGCCATTGAATAATAGCGATTTATAAAGCTTTTTTATGTGATTATATCACAATTAATAAACCCTATTCGCCGCTACGGATCAACTTTCTCTCACTAGAATCTCTCTCTATATATATAAATCTCTGTATTATTTCTCTTTGATTTGATTTTGAACAGTTTAATAGTCCTTTTTATGAAGCTAAAGAAAGAATAGACAACGTTTCTACCCCCCAACGGTCTTATTTTTGGGTTATTATTAGACGTTGGATTGGGGGTTTAGATTAACGGATGAGATTAGGTTACCGTTGCCCAATTAAAATTATTCTTTCCTCTTTCTTTCTTTTTATTATTATTATGAGGTATCAATCTTAGGGTTTATTTCGTTTCTGATTTGGTCCCTTAATGTTTGGGATTATGCAATTTGTTTCCCCTATAAGGATTTTAAACTAGTTGCATTCATGTTTCTCTTTAAATGCTACACCACATTATCATACTATTATAACCATACTATCATAAATAATATAAAATAACACTATTTATCCATCTTTAATCATTCAAAATTCTTTTAATTACTCTCATATTATTATATATATTTTTTAATTTTCACATATTTGTATTATCACCACACTTATATTTATATATTTTTATATCACTACGTGCCGTACACGTAACGTGTGAGATACGATTACTAGCTAGTAGTGCATATAAAGCAGAGCACGAATTAGATACAACATCACCCCCAATATTAAGAAATTTTCAAAAAAAATAATCATATTTTTACTGAAAAATTACTGATTAACCTTCCAGCACACCCCATAATAGAAAAATAAAATATAAAATATAAACATGCAATGTATTTTGTTTATTTGCAGTTAACACACTTACTATCTAACTTTTGTAGATTATAACCTTAAGGGAAAAAATTGAAGTGGCTAAATTTGTATTTCATGATCCGAGTAGAATGGTTGTTTTTTGAGTACATATTTTGGTGAATATCTATATGGTTAAAAGGTGTTTAAGAAAATTCCATTTGGTAGAGGAAAAGGTGTTTATTTTTGGGTTTATGGGATCAAGACACTTTGCTATGGTGGTGGACGAAAAATACTCAAATTTAACTCGTAACCGAACCTGGGCGGATTGGGTTGACTGTCCAAAAATATTCAATACGCCCCGTCTCAATCCGTTATATATTTTGCCGGTTTGGTTATGGTTAAGGTTTCCAAACCGCGGGTTAATCCGTGTCAACCCGTCTCAATCCGTTATATATTTATATTTATATAAATATATATTATTATATATATATTGTGTGTATTTTAAAATATACGACTCTCATTCTCGTTATACCTTAGTTTTCTTACTTTTCGCAAATATTCTAAACTTTGATTGTTTTTAATATATATTTCTCTTTAAAATTAACAATTTATTTAAACTGTTTATGCAAAATATGAAAATTAAATGACCAAAACAAAAATTTAAGAATCAATCCGAACTCAATCCGCCCCGATCTGTAATTTATTTTACGGGTTGGGTTGTGGTTTTAATTGTAACGGATTGAGTTGGCTTGAGATTTAAATTTAACAATCTGTACCAATCTGCCCTGCAATTTATTTTACGGGTTATATTATGATCGAGCTCAATACACCTCAATCTTTCCGTGCCCACCTTTACTTTGTTACTTGAAACGTAAAGGTTTTAAAAATTTACATGAAATAAAAAAATATGTTTAAAAATCCGACTCTAGAGAGCAAAGTTATGCAGTTAAAAAATGTTTGATATGAGGCAAATTTTTAAAAATCGTTAGATGGGTCGTTTTTCCAAAATAATCATAGACAATTCATAGTATATGGAGTTTTGCAATTTACTATTCCCTTAAACATGTTTGTATAATTCAGTTTTAACACAACCTTTTTCCTAATTTAAACAATTTAATTCCATAAACCACGTCCAATCACCTTGGTCCTGATGTTTTATTAAGCATTGATTACTAAGAAAATGATAGAAAAATAACATTGAAAGTTAGATGACATCATTTCTTTCCCTTAACTAAAAGATGAAGTATCCAAAGTGATAATTATCTGCAGTGGTCTGGTGTTAATTATAACTTATTTACAATTTAGTGACTTTTAGAATAAAATTATAAATAGCTGAAGTTAAAAATAACTTACTGATGCATAATTAATACTCAGAAGTTAACAAAAATTATAATTTTACCTTGCGAATAACTTTTAAGTTGACGCAACATTTTTTATGCAAACGTTAAAACCACTAAAAAATTAATAAGTAAAAAATATTTATAATATATAATATTACTTGGAAGTTGGAACTATAAATTTCTAATAAGTAAAAGTAACTTGTAAGTGGAGATTAAATTGCAAAACATTAACAATTTTAGTGATAAATATATATCTAGAGAATTTTTTCTACAAAAAAAATTTATGGAGCTCCCAAACAACCAGAAAATGTATGAATGTTTTACAGAAAAATAATTTGCATAGAAAATAATTCCAGTTAAACAAACAGAAAGATAATTCACTACAGAAGCCTAAAAATAGTTTTCTCATGCAACCAACTGTAGAGTAATTTGATAAGCAAAATAACAAAAATGAGCTCTACAAATATATGCCCTTTCTCTTCATGCATATGTTTTTGTTTGGCGAAGCACTTTCTTTGGGTGACTATGCCTGATAAGTAAGTTAAAAAAAAGTTAGGCCAAACAAATTACAATATTAAACCCTAGAGAGAGAAAGAGAGAGACGACTAGGGTGAATAACCCTAGCCGCCACAGCAATGTTAGACCCAAATTCAGCGTCACCGGTCAGAGACAAAACCACTACTATAAAACGCAATCCCCAATGTATGTCTCCAGATCCTCCCCCAATGAAGTCTTTTGCAGCTATAGTAAGTTCGCAGTCAAAGAAACCTACAATAACGTTGAAAGAAGTAGGTAGTTATAAAGGTGAACCTCTAATCAACTTCTCTATGGACGACGTTAAACAACTATCGGAACCTTTTAAGTATACAATAGTATGGAAATTTACGCATGGTAGACCAGAAGTGGAAGTGATAAGGAAATTATTTGGAAAACTTGATTTAAAAGCAAACTATAATATTGGTGTACTACACCATAAACATATATTGATTCTATGTTTTCATGAGAAAGATTTTGCGAGAATTTGGCTAAAAAAAATCTGTTATATAGAGCACTTCCCTATGCGTGTTTTTAAGTGGACATATGACTTTGATCCAGATTTTGAGACGCCTGTAGCACCTGTCTGGATTAATTTACCAAAACTGCCTATACATCTGTATAATAATTCAAGTATTTTCTCTATAGCAAGAGCTTTTGGAAATCCTTTAAGGGTAGATGAACCTACATCAAAACTAACAAGACCAAGTTTAGCAAGGATTTGTGTTGAGGTAGATCTTAGTGAGGAGCTGGTTGAAAGGGTAAGGATTGGTTATGGTGAAAACAATGATGTGGAGTTCTGGCAGTATTGTGAGTATGAAGATTTACCTAACTACTGCAGTTTTTGTTACAAGCAAGGCCACAAAATTAACTTATGCAAATTTAAGAATGCTAAAGAAGAAAAAAAAAAAAGCAAAGGAGATGAAAGAGCAAAAAAGCAAAAAAATAAGTGCAAATTTGCATAGTAAGAATTACAGAAAGAAAAAAAGTACCAAAGATTGGGTAGCAAGAACATTTCAAATAGGCAAAGAAGACCCAAAAGAAGTTAAAGATGATCTAAATAAGCCTCTTATCTCCAAAACAGCAGTTTCTACAATAGATGAAAGGATTATTAGAGAAGAAGAAATCAGAGAAGATGATATAGATGAAGAAATTATCTGTGATACTCTTCAAAATGAAGATATAATAAATGAAAAGGTAGAAGAAAATCTTTGCTTTATTAATAATCAACATGTCCAAGAGTTATCTCTGGTCACTTTTAACAATGAAAAGAGAAATCAAGTGCAAAGCAAAATTATGGTTATCACTGAAATCAAGGAGTTTGGAGAAGAAAGGGAAGAAGGCATTATTGTATCTTCTAAAGAAACTGAAGAAACTGAAACAGGTGAAGTCTGGAAAGAAACTCTTTCTAAGAGTCGGAAAAAGAAGATTTATAAAAAAGAAAGGGCCAAAATGCAACAAAAACAGATGAGGTTAAGATCTTCCTCTAATATGGGGGAAAGAAAAAGGTATAATTAATGATTACATCCTTAATTTGGAATGTTAGAGGGTTAGGCAATGGAGCTACTTCTAGAAGAATAAAAAAACTATGTTTGGTGAATAAAATTACAATTCTTATTTGTATAGAACCTATGGTGGGTTGTGAAAAAATAGAAAGGTACAGAATTCGGTTTGGGTTTGATTATTCTTTGGGTCAATGTATGCATATGGAAATTCAATGGCAGAATAGTACTATTTTTTTTATCTCTGGTGTATGCAAAGTGCACTATGGGAGAGAGAATGACTTTGTGGGATTTTCTGAGGAAAAATTTCACTCAAAGTCTTTGGTTTGTAACAGGGGATTTTAATACAGTTTCTAAAGAGGAAAATAAAGTAGGAGGTCTCCCTATAAATATCAGAGCTGCTAATGATTACCTAAATTGTATGGATGGCATTGGGGTTTCAGAAATAAAATCTAGTGGTTCTAAGTTTACATGGTGGAACAAAAGAAGTGGAGATGGTATTATATTTGATAGAATTGATAAAGTCTGTATGAATAATGTTGGTGCTAATTTATTTACAAATGTTATTCTGGAACATTTGAGTAAAACAAATTATAATCATAGTCCACTTTTTCTTACTCTCAAATCAGAGTTTGATAATAACCCAACAAGGTTTATTTTTCAAAAATTTTGGACTAAACATCAAGAATTTCTTAAAATTGTCAGTGTGAACTGGTTCTTGTTTACAAAAGGGAATGTTTTATACTCTCTGGTTAATAACCTAAAAAACCTAAAAAAAGCTCTCATAGAGTGGAATAAAAGTACCTTTGGGAATATTTTCAGCAAGTAATAGATGCTGAAGATGAGTCTTTAAGAGTGGAAAAATTGTTTGAAGATGATGCAAGCCCTGCAAATAGAGGTCTGTTAATGGAAGCTAAAGCAAAGCTAAATTATATAATGAAAATAGAAGAAGAATTCTGGGCTTAAAAAGCTAATCTTAGATGGGCTAAAGAAGGGGATGCCAATACAAAATTCTTTCATAGTGCTGTTAGAAAGAGAAGGAAAAAAAGTATTATTTCCACTATTTCAAACTATAAAGGAGACAAATTAACAGATAAAAAGGAGATTCAAGATGAAGCAGTTAGATTTTTTAGAAGTCTACTTGTTGCTAACAATATTCCAAAGAGCTATATTTACAAAAGTTTGGAGTGTGTATCAAGGGTCATTACTGAAGAAAACAATGATCTTCTTATTAAAGACCCAACTTATGATGAAATCAAAAGTGCTATATGAGAGTTAAACAAGAATAGTGCACCAGGTATTGATGGTTTCAATTGCCATTTCTTTACTGTTTACTGGGACATTATCAGTAAAGATATAGTTCAAGCTGTTTTACAGTTTTTTTCTGGAGCTACATTGTCAAAAGCTATGACCACCACTGTTATAGCCCTTATTCCCAAAAAAATGACCCTACTTCTTTTGCTGATTTTAAACCTATAAGTCTGTGTATATTTTTCAATAAAGTCATTTCTAAAATCATGAGCACTCATCTCTCAAATATTTTGCCTATTATCATCTCAAAAAATCAAAGTGGTTTTGTAAAAAAGAGAGATATAATAGACAACATTCTTCTATCACAAGAATTCATCTCTAATTTGGATAATAAAAGCAGTGGAAGTAGTCTAACTTTAAAGCTGGACATGAAAAAAGCCTATGATAAAGTTTCTTGACATTTCTTAGTTTCAACTCTTAGGAAAATGGGTTTCTCAGAAATATGGATAGACAGAGTTTGGAAACTTATCTCTGAAAATTGTGTTATTGTCATGGTAAATGGAGCTACTTCTGGATACTTCTCTCCAACAAATGGTTTGAGGCAAGGAGATCCTCTTTCTTCAAGCCTTTTTATCATATGTTCTGAAGTCCTGTCCAGAAATTTAAATAAATTAGCTCTCAATAAAAGATGAAAAGGTTTTAAATCACCAGTTGGAAGCCCTATTATTACACATTTAGCTTTTGCAGATGATTTTATAATTTTTTCAGCTGCTAATACAAGTTCAGTCAAATGTGTGAAAAGTGTGCTGGATATGTATAACAAGTACTCTGGCCAAGAAATTAGTTATGATAAAAGTTTTATATATATATCTAAAGGTGTGAGCCAAATTCATAAGGAAACAGTGAGCAAGTTATTAAGTATTATGTGTAAAAAAACCTCATTTTACTTATTTGGGTTGTAACATTCACTCTGGAAGGAAGAAATGCATCATTTATCATGAATTGATTTTAAAGATCAGGAAGAAGCTATCTGGGTAGAAAGTACAGTATTTAAATATGGGGGTAAATTGATTCTCATTAAGCATGTGCTTAGCTCAATACTTATATATACATTAGCAGCAATGTATCCTCCTCTACAGGTTATTAAGGAAATAGAAAAAATTCTGGCTAATTTTCTGTGAGGGGAAAAAGATGGAAAGAACAAGCATCATTGGGTAAAATGGGAAAAAATTTGCAAAACAGAAGAAGAAGATGGATTGGGTATAAGAAGTATTAAAGAAATTGTTGATACTTTTTCTATGAAGTTGTTGTGGAAATTTAGAACTTCAAATTCTTTGTGGGCTACTTTCATGAAAGCTAAATATTGTAAAAATGTTCACCCTGTGAAGGCTAAAGTGAGAAAAGGCAATAATACATGGAGGAGAATGCAATTAGTCACAGAAAAAGCATAAGAAAATATGCAATGGCTAGTTGGAGAGGGGAATGTTTCTGTTAATTTAGACAATTGGCTGGGTACAGGAAAAATTAATGATGACAATATTCCAAGTGGTTTAAGTATAAAAGAGTTGCTGCATAATGGTATTTGGGATAGTCAAATTATTAAAGAGGTAATTCCTAACCATCTTAGACCTGTTTATAGAGGATTTCAAAGCTAATAAATATGGAAAAGATGAACTAATCTGGAACAAGGAGATTTTGGGAAACTTTTCTTATAAGTCTGCTTGGGAAACTACAAGAATTAAGCATGAAACTACTTGGTTTAACAAGTATAAATGGGATAAAGCTTTACCTAAGAAAATCACGTGCTTTGTTTGGAAGCTCTTCAACAAATCTCTGCCTCTAGATTCTGCAGTAAGAAAATTTGGTATTCAGTTAGCATCAAAGTGTGAATGTTGTGGTGTAAAAGAAGAAGACAATGAGCATCTGTTTAGCTCAGAGAAAATAGCAAAAGAAGTGTGGACCTATTTTGATGGTTTAATGGGAATTATTAATACTAATATTAGTATCAAAGGGAGGTTCCTAAAGTGGTGGACAACATCAAGAAGTGGCAAAAATGGAATTAACTCATTTTGCAAAAGGTTTTACCATCTATTATTGTTTGGGAGATTTGGAAAGGCAGGTGTAATTACAAATACAACAACAAGGAGATGAAAACTACTGAAATCTGCTCCCAAGTTACTGATATTTTGTATTTAGTTTTCAAAAATAATAAAATTTTCCCAAATACTTGGAATATAAATGATTCATTTATTAAAGAAAATGCTGGAAAAAACAAAAAAGTTTCAATAGTGAAATGATTAAATCCTCCAATTGGGTATGTGAAAATAAACACTGATGGGTGCTATAAATCTTCTTCGAACTCTAGTGGAATGGGTGGATTAGTCAGAGACTCTACAGGTAATTTTATCTATGGTTTTCAAGCTATGGTAACAAGTCTATCAGCTATCGAATCAGAAGCCAAAGCAGTTCTATTTTTTCTACAATTATCGAATATGAGGTCCTTTGTTTTGGAAACTGATTCGCTTCAACTCGTTAATATCATTACACAAAAGATAGCATCACCTTGGCAAATAAGATCTATTATAGATGAAATTAAGGTCAAATTAGAGGGCAAAGAATACCTGATAAAGCACGTTGTAAGGGAGGCTAATAGCGCCGCAGATAATCTAGCTAATAGTGGCAGCAAAGAAGGATTCAAATAATTTTTTAAGAACGAAGATTTATCTCAACAAATGAGGAACATAATCGAGTTGGAGATTAAAGGACTTCCAAATTTAAGGCTTGAAGGGGCGAAAATGGAGGTATAAGAGGATGATAAGAAGATGAAGCTTTTTTTGTTTGGTGAAGAAGGAGAGTTTCTCTCTCCACAGCGACGGTTCCATTTTCAGAAATGAATTGGGGATCTTTCTACACGTGTTTATCTGGTCTGTGTTTTTTACACAGACCAGTGCTTTTCTGGTCCTTAGAGTTTTAGCTTATTTACAATAAAGTTTATCAAGTTGTAAATTTTAGCTATTTCCATTGTTAAGTCCATTCTTTGTAATTTAGTGTCACAATTTGTGATGCTAATTTTTTTCTTATTGTTATTATTCAATAAAAATGTGGGCTTCTACCCACAACTTATATAAAAAAAAAACAAAAAAAAAAGTTAGGCCTGATAGGTTACTATTACCGAATTCGCATTTTAGTCAAAGTAAAATGAAAATAAATTAAAATCCTTTATGCTCCTACACTACAACCAATTTACTGTATACGCACTAAAGAAAAATATTCACATGCCTTGCTGGTCGCACGCACTAAAGAAAAATATTCACATGCATGCCTTGTTGGTCGCAGCTTTTAAGAGTTTTTTTTTAACATCTCATTTCGTTTTTGAACTCACTATTTCATTTTTATAAAAAAACACATGACACATTTGGTTGACCGCCCTTAAAGCTGAACTTTTCGGTGTTTTTTTTCCTTTTGAATGAACATACTACAAACATTAAGCTGGACGAAACAAGCTTCAACACAAAAAAATCAGGTAATTTTTTTTTGTTTGTGAATAAGCATATATTACTGAAGAGGTCACGACCCTCAATACGTGTTAACAGTTTCAAATGAAAACTAGGACCATAACAAACATGCTTGGCCTTACAACGCTAGTCATTACTACAAAACTTCATATCTCACCACATAAACTGTGTTACACCCAATGTGAGAAAACTGCATTACAATTTCGTATCTAATGAGAAAAACCGTTTATACATATGCATACTCAGTCCGCCAAAATCTATGATTAAGAGTTGCCAAGTCTACATCGCTATATAAATAGTTAAAAAACTCATTTTATAACCAATTGCAATGTCATAACAACTCACAAACCAACAAACACGACACGATTTTTGTATCGAAGAGAGGTCTTTCCTTCCATAGCATTCCTCAAAACACTTCATTAAGTACGAGCCTTCAAGCTGCTTGTTCATAGTTCTCCCGGAGCCTTTTACTCGCTGCCTTGAGTCTTGTTGCAACATCGACGAACTTGAGCTTATCTTCTTGAAGAAACAGCTTATTCTGGATCAATAAATACTTCTTTGATTCTTGTCGAGATTCAATCTCATATAGAGTTTTTCTTCTATCTTCTTGCAGACAAGGCTTTTTTGATTTTGGTTGAGAATCCATCTCATTCAGAGATTTTCTCTTATTTTCAACGGAATTTAGTATAAAAGCTCTTTTTCTCCACATATGCTTTGGTTTGGCCAAGCGCTTGCTTTGGGAGATTATGCAATTCAACTACTTGGATCTTTCTTTGCCTCTTAGCTGTAAAAACAGAAAAAAATAATTCAATATTAAAAATTGAAAACTGGAAAGTTGAAGACGGTAAATTAGGATCAGTTGTTCCCTAGTTAACTGATCTTAAGCATAACAGAACAGCTACGTAAATTGAAAAGTAAGCTTTAACTTTTTAATGCTCGTATCGCATTGTAGAGAATGTAAAATGTTAAACCCATATAATGCTCTAGTAATTTCTTCTACACAGCTCCGCCAAAATACTTATTTGTTACAGCTTATAGGCTTAGGTTTTTCCATTTTTTTCATAAAAGTTAAAGACTTTTTTGTTTGAGCAGCTTAAAGGCAGAGATATTTTTGTTCCCTAGACTGAAATTGTAGTATCTTTTACTTCAACTTATAGAAACCAGTTTATGTACTTTCATAAATTTGCAGCCAAATAATTAGGCCGTAAACAAACCTTTTTCGGCTTGCTCATAGTTCTCCCGTAGCCTCTTCCTCGTTGCCTCAAGTCTTGTTGCGTTGTCAACGCACTTGATGCTGTCTTCTTGAAGAAACGGCCTTTTCTGGATCAATAATGACTTGTTCAATTGTTGTTGAGTATCTATCTCATTCAGAGCTTTCCTCCTATCTGCTTGAAGAAAAGACCTTTTTGGATTTGGTTGAGATTCTATCTCAATCAGGGCTTTTCTCTTATTTTGTTGAAGAAGTGGCTTTTTCTGGATTAAGGCCTTCTTTGGTGTTTGTGGAGATCCTATCTCATGCAGGGGAATTCTCTTATTTACTTGAACATCTGGTTTCGTATGGATCAACTCCTTGTTTAGGTTTTGTCGAGATCCCATCTCATTGGAAGCTTTTCTCGCGTCTTCTTGAAATAGTGGCTTTTTCTGAATTAAGGCCTTGTTTGGTTTTTGTTGAGATTCTATCTCATTCGAAGCTTTCCTTGTATCTTTTTGAGCATGCGATGTTTTCTGAACTAAGATCATGTTCCTTTTTCTCAATACTTCTTGAATAGCACGGTCCTTTTTCGGTTTTCCCAGAAGCTCCATCTCCTTTTTAGCTTGAATTGATCTTTGAATGATCTGAATCAAGGGCTTGTTTGGTCTTTCATGTATCTCATCGATGACTTCAAAATCTATTTCGAGTCTTCCGTCTGCTAGCCACTCATCAATCATTCTTTTCCATTTACTACAATCATAATAAAAAACTAATATAATACAAGATTAAAAACAGATATATTTGCCACCACAAGCTATTGAAATTTACTAGTAAATAAAAGAAGGCTGGGTCCTGTATCTATGCAACTACAACTAAGTTAACGAAAGTAAAAAAGAGTGAACAAACGTTTCGTAAGTTTACCACAAGCATTAAGGTCATAAATTAGGAGTTGTTTCATCCCTTTATTTATATAGGTAAAATATGGAAGGTACTAAGCTCCTAATCAAATAAGAGTATTTTTGCCTTCAGGTTTTACTTTTTAGTTTGCTAAGAAGCAACAAAAATTTACTTATCATCATTATATAAAAAAAGAACAAGCACACAAGAACTGTTTTACCTACAAATCCTTAGCATATGTATATTTAGATTGAAACAGATACAAGTTTGAAGTTACTTACGTTACGAGTGCTTCTGCTAGTACACGAATTTGCGACGTTCTTCCATTTTTTCTGAGAACGCCAACCGGCTCCCCGATCACAGTATCCTGGAAATTATTTATGTTATTTTATATCAGTTCTCGTAAAGGAATTGAAAACCAATTTACTAAACTGGATGTTTTAATTTAGTTTTCTTACTATCAGATTATCGCACGATAAGTCAATCCGGTGAAGCCGTCTTAGCGAATTCGCTAAAACCACGGCAGGCTGCAAGGAAATTCAATGAGAAATTAAAAATAATTATATAGAGCTTGATAATATGTCACATATAAGGGTCATAATTTTAAAGACGTTAGGCTAATAAGTTTAAAGAAATAAACCTTATGTTCACCATTTAGAAGAACTTGTTTGATCTTCAACACTTCATCCATATTGTCCATCGAACAGACTTGATTCTCGCACATATTTACTCAATCAACTTTTTTCAACTTTTTTTGCAAAAAAGGGCAATCTCAGTGATCCTGTTCAGGAAATATATGGTTAAACAGTTTGACCTTTTAAAAGAATGCTGAAAAATTACATAAACAGATTTGAAAGTTGTTACTCACAGTTCGAGTTTTCAGGCGACTTTTCCAACTTAACAGATTCTATCACTCCTCAATTTGAACTCCTGAGAAAAACAAAAAGCAACGTACTCAAAATCATATTCGTTATTATATACCCCTAGATATGAAAACACAAAGTACTGTAACAATTTTAAACTTAATAATATTAAGAAGATTGCAGGTTGGAGATCCCAAACAAATCAAGTATTTACAGGATTCAGTACTATTAACCCAAACACTTACTCTTAGTATGCAAGACAACCGCGTAATATAGCAAAGATTTCGAGTAATATATATACACACTATACTGCCGATTTTTAGCGTCTTGATTCTTTTATATATGTCACTAGTTCAATTTGTATATAAACAAGATTACAGAGGTTAAGAAATATTAAAAGAACTCTTCACGTACGTTTTTGAGTTTCTCTCCTTTTTACTATTGGAAACTGAAACTTAAGGCGAGATTCAACTATGTTTGAGAGATAAGCACTAATGATTATACCTAGCTAGTTCAAAGATGATACAGACCCCATATACAAGTGAAAGACCAAGATACTATACAAACTTAAGACTTCATCATTATTATTTGCACATAAAGTATTTATCTAATAAAGAAATTAAGAATATACTTGCATGCATGTTAATTACCTGCGATATTTTTTGTTGGTGCGAATGCTAGGTAGGTTTGCCAAATTCTTAAGGGTTAGCCTTCTTAAATAAACACATAGACCGACTCAAGTTGGATATATATGATTTAGAATGTGTTTAATTATTAGTGTAGTACATGTAATATAGAAGATATATGTAATGCATATCACATTCCTTTTGACGCAAGCTACGGAAAACTAATAAAGCTAGGCAGGAAAATTTTGTGACGGGCTTAACTAATAATTAACTAGTAACTTCTTTATAACCAATATATTATAGACGTGTTCACCTCTTTTTGATATATCTATTTTTTATTTTATTTTCATTTGAGAGGGCCAAAAATATTAAAGAAAAAAAAAGCAAGAAAAAAAGGTAAATTAGGCTGCATCCTTGTAAAGCCAACTTGATTTGTTTTTTATCTTCACCTTCAAACACAAATATAGAAAAGTGGCATTCTATTTAAGCTTAAATTTGTTTTAGCCTTAAAAGACAATTTCTTGTCCATTAAGATATAAAAAAAATGTTATTTTATAGTCATTCTTCATCAGTGTGTTATGTTCCCTAGACTCTTTTTTTTTTCTGGCATTCCTTCGGGAATTCTAATATTCCGGGATTTTTCCCGTTTTTTTTTTTTTGCTGTACTTTTGAGATTTTTGTTGTTTGTAAGTTTTGGGATTTTTGACTTCCATCTTTTTCCGACGCAGTTACACTACAAAATAATGTTTGATTTAGTGAGAGTCAAAAGCTGTCGCAAGCCTGTCGCTAATTTAAAATGCTGTCACAAATCTGTCGCAAATTGACCAAACTGTCACAAAGCCGTCACAAAAACCGTCGTTAATAAGCTCGTAACAAAAAATACCGTCACTAATCCCGTCGCTATTTGGGTATTTTTTTGTAGTGTTAATTTAACTAATAATAATTAAAATCCGTTACAAGTTAAAAATATGTTATTTTAAAGAGAACTTATAAAATAATCCTTAAATTAAGCTAGAAGTAACTTATAAGAAACAAGTAAATTACACTTAATGACATTAACTATATAGTAATTTATAAGTGAAAGGTAACAAAAGAAATGGACTTTTTGCTAGTAAAAAGTTAACTTAGTTTAAGTGAATATCGAATCATAAGGAAAAAGTTAGTTAGGTGCGTAAAAGAGTATTACTTATATATTTTATTTCTAAAACAGAAAATTGGGACTTTGTTGCTAGTAAAAGATAACTTAATTAAAGAAAATATCGAATCATACGAAAAATAAATAAATGTCTAAATAACAATTATACATAAAAATACTTTTAAATTAAAATTGTTACATGACATTAGTTTATAGTAATAAATAAACATAACTTATTAGACATTAGTTCTAAGGGGCAATCCCAAAAGATTCTTAAATAGAGTTGAATATTACTAAAAAGTTTTACCCAAACATTTTGTTACATTTAGTTATGTATTACTTTCTATTTTTTCTATTCTCCTCCCCTCTCTCTTTCTCTCTACTCATGTAAAACCCACCACAATATATTTCAACTCTCACTCTCTCCGATTAGAGTTTGTCACTATAATTCGAACCATGGGTTGACGGCGATGGCAGCGGTCTGCCGGAGCTCCGGCGGACCGCCTCCATCGTTGTCAACTTCCACTAAAAAAAAATCAAAAAATCAAAAAGTCAAAAAGAAATCAAAAAATTCAAAATAAACAAATTGAGAAAAATAAATACACAATCCAAAAAAGTTGCATAAATAATCCAAAAAATATGCATAAACAATTCAAAATGTATGCATACACAATAAAAAAAAATAGTGTATACACAATCGAAACAAGTTTCATACACAATCGTGAAAAAAATACATACACAATCGAGAAGAATGTGCATAAACAATCCCGAAAATGTGCATACACAATCCAAAAAATGATGCATACACAATCGTAAAAAAAGGTTCATACACAATCCAAAAAAGGTGCGTATACAATTATGATGGTGTATAAACAATCGAAAAAACTGCATACACAATCCAGAAAAATGCATACACATCCAGAAAAGTACATACAAATCTAGAAAAGTGCATACACAATTAAGAAATATGCATACACAATCCGAAAAAAGTGCATACACAAAGCAGAAAATTGCATACACAATCTAGAAAAGTGCATATGCAATCCGTAAAGTGCATACAAAATACAAAAAAGTGCATCAACAATAAAGAAAAACGCATAAGTAATCAACAAAAATGAATAAACAATCGAGTAAAGTGTATACACGATACAAAAAAGTGCATAAACATCTATAAAAGTTCATACACATTTCAGTCTAGTGCATACATAATCGTCGGAAATTCAATAGAAATCTAAATAGTTTCTAATTAATTAAATCTTAATTATTATTAATAATAAAAAATATTAATTAAATATAAATAGTTATTAATTAATTATATTTTTCAAACATGTAAGGTGATTCATTACACAAGTCTAGAAATAGTTTTCTCATCATGGATGAAACCAATCATAGAAAAAATTCATTGAGCTCCTAAACTATATTTCCAAGAAAATAATTTGCAACCGAAAATATATTTGAACAAACATGTAAGATGATTCATTACATAAGCCTACAAATAGTTTTCTCGTGATAGATGCAACCAACCGTAGAGTAATTTGATAGACAAAATTACATAAATGAGCTATAATCTTCTGTACTGTCACTGGGAGACTCAAGTATTCAACAAATTCTTTCTTAAAATCCGAAAGCTCTACAAATACATGCACGGCGGTTTTGTAGAAGCGCCCTTTCTCTTCATGCATGGTTTTGTTAGGCGGAGCGCTCCCTTTGGGAGATTATGCAATTCCATTACTTTGATCCTTCTTTGTCTCTTAGCTGCAAAAACCAATTGAACTTATTAATCAAGAAAGTCAAAAAAGTTCAAAATACTGAGTTATAGTTTCCATTATTAACCAATCCTTGAAGATGTAGGATCTGGTAAGTCAGTCTAAAAAGAATTTAGGCCTGATAATTATTTTTACCAAATTCGCCTTTTACTAAAAGCAAATGAAAATAAAAGAAAATCCCATCTGTTCCTACACTGCAACAAATATACTGTATATGCACAAAAGAAAAAGATTCATATGCCTTGTTGACACATGTGGTTGACCGCCCTAAAACCTGAACTTTTTGGTGTTCTTTTTCGTTAGAATGAACATACTAGAAACTTTAAGCCGGACGAAACAAGCCTTATTTCAACCTTAAAAAAATCTGGTTATCTGATTAAACAGTTGAAGCCAAACGATCCCATAGTTTCACAAACCGTGTTCAAATAATTAAAAATAGAAGACAGAGGAGCAAAACTTTAAAGATATTGAGTTAATATTAATTGTTCAATAGTTAACCGATTCATAAGCAAGTCAGATCAGCCATGATGATTGAAATCTAATACTCATTGCGCATTGTGAAAAAATTCATGAAAACAAATCCTTATAACAGTTTATCAGTTTTCTAACACCACGACCAAAATAGCATATATGGAACTGAAGATTCATAGGCCTAGTTTGGTTGGAGCTCTTAGATTTTTTCTTCTTTTAATAAAATCTAAACTTTGTTCGGCTTTAAAGATAATATTTTGGTGATTTTTTTAGCTTGAAATAGTAAATCCTTTCAGTTCGATTAACGCAGCTATTTCAACCTAAAGAAACCTGTTTATTTTCATATAAGCTGCAGCGAAATAAGCCCAAATTTTCACTTACCGTTTTCTAATTGTTCATAGTTCTCCCGGATCCTTCTCCTCACTGCCTCGAGTATTGTTGCATCATCGACACTCTTGAGTCTATCTTCTTGAAGAAACGGCTTATTCTGGATCAATAAAGCCTTCTTTGATTCTTGTCGAGTTTCAATCTCAGATAGTGATTTTCTTCTATCTTCTTGGAGAAAAGGCTTTTTTGATTTTGGTTGAGAATCTATCTCATTCAGAGTTTTTCTCTTATTTTCTTGAACAAGTTCCTTCTTCTGGATTAAGGCCTTGTTTGATGTCGGACGAGGTCGTATCCCATTAAAAGCTTTCGTACCTCCTGCTTGAGCAAGTGGCTTCTTCTGTACCAAAGCTTTGTTTACTTTTTCTTGATGTTCTATCTCATTCAGAGCTTTCCTCGTATCTTTTTGAGCAAACAATTTCTTTAGGACCAAGACTTTTCTTAAATTTTGTTCACATCCTATCTCATCCAGTGCTTTTCTGTTATCTTCTTGAACAAGCATCTTTTTCTGGATTAAGACCTTTTTTGGTTTAGACCCTATCTCAGTTGGAGCTTTTCTCGTACCATGAATAGCACGATCCTTGTTCTCGGTGATGGCTTTTTCCGATTTTCCCAGAAGCTCTTCCTCCTTATTAGCTTCTTTTTTCTCGTAATTAATTGGCTGTTGATTTTTTCGAATCAAGGGCTTAATTCGTACTTTTTTTATCCGAGTAAAATCCAATTGTTTTTCAGCGGCAGTCTCTCGCTTCTTTATCTCCTCCTCTTCTTCTTTTTTGTCTACCTTTTTGATTGTTTCATCAGATATCGACACATCTATCACTCGCTTCCATTTTCTGCAATCGGCAAAACTAACATTAAGTTGGGAAAGTTTTTTCTTTTTTGTTAAGTTAAACAGGTACTTCTGTACAAGGTTGGTTATGTCACCAAAGGAGCTATTGAAATTGGCTTGGCTACTAACCAAAGGCAGGTTTTTTCCTGTACAAGCAACGATAACCGAGTTCACAAAAGGAAATAAGAACCGAATCACTTGCCTTTACTTTAACACAATCAATAGCGTCGCTGATGAAAACGTGTTTTAACCAGATTTTCTTGTTGTTACTCATGAAAAAGGGAAAGGTATTAAGATTCTAATCACATAAAAATTGGCACTTCCGGCTTTGGGTTAATTTTGACAGAAACCACAAGAATACCTATCGTCGTTATCCATTACAAACAAGCACAGAAGAACATACATATGCACATTCAATCCTTAACTTAGATATAGATTTAAGATTGAAGTTACTTACGTTACAAGGGCCCGTGCTAGTAGACGAATTTGCATCGTTCTTCCATCTTTTCTGAGAACATTGACAGTCTTCCCGATCATAGTGGCCTGGTAATTCATTAATTTATACTGTCAGTCATTTTTCTCGAAAAGAAATTGCAAATATTTCTGTAAACGCGATGTTTTAGTTGAGGTTTCTTACTTTCAGAGTAGGGTACGATATGTCAACAAACTGAAGCCTTCTTAGCGAATCCAATAAAACCGAATCACTCTGCACGAAATATATTTAAATAAAAATATAAAGCGCTTGATTATATATTAGAAAGTAAGGGTTGTAATTTCAACAGATTAGGCCAAGAATTAAACCTGATGTTCGCCTTCTAGAAGAACTTTTTGGACCTTAAACACCTCTTTTATAATCTCCATCTCACAAACTTGGTTCGCATACATAATTACTTAATCAACCTTTTCAGCTTCTACAAAAAGAACAGCAATCTCAGTGATTCTGTTGGAGGAAAATACTCCCCTATGTCGCCCATGAAAATACGTGCAACTCTCGCTTGCAAATTTCCCAATCTAGTACATATAATTAAAAGTTGCTTTTACCAACAGATTAAGCTTTTAGTTGAATTCCTTCAAGAATGTTGGAAAATTACATAAATAAATTGAAAGTTGTTACTCAAAGGTAATCATGTAAAATATGTACCACACTTTCGATTTTATCTTCTCAACTTTGTGTTGTATTTACTTTTGTGAGAAATCAGGTTTTCGAGTTTCTGAATATATACAATCCGATCCCGATACTTGGGCTGAAAGTTAGCCATCACATATGAGACTTATTTGCGATTAATAAAACATTACTGAATCCCCTATAGTACTTTCAAGTAATATTCCTCGACGGTGTACTGAAATATCACCATTCTTTACTTAACTGTTCTATATTTAGAAACTAAACACTTAAAAAGATGAGACCAAACTAGTTCATAGATAAGACAGAACCCCATATATTACCATATAAAAGAATACACATATATCTAACAAGGAGTTAGGGTTTCATGAATTATATTTACCATATAAGATAATTTAATCTAGCTAACAATCTGGACAATAAGATCAATACTTTAATTAGTTTTAGCACACAAAGAAGTATTTATTTACTAGTAATTAAAGAATAGTACTTCCATGCATGTTAGTACATTACCTGAGATTTGTTTGGGTTGGTGCGATGATATGAATAATGATAACAGTTTTTTTAATTATCAGCTTCCTTAAATAAACATAATGACGGTCTGAGTTGGATACGGAATAGGATTGTGTTTATTACCAAATAATATATTTTGGCAAATAGAAAACTACTTTATATGTATGTATATGTCTCATTCCTTTTGGCGCAAGGAATGGGAAACATGAGAAAATTGTTAACACACACAACCTTGCAAATTATTAACGCCTCTTTTACCTCCTCTTCTTTTTTCTTTCTTTTGGAATATCTTTTATTGAGATAGCAATCTTTCTTTGAGATATACAATTTAATTACGTATTGGTCCATGAAACTGAAACTAATTAAGTATTGGTCTATTTTTCCTAACTAACCAATAAAAATGTAAGAAACAACAAAAAATAGTTCGAGTCGTTTTAAGTCATTTTAAAAATAGTCCGAGTCGTTTTAAGTCATTTTAAATACAGTCTGAGTCGTTTCAAGTCATTTAAAAACAGTCGAATTCGTTTTGAGTCAATTTAAAAACAATTTGAGTCATAATTGAGTCATTTTAGAAACAGTATAAGTAATTTTAAAAACAGTATTAGTCTTTTTGATTCATTTTAAAAACAGTCTTAGTCATTTTAAGTCATTTTAAAAACAATCGTGGTCATTTTAAAAGCAGTCTGAGTCGTTTTAAGTCATTTTAAAAACAATCTGAGTAATTTTAAAAACAATTTGAATAATTTTAAATCCTTTTAAAAATAGTTTGAGTCGTTTTAAGTCATTTTGAAAATAGTGTGAGTCATTTTAAAAAACAGTCTGAGTCGTTTTAAGTTATTTTTAAAACAATTTGAGTCATTTTAAATTATTTTAAAAACAGTCTGAGTAATTTAAAAAATATACTAAGTCGTTTTAAATCATTTTAAAACAGTCTGAGTCGTTTTAAGTCATTTTAAAAACAGTCTGAGTCATTTTAAATCATTTTAAAAACAGTCTGAGTCATTTTCAGTCATTTTAAAAACATTTTCAGTCATTTTCAGTCATTCAAAAAACAGTCTAAGTAATTTAGAAACAATATGAGTAATTTTAAAAACAGTCTGAGTTATTTCGAGTAATTTTAAAAAATAGTCTGAGTAATTTTAAAAACAGTCTAAGTCATTTTAAAAAACAGTCTAAGTCGTTTTAAGTCATTCTAAAAACAATTTGAGTCATTTTAAGTAATTTTAAAAAAAGTCCGAGTCATTTTAAAAACAGTCAGAGTCATATTTAAATTATTTGAAAAACAGTATGAGTCATTTTCGGTAATTTTGAAAACAGTTTGAGTTATTTTAAAAAATAGGTCGAATAATTTTCAAAACAGTGTGAGTCATTTTTACATCATTTGAAGTCATTTTGAGTCATTTGAAACCAATTGCAAATTATTTTAAAGTTTGTAACATTTTTTGGACTTTCCGGATTTTTCCGACTTTTTCGAACTTTTTTTTCATTTTTTTGTGATTTTGGATTTTTCTTGGTTTTTTTAATTTCTTTTACTATTTTTCGGGTTTCCGCCTTTTTTGAACGTTTTTTTATTTTTTGTGATTTTGGATTTTTCTTGGTTTTTTTTTAATTTTTTACCATTTTTCAGGGGTTTTTTGGTTTCCCGACTTTTTTGAACGTTTTTTCATTTTTGTGTGATTTTAGATTTTTCTTGGTTGTTTTTAATTTTTTATAATTTTTCGGGTTCCCAACTTTTTTTAATGTTTTTTCATTGTTTTGTGATTTTTGATTTTTTGATTTTTAGGGTTTTTTTTTTATTTTGTACCAATTTTGGGTGTTTTCTTTTTTCCAATTTTTTGAAACTTTATTTCATTTTTTTTGTGAATTTTGTTTTTTGGAATTTTCTTGGTTTTTTTAGCATTTTTTCAGGGTTTTTTCGGATTCCCGACTTTTTTAAAACTTTTTTCAGTTTTTTTTGGTATTTCCGTTTTTTTTAGTTTTTTTTTCTGATTTTTTTTTTTAGTTTTCCCTATTTTTTCCATTTTATTTTTATTTTTATTTTTATTTTTATTTTTATTTTTATTTTTATTTTTATTTTTATTTTTATTGGTTAATTATGTAGATGAACAATTCTTAATTAGTTTTACAATTAATTGATCTTAATTAAATTTTGTAAAGTGACCGATGATTAAATAGTTTTATTTTCATTGACTAGTGCTTAATTTCCACTATATAGAAACCACTTGAGAAATAGTATGGAGCAAATTCTATAAATTGATAATGACGAGAGTAATGTAATTTATTGAAAAAATGCAAAAATATTTTTTAGTAAAAAACGGCTCAAACATCCTTCTAAGTTCGCATTCCGACAAACCGAACCGTTCATGAACATTTCATTAACAACACAATTAGTTTTCACTCGTTATATAAAAAACATATTTAATTTGCAAAAACACACATTCTCAACTATTTTAATTTTTGGTACATATAATGTAACATCGAGTATATATTCTCAACCCTTTTTACTTATAAAAAAAAAAATAAAAAAAAATAACATTATGTACCTGACATATATTGTGGCATCATTTAATACATGTAATAATCTTTAAACATGTTTTAGAGTGTGGTTTTTTCTAATTAAAACATGTACATTTTCATCATTTTCCCGTTTTGCAATTCACTGTTCCTTTAAACATGTTTGTATAGTTCAGTTTTAACATGACCTTTTTCCTAATTAATCAATTTAATTTTGTAAACCACGTATCACTTTGGTCGTTATGCTTTTAGTAAGAATTTATGACCAAGAAAATGATAGAGAGATAATATTCAAAATTAGTTGACATCATTTTGACACTCAATTAATTAAGATGGAATATCCAAAGTTTGATAATTATTTAACCTTAACACGTCAAATTAACTGGGATTGTTATAGTTGAAGGCCTAATCCGTTACTTTTCAGATAAATGAGAGTACAAATTGGATATTTACCCTTCTACGTGCAACAATTTCAAATGAAATGAAAACAAGTACCATAGCAAACATGCTTAGCTTTACAACGCTAGTCATTACTACAAAACTTCATATCTCACTACATAAACCGTGATACACCCAATTTGAGAAAACTGCATTACAATTTCGTATCTAATGAGAAAAACCGTTTATACATATGCATACTCAGTCCGCCAAAATCTATGATTAAGGGCTACCAAGTCTACATCGCTATATAAATAGTTAAAAAACTCATTTTATAACCAATTGCAATGTCATAACAACTCACAAACCAACAAACACGACACGATTTTTGTATCGAAGAGAGGTCTTTCCTTCCATAGCATTCCTCAAAACACTTCATTAAGTACGAGCCTTCAAGCTGCTTGTTCATAGTTCTCCCGGAGCCTTTTACTCGCTGCCTTGAGTCTTGTTGCAACATCGACGAACTTGAGCTTATCTTCTTGAAGAAACAGCTTATTCTGGATCAATAAATACTTCTTTGATTCTTGTCGAGATTCAATCTCATATAGAGTTTTTCTTCTATCTTCTTGCAGACAAGGCTTTTTTGATTTTGGTTGAGAATCCATCTCATTCAGAGATTTTTCTCTTATTTTCAACGGAATTTAGTATAAAAGCTCTTTTTCTCCACATATGCTTTGGTTTGGCCAAGCGCTTGCTTTGGGAGATTATGCAATTCAACTACTTGGATCTTTCTTTGCCTCTTAGCTGTAAAAACAGAAAAAAATAATTCAATATTAAAAATTGAAAACTGGAAAGTTGAAGACGGTAAATTAGGATCAGTTGTTCCCTAGTTAACTGATCTTAAGCATAACAGAACAGCTACGTAAATTGAAAAGTAAGCTTTAACTTTTTAATGCTCGTATCGCATTGTAGAGAATGTAAAATGTTAAACCCATATAATGCTCTAGTATTTTCTTCTACACAGCTCCGCCAAAATACTTATTTGTTACAGCTTATAGGCTTAGGTTTTTCCATTTTTTTCATAAAAGTTAAAGACTTTTTTGTTTGAGCAGCTTAAAGGCAGAGATATTTTTGTTCCCTAGACTGAAATTGTAGTATCTTTTACTTCAACTTATAGAAACCAGTTTATGTACTTTCATAAATTTGCAGCCAAATAATTAGGCCGTAAACAAACCTTTTTCGGCTTGCTCATAGTTCTCCCATAGCCTCTTCCTCGTTGCCTCAAGTCTTGTTGCGTTGTCAACGCACTTGATGCTGTCTTCTTGAAGAAACGGCCTTTTCTGGATCAATAATGACTTGTTCAATTGTTGTTGAGTATCTATCTCATTCAGAGCTTTCCTCCTATCTGCTTGAAGAAAAGACCTTTTTGGATTTGGTTGAGATTCTATCTCAATCAGGGCTTTTCTCTTATTTTGTTGAAGAAGTGGCTTTTTCTGGATTAAGGCCTTCTTTGGTGTTTGTGGAGATCCTACCTCATGCAGGTGCATTCTCTTATTTACTTGAACATCTGGTTTCCTATGGATCAACTCCTTGTTTAGGTTTTGTCGAGATCCCATCTCATTGGAAGCTTTTCTCGCGTCTTGTTGAAATAGTTGTTTTTTCTGAATTAAGGCCTTGTTTGGTTTTTGTTGAGATTCTATCTCATTCGAAGCTTTCCTTGTATCTTTTTGAGCATGCGATGTTTTTTGAACTAAGACCATGTTCCTTTTTCTCAATACTTCTTGAATAGCATGGTCCTTTTTCGGTTTTCCCAGAAGCTCCACCTCCTTTTTAGCTTGAATTGATCTTTGAATGATCTGAATCAAGGGCTTGTTTGGTTTTTCATGTATCTCATCGATGACTTCAAAATCTATTTCGAGTCTTCCGTCTGCTAGCCACTCATCAATCATTCTTTTCCATTTACTACAATCATAACAAAAAAACTAATACATGATTAAAAACAGATATATTTGCCACCACAAGCTATTGAAATTTACTAGTAAATAAAAGAAGGCTGGGTCCTATATCTATGCAACTACAACTAAGTCAACGAAAGTAAAAAAGAGCGAACAAACGTTTCGTAAGTTTACCACAAGCATTAAGGTCATAAATAAGGAGTTGTTTCATCCTTTTTTTTATATAGCTAAAATATGGAAGGTACTAAGCTCCTAATCAAATAAGAGTATCTTTGCCTTCAGGTTTTACTTTTTAGTTTGCTAAGAAGCAACAAAAATTTACTTATCATCATTATATAAAAATAGAACAAGCACACAAGAACTGTTATATTTAGATTGAAACAGATACAAGTTTGAAGTTACTTACGTTAGGAGTGCGTCTGCTAGTAGACGAATTTGCGACGTTCTTCCATTTTTTCTGAGTACGCCAACCGGCTCCCCGATCATAGTATCCTGGAAATTATTTATGTTATTTTATATCAGTTCTCGTAAAGGAATTGGAAACTAATTTACTAAGCTGGATGTTTTAATTTAGTTTTCTTACTATCAGAGTATCGCACGATAAGTCAATCCGGTGAAGCCTTCTTAGCGAATCCGCTAAAACCACGGCAGGCTGCAAGGAAATTCAATGAGAAATTAAAAATAATTACATAGAGCTTGATAATATGTCACATATAAGGGTCATAATTTTAAAGACTTTAGGCTAATAAGTTTAAAGAAATAAACCTTATGTTCACCGTCTAGAAGAACTTGTTTGATCTTCAACACTTCATCCATATTGTCCATCGAACAGACTTGATTCTCACACATATTTACTCAATCAACCTTTCAACTTTTTTTGCAAAAAAGGGCAATCTCAGTGATCCTGTTCAGGAAATATATAGTTAAACAGTTTGACCTTTTAGAAGAATGTTGGAAAATTACATAAATAGATTTGAAAGTGGTTGCTCACAGTTCGAGTTTTCAGGCGAATTTCCAACTTAACAGATTCTATCACTCCACAATTTTAACTCCTGAGAAAAACAAAAGGCAACGTACTCAAAATTATATTCAATATTATATACCCCTAAATATGAAAACACAATCTGTAACAATTTAAAACTTAATAAGATTAAGATGAAGACTGCAGGTTTGAGATCCCAATTAAAAGTTGCTTTTACCAACAGATTAAGCTTTTAGTTGAATTCCTTCAAGAATGTTGGAAAATTACATAAATAAATTGAAAGTTGTTACTCAAAGGTAATCATGTAAAATATGTACCACACTTTCGATTTTATCTTCTCAACTTTGTGTTGTATTTACTTTTGTGAGAAATCAGGTTTTCGAGTTTCTGAATATATACAATCCGATCCCGATACTTGGGCTGAAAGTTAGCCATCACATATGAGACTTATTTGCGATTAATAAAACATTACTGAATCCCCTATAGTACTTTCAAGTAATATTCCTCGACGGTGTACTGAAATATCACCATTCTTTACTTAACTGTTCTATATTTAGAAACTAAACACTTAAAAAGATGAGACCAAACTAGTTCATAGATAAGACAGAACCCCATATATTACCATATAAAAGAATACACATATATCTAACAAGGAGTTAGGGTTTCATGAATTATATTTACCATATAAGATAATTTAATCTAGCTAACAATCTGGACAATAAGATCAATACTTTAATTAGTTTTAGCACACAAAGAAGTATTTATTTACTAGTAATTAAAGAATAGTACTTCCATGCATGTTAGTACATTACCTGAGATTTGTTTGGGTTGGTGCGATGATATGAATAATGATAACAGTTTTTTTAATTATCAGCTTCCTTAAATAAACATAATGACGGTCTGAGTTGGATACGGAATAGGATTGTGTTTATTACCAAATAATATATTTTGGCAAATAGAAAACTACTTTATATGTATGTATATGTCTCATTCCTTTTGGCGCAAGGAATGGGAAACATGAGAAAATTGTTAACACACACAACCTTGCAAATTATTAACGCCTCTTTTACCTCCTCTTCTTTTTTCTTTCTTTTTTTTTCCTTTTGGAATATCTTTTATTGAGATATCAAAAGTATAAGAAAAAAAATTTCAACAAAAAATACAACCACATAAAGAATAGCATGGAGCAAATTCTACAATTGATAAATAAGAGTGTAACTTGTCGAAAAGTACAATAATAGTTTTTAGCAATTTTTGTAAATGTTTAAAGTATCGCTGAAGAATTTTGAGGAGATCTTTACTAAATCATATGCTATGACATTAAAAGCGTAACCTTTGCTAAAAAAACATAATTAAATACTTACATATATGCTCAATTATTATTAAACTCGTGAATAAAATAGATCCATTACGAATAATGAATAATTATTATTAAAGTAATTCAATCTTAGACTATAGTTAATCAAACAAATTACTTTTGATTACGCATTTTGAGATTCATATTTTTAGTACATAATTGTAGTTGTAGACATTTGGATTTAGTAGAAGAGTCCACTTTTAGTTGCTATTAGCACTTAATAATGAGACTACATTATTATTTTTTCTCTTAACCAAAACACATATTTGAGTTTTGAGACTTGTTTTTTAACATTGACGCGTAAAAGAATTGTGCTTTGAGTTTTTTGAGCTTTAGGTTCAGGTAAAGTTGAACAATTTGTTTTTGAGCTTCAAGTAAAAGTGAGACTCGGTGCGTTTAAAAGCGAGCTTTCTAATACACTGATTTTTAGAAGTAAAAGACGGCTTTGGTGTTGTCCAAAAAAAAAGTACTTTTTTGCAATATTAACAAATTGATCAAACTTTTTTAAAATTTAATAGGATATTGATAGAGAACATATACAAAAAAACAGTGCATACTCCTTAATATCTGTCTATCCATGGCCACCTGAGTTGTAAAAACCTGAGGGTGCCAGAGAAATTGAGGTTTACATCAAACTTCTTAAAACTTGGACAATAAATTTACTGTAAGAAGAGCACCCTCTGGAGGGGGGAGAGGGGAGAGAGTTGTGGCTAGAGAAGTATGATGTTCGGCGTTCGCACAACAATGCGAACGCAAGGAGGCAAAATAGACACCTGGAACCTCCACGATATATGGTCTAAGCCTAATTAATATTTTACACAAATTGAGAACGACGAGGGAGTTTAATTGAGAACCAATTTAGTGTCATAAGCATGCACAAAATCACTCATTGCAACAGAACTTTAATTGAGAGTTTCAAAAAACCCGAAATACTTGATAACAACTTAACAAGGGAGTTTGTTGATTATGAATATCCAAAATAGAACAATTAAAGAAATCTCCAGATCAGTTCATTATCCATTTAAGCTCACACAACTCTATTCAAATAAAGATTAGCACAGCAATCAAGTCGACTCTCATTCATGTAGTGTTCCCAAAATATCCTCATCACGGTAGAGATGGTACCTGGAACAAGAAAAACAGAGAATCAGCATCGGAAAAATGACAAAATAAACTAGATTTAGAAATATATCAGATTTTACTTTTGAGAAGGTATTTATAATTTTTTTTCTCGATATACAGTTAATTTTATCTAAAAGAGACTGACCTGATTTTTTTTGTTTTACTTCACTACAATCACTGTCATTACTTTTTATTATGGCTTCGTTAACCAATCCTTACTACAATCACTGTCATTATACACAATCTTGTTTGCCTACTTCCTTTAGCTTTCTTTTTCGTATGAAACCCAACATTTATACACAATTTCTAAAATGGTGACTAAATGAGCCCCATACTACATAAGGTCATAACTAAAACACCCACAAGATATTTAAAAAGAATATCAAGTCTTATTATCTAATAGGGGGCTTGAGGATTGATCGTGTATTTGGATAGGATCCACGTGTCTAGAGATAAACCCAAACTTGATCAAATTAACAAGCTCAAATAAATGTAGAATTTCTCCTCAGCTATAGCCTATAAGAATATATGCACCATGTTTTCCAAAGCTTTGTTTATCTTTAGTGGTTACGTGTGTCATTATAAATAAAAAAAGTTCCAAGGAACAAAAACTTACTCTTTTTCACCGAGCTTTACTTCGCTTCCACCATATTCTGGTAAGAGAACGGTATCTCCTTCCTTAACACCAACAGGAATCAGATTTCCAGTCTTATCATGGACACCGGGACCCACAGCTACGACTTTACCTGAGTTAAGCTGAATCACGAAAATAATAAAAAGTAAATATGAAATTACAGAATAAATCGAGAAACCGTGCATAAAAACTGAGGGTGCATTCAATTATGGCAAAAAAGAGAGATTAAAGACGGCTAATCACACAAAAAGAATATGAAAACCATGTAATACCCAGCAGCTCAGCACAATATTTTGTTTACCCTCGGAAGTGCTAAGTACATAAACTAAAATTAAGATAGTTATACAATGCTGGGTAATAATTAAAAAATTGTTATAAATGGTAAAAAAATCGAGATGTAACAATAAAAAAAATTGTTATAAATGGTAAAAGGCACAAATGCACAAACGCACAAAGATGTAAGTATTAAACCCATCTAGTTAACTGTTTGTCTATTTAACAACGCAAAGATACATTTTCTTTAAACAGAACAATTCGAAATAAGCACTAAAAGTACGATTAAACCCTTCAAAAACTTAAGTGGCCTAGTTAAACTCAAACTATATCAAAAACATTAACATAGTCAGAATGTAACAAGTAATAACAATTCCTATGCCCAAACAATTACCCATATCTACAAGAAATTCCTATATTCTATTGTTCATGTCAAATACATGAGGGGAAGAGGTAGGCTTTCCAAAGGTTAACAGAGTGACTCCATCTATAACTCATAGCTTCGGGCGGGGGGGACAACAAGGAGAAAACAGAAAGTTTAACTCAAATTCAATTAGCAAAACTAGCTAATTTAGAAAAAACGAGTCTAAAACTATGCTCAAATTCCACAATTACGCAAGCTAAATTTAAGAAAACCAATGGCAAAACTAAACACCGCATGAGTTAATGCTTTCAAAAAGAGAATTTTCCAATAGGATTTTCACTTATTTATAGGGACAAACAAAAGAAGACCAACTGAAAATACTTGAACAAGTAGTTAATCAATAATCCAGATGCAGCTAGGTTCACAGCTAGCTACGTACTGAGAGTTTGACATGGGTCCTTCAATTATTAATTCAGATGCAAATATAAACAAAAGAAAACCAAATGAAAGTGCCCATTCTAGAAAAGCTAAACAACGTGTGTTTATTCATCCAAAAGGGTCTGAGTTTAAATTGGCCCAGTTTTAGTCCCCGATTTCAGTTGCAGATAAAAGAAAACAAAATCAAACCATTCAAACAAGTCAACAACTAACAGCCAGACTAAACACTGTGATTTATTCATCCAAAGGTGGTCTTAAAAATTTTCATTTCGACAATTTTGATACATGTTATAAGCCGGTCAAAATTGCACGTAATTTCGTAGAGGACAATTAATTAGGAACGGAGGGAGTATATGATATTATGGTTCTCGAGGGTGAAAAAATTCCTCATATAGTGTTTCTTATAATTATTATTCCAAATACAAACAAAGGAAACCCATATGAAATAACGCGAACACATTGCCAATCTGAACACCTTCTGTTTTATTCATTCAGAAGTAACAAAATTTCCAGAAGTAACAAAATTTCCAGAAGTAACAAATTTCAATGAGTTTTCTGCCGATAAAGAAAACCAAATAAAATAACTTTAATATAATAGAATCTATGAGAAAAATAAATTGTATTATATTCCTCCAAGGGGGAAAAGGAAGATTTCGAAATGGGTACGCCATAACATGATTCCCAAATCCAAAATATCTATAAATGGAAACAAAATGAAATCAAGTGAAAAAATTAGCAACTGCCAACTTAACATAACACCACAAAGTTATAAAATTCATCGAAGGGAATATTTTCATATGGGAACACTTTAATTTTCAATACCAAGTTCAATGAAATCACTTGAACATATTAGCAACTACAAACAACAGTATAAAACAGAACACAACATTTTCACCAACTCATTCAAAAGGGGAAAAAGATCATAAAGGAACACTTAAATCTTTAATAACCATTTCTAAAATATAGAATAAGGGAAACAAAATGGGATCACTTAAATATATTAGCAATTACTAACAAAACATAACACCAAAAGATAACCTAGTTCGCATATTCATCGAAAAGGGGGGATATTCAAAAAAGGGTACTCAAATTTTAGTACCCAATTCAAAAATACAGAGAAATCAAGCAAAATGAAATTACTTGGACATATTAGCAACTACCAACAAAACACAACACCAAATAATATATATCATATTCGAAAGCGGGGGAAGTGATGTCTTTACTGCAACACGGAAAAAAACGAAGCACGTTTGAGAGCCGGACCCTCCAAAATTTCCTGCCAGAAAATACATTTTGGCCTTCCCAAGTAGTTGTATAGCTTGGTTACAAATTTCACATTTTGTTTAAAAGAGGGAATGTTTCATATGTTAACACTTCAATTTCATTACAGGATTCCAAATCACCTGAAAATGTTAGCAGCAACCAACAAAACATAACACCTCGAAAATGATAAAATAAAAAAAGCTCATATTCATTCAAAAGGGGGGAAATTTTCAAATGGCTACATCAATACAAAATCACTTGAAAATATTAACAACTACCAACAAAATGTAATACCAACGAAATGACAAAATTACAAAATTCACATATTCATCTAAAAGGGGGAGATTACCATTTAGGAACACTTCAACTTCAAAACTCAATACCAAATCACTCAAACATAGTAGCAAGTACCAAGTACCAACAAAACATAACACTACAAAACTCTATAAAAAAAATCACATATTTATCAAGGGAACCAATTTCATATGGGTACACTTCAATTTCAAAACTCGGTTCAAATTAGTATTAGACGGAAGTTAAATAAATAGTGTAAAATGGGAATTTACATAATAACAACTACCAACAAAACATAACAACACAAAATTACCAAATCTACATATTATCCAAAAGGGGTCATTTTTCAAATGGGTACACTTCAATTAAAAAAACCCAGTTTAAAGTATTAGACAGAAGTTACAAAAAAAAGGTAAAATAGGATTCATATGATAACAGTACCAACAAAACATAACACCGCCAAATCACAAAACTAACATACTAATCCAAAGGGGGACATTTTCAAATGGTTACACTTCAATTTAAAAACCCAATTGCAAATATTAGACAGAAGTTACAAAAAAAGGTAGAATAGGGATCTAAATGATATACTACCAACAAAACATAACACCGTAAAATCAAAAACTAACATATTGATCCAAAAGGTTGAAATTTATAAATGGGTACACTTCAATTTAAAAAACCCAGTTCCAAATATTAGACATAAGTTAAAAAAAGAGAGGGTAAAATTGGGATTCACATGATATCAATAACTATCAATTACCTGCAAAACATGAAATTAATATATTGATCCAAAATAGTGAAATCTTCATATGGGTTGGCTACGCTTTAATTTTAAAAGCCGACCTCGGAACAATAGCAGACATAAATAAATAAAAAGAGTAAATGGGGATTTACATGATATCAATTATTATCAGCAACCAACACAACATAACACCGCAAAATCATTAAACTAACATATTGACCCAAAATGGTGAAATTCTTATATGGATACACTTCAATTTCAAAACCCACTTCTAAATAATATAAGACATAAATTGAAAAAAAAAACAGAAAGGGCAAACCGGAAAAAAAAAAAAAAAAGTAACACATTGACCCAAAATGGTGAAATTGTCATATGGGTACGCTTCAATATACAAAAAAAAAAAAAAACAGTTCAGAATGATAAAAGACATAATTTTTTTAAAAGGGTAAAACAGGGATTTAGATGATATCAATTACCAACAATATCAACAATTCATAACATATTGACCCAAAATGATGAAATATTCAAATGGGTACACCTCAATTTAAAAACCCAATTCGAAACAATAACACACATAAATTTTATATAAAAAAAGGGGTAAAATGAGGATTTCACCTTAGCGGTTTTCTCAGGAAGCAAGATCCCAGCAGCGGTTTTAGAAGGTGGTGTAATTTTCTCAATTAATACTCGGTTTAGACACGGGATCAAACGCCTCGCCATTTTAGAAAGAGATTTTAGAAAGAGGTTTTAGAGAGAGATAGAGAGAGAGGTTTTGTTACAAGGGTTTAAGGAAAGATTGGGGAGGCTAGGGTTTATTGAAGGTTTGATAGAATTACATATTTGGCCCTCTAGTTTTGTGTTTTGTTTTCAATCAAGTTGCTTTTTTGTTTTGTTTTTTACTTCTTCTCGATCCATCTTTTTTCAAGATTCATGAATACTAGACTTGTTAAACCAACTAGTGCATCTTACTCGTTATTTTCTTTCAATTTAATAAAAAATTACTCCATCTGTTTTTAATTAATTGTTCATTACGAAACTACGTGTAATTTTGACCGGTCAATAACTTGTATCAAAATTGTTTGAATGAAAATTTTTAAAAGCTAATCATAGAATTTAAACATTACATTATATGATTTACTTTTGAATTTTTTTCATTTCGACAATTTTGATACATGTTATAACCCGGTCAAAATTGCATGTAATTTGGTAAAATACAATTAATTGGGAACGAAAGGAGTACATCTTTTTTCTATTTTACATGAACACTTCTAAATCAAACACAAAACATCATATTGCTTATAAACTTCCTTATTTTCATTTTATATTAATTTTTTATATTTTTTTTATGATTTAATATATATTCATATGGGATAAAGTGAAAAAGTAGAAGAGATAGAGAATTTGAGGAAACCATTTGGTTCCTTTTATTTAAGGAAGATTTTGATGCTTCATAATTTGAGAAACATTATAACAAACCTGTTAATGAAACAAAATCAAGATTTTTTTGTTTAAGTTTCTTAAATTCTAAAGAAAATGAGCTTATAAAGATCCTATAGTGCTTGCTCTTAAAAACTGTTCTAACTTTAAATATGTACTTATATTTTCTCTAGTTTTGGAGTAGTTATCATTTCTTATACTTTTACATACCTTTCTTTTTTTTTCGAAATAAAATACTTTTCATTAAACAAGTGATTAGAATATGTGTTTTAAAGAGGATGCTTCGTTATTAAAAAAATTTGATAAAAGCTCGATTCAGAGCTTAAAAAAATCCCGTTTTTCGGCTTTTTAAGCCTAGAAGTATCTACTTTTTACAAGGCCTTTTTCGAATAAACCAATTCATTTGGGACACTGCAGGTCCACTCTTTTTCCTATTCAAATATCACCCATTTGTTTTTGTGTTTTCACATCAAGAATTATTTGCATACGAAGAGATGTCAAAGTGGGTTCTTACAAAAATATTTAACTAAGTTTTCGCTCTTAAAACACCGGTCAGAATTAATATATACATGCTTATAGTTGTTCACACAATACATTAGATTCATAGACAAGCCTACTAAATTGTCTCATTTGAACGCACGCACTCAAGCAATTAGCTGACTTATCGGAACCACTTGCACCAGAACAAAACTTACAGCGCTTTGTCTCGTTTGAATTATATAATGTTTGCGATGGTTGCTCCAATCTCCCTAGAACTGGAGCTTTGGCCTTTCTCCGGTGAATCAATAAACCTGCAGAGGGTGAAGTTAAGTGGAGACCGGAGACCATCGGGGGCCACGTCATCTCCAATAATTCTTAATTTTATTATTTTTTCAAATTTTATCGTGCATATTTACCAAAGTTTATTAAAAATGATACCGCATGGTTTATTTTTCTCTTACCATCAGTTTTCAAGCAAATTCGGCACCTCCATTCTATGGTTTCTGGCTTCGCCCGTGCTTGCGGTTATTCGTTTGAAACACAAGAATGACAGTACTCCAATTCATCTCAATTGCTCCCATACAATAAGAAACAAGTCATCAGGAATGCTGGAATCGCTTGAGCCACGACTTTATTTTATTTGTACATATCTACCCGCCCCGAGACATAAGTCCTGATTTCCGTCCTTGTATATATATTACTATTAAATATATGGTCCCCAATGAAGGCTAGGGGCATTACTTTTCGACCCTCCCCATGTCGTAGGCAATCTGAGGTCTTTTAGTCTTGGGTCTAACTTACGCATAACCATGCAAGCCCGTAACTCGAGAGGTGCTTTGATTTTTCAAGTTTTTCTCAACATTTGATTTCAGTTGAATTGTTTAGCTCGATTTTATAGTTTGTTCGATACACTCGCTTTAGCCAACTATGTATAGAGAGTGATTATCGAATGATGCCACATCCCAATTCCCGACGCTTGGTTATGATATTAACATATCGTTGAGACTTGTTCTAGAATGGCTCACACTTTCTGTAATTATCCGGTTTGAACAGTAGTTGCGATGCCTGGAGATGTAACATATCTTTTTTTGCTACCAAACTGGATTTCTATTTAGTTGAAAGCTTAAAAATGAGAACTTTTCAAAGAAAAGCTTAAAAGTTGAGCCTTTCTGGTTAGCCTGGAAAAATACAATTGTATGCTTGGTGAATCCAACTATTTACCGACCTAAAAAAACCAGTTTATTAGCTCATACCAAAACTTTTTTGACCTCAAAACAACAGGCATTTATTAAATACAACAAAACAATCCTAAAGAAATAAACATATTATGTTCAAAGGTTGCTTGTATAGTTAAAAGATCCAAAAGGGAAGAGAGTATTGAGGCTTTTAAATCAAGCTGTCAACAAATAACAACCAATTTTAATGCCGAACCGGTTGGCATTGACGTTACAGGGAACTGTTTTGTACAAATGTAACCATAACATAAATGAAACATCACACATGCAATTTTTTATTTTTGACAGGGTTGCGATGTGGTGTTATTATCATTTTCTAGTTTTGTTTCTTCTCGTATGTCAATGTAACCGAAGCCGTCCGCTCAGCATCCCAAATTTTGTCAACTTGCACATCTCAAATTGTGAAGTTGTACCTTTTGATCTTTTTTCGAGTATAGTTCCACTTTAGACGCCTTTTGAGATTTTAGCTACCTTGAAACGTTCCAGAATTCTAAAGGCAACATTCACCAAGGTAATACCAAATACTGTAGTTGAATTTTCACAAGAACAAGGTCACTGTTAGCAACTTAATGCTAGCATATGTTTGGTCAGCGGGTTGGCACTTTGAAGGAACGTTTGTGGGCACCGTTGGTTTACGTAAACAGCCCCGTGACAGCTCCCACTGTGAAGACCATGATCAATATAGATGCCTGATTTTCAGTAAGTTAGTTTATGTGGAAAACTTTCAGAAATCAAAATATCGGCATTACACCTACAACAACAAATAATATAAACTTAATTTTCCCCAGTACCATAACTAAAGTTTTGGAGGCTTTGGGCCTTTACGGAAACAAAACATCTTTTGTGTATTTCTATTTAAAAAAATTTAATAATAAAATAGAATAAAAGAAATACAAAAACGTTATTACCAAGGATTGAACCCACATTTTAGAAGTATCATATCAAAATATAACTAAGTTTCAAGAAACTACCATATTAAGCACACACTAGCATGTATCAAAACAATGATTTATATATTTATATTTTATATAAAATTAATTAAATATATTTATTCCAAAAACGAAAGCCTCTGAATGCCGATATTTTTAGAATACCATGGGCCCTGATTTTCCCAAATAAAATACTACAGAGTACTATTATTGTCAAGACCACCAAATAATACCTCACAGAATTACATTGCTTTATCTCCCGGTTATGTCCATTCAACACGGGTAACGCTACTTAGTAGTGTTTTAGCAATTTCACATATAAGTATAGAGTACACACTGTACAATGGATAGTGGATACACTACTCAATCGAGTGAACTAGCAAACGGAGTGATAAAAAATATTTCTCAATTATCGAAACCTTTTACATTTCCGTTCATGATACCTTTTTACACAATTACAGTACAGACACTTCAATCAAACAAAAAACTTAAAGCAAAAGTCTATTCAGCCTGCCATTATTACACCAAAACTCAGAGTGAAGAAAAAATGGGGACACCAGGCAAGGTAGCACCTGCATCGACGATGAAAACGTTTCCAGATACGTATTCTGAGGAATCATGGATCAAGTATCTTACGAGAGAAGTCAACGCTGGATCTGATGTGCCAGTCTGCTTTAGCGGAATAGTTTTCATATTCACATTTTTTAACCAATCTTTTTTAACTAGACCTTCCGTGATCTCAGACTCAAATAGCCCTGGTGAGATGGAGTTCACTCTGATTTTGTGCTCCCCAAGTTCGATCGCCATCATCTAAAAATACAGTTTTGCGAGATAACTGTTAGAAAATTCGAAGCCAGTGAGATTTGGATGCATTTCGTTTGTGGTTCTCAAAAATTACTTTCAGTTCATGGCAAGTGAAATTCTTGAAACACCCCCCCGCCTTATCTAGTAGCAATAGAAGTATATATTTTCTTGCTTGTTGAGATAACTCTGGTACAAACGTGGTACTAAACAACAATCATGTACTTCTAGAACGAAATGATAATTAAAGTGGCAGTGGGAACTAAGGAACTATGAAACTTCAAGTCATTCCGATAAATAGTTTGGAGTTTAGACATTATTTCATTGCGTAAACGTCAAGGGTACTTTGGTAAATTTAACTTAAGAAATAAGAGTCTCAGGAAAAAAAGAATTGTTTGAATGTCCATGCTTTGAAAGGTCTTGCTCAACAACCAGCCCGAAGTGTGTCTGACTAATAAATTAGAAATTATGTATCGATTTGTTAATTTTACCTACAATCGCTCTAATTCAAAACGAGAGTAAAAATACAAAAACAACATAATGGAATCTTAATAAATAGAATACTATAGCCGGTGAGCATATGATAATTAATCATGCTTCAAACACAAAATATGAACAATGAATAGTTTCCGATCACATACCTTCATAAGGCTGTTTACACCTGACTTTGAAGCAGTGTACGCACAGCCACCTGGCAACTGCCCCCGATCAAGGCCAGAGATTGAAGAAATGTTAATAACCGATCCTCCCTTGTTACTATCACGCATAAGAGCACACACGTATTTTGACACCAACCATGTTCCAGTTAAGTTTGTCTTAACGGTGTTGTTCCACTCGTCCTCTGTTATATCCAATGTGGATTTTACCGTACCTAAGTTACGTAGAAGATGAATTGTTACAACGGATACAAACATCGGTCATTCTGTAAAATAACTTTTTTGCAATCTTAACAATTTTCCTAATATTGTATCATTCTTGCGGAACAACTTTGATCTATAAATGAAGATCCTGGGGGAACTATTATTATATTCACTATTAAATGCGTTTATACGGACATTTAGTAAAGTTTAAAGTTTTAACAAAATCTAAGGCCCTCTGCCTAACCGTCCAAATATTGTAGTATTTTAATAGAGAATGTTCGATGACCAAATTTAAGGATACATTCTAAATGAATATATATCCCTCGTTCCCATAGTTGCATTGGAAGGGGCAATAACCGGGTGTACATGTTTCGGTTCGCTTTTTGAGTAAAATGTTTCGGTTCGCTTTTTGAGTAAAATGCTTCGGTTCGGTTTGGTTCGGTTTGATTCGATTTGAATTTTAACAAATAAAAAACACAATATTTAAAATTACACTATTTTCGTAAAGTTTTCGCTTATATTTCATTTGCAACTTTGAATCAAAAGTCGAATAACAAGTAACTTTACAAATAATTTAACAAAATAAATTATTAATAACTACAAATAGCAAGTAAAACATCATATACCAACTTATTGATGTATATATATAAAAAATAATTTTATTATTTTATATATGAATAAAAATAATCGGTTCGGTTCGGTTCGGTTTAATTCGGTTTGAAAACAAGTGAAATCGCAAAACGAACCGATTAAATCGGTTTATCAAATTTCAAACCAAACAAAACCAATTGCTAATCGCTTTTTGATCGGTTTGGTTCGGTCAATTTGATCGGTTTGGTTCAGTTTATATACACCACCCAGCAATAACTCTCGAGTAGAGAAAATTACTAGAAAATAAATAAACAATAAAAGGATTCCTAGGTCAATTTGATCGGTTTGGTTCGGTTTGAACATTTTTTTTCCTTTTTTAAAAGTCAAACTTTTTATTAAAACCAAAACAAAATTACCTAATACACTGCATTAAATTACCTGGAAATGGTTGAGGGAAAATAACTAAACTGCATTGAAATTTTCTAAAGGTTCATACGTAGACAAGAGACAAGATGACAAACCAAAATATAATAAATGAGATTATAAAATTGAATACTACAAAATAGACAATTAGTTGGGAGAAAGATCTATCAAGACAATATTAAGACATTGCTTTACTTGAATCTTTTAAACTCGAATCATTTGTTATTATATATTCCGGTCAAACATCAGGGTAAATAGTTTGCTAATATAATTAAAAAAATATTGAGTTTTATTTCTCTATCAAGAAAAAACAATAGTTCCTCAGTTACCTTTCATCCTAATTAATATGAGCCAGCTTGTTTATTTCCTCTCAATAAAGTACTCAATAAAACATTAAAGGAGGTAGCTAACCTATTATTATAAAATAATGTTTGATTTAATGAGAGACAAAAACTGTCACAAAACTATCGCTAATTTAAAAAGTTATCACAAATCTGTCGTAAATTGGCTAAACCGTCACAAAGACGTCACAAAAACCGTCGCTAATAAGGTCGTAACAAAAAATACCGTCATCAATCCCGTCGCTATTTGAGTATTTTTTTGTAGTGTATGTTAACACCTGTAATCGTGACCAGGCGTTGCATATGCGATACGTAATGACATAAATTCGATCTCGACAAATAAAGTTGATATTTTATTAAAAAATTAATATCGAAAAAATAAATATAATAAATTAACAATGTTATGTAAAGAGTAATATAATTTTTTACTTATAAAAAGAATACACATGGTGATTTTGTTTGGAATATGAATATGTGTGGCATTTAAAAGTAGTCCAAGTATTCTATCCCATTTCTCTATCCCATTCCGTAGCCTCTTGCTTATTTTATCCAAAAAAAAATTCCAAAAAACTTGAAAAAAATTGTACAATTACTATAATACATGTATCAATACATTTCAATAATTATTTTTAAAAGAAAATCCACACAAAATTTATTTTGGAATAAATGTATAAATTAGTGTAAATTAAACATTGAATATTAAAAAAATTGTCTAAAACAATATTATGTTCAAATGTTTTAAAATTTGAGTACAATATAATATAAAAGTTTATAAAGTTGCGGTATAAGTTGTGAAAATTTAAATTTTGAGTAAAAATAAGCAAGAGTGCACGGAAGGGATAGAATATTTACACTCATTTAAAAGTAATTATAATATTACATTACGTATATTTTTGAAAATTTTGAAAAAAAATTGACAGCCTAACTTTTTTGAAATGACTATATTAATAGGATGATGAATTCTGTACAATTCATTGAATTCCTTCCATATAAGTCAGTAACTAACAGAAAATTTATGACGAAAGATTTTAATGTTGCATGTGAAAAGTTATCATCTAGCCATGAACATTTATTTACTACAGTAGTTCTTGTTTTATTACAATGTAAATAAAAATATTAAATTGGGCATCGAGGCACGTAATTGTTCTTTTAAGGGACAAATTATTTATTGGAGTAATAAATTTCATGCTATTTATGCTATCATGCAAAGTATCAATTTTATCGTGTTTATATTCTAAAAATACTCCCCTTTTGAACAGTTTAAGTTTAAATTTTTCGTATATAATCGGCCGTTTCTCAAAATTAAGGAACTTTTAAGTGTTGAAAAAAAAAACTAAACATTACATACAATATTAGTTGAAGATATGAGGACTTATTATGCAGTTTAAACCAATGCACTAGTCTAGATAGTGTCACACAGCAAAGCGGTGGGTCATATTGAAAACACTTACTTTATCACAAAGCTTATCACTAAAGAATTTTATTTGTAACTTTTTTGGATGGATAAAAAATAGATTCAAGAAATTATATTACACGAATAGGAATTCTTCTCATGAATCTAGAAAATATGGAAATCATATTCCAAAATATTTTATGTTATATTACTGTCTCATTTAAGACAATTACTTAAGAAAAGTAATGCAGTTGCCTAGCAGTCTTTGCCTTAAGAAAGCCATTAATCAATTAACCAAACGACTTTATAAATAGAAAATAGAAATTGTTAAATTAAAAAATATTTTCTTTTTAAATCTTGTTAAAGCGGATCAATTGATTTTACACATACATTTTTAACAATATTCACAGCCTGTATCTAAATTATTACTAACGGGCTATAGTCTTTTAGCCCCCTAGGGACTTAAAAAATGCATAATCATAGTAAAATATTGAATAAACTAATCATTTTCTATTCGATTCATCACGAAAATCAAATAAGAAAACTAATAACATTGGTTACTAATTACTATATATTGTTATAGTTTGGTACAAAAGTAAAAAAAATCTGTTAGCTTACTGTATGAAACTACAGTCACACACCCTCTTAATATGTCTCTAGATGAATGTATACACTAGTGTAACAAAACATCATTCACTAATTTTTTTGCAAGAAATTATTTAATAACTAATTACCTCTAACACCGGCATTATTAACAAGAGCATCAATCCTTCCAAACGCATCCCAAGCCATTTTTATAGCCGGTTTAATAACCAAACCATTAGCACTAATATCAAGCTCAACCGCAACAGCTCTCTTAGCCGTATCCGAGGCATTTCCAAGCATGTTATTAATCTCTTCACAAAGGGACTCAAGTCTGTCAACTCTCCGAGCCGCTGCTATAATCTTACAGCCAGCTCGAGCCAAGTTGAGGCAAAAAACTCGCCCGAGGCCAGACGATGCGCCTGTCACCATGACTACTTTGTTCTCAAGCCGAGCCCATGTCTCGAGTTGTTTTGCCATTGTGGTGTTTGATGAGATGCTAAAGTTGATTTGTAAGGGAATTTGGAATTTTTGTGTCAGTATTTAGGTATATATAGAAAGGGAGTGGAGGAGGTATATAAATGGTACAATTACTTAATTGTTATGGTGGATGTATCTCCTTATTTTTATTTTATTTTATAATTAATAACCTTGGTTTTGGACTCAAACCTGTTTTGAAAGGGTCATCAAATATTCATAGTCAACGTGATATATATACTAAGATCACAACCAATTAATTGTACGAACTAATTTGCTTTATACCTCTTGTCTTTACTCCGACCAATATATATCACTTGATTTTATAAATTACTATACAAGTTATGATGAAATTTATTAAAAAGTAATATTCATTTCGTTTGAGATTGTTTGTTCATTATGACATTACGCGTAAATTTGACCCGACGAAAAACTTGAATATGAATTTCCGAAATGAAAATTTCCGTTTCGACAATTAATACAAGTATGAGTTGTCCATCATTAAACATTACAAGGTATATCGAAATGAACAAACAATTTGAAACATAAACATTATACTTTTTATACCCACTAAATAGGAGTACGAGAAGTATGACAAAAGTGGTCCGATCATATGAATTCACTTATATTTTGTATTACTGTAGAAATTGTATTTTTTTTCCAAATGCATTTCTTAAAAAGTACTAATCAATAAGATGAGCAACCAAAATAGTGAACAAAGACAGTACGTAACGTAAATTATAATGACAAAAACAAAACATGAAAAGGCCAACCGCATTTATTGAGATCGGTAGGAAATTGAGGTCATACATATGGTGGTCATGCAGTCAGTTTGGATTTTGTAAATAAATTAAGTTTGTATTATGGTAGTTGCTCCGTCATAATTAAAACAATTGTCTACTTCTGTTATATTACTGTAATATAACTCACATATGTATTCGAAAAAATAGACACAAGATAAGGTATTAAGAGAGTATTTACCAATATTATAAATATCATACTTATGATAAATATTTCATTGACGAAAGTTCTTGATGATGATGTAAAAGAAGACCACAAAAACTGAAAAACAATGTGTATCCAACTATCAAATAGTTTTTATTTGGAATTACTTAGAAAAGGGATGTCACATGAAGGTTTGGTAAGTGGAAAATGAATCTATCTATTATAAGATAATAGGAGAGCCAAGAAAAAAAAAACATTTACTTTTGAGCCTGCCAAATTTCTTCTATTTTTTATAGAAAAAACCCCCAAAACTTTTAATTATTACCCATATATATAAAATTAAATTTCGAAAATACTTTTTAAAAAAAAATATTTGCCAAGAACTAGTTATTTAATTTGATTTTTTTAAAAAACACAAAAACACACTATAGCTGGACACACGTGTATTTACTAGTATTAAAATAAGTGTTCCTGGCTTTAAGAACTAAAAATATTAAAAGAGTTTAATAAAGAAAATTAATTAATTTAGTCTGGACTCTGGACGTACTCATGCGATTATAGAAATGTTAAAAAAAAGGACCAATGGTTGACTCACTGTATGGATTTTCTATCCAATTACGAAGAAATAGAGGCAGATATGCAGTCTCACTTCGAATTAATGTGATCACAAGTAACTTGAAAGTTTTCAGAAATTACATCATTATTTACAAATTATATACTATCAAATGGTATTAATATCATTGGCAGCTGGGAGGTAAAATCATGGTAAGATCCAAAATTAATGGTCATTACTGATCGAGTAGTTATAATTATATGCATATACCGGTTATACTAATACTACTTGTTACATTTTTATCGGTTTATGAGAGGAGCGAGGATAAAAAAAACCTCACTCTTATATTCTATCCTCGCATCATGTATTTTGTATTCACTTTTGTTGCACTTAAGCAATAAATGTGGTAATTGTATGCATGTAATAAAAAACATTTAATAGGTTTTTATTCTAAATAGAAAATAATCAAATGAAATTAGATAATAGATACAAATAAGTAGGAAATAGAGAAGAGATAAATGCGGGGAACAAATAACTCTATCAAGGATTATCTGTCTTCTTAGTCTTCGACACAAGAAAATAAATTTTCAATGCCCTTTCTTGTGTCAAAATCCTAATGATTTTTTATTGCGCTCGTCAAATATTTCTTTTCTTAGTTTTTTCGAACTCGCGAGTAGCAATGATGGTGCTAGGTCTTGACAAGGGACTATGCTAAACCTCTGAAACAATCATATAGTATAGTGTAACAATATTGAGCAACTGAATGAATTCTTTTCTTCCGTTAATAATTCGAAATAATAAATTATCATTTCATAAAACAATTAATAGAGGTGGATTAATAATATACCGACTTGCTACCTCAAGGCGATGGCGGTGGTTGTCCACAACCACATGTATAGCTATTTACTCCACTGCTTATAGTTCCATAGCAATTTGAAAACTTCATCAGAGTAATACAAATTTTCATAGCAGAGGTGGCGTTAAGGTCGCCTTTTCTATGAAAGGCGGATTTAGTGGTAAACATAGAGAAAATTGGAATTGCTAGGTAAATTTTGGAAATTTTCATCGAAGTGATACTGATAATAAATGATAATTAACTTTCTTATTATTCATTAAAAGCAATACGAGCCTGTAGTAAGTACAGTTTTAAGTTACCCAATGTTTATCTGCTATAATTGGTAAAACAAGTGGAAATGGATAAAGTATATACCCCGCACTGTATTTTAGATTTATTTTTAAGTTTGTCTAAAAAAATTCATATCAGTTGAAAAAAAAATACAATTTAATCTTACATACACAAACTAGACTATTATAAAACAAATTCTTCTTGAATTGATTAAAAATAAAGACAATTTTCTTATGGAAAACAAAAACTATACGTTTATTCGGAGACCGTCGTCTAAGCTGCGTGCTTGGTTTGAATTGTATTAACATCGTCATTTTATACTAGTAGTACATTTCAAGTCGTTGGTGAAACCTAAATGCCTTATCTGGTTGGTGGGATTGTATTTTGGGATTGAATTAGAAATCATGTGGGCCCGTAAAATGATGAGTTTGGTTACGTATTCTAAGACCGGACCATTTGTCCACTTCGGACATCAAATGAACCCGAAATAATGCATGTACAAAATATCATGGGGGTTGTTATATTAATAGTTTGAAGACTTTACATAAAATGGTAATTTGTAGTGTCATGACGAATCCCGCTAAAATGGTCATTCGTAGTGTCAAGACGAATCCTGCTTGGACTCGGACTACGAGTCCCCTAACCATACGAGGCATGGAGTTCGATTCAAAAGTAAATATGTACTATTAATAATTTTTTGAGGAATTATTTCAACTTAACCCAAAGTTTTGGGGAGTAAAAAGAGAAAAAGAACCAAAAAAAGGAGCAAAAAGATCATAGGAAAGGTTTTGTTTAGGGTTTTACAGGGTTTTGTTTTTGGGTAATTTATTTCACTATCTCTCTCTCTCTCTCTACAAATCAAGACCCCATGTGGGTTCTTCGTCGAGCTTCTAATAATCTCAAGTAATTATACTATTTATGTCTTTTCACATTACGTGTTTATATGTCTCATGTGGATATGTATGTATGTATGTATGTATGTGTGTGTGTGTGTCTCAGTGTGTGTGTACATGGAAAATATTTAATTTTTTCTCATTTCTTGCTAATGGGTATCTGTAGCTTTTTATGTAATCATTATCTGGCACTGTATTTTATACTACTCCATTCCGTCCCGAAATAAGTGTCACCTCTCCATTTTGGGACGTCCCAAAATGAGTGTCCAATTGTCCATTTCCCTTTTTTTAGTAAATTTTCTCATTTTTTATTTTTGAAATATCAATTTTTGGTGGTTAGATCATATCAAATATACAACTATAGCCTCATATTATAAGTAAGAAATAGTTTTTAATTGGAAATTTTGATTTTTTGACACTTTTTTGTCGAATTTTAAGTGAAATTGGTTCAAATCCTTAAACATCACAATTTCCGAAGCAGTACACTTATTTCAGGACGGAGGGGGTATGTCTTATCACTTATGTGTATGCATGTATGTATATATTTGTGTATATACTATATAATATGTGTGTGTATGTGTCTCAGTGTGTGAGTGTACATTGGGAAGTATTAACTTTTTGAGGTAATTATTATCTGGCTTATTTAGGCTGTGAGAAGACTTACTCGGACTCATTTAGTATTAAATTTTCTAAACTTTTTGTGCCTTGAATTAAAAGAAAAACTTATCTTATAAAGCCCACAAAAAAAATCACTATTTATAAGCAGAAAACAAGTAAAGTTGGGTTAAAAGCAGAATTGTGCAACCAAATAAGCGTAAAGACTCATTTTTTAACTTCATAAGTATCTGATTGGTATGTGTGTTAACACTATTGTAGACCGGGTCTGCTGAAAATGTGGGTGTGGCAACCACTAAAAACCCAACACATATGTGAGAACCCAAAAATAACTACCATAAATTTGATTTAAAATTCAAACTAAATTATTCTATTGGTTGCCACACCCTTAAAAAGTGTAGACCAGGTTCATACAAGTGTTTCTCGTGTGTGTACATGGAGAAGTATTGAGTTTTTTTTTCATTTCTTGTTAAATGTATTTTTTGCATGTTTATCTGTAGCTTTTTAAGTAATTATTATCTGGCTTATTTAGGCTGTGAGAAGACTTGGACTCATTTAGCATATTTTTTTTGAGCTTCTTGTGCCTCGAAGTAAAAAAAAACTTATCTTTATAAAGCCCACAAAAAAACCCGCTATTTATAAGCTGAAAACAAGTAAATTTGGGTTAAATGAAGAAATCTGCAACCAAACAAGTGTAAAGACTCATTTTTTACCCACAGGTATAAGTTTATGGAAAAAAAATACTTAAGGAGTTGAACCTGGTCTCTAGATGTATGATAATCGAGAAATTGGAGCACAAATGAGGCATATCATTTTTTGGTCCTCCTTTATCATGACCCTTTGTAATTATGCGATATATGTATTATAATTCAGCATTTTTGCGTTTGTGTGTATGTTATTGGTATATTCCTTGTTGGTCTTGCTAAATGAGACTGATTAGTTGTAATCCATAGTTCGTAGTATCAGTTTATCTGTGGAGAAAATGGATTAAGGGGATAAACAGTTATTTTGTAAGCTTCTAGTATGAGGATGGATAACTTTTTGGAGTTATTTTGTATGCTTGGGTACATGTGTGTGCTAAAAGTAAACTACTTGTTTTTTGCTAATGACAACAGATTCTTTCAAGTTCATAGTTGCAGTACCTATTTGATTGCTGAGAGAGAAAAAATGGCTTAATAGTAATGTGAAAAATTATATTTAGATAATGGAGAAATTATGGAGTCTTATTGAGTCATATCATTCTCTGTCTCTCCTTTTGGCATATGGGCACATACCTTGTGTCTGTGTACTTGATGATGGAGAAATTCTGGAGTCTTATTGAGTCAAATATCATTCTATGTCTCTTCTTTTGTCATATAGGCACATATGTATGCATATATCTTTAGCCTTGTAGGCCTATTTGTTACTCTTTATTACCTGAAGTCCGGTTTTCTGTATTGTTATTTTTTATGTCTGGCGGTTTTCTGAAATGAAATTTGCCAACACGTTGGACAGTCAAGAAGCTCTGCTTGAAAAGAAAAAGCTAAGAGAGAGCAATATTTCTAGTGTAGGGGGTAGTTTAATGAGTAATAGAAGAGGTTAGAGTTAAAGTGGAAGAATTTCTATGTCTGCCGTAAATATATAGTCTGCTTTAGTTCAAATTCAGTGAAGAAGTGAAAGAAACAAAACTTTTGATCCTTTTGACTAACTTTGTGAGAATAGAACAAAAGCTTGCTCGGTTTTATTTATACAACTTGTGGAGTGAATTACTTACATATGTAATTTCTTTTGTTGTTTTTTCTCAATTTCTGCACCATCAGTCATTTATTATCTGATATAGCTTTTTTTAAGTTCTCGTAAGAAAATATGAATTGGAGATCAATCCTGTTTTTCCGCCCTTTTGCTGTAAAAAAATTTTCTTCTAGGGTGGGGAACCTATTATCATGCAACTTCATCATACTACTGTATTATTGTATTTTCATATGTATGCAGTATACTTTCTGTCTGATTTGTGTTTTCTTTTTCAGATGCCGAACATTTATCATGAGAACTCTACACATGTCCTATGCTAATTCACAAGTAGCAAGTCGTACTTTACACAAGGCTTCCAATAATGGATATTCTCACATGGCATTATCCGGTAGATGCACGTGTTTGAAGAGCTCTCACTGCTTTATTCATAGCTTTACAAAATCTTATCAGGGTTGGTGTAGTTTTTCTTCACAAACAGACTATAACAACAGTGCTAACGAAGACGACGATTTAGAAGATGGGTTTTCGGAGCTTAAAGATCCACCTATTGAGAGTGAAAACCAAAGCGAAAGCGAAAACGAAAGCAGAAACAAATCAAACAACGATCAAGGACTCTCTAAAGAAGAAGAAAACAACCCGTATGAGGATATGAAGGAGCCTGAAGAAGAAGAATCTTTAAACTGTAATTTGAAGAAGAGTGTTTCGTTAAGGTTGTTCAATGATATAGTGGATTCCCCGAGTAGATCTATTCGAAGTGCTTTGGACAAATGGATTGAAGACGGGAACGAGTTGGATCAGTCTGAGATTTCTGTTGCCATGTATAACCTTAGAATACGTAATATGTACCCAAGAGCATTAGAGGTGATTCAGCTCTTACATTTATTTTGCATATATTAGTCTTATTTTATCCCTTTCTGCTCATTCATTAGTACAAAGTATAAAACCCTACAAACTCTTGCAAGTATTTCGTAAAATTGCCCGAGGTTGTGAAGGTCAACACATTAGATGTTTGCTACTTGTATAATTGTCTGTTTTTTATCGGTTGATTACAGCTTTTTACACTAAAGTATTATTAGATCTCGGTTTTGTACCCCAATCTACAAAAATGAGCAGTACTGGTCACCAACATTACAATTTGTAATTTACAAATGAATAATTAGTAAACTCAGTGTGCAAATTATGGGGGGAAAATCCGTTCGCCACCAAAAGCAAATATGTAATACACTATTTTGTACACTAGTTTGCCATGCTTTTTTCGATTAGTCACCTAATGGTCCTAACCTATGGTTTCTTTTGTATGTAGTGTACAAGAAGGAAATAAAAAAATATTTCAGTTTGGTGTAGAAAATCGAAATCTGATTACATGAAGGTTTCAAAAGTCTTTTGGTTTTGGCAGACTAAAGGGGAGAGGTGGGGCCTGGGGGCTTGCCTAGGTGAATAGGTGGGGACTAAGCGGGGTCTAGGTGGAAAAACCATATTTTAACATTTCTTTAAGGTTTTTTTAAATTCTCGTTTGATATATATGTTGTAAATATAATTAACGATCTAAACTAAGTATTTATACACTATTAATTTTTCGATATACTATCAATTACTTAATAAAAGCTATGATAACAATATTTAAAACACTCGAATATAAGCCAACATAAACATAATGATGTATTGAAAGACAAAAACTTACATTTAAGGGGCCAACTCTATGCTGCATCCAAATAGAGGGAAAAGAAGGGTTTAATAAAGCTTCCCGAATAAATGGAGGAACGGAGAAATAGCTCCTAGAGTGCAAGGACACTTGAAGTTTTATCAGTCAACCTTTCTCGGGCTATTGGCTAAGAGCAAGTACAGTATTTGTTCTTATCAGTTTTATATTTGCCAATGGCTCAGGTAATATTTTTTATTTATTCATGAGAAGTGGTCTATCACAGTAGCTTGCTACTGAGGTTTCTAAGCACGCAGGGCTTGCACTACTAAAAGAATAGAATAAAAAGTTTGTTAATTAGGTTCATATATTCATATTCTATACTGAACTGTTTCTTTCCCTCATGACATGTGCATACTCTGATCAAGTTTGTCTTTTTGTAGTTTTCGGACTGGATGGAGTCACAAAACCATTTCGAATTTGGAGAGAAAAATTATGCAACTCATGTTGATTTGATAGCCAAAGTACGTGGTCTTGACGCTGCTGAAACCTACATCAACAAGATCCCTAAATCATTTAAGAATGAATTGATTTACAAAACATTCCTTGTTAATTGTGCTAGCACCTCCAATAAGAAGAAAGCTGAACAAACTTTCAACAAATTGAGGAAACGTGACAGATTATCCTCCTTCTCGTGCAACCAAATGCTAGTCCTTTACAAGAAAATCGACAAAAAAAAGGTCGGCGATGTTTTGTTGCTGATGGAGAAAGAAAATGTGAAACCTGATCTGTTCACTTATCGTATATTGATCGATATTAAGGGCGAATCCAGTGATATATCAGGTATGCAGTGTCGGAACCAAAATTGATTTATTTCTTGATACGGTGGTCGTGGAAGTGAATTTATTAATTTCAAAAGTAAAGAACACGGCATGTCTGTCAGTTTTGGAACTGGCAAATAAGCATCTGACAGAACAGAAATTGAAACGAGATAGGTGGTGACCCAGAAGATACAAAACAGTAATTATGGTATTTATTTATTTTGGTTATTGAATTTACACAATTTGACCTTACTTGAAATGCCTTAATCTATGAGAACTAGTATTTATAAATATAACTATGACTTTACATAAATATAACAATTAATAAATAATTAATGGTATTAATATTTTTTCATTTAATAAAGTTTGTTTTTCTCTAAATTCTTGTTACTAAATATGAAATGAAAACATGTTTCGGGTACAAGTTTCAGAAATGCAGTTTCCTATTTCAGAAAGAGTTTATAGATGGTGAAAATTTGATCTATTTTGTCAATGTGGATTGTGGAGCCTCTTATATCCGCACCTAATTCCTCCCCCACAGGTATGGAACAGATTTTCGAGACGATGACAGCCGAAGGGGTTCAGCCCGACCTTCAAATACAAGCCACTTTAGCTAGGCACTATGTGAACTTGCATTGTAAGGAGAAGGCCGAGTCCATTTTAAGAGAGATGGAAAGTGACGATCTTAGAGAAATAAAACAGGCATGTAAGGTTTTGCTCCCCCTCTATGCTTCCCTCGGGAAGGCCAATGAGGTGGAAAGGGTCTGGAAGGCCTGTGAGCCAAGCTCAAGGCTTGAAGACTGTATAGCTGCAATCATTGCTTGGGGAAAACTTGGTAATGTGGAAAAGGCTGAAGAAGCCTTTGAAAGGATGATGAAGATCACAAAAAAGCCATCTCCTAAGCATTATTCGCCTTTGTTGAGGATTTATGCGACTCACAAGATGGTAAAGAAGGGGAAAGATTTAGTCACACGAATGGCTGAGAGGGGGACCGTGGTGGGCCCAGATACGTGGGATGATCTCGTTAGGCTATATGTAAATGCCGGTGAGGTGGAAAAAGCTGACTCAATCCTTCAAAAGGCGACTGAACAGTCACAGATGAAGCCGTTGATGTCCTCGTATATGGCTATTATGTATGAGTATTCGAAAAAAGGTGACGTGCATAATACTGAAAAGATACTTTATAAGATGCGACAAACGGGGTATAGTTTTCAGCATAAGCAGTTTGAGGCGCTGATAAGGGCATACGTGAATGCGAATGTGCCTGCTTATGGGGTTAAAGAGAGGATGAAGGCGGATAACGTTTCCCCCCAGAGTTCGTTTGCAAACATGTTGGATAAAGTTGATCCCTTTAGGAAGACCAGTGTGTCGGCTTTGTTTGAATAAGGATGTTTCTTTTGTATTCCTATTTGTTTGTTTGTACAATCCCATCTATTTAGACGGATGAAAATGACGTCTAGAAAACTATATTAATCCAACACTAGGGGCAGGTAGTCATTTTGTGCCATTGACTTTCATTTCTTTGCAGTCTAGAGGAAATAGAGAGCAAGCAATCGTGTTCCAAATTGATGCTTTCTCACCTTCAGAAAAGCCGATTTGACATGAACACTGCTTCGAGAATAAGCATTTCCCACGATATTTATGTTTGTCTTATATACGTGTAACGACCTAACTTTCACTATGCTCCAAGATAGAAAGACCTATCTTACAAGATCATGGTTTAGAATAGTGCTGATTAATGGTCTGAAATTTGGGTTGAGCAACATTGACATTTTTTTTACAGAAATGGGTACAAAATGTGTTTTCTATGTCTATTTTGAAACGCAGATAACCGTTGTTTTTTCTGGATAAGTTTCATCGAATGCAATTAGGAACCTTGAGCACTTTGTTAAACAAATTTGGCTCTTGACATATTGTTTCGAAAGAGCCAAATTATTATTCATTATTATCTTTCTGAAACCCTCCTTCCGGTTGAGCCCAAGAAAGGTCGACTCACTATATTTACATATACCATTAAGTCCGGTTTCAATAATCTACTATTTTTTATTAAAAAGAAGGCTGAGATTTGGATATTTTTATAAATAATTGAGATCAGGGATATCATAATTTTTTTTAAACACTACTCATTAGTAAGTAGTTAGACTAATAAAGAAGTCAAACGGACTAAACAGGTGTATGCTCATGTTCGTTAGGTGAAAATTTTGTTCATGCTCACTCATGTTCGTTTTAGTATCAAACTATCATGGACCAGCTACCTAGTTCTTAACAAGCCAAACACGAGTTTTCCTAGAAATGGTTTATCTAATCGAAAGCCTCAAGTAAAAATAAGCGGGGGTTATCATTATCTTTTCGATTAATAAAATGACAAACTTGTAAACTTTTTAGTAATTTATCATCATATTAATATAGTAAACTTAAATACATATATAACGGTTATTGTTATTAACAGGGAATGAACTAGTGAATACAGTCGACTCCTCTCTACAATTTCAAAAAATGATAAAGAAAAAGTAATTTTTTAATATGTATTCTCGGTATGAAAAATAAATTATACAGAGATCGACCATTCTATTTATAGATAATGGTTCTATCACCGGTTATTATGTTATTGTATTCACTATTAATAAAAACTATTTTAACTTCTGTTTTTAACACTCCTTACAAATCTTCATAATCATATATATATATATATTGTAACCAATCATATATATTAGTACATATCTTGTGTATGTGTAATTTGGCCCTTCACAAAATGATCTTAAATTACTGCTAGTCTTTTATTTTTCCTAAAGAAAATGAAAACATTTAAAAAATGTTTTAGAGTAATATAATTTTATTATTATTATTATCATTATCCAGTGGGACACTATGATAAAAACATGATAAAAAATTAGAAATGAGGTTTTAGGGTTTAAGAAAAGAGGCTTCTTAAAGTCTTTTCAAGTGTTCATTCTCTCTCTCTCTCTCTATATATATATAAAGACACTATGTGGGCACTTCGACGAGTTTCTAATAATCTCAAGTACCTTTTTATTCTCTCTATCTCTGAGTAGTGTTTTGGCCCCTTTTTTATTACTATTTATATGTGTATACAAGTACATGTATCATTGGAACAGTTTCCAGAGGAATTATTGATTTTTATAACATTTCTTGCAAATGGGTATTTGAATATGTTAATGAGAGATTGTTTGGCTGCAGTTTATTAAAAAAAAATAAGCTGACTTAGTTCTGTATGACCCTTTTTTAAAAACATTCTTGCAAATGGGTATTTGAATGTGTTAATGAGAACTTGTTTGGATGCAGTTTATTAAGAAAATAAGCTGGCTTAGTTCTGTATGAAGAAAAGCGTGATTTCATCCTATTGCAAACTTCTTTAAAAAAAAGTCTCATATTTTTAAGATGGCAATGAGAAAATAAGAAAACTTCAAAGTTGTAATTAAACAATCAGCAAAGACTGATTTTTCTTCAATTGAAAGTTTGGGATCAGTTTAGAAGCTGAGAAAAGTGGGAGTTAACTGAGTTTTTTTATAATCATGAACTTTTTATTTTGGTTTTGTGAATGGAATTACCAGGATTTTGATTATTGCACTATAGTTTTTAGGGGAATCATTGTTTTTACATCATTCTTGCAAATGGGTATTTGAATATGTTAATGAGAGCTTCTTTGGCTGCAGTTTATTAAATAAATAAGCTGGCTTAGTTCTGTATGAAGAAAAGGTTGAATTCATTCAGTTGCAAACTTTAAAAAAAAATCTCATCTTTTTTATATGAAATTGATTTTTTTTTTAACTTTAAAATTGCAATCAAACAATCAGCAAAGACTGATATTTTTTCCCTTTAAATTTTGGGATCAGTTTGGCAGGTAAAAGAAATGGGAGTTAACTAAGTTTTTTTATTTTGGGTTTATGAACGGGATTACCAATATTTTGACAAATGAACTATATTAGCGTTTAAATTGAATTTTAGTATTTTCGGCGATTTTATACCGGGAAAAGAGTCATGTGCATATCAGTTATCACAGAGTCATTTTCTGTCTAAGCCACCGGTTTTTATGCCGTTCTTTTGAATAATTGGCAATAGGACAAAGTATAGTGTACAAAATTGAAAACTCAGTTTAAGTTGACAGATGATAACTGTTCAATACAAAAACTTACAAAAGAAAAGTTCTCTGTCAATTGTACTAAATTGTAATAACGTAGTGGTAGTGGTCAGAGTGTATTAAGCTTAATAAACCTCTAAAGTGAAGATATGCAATTTAAACCTTATGCTTAGTATCTAGATTCATGACAATGGAGAAGTTTGGGGAGTCAAAGGGAGGCATATCATTTACTGACCCTCATTTGCTCAGAATCTTGCATACGTTTGCTTATATATGTGCTTATAGTTAGCCTTCCAGGGTGTTTTTAAGTTTATACTTTCCCCATTTCTTGCTCAAGTAAAGTTTGGTTGTTTACAAAAACGATTTTTCCACTTCATAGTTGGTAGTATCTGTTTGGAGGCTGAGAAAATATCTTAAATAGTTGGAAAAATTACATCTTTGAACCTTATGCCTAGATGTATGAGATGGAAAAAATCTGGAGTCTAAACGAGGCAAATTTTTTGGCAACCTTCCTTTGATGAGGAGAATCTTGTGGATATTTCAATGAGAAAAATAGGAAAGGTTTCGTGTCCAGTGTGGTAGAAGTATTCAGTGGATGTGTTAGTTATGTTAGGATTTAGGTGAATATAGAAGAGTTTCTTTTGTTCTTTCTTCTGGCTAGCTTGGTAAATATGAAACAAATTCTTCAGCAGTCTTTGTACTACTTACGAACCCAACTTCTGATAATAGGTTTAGAGTTTATGAGAAAATTTGTAAGTTTATCTTGACAAAAGTGAATCTTCTTTTGTCTATTCGTAATGAACATGGAATTGGGGGACATGATTTTCCTTTGTTTCCTTTCCCTTTTATTTGTTTAAGCCTTTCATATTTCAGGTCTTTTGTGTTCTCTTGGGTGGGGTCTACTGTAGGTTGACTTATCCAACTATATTTCCGTATGTGTGTAACTTTCTGTGTCTGGAAGCTCCTCCTTAGCAGTGTACTTTTTGTGTTTTCTTTTTCAGAGACAGAGCAATTATCATCAGAACTTTTCAGAATACGTATCCTTATTCACAAGTAGCGAGTCGTAATTTGTATGACAATACCAGTTATGGCAATTCCCACATTTCAATATCTGATAGATGTACCTGTTTTAAGAGCTCTCTCTGTCACTGTACTATTCCTGGCTATGCAAAACTCTCTCTTGGGTGGTGCAGTTTTTCTGCCCAAGCTGGCACCAAAGACAGTGATAACGAAGATGACGATATAGAAGATGCTTTTTCGGAGCTTGAAAATCCAAGTGAAACCGATAGCGAATCGAGTTCTGAATCAGAAATCTCCGAAGAAGAAAAAAAAGATGCCCTTGAGAATAGTAAGGAGCCTCAAGAGGAATCAGAACTATGTGATTCGGAGGAGATTGCACCATGGAAAATAAGACCAAAGGAAAAAGTTTCGCTAGAATTTTATAGTGTTATAAAGAAAGCTCCGAGCAAGTCGCTCGAAAGTGTTTTGAACAAATGGGTTGAAGCTGGGAACGAGTTGAATCAGGCTGAGATTTCGGAAGCTATGTACAACCTTCGTCAACGTAAAATGTATGCAACGGCCTTACAGGTGACATAATACTACTCCTTTCTTGTATATTTTAGTCTTTCTTAGGCCAACATTACCATAAACTGAAGAGATGTTATCTGGGACCTGGTTTGTTGGGTAAGTTGGTGGTAAGCTTAGTAGCAATGTTATTCTGGGTTGTTGTTTTCTGGTGAGTGATAAACAATGTGGTTGAAGAGGTGTTTAACTGAGATATTGTATAATTGGTGAGGGATCTTAATTTTTTTTAATCTCTGAAAACCTAGAAATGTTAATGGGTTTGGCGGGTCCACTTCAATTTCTTTGTGAACGCAGTTCAACAGTTCATGTAATCACCAAAAACCCAGCTAAAAGAATGAGTATGTATGAAAATACCGTTTTATGGGGTAACTGTGTATCTCTCTCTCCCGCCTCTCTCTTAACTAACCAATAGCATATCCTCTCTTTTTTCCGTCACTTCAAAATCATCTCCTCATCCCGTCTTCCATACATATTTCCATCAATCATCTCTCTTTGTCACTCAGTGGTGCTTCTGAAACTGAAATAGGAAGAAAGGAAATTGAAATTGTAGGACACATTTGATTTTTCTGTATCTAAAAACTGTTTTCCCCTTTCCCCCTAATTTCTCATCTATGTTCAAAGAGTGTGTTGGTGGTCTCTCTCTATTTTTTATCCTAGTCTGTGAAATTTGTTTGAGTATATTAATTATTAAGTGATGGTAGTTGGAGAATTATTATTCGTAACTGACATAGAAACAAAAGAGGAAAAGCTTAACTTATTTTCAATTGATGGTTTTTCCTATCATTGTATGCAGTTTCATAATAAATGTCCAAAGTGCTAAACTCCACTAGTTGAGCTAGAATCTTCATATATATTAGTTAGAATAAAAATATGACTGTACATTGCAATATCAAGAGTTTGGATTTGAAAGCACTCTAAAAAAGAAATGACAGAAGAAAGGTTAGAGAGAGAGATGAACACTCGAGGAAAAAAGCGAAAGAAACTGGAAAGGTATGCTGAGTGAGGGGGTGTTTTAAAAAACCAAGTACAGTGCTATTTTATTGGAAATAAAATAAAAATCTTGGCCCTTGATTTACATGAACAGCTAGATGAGCTCTTGTCAACACAGGACCGCTGAGGACTCACTCCTTGCTTTTCAGACCATGAGAACTGCGACCCTCTGAGTTGCCGGGGTGTGGGTGTGGGGTGTATGGGATGAATAGATGATAGATTTCGACCCTTTCTATCTGTTACATATATCTCTCATACCCACTACATTATATGTTTGGAAGTGGTGTTACTGATATTCTTATACCTCAGGCCATGTTTGTTTACAGGGATATAATTTGCAAGTAGTTCCTATTTCTACCATGAGGGGTATTAGTTTTAACACCGTCTATCCGTTATTAGCTATACCCCTTTTATAAGCCCAGAAAATAGTATAAAAAGTACCCTCGTTTAGTACTTGATGACAAAAGTTTAACCAAGCGTGGTATTAAACGGGTCCCGCAGAACAATAAAATTATACCCTTTTTATACTGCAAACAAACATGCTATAAAAATGCTTCACATACAAACACACAATTTAATAATAGGCTAATGCATTCGATATAGCTATAGTGGAGACTTTCCTTAGTTTTTTGTGTTAGAAGTTTATCAGAAAAAGAAGTGCAAAAGATCTTCAAGTCTCTATAAACCAGGTTCATTTATTCAAATCGAACTGGCAAATGGCTGTCCCTCGTGGCTGTGTGGCCAGGGATTTCAAAATTATAGATGAAAAAACGGTGTGAGACTCTGTTTATATTGTGAAATTTAAATAGTTTATTTGCTATGGATGTTGACATGATTCTTTTAAAATTATAGGTAATAATTAAGGGAAAAGTATTTTAATTTAAACCCACTGGGAATAGCCTAGTGGGCTAGAATCCGCTAGGAATAGACTAGGTACAGGGTTCGAGTCTTGCTAAAGGGGGTAGGTGTGAAATCCATTGATCTTCTTTAATAAGATTTTAAAATAAATAAAAAATTAAGGGAAAAGTATTTTAATTTCAGTTTTAGAATCTATAGCGTTCTGGTTAACTAGATACTGTATATTTGACCTACGTATATAGTAATAGATATGAATGTAATGTGTTTTATTTGTATGTCCCCTATATTTTCGAGATTTACCATGATACAACAGCCATACTTGTATCCGTGTTACACAGCAGTCTGTTAAGTGCATTCTCTATTGACTTTTTTTGGTCTTTTTGTAGGTCTCGGAGTGGCTCGATACATCGGAACATTTCGAATTTAGTGAGAGAAACTACGCAGCTCGCATTGATTTGATAGCCAAAGTACACGGCCTTCATGCTGCCGAGAGCTACATAAACAAAATCCCCGAATCATGCAAGAACGAAGTAATCTACCGAACGTTGCTTGCTAGTTGCGTTAGTTCCCAAAATTTAAAGAAATCCGAATCGGTATTCAAGAAAATGAAGGAGCTTAGTTTCTGTTTATCCCCTTTCTCCTGCAACCAGATGCTACTCCTTTACAAAAGAACCAACGCGAAAAAGGCTGCTGATGTATTGTTGTTGATGGAGAAAGAAAATGTGAAGCCAACCCGCTTTACTTACGGGATATTGATGGATATGAAGGGAGAAGCTAACGATATAGCAGGTAGGCAGAGGGGTATAATCAAGACTGATAAAAAAAAATTAATGCAGTTATATAGGTAACAATTGCTTAAATTTCGCAAGGCTGACCTCAAAGCCTAATATATTTGGAGCTAGATAATATTTTCAAAAACAAAGAAGTAGTTTGATTACTACGTAATATCTTAATTATCTGACAAGTTAATATAATTTATTTATGGGGGAATTACTAAAAAGTTTCAAATAGCAAACTATATTCCCAAAAACTGCTTCTATCAAACCTTTCTTCCCAAAAAATTGCCACTTCCTCTGATTATGTATGCAGTTTAGGATTATATATGCACTTTTCACACGATTGTGTATGCAATTGGCCGAAGGTTCGTCAAAGGGCATGCACTTTCCACTCGTGTGTATTCACTTCCTCCGGAGCTCTGATGACCTCATCGAAGCTCTGGTGGACCACCTCCGCCGCCGCCAACCCATGGGCAAATAAGTGGTGGGTGGAGGCAGGGAACAAACTCTAATGTGATTTGAAATTGATTAGGGAGAGAGTTGGGGTAGATTATAGTGGGCGGTACTTTTGGAATATAGTTTGAATAGTGACATTTATTGTGGACTTCCCTTTAATGTTTCTATTTTTCAATGTTTGCTGAATTATTACGATTTTACTGGTTCCATGACTAGTAATTCAAAATATTTTATCTCTACTAGCTAATCTGTGCTCCAATTAAATACGTCATGAAAGAAAGGATTTTAATCGAACTTAAACTAAAGTACTTGTTGCTTTGGTCATCCAAGTCTTTTTTCAGTGAATAGGAATCATATTTTTTCATACATGTTTAAATTTGTGTGTGAGCAAGATATGCCGAGACATCAAAAATTGAATTAAGAAAAAATTAAGGAATAACTTTAATTGAGAAGTTGATTTATTTTTATTTTCTGTCATATTAAGGCCCGGAACCCCCTTTATAACACACCACGCATGTCTTCCACCGCAGGTATGGAAAAGATTTTAGAGACAATGAAAGGGGAAGGGATCGAGCCTGACCTTCACATACAAGCCACTTTAGCTAGACACTATGTGAACTTAGGGTTTAAAGAGAAGGCCGAGTCGGTTATTCGTACGATCGAAGGGGATGATATTAGTAAGAGAAAATGGGTTTGCAACATTGTGCTCCCTCTCTACGGTTCCCTCAAGAAAGGCGATGACGTGGCGAGGGTCTGGAAAGTCTGCGAAGCAAGCCCTCGGCTCGAGGACTGTATAGCCGCGACAATCGCGTGGGGAAAACTTGGTAACATTGAAAAAGCCGAGGAAGTGTTCGAGAAAATGACAAAAAACACAAAAATCTCAAAACAGCTATCTGCAAACCACTATTCGCCTTTGTTGAGGATTTACGCCAACCACAAACTGGTGAAGAAAGCGAAAGATTTGGTCACAAGAATGGCCGAGAGTGGTATTATCGTGGGCCCACAAACTTGGGACGATCTTGTGAGGCTTTACTTATATGCCGGTGAGGTGGAAAAAGCCGACTCAATACTTCGAAAGGCTACTGAGAACACACAAATGAAGCCCTATGTGACCTCTTATCTGGCTATTATGAACCGATATGCCAAAACCGGGGACGTGCATAACACCGAAAAGGTGTTTTATAAGATGCGACAAGCGGGGTATGTATGCCAGCTAAGGCAATATGAAATGCTGCTACGTGCGTACTTCCAGGCGAATTTGCCGCCTTATGGAGTTAGGGAGAGGATGAAGGCCGATAATATTTTTCCAAACAGTGTTATTGTGAATTTGTTGGCAAAAGTTGATCCATTTAGGAAGACCCCTGTGTCGGCTTTGCTTGATTGAGGATTTCTTTTTCTTTTTTCAGTTCAATTATGCAGAGCTTGCTATTAAGTACTGTAGCGTTAGCGGGATTAGCTAGATTGATTAGTTGTATCAAGGTACTTTGTTTTACCTTGGTGGTATTGGTTGTTTGTAGCCTTTATTATAGCGGGCTTCGTCACTCTTATCATGTGCAAATAATGCAACTCATATAATCGAACAAATGCGCTTCTAATTCATGAACAAGGTTTTTGTAGCTTGTATGATGTTTCTGTACTTATACAGAGTATTTACATAAACTTAACTATACAGTAACTATTGTTAATATTTTCAATTAAGTTCGTCCAGTTTCACAAAAATACAGAGTTGATACATCACTGATGCAACACGTTAACGGATGTTTACGATCTAGAGGTACATGATTCGAAGTGGTCTTTTATTGTGGACTGAATTGGGATTGAAAATATCATGGAGAAGAAAGGTGTGATAACACTACTATACAACACGGATGCGACTTTGTTGCATTTAAAATCCTGAGGGGCCTTTTGTTATAATTGTACAAAGAGGAACTAAAAGTAAATGATTGATAAGTTTTGTTTGTAGCCAACTGATCATGATCTTTAATTATACCCAACTTATTGGATAACTTGGATAGGATGAACCAGGAACATAACATGGGTTTGGTGCATGATAGCAATGAACATTGACAACAACAAAAAGGAGGAATTAGACTAATCTTATTACTTCTCTCCCTCTTTTATCATTTTCACCATCTTTTATTAATAACTTCATTATAGTACATATTAATTCCGTAATTTACTTATTTATCTGAGTTCCGCAAGCGGTATATAACAGTAACACTTTTGAACTTTATTGTCTCCAACTAATTTTTTATATTTGTGTGCGAACGGAGAAAATATTATCTTCATAGAAAAGGACTAAATAAAATGATAATTTGTAGAAGGAAACCAAACTCTTGTTCTATATAACTCATCATGTGAAAGTGTACGTAAATGGTTACTAGGAGTATTTAACAACCAGTCGTGTCATTGAAAGTTGGGATATGTTTACATCCACATGTTAGAAAACAATTTATTCTTTGTGAAACTTTTTTTGAAAGAATTCCTTGCACCAAGTGCATTGGGCGATTAAATGTTGTATCATTGTAACTAAATAAAGTATTTATTCAATGTGGTCGATATGCTGGTTTTTTTAAATAGTTTTTTAGGTAAGAAATAGGTGACGAAAATTTAACGAGAACCGATGTAATAAAATAATATGACCGCCACCGTTTGAGCATGTGTAATGATATATGTTAGTTAGATAAGCCTTTTCAAAAATGATAAAAATTAATAATATTGTATCATTGTAACTAAATAAAGCATTTGAGAAGGGTGAGGTGACGACGTATGTCAATGTGGTTGATATGTGAGTTTTTTTTAAATAGTTTTTTAGATAAGAAATAGGTGACGAAAATTTAACGAGAACCGATGCGTTAAAATAATAGGGCCGCCACCGTTTGAGCATGTGTAATGGTATATGTTAGTTAGATAAGCATTTTCAAAAATAATAAAAATTACATTAATTAATAGTTACCCATTTGCTTCCCCTGAAAAAAAGAAAGGAATAAAAAGAAATGATTATTTGAGTTGGAGAATTATTATCTGAATGTGGCCTGAAACACGGTTTGTTGCATAACGAGAATAAGTTACTCATGTATAGAACCCATATATGGGCTTAGTTCAACTTCACTATTGTATATTTTGGGAAAAGAGAATGTATATCAGAGCTTGCTTAACAATTATACGTTGAAGCTCAATTTAATACGAATAGTTTTCGTACTCGTATTATAAAAATTACTACGGTTGACCAGAATAAAAGTTTAGGTTTTAATAAATTTGACAAGCCCGTATTTTCTAATCTTCAAAAGTTAGTTTTATTTGATAAAGAACACCATAAGAATTAATTAATATAGGAAAGTACAAAGAAAAGAGAGACATATATATATATATATATCTGCCTTGAATTCCGATAGGGCAAGTATATTAGTACCTAATTATCTAAGAACAAGATTCTTGCAAATAGCATTATTCAACTCAAAAATTACATACAACTATCTTTTACTTGGAATTAAGTTCTTAACTCTCCTAATATTTCATGGGAGTTTGTTTTTAAATTTTTAGCTTTTGGCTATCTCACATTAAGGTAAAATGCCATGTCATATTATGATATACTATAAATCACTACAAATCTTATGAGTGCTAATTTATCCCAATAAGTAAGAACCATCACCATATACCATACAGTACCGTTTTCAATGGGAAAGGTTTTTTTCTTTTCTTTTTTGAAATGAATAGGAAACGGTAATAGCCATTATTCTGCAAAAGGTATGGACAAAGCTGTGTATGATGATTGTATAATTGTAGCATATATTGTTAGTAATTGGTGTAGGTTTGTAGCATTAACTTTTCATGAACTCCGTAAAAAGTATACCGTTGCATACAATCGATAAGCATAGTTGCAGTGTCGCTCAACGTACAATTATCATACGGTTCTAATTAAGTACACAGCTTTGATCCGTCAAGGGACAAAAAAAAGATTTCATACATGCACCAAATTAAAATAAAATAAAAAATTACTTGCCTCTTTGGTTATTTTTAGTTAACAGCAACATAATTTGTTATACTAAACTTATTTTTTTCCCAAAAAAAAACGAAGGTCGAGGACTTTAGGGCATTCAATGCAATAAGCTAGCTAAGGGTGTGTTGTACAGAATCTATTGATGGCAAATGAGGGACCAACTGGCAAACAAGGCAGAACTTTGAAGGCCAAACTTATAAACTATAAATAAATGTGAGGAAAATCTGGTCAATTTCGTGCTAAACTTCACTTTCCTAGTTCCATATCAAGCATGGAATGTTATTTCCCTATGTATTAAAACCTTTCTAATAATCTAATAATTAATAAGAGTTTTCATTGTAAAAGCAATACACAGAGAGAGCAAGATGATTCCATAAAACATAAATCTAGTACTGATCTACAAATATAATCATGCACCTGGCACAGATTGACTTATAGCTGAAACTGAAATGTTACATCCTAATATCTCATCATAACATAAACAAACTACCACTGCTAAATTCAGATGGTAAATATTCTTGTATTGCCAAGAAGAGTCTCAATACCAAATATATCAAGCATTAAAATGAAACCAAGATGTCTATATATATATATATATAATACATGCATAGAAATAGTTGAACCATCTCCATATCCAATATGACAACTCTAAAAATTACCAAAAAGCACCACAAACATCTTAACAATCCTTTCCCATCCACACCAACATCTCTCCCTCTCATTTTAGGAACTCTACATTTTAACCTTCTAAACCTGTCTCAAAATCAAACGTTTCCCATTGGCACTGATTTCCAATTATCTTGGAGACCGGAAAATGGTGCGTTTCTCTCCATTTTTCATCAATCCGATCCTGCAAGGACAATATGGTCAACTGTGCCTGATCAGGCTTTCATATCTGCGGCTATGGCCGATACAGAGGTGGAAGAGAGCCGAGGATCGTTTGTTGTAAAAGATGGAGATGTTCATTTGGTATATAACCATCAAATGATTGAAAATATAAAGATAGTAAGTCGAGATGAATATCACTCAATGATAAGAGATCATGATCATTCACCTGGGCACTTGAGTTTCGACAGAAAAACGGATGAAAATGAAAATAATTTGCCAATGTTGCTTATAGAAGGGAAAATTTTCAAAGTGAAAAGGAAGAAGGTAGGAAAGAACAAGGGTGTTAATGATCTCACTTATGTTAAGTATTGGATCTTGTTTGATCAAAAGAACAATGATCAAGTAGGATTTCAAGTAAAATTTGGAAGACCAAATCTTGAATATAAGTCAAAAACTTCTCCAAGAAAATATGGTACTCACAATGGCGTTTCAAGAAGGTTTAGAAAGAAAATGAGAAGAGGATTTGGGTGGTGTTTTCATCTTTCAAAACCAAAAATCATTTTCAATGCTGCGTCTACAAACGAAGAAAATGTTAGCATGATGGGCTTCGATTGTAAAGATTTCAATCGTGTCTGCATTACATACGCTAGCGAAAAAGATGAGAGATTTTATGGATTCGGAGAGCAATTCTCTCACATGGATTTCAAAGGGAAGAGGGTACCAATTTTTGTTCAAGAACAAGGGATTGGAAGAGGGGATCAACCCATTACCTTTGCAGCTAATTTGGTCAGCTACAGGTACAATTCCATTTTTTTGTAACTTTTGGGACCATGTTTGATTGCTGCTTTTAAGCAAAGCTCTTTCTTCAATTTCATAAAATTTAGGCTGCGTTTGGTTTATCAGCTTAGAGAGCTTTTACGGCATTTTTGCATGAAAAGGGATAAAAGCTTTGAGTTTGATGAACCACTTTTCTCAACATCAAAGGGTCTAGTTTATTCGCTTAAAAGCTGCAACCAAGGAAGCCCTTAATTTTTTTGCTTATTAGTTGCAGTGCATTCGGTTGGCCAGAGTAAAACGGGACTTTTTTCTTTTCTTATTTGAAAAACCAAGAACTTGCAAGCTGGGTCAACTCAAGTGTTTTCCTTCACCTTGAAATAAGCCAGCTTTTTTTCTAGAAGGTTGCAACCAATCAAACCCTGAATAGTCACTATGTATATAACATGAAGGTTCTCAATGCAGGGCCGGTGGAGATTGGAGTACAACATATGCCCCTTCGCCATTTTATATAACATCGAAAATGAAGTCCCTTTATCTTGAAGGATATAACTATTCTGTTTTCGATCTAACAAGTCATGACAAAGTTCAGATACAGGTAAAGTTTGATCGAAATGTTTATCACTTTACGTTGACTTGAAGCTAGGAGTAAAATATAAGTAGTGCGCATGCAGATGATGATGAAATTTTGAAACTGAAAGCAAATGAAGTGTTTGTTTTATTACACTTGCAATTTTTGAGAAAATAAACTGTAATCTTTGCAGTCAAGAAAAAATCTCGGTTCACATCCTAAACGTGTTTTACTCTCCAGGCCAAAGATCCAGAAAACCTTAGCAATCAGTTAGACAGTGAACTTATCTAGCAAAAATGTCAAAAAAATCTGAACTTATTATCTACAACCAAACAATCTTGAGAATTGGTTTGGTTGCAACTTTGAAGCTCTTTTTTTGGCTTATAAGTTGTGAGCCAAGCCAATTCGTATTTTTGGTCAGGAAAACTTAAATTTAAGCAGAATAAAACTGGCCTCTTCTCACCCCTTAACGAGGCTATCTACATCAATCCCTTTATTAATCTCTACAAGCATCCTTCAGGCTTGAGTTGATTGAAGTTTTAGTATTACTTATGTTCAAAGGAACCCAAAAAAAAAATTATAAGTTATTTTTTCATTAATACTTCAGATGCATGGAGAATGCATACAAGGGAGAATATTACATGGTACTTCACCTTTGGAATTTATAGAACATTTCACAGAAGCCATTGGGAGACCTCCGGAGCTTCCGGAATGGATTGTATCAGGGGCTATAGTTGGAATGCAAGGTGGAACTGGTTTTGTCCGCGAAATTTGGGATAAATTGCAATGTTACGATGTTCCCATCTCAGCATTCTGGTTACAGGTACAACACCGAACATATATAGTGCATTAATCAACTAGCCCAAGGGATTGGCTTACCTACAAAGCCATAAAAGAACGGAAATGACATTTAAGTAGCAGTGTCCTAGTTGGTTAATCAGGTGAATAAAAACGAAAAGAGATACCAAAAGGGTGGAAATAGAAAATGTCAAGTGTAGTTTAGTAGTTTAAGCATTTATATGCAGAAGCAGAATCGTGTGAGAAATACAACTTTTGGAATTTTGAGGTGAATGAGGTGAAAGAACGAGTATTTCTTACAGTTTACATATGTATATATGTAGGATTGGGTAGGTCAGAGGAAGACGGTGATAGGGTCGCAGCTTTGGTGGAATTGGGAAGTGGACACAACAAGGTATTCAGGATGGCATCAACTTATTAAAGATCTTAGAGCTCAACAAATTCAAGTCATGACTTACTGCAATCCCTGCCTATCTCCGGTGCCTAATTTCGACCCTAATTTAACATTTATTTATCAACCTGCAAAAAAATTGAAGAACCTGAGATCTCTTGTTAGGGTAGAGGATGTTATGAAATTTCTAACTTTTGAGAGTAAGCTATAAAATGAACCAATATAGTACAAGTTTAGGTACAGTGATTGCGAATCAATAATTTAGTATCAAAGCAGGCAAAGCTACTGGTAAATATAAATGAACCGATAAAGGTAGAATGGAGAACTATTATCTCAAGATTCGTAGTAAAACACCCAAAAGGATGTAGTCAATGTTAGCATATATGCGATTTATGTGATTGAGATATAAAGTTTATAAACTATCACTATACCGTCATTGGCATCTAAGTAGCCAGTCAATCTTTCAGTTCCATGTTTACCGTCCCAGACTACTTTTTTTAATCAATTTCTATAACTCTGTTAGCCTGGTTAAGTTTTTAGACATAATATACATCTTTTGATCAAAATCTATAAATACAGAGCCCTATAGAATCTTATATCCAGGTGCATTTTGGGTCATTATGATTTTTTTTGAAGTATTTTCATCTATTCAAATGACAAATTTGGACTAAATCAACCAGATGGCAGATACTAAATTGAAAATTGTATGATAAGAGCTAAACTGGAATGTCAACCATAATAAGCCCATAAACTATAAATGATATAATACAACTGTAAACGATCTCATGAGCACATCTGACAAATTTGCTTGATATGGCAGATGGAACAGAAGGAAAACAAAAGGAGAAACCTTTTCGAGGAGGCGAAAGATTTGGATATCTTAGTGAGAGATAACAGAGGAGAGTTGTATATGGTACCTAATACAGCATTTGACGTAGGAATGCTGGATCTGACACATCCCAAAACTGGAAATTGGTTCAAAAAAATATTGAGAGAAATGGTGGACGGCGGTATTAGGGGATGGATGGCTGATTTTGGCGAAGGATTGCCAGTCGATGCTTTACTCTACTCAGGTCTGTAACTCGAAAGTCGAAACTATGTAAAAAAGATACCAACACACTTTACAAACAAACAGAAAATCACAAGGCCCAACCTATGGAGTACCTTTTCAAGTGAAAACAATTTTAGCATAACCAAGAAACATGTACTTAAGACTCTCGAGACAGGAAAAGAATTCCTTTTCATCTAAAAGAAGGTTTTTCTGGTTTTACTAATTACTGGTGTCTTTCTTGGCAAGTACCCCCCAAAAAATATACCTTGCTTTGCATGTTTAACAAAAACCTCTAAAAGTACGTACTTGTTTTGTACTTTCAAGATAAAAGAAAATTTATTTTGTGACATTTTAAATAAGCTGAGACTTTTCAATCCCTTATAAATCAAGCTAAAAACTCAAATCATTGTTCTTTTTTCAACTTTCATTGACCCAACTTCAAAACTCAATAAGGAGTGCTTAGTATTTTTCCTACCCAATTTCAAAAGAACTATACTACCATCCAACGAGGCTATTGGTTCAATTTCCGTGTGCTAATTCTAGCTTCTGGCTGCCAAAGCACGAGATTACGCCTATTTTGTCCTAAACCGCAAAAAGGAAACAAATTTTGGACCTCTGTTGGGAAAAATGCTTTAAAGCGGGTTCTTTATTACATAGGTACAAATACTGAAATACAAATAAAATATTTTATTTTCATAGGTGAAGATCCCATCAAAGCACACAACAGGTACCCAGAATTATGGGCGAAACTAAACCGCGAATTTGTAGAAGAATGGAAAGCTAGCCTTATAGGCAAAGAAAAAGACAACCCAAATGAAGCCTTAGTGTTCTTTATGAGAGCCGGTTTTACAAATAGCCCCAAATGGGGTATGCTGTTTTGGGAAGGTGATCAAATGGTCAGTTGGCAAACAAACGATGGGATAAAGAGCTCTGTTGTTGGCTTATTAAGTAGTGGTTTATCGGGATACACTTTTAATCATAGTGATATAGGAGGATATTGTTCCGTTAGTTTGCCTTTTTTCAAGTATCAAAGAACTGAGGAGTTGTTGATGAGATGGATGGAGCTGAACGCATTTACCACCGTCTTTCGTACCCATGAGGCAAATTACAAAATCGCCTCTACCTTTTTTATTGCAGCTTTTAAGTTCAGTTATTTTGCTTCAAAGCTAGACTGCATTTGGTTGATCACCCTAAACTGCAAAAGCTAAGTATATTCTGGATTCTTGGCGTTAAAAGTCTTGAAGCTTTAAGGTGGATGAACACAATTTTGTTTGCACTCTAAAAAATTTCAGCTTATCTGCTTAAAAGGGTACAACCACCCAAACAATGAACGTTCATAAGTCAAAAGTATCTTTATCATCTTTAGCTGTGAGTTCTTGTTATATCCCAGTGTTAATAGTAACTCGGTTGGTTTTTAGTAAAACAAGTCTGGTAAAGGATACTCCTCTAACACAAAATAATTGCGTTTGTCTGATTTTTTTTAAACAGGGTAATAAACCATCCAGTAACAGTCAGTTCTATTCAAATCAGACAACACTATCACATTTCGCGAGGTTTGCAAAGGTGTTCAAAGCCTGGAAGTTTTACAGGATCCAACTGATCAAGGTAAATCACAGTTCTTTCAAATAGATATTATTTGCCTTAATTATATTGTAGCTTTTAAACAAAAATAAAGAGCTTAAAAGCTGCAACCAATAAGGCCTATAAATAAGAAATATTTATTTACACAGAAACTAAGTTTTCCACTTTGTTTTATTTTTTTGTCTCAAGCAGGAAGCTTCTAAGAAAGGCTATCCCGTGTGTCGTCATCTATTCCTACACTACCCAAAAGATGAGCATGTTCTTAGCTTGACTTACGAGCAATTTCTGGTCGGTGAAGAAATACTAGTTGTGCCTGTTTTAGACAAAGGAAAAAAGACAGTAAAGGCTTATTTTCCTATAGGAGAAAGCAGTGTTTGGAAACATATTTGGACAGGTGAACTATACAAAAAACAAGGTACCGAAGCTTTGGTGGAAGCACCGATTGGTTATCCCGCTATTTTTGTTAAAGAAGGCTCAGTAGTTGCAGAGACTTTTCTAAAGAATTTAAGAAATTATAATGTGTTATAAAGAATTCTCCGTCACGAAACATTTCAGTACAGAGATAGGTTGTAAATATTTAACCCAGCTGCATCTGTTCAAAGTGTAAGTACATTAGGTACATTGTTATGAACAGTCCATCTTCATTTGTTATTTTGACCTACCGGGTTGATGAAGGCTCATTTCTCAAAAAGTAAATGGCAATGAAATTAATGGACTACCGAGTTTCGAGGCAACCGCTACTTTAGTGAGCAACATTCATACATGAAAGACCCTAAGGATTCAATCCTTCAAGTTCTTTTATAATAAAAAATAAGCAATAACTTACCGGTTGTTGTTTCATGTGGCTAAAATAGAAACTGAAGTTTCTCGTATACATATAAGCTCTAATGTTTTTCACCAGTACTCAAACTCCCATCTTACAGGACTTCAACTAAACACAATTGGCGAATTTTCAAGTAAAGACACCCTTCGAGTACCTTAAATTGCCGAATGCCAACCAAATAAGCATAACAGCAAGCAGTTGTGAGGTGTTAAATCAACAACATTTGCACCAGTAACTTGTTATAAGTATTTTAGTATACTTTCAAACTCAAGAATATGAATGTCAATGGAAACCTTACAATCTAAGGCATGTTTGCTTAGCAAACTTCAATTCGATCGGTTTAATGCTTGTAACCTGTAACACATACTGGTTGACCAGCTTAAAAAGATAAGCCTTCCTTTTTTTGGTTTTCTGGCTAGACAAAAGCCAGACGTTTTAAGCTGGTCGAGTCTAGCTTTTCGGATCCCCGGAAATGAGCTTATTTGCTTTAAAGATGGAGCCAAATTAGCCTTCATAATAAAATATCAATTAAAAAGTGAAATTAGAGCAATCGCATCATCAATTTTTAACCATTTACTCAAACTTAACACATTTTATATTTTTGAGAAACCGTTTACATTTATACAAAAAATTCTACATTACTTAATAATTTTCTTATAATAACCATACATTATCTCTTTTTATTTGTCTATTATCATTTAATAATCATAGCAATATTCCAACCATAAAAATATGGACCCCATAATAGTTTATTACTATTATATTCATTTAGTGAATCATATACATTACTCAAATATATATATATAAGGTGAATTTTGTATCTTCTGAAATTTAGTAAATTTATATGGTTTCTGATACATATCACTTTTATACCATAATCATCAGATTTAATAAAAAAACGTATTTTGATATATCAGATGCCGAGTCTCTTAAACAATCAAGTTTGGGGATATGGGAAATTGTAAATAAATTAGCATTATAACTTACTTTCATGAAGACGTGCATGAATCTTGAAAACATCGACATGAGTCAAACATGAAAGAAGAAGTATTCCTTTTCCATTTTGCTACTTACAAGAGAAGGATTTGCATGCAACGGTAGTACTATATAGTTAGTTTTTATTGGATCTTTGAGAATATTTGTAGTATATTCTATATTCCATTTAGTGGTATATATTTATTGAAATCTGAGCATACTATCAGCTTGTAAACTACTCCTATTCATTTGACCGTTAATTATAAGTAACGTTGTCAAAACGGCTCGATCATGACCATCGTATAACTATGCTAGACCGACTCAAGACTCCTTTTCTTATTTTGTAAAAAACCACTTTATCAACATAAATTTGCACAAATTTGTTTATTTTGGATGAAAGTTCCTTTCGCTCCGTCCATATTTTAGTGATCTCCGTACAAGAAAGTGCCGATGTTTGGAATATCATTTAAGTACGGCCGGTAAAAAAAAACAAGTAATGTATGCAAAAAGTGGAGTTCAACACACAAGGGCATCTTCAAGTTCTTACCATTTACTATGAATCTGCAGCAATCGCACATTTTAACACATTGCACTCTAGCTATAGTTCCTGTTTTACAAGGATACTCTACAAGAAGAGTAAGTATCATGCGCGAAATAGAAATATAACACGAATTCATATATTTTCTCTCTTTCTGTTCTTTTCCAGCTTCACAAGTATCATGATATCAATGCACCCCGGTGAAGCAATAAAAAAATTAATATCATTAAAAAATAATATTTGATTTAGTAAGAGTCAAAAGTTATCCTAAATCTGTCACTAATTTAAAAAGCTGTCACAAATCTGTCACAAATTGACTAAACCGTCACAAAACCGTCACAAAAACCGTCGTTAATAAGATCGTAACAAAAAATACCGTAATTAATCCGTCGCTATTTTGATATTTTTTTTATAATGTATACATGATTCCGGGATAAACTTTTAGGTGGGGTAATGATATATAGACTATTGTAACACTCTCAACCACACTTAATAATGCACGTGATGATTTAACATGAACTATTTAATTAAATTTGTAATTGAAGGGACTATGCAAATATATAGTAACTAGTTATACTAAAAGAAAAGGCAATGGTACACAGGCCATGTTTATAGACTTACATTTTTGGGGATTTTTTTAACTTAAAAAAATAGAGTTTTTCATTGCTTTAAAAAAAATTATAAATATATAATATTTCCATAACTAAATAGTTATACAATCACACAATGTACATAGTCAATATGAGAAAATTTAGAACATGACAAAAAAAAAACAGAATTAGGCCAACAAGTTCAACCAAACAAGAATTTATTTATAGAAAATTTATATATAAATCATCTCTTATATTCTTGTGAGGGGAGGTAGTATATAAATTGTACTATCTTATAATAAATTTATTTGTATGGTTCCTTCATTTGCAATTTTTATTAAAAAGTTCATGCCATAATTACCATGCTACGTCATTTAGTATGGCTGCAAGTGTTACAATAATGGCTTGTTTGGTTGGCAGCAAAAGTAAATTACTTTTATTTTTACTTATTAAACATGTTGTTTGTCTGTCACTTTAAAAATTTACTTTTATAAAATTAAACCATTAAGTATACTTTTGGCTTTACTTTTACTTATATTAGTTTGTTTGGACGTCATCTCATAAGTATACTTTCGGTGAAAATTAAATGACGTCTGTAAGTAGACTTTTTAAAAGTAAGTTTGATGATACTTTTACTTTTGATGATACTTTTAAGTAGGTTTTAATCTGAATGTGCTTTTAAAGTACAGTTCAAAACCTAGTTCCTATCATCATTATATTTTCCTAATTTTGTATTTTTTAATCTTTAAATAATAAAATGTTTTTTTGCTACTTAATTATTTTGCATTATTCTATTAATCGAAATAAACAAGGGGTAATTCCCTATAAGTATCTCATAGCAACTTATATTCCTCATAGATAACTTGATAATTTCACATTCATCATAGGTAACAATTTTTAATTATTTAGTTTATTTACTAAATTGTCATACAAACCAAAATATAATATACATATTTTATCTTTCTACAAACCCAAAAAAATAGTTTTAAATTACAACAAAATAAAAAAAAAACACAAAAAATTTATAAAAATAAAAAAAATCACAAAAAATGAAAAAAATCACAAACTTTTAAAAAAATTAAAAAAATATATATATAATTTTTTTTGTCAATATAACACTTTTATATCGAAAAATCAAAAAAAATATAAAAAATGACAAAAACTTATAAAAAAATCACAAAAAATTAAAAAAAATTATTTTTTATTTTTTATTTTTTTTGTAATTTTTTAAAATTTTGTGATTTTTTCATTTTTTATATTTTTTTGTGATTTTTTTTTCATTTTTGTGATTTTTTATAATTTTTTATTTTTTTTGTAATTTTTTTAAAATTTTGTGATTTTTTTTGTGATTTTTTCAATTTTTATATTTTTTTTGTGATTTTTTTATTTTCTTTTTTATTTATTTTTCATTTTTTGTGAATATGAACTTATGGAGGTACATAGGAGTAATATAAGTTCAAAAGTGGTACCTATTGTGTATTATTTGAATAAACAATTTATTTTCACTCAAAAAGTAAAAGTAAACATATTTTACCAAACAACATTTTTAATGAAAAATATACTTTTACGGTGTTCACCAAACAACATTACTTATTAAAAAGTAAACATAAAAAGTATACTTTTCAACCCATTTACAAAAAGTATACTTTTGAACATAAAAGACGCGACCAAACGAGGCCAATGTATGTATCACTACATTTTAGGTACAACAATCCTTTCTGTAAAGTGAGAAAAAAGATGAAAATAAAAAAGAATATGCTATAAAAGGGATGTGGCATGTGGCCTGAACAAAATGAAATTTAATAAAAAAAAACAAAGAACTGGAAATTGTAATAGTATTAATTAACACTAGAGAAAGAGAGTGACAGAGAAAAGTGACGAAGAGGAGAACGCAATTTATTTTCATATTAGAATTTTTATTTCATTTCATATAGTACATTTTTTCTTGCAAATGTTTTGTTCCGGTGCGTAAACTTCTTGTTTAAGCGTCGTTTTTTAATGCCCAAAAGAATAACCCATACCATTTATAAAATCATAACAACAAAAACTATGAAAATCATAATTCTCAAATAATAAAAATGTTTATAATTAGTATTAAGTAGATTTATTATTCTAATTATTATACAATTACACTTTTAAAGGAATGATTAGGAAAAAGACTAGAGAAAAAACGTATAAATACAGTGTACTTTGAAAGTTTTTTGGCATCCATAAGTCTAAAATCTGGATGTATAAATATTAATTTTGGAATACAAATTTAAGTTATTTCTCCCCTCCGATCTCTCTCCATTACAAAATAATGTTTGATTTAGTGAGAGTCAAAAATTATCACAAATCTGTTGCTAATTTAAAAAGTTATCACAAATCTGTTGCAAATTGACTAAACTGTCACAAAGTCGTCACAAAAACCGTCGTTAATAAGCTCGTAACAAAAAATACCGTCACTAATTCCGTCATTATTTAAGTATTGTTTTGTAATGCTCTATTTTTTCCAATTAACCTGTTAAAGAAATACCACATCCCATGTCACTAAATGAGATGTGGTCTGGAATGAAAGAGTTACGAGAGTATGTGCATATGTATCACCATATCTATAATTTTTTTTTTAATTGAAGAGTTACAGCGATAAAAAACATCACACTCATCTGCTTAAAAATAGATAAACACACATATTCTATTTAAAAACAAAGAGTCTCATGACATTTCCATACAAAAAATTATATTATCTTACTAAATGTTTTGACTTTTGATATAATAATTATAACCATTAAACCATATATATATTTCAAAATAAATTATAGAAATAGATGGATAGAAAGACTAAAAATTGATATAAAATTTAAGTGAATCATCAAAATTCTAAGAATAGGGTTATATGCTTCAATTTAGAGAAAAGGACGGTGAGAAGAGAATATATTTTTTCATATCAAAAGTCTACCTATAATTATATGAACCTAGTCAGAATACTAGGGTCTCAGTCTCATCATATGCTCATGCACAGAATTTCATGATGGGGTCCATATATATATCTGATCAAAAGTTGAATCAACAACTGTGTAAACACAGTTCACATCACTCATATTTTTTATTATTTTTTTTTTAGATAAAACTCTATAGATAAATTAGAATTTTTGTGAGTGAGATGCGATTGTTAATCTATAATCGTCCGTTTCTATTTAATTGTTCATTACGAAACCATATGCAATTTTGATCGGTTTATAACTTGTATCAAAATTGTCGGAATGATTTTTTTTAAAATCTAATCATAAAATTTAACATTTGAACTATATGATTAACTTTTAAAAATTTTCATTCCGACAATTTTGATATAAGTTATTGATCAATTAAAAATACACGGAATTTCGTAATGAATAATTAAATGAGAGAGATAGTATGAAATAATTTATAACTCTGATCAAAGTCTTTCGATCAATAAGTTTAAAATTGCATTATACTACCTGATAATAAATTTGTCAAACTATCTCTACTAATTGTATCTTACTCAATAAGAAATTAGGAACTTGTAAAGTAACAAACGTAATATGTTTACCTAGACAAGTTTATACTTATGGTATCTCCATAATTACATGGATTTATTTTTCTTATATTTAGACCATACTTTATCCTATATTAGGCATGATCAAAATGAAAGGATAACAAACTCATTATCAGTTCAATAAGTTTAATGTATAATCATTTTAATCTCTACTACATAGGAATTAGGATTGATGACTCGCAGTGATATACTGTAAGACCAAGAGAAGAGGTAAAGTTAAAGCTACATATATTTATGTGATAATGTCACCGTATGGATCTTAAAAGTTACTATTCATCTACTTAGACGTGTGATAATGAGCAATATGCCCATGAGGGAAATCCGAAAACACATATTAAACAATAAACATTGACGATACGACTTTATTAATTAATAGGGAAATTTTATGATAGAATTAGATTCCATATATAGAAATGTGATGTGGTGAGTTTTGATGCAACACAGTTGTCTTTGTTAATACATTATTAAATATGTTAGCAATGTGAACCATGAGTAATATTTTTTCTAGTAATGTCACGTTGGCATTTAGAATTGTCTTTTCTTTTGTTCGAGCCAGTTATAAATAAATGACGTCAAGCGAATTACACAAAATATCCTTAGACATGCATTTTAAAAAAAACAATAAATGCAAAATTTGAATTTGATATTTGATTCTGTATAAGCGATGGAAAATAACAATTTCGTGAATTTACCAAAATATATCAAACAATATTCTCGATTTCAATAGACAATAGCCATTAGACCCAATATATAGGAAGTATCGTGTTTAAATTGTTGAAATATAAAATTTAAAAATTTGTTTATATAGTTTAACATTTGAACCATGTGATTAATTTTTAAAAATTTCAATTTTAACAACTTAGATATGATTTATTTATCGATCAAAATTGTATATACATACACACAGAGCCATGATATTTTAGAAGACATGGAGTAATAGAGCCAAATAACTGGGACAGGACCCATAATATAAAGTTTTGGCGGTTACGGAAGTAAATTATCAGGGAAACTATGAGACAAAAAAACTACTCTGATAAGAAAGCAAACGTAGCACGGAAATCATGTGACAAAAAAACTTATGTAACACGTGTCTAAACCGTCACAAAGCTAAGTATTAAAATTTAATTCATACAGGACGTTCCTATACAAAATAAAACAAACTTATTGGGAAAAAAAACTAACATTCCTGTAGGAAAAAAATACGTTTAGCGTATTGTACCATTGATGTTAACAATATAGTTATCGGACTACCAATTTTAACAATTTAGATAGCCATCTATAGGTTTTGTCACAATTGAAAACATGATGTTAAATAAAATGATGGAATTGCATTCAAGTTATCTCACTTATCACGGAGTGAGTGTAATTATGTCAACGTCCGTCAAAAATAGATTCCAAAATGTGAGATATAATGACCGTAATTTTGTCAATTTATGCTGTTAGCTCCTTAATTGGAAAAAAATTTGATAGATTAATAACTAAATTGTTAACTACTGGTAGTACAATACAATAAATGTATTTTTTTCTATTTTTATAGGGAGACACCGATTATTATTTTTTTGGGTATTTGTTCATTCTTATAATGTAATTTTAATTACTGTTAACAGGGTGTCATGATAAGTTGCTTCGACTATGCATTAACATAATGCATACAATAATGATAGAATAATAGCTTGAAGACTTGACAATGAATTTTATGATTTAGGCTCTGTTTGTTTTGGGGTAAAATGGGGGTAAACAAATATTTACGGGTAAAATAATTTTTCCGGGTGATTGGTTTAACGTAAAACATTTTTTTTGGAAAAACATTTCCCACATATCCAGTAAAATTGGGAGAAACGATTACCCCGTAAATAAAGTTGTAAACGGTTTACGGAGTCTCTCTCTATATTATTTCTAATACTAGTATTATAACTATTATTAATTATAGGTCTATTCTTTCAAAATTATTTAATAATTAGTCCAATTCTATCTACTAACCAATAAAAAAAAGGAAAAAACACGAAAAATTCTAAAAAATAACAAAAATGGAAAAAAAATAAAATAAAAATCGAAAAATCTAAAAAACCCAAGAAAATTTGAAAAAGGTAAAATCTAATTAACCAATAAAAATATAAATAAATAGGAAAAATTCTAAAAAATAAAACAAAAAATTCTGAAAAATCTAAAAAAACCCAAGAAAATTTGAAAAAGCTAAAATCTAATTAACCAATAAAAATAGAAATAAATAGGAAAAAATCTAAAAAATAACAAAAAAAATGAAAAAAATAAAACAAAAAATTCCGAAAAATCTAAAAAACCCAAGAAAATTTGAAAAAGCTAAAATCTAATTAACCAATAAAAATATAAATAAATAGGAAAAAATCTAAAAAATAACAAAAAAATGGAAGAAATAAAACAAAAAATTCCGAAAAATCTAAAAAACCCAAGAAAATTTGAAAAAGCTAAAATCTAATTAACCAATAAAAATATAAATAAATAGGAAAAAATCTAAAAAATAACAAAAAAACGGAAAAAATAAAACAAAAAATTCCGAAAAATCTAAAAAACCCAAGAAAATTTGAAAAAGTTAAAAAAAGTCAATAATATCTTCTATACTTATAATTTTATGAGTTTATATGTTGAAAAATTATAAGTTATTATAAGTGACGTATATGAAATAAAATATGTGTTTAGGTTAAGTTTCCTATACATGTTGACGAAGTTCCTTTCAGAAAAGTAGACGAACTTTTAGCTTTTTTTTCCGTCAAAATAATTGTGATTTTAATCACTAATGTTTTTAAACTTTCACGAACTTATTCATTTTTGTGACTTTTAGTTAATTTTTGTGACTTTTAGTTAATTTTTGATGTTTTTCATCTTAAAATATTTTGTTTAAAGTATGAACAATGTTTATTTATTTATGGATCGAATTTGTCTAATTTAAATACTAATAGATTTTTGAATTTCAATAGAATTCCCATGGGAAACCTTTGACGCACCAAACACCCGTAAATAAAATGCAAACAAAAGTTTGCACTGTAAAACTTTACCCGAAAAATATTTTCCCTCCGTAAATATTTTACTACGAAACAAACAGAGCCTAAGTTCAAACTTGACAGTATCATTAATTGTGAAATAATTAATTAGTATAAGTAAACCACTATGAATTGATCAATAACATTTAATTTGCACAATTAACTTTGATGGACATTCATAATTATTGTTGTAGGATATTATTGTCCATCTTGGGCCTTACTCTATTGGGCCTCTATTGGGCTTTCCTAGCATATGTAACCCTACCTTCTATTATATAAAGAAGGTTAGGGGGTCTCTTGATGTAACTTCCCTACACTTATCAATGAATAAAAGACGACTCTTTTATCTCTCTATACTTGTATCTCCATATCTATATATCTAGCTAATATGTCACACAACACGTTATCAGCACTTTGCTCGCGGATATTGGAGATTTTGGGTAAACGCACGGATATTGGATATTTATAAATATTGAGGTTTATCCTGCTTTTTAGGGTTTTGCTATATCGACCTTCACCAACATACCGTGTGTAAGGTACCGAATTCAAAACTTAATTTATTTCGTATATGAAATTGCACGTATGTAGAACATGGATATATTTGTGTAGTTGTACCATATCTAAATAATGAAATCTCTGTTACTAATTGATTGAATTGTGAATATGAAACCTTGCGTAACTAAAGATTGGCATGCCATATATCATATACATGTAATCAAGATAAATAAATTCACTTTCATGTTTACTAAGAAACTGCATGTTTGACTAGTAAATCAATCAATTCCATAAATCATGAGTTGTCAAACAAATTGATATCCGGTGTATATTATGAACTAGTTTAACAATTGCACATGTTTTGATTTCATACGTGTAAATAGAAAATCTGGTGAATAAAACCATGGAAATACATGGCATGTGTTAGTATAATTTTGGGAATTAATCCGTGAAGATCATGTTAATGCTGCCATAGAATATTTGTTTGTAAATTGTAATACACTGTATTAGGTTTAATTAAAGCATCTATAGGCAGCGAATATTGACATGTATGATTAATACTTGACTTATTTGCATGTTTAGTTATCATGTATAGAATTTACATATATAGCAAAAAAAAATAAAAAATATTGTGTTAGATATTGCTAGTGTAAAATTGGTAAATTAGATTTAAATTACCATCAATAGAACCTACATATATAGCAGTAAAATAACATATTAATTGTGATAGATACTGTTCTGATTGATAATATAATTGTTAAATCGGAGAAATAGCAATATCTATAAATGTAATATTTACTGCCATGTGTAATATATGGTAATTTGCGAAATCATATATTTTCACATTTAAGTTGGAAAAATTATGAACCTTCCCCAAATAGGCTCACCTATTTGAATACGATGTCTAGGAAAGATATAGGCGGAAGTCGATATCCTAATGAGGTCGGGTTTTAAGTGGCATTCGTGCCCTCCACCCTCACCGTCTTTCCTGGTCGTTTTTCAAGTAGAGCTACCGAAAGGGGTTGACTAAATAATAATTTCCCCGAGTGTGTTTATATAGTGATGTATGTTTCGCCGAATTGGTGTTTCAGTATCGACCCGTAGTTCGATCAATGAGAACCGATTCACATGAGAAGCAAAACTAATATTTTCGAACGTGTCGTTTCGAAAAAACGTTTGTGCTTGTGCAAACCATAAACATATAAACCAGTCGTTTTATATGATAAATAATCCAGAACTCCCAACATATGTTGGATGCCATCTATGATGAGAAAATTCGTAAAACATACTTGCGAAATGACTGTTTAAACGTTGATTTTAATCCGTCACCACATGTTACTCACCCTGATGTGTGAAAATGTGATGCCCAAAATTTTTTTTGGATGCCATATTTGATGAGTAAAACACGAGTTTGTTGTTACCATCAGGATGAATGCTAAGGCGTTGATTTTATTCCGCTGCCACATTTGAGACGTGATGACGTCTAGGGTGAACAAATGTCTGAAATTGACATATTGGAGCAATCCTTCACCAAAATACTAGCTTGGAAATTGTATTTCATAAGCTGTATCGTGAATTTATATTCACCATGTTCCTTTATCGCCCATATGTAATTGGATAAAAAAAATTACCCCGGTGAGTAGTTTTAATCCTATTGGGTCAATGGCGAATTGTTTGCCTGATATTAATGCTCTTCGTGTACATTTTTTTTCCACGAATCGAGAACCGAGAAAAGTGTTATTTGTCTCGAACTGTCGCGATCCCGATGAATCCCCTAGCCAAGGGAGATTTTAGACAATCGTCAAAATCGAAAACTTGTGGCTCCAAGACAGTAATTGAAAGGAACAATATGGGCCGTTGTCACAAAGTAAGAGATGATGCTCAAGGAGCCAACTCTATGCTATAAAGACAACGGTCATGCACGGTTACTCCTTAAATAGTTCACAACTATTATAAAGGTGGAAAAACCGATGCTAATGTGGTTAAAGCTAATTGAAAGGAAACTCTTGAGACCCCCGATTTTGTGGCTCAAATGAGTTTGACACCTTTCTTTATTGATTTTGATAAATCATTGAGCCATTTTTTCGCTCATCTGGATTATGTTTTTCCATTTGGATTATTATTTTTCCATTTGGACATACTTTTGGATTATGGTTTGCCTGTTTATGAAATTTCTCGAAATAATTTAAAGTGTTTTTTGAGCAAATTCCTTTGACAAATGTGACCAAACTTTAAATTATGAAATTTTAGGCAATACTTGTGGTGTAGTTGGTTTTTTGGAAATAGTGGGTAACAGTGTACCATATAATTTCACCAACTACTTGCCTAAAAGAGCACTCAGTGACAACGATTCTGGACCTGTCGTTCCAAAATCGAAATCTTTGGTAAAGCCAAATTGATTTGTCAAATATGAGGCGTTATACTCATGCAGGTCCTGTCGTACCTTGTTGAGTTATAAAATATTCGAGAAAACCAGTGTTATCTGGTAATAGCTCATGAAAGAAATGAAATTTCTTTACATAGCCTCCACTCAAAAACGTATTTTAGAGGAGTTGAAATGTCTTTCAAGTGGTTGCTACCACATTCTTTAAAGCATTTAAAGTTACCTTATCATTTCGCCTGTCGTCGAATGATAAATGATTTAGATGCTAAGACATGATTGTCTGTACTATCATTCGCCTGTCGTCGATTGATAAGAGAATTTTGATATTGTGGCATTGACCGGATGAGATATTCCCGGGTCAAAAGACGATGGTTGATTTATAATCGCATCGCATTTGGATTCTCTTTGAGAATATATTTCGTGATTAATCCGAAATTAATGCCACTAATGCTCACTTTGAAAGACTAGTATGTGTAAAGATCACGAAATGAACTCGTAGAATTCTGGTAAAGAATTGAAGGAGTTATTGTGGACTTATCCAACCATAAGACGGACCATAAATATAAATGGTTATGGTTGATGCATCGACAATAAGGTCACATTTTATTGTTGTCCACAGAAATGCAGCATTTCCCAAACTTTTAGCCCTATCATTAAGTTGATGGCTCATGATCCGGATTATCCTGAAAAGTCTAGTCGACTTGATAATTCCGAAGAGTAATAATCGAAATTTCGATTTGAATTACTTGAGTTTGGAAATTGAAATTGAACATCCTGTCGATTATGTTCAGACCCAAATGGACTCACGGAAAGTTTGATGATGCGGCTGCAAATGATTGCATGCATTTCTTGGTCTTGCGCACCAAGATTTATATTTCCGTGTGGGGTTATGCTATTTTGCTGCATTGGTCCGTTATGAGGCCCATAGACACTCAAACACCATATGCGTACCAGCTGGTTACTGGTTATGAGCCAGAAGTCTCATATTAACGCGTGTTTAAAGTGATTAATTAATATTTTGATTAAGCCGCTCTAGCGTTCAAAATATGGACCTCTGAAGGGGACATAAGTCGATTATGAATCTCCTACCTATCATTTGATAGAGTAACATTGGCAAGCGATCTCTTTACCGCATGATATGCGAAAGTGACATCGCTAAGACTGTTCTCCCCGTCGTTAGGGGGAGATTTGCACGTTACCGTTGATAAGGAACGACGTGAAATAACGTGACATAACCCACTCAGTCTTAGCTTGATCCCCAAAACTGTACTTAGTGATAAGTAAGTGCATAGACTCCCTCAAGTCTAACTAAATGCCAAACGCATTTAATGACTTTATGATATGTCACGAGATCATTTATACCTGCTGCAAAATGCTTGCAAGGATAGACGTCCCTGTCAGACGCCGTGTTCCTGTCGTAACACGTTGCTTTGGCCGAACCCGCCAAGCAAACGACGCTGCCGTCGGCCGTCAGTCTGTCATCCTTCCCAAGATATGAAGAAGTTGACCGGTTCTTAATTCGTTCAGCCCCAGAGGTGGTGAACTGAAACTCGTTTGTCGCACGAGATTATAAAGGATCAAGGAGATGTGTGATTTCCTCCTCATCCTAAGAATCTCGAAATATCTGTCGATCATGATATCTTAGACGATATTGAAGCGAAACGAGACTGTCATTGATTACTTGTTCATATATTCGGTGACGACTGATAATATGAACAAATTATGACAGGGAACCATGTACCGTTGCCTGAAGTCAACGAAGAATAGACTGTACTAATGGAAACTTGCAATCCAAGTAGACTCCTTAGCGAAAGTGTGTTCGGACCTGTAGCTCCAACACCACCAATGTTAAACGAGTTCGTTTATTTGGTTATTCGTAAGGAAAATTGATGAGAATAATGAGATTGTAGAATGCTCGCCTAGTAGCGCAAGGCTTCTCTCACACCTTGGAATTGATTACGAGATGGTTGATTTCCTCGTAATGGACGTTATAACAGTCCCCTACTTTATCAGTTTAGTAGTTTCCGAAAAACTGATTATGCAGCATGCAATTGTGGTCACGGTTTTATCTCTATGGGGATTTAGACAAAGAGATATAGATGAAGGTCCCTGTGTGACTTCATGTACTTGAATCAAGTAGTTCCTGACCACGGAACACGATCTCAATTGACTGAGACGTTCACTATATGGATTAATATAATCCGAGCGGATGTGGTATACCGCCTAAGTGAGTACTTGATCAGCTTGGGATACTTGAACAAGTATTAAGCCCTTGCGTGTTTTATTACGCGATCCATTTTTTTGGATTTGCCTTTGAGATGAATGATCTTGGGAAGAAACGGTAGTGACTCGACCTGATGATCGAGTCCCGTAAATATTGAATCTAAGTCCATGATGCAAACTACACCTAGAAGGTGTTATGACGTTGTAGTCATCATGACGCTAAGTCGTCAGATTCTCCCATGATCGTTCGATCACTAGACATTGATATAGACCCAGTCCGTCCCTGATGTGACGATGAAGAGATATTGAACCATGATGTTCATATCTAAATACAATAAGCGCATTATTGTACTTGGTCTAATGTGCTAGGATGAACATCTCGTCTGCTGTGAATGGTATAGCTCGACACAGCATCGCGCTAACACGCTGCCATCGAAATGGCATAAAAGACATTTTCCCATTACCTTAAGGTAACTGTGGATGAGGGCTTGTCTTATCCCATTTGCGTCATCGAGTGTACCTACCCCCTTCGGTACTCGAATTAACGCAACCTTTTTTCGGTTATACCGATGCTGGTTACTTATCAGACCCGCATAAGGGATATTCCTAACATGGTATGTCTTTACCATTAGGAATAAGGCGACATCTTGGAGGTCTTGGAATGACTCCAAGTGAATCACTCTGATCTATTCGTGCTCTATGAGACGACTAGAGAGTGTATATGACTTCGAGCTAGTATTAGTCATATTTGAATTACATATGTTCTGTCTCACGATCCAGATAAAACACTTGTCATAGAAGACAACTTGTTGTTATTGATCAAGAGAGACATGACTACATTATGCTATTTAGCGTTTCTCGCCGAAATTAATCTTCAAAAATGAAGTTTAAGAGCATCCAGTTGAATGCTCGTTCTATTCCACGTTAGATTTTCTTGCATCCAGTCGTATGTAAGTAAATGAGACATCCAGTCGAATGCTCGTTTTCTTTCTTGGAATATGAAATATTTGCACCCAGTCATGTGCAAGTGAGGGGGAGCATCCAGGTGAATGCTTATTGTACTAATTACTACTTAGTCGAAATTCTCGCACCCTGTCGTGTGCAAGTGAGGGGGAGCATCCAGTCGCATGCTCGTGTACTCTTTTTGTCCTTAGACCAAGGTTTTTTCCCACTGGGTTTTCCTTGGCAAGGTTTTTAGCGAGACACGTTCCCATCATACCTCACTTAAGATTGCCGAAATTAGGGGGAGTATCCTGTTGTATACTTCTTACCACTGTGTACTCTTTTGTCCTTCGATTAGAGGTTTTTCCCACTGGGTTTACTCTAGCAAGGTTTTGATGAGGCACCTGTTTTGTGGTTGATCCCCTACTACTACCACTGTTGCACTCTTTTTCCTTCGATCAGAGATTTTCCCATTGGGTTTGCTCTGTCAAGGTTTTGATGAGACACACTGTTTTGTGGTTAGTTACTTACATGATATTTCGGCCTATATCATTCGGCTACACAGTTTCTCCTAGGTACCGGTTTTGTCCCACATTGGGTTTTCCGTCCCTAAGGTTTTTATGTGTTTAGCACTGCGAATGAACTCGACTCAGATCGACTGCATGAAGACGAAGAATTCAAGACGTCCAAAGGGGGAGTGTTGTAGGATATTATTGTCCATCTTGGGCCTTACTCTATTGGGCCTCTATTGGGCTTTCCTAGCATATGTAACCCTACCTTCTATTATATAAAGAAGGTTAGGGGGTCTCTTGATGTAACTTCCCTACACTTATCAATGAATAAAAGACGACTCTTTTATCTCTCTATACTTGTATCTCCATATCTATATATCTAGCTAATATGTCACACAACAATTATAATATATTACTTGAATGATTATTATATATAGTATTGGCACTTTACCTCAGTTTCACCCTTTGCCAGTTGCCAATCACATGTTCCCTATCGGATAATATATATATACACACTACACGTGTTAATACATAATCAAACAAACACGTATTACATGCATTAATAGGAGTATTCTAGGCACCTTTCATTTTTTGTTTGTTTTGTCTTATGCCAATCTCTCAACATTCCCTATACATATATACGTTAACATAGTATTAATAATAATATTAATAATACTAAATACTGTTTGTTTGTAATCAGCTTAGTTAAGAGTTTGGAGGGAGCTTTTGCTATGGCGTATAGAGAGGAAAATACTGTTTTTTTCTTGGAAAATGATGAAGAAAATATACAACTTGATAACAATAATAATAATAATAATAATGATAATAATAATGATAATAATAATAATAATATTGGTGATGATCAAGAAGATTTTGAAGAAGAGGATATCGTAAGTTCAGTTGATTCTTCTCCTTTCACTTGTCAGCAGTGGCCTCAAAGTTTCAAGTAATTTGTCCCTTAATCTCTATTTTCTATAAATTTATAATATTTGATGGGTACTCCATAGATTTAAATTAAAGCAAATAAATTATTGGTAAAACTCACAAACTCATTTGACACAATTAATTTGTTTATGGGTGATATTAGGCAGGGGCGAAGCCATGAACCATAAATGGGGGTGCCAAATTTGCATAAAAACTAATGTTGAGTGAAAAATACATCATGTGGGGTGCCAATTTATCAATTTTAATAAACTTTAGTATACATGATTAAAATTGAAGAAATTCGTAAATTTTCTAGTTATGGTGGCCACCGATGGTCACCACTAATTAGCTTCGCCACTGATATTAGATGTCCATCATTTTGATCATCTATTCGAGTGTTTGTCACATCACTTTGCTTGAAATTTTTCTTTAATTTTTCTAGGTGTCCATCATTCGCTCCTAATTCTAAATTTTGATAATTAGATGAATATGGCCCTTTCAAAAAGATGTTGATTTGGTAGTTTACACAATGTTCCTAATTTTCTAGGATAATTGATAACCTAACAAGGATGTGTGTATACCATATACATATGCTATTCATCATTAAGGATGAATTTAATATACTTTGTCATGATTTCTAACATAGAGCCATTACTGTTGTAATTGAAATCTTGAGTACTAAATAGAGCTTTTATTAAAACCATGTGACTGATGTTGTAATTGAAATCTTGAGTACTAAATAAAGCATAAAACAAATGTATGTACTTGTATACTGTAGTAGCTAAATATTTAATTTAGCATATGACAAAATAAATAAAAATGATTTTAAACGTTAGGATCTTTATAAAAATTTAAAAATTAGAATATGTATTCCTATTATGGGCCTCTTCCTTTGTTTATTTGAGTTTATGGTACTCTATGTTAGCTGTTTTTTCTTTTTCGGGTCCTACACATATTGTCATAATATGGTACCAAAAGCGATAAGCCAGCACTGTCTACAACCATTGATTTGTATGGATGGTGACGATTTTAGTTAATTCCATATTGACTCTTTAATGTCCAAAATTAAGTGAATACATATATATATATATATATATATATATACATACGAGTTTTTTGAGATTTAAAATGTTAGAGCATCTACAATAATGTTGTTAGTTTTTATTTGTTACGACTTGCCATATAAGCAAAAAGATGGATTTTAACCTACAATATCACATGTTATGGTTAAATTGATTTTGGACACTACAATGGACTTGTTAAGTTTCACTATAAAGACCATATATTAATATTGTATTTGAAAAAGAATGAATGTTTTTACTCATAGTAGAAGAAATAAATAGTACTAACTATAAAAACAAAAAAAAAATCGAGTCGGTTTCGGTTTTCAGTAAAACCTGAAAAACCGAACCGAACCGAAAAAACCCGAAAAAGACCAAAAAACTCAAAAAAACCGAAACTGGACTGAAAAAACCGGTCCGGTTCGGTCCAAAAAATAAAAAGACCGAAAGTGAAAAAAATCAAATCGGAAAACATGTTCGTTTTCGATTTCGGTTTTGCCAACAATCGAATTGGACCGGACCGAACTAAGTACTAACCAGGATCACATCTCATGATTATATTAAATGAAAGACTTCAAATGTTTGTGGCCCTACAAAGCCTTTGTTAGTTTTATTGTTACAGAATGTTTAAAATCTGACACTAAAATTGTATGACTTGGCATATGATAACACTATCAATGTGCGTGTAAAGTTGGTCTTTAGTTATAGTCGGACACTAGCAAATGTTTTAAATGGATTGATGGAGATGCTCTTACCTCCTGTGTTTGTACACTATGTCATTTGTACCACTCAACATATTCCGACCTAGAAATTACATGTCCCTTGCAAAACTAATTGCCAATAACAATTTTTTTTTTTGTTTTGGCGAAGGTAAAGTTGTTTAAAACGGTAAAGCAATAGAAAAGTTTACACATTTTCGTAGCAAAAAATTCAAGAGAGATACGTCTTGTAAATACTAACTAGCGAAAAACATCTATTTTTGAAGTACTAATTATTAATTAAACTAGAACATGTTACAAGTCACAAGAACTAGCTGTTAGGGTCGATACAGGCGAACACAAAGAAAGAGAGAAAACTAAACCGAGCACACACACTTTGATAACGGAGTTCACCCAAATTGGCTACGTCTCCGGGCCGTTATACGTGGCACTTAATATTATTAAGAGGATTACAATCGTAATCTAGCCTAGTTACAAGCTATGGTTCTCTCGCAAATAGAACTCTCTCTTTATAATATAGAGGTGTTGTGTAAATGTGTAATTAAAATACAAGATATTGGGGCTTATAAATAGAACCCAACATGGGTCATATTACAATTCCAGGTGATGTGGGATAATAAGAAGACATGGCCAAAACTCATTCGGCTCCACAACTCAACAATCTTCCACTTGGAGTCAAATGTCGAGTGCTTCAAAAGAACTCCAGATATCCCCGACCACCGAACTCACTGTGCTCCATCGAGCAGAATGCTCCCATCGGTATCCTTGTATAGTAATTGATACTCTGCCGTCATCGGCGAGTTTCTCATTCTTCCAGTGTAGCGGCGACCCTGAGCCTCAAGCTCGGAGTCCTACTGAGGTTGCACACAGCCTCAGTTTGTCGATTGTAACAGTCTTCGTTAGCATATCGGCGGGGTTCTTAGCGCCCTCAATCTTTTCTAGCGCGAAGATTCCATCTTCCAGAACAGCCCGGATAAAATGGTAACGAATCTGTATGTGCTTGGTGCGTGAATGGAATACAGGGTTCTTAGCTAGCTGAACTGCACTTTGACTATCACAGTGCAGAACTCCCTTGTCGGTTTTCTGACCGAGCTCCTTTAAGAAACCTTGCAACCAAATCATCTCTTTGCTTGCTTCCGTCATCGCGACGTACTCAGCCTCTGTGGTCGACAATGCAACAATCTTTTGCAGCTTCGATGTCCAACTCACAGCAGTACCACCGTAGGTACAAACCATCCCGTTGTGCTCTTTCGGCTGTCCAGATCACCGGCCATGTCAGCATCCACATAGCCGTGCAGGCCTTCCGAGGTCTTAAGGAAACATAATGCCAAACTCACGGTACCCGAGAGAGATCTCAATATCCACTTCACAGCTTCCCAATGGTGCTTGCCCGGGTTACTCATGTAACGACTGACAACTCCCACTGCATGGGCAATGTCCGGTCTTGTACACACCATAGCGTACATCAGGCTACCAATTGCTGAAGCATAGGGTATGTTCGACATACGATCCTTTCCTTCCTCGTCCAAGGGTGATTGTTCATTCGACAAGCTAAAGTGTGCGGCTAGCGGTGAGCCTACAGCTTTGGCATCACTCATGCTAAATCGTGCCAACACTTTCTTCACATACTTGGCTTGCGACAGAAACAGGGACCCATCCCTTCCACGAGATATCCTCATACCGAGGATCTGATTTGCGGCACCCAAATCTTTCATCTCGAACTGTTTCGCCAACTGTTGCTTGACCTTGTTAATCTCAACAAGGCTCGACCCGGCGAGCAACATGTCATCTACGTACAACAGTAGTATGACGTACGAAGAGTTCGCAAATCTCTTCACGAAACAGCAGTGATCACTATCACTTCTTTCGAACCCGGTATCCGCCATGAAACTGTCAAAGTTCTTATACCACTGCCGTGGTGCTTGTTTTAGCCCGTACAAGCTCTTCCTCAGTTTGCAGACCAGTTTCTCTTTTCCCTTTTCGGCAAACCCTTCAGGTTGGAGCATGTAAATTTCTTCATCAAGATCTCCATGGAGAAAGGCAGTTTTCACATCTAACTGCTCAAGATGAAGACTCGCATTTACAACAATGCTCAACAATAGCCGAATAGTCGTCAACTTTACGACTAGTGAAAAGATCTCGGTGTAGTCAATTCCTGCCTTTTGCTGGAACCCTTTGACTACTAGGCGTGCCTTATACCGTTTCGTGCCGTCTTGTTCCTCTTTCAGTCGGAACACCCATTTATTGCTCAGTGCCCTCTTCCCATTGGGCAGTTCGGCTAACTGCCAAGTCACATTCTTCTGGAGCGACTTCATCTCATCCTTCATTGCGAGCTCCCACTTGCTCGAGTCTTTCAGCTCCAGAGCTTCTTCTCTACTTTCGGGCTCTCCTGCATCACTGAGCAATATGTAATGCAGGGAAGGAGAGTATCGGGCAGGAGGTCTCCTCATGCGATGACCTCGGCCTAATTCAGGTCGGGGAGTTTGGGGCAGCTCCTCGGCCTCTTCAGCCTCTGCTGGTGGGTTGTCGAGCACCACTGGCTCATCTTCAGTGTCATTTTCCAAGTCCAATCTTGGAAACACATTCATGTCGACCATACCACTTACCTCGGACGGGAGCGCTTGTTCTTCCACATTTTGTCGATCTTTGTACAAAATGCTTTCGTTGAAGATGACATCTTTACTGCGATTGATTCTCTTTGCTTGACCATCCCAAAAGCGATATCCAAACTCAGCTCCACCGTACCCCACAAAGTAACACACTTTGGATTTCGAGTTAAGCTTGGTACGTTCATTTATGTCGACATGGATATATGACAGACAACCGAACACTCGCAAGTGTTCATACGAGATAGGCTTTCCTATCCATACTTCCTCGGGAATTCTCCTCTCTAATGGCACTAAGGGTCCGCGGTTAATGAGGTAAACCGCCGTGCTTACTGCATGTGCCCACAAGGCTTTGGGCAACCCACTTTGCAGTCTCATACTCCTAGCACGCTCATTGATTGTTCGGTTCATTCACTCGGCCACGCCATTCTGCTGTGGCGTTCTTCGGATGGTCTTCTCCATTCGAATGCCTCTTTGAGCACAGAACTCTATGAACTTCGTATCAATGTACTCCCCGCCGTTGTCGGACCTCAAACACTTGAGTTTATTCCCGGTCTCCAGTTCGACCATGACCTTCCATTCTTGAAATTTCTTAAACACCTCAGACTTGTGTTTCAAGAAATAGACCCATGTTTTCCTCGTCGAATCATCGATGAAGGTCACATAGTACCGAGCTCCTCCCAGTGAGGTTACTGGAGATGGTCCCCATACGTCTGAGTGGACCAGTGCTAGCTTCTCCTTCTTGGGAGCTTTTCCACCTTTTCGGAAGCTCACTTTCTTCTGCTTCCAGAAGATGCAACCTTCGCACATGTCGAGGTTGACAGACTTCAAGCCTGGAAGTTTGTTGTCCTTTGCTAACACCTTCATCCCCTTCTCACTCATGTGACCCAACCGTCGATGCCACAGTTCCGAGCAGTCATGCGACACAGCTGCCGCCACTGTACACTCCTCATCGGTCGTCATGTACAGTGTACCGACCTTGCTCCCTCGGGCTATCAGCATAGCTCCTCGTGAAACTTTCCAAGCTCCACAGCTAAACGAAATGGAGTGCCTTTCGGCATCGAGTTGACCTACTGAGATCAGATTCTTGGTCAACCTCGGGACATGCCTCACTTTCGTTAGCTTCCATACCGATCTATTTGGAATGCGAATCTTCACATCGCCCATTCCAACAACCTCCAACGCTTCTCCGTCGGCTAGATACACTTTACCGAAATTACCCGCAGTGTAATTTTCGAATAAATCCTTCTGAGCAGTCTTGTGAAATGATGCCCTAGAGTCTAGAATCCATGAATCTATATCTCTCTGTTCGGCAAGCATTAAATAGTCACCCGAATCCTCGTCGCTCGCAACATTAGCCACGTGATCACGGCCGGTAGTCTTCTTCGGCTGCTTGCACTCATGACTGAAGTGTCCCATACCCTGGCAGTTATAACATCGAAGATTCTTCTTACTTCGATCGCTGTCAGAACCGCCTCCTCGGCTTTGCCCTCTTCTACCTCGGGATTGTGAAAGTCCTCTAACGTCCCATACCCTGGCCTTACCCCGGTCTCTTGAACCCACGTTCAAGGCTGCTCCATCATTTGAGCATTCACCCATATCCAATCTCCTGAGTTCCTCAGCGAGTATTTGATCTCGGATGCCGTTGTAAGTCAGTTTCTCCTTTCCAATTGAGTTGCTAACAGCAGCTTGCATGAATTCCCAACTGTTCGGTAAAGAGGCTAGCAGTATAAGGGCTCTCACTTCGTCTTCAAAAGTTATCTCCACCGTATCCAACTGATTTACGGTGTCGATGAACTTGTTCACGTGACTCGCGACAGGTGTCCCCTCAGCCATGCGTAGGTTGAACAACTTACGCATGAGATGTACCTTGTTGTTCGCGGATGGTTTCTCATACATGTCGGTGAGGATCTTCATCATCCCCATCGTCGTCGTCTCTCTTGCGACGTTATGTGCTACACTCCTAGATAGTGTTAGGCGGATCACTCCCAACACTTGTCGGTCTAAGAGTTTCCACGCCTCCTCGGTGGTCGTGGTCGGCCTTTCCTCAAGGAGAAGAGGCTGATGCATCTTCTTCCCGTAGAGGTAGTCCTCTATTTGCATTCTCCAGAATGCGAAGTCCTTCCCGTCGAACTTCTCGATCCCGTGTGCGGTTCTGTCTTCTTTCGCCATCGATCTTCCTCAGCTCTGATACCACTTGTTAGGGTCGATACAGGCGAACACAAAGAAAGACAGAAAACTAAACCGAGCACACACACTTTGATAACGGAGTTCACCCAAATTGGCTACGTCTCCAGGCCGCTATACGTGGCACTTAATATTATTAAGAGGATTACAATCGTAATCTAGCCTAGTTACAAGCTATGGTTCTCTTGCAAATAGAACTCTCTCTTTATAATATAGAGGTGTTGTGTAAATGTGTAATTAAAATACAAGATATTGGGGCTTATAAATAGAACCCAACATGGGTCATATTACAATTCCAGGTGATATGGGATAATAAGAAGACATGGCCAAAACTCATTTGGCTCCACAACTCAACACTAGCAACGTGATTTAGTCTGAAACTAACTTCATACAAAATTAAGCAACTACTACCGCCTTCTTACATTCATACATGTGACTCGCACTAGAAATTGACCGAATGTAATTTCATTCATTCACATATTAGAGATTGTAATTGTAATTGTAATACGATGGAGAGTCAAAGTCCAAGGCCGCAGAATTATATGTATCGCATATAATATTATTGTGTCTATCATGTTTATATGACAGGGAAACGACAGATACTTATACGATTGCGGCATCGCCTATTTTCGGATCCCTTGGTCGAGCCTCAAGCATCATTTATTCAAGTTTCACGGGAAGTAAAACTAATTTGTTTTCTGACACAAAGACTCCACTGATACATGAATATGAAGAGACCCATCAAAAAGAAGAAGATGGTTTTCCTAGAACACAATCATTATGGTCCGACAACGTCTCTATACATGAGAAATTCAGTGGTGAACTCCCTATCGGTCATGGGTGCAGCTTGACCCAGACTATATTCAATGGTATAATCCATATAAGTTAGAGCATTTGAATTTGCACTTTCACTTATACCCTCTGTATTTACACTTTACACAGAAAAATGTTCTTGCTAGTAGCGCAAACAGTGCAAATTAAGAAAGCGTTATTGACTCATGTGGTGCGAGTATAATTGTTCCTAGTAGGAGCAATGATATTCACATATCTACATGGGTTTATGAGATAGCATCATAAGACTAGACCCCAAACGCTGTTAACAAATCTGTATACAGAAAGTTCCCTGTAAATATTCACAAATCCTATACATAGAGTTCCGTGTAAAAATTAGTTGCCCGCGCAATTTGTAGTGGCAGCGGTTGTGGTGCAGAGTGTTTTTCAAATAGCGCATGCCGTGTAAAGTGTTTTGCAATTTTGTTATCTGCTCCAAGATAATCAATGCGAAATATAAAATGCTATTCGCAGTAGCGTTTTCAATAGTGAAATAATGAAAATACTAACGTGAAAGACGTTTCTTTGTTATTTTGTCTAGACAGTAGTAAAACAGCTGATATAAAAACAGTTTGAAGAATTCAAGACTTTTTGAAAAAAAGAACTTGTATAGTGCAAGAAACGTGATACTCAAGTTTTTCTTTTACAGGCGTTAATGTAATGGCAGGCGTGGGGTTATTGTCGACGCCTTATACTATGAAAGAGGCGGGTTGGGCAAGCTTGGTTGTGCTTCTCCTTTTTGCAGTGATCTGTTGTTACACAGCTACACTTATGAGATATTGCTTTGAGAGCAAAGAAGGGATTGTAACATACCCGGATATTGGAGAAGCCGCGTTTGGAAAGTACGGCCGCCTTTTTATATCTGTAAGTATGCTTTCAAACATTTTCAAGGGATAGTGAAGTTTTGTTTACTAACAAGTTTCAATTTTGTACACTAACCCATTAAAGTCCGCAATTAGTACATTAATGCTACATTTCCGTTGGTTTAGTTCATTTACGAAGTAGAAGAAAAACCATTAGTTGGGTGAGCAATTGGTAAGAAAGTTCTTATCAGGTTTCTTTTGAAAAAAATATACTCTCTATGCATTTTATTACAAATTTTCCTATGTAGTGTATAAAAGCCAGATAATTTCCAGATTGGTATAATAATTGCTAAAGCTGGAAATGAGAAATCAATTTCTATTTCTACTGATATGTGATCATGCAAAAAATGTACTTAAGTTTCTTTTTTTTAATCTGGCTAATTGACTAATAATAATTTATGTCCTTGTATGTTGATGCAGATTCTTCTGTATAGCGAGTTATATGTAAGTAAAGCCCCTTCCAAACCTGATGAGATACTTCAGTTTTGAATGCAAGATTCTAATTCTCACTCCTTTAATGCAGTCATATTGTGTAGAATTTATCATACTCGAAGCAGATAATCTCAGCATGTTATTCCCCGGTTTAGCACTTGGATGGAACGGTTTTCAAATTGATTCTGCTAAATTCTTTGGGATTATGACTGCACTGATTGTCCTTCCGACAGTTTGGTTGCGGGATCTTCGTGTCATTTCAGTTCTTTCAGGTCTGCCCTTCCATATATAATATATACAGACCTTGTTCAGTTGTAGCTTCTAAGCTCGGATTTTTTATTTTCTTGCTATTTGAAAGCTAGACTACATTTGGTCATTCCACCTTGAAAACTGAGTTTTTTTGTACCTTTTTCCTTATGGGCCTGAAAATCAAGAATCAATCCTTCTTTATTACCAGAAATCTAGCTGATTTGTGTGTAAGCTAAAAACAACCCCCAATGGGCCAATACTGTAATCATGGAAGGCATTTGGCAATTGTTTGCCCTCAAACAAACACATTTTGGCTGTAACTCATAAGTTCAGTTTTATTTTGCTTTTTTAAGTTTTCCTGCATTTGGTTTTAACCCTAAGAATTAACTTTTTTCTCACCTTCAACTTAGTCAACTTACTAGTTCAAGAGTTGTAACTAAACAGACCCGTAAGTAATTATTTACTGTTTGCAGCTGGAGGTGTAATTACTACACTCATGATATTCTTCTGCCTAATTTTTTTCGGAACCGTGGACGGAGTTGGATTTAATCACTCTGGCGATTTAATAAAATGGAACGGTATCCCTTTCGCCATTGGTGTGTACGGGTTTTGCTACTCTGGCCATTCTGTTTTTCCCAATATATACCAATCCATGGCTGATAAAACGAAATTCACCAAGGCACTAAGTATCTGGTAAATAATTGACCTAACTATCATGATGTCTGTGGTGCTACTTGGTAAAAAATTAAGTAGTTTTTTTTTTATGATTGTGCAGCTTTATTTTGTGCGTGGTTATTTATGGTGGTGTTGCTATATTGGGATATCTCATGTTTGGGGAAGGCACATTATCGCAGATAACTCTGAATATGCCACCACATAGTGTAACTTCGAAAGTAGCTATTTGGACAATAGTAAGTAAAAGATCTTAATTTCTTATTGTTAATGTTGAAACGTGCTTCTATATTACATCAGTATAAGTTCCGTTGTTCTACATTAGCATTCTCTCCAAATCTAAAAAAATGTTAGTACAAAAGGATTAATTACCTCGGATGAGTTCATCGTGAATATTTTAAATTTTCAGCACTAGCATTTTCCTAGCTATATTGTAAATCATCTCTTTCTTTGTTTTGCAGGTTATCAATCCATTTACAAAATATCCTTTATTTTCTTTTCATCTAGGGGAAGTAAAATGGTAGACAAACGTTTTTTTTATTCTTGCATTTTAGTTTTGATTCCTTAACTGTGCTCAAATATGCCCTATTGATGAACCCATTGGCAAGAAGTATAGAGGAACTGCTTCCTATCAGAGTATCAAATAGCTTTTGGTGTTTCATTCTTCTGAGGACAACACTTGTAATTTCTACAGTTTGTGTTGCATTCGTTATTCCGTTCTTCGGTAAGAAGTTCTTTACGATTTTATGGCATTTCACAAAGACTTTAAAGCGAATAATTAATATACACGACCAAGTAGAAATCAGTATCAGTAAGGAAGAATAGACTCATTAATGCTTTGTTTCGAAAAAGGCAGAATTCCGGGCCTTGTTTTGTTGATAATATAAATGCTAGGGTTTTTCGATATCATCGGCCTGAAAAAGATAGAGACTTTAAGCTGGACGAAACCAGCTCTTTTCTCAATCTAAAACAGTCACGGTGTTTTTAATTTAAATCCGGAGAAAGAAGCTCCAACTGTGTGTAAAGCGATATTAAACTTATCGCGCCTAATCTCAGGAAAGGCAGATCATGGAACTAAAAGACGATACTTGCAAGATACAAATTATTTATTTATTATATTATGATGCTCGTCATGATATTAGGCTATCAAACGAACGCTTCATTTATTACTAAAATTTTAAAGACGTGTTAATCATTCTACAATTTTTTTTACAAGTGCTGTGATTGGTAAGTTGCCGAACTGGTAGATATTGGAGAAGTAGCTTCTTATGAGCTGTTTTATTGCAGGACTTGTGATGGCTTTGATAGGTTCTGTTCTCAGTATACTCATGGTAAAGCTTTCGACCTCCTTAGCTAATGTTCATCTGTTCCAACTAATTGCAGTACAACTTTTAAGCAAAAAAGCAAATCTTAAAGTTATATCAAAAAAGCCCATACTGCTTCCATATATATGTCAATTGTTGTTTATGTTTTGTCAATCTGAAATCTAATTACTAACCGGTCATATTAAACGGGAGCAAACATCTCTTTTTAAGTCAATTGAAGTAAAAAACTTAATTTATCACTGGAATTGAATATTGGTATGGTTAAGTGAGATTTTCATCTCGTCCTTTATTTATCTTTTAATTGATGTTAGTTTGTTTGTCGTGCTTCGACTAATTAAGTTCTATTGCTATGTTTAGGCAGTGATAATGCCAACCTTATGTTTCTTAAAAATTGTAAAGAAGGCTACAACATTTCAGGTCAGAGCTCATTTCACTTTCTGTTTAAATTTATTACGTAGCCTTAATATTTTCACTTTGTATATTTAGCCTCGTTGGCTATTAGGCGATGGTTCCAATTTATTTGGGGCCCGTTGTGTAAAAAATATATCGAATAGAAAAAAATAGGGTCTAATAAAAAAATAATTTTTTTTTATTCAATATAACATAAAATAAATAAGAAGTCAAAGACAAGTTGGACAATAAAATAATTTTTAATGTAATTTTATTTGAAAAAATACAATGAGTATTTAGAAAATTTGGTAATTTCAAAATAAAAAGTAGAAAATTTTAGAGAAAATAAGCTAACATGATTTGAAATACTAATTAATCACTAACTTATGATCTAATTTTACCATTACACCGACAACTCTTTTGTTTAACTGGGGGTACCATGTATATATCTCAGAATTTTTTTAATTACATGTATAAAAAAATAAAAATAAAAAATAAAAATTGTCGTCGAGGTGGTCAAAGCCACCCCAACCCCCCTTGGTTCCCCCCTTGGTTCCGCCCCTGCATATTCATAGTTGTTAAAGTTTAATCCCCCAACATCTGTACTATAACAATATAATTCTAATAATGCTAATGAGTTACATAGGTTTAAACAGACTCTCAACACTCCCGTACTCAATGTAAATTTAAAATTTTATTTTCATCCCAAAATTTAAGAGTCTGCTATTCGATCATATATTTAATTAATATTTAACTTTAGAGTAGTCTCAAATAAGATTATATAATATTATATTTGAGTTTTACGTGCAATTTCGATCGGTCAATAACTGTTATCAAAATTGTCGGAATGAAAATTTTCAAAAGTTAATCAAATAGTTCAAATATTAAATTATATGATTTAGTTTGTAAATGACAATTAATTGGGAACGGATGGAGTAATTTTTTTAAATATTTTTAATTAATATTTAAGTTTAGGATTTCATAAACATTACATTTAAACTTTTATTTTTATTTTGGTTGGGATGTAAAAAGAATTCTAAAATTTACATGAATGACTGTTTAACAATTAGTTTCGTTGAGCTAGTGTGGCTCGATAACGTTACCGTTATAATTCGGCATCATAAACTCTGTTTTAAAAGGAGTACTACTTTTTTGGTACAAAAAGGACTGGTAATTTAAAATGTTGTGACAGTTGCCAAATATTAGAACTCCTCGAGTCCCTTGGAAACAAAACATGTGAAGTCTTACTATGAATTTTTATTCACTTTGATGTTTCAAAAATATGCAGATGACTTGTTGTGTCACTATTGTGGTGGTGGGCGCGGTGTCTGGTGTTCTCGGAACATACTCTTCTTTGCTAAATATAAAGAATCAATACTGAAATAATCAAAACTAAGGGCATCATCAGTGTCTTTTAGAAAGAGGCACTTTACTATTTTATTTCTGGCTTTTCTTTTTACTGAATTGTGGAAAAGGATAGTTGCATTTGATCCGGTACTAATCAGCTCTATTTATTGAGTTTCAGATGTGCAAGCATTTTATTTTGTAAATCATACAATCAGATTTTAGTCTAATTATGAGATTTTATACTCATGTATCGATACAAGGTAATTTATACTTTCTAGTTTCCGCTGACATTCTCGTTAGGAAAATGATTTGCGCATGGAGATTCGTTTTTCTCAAATAATCACAAATTTTCTAGGCTACATTAGACGGGGACGGAGTATAACTATATTTGCGCATTTCAGTTGTGACCCCTCCCCATGGTCACATGTAGGGACCGAACTAGAATCAAGTTACATTATTTATGCGCTAATCATTTCTATTATTTTTTTTATAGTTAATTCAAATATTTTGGTCTTTTCAATTTCATTGGAAACATTAACTGAAGCTGCTCACTTTGCATTAGTCATCTCTTTGTAAAAAAGAATGAGAACAATTTTCTTACTTCTCCCAAATAGCTGGAAACTAAAGAACGTTCACATTGATGAGTAGTCATACATTATAGACATCAACCCTTCACAATTTATTAAATTTAGCAAGTACGAAAACAGTTGCAGAAGTGACGAGAGGGATGAAAAACTCATTAGGAACCACATTCGGCATAATACGTTGCTTGATAAATAAAGTTGTCGCTGGAACGCCAAATATGTAAAATAGTAGATCTTTTGCTCCCAATCCTGTGAAACCGGTCTCAAATATTACCTCTTGTAGGATCTTTTGAAACTCCTCTTTCGTTAGCGATTTAGCTTTGCCTTTGTGGTGCTTCTGAAATTGCAAGTCATAAAATTAGTCTCGGTTCTTACATATATTATTAAATATTGAACTTTTGGTGTGCAAGAAAAATGGAAATGGAACAAGCTCTACAGATGGTCTAGACATGAGTTTTTTTTCTTGATGATCTTCATTAATTTATTTTGTTAAATATTTAATAACGAATTGCAAAATTCTCCATGACTACACGTTCAAAACCATAAGCGTCCTATAATATTAGTGGTTATGTTAACTGTGAAGGACAACAATATTACAAATTGATTTATTCTTAAAACATACTCCAAAAGTAAGGACACAAATAATTAGTGACAATATTCTTACTCTTTTCTTTTCGGGATCTAATTTCAGCTCGAATACTAGAAGGACGGAAACTTACTTCAAATGCTTGTTGAAGTGTTTCCGTCTTTGGCACGCGGAACTGTGTAGTACCTAGCTTCTTGTTAATTTCCCTGTCAAAGAAATATACAAAGAATTTATGGCAGGTTAACCTTTACCGGATTTTTTTAGTACCCTGGTATGATATATTGTTTCATGGTAGTACGAAATATGTGTTCGAGAGGAAGAAATTTACTCGATTGTCTCACAAATTGCACGGTAAAACTCGGATAAAGTCAAATCGTTGTTAGTGGAAAAATGTGTACTGTAACAATCTTCTATTACCGGACCGATTTCCTTGGCCTTCTGTTCATCGGCACCTATTAAGTAAGTTCAAGAAAATAAGAACCGTACCATGTTTTTGACTTATTAGTCCTTTTTTCCTGAAGTTCGCCATAAATTTAAGTATATGTCCATGTTTTTGACTTATAAGTCTTGTTTGGCTGAAGGTTAGAAGAAATTTAAGTATGATAATTTGAGTCTGAGAAAAAAGTTGGGTTTATCCTTCTGTGTTCTTGATATCCTAGGCTAAAAAACTAAGAAATCGGTTTATAAGTTGACCAACAAATGTGCTGGAACAAATAAGCCAAACTTAAAAAATGGGAACAAGCAAAAAGATTTCATCTGCAGCTTAAACATTATTAAAAAAAAAGATATTCATACCTGCAGGAACAAATTTTTGCAAGGATTGGCCCATCTCTAATCTATCCCTTGACAATATTGTAATGAAATGAAAGTAATAAATAGATAGAAATGCTTTTAATACAGTGACCACAATGCTTGAGAAAGAGGAATAGTATAATGCATTACTTAACCAAGAAGTGAACCAACTTTGAAGATTCTTATTGGTATAATAAGCCTCTCAAAAGGTAGTAATATATGAAGTGGTTTAGGCATAAGGATTTTCTACATATCTACCAAGAGTTGGTATAATCCGAAATACAGATCATAGTTTGGTCTGGTTCAAAATCAATACTTGGTTTGCTGCATTTGCATTGGTTCGGCAGATCTCTGAGAGAACCAGCTCGATCCTAAAGGGTTCAATTGTACTGAAGAAACAAAGTACTGTAATTGAATATTTTTTAAATGATTTTCATCCCCGGATGTTCAGAACTTTAAGACATTTCAAATTGGGCGAAATTGGAATTAGACAGTATACAGTTACAATCGCATATGCTAATTTACCAAATATTTATTTAATCTCTACGTTTTTTTTCTTCAGAATCTATGTCACTGTATCTTCTCATTACTCAATATAATAATATACATCGACGCATAACCGGCATTTTTGAAAATTCAAAATAAATCATTGGAAGCCCATACTATTCAGTAAAATTGGAAGCAACAGGTTTTAGCGGTTTTTAAAATATGCTCTGATTTTGGATTGTTGTATATCATCGGTAACTATTGGATCAAACTCCAAACTATAGCTGTAACTTGCACCACTGCAATAAACTCCGGTTCAACTGGTTTGAGAGAGAAATTAAGATAACCATATCCCAAGTGTAACGGTTTGAGAACATTTTTCACTCACATCGAGGTACGAGCTTCGAGAAATAAATATTCGGAGTTAAGTGTGCTCGCAGCCCCAATGATCAGTTTTTGAGACCATTTAAATTATGAAGATAACGGGTTTTCACTCAATATCTTATGCAAAATGGCCAGAATTAACCCGCATTTGGTAAACTAACTCTGCTGCTATCTACTAATAATCAAGGCAGACAAATAGTTTTAAATTGAAATTAATACCAAGAAAAAAAATGTAATTTAGACAGAAATATACTGCTTCAGAAACTATCACGGAACACAGATATCTAGCGAAGATGTTCAAGAGAATATCAATTTGCTCAAATTCGCACTCCCTGGCATCAAACAAACTCTGTGAATCCTAATAAATAGCGTAGAAAATGAAATAAAACGAGAACTGTGCAAGTTACTAATAGCCTAATATACTTCCCAACTGCATATAATTAGCCTAAAAGGGGAAATAAAATAAAGTTTTCTGATAGTTGGGTTATTAAATCCCTACTGCACATAATTAATCTTCAATCCTTCAACTGAATGGTGTTTTCAAGGTAAAACCTCCATCGGCTTGGGAAAAGTTCAAATCAAAGGGATCACAGTAATTTAAAGGCAGTAAAGCTTCATAGATATTATCAACATCTTGCCACAGGTTGTTAGTTTCAGTACTTTGTGATGTTGATGCCTGGAATTCATCGTTCATCTGCAGGTAAGAAAAAAAACTACCCCGAAATGAACATTCGAACAAAGAAATTAAGATATATTAAGCAAATGCAACAACAAAAAAACAGCTATTAGCCTACAGCATTGCAAAAGATCAATGATTAAGTACTAGAAAATGCACACTGGTTTCTATCTGGCTGCAAAAAATACTAATTAACTTGCATTTAAATTTACATCCTAATGCGAAAAACAGCCATAACATAGTATAAACATCTAATTAATTGAAAAGTAAGTACTTTCAATAATTGAAAATAAACTTCTGGTATTACTTTCTTGTTTCCTTTTAGTTAAAAAATCAATGTTTTAAAAATCGCGTTGTATAGCGCGAAATAGCGCTTTTTGGGAAAAAAACGCAACGAAAAACCACTATTTGGCTGGAATTAAGCTAAAATCGGGCTATAGGGGACCAAAAGCGTAAAAAGCGCGAAATTATGGACCAAAAGCGTAAATAGCGAGTTAGGAAAAAAAAAACAGCGGATCTAAATAATTAATATATATTGTGTAATTTTCATAAAAGTGTGTGCAGTCCAGATGGTTGAGATAGTGTTGTAAATTCCAGCAGATCTAAGTTTGAAACTCACCTATAACAATATTTTTTTTTATTACTATCTAATATAACTATACATTTCTTTTTTTATTGTTATATATTCTAAAGTTTAGTGTATATTTAGGCAAAAAAAATACACCGCAAAGCGCTATGTAGCAACGCTACGATAGCGATAACGCTATTTAAAACATTGTAAAAAATAAAAAAAGCTAAAATTTACCTCCATGTTATTGATGTCAATAACGTTACTCGAATGTGGGTCTGAATGCATAAACCATTCTTCTCTGCATGTATTAGCGTTTTCTTGAAGAAACTGTTTTACCTCATCCATAAAAAAAATGAAATTATTATATTAGATCATACATAATTGAAGAAGTATAAAAAAGATTTACTCTCTCAATGTAGGTAAAAGAAGAAAGCTACTCCTAATATTATAGTAATCATGTCTAAATAGGTGTCTTGACCATTTAAGTACTGGTGCTCAAACGACTCAATTTGTTTTCTATTAAAATCAAGAATAAAGGAAAGAAAGGAAAATCACTAGTTGTACCGTATTAGTATCGTGGTCTGTCATAGGGTCAGTCTGGACATTGTAGCTCAGTTGTGGGTCTGATTGTGGAATAAATTTCCCTTTGAATATTGAAGGGGTCACCTGGGGAAACTGCATACTCTCATCCGACTAAAAAAAAATAAAAATAATCACAATCCACACGATTGAAAGTACCATAATTATCAATGCCTTTTGGTATCACATTTATTAAGTACTACATAAGAATGTATAAATTACACAAAAATACTGTACTTCAGTAGAACCACACAAGGGCAGTCTTTAGTTTGTGACTATTCGGTTTTAATTTTTAAATAGCGACACGCGTCTAAATAGAAAGGGTGCTTGGTGAGAAATAGTGTTTAACCAAAGATAGATTCCAGGAAAAAAAGTCGAGTGAAGAGTTTAAACGAAAAAGGTGGTAAAATCCTCATTGATCAAAAAGTTCTAATATTGAATCAATTTTAAAGTACCGAAGGCTTCATTCACTTATAGTTTTACACAAATTAGCTGGCCTCGAATCTATCCGGACTAAATAGACACTTCATTGCAGCTGCAACTAACAGTTTCACAGTAACAACTAACAAGCAATATTGAGAAAATGTGTACATAAAGATAAGCGAAAAACTTGTGTACCATCATGCCATGATAGACTGTGCCTTGATTATTTTCCCTCATATGTTTCAGTTGAACAGGCACAGATTGTGGCAATGGTAGCAGAGAATTAGGTTCATCACAAAGACTTGGTGATGGGTTTGCAATTGCCAACTCTTGTTGATCACTTTCAGTGTTTTTTGTTGAACATTTTCTGTGGTGAATCTTGCACAGGACGCACTTATCCAACTGCAGAAGAAATAGATCAATATAGATTTATGATTTGTTTTACCAATTGGTAATGTCATTTACAGAATAAGCAATGAAAAAAAATTGGCAATTGTGCATAATATATGATACGGTATCCTTCAACTACAGTCTACAGTATATACAAAGGTCTGGTACTCCTAGCATTTCAAAGTTTCATGTCATTACTTGTAAACATGATATAAATTCATGGAAAAAAGAAGTTATGTAAGCTTTGTATGGCTGCATCACTTAAACAACAAAGGTGGCTTATCTTTAGAATAAGAAGAAAAGTTGGACTCACTAGTATGTTTTAATACTTGTAGCCATTATCAGGTTAACCGAAAACAGAAATACATGGAATTGTTTTGATAATTAAACGCACCACAATATTGCCAGACACACATATTTATGGAGTTGAGCTCAAAGAGACTGCAAGTAAACAAGGCATATATGTGAGATTGGTACTGTATACGATGCACAACAGGCGCAGAATATAGTATTTAAACAACAATTCTGCAATACCATTTCTTAGCTATGAATACCAGTACCAACATGAAGAAAAAAAGGCACTTTTGTAGCCAATGATTAGCACTAATTATTTTGAATAAAAAAAACTACGGAATGAAATGAGGTCATAAATACGGTAAATACCAGCATGTCGTTTGTAGAAGTCTTCTTTGGACCATTGCTGTTGATTTCGTACTCGACCATCGACCAAGTAGTCTTTACGTTACACGTTGTTGTTCCTTTGTGATAAACCAAGGACCTCTTGGTCCCAACAGGTATCCCATTCTTGTCTTCAACAATGGTCAAAACTCCTGCCAACAAGCATGGAAAAAAACCATTTTGAAAATCAAATTGCAGAATCAGTAAGGCGTTGACAGCATTCTGATTTACTATATGCAATAATTTCACCAGTTTTTTTCCGAATAGCATCAACTAAAAATAGAAGTGGATATTGGTTATTTGAGGTTTCCCGGTGGCTAAATTTATTTATATTCCGATATTTAATCCTGAAAGGATTTGTTCTCCCTCCAAAACTGAGAATGGTTAAAAGATGGACAAAATTAAAAAGTATTGGTGTAGCGAAAAGTAATATCTTGATTAAGATGTATTTTGGATAATATTTCACTTCGAGAATCCAAAGCACCAATGGTTTAGTAAGTTGTTACCTGTGACTTTCCAAAATCCTTGACCAGCAGTTCTTAAGGGGCGGTTACCTCGGGGATACCTCTTCGTTCGAGAGGAGAAAAAATACCATTCTTTTTCTTCAGATAACTTGTATTTCTCTGTCATCGTGAGCAAATAGTTATACTAATGCTTTTTTTGGTACTAGATTTCAGGTAAAACATGCCCATTAACGTATTAGAAAGATATACGACATGTTTGATTTAATACATTCAGAAACTAATTCTATGTGATTTCTCAATCACTCATTTATCAAGAAAACTTAAAACATCAAAACTTATTATGTTAGTACATAAGGTACGTACATGCATTAGCGATATGATCAGATCTTCACTATTTTTTTTTTTAACTATTAAGTTTCTGGACCGGAGAGAAGAAGAAGTGAAAGTGTTCCTTTTTTTCTTGGGTCAACGTTGCTTGTTTTATCAAAGATTTTATCAAGACTTGAGACCCATCCTTGTTTCATCTCTTTTTTGAAAACCTATATATGTTGTTTCATTCACAATTTTGCTTCAATTGAATGGGATTTTATCTTTAAAAAAACAAGAAAGATAATCATTGTTTTTCATGTAAACAGTTAATTAAAAACAGAAATATAATCAACCACAATAGTCATAACATTAACATCAAAAAGACTGGAAAAAAATACACCAATCATTAAGAACTTCCACATAATTTAATAAACTTATTTAACAATACTGTTAAAGAAAAGAAAAAGATTCAACACAGTAAACCAAGAAAGAGTGAACCAACTAACTAAAAAAAAGATTAATAAAAAAGAAATACTTTTAAAAAAAAATACATCATTGTTTTACATGTAAACAATTACGAACTTATAAACAGAAATATAATAGACTAACCATAAAAGACATAGCAAAAACATTTAAAAGTCTGAAAAAAATACACATGTAACAACTTCCACATAACATAACAGACCCATTAACCAAATTCTGATAAAAGAAAAGAAAAAGATTCAACGAATAAAGAGCGTAGTGATTCAACTTATAAACTAACTAAAACAAGATTAATAAAAATAAACACACACACACACATATATATATATATTTAGCTTACTGAAGAGCTGATCGGGGCTGTGATCGTAAACAGAAATATTACTTTTTAAGAGAAATAGAATCAACGACAATAGTTATAATATTAACATAATAAAGACTGGAAAAAATACTCTAGTAACAACTTTCACATAATATAACAAACTTATTTACCAAAACTGATAAAAGAAAAGAAAGAAAAGAAAAAGATTCAACGCAGTAAACGAATTAAGAGGCAACTAAACCAAGTACTAAAACAAGATAAATACTTAAAAATAAACATATAAATATAGCTTACGGAAGAGCTGATCGGGGCTGTGATCGTAAACGTGGACATGTAAGAAATTCGGGTTTGGTGGTAAAGAGTGGCCAGTTATTTCTCTGGCTAAGTAAAAACAGACTAACTCTAAATCATTAGGAAGAAACTTGTAACCAAGTGGATATTCAGGTGCCATTTTAGAGAGAGAGAGAGAGAGAATATATATATATATATATGTATATATAATCTAACTTATCACTTTGCATGAGGGAGCTATATATATAGTGTACGGAAGGAAAAAGACTGCCCAATAGCATATCAACACGTTTTACTAAAACATATTAATAAAATCTGAAAATAATTTTGTCTGATGTTAGGTTAAATATATAAAATTTATTTTTATATTAGATCTTGTTTATTTTATTATTTATTCGACATATTTTTTACACCACGATTCCAAAAAAACCGTTCCGCACATGGATATAACTCTTGATAACGTTAAAACGTGTTTCTTAAATGACAATATATTTTTCAATTAAAAAAAAACCTAAATGTCACCTTGTTTTCAGTATCAAGTCAATTTTGTTTGTTTTATATTAGATTTCATTATTCTTTCGTGTTGGAATGTAGCTAGTAGGACGTTAGCCAGAGATAAGCTCAACCAAGAATGTGTACATCCATTAGGGCCCGCGAAAACCAAAAAAAACCAAACCGATAACCTAATAAAAAAAAACCGAATCTTTTTTCAGGTCGGTTTCGGTTTATAATAAAAAAGACCGAAAAACCGAAAAAAACTGAAACCGGACAAAAAAAACTCGGTCCGGTTCGGTCCAAAAAATAAAAAGACCGAAACCGAAAAAAAACGAACCAAAAAATCTGTTCGGTTTCGGTTTTGCCAAAAACCAAATCGGACCGAACTCAGGCCTACATCCACCTCCGTTTGAGATTTTTGGCTTCAGCCATGTAAATATTGATTTGAAAATCCTAGATTATATTAAGACTTCTACGGTTTTTGTAGCCAAACGGTAGTAACCATTTTGAATATAACCATTTCAACCATTTTCACCAAATTAATCTTGATCCTCATGCAGATCTTATTTAACACCTTAACGTCAAAAGCACTACAAGACTACGTCAGAATACCATCAATATGTCTATTATCAAAAAGAGTACAACTAAATTTGTGAACATAACAATAGAACAAAAGACTTTCTTGTTAGATTGTTGCTAAATTTAGCAATACTTATTTTACCATCATAATGACAGCATATATATAATGCCTTTTGCTATATAATGACATTTCTTTTTGTAATAAAGGCAGGTTGGTTTTTGTAGGGAAGATGTATGAAAAAAAATGATCATTTAGTACATACTAGTATATAGTATATGAGACTTAATTATCAAAACTTCATGGTTAAGATTTATTCCAAATTTAGGTGCATATTCTCATTGATGCTAGTTCTATTTTATTTAATTTTTTAAACTTTAATGCTCATTTATGTTGCGTTGATATCTACCAAATTTTAAATAAGAATTAGAAATGTTGAATTTTGTATATCAAGTTTGTTTTGATGTAATAATAAATGATAAGTATCTTGATCGCCTAAAATATCCTTGTAGCATCAATAGATATAGTGCATGTTTGACATCAAATTTTTTTGTTAGGTTTTTTAACTTTTTGATTTTAAAAAACTACATGCGTTTGGTATCACTGTTTTTTTTATATTTTAAAATTCTAAATTTTGGAGAAATATAACTAAAAAAGTTAAAAGCAAAAAAACCACACATTTTGGAGATTTTGCTACATTTCTCACCACAATTTTAAGAATTTAAATGAATATTGATGTTATTTCAACTAAAATTTTATTCGTATATTTGACGTGTTACTTGCTCGTTTAAATATGATATTTTGAAAATCAATCAAAAAAATGTCTTATAAAGTTATTTTTATTGAAAAAAACAAAAGGTTATTAGCTAATACCAAAAATAAATGTGTTGAAAGTTAACTTTTTTAAGTTTTTGCCAAACACTCGTGTATATTTTGGAAAACAAGTTTTTTTTTACTGATTTCTAAAAGCAGCTTTTTAACTGAAAAAACTGATAGCAAACGGGACCCAGAATCACCTGGCGTAATACTATTGTAGACAATATGAAAGAATAAGCTGCGGGATCTCTTTAACAAAAAATCATGAGAAAAATCGTTCTAAATATTTAATCGTATCTTATGACTCTATCCTTGTGGAAAACCCAATCTTGCAATTATCAATTTATTATATATATATATATAGGTTTATATCAAAAAATACCCTTACAATTTTTAATAATTACCAAATTATACTAATTTCAGAAAAATTAATAACTGTTGTAATACACTATTAGCTACGTATATAGGGAGACAGAAGTAGAGAGAGGGGAGAACAACATGATCTTTATTAATGAAGGAATATGTGAATGAATGTAAAATACAAGACTCCTAGCCCTCTTTATATATAGATAGAGGGGTAGGGTTACAAGCCCAACTTGGGCCCATAAAATATAAGTCCAAGAGTCCAATAATCTCACAACACTCCCCCTTTGGACGTCTTGAATTCTTCGTCTTCATGCAGTCGATCTGAGTCGAGTTCATTCGCAGTGCTAAACACATAAAAACCTTAGGGCCGGAAAACCCAGTGTGGGACAAAACCGGTACCTAGGAGAAACTGTGTAGCCGAATGATATAGGCCGAAATATCATGTAAGTAACTAACCACAAAACAGTGTGCCTCATCAAAACCTTGCCAGAGCAAACCCAATGGGAAAATCTCTAGTCGAAGGAAAAAGAGTGCAACAATGGTAGTCGTAGGGATCAACCACAAAACAGGTGCCTCATCAAAACCTTGCTAGAGTAAACCCAGTGGGAAAAACCTCTAGTCGAAGGACAAAAGAGTACACAGTGGTAAGAAGTATACAACAGGATACTCCCCCTAATTTCGGCAATCTTAAGTGAGATAAGATGGGAACGTGTCTCGCTAAAAACCTTGCCAAGGAAAACCCAGTGGGAAAAAAACCTTGGTCTAAGGACAAAAAGAGTACACGAGCATACGACTGGATGCTCCCCCTCACTTGCACACGACAGGGTGCGAGGATTTCGACTAAGTAGTAATTAGTGCAATAAGCATTCACCTGGATGCTCCCCCTCACTTGCACACGACTGGGTGCAAAGATTTCATATTTCAAGAAAGAAAACGAGCATTCGACTGGATGCCTCATTTACTTACATATGACTGGATGCAAGAAAATCTAACGTGGAATAGAACGAGCATTCAACTGGATGCTCTTAAACTTCATTTGTGAAGATTAATTTCGGCGAGAAACAGTAAATAGCATAATGTAGTCATGTCTCTCTTGATCAATAACAACAAGTTGTCTTCTATGACAAGTGTTTTATCTGGATCGTGAGACAGAACATATGTAATTCAAATATGACTAATACTAGCTCGAAGTCATATACACTCTCTAGTCGTCTCATAGAGCACGAATAGATCAGAGTGATTCACTTGGAGTCATTCCAAAACCTCCAAGATGTCGCCTTATTCCTAATGGTAAAGACATACCATGTTAGGAATATCCCTTATGCGGGTCTGATAAGTAACCAACATCGGTATAACCGAAAAAAGGTTGCGTTAATTCGAGTACCGAAGGGGGTAGGTACACTCGATGACGCAAATGGGATAAGACAAGCCCTCATCCACAGTTATCTTAAGGTAATAGGAAAATGTCTTTTATGCCATTTCGATGGCAGCGTGTTAGCGCGATGCTGTGTCGAGCTATACCATTCACAGCAGACGAGATGTTCGTCCTAGCACATTAGACCAAGTACAATAATGCGCTTATTGTACTTAGATATGAACATCATGGTTCAATATCTCTTCATCGTCACATCAGGGACGGAATGGGTCTATATCAATGTCTAGTGATCGAACGATCATGGGAGAATCTGACGACTTAGCGTCATGATGAATACAACGTCATAACACCTTCTGGGTGTAGTCTGAATCATGGACTTAGATTCAATCTTTACGGGAGTCGATCATCAGGCCGAGTCACTACCGTTTCTTCCCAAGATCCTTCATCTCGACGGCAAATCCAAAAATGGATCGCGTAATAAAACACGCAAGGGCATAATACTTGTTCAAGTATCCCAAGCTAATCAAGTACTCACTTAGGCGGTATACCACATCCGCTCGGATTATATTAATCCATATAGTGAACGTCTCAGTTAATTGAGATCGTGTTCCGTGGTCAGGAACTACTTGATTTAAGCATTATGAAGTCACACAGGGACCTTCATCTATATCGCTTTGTCTAAATCCCTATAGAGATAAAACCGTGACCACATTCATGGCTGCATACTCAGTTTTTCGGAAACTACTAAACTGGTAAAGTAGGGGACTGTTATAATGTCCATTACAAGGGAATCAACCGTCTCGTAATCAATTCCAAGGTGTGAGAGAAGCCATGCGCTACTAGGCGAGCATTCTACAATCTCATTATTCTCATCACTTTTCCTTACGAATAACCAAATAAACGAACTCGTTTAACATTGGTGGTGTTGGAGCTACAGGTTCGAACACACTTTCGCTAAGGAGTCTACTTGGATTGCAAGTTTCCATTAGGTCAGTCTATTCTACGTTGACTTCAAGCAACGGTACATGGTTCCTTGTCATAATTTGCTCATATTATCAGTCGTCACCGAATATATGAACAAGTAATCAATGACAGTCTCGTTTCGCTTCAATATCGTCTAAGATATCATGATCGACAGATATTTCGAGATTCTTAGGATGAAGAGGAATCACACATCTCCTAGATCCTTTATAATCTCGTGCGACGAACGAGTTTCAGTTCACCACCTCTGGGGCTGAACGAATTAAGAACCGGTCAACTTCCTCATATCTTAGGAAGGATGACAGACTGACGGCCGACGGCAGCGTCCTTTGCTTGGCGGGTTCGGCCAAAAGCAATGTGTTACGACAGGAACACGGCGTCCGACAGGGACGTCTATCCTTGCAAGCATTTTGCAGCAGGTATAAATGATCTCGTGACATCTCATAAAGTCATTAAATGCGTTTGGCATTTAGTTAGACTTGAGGGAGTCTATGCACTTACTTATCACTAAGTGCAGTTTTGGGGATCAAGCTAAGACTGAGTGGGTTATGCCACGTTACTTCACGTCGTTCCTTATTAACGGTAACGTGCAAATCTCCCCCTAACGACGGGGAGAACAGTCTTAGCGATGTCACTTTCGCATATCATGCGGTAAAGAGATCGCTTGCCAATGTTACTCTATCAAATGATAGGCAGGAGATTCATAATCGACTTATGTCCCCTTCAGAGGTCCATATTTTGAACGCTAGAACGGCTCAATTAAAATATTAATTAATCACTCTAAACACGCGTTAATATGAGACTTCTGGCTCATAACCAGTAACCAGCTGGTACGCATATGGTGTTTGAGTGTCTATGGGCCTCATAACGGACCAATGCAGCAAAATAGCATAACCCCATACGGAAATATAAATCTTGGTGCGCAAGACCAAGAAATGCGTGCAATCATTTGCAGTCGCATCATCAAACTTTCCGTGAGTCCATTTGGGTCTGAACATAATCGACAGGATGTTCAATTTCAATTTCCAAACTCAAGTAATTCAAATCGAAATTTCGATTATTACTCTTCGGAATTATCAAGTCGGCTAGACTTTTCAGGATAATCCGGATCATGAGCCATCAACTTAATGATAGGGCTAAAAGTTTGGAAAATGCTGCATTTCTGTGGACAACAATAAAATGTGACCTTATTGTCGATGCATCAACCATAACCATTTATATTTATGGTCCGTTTTATGGTTGGATAAGTCCACAATAACTCCTTCAATTCTTTACCAGAATTCTACGAGTTCATTTCGTGATCTTTACACATACTAGTCTTTCAAAGTGAGCATTAGTGGCATGAATTTCGGACTAATCGCGAAATATATTCTCAGAGAGAATCCAAATGCTATGCGATTATAAATCAAGCATCGTCTTTTGACCCGGGAATATCTCATCCGGTCAATGCCATAATATCAAAATGCTCTTATCAATCGACGACAGGCGAATGATAGTACAGACAATCATGTCTTAGCATCTAAATCATTTATCATTCGACGACAGGCGAAATGATAAGGTAACTTTGAATGCTTTAAAGAATGTGGTAGCAACCACTTAAAAGACATTTCAACTCCTCTAAAATACGTTTTTTGAGTGGAGGCTATGTAAAGAAATTTCATTTCTTTCATGAGCTATTACCAGATAACACTGATTTTCTCGAATATTTTATAACTCAACAAGGTACAACAGGACCTATAGGAGTATAACGCCTCATATTTGACAAATCAATTTGGCTTTACCAAAGATTTCGATTTGGAACGACAGGTCCAGAATCGCTGTCACTGAGTACACTTTTAGGCAAGTAGTTGGTGAAATTATATGGTACACTGTTACCCACTATTTCCAAAAAACCAACTACACCACAAGTATTGCCTAAAATTTCATAATTTAAAGTTTGGTCACATTTGTCAAAGGAATTTGCTCAAAACACTTTAAATTATTTCGAGAAATTTCGTAAAACAGGCAAACCATAATCCAAAAGTATGTCCAAATGGAAAAATCATAATCCAAATGGAAAAACATAATCCAGATGAGCGAAAAAATGGCTCAATGATTTATCAAAATCAATAAAGAAAGGTGTCAAACTCATTTGAGCCACAAAATCGGGGGTCTCAAGAGTTTCCTTTCAATTAGCTTTAACCACATTAGCATCGGTTTTTCCACCTTTATAATAGTTGTGAACTATTTAAGGAGTACCGTGCATGACCTTTGTCTTTATAGCATAGAGTTGGCTCCTTGAGCATTATCTCTTGTTTTGTGACAATGGGCCATATTGTTCCTTTCAATTACTGTCTTGGAGCCACAGGTTTTCGATTTTGACGATTGTCTAAAATCTCGCTTGGCTAGGCGATTCATCGGGATCGCGACAGTTCGAGACAAATAACACATGTCTCGGTTCTCGATTCGTGGAAAAAAATATACACGAAGAGCATTAATATCAGGCAAACAATTCGCCATTAACCCAATAGGATTAAAACTACTCACCGGGGTAATTTTCTTATCCAATAACAGATGGGCGATAAAGGAACATGGTGAATATAAATTCACGATACTGCTTATGGAATACAATTTCCAAGCTAGTATTTTGGTGAATGATTGCTCCAATATGTCAATTTCAGACATTTGTTCACCATAGACGTCATCACGTCTCAAATATGGCGGCGGAATAAAATCAACGCCTTAGCATTCATCCTGATGGTAACAACAAACTCGTGCTTTACTCATCAAAGATGGCAATCCAAAAAAATTGGGCATCATATTTTCACACATCAGGGTGACTAGCATGTGATGACGGAATAACATCAACGTCTAAACAGTCGCAAGTATGTTTTGCGATTTTTTTCATCATAGATGGCATCCAACATGTGTTGGGAGTTCTGGATTATTTTTCATATAAAACGACTGGTTTATATGTTTATGGTTTGCACAAGCACAAACTTTAATTCGAAACGACAGGTTCGAAAATAGTTTTGCTTTTAATGTGAATTGGTTCTCATTGATCGAACGACGGGTCGATACTGAGACACCAATTCGGCGAAACATACATCACTATATAAACACACTCGGGGAAATTATTATTTAGTCAACCCCTTTCGGTAGCTCTACTTGAAAAACGACCAGGAAAGACGGTGAGGGTGGAGGGCACGAATGCCACTTAAAACCCGACCTCATTAGGATATCGACTTCCGCCTATATCTTTCCTAGACATCGTATCCAAATAGGTGAGCCTAGTTGGGGAAGGTTCATAATTTTTCCAACTTAAATGTGAAAATATATGATTTCGCAAATTATCATATCATATACATGGTAATAAATTAAATATAGATTGTACCTGTCTATATTAACCATATATATATAAACATGCAGTAAATATATTTTAGGTATCTAATCATGCAGTAGATTTGGTGTTATAAACAAATCAATTTAAGATTATCAATCAATCTATAAATATTCTAACATATCAAATCAAATCTATTTAAGATTATCAATCTATCCATAAAGATTCTAACATATCAAATCAAATCTATTTAAGATTATCAATCAATCCATGAAGATTCTAACATATCAAATCAAATCTATTTAAGATTATCAATCTATCCATGAAGATTCTAACATATCAAATCAAATCTATTTAAGATTATCAATCAATCCATGAAGATTCTAACATATCAAATCAAATCTATTTAAGATTATCAATCAATCCATGAAGATTCTAACATATCAAATCAAATCTATTTAAGATTATCAATCAATCCATGAAGATTCTAACATATCAAATCAAATCTATTTAAGATTATCAATCAATCCATGAAGATTCTAACATATCAAATCAAATCTATTTAAGATTATCAATCAATTCATGAATATTCTAACATATCAAATCAAATCTATTTAAGATTATCAATCAATCCATGAAGATTCTAACATAATCAAATCAAATCAATTTACATGCAATTTTTTTATTCGTTTGCCTTTTAATAAAAAAAATTATATGCATGTGTGTGTATATTACCAAATATATCTTATCAACCATATGTACTGTTTTCGTATAAGTATTATACTACAGGACCATGCGTGTAATTACAGCAAACTATATATCTATTTACAGCATTATTACATATACAGTCCAGAATTTCAGACAAGTTTCAGTTTAGTCCTTGAGTAATTTACAGAATAGTATACAGATTTCAGAGAATTACAAATTAGTACATACGTTTCAGTTTATTACAGATTTAATCCGACAGATTAATACATGTTTTACAATTACATGATTTTCGATTTACAATTCGGTTATACATGTAATACGCATGATATATATAATGAGGTTTCGACATTATGTACTATTTCATATATCTAGTTTCTTAGCAAAGCAAACTATTTAATATATATAATATGCAAACAATCAAGCAGACCAAAGCAAAAGTCAAGCAGCCGCATGTACTATGCATGTACAAATTTTATTTTATTTTACAGAGCACTAATCATTGTGTGTATAAAGGAATCATTAGTCAGAATACATGCAAATTAATCTATATCATGCAATACAGTGTAACATACAAATAGTATAGCAGCATACAAAGATGTCATATGGTTGATATAGCACTAACATACAATACAGTAGTTATATGTGACTTGTACGGTTCAAAAAAAAATTATATCCGGGTACCTTACGCACGGTATGTTGGTGAAGGTCGATATAGCAAAATACTAAAAATCCGGATAAACCTCAAGGTTTATTGAATCTATAATCCGTACTTCGATCTCCGAGAGCAGTGCTGATAACGTGTTGTAATACACTATTAGCTACGTATATAGGGAGACAGAAGTAGAGAGAGGGGAGAACAACATGATCTTTATTAATGAAGGAATATGTGAATGAATGTAAAATACAAGACTCCTAGCCCTCTTTATATATAGATAGAGGGGTAGGGTTACAAGCCCAACTTGGGCCCATAAAATATAAGTCCAAGAGTCCAATAATCTCACAACAATAACATCATTTTTTCCTCATTAATTAATCAAAATTATTTCAAGTATTCTCACGTTACATTTTATCTCTTTTTCCCCCATATATTTATATCATCAACACAATTATATTATATTTATTTTTATTTATCACACTACATATCACACACGCATCGTGCGCGCGTTAAAACTAGTATATATATAGAGAAACCTAGCATATCATCCCTTATATACTAGTCATGAGAATATGTTGGAAAGAAACTGGAGTATAGTTTGCAAAAAAAACATTACTAGTTATTAAGATTGAGGCCTATCACTAGAAAAAAAGAGAGTTAAATATCAGAACCTAACCAAATACATATTTGAGAAGATAACACTTAGCGTAATTGCATGTTTAACAAAAATCATTGGAATTTTTTTAAGAATCATATCAAAGTCACTACCAAAATCCTAATTATCAAGTAAGTTTTGAAATAGAACTCAAATGAAAACACTAGTACTATATTAAAGGTTATAGTAAGAAAAATGCTCATTTAGTACATATTTTTTAAACTCAATCATAAAAAATACATGGTTAAAATTTCTTTAAAACTAGGGACATAAGAAAGTCTAAAAACTTGAATTTTTTTAACACATGTTTAACCACATGATTAATGAAGGTGTGACAATAATTTTTATATAACTTTGTAACCGAGTTATTTCAATTCTTAAGATTTATGTTGTTAACGAACCGTTTGTGAAAAATCATGGGTAGTTCATTAAGGTCTTCGGTTCATGTTTGCTCGTTTATAAACGAACATGGAACAAATATTTTGAGTTAACGAACGAATATTATAAAGCTGATAATCAGTTCGTAAAACAACTCTAGGCACAATGTGGTGTGAGACAAATAAAACCAAACCAAGTTTATTGCAGCACAATGGTTTCTCGTAGGATTGATAAATCATGTAGGATCTTTATCTCTAAAGATAAATAATTTAATCCAATATTTTAGCCCAGGGTAAGAACTAATCAAACTTAATAAAAATAACTCTGGTTCCTTCCCAAACAAGCAATAAAAAAAAGCTCTAAATAATATAATCGCGCGTAGAGAGATTTGAAAGCTCACAATCTTATAATATCCCACGAATTGTAACAAAAGGTTACCAACCGTAATTATTATTAAATTATCTCATATATCGAAGTGATAAAAAAATAAACATTGAACTAAAATTAAAACACGAAAACTATTAAGAAAAACAACAACCAAGCATGCATGTACAAGCAAGTAAAACAATAATTAAAAATTAACGACAAAGAGATATTTCTATTTCTATTTCTAAGACAGGACTTGCACTACAACACAACAGCAATACAGCGACGGATTTTTCCGTCGCTAAAACGTGAAATCCGTCGCAGATTGGCTCTATGTGACGAAAATTTCCGTCTCTGATTTCCGTAGCTAAAGTGCTTGTGGCTAAATGTTTGCTACGGAAATCTTATTCCGTAGCTATTTAGTGATATTATAGCGACGGATTTTCCGTCTCTAAATTTTTGTATTTAGTGACATTATAGCGACGGATTTTCCGTCTCTAAGTTTTGTATTTAGTGACATTATAGCGACGGATTTTCCGTCTCTAAGTTTTGATGTTGCTACAAAATTCCGTAGTAAAAGTCTCACAAAACCAATTATATAGAATAAATTACAATATAAATATAGTATAACAATGAATAGTTACCCACGAATATACGTGGCTATTCCGTCGCAATTTTTTTTATTATAATATATTTTTTATTTTGATATTTAATTTAATATATATTAGAAATTTATCAATATGACAAACCCGTGCCAATTCTGTCACACTAGTGTGATTATTTAAATAAAAAAATATTTTAATACAATTAACAGAATTAATTTTATTAATTAAATAAAAAATAAATTTATTAAGTAAACATTAATAGATATAAATAAAACTAATCCACAAGCCAAATAACATGCTATAATGATAAACAAAATTTAACTGAATTCATATTACATAACAGTACCGATACTAGCAAATATTACATGCCCAAAATATTAAAATGTCATAAAAGGTTCACATACTTCCATGACCCATTAAACATCAACGGTTCCTATGCAAGTAAGATTACATGCCCAAAATACTAAAGTCATAACCTACTCAGATGTTTCGCATACTACCATGACCAATTAAATATCAACGCTACCGATACTTACAAGATGTATGCACAAAACATTAGTCATAACCTACTAGGATAAGTTCTCATACTACAATAACATAATAGATACTAAGCATCGTCATAAACACCAACATTACGCTCGCCACCGCTTTCAACACTTTCCCCCGCACCATTCTCACCTCCGCGGTTACCGAAATCGGATTGATCTGCTGGCGCATCTCGCGACAGTTGTGTGTTTTGACTGATACGTTGCAACAATGATTGGACCACAACTGGCATTTTCTCAGAAAAAGCCTGATTAACTAGGCGTGTCACTAGCTCCGTCATTTGGTCTGGCGTCATCGTAGTCGGAACTGATGCAGCAGATGAGCAAATGGCCTCATCATTCAAAGCAGACACTACATTACCTATCCCATATACTCGACCCTTAGATACGCCTCCAAGCTTAGCCATAACTTCAAGAAAAACCCGGTTCTCGTCGATGACTACTGGCTGGAGGGAACATTACCTGAGCCCGAAGAGGATGGGCCACTCGATGGATGACGAACTCTAGATTCAGGGGTTGGGGATCGCATCTGATATTGGGCTTGCATATCTTGTGGCTGTGTCTCAGGAAAAGAGTTAAAACGCTGCCGAGAAATAGGAGTATCATGTGATTCACAACCACGACCATAAGATCGAACGCCACCTACGCTAACAGAGGTTCTACCTCTGCCAGAGAGAGAATAGCCAGGCCTAGTCATCTGCATTGAAAACGAGAAATAGTAGCAAGAAATAGTAGCAAGGAATTAATAGACACAACTAGCTTAACGATTCTAGGTTACTCAAGCAAAAATACCAGAAAGCTTAGTTTTTTAAGCTGATTATCCAAATATAGTCCAGCTTTTACCTAACATAAAACATAAGACCCGATTAAAGAATTTTTAACAGAAGTGGTTGCTGTACTATGTAACTCGAATCGAGCTAAGATTGACTGGCTGCAGCTTTTAAGCAAAGAAGCTGGATTGTTAGAGGTTGAGTTAGATGCTGGGCAGCTTAAAGCTTTGAGCTTATTCAGACAGCAAATGCAGAAAAACTCATATATTTCTGCTCAACCAAACTATTATTTAGCTTTTTAGCAAACCAAAAGCCTGCAACAGAACAAGGGTTTAGTTCTTATACGAATGTAAATGCAAGGCTCACATACCTGCCAAATCAGTCCGTACAGGTGGTCTGGAAAAGTTTCTAAAGGTAAAATTTATGGTGGCAAACATATTCACAAAATAATATGGCTTGATACAGTGAGGATCCTTGCTATCTGACAATAGAAAAGCTAATTGAATTGCTTTATACTTTGTTTTATTCCTCCCTGTATGTGATCTAAGTTTAAAAACACTATACAAGCATTGAATCAAAAATGAAAAAAAAAAACCCTGAAATTTAGAGCCACGAGAGCCAAGTTTTTATAAATTCATAACGTTTTATACAGAAGGGGGTATTCGCTAACCAGAATAGAACCTTACTTCATCAAGCATAGACATAAATTTTATCATCTCATTTAGACCACTTCCCAAACACCAAACTCAGTAACAAAAATGGACTTGGCTCATCGACGAGATCAAACGAACCTTAATGGCTAATATGATATTAACTTCTTAACTGAAACTGAATTGAAATACCTAATTTCGTAAGCATAATCTTCTTCAATATACTTCAAAAGCTCTTCATAAACAAATCAAACAGAGATAATAATCTCAACTCACAGAAAAAATATTAGTCATCCAACAAGATCTGAACGAGCTAATCGGGTACTTTGATTAGTAAAGGTAACCAGATGAGATGACTCATTTTTTGTATATGTTCAATATAGTTACAGAGAACTCATTTGTAGACACAAATCTTGCCAATTTCAATAATTCAGTATATATATAAAAATTGACCGTATAGCGAATTTGCCATCTCAGATCCCCTGCACACATGCAATGATCACAATAATAAAAGCACTCTATATACCTAAATGATGAGGAGTAGATTAGCATGTAGAATAATATGAGCTAGCTAATTGACTAAATTGATTATACTATATAGCTATCACCAGATAACCAACATGATTAGGAAAATATAAACTCAATAAGAAAATTACAGAGAATCATATGCAAAACAACAAAATTCCCAATCACGAGGATTTTCAAAAATCAAACACGAATTTGTAAAGTCAGCAGCAGTTTCACGAAAATAGGATGGCCTAGTTGAGCTTTAGAAGTATATATAAACTCTCTACTGACCAACCAAATGCATAACATCTGCACATGAGCAGATAGGTCGAATATAACATGTAGAATGAAACCGAACTCTCCAAACAGGAACACTGGAATTCATTGATTCATTCATTTCTATAAATTAATCGAACACTCAACCAATTGTTGATCCACTCTCCTTATTCTCTACACACATACACACGCAGAAAGCAATAATCAACCACCTCGCTTCAGATATGCAGTCCTTCGGTTTCTAGCCTTTTCAACCCGATGTATCGCGACATCAAATACAGACAAGTCAATCAAGCAGAAACCCAAAGCAAATGCAAATACCGAGACTCATCTATTTATTCAGTTCTATATAATCAGTTTGAACAATGGAACACTGACCCGCTTCCCCTAATCCCCAATGAACATGGAAACAGAAAAAAAATCAAAAACCTTTTTGATTGAAACAATCAATCTCCTGGTCAAGTTAATCATATCCTCCTTATTCTCGATGAAAGAACACAGATTGTCGTTTTTTTTCATGAAAAAACATAAACTCAATGACGTGTTCCCTTGAAGATAGTTGATGAGAAATGAGAACTCATATGCAAAACTATCAACTTTCCCACTGTCAACTATAACTAGGCAGCAGTTTTAAGAAAAAAACCAACTCATCTGACCCAAGGAAAGAGTTCACTTCATGTAGCTTAAGGTTTCTAAATATTCCAAGACCGAAAAAAACTCCCAACTTTTTAACTGACCAATGAAATGCACTTGTATAAACAGAAAGCAAATCAGCTGAACCTAAAGATACAATCACACAAGCCAACACTGCACAAAAACAGCAACCAAACAAACTCTCAGTCATTTCAAGTGTGTATTACTTGGGAGACGAATAGTATATATGAATAATTTTAAACCTCTGACTTATCAAAACAAAAAATGGAATAAGTCATATGAATCAATCAACCAAATTCGAGCGACTCAAACGAAATTAGAGAAAATAACTAAAAAATTTAAATCAAACTAGTGGACTCTATAACTAAAAACTTTTATCCCACAAAAGTAAAAAAAATAACAACCCAAGTGTTAATTAAATCACACACACACATATATATATATATATATATAAGAATATATATATATATATATATATAAGAATTTGAATTATAACACAAAATTAAAGAAATAGAGAGAGAGGGAAGGAGCGTAGAATACCTCGCGAAATACCAGAGATTTTGGGATTTTGGGATATACCTCGCAAAATTATATATATATAAGAAGTGTGATTTTGGGATTTTTTTCAGAGAGATTTTTTTCAGTGGTGCAATAGGGTAAATCCCAGAGATGGTGCGGTGTGTAGAATACCTCGAAATACCAGAGATGGTGCGGTGAGATGGTGCGGTGTGTTGAGAGATGGTGCGGTGTGTTGAGAGAGAGAGAGAGTATTGATCTGAAATATAAATATATATATATATGGCGGCCAAATTAAGCAATGTTAGGGTTTCAGTGGTTGGAACCAATTTTCCTTCAAATTTTTTAAAGTCCAAAAACAGCAATCAAACAACTATTACGTCCTCATTACGGATCATTTCATAATACATCCGTTCATTAATATTAAATTATACTCAATCTTCTTCATGTGATACGTCCTCATCAAACACATTTTCCTCTTCATCTAACTCTGATTCGTACATGGTTGGTTCAACTGCTTCTTCATTAAATGCTAATACATAGTTGAGGTCATAGTTGGGAACTTGTAAGTCTTCGGGTATAATATTACCCCCATCAGTAATAGGTTGGCCACTCGATTCATCATCTTGAAATGCATTTTTGTGTATCTTCCCATCCGTGCTTGATATTTGAATACTCGACCTCGCCTTGACTTTACATACGGCCCACCAATTGTCAGGGTCTTTTCCGTTATAAGTTGGATAAGGTAGATAACATACTTGGTTAGCTTGTGATGCCAAAATAAAAGGATCGTATTTCGGATACTTTCCCTTTGAGTTGATACTAACCAGATCAATTTTTTTTATCTATTTGCATATAATGAGTTGGAGCCATATTAAACCATTCGCAGTTAAACAAAACTACTTTTTTTTTTGGCCACATAGGATACTCCAACTCAACAACCTCCGCTAGAATACCGTAGTAGTCGTCGAATGATGCTTGATCAGTGTAGTCTGATGTAGCCTTTATACAAACTCCACTATTAGCGGCCGACTTATTTGATCCATGTTTTTTCGTATGAAACACGTATCCATTAACAAAATAGATAGGGTATGTATTCACTTTCCTCAAAGGTCCTTGCGAGAGGGATAACAAAAAATCATTGTCGTCGATATTTTTTTCGGCCTGTTCAAGTAAATTCTTAATTATATAAGAAAAAAATGTATACTATAAAATATAAATTCTTGTAAACTAGTTTTTTACTTACATATCTTTCAAACCACGGGACAAAATTTTCTTCGTTCTAGCTCAGAAACGTTCGTGGCCCATCCATCTGAATACATTTCATTTTCAAAAATGCTGAAAATAGAACAAATGAAATTAATACTAATACAAGTTAAAATTTCTGTACATAATATCAATATGATCATTGGAAAATAATATACTAACCTCATATATTGTTCAACCTCTTTGCAATTAGTGAGAATATACCTCCTTGCAACCTTGTATTCTTTTTGATCAAGCCATCTAGTTACGCATTTGCCTGCCGCCCGACCTGGATATGTGAATATCGATAAATTTCCAAGAATGTGAGGTCTTTCACCCCCGTCATCATTACGTTGAACCTTGCTTCTTCTTGTCTCTACATTAGGATCAAAATAGACGGAAGCAAAGTTGTTTGCCTCTTCAATTATGTAAGCGTTGATAATGGAGGCTTCCACATGCGCCTTATTTCTGACACTTCTTTTAAGCTTGCCAAGAAATCTTTCACAGGGATACATCCACCTATAGTGTACTGGACCCGCAATTCTTGCTTCGTAAGCAAGGTGAACTGGAAGATGCTCCATAGGGTCAAAAAAGCTAGGCGCAAAAATCATCTCCAACTGACATAATATAATTGGAATTTCTTTTTCAAGTTTCAACATGTCAGATACCGAAATTGTCGTACATGTGAGACGTTTAAAAAATATGCTAAATTGGACAAGCGCGCTATATACTTCTTTTTCAAGTGTTAGCCGAAATGCTATTGGTATCAATCGTTGCATGAATACATGACAGTCGTGGCTTTTCATTCCAAATAACTTGTTTTTTCTCATATCAACACATCTTCCCATATTAGAGACACACCCATCTGGAAATTTTATCGTCTTAATCCAATCACATATACTTTCCTTTGAGTTTTTTTCTAGAACATAATAGGCTCGATCATAAGTCCCGTCACTTTTTATTGTGAATCATGGACGTTTGCAAATATTTGCCACATCCATTCGAGAAGCAAGATTATCCTTTGATTTTCCCGGAACATCAAAAACGGTATTAAATATATTCTCGAAACAATTTTTCTCAATATGCATAACGTCAAGATTGTGTCTAATGAGGTTATCTTTCCAATAGGGTAAATCCCAAAAAATACTCCGCTTCTTCCAGCCATAACCTCCATCAGATTTGGTTATCTTTTCATTATGTTTCATAGCACCTTTCCTGGTCAGTTTCTCTAATCCAAGAGTGGTAATCCAGTCTATTATATCCTTACCTGTTTTCACAGTAGGTGATTTCCCCTTCTCTCTCCTCCCTTTTATGAATTTTTCCTTATTCTTACGATAACGGTGGTTGTCTGGTAAAAATTTCCGGTGGTTATCAAACCAAGTGATTTTACGTCCATGAGGCAAATAAAATGCATCACTATCTTCCATACAATGTGGACAAGCCAACCTCCCAGAAGTCGTCCATCCAGACAACATAGAATATGCAGGAAAATCACTAATAGTCCACATAAGTGCTGCTCGTAGATAAAAATTTGTACCCAATGAACAATCATATGTCTCGGCTCCCTGAGTCCACCCAAACTTCAATTCTGCAATCAAAGGTTGCATAAACACGTCTATCATCTGTCCCGGATCTTTCGGCCCTGGAATAAGAACAGTTAGAAACATAAATTGTTCTTTCATAACCATGCCTGGCGGCAAGTTGTATGGAGTAAGTATAATTGGCCAACATGAGTATTGCTCCCCAAACATTCCAAATGGTGTAAATCCGTCAGCCATAAGTCCCAATCTCACATTACGGGTCTCCGCTGCAAAGTCTGGATGTTTTTCATCAAAATGTCGCCAAGCCTCTGAATCTGATGGATGAACCATAAAGTCTGGATCCGAATGGTGCTCAGCGTGCCATCTCATATGGCTAGTTGTGGCTTTAGATGCATATAATCGCTGCAATCTTGGTAACAATGGCAAGTAATACATAACCGATTGCGCTGTTCCATCATCTTTATATCTCGACTCCCCACATCTATTGCACCGCTTTTTGTTACTATTTACACCCCAATAAATCATACACGCATTTATGCACGCATCGATTTTTTCCACTGGAAGTCCTAGACCATGTATAACCTTTTTTGTTTGATAAAAATTACTAGGAAATGTATTTTCCTCTGGTAAGTACTTCTTGAATATCCCAGCAACCCTGTCATATGACGTAGTTGACATATTAGTATCAGACTTTGCATTCATCATCTCAGACATGGCATCAAACATAGAGTATGTCGAACCTTCGTACAAAGGTTGCTCAGTTGCCCTCATCATATCATAAAATCCCTGAGCCTGCGAGTTAGGGGACTCAGGGGAATAATTTGGGTAAACAAACTCAGGGCCGGCAGCTGCCATTATCATCGTACGTGTTGAATTGCCTAATTCTTGAGCATACCCCACATGTCCAATCGAATACATATCGCTTGAAAAATGTTCACTCGTACCCATTTCGTAATCGGATTCAAACATACGCCCTGATGTTTCCCCGTAATTAGGCAAATAATTTGATGATCCACCATAAAATTGATGATCGCTATCAAGTGGCAGCCATGATTCCCCATGGTTGGTCCATTGGTAGTAATTAGCAACAAACCCTTTGGAATACAAGTGGAGTCGAACTTCGTCAATGTGAAAAAATTGAGTGTTTTTACACATTCTAGCAGAACATGGGCACCTAATCATATTTCCATTCAGACATTTACCATTTTTAACTGCAAAATTTATGAAATCATCTACACCTAAGCGAAAATGTTCCGAAAGGCCGCCATCAGGACCTATCCGTGCATACATCCATTGCCGAAGAATATTACTCATTTTATCCCTGAACAAATATGTATAATCTTCTTAATATACTAAGTAAAGTAAGACTAATTTAATCAAATATAGTATATTAATTAGTAAGATGATAATCATTGTATAATCATTTCACATTTTAACTTGCATTGTATATTGTATGCTTGCGTTTATTTTAAATGCTACATGATTAAATGCTACATGAATATTTGAAAATATATGAAAATGTATAATGATTAGCATTTAACAACATTAAATTTGTTGTATTAACTATCATAATAAATGGTATAAACCGGTAATAATTTTTTTTTGGAAATAAACTTATCTAACGAATTTGTATTTGTAAAGTTTGAACAAAATTTGTCAACTATTTAAGCAATATATAATTGTGTAGGTAGACAATCACATTAAAAATATGATATCAAATGAATCCATAATAATAAATTACATCAACCTTTCAAAATTTGTTAAATACTGTATTTACAATTGTTTTTCAATAGAAAAATAAAAGACCAACACATATTGTATCAATTAAGTTCTGTACATCTAAAAACATTTATTGGTACTTCAAATTTAATTGATCAAATATTTTAATATTCATACCATCTTTTTAAAAAGGTTTCTAAAAATAAAATGCTAATTGAGTCGGTGATTAATACACAATGTAAAAAAATTGATTTCTTTAGTATTAAATTTTTACTTGTAGTTGACTAGAAAAAAAACTTCCGCCTTGTATTTAATGTGTCAAGTCATGAAAATTGACATATTTTTGTTGAATATGGTTCCATAAAATTAAGAAAGTGTTTAATAAATCACATTAAAAATTAGGTGGACAAATATTTATTATAAAATACAATTAAAATAAAATAATGATTAGACAAGTAACTTAATTTATGGAGATATGGAGATATGAGAAAATGGGGAAATGGACGGTATATTGTTAAGATTGAGAGAGAGATATCTTTGTAATAAATGTGTGGATGTGAAATAATACTATCTTTACAATTGAAATAGCTATGAAATAGCGAGTAAATAGCTACGGATCTTGTGGACCCAATGACCACTTATTGAAGTCATTTAAATCAATTTAAAAAGAATAGCTACGAAATAGCTACAAAATAGCTTGAGAACTACGAATTATTTTCAACTCCCACCGACACTCGGTCAACTCTTTTTTTTTCATAGTTAATCCGTCGCAAATTTGTATTAAAATTTCACAAATCAAAATCCATCGGAAATCCGTAGCAATTCCATCGTTATATACTGTGACGGAATTTCCGTAGCTAATTTCCGTCTTCGTTTAGCTGTTTTTTTGTAGTGTTGATGGAATAAATAATCCCGTTTGCCTGGCCAAGTAATAGGTCACAAGTTCCTCATCCGTGGGAAGAAACCGGTAACCAGGTGGGTATCCCGGTGTGCCAGGCGCCATGGGAATTAAGAGAGCGAGAGAGAGAAGTGGTGGCAGGGACCAGTTCATGAAGCTGTTTAATTAGGAAATAACCTGCCCCAAATATTTAGTCGGGAAAACTAACCTATTTATAGCTAGGTTATGATTAAAGAAAAAATATATTTCTAAGAGTTCTATAGAAGGATTAGGAACACGTTTTGTAATGACGACAACTGCATGTAATTATGTAAATATGCATAGTGTGTTCAAAAGATGTTTTTTGTTGTTAATTAAAACATGATTTTTTTTAAAATTTTAATCTGATGGAAACGGATAAGGTCATAAGGATCTTCACAGATATAACGATATATTAATTTCTATATGCATGAGCATGAGAACCATGTTAAAAATCAATATGCATGAGGTGGTGTCACATAATAGTCTTTTGAAATGCTCTCTAGTAACTAATTATTATTACTGAAGACAAAATTGTGATTAAAAAGTAACAGTCTTGTTATGCAGCGTTTTTTATTTTCACTGTTGTCACGAGGAGTGAGATAGAAGTGTAAGAAGACTACTTGTTAAAAACCGCATTAGCGTTATTAGAAGATTTTTACTGTTTCATATTATATTTCCTCGGTGAAAAAGTAACTCACTTCTAAACTTGATCATTTTGTTGCCCAGGCACATTGGCACATTGCAAAAATCCAATAAATTGTCCCATAGTAGTATGACGACTATAAGGGATTGGTTGTTTGCAGTATTAATAATAACGGAACTATGAATAATAACGGAACTATGAATACATTCGGATTATGACAAGATAAAAAACGAAAATGAGATTAATAGTACGTGTTTGTTTACTTATTATTGGTAGGATGAGATTATAGTGGGATTATGGTAGGATGATATTAGAAATACCGTTGGACCCACATGTACCGCATTTGGTACGAAAAATGGAGGCGAGACTATTAGTAACATGAGATTAGAAATGATGAGAAATGAAAGTATTTAGAGTAATAGCGGGAGTGTGGTATTGAAAAATGGGGATATTTGGAGTAAAATTGGTGTGATATATATATATATATATATGTGTGTATATGATTTTAATATATATATATATATATACCACACCCCATTTTACTCTAAATATCATCATTTCTCAATACCACACCCACTTATTGCTCCAAATACCTCTATTTCTCATCATTTATAATCACACGTTACTAATAGTCCCGCATCTGCTTTTCGTACCAAACACGGTACTTGTAGACCCGACGGTATTTATAATCTTATCATAGCATAATCTTACTACAACCAATTAAATAGCTAGTTGGACCATTTGATTCAATGTTCAATCCCGGTCCAATGAAGGTGCAAACAAATGAGGCCTATATATATACGATGTGCACGATGCATAAAGTCATATTTTAGAACTCTAAGACATTGTTCACTTTTTATAGTGAAATTCTTAAATTCAGGAAGAGTTTTATAAAGCATTTGTTACGTAGTCTATTTTAAATTTTCTACTATGTCTGATAGGGGTTAAAATTTAGGATTAGAACTCTGCATTTAATGTAATAAATGAGGTCTGACCTAACAATTAACCTAGAAGTACGTAAAAGAGCAATTATTTGTCATAACGAGGGGAGCATATAGGGTTATGACCCGTTCCAAAATAGGGTTAACCAACGAGATATTCTCCAAAATATACTGATAAGATTGGGCCATCAATCAAATATTACTCAAACGAAAGAAGACACCAAATATACACGGGACATATCTCATAAATATAGGGCAAAACTCTTAAAGATACATTTTTTGAGCATAAAGGAACGTATATCAATAAATAGACTAAAAGACATGTGAGGAGCACACGTCAAGGCTTTCTCACTAAGTGATATTCGACTATCCGAATGAACAAGAATGCAGGTTAACACCTCTGAGGCTTATACGAGGAGCAATATCATTAATCCATCGGGCAAATCAAGTCGGTGGAAAACATACCTGATATATGACTGAATATATCTCAATATGGCATTAGGGATACATAAAAATATACAGAATATGTGATTGGTAAGATCATATCTATCAAGAAAGATACGTCCTAGATCGCTTTCTCTACCTATATAAGGAGCTCATAATCCATGAAAAACAGGATCTGAACTCATACGAACTCAGACTTATGCACACTAAATACGAGTATCCTTAAACCCTACTTCATTAAACACTTCATTATTATTATTACATTAAACACCTAAAAGGTTCACAGCTCCTCACTACTCTGTAAGGCGGGGGAGGTTGAACGGTGGTCAAACCACCAAGTCCCCCATCATCTTAGCTATTTGTGCGAAGATTACGCAATATTAGCGAGAAGCACGAGCCAAGCTCTAGAAATGAATTCTCTCATTGGCTCGTAGCCAGAAGGTGACTCACGCACTGGAACTAATTTTTAAGGTCTATCAATGTCGGTGTTTCCCGTTTAGCATTAAATATTAGTTTGCGTTTCTCGTTTCTTGCCTCCGCTGCCCGACCTGGACGGAAACTAACTTTATCTACTTACGAACGGGGATTTTGTGTAGTCGCATACATGGCCTTTGAACAAAGATAAATTTTGACATCATAATGAATTATTTTATTTTATTTTGCAGTTAAATATTGATTTGTTCTTATTTACCACTGATATAAATATTAAATGGGTCTTTAATGATAATTGCACAACTGCGGAATGTGCTTGTTGCCTTGGTAGCTATTAAACAAGCTTGGGAAAATGAACCTATGATATTAATTGGGATGGAGATCTTATGACTCTGAGTTGTTGTATCATAATAATCTCGTGACATATACAGCAGTATGCATGAAACTTTCTTATAAAAGAACCCTACTATATATGAAGATATAACATGATTAACGTTTTAGTAAACTTGGTATGAAAATTTGGGAATACAACCTGTTTTTTAGTAATATCATGAGTTATTGGAGAAAATTAAATATTTTGTTGCCATTGTATTTCACACCTCTATCCTATTTCAGGCCCAATATCGTTGTCGATGTCAATGATATTCGATCAACAATCGAAGACTCTATAAGGATATGAAGTTTTTACCACCAATTCTAATTAGTTGAGTGCAGCAGGGATTCCGCAATAGTTCACAAAAGATCACATCATTACATAGAACTAAAAGAAATCAAAAGTTTAAGAACATTAAGAACTAAAAGCAGTGTCATGGTGAAAACAATGGTCCACGTAAAGAAGTACTAAATAAATAAGATAAGTGACTTATTTTTGATTAAAAATCACACGAAATCTAGAAAAGAAGTCGAGCACATCTGTGCAGAAAGAAAATCTGGCTCGGGATAAAAGATTGGTAAATCATATTTCAGGTTATTGGGGCCGCCATAGCTTGATTGAGGGTTTGCTTGTGATGTAAGAGTTCCGTTGAATGCTGACTCGGACTCTTGAAAATATTGTTTCACTTCATCTACCTAGAATGGTAGTTCGATTAATAATATAATAATTTTAGTAACGACAATTGTTTCCTGATAAGGGGTATGGTTAATTGATATGTTAGGCTTAAAAAAATTCAATCCACAATGGTTTGCCACCCTACATAATTTGAGAACGTCATGCATTATTACGTACTTAATATCCAAAAGCCCGAATTTTCAACTCCTACTTAATATTTGGTACATATAAAACCTTTTCATAAGAATGACTGGTTGTATCGTTTTCATATACTATGAGCTAGATAAAAAGTTCATAGTACATAATGCGTAAGGAAGAAAAAAAAAGAACACTAAAAACAAAGGAGAAAAATTTCTCGACTTTTTATTTCCATGTCATTGATATTTAGTTGGTGTTCATACAATTAAAAATATAAGGAATTGGAAGGAAATATACAATGAATAAGTACCGTCATCTTATCGAGGTCCAAAATAGGGTTAATTTGTTCATAAGGGCTCAGCTGTGGATCCCATTGTTCTCCATTGAGTAGTAAACCGGCCTCTTGAGAGAATTGCGTCATCTCGTCCGACTGAGAAATAATAATAAACATAATAGAGAGCAAAGGACAACTATAAGTAAACTATTCTTGATACGATATATTTTTTGTTTCCTTTCTTTCCATATCGGAAAAAGGGGTTGAGCTTATTAATTATATAGCATGTTACTGTTACTATCACTTACTTGTGAACACAGGCGCATGTAGCAAAGATGCTGGTTCTTCATATGCCAACTTTTGTTGATCTTTTTTAACCTCTTTTGTAACCACATGGACATTTAGGTCCTTTTTTGATGTCTCTGATGATGAACGGTTTCCTCTATAAATCTTGCACAGGACCCATTTGCATGAAAAAAACAGTTAATCCTATTAGTAAAAAAGTACAGAAAAACATCATATATACCCCATTTACACTAGGCTTTGATAGCGTATATATTACTTCAAAAAAGTTATATACGAGCATTCGACAAATATCACATATTATTCATGTGATTGTTTGCAGATTTGATTTTGGTTATAAACGTTATATATATGAGACAAGCAAAGGCAAACTGATATCACTAACGGAACACAAGAGAGCCGTACGTGTTATGTAAAATTCTTTACATACAAAAAGATGGAGAAATTTTTCCAAGAACTAAAAAACACAAAGGAAGGAGAAATGTTTATTTACCAGCATGCCTTCATTAGAAGCTACGGGACCATTAATTAATTTGATACTCCGTCATCAACCAATTTGTTTTGGTGGGAGATTTTGATGGTTTTCCTATGTTATAAACTCTGTTTTAAAATTCGCGCTACATAGCGCTACGTAGCGCGAAATAGCGTTTTTTTGGTAAAAAACGCAACGAAAAATCACGATTTTGGGTGGAATTGCGCTAAAATCGCGCTATAGGGGACCAAAAGCGCAAAAAGCGTGAAATTCTGGACCAAAAGGGTAAATAGCGAGTTAGAAAAAAAACAGTGGATCTAAATAATTAATATATATTGTGTAATTTTCATAAAAGTGTCTGCAGTCCAGATGGTTGAGACAGTGCTGTAATTTCCAGCAGACCCAAGTTCGAAAGTCATTTTTTTTTTATTTTTTTTTATTACTATCTAATATAACTATACATTTTTTTATTTTTTTTTATTATATATTCTAAAGTTTAGTGCATATTTAGGCAAAAAAAAAAAATACACCGCAAAGCGCTATATAGCAACGCTATTAGCGCTTTTAGCGTTTCTCTCGAAAAAACGCTACGATAGCGATAACGCTATTTAAAACACTGGTTATGAACCAATGATGTTTTGCTCCCAACTATTCTGTTCTTGTAAGTTACATCAGTCGTAGCTCCTGTTCAACAAACAATAATATAAGTTATGATTCCAAATTCAATATATTACGGAACCACAAACACTTTGATAACAATTAATGTGCTAGCTATGTTTTTGAAATCATACGGGCAAAAAAAACTTCTACACCTTGTTGTTCATTCATTACACTTTTACTTTCTGTACATTTAATCGTACTGTATTTATTCTAAGACTTCAAATTATAATGTATTCGCATTGCCCCCATAGGCCTTACCGCCTTAGCAATTTCTGTGTCAATTTGTCTCCTGGTCGGACAAAAAATATTTATATATTTCACACCATGCACATGAATCACTGATTACCCAAGGGATTTCAAACTATTTTTTGCTTAAATGATAATATATAAATACCAAATTGAAATAAGCTGTATTAGGGAGTAAAAATATTTTCTTCCAAGAAATAAGATGAAACTTAAGTGGACAGTCACATAATGCATTCAATATTTTCTAGGGGAAAAGTGAAAGTACGAAAGTTCCTATTTGATGTTTTGGGAATATCATTACACAAGTTTTCCAACTAAATCCTAGTTTTAGCAAATTATTTACCTGTGGCCTTCCAGAAGCCAGCACCAGCAGTTCTGTTGGGTTGGGTACCACCGTTGTACCTTTTCATCCTTGAGGAGAAGAAATACCCTTGATCGTCTTCAGATAAGTTGTGATTCTCTGTCACGGTGAAAGTACATATATATGTTAAAAAAACGTGTACATTGTATAGTAAACATATTCATCAGATAGGAAAAAGGTGATGAACCAAAACATGCTATTCTAATAATCATGAGTATCATGTAAAACAGCGAGAAATTTGAGGTGAATGTTCAATTTTTCTTGCGATGTGAATGTTTGTTCCTGCATATATGTTATAAATTGTTCTACTTCATAAGAAACAGATTCAATTCTTTGTCGAGTTGAATAGCATGATTTAGCTCAATTTGAACTTCTAGCTAGCTGATAGAAATTAGCTTTTACTCATGAGATTTGAACAAGTTGGGAACACTATATATGCCTTAACAGATTTCCATAATCACAACACTTTGTAGTGATCAATTATTCCTATTCTTTGCTAAGTATCGTTTTGGTATCAAATGTTAATAACACCGCGCAATTTTGCACTAAAGCGCAGTTTCTCACAAGACAGTGACATAAATGGCACGTTTAAACCAGACATGAATATAAGGAGAAATATTTCTCATGACTCTCTCACTCTTTTTCACTAACCGGTGTTATAAAATTCTTCACACATACTTAAAAGTGAGAAAATTATGTAGGAACATGCAGCATCACATATGATGACGTAAAATTATATAGCATCGTCTATTTTAATTTCTATTATATGTTCTAATTCTCCGCACATTCTTTAAAAACAAAATTATGTAGCATCATTTAGCAATCACATATGAAAAACTAGAACTATGTAAGTATCATCTATTTTGATCTCTATTATATGTTCTAATTCTTTACACATAAGTACTTTAAAAGATATAGTAGCAAACACAAAAAATCAAGTCATCGTCACAAACTAATTTACATAAGTATTTTACTTCATACTAAATCTAATCTAATGTAATTTTATTTTATTTTTGCGATGAAATATTATTTATTATAGGGATGTGATATTATAATTAATGCGATTTTAAAATTTGACGAAATATGATAATATAGAGTTTATTCTTATTTATAAATGTCCCGAGTTATGATCGAGATTTTTAATGACTATAGAAAAGTTATTATTATATAGAATATTCTTATAGAAAGGTTTTACTGTATTATTTTTTTTATAAAATTAGTAGTATTGTTTTTTTGTGTCTTTGAATTAAGGTAAAAAAAACATACTAGTTAATAGTCTTATTTGAAATTATAAATAAATATATTAATGATGACGAGAAAAAGAAGGCGAAAACAATTTGCATGGAAAGATTTGAGATTTTTTTATAATGCGAATATAATAATACTAATAAACAGAACAAACAAACATCGATAAAGTAATTAACACCATATAATTGTTGAAGTAAGATTTCACTCCAAAGTTCACAATATAACAGTATACCACGAATCGTAACAAAAAGTTACCAACCAAAATTATTAATGAAGCAAATCTTATATATATATTTATCAAAGTGATCAAGAACATAAATTCTCCCATTAAAAATATCTGAAAAGGTGGTTAACCAAACAATTTACAAGCATGCATGACTAGTTATTACAAGAAATTAAAACAAGAATGAAAAGTTCAACTAGAAAGAGATATTTAACTTACTGAATATGGCATCCGGGCTGTAGTTATATATTTGGAGTTCCGAGATCGGGTTTGACGGAGAAGATATCCCAGCCATTTGCCTAGCCAAGTAATAGGCGACAAGTTCCCCATCCGTGGGAAGAAACCGGTAACCAGATGGGAATCCCGATGAGCTACTCGCCATTGTAAGAGAGAAAGAAAGGTGGTGGTAGGGTGTTCAAGAAGCTGAGTTGCTTGTTTTTTTGTAACGAAGGTTAAATGGGAAAGAAATTAATCTAATCAGTACTAGCTGCTAGCTAGGTTATATATAGGAAAAAAGATGTGTACGAGTTTTAGAAGGATTAGGATGTAAGAATAAATAAATGTTTTAGTAACGACCTAAATATGCATGGGAATTCAAAAAGATGATTTGTTAAATGTTATCGTGACTAGAATGGAAAGGGAAAATGATCTCCACAAAGATAACTAGATAATTAGTGTATGTCTACGAGTTAAAGAAGGACTAGAAACATGCACGTGCTATTATCACGCCACTTAAAATTTAGAGAAAATTAAGGATTGGTCCACGAAAACAAAAGTATTTAAGGATTGGTCCGGCTGTAAAATTCATTTAAGAATTGGTCCATTATTTATGAAACTAATTAAGGATTGGTCCAATATAAAAGCTCTCCCAATTCTATTTATTTAATTAATCATTCTCTCTCTAAAAAAAACAGCTTCCAGAGAAAACATTTTCTTCCCCAAATCTCTCTCTCTACATACATACCCACATAATATATATATATATATATATATATATATATATATATATATATATTTTGCTGTTTTTCAGACTGTTTAATCTCACTCTCTCTACTGTTTTACTGTTTTCTCCCCCAAATGTATTTATATATATATATATATATGTATATGTATTTCTATATATATATATATATATATATATATATATATATATGTATATGTATATATGTATATGTATATGTATATGTATATGTATATCTATATATGGAATAGTGCTGGAATAGTGCTGCGTAGGTTTTTCAGACTGTGTTTTTATGGAATAGTGCTGGAATCACTATTCCAGACTGTTTTTCACCAGTCAGCTTAAAATAGTGCTGCGTAGGTATACTGGGAGAAGGTTTTTCAGACTGTTTTCTTTATTTTTCAGACTGTTTTTTTTCAGACTGTTTTTTAATTAATTTATTTTTCAGACTGTTTTTTTTTTCAGACTGTTTTTTAATTAATTTATTTTTCAGACCGTTTTTTATTTAATGGTTTTATTTTTTATTTTTCAGACTGTTTATTTTTCAGACTGTTTTTCAGACTTTTTATTTTTCAGACTGTTTTTTTATTATTTTTCAGACTGTTTTTATTTTTATTTTTCAGACTGTTTTTATTTTTATTTTTCAGACTGTTTATTTTTCAGACTGTTTTTTATTTAATTTATTTTTTAATTGTTTTTGATGACGTCAGCAATTGTTTAATGATGTCAGCAAATGGACCAATCCTTAATTAGTTTCAGTTTCATGGACCAATCCTTAAATACTTGTGTTTTCATGGACCAATCCAAAATTTACCCTAAAATTTATATGAGAACCATGATAATACATTTGTCTTTATTTACTTACAAAATATATTTTGTACCATTTTTTATGAATATCATTGATCACTAGATGCAAAGTCATGATCAATTCGCATAATTGCATACGTTTGAGAGAATTAAATTTATATGTGTTTTATTCGATTTTTTGAACATAGATAATAGATACGATGTTAATTTATTTATTTGTGTGTAATTACAGTTTTTTTTATAATAAAAATATAAACATTTTCAAAATAATTCTTATTACTATATATTTTGATTCGTATAAATTGTTTTAATTATAAACTAATACAATTCATATAATTTCTTTCCTTGAACTTTATGTTAGGTATAGTTATTTTACAAACAATTAAAAGTAATTCTAGGAAATCAAATTTAAGTGTTACTTTTGAAATCTTGTTCCTCGTAACCTAACCGGTTAAGCCAACCAGTTACGGGGAACTTCAACATTTTTCAGCTCCGCCGAATAACATACAGAATCATCGAAAGTGCATATATAATCATAAAAATTTCATATACAATCGTGATAAGTGCATACACAATCATAAAAAATACATACACAATTATCGAAAGTGTATACACAATCATAAAAATTGTGCGTACATAATCATGAAAAGAAAAGTACATGCATACGTGGGAAGTGATTCATAATCATCGAGGTGCATTAGTCTGATATTGGTTATAAATGTTTAATCTAACCGGTTAGGTTGATCGGCTGATCGGTTGAGCAAATAGGTTAGGCTACGGGATTTAAATTAGAAGATTGCACCTTTTTAAGAAAAAAATTGTTTGCATGTAGCAATTTTTGAGAATATTGCTAATACTTGAAACGTTTCGTGAATTGTCCCAAGTATTTGTTCTTGTTTTCATTGTAGTATTTCTACTTTTAATTAATAATACTAAATCGTGTATTTCTATTTTTGTTGGAAGTGATGATGTTTCAAAAACATGAAAATATATCAACCAGAGGGTATTAAACGAAAAAAGTCATAGTAGAGAGTACATAACGAAAATGAAATGTAAGTACTAAGTAGATGATACTAAATGTATATGGGAAAAGGTTAGACATTAATTGTTACACAATTTATTTTATATATCTTGATATTATGGAAATAAATTGATTTAGTATTAATTGTATTATATATTGTAACCTATGATGTATTAAGTATAATTTATTTAATTAATATTATGTTCCGACAAATAAAATATATTAAAATCATTCATTTTTTAAAATATTTTTAATTAATATTTAATTTTAGGATAATCTCTACTAGGGTTCTGTAATATTATATTTGAATTTTTATTGTGTTGTAATATTTCGTCAAATATAATAAATTAAAATCATTATTATTTTTAATATTTAACTTTGGGTAGTCTCAACTATGGTTTTATAATATTATATTTGAGTTTTTATTGTGTTGTAAATTTAGTTTTAATTTTCAAAATCATAATTACACCATTTGTTAAATTTCATAATTTATTAGTAATAATTATGATTGTTTTCTACAAATTGTTACATTAAATGTTATTACTATGTACATATTTGTTAGCATATTGGTTGTATCTTTAACATGTGACCCGATGCACATGTTAGCGGATCCGAACATATGTAACCCTAAAAAATATACAAAAGTTTTTCATCATATCACCCTTTCACCACCCCTATACTTATAAAAGAAATTCATAAAAATTCCAACTTCCTCTGAAAGGATCTTAGTCACTCTTTTCGGCAAAAAACAATGTTCTAATGGCTTAGTGAGTTAACTCTTACCAAGCAATTTCTAGTCAATTGAATTGAATGGATGCATGTTTAAAATATACACGGTTTTAAAACAAAATTCATTTCAACAGACATCCGATTAAATATTTATTACAAAAAAGTCAAGACACCCATTCTGGTAAAAGACATGATCATGGTGAATTTTATGAGAATTTTTCTGACCAAAAAGTTATTTTGACAATTGGATTGGATAGATCTTTTAAAAACATAATTAAAAAAAACCAATTGGACATCCAAAAATAAAATTATAACCAAGAGAACTAAAAAAGGGGGGACACTCTTTTCGGAAAAAAACTGTGGACAAAACTTGACTCCTAACCGGGAAGGAGACTCTCCCTCTTACCCTTCTACTTGAGCCAATCATTTCTTGACACATATGAAAGATGTAAAAGGATTTTTTTTTTATTCTTGCTAGATTTTACTATCATAACAATTAATACTTTTACAAAATAAATTTTTTCCCTTATCAAATTTGATAATGGTCATATGATCTATTATAAATCGTATATCATTCCTTCAAATGTTAATTACCTAGTTACCAATAAATAGAAAGAAATGTACTTAATTTATAAAAATGCATATATGTTTTTATGCTTATTGATTTGCATATGTTAAATAATATTTGAGTGTAGCATAATTATTTAACTTTTACTAATGATATAAAAACATAACTTTTAATATATATTCTACACACTTTCAAAAAAATCGTTTGAGACGATATAATATATTGTCATGGAAAAGATGATAATACTAATGATGTGTAAAATTATTTGAAAACTTATAGTATATATATATCTTTCTTTTTTTGTTATGTAAAGATTTGATTTGTAAAAGTATTTATTGTTCTATATGGTAGTAAAAATCTTGTAAGAATAATAACAAGAAACATTTAACATTTTTATTAAGTGTCATGTAATGATTGGTCAAAATAGAAGGGTAGAAGGGAGAGTCTACTATCCGGGGTAGGAGACAAGTTTCGTTCAAAAACTGTACACGCATTTTTGTTTTTAAATGGTCTAACCATGTAACCATACCTCTTTAATTTAGTCAATTTGGTGGGATAAATCTTTAAAACGGAGGTATATGATTTGAAGAGTTGAGTCAATATAAATCAGCTTTCAAATAGACTTTTAAGTTTTATTTCCCTTGTTCAGTCCTTTTGTTATTGTCTTTTTTATTCCAAAATTTTCAATATTAATTGTTAGCGTTAAACTCTATAATTTCTGTTCTAGTGAGGGGTTTTTCCCATTTTTTATTTTGTGTCATAATATAAAAATAAAAAGTGTGTTTCCCCATATTAATTAAAAAAATCAGCTTTCAAGTTCCATGTTTAGTCTTAGGTGCCAAATTTTTGGACTTAAGTGTTAGATTATAATATTTCAGTGGGTTGCAGCGTTTGATTTTTTGAATGAACCAAAACTTTTTAAAACAAACTAATTTAAAAAATATTCAAACATGTCATTATCCCCACACTGCGTAAATCTCATTGTCATCAAACTCAATTTGTTGCCATAAATCAAATTTCAGTTACAGATACAAATCTAAAATGATTTTAATTAGAAAATTATTTAGTTATTCAAATCAAGATCGAAATCTAAATGTTGTACAAAGATTTTATTAAAGAATGCAGTGCGCGAAATGAACCACCAACAGAGACGAAGGATCCGATCTTGTGGAGTCGGCCGCCAATTGGGGTACCTAAAGGTTAATATTGATGCATCGTTTAAGGCCTCGAGTACTTGGACCAGAGAGGGAACCATTACTTAAAACAACTTGGGTAAAGTTGTGAATACCTGGAGTACACGTTTCAAAGTTTCTAGTCCGCTAGTGACTGAATCTCTTATATTCTTCGATTGGCGTGTCTAAGGGCGTTAGACAAAAACTGAAATAATATTATTTTTCAAACCCATAGTAGTGATCTGGCTAAGGTTTGTACAGCATGTACTAATCACATGCCTTGGGAAATAGAAGCAATAGTAGAAAATATTTATAAACTCGGATAAGATAAGGACTGCCTTTTTGTTTGGGGTCCCCGCAGAGCTAATAGGCAGGCTAACTTCTTGGCGAATCGTGCTAGAGAAGAACCTGTAGATTTTTGTTTAACAGCTATGCATGACCGACTGCGGTCTCTCAATTGTAATGACTTGAATTATTTGAATCAATATAAGTATCATTAATTTGTTTAAAAAAAAAGAAAGATCAAAAGCACTCTAATAAAATAGAAACAGAAATCTTAGCCAGCCACTGTTCTGCGGCGGCTACTCCGGCGACAGTAAAAATAATTATTTGTTATGAATGAGACATACAACTTAAATTTATTAAATAAGTAATGAATAGGTGTATGAATACATCTGGCCCATGGACAAAACTCATGTCGTTAAAGAATAGAGAGGCTTATTGAAATTCGTAATTTGTAATCTCCTTTGCTCGAAGTAAAGAGATAAATTGGTAGGAGTTTAGGAATGAATACAAAGGAAATGGAGAAAAAGAAAGTTTCACCTTCGAATAAAAGTACATAAAGAAAAGAAAATGTTACCCATGAATCTGTGTTCAATGAAATTACGAAACACTGCCCTTCATTAATATCAGAAGAATAGTGTGTAGAAGAAAAAGATATGTTTATTGGATATTTTGAAACAACATTTATTCCACATCAAAAGTTAACCAAAAACAATTATTTTTATTCCACATCAGAAGTAAAATCGAGACAAAAACGGTGATGTTATAGAAAACAACGACAGGCAACAATTTAACAAATCCCAGTGATAAAAATGAGTGTACAGAACGAATAAAATGTTGTCAGCACCTGTAAATGCAGTAGTTTTTCGTTGAGACGGATACGGGGCACATGAGAAATTTTCGGCTTTTAAGTGGACTTGAGTTCTTTTTCGTTGAGACGGATACGGGGCACATGAGAAATTTTCGGCCAATCCTCTCCTGTTGGTTTACATCTGTCTCTCAAAGAATCACAATGAGAAATTTCCAAATGACTGAGTTTATTAAGACGTTGCATTCCTTCTGGAAGAGATGTGATTGTTCTACAGTAATAAATTTCAAGTGCTTCAAGTGACAGTAGGTTTGGTAGCACGTCTTCTGTTAGTGACAGGTCAAAGCAATTATCGATTCTCAAGTGCTTTAAAGTAGCTGCGGTATCAAGAAGCCCCACGGGCAATTGTTTTATCCGGGGTATGGATCTGAGGCATAAATATTTGAGGCTGGTAAACCCTTGAAAATCAGAGCTGGAGAACTCAAAATAATTGTGAGAATTACAAATCTGCAAATGCTCTAGAGAACTAATGCATCTTAAACCAGTTCCCAATGATTGTAAGTTTCGACAATCCGTTATCACCAATGTGTGAAGAGAAGTTAGATTACCTATACTTTCAGGAAGACAGATCAGTTTTGTTTTAAACTTTAATACCCGTAGATTTGTTAGATTTGTGAAAACTTCTGGCTGTTCATCCAAGTCTGAAAAATAAACGTCTAAAAACTGCAAGTTTAATAGTTCAGAAAGAGATTTTGGTATGTCCCTTACACTATTGTAGCGAAGATACCTCAAGTGCTTTAACTTCTCAACAGATTTTGGAAAATCATAATACTCGCGGCCTGATCCATAATCTAGTATGCGTAGGCTTTTGCTACTTGATATTGCTTCCTCAACAGATGTTGAGATGCGATGATCTCTATATGTGACCTCTTGTCTCATCATTGTTCTTAATTTCTGTTTTTCAATCAAACTTCTTGGAAAATTTGAAGAAAAACTGAATGACACATGACGAACTCTGTCGGAAGTTACCGAAGTACTGTCACCCTTTACAAATAGGCTTTCCTCACCTGCCATATAAATAGCAAGGTCATGAACAAGATCATGCATTTTAAAATGCCTTAGAGATCCGTTTACGGGAATAATATACTCCAGAAAGGATCTTCTAACCAATTCATCTAAATAATTTTCACAAACATCTTCCAACTGTATCTTCGCGTTTGTAGACTGTATTAAACCATGTGCAATCCAATGATACATCAGTTGCTCTTTATAAATAATTTTATCTTTATGAAATATTGAACAATAACTAAAACACTCTTTTAGAGAAGAAGGCATTTGGTCATAACTCAACTTCAGGATCGGAATAACATCATTTTCATTTTGTACTTGAGCCCACATCTCATTATCCCTCACAAGCAACCACTCACTTTGGCTAGTTTTCGAATACAACAACACTCCTAAGGATCGTGCTGCAAGTGGTACCCCGCCACACTTCTTTACTATCTCTCTACCAATTTCAATTAAATCGGGATGCTTAGTCTCTTCCCCCTTTTCAAATGCCCATTGTAGCAATATAGATAGACATTCGTTCTCATGGAGTCCTTTAAGCATATAGGGATCCATTGTACGAACAATCTTTGCAACCTTTCTATCACGTGTCGTCACAAGAACCCTACTTCCAGGTGCCCCAGTCATCAATAATTCTTCCAATTTTTTCCATTCCACTGGATCATCGTTCCATACATCATCTAGTACAATGAAAAACTTTTTACTACTCAAATTCTTTCTAAAACTAATTTGCAACTCTTCCATTCCACCATTTTTGACATTGCCCCCAACACTTGTTAGTATATCAGATAATATCCTTTTCATGTCGAAATCATCCGATACACACACCCACATTTTTTTCGCAAATCCATTTTTGACTTCATCATCATTAAATACCATTTGCGCCAGTGTGGTCTTTCCAAGACCCCCCATTCCAACTATGGGTATGACGTGAACTTTTTCATCATGATCATGTGATGAAAATATTAATTGCAGCAACGCGTTCTTATCAGTTTCCCTTCCTGAAATCTTTTGACTATCTACAAAAGAGGTGGTTTCCTCTTTTTTCTTATTGATTGATTTGTCTAGTGTTCTAACAACAAACTCAAAGTCTTTCATATCAGTACAAATCTCATCAATTCTCTCCCTAATATTTTTAATTTTACGTCCCAAATTGTAGTGAAAATAAGCTGGATTTGAACTTGTGAAAAAGTAGCGTACCTTTCCGGTTTTGCTTTTGTTGCTCGTCAAATCTTTTCGCAAAGCATCGGTTGCAACTTCATCAAACAGATCATCTGCTTCATATAGTATGATTTTGAGCCTCTGTAGCCACTCTTTAACGGTAGCATTAATGGTTTGCTGCTCTTGTGCATGAAGGAGAACATTTCTAATTGTTGTAATCTTGTTTTCTAGTTTAGTTAGCTCCTTCTTGGCAAAGAACGATAAACCAATCTGATTAAGAGCATGGGATCCCAAGAAGGATATAATTTTTCCAGCTAAGTCAAACAATATTACTTCGGCCATAGTTGTTTTTCGCTAACTATGGGTATACAAAACAACTCGAATATGAAGTGGAAGTGAAGGTGAGAGGAGGGTATTGTTTGTTTTTATAGCTAAATCATGTTTTCTTTCAAACTTGTTTAAATTTGGTTTTTAAAGGGGGTTAAGGTGAGAGGAAGACATGTTTTCTTTAAAAAATATTTCATTTTAAGAACGTTGAATGTTGACTTTGAGGAAAGTTGACTTGAGAACAGCTAGAATTGGTTGGCATGTGAAAGTGTATTTTTCTTTTCAAAATGATTACTTATTTAATATTAACCATGTTAGGAGTTGACCTTTAGTGGGGCCATGTACAAAAACTAGGGTTGATTGGGACGTGGTTTTGAACATTTTTCAGTCGCAGAAAGTTGAATCCAATACCAATGTCGTAACTTTGTCTTACGAGTCGTAACACTGAGTTATGACTCATGAGTTTTACTTTTTTTATTCTAGTCAAACTCGAGACTTCGTGATATGATTCGTAATTGGAAAATACGAATGTTGTAAAACTGAATACATTATATTTAGGCCGCGTCAGCCTAATCTGAATACAGTCGGAGACCCGTATTTTGAAAAATAAAGTTGTAGTTACGAACTCAAACAAGTAGTTCTGAAATCAAACTCGTACATGAGCCTTGATTTTTCTGGGTTGATTATTTAAACTATGATATTATGTGCTAAAATTACTCTAGTTACATAGACATTGAAATTACTACATAGCTCTAAATTGTTGCTGAAATTATATGTTATTTTGTTATATAGACATGTTTTATATATTGATCAGACTCGATAACATAAAATTTGAATAAATAGGTGCATATTCACAAATTTGTTTGAGAGTGCACATTTGACGGTTTAGAAATTTTGATCTTGTGGGTCGGATTTTTCAAAATCTGACTCTTTGAAAAATATTTTCAACTTGGATGGATTATTACTATTAATATTGAAATTACTTCAGTTAAAATGAAATATATGTAGTTTAAATTATTGTCAAAAAATGACTAAGTGGTCCAAGTTATATAATATTGAAAATTACGAAAGATTCACTTAGTTTTATTTGACTGTAGGATTTGAATAAATAAGCAAATCTTATTTATGATCGGTCGCGAAAACTTTCAATTTATTGATAAACTGCTTTCTTATTCTCAAATAGTCAATATGAGTACCTAATTAAGCAACCAAATATTTAATAGATTTTTTTTTAATGTTTTAGCAAATGCGACAACTGGCAAGATCGGTAATAAAATATTAAAAATACCGTAACTACAACAACAACATTAATCAGAACTTTACGTAATCATAATTTAAATAGTCAACCCAAAAAGTCAAGTTTTTTTAGAAAAACCAAGTCTGGTACTTCAGAAGTGCGAGGTTGGTTTCAGAACTACGAGTTTGAATTTGAAACTATGACTTTATTTTACAAAATACGAGTTACAGACTGTATTCAAATTAGTCTGAATATATAAATACGTTTTACATTTATTGCAAAGCCAACACTTACTGTCAATATTTCCAATTACAAACCCTGTAACAGATATATGGCTTATGGCACTGAATAAAGGCTAAAGCCTGCAATTCATACCGATGTCCATTACAAAACCAACCATTAACAAATGATAAACACGATTACAAACCTACAAAAATTATACGACAACATACACAGTTATTTAACAAGAATCAAGCACATCGTGTCGCCTGCCAATCAGATATACACACCTGCAAAAAAGTAATTAATTAAAAGTAAATAAATTTAAAAGCGTTCAAATGTTATACAAAATCGAAACATGAAGTTAAAACTATTTCTCCCTCCGATTCAAGTTATAAGTCAATGTTTCCATTTCGGGATGTTACGCTTTCAGTTCACTTTCCATAAAAATAGAAAAAAAATATTTGGTATTTTTACAATTTTGTAAGTCTCACGTTAACTTTACTAAAATTTGTATAAAAGGTGATGGACAATTTTAGAAAGCACTTATAAAAATAGGGTAATTTCGTAATTATGATGTACACCTAAATTAAGGGGTTTTACGGTGGTGGACTTACAAATCAGAGCAGATGGAGTAAGACATGAGTAACGCCTTTAAAATGTCAATTGTTAATAAGCTAACAACATGAAATATATAAATATTCCTTACGTAGATCAGCTCTAGTCTTGGTATCCCAATGTCATCTTTTAACGCGCATAATACGAAATACTGTAATAATTAGTTAATAAAAAACATAGCTTTCCCATTACCTACCATCCCAAAGTAAACTTGTAATTTGTAAATGCACTTACATATGAAATATTCAATAATCTAACAACATGCAACCTCTAATTAACCTTCGTGTCAGATTTCAAAAATTATATTTTTATGCTCACACTTGATAATTAATATGAAATATTCCTTTAGCAATTCACAAAATACCTAACTTTTACTTGACTTTCAAATCAAGTCTAGTTGTTCTTCATCTCCATCGTTCAGAAACCATCGCCTATGGCTGAAGTGATCTTATTTCAATTAGCAGGGAAAATCCTATCTTCGTTGGCACCTCATGCTCTGGATCAAATCGGTTTACCATGGCATGCCAGGAAGGCGATAAGAAAATTAGAAATCAAGATTACTACGGTAAAAAGTGTTCTCCTCCACACACAAGAATTGCAAAATAGTAACGATCCAGTAAAAGAGTGGCTACAAAGGCTCAAAACTATACTATACGAAGCAGATGATTTGTTTGACGAAATTGCCACCGAGGCTTTACGAAGAGAACTAATAACCAACAAAAGCACAACACTAAAGGTAAGCAACGTCTTCACAAGGTCAAATCGCGTTTTATTTTACTATTTTTTGGGTCGCAAAATAAAAGATGTCATGGAGAGCCTTGATGTGATCTGTACGAACATGAAAGATTTTAGTCTTTTGGTGCAAACTTTTGACAAACCGATAGTAAAAAGAAACAAGGAAACCTCCTCTTTTGTAGATACTCGTAAGATTATTGGAAGAGACAAGGATAAGGAGAAGTTGTTGAAACGATTATTATGTCGCCTAACGATGAAAACAGGGTCGTTTTCAGAGTTCTGGGGGCCTTATGCCACCTTAAAAATTGGAAATTTTTTCTTTGTAAAAAAAAAACGTATTTAAATAAAATTTATAAGATACGATTAATAAATACTAAAATATTAAGGTAGAAAATATTAGATTCAATAAGTAGAACACATTTAACAAAAAAATCAATGATACGAAGCAAATTTTTTACAAATTCGCATTCGACCTAAAATTATACTATGATTTTTTAAAAAGAAAACCAGAGAGCAAATCTGTTAACTATTTAACAAATCAGGTCTTTTCCGGGTTTTTTAATATATGAGACCGCATATAACCTTACATAAAATTAAATAGTTCATTAGTGTACTAAATTTTTAGAAGAACCACTAATAAAAGTGGAATTGGGGGTGTTATGGGAAATGATCAAGGTAATTTTCTTCTAGCATTTTATACTTCAATCAACAGTAATTCTGGGCTTGAATCTGAGATGAAATCTTTATTATTGGGTGTTCAAATTGTTGAGAATTACAATATAATTTTTGAATCAGATTATTTACAATTGGTGAATATTATACAAGGGAAGAGTACTTGGCCCTACGATTTAATATATGCTATGGATATAATAAAACAGCAATTCAGAATTCGTGAATTACAAATTATGCATATAGAAAGATAAGGTAATAAAGGAGCAGATTACCTGGCGAATCTAGGGTGTGAAGAAGATCCAATTATTTCAAATAGTTTGGAAGACTTCTCAGATTATTTCAAGGGTGTAATCATTACTGAAGCGCTGGAAATTCCTTATTTACGAATCAAATGATTTTGAGGGTATGGAGGAAGAAGAGAGACAGTCTCTCTCTCTAAAGGAAAGTGATGAGTTTGCAGCAGGAGAAGGGTTCTCTGTAGTTAATACTGGGACGCGTGTCCAAAGTTTTGTTTTATTCTTTTTAGTCCTCAAGTTTCTGTCGGTTAGCAATTTGATCTGTTAGATTGTAATTATTACAATTTACCACTTTGTTTAATACATTAATAAAATAGTGGGTCTCCCACTAATTATTTAAAAAAAAAGTAGTAAATTTTATAATGAAATAAAAAAATAAAAATTTATTTTTGCAAAGACTCGAACACGGATTTACTAGACTATTTAGTAAAGAAATCAACCACTCGGTCACAAATAACTATTGACTAGAGAAATAAAATGAATTATATATATATATATATATATATATTTAATATTTTGTCAAACGGGGACCTTGAAAATATTCGTTTTTGGGGGCTCTGGGCCCGTGCCACTTGGACCTATCCCAAAATTCGGCCCTGGATGAAAATGTCCACGTTATTCCCATAGTGGGAATGGGAGGTCTTGGCAAGACCACGCTAGCACAGATGATATTCAATGACAAAGCACTCGATAATCGATTTGATAGAAAATTCTGGTTGTGTGTATTAGATGATGTCGATGTCAAAAGGATATTGACGGAGATCTTAATAGCTTCTGGGGCCAATATCAAGAACACTGGAATGGAACAGTTTGCTTATTCATTTTAAAAGAAAGTTGAGTGGTAAAAAGTTTTTCGTCTTTGTACTCAATGTGGTGTGGAACGAACCAGTGATATGGGAAATATTAAAAGACTTATAGATGACAGGAGCACGAGGAAGTAGGGTTCTTGTGACCACTTGTGATAAAAAAAGTTGCAAAAATTGTTCATATTATGGAACCTTATGTACTAGTAAGGTGGGGCGTTTGAAAAGGGCGAAGAGACAACATCCTTATTTAAATGATATAGGTCGAGAAATAGTGAAGAAATGCCTCTTGCAGCAAGAACCACTATACATCCGAACATTAAACATGAGATGGTAGGTACGTACCTAATTAACACTATTTTCTCACGTATCAATATTATACGGTTTTTCTTCACACGAATTGTTTGTGTACTTAAATTGTTAGGTTGATTTCATTGTATGTTACTTACTAATACTCCATTTATATATCAAATTTTATTGTTATGTGAATTATATTGTACCAGCATAAAATTTTAATTTGATTTTAGTTAATACTGTATTTTTAACCGTATCTATCCAACTCTGGATTACTTTCTATGAATAGTAAACAAAACTTGTCATATTGTTTGGATGTAGTTTTTTTTTTTTCCAGATCCGAGTTCATACCTTTTCCCCCCCTTATTTCACCTTTTTTTTTTCGAGTTCATAATCTTTTTTTTTCATGTTCATACCTTTTTTTTCCGAGTTCATATTTTTTTTTTCAAGTTCATGATTTTTTTTCCGACTTCATACCCCAATTTTTTTCGACTTTCTATCCCATTTTTTTTCATTTTCATACCCTATTTTTTAGTTCATACTATTTTTTTTCGATTTCATACCTTTTTTTTTGCTTATACCCCAAATTTTTCGATTTCATATCCCAATTTTTTTTGATTTCATACCCCGTTTTTTTTTTTTTCATGTTCATACCCCGTTTTATTTGCGTACATACTTTTTTTTCGACTTTACATACCAATTTTTTTCGATTTTGCTTTTTCATTTTATGTTCATACTTTTTTTTTAAAAAAAAATTAACAAAACATATTGCTTTCAATACTCTCTCTCCTCACCCTCATTCTGCCACACGCCTCTCTCATCATCATTACTGTCCATCGCGTTGGTCGCCATTTTAGAGTGAGAGAAAGCAACAAAAAGGTAACACTCTAAACCCACTTTTCATTCATTTTTTCTTCCTGATCAATTCTTTTATTCATTACTTAGAATTACATGGATAATTCTGAAAATCGTTTCTTTTGTTCAGTGCAATGTATATTTACTGTTTTTGGTGTAAATTTATATGCATTTTAGTTTTTGCCCACCAAGTGTTCGACGAAATGTTTCAAGTGTTAGACCCTCTACTTATTTTTTGTTAACTGATTTTTAGGTTAACGGATCATATACGTTTGTTATTCTATCATTTTTCATCTCATAAATTACAAGTAACTTTCATAATGTTATTGTTTGTTTGCAACTTTTAAGCTTAATCTACTTATTAGCGTCTTAAAAAAATGTAATTAAAGTCGGATAACCAAACATAAAATAAGTATATGAACTCTAGGAATTAGTGTATCAACTTGAAAAATAAGGAAATCAACTCTGAAAAATTAGGGTATAAAGTCTGAAAATTAGGATATGAAGTTAAAAAATAAGGATATGAACCCTTTAAATTATGGTATAAACTTTTAAAAAGGTTATGAACTATCGTATGTTCCGTTTATTGATTGGGAGAAATTTCTAAATCTGTTTTGGAGGATGTCAATGCTTGTGTTTTTTTTCGAGTTCATAACTTGTTTTTTCATTTCATGTTCATACCATTTTTCTCAACTTCATATCCCAATTTTTTTCAACTTCAAACCCCGTTTTTTTTTCATGTTCATACGTTTTTTTTTCCGATTTCATACCATTTTTTTCGACTTCATACTCTAACTTGTTTGACTTCGTATCCTAATTTTTTCAGACTTCATACCCCGTTTTTTTCATGTTCATACCCCGTTTTTTTTTAGTTCATCATACATTTTTTTCAATTTCATATCATTTTATTTCGACTTCATACCTCAAATTTTTTTTATGTTCATACCATTTTTTTCCCGAGTTTATACACACACAAAAAAATCGACTTCATACCCCAATTGTTTGCAATTTTATACCCTTATTTTTTCGAGTTCATATCCTCTTTTTCGATTTGATACCCTCTTTTTTTTTTATTAAAAATATGTTTTAAATAATGTAACTTTTGAAGGTATGTTTTTATTAATATAATAGGGGAAGAGTTTGTTTTTGTTAATTTCCCTTTTTTTTTCTATTTCATACCCCAATTTTTTTCAATTTCATACCATAATTTTTTTTCAACTTCATACCCATTTTTTTTTTGAGTTCATACCTTTTTTTCCGAATTAATACCCCAATTTTTTTTATGTTCATATTGTTTTTTTTCCGAGTTCATACCATTTTTTTTAGATTTCATACCCTTTTTTTTCGAATTCATATATTTTTCAAGTTCATTCCCCGTTTTTTTCATGTTTATCTTTTTTTCGAGTTCATACCCCTTTTTTTCTCGATTTCATACCTTTTTTTTCGATTTCATATCCCAATTTTTTTTAACTTCATTCCCCGTTTTTTTCGAGTTTATACATTTTTTTTTTAAATTTCATTTCTTTCTTTTTCGAGTTCATACCTCGTTTTTTCATGTTTATCTTTTTCCCGAGTTCATACCTCGTTTTTCTCGATTTATACTTTTTTTTCGATTTTATATCATTTTTTTTCTATTTCATACTTTTTTTTTCGATTTCATTTTTTTTTCCTGAGTTCATACCCCATTTTTTTCGACTTCATACACTTTTTTATAAAATCTTACAAGTTCATAACCTTACTTACAAAGTTCATACCATTTTTTAATGTTTTTTTATTAATTAATTTTTTTAGTTAATTAAATGTATGTTTTTCATAATCAAACTTTTAAAGTAATTTTTTTATTAATTTAATTGGGTCTAATATTTATGTTTTTTTTAAATTCCCCTGATCTAAAAGACTAAACTATGACTATGATAAAGTTTATATTTATTTATAACTATAAATAAAAGAAAGGAGAGAATGGAGAATTGGAAGACCGTTTACTAGTTTTAAATGTCCCCACCCCAATAATTAGTTCCAAATCGGTCCCACACTTACTCTACCATCAGTTCCAAATGGGTCCCACCCCAATAAGTGAAGCTTCTCCACATGAATTCGAAGTCAAATATGTTGAACAAGGTTATTAGATACAAATCACACCATGATCTAGCATTCACAAGCCACACATATCTTCTTCATTGGTACCTTCATTTTTAGATGATCATATTCTATTTGTATTTCATTCCAAATCTAGAAAAAGAAGACTATGGCCGAAATAATCCTATTTCATTTGGCTGGAAAAATCCTATCCACTTTGACACCTCATGTAATCAATCACATTAGTTTGCCATGGTTTGCCAAGAAACAGCTAATGAAACTACGAGAGAAGATTACTACGGTTAGAAGTGTTCTTCTTGATGCACAAGACCAGCAAAACAGTAAACTTGCGGTAAAGGAATGGCTACGGAAGCTCAAAGGTGTACTATATGAAGCAGATGATTTATTTGATGAAGTTGCAACCGAGTGTTTGCAAAGAGATGTCATAATCAACAAGAGCCGGATGAGAAAGGTTCGCTATTTTTTCAAAAGCTCAAATCCAGTTTTATTTCACTACAGTTTGGGTGTCAAAATAAAGGGTATTATGGAGAGGCTTGATGGAATCTGTGGAGATATGAGAGATTTTGGATTTTTGGTGCGAACTTTAGACAAACCAATAATAAAGAGAAAAGAGGGATCCACCTCCTTTGTGGATGCTCGAAATATACTCGGAAGAGACAATGATAAGAATACCTTGTTGCAAATACTACTATCAACGTGTAATGAGGAAAACGTCCATGTTATTCCCATAGTGGGAATGGGTGGACTAGGAAAGACCACACTAGCACAGATGGTATTCAATGACAAGTCAATCAAAAAGCAATTCGATACAAGATTTTGGGTGTGTGTGTCAGACGATTTCAATGTGAAAAGGATAATAGCGGAGATCTTAACAGCAATAGGGGAAAATGTCATTAACGATGGAATGGAACAGCTGCAGATTCATTTTCAAGAACATTTAAGTGGTGAGAAATTCTTCCTTGTGTTAGATGATGTATGGAATGATGATCCAGTAGAATGGAAAAAATTAGAAGAATTATTAATGATTGGGGCACGAGGAAGTAGGGTTCTTGTGACCACTCGTGATAAAAAGGTTGCAAAAATTGTTTGTACAATGGAACCTTATGTATTAAAAGGTCTATCAGAGAAGGAATGTTTAACCATATTGGTAAAATGGGCATTTAAAAAGGGGGAAGAGGATAACCATCCTGATTTACTTGAAATAGGTCGAGAAATAGTGAAGAAATGTGGTGGAGTACCCCTTGCAGCAAGAACCTTGGGAGTGTTGTTGTATTCAAAAACTAGCCAACATCAATGGTTATTGGTGAGAAATAGTGAGATGTGGGCGCAAGTACAAAGTGAGAATGATGTTATCCCGATTTTGAAATTGAGTTATGATCAAATGCCATCATCCCTGAAGGAGTGTTTTGGTTCCTGTTCAATATTTCAGAAAGATAAGGTAATATACAAGCAAGAACTAATGTATCAATGGATTGCACATGGATTAGTACAATCTTCAGATAGGAATGTAGAGTTGGAAGATGTTTGTGAAACTTACTTCAATGAATTGCTTAGGAGATCCTTTCTTGAAAATGCGCCTGCCACACCTCCGCGTGCCGCATTTTCCAAGCTTCTGGCAGTTGACGAAGTTGACATGAAGCATAGAGCGGATATTCAGATAAGTGATCATCTTTGTTTCAAAATGCATGATCTTGTTCATGACCTTGCTCAGTATGTTGTAGGGGGCGAAAACATGATCGTAAAAAGAGAAAATGTTTTAGCAGGTTCAGATAAACTTCGCCACGTGTCTGTAGATAACTTTTCAGATATTCCAAAATGTTTACTGGGAAAAAATAATTTTTTATTTACGGTAATGAGGAGAGGGTACAATTATTTGGCTTTTAGAGATAACTTTGATGTAGTAACCGAAAGTTGCAGACACTTACGAGTGCTAGATTATAGAATGGAGCAGTATTTTCTCCCCAAGATTGGGAGAATGAGGCACTTAAGGTATCTGCGTTGCCATGGTCTAATGATCATACCAAAGTCCCTCTCTAAACTGTTAAACTTGCAGTTCTTGGATCTGACATCTTCAAGTTTCAATGAATTCCCAGAAGATTTTGGAAATCTGTTAAACCTACGGGTAGTGATCTTTTCATCCAGTAGACTTGTTTGTCTTCCTGACGAGATTCGAAATCTTGCTTCTCTCCGTAAGTTGGTCATAGGGTATTCTCCACAGTTACAGTCACTTGGTACTGGCTTAAGATACACGACTTCTTTAGAGCATTTGGAAATTTCACAATGTTCTTACCTTGAATTCTTAAACTATGATTTTCAAGGACTTTTAAGCCTTAAATATTTGGGCTTAAAAGGTCTAGATCGGTTGGAATGTTTGCCTATGGGTCTTCGAAATAGTGCTAACACATTAAAGCACTTGAGTCTTATTGATTGCTGTAGTGTGACACTAACAGAAGAAGTCCTTCCTAACCTACACTCACTTGAAATATTGAAGATTCTACGATGTGATAATGTCATGTGTCTTCCTAAAGGGATGCAAAATCTCGTTAAACTTACTCATCTGGATATTTCAAGCATCGAATCATTAGTCACCTTGGAAGATAGATGTAAACCAACAGGAGATGACTGGTCTAAAATAGCTCACGTGCCTCATATCCTTGTTTATGGGAAAGATGCCAGATCTCTATAATAATTATTAAAAAAAAATTATTCATCAGGATCCCAAAAAAGGTTCTTTTTCAGAAACTTTAATCCGTTTACAATGAACTCTTAGTCCAGTAGAATGTAGTACCTCCTATCTTGCTATGGCGATGAATGGGTGCTTATATTCGGAAGCATGTAGCTAAATGTATTCATTTTCTGCACGATTCGAATATTTTTTTTGTTATGGTTAGTGGCATAATGCCCCCTGTAAAAACCCATATTTTTATTTTTATTTTATTTCTTTTAGTTCATCGAGGCAACAATTATTTCTTCTAACTTTATTAAGTAAAAAGGGTCACTTAAGTCTGAATTGATCGTAAAGGGTAACAATCGGTAACTAGTAGGAGTTGTGATTAATAACAGGAAAAGCTAAGGCCTGATTTTGTGTTTCCTTAATAGTATTAATGAATAAAAAACTGAAATAGTATTAATTGTCCTAAACATGCGAATATTAAAAGGAGAGATATATTAAGCGTTTGGGTTCCATCTTATCAAAGCCGTTTCTATCATCAGTATTTATAATACTGTAAAGGTGAAGAGTGATATAGCAACAGAGAGTGAATATCTATAAAGGAAGAGAAAGAGAGGAAATAAGCCAATAAGTTGAGAAAAGTCGGGCTAGTTTTTGGTGTTCTTCCTCCTCGTCAAGGTATTTATACAATCCAAATCCTCTGTTAAATCTTTGTTTAGTAATCTAAAAATTAGGTCAAACTTATAACCAGACTAGGATAAACATATAGTACTGCTATGTTGTTTTGCATAAATTAGTTTTGATTTATTAATGTCTTGAGTGGTTAACCCATGTTGTGAAATTTACAGTATAAAGATGAATATAAATTAATTGATAGATCGTGGCTTAACCTTGTTACTTATACAGCTTATTACTTGCTTTCCATGTTAGGTTGTGTAATTAGTGGATTAATTCTGAGATAAATTAAATCAATATGTTTGTTTGGGTGTGAAATTCTTTAGAAGTTTAATAGTAAGAGTTTTTAGTTTTTATTTGACTTTGTCAATTCACTGATTGCCAGTTGTATAGTATTCTTTAGTTAACCTTTTTTATTTGATTCCCATAATTGTTGGTTGTTGCATAAGAGTATGGTTGCTATGTCTCTCTGTCTTAACATCTTATAAATGGTGGATATGGTGTTTTGGTACTATTGGTTTAAGATTTCAGACTGAATCTAGTATTTGGAAGATTACCAAAACAGGGACAGTCAATTTTCTGCTTGTTGTTATGTTGAAATTGTCAGGAAATGTCTTAAAAGACTTTGAAAGAAGAAGAATTTTTGTTGTGCAAGTTTTTCTTAACTATTAGGAAATTTGTTAATAAAATAACTGGTAGTGTTCTCTGCTTTACAGTTTAATATTTGGCTAAAACATGGTGAATAACCATTCTTTCTCTTGTTCTTAAGAGTTTGTGCTAGAGAAACAGGACTGTTGCATTTGGAACTCTTTTGAAATATTGGGTACTGTCATGGTTCACCCTTCACATATGACCAATATGAAATACCAAGCGTAAGAAATGGTTTATGTTCATAACTGATCAAAATTGTAAATCAGTTTATATTGTCCAGTATCCAGTCTTAGTTACAAACACACTCACACTAATTGCTAGGTGATCTTCTAGGCTTCCCTTGACGAATTCCCCCTTTACCATGATTGTCCGGTACATGCCTTAGTCGAAATAACAGAACCACTGGATTTTGCATGAGATAGACTAGCTTATTGTTTATGTCCTTAATTGTAAACTTGTTTGGTTCCAGGAACATGCTATCATACTTATTACTTGCAGTTTTTTTAAAGATAAATGTAAGCTCTTAACCAATCTAGGTAAACACACACGGCTACTAATGTTTTGCTTATCCAAACATGCCTTAGTCTCATCACTTTGTAAACGATTCGTATAATAATTTAAGTGATAGTACAGTAACTAAGGACAGAGAACAATTTGATCAATACATGATTATTTGGGGATAAACCGGGTATTGAATTCTTATTGTCTATGTATGTGTATGTATGTGGCATGATTGTTCTTCGATAAGTTACTTAGTTTAAGTGTCCTTAATATTGACATGGTTTATAATCTTACCCAACCTAATTATACCTTAGCTGATTGATTATGTTTAGTTTCCTTTATTTTATGTACAGAACAAATTACCTTGCGACTTATATAGAACTTAATTGTTCTGGAGGCTGGGAATAGTCGGGTTATTAGAGTGCAATTAAAATAGTTAGCGGTTCCGTGCGGTATATTGACAAGTAGTTGATAATTATATTTCCAGGTTTTCGGTGTCCCGAGCTATTTTCAATCCGGTATTTGAGTGAGTGGTTCTCTTACTTGCTATTATAAAATCCCATTGCTTTTTTCTATCAAGTGTTGCAAGATCAATTTATATTTTGAAAAGTATCAAAATTATATATGAATATATCATTGCAAAGTTGCAGGTTTCAAAACAGGAAGGTTATTGTGTACGTTGATGAACGTAAGGAAAGTGAAATGTTTATATGCGTTGATAAACGTATGAGATTTTCAAGAAAGTTTATTTTATTTTGGTGATCTCTATGATTTATATTTGGCATTAAGTTTATAGAATAAAAGAGATTTGGGAAGTCCAAATCCAACGAATAAAAGAGATTCAGGAAGTCTGAATCCAACGAATAAAAGAGATCCAGGAAGTCTGGATCCAACGAATAAAAGAGGATCAGGAAGTCTGAACCCACCTAGGAGATTGGGAAGGCCAATCGAGCTTAATTTCTCATTTATATTATCGTATTGATCACACAAAAAATTACAATTATATTACATTATGCTTTGGGAATTTTGTAAAGTTAAAAATATTGATTTTTCGAAGGAAAATGATTAAATGATTAAAATATATTTTCGACCCTATATTGTATTGCAAGGTTATCGCTCACTAAGCCTTTTAGCTTATCCTTCGCTTTTGAAATGCTTTCAGGTATACAGGTTCTAAGGAGTCGTTCTAAGGAGTCAGAGTTAAGTTAGTTGGGAATCAGCCAGACCTTCATAGGATTCCGCTTTATTTCCGCTGCTAATAAAGTTCCAAGATTATAATTTTCAATTCCTGTTTCTTTAGTATTACAAGACCTTTTTAAATAAGTTCCTATCGATATGTGAATTTGATCTTAGGTTGGTGAGATATTCAGAAATAAGAACGAATGTTTGAAGTTATTATTTTATAGTCTAAATTATTTATTTTATTATCCTTAAGTTATAGGCCTTCGTCTAGCACGTGTCAAGCCACGTGTTAGTCGGCCGTGTAACATCATATTTAGTTCTAGGATGTTACACCCCCCCTGTGATTTATCAAATTGTTGGTTTGTTTTTGTGCCTGATTGTGATCTATCAATTTTTTAAAGCGGGCTCGGTAATTGTTTTCAGACTTCTTGTTTCCCATCTTGCTGATTTTTTCGTTTTGTCATGCTTAATGCTGTTTCGAATATCTATTTCTTTTTCAAACTAGTACTTTCATCATGGGTGATCCTACACTACAAGAAAACAGCCAAATAACAACTGAATAATCAGTAAATAAATAATAAAGTCAGTTGGTAAACTCAGTTTACCAACTGATCTGCCATCTGTATATTCGGTTGGAAAAAGGCTAGTTGCTAACATTTTACCAACTGAATTATGTGTCAGCTGGTAATTTACCAACTGAATGGTATATCAGTTGTTATTTACCAACTGATTGTGTCAGTTAGTAAATAGCAACTGAAATTTCAGTTATTAGATAGCAACTGAAATTTCAGTTAGCAGATACCAACTGAAATTTCAGTATAGTTAGAAATTAGTATATATATATATATATACTAATCGACTATATTAATATATATATATATATATTAATATATATACATATATTCATAAATTCATATAATTTCATATTCAAAATGTAAGCAATTGTCATATGGACAAAAATATTTATGTTCAACTAAGCAAATCGAGATTTAATATAATAGTTGCTACAATAAGATATCAAATCGAGATTAAAGTACAATTCAAAAGATAATCCTAATTAAAGCTACATAGAAATTAATCTAGATCATTGTGCTTGTTGTCATCAACATTAAAATACCGAGTCGAGATTTAATTACAATCCAAAAGATAATCGATCCATAGATACATAGAAAATTAATTTAAGTCAGTTTGCTTCTTTCTCGGCAATGGGAGTTCCGTTCTCCTCCAAGGCCTGATTTCGAGTCGCAATTTGCCGCTTGTATTCCTCCTATTTCAAAAAAAAAAACAATACATTACCCAGAGACAAGTAACATACATATATATCCAGAAGCTATGTGGTTTAATTAATATAACATACATATATATCTAGAAGCTAACATCTAGCATATCTCAAGCTACTATGCTCTTTTGGCAGTTAAGTCTTTTGATAGATGGTCAAAGTTATCAATGCTGAAAAGTGGTATACTGAAATACAGTTCATTTTATCCTAACTTGTTTGGTTGCAGTTTTTAAACATATAAGGTGGATTTTTACATATTTATACTTAGGTTTGTTTTACATATTTATACTTAAATCTTCGCCATTCAAACTTAATCAATCCAATTGTCATAAACAAGCCCTAAATAAACAGTAAGCTATGAACCAAACAAACCCTAAATAAGCTATGAACCAAACAAGCCCTAAATAAACAGTAAGCCATGAACCAAACAAGCTCTAAATAAGCTATGAACCAAACAAGCCCTAAATAAACAGTAAGCTATGAACCAAACAAGCCCTAAATAAGCTATGAACCAAACAAGCGCTAAATAAACAGTAAGCTATGAACCAAACAAGCCCTATATAAGCTATGAACCAAACAAGCCCTAAATAAGCTATGAACCAAACAAGCCCTAAATAAACAGTAAGCTATGAACCAAACAAGCCCTAAATAAACAGTAAGCTATGAACCAAACAAGCCCTAAATCAACCAAACGAGATATGTAGATATATATAGAGATAGACTTACTGTGTTAGCTAGGGCGGAGGAATGACGGAGAAGGAGGCTATATATATATATATATATATATATATATATATATATATATATATATATATATATATATATATGTAGATATATAGATATATGTAGATATATAGATATATGTATATTAAGACACAGAGAGAGAGAGGTAGATAGAGCGGTGGGAGAGAGAGTATAATTAATAAAAGTGAGTTATTAATGTGTGGAATTATGAGTGTTGGGTTTGAAAAATGAGGAGACAGTTTGGTTTGAATTTTTGACAATTTACCCAAAAAACTATTGGAGGCAAAATATGCGCCTTCCAAAATTTTTGATCAATTTTACTGCGTGGGAAAAGCAACGTAACATAACATTTACATGTTTTTTTGATCATCTTATAAAATTGTTAGTTAGGTAAATATTTAAACATTTAATAAAACAACAATCAACAAATTTTTTTTTACACGAAATATTAATTTCCACGTGACTTACACAATAACATTGGATGCCTCGAAATACCAAAACATATAGTGAATGTCGTTGCAGATCCATTTTAAAATAAACGTGCATATTAAATATAAATAAATAAACGAAACAATGATTGCTGAATTTGCTATAATTATATTATATTTCATATGTTGTAATGTTGAGCGAAACCATATATATGAAATTCCGTATAATACTATATAATTATATATGGGCGTCTACAACGTAAGATGTATCGAAGGATCGAAAACTCCTTGGGTGGAGATAAGGCAACTCGATGAAATTGATCGAATTAGCGCCGAACATTACAAAAACATTTGTGAGCATTTTCCGGGATATCGGCGACCCGAGAGCGGGGACGAAGAGCGAGACGATGGCACTTCGGCAACGGGGCATACTTAGCCTTTTGATGATGCCAAAGGGGGAGAAATACCCCTTGGCAATGATATTATTTCTATGCTATTTCTATACTTAACCGATTAACTTGTCGGTTATTATATTTTGTCAATATGTTATTGCACATTTGTTTTGTGAGCCAAAAAGTTACAGTGAATCTCGATCCATCGAGATATAGTCCGATCGATCGAAAATGGTCCAAAAAGTTCAAGTGAATCTCGATCCATCGAGATATAGACCGATCGATCGAAAATGGTCCAAAAAGTTCCAGTGAATCTCGATCAATCGAGATGCAGTCCGATCGATCGAAATTACAGCAGTACATTTTTTCTCCAGAAATCTCGATCGATCGAGATTCAGTACGATCGATCGAGATTCAGTCCGACTCAAAAAAGTTGTTTTTTGCCTTTTTGAAAACAAACCATTATCCATTGCAAAATACACCCAACAACTCCAAACGGCTATTCTATGGTATGGATTATCATCATATATTTCTGAGTTTTGCATAAAGTGTTCATGTGGTTCCGAATGAGCAGGGAAGTGATGTGCATTCGATGTACCACCGGACTCGTAATTGTAATTAGTTGTCGGAAACATGCCAGAATTTCTAGAAGATACAAAAGGTTCCCCATGACAAATCCATTGATAATAATCGCTAACAAATCCTTTTTTCAACAAATGTAGTCGCACGTCATCGGGTTCGAAAAAGTGACCATTTTTACATGACGTACAAGGACAACGAATCATAGTATCATTCACATAACTCGGTTGAGAAGTCGCAAAGACAATAAAATCATCCAGTTTAGTAACAAATCCGGGATTAAGGAGTTTAGCCTTATCTTTTCTAGCATACATCCATGATCTATCCATACTAGATTTTATTTCCTGTGATAAGTTACATCTAAATTAATTGTATCTGCTAATTTAAAATAGTTTATCAATTAATAATTAACAAAAAGGTGAAATAGAAAATTAAGCAACTAACCTTATATATATATAAGATCCCACGCTGTGATCAGTCTTCTGTATATAAAAGAGAAAAATGGAAGGTTATTAATATTTAAGTATGTATAAATGTATCATGAGCGTCTGTAGACGATTTTTTTGGATAACACATTGTGAATTATTGTAGAGTGGTGGAGGTAAATTTGGAGTACTATATATATAAGTTGCTAAAATTGTCATAAATTTGCAACTAACACTTAATCAATTAGTAATTACTAACCGATTTGTTATATATCAGTTGTTATTTTTATTAACTGAAAAGCTATTATTCAGTTGGAATTTGCCTACTAGTTAAGAATCAGTTGGTATTTACCAACAGAATACGCCACAGTTATTATTCAGTTGCTATATAGCAACTGAAATTGTCTTAGTTACTATTCAGTTGCTATATAGCAACTGAAATTGTCTTAGTTACTAAACAGTTGCTATATAGCAACTGAAATTGTCTTAGTTACTAAACAGTTGCTATATAGCAACTGAAATTGTCTTAGTTAGTAAACAGTTGCTATATAGCAACTGACAATATTTCAGTTACAAATCAGTTGGTATTGTTTAATAACAAAAGTTATAGTTGGTATTTCGGTTACAATTCTTTAACTACCGGATCAGTTGCTAAATAGAGTTACTATTTGGCTGTTTTCTTGTAGTGCTATTCTTCTTTTTTGCTTTTTTTCAGTGTTTGTTCCAGGTAAAGTTAATGGTTCAAGTAGGTATGACCAATTTCATACAATAAATAAAAATATCTTCCCTTTCAATGTTAAAGAACTCGGGAAGGGGCCGGCCTACTCTTACATGAACATAAAACTAACGGAAACGGAACTGATAAGAAAGAGAATGGATCTTACAAAGGCCGTACGTAAGAGTAGCTAGAAAGAAAATTGAAATGAAACCAGCACCAAAAATTATCTGATATGCAAACACCTCACGTTAAGTATGATCATGTTGCTGAAACCTGCAGAAAAAAAGAACGTACTAAGATAAGTTTAACAATTATACTGATCACACGGTCATCACAATGTTATCTTATCGTCTGGTACCTCAAAACAATTTGAAATAGACTAATATCACATGTTAGGAGACAATTTTAAATAGAATAGATCAATTAATCCAGAAGTATGATACACAAAGCTTTGCAGTTCTTTAGTTCAACTTCATGCAGTAGAATCATATATTATTATATGTGTTTGTTTATAACCCTGTACTTCGATCTAAAGTTTATTCTATAAAGAGATTACAAAACCAACAATCTAAAACTTTAGAACCACTCTAAACATAAAGTAATACATTGTGGACTCTTCTTAGTGTATAGACCTTGGTTGGTTATAATATTGTACTGTAATTGACATTCTACTAGAACAGTTTGGTTGGTTATACTTATACACAGATTAATTTGTTTCAATTAGAATCCTTGAAAAATATTATTCTAATACATTTGGTAATTGGTTATACGAGTATTAAAAGAAGAAAGATATCTTGGTGACGACATATTAGCAATATTTTCCTCATGGCTCAGTTTTGAGCGCGTATAATATTGTACTGTAATTGGCATTCTACTGTAAATGAATGAGTGTGTTAGTTTTGAAAAGGTTTATATATATAAATAAGGGTTATCTTTTATTTGAGCTATTGTTTAGGAAAATTTGATTTCAGAAGGTAAAATTGATTTATTTTAAGGGTTACTAGCTATCGATTGATGGAATCAATGAAAAATAGGTTTGATACTCTGAAAGATGCCTTTTTTTTTTTAGTTAGAAAAAACCTAGGATGCTAAGAAGCAGAGCCGGTTCAAAATAAATATTTTTGCTGGTTGTCTACACCAAAATAAACTTGTTTTACCGGTTCAAGAAGCAATTAGAAAAAACATAGTGTAAATTATTGTTATCTTAATGAAAATTATTTGTCGGGATGCCTGGGAAGGTGATGTCTTTCAAATTTCAATCGTATTTCAAGCTTTATATGGCCTTTTAGCTTTAAATATTTTTTTTAAAATAAGCTAGCTTTAATCATTGGTTAACATGCAAATGTGTGAAAATAACTTAAAATCATCCCAAAACCAACATTTTTTAAACGAAGCATCTTAAAAATTGTACCAAACGAACAAAAAACATCTCCATCGGGCCAACTTTCCATATGTAACACATTTTTTTTTATCTATATGGCATTACAAATATTAACTCAACTCAAAGTACTTGTAAAATGTCAGAGTTATCAAATTAATGTAGGTACCTTAATCTCCACTTTTATTTACTTTTCCATCTTTAAGAAGTGAACGTTGGAATGATAAAAATAAAATAGGAAAAAAGTGAATTTTAGATGCATTTTATTAAAATGAATGTTTTATTTGGAGCAGGGGAAAATAGCCTACTTTCAATTCTTAACATCGGTGAAATCATATAAAAAAAACCGAAATTATAAGATACCACCTAATAGACTAGTATTACACAAATGGCCCTCAAGAGTTTAAAAGAGAATACGAAGTGAGGCACTTAATGTCACCTAGAAAGCAATTGCTGAAATCATACAATATATTTTTGTAATGAGTAACCGTATTCATATAACTCGTGCACTCTATGCGATATAAACTTTAAACCTTTTATTATAAAAATAGCAATACAGCCATTTCAATTACTCTCACATGAAATGCACAAGTTGTGCACATTAACATATGTAATGTATATGTATTAATGTATACATCCGTTTGACACTTCTACATAAAATGGGATAGCTACGCCTACAAATAGGACATGCATGTTTAGTTTTAAACCACTTTTTAATACAATTAATATGAAATATATGCATGCACGGAATATATTTAAAATTTTAAAAATTTTAAAAAATTGGGTTGCTCCTCATTTGGGCCGCGCCTCAAACGTGTTGTCTGTTTAGGATGTCGAGTGGCCGATGCTCTAAATGTGATAGATATGCCTACAAATAGGGCAATCTTGTGTAGTTTTAAACCACTTTTTAATGCAATTAATATGAAATATATGCCTGCACGAAAGGGCTTTTAAAGCCTCATTTATTTCATATTCCGTGAGGCCTATTGTGCAACTCGTATCCCCTTGTCACGAGTTTATTAAAATTATTCCCCTATTCCTATTTCTCTCTCTTTTTTTTTTTAATATAGAAATAAAAATAACTACAAGGCACTATTACAATAACGAAAACCACACCAACTATCCCTCCAATTATCTTAGGTGACAAACCAAAACCTGATTTCTCATTATGATCACCATCAGCACACAAGCCTTCATGAACTCCACTTTTAAGTATTTGGCAAGGCTTTTAATAATTCGGGAAAGAGTGGTGACATATCAATCTAGTTAACACGTAGTATATATTATTCATATAGAGAGAGAGCGATTCCTAAAGTTATTACATAAACATAGTACACCCATATAAATCATAACATGTAATTTAACACGTACACGCCATGTGCGCATCATGTGCATATCATGTGACAATGCCATATTTATATCATGTTTTTATGTCATAATTAAATGTCCAAATTAACATGATACAATAAGCTGAGCAACAATAAGGAGTCTGTGAATCTGATTATACATTATGTATTTTCAAAGATGTGAATTGAAGTGGAAATATCTACCACTACAAACCAAATTTAGTGAGAATATACACAAAGATTTGTTTCAAAAATAATAATAAAACCTCACACCAACAATAATAGGAGTAATAATTTTCAAGGATTTGTTTTTTTTTCATTAACATTTTAGTAAATTACATGCCTTAAATTTGTGAAAGTCGGTGTATATAAAATTGTTACAGCTACAACAAAAATAAAATAAAAGACGAGACACATATTAAATCAATAAAATATATTCTATTATTTAAAGATTGGAAATATTTGCTTATTAACATCAGTTTTTTAGTATAAAACCCCTTTGAGGTGTGCTGTGATGCAAGTTATAAGAATTATGGTGGTCATTTTAAAAGTAATATAAAACTATATGACATCTTGTAAAATAACAACTCTATAAAGGGAAATAGTTTTAAAAGAATACTATTTTGGAAATTTATTTTGTGGAGAGCACTATTTTGGTAGTCTAGTGCTCAGTATTATATAGTATATACTATATTCTCCTTCCAGAAACCTGAAAATTCAGAAAATATACAACAAACCCGAAACTAACAATCCTCTCAACCTCTCTTTTTAACAATGGAAAAGCATATGAATTTCTTTCTCATATTATCCCTCACTACCCTCTCCCTTCGCTTAAACCTCGTCCAATCTGTGGACCTTCGGTTCGTACCGAAGAGTAACTTGCAAATGGTGGCGGGTGCATCATTTAAGATTACGCTTTTTGCTGATTTACACTTTGGAGAGGCTGAGGAGGTGAATTGGGGACCACAGCAGGATGTCGAGTCTATAAAAGTCATGTCCGGTGTACTCGACAAAGAGAAACCAGGTGTGATTTTTAAGCAGAATTATGTGAAATTCGTTATCACATAAGAGTGAAGAATTTTAATAATGACAATTTTCTTTCATTTTCAGCATTTATCCTTGAGCCCAAACTAGAAAGATACATGTTTTCCTCATCAGGTTCCCAATACAGAAAATTACTCAACATATAAATATTAGCAAGCAGAGTTTCGTTTATATCGATTTTAGCTAGGTTGGTATAAGTCGGTTAGAAACTTAAGAGTGAAATAGTATATGAGGGCAAAATAAGCGCTACTTTTAAATTTCACTAGATTCAAGTTTTAAGAGTTAAGAGTTACATTCATGTTTTGTAATGAACCACAATTGTGTAACAGATTTTGTAATATATCTCGGAGATCTCATCACGGCTAATAACATAATGGTTGCAAATGCGAGTTTATATTGGGATCAAGCAACATCTCCAACGAGAGCAAGGGGCATACCATGGGCTAGTGTTTTCGGGAACCACGATGATGCATTATTTGAATGGCCAATAGAATGGTTTTCGAGTATAGGGATTCCTCAACTTCGTTGCCCATCAGCCAATGTGCCTCACTTAGGTGAGTGGAAACTTGATTAGTTTAGCAATGTTTGGTCAAGTATGTATATCTACATATTTTTATTATTTCGTCATAGGCAGAAACGTACTTAAGCTTTTTGGTCATTTTCTTTATACTTTTCCGTAAAAAGCCAAACCCTTACTTGTTTGCTTACTAGTATGCTCTGTTTTAAAATTCGCGCTACATAGCGCTACGTAGCGCGAAATAGCTTTTTTTTGGTAAAAAACGCAACGAAAAATCACGATTTTGGGTGGAATTGCGCTAAAATCGCGCTATAGGGGACCAAAAGCGCAAAAAGCGCGAAATTCTGGACCAAAAGCGTAAATAGCGAGTTAAAAAAAAACAGCGGATCTAAATAATTAATATATATTGTGTAATTTTCATAAAAGTGTATGCAGTCCAGATGGTTAAGACAGTGTTATAATTTTCAGCAGACCCAAGTTCGAAACTCAGCAGCAACAATTTTTTTTTTTGATTTTTTTTTATTATTATATAATATAACTATACATTTTTTTTTTGTTATATATTCTAAAGTTTAGTGCATATTTAGGCAAAAAAAAATACACCGCAAAGCGCTATATAGCGTGCTATTAGCGCTTTTAGCGTTTCTCTCGAAAAAACGCTACGATAGCGATAACGCTATTTAAAACACTACTAGTATGTTTATTATTTATATAAAAGAAAAGAAATTGTTAGTACAAGTAATAGATTAGGTACTTTTTGTTCGTGGTCGTAGAGAAATTCTCACCAAATTTGATCTGTCACCCCTGAATTAAATAATAAGAATTGCTAAGATTTGTTACATTTTCAAAACAGCAAATACCTTGAGTTTAATATGTTTTAGAATAAGTTTTTTGTTTGTGTAACATACCCTTATTTGTATTTTGAGTTAGAAAATGGAAGACTCTTGCTACCAAACACCTGTTTACATAAGTTTAGACAAAGCATAATTTTCTTTCTTTCATAGGCCGGATATTTTAATTATTTTGTGCGAAATTCAGGTGAGCAAGATTGCAGCTTCAGAGGTACACACCGATTGGAGCTAATGAGAAATGAGATTGAGAAGAACAATTTATCGTATTCGAAAACTGGTCCTAAAGAGCTTTGGCCAAGCGTATCTAATTACGTTTTTCAAGTTTCCGCACCCAATGATACACATTCACCTTTGGCTTTTATGTACTTTTTGGATTCTGGTGGCGGATCATACCCGCAAGTCATTTCGAAAGCCCAAGCGGATTGGTTTAAGCACAAATCTCAAGAGCTTAATCCTGATTTCAGGTAGTAGAAAAATAGTAATTGCAGTTGCAACCTAATATTTTCTTTTGTTCTTCATCATAAATTAGAAGGTTTTAAAGTACTTCAGTTTTTGGTTGTTTCATCTTAAGGAAAACCATACAGAAACTTTTTCATCAGAGACAAATAGTCGGGAATGATATTATTGATTGACTCCTGCATTTGCGATGCTACCATTACAAGATGAACAAATCCAAATTTTTTGTCGGTTTCAACTAAATCAGCTTATTTTTTTGAATTGAAACCAAAACAGCTTACTAGCTTAAAAGTCATGCAAAGTGTTGATATAACAATTGCAATATCCTTATGGACATTTTATATGTCTGAAAAGCTTATTATTGAACTTTTTTTTTATAAAAGAAGGAAGCGTGTGTGACACCATGTTTTCAGAATATTAAATGTTGTTATTATGTAGCGTTCCCGAAATAATCTTCTGGCACATACCGAGTAAAGCTTATAAGAAGGTGGCTCCGAGGTCAATGTCGCTTTCATCTTGTGTGGGTTCTATTAACAATGAGAGTGTTGCTTCTCAAGAAGCCGAAATGGGCATTATGAAAATTATAGAGAAAAGACCTTCTGTCAAGGTGAGAACTAATATTAGATTTCACCAACATATCATTGTATATGGAGTACTGCCATTTTATATAAATTTTAATATGTTGCCGAGACGCAAGTTTATTTATTATTTTCTAAACTGAATTTGAAAACCAATTTTGAAAGGATCATCTAATTCCGGCTTCATAAAAACACGTTAAATTGTTATTTAGCGCGCCCTTTATTCTTCCTTAGAATGTGGAGCAACAACATCATCATCTGAATCCATAAAGCCGGAACAACACACCCGAACAATATAACCACTTGTTTGCACATAATTGAACATCATTTCCATTCAATAGCAAGGAAAATAGCCACATCCCTAAATTACGAATTAGCAAAACTCCTCATATCGATGTCCTTTTCTCCGTTTTTTAAAAGTTTGGTAGAGAAGTAGCGGTAACACTTGACTCAAGCACATTTGTCTGGTTTTATCACATATTAAGTAGTCTGCTAGCAACCAATCTTACCTAAAAAAAGTAATTTGTTAAATATTGAAATTCCTATCCGCTGTTCTAGATGCAGTTTTGCGTTAAGGTTCCAAGTGAGGTTGGAACTGCAGTTGGAACCAGGTGTATTAATGGACAGAACTGTTTTAAAATTAAATGTACTTGAAAATAATTCACACGCACATTTAACAACGGAGTTCACCTAACTAGGCTACGTCTCCGGGGCACTTACCCAGATTATGATATTATAAAAAGCTTACAATATATGACTCAAGTCTTAATGAAAAACTTAGACTCCCTCTAGGTTTTTCTGCCTATCACTATATTGCTCCTACTCTATAACTATCAAATATAAATCAATGGCATCCCACCATTGTTTTCTTTTTGAAGCTCACGTGTATTCTCTCTAGAAAATAAGTTCTTTATAATTTAGAACACACACTTTTACAAGCTTAGTTATCAACTCTATATAAGCAAAAACAATCTTCTATCTTTGAAGGTCTTTTGTGATTGCTTTTGACTTTAATGATTGGCTTTAGTCTTTCCATGTAATACGTGATTCTTCAGCGTGAATAGACTTCAATCATGATTGGTTGATACCTGTTAAATAACAAGCTTGTTTGTAGGAGTTAGTATTTTCCTATAACAAGGAAACATATAAAAAGATCATATATTGGCAAGATAATATCTTTTAGATATTCATGTAAGACATTAACTCCTAATTTTATTCAATCTTAAACATATCATACTGATTTGATAGGGAACAAAGATTGAAACAAGTGATAAGGATAATCATAAGAGAAGAGATCATATTCAAAAGGAAACAACCTTATAAACTAATCTCTTTATATCTTTAATAAGACATCTTTCCTTAACACTTTGATATTCTCAATAAACACATATAAAACGTTTAAGACCTTATGAGAATATATCCTGCATACTTTAAAACAAGTAATTACATTAAAGAATGGTTATGCAGATAAATGGAACTAAACAGAATTCTGCTGAACAACAGGTTTGAACTGAGGTTGCAACTGGTACTTGAAACCTGTCAGCAGAGGTTGCAACTGAGGTTGCAACTGGTACTTGGAACCTGTCAATCCTATCTTAGTTCTTAATAACAGTTAGGATTTATTTAGTAAAAACCAATAGACAATTAACAATATTTAGACTAGAAATCTGGTCCTAACAATCTCCCCCTTTGTCATTGGTTTTGACAAATCAATAAAGTTTATAAATTATCCCAACCACCTGCAAATTCAATATCAGTAAGCTCCCCCTGTATGTTAGAATTGCAGGCATATTATATAAGCACAATGTATGTGCACGCAGTAAGTTTTCAGACCTGTTTCAAGTTTAAAGGCATTCATACTTCAACAAGATATCAAGATATTTTCAGAAGGAAACTGCAGAATTATTAAAGCCAAACAGATTAAGGCCAAACAGGCTAAAGCCAAACAGGCATAAAATTGTCTTAATACAGCATAATTGAAAAACAGAATAAAGTCTTGAAAACATCAGAATGAAACTAAACACCAAAACATAAACTTCACTCCCCCTATTTGTCAGCAACCATTGGAATTAGTCACGAGGAATATCACACTGTGGGGGTCTTTCTCTTAGAGGATTCTGCCTGACTACTTCTTCATCTTCTGCATTGTCATCCTCACTGCTGATTGAAAAACCATCATGACTTTGAGTGTCATTACTGTCATCATCCTCACTTTCTATGAGATTCACCAGCAGCTTATTTATCTGATAGTCATCAGCATCCAGTTCAGCTCTCCTTTCTTGATTGTAGGCCAACTTCTGTTGTGAGTACCACCTTACACCTTTCTTCTTTGCTGAGGGAGCCTTAGAGGTCTCTTCTTCTTTTTCTTTTCCCTTTTCCCCAGAAATATCATTTACATGCCCTTCTTTCAACAGTTTTGCAGAGATATATAGGGCAGAGGGACAATCAGTGGAAGGTTCATTAAGAGTACTTATTGGAGAATTTCTAGACATAGAAGAGACTTGGCCTAGAATAATACCAGTGATGAGACAGGGGAATGGCAACAGTATGGATGAAGAATTGGAATCACTGAACTCTCTTATTAGATTGAAGACATGATGGCCAAAGTTTATAGGTAGGGAAGACATGATTTTGTACATAAAGATGGCCATTTCTTTGTTAACTTTGGAATGTTGTTTGGTAGGAGTCCAGTTGAACCTAGCAATTTTGTGCAATACAGCAGCACTTAAGGTGAGAGAGGATGTCTTGATGGAATTGCCATCAAATCTGGTGTTCTTTCCAGTTAGAACCAGACCAATGACTTCCATGTCATAATCAATATTTTCAACAGAAGGATTTGGGGATTGCATGTAGTCATTAATAAGCTTTGGGGTAAAATCTAAAGTAACACCCCTCAAAAATATTCTCCCATAAGCAGGGTTCTCTTCATCAAAGACAATGCTACTAAGATTAGCATAAAATTCTTTAACTACAGCAGGAAAATAAGAATCATCATAGGTAATAGTTTTTCCTAAGCCAACAGCAGAAAGCAATTTTTCAACATACACCTGTATGTGAGGATAACTGACTAAATTAAGAGTTCTTTCACTGTGTATTTCCCTACCTGAAAAAGATCTAAACCTCCTATACATACTTCTTCTCCAGAATCTGGGATCAACTTCATTATACTTAGGAGTATAGTCAAACTTAGCAAGAATAGGATCAGTATCATAATCTCTCCTAGCACGTTTCTTTGACCTCTGTTTCTTAGAGGAGGAAGGTTCACTTACCTTAGGTGTTGAGCCTGTCTTGGGTGGAGATTTAGACATGAAATCCTTTAGAGTAATATCATCATCAGAATAGGGGTTTTTAGACATGGTTTCAACTGGGAGGTTTCAACCGTACTTAGAACCTGGCAGTGGGTTTTACTGAAAAACTAGGGTTTTACAGAGGACTTACGATTTTACTGAGATGGGGAGAGAGAGTAATTGAGATAATAGATTATTTTGGGATAGTAAAAAGAATATAAAAAACAATAAAGTCCATATCTTTTTGTAATTGGAAAGAGATACATGCAAATCAATTATGAAACAATTTTAGCCAAAAAAATAGGAAGTGTCTTATCAACACAGTTTTTTTTTTTTGTAAAAAAAATAACCCTTAAAACACGAATAAAGCAGTTAACACAGATAAACATTCCTTTTTAAACAGATTTATCCAAATTTGAAAATACAAGAGTTGAAGCTTTTAAGGAAATTTGACTTGATTCAAGATAAAGAACACTTAAACAGATATCTAATTTTTAAGAGACCAAAAGAAACCTAGCAATTTACTCAAGAAAATATGTTTATCAAAGAATAACTCTAATAAAGATTAAATTTTAGGAGCTTAAATTGAGCAAATCCGTTTTTATTTCTACACAAAAACTAGTTTGATGACCTCAGCAAGGAAAGAGTATAAGTGATGTCAAAAAAAATAACAAGACTTTGTCTTGGCAGTTATATAATAGACTGATGGTTTCAACTTATGTTGCAACTGAGCTTGCAACCAGTATTTTTAACACGAGGTTTCAACTGGAGTTGCAACTGGACTTCCAACCAGTTGTTGAGAGTATGAGGTTTCAACTGAGGTTGCAACTGAACTTGCAACCAAAAAAAATATAGCACTTTGTGCTTGCAACTCTATTACCAGAGAGGTTTTTAAGGACAAGTTACCTCACATCTGTTTTTGAGACACCAAAAAGCGGCTTTTTCAAAACAAAAACATCATAGCTCAAAATAAGACTTTAACCTTAGAAATAACAATTATTAAAGGTACTCAACACAGACATATTTAGCAAAAGTATTCAATTAGATTGATAATGACATACCCCTATGTCACTTCTTAATGATTCAAACTTGTTTGTATCAAGGGGCTTTGTGAAAATATCTGCTAATTGTCTTTCAGTTGAAACATGTTCTAAAATTAAGCTCTTTTCTTCAACTAGTTCTCTAATAAAATGATGCCTTAGATCAATGTGTTTGGTTCTGGAATGTTGAACTGGATTTTTAGCTAAATCTATAGCACTTTTGTTATCACAAAACAAAGTTAATATTTCTTGTTTGACATTATAATCAGTTAACATCTGTTTCATCCAAATAAGTTGAGTGCACCCACTTCCAGCTGCAACATATTCTGCCTCAGCAGTAGATAAAGATATGCAATTTTGCTTTTTACTGAACCAAGAAACAAGGTTGTTTCCACAATAAAAACAACCACCAGAAGTACTCTTTCTATCATCTATGTTTCCTGCCCAATCTGCATCACAGTAGCCACTTAGAAAATGGTTTGTATCTTTAGAATACCATAGGCCTAGGTGAAGTGTTCCTTTTACATATCTTAGAATTCTTTTGACAGCTAGAAGATGAGGTTCTAAAGGATTTGCCTGATATCTGGCACAAACTCCTACACTTAGGCAAAGGTCTGGTCTACTAGCAGTTAAATACAGCAAACTTCCAATCATGGATCTATAAAGACTTGGACAGACATTTTTACCTTTATCATTTTTGGACAGTTTAAGGGTAGTACTCATAGGGGTTCTCTTCTCTTTACTCTCACTCAGACCAAACTTTTTAACAAGATTGTCTGCATACTTACTTTGGCACAGAAAAATGCCTTTCTCATTCTGTTTAACTTGCAATCCTAGAAAGTAAGTTAGTTCACCTCCACCACTCATTTCAAATTCATTCTTCATATCAGAAATGAATTCTTCTATCCTTTTATTAGAAGTAGAGCCAAAGACAATGTCATCAACATAGATTTGAGCAATTATTATGTCCTTTGTGGTTTTCTTAGTAAACAAAGTTTTATCAACTCCTCCTCTGTTAAAGCCTTTTTCAATCAAGTACTTGGTTAATCTATCATACCAAGCTCTAGGAGCTTGTTTTAGGCCATATAATGCCTTTTTCAACAAATAGACATGTTCAGGAAAGTTAGGATCCTCAAATCCCTTAGATTGACAGACATAAACTTCTTCATTAATCACACCATTTAGAAAAGCACTCTTTATGTCAAGTTGAAACAGTTTAAAATCATACAGACATGCAAGAGACAGTAGCATTCTAATGGATTCAATTCTAGCTACTGGAGCAAAGGTTTCATCAAAATCAATTCCCTCAATTTGTGTATAACCCTGAGCTACCAACCTAGCTTTATTTCTGATAATAACTCCATCCTCATCACTTTTATTTCTAAAAATCCATTTAGTCCCTATAACATTTTTATTAGAAGGTCTGGGTACTAAAGTCCATACATCATTTCTCTCAAATTGATGCAACTCATCTTGCATAGCTATAATCCATTCACTATCTTCTAAAGCTTCTTTTATATTCTTAGGTTCTAACTGAGAAATATAACAAGCAAAGTGAACAACATTATTTCTTTTACCTCTGGTTTTCATACCTGAAGCAACTTCTCCTATGACATTGTCAAGAGAGTGATTTTTCTGAGTCCTTACATAGCGTGGCTTGCTTGTTGTTGGCATAGCAGATCCATCTTCTTCTGATTCTGTTGAATTCTGAGTTTCAACTTCAGTTCCAACCTCAGTTCCAACCTCAGTTGTAACTGGACTTCCAACCACTATGGGACTTCTAGTTTGTTGAGTTTCTTCTTTGTCTTTTTCTGCAATCTCAGGCTGTTCATTATCACCTGTAATCTCATCAAATAACACATTATAGGATTCCATAACACAGTTGGTTCTTTGATTGAAGACTCTGAATGCTCTACTATTTTGAGCATAACCAAGAAAGATCCCTTTATCACTTTTAGAGTCAAATTTACCAAGATGCTCTCTATCTCTGAGAATGTAACAGACACACCCAAAGACTTGAAAATACTTAACATTTGGTTTTCTACCTTTCCATATTTCATAAGCTGTCATGGAAGTGCCTTTAGTAATATAAACTCTATTAACTATATGACAGGCAGTATTAACAGCTTCAGCCCAAAATCTGTTGGCAAGTTTCTTAGAGTTAAGCATGACTCTAGCCATTTCCTGAATGGTTCTATTTTTCCTTTCAACTATGCCATTTTGCTGTGGAGTCTTAGGAGCAGAGAACTCATGACTAATACCTAAGGAGTTGCAGAATTCTTTAAACTTACTGTTCTCAAATTCTGTTCCATGATCACTTCTAACCCTAGCAATACTACCACTGGTTGAACCTTTTTCAAGTTGAAGTTTTAAGCACAAAGTTTTGAACAGTTCAAAAGTTTCAGTCTTATCTTTTAAGAACACTACCCAAGAGTATCTAGAGAAGTCATCAACAACTACCAGAATGTACTTCTTACCACCTATACTAGCAGTTTGCATAGGCCCCATCAAGTCAATATGAAGAAGTTCTAGGACTCTCTTAGTGTAGATTTGACTTATACTTTTGTGAACACTTTTGGTTTGTTTACCTATAGCACAGTCACCACAGACACTTTGAGTTTTAGCACTAAGTTTAGTAATTCCTCTTATCAATTCATTTTTAACAAGCTTATCAAGAGTTTTGTAATTCACATGCCCAAGCCTTTTATGCCAAATATCCACATTATTAGTAATGGCTTGATTACACCTACTTTGAGGCAATTCTTTTTCAGCTTTTTCAAACACATAGCAGCTGTTGGTTGATCTAACTCCAGTCATGATTAAATCATTGTTAAGATTAGTAATAAGACACCTTTCTTTGTCAAATTTAACAATCATTTTATTATCACAAAGTTGACTGATACTTATAAGGTTAGCTTTTAGACCATCTACAAGAAAAACATCCTCAATAACAGGCATTCCAGGTTTGTTTAAGGTACCTTTACCAACAATTTTACCTGTATCTCCACCTCCAAACACAACAGTGTTTCCAGTGAGAATGGTGACATTTTTTAAGAGACTTGCAGTACCTGTCATGTGCTTAGAGCAACCACTATCAAAATACCAATCATTAGAGGTAACAACATTCAAGGAGTTAATGACAGCTTTGTTGTTAGCAATTAAGGTAGCTTTTTCTTTAACTTTCCAGACCCAGTTCAGATTTTTATTGACAGAAGCCAACCAAGTTTTCTGAGAAATATACTTCCTGTTTCTTTTTAAATAACACTGGATTTCAGAATGACCAGGTTTCTTACAGAAATCACACAGCTTCATCCTAAAGTTATTTTTATACCTAAAGCTATTCAGTTTATTCATGGTTGCAACTTTGGTTATAACTGAGCTTCTAACCTTCTCTACAAAAACTTGAGTTTTGTTCCTGGTTGCAAATCTGGTTGCAACTGAACTTCTAACCTTATTGTCAAAATTATGAGTTTTAGCTCTAGCAACAGCTTCAATAAAGGTAGTTTTTCCTGTACTTTTACCACCATAGTAACCTAGACCACTGATATCTTTAGAACCTCTAGAATATGACAGCATGTCATCTAATTTTTCTGAAGCAGAAACATTCATCAGTTTTATTTTCTTTTTAGTTTCAGTAAGTTCAGCCAGTTGTAAGTTCATCTTCTCAGTAAGACTTTTAACCTCATCTTTTAGATTAACATTAAGTTTGCTTATGATCAAGGTTTGTTTACTCAGACATTTATACTTTTCATAAAGAACAAGATATTGCTGGGAAATGTCTTCATCAGAAGGTTCTTCCTCATCACTGCTGTAGGTTTTAAGAGTGGTTGTAACTTCAGTTGAAACATGTTCACAGTCACTTTCATAAGTAGGTTCTTTTTCAGTGATTATTCCCATAAAGTTAACAAAATTAGACTCATCCTCTTCATCACTGTTGCTCTCAGAATCACTATCACTATGAGTGGATATATAGGCATTTTTGTTCCTTTTTAAAGTATTAGCACACTCAGCCTGAATATGACCAAAGCCTCTACATTCTCTACACTGAATCTCTTTAGGCTTATAATCTTTGTTATCCTTCTCTTTAGAATTCTTCTTACCAGTAGAGTTATTATTGAACCTGGATTCTGTCTTAAATTGGTTATCCCTTTTCTGAAAGTTTTTAGATGAACCAGTATCATCCTTCACTATCAATGCTAGTTGGAGCCTCCCATCCATACATCACAGTTTTCCATGCATGTTCATTCTGCTGTTTGATGAAAGACCTCATTCTGATCTTCCATACTCCATAGTTTACTCCTCCTTCAAGCAATGGAGGTTTGTTGAAAGCGTTTCCTTCCCTCATTAAGTCCATTTATTCTAGAACACAGGATCCACACTAAGTAAGGTCTAGTGTATAGCTCTGATACCAATTGAAATTCCTATCCGCTGTTCTAGATGCAGTTTTGCGTTAAGGTTCCAAGTGAGGTTGGAACTGCAGTTGGAACCAGGTGTATTAATGGACAGAACTGTTTTAAAATTAAATGTACTTGAAAATAATTCACACGCACATTTAACAACGGAGTTCACCTAACTAGGCTACGTCTCCGGGGCACTTACCCAGATTATGATATTATAAAAAGCTTACAATATATGACTCAAGTCTTAATGAAAAACTTAGACTCCCTCTAGGTTTTTCTGCCTATCACTATATTGCTCCTACTCTATAACTATCAAATATAAATCAATGGCATCCCACCATTGTTTTCTTTTTGAAGCTCACGTGTATTCTCTCTAGAAAATAAGTTCTTTATAATTTAGAACACACACTTTTACAAGCTTAGTTATCAACTCTATATAAGCAAAAACAATCTTCTATCTTTGAAGGTCTTTTGTGATTGCTTTTGACTTTAATGATTGGCTTTAGTCTTTCCATGTAATACGTGATTCTTCAGCGTGAATAGACTTCAATCATGATTGGTTGATACCTGTTAAATAACAAGCTTGTTTGTAGGAGTTAGTATTTTCCTATAACAAGGAAACATATAAAAAGATCATATCTTGGCAAGATAATATCTTTTAGATATTCATGTAAGACATTAACTCCTAATTTTATTCAATCTTAAACATATCATACTGATTTGATAGGGAACAAAGATTGAAACAAGTGATAAGGATAATCATAAGAGAAGAGATCATATTCAAAAGGAAACAACCTTATAAACTAATCTCTTTATATCTTTAATAAGACATCTTTCCTTAACACTTTGATATTCTCAATAAACACATATAAAACGTTTAAGACCTTATGAGAATATATCCTGCATACTTTAAAACAAGTAATTACATTAAAGAATGGTTATGCAGATAAATGGAACTAAACAGAATTCTGCTGAACAACAGGTTTGAACTGAGTTTGCAACTGAGGTTGCAACTGGTACTTGAAACCTGTCAGCAGAGGTTGCAACTGAGGTTGCAACTGGTACTTGGAACCTGTCAATCCTGTCTTAGTTCTTAATAACAGTTAGGATTTATTTAGTAAAAACCAATAGACAATTAACAATATTTAGACTAGAAATCTGGTCCTAACAAATACCACATTGTATCTTTAATCATCCTAGGCGGTTATTGAGAGTCCTAAACTGAAGATCTGGTTAGAATTGTTTTATCTTTTCAAGGTCCTAACTTTAAAGTGGTCGGGAGAGCCGTAACTGTACGTTTTATAATGTGATTGTCTCTATATGTAATTTTTGTCAATGGCAGGCAATATTTGTTGGTCACAATCATGGTTTAGACTGGTGCTGCCCTTACAACAAAAACTTGTGGCTGTGCTTTGCAAGGCACACGGGTTACGGTGGATATGGGAACTGGGCTAGAGGAGCTCGGATTTTGGAGATCGGTTCTCACCCTTTTTCTTTGAAGACTTGGATTAGGATGGAAGATGGTAGCTCTCATAGTGAAGTCATATTAAGCCCATGAAGTTAAAAGGTTTTTTCCCTTCTTTACCATGGATTTTCACCCACACTTAAAACTTACCTCAAATCTCAAGTAAATAGGTGTTGGGGTTGAGAAAGTTCTCAATATTAATCAATTTCAAAGAGTAAAAATTGGGAGTGGAGAAGCCTAGTAGCCAGTATAGGCTTCTACTATCTTGGGACAAATCTAGTTTGTTACGGTTTTATATTTGTTACTCCGTTTTGACCAAACACTTATTTCTCCTTATATTCTTTTTTAGGTTTACCAATTACTCTGCGCTCGTCCGCTATTATTACTACTCATATACGACACATGCGACATGTGAACAGGCTTTTTCCATTTATTATGTAATGAGCTAATAGAAAATGCTAAAGCTGGAAAATACAGTCAAGTATATCCTGCTTTCAACAGACTGACTTGTAATGTTCACTTGTTAAACTTTGATTGGGAAATATAAAGCATCTGCCCCGAAATATAAATGGGCGACATCAGCCCCGAAATTATAGTATGGGTTGTTTAACAAGTTGTAAAGTGAGTCCGAAAATGATGAGGGATACACGATCTTGTAAAGTGCACAAAAAAAGTACTCTATAGAAACTGAATAAAGAGCTTGAGTAGACAAATTGAACCTAGTTAACATCAAACTTGTTTTGGCTCAAATTATTTACATACCATACACAAAAGAGGGATACACATTAAACGAATAGTATAAAAAATTATTTAAAGGCATATTTGACTGTAAATAGTCTGGAATTGAATTCTATAAGTACATGATAATAGATTAGTGAAATAAAAATCCCCAATTTTAGTGAAAAAAATGAAGTTTTTTTTATAGGGGAGAGAATAGATGAGTTTAGTATTTTAGTTTTAATACACAAGAGTACTTGTATTTTGAATACTCATAAAAATGTCTATAAGTTTCTTAGTTGTTACACAAAAAGTTCAAGGAAATACAAAAGACGCTCAAAAATCTGATAAATTGGCATGTCTGGTCCAAAAAAATAAATTCAATATTGACATCCATTCATCCAAAAATCATTGTGTCGGAGACTTTCAGTTAGTTGCGGATTACCATCATTTACCATTGCGGTAAAACAAATTATGTTCTTATTATTTATTATTTATTGAAAAAGGGCTATTAAATTAACGTAAATACGACAAAATAACTAAATAGTTAGCTTCAAATATTTACCGAGCTTATTTAATAGTTTTGTTTCATATTATGTAAAATGCAATGTTTTGTTATTATAACACGTTCAAGGAGAATTTATAATTTTCTATGGAATATCCTCTTTTGTGTATGGTATGTAAATTTGAAAAAGGCGCCTAAAATATCTTGCGGCTTAGGTGTAAATAGGCGCCGGACCGGCCCTGATTGACGTCATTGATGTTATGAGATTTTTGTCGATTGTTTTATCTGTTTCAGACTCGAAAAAATCAAGGCAGGAACTTTTGAAGCCTTGTGGATTTCCCCCCTAAATAATGAATTTTAAGCCAAATCAACTTATGCAAAGCTTCCATACATTCATACGAAGAAAGAATGGTGGAAAGCTCATTTTGGACATAGCGTATTTGTTTCCGGAAAAAAGCTTGTTATTACCCTAAAATCTGAATTATCCTAGCTTCCAGTCATTTAATTTTCATAAAAAGGGAATAGCATTTTCGTGATAATCACTGGAGTCGGGCACAATATAGCGTTTAGAATAAGGTAAAATGCTCACAATGCTTCAAGTTGTACACCTTTCCTATGTGTAAATATGAAATCTTAATTTATTTTCTTAACTTTATAGACATAACTTGAGTCACAAACTTCCAGGAAATCTTAGACATTAAGTTACTAAAAGTCAACACCTCAGCAACTATATATCTGATAATACTCAATCAGGCTACATAGCAAGAGTATAATACTAAAGGTCAACCCCTCAGCAAAATGCCCTTTAAGTGCAACCTAAGAGAGTAAAAAGTCAAAATATAACAGATGAAGTTAAATCACAAATAGTAGCTTCAGGATTATAGCCTGCTCCACTTGGGCAACAGTGCAAGACCTATATATTCAGATCTTGTTTGGTTGCGGATTTTAAACTGTGCTGCTTTTCTTTTCTGCTTAAAAACTGGACTGTATTTGGTTGACCATCTAAGAGCGAAGCATTTCTAATTTTTTGGCCCGAAAAGCTAGAAACTTCAAGCTAGATGATTTGTGATCCTTAGAAATTTCAGATTGGTTGCTTTAAAAGCTGCAGCCAAACAAGCCTTCATTATGAAAAGATCCTGCCTTCAGACTAAATACGACGTCATATATTCCGCTTAACTATGGAATAGGTTAATATCCCATATTTTCAAAATAAACTAAGTAAAATTTTGCAGATTATCCATTTGAACGAAGTAAATTTTCACTCTTCTGCAGAGACAACCATCTCAGTCTGTGTGTGCCTTCACCAATATTTCACCCCAAAGCATGTCAATAAATACTATGAGAAAAAATGAGCTAAATCATATTCAAAAACAAGAAATCATACCCATAATCAGATTTATCGTATATTCATACTCATAATCTGGTAATGTTTATATTCTAAAACAAGCAGCTTTCAGTTGTCAATGTGAAGCACACCACATTAGTTGGCGACTTGGTTGATTCTTACTTATATATTTGTTAAGCTTATTATTAAGCCACTATTTGTTCATTGAACATATCAACACCGACCAGATGCTCTTACGATATCTAATAATATTCTTAATCATCCTCAAGCTTTTAAATAAGATAAAACTTCTTTACATTAAATCTGCCAAACCATCACATATGCAGTGAGTTTATTAAAATAGATGAAGGAGACTTGAATTGAAAGAAAACAACAAAAATATTACAATTTACATTCATATATATTTTGTGGTACTTATAAATCCTTATCAATCAATGTACGTAGATCATTGGAAGAGTTCTATAAAATTGTAACGAAGAACTAATTTAGAATTTTACCTTCATAGTTTTCTTTGTTTCGGCTCTTAGTATACCTAAATGGTCTTGATAGTAATTCTGAAGTTGACCATCACTTCCATAAAACAAACAATTTACTACTCATGAAGTGTAAGATATATTGAGTCTTATTTTCATCAAGTAAATATCAGTAAGAAATATAAGTTTCACTAATATACAAAAACTGAACCACAATATGACACATTCTACGACTCGCTTGAACAGTTCAGCATACAGTAGAAACTTTATACAGTCATACCCTTAAACCATACTAAAAGTATGACTATAGAGAGTTTTTTTTTAAGTGGAGTTTTATACAGAAAATATCAAAAGACTTATGTATGTAGATAAAAAGATACATGTAACTAATTTAGGACAAATACATGTATTTTGAAGAATAAATACATGTAATTTGAAATGTGTAAAGTCATCAATTTTCATGTATGTTTTATTTACATGTATAAATATAGATACTCATACCCAAAGTTGATAACGAACTCAAATCAGTGAAATCTACAATAGATAAATATTTTACAAAATATTAAACTTAATGTAACTATCAACAAAATTAAGGCAATGCCGCAAACAATAATAGATAAATGTTTTGTAAAATGTTAAACTTAATGTAACGATATATATATATATATATATATATAATGTCATTTATTACTATATGGAGGAATTTTTATTAAGGCGGGACCCGAAAAAAGTATGATTTACTACAATATGGAGTTTATTACTATTTATAACTGGTATCAAGTCGGGACCATGAATTTTTATTATTATAGTGAGTTTATTCCTATAAGTAGTATTCTTATATGGAGTTTTTACTGTATTAACGGTATGTAAATAGTAATTTTTTACAAAAGTAATGGACAAGTTTTATTTATTACTCCCTCCGTTCTCATTTAATTGTCCAATACGAAACTACGTGCAATTTTAACCGGCTTATAACTTGTATCAAAATTGTCGAAATGAATTTTTTTTAAATCTAATCATAAAATTTAACATTTGAACTATATGATCAAATTTTAAAAAATTTCATTCCGAAAATTTTGATACAAATTCTTAACCGGTCAAAATTGCACATAGTTTCATAGTGAACAATTAAATAAGTTATTTTTTTTTTAGGTAAATAGTATTTTTTTTACCAAAGTAATGGAAAAGCTTTAATTACTTGCCCAATCTTATCATAACAAGCTCCTTTAAATCCTCAAAAGTATCAACAACGGTCGTATAATTAGGTAACAGCTCACAGAAAGTGGTTTTCGAGTGCAATCCAGTGAAGGTTAGCTTTGCTTCAAGACCAATTTGTTACAAATAAAAAAACAAGAATTTATACAGAAAACGGTTATAAAAGACAACCTTCATCTTAAAATCACTCAAATCACAATATAATTTCCTTCACACAAAAATTTCCCTTCCTCCTCGAAAAAATGGTATCACCTATCTATTACAAGATAGGTAGAAACTACTTAACGACCTTCAAGTTTTTCATCATAATCTATTTGAGTTTTTCTTCTGCTAGTAATACTCATGCACTAAATGTAAGCTACGAATATATTGCATATGCAGCCAATGACTATGGGGGTATATACCATAACTTACCACTATCAGTTGCCTATCCTCAGTCGGTTCACGAAATTTCCCATTTTATAAAGAAACTATTCGCGGCTGGTAATTTAGAGGGCCTAACAATTGCCGCTAGAGGAAATGGTCATTCTACCCAAGGCCAAGCCCAGGCTAGTAAAGGTATGGTCTTCGATATGACATCACTTGCGATAGAGGGTATGAAATTCCATATTGATGGTGTGGCATCTTATGTGGACGTTTCCTCTGGCACGTTTTGGAAAAATATTTTGCTCGAGAGCCTTAGTTATGGTTATACCCCTAAGATATGGACGGATTACCTTTATCTCACAGTGGGGGGAACTTTATCGAACGCTGGCTTCGGTGGACAAGCATTTCGACATGGACCTCAGATAGATAATGTACATTCGCTTGAAGTTGTCACGGGTACACTCTTAAACCATAAATTTCAGAATAAATAAAATTAAGAACAAAAAATGTGTTCGTGGTTTCATCTGTTTACAACACCATTCTATCTGATACTCACAACTTCACTCTCATAAAATCACTTATAGACGTCACCTTTCATGATACTCACATCAACTAGCTTAGGAACTTGTCTAGTTTTAGACCTACTATATTCATTACTTTGTTTTTATTATTATATTAAGATTTAAGAGAGTCAAAATCTATTATATCTAAGGGTTTTCTACACCCCAAGTGAGATTAGTATATTCATATTTTCTGGAAAGAAAGGCAAAATTTAAACAAATATTGTAGATGCCAATGTCTCTGGAGTTTTGATGTATCCATGGACCAAATGAAAGTGAAATGGTCTTAAAGAAAAAAATTCACTCGATCGATGAAGTGAAATAACAATGCAGGAAATGGAAAGATATATAATTGTTCACGTGACGAGAATGCTGACCTGTTCTACGGTGTTCTTGGAGGGCTTGGGCAGTTTGGCATCATCACCAGAGCTAGAATATCTCTTGAACCAGCACCTACCAGGGTAAATCATACATCTATTATAATTAAATCAATCTTATAATTTACCAAGTGACAAATAGTTAGGAGATATGGAGAAGTACACCACATAATTACAAATTTTGAACCGGATTCCTATTTAGTTAGAAAAGAAAAGTTTATAAGTTGCTAATCCGATGGGGATACACTTCAATGAGCTAATTCTCGATTGGCATATATTCACTATAAACTGATTACATTTTTGATAGACGTACATGTAAATAAACTAATTTTGATTGGCATACTGTTTAGCAAACTGATCTGTCTTTCGATTGCCATAGCTTAAAATAGGAGTATGACATACCATTTTATAAAACTGAACAGTTACCACAGGTACTTAATGGGTAATAAGTATAAAAAATGTGAGTTAATGGGAGTTGCCCGTAAGCAATTGGTATTCTCTCTGGTTTTGTTTGACAGGTAAAATGGATTAGAGCGGTTTATGATGAATTTGCCAGCTTCTCAAAGGATCAGGAGAACCTAATATCATCTCAAGATACTTTCGATTACATAGAAGGATTTGTCTTACCAAACTCGCCGACTGGCCTTCAGAATACGAAAACTCAATTTGAACTAGAAGTAGCAAAATACTACAACCCAAAAGACATCTTCACAATTGATAAGGTAAAATTAGGGGACCGTTTTGTATACCAACTTATCCGCTTACTATTGTAGACTTACCTATCCTTACTATTTAACAGAAAAAGTGGTGTCTTATAGTTTTATTATCACGGTTGTACATTAACTCAATAGGTACTCAATATGTGCACAACATATTATATCTTTTAACAATATAATCCCAGTGGATAAAAACTTACACAAATTAATTTTAAGCATAATCCTATTATATATATAACAATGTTAAACTCTTAACCGACCCCATTCGACTCTACTTTCTCATGCAGAAGCTTCTAACTTTGTTGAAGCCATTGAATTATACTCGGGGTACCCTGACCATCATTGACGTATCATACGTAGAGTTCTTAGATCGCGTGCACACATCTGAAATGGAGCTCAGAAAGTTAGGATTGTGGGAAGTTACTCACCCATGGCTAAATCTTCTAGTTCCTAAAACCAGTATCGACATTTTTGTCGAAACAGTTTTTGGAAGCTTTATCATCGAACCTGTGAATGGTCCCATACTGATTTACCCAGTCAACAAAAACAAGTAAGCCGATCAATACGTTAAAAGGTTAATGAAAGATTTTACACCAATTTTTCTTGACCCAACCTAACAAAATTGCTATTAGGCTTGATTGGTTGCCGTTTATAAGCTTAGGTCTTTCGCTTCGATGCTTAAAACCTGAACTATATTCGGTTTTCGAGCTTAAAGGCTGAGGTTTTTGGTTTTCTGGCCTAAATGAGCTAGAAGTTTAAACTGGATGAACCTTTGCCTTCTGAAACTAAAAAGAAAGTGTATGTGCTTAATAGCTATAATCAAACGAGCACTTAGTACCACAACATAGCATTCTTTAGCTTTTGTCGTCTTTACATATATCAAACCATAGGTTGCGGGATATATCAAATATATGTGATATAATATTGTACATTATTTCAAAAAATAGATTATTTCATAAAATACTTAATTTCCGTGACTAACTAAAAATATTATTAAATATTTTTCTACTTTGTACACCAAGTAATTAAATTTCTGAAAAATGAAATGTTAGTGTAGTGATCATTAACTTTAATAGGTGATCTGCAAATTGAAACTTTGATGGTACATTAGTGTATAAGTCTGCATTGATCCCATTTTTCTGCAGATGGGAAAACAAAACTTCGTTGGTAACACCGGAAGAAGATATATTCTACGCAGTGGCATTACTATATGCAGCACCTCCACTCCCGATGGGGCAAGAAGAGTTAGATAAACTTTTGACCTTAAGCAAACGGATCCTAGACTACTGTAAAGATGCAAAGCTAGGAGTAAAACAGTATCTTCCTCATTACACTACTCAACAGGATTGGAAAGATCATTTTGGACCTCACTGGAATGCTTTTGCCGCTAGAAAATCAACTTATGATCCTTTAAACCTCCTAGCCCCCGGCCAGATGATATTCCAAAAATAAATACCCTCCACATGATGAATAAAAAAAAATTATTTAAGTTTATAAAGTATAGTGATCATTAATAAAAGTTATCAGTAAACAAGTTTAGATATGATGTTTATAAATAAAAAAGGTTATTTGTCAAACATTACAACTCGCAACATCATCGATAACCTAACTAGGTTGTCCAGGAAATAAAAATAAAAAGAATCTTGTAAAGTAAAAAGTCAATGCGAATAAAAATTAATCCATATCAGCATGCATGTGACTTGTCAGTATACTTTGCTTACAGTTACAAACAAAAAACAGAAGGGCTCTTCAGCTGAATATTTCCAAATAAACAGAATCTAAACTCATAGGCCGGAAGAAAGGAGATAAACTAACTTTCGGTTAAAAAGTTTCAGATGACCGTCTTGTTTGGTTGCGTCTTTTATATTCAACAGTATGTTTTTTGTAAATGGGTTGAAAAATATACTTTTTCTGTTTACTTTTTAGTAAGTAAATGTTGTTTGGTGAACACCCTAAAAGTATACTTTTCATTAAAAATATTGTTTGGTAAAATATGTTTACTTTTACTTTTTGAGTGAAAATGAATTATTTATTTCGATTAATAAAATAAAACAAAATAATTAACTAGCAAAAAAAAATACAAAATTAGGAAAATATAATGATTATGCGAACTAGGTTTTGAACTGGACTTTAAAAGCACATTCAGATTAAAATCTAAATTTTGAAAAGGTTATGAAAACTTGAGTAATATAAGAGATTTTGTACCTTCAGATTCAACAAGTTGGATTCAATACTGAAATAAGTTTATCATATAACATATATAAACAGTAGCAGTATTTTACTTTTTTCCAAATAAGTATAGGAAATGTTACTTATGTTAAGTAGCTTTTTTGGTGTTTACTTTTCTTAAAAGTATATTTTTAAAGGCTCAACCAAACACCATTAATTACTTTTATACTTATAAGTAACAAAAAGTAAAAGCAAGGGTATACCAAACAACCCCCAACAACCGATTTTTTTAAAGATGCTCTTATGTACTGGAATCAAGTGCCACGAAGGAAACACATGGACCTTGCAGACATTCTAAAACTACTTACTAACAATATGGCCATTTTTTTAAATTTGTTATCTGGCTGTATAATCCGATCCATCCATCAATTATACAGTATTACTTATTCCACTTATAAATGAGTCTTATCATGCTTATTCTGCAAATTTCTGAAGTTTGAGTACCTTGATAGACCTAAGAATGAAGTGAATTAAAACTATATAGCCACCTAAAAATCTAAAAAAATGTGTACGTAAGTCAAATCTTGCAATATCTACTACTTTCCTCGTTCCTGAATAATTGTCCACTACAAAAATACGTGAAACTTTGATCATCGATTTACTCATATTTAGATTGCCGAAATGTAAAATTTTAAAATTCCGTCATATAGTTCTAATGATGAACTATGCGATTAGCTTTTGAAATATTTTTTTCCGGCAATCTACATACGAAAAATTTACCGATCAAAATTACACATAATTTCATAAAAGTCATTTATTTATGGACGAAAATAGTACTTTATAGAAGGAGTCAACTCGAAAATTGTCTTACTTTCATCGCCTATAAACTTCGGAATTTCCTAAATCATTGTACCAAATTTGAACAACTCTTACAAGGTAAGCAGTCTTGAGGTTAACGAGAGCATTCCCATTGACCAACATTGATTCACAAGTGAAGCACAATCAAAGCAATGTCTAAAACAGGGATATAAAATGCATAACGATAAGTATTGCTTATTAAAAAAAAATAGAGTATTGACTGTAAGAGGATGTTTCGTTAATTTTTTTTTTTTGAAAATAATGTTTCGTTAGTTTAATGCATTGATGTTCAGATATATTCTTATAAAATTATTAAACTTACAAATGTCATTTCAAAACCAACGTTGACCTAAAAAGTTGACAAATACTATCAAGATTTATTACCAAGGGGGTTCATCAACAAGTTAGAGTATTGATACGGAGGGATTTTAAAATAATTGACCAGTCATACATGCTTACTTGACTTAATAAATGTCATTTCAGAAATAAAAGTTGACCTAAGAAGTTGACAAATACTAAATCAAGATTCTATACCGATGAGTCCATTAGAATTAAAATAAAAGGAACATTTTTTTTATGTCCATTAACATGTCTTCATATTTTGTCTTCCTTCTGCAGAGAATCATAATTATAAAGACTGGGGATCTAATATATATAAACATATTTTTTTTAAATGTATATCTCAGAGCTTTGTTACTTAGTTTTCAATCAATTCAAAGAAATTTTACAAAAGTGAACATTCCACTTGAAACCTGAAGAATATGGTGAAGTAACGATAATATCATTTGTTATGCCCTGTGCAAGATATTCCTTTCACAGTTTAATTGCTTCTCGTACATAGATCATTGATAATCGCGAGTCCACGACCTTATAGAACTATATTTATCAAACACCTCTGCTACTGAAACATTCTGAACAACAATTTTAACTATGTCTGCATAACGTGTGAAACTCAATATATTAATGGACAACCTCTAAGTGGGATTTGACAACTCCGTTACAACTCTTAAGAGCTTTCTCTATATATTTGTTGTTAGGAAATGCCAATACTCTAATTATTAAGCTGTATACTTTTGCAACGAGCGATAACCACTAAGAGTGTTACTCTCTATATGTAAAGACGTGTAGAACTAAAATCCAAGCAATCAATCAGAAACTCTTAAAATGTAAGTTAACTGAATGGACATAATAAAAACCATTAGAATCACTCACTTAATAATGAAGGTGGTTAAGTCATTCATCTCCATTACTTCTCTGTAGTAGTGCAAAGATAGAATTGAACTCACTGCAAAAAGTAGACAAGTACAGGTTAGTCCAGAGTATGCCCTACAACATCCTCTTGTTACCCATGCTAACCAACATGAGATGATAACTACTTTTTCCCCAAAAATGCCACATTTCATGATAAACAGTAAACAAAACTTTAATATCTTTATCAAATAATGATCGATAGGTATCATTTTTAAAATTATATTCTCAATATATACCTATCATAATTTACATTACTTATAGATAGCACTTCTTGTAAATATAAATTTTTCTGTTTTTCTGTTTTTTATTTTTTCTCACTCTCTCATATAATTCTCTTTCTCTTTAACTAAGTGATCTTCATCTTCTTCTCCGATCTCATCTCTCCCCACCTCTCGATGTACAACGATCTCATCTCGTCGTCATGGATGCAGCCTCAATGTGGTTTCAATCACGATAAGTTTCGAGTTTCGAGTTTCTCTCTCTTTATTTATATATATATATACTAGTAATCGTGCCACACGCGTTACGTGTGTGATGCACAATGCAATTAAAATATAAAAAATAAGTATACTTATGATACAAATATATGAATAGTATAAAAAAAAATAGTATAAGATGATAAAACTTAAAAGAATGTTTGGTTGTTAAAAATGAATAAATAGTGTTATTAGTTATTATTTTTTATATTTTTTTATGTGAGTATGGTATTATTGTAATTAATAAAAAAAATACAGTGATATTTTTGGAAAAAAGAGGCTAAATTGGGCAGGGACTTGAGTTGACTTATTATAATAGAATGATACGTATGTAATCGGGGTATGTTTGGGGTATGTTTTAGGGATGATTTGAGTTATGTTTTAGGGCTGAATTGTGGCATGTTTTAGAGCTGAATTTGTATCCATTTTGGTGCTGAATTGATGTCTGTTTTGGTGCTGAATCGGGATTTATTTCGGAGCTGAAACGGACCCCGGTTCGAGGCTGAAACGGATTCATGTTCGAGGCTAAAATATGCTCTTAGTTTGAGAGTTGTTTGGCCGTATTTATACAACCATGTGTCTCGTTATGTTTGCACCAAATTGTAACTTTAAAGTGTTCGATGAAATGTCCGATAGATTTTATTATTTTAAATTCGCTTGAATTTAGCATGTTTTTGTGTAGCTTATGTACAATAGAAACGTTATGAGATTTTGGTCCGAATCGGAGCTCGTTTGGGCTGAAACAAAGCCTATTTAATTGGAAGTTTTTTTTGTAAAGTTTTTTTGGGATCCGTTTCGCAGACCGTTTTAGTTTGGCATGCTTTTACTTAGTACCTACATAAATATGTATGCTCAAAATAGTATGAGCCCTTGCACCAACACCAAGGTGCAGGAGATTGGTGGTTCAAATTCATCCGTATTTGGTTTCTTTTAAAGTTTAAAGTAAAATATGTAATTTGTGGCGAAATATATTGAGTTACATTATGCAATTTCTACTGAACTAGATGCACTTTTAGTTGAACGAGATGCACTTTCAGCTAAACTATATGCTCTTTCAGCTAAAATAGATGCACTTTCTACTGAATCAGATGCATTTTCAACTGAACCAAATGCACTTTCAGCTGGGCTATATGCACTTTCAGCTGAACTATATGCACTTTTAGCTGAACTATATGCATTTTTATTGAACTTTATGCACTTTTATTGAACTCTATGCACTTTCGACTGAACTCTAAATTGTATGCCCTTTCGACTAAACTCGATGCACTTTCGACTGAAACGTATATTTTTTTTACTGAATTGTATGCAATTTTTACTGAACTATATGCACTTTCGATTGGAATATTTGCACTTTTATTGAATTATATGCACTTTCGACTGAGCTATATGTATTTTCGACTGAAATAGATGCATTTTGAGCAGAACTAGATGAAAAGACCACTTTTTGATGAAAAAAATGGTGAAAATACTATTTTTTTGTGAAAAAACAGTTTTTCCGATGTAAAAAGTGGGGTATTTTGACAAAAAAAACATTTTTTTTATATTTTTTATGAGTTTTTATTTTATAAAAACACATTGTTTTTATGATTTTATCTTTTTTTAATGATTTTTTGTGATGTTTTTTAGAAAATTACATTTTTTATGATTTTTTTGAAAAAATACATTTTTTATGATTTTTTTTGAAAAAATACATTTTTTATGATTTTTTTCATAATTTTATTTTTATTTTTTTCAAACAAATGCATTTTTTGTGTTTTTTTTTCATTTTTATAAATTTTGTGATTTTTTCGGTTTTGAACATATTTTTTGGGGATTAACATTTAGATAAAGTATATGTCGTTTTGCTAAATAAAGTAAACAATTAAAAAATCGTACATAAAAGGAATATGAACTTATGGATGTATATAGGAGAAATATATAAGTTGCAATGATATACCTATCAGTAATTCTCCCTATCTTTATTATCATTTTTATAGTTCTTGCTTAGTTTTTAGAGGTCGAAAGGAGAATTAGCTACCCAAAGAAGACCGAAATTCCTCTTTATTTGTGTTTAAAATATTTTGATATAAGGGAAGGAATTTCGCCATAGTTAAAAGATTCTTCATAATCTTTTCATACGTCTATAGATATGAAAATTAATCTAGTCAACAATATATATGTCCTAATCTTCTAACATCTTCAAAATATTCTTACATCATTAGAAGATTGGTCATATACAACTATACTTGATAAAACTTAAAATTATAATTTTAGAAACTAACCAGAAGAAAAGGGTAAGCACTTATTGATGAACTATACCATTCTCACAGCCGAAGCATCTTTGTTAACAGAAAAGGGATGTAACGGCAAAAAAACAAGAATGATGATATAATGAGATATTTTTTTACATAGAATCTCGTAGACTCGCAGAGACTAAATATAGACTATGAGATCATTTATATGAGAGTAAATCAATGATTCACATTAAGTCTCTGCGAGAGTATCTGTCAAAAAGTATTTCTTTATATCACCCATGATAATTGAATATCGCGTAGGACAATAGCATCAGTCACTCATTTTCCGTAAGTTCTCTGTAATATAGTTAAAGAAATTTCACCGAACTCGTAGCAAAGAGCTTTAAACCTCGATACTGTTGACAATTTGGTTACTCCAAATCAAGGCTAAAAATGATTTGTTACCACTGTAACAACCCCGAACAATCAAAAGTACTGATGATATAGATGAATGGTATGCTGCCACTTGGCACTTGTATTATGAAAATGATGAATGCGAGCCTGCCTGATTAAGACTCAGTTTAATATTACATTAAAAATAATTCCACCACGGCTATCACTATAAGAAAATAACCGGATAGCAACAATTAGTCTGTTACTACACGGCTTGTTGCAAAAAATTCAGAAACAGTATAGTAACAGTTATCAGCACTTAGCAACATAAATTATTGTTATACTGTTACTAAATTTCAGCAACAATCCGTATAATATCAGACAAACTGTAACTAAACTGTTGTTATATGGATTTTTATTTTTTTAGTGTATACTTCATTAAAACTACAGTTGATATCCAGAAATAACCCAAAGAAAGACAAATGGTAATTATTCACTTGCTGGAAATCCTTCATCACATAATCTGCTTTCATACTTCGAAATGCCTCTTCACATTTTTCTCTGCTTCCCTCCATTTGTCATCTAATATTAGGCAATAATGACAAAGGAAAAATTTATATCATCTCATAATTCACTTGCATATCTCCTATCGTCACTTCATATATATAATTTTCTTCCAAAAGTCAAAACATCAAAATCAATGACAGAAATAAACAAACGACTTACTTCCATATCTTACATTGAAAGTTATGACGAAGAAGGAAATGCAAATCTTCTCTATTACTCTATATATTACTATCTCATAACAAGTATTCTTTTCAACCAAAAACACAAAAGATAACCCCCTTGCCTTATTGTTGGAGCTTTTAAGATTGATAAATATGTTTGGGTTCATCCAACTTAGAGATTATAGATTTCTCTTGCTAAAAAACTAGAGAAGCACAGGCTTTAATCAACCGCACGCAGTCCAACTTTTAAGCAAGAAAAAAAGGGCATCAAAAGATGGTGCGACCAAGCAAATTAACCGCAACCATATTTATGATCTTTGTCATAACAACACATGCACTCAAAGAGAGTTTTCATAACATTAAATTTGCGTCAAAAGACTATGGGAATATGATACATCACTTACCAAAAAAAGTGATATATCCTACATGTCCTCATGACATTTCCTCTCTTATAGGCCAGCTTTACGCAAATGCCACGATGAGAGAGAAAGTGGTCAAGGTTGCTGCTAGGGGCAACGGCCACTCAGTTCACGGCCAAGCACAGACACTAGGAGGAGTGGTTATAAACATGCAGTCGCTTGCGAGACTTGCAATGTCCTTTAACACAGCCTCGAACCCTGCCTATGTGGAGGTGTCGGGTGGAGAATTGTGGATAAATGTACTAAATGAGAGTCTTAAACATGGGCTGACCCCAGTATCGTGGGTGGATTATTTATATCTCACCGTGGGGGGGACTTTATCAAATGCTGGAATTAGTGGACAGGCATTTAAACATGGACCTCAAATAGATAATGTACTTCAGCTGGAAATCATCACAGGTAACACTTAATTGGAATTACACCAATTAAGAAAAAATCATATGATAATTTCATCAATTTACTAATAAATTTTATTCTGGGTGTATTTGCTAACTGATACCCATATGACTGTTCCAGAAATCAGTTAACCATGTTGTCAACCTTGGAGTCCATGTTAACTACAGGCACACACCTCATGTTTCAATAATTACACTTGGATCCCACACTTTGTAAAATATTGAATACCTGGTAAAGTTTTTTAGCACTATTTTTTAGATGTCAAATTCCTGCAAGTCTCATCAGCAGACGAAAAGTTTAAAAACCTAAATCTTCAACTCAAGAAAGTCAATAGATCTAACTAAATTGAAATCGCAACTAGATAGATATATATCACTCCTTACAACACACCAGACCGTAGTTCTATTTAGATAGTAAACTAGACCTAACTAGTGCTTAGGAAGTACGCACATCAAGTTTAGCAAAGACGTTTTGACAAAATTAACTGACACCTGCTATTTGATCATACTTGGAACTTATAACTTATAACTTGGGTCTAGAGTATAACGTCTGAGACCTGATAAAATCATAAAATTACTATAAGACTTGATAATCCCAAGGGATAATCGTACTACTTAACCCACCATACGTCAATAGAACTCTCAAAATTCCCCAAAACAGCCAATTACTGTAAAAAGTAAACTATCTTTAAGACTTTGAAAAAAGTGCATATTTGTCTGAAGGAAAAGGAGATCTAAAAATAGTGTCAGAGCAGCATGGCAACCGCCTCTTTCATGGTGCTCTTGGAGGTCTTGGACAGTTCGGCATCATTACCAAAGCCAGAATAGTTCTGGCACCAGCACCCAAGAGGGTAATTACATAGTAAATTATTAGTTATACACACGTGTATATTTATATGCATGACAACAGGTTGGCCCCTGCTTAATGGGTAAATTTTACAGGTAAAGTGGATTAGAGCCTTTTATTCGGATTTTGCGACCATGTCAAGGGATCAAGAGTCCCTGATATCAGATATAGATAAGTTTGATTACGTAGAAGGATTTGTCGTCATAAAAGGTGCTAATGAATCCCGTCATGTAACTGACTGGGGATTCTCTTACTTGACTAAAGACACAACAAGGTTATCCGACTTAAACGGAAAAACTCAATACTCCATAGAAGTAGCAAAATATTATAATCCAAATGAGGACAGTCTAATCAACCAGGTGAATCTTAAAATTTTCTCAATCCTTTGTTCAGCCATTCTTTGAATCTATTCTTAAACATATCTTCACTATAAAGACCCCTGTAAATTCTGAATCCTCTTTTTTTTTTCTTAATTGATGCAGGAAATTACCAACTTACTATCTAAATTGAGCTATATAAAATCCTCGCTCACTATCTCGGATGTAACTTACTTCGAGTTCCTGAACCGAGTGCATAAAACTGAAATGGAGCTCAGGAAACTTGGATTGTGGGAAATCACGCACCCATGGCTAAATCTCTTAGTTCCAAAAAGTAGCATCTATACATTTGTTGACGAAGTCTTTGGAAACATTATTACAGAACCCGTAAATGGTCCTATACTTATCTACCCTTTCAACAGCTCGAGGTAAACCAGTCGTTGCGGACTTTATTCCTTATTTATAATTTTAGAATGTTGAGTCTTTTTTTACTGTTTCGACACATACCCCATCCAATAGATATGACCCCCAATTACCTATCCATACGTACCTACAATTTTTTTTCTGATTAGTACACGTAGCTGTAGGTTAATGTAAACCAATACAGAGTGACATCAGCTTTAGTTTATCGCCACTTCTGTAATCTACTCTCTAGGTTTATTATCACTTCTGTACACTACCACAGGTTAAATATCACGTTCTTTTTTTACATCTAAATTAATGTAAGTGTACAATAGATATAATCGTTATGGGTTACTGTCGAATTTAAATATCGATAGGTTAGTCTACAAACAGTAAAATATACCAATTTTGAAATGTGATAATCATTGTTTCTGTAACTGCAGATGGAAGAACGCGACATCTTTGGTTTTACCAGATGACGATATCAATTATCAAGTTGCTATCTTATCCTCTGCAGTGCCAACTAAAACCGGAGAATTAAAGCGGCTCTTAGCCCAAAACAAAAGAGTGCTAGATTTTTGTCGACAAGCCAAGCTTGGTGTGAAAGAGTATCTTCCTCATTATACTACTCATAACGAATGGAAAGATCACTTTGGGGGGAAATGGATAGATTTCGTCAGAAATAAAAGGGCGTATGACCCTTTTATGCTACTATCGCCAGGTCAACTAATATTTCCTAATCGAACTGCTGTTTGAAATATGGTATCGGAAGGTTTTAAGAACAGATTCAATGCATATACAAGCTTGATGTTCTGTTGTTTGACAAATATCTGCTACAGTTCTTGAACATCTATAAATATCCAGTGAACAACGACTAGACAAAACAAACTATTTTTATCATGCAATCAGTTATAAACGCCAGATCGATGACATAATAAAATGTTCTCAAAGAGAAGGTACAAAAAATAGTGATGAAGGTGTGGAATCAAGAGTCCACTAATATTAAAGTTTAGTTTGCAATTTTAGCTTCAGTTACACAATGCATGGAGTTTAATCTGGTTTTATGTACGTGTTTATTACGGAAGTGTGTCTTCATTTACTTTGGGAGTTCAGGGCATGAATTTGGATAGTTAGAGCATTCATATCGATCTCTTTAAAAAATTTGTGAAACGTGAAGTGAAAATCTTATTTTTTGATATTTGGAGAGTCATTTAAGTTTTAGTTGATTTTTCGATCTGTTCAAAACACCCTCTCTATTAATACTTTATTAATTTTTGTATTGTATTTTAATACTTAGTTTATTTTTTGTGTTGAAATAATACATGATTTAATGTGATAACCAAAATAAAATATTATTTTTTGGTTGATGAGTACAACTAATTTTCTTCATTTATAAATAGTGATACGGTGATACTGTTTAAAAATAGAGAGTTTAATATAAGTGTGATTTGAATGGTTTATTACAAATGAACTCTTCAAATTAAAAAAAAATTGAGTTTAAAAGTGTGATGTAAATGCTCAGGATTTATTAAGTGAACCGGATATTATTGTTGATTTCTTTTTCTTTTTCTTTTTTCTCTTTTTTCACAGTCTCTTTTTTTTTTTATTAGTTGAATTGAATGCGTCACTGTTGTGAGTGATTTTTTTTGTAATACTAATAATAGGAAATTTGAGAAAGAAATGACTCAAAGTTGATCACCTAATATCCATCGGTCCCCACACTTAATTTGTATGGTCTAATATACGTGACAAGGTACAAATTTAATATTAATTGATGACTTTGTATTGGTTTAATATATGCAAATGTCGCACAAAAATTATCAAACATCTTGTTAGCAAAGAATACCATGCTATCGTCTTTTACCGGTCTTTTAGAACGCCAAAGCTTAACTAAAACATTTTTATAAAGCGTAAGTTTAACAGCCTAAAAAGCAAAAATTCGAGTTTATTTAAACTTTGAATCTAGATATTATCAAGATTTGAATTTCGCTTTTTTACTACCAAACATGCTTTTTTTAAAAACAATGTTTTTTTACCAAATATGTTTCCCATTTTTTTATAATTTTAAATGGTTTCTTCTCTTGCCTTTACTACACACGCCTTGCACAGATGCATATTTAAATTTTTTTAGTTTCCATAAATTAACAAAACATACTATTTTTTAAACTAAATTACCAAAAACATACCCTTACAACTTTAACTATCAAAAACATATCAAACAAATTTAAATTTAATACTGTTTATTCTTTTCTTTATCTCTCTCTTCTCCATTCTTCTTTCTCACTAATTCTTCTATGTATCTCTTCATTCTTCTATGTATCTCTTCATCCTTCTCTCTCACCAATTTTTCTCTTTATCTCTCTCTGATCTTAATATCCCTCTCATCCATTATTCTATATATCTTTTTTTAATATACCACTCTATCTCTCTCCCTTCCTCCACCACGAAAATACGCCACTAACTACCGAACACAATATACATTATATAGATATCCACATATATATAAATACAGATATATACATACGTAATACACGAATATTACACTATTTGATACCCCGTAATATATGAAAAATATATGTAATTGGTGAGATTGTTTTCTATTTATTGAGTTTTGAGACTATTGTAAACATTGTGGGTTTTAAGTTGAAAGATAAGAATCCATATGTACAATATTGAGAGAAATTCATATGTAGGGTATGAAATTTTAAAATTAGGATATTAAGTTTTAAAATTAGGGTATGGAGTTTTGAAATTAGGGTATGAAGTTTTAAAATTATGGTATTACGTTTTATAATTAGCATATGCATATTTTGTGAGTTTTTAATCATTTTTAGAGAGATGAGTGATTAGCACGTGTTAGAAAGATGTGCGATTATCGTGTGTTAGAGAGAGATGTGCGATTAGAGAGATAGAGAGTTGCGGTTAGAGAGATAGATTAGATTACGGTTTGATTAGAATTATAAAAATAATAAGTATATATAAGTATGTTTTTGGTAATTTAACTTTTGAGTGTATGTTTTTTGTAATATAATAGAGATATGTATGTTTTTGTCAATTGTCCCCTTCTTATAAGAAGGGTGAATTACTTAATTTTCAAAAACTCAAATTTTCAAATCTTATTTATCATTTAGTACATATAATATAGCATCACGTAGAATCAAATTTATAAACTAGGAGTAAAAATAAATATCATCATATAAGATATTTAGTAGCATCATGTATCATATTTACTTAAACTTTAAAATAGATTTATAATATGTATTTTTTCATAATTAAGTAACAATAATATATATATATATATATATATATATATATATATATATATATACATTTTCATCGTCGTTACCATGAAGATGACAAATGATAGAAAAGGGGCATCTGACTATTTAAAGCACAGTCAGAAAAACTGTTTTTAGGTCTGTTTCGTCTGATCCAGTTATATTCAAATGATCAGACGGTTCAGTTTTAAATACAGTTTCTCTCGCTGTGTTTTAAACACAGCCTGCCGCACCTATTCCGCAAATGATAGTACAAAAAATGAGCTTGTTTGATTACGATTTTTTAATCAAGTAAGCAGGATATATACATGCGTGGCTTTGTTGGTCAATATATTAGTTTATTTTTGTTTTTCTAACTGTCTTTGTCAATTTATTCTAAAAGAGGATAGTTTTGTCATTTTTACTAAAAAGTCTAAAATACATAAAGTTCAAACCAAACATAAATTCTAATAATACCTATAGATTTTTGAATCTACCGCCAAACACTCTAATCCGGATTTTAAAAATCATGATTTTTTGCAACTGGTTTAAAAAATTAGATTTTTGATAAAATAATATGTTACCAAACAAACCCTAAATATCGAGCAGTTGGTGCGTTTTTAGTTAAAAGTACTTATTCTTGATTACTTTTTGTGAAATGCTATATCAAAAGTAAGGAATAAGAAGATTTTACATTAAATTAATCGTATATTTGCAAAAGAAATTCTTGCCTTCTCCCCTTGCCCATTAAAATCCAAAAAAAAATCCAACAAGGGACCGAAATGAAAGAGCATATTTCTTCAGCCTTTTCCCTAAAAATCTGCTTTATTCAGCCTTAAAAGAATTAGATGATTACATACATGAAGTTGAACATACAAAGCCAACAACAAATCCCTTGTTCAAACTTGTAAAACAGACCTTGCAATTAGAGTATTCATGTGTAAAAAGGGTTAACGTGAGCATGTGTTTGTGTTTTGGAAGGTCATAACATTTGCTAAACTTGATATTGAGTCTCCCGTATTGGCCATCAAACACTTCGGATGAGCAAATTGGTCACACCTACCGCAATGGTAGAACCAGTATTTGGGTTGTAACGGCTCCTCGCATAAATCACAATAATAATCTTTATCATAGTCCTTTAGAGGAGAATATTGTAACATGAACCCGTGGCATTTGCAATACCTATGCTCTATAGTAGGTGGCAAGGTAGCACAAAAGGAACATCAAATAAAACTGCATGTCTCGCATTTGAAACCCTTTCGAAAAATACTACAAGCTGAGCAAATATTATTTCTGTTAGCATTTGAAGAAAGTGTGCGCTTGTGTGCTTCATGGTTTATCTGTCCATATAGTGAGGCACATTTCAAATCAATCCTGATGGAACACTCCATACATTCGTAACCAAAAGTATTACATAATTGAGAACAACAGCTGCAGTAGAACATACCTAGTCTATTAAGATACTTTTTAAAAAGCTTAATATCGTGTTTGGGATGAAATGAGTGAGAAATCTCTTTGGGTAACCCAATGCAACATTTATGCAAAAAGTAATCACATCGAGAGCAGCCGTACCAAGGGTCGGAGATGGGTTGTGCACATGCTTCATGCACTTTTCCAGATACCATGTCGTTCACTTGTTCATCGTGCAAATGCAACATGTGGTGATGAGATAAATGGATCGGATTGGAGCTTCCTTTGGGTAATACAGTGCAGAATTTATGTAGATAAAGTTTGCAATGGGTACAGCTGTTTGAAAGGCCTGAGATGGGTTCTCCACATGTTTCACATGTATTTCCTTCTTCTTCTCCTTCTCCTTTGTCGTGCAAGGTTAAAAGGTGGTTGTGAGAGTAATGACTAATGATTAGTTGCGTTGTCGACGATATCATCTACTCTCCCTTGGAGATTCCAGCTATCATTGATATTATAGATGCCCAATCCTTTCTCACTGGCAAGGGAACCGCGTTGTGGTCAACAACATTAGCTCCATGACTCCATCCTTGAAATTTGTAAACATTTAATCATCAAGACAGGGCAAACCCGGTGCACGAAACCTTCGGTATGTGAGGGGTCTGGGAAGAGGTCGGGACCCCTTTGGGCCCATCGTAGTCATCTTTCCCTTGCATTTTATCGATAAAGCTGCTTTCAAACTCGAATCATTGAAGAAGAAACAAGTTTATTTTTTTATAAAATGAAACAAAGAATTAAATGAACCAATCATGGAAATAACCTGGTTACTACCTTGACGATGTTGCGCAAATTGCATGGGCAAAGAACAAGCATCTGGAACAACAATAGATGGTCTCATATCTTGCCATTCTATCATGACATATAGCACATTGATAGTTTAAATTTCAATGATATTTGTTTGGTACTGAATGCGAAAAAGTGAGCTGGTGGTCATGATCGCTACATACCACGGTGTCTGGTAGCAGCAGTATACAACTTTGGTGGACCAAGAAGAAGCAAATCGTACATTTGTACTTCTCTTCTTCTTTTTTACGACATACATCGCAACAAAAAGAGATCTTGCACTGTATGGGAAGTAAAGGATGCATGTGGCATTTATCTGTGGTGGACTGTGACTGAGCAACACTTACAATATTCGCAAGAAACCAGCATTGACTACAACGATACATACATCCAGGAGTAGTTCGTAACTTTTGAACAGTGAGAGTGTCTTGAGAGGGTGCATCGAATAATTGATTGTTTCTGGTAATTCGGCACATATACCTTATGCAAGTTATGATCACACTCTTTGCAACTGTAGAAAGGACCCAAGATGGGTTGACGACATCAATAACAAAATTTATTGTCGGAACTGCTAACATCAGTTTCGCTTTATTCGTCTGAGTCGCTAGCATCAGTTCTCTTTTTACCGGGTTTGAGAACCAGCAGATGTTCTTCATGGCTCCAATGTCCCATACCTTTGATCTCCCTCTCTCTCTCTCTCTATGGAAATGACTGAATATTAGATGTTATGTGTGAATCTAATGGAAAGCATATAAAATCTCAAAATACATTCTGTATTTAAAAAAGTAAAACCTAATGCTATCACACACAAAAAAAATGTTGACAGAAGTATGCATCTTGTGAACTAATAGACTCCTACAATGTTTCAAAAAAAGAAAAAAACTTCAGCAAGTTAAATTCTAATATCAAGGTTTTATTTGGATGCAGTTCTTAAGCTAAAAAGTCTACTTTTTCCTGCATAAGTGATAAAAATAAAAAATATATTTAATGATAATTGAATGTTGATTAGCGTTTAGTAGTAATGGGAAAAAATTAAGAAAGACACATGACAAGTAAGAATAAAAAATTTGATTTTAGTTTGTTTAAATTAATACATATCTTTATTTTTTTATTTACCCTTTATTCCGTTAAGGCTCCTGGATTCCATATGAAGTGTGCCCATATGGTCTGTGAGAGAGAGAAAAAGCAGAGAAGAGAGAAGAAAAAAAAAAGGAGAAGGGGGTTGTTTGGTTACAGCTTCTAAGCGAATAAGCAGAATTTTGTATCTTCTAAAATTCATTCAACTGCTTTATTCAACCTCAAAACTCAAACTGCTTTACACTGATCAACCAAACTGCAATCAAACAAGGCAGAGCCATGAAATGTATGCTTGAAAAAACATAATCCACTTTTTCTTATTGTTACATAATTTAGCTTACAAGGATAACGTAAGGAGAAAAAGGCAGTAGCCACAAAAACTTGTTTCTTCATAAAAGTAAACTGTACATAGGAAATAGGATAAAGACACCTAATAGCAGCAACAAAAGAGGGTTTATTGTAGTACAGCAAAAGGGTTAATTTGGTTGCAACTTCTAAACCTTACAGCCCTTAGCCTATTCGAGCCTAACGAAAACCATATAAGCTCAGATTTTAAGCTGATCAACATAGTGCAATCCATCTTTTTAAAGCAAAAAGGCAGCAACCAAACAAGGCTCCGGTCTTTACTTTGTATATCCAAGGCCTGGCCTGTCAACTTCTTTTTGCGGTTCCTCATAACCTCTAGCATCAAGCAAAGAAGCTTCAAAGTCGGTTGAGTCGCTTGCTACCGGAAGACAGCTACCTATATCATCTCTGGCACCAAACCCACCAGCTCGTGTGACATCATCTGATGATATGGCAGCCTCCATGTCGAACTCCCCATAAAGACCTTCTCCCCCCTTAGGTGCATTATCACCGCCTTTTATATCGCCGGTGTGTATATTCAACGCTTTTTCTAAAGCGCCCGGATAGATATTTGGATTGTCCTTTTGAGATTCACCCACTTCTTTCCTCGTGTCAGTTTCCTTGGAATCTGGAAAAGGTAGTTGATAAGAAAGAAAATTAGGTTCCTCGACTAAAATACAATGCAAAATTGTCAGATAAGGAGAACAGAGTTGACAATGACAAACGAAATGGGCCCTTAAAACATAAGGGGAAGTAGAAACATAATTATTAACTTATAATAGAGAATAAAGCTTGAACTTATTATAAGATATGTAAAATAAAGTATGTAAGAAAGAGTACAAGTCATTAGTATGATATATGTAACGAACAGAATAATAATACCTATTTCATTCAATATTGTAGCGAAAGATAAAAGTAAACTATGTTCGTCAGATTTAGATTTTTTTTGTCCTTTTTTTAAACAAAATAGTTTTACCTCAAGCTTCCCCTAATACTATTTTGAGTTTTAAAATGCATTATTTAGCTTTTGAAAAGATGTCTTTTACCATTACCCATAAGCATCTCAAAACAAATACCAAGCGTTACCCTACACACTTCGGGAAAAGCATGTATGGGAAAACAAGGTGGCATTTGCTAGTAATTATGACATACTGATCTATGCTGTTAGCTGTCCTCTATGAATAGAAAGGATATTCACTTAAAAATGCTTTCTTTAATAGAGAGTGGGAGAAGAGCAATAATCAAAATATGGAAGGTGAAAATATAATGAAAAAAAGAATTACAGTCCAATATCCGAGCTGTATCATCCTCCATGAGTGATCCAAAGGTTCCAAATTGTTAACTGCTAATTCCAAGAGACCTGGTAAACAGAGTTGTACATATAGAAAATTTACCTAAGGGCACAAAAAGAAAGCTTCTAAACCTTGAACCTGTACTGTAAAAATTCTACCTACCAACGGACTTATTACAAGGTTATAACTTCCAATGTAAAAGAAAATTATTTAGATTTGATACCATTGTCCAAATGAAGAACATATGTTAAGCCTAGAACCAGAAGTGGATTTGCCTTTACCGAATTATGCGCAAATATCAATTTTTTTTTGCGTAAGTATCTTAACTATAATTAAAACTTAGGGCAAACACATCTCGACAAGTAATCCCCATCTTGACGCTCTCTAACTCAAGTGAAAAGTTTTTGTCTTTCTTAATCTTTATAAAAAAATGCACCGGACAGATCCTAGCTCCTACTAAAACTTGATCTCCTGAAATCTTTAGCCATTAGCCAAACAAGTTTTAATATGTCATTCCTCTCTAATCGAAATTCCCCAAAACAAGCCAGCTCATACGTGGAATTTTAAGAATTCAACCAAAAGAGAAAAACTTTTATTGTCATTCACATAAGCGCCAACGTCATCAAACGACTAATCTAGCAACCCTAGCACCCAAAGAGAAAAAAAGGTTCACATCATCACGAAGTGAAGCCTCAAAATTAATCTTGCAGGGTTGCATACCCAGGGCACATAATTTTTTAAAAAACAGGCCTTTTTTTCCTTCTGAAAAGCCTGAATGAGAAGTTCTGCGCTCAATTATATATGCGTTTTGCATATAAATTCGGTTTGATCAGCTTTATTGTCGAGATCGGTTGAGTCGAAGGCCATATAAATTTTTTTAAGAAAGAAAACTACCTTTTTTCTCATTCTCAATAAACTCAACTTATTTGCTAGAACAAGTTTAACTATATCCAAGGTCCAGTAAACACAACTGCTCCCAAATTTTTTACATGAAAATGAGAAGATATTGATTTTGTACAACCAGCAACGTGTTTTGTCAATATAGAAATCTCGTTTGTCTGGGAATACAAACTCGATGAAATATTCTAAATTGACCCAAAACCATTGCTCAGTACACTAACTTGAAACTTGTAAAGTCTAGTACACAGTTAGAATCATGTAATACTTGCTGGTATTATGGCATCGTTTCGCAGCTTAGGCCCAATGTTTTTGTTTTTTAGCTTAAATGAACTGTATTTTGGTTGTTCAACTTAAAAGATGAGTTATCTGAACTTTAAACTGCATAAACATTAAACATAGCAAGTTCAGATACTATAAAATCCTTTTTTTCTTAGAACTACACTCAAACAAGCGTGTTGGCCCGTGCGGCTAAACCTTAGAGGGGTGAATAAGGTTTTAGGCGTTTTTCGCGGAATTAAAATTCTAAGCGCAACTAACAACCCAAGTAGCTCAATATATATTTGCGATAATAAATATGCGATGATATTGTATGAATAAATTGAAGCATGCGCACAATCACAAAAATATAAGTTGCGGAAAGTAAATAGTAAGGGAAGAGATTGACACCACGATATATAGAGGTTCGGCAAACCCGCCTACGTCCTCTCCTCGGTATTACAAATTCTACCGAGCTAATCAATCGATTTGCGAGCTTCCTACTCTTGATACAAGTGCAAGCGAACACGTTTACGAGTTAACGACTCCCCCTCACTCTATGAGTATCCAAGTGTTTAACCTAGAGCTTCTAACCAACACTTTGGCTTAAAAGCTTCTACCCAAACACTCACTCACAAATGAGCTTATAATTTGCTCTTTACAAATTTATCGAATAATAAAACAACACTCACAATTTGATTGCTTCTAAATAAGCTAATTTGTGATATTTAATGATGTTTGATCTTGGTTTGAGCTTGAATCGTTTTCTCCTTAATTTCCCTCTTTTTCGAGCTTTTTCTCCAAAATGGAGATTTTTAGGGTTTTGATGGAGAGAGGTTGAAGGAGTGTTTGGAGAGTAATTGGGATGAGTTTTGTAGACCAGAAAAGTCTGTTTCATGTATTATGACCGTTGGGTATGGGTTGAGTGCTTTATCCAATGGTTAAAGCTACTTATTCAAAAAAGCTAAAAAGTTGTTTCTGAATTCTGCAGAAAAACGATCGGTCGTTTTCTGCATTTCGACCGGTCGTTTTAAAAACGACCTCACTGGACAAAATTGGATCAAAAACGATCGGTCGTTTTGTCTGTTTCGACCGGTCGTTTTTATGATGACCTCACTGGAACATTTTGGACCAAAACGATCGGTCTTTTTGTCCAAAACGATCGGTCGTTTTCTGGCAATTTTCGGCTTTCCCGCTATACTTCGAATGCTCGTAACTTCTTCGTTTTAGCTCCGATTTTGCTTCCGCTTGAACCTTTGGCTTCGTTTTTAATTACTCTATCATTCTGACGTTCTGAAATATACATTTTCTATTTTTGCAAAAGACAAAGCATTATATCATCAAAATAGAGAAATCGTAAAATCATTAAACATAATCAAACTTATAATCAAAATCAATTATTGAACCCATGGTTCAACAAAGCCCTAAACCTTAATAAACCCATATCATTCAAATCTAATTGAAACTTACAAAAACATTATAAAATTTACAATTCTTGTGTGATTGGTTGAATTAAAGGCCACGGAAGTTTTATACGGAAAGAAGACTATTTTTGTCTCATCCTCAATAAACTCAACTATAAGGTCCGGTACACTCAAGTACTACCCAATTCCAAACTATAAAAATATTGGTTTCGTACCACGAGCAAAGGTTTCTTGTCAATAAATAAATCAATTAAGTAGAGAATTCAAACTTGATGGATTTGTAGTAAATTGACGCAAAACCATTGTTCAGTACACTAACCTATAGTAACCTGTAAAGTCTAGTGCACAGAGTTAGAATCAAGCAATATATGCGGTATTAAGGCATCGTTTGGTTGCAGCTTAGACCCAATGTGTTTTCTTTTTAGCTAAAAAGTTCGAACGAATTCGTTTGTTCAACTTAAAAGAGTAGCTTTTTAGGGTTTTAAGCTGAAAAGATGGATCCTTTAAAACTGGATAAACCTAGCATTATTTTCCTGATACTAATAAAAGCTTTTTACATTTAACAGCAACCCAAACAAGACCTAAATCTCAAAAAACAGTAAACTCATCTGAACAAAATTTAACCAAAAAAAACAACAAACATGATTGATGATGCAAATTACAACAGTCTAGTCCATATAGAAAAATATTAAAGAAGTTAACAAATGGAAACAGGTTCATGTTAAAAAAAAAAAGAAAAAAAAAGAAACAGATAACTGGAGGTGATACGTTATTGCATAATAAATAAAAAGGGATTAAGGCTATATATTTACCAGAGCTGGGATTTTGCAAGAATGAAAAATGATATGATAAATAAATCAGAGCCTTGTAATGAGTTAATGAGAAAATAAATAAATAAATAAATATTAGAGCTTGGGTTTATGATTGCTGATATCTATCTTGACACGTATTCAGACAGACAGTCACAGCCCATGTTATTTATAGTAGTAGTAAGTATATGTTTAACATTAAATGTTTTTTAATCTCTCCTTAAACAATTATATTACTTTGAAAACTTTGTTTTTTTATAGATTAAAAAAAATTCCACTTAAAAACCCAGGAAAAAACGTTTAAATTCTCAAACTTAAACCCGTTTTATCTTTAAAATATGAGACTATCAATGTAAAATAGGTGATGTGGCGTGTTTATAAAAAATGGCTATTCTGAAAAATAAAAAATATATAAATTTATTAAAGAAAAAGTTAACACTAATCTAGCAGGATAATTAAGTATTGGCAAACAGGGCGGAATTAGTAAACAATAGAACGGTAGGGATGCCAAAGCCGAAAACCTAACAGTCACACAAAAAAAAACCCGCAAGAATCGATCGGCACATGAATTAAATTTTGGATTCTATCCAACCACCCTAGTTGCCATTTGGGTAGAAGGTCAGTCAGTATGAGTTTCAACTTAATATCTGCAAAATGTAGTGGCTATTTAATAAAAACAAGTTTATGTTTTGTTTTGTTTTGTTTTGTTTAATAAGGTATGTTGTGCTCTGAGTTTACACATAAATTATATGATTATAAATATACATATACATATACTGTATTAATTTATTATAATGCGACGTTGCGTGTGTGACGTGTGTTATATATATGATCCGGATAAATAAATTTTTAAAAAGTATATTTATCAATGAATATATTAAATTAGAAATTATGAGTAATATAATTTTATTTTTATACAAAGTACACGTAAAACGATTTTGTTTTTTATATGATTATAATTGTTTTGAAAATATAATGATTTTTGTGTGTTTTTTATATTTTGAATTGAATAAATGTAAATGAGTAATTAGTAAAAAAGAGTGCGGATATTTTCGAAAAAAATTAATAAAATTTGACGGTCTTATTTGTTTTGAGTGGACTTATTATAATATACAGATGTAAACCATGCTTGACAATACTAAAGAAATATTTATTGGAATACATTCATATTAAACGATATCATTTTTTTTTTCCTTGATAAAAGACGTAAGAAGGCAGCGCCTTATGACAAACTTACAAAATATCGTCATTTTGTGCTTAGTGACATAAGCAAGACATTAAATCTGTCTAGTTTACAAATAGAACCGGGGGAGGTCTGGCCTAAGTCGAGTAACACTTGAGCATTTGATAATTGGTTTGGAAAAAAATTACAAACAACAGCCGAATATATTTTTAATATAATTGGTAGTTAAAATGAAAATATTAAATACTAATTTGTTTACAATGTGTTGCAATATGCGAAATGGTAGAGTATTTTGATAATTTAGATAGAAGATAATGAATTCGAAAATATTTAGTTACAGTTTAATTTTGTTTTAATTTTAATTTGTATTTATCGAGTAACAAACAAAATTCGAACGTTAGACATTCCGTGATACCGGACTGCCACTGAATAGACTATTTTGATTTTGTTTAAAATAGTCTATTCAGTGGCGGTCCGGTATCACTGCCATACATTAAAAGTTCTCACACAATAAGTGTGGAGCCGCTACGAGCATGCTTGAAAAACACCGGATGGGTCGAGTCATGTAAATTGGCATGATATAAGGGTCCGTTTGATAACATATTTTTTGGGTCCAAAATCGTATTTTAAAAATCCATTGAAAATCTAGATTTCAAAAATATGGATTTTTTAGCCTTTTCAGCATAAAATCAAATTTTCAGAATTTAAATAATGTGACTGTCCAAAGACCAACAAATTTTCAACAAAAAAAAAAAGAAAATCCACTAAAAAAATTTGTTGAGAAACGATCAATAAATTAGTACTCTCTCCGTTCCCAATTAATTGTGCTCTAGGAAATTACGTGTAATTTTGACCGATTTATAACATGTATCAAAATTATCGAAATGAAAAATTTCAAAACTAAATCATATAATTTATTTATTGAACTACATGAATAACTTTTAAAAAAATTTATTCAGATAAATTTTAATATAATTTATTAACCATTCAAAATCAGACCTAGCTTCCTAACTTGCAACTGAGGACTATCTCTTAAAGGAACTAAGATTTGTGTCAATATTTACAGATAAAACTTATAAGCAAAAATTAAAATCCCAAGTAAAGGGCACAAACGTCTTTTCCCACAATCCTGATAAAATACAAACCCTATCAACACTTTCCCTATCTCTCTCTCTCTCTCTCTCTCTATAAACACAAACCTATAGATACATATCATCTGTATCTCTATTTACCGGGCGGCGAATATGGCAGCAGGAAAGTACGATCTGAGCCATAAAACTGCACCAAATATGGACCGTCACTTGGTTTTCCCACTCCTTGAATTTATGCAAGAACGACAAATATACCCAGATGAAGATATATTGAAAGCTAAGATACAGTTGCTTAATAATACTAATATGGTTGATTATGCTATGGATATTCATAAATCCCTTTATAATACCCAAGATGTTCCCAAAGGTAGTCATATCTCTCCTTTTTTACCCCCTACCCCCTTTTTTAATTTATGTAAGTATTATAGTTGTATTGTTATTATTTTTTTTATTATTTTAGAATTACTATTTTTATTGTTAAGGTTTATTTAGCCATTTAAGATTAAACTGGGTTTTATAAAAAGCTGAACTTTTATCTTTTGCATTAAGGGGATTCTGGTTAATTTTTTAGTCAGTGGGATTGCGTAGCTATCCGTAAAAATAGATCTCCAAATGTGAGTTATAGTGATTGTAGTTTCGTCGAGTCACGGACCCTTAATTGTACCAAAATCAATAGCTTGGAGGCCGAATAGGTAAAATTTAAAGGTTGGGGACCAAATTGGTAAAAAAAAGTCAATAATACAGGTTACTAAACAGCTTTTTTCCCAATTGTAACGTGTTTTCCCACTTCTCGAGGTTTATGTAAGAGCGACAAATATATCCAGATGAAGATATATTGAAAGCTAAGATACAGTTGCTTAACAACACTAACATGGTTGATTATGCTATGGATATTCATAAGTCCCTTTATAACACCCAAGATATCCCTAAAGGTTGTTATATTTCTCCCTTTTTACCCCCTTTTTATATGTATTTATGTATTTAGAGGTGTGCTGATATGTTTTTTTTATGTAGTTATGGTAGGTTAGATTTACTGCTTCTATTGTTTGGATTGATTTAGGATTAAAATGGGCAATATGAAAGATTAAACTATATAAGTATTTACAGATGTACTGTTATGTTTTGGCTTTATTTACTTATGTTAGTGTAGAAAATTACTACTTCCATTACTAGGATGTCCCCAAAGGTAATTTCTCTCTCCCTTTTTTTACCCTTTTTTATTTATGTAATTAAGTGTTTACTGATGTGCTGTTATGTTTTGTTTTTATTTACTTATGTTAGTTTAGAATTACTGTTTTTATTGTTAGGGTTAATTTAGCCATTTAGGACACCCAAGATGTCCCTTAAGGTATTTCTATTTAGCTTTATATATATAATGTAAATATTTAGAGACGTGCTGTTATGTTTTGTTTCTATATACTTGTGTTAGTTTAGATTTCCTGCTTCTATTGATAGGGTTGATTTAGGATTAAACCGGGGTTTTATAAAAGTCACTTTATAACACCCAAGATGTCCTAAAGGTCTCTCCTTTTTACCCTCTTTATATATGTATATATAAAAGTATCTATGGGTGTACTGTTATGTTCTTTTTTATGTATACTTCTCTCTCTCCTTTTAGTTTTTACTCCTCTCTCTCTCTCTATATATATATAAATACTTACAGATGTACTGTTATCATGTTATGTTTTTTTTTATATATTTAAGTTAGTTTATAATTATTGCTTCCATTATTAGTGGTGATTAAGGATAATACAGGGTTTTTATAAAAGACTGAATTTTTATCTTTTGCATGATATACTTGCATAAGGATTGTTTGGGTTAGTGCAGGGTTTTTAGTTTTTTTAATTGAGCTGATTCGGTTATTTTATGGTATACTTGCATAAGCCTCATTTGTGTTGTTGGTAAAGTTTTAATTGAACTAAGTTGATTCTTGGTGATTGATGATATACTTGCATAAGTTTTTTTTGGGTTAAAGTTAAGTTGTTTAATTTAATTAAGTCTGATTCTGGATAATTTGATGGTATACTTGCATAAGTTTTATTTGGGTTAATGGAGCATTTTTTTTTTTTTTTAATTTAGTTGATTCTCTGGGTATTTGATGAAATACTTGCATTAACTTCATTTGGGTTCTTTACTTATCTTAGTTTAGATTTACTGCTTCTATTGTTAGGGTTGATTTAGCCATTTAAGATTAAACTGGTGTTTTATAAAAGGCTGAACTTGTATGTTTTGCATGAAGTTGATTCTGGGTAATTTGATGATATACTTGCATAAGGTTCCTAAAACACCGACATGGGTGATTACGCTATGTTGTCCGCAAGTTTATGTATTGCTATATAATATCGAGGATGTTCCTAAAAGTCTCTCTCTCTCTATTAATATGTATATTTATGTGTGTGTATCTTCTTACACTTTTGTAGTTTATGATTTACTCAGTTTAGTTATGGGTATGGCTAATAAAGTTTTGTTTTTGAGGGTTACTTTTATTTACTGATTTCCGTTATGCATGTCGGGATTTCTGATATTGCTGTTTGGTTGCTGACATTAAGCCGTTTTCTTATAATTTCAGCTGTATTTTGCAGGCAACACTAAGAGATTATTTTTCCTTTTGTTGGAAATGATTAGATTTGGTTAACGTGTTGGGAAGTTAGCAAATTTATTTATCTCAGATGGCTATGTTGACTATAGATTAAACTTTGTATACATTTTTTTTGTCAGTTCGAAACGTCTGGCAAGGAATAGTCTCTCTTCTTTCCTTGAACAGTTTAACTCAAAAGTTGGATTTGTTAAGATGAATGACCATAGCATCGGCAAATACCTCATGCAGATAAAAGTTTATCTGCCACCGCAAGGATGTCTCAAAGCTCTCACTTTTTTGGAAAACCCTTAATTCCGTCGCTGTTTTTGATAATTTTACCCCTAGGTTAGAAACCTATTATTCGATCAACTGAGTATGTAACACCTTTCGGCAAAATAATACCCAATAAAATATAGATAAATTGCTTGTACTCGTCAACAACAGTTGTGTCATTGTTTGGTGTCAAATGTTGTAGTTTTTACTTTTAAAGAGTCTTGTTTAGTAAGCTTATCGTATATGTTCCTTTTGAGCTCCTATTGGATGTCAATAAAGGCATTTGCCATTGCCTTCATTTCAATCACTGTTTTAAAAAGCACGATTTTAAGCTCAAGCTTTTCTCTTTTTGGCATAAAACACAGAATGTGAAAAAGCTCAAGGAGCTTACTATTTATTGATGCTTTAGTTATCCCTTTACGTTTTAAAACACTGAATTCAATGTGCGCGCAAGGTTAAATTATGGCTGCAATTGGGTACGATCACTTGTTTTACTCTGTTCACATGTTCGTATAGCTAATTTGACTCTGTAGTGGGTTTTACAATTTAGTCACATGCAAGTGTGCTTTTTGCTATCAAGGACTTGGCTGTTTACGTTTTCATCTTTTCTTTCCTAGTATTTTTTTCCAGTAAGAAACAAACTGTTGTTTAGTTTACATATCTTAATTGGTGGTTCCTCTATATGATAGCATTGGTGTATGCCTTGCAACCATCCTTCTGTTAAGTTTTTATTCTTCCAGCAACTATTACATATCGAAGAATAATATTAATTTTTATAATCCTTGTGGATGTGGTATTGCAGAGATGGTAGACAGAAGGGTTGAGGTTGTTGCCAGGTTGAAGGCATTGGAGGAATCAGCAGCTCCTTTAATAACATTTCTGCAAAATCCTACTGCTGTCCAGGAGTTGAGGGCTGATAAACAATACAACCTTCAAATGCTTAATGAAAGATACCAGGTTTTTTTTAACTTAACGAATGCAGCTTATTTAGTTGTTTTTTTAAATTTGCTGATACTGCATTGCTTAGATTCAACTTACAACCTCAGTTTATTTTGTCTTTTTTCCTGGAAAGCTGATGCGATTTGGTTGACCAGTTTAAAAGCCGAGCTTTTATATTTGTTGGCCTGAATAAGCTATAAAATTTAAGCTGGATGTACTAGATATTTTCTATACCTAAAAAACTAGTATATTTGCTCAAAAGCTGCCGCCAGCAAGTCAAAGCCCAATCGTATTTGTATGTTATTTTGGCTCATTTGGTTATCCAGCCTAAAAAGTTTATTTTAGTCTGAAGCTAAACACTTTAAGCCATAGACGAGCCTAGATTACACTTTAAGCCATAGACGAGCCTAGATTTTCTCCTGAAGCCAGATAAATCCTAGTATTTGCTTAGAAGCTGCTACCAAAAGAGCCCTATTTTATGGAGTATTATTTTGGCCCATATTTTGTTCTTTGGCTCTCGGAGGCTAAATATCATCTTTTTATGCAGATTGGTCCTGATCAAATTGAGGCATTATATCAATATGCGAAGTTTCAGTTTGAATGTGGGAACTACTCTGGTGCTGCTGATTACCTGTATCAGTACAGGGATTTGTGCACAGATAGTGAGAGAAACGTTAGCGCATTGTGGGGAAAGCTTGCAGCTGAGATATTGATGCAAAACTGGGATATCGCCCTTGAGGAACTTGATAGGCTGAAGGAAATTATTGATTCAAAGGTTTAAAATCATAAACCCAAACTTACATCTGCTTCTTTTGTTTTTTTATTCTTTATCATGTTGTCAACTGTTTCGCTTGATGGTTGAGTTTCTTTTCTTTTCTTTTGTTGTAGAACTTTGCATCACCTTTGAATCAAGTGCAAAGCAGGATATGGCTTATGCATTGGGGCTTGTTCATATTCTTCAACCATGAGAATGGCAGAAATCAAATTATTGATCTCTTCAACCAGGACAAGTATGTTTTTTTAGCTCTTCTGTGATTCTGTCATTGATCTACATGTTCATCTCTGTCTCCATCTTTGGACCTTGTATCTTTAGTTACTCTCTGTACTATGTTACAGGTGTCCAATTAATTTTTTTGGGATGACAGTATGACACTTGATCCTTGTGAACTCGCATTTTCCCCACCCTCTGCCCTGTTTTTACGAGCATTAAAAAAGTGCATTCTGAGTAATGTACATACCTCTCTGTTGTGTCTGTATAGGCGTCTCTTTGCTAAAAGAGTAAATAGTAGCAGCACTTATGCACATTCCATGAAGTTTATCTGGATTTCCGTAACTAGTTTGCGTTTTTAGATAGCTAAATTGAGATTTGAGAGTCTATAATCTCCTACTGTTAAATTACCAACAATAATATACTACTCTTTGTTTTCTCAACTTGACAAGTGGGCCAGTGGCCATGTTTAGAAAATTATAGTGATTCTCATTTTCAATATGCAAGAAAATGCATAATATAATGTGTTTGTTACAGGTACCTGAATGCCATTCAAACTAACGCTCCCCATCTCTTGCGCTACCTAGCCACTGCTTTCATTGTCAATAAAAGGAGAAGAGCTCAATTCAAAGATTTTATCAAGGTTATCCAACAGGAGCAGTATTCGTTTGAAGACCCTATTACCGAGTTTTTGGCTTGTGTTTATGTCAAATATGATTTTGATGCTGCTCAAAAGAAGATGAAAGAATGTGAAGAGGTAAACTCCACTTCCTTTGGAATGGTCTTTGGCTATGAAAACTCAAAAAACATGTGATAAAATTGTTCTGAAATTGATTTGAAGTGTATTTTTATTATCTCCAAAACATGTGATAATTGGATACCTTTAGATATTTTAGTTTTTCTTCTGAATTCTGTGTTGTTAAGTAGTGATTTTGGAATCTGTAGGTAATTCTGAATGACCCTTTTCTCGGAAAACGCTCAGAAGAGGGCAACTTTTCAACTGTGCCTCTGAGGGATGAGTTTCTAGAAAATGCCCGCCTTTTCATTTTTGAGACTTATTGCCGAATTCATCAGCGAATTGACATGAGGTATGTAGTTATCATGCAAGCTATATATATTGCTCTTGTAAATTTGATCAGACTCTGCCTTCACAAGGACGCAACTTGTTGAAAATACAAATTTTGTTCTGTTTTCTATGTTTAATCCTCTTATCATTTTTTTTCAATATTTTTTTTATTAATCTCATTCGTTGCTTGTTCCAATAAATTTCAAAATTTTACCTCATTTTGACTTCTTTTTTTCCTGACAGGGTTTTGGCTGAGAAATTGAATCTCAACTATGAGGAAGCTGAGAGATGGATTGTGAATCTTATTAGAACTACAAAGCTCGAAGCTAAGATTGATACAGACTCGGGAACGGTTATTATGGAACCTAATCATCCCAATGTGTAAGTCCGTTTTCATTAAATTTTAGCAAATGCTGTTATTCTTCCGTTTCAGTTTGTGCTGTGGATGGAGTTGCTGATGGTTTGTATTAAACTTTAGCAGCTATAGTTTCCATCTGGGCCGTTGGATTAAATTCCATCGCATAGATTTTTATGAAATAGGGTTTTTTTTAGGTTTTACAAGCGATTGGATCTTAATCCAACAGTTGAAATGTAAAATTCAGCCGCTAAGAAGGGACCTTGCTGGGCAGACCGTGTTAAATAGCTGGGAAATGTGAAATTGACAAACCAATTTTTTTAAAATGCTTTTATCTTTTATAAACCATGCAATTTCACATTACTAGGTACCCGTTTTTTCGATCAGATATATGTTCATCAAGTTCTTACGCTGCTTAATTTATGCAACACCTAAAACTTTTGGTTCTATATGTAAAATCACCGCAAGACTTTTTTTAAGTTATTCGCTTCCATGTTTACGGACTGGTTGTGTATCTCTTCTTTTAACACTTTTAATTGCAGGTATGAACAACTTATCGACCACAGCAAAGCGATATCAGGACGCACTTATAAGTTGGTCGGTCAACTTCTAGAGCAGGCCCAGGCTGTCCGTTAACTCATCTACGTTCAACTTGTGGGTTTTGAAAATTTATAGGATAGACTTGGAGCTTGCAATTTTGAATTTTAATTAAGGTTTTCTACTATTGTAATTGTTGAGTTAATACTATGTATTCTGATTCCTTCGATTTCATTTGCATTCGTTATTGTTTTTGTACTATTGAGTGTTTGATTGCTTTCTTAAGCCATGTTTCCACTTGACTGGAAACCTACCGGCTATGTGATTATACGAAATTAGAAGTACGTAAGATTTATAGTTTCGCCCAGTACCAAATTAGAAGTAACGTAAAATATACAGTTTGCAACTGTTTAGAATACATTCAGTCAGAAATCCAAGCGACATAATATATTGAAGACACATTGATGCTTAATTTTTATTTTTATTTTAGATTCTACAAGAACAAAATATAAATTCATCATGAACAAAGTAGAAAATAGATTAAAGAACCAAGTTTTCTTGCTTTTTAGCTTGAAAAATGGGAAGCTTGGAAAGATGAAAGAGAAGACTAAACATATTGGAATATGCTATTTTCCTCTGATGAGATCACGATGATGATGCCAAATTGATGAATATGATTATTTTGAATATACGTACATATAACAGAGACATAATATATACATATATGTATGATGATTTGTGTTGCTGTTAGGGATGGAGCATTTGCAGTTTGGATTCAACATTGCCGGGCCTTTTTGTTACATTCTTTTTCTAACATACATTTTAATCACCTATATATAATTTATCATCACATAAATTATAATGGTATTGGACTGTCGTATAAAAATCCAACAGAGAAATAGTGATTGACGATATGAGACTGTACAAAAGAAAACAAATATAACAATCACCAGTGGACTTGGTCGAAATGGATAGTGAAATATCGGCTCACATTCAAATGATCAGAAATGAAAGATTTCAGCTCATAGATGCAACTTCTTATTTAGATAAATTTTAGAAAAGAACGGTAAACAAATATAAAAATTAATTTGCGAGCCCTTGAAATAAAAAGATCCTTGATCAAAAAACTTAATTTTTGCGATCTAGACGAGGGAGGAGACAAAAAATTAACCGAGAACACAATATTAAAGTAGTTCATACAAAAAGGGCGTATATACAAGCAGAACCACTGCATTAGAGCAAATGAAAGTGCATGCCTTTCTGATGGTCTCATTCAAGTTGAAAACTAGTTTCTTTTATTTAGGATAAAACAGAAAAAAAAAATTAGTTCTCCTTCATTAACCAACTCAGTTAATGAAGTACAACATTTAAACAGAAACAAAATGCCAAGAATAAAAAGTGTAAGTGGAAAAGGTCGAGGCTCGAGATGAATAATAGGCTGAACGTAAAAAATCTCATCTTTTAATATGAGCAACAAAAGAATCCAACTCTACACGAGAAATACCGCCCTCCTCCACTGCCTCTCTAGCCTTCTCGCTCAAACCCTTCATCCTCTTTCTCGTCTCCTCCCCTTCTGTAGAGGCCATTAAAGTTTTCACAACCTGAGCAATCGTATCCGAAGAAACTATCTCATTCCTATTCTCCCACTTTATAACAGCCAACCCAACCTTCAAAACATCGGTTATTAGATATGCATTCATTGGTTGATCCGAGTGCATTGGCCAAGTTGCCATTGGCACTCCCGTAATTACACCATCTAGACATGAATTCCATCCACAGTGATTCATAAACCCGCACACAGAAGGGTGCTTCAGAATTTCTACCTGAGGTGCCCAATCTCTAATGACCATTCCAACTCCTTTTACCCTCTCTTCGTATCCATTTGGCAACTCAACTCTTTTTATCTCTCCTTTGAATATGTCGCCTATATCGGCGTCTCTCAATACCCACAAAAACTTTTTTCCACTTTGTTCCAACCCTAGTGCAATTTCTTGTATTTGTTCATAGGGTAGTGAAACAGTAGTACCGAAAGAAACATAAATAACGGAGTTTAGTTCTTGTTTATCAAGCCAGTCCAAACACATATGTTGGCTATTCGATTTTCCTGATGATGTCAATAAATTCAGCGGCCCGATAGCCCATATAGATCCTTTTATATTTTCTTTTTCTTTTTCTTGTAAATCAATGTAAGTACCTTCGATTAATCTACTGGAGTTTATGATACTTCCAGAATAAGATTTCAAGCTAGATATATGTAGGATACATAAGTTTTGGATCTCTGGAGTGTAAGATCCCTCGAGAGACGGTAACCCTTCCGGCAGATTTTCTCTGTCCAAAGGGTCTGGGCTATTTTGTTTATTGCAAAAATAAGAAGAAAAAGAGGAAATGGGGTTGAAGACGTAGGATTCGACATTTGGCAAGGTAGTGATATCTTGAACCGCGTGAGACGAGAGAATATCATGAATCACGACGATTCGTCTGGCAGTGGATGAAATTTCATAAAAGAGTTTCACAAAGGGTTCGCGTAGTTGGAGCGATAAATCGAACGAGGGTTGGAGATGGGATGGGAATTTGATGACCGAGTTCGGGTTAGGAGGGGGTGAGAGAAAGGGAGGGGTATGCAATTCATGAAAAATGATTTTGGAACTTTCAAGTTTATTCATGGAGTTGGACCTTAGCTTAACTTGGTTGATATGAGTGGTGGAACAAGCATAGTGAATTGGGACATTGTATGAGGAAATTATGCAAGATAGTTGTAGGAGTTGGTTTAGGTGGCTATAACATGGAAAAGGGACCATAATTACAACTACATCACTTGTTAGGCTCTGATCATCCATTGCCATGATAATTCACCCCTTATTTTTTATTTTTTTAATCTTAGAACTTGGAGAAAGAATATGGTTTTATAGAAGAGAGAGCATAATAAGGTCTCGTTTGATGCAACATCTTTTAGGCGAACAAGTTGGCCAGATTTAACATGTGTGAAAAAGTTCAGTATATCGGGCTAAAATATCCAGCATTTTCTGAGATCAGAAAATACAAGATCTTAGCCAACTAGCTAATGCACTAAACGTTACAAGCAAAGAGACAATCGAAATGAGCTCAAAAACCGAAATCCAATTTAGTCTTGACGGAACTATATATGGTATAGGATCTAACTATACGGCAAATTTCTACTCCATCCGTTTTCATTTAATTGTCTATTACGAAACTACGTGCAATTTTGACCGGCTTATAACTTGTATCAAAATTGTCGAAATGATTTTTTTTTAAATCTAATTATAAAATTTAACATTTTAACAATATGATCAATTTTTGAAAATTTTTATTCCGATAATTTTAATACAAGTTCTTAACTGATCAAAATTACACGTATTTTCGTAATATAAAATCAAATGAAACCTACGGATATATCGGATTCCAGGAGAATAGGACAAGTCTATCGATACAATTTTTTTGATGGTTCTTAAAATTTACAGCACGTAGACGCCTGTTTTATTTAACCCAAATATTTTGAAGGGGACTTGTCAAATCAAAATTTCATCAAATGGACATTTTTGTCTGTTTTCCTTTGTTTTATAGTCTATACCTGCAGTTTTGTCATCATTTTTTTCTGTAGGAAATCAGGTCCTATTTAGTTCAAATTAAAAAAATTGGACCTTTTCTTTCTCTTTCGTCCATAGGTTTGCCACGTGATTGTAATTTTGATCCATTTATAATTTATATTAAAATTATTAAAATGATTTTTTTAAAATTTAATTATAAAATTTAATATTTGAACCATATGATTAACTTTTAAAAAAATTTATTCCGATAATTTTGATATAAGTTATTAAATGATTAAAATTAAACATAGTTTCCTACTACACAATTGTAAATTAACGATTTTTGAGTGACGACAGCTAATAACTTATTCTTGTTAAACCATTTATCTGTTGACCTAAGCAACCTTTCATCTTTTCCTTTCCACTTTGATTTTCCTTTTCTATTTTGTTCTTTAGCTTCACACTATGGGTCCCTCCCCTGTCAATGCATTTTTTTAATAGATTTGAAAAATATGTGAATGTTTGACGGTCGGATTATACAACTTATTAAAATATAATTTTTAGGTTAAAAAATCTAAAAATGCAGATTTTTAAAATTTAACTTTTCTATAGATTATCAAAACAGGTTTTTAAAATATGATTTTAAACAAAAAAAATATGTTACCAAACATAGCATATATCAATCCATTATGAATTTATGGGTTATCTTAATAACTTGTGGGTATTACTTAGAGTTCCCTTCTAAATTGTTGTAGACACATAATACTGTCGTTTTTTCATCACAATTTTAGTTGGAGTAACCTATCATGACTAGGGATGGCAGAATTTCGGGTTTTGGCCCGACCCGACCCGACCCGGTACGGGTTGGATAAAAATGCAGGATTATTTGGGTCGGGTTGGATTGAGTTACTTTGCACTTTTGTGCAACTTTGTCCAAATTAGAAATAAGTTCATATTTCTATAGATACCACTTTTTAATTATTTATTTTATTTACCAATGAAAAAAAACACATAAAATTATATAAAATACAAAAAATCACAAAAAATGAAAAAAATCACATAAAATTATAAAAAATGAAAAAAATCACATAAAATTATAAAAAATGAAAAAAATCATAAAAAATTAAAAAAAATAAAAAAAAATCACAAAGAAATAAAAAAATCACAAAAAAATTATAAAAAATAAAAAATCATAAATAATCACAAAATTTTTAAAAAATTACAAAAAAAAAAAATTATAAAAAATGAAAAAAATCACAAAATATTATAAAAAATGAAAAAAATCACATAAAATTATAAAAAATTATAAAAAATCACAAAAAATAAAAAACTACAAAAATAAAAAAAATACAAAAATAAAAAATAAAAAATTACAAAAAAAATCCGGGTCAAACGGGTCGGGTCAGGTATAAACGGGTCGGGTCGGTTTATGTGCGGATTGATGTGCGGGTCGGGTCGGGTCGGGTTTCGAGAAACCCGGCCCAATTGCCATCCCTAATCATGACCATCACAAGTTATTTCCTCTGATACTCATTCTGTTCCACTTTATAAGTCTTATGTGAAAGCACATGTAACTTTTACCGGTTTTGAACATATAACTAAATTACCGAAACAAAAAATTTTAAAATTTATATACATAGTTCAAATGTTAAATTATATGATAGAATTTTTAAAAAAAATATTTCAACAATTTGGATGAATTATTTGTTGATCAAAATTGCACGTAGTTTCGTATAAGATTTATAACGTGGGACGGATGAAATATTATTATTCTAAGAGTTGCTTGATTTTTCTTCAAAACATTTTGGTTAATTGTTACTAATTTACTATTCTTTTAGCAACTCAAATTTTGGTTATTTCATTAGACCTTTATTTAACTTTCCTTTTGTGGAAAATTATATAGTTCCTTTTATGCACCATTTCCCTCTTTTTGTATTCATTTTTTCTAGCAATTTTTGCTTCTTCTTTACAAAACTATTAGTCTATCTTTTTCAGCAATTGAGAGACGCAAAAGATAGAGAAAAGGGAGAAGAAATTGAGAGTGAGAGGAATAATCACGGAGGAGTTGAGGAAGCAGACGAGTAGCGAGGTAGGGGCTAGCAGGGCTACCCCCTCTTTATTTTTAAAAGGCAAATTTCATTTACTAGATAGAGAAGGTTATTGTGACATTGTTTTCGTTGGCATTCGCTATTCTAATTCCCTTAGACTATCATTGATATTATAGAAGTCCAATCCTTCCTCATTGGCAACAGGACCTTGTTGAGTCCAACTTCATCATCTTCATCTCTGAAATCATACACACTCAACCTTTATAAGATGGCAAACCCCGTGCACGGAGCCTCCGCTAGGTGCGGGTTCCACAAAGGGGTCAGGCCAATTTGGGTCAATTGCATACACATGTGCGGAACATCCATAGAACTGAGGGTTACCACGGCAACCCCACAATTTCGAAAATTAATTTTTTTTATTAGTGTTTTTAAAACTAATTTATATATAATGTATTCTGGCAATACCTTAATTTTTTTTGGTAACACCCCTCAAAATATATATTATTAGTGCAATAACATACTATTGATTTTGTATATTATGATAATATATAAGTATTACTTAAAAGCTAACATATAGGCTAGTGATAATAAAATACACTTTACATCAAATTATCATGTTAACACGTAACACACAACTTGAAAATATTGTAAAAAATAATAATAATTACAATAACAGATAGTGGTGAGTGCAAATAAAATTTATAAAATAATTTTTGTTACTTTGTATTTTAATAATTTAAGTGAGTACAATGAATTTTTGTAATATATATTTGATTGTTCGTATATATCTAGTATTTAATATAAGTTTGGTTTTTTCAGCTTTTATATTTTTTTTTACGTTCGTTTGTTATTCTTTTTACTCTTAATTCTTAATTTTACATTTTTGTATCGTTTTGGTTTTTATTTTATTTATTTTTTAGTCAATTTTGAAACGTTGAAACTTTCGAGACGTGACTGCGTAATTTGTGGGTTTTTTTGGTAGTTTGAAAAAAAAGTCGTAATTGTCAAAATTGGGCGAAAAGAAAAAATAAATTAGGAATCAAATACATTTTAATTAAAAAACCAGGGTTAAAAAATGAAGAAATGATGGTAAAAAAGGTTAAAAAATCCGGCTTCTCCGTATTTGTACTTTGAAAATTATATTGTATTTGTAATAAATATTTTGGCAACCCCATACATTTGGTTTCGATTCCGTCCATGTGCAGACGGCCCTTGCACTTTATCGCTAAAGCTGCTGCCACGACTCAAACCATTTGAAGGACAAAAAAGTTTATTTTATAGAAAGAAACAAAAAATTAAATGAAGCAATCATGGAAATGACCTGGTTACTTACCTTGAAGAAGTTGAGCAAATTGCATGGGCAAAGAACAAGCAACTGGAACAACAATAGATGAGCTCCTAAGTCCGTAGTCAGTCATTATTTCATGACATATATCCCATAAGAAGTTCAACATTTTATGATATTCGTTCGGAATTGAAGGCAAAAGAGTGAGTTGGTATTCATGATCGCTACATTCTACCGTGTCTGGTAGCAATGTACAATTTTGGTGTACCCAAAAGGACCAAATCGTACATTTGTAACAGAAGCCTTCTTCAGTTTTACTACATATATATATCGCAACGAAAAGAGATCTCACTCTGTATGGGTATTAAGGGATGCATATGGCACTTATCTCTGATGGACTGTGACTCAGCAACACTTTTCAATTTCACAACATACCGACAACATTGGCGACACTCAGCAAATCCGTCGTATCTTCCAATAGTGAGAGAGTGTTGAGGGTGCATCGGATAGTTTACTGTTTCAGGTAATTCGGTACATGCCTTATGCAATTTTTGACCACAGTTCTCTTTGCAACATTGTTCTTACAAATCAAAACATATATTCTGTATCATATAAAAAGAATTAAAAGCTACACGCACAAAAGAAAAGTAACAGATTTTGGCGGAAGTATCTATTTGAAATTCTACTATCAATTCAAGGCTATGTTTGGATGCAGATTTTCTTAGCCAGAAGGTCTTTCTTTGCGGGTTAATGATAAAAAGAAAAAAGAAATATTTTATAGCGTTTTAATGTTTATTATTGTTTAGTGGTAGTGGAAAAACAAATTGCTTTCTAGTTTCCATATTCATTGTTCACCTATTTTTTTTGTTCATTCTGATATGATAAAATATTGCTACATAAAATGTCAAAATGACGATTTCAAATTGTATTCACTTAACTAAAAGGTTTAACCATGGTCTCCTTATTTGGTATAATCTTGATCAATAATATTCTTACTGAAACCGATTCAAAGGTTATAGGTTATAACTAAGTAGCTAACTAATGAAACTGATTCAGAGCTTAAAGCTTATAGGTAACAAAGGTCTCGTTATGCTTTTTCTGTGTGGAAATTAAGTGTTTTATTGATTTGCCGAAGCTTTCAAAGCTATGCCGGTAGGCTAGGGTTATGTTATTTCTTAAGAGTCTTAGCAATACTGAAGTCGCGTTCTTAAGTGTTAAGCTATGTCACATATATAAGCAACAAAATCAAGTTGAGAGCAAATGGCCTAAATGCTTCAATTCCATAACATGGAACTATCAAGGCACATTTATGCTTGCTACTGGTAGGATCAACACATTTAGCAGAATATAAAGAATTAGATGATTCCATACATGAAGAAAGTTAATGACCACGAGGCAGTTTTCAGTACAACCCAGACCAGACAATGCCAGAATTAGTAATAAACAAGTTTTATCACAAACAAAACTATACTTAACAACATTGATTGGTCCAGCACATTAATAATATCTCAAAACCTGCCCACCTTTAACCTCTTTCCATGACTTGACACACTTTACGTGAATCTTGAAGTATGGACATGTTGAACATTGAAAGCCAACAGCAAATCCCTTGTTCAAACTTGTAAAACAGACCTTTTTTTTTTTTTTTTAAATATAATCTTATTTAAAAGGATTAAGGGATTTCACACCTACCCCCATTAACAAGACTCGAACCCTGTATCTAAACTATTTCTAGCGGGTTCTAGCCCACTAGGCTACTCCTAGTGGGTTTTGTAAAACAGACCTTGCAATTAGAGTATTCATGTGTAAAACTCGTTAAAGTGAGCATGTGCTCGTGTTCTGGAAGGTCATATTGTTTGCCAAACATGATATTTGAGTCTCCGACATTCAGAATCAAACACCTTGCATGAGCAAACTGGTCACACTTACCGCAATGGTAGAACCATTCTTTAGGTTGTAAAGGCAACTCGCATAAATCACAATAATAATCTTTATCATAGTCCTTTAGAGGTGAATATTGTAAATTAAACCCGTGGCATTTGCAATACCTATGGTCTAGAGTTGGTGACAACGTAGCACAAAAGAAACATAAATTAAAACTGCATGTCTCGCATTTGAAATGCCCTAGAATAATACAACAAGCTGAACACTCGGTATTCCTAACTTTTTTTTGGAGAAAGTGTGTGCTTATGTGCTTCATGATTAATACGTCCATACAGTGAGGCGCACTTCAGATCAATTGTGAAGTCGCACTTGGTACAATTGTAACCATAAACATTGCAGACTTGATAACAATAAGTGCAGCAGAACATACCTAGACTATTGGGGTACTGTTTAAAGAGCTCATATCGTGTACAGAGTGACACGGGTGTATAATCTCTTTGGGTAACACTATGCAATACTTGTGCAAACAGTAATCACATCGAGAGCAGCCGAAAGAAGGGCTGGAGATGGGTTGTGCACATGCTTCACACACTTTTCCAGATACCTTGTCATTCACTTGTTCATCGTGCAAGTGCAACTCACGGTCATAAGATAAATGGAACGGATTGAAGCTTCCTTCAGGTAATACAGCGCAGGATTTATGTACATAAAGGTTGCAATGTGTACAACTGTTTGAAAGGCCTGAGATGGGCTGTCCACATGTTTCACATGTACTTCCTTATCCTTCTCCTTTGTTGATGATACAATCTCCTCGCTTAGAGATTCCATCTATCATTGATATTACAGATGTCCAATCCTTCCTCACTGGCAAGAGAACCGCATTGAGGTCAACAACATCATCTTCATCCCTGAAATCATACGCACTAACTCGTAGACAACAGTCTCTTGCTTTTATTGCAGAAGGCTGCTTCCACAACTCGAACCATTGAACTAAATGGAAAAAACATTTATTTTATAAAAGGAAACGAACAATTAAATGAAGCAATCATGGAAATGACCTTGTTACTACCTTGAAGATATTGCGCATATTGCATGGGCAAAGAACAAGCATCTGGAACAACAATAGATGGTCTTGCCTCTAGTTATTCTATCATGACATATATCACATCGATTGTTAGAATATTCATAATATTTATCTGGTATTGAATACGAAAGAGTGAACTGGTGTTCATGACCTCTACATTCTATGGTGTCTGGTAGCAGCAGTGTACAATTTTGGTGGACCCAAAAGGAGCACAAAGTACATTTGTAAGAGACGCCTTCTTCGGTTTTAAGGCATATATCGCAAGGAAAGGGGATCTCGAGCTGTATGGGTGTTAAGGGATGCATATAGCATTTATTTCTAATGGACTGTGACTGAACAACACTTTCTATATCCGCATAATATCGACATTGGGTACAACGATACATCCATCTACGACTACTTCTTAACTTTTGAATAGTGAGAGTGTGCTGAGGGTGATCTGGGATTCTGGATAATTTATTGTTTTTGGTAATTCGGCACAGACCTTATGCAAGTCATAACCACAGATCTCTTTGCAACTGTAGAAAGGGCTCAAAATGGTTCGACGACACAAACGACAGTAGGTGAGTTCCTCGTCTGAACTGGTAGCATCAGTTCTCTTTTCTTGGGGCCGGTCTGAGAACCAGCAGATGTTCTTTATGGCTCCAATGTTCCATCTATGCCTAATACAATGAGGATCTTGATATTGATGTAATGTGTGAACCTAATCGAAAGCATGAAGTCTCAATACATGTTTATCTCTTTTGACAATAGCTCATAGTGGAGGTCCATATAAAAGAGCTCAAGTTGTATGTGAAATTGTTCATACAAATCAAAACATATTTTGTATTATATATATAAAAAAAATTATTGGTGTTACACGAAAAAGAAAAGTAAAAGATATTGATAGAAATATCTATTTCTTTTGGTACGTATTGACAAAAGTATCTATCAATGTGTGAATTCATTACAAGTTGAAATACTACTATTACGGCTTTGTTTGGATGCAGTTTCTAAGCTAAAAGTCTATTTTTCGCATGAATGTTAATAAGTAAAAAATAAACATTTGATGGGATAAAAAAATTCTACTGGTAAATATTGTTTAATGTCAGTGGAAACATTAGTGTATGTGCCACTCTACTATTAGATGTAGTGTAAGAGCAATCAGTCCACCTTCCTCTTTACTTTCCTTGAATTTAACAAAAAAACTGCAATTTTTTTCAATTTTACGTGACCACTTAAAACATTCACACAAAACAACCCCCACCCTGTAAACCTCTGCTTTAAAATTCGCGCTACGTAGCACGAAATAGCGTTTTTTTGGTAAAAAACGCAACGAAAAATCACGATTTTGGGTGGAATTGCGCTAAAATCGCGCTATAGGGGACCAAAAGCGCAAAAAGCGCGAAATTCTGGACCAAAAGCGTAAATAGCGAGTTAAAAAAAAAACAACTGATTTAAATAATAAATATATATTGTGCAATTTTCATAAAAGTGTCTGCAGTACAAATGGTTAAGACTGTGCTGTTATTACCTGGGTTCGAAACTCACCAACAACAATTTTTTTTTTGATTTTTTTTTATTACTATCTAATATAACTATACTTTTTTTTTTTTTTATATATTCTAAAGTTTAGTGCATATTTAGGCAAAAAAAAATACACCGCAAAGCGCTATATAGCAACGCTTTTAGCGTTTCTCTCGAAAAAACGCTACGATAGCGATAACGCTATTTAAAACACTGCTATAAACTCCCTTATTTTTCTATTTTTTATTTTATCTCTCTTTTTTATTAATTTTTATTTCAACCTAATGCAATTTTTCTCCTATCATTAAGTTAGCAAAATATGAGCTTTAGCACAGGAAACAACTTTTTTTTATATATAACTGATGGGAAAATTCCACATTTTATTTATTAGAAACATGGGTGAAACCCCCAACAAATAACAATAGCAAAAGTGGAAAAATATTGCAATTATAAAATAGAGCTTCAAACTGCAAACCGACAGAAACTTGAGAACTAAAAAATAAAACGCTACAACTTATAACACACGTCCATTTTTCAGATATATTGACCCTTTGTTAGACAGTGGAGACCATCTACTTTCCTCTTTTAGTAAGAGAGTGTCTCTCTTCTTCTTCCAAATTCTTGGTTAGACAGGAAACAACTTGATATGCAGCCAATACATTTCACTTTCAAATATTTTAACTTATCACTGAATTACCATCTTTAAGATGTTATTATTGATAAATGGGTTGCTAATTTTAATTTGATCATGCATGTAACTTGTAACAATTTATATTTATATATCAAACAGTTTTGGTGTACAAAGGGCGGGCTAGGCCCAAGTCAAGTAAGTCTTGGGCCTGGAGCATAGACTTGGGCTGAGATAAAAATAAATAAATTTTGGGGGCCAATAGTTCAGCCCAATATAATTATATATAATCATGTTTATTATAAAATCAGTTTTAGTCCAAATTGGCAATTGGATTAATTCAACATTTGTAAAATAAAACGCCCACATATATATATATACACCAGTGTTTTAAATAGCGTTATCGCTATCGTAGCGTTTTTTCGAGAGAAACGCTAAAAGCGCTAATAGCGTTGCTATGTAGCGCTTTGTGGTGTATTTTTTTTTTCCTAAATATGCACTAAACTTTAGAATATATAAAAAAAATAAAAAAATGTATAGTTATATTAGATAGTAATAAAAAAAAAAATGTTGTTGGTGAGTTTCAAACCTGGGTCTGCTGGAAAACACAGCACTGTCTCAACCATCTGAACTGCAGACACTTTTATGAAAATTACACAATATATATTAATTATTTAGATCCGCTGTTTTTTTTTAACTCGCTATTTACGCTTTTGGTCCAGCTTTTTGCGCTTTTGGTCCCCTATGGCGCGATTTTAGCGCAATTCCACCCAAAATCGTGATTTTTTGTTGCGTTTTTTACCAAAAAAGCGCTATTTCGCGCTACGTAGCGCGAATTTTAAAACAGAGATATACACACGTATATATGTATATATCAATTAAAATGAACCTGATTTTGTTTTATTTTTGTTTGATAAAAATGTTACGGACAACCAAATAATTGAGGTTTGGGCACTCCGTTGAGTCGGGCCGCCCCCAGGTGTATACACAACACTAAGTTGTAACAAAATTGATAAAATATATTGAACGTGGCGAACATTGAACGTGGCAATCGAGGACGTTTAGAGAGATTGTTAAAAGATATTGAACGTTGCGAACATCGGTTTTATCTGGGTTTAGTTCAGGAGACCCTCTAGTAAATTAAGGACATTTACAGTTTGATTACATGCATGGTTAACTTTGTTTATATTTTAAAAAAGATCATTAATTTGTGGCAAAATTTCTTCTGGATCTTTTTACCATCGCCTTCCATGTGTTATCACAATTCACCATTCTGAACAAACTATAGCAAATTATATAGCAAAAAATGAATAATGTGTGCACCCTACAATCACCACGTAGCTCCTTCCACGGGTTTGATTTTGGTTTCCGGAAGCTAATTGTGTGTCATGTGGAAGTGTTGCCTTCTATCATGTACAGTAGAAATTCTACCGAAACCAATATGTATTATAGACTCAACGAAGTCATGATCAAAGTTATAAAAATCTTGGATTAATACAGACAGAAATTGTTGGATAGTCCCAAGTTCAGTTTCAGAAAATCATCTGTGTTTGAATCATGAATATGAACTCTAACTTCACCGTTAACTATATAGGAAATTGAGCAAGGTCATAAGTAAAAGATGACAACTCTATATGCTATGTGCTTGATCAAGCAACATAATTGGAATTTCAAAAGTTTTCAAGTAAAATTGCGGATTAAAATTGTATATATTGCTGCTATCATAACTAAAACCTGAAAACAAGTGTGTTTTTGTTCGTTAATTTTGAAAATGGTGAAGTCTTCTTCTAGAGTTTAAAGATAAGTCTTGAATGGAAATTATTGGGCTTTTAAAAGTTACGAAAAATAATTTAACTTGAAAACATAAGTACCGGCCCATTCAATCATCGAATGGGAGGAAATTGCCGAAAAACGTTGCATTTGAGTTTTATATTGTTCACAGGGGAAATACAGGGTTCTGAATATCATGAAAGATTGAGGTACAATTTTGGGTTTATATTAGCAAAAAAGAAACCTTGTTGAAGTTACAGATAAATGATTACGTGAATTCGGCACCCCCCACATGTCATTCCTGGCTTCGCCCCTGTATATAGTTATATACTGATCGACACGATGGTAGAAATTTGTGCACGTATAGATTTTGTGAACGCATCTCCGCAAACTGTGAAAAATGTAAACATGTTTTAATTATTCTTGAGCTCTCCATCATGAAATGAAACAAATCAGTCTCAGGGTGCTTTTCCCTTTGAATATAAAGACAGAACCTTTGAGTGAGTATCCCGGATTAAACTACTACATGATACAAATCAAGGACACGTGTTAGAGAAATTGTTGAGAGAGATTGAACGTGGCGAACAATGGTTTCAACCGGATTCAGTTAAGACTTCAGAAGACCCTCTAGTTAAGGGTATTTACCAGTGTTTTAAATAGCGTTATCGCTATCGTATCGTTTTTTCGAGAGAAACGCTAATAGCGTTGCCATATAGCGCTTTGCGGTGTATTTTTTTTTTCTAAATATGCACTAAACTTTAGAATATATATAAAAAAAAAATGTATAGTTATATTAGATAGTAATAAAAAAAAAAAAAAAAAAAATTTGTTGTTGGTGAGTTTCGAATTTGGGTCTGCTGGAAATTACAACACTGTCCCAACCATCTGGACTGCAGACACTTTTATGAAAATTACACAATATATATTAATTATTTAGATCCGCTGTTTTTTTTTCTAACTCGCTATTTACGCTTTTGGTCCAGAATTTCGCGCTTTTTGCGCTTTTGTTCCCCTATAGGGCGATTTTAGCGCGATTCCACCCAAAATCGTAATTTTTCGTTGCGTTTTTTACCAAAAAAACGCTATTTCGCACTACGTAGCGCTATGTAGCGCGAATTTTAAAACAGATGTATTTATAATTAGATTTCATGGTTAACTCTGTTTAGATTTTACAAAAAGGAAATTAATTTGAAAGGTTCTTTTAGAGAAAATTTGTCGTCTTGATCTTATTATCCTATCGTCTCCCTTGTGCTCTTCCAATTCACCATTATGAACAAGTCAACAAACTATAGCAGATAATATAGCAAAAATGATGTGTGTACCCGACAATCACTACATAGCTCCTCCACGCGGTTTGATTTTGGTTTCCTGCAGCTAATTATGTGTCATATGGAACAGTGGAAGTGTTGCTTTCTATTATGTATGCCAGAAATTTTACCGAGACCATTATATATTATAGACTCAACAAAGTGGTGATAAAGGTGCATTATGAAAATGTTGGATTTATCCAGACAAAAATGTTGGATAATCCCAAGTTCAGTTTCAGAAAATCATCTGTTCTTGAATCATGAATGAACTCTAACTTCACGGTTAGCTAAAATGGGAAATTAAGAGAGGCCATAAGTAAAAGGCGACAACTAATGTCTCCCCAAAAAAAGGCGACAAGTATATACAGTATATGCTTGATCAAGAAAAATAATCGGAATTTCTGGACTTTCCAAGTAACGTTGGGGATAAAAAAAATGTATATATGGTTGCTCTCATAACTGAAACCGGAAAACAAGTATGTGTTTTTGTTCGTATTGTTTTGGAAATGGGGAAGTCTTCTTTCAAAAATACGTCTTGAATGGAAATTATTGGGCTTTTAGAAGTTACGAAAAAATAATTTAACTTGAAATAATACGTCCCGGGCCTCCTGGCCCATTCAACCTTTTCGAAACCATAGCGTAGTTACTTTTAGTCTTTCACATAAACCTAACGTTCGCTATTTACTACACCACCGCAACACAAACCCTACCTGTTTCTTGTACCTTAACCATTTGCTACGGTTTATCTGGCGGCGCAGCAAGTACTTGATCCTCTTCACATTATAAAATCCCTATATGATCTTTCATAGTGACCAGACTAATACACAATAGTATCTAGGTTCTACACCTCTGCTTCCCAAAATCTATTCCGCTAATCACCTTTCGACAGAAACGGACTTACGGTTACCCAGATTGGCTAACCCCAGCCATGAAATCTTGAAAGGAGTAGGAAGAAACCTCTCTTTTTTAGGTATGTGGAATTTTGTTAAATAATAAAGAGAATCGGAGATTTAGGTTTCTCTTTTAGATCAAAATTTCCCTATATATACTCCGTGGATCATCAACTTATTATGATTTTCATTCATAGCAGTTATAATTTTGATGTATCTATTTCTGAAAATTGACCGATATCTTTAAAATTTCAAGGCTGCAATTTCCCTTTTCCTATACGTGATTTATCAGATCTAGATTCTCTCATCACGATTGAGATATGAAATTTTAGTATTTTACATATGAATCAATAAAAAATTAGAAGAATATAATCACAAATAAACAATACTCATTAGCTTTAAACACTCGATCTCAATCTGTCTATTAAAAATTTGCACATATTATAATTTTTGCCTCTAAGAAATTGTAAACGTTTCATACTAGCATTTATATATCTCGTGTATTTGAGTTTTGACTCAGCCTAGAATCTAGATATAAGCATTAAACCGGTGTAAGATCCTTTCTGCATGTTGGAAAAAATGATATTGGATGTTCCAAATAGCTGATCCACAAATATTCTTTCTGGATGTGTACTTTCAGTAATAAGAAAGATAGAAACCATTCAATAGTCTATTTTTTATTATAAAATCTAGTCTAAAATCCATAATTTGCAGTCTCCATTTTTTCAAGTCGCAGTTGTGAGCTTAGCTTTTGATTATTTTTTTCGTATGCAACTTTTTCTCTTACAAAACTGCATTTGGTCTCCATAGTTTGCGTGTTCCGTGACATGGAGGAAAATGCAAAAATCTGAGAGCTTAAGTTTTCATGATAAGCAGAAAATTTTGAATGTTCGGCAATTTAGAGAATTTGTTTTATGTTTAAAAGATTTTGTTTTTGCTATTAAAAAATAGAAATAAAAAAAGCAATTTTTTTTTCATGAAAAAAGGCTGTGTATCAATTAGATTTTTTTAAGTCGATTGATATCAAAAGATAGAGACAGATAGAGTTCTGGTTAAACTATGGAGACAATTTTTATAAGAAGCTATTCATATGGAGAATTTCATAGTTGCGGAATTTCAAAGAGAAAGCAAAAGTATATTTAATCGGCTCATGGAAACAGTCAAATTGAATCAGGGACACAATTTGAATCTGCCTACCGTTTATTGCTACTATGTGCACTGATAAAGCGATAACTTTGATGGGTTGACGTTATGACTTTCAACAATAATATAATGAGTAAAAGATAATAAGTATTGGACACTTCTTTGATCTTTATTATTGCTCGGTGATTGTACTTGCTCGAATTACAATTTCTTAATATATTTGTGCTTGGTCTAACGATTTAATCTTTGATCTTGGTCTTTACCCTTCTCTTCGGTGCTCGGTCTTCAATTGAGCTCGGTTTGCTTTCTAGTGAGATAAGCTCTGACAAGTTTCTCTCTTTTATCTTCCTCTCTCTATATTTTTCAGACCGATTTTAGGTGGCCATAAATATCTTTGGGAAGTTCAAGAGGTTTGTCTTGCTTCGAGGAGACCTTTGACCTACTCATTATCTATCTCTATAAAAGGGGGCTATATCTGTTCTCTTTGTACAACTCATTTTTTTTATATAACGATCCAATGGCTTCTCCTCATGGATCTAGTGGAGATAACCTTCCTGAGTATGTTGCCCACTTAGAGGAAGAGGTTAGGAAAGCCCGTATTCTCAAGAGGAGGTTTGACTTCTTAACGAAGGAAGCTCGTCGGGCTCATGAACTGGAGGGAAATTTGGCTTCCTTGGAAAGTGATTATCAGATGGCCTTGATCGAGAAAGGTTTGGCGCTTGCTCGGGTTAAAGAGCTTGAGGCCTCTAGGGATAGGCATAAAACGTCCAAGAGGGCCTACAAACTGGCCCTCAAGGAGGTGTATGCTCGGTCCAAGAAGAGGCCGGATGATGATGCAGGCTCTTCTGCTAAATAGTTCATTTTTGTAATCTCTTTTTTGTTTTGACTGTGGCTTTTCTTTGTAATGGAGTTTCTGGGATTAATAAAATATCATCTTATTTTCATTCTTATTTATTTTATTTTCCCAACGCAATTTATCTTTACTGTATTTCTCTTTACCACGTGCGTGTGTTGTTGTTAATGGGCTTCTTTGAACCTTGTGTATGATCTTATCCACTGAGTTTTCTCGAACCCTGTGCAAAGAATCCATTTAATACTCTTGAGATTGTTGCACTTCCCTATAAGGACACGTATGTATCTCCTTTTCCCATATCTATTAAAATAATGGCACGAATCCAAGAGTCTCTTTTGAACAGTCGTGTCTCTTTAATGCACACGCTTCTTTAAACCTTTTGGCGAACGGTTGTGATTCCCCGCTTTATTGCCTCTCTTAATTTTTCTATAAATACCCCTTCTTCATAATCTCCCCATATAATCTTTGCTTTATATATTCTTATTCTGTACATTGCGATCACTTCCCCATTTTTCAGTTCTGCCTTGACTTTGCAAGTGGAAGCTTTTGAAGCCTCTTATGGCAATGCACTGAAGATGTTAAGAGATGCTGAGGTGGAGTTGGAAGTAATGTGTGGTCACCATAAGGAGATGGTGATGGAGTTGACTTGACTGAGGGCCGAGTTGGACTATTGCAGGCGTGCTCATCAATCTTTGATCGATGAGAACAATGTTCTGAGGAGGAATCTTTCGCTACAAGATATTGTAATACCTGCGGGGCCCTCTCATCGATACCGACCAACTTCGCCCTAAGCGCCCTAATTAAATTGCTTTATTCTCTTGCGCTCTGTTTTATACTTTCTTCTTATTTTCATTTTTCTTGTGCGTTTTTCTTTATTGTCTTGCACTTTCTTCTCTCGGATGTAACAATTTTCCCCGAGCTATCTTTATCTATGATTTACCATGTAATCCATCTTTATTAACGATTTCCCATGTAATCCATCTTTATTAACGATTTCCCATGTAATCCATCTTTATTAATGAAACAAGTGTTTTCCTCTTCTACTGTTCTTCTTGTATTTGTGGTTTGTCGTTTTCTGCCATTTGACAGAATCATCAAATATCTTGTCTTCTCTTCTCTGTACTGTACCCACGTGATATCTGAGGCGTGTGTCAGACGGCTAAAGATGTGATTTCCCAGACATGGTCAGTCAAAGATGCATGTTCTCAAGCATTTGTCAGTCAATGACGTACTATTTTTGCTCTATAAATACTCATCTTTTCTTTAGGTTGCATCATCTTTCATAACCTTATCGTTATTTACTTCTCCCTCATCTCCCATTTCCTTCTGTTGTATAATAACTTTCAATAATGTCTGAGCCCGTGGTGAGATATCATGCTCAGATGAAGGACTTGGATGCTGAGGTGTCTCGGGTCCGTCATCGGATGGCAGAACTTGAGAAAGAGTATGGGAGTCTGGCCTTAAGTCTGTTCGACTCGTATCCCGAGGAGACCATCAAGTGGACCGAGATTTCAGCCCTGAGTCATCAGCTCGACCAATTGTTGTTACGTAGAAATCAATTGGCCAACTCTTGGTATGAGGCCGAGGAGATTTGGGATCATGCGTAGGAAGAATTTGACAACGGTCCTCACGGCCTAGCTAGCATGGTGGTTAAGAATGCTCGGCTTAGGGAACATATCGCTGCCCTTACTAGGGAGAATGAGTGTTTGGTCGTCATGAATTCATCATACCGAGCACGGCTAGATCGGTCTGATCGTGTGGATCCTCGGGGACCTTTCTCTCGGTCCGGCAGTTCGGTTTTCCCGCCCATTGACCCTTAATTTAATTGGGCCTGTTTTCTGATGTATTTTTCCCATTTTGTAACTTGTATTTTCTTCTGGGCTTGAACTATTGCATTTCTTGGTATTTTGTGCCTTTTTTATATTCTGAACTGTTACGACGCTTTGTAACTCGCGTGCCCTTTAATATTTGCACTTTCTTTATCTTTAAACTGCTGCAACGCTTCGTACTTTGTGCCTCTTTTAATATTTTAGTCTGCAACGCCTCGTAATTTGTGCCTTTTGATTTCCTATAAATGCTCCCTACTGTTGGCATTCTTACTATCTTTGCCCCTTCTTTCTATCACTTGTTTCTCTTAACCTGTTTTTCTTTGAGATGGCCCCTCTTACCAGATCTGCTGCAAAAAAGAAAGCACTTCTTGAAGAGGAGCCTACTTATATGCTACCCCGTCCCCTCGGCTTTGGGGATTTGACTCCTCTTGAGTTGAAAGAGATCGAGATATCGTGGCTGAAAGTCGATCTTAAGTGTGCTCAGACTGAAGTCAGGAGGTTTAAACAGTATTGGGATGAGGAGGGTGTTGCTCGTTTTGAAGCCGAACAAAAGTGCAAGTCTCAGTCTTACGCTTTGCAACAAACTGATATTGGTATTTCTTGCTTGGTAAAGGAAAAAGAGCGTCTGGAGGAGCTCTTGGCGAAGAAGGATGCCGATGAGGGTAGTAGTTCGAGGGTTCAAAAATAGAGAAGTATCTTATTGTTTCTGTCTTCCTTTGGATACAATATGTTACCTCCACGGCAGAACTTCATGGTAGTGTGGGGGGTGCCTTTAAGTTTTGGGGAAGGTTTTTGTAATAATGTTTTTCTTTTTGGTTGAATCCGTTGTAACTGGTTGTTTTCCCCCTTGTGGATGAATAAAAGTTATTTATTATCTGCTTATCTTTTTCACTGCTTCATTGTTTCTTCTATTTGAGATCATGTTCCTGATCTCGGTATGGGACACCGTGGCTATCCCCCCGGAGAGCGTTGCTAGAATGCTTAGACTGGTGTGCAGTCGACCTAGGAACGGTCTGTGAATTGTGAGTGTCCCACCTTGGTAACAAATACTGCTTGGCGTCATGGATCTTGTACGGTGTTCTTCCTTGGTAGTAATTATTGTTCGGCGTTGCTTGTAGTAATATTGGTAGCGTATGTTGTAAGCTTTTCGTGGTGGGGTCCACTGGCCGTTTATATAGGTGCAATGATGTGAACTGCATGGGTTAGTGGGATATGCTTTTGACGTGGCCAGATCTGGAGCGTTGATTTTTGAAATATATGTGGGTGTTTGACTTTTCTGTGGCTGAAAAGAGGAGAACCTCTGTCACACGAAAGGACGGTTAATATTTTATTCCCTTTTTTGCGGCTCCAGTCATTTATCTTCCCTAAGTAATTCTTTTTGATCTTACCTTTCTCTCATAATTTCCCCAACATTTCTCTCTCTAGGGTTTGTCCTTCTCTCTAGAAAATATTGTCTGCTATCTTTTCTTAAGAGAAAAAATATCTCCAGAGCTGTACTCTCCTTGTTACTACTGGAATGGTTGTAAGTGTATTCCTGATTACTGGGATCCTTTGTATGCTTCTTTGCTTGTTTTCTTAGTTTATTGGTCTTTGTTGTTGTGTTTTTCATTGATCTTTCCTTATTCCTCTGTAAAATTTTGTACTGGGGGCTTGGTGGATCTTGTGTATTGTATTGGACTTTTTTGTTTTGGGTTTTGTGGTTAGGCTTTGGCTGTTTAGGCTGATTGGAAACTGTTTGTGTTGTTTGAATTCTGGTGTGGTTTTTGTTGGATTAATGGGGCGTTTTTGCTGTTTTATCAGGATTATCTCTCTCAATGCTTGGCCCAAGTTGGCCAATTTACCGAGGAGGGTTTTAAAAAGCGTGCAGGGATACCCGTCGACGTACATGTGCGGCTCCCTACGACCGAGGATGAGGCGTTCGGTTGTGTAGCTGAAGGTGAGGTGGGACTTCGGTCCTCGGCGCTGCTGACCGGGGGGCTGAAGCTCCCTCTTTCTGACTGGATGGTCTCCTTTTTTGAGGCTTTCCAAATTGCTCCCTGCCAACTGGCCGTTAACAGCTACCGTTTTCTGAACGGTATTAAGAGGCTGGCTGAGTTGGCTGGTGTGAATGTCGAGCTTAAAGATGTGTTGGGGGTGTATTTCTTTAATTTTGACCGTCGAAGTAGTTATCTGAAAACTTCGCGTTCCTTCACTCGGCTTGTGCTCGATATACCAGATACCAATAAGGAACACAATCTTGCCATTGTGATTGCCTCGGGTAATTGGTGTCCTGCTGGTCATCACATTCCTGGGCCTGCTACCTCTGCCCCCGAGATTCCAGACCTCAGTGCTCCCAATACCGAAGTGTTGTTGACACTTTGGAAGTGGTGGGGCCCTGGTTCGACTAGGCAGGCGGTTAACCGTGCTGCTCCAAAGTTGCTGGGGTACGTAGCGGGGCCGGAAAATAGGTGCACCGTGCCACCCGCTATTCCTGATGAGACCGAGGATGATTTCCTGATGATCATCAAGCCTCGTGTTGCAGCTCTAGGAGGGAAAAAATCTTCTCGTTCTAGGCGGCGATCAGCTAAGCCCGGGGAAGAGAGTTCCAAAAAGGCGAGGGTATCTGGGACCTCGAGGAGCGAGGGGGTGCTTGAGGTGAGCTCGGAGTTGGCAATGCCAACTCCTCTAAGGGAGAGTCCAGTCATGCCCGACTCCACTGAGGACAAGAAGGTTGAAAACGAGGTACGTTTAATGGTTTTGTTGGTTGTAATTTGGTTTTCCCTTCTTTAGCTGTTGTTTTTGTCTTTCAGTATGTGACATCTCTGTTGGTTACGCTTGCCTTTGCCCGGTCTATGTGCATTGTTGTGTTTCAGGGGTCATATGAGGACTTGTTTGATTCCGTGAATTTTGATGACATGGGAGAGGATGTGATGACTCTTGCTATCATCTCGCCACCTCGGGTTGAGGAGGAGGTGGCCACTGACGTAGCTCCTGAGACTGGTCGAGTGGACAAGCCCGTCGAGGCTGCCGAGAAGGATGTTGAGGTTGCCGGTAAGGAGGTGGAGTTGGCCGGCGAGGAGGGGAGTGACGAGAACACTGTAAAGGTGCAGGTGGACAGGGAGGCAATGTCCCGTTATATTGCTAGGTGCGACGGGCACCTGTTGGAGCAGCCCCGAGCAATGAGGATGGGGTACACTGCTCTTCTGCCTCTCGTCTACAAGGATATGGAGGATATGGTTGCTCGGCCCGCAGTGGCGGTCATTGAGCAAGTCAATGCTGATGTCCTCCGGGTATGCTTTATTTCTGTCATATTTTATTTTTGACGTCCTTCGTTGGTAGCTTATGTGGTTTTTTGTGCAGGCCTTCCTCAGCACTGTTGAGCTGAGGGATCGGTTCATGGCACTAGAGGCCGAGAAGAATTTGCTAGCTGAGCAAAATGCCAAGTTGTTGGCCGAGGAGAAAGCTGTGGCCGAAGATAAGGCCCATGCGGCCAGTATTGCCGGGGATTATGGGAGGATGGCGGACGAGAACTTGCGTCTTCACCATGATAATGAGAAGCTTGAGGCTGAGAAGGTTCTCATGACCGAGGAGAAGGTCAAGCTAGAGGCGGAGAAGGAACGCTTAGCTGAGAAGAATGCCAAGCTGGCGGCTGAGAAGACAGCAGTGGATGCCCAATTGACTTCTCTGAGGGCGGCTCAGGCAGAGGAGCGGAGCAAGTTCATGAGGAGTGCAAATTTCTATGCATTCAGCTATCATGTCCGGGCTCTGAACGTGGCTAGGGTTCCTCTCTCTCACCCGTCCAGGTCGAAATTTGCGTATCCAGCACCTCGTGTTGCGCCTGCTCTTCCCCGAGATTGGGCAAACATTCAGGATGAGGACCTGCCACTGTTGCCGGGGCAAGTGACCTCCACTGCCCCCCGACCGCATTCTGGGTCGGGCTCTTCTACTCATCATGCTACGACTCCTAGGCCTTCGATCCCTCAGTCGTCTCCCCCTCTGGTTGATCCTTGAACAAGTTTTTCTTGTAATTGTTTTAGCTCATGTAAGTCGTCGTTTTGGTGCCCGGTTTATGGGTCATTGTATAAACTACGACATTCTTTTGGAGAAGTTTATAATATTTTTGCTCCGTTGTCGTCCTGCTTGGTTTATTTCCTGTTTGGCTTTTCGTTTTCGTTCTCTTGTTCGTATGTTTGAAGGTCATAACAATCATGTCAGGTACCGGTTAACCATCTTGCCATGGTGGTCTGGTCCCGACCAAAAAGTATTTTAGGTGAACGGTTTGGTAGTCCCGAGGGACCTAGTTCGTCTCATACTGCAGAACTTAACTCGGCTCGTCGTGAGATTAAGGAGTTAAAAGCCCACAACTTGGACTTATCTATTCGGTTACACGATTTGGGTGAGAAATTTAGCAAGAAGACAGCCCGCTAGACTGTAAATAAGGAAAAAGCTAAAGAGCTTCTCGGTGCTCTTCGTCGGTCATGGGATGAAGCCCGGGGCCGGGTGACGAGCTTGAATTTGGTGTTAGGGGTCGTTTATGAAGATGCTGACCTTTTATTATCTTTCGTCAAAGCATATTGGGCCCGGGCTCGTGCACTAGAGGTGTATGACTATGTGAAAGGCACTCGTGGCGTTACCCAAGCGGAGCGTATGGTTGATGCTATGGCTCGGGTAACCGAGACGACGGCTGCCTTGAACCGCTTGGATGCTTCTATGAAGGGTCGTTTGGGCACGCAGATAGTCTCGCTGCGGGACATTCATTTTGCGGACGCTGTAGAAACCTCGGCTTCTGTCGAGGGCTTATCTGACTGAATTAGATTAATAGTAACTTGTATTTTTGACTTGTCTCGTGCAACTTGTATAAAAGTATTCTTTATTTTGATTTACTATCGTTGCTCTCTTTTTGACGAATATTCATGTCTCCTCCCCCCATTTTTTTTATAGGCACCTGCTACTATGTCACATCAGGATGGTTCTCCGGTCCTTTGTAGTCCGGGGCAAGGACCTAGTGGTGCTGCCCGGGATGAAGGCTCATCTGGTGTGGCGAAGGAAGCACGTGCCAATTGGCTCTATATAGATCTGATGGGCAAGAACGACAAACTGCATGCTCGGTGTGCTCGACTTAAGGAAAAGTTAAAAACCCAAGCGGCGTCTTTCCGTGATTACGTGCGACGCGCCGAGCATGTTGTTGAGGTTCAGGAGTGCCGTTTAGATCGATATTGGCGTTTGAAGAACAAATACCTTGGCAAATTAAGGTCGTTGGTATCCCGGGCCAATGTTTTGGTGAAGTATTTTTGTGCTTCCCGAACTAGGTATGATGCTTCGGCGGCCATGAGCCAAGTTCGTCAGTTTTCGTTGGACGATGCTCGTCGTAAGGAAGCGTCTGATGCTCACGATCTCTCGAAAGGAGCAGAGTTCTCAGTTTTGCTTGAGGTGATAAGATGTGTTGGTGCTAATACGACCAACTTTGATTCCCTTATTTCTCATGACCATTTTGAGGGTGAGGATACCGATGAGGATACGGCGACGGATGATGAAGAGGTTGTGCTCGGTCAAGTACCGTCGTGCTCCTCATGTAGTAGCTCTTCTTAGACTATTTTGTTCTTTATTTTTCCGAGTATTGTTGCCTCCGTAATGCGGGCTAGTATCATTAGCTTTATTTATTTATTCATGTATTGGATCTTCTTATTGCCATACTTGTATTTCATTTATTGGACTGATTTTCCTTTGTTGTTTTCTTTGTTTGGTACTTTGTCGCCTCCGTAATGCGGGCTTGAACTATTCAATACTCTTGACTCTTGGGTACTGGATGAATTGGTACCTGAATATGTGCCTCCGGTTCGTTGGAGGACTTGGTAGGCCTCTTTTTCTTTTACTTAGACATGCCTTCTGTTCGTCGAATGACTTGTTCGGGACTTAAACCTTGTTGCCTCCGGTTATTTGGAGGACTTGTTCTTATACATGCTTCCGGTTCGTTGGAGGACTTATGGGCCTCTTAGTTATGCCTTATGTTCGTCGAATGACTTGTTCGGGACTTAAACCATGTTGCCTCCGGTTTGTTGGAGGACTTGTTCTTATACATGCCTCCGGTTCGTTGGAGGACTTGTGGGCCTCTTAGTCATGCCTTCTGTTCGTCGAAGGAATTGTTCGGGACTTAGACGTTGTTGCCTCCGGTTCGTTGAAGGACTTGTTCTTATACATGCCTCCGGTTCTTTGGAGGACTTGTGGGCCTCTTAGTCATGCCTTCTGTTCGTCGAAGAACTTGTTCGGGACTTAAACTCTGTTGCCTCCGGTTCGTTGGAGGACTTGTTCTTATACATGCCTCCGGTTCGTTGGAGAACTTGTGGGCCTCTTAGTCATGTCTTCTGTTCGTCGAAGGACTTGTTCGGGACTTAAACCCTATTGCCTCCGGTTCGTTGGAGGACTTGTTCTTATACATGTCTCCGGTTCGTTGGAGGACTTGTGGTCCTCTTAGTCATGCCTTCTGTTCGTCGAAAGACTTGTTCGGGACTTAAACCATGTTACCTCTGGTTCGTTGGAGTACTTGTCTTTATACATGCCTCCGGTTCGTTGGAGGACTTGTGGGCCTCTTAGTCATGTCTTCTGTTCGTCGAATGACTTGTTCGGGACTTAAACCATGTTGTCTCCGGTTCGTTGGAGTACTTGTTCTTATACATGCCTCCGGTTCGTTGGAGGACTTATGGGCCTCTTAGTCATGTCTTCTGTTCGTCGAATGACTTGTTCGGGACTTAAACCCTGTTGCCTTCGATTCGTTGGAGGACTTGTTCTTATACATGCATCCGGTTCGTGGGAAGACTTTGTGCATGTGTACTTTCAGTAATAAGAAAGATAGAAACCATTCAATAGTCTATTTTTTATATATAAAATCTAGTCTAAAATCCATAATTTGCGGTCTCCATTTTTTCAAGTCGCAGTTGTGAGCTTAGCTTTTGATTATTTTTTTCGTATGCAACTTTTTCTCTTACAAAACTGTATTTGGTCTCCTTAGTTTGCGTGTTCCGTGACATGGAGGAAAATGCAAAAATCTGAGAGCTTAAGTTTTCATGATAAGCAGAAAATTTTGAATGTTCGGCAATTTAGAGAATTTGTTTTATGTTTAAAAGATTTTGTTTTTGCTATTAAAAAATAGAAATAAAAAAAGCATTTTTTTTTTCATGAAAAAAGGCTGTGTATCAATTAGATTTTTTTAAGTCGATTGATATCAAAAGATAGAGACAGATAGAGTTCTGGTTAAACTATGGAGACAATTTTTATAAGAAGCTATCCATATGGAGAATTTCATAGTTGCGGAATTTCAAAGAGAAAGCAAAAGTATATTTAATCGGCTCATGGAAACAGTCAAATTGAATCAGGGACACAATTTGAATCTGCCTACCGTTTATTGCTCCTATGTGCAGATTATTTAAAACTGATTATGATTTTAGAGTATACGATTATTTGAACGAACTTTTGCAGTGTTTCAATTCAAAATGTGAAAGTATAGCTAAAACATTGTTGCTTGATTAAAGCTTAAGTTTTTATGCAAATAAAAGTAGTCGGAAACATGAAAGGCCTATACGAGAAAACGCGAGTTGATCTTTAAAGTAAGCTTTAATGCATGGTTGTAACTAGGGCCGAGCCTAGTGTAAGTCAAATCAGCCCTGTTTTGATAAGGTAAGATCTGAAATATGTTGAGTCTGGTTTTATTTTATTTTCAAGATAATTTTTGGTTATGACCGGGATTACATTGTTTTTTGTTTTTTTATTATATTTTTTCGGATAAAAGTACATACGTGTAGATTATTTTTTTGGCTGTGGTGTGAAATGTTAGGACCGCCCCTGGTCGCAATGTGTCACATTGAATTAAAAAAAATCGTAGAAGTTATTTTAATGGTATGTTAAATATTGTTTTGGTATTTGAATATATTGCGTGGGAGCTAGTCACATTAGGACTCACACTCACTGCTATATTGAAGATTTGTAATCGATGTAAATGAAAAGTATATGAATATTTGCATTATGGCATATCAAGTTTAGTTGGATAGACATTAATATTGCTTTTCACAAACATTTTCTTTTGCTAGATAATGACCTTATTCCTTCTTAGTAATAATAATTAGTGACTGTGATATGCAAACAGAAAATGGAAAGGGCTTCAAGGAACAGGGTAAACACATACAATTTAATACAAAACCAATATCACCATCAGCAACCAAAAGATAGTCACCAAACAGATCATTATTCATCGCATTTCAGCCAATCACGGTAAATCCTATTTTCTCATTATTTTTACAATCTTCAACAAAGAGATACCAAGTATTGGTCATATGTAATGACTTCCTGGTTGACAGTTCAAGCAATGCACTTTTAATGTCATCATCTGAAACTGCAAATTCTTAAAGAGAAGTTCTAATGAATTGAACTGATATTCTTATGGAAGAAGTTTTCTTTTTTGGAGAATGATAGTTGTTCTTATGCATTAGCATTTTTTCTTATAATGTTTGGTTAGCTTATAAGCAGCTTCAGTTTTTTCGTTTTTCTTATGGGAGAAATATAGGGGTAATAAGGAGGAAGTTGATGAATATAACTTTTAGTCAGCATCAAATAAGGTCAATTTTTATTCTTAAAACTGCAGCCAAACAAGAGTATAATCGAAAGGGTTAAATTGCTTGCTTGAAGTTGAGAATATTTATTATCAAATGATAGCTTGATGATCAACTAATCTGACATTTATTTGGTTCCTACCAATTGTAACAATCGTTTATCTTTTTGGCAGTACCGGTCAGAAGTTCATTTACACAGGGTGCGGTCATGGTGATGTTCATATCTACAATGTGGTACATCTTCGAGTTTATTTATTTTTTTCTTTTCCTTTTTCGTTATAGATGGTAAGTTCAAGCAAAACGCTAGTCTTTCTTTATTTTTATTGAAGAACTTTTAATTACATACAAGACTAATAGAACATGCTCGGAAACTATATCCCAACTTCGTCATAAACGCGTAACACGGCTCTCCCACTTGGGTTACCTTACTATTAGACTGAAATGTACTTTTTAAATTGCGATGGCAACAATCATTTTCTTTTATATTTATAATCTACCAGACTTATATAGCAAAAAGTGGAAGAGTATAATCTTATTTCTGTTTAGTCAATATACTGGAAAGTTGAAATATTTTGAAATTTAGGGCAGTAGGGGTATTATATTGCTAAATAAGTCTTCTAAAATATTGTATATTTTACTAAAAGTAAAATCATTATAGGTAAGTGGCAAGGAAGTAGCAATATTAAAGTACCGTATTGATGCGGTAAGAGACTGTAGTGGCACCCATACTTGCCAAGGATTGTCACCTCGTCATGGGACGGTACGATTGCTAGGTGGCAGTTTCCGGGGGAGAAGGTAGAGATCCGACTCCTTTTCCTTAACAAGAGGAAGATACAAAAGAATGGCTCCCATATTAAACGCAACTCCTCGGTCCCAACAGTTTTACACCTTTTATATGCCAGAATGGCTCATATTTTAAACTAAACCCCTTGGTCTCAATCGTTATACACAATTTAAAAGCATTGTACTATATAATAACTCCGCAACAGGGTTTTTTGTCGACAATTATCGGGTGTTTGATTATCCGATTTATAAAGATTTATCATTTTTGGCTCTATTTTGATCCATCTTGAGGAATTAGTTGTTTGGCTAATTCCTGATTACATAACTTATACAATAATGCCTCGTTTACTAAATGAATCCCATTTATACACAGGGTTCTCTTGATAGTAATGAACATTCATTTACTTCTTTTTATAGTACACTCACGTAAGTACCTAGGTGTAGATTGTCCTGGGCAGTAAACCTTCCCATTTTAATATAAGTTTGCCTAAAAAATAACCTTTTCCATGTCTTGATTAAAATCATCAAAAAATGTTACAGCCCCTCCGGTATTATGAAAAATAAATCATATATAATATCAACTCCTCCCATTTCAATTTCATGGTTCCATTCTGAGTACAGTAAAATAATCCGTTTAGATTATGCCTTTATAGTTTCGAGTAATTCAGATGAATTAGTCCTCTGGCGCCGATGAGTATATTTTGGTACTCGGTAGCTTTTCTTGTTGAAAACTTGGAATCATATAAGATAATTATAACTTGTACTCCAAAACCCTTTTTTTGTGTGGAAATGAAGAGAATTGTATTAACGAGAATCATAAAACTTGAATTCGGTTTCCCATTTAAAATTGCATAAGGATAACTTAACCATCTTGTATTGTCGTCAAAAGGTAAATCTTGATTTAGTACACGAAATATGTAATATTTTGCTTTTTATGCTATAATGAGAGCGTGGCTGATGGTATGTATGACCCAGTTATAGTCGTTAGAGTATTTCTATGATTTATATCATATTCATCAAAGATAATCATCAGTGATATAAAGGTAGCGTATTTATACAGTTAAAAAAACCTAAATCCAATCTGACATTCGTAGTTTGAAAAACAAACTCGTAGTTCTGAAGTCAAAGTCGTATTTCAGAATTACGAGTCTTGACTTTTCTAGGTTGATTATGTAAAGTTATGATTATTGTTGTTGTTGTAGTTACGGTATTTTTAATATTTTATTACTCACTTTGACAGTTGTCGCATTTGCTATAAGAATAAAAAAGAATATATTAAATATTTGGTTGCTTAATGCGGTATTTCTACTGACTATTTGAGAACATGAAAACAATTTATCAATAATTCGAAAGTTTCCGCAACCGATCACAAATAAAGTTTGATTATTTTTCAAATCTTACAACCAAATAAAACTAAGCGGATCTTGTGTAATTTCCAACATTATATGACTTGGACCACTTGGTCATTTTTTTACGGTAATTTAAACTACTCACGTTTCATTTTAACTGGAGTAATTTCAATATCGATAGTTATACTCCATCCAACTTGAAAATGTTGTCATAAAAGCCAGATTTTGAAAATTCCGAGTTCTCATATCAAAATTTCAAAACCGTCAAATGTGCACACTCTCAAACAAATTTGTGAAGATATAACTATTTTTTCAAATTTTATGTCATTGAGTCTGCTCAATATAGAAAGCATGTATGCATACCAACTACCACATGATAACATTTATACTTTCAGGCTTTCAGCAACAATTTAGAGTTATGGAGTAATTTCAGCATATAATATCATAATTTAAATAGTCAGACCAGAAAAGTCTATTTTTTTAGAAAGGTCAAGATTCGAGTTCAGAAGTACGACTTTGATTTCAGAACTACGAGTTTGACTTCAGAAATACAATTTTGTTTTTCAAACTATGAGTTTCGGACTGAATTCATATTTTGCTGATTGTATAAAGACGCTATCAAATTCTAAAGCAAATCAATTTTATCAAAAGAAAACTATTTAGCATTAATAAATTAAACCAAGGTGAAATGGATGTATCTTGTTTTAGGTTTCACAAATATGAAGTCCCATGCATTATGATTTATGACTATGTGAAATAAGTTGGAAAAAAAAAAGATTAAACATTTAAAACTGAGAAGCTAATATATATACTATAAAAAAATAACCAAATAGCGACGGAATTAGTGACGGTATTTTTTGTTACGAGCTTATTAGCGACGGTTTTGTGACGGTTTAGTCAATTTGCGACAGATTTGTGACAGCTTTTTAAATTAGCGACAGGCTTGTGACAGCTTTTGACTCTCACTAAATCAAATATTATTTTGTAGTATTTAGATGAAATAGTCCTGACACTTGCCGCCAAAATTTAATATAAATAATATTCCATAATGAGGAATGCATTTCTTTTTTTTTTTGGATTAGAAATACAAATAAGCTGACTGCCATACTTTATTATTATTATTATTATTATTATTATTATTATTATTATTATTATTATTATTATTATTATTATTATTATTATTATTTTATATTATTATTTTTATAATTAAAAAAAAACATGACTGCCAGTGCTTGATTTTCTATTTATACCATTTTTCTTTGTTTATTTTTACTGGAAGTCTGGAACAATGCAAGTTCAAATAAGACTCGTCTTTATACTACATGGAAATCATTTCATGAAAACCATAACATGAGTGGATCCTTAATATGTACTCTCATTTGTGTCCTATCCTTTGTTCCAATTTATCATTTTTAATAAAAAAGCATGAAAGATAGTATTTTTTGAATTACAATTTACAATTTAATGTACATAGTTATTAGTTTTCAATTTGTTAAAATATAATCCAAAAAATAAATGAAATACCTAAAAATATCATAAAATGTTATATTACGCCAAACCGAACAAGGGAAATAGCAAACATCTAGAGCACGCAAGATCTTGACTCCCATAACATATATATGAATCAATAGCCTTAGTGTCCGTTTGCTAACAAATTTTTTTGGTATATTTTTAAAATTTTGATTTTAAAAATATGTGATTGTTTGGACGAACAGATTATTTAGCTTTTAAAAAAAATGGTTTTTAAACTAAAAAATTTAAATTTTGAGTGGATTTTTTCTGTTTTCAAGTAACTGATGTTCATGGCCGGAATGAATCCTCTAAATTTCCATGCTACTGAAATAAAAAGCGCGTTGTATATATAATATGGAAACTAACTTTGATAAATATATGGTTTATCTTCACTTACATATTTTCATGATTTAAGATAGGGTTCATATAATTGGCCAAAGGGTGTGGATTCCAAATTGTGATAACAAACGAAAAGCTAGTGATATTTATGTATATTTAACCACAAGTTTAAATAAATTTCAACTAATTATCCTTATCCAGCCAGCCATGTCCCAACATTGACTTCATCTACGATTGAATAGTATATTAACTTAAAATTAAGACTATTATTAGTATTTCTCAATGTACACCCCACTGAAGGAATATTGGTAGTTATGCATTTCTTTATCCTCTAATTATTTTGTGACAACTCATTTCTTATAGAGCAAGAACAACTCAAAGCGGATATACACTTGGTTTTTGGTAAGAGGATAATTATAGATCCAATTTTTGTGTAATTACTTTCATCTATAAATCTACCATATATAGGAACGAATTTCATCTTGTCAATACATGTATGGTTTTTAACTCACGAGTTTCTTGTATTGAACAAGTCACGCAGCCATTAAGTCTAATAGTAATATATATGTATATTTTTATTTTTTTCAGAATATTTTAAATTAGAAACAACAATTGACAGAATTGGAATGGTGAACTGAACATCAACAAGTTCACCCAAATAAAAGTTTGCTTGATAACATGTGATATCCAACAATAGCAAAATCTGATGAGTGTGGCCTAAAAGGAAAAGGCATGCACAATAGTATTTTTTTTAATGATTATAAAAAAAAATAAGGAAATAAAAAACATCTTTGCCAAAATTTCATAAAGAACTACACTTATCAAAGTATGTAATATTAGTTTTGTTTCATGCATGAAGTCTAAAATTGTGACAATTGTGACAAAATTTATAATTATTAAAATTTGTTTCGTTTTTTTTTTTTTTTTTGGGGTACTTTGATACCTAAAAGTGGTCCACAATTCAATGGAAGTATTTTTAAAATGGGGAATTCAGAATATACTACAACATTACTACTGGCACCTAGAGACTCCCGCTTAAAGACGTTACAAACAAGACCCACTAGCAAAAATTCAATGTTTTTATTATTTTGATAACCAAAAAGAATATATTCCCCAAGCTGTTTGTTTACCAGTTTCTATTACTCCGCGTTTGTCCACGAACTCAATGTGAGAGTAGTGTTCTTAGTTTCATACTAAAAAATTGTACTCAAAACACCCAAAAAAATATTGGAAATGAAACTAAACTATATAATAGTATATACCGTAATTAATCATACATATCACATGCAAAAGAAGGACATTTCCAAAAAATCAAGAGTGTGAAGATACGTGACATGGCGTTTGTGGCTAAGCACTATCCTACCAATTTTATTTACAGTTCTGGTTTATGAACTGTTAAGCAATTAATCATTAAAGTGGAGAGACTTAATTATGTGTTATGTTGCATGGGCGAGTTAAATTGAGAAAGGTGAATTTATCATTGTTTATAACCAAAGCATGTTCTTTAGTAAAGCTTGATTTGTTGTGGTTAAAAGTATAGATGAAAATCAAAAAACATAAAATAGAAGGCGGTGTAGAAATAGGGAACAAGAAACGCAACTTAAAATTGTATATTAAAACGCCAGTATAGTTAAAAACTTAGATTAAAATAAATTTGAAAGTTTTTAGAATCTCGATGAATTTAGGAACGGTTTGGCTAACGAGTGTCCCCAAATAATTGTTTAAGGCTTATACATAAGTTAAATTCATGTAGTTATTTATGACTGATTTATTTCTTAATCCACCAATTAATTGTTTATGGTAATAATATTTACAATTGATATATTTTATGATTTTGTAAACTAAAAACCATTTTTCCCACACAAGAAATCTCAAATAAAAATATGAAACCCTAATTAAAACTGTTAAATACCAATTAAATAAAAAAATACTAAAAAAATAAATTTTAACACACTAAAACTCAAATAAAAATATAGAACTCTGGTTGAAACTACACTAATTTTTTTTTTAAAAATACTCGCCAATATATTTAGAATAAAAATATGGAAATAAATAAAATAAAATATTGATACATTCGTTTCCTTAACAAATTATTCACTATGCATTAACATATATTTACTCCAAATATCCCTTCAAAAAGTAATTGCATATATAATTATAAATATTAAATAATTATAATAGTTGTTAACTATGTTACCTTAATTATTCACTTGTTAGCTTTACCCATTTACTAATTCCAAAACGATAATATGATCAAATACTGAATTTATTATATTTCATGGGGGTAAACACATTATCTCTAAGCTTAACACTATAAAAAAATAATCAAATAGCGACGGGATTAGTGACGGTATTTTTTGTTACGAGCTTATTAACGACGGTTTTTATGACGGTTTTGTGACAGTTTAGTCAATTTGCGACAGATTTGTGACAGCATTTTAAATTAGCGACAGACTTGTGACAGATTTTGACTCTCACTAAATCAAACATTATTTTGTAGTGTAAACACAGTGGTAAGTGGTAACTATCGTTAAAATTGTTTTTATTTAGTATTTAGAGATAATTACCCTTGAGCACGATCAAAAAATTCTGGAATAATGAAGCAACACTTTGAACAATTCTATCATAAAAATTAAAAACAACCATCATCTACATCAAGTCATCAACCAGCCGTGTTTGAATGAAACTAAAGAAAGTCAATGATGACAATTGACAGAGATTTGCCTAAATTAATAAGTACTCCTTTACCAAATACTATGCATAATGCATGGCTAGGGAGGATGATAATGAAACCAAACTAAATAAAAAAAAACCTCTGATTTGGTTTTGGTTTCGTTTACTTTTTTTAGTTTTTCGTTATCTTTTCATTTCTAAACGAAAATGAAACGGGTTTTTAACGAAACGAACACGGATTTTTCATGAAATTTTCGGCTCATTCACAATCCTATTAGTTTTTTTTCTTTTTTGATAATTAATAACCCTTACTTTGAAGGTAATCTGTTTCGTATGTGTCAGAGATCAAATCATGATGTGAGCGTGATATACTAGAATATCAACCACTTTACTCACAACCTTATAAGTAAATTAGTAACTCTAAATTTCTTACATAAACCGATATGTTACACGTAATCCTATTTACACACCATCTTATATATTTTTATATAATGAATTACGAAAACAAGACCATATATTAAATGAAGGAACACTGTATTTTTCAACAAATTTTCATTTGTCACACGCGTTTTTGTTGTAAAAATAATGAAGTTTAAACTTGAAATAGTGAGGTTAACACGAAAGATCCCAAACCAATTTTCCATTCAAAAATCAAAAAAGTCACTTTCAATAAATGTGCTTAGTTATTTATTAGCCAACCAAAACGCTTCTTTGACTGTTTCATAGCCTGTCTTCTTTTCATTTTCCCTCCTTTGACAGCTCCACTTTCTCTTTCCCTCTCTATACATTACATACGCACACACTCATGCTTAAACCCAACTATAATTTGGGGGAGTCTCTCAAACTTTTGAGGTGTCAAATCATTCAAATGAGATTTCAAATTACTCAAATGAGCAACTCGTTAAAAATCAGGTTCACGTCACATCTTATTTTTATTTATTTTTTTAATTCATTTCACTCAATTTCATTACAAAATAAATAACTCTAATACCACTTCATTACAGCTCATTACACTTCATTTATATACAAAATAAATAAATTTACCCACTCTATCACACTATTAATTAATACATTCCTCTGCTTTTTTTCCACTCAAACTAAATACAAAATTAAAATATTTTATAATCATAATATTATATCAAGTTAACACTTTCAATTAATTTATATTTTACACTTTTTTATTTATTAATTTTGTTATTTCCGGTAAATAATTAAATTGTCTCCAAAAACCATACACGTCATTATTTTCTTCCGTGATTTCAAATAGTACGTCCGTGATTTTTTAATGACGTGTATGGTTTTTGGAGACAATTTAATTATTTAATCGGAAGTAACAAAATTAATAAATAAAAAAATGTAAAATATAAATTAATTGAAAGTGTTAACTTGATATAATATTATGATTATAAAATATTTTAATTTTTTATTTAGTTTGAGTAGAAAAAAAAGCATATGAATGTATTAATTAATAGTGTGATAGAGTGTGTAAATTTATTTATTTTGTATATAAATGAAGTGTAATGAGCTGTAATGAAGTGGTATTAGAGTTATTTATTTTGTAATGAAATTGAGTGGAATGAATTGAAAAAATAAATAAAAATAAGATGTGACGTGGACCTGATTTTTAACCCGGTCTTCATTTGAGTGTAATTTGGAGTATATTTGATTGATTTGACACCTGAAAAGAGACTCCCCCTATAATTTATCTTATTAAAACAAAATTGACCAAACCCAAAATCACATTTATTTTGTCATTTAAACCCAAGTAAAACATAAAAAAAGAAAATTGACTAAATACCAAAATCATACCGTACTAACTTGTCATTTATTTTTCAACTTAAATCCAAGTAAAAACACTAAAATATCATATAAAAATAAAACTGACCAACCCCAAAATCACATTTATTGTCATTTAAATCCAAGTAAAAACATTTAAAAAAAAAGAAGTACTAGCTTGTCATTTATTTTTTCACTTTTTTTGCAAGCTCCCCCTTTCTCTTCTCCTCTCTAAACATACATTCATGTTTAAACCCAAATAAAAACACTAAAATATCATATAAAAATAAAATTGACCAAACCCAAAATCACATTATCTTGTCATTTAAACTCAAGTAAAAACGTATAAAAAAATGACTAAAACCAAAATTATACTACTGTACTAGCTTGTCACTTATTTTGTCATTTATTTTTTCAATTTTTTTTCAATTTTTTTGCCAGTTCCCCATTTCTCTTCCCCTCTCTATACTTACACTCTCTTTAAACCCAAGTAAAAACACTAAATTATCATTAAAAAGAAAATTGACTAAAACCACAATCATACATACTAGCTTGTTATTTATTTTCTCTTTCCTTCTCGATACATGGTTAAACCTAGGGCTGTAAATGAGACGATGTATTCGTGAAAAAGTTCGTGTTCGTATCGTCTAATGCTCGGTTCATGTTCGTTCATATATAAATGAACTCATAATGAACTAGAATACAGTGTTCGCCTGATAAATGAACTGAATATGAACACGACTTTGTTCGTTTCGTTTATGCTCGTGTTCGTTTATACATATATATAATTATTTTATAAATTTTGTTTGCACTCATCAGTATTCTAATTATTATTTTTGTTTAATTTTTTTAATGTGTGTTACAAATGAATGTACTGTCAAAAAAAATGTTCAAGTTTCATATTAACTCATATATATATATATAAATATATATATATATATATATGTATATATATAAATATATATATATATGGAGAGGATATATGAACATCATGAAAAACACCCAACTAGACACTTTTTCGTAAAAACGATTCAAATCAAGATTTGGTTAATGCAAATCTCAATGGTTTCACGACGGGAACACAAATATGCGTTTTTTTTTTTCCGAGATGTATAATGACATGTTTTCGAAATTATGGTAAAATTTAAAAATTCAAAAATTTAACTCAATACTTTATTTTAACGAGCTTAAACGAGCATTTATATATCACATTCGACTCGTTAAGAGATCACGAAACGAACCAAACACGAACCGAACTTTTTCAATTATTTACGAGCCGAACATAAACATCAATTTAGTTGTTCGTCACGAACACGAGACGAAAACGAACAAGGTTACAAAACTAACGAACCGAACACGAACAAGAGATTTCTCGACTCATCTCGCCTCATTTACAGCCCTTAAACCCAAGTAAAAACATTAAATTATCATATTAAAATAAAATTGACCAACCCCCAAAAAAATCATAGTACTACTGTAGCTTGTTCTTTATTTATTTTCATTTTTTGTTTGTTATGGGAATCTTTTGAATACCAATTTATTCCGTCTCTTCTCCTTCATAGTATTTCAATAATAGGATAATTTATCTAAACACAAAATTTATCCAAAAAGTTTATCCAAGGACATGGAATAATGCTATTCAATTTTTTTGAACATGTGTCAAAAATGTCAAAAAAATGATACTAATATTAAGAAAAAAATGTTATGTCATTATCAACATTAATTACTATATTAAATTTTCTAGTTATTCATTTATACATATCGTTTATTTGTATTGCTATTAAAAAACTTGTGGTCAAATTTTGACATTAACTTTTGAATAAAAAAAATTAAAAGATGACATTACAAGTCATGCCACTCAATAAAAATTCATCATACTAAAAATTCAAATAAAAATATAATAAAATCATATTTGAGCCTACCCTAAATTTAAATAATAATTAAAAATAAAAAAATTTGTTCAATCTAAAAATATAACTCACTAAAAATCCAAATAAAAATATAATAAAACCTTAATTGAATCTATCATAAATTTAAATATTAATTAAAAAAATATATATATTAAATATAATATTAATAAAAATTAAAAATTTTGATGAGTTGGATATAGCTTATTGATTTTTTTGGATATTAAAACTGTGTGAACATTTTAATTTCAATAATATTTCTCTCCTTTATAACCAGAGCAAAGAAGAAAAACCATCTTCAATACAACACATCAAAAACCCATATCATATAACCTCTCTCTCTCTCTCTCTCTCTCTCTCTCTAGATAAAACCCTCATTTCCAATCTCTCCATTTCAATTTACAAAAACCACGAAAACATTTCAAGTTTTACCAAAACAGAGCATTTTAGAGAAAAGGAAAAAAAAAAAGTCATATTTTCATCCATTTCCTCTAAAAATTTAAACAACATCAATAAAGGTCTCATTTTTTTAGTTTTTCTATATCAACTTAAATCTCTCCATTTTAATTACAAAAACCAGGAAAACATTTCAAGTTTAAACAAAACAGAGCATTTTTGCAAGAAAAAAAGTCATTTTTTTTAAACAACATCAATAAAGGTCTAATTTTTGTAATACCCATTTGGTTAAAAATGGTGCATTATCAGAGGTACCATAATCCATTAAAAAAAGGAATAGAATTAGCACCAATAGAAGAAGATGAAGAAGCACAGAACATTTGTGGAACACATGTTGTGATGAACAAAATAACAAAACCTAAGCTTTTAACACTTCTCTTTCTATCTCTACTCTCATGCAGCTTGATCTTTGCTCCTCAGTTCCTCAACTTCCCTTCTGACTTTTCACTCTTATGTAAGCTCTTTTTTTCTGTCTATGTTTCTCTGTTTTTATGCCTTGTTTGGTTGTAGCTTGTATAAAAATGAATTCTTTTATTTTTTTACCATAACCAGGAACTTTAAATGGTTTAAACTGGAGAAAGATGAAATTTTATATGATTTTTTTCAGGCTCTAGTTTTTTTTTTAAATACATTATGGGGGCTAAAACACTGTTCTTTTAAGATTTTAATTTTAATCTAAATGCATAGACAAATTTTACTATTTTTATCCTTTTTTTTAAAATCAAAATGGGCCTGCACCTTCTACCGTCTCGACGTAGTTTTTTCCTTGCCCGCAACGTGAGGAAAACCCGTGATTTTGTTTTTACTAATGACTGGAAATGATATGTGGATGAATATGTGTATATGATTACTTTCATTATTTGTGACAGAAAATAAAACTAAGTTTCTGAGTTGTGGGATTGTTTGGCTGCAGCTCTGAAGCTCGTTTTATTTTTTATTTTTTAGAGTGCTTGTCTGATTGTTGATTATTAGCATCTTTGCTTAATAGATGGCATGTGTTTGGTTGGCCTTGCTTGGCTTACCTTTTAAGTCTTTTCTTGAACTTTACAAAGTCATTATCTGGTTGTTGCTTTTAAGCTCAGAATTTTTTAGCCTTTCTGCTAGAAGCCTAGACTGTATTGGGTTGATCTTTTCAGAAGTAGATCATTTCTAGTCTTTCGCTGTAATAATTGACTTTTCTTTGTTTCAAACTAAAAACTTGCGACCAAACAAACTTATAAGCCAGTTTAAGATGGATTGACTTGACTGTAAAATAGCACTATGTTCCTTTTTGCTTAAGCGCGTTAAAACTTCAATATATTGCAGATAAAACGATTTTTTTTAAGCCAGTAAGCCAATGGTTACAAGCCCAAAAAACTTACGGTACCTTATACCGGCAATCTAACCAGCCCTTAGTTTTTCTCATTAAAGGTTTTTTGATTATGTTTCTGTAAGTTGATTGCTGATTTTTATTTTGTATGTATTGCAGATACATTTGGTCTTGAAGATACAGCACTAGTTTCTGAAAAAGATGTCAAGTTTGCACTTTGCTCCTCTGTCCCAAATGGTAACCTCACTCTTTTTCAAAAGAAATTATTCTGGAATATATATTATTATTATTCCAACTCAATTAAGTAATACTGATAGTTGTTTATAAAATAAATTTGTTGTGTCATTGTGATAACGGATAGCTTGGATTTAGCTTATAAGATCAATTTTATTTTTTGAAGACTGGTTTTCAGCTTGTTATATTTGGCTTTTGCATCATTTTGCTGAAAAGTAGAACCTTTAAGCTACAGCAATCTAGCTTTTTGTTGTTTGGATATACATGATTTCTTTGCTTATCGGATGCAACCAAACGAGAGTAAACCAACCGTTTAACATTAATAAATAATGAGGAGGTGAGATTCTATACCTTGAAAGGGTACCGAACACAACAAGCTACATGAAACTAGCTACCAACTTATGGTCTCGGAGTTTGTCTCCAGACACTTCTTATAAAACTAATTCATAAACATTTGGATACATCTATTTGACTTGCATATGTTGTGAGGTTGGAATAAACCAGCCTGTTCTTCAATCAAAGAATAAAAGAAATTTGTTGTTTGTTTTTACATTATTATGGTACATTCCTTGAGAAAATATACACTAATGTTGTAATCTAATCCGTTTTTCATTTCTTTTTTGCAGGAACTATATGTTGTGATCGAAGCAGTATCCGGACCGATATATGTACAATGAAAGGAGACGTTCGAACACACTCACCATCCTCTTCTCTATACCTTTACACCTCGAAAAACATTAAAGGCATAATTGATTACTCACCTGATACAAACTTAGATACTGACGAAGAACGAGAAGAAGAAATTCAGCATGAAAAGGTTAAGCCCTATACACGAAAATGGGAGGAAAGCACCATGTCCACCATTGACGAATTAGACCTTATCTTAAAAAATGAAAATTCAAAAAATAAATCGAAATGTGACGTTAACCACGACGTGCCTGCAGTGTTCTTTTCGACAGGTGGTTATACGGGTAATGTTTACCACGAGTTTAATGATGGGATTCTGCCTCTATATATCACTTCTCAACATTTCAATAAAAGGGTCGTGTTCGTTATAGTCGAGTACCATGATTGGTGGTATATGAAGTACGGTGATATAGTTTCTCAATTATCAGATTTCCCCCCAATAGATTTTAGTGGGGATAAAAGAGTGCATTGTTTCCCTGAAGCTATCGTCGGATTAAAAATACATGACGAACTCACAGTCGACTCTGCTTTAATGCAAGATGGAAAAACGATCAGAGATTTTCATAATTTGCTGGACCGATCTTATTCGCCTCGTATTAAAGATATTATACTAGAGGAAGAACAAAATGCTCTCCCCTCGCCACCCTCGTCGATAAAATCAGTAAAATTAAGAAAAGGGAAAAAGACTCACATGATACCAAAATTAGTCATTATATCAAGAAACGGTTCAAGAGCAATACAGAATCAAGAGGATTTGGTGAAAATGGCCGAGAAAATCGGATTTCAAGTGGAGGTTTTCACGCCTCAAAAAACTTCAGAACTAGCAAAAATTTATCAAGTTCTTAATTCGAGCGATGTTATGATCGGTGTTCACGGTGCTGCGATGACTCATCTTTTATTTATGAAACCCGGTTCCGTTTTTATTCAAGTTGTTCCGTTGGGAACCGATTGGGCTGCAGAGACTTACTATGGTGAACCTGCGAAAAAACTCGGATTAAAATATATTGGGTACAAAATTCACCCGCGAGAGAGCTCTTTGTACAATGAATATGCCAAGGACGATCCAGTATTGGTCAATCCAGATAGTGTGGGTGAAAAAGGTTGGGAATTTACCAAAAAGATTTATCTTGATAACCAAAATGTGAGGTTAAACATGGAAAGATTTCAGAAAAGGTTGGTTCGAGCTTATGAGTACTCTTTTGCAAAGAAGAACAAGCTTCCTCGTCATCAAACTCATTAAAATTGGATCTCAATTTTCGGCAAAGAAAGAAGGATTAGAAACATGTTTGTAGAGATTAGTGAAATTTATGTCTTCTTCTGTAAATTGGTAGTGGGAAAATGTAAACTTGTTTGGTATATATATTGTTGCAACTATCACAATAACTAAAAAATCATTCTTTTGTTATATTCAATATGTTCCTTGTATCATTGGATACTTTTTGCCATACGTTATTCTGCTGTAACTGTATGTTGACATCCTGTTAAAAAAGTAAACATTGGAGAAGTTGCTTGTTTCATAGGAGTATTATTTCAAAAAAAAAAAAAACTCCATTAATAACTTTCTTTGGTTTCAATATAACTGATAGTCACTTCTTAAAACTTAAAAAGTATTATGTTTTCTAGATACAAAAACTAAACATTTTTCAAAATCGTTTACAAGCTCACTCGAGCCATAGGAACCCATTTCATTTGCATGTGTTCTCCATATTTCTAGTTTTACTGTGGTAAAATTTAAAAAATGTTGATATTGATTTTACTGATTCATTCCATGTGATATTTTTTACCTACATAACCATTTTCTTTAAATGTTCAGTATAGATGTTTTGTGTTACATCTGAAGAGGGTCCAGGCGACCCACACTGATTTGGTAGGGTTTGTAAGTTGTGTCTGTTATTTATTTTAGTACACGTGCAGTTTATTTCCGGCACAATTTTCAGATTCTGTATCTGATTTTAACATGTATGCAATGCAATATACACATCATGAAACATTTTCATCTAAATTTCAGACTCAGACTTAAATTAAGTTAAAGACGATCCCCTCATAGAATTTGACCTTTCATGAGCTATTTTTATGTACTAGTATCGAACTTTAAAAAATATTTTATTTTTCCAAACTCCAAACTGAAAACTAGGACGGTAAAAAATAACCGCAACCCAAAAACCGAACGTCTAAAACCACAAAACCGACCCACCTCAGAATCGTGAGTTTACCCGACCCAATCCGATAGGGTCTAGGGTTGGTTATGCAAACCGACCCGCGGAAGCGCATGGTAGACCCAAATCAGAACCCAATTTTTAATATTCCCACCAAATATTGAGGGACTATATTCAAATATTATGAAAACACGAGGGACCAAAAAAAGGGTACGGATGCCTCTGCTGCCTTTAGACAATTGCAGAGGATCCAAATCCATAATAACTAAATATCCATAGATACAAGATCCTGATTCCTGTGTGTGAGAGATGATGGGGGAGGGGAGCATGATGACGACGATACGAGCTTTTGGCATGTCTATATCCGGAACAACAACGACACTAGCGTTCCACAACAAGCGGATGATCTCGTCACAACCAAATAGGATATCTATGTTGCCTCCTCAAAACAAACCATTTCTACACAAAAACGCTGTCGTCACCTTCACAAAGTAGTAAGAGGAAGAGGTGGTTCTGGTGGTTGAGCCAAAGGAGGGAAAGGTTCTGGAGGCCGAGGTGGAGGAGGAAACAACACTTGGTACTTAACATGCTTCATAAGAAATTGACATATTTTTCCTCCAGTAAAATAAATGCAGATTTCTTCTACTCAAATGCAGAGCAGAGAGAGGCAATGGTATTGCAGAGAGAAGTTCTGTTGATGAGAGAGCGGAGATCTACCTTTAGTTGCTGGTCGTGTGCATCTATGTTCATGTTCCGGTTTTTTTTTTTTTTACAATTGTTGAAATTAGATGTTACGCACTAGTTGTTGAACATGTACTGCAATTATGTTAATATGTAAATGAAACCCGGGAAATATGTACTGCTTGTCGATTTGACGATGAGATTTCGAACTAGTAATGAAAACGGCTTTGTTATTGATTATTTGGTTGTTTGATTTGATAATTTGATCATGTTATAGATTGTTTGTTCGAATAAATTGTTTAGAGACACATACTGACTTTGATATACATACGTTTTGAGACATAAAAAGGAGCCCAAAATAAATAACTTTTGAAGACAATTTATTTGTCATTGTAGTTAAGCCTTTAGGGACAAAAAAAAACTGAAAATGTCTCCGAAAGTAAATATATATTGGGACAAAACTTTTGTGTCCCAAAACTTTATTGAGTTGTGGAGTCAAATGAGATTTGGTCATGTTTTCTAATTATCCCACATCGTCTTGAATTGTAATAAGAGCCACTATGAGTTCTATTTATAAGCCTCAATATCTTGTATTTTAATTACAGCTACACAAAGTACCTTTTACATATTATAAGTGAGAGAGTTCTAGTTGCGAGATAACCATAGTTTGTGTTGAGCTAAATTACGATTGTAATCCTCATTATAATAATATTAAGTGTCACGTGTAGCGGCCCGGAGACGTAGCCAATTCGGGTGAACTCCGTTATCAAATTGCATGTGTGTGCTCGGTTTGAGTTTCTGTCTTTCTTTTAGCTCGACTTGATTTCCTAACAAGTGGTATCAGAGCCCGAGTTTCACAGAACTAAGGTCGAAGATCGAGAGGAAGATCAATGGCAAAAGAAGACAGAGTCGCACACGGGATCGAGAAGTTCGACGGGAAGGACTTCGCATTCTGGAGAATGCAAATAGAGGACTACCTCTACGGGAGGAAGATGCATCAGCCACTTCTCCTTGAGGAAGGCCGACCACGACCACCGATGGGGCGTGGAAACTCTTAGACCGACAAGTGTTGGGAGTGATCCGCCTAACACTATCTAGGAGTGTAGCACATAACGTCACAAGAGAGACGACGACGATGGGGATGATGAAGATCCTCACCGACATGTATGAGAAACCATCCGTAAACAACAAGTTACATCTCATGCGTAAGTTGTTCAACCTTCGCATGGCTGAGGGAACACCTGTCGCGAGTCACGTGAACAAGTTCATCGACACCGTAAATCAGTTGGATGCGGTGAAGATAACTTTTGAAGACGAAGTGAGAGCCCTTATACTGCTAGCATCTTTACCGAACAGTTGGAAATTCATGCGAGCTGCTGTTAGCAACTCAATTGGAAAGAAGAAACTGACTTACAACGGCATCCGAGATCAAATACTCGCTGAGAAACTCAGGAGATTAGACATGGGTGCAAGAGACCGGGGTAAGGCCAGGGTATGGGACGTTAGAGGACGTTCACAATCCCGAGATAGAAGAGGGCAAAGCCGAGGTGGCAAAGATAGCGATCGAAATAAGAAGAATCTTCGATGCTATAACTGCCAGGGTATGGGGCACTTCAGTCATGAGTGCAAGCAGCCGAAGAAGGGTACCGGCCGTGATCACGTGGCTAATGTTGCGAGCGATGAGGATTCAGGTGACTGTTTAATGCTTGCCGTCCAGAGAGATATAGATTCGTGGATTCTAGACTATGGGGCATCATTTCACACGACCCCTCAGAGGGATTTACTAGAAAATTACACTGCGGGTAATTTCGGTAAAGTGTATCTAGCCGACGGAGAAGCGTTGGATGTTGTTGGAATGGGTGATGTGAAAATTCGCATTCCAAACGGGTCGGTATGGAAGCTAACGAAAGTGAGGCATGTCCCGAGGTTGACCAAGAATCTGATCTCAGTAGGTCAACTCGATGCCGAAAGGCACTCCATTTTGTTTAGCTGTGGAGCTTGGAAAGTTTCACGAGGAGCTATGGTGATAGCCCGAGAGAGCAAGATCGATACACTGTACATGACGACCGACGAGGAGTGTATCGTTACGGCAGCTGTGTCGCAAAACTGCTCGGAACTGTGGCATCGACGGTTGGGTCATATGAGTGAGAAGGGGATGAAGGTGTTAGCGAAGGACAGTAAACTTCCAGGCTTGAAGTCGGTCAACCTCGACATGTGCGAAGGTTGCATCTTCGGGAAGCAGAAGAAAGTGAGCTTCCGGAAAGGTGGAAAAGCTCCCAAGGGGGAGAAGCTAGCACTGGTCCACTTAGACGTATGGGGACCATCTCCAGTTACCTCACTGGGAGGATCTCAGTACTATGTGACCTTCATCGATGATTCGACGAGAAAAACATGGGTCTACTTCTTGAAACACAAGTCTGAGGTGTTTAAGAAATTTCAAGAATGGATGGTCATGGTCGAACTAGAGACCGGGAATAAACTCAAATGTTTGAGGTCCGATAACGGCGGAGAGTACATTGATGCAAAGTTCGTAGGGTTCTGTGCTCAAAGAGGCATTCGAATGGAGAAGACCATCCAAAGAACGCCACAACAGAATGGCATGGACGAGCGAATGAACCGGACAATCAATGAGCGTGCTAGGAGTATGAGACTGCAAAGTGGATTGCCCAAAGCCTTGTGGGCACATGCAGTAAGCACGACGGTTTATCTCATTAACCGCGGACCCTCAGTGTCATTGGAAAAGAGAATTCCCGAAGAAGAGTGGATAGGAAAGTCTATCTCTTATGAACATTTGCGAGTGTTCGGTTGTCTGTCATATATTCACGTCGACATAAATGATCGTACCAAGCTTGACTCGAAATCCAAAGTGTATTACTTTATGGGGTACGGTGGAGCTGAGTTTGGATATCGCTTTTGGGATGGTCAAACAAAGAGGATCATTCGCAGTAAGGATATCATCTTCAACGAAAGCATTTTGTTCAAAGATCGACAAAATGTGGTGGTGAAAGAATGCGCGCTCCCGTCCGAGGAAAGTGGTATGGTCGACATGAATGTGTTTCCAAGAGAGTTGGAAAATGACACTGACGATGAGCCAGTGGTGCTCGACAACCCTCCAGCAGATGCTGAAGAGGACGAGGAGCTGCCCCAAACTTCCCGACCTGAATTGGGCCGAGGTCATCGCTAGAGGAGACCTCCTGCCCGATACTCTCTTTCCCTGCATTACATATTGCTAAATGATGCAGGCGAGCCCGAAAGTAGAGAGGAAGCTCTAGAGCTGAAAGACTCGAGCAAGTGGGAGCTCGCGATGAAGGATGAGATGAAGTCACTCGAGAAGAATGTGACTTGGCAGTTAGCCGAACTGCCCAATGGCAAAAGAGCACTGAGCAATAAATGGGTGTTCCGACTGAAGGAGGAAGAAGATGGCTCGAAACGGTATAAGGCACGATTAGTAGTCAAAGGGTTCCAGCAAAAGGCAGGAATTGACTACACCGAGATCTTTTCACCAGTCGTAAAGCTAACGACTATTCGGCTATTGTTGACCATTGTTGTAAATGCGAATCTTTATCTTGACCAGTTAGATGTGAAAACTGCCTTTCTCCATGGAGATCTTGATGAAGAAATTTACATACTCCAACCTGAAGGGTTTGCCGAAAAGGGAAAAGAGAAACTGGTCTGCAAACTGAATAAGAGCTTGTACGGGCTAAAACAAGCACCACGGCAGTGGTATAAGAAGTTTGACAGTTTCATGGTGGATACCGGGTTCGAAAGAAGTGTTAGCGATCACTGCTGTTTCGTGAAAAGATTTGCGAACTCTTCGTACGTCATACTACTGTTGTACGTAGATGACATGTTGCTCGCCGGGTCGAGCCTTGTAGAGATTAACAAGGTGAAGCAACAGTTGGCGAAACGGTTCGAGATGAAAAATTTGGGTGTCGCAAATCAGATCCTCGGTATGAGGATTTCCCGAGTAAGGGATGGGTCTTTGTTTCTGTCGCAAGCCGAATATGTGAAGAAAGTGTTGGGACGGTTTAGCATGAGTGATGTCAAGACTGTAGGCACACCCCTAGCCGCACACTTTAGCTTGTCGAATGAACAATCACCCTCGGACGAGAAAGGAAATGATCGTATGTCGAACATACCCTACGCTTCAGCAATTGGTAGCCTGATGTACGTAATGGTGTGTACAAGACCGGACATTGCCCATGCAGTGGGAGTTGTCAGTCATTACATGAGTAACCCGGGCAAGCACCATTGGGAAGATGTGAAGTGGATATTGAGATATCTCTCGGTTACAGTGAGTTCGGCATTATGTTTCCGAAAAACCTCGGAAGGCCTGCACGGCTATGTGGATGCTGACATGGCCGGTGATTTAGACAGCCGAAAGAGCACAACGTGATGTGTTTGTACCTACGGTGATACTGCTGTGAGTTGGACATCTAAGTTGCAAAAGATTGTTGCATTGTCGACCACAGAGGCTGAGTACGTCGCGGTGACGGATGCAAGCAAAGAGATGATTTGGTTGCAAGGTTTCTTAGAGGAGCTCGGTCAGAAAACCGACAAGTGATTTATGCACTATGATAGTCAAAGCGCAGTTCAGCTAGCTAAGAATCTTGTATTCCATTCACGCACCAAGCACATACAGATTCGTTACCATTTTATCCGGGCTGTTCTAGAAGATGGAATTTTTGCGCTGGAAAAGATTGATGGCGCTAAGAACCCCGCCGATATGCTAACGAAGACTATTACAATCGACAAATTGAGGCTGTGTGCAATCTGAGTAGAACTCCGAGCTTGAGACTCAGGGTCGCCGCTACATGGAAGATGAGCAACTCTGAAGAGTAATATTATTATACAAGCATACCGATGGGAGCATTCTGCTCGGTGGAGCACAGTGAGTTCGGTGGTCGGGGATAATCAGAATTCTTTTGAAACACTCGACATTTGACTCCAAGTGGGAGATTGTTGAGTTGTGGAGCCAAATGAGATTTGGTTATGTTTTCTAATTATCACATATCGACTTGAATTGTAATAAGAGCCACTATGTGTTCTATTTATATGCCCCAATATCTTGTATTTTAATTACACCTACACAAAGTACATTTTACATATTATAAGTGAGAGAGTTCTAGTTGCGAGAGAACCATAGATTGTGTTGAGCTAGATTACGATTGTAATACTCATTATAATAATATTAAGTGTCACGTGTAGATGCCCGGAGACATAGCTTGGTTTGAGTTTCTGTCTATCTTTTAGCTCGACTTGATTTCCTAACAAACTTTTGTCTCCAATTCTCCACTTTTAGAGACAAAATTGAAATTTTTGTCTCCATTGACATTCTCAGTATAGGAGACAAAGTGGATGACAAGCAAATTATGTCTCCGAAGACCTTTAGGCACAAATAAAATACATTTGGAAACAATTAATCCTTGTCTCCAAAAGTCACATCTGTTGTAGTGATCTATGCTTCTTCATCTTATACTGTTCGTCTGCAGCGTCATTGGGGATGTCGTTTTTTCTTCTGCTTTTCTGGATAATAGACCGAGTGACTGTGTCCGTAACTGGACGAAGAAAAATCAGACTGAGAATGGTTTGCGGAGGAGCCAAGATCACTAAATAGCTAGAACGTATTGCCATGATCGGTGTTGCACCTTCTCATCTTGACACTGCTTACTGTCATAGTAAGTTTTGCTATTGCATTGCGAGTAGGGTGCAATAAGTTTGTTTCGCTAATGTAATATTTATTGACCGAGAATGGTTTGTTTTGCTTATGTTTTCATTTGAATGGTAGAATTTGGTTTGAATTTGGTTTATTTATTTACGTTGTTAATGAGCTTCTATTATGTTTCTCAAAAAAAAAAATTGGCACTGATAGTTTTAGGAGAAATACCTATTTTATTGTTACTGATGGAGATGGTGAAGTTCCCTTTTTCAGAGGGATGATAAAGCAAACCTGATACAACCAATCTTTAGTAATCAATCAATCTATTTAGGAAAACTATTGATTCTGAATATGCTGATGTACATACATATGCACGATACTTTTTGGTATAAAATCCCGAACTTGGAGATTGAGAAATAATTTAGGCCAACTGATGCATATGGTATTATAGTTAAGGACCTAAGGTTGGTAAAATGTAGTTTTTAGGCTAAATTTAAGGATCATATATGTTAAATAATGCGTTTACTCTTATAGTTTCATTGTCTATGCAGTTCAGATAGAAAGAGAGCATAATGTCCAAGTGACCAAACGAGCAGAGATCTCCGAGTTGGGTATCTATCGAGGTTGTGAATGGTGGATTGCAAGTTTGGAAAAAGAAAAATACGTGTGTTCTATGCTTTTCTATTATTGTTTGTTTGGTGATTATTTGATAGCTAATTCTCGGGCTGCGCCCGTGGTGATCTTGGTAATTCAACTATTGGCTACTGAACAAGAGATTTCTCACCAACGCTTGAGTTCATTTCTGTTATTAGGTATGTGATGCCTTTTTTTTTAGTTATTTCCAAGACTAAATTAGTAATAATTAGACTAGGATTAAGAAATTAGCGCTCCATAAAACGTACTGGTATTAAAATTCCTCAAATTTCATATTTCAAGTGATGCAAAAGCTTGTACAAATTTGTTTTCTTACATGATCATATCTAATGTCGTTCTACCATCTTGCGTGCACATCGATTAAATCCACAAATCAGTAAGCCATCAAACAATCTGCCCAACCGAGCTGTCTCGAAGCCATCTAAATACGCATCATGAATATACTAAGCTCGGGCCCACCATTCCCATCGGGATTCAACATGTAGAACGCCTCCGAGTCCTTCCCACCTACCACTCGCTCAAACCTCGCCCTCATGTATAGCAACTCCCCTTCCATCGCACTCTCCTTATTTCCACCTTCTAGTACCGGAATCAACCCTGCCCCCACCGACACGCTCCTCAAGATCCCAAGCACATGTTTATCCATCTCTTGGCACCGCCTCGTCACCGCCTTACCGCATCTGCTTCCATTACTATACATCTTCCACTCTAGCTCATCAAACAACTCCACATGACCATCAAGAGCCACCTTGGGTGCAAGGTTATCACACTCAAGGGCGATGCGGACTAGTCCTGAGGACATGGTCTTAACCAGTGTTTCTGTTGTTAGACCAAGCTTGACTATAAAAAATGGGTCAGACCCAGAGTTTTCCTGAACAGCAAAGCTAACATGGCCTTTACGATGACCAAAAAGCGTGCCAATGACCTTTCGCCTAAGGGAAGGGCGAAATGAAGAGAGTGAAAAAAGGCCAACAAGGGAACGGATGAAGTTAGAAAATACCGGATTTATACGGTAGCAAGTGGTGGTGTGTATGCGCTTCGGGACAAAGAGTTTGGTGTTTTGGTCGGGCGAGAGTGACATGGACCGGGAAAGGGAGTTGGAGGGTGTTATCTTGCTAGTGTTGGCTTGGTAGCTTGTTGTTCTTCGAAGTGGGAGGTGCTCATGTTGCATTTTATTTTAAACAGACAAGGCTAGGTGAGATTATGGTATAAGGAAATGAAATGGAGGATGAAATTTGAATTGAGGACTAAGAGGGTGGGGGAGACAAGGTTAATGATTATGTTGATATAGTGGGTGTATATAAAGGGTAAAGGAGTAGTATATGATTTGATTCGATCATGCTTGATATTTGAAAAATGTTTACATTATAAGAGTACCAACTTTTTTTCCCACCCAAATGTAGGAACAATTCAAAGGCATTCTTGATTCTTGTCTGTAGCTCATTAACTTTTATGGCCGGTTTGAAGGTTTACAATCATCCCACAAAATGAGAAGTTTTGGAGAAAAAGAACACGCTTGAGTTTTATCTTAATTATCAAACTATATATTTAAGGGATATATCATTTAGGTACATAGTGATTAAGTTGAAGATTAGTCATCCGCTAAAACTTAATCGCCATGCCCGTTAATTGTAACTGTATTAGTAACTGGTTATCCAAGCTCTTCTCAATCAATTTGCACATTTGATGCCATCCGTGTTCCGTGATATCTTCAAATAAACTGTATTCCCAAGTTTAAAAATAGCAGTTCCATTTTTGTTAAAAAACCAAATATTTTACTAGTTGCTCTTTCCTTGGTAAGCATCCATCTTTCGGTAAATAAGAGATAACATCAATAGTTATGGCCAGTAGAATCTGATTTAGCTTGCTTGATGATCGGATATGATGCTGTATTTGTAGTAATCTATTGGTACTGTTCAACTCTGAGTTTCGTATAGCGAGTTAGCTTATTTCTCTTTTTCTGTTCGAATCCTAAATTCGTTTGGAGTATAAAGTTGCTCCTTCTCCAGAGTGCACTTTCATTTTACTTAAGTATTTTTTTTTCCCAAACGACGCCTCAGTAAACCCTTAGTTGTTTGATTGTTTCATTATTACTGTATGTGCTTGGTTTCTTGGCTTGGCTTCTTCCATGGTTTGGATCTTGAATATTTCATAATTCATTTACAATGATGGAAGATTTTGATAGGCCCTTAATTCATGAGTTTAAATTAATCAACCATTCAAAACACGCATCCAACTAACCGCAACCGCATTTGAAGTTTCTCAAAGAGTTACCAAAGATAACACTTAAATATTCAATTATTTAAAAATACTCATAACCAGGTGAGTAACTAGATACATGCTAAAATAGGCTACAACATCCTCATATTGATAAAATTGCTATATTTTTCTATGTATTTTGCTTAAAAGTTGACGATTATATTCTTTCAGCACCTCATATGATTACAAAAAGATATAAACATGCAATTCAGTCTCACACACATTCAATTCTTAGTTCTGCCACTGTCATAACAAAATTCATAGGCACGGTTGCTCACTACCGTAGTTATAGCAAACTCGCATCACTTTTCAAAAATTACTTCTCTCATTTTTGAGATTGTTGTTGCCTGTTTAATTATTATTTCACGTATAAATTTTAGTATTTTTTCACGTCTCACGTATCTATTTTCCGTTTTAGGATTGTCGTTTCCTTTGGCAACCATGCTCCCTCCCAACAAGAGGCCACAAGTATAGTATCATATACAATCATCCTGTATAATTTTAGTGTAAAATATTTGAGGGCGACATTTTTTTACTATTACCACTTATTTTTTTAACTAAAATTAACTACTTATATTAAGGAATTCAGCTGATCCGTATCCTGGTATCCATGCATATTGTTGGCTCCAATATAAGTGGGTGATAACCGATGAACGGGTCTGCAATAAAGGTACGTAAATGGATTTCTAACATGTTCCATTTACTATTGTTTTCATATTAATCAATTGTACAAGGTTAAAAAAATTCAATTTTAAAACAAGGAACCATGTGGTGCAAGGTGCAAGGTGCAAGGCCCTTCTATCAATCCAATTTTGATTCCGCCACGGGCTAAGGTTAAATGTCTGATCAAGTACAATGTGTTAAACTAAAACAAATCTGTAGAACTGGGAAAATATGTCTTACATTTTATCAAAATACAAAACGATACGTTAGTGAACATAATGGCATGATAGTTGGAGAGATGTAATACAAATGATTAGAAAGATCGATGCACATGCTAAACAATCTTTGTCACGGCTCACAAATAAAAGAATTTATAAAAATGATGGCATTATTACTAACAAAGACTATAAAAAAACTCACGTTAATAAGATTAAACTAGTGGTCGATCGTCTTAAGTTAGAGCATTTTGGTAATTATCACACCAACGTGTCAATTGTAACATCATTTATCCACATACCTCTCCAAAGTTGTGGTTGTATTCCCTTGAGTGATGTCTATTAGGGTCGTGTTGGGTTGGTTTAGATAGTATATTTTGTATAATTGTATTAATTTTACGCCAATATTACTCTACAATATGACTACATATGAAAAAAATTCCCATGATGACTGCGTATGTATACCTTTTGGGAGGAAGGAGACAATATCCGATTTAAGGCAAAGTGTCATTTTGTAAACTTTGGATTGATGATGATCCATATATATTTGCTTAGATTGAATTTTGCTTATGTTGGATATTAATTCACCGAAAATATTTGTATGATACAACTTCATTTCAATTTGGGAAAGAAAATCTATCATCTTGTAACTTAGAGACATATGGTCTGAAGTTAATTACACGTCGAATCTTAACGATGAGCGATCAAGCCAGTAATATTATTTAATTAACTCGTAAACCTTCTCAGCAGTCAGGAAAATAAATCAAAAACGGGTTAAAATAGACCGATATAACTAAGTAATGTACACCTTGTGGGCAACATCTGAGATCCCAAGTTAGCACAAAACTTTACTTCTTCACTTTAAACTTACCTAAAGTGGTCGAGGAGTCGAGTTAATTAGGTTGAAATTAAAGTTGGATTGTCTTTTACTCCTACAATATTAAACATGTCATGTCACAGTATATTGAAATTTTACAATGGCATTTTTTTTAGAAAAAAGAGAGTAGATTAAAAGTTGTAGACTTGCACAAAGTTATAGCCCAACCCAGTCCATTCAGAGAAGCTTGCTTAATTTAAGATTCTAGACTTCTAGTATCAACTAATCAGGTCGAGAACCCGCCGTGAAAGATTGATACCAAAGTAAACCGAGGTTTTATCGCTTGCGGAAGGCACGGATTGGAAATTCTGTTGGGAACATCGATCGCTTAATAAAGTAGCACACTGCTTAGCTAATCTAGCAAGATTCGATACCAGTGAGTAGTGATTGTAGTTTTTTGGTTTTGCCAGAACAATTATGATCTGTGTTGTATTCCGAATCTCAATGATATTCTCCATTTAAAAAAAAAAAAAAAAGATGTGAAAACTTTGATTTCTAATCATAATATATATATTTAAAAAAAAAGGTAAGATGCCAAATATCAGTGCAAGGATCTTGCTCACATACAACACTTCTTTCTTTCTTTTTTATCATCAAGTTAAGTTAATATTGTTATCTTGAGAATGCTTGTGGTCCGGATCTGATACGTTGTAGATACAATCAGTCTATAGAATTCAAAATCACCTAAATGAATGGTTCTTTAATTATTCTTGCCCATAGGCTGCTAATATGTATCTAGAAGACACACGTGTTTATAGGATAGATCGAGTTCGCCTAAAAGTTTTTGGAAATGATGAGATTAGAGAAGTGACTCAATCTCAACCCCTGTTAATAACGAAAGTGGTTTGTTGTCCGCTTACCGCAACCTTATGGCCTCGTTTGGTTGTATCATTAGTACCTCGGGATTGGACTATTAATCCCGTAGACCCCACAAATGCTATGTTTGGCAAAACATTAGACTCCGGACTAGTTATTCGGTCCGAACTAGAAATAATGGCAAAAAGGTGCATTTCCAATACCATAGGAGGGTGGTATCAGGAATAGTCCAATCCCAGATGTATTACTTATCCGGCCTTCTTTTCAAATCTCATTCATAATACTAACGGATTGTTAATATCGGGATTAGTAATCCCGCAACCAAATAAGGCCTAGGTGTAATACTATCATATTTATTGAATTTTTAATAGGAAAATGATAGTTACTCCAAAAAAAAATAAAAGTTAGGACGCTGTCTGAAAAGAAACAAAAGAACATAACAAAATTTATAGTGGTTTTGTTGTAGTATGACGTTGACGTAACTTAATCCTAGGTGTGTGTGTGTGATTGTATGATAAAAAAGGTGGGGTTCTTAAAAAGGCTGGATATATTCACATGAACACGAAAAGGGTGAAGTGACGTTTGGGGACTTAAATGAGCTCTCAATGCCAAAAAAAAAAAGTACTGTACTCTGTAACTACAAATGTGGACCCTTTTTTAATTTATAGACGTGGTGTGTGTTTCTTGTTTCAATAAGTTGAAGGCTATTAAATAGTAGTACAGTATTAGTAATTGAATTAAATAAGTTGAAGGCTTGAAGATTTTAAGTAGTATTTCTACTAATTGAATTATTCAATTATAAACTCCATAAGTGTAGAATTTGAGATTGAAAATAAAGAAGAAACAACTTTTAAAATTTAATAAACTAAATTATTGTTGGCATATGCATAAGTTACCTCATAATTTTTATTAGATTTAGGGAGAATCCTTTTTTTTAAGTCTTAACAATACAATTATACATTCAAGCATTTAACAGCTTTCTTATATCTTCTTCCTCATAATAATAAAATATACTATTATTTGTCATTTTTTAAATCATTTTATCTCCTATTGGTGTACTTTTTTGTACTAACACTTGTAAAAAGGTGAAAAGACTCGTGATTAAAGACCAGAGTGAAATTGTTATTTTATTTATAAGGTAACATTTTTATTTCTTGAATATAAGATGAAATGTTTGTTTCCTCCTATTTATCTTCTTCCTCGTAATAACCTTATGGAAGCTGATGTAAAGGATTTTCTAAAGAGTTATCCTCATATTTAGTTAAAGTTCATGAATAGGGATACAAATATGGTTGCACCAATTTTTACAAAAAATCACACTTTTTCCTATTTTATATAGACTTTTACAACTATATATAATATCAGCTAGCCTATAAATTTCTCTATGTTGTGTGACATATTAGCTCGTTATAGATATATATAGAGATATGTATAGATATAGAGAGAGGTATGAGAGACAACAATAAGGGAGACTTTATTAATCAGAAGGTATGAATGAATCATCAAATAGAAGACCCCTAACCCTCTTTATATAGATAGAGGGATAGGGTTACAAGCCCACTTGGGCCCATAAAGTACAAGCCCAATAGTCCAATAATATCTTACAACACTCCCCCTTTGGACGTCTTGAATTCTTCGTCTTCATGCAGTCGATCTGAGTCGAGTTCATTCGCAGTGCTAAACACATAAAAACCTTAGGGCCGGAAAACCCAGTGTGGGACAAAACCGGTACCTAGGAGAAACTGTGTAGCCGAATGATATATGCCGAAATATCATGTAAGTAACTAACCACAAAACAGTGTGCCTCATCAAAACCTTGCCAGAGCAAACCCAATGGGAAAATCTCTGATCGAAGGAAAAAAAGTGCAACAATGGTAGTAGTAGGGGATCAACCACAAAACAGGTGCCTCATCAAAACCTTGCTAGAGTAAACCCAGTGGGAAAAAATCTCTAGTCGAAGGACAAAAGAGTACACAGTGGTAAGAAGTATACAACAGGATACTCCCCCTAATTTCGGCAATCTTAAGTGAGATATGATGGGAACGTGTCTCGCTAAAAACCTTGCCAAGGAAAACCCAGTGGGAAAAAACCTTGGTCTAAGGACAAAAAGAGTACACGAGCATGCGACTGGATGCTCCCCCTCACTTGCACACGACAGGGTGCGAGGATTTCGACTAAGTAGTAATTAGTACAATAAGCATTCACCTGGATGCTCCCCCTCACTTGCACACGACAGGGTGCAAGGATTTCATATTCCAAGAAAGAGAACGAGCATTCGACTAGATGCCTCATTTACTTGCACACGACTGGATGCAAGAAAATCTAACGTGGAATAGAACGAGCATTCAACTGGATGCTCTTAAAACTTCATATGTGAAGATTTATTTTGGCAAGAAATGCTAAATAGCATAATCTAGTCATGTCTCTCTTGATCGATAACAACAAGTTGTCCTCAAATAAGACAAGTGTTTTATCTAGATCGTGAGACAGAGCATATGCAATTCAAATATGGCTAATACGAGCTCGAAGCCATATACACTCTCTAGTCGTCTCATAGAGCACGAGTAGATCAGAGTGATTCATTTGGAGTCATTCCAAGACCTCCAAGATGTCGCCTTATTCCTAATGGTAAAGACATACCATGTTAGGAATATCCCTTATGCGGGTCTGATAAGTAACCAGCATCGGTATAACCGAAAAAGGGTTGCGTTAATTCGAGTACCGAAGGGGGTAGGTACACTCGATGACGCAAATGGGATAAGACAAGCCCTCATTCCAAAATTACCATAAGGTAAGCGAATGTGTCTTTAGTGCCATTTCGATGGCAGCGTGTTAGCGCGATGCTGTGTCGAGCTATACCAATCACAGCATACGAGATGTTCGTCCTAGTACATTAGACCAAGTACAATGATGCGCTTATTGTACTTAGATATGAACATCATGGTTCAATATCTCTTCATCGTCACATCAGGGACGGAATGGGTCTATATCAATGTCTAGTGATCGAACGATCATGGGAGAATCTGACGACTTAGCGTCATGATGAATACAACGTCATAACACCTTCTGGGTGTAGTCTGAATCATGGACTTAGATTCAATCTTTACGGGAGTCGATCATCAGGCCGAGTCACTACCGTTTCTTCCCAAGATCCTTCATCTCGAAGGCAAATCCAAAAATGGATCGCGTAATAAAACACGCAAGGGCATAATACTTGTTCAAGTATCCCAAGCTAATCAAGTACTCACTTAGGCGGTATACCACATCCGCTCGGATTATATTAATCCATATAGTGAACGTCTCAGTCAATTGAGATCGTGTTCCATGGTCAGAAACTACTTGATTTAAGCACATGAAGTCACACAGGGACCTTCATCTATATCTCTTTGTCTAAATCCCCATAGAGATAAAACAGTGACCACAATCACATGCTGCATAATCAGTTTTTGGGAAACTACTAAACTGATAAAGTAGGGGACCGTTATAACGTCCATTACGAGGAAATAACCCATCTCGTAACCAATTCCAAGATGTGAGAGAAGCCTTGCGCTACTAGGCGAGCATTCTACAATCTCATTATTCTCATCACTTTTCCTTACGAATAACCAAATAAACAAACTAGTTTAACATTGGTGGCGTTGGAGCTACAGGTCCGAACACACTTTCGCTAAGGAGTCTACTTGGATTGCAAGTTTCCATTAGTACAGTCTATTCTACGTTGACTTCAGGCAACGGTACATGGTTCCCTATCATAATTTGTTCATATTATCAGTCGTCACCGAATATATGAACAAGTAATCAATGACAGTCTCGTTTCGCTTCAATATCGTCTAAGATATCATGATCGACAGATATTTCGAGATTCTTAGGATGAAGAGGAATCACACATCTCCTAGATCCTTTATAATCTCGTGCGACGAACGAGTTTCAGTTCACCACCTCTGGGGCTGAACGAATTAAGAACCGGTCAACTTCCTCATATCTTAGGAAGGATGACAGACTGACGGCCGACGGCAGCGTCCTTTGCTTGGCGGGTTCGGCCAAAGCAACGTGTTACGACAGGAACACGGCGTCCGACAGGGACGTCTATCCTTGCAAGCATTTTGCAGCAGGTATAAATGATCTCGTGACATCTCATAAAGTCTTCAAATGCGTCTGGCATTTAGTTAGACTTGAGGGAGTCTATGCACTTACTTATCACTAAATGCAGTTTTGGGGATCAAGCTAAGACTGAGTGGGTTATGCCACGTTACTTCACGTCGTTCCTTATCAACGGTAACGTGCAAATCTCCCCCTAACGACGGGGAGAACAGTCTTAGCGATGTCACTTTCGCATATCATGCGGTAAAGAGATCGCTTGCCAAGGTTAATCTATCAAATGATAGGCAGGAGATTCATAATCGACTTATGTCCCCTTCAGAGGTCCATATTTTGAACGCTATAGCGGCTCAATCAAAATATTAATTAAGCACTCCAAACACGCGTTAATATGAGACTTCTGGCCCATAACCAGTAACCAGCTGGTACGCATATGGTGTCTGAGTGTCTATGGGCCTCATAACAGACCAATGCAGCAAAATAGCATAACCCCACACGGAAATATAAATCTTGGTGTGCAAGACCAAGAAGTGCGTGCAATCATTTGCAGTCGCATCATCAAACTTTCCGTGAGTCCATTTGGGTCTGAACATAATCGACAGGATGTTCAATTTCAATTTCCAAACTCAAGTAATTCAAATCGAAATTTCGATTATTACTCTTCGGAATTATCAAGTCGGCTAGACTTTTCAGGATAATCCGGATCATGAGCCATCAACTTAATGATAGGGCTAAAAGTTTGGAAAATGCTGCATTTATGTGGACAACATTAAAATGTGACCATATTGTCGATGCATCAACCATAACCATTTATATTTATGGTCCGTCTTATGGTTGGATAAGTCCACAATAACTCCTTCAATTCTTTACAAGAATTCTACGAGTTCATTTCGTGATCTTTACACATACTAGTCTTTCAAAGTGAGCATTAGTGGCATGAATTTCGGATTAATCACGAAATATATCCTCAAAGAGAATCCAAATGCGATGCGATTATAAATCAAGCATCGTCTTTTGACCCGGGAATATCTAATCCGGTCAATGCCACAATATCAAAATGCTCTTATCAATCGACGACAGGCGAATGATAGTAAAGACAATCATGACAGGCGAAATGATAAGGAAACTTTAAACGCTTTAAAGAATGTGATAGCAACCACTTGAAAGACATTTCAACTCCTCTAAAATACGCTTTTGGTCGTATTGAATGGAGACTATGTAAAGAAATTTCAATTCTTTCATGAGCTATTACCAGGTAACACTGGTTTTCTCGAATATTTTATAACTCAACAAGGTACGACAGGACCTATAGGAGTATAACGCCTCATATTTGACAAATCAATTTGGCTTTACCAAAGATTTCGATTTGGAACGACAGGTCCAGAATCGCTGTCACTGAGTACACTTTTAGGCAAGTAGTTGGTGAAATTATGTGGTACACTGTTACCCACTATTTCTAGAAAACCAACTACACCACAAGTATTGCCTAAAATTTCGTAATTTAAAGTTTGGTCACATTTGTCAAAAGAATTTGCTCAATAAACACTTTAAATTATTTCGAGAAATTTCATAAACAGGCAAACCATAATCCAAAAGTATGGTCCAGATGGAAAAATAATAATCCAAATGGAAAAACATAATCCAGATGAGCGAAAAAAATGGCTCAATGATTTATCAAAATTAGTAAAGAAAGGTATCAAACTCATTTGAGCCACAAAATCGGGGGTCTCAATAGTTTCCTTTCAATTAGCTTTAACCACATTAGCATCGGTTTTTCCACCTTTATAATAGTTGTGAACTATTTAAGGAGTAACCGTGCATGACCGTTGTCTTTATAGCATAGAGTTGGCTCCTTGAGCATCATCTCTTACTTTGTGACAACGGCCCATATTGTTCCTTTCAATTACTGTCTTGGAGCCACAAGTTTTCGATTTTGACGATTGTCTAAAATCTCCCTTGGCGCGATTCATCGGGATCGCGACAGTTCGAGACAAATAACACTTTTCTCGGTTCTCGATTCGTGGAAAAAAAAATGTACACGAAGAGCATTAATATCAGGCAAACAATTCGCCATTGACCCAATAGGATTAAAACTACTCACCGGGGTAATTTTCTTATCCAATAACAGATGGGCGATAAAGGAACATGGTGAATATAAATTCACGATACTGCTTATGGAATGCAATTTCCAAGCTAGTATTTTGGTGAAGGATTGCTCCAATATGTCAATTTCAGACATTTGTTCACCATAGACGTCATCACGTCTCAAATGTGGCGGCGGAATAAAATCAACGCCTTAGCATTCATCTCGAGGGTAACAACAAACTCGTGTTTTACTCATCAAAGATGACATCCAAATAATTTGGGTATCACATGCTCACACATCAGGGTGACTAACATGTGGTGACGGAATAACATCAACGTCTAAACAGTCATTTCGCAAGTATGTTTTGCGATTTTTCTCATCATAGATGGCATCCAACATGTGTTGGGAGTTCTGGATTATTTTTCATATAAAACGACTGGTTTATATGTTTATGGTTTGCACAAGCACAAACTTTAATTTCGAAACGACAGGTTCGAAAATAGTTTTGCTTTTAATGTGAATTGGTTCTCATTGATCGAACGACGGGTCGATACTGAGACACCAATTCGGCGAAACATACATCACTATATAAACACATTCGGGGAAATTATTATTTAGTCAACCCCTTTCGGTAGCTCTACTTGAAAAACGACCAGGAAAGACGGTGAGGGTGGAGGGCACGAATGCCACTTAAAACCCGACCTCATTAGGATATCGACTTCCGCCTATATCTTTCCTAGACATCGTATCCAAATAGGTGAGCCTATTTAGGGAAGGTTCATAATTTTTCCAACTTAAATGTGAAAATATATGATTTCGCAATTCTACCATTCATGGCAATAAATAACAGGTATATCTTTTCTAGATAACCACATATATACAAGGCAGTATAAAATATATTCATGATATATATCTAATCATGCAGTAGATTTGGTGATAAACTAAATCAATTCAGGATTATCAATCACACAAATTATATCATACCAAATCAAATCAAATCAATTAACTGCCATATGGTATATTTATATCTATGGTAATATCAAAAGATATGTTGATTATACTAATAAGATATCAATCAATTATCTACGGTTTATTGCCATATAAGTAATTCTATACATGGTAGTTTTAACATGCAAGCAAGCAATATATTTTTAATTACCAATCAATTCTATATATGGTAAAAAAATATTTTAACATGCAAAAAGGTTAAATTTACATGGAAACATATCAATTTATTCAATTAACATGCAATTTTTTATTCACTTGCCTTTTTAATAAATATATATATATGCATGTGGGTGAATATTTAGACCGAATATTGACTTTTATAACACATATATACTGTTTTTATACATGTAATATATTACAGGGACTATCCGTGTAATTACAGCAAACTATATATCTATTTACAGCATTATTACAGTTTCAGTCCATAATTTCAGACAAGTTTCAGCGAATTACAAAACAGTCATACTGTTTTCAGTATATAACATATTCAGTTCGGCAGATTACTACATGTTTACAATTAATCAGACAAGCCATATGTACTACATGTTTACTACATATTCAGTCATACTGTTTACTACATGTACTATGTAAATTTTTTTAAAAACTATAGTAATAATCAGACAAGCCGTGCCAATTATGTTCACAATAATACATGGTTTGATTTTTACAGTATATATGGGCCAATTCCAGAATCTTTTTAATTCAAGTGTACACCGATACAAGCAATTTATTTATATGCAATAAATTATACACACGGTCAGACAATTATGTTCACAGTCATGTTTGTATTTCATGTAACCTTTACTTAGATGCTCTGGTATTAGTTTTATATAGTAAAAAAATAGGATTTTATGTACCGTCCTCACGGTATGTTGGTGAAGGTCGATATAACAATAATCCGATAAAACCCGGTTAAACCTCAAGGTTTATAGATATTCAATATCCGTGCGTTTACCCAAAATCTCCAATACCCACGAGCGTATATCCTAGTCTCCGCGAGCAAAGTGCCGATAACGTGTTGTGTGACATATTAGCTCGTTATAGATATATATAGAGATATGTATAGATATAGAGAGAGGTATGAGAGACAACAATAAGGGAGACTTTATTAATCAGAAGGTATGAATGAATCATCAAATAGAAGACCCCTAACCCTCTTTATATAGATAGAGGGATAGGGTTACAAGCCCACTTGGGCCCATAAAGTACAAGCCCAATAGTCCAATAATATCTTACAACACTCTATTCTTATTTTTTATTTTCTAATTTTTTTTAAGGTGACTATGATGTCATCTTTCTGGCAACTACACGAGATTTTCAAAAAAGAAGGGAATACTATTGGGATTTGTTGCCAATTTTTATTATATAATAAAATAGGAAAGTTTTTTGGTTCCTTTTATATAAGTAATGGTGGTTCACCTTCATATTTTGGGCTTCTGTTAAAAGAAGTCGTTGAATCTGATTTTTTGTTAAAAAGAAGTTGAAATCCTCAAAATATATATTAAAAGTGCATATAGGGTGTGCTTTTGCTCTGGTAATTAGAGTCTACAATTTAAGTAGAGATGCACATGGTTCGTTTTGGTTCTCTTACTGAAACATTATACTATAAAACATATATCAGGGAGTTTATTTATTTTCTTTATCAATGTTTTGAAACCTTTCTTAGTTTAGTATAAGGGTAGTTAGAAATTTTGCACTTGAATGTATAGACAAGCAAGTGACCAGTGATGAAAAGAAAGTGATCTCTATGGTACAAAAAATGTGAGTCGGGTCACAAAGGTGGTGCCTTAAATGTTGAAACAAAGGTTATAACACTGTGTCCAATTAAATGGAATGCCCTCTTCTATGGTACAAAAAATGTGAGTTGAGTCCACTTGCATTAAAATCCATTAAGTTACGTAATAAGTGGGGACATGTACATGGGAAATAACAGCATGCCATAAAGTTGAACAAATGATCAATGATTATGGTTGCAAATGAAAAACCTCATTCTCTCTTTATGTTGATGTTCGTTTGTTTGTTCAAAAGTATGTCGTTTATGTTCACAAAGTCGAACTGAATATACGACCAATGAGTAACGGTTTATTCACAAACGATGGTTCGTTATCAAAGAAAGTGTTAAAAATTAAGCTAGACTTGGGTAGGAAATCACACATACCATTCTCACACTATAAGTATACACTTAATTAAATATATTTTTTAGGGAAAATTATTGATGGTTAAGAATTTTCGTACTCACCTTACAAAATTAGCAATTTATATACTCATCTATAAGATATCTATCAATCAACACACTTTATTTGATTTATTTTAATTTTTTAAGAGAAATTTGGTCAGCTGTGATTACGTTACCATTTTTAGTTATGATTTAAGAGTAAAACAAACATCGCACATGACCAAAAATCGGTTAAAAAGTTAACATAAGTTAACCGAAGTGTGTTGATTGATAAATTTGTTATAGATGGGTATGTAAAATATTAAACTTGTAAGATGCGTATACAGATTCTTAACCACCAATAGGTTGATTTAGTTAACAATAATTATCTCTAATCTTTATGATATCTCAATTCTACATTTTTTTTTTATCACTTGAAGGATACAGGTCTTGTTGTTATATACTCACATATGGATCAATGGACCCTCTCAATAGTTAGACTTGCTATAAAACAAGCGTTAGCCATTATTCTTTATTTGATAACTCATGCAATCTATATTTTAATTGATAAAGCTCATTTTCATGCATTACCGAACCACGTTCTTAAAGAAGGAGTAGCGTGTTCATGTTCAATCCGTCTATTTGGAGATCGATATTTTTGTCAAGCCAGGTTCATCTATAAACAAACAAAAATGAATCGATCAGTGATCGTACCAAACACGAGAAATTTATGAACGGTAAGATTCATTTGCGGTTGAATAGATGATATCCATTTTTGTATGTATTTAGAACAATTACCAGCAACTGTTTGTGCAAAATCACTTGTTTGGTTCTTGCAGTATTTTGTTCGATACTATTTGTGTTTAAAGGAATTGGACATCAATAAAATTATTGAATCATGTAGCATCTAGTTGATCATGGTAAAATTTGTTATTGTCGTTAGTCCCTTATATATATTAATTTCCATTTATTTATCGTCTATTGTCGCATTTGGTGAATATAATATAATTTATATTATGGCAAAAGTGGGTAATAGTATCGGAACGGAGATAGTATATATTACTATAACGAAACCTTAAATAAATCTAAATTGAAATGGTGTTAGCAATATTATATTCAGCAAATGGGAAAATTGTACGGAGACAGATATCATATTACTATAATGAAAACCATCAAAATGTGTATTATTAAAAATGTGTCGTTAAATTTAGCAACATGCATGACAAAAACAGATTTTGATGATTGTTGTTAGATTTAGCAAACACATTTTTTTCTATCACGATAGCGGTAAGGTGTCTATTGCGATCTGATATATTTATTCTTAGTATGAATGAGTTTATTGGTACAATAGAGTTAGTAAAAAAAAAGGATGTATTGTCTTTCTTGGGGATTCATGTGAAAAGAAATATCAAAAAAATAATAATAAATGGTTTGTATATGGCTTAATCAATTCATTTGTGAGCAAATGATGGAGTTCACATTTTAATAAAAAAAATATTTTCATATTTCATTACTCTCATAAGATTTAAGTGTAGTTCATCGTACAAGTGATAAAAAAAATATTATTTTCGTAACTTTTTGGTATTTTTTTTTTACTTAATAATTCAAACAAACACTAAAAAAACTAAAAAAAAACTAAAAAAAAGCTAAAAAACAGTTTTTAAGTTATTTTTTTTACAGTTTGATATATTTCTCGTGTAGATTAAAATATATTTTTTTAAGATTAAAAACAACTTCTAAGCTTTTTTATTTATTTTAATATCTTTCCCGTATAGATTATAAGTTATTTTTTAAGCTTAAAAACAGCTTTTAAACTCTTTTTTATTGGGTCGGGTGACTAGAACTTAAAAAAGTTTCGGTACATGACCTCTATTTAAAAAATATTGTAAAATGTGACATATGACTAATATTGTCAGCAGAAAATTATGGTAAAGGGGTCCGACGCCATATTTCGAGTCTATATTTCGGGTACGGTACAAGCCAAACATGTGTCAATTAGTGATAGATAGGTAATGATACATACACTATTTCAACACTTACAACCACACTCAATGATGTGACATTGACTATTTAATAAAAAAATAAAAATAAAGAGACTATATACAAGTAATTATATAAATAACTAGTTGTCCTAAAAGAAATGCTATACAATAACAATCCATATGTATATATGGTGCAATGATACATACACATAACTTGTGTTTATAAAATTTAACAACCCATATTGTATATACGCTGTAACTTCAGTATACAAGTATTGAGTTTTTCCAATAAACACACAAAGTTGTGTTAGCCTTTAGGTATTTTATTTCTAGGCATGTTGTAAACTTTAACTTTTAAATAACGTTCTCATCACATATATTTCTAATATCTCATTTAATATTTCTACACATCCTCACTTAAAGGATTTTTTTCTTAATTAAAAAAATGGATTTCTTCATTAATTTTTAAAAACCATAAATAGATATTATTTTCATAACTAAATGGTTATATATTCACACAATGTTAACACTTTAAATAGAAGGCTAGAATATGAAAAAAAAAAAATATATATATATATATATAGGCTAGAACGTGATAAAAAGATAAAAAAAGATATAGGCCAAAAAAAACTTTAAAAAGGATATCTAAAGTTGTCATATTATAATAAGTTTAGTTATATATAATCTCTTCAATTCTATTTTTACTCGCTCCGTTCCGAAATAAGTGTCATCTTTTTTCTTTTTAATACGTCATAAAATAAGTGTCAAATTTGTTTTATAGTAAATTTTATCATTTTTGTTGTAGGATATTATTGTCCATCTTGGGCCTTACTCTATTGGGCCTCTATTGGGCTTTCCTAGCATATGTAACCCTACCTTCTATTATATAAAGAAGTTTAGGGGGTCTCTTGATGTAACTTCCCTACACTTATCAATGAATAAAAGACGACTTCTTTATCTCTCTATACTTGTATCTCCATATCTATATATCTAGCTAATATGTCACACAACACGTTATCAGCACGTTGCTCGCATAAATAGGATATACGCTCGCGGAGATTGGAGATTTTGGGTAAACGCACAGATATTGAGTACATATAAATCTTGAGATTTAACCGGGTTTTATCGGATTATTGTTAAATCGACCTTCCCAATATACCATGTAAAAGGTACACAATTATTAACCATGTTGAAAAAAATAAAAACAGACAGCACATGATTACGATTACATATAAATTCTCAAGCTGTGTTAATAAAATTGCATGCTATGTTTGACTAGTAAACAAACAAATTGTCTAACGGTATCTAATCAATCAATCACGTTGAGGATCTTTATACATACTATGATTGAATATTGGTAGTATGAGTTACAGATTTATATGTATGTATTAATACCATGTTTGTACATCACCAACTGTTATTATGCATGTTATCAATAAATAAATAAAAAGCAGGTACTTACAGTGGTTAAGTTACATGATGATGCTATAAAATAGGAATTTAAGTAATTGCTTGTTTTTTTACTAAAGACTATATAGCCTACTGTAACTTGTTACTTGTGTAAAAAAGTGTGTAAATACGTGGTTGGAGTACTTATTAATGTAATTAGTCAATTACCATGAGTTAATATTTAATTCCTTTCATGATATAATGAATCTTGTGAATTACCATGTATGTAACTTGCGTATATATTGTAAATTGGTAAATAAAATATATTACGTACATAAATGATTTAGTTACCATGTATAGAACTTACACATATAGCAATAGAATAATTAAATATTGACTAAATCTTGCTAGTGTAAATTGGTAATTACTAATAAATTCTAGATTGATGATAATCTTGATTAATTTGATTTCCTTATTAGGAAATATATATTGCAATATATATGCTAATCATGCAAACAGGTACAATCTAAAATATTAGTTAATCATGTACTAATTTATTTATTGCCATGTACACATATGTATAATATGCTAATTTGCGAAATCATATATTTTCACATTTAAGTTGGAAAAATTATGAACCTTCCCCAACTAGGCTCACCTATTTGGATACGATGTCTAGGAAAGATATAGGCGGAAGTCGATATCCTAATGAGGTCGGGTTTTAAGTGGCATTCGTGCCCTCCACCCTCACCGTCTTTCCTGGTCGTTTTTCAAGTAGAGCTACCGAAAGGGGTTGACTAAATAATAATTTCCCCGAGTGTGTTTATATAGTGATGTATGTTTCGCCGAATTGGTGTCTCAGTATCGACCCGTCGTTCGATCAATGAGAACCAAATTCACATTAAAAGCAAAACTAATGTTTTCGAACCTGTCGTTTCGAAAAAAAAAAGTTTGTGCTTGTGCAAACCATAAACATATAAACCAGTCGTTTTATATGATAAATAATCCAGAACTCCCAACACATGTTGGATGCCATCTATGATGAGAAAAATCGTAAAACATACTTGCGAAATGACTGTTTAAACGTTGATTTTAATCCGTCACCACATGTTACTCACCCTGATGTGTGAAAAATGTGATGCCCAAATTTTTTTTGGATGCCATCTTTGATGAGTAAAACACGAGTTTGTTGTTACTAGCGAGATGAAAGATAAGGCGTTGATGATATTCCGCCGCCACATTTGAGACGTGATGACGTCTATGGTGAGCAAATGTCTGAAATTGACATATTGGAGCAATCCTTCACCAAAATACTAGCTTGGAAATTGTATTCCATAAGCTGTATCGTGAATTTATATTCACCATGTTCCTTTATCGCCCATATGTTATTGGATAAGAAAATTACCCCGGTGAGTAGTTTTAATCCTATTGGGTCAATGGCGAATTGTTTGCCTGATATTAATGCTCTTCGTGTATAATTTTTTTTTTCACGAATCGAGAACCGAGACAAGTGTTATTTGTCTCGAACTGTCGTGATCCCGATGAATCGCTTAGCCAAGAGAGATTTTAGACAATCGTCAAAATCGAAAACCTGTGGCTCCAAGACAGTAATTGAAAGGAACAATATGGGCCGTTGTCACAAAGTAAGAGATGATGCTCAAGGAGCCAACTCTATGCTATAAAGACAACGGTCATGCACGGTTACTCCTTAAATAGTTCACAACTATTATAAAGGTGGAAAAACCGATGCTAATGTGGTTAAAGTTAATTGAAAGGAAACTATTGAGACCCCCGATTTTGTGGCTCAAATGAGTTTGATACCTTTCTTTACTGATTTTGATAAATCATTGAGCCATTTTTTCGCTCATCTGGATTATGTTTTCCATTTGGATTATTATTTTTCCATTTGGACCATACTTTTGGATTATGGTTTGCCTGTTTATGAAATTTCTCGAAATAATTTAAAGTGTTTTTTGAGCAAATTCTTTTGACAAATGTGACCAAACTTTAAATTATGAAATTTTAGGCAATACTTGTGGTGTAGTTGGTTTTCTAGAAATAGTGGGTAACAGTGTACCACATAATTTCACCAACTACTTGCCTAAAAGTGTACTCAGTGACAGCGATTCTGGACCTGTCGTTCCAAATCGAAATCTTTGGTAAAGCCAAATTGATTTGTCAAATATGAGGCGTTATACTCCTATAGGTCCTGTCGTACCTTGTTGAGTTATAAAATATTCGAGAAAACCAGTGTTATCTGGTAATAGCTCATGAAAGAATTAAATTTCTTTACATAGCCTCCATTCAATACGATCAAAAACGTATTTTAGAGGAGTTGAAATGTCTTTCAAGTGGTTGCTACCACATTCTTTAAAGCATTTAAAGTTAACTTATCATTTCGCCTGTCGTCGAATGATAAATGATTTAGATGCTAAGACATGATTGTCTGTTCTATCATTCGCCTGTCGTCGATTGATAAGAGTATTTTGATATTGTGGCATTGACCGGATGAGATATTCCCGGGTCAAAAGACGATGCTTGATTTATAATCGCATCGCATTTGGATTCTCTCTGAGAATATATTTCGCGATTAATCCGAAATTCATGCCATTAATGCTCATTTTGAAAGACTAGTATGTGAAAAGATCACGAAATGAACTCGTAGAATTCTTGTAAAGAATTGAAGGAGTTATTGTGGACTTATCCAACCATAAGACGGACCATAAAAATAAATGGTTATGGTTGATGCATCGACAATATGGTCACATTTTAATGTTGTCCACATAAATGCAGTATTTTCCAAACTTTTAGCCCTATCATTAAGTTGATGGCTCATGATCCGGATTATCCTGAAAAGTCTAGTCGACTTGATAATTCCGAAGAGTAAGAATCGAAATTTCGATTTGAATTAATTGAGTTTGGAAATTGAAATTGAACATCCTGTCGATTATGTTCAGACCCAAATGGACTCACGGAAAGTTTGATGATGCGACTGCAAATGATTGCACGCACTTCTTGGTCTTGCGCACCAAGATTTATATTTCCATGTGAGGTTATGCTATTTTTGCTGCATTGGTCCGTCATGAGGCCCATAGACACTCAAACACCATATGCGTACCAGCTGGTTACTGGTTATGAGCCAGAAGTTTCATATTAACGCGTGTTTAGAGTGATTAACTAATATTTTGATTGAGCCGCTATAGCGTTCAAAATATGGACCTCTGAAGGGGACATAAGTTGATTATGAATCCCCTGCCTATCATTTGATAGAGTAACCTTGGCAAGCGATCTCTTTATCGCATGATATGCGAAAGTGACATCGCTAAGACTGTTCTCCCCATCGTTAGGGGGAGATTTGCACGTTACCGTTGATAAGGAACGACGTGAAGTAACGTGGCATAACCCACTCAGTCTTAGCTTGATCCCCAAAACTGCACTTAGTGATAAGTAAGTGCATAGACTCCCTCAAGTCTAACTAAATGCCAAACGCATTTAATGACTTTATGAGATGTCACGAGATCATTTATACCTGCTGCAAAATGCTTGCAAGGATAGACGTCCCTGTCGGACGCCGTGTTCCTGTCGTAACACGTTGCTTTGGCCGAACCCGCCAAGCAAAGGACGCTGCCGTCGGCCGTCAGTCTGTCGTCCTTCCCAAGATATGAGGAAGTTGACCGGTTCTTAATTCGTTCAGCCCCAGAGGTGGTGAACTGAAACTCGTTCGTCGCACGAGATTATAAAGGATCAAGGAGATGTGTGATTTCCTCCTCATCCTAAGAATCTCAAAATATCTGTCGATCATGATATCTTAGACGATATTGAAGCGAAACGAGACTGTCATTGATTACTTGTTCATATATTCGGTGACGACTGATAATATGAACAAATTATGATAGGGAACCATGTACCGTTGCCTGAAGTCAACGTAGAATAGACTGTACTAATGGAAACTTGCAATCCAAGTAGACTCCTTAACGAAAGTGTGTTCGGACCTGTAGTTCCAACACCACCAATGTTAAACGAGTTCGTTTATTTGGTTATTCATAAGGAAAAGTGATGAGAATAATGAGATTGTAGAATGCTCGCCTAGTAGCGCAAGGCTTCTCTCACACCTTGGAATTGATTACGAGATGGTTGATTTACTCGTAATGGACATTATACCAGTTTAGTAGTTTCCGAAAAACTGAGTATGCAGCCATGAATGTGGTCACGGTTTTATCTCTATGGGGATTTAGACAAAGAGATATAGATGAAGGTCCCTGTGTGACTTCATGTGCTTAAATCAAGTAGTTTCTGACCACGGAACACGATCTCAATTGACTGAGACGTTCACTATATGGATTAATATAATCCGAGCGGATGTGGTATACCGCCTAAGTGAGTACTTGATTAGCTTGGGATACTTGAACAAGTATTATGCCCTTGCGTGTTTTATTACGCGATCCATTTTTGGATTTGCCTTCGAGATGAAGGATCTTGGGAAGACACGGTAGTGACTCAACCTGATGATTGAGTCCCGTAAAGATTGAATCTAAGTCCATGATTCAGACTACACCCAGAAGGTGTTATGACGTTTTAGTCATCATGATGCTAAGTCGTCAGATTCTCCCATGATCGTTCGATCACTAGACATTGATATAGACCCAGTCCGTCCCTGATGAGACGATGAAGAGATATTGAACCATAATGTTCATATCTAAGTACAATAAGCGCATCATTGTACTTGGTCTAATGTGCTAGGACGAACATCTCGTCTGTTGTGAATAGTATAGCTCGACACAACATCGCGCTAACACGCTGCCATCGAAATGGCACTAAAGACACATTCCCTTACCTTATGGTAATTTTGGAAGTGGGCTAGTTTATCCCATTTGCGTCATCGAGTGTACCTACCCCCTTCGGTACTCGAATTAACGCAACCCTTTTTCACTTATACCGATGCCGGTTACTTATCAGACCCGCATAAGGGATATTCCTAACATGGTATGTCTTTACCATTAGGAATAAGGCGACATCTTGGAGGTCTTGGAATGACTCCAAGTGAATCACTCTGATCTATTCGTGCTCTATGAGACGACTAGAGAGTGTATATGACTTCGAGCTAGTATTAGTCATATTTGAATTACATATGTTCTGTCTCACGATCCAGATAAAACACTTGTCATAGAAGACAACTTGTTGTTATTGATCAAGAGAGACATGACTACATTATGCTATTTAGCATTTCTTGCCGAAATTAATCTTCACAAATGAAGTTTAAGAGCATCCAGTTGAATGCTCGTTCTATTCCACGTTAGATTTTCTTGCATCCAGTCGTATGTAAGTAAATGAGGCATCCAGTCGAATGCTCGTACTCTTTCTTGGAATATGAAATCTTTGCACCCAGTCGTGTGCAAGTGAGGGGGAGCATCCAGGTGAATGCTTATTGCACTAATTACTACTTAGTCGAAATCTTCGCACCCTGTCGTGTGCAAGTGAGGGGGAGCATCCAGTCGCATGTTCGTGTACTCTTTTTGTCCTTAGACCAAGGTTTTTTCCCACTGGGTTTTCCTTGGCAAGGTTTTTTAGCGAGACACGTTCCCATCTTATCTTACTTAAGATTGCCGAATTAGGGGGAGTATCCTGTTGTATACTTCTTACCACTGTGTACTCTTTTGTCCTTCGACTAGAGGTTTTTCCCACTGGGTTTACTCTAGCAAGGTTTTGATGAGACACCTGTTTTGTGGTTGATCCTCTATTACTACCACTGTTGCACTCTTTTTCCTTCGATCAGAGATTTTCCCATTGGGTTTGCTCTGTCAAGGTTTTGATGAGGCACACTGTTTTTTGTGGTTAGTTACTTACATGATATTTCGGCCTATATCATTCGGCTACACAGTTTCTCCCAGGTACCGGTTTTGTCCCACACTGGGTTTTCCGGCCCTAAGGTTTTTATGTGTTTAACACTGCGAATGAACTCGACTCAGATCGACTGCATGAAGACGAAGAATTCAAGACGTCCAAAGGGGGAGTGTTGTAGGATATTATTGTCCATCTTGGGCCTTACTCTATTGGGCCTCTATTGGGCTTTCCTAGCATATGTAACCCTACCTTCTATTATATAAAGAAGGTTAGGGGGTCTCTTGATGTAACTTCCCTACACTTATCAATGAATAAAAGACGACTTCTTTATCTCTCTATACTTGTATCTCCATATCTATATATCTAGCTAATATGTCACACAACAATTTTTAATTTTTGAAATATCTATTTTTAGCAGTGAAATCATATCAAATTTACAATTATAATCTCATATTATAAGTAAAAAATAGTTTTTATTTGAAATTTTGTCGATACTTTTTTGTTGAATTTTAAATGAAATTGATACAAATACTTAAATAAAACAGTTTTCGAAGCAAAACACTTATCTTGGGACGAATGAAATATTAAACAGTCAATGTCAGCTCAACGTACCACATCATTGAGTAGAGTTGGACGAAAAAACCGAAAAAAAACAAAATCGGAAAACCCCCCGAACCGAATGAAAAAACCGAAAAAACCCGAAAAAAATTCAATTAAGCACTGAAAAATTGAGTTACACATAACCAATTATTATGTTTTGTTATGTATATTTTAATTAGTTAACATTTAATTTAATCATAATTTGTAACTGTCTCAACTTTTAATAACTAAAAAATCTAGTAACATTTTCACAATTAACATTTGAAACTAATGTTTGCATGATTTTAAATTATAACCGTTTCAGAACTCATATGTGTACATATGAAAGAAAATTTTATTATAAATTGTAACTATCTAAATAATCGTGATACTAACTTTTTATTATTAGATGCCCTATTTCACCTTAGAATTATGCTCTTAATTTATTTAAACATTGTCAAAAAACAAGTTGACTAAAAAATATCCATAAATAAGTTATTTTTTATCATTCTATTATAGGGGACGTGTAATTTGAAAAGTATATAAACGATATCAAATTGATAATTTTTTTACCATTTTTACATATATCTAAATTAGTAGATTCGCAATAAATAGATTACCAAAATAAACATAATGATTTACTAGCTAAATCTATAAATGAGCATGTTTCAAAATATAACAACAACAAAATGTATTTTTTTAGTTAAAATCGAAAAAAAAACGAAAATCGAAAAAGAAACCGGATCGAGACAAACCGGTCCGGTCCATAAAACTAAAAGACCGGGAAAAAAACCGAACTAAAATTTATACTCGATTTCGATTTTGCTAATAATCGAGGTTAGCCGGACCCAATCCATCCTATTATTGAGTGTGGTTGAAGTTATTCTGTCCATCACTACAATCACACTAACTTCCCTCTCTTACAGCTTTTCTGCTATGATGTGAATAGCATCCAAACGTCTGACTTGAATTTCATGACTCACTGTTTGTTTTTCTATGTTTGTAGGACAAACAAATTTATCAGAATACAGAATATCAATTTAATTATTCTCTAAAAATATGTTAATACATTTAAATTACGCATAATTCGGCTGAAAATTTAAGATTACTCACTAGAGGACATATACACTGTCATGATGATCTGAACTTGCAGGGAAGGGTATAATTTGATGAAAAAGAGATGGAATACTTGTTAAGGGAGAATTTAGTCTTGAGTGTCATGACTTGATGGTAAGTTGGTAATTTCTCAAGTATTAATTGTATTTCTGTGAAAGTTGGTTACATACATCACCGAAATCCTCAAAAGTAAAAAAGGGACAGCTGAATTAATAATTATAGTACAGTACTGTACTATGTAAATTCATGACTTTCTAATGTTTAATGTAATGACAATTTCTCTTTCACAAGCTTCACTTTAGTGGGGTGGGACTAGGGGAGTAAGTAGGTAGGTACATTCGGCTCGTGCAATGCCTCACATTTTAAAAAAAAAAAATTGAATTTATTTTATTTATTTTGATCGGAACATTTAAATTTTGTTTTTTTTTAAAAGCATCCCCAATTTTCCAATCCTGGTTCCGCCACTGAGTAAGACCGGTGTTTAAAAAGACGCGTTTAGTTGCAAATTAGGCGATGTCTATGCAGTAAACAGAGTATAAAAGTATTAAGAGATAAACGGATTATACGTAAATTAGACGGCGCCTATGCAATTATTAGGTGTTAGACGGTCAATTTCGCTTTATGTCCGTCCGTCTTGCGCTTTTTAAAACATTAAGCAAGACTATCAACTTTTAAGACATCAAGCATTTAAACTTTGCCAAGTTTCGAATTTCATCCTCGTTTCCGGTCATTTCCGTTGGGAAAATTGTGAAACATTGAAAACCTATGTTTTTAAATTCTCATTTTTAAATAAAAAAACATAAACTCCCGGAAACAGTTTGCAGTTTCCTAGAGAACACTAGCTCATTCCTCCAAGAAAAATGTTTTATTTTCCCAACTAAAAACAATTTCCAACACATGTCATGACTATCAGGGGAAGCTAAGTGGGGACGATCGGATGCCACGGCACCTCCCATAATTTTAGAAATCTCAAGTGACGCAATTTTTTTTTAGTACAATTTCTTTTAAGGTGTAGATTTGGCACCCCCATAAAAATATATTAATTGTACATATATTTATAGCTAATGTTGGCACCCCCATTTACACATCCTGGCTTCGATCAACACCAATGGTCTAAATTCGTGAGAAATCAAAACTCATCCATTCACTTTTAATCGTTTAACTGAATTTTGTACATGGAATAACTTTTAAAAATAATCATTATAGCCAATTTTAATACAATTTCTTGAATGATCTATATTATACTACATAATCTCGTATGAAACAAATAAATTAAAACGGAAAGAGCGAAAGTTATAACTATAAACTTACCCACCATATATACTTATCCAGTTAACCAATCCGTTATTGTCTGTTTAAGTTAATGTCTACTAGTTAGAGCATTTGAATCAATATCTTCATATGCGAATTCTTCATAATGTAGTTTGAAAATTCTATTTGCATCAATCTATGTATATATTCTTAAAAAAGTGAAGAGCACCAAATACTCCATATAAATAGAGTGTTTTGCTACACCTCAAACACTATTATTATATTATTAAACTAGTCACTTGTTCTTCCAACTCTTTAAAATCACTTTTTTGTTATTGACATTAAAGAGAAGAAATAATATTATAAAATAAAAAATAGTTTTTAATTACAAATGAAGAGTATTATATAGAATTTTATACATGATAAAATTACAAATGCTCTCCAAAATTTAATAGACTCTCTTTTTTATTTAGAATAGAGAGAAAATTTTGAAGATGTGGATGAAGCTGGCCAACTCTAGTCTCCAAAACTTGATCTCCAAATAAACAAAAAACAATTAGTTTGACCCCAATTTTTGATTAGTATTAATTGAGAATTGTTGTAGGATATTATTGTCCATCTTGGGCCTTACTCTATTGGGCCTCTATTGGGCTTTCCTAGCATATGTAACCCTACCTTCTATTATATAAAGAAGGTTAGGGGGTCTCTTGATGTAACTTCCCCACACTTATCAATGAATAAAAGACGACTCTTTTATCTCTCTATACTTGTATCTCCATATCTATATATCTAGCTAATATGTCACACAACACGTTATCGGCACTTTGCTCACGGAGACTAGGATATACGCTCGTGGGTATTGGAGATTTTGGATAAACGCACGGATATTGAGTATCTATAAACCTTGAGGTTTAACCGGGTTTTTAGGGTTTTGCTATATCGACCTTCACCAACATACCGTGCCTAAGGTACCCGGATATAAATTTTTTTTATACCGTACACGTTACATATTACATGTTTGTATGCTACTGTATTGCATGATTACAACGCATGTTTGTATGTTGACTGTATCTACATGAATTGATTTAGAACCGAAGTGGTTGTCTTTAGATAATTAGCATACTGTGTTTACTGTATATATGTATAATCATCATATATATTATCATGTTAAAACAAAATCATATGCTATGCCATTTGAATGGATTTTTAACAGAACCTACTATTAATTCCATGAATAACGAGAATTATGTATACCGACAACCATGTTATGTTATTAACACCATGTTAGAACTACATGTTAATATGTGTATGATAAGATACAATATTCGGTCAATATACACACACATGCATATAAATTTTTTTTATTAAAAGGCAAGCGAATAAAAATTGCATGTTAATTGAATAAATTGATATGTTTCCATGTAAATTTAACCTTTTGCATGTTAAAATATTTTTTTTACCATATATAGAATTGATTGGTAATTAAAAATATATTGTTTGCTTGCATGTTATAACTACCATGTATAGAATTACTTATATGGCAATAAACCGTAGATAATTGATTGATATCTTATTAGTATAATCAACATATCTTTTGATATTATCATAGATATAAATATACCATATGGCAGTTAATTGATTTGATTTGATTTGGTATGATATAATTTGTGTGATTGATAATCCTGAATTGATTTAGTTTATCACCAAATCTACTGCATGATTAGATATATATCATGAATATATTTTATACTGCCTTGTATATATGTGGTTATCTAGAAAAGATATACCTGTTATTTATTGCCATGAATGGTAGAATTGCGAAATCATATATTTTCACATTTAAGTTGGAAAAATTATGAACCTTCCCTAAATAGGCTCACCTATTTGGATACGATGTCTAGGAAAGATATAGGCGGAAGTCGATATCCTAATGAGGTCGGGTTTTAAGTGGCATTCGTGCCCTCCACCCTCACCGTCTTTCCTGGTCGTTTTTCAAGTAGAGCTACCGAAAGGGGTTGACTAAATAATAATTTCCCCGAATGTGTTTATATAGTGATGTATGTTTCGCCGAATTGGTGTCTCAGTATCGACCCGTCGTTCGATCAATGAGAACCAATTCACATTAAAAGCAAAACTATTTTCGAACCTGTCGTTTCGAAATTAAAGTTTATGCTTGTGCAAACCATAAACATATAAACCAGTCGTTTTATATGAAAAATAATCCAGAACTCCCAACACATGTTGGATGCCATCTATGATGAGAAAAATCGCAAAACATACTTGCGAAATGACTGTTTAGACGTTGATGTTATTCCGTCACCACATGTTAGTCACCCTGATGTGTGAGCATGTGATACCCAAATTATTTGGATGTCATCTTTGATGAGTAAAACACGAGTTTGTTGTTACCCTCGAGATGAATGCTAAGGCGTTGATTTTATTCCGCCGCCACATTTGAGACGTGATGACGTCTATGGTGAACAAATGTCTGAAATTGACATATTGGAGCAATCCTTCACCAAAATACTAGCTTGGAAATTGCATTCCATAAGCAGTATCGTGAATTTATATTCACCATGTTCCTTTATCGCCCATCTGTTATTGGATAAGAAAATTACCCCGGTGAGTAGTTTTAATCCTATTGGGTCAATGGCGAATTGTTTGCCTGATATTAATGCTCTTCGTGTACATTTTTTTTCCACGAATCGAGAACCGAGAAAAGTGTTATTTGTCTCGAACTGTCGCGATCCCGATGAATCGCCTAGCCAAGGGAGATTTTAGACAATCGTCAAAATCGAAAACTTGTGGCTCCAAGACAGTAATTGAAAGGAACAATATGGGCCGTTGTCACAAAGTAAGAGATGATGCTCAAGGAGCCAACTCTATGCTATAAAGACAACGGTCATGCACGGTTACTCCTTAAATAGTTCACAACTATTATAAAGGTGGAAAAACCGATGCTAATGTGGTTAAAACTAATTGAAAGGAAACTCTTGAGACCCCCGATTTTGTGGCTCAAATGAGTTTGACACCTTTCTTTATTGATTTTGATAAATCATTGAGCCATTTTTTCGCTCATCTGGATTATGTTTTTCCATTTGGATTATGATTTTTCCATTTGGACATACTTTTGGATTATGGTTTGCCTGTTTACGAAATTTCTCGAAATAATTTAAAGTGTTTTGAGCAAATTCCTTTGACAAATGTGACCAAACTTTAAATTATGAAATTTTAGGCCATACCTGTGGGGTAGTTGATATATTTTGGAAATAGTGGGTAACAGTGTACCACATAATTTCACCAACTATTTGCCTAAAAGAGCACTCAGTGACAACGATTCTGGACCTGTCGTTCCAAAATCGAAATCTTTGGTAAAGCCAAATTGATTTGTCAAATATGAGGCGTTATACTCATGCAGGTCCTGTCGTACCTTGTTGAGTTATAAAATATTCGAGAAAAGCAGTGTTATCTGGTAATAGCTCATGAAAGAAATGAAATTTCTTTACATAGCCTCCACTCAAAAACGTATTTTAGAGGAGTTGAAATGTCTTTCAAGTGGTTGCTACCACATTCTTTAAAGCATTTAAAGTTACCTTATCATTTCGCCTGTCGTCGAATGATAAATGATTTAGATGCTAAGACATGATTGTCTGTACTATCATTCGTCTGTCGTCGATTGATAATAGAATTTTGATATTGTGGCATTGACCGGATGAGATATTCCCGGGTCAAAAGACGATGGTTGATTTATAATCGCATCGCATTTGGATTCTCTTTGAGAATATATTTCGTGATTAATCCGAAATTAATGCCACTAATGCTCACTTTGAAAGACTAGTATGTGTAAAGATCACAAAATGAACTCGTAGAATTCTGGTAAAGAATTGAAGGAGTTATTGTGGACTTATCCAACCATAAGACGGACCATAAATATAAATGATTATGGTTGATGCATCGACAATTTGGTCACATTTTAATGTTGTCCACATAAATGCAGCACTTTCCAAATTTTTAGCCCTATCATTAAGTTGATGGCTCATGATCCGGATTATCCTGAAAAGTCTAGTCGACTTGATAATTCCGAAGAGTAATAATCGAAATTTCGATTTGAATTACTTGAGTTTGGAAATTGAAATTGAACATCATGTTGATTATGTTCAGACCCAAATGGACTCACGGAAAGTTTGATGATGCGACTGCAAATGATTGCACGCATTTCTTGGTCTTGCGCACCAAGATTTATATTTCCGTGTGGGGTTATGCTATTTTGCTGCATTGGTCCGTCATGAGGCCCATAGACACTCAAACACCACATGCGTACCAGTTGGTTACTGGTTATGAGCCAGAAGTCTCATATTAACGCGTGTTTAGAGTGATTAATTAATATTTTGATTGAGCCGCTCTAGCGTTCAAAATATGGACCTCTGAAGGAGACATAAGTCGATTATGAATCTCCTGCCTATCATTTGATAGAGTAACCTTGACAAGCGATCTCTTTACCGCATGATATGCGAAAGTGACATCGCTAAGACTGTTCTCCCCGTCGTTAGGGGGAGATTTGCACGTTACCATTGATAAGGAACGACGTGAAGTAACGTGGCATAACCCACTCAGTCTTAGCTTGATCCCCAAAACTGCACTTAGTGATAAGTAAGTGCATAGACTCCCTCAAGTCTAACTAAATGCCAGACGCATTTAATGACTTTATGAGATGTCACGAGATCATTTATACCTGCTGCAAAATGCTTGCAAGGATAGACGTCCCTGTCGGACGCCGTGTTCCTGTCGTAACACGTTGCTTTTGGCCGAACCCGCCAAGCAAAGGACGCTGCCGTCGGCCGTCAGTCTGTCATCCTTCCTAAGATATGAGGAAGTTGACCGGTTCTTAATTCGTTCAGCCCCAGAGGTGGTGAACTGAAACTCGTTCGTCGCACGAGATTATAAAGGATCTAGGAGATGTGTGATTCCTCTTCATCCTAAGAATCTCGAAATATCTGTCGATCATGATATCTTAGACGATATTGAAGCGAAACGAGACTGTCATTGATTACTTGTTCATATATTCGGTGACGACTGATAATATGAGCAAATTATGACAGGGAACCATGTACCGTTGCCTGAAGTCAACGTAGAATAGACTGACCTAATGGAAACTTGCAATCCAAGTAGACTCCTTAGCGAAAGTGTGTTCGGACCTGTAGCTCCAATACCACCAATGTTAAACGAGTTCGTTTATTTGGTTATTCGTAAGGAAAAGTGATGAGAATAATGAGATTGTAGAATGCTCGCCTAGTAGCGCATGGCTTCTCTCACACCTTGGAATTGATTACGAGATGGTTGATTTCCTTGTAATGGACATTATAACAGTCCCCTACTTTACCAGTTTAGTAGTTTCCGAAAAACTGAGTATGCAGCCATGAATGTGGTCACGGTTTTATCTCTATAGGGATTTAGACAAAGCGATATAGATGAAGGTCCCTGTGTGACTTCATAATGCTTAAATCAAGTAGTTCCTGACCACGGAACACGATCTCAATTAACTGAGACGTTCACTATATGGATTAATATAATCCGAGCGGATGTGGTATACCGCCTAAGTGAGTACTTGATTAGCTTGGGATACTTGAACAAGTATTATGCCCTTGCGTGTTTTATTACGCGATCCATTTTTGGATTTGCCTTCGAGATGAAGGATCTTGGGAAGAAACGGTAGTGACTCGGCCTGATGATCGACTCCCGTAAAGATTGAATCTAAGTCCATGATTCAGACTACACCCAGAAGGTGTTATGACGTTGTATTCATCATGACGCTAAGTCGTCAGATTCTCCCATGATCGTTCGATCACTAGACATTGATATAGACCCATTCCGTCCCTGATGTGACGATGAAGAGATATTGAACCATGATGTTCATATCTAAGTACAATAAGCGCATTATTGTACTTGGTCTAATGTGCTAGGACGAACATCTCGTCTGCTGTGAATGGTATAGCTCGACACAGCATCGCGCTAACACGCTGCCATCGAAATGGCATAAAAGACATTTTCCCATTACCTTAAGGTAACTGTGGATGAGGGCTTGTCTTATCCCATTTGCGTCATCGAGTGTACCTACCCCCTTCGGTACTCGAATTAACGCAACCCTTTTTCGGTTATACCGATGCCGGTTACTTATCAGACCCGCATAAGGGATATTCCTAACATGGTATGTCTTTACCATTAGGAATAAGGCGACATCTTGGAGGTCTTGGAATGACTCCAAGTGAATCACTCTGATCTATTCGTGCTCTATGAGACGACTAGAGAGTGTATATGACTTCGAGCTAGTATTAGTCATATTTGAATTACATATGTTCTGTCTCACGATCTAGATAAAACACTTGTCATAGAAGACAACTTGTTGTTATTGATCAAGAGAGACATGACTACATTATGCTATTTAGCATTTCTCGCCGAAATTAATCTTCACAAATGAAGTTTAAGAGCATCCAGTTGAATGCTCGTTCTATTCCACGTTAGATTTTCTTGCATCCAGTCGTATGTAAGTAAATGAGGCATCCAGTCGAATGCTCGTTTTCTTTCTTGAAATATGAAATCTTTGCACCCAGTCGTGTGCAAGTGAGGGGGAGCATCCAGGTGAATGCTTATTGCACTAATTATTACTTAGTCGAAATCCTCGCACCCTGTCGTGTGCAAGTGAGGGGGAGCATCCAGTCGTATGCTCGTGTACTCTTTTTGTCCTTAGACCAAGGTTTTTTTCCCACTGGGTTTTCCTTGGCAAGGTTTTTAGCGAGACACGTTCCCATCTTATCTCACTTAAGATTGCCGAAATTAGGGGGAGTATCCTGTTGTATACTTCTTACCACTGTGTACTCTTTTGTCCTTCGACTAGAGGTTTTTCCCACTGGGTTTACTCTAGCAAGGTTTTGATGAGGCACCTGTTTTGTGGTTGATCCCTACGACTACCATTGTTGCACTCTTTTTCCTTCGACTAGAGATTTTCCCATTGGGTTTGCTCTGGCAAGGTTTTGATGAGGCACACTGTTTTGTGGTTAGTTACTTACATGATATTTCGGCCTATATCATTCGGCTACACAGTTTCTCCTAGGTACCGGTTTTGTCCCACACTGGGTTTTCCGGCCCTAAGGTTTTTATGTGTTTAGCATTGCGAATGAACTCGATTCAGATCGACAACATGAAGACGAAGAAATCAAGACGTCCAAAGGGGGAGTGTTGTAGGATATTATTGTCCATCTTGGGCCTTACTCTATTGGGCCTCTATTGGGCTTTCCTAGCATATGTAACCCTACCTTCTATTATATAAAGAAGGTTAGGGGGTCTCTTGATGTAACTTCCCCACACTTATCAATGAATAAAAGACGACTCTTTTATCTCTCTATACTTGTATCTCCATATCTATATATCTAGCTAATATGTCACACAACAAGAATAAGTTTTTTTTAATAAATCACAACAGAACAGACACATTAATTTTAGACCCAATATTACCGTGTACCCTATTATGTCATTCTATAGACTTCTATTGTATTAATTACAACAAAACAAATGGTTGAACCACCCTAATCCCTATAGTTTTACCATAATTCTTTATGGCGTTTATAATTTCATTTTAAGTACAGTGTACCCGGTCTTAAAATACGATTTTTGTACAAAAAATTGAGTCATTTGGTTAGAACTCTAATATATGACTGTTTACAAGTTTTTCCATTCGGAAAATCGCAATGTTAATTTAAAAAATTAAAAGAATTAATATATGATTACAAACTAAAAAGAGCAGATGTGAATGAATGAAAAATTTTGGTTCTAAAATTTGAAAAGTTGATCTTATAAAGGGTGAAACTTGACGTAATGGTAAAGTTGCTGCTATGCGACCTGAAGTCACGGATTCGAGTCATGAAAGCAGTATCTTACATAAATGAAAGTCAAGCCTGTCTACATTAGGCTCAAAGGGGTCCGACCATCTCCGGACACCGTGCATAGTCGGAGATTTAGCACCGGGTTTACCCCTTTTGATCTCATAGGATGTTATCATTTTGCAATTCCAAAATTAATAATAATGGAAAAAATGTTTTAGAAAAAAAACAATAGCTTAACAATTTTTTTAGCAAATTCAAAGTAGCCAATCTGTTATTCGTAGAACATTAACTCCAAATAGGACCAACAGAGAGGCCGGTCAATGTCGGTGGCTTGCGAAACTTATGGATGAGTTCGGTCCGGTCCGATTCGGTTTTTGGCAAAACTGAAACCGAAGATATTTTTCGATTTGCTTTTTTTCGGTTTCAGTCTTTTTATTTTTTGGTCCAATTTCGGTTATTTTTCGGTTTTATTTTTGGTTTTTTTGGTCTTTTTCGGTTTTTTTCGGTTCGGTTCGATTTTTCCGGTTTTTCGCCCAACCCTAAAAACCCATGTAGCTAATATTCAAGAACGAGGTGACGGATTTATCACATCATATGTATAAACACTTTCTCTTGTTTACTTATCGGAAAATATGGATAAACAATACAGGTAAAATGTAAAGTGTAAAGGAAGATGAGCTGTTGAAGTTTATTCTAAAATTATATTTGAAATGTCAGATGAAAATATCGACTCCAAGTAGTATTTTTCATGAAACTAAAGGGACTAAAATCATGTGACCAATCCAAACATACCCTTCATAAATGTAGTTACATTAGTATTCAATTCAAATGAGTATTCAATTTATAAATAATATACATAAGCAAATTTATCCCTCTTTCTCTTGTCTTGTTGCAAAATCCAAGCCTAAGAATCTCTCCAAACCTTCCCTCTCCAGAGACTGGCAACAAGATATTCCTCTCTTGAAACTCAACTTTTGCATAACAAAACAATTCCAAATGAACTCAATAAAAAATTTAAAGATTCTTCTTCTATTGTTATTTCCTATAACACTTACTATAGCATTAGATAATAGTACAAAAAACCACACTCCTCTCTCTCCTCCTCCTTCTCCTCTTCCTTCCATGACTCAGCTTAAGCCGAGCATGGCCGTTGTCGTTGCGGTTTTGACTACCATGTTTTCCATCACATTTCTGTTGTTACTATACGCAAAACATTGTAAGCGTCGTAATAACGGAAATATATCGGAATTATATTCTTCCGGTGGAGCTCCTGCAAAGAACTCGGGTGTTGACAGGAAAATCATTGAATCATTGCCTGTTTTCAGGTTTGGCGCGCTTATGGGCGAGAAGGATGGCCTCGAATGTGCTGTTTGCCTGGGCAGGTAATGAAATTTTCGCTATAATTTGCTAATTTTTGAGATACTTCTATTAGTGCTGTTTATTGGTTTTGGCCTTTTTTCTTGGCTCTTTTTAGCTTGAATTAACAGCTTTGTTTTCTTCAAATATGCTGAGAAGTTTAAAAGCAGTAATATCATGTAATTTTCCTTGAAAAAGCTAGAATTTTTAAGCTGGGATTGACTCAGTTTTTTCTTTTTAATCTTAACCCTCAAAAGTTCAAACTTGATTGCTTGAAAGCTGCAACCAAGCTAGCATTTGTTTTTGTTTTTATAAAATAGTTGTGAAATTTCTTCCAATTTAATACTCCTATTTATTGTCTTTGGCTTTGTTTTACTGCAGCTTTTTAGATCAGATTTCATAATATTTTTGCTAAAAATTTGGCTGACCAGTTTAAAAGCCACACCATTATGTTTATTTCTTTGAAAAAGCTAGAACTTATTAAGTTGTTACTAACCCAAAATTTTCTCTTAACCCTCAAAATTCAAGCTTAATTGCTTAAAAGTTGCAACTGGACAAACATTTGTTCAAAAACCGAAAAAAGTTCAATTTTTAATAATTAATTTTTTCTTCGAATTATAGGTTCGAGCAGACCGAGGTCCTGAGACTGTTACCAAAGTGCAAGCACGCGTTCCACGTGGAGTGCGTCGACACATGGCTCGAGGCGCACTCCACTTGCCCCCTTTGTCGCTACCGGGTCGACCCGGAGGACATCCTCTTGGTCGGCCGCAACGTCGCCTTACAGACACAGGTGGCAAACAAAGACAACACCGTCTGTCCGCTGCCTCCGTCCGTCCGAAGAGTGTCGGGAAGACACTCTTCGGCGGGTGAACGAGGAAACAGAAGCAGCATTGGTAATGCTGCTTCTGCTGCTCTCCAGATAGTGATCGACCACCCGGGAAGGAGGTCGTTCGACAGCTGGAGAGCGAAGCCGAAGAGGGAGAGGAAAGACGAGGCTTTGCTTCTACAGGGGGGAGATAGGTCGGACAGGAGGAAACTAGAACACCAAATAGTTATTAAAGGGTCGGAAAAAGGGTTGGAAAAGAGATGGAGCGATGTCCAACCGTCGGATCTTCTTTACCTACGGTCGGAAATGATAATGAGCGACAACCGTCGATTCTCATCGGCCGGATCATCTCAACCATTGAAACATATTGCTAATAGTAATAGTAATGGTAATGGTAATATTAATAATGTGAATGGCAGGGCTGTAATTAATGAGCGAAGCGTGTCGGAAATAACAGGGATGAGTAGGTTTTCGAAAACGACGTTCCAACAACAACAACAACAACAGCAAGGGGTGTTGTCAAGGTGGATGGCTTGGGTGCCTCACAGGCAATCTGTGATGATAGATACACCGATACATACACACCAACTGCCAGCTGCACGGTAGTTTTTTTTTTTTTGTTACATTTATTGTTAGATTTTGTCTTAGGTAGGATATTAAATGTTGTAGCAATGAGATAGTACTGTTGTAGTGGTAAAAGTTTAAATGTTTATAGATTTGAAAAAATAACAAGTTATTGTACTTATTTTTGTCAGCTTAAATGTACTGGTTGATGATTATGATGTACAACTATGACAATGTGAAGAGGCTTATGAATTGTTACTATTTCATTGAAAGTATATATATGGACCATCTGAAAAGGGTACAATTTAAACAATGTTCTGGTGGGATTGGGATGTTGTGCTAAAAGCCTAAAAAGTATAAATGTGTTTTAGTACTTTATAATGAAATTAAATAGAGTAATAGAGTGTTTATTCTTTTAATGTTGGGCGGTCGGATAACCGGAATACATTCAGGAGTATATATTGTTTAATTATGTGCATGTATTTATATCACCCACATGTGTGCTCATATTTTTACTAGTGTATAGAAAATTATTGACAGCCTGTTCATTGTCTTGTGGCTCTTTTTAACAAATAATTATCACCGATTGTTGTGATCTAAGATTGGGTTAAGATATCATGAGAACCTTATATTAAGACGTAGTATATATATATATATGTGCTTAGCAAATAATTAATGATCATAAAGTGTAAAAAACCCATCATGTATAAGTAAAATTATTTATAGTTCGTCCAGAGGAAGTTAAATGCATGAATGATCTGTAAACGAATGCACACGGTACCTAAGAACAATTATTTCTCATCTGTCTGATGTTAAATGTTAGGGTTTTAAACTTAGACACGTAAATATAAAATGAACTTCATATGTACATGTTAAAGTTATTATGAGTTTACATTCTTCTATATTTTGTTATATTTTATTTTCAACTATTAAATCTATTTTATTTTATTTATTCTAACATATTATATTGTTATATATTATTATTGTCTATTTTGGAATAAAAGATTAAATTAACAATGAAAGTATATAATAAATTTAACAAAATAAATATACATGACCCAAATAATATTGTTAAATTCTTTGTTATAGTTAGCATTAAAGTTATAGAGAGAGGAATTTTACAGTGTCACATAAGCACCTTAACATGACTATTGCAAAACTAAAATTAAATTCTTACTATAGTATGACACTAACATATGACATAAAGCAAACATTGGAGATGCTCTAAGTTGTCAAGAGATACATATGTTGGATAAAATTTGATGAACAAACTTATTTGATGTTAATTTTTTGTATTTGGAAAAGCTAATTTTCAACTATGGGAGTAAACTTTGAATACTTAAGTACGCAAACCTCCTGCCTCCATTTTGGAAGTTGAATTTTGAAAATTTTGTTGGGTTTTTTATCTGCAAAAATAGACCAACATGTCTTGTGTCCTATAAGTGTCAATATTAATTGTGCGATGGTTTCATTGGAATGGTAGCTAAGAAATAGGATATAGTTTGTACTTTGGTCTGTTTGATTTTGTGGGGTTTGAATGGTGAGATGGAGAAAAAGGCAAAAAGACGTAAAATTCGAGGAGAAAAAAAGAGTGGTCCATGTTCTCTACATCTTTTTTCAAAAAAAAAAAAAAAAGTACTCCGTAAAAAATAAAAATAATCTTATAAAATATGAAATACAATGTCACATGTTGGGCTTGCTTTGTTATTAAACTTAATAAAGTCTTTTTTTTTGTCTCATTACAAATTGCTCATCATTCAAAGAATCGGCAAGCTAATTTTTCACTGAACAATTTTGATTTTATTGGTTTCTTGAATCTTGACGAACAATAACAAAGTTTAGTCCGAGTAACCTATGCCGGGTCCGATGGCTAATTAACCTAAACAAAAAGATCGTATTTTTTTTTTTTGCTTTTTAGGACGAGATTTTGATCAAACTTAAAATGAAAATGAAACTACCCTACCAGATGAAAGCCTAATCTGCACAACGACCTAATTAAGTTTAAAAAGCCCAGACAAGTAGGAGACACAAAATTATTTTGATTTATCTGCATAAAAAACAATGAAGAAAGAAATAATTCAAACAAAATGAAAAGGACAAGGTCGCTACTATATACATTTTGGATTTAATGAGCTGTGTCCTTTGGGTCTGTCTATCAATGCTTGGATTTTATGTTTTCCTTGTATATCATATATAGGTTCAACCATGATATCCTAAGTTAAAATATCATAACCACCACCATAAGTTCAAATGTTAAAAAACGATATAGTGTTTATAAAAAGTGAATTTGCAATGTACCAAAAAGAAAAGAAAACTATCTAGGTCACAATTTTGATGTTGTAGCTAAGGCTAAATGTTGGGAGGAGTGTATATAGTTCACTTAATTCGTGAATTTTCATGGTACAATTTCAGGATTTTACCACAAGAGAGTAAAAATAAAATTCCTAGAACATAAACTCCGATGAACCAAGATGATAAAATGACATTGATCCGTAAACTTATTAGACCGCATTTGAGGAAAGTATTGAGTACATGGGATCTGAAAGTTAGAGCTTCTCTCATAAACTTCTCTTCCTTTAATTCTAATCTCGGAACATTTTGGATTCACAATTCAACAGAAGTTGTCCTTTCGTCTTTCCGTATTTCAATAACAGAGAGTCGTTGTTAGTGATCAATCTTAGCATTTTCAGTTGGTTAGCTTAAGTTAGCTTGAGTTATCCTTTTATTGTGAAAAAATATGTTTACACTGACAGTCATTAACAAAATTGTTACAAAACTACTGACATTAACAATTTAGATACCGAACTACATATTTTTTCTTAAACTGCAGATCTCCGTCAATTTAATTGGACGGAAGTTAAGTATAAATTCCATTTCAATCCCATATTTTATAAAACATATCAATTTAACTCGAAAAGTTTATAAATTTACCTTTTTAACATACCAATACACAAATAGTTACATAATACATATACATACTCATACGTACACATAAAATACAAAATAAAATACACTATTTATACACATATATTTATATTTATACATATTTATATATGGACTTGGACATATTTTTTTTTACAAAAAAACGTTCCAAATCAAGATTTGATTAATGCAAATCTCTACGGTTTCACGACGAAAACACAAATATGCGTCTTTTTTTTTTCGAGATGTATAATGAAATGTTTTGAATTTTTAAAATTTAAATTTCCAAAACATGTCATTATACATCTCGAAAAAAAAAAATAAGACGCATATTTGTGTTGCCGTCATGAAACCGTGAAGATTTGCATTAATCAAATCTTGATTTGGAGAGTTTTTACAAAAAATTATTCAAATTGATGTCTAAATTGATGTTCATATAACATTCCCCAATATATATATATATATATAGTGTATTTTTGTTGTATTTTATTTTGTATTTTATGTGTATGTATGAGTATGTATATGTATTATGTAATATTTGTTTATTAGTATGCTAAAAAGGTAAATTTATAAATTTTACGGGTTAAATTGATATGTTTTATAAAATATGGGACTGAAATATAATTTATACTTAACTTCCGTTCAATTAAATTGACGGAGGTCACCAGTTTAATGTCAGTAGTTTGATCATCATTTTGTTAATGACAGATAGTTGGGATAATAAACGTATTTTTTCCCTCCTTTTATCTAGCCAATAATAAGCTCATCTTTCATTAGTTGAGAGAGTCTGTCGTGATATATCTGCCAAACGGAACAATTTCTTTACTCTATAAGCAATTGCGGGCATACGAGAGCTGGGAGATTTTATAAGAGTTGGCAGATAGAAAATTTCGTGATGCATCAAACTCCTCAAATTGATTAATTTGGACTGAAGTCCTAGGTGACAGAATATGTATCCTAAATTTTGGGTCCTATGACAAACTTATTTCACGCCTAGTTTCTCTATTAATGAACAAGTAATGACTTGGTAACACTCTAGGTCGGACGTAATGTAGCTAAGGTATACATATAAAATTTATGTCGCTAGAAGACTAGATCCTATGGAACGTTTCCCTCCGTATGTCACAACTTTGTTGTATAATAAAATGGCTCAATCCCGCCGTCGTTCCATTTGCAACCTGCTTCCAAGTTATGAATGCCCAACCATCGCTTTTTTCTATCACCAAATGAGCGGTTTCTTATACACTATCTACTTCAGTGGCATTCTTTACATGAATAAGCAACCTTTTACACATTTGTTGCAGACATAAAAAGGGATCTGTCATTGTAGTAATACTACTAATACATGATACATAAGGTGATTGGGTCTTTTATATCAAGATCAAGGTAGACTTTTGTTGCTCGTGATACGATTCCGCTCAATGTTTTATAGATCCACAATATTATACTCCGTAATTGTCATTTTGCACGTCAATCTAGATTAAACCAGAGACGAAAAATCGGACCCCTAGATATGTTCATTACCTATTTCGGGGTTCAAGTTATTGGACTTAATTTTTAACTGTCTACATAAAGTATTAAATTATCAAAACAAAAATGAGATTGAACTATATATCCAACCTACATTGATCTCGTTTTGCTGCAAACTTAAAAGTTAAAAGTAATGCACGCCTTAATTAAATTTGGATCATTCATCGACCGATCAAATTCCAGCTGCTGAGATTTTCTATTATAAGTTTATAATATAGTGTTAGATATGATTGCTTTGAATAAGACACCATGTCAACGTCATTCTTAAAAAATAGTCAAAAGACCATTGATTGAGCATGTTTAATACCGATTATCTCATTTTCATTAGAATAATTACACTGGGGAAGCTAAACAACAACAAAAACTTCTATCTTTACCGAAATTAACGCATTTTGGGGTAAAACTAGGCCGGCCTATGTTTTTGCATACGTCGGAGGTGCAATGAGCTGTTGCCGAGCATAGTTTTGCGTAAGAGCATCCAGTTCCAACGTAAGCTCCGTTACTCCCTGCATACAACATAATCATGCAACAAGATAAATAATAACTCTAAAACCCTACATTTTTTTTGCAACACTACAATCTGATGAAATTGGGTTAATTATAGATTATCAAAAAAGATTGCTTCGTCTGTGCTTTTCTCAAAATAAATTAATGTCTCTTTTATTTTCGAAGGTAATCAATATTTAGAATTTATAAAAACAATATGGAAGTAAATATTGAGAGATCAAACCATTGTTTTTAAAAAAAAAATCGGAAATATTACTATTTAAGTGAAATTATGAGGAATATATAGAATTTTTGCACATACTTACATTTTTTGATATGAAACATATATACTTGAGATTTATTAATTTACTTGTTACAGCGGTGAAATAAAAATTAAACGAGAGATATACCATTTAGATGAGCAAGAAGGATCAAACACGGGATAAGTAGAGAAGCTGGTTGAAGCTTTGTTGAAGCCATAACCCTAATCAGGGAAGACAAAAATGAACTAAAACTATAAGAAGAAAACTAATAATTTTAATTTCATCATGTAAATTAAACCTCACGTACGTGTTTCACTTTATTTTTATGTATTTATAGTTAAACAATATTAACACAGCGGAAAGAACTTCGTAAGTGTTATTAGGATTTAGAGTGGAAGACAATTAAAATTTATTTTTTTCCCACAAAAATTATTTTGACCATAAAAAGTATTATTTAGATGCGAATTTTGATTGTGTCTAAATAATTTTTTGTAATCCTAATTTTCGTGTAGTGGTAGGCAAAAAACGGGGAATAAAACTTGAAGCATTTTACAATTTGATATGAATACTTAAAAATGCTAACCTCTTTCGTGGAAATCGGAGTGAGAATAAAGTAAATGTTATGCGATTATGCGAAACAAAGAGCAATTTATATGGCATGAGTTTGCAACATGTCGTAAAATATGTTTGGTTGATTTTAAGTAATTAATTTCAATGTCATTCATTTCCATTTAATATGAAGATGATCGTAACGAATGCGAAAAGTTAGACATGTAATTGACTGGTTTCCAAAAGACATGTATAGTTGACTAATTTCAGTGAGTTCAAATAAACGCCGTTGATATTTTGTGATATTTAGATATATTATATATAATGATATTGAGATCACTTTAAGCAATATTTTATGTAAAATAACTTAATTATACTGTGGAGAATGTTATACTTGAAAATATTTTAATGAAAATATATATTTATCCATCCAAATATACATAAAATACCATCTATAATTTGATAAATCAAAATATAAATATTCAACATGATAAAAACTCAAACTATTAAAAATTCGGATAAAAATATAATAGAAAAATTATTAAATCTAGTATTATATATATATATATATATATATATATATATAACTCACACATTTCCATATATTTATATTTGAATGGATAAAAATGTATTTTTTAACAAAAATATATTATTATACATGTAAGTAAGTGTCCAATACATGTAAAACAGTGTGAAAATGAATGACAAATTTATGTGAATATTTTTTTTTTCTTATTAGAATAATAGTTGTCACCGAATTTTACAAATAGAAAGAGTAGATAGATTGATATAAAAGACAATACTTGATCATCATACATTTGCATAATAAAAGACTTTATTCCTAAAAAACATTGATGTCTGCATTTTTATTTCACCCATTTTTATTTTAATTCAATACCTATTTTTAAATAATACAGGAGATGTAGTTAGTGACTGCAAATCACCCGGCCACAACTCCCTCTCTCTAGAAAAAGAAACCCCACAACCAAATCGACCCAAACCCTAGCGCCGTCACCTCCTCACCCGCCTGGGGTGGGTGGAGCTCCGGCTCCCCTACCCCTGGGTCTTCTTCCGTCAACATAGTCAGCCATTTCCTCCCACATGGTGGTTGATTTTCCGTACACAACAAATTTGAATTTATTTCGCGGTTTTTTGATTGGTGTGGGGATATCCTACATCTCATTCTTTGCCTCTTTTCCCCTTTCGTTCTTTCACAAGGTATGTAACTATGTTGCTCCCAACAAGATTTGGTTTTGTTTCGCAATTTGGTCGAATATTTTGTGTCTTTCATCACTTTTAATCTGGGTTCGTCAACTTTGGGTTTTGGTAGACTATCAGATGTGGGATTCGGGTTTTGTAGTGGAGGTGATACCATAGGCGTTGACCGCTGCTTGTTATTGGGTACTCATCCATCGGTGAGCTTGTTTGATTTATTAGACCTTTAATCTTGTGTTATGATCATTTGGAATATGACATTTATTATGATCATTAGTTAAGCTTTGTTTGAGAATAGTTGCCGTGTTGATACTTGTATGGTGATCCCTTTTAGTTATGAGCGTTCATACGATTACTATATAGGAGAGATCTAGTCGCTATCCATAGGCTCGGTTTAGCACGGACTGGTTTCTACCCTGATGGAGCTTGTTAGATCATTTGAATATGGATGTCTGATTTGTGTATTGTCGGATTAGTTTAACCTTATTTAGGATTTCATTTTATAGATGATGGGTTGATGAACCAGTATGGCGGTCCTTTTTAGTTATATGCGTTCATACGATCTTATATATTGGGAATAAACCTGATCACTATACATATGTTCGGTTTAGCGTAAACTGAGTTTACTCTAATGGATTTTGTTAGATACGAGAGTGACTATGAGTTATGCTACAGAGGCTTGGACATGATTTTTCAAGAGTCTTGTATAGTTATTGATCGATATTTGATATATGTCCTATTTGGGTGCCACCTAATTTAGAGGGCATGAGTTCTATAAGCTAGGTTAGCGTGTATAATGTTTTATCTGTTTGATTTCTTGCTCAGATAAGAGGGATTGCTTGACTATCTTTCAATTATACTATAGATGTTGAGATCTGAGTCATCATGAGACTTTTAGATGGTCAAATAGTTTCTTGATTTTTGCTGAAAGATCTTGTTGGATGAATACCGGTTAGAGAGCTGGGGCTATTTTGGAAGTCTTGGAAAGTGGGGACGTGGTTCCATCCTGATGGAATATCGAAGACGGGAATGACTAATTATGGGTTATACTACAGAGGTTGAGTCCTGAATCTTCAAGAGCATGACGGTTGGTCAACCGCTACTGTGCAAGATATTTTGTTAGATGGATCCTGATTGAGAGAACTTGACCTGATATCATTTTTTTTAGGAGACTAGTTTACATATGATATAAATTAGTTTGTCTGCTTTTCTTGTTATCAGGTTAAGGCCTTGGTTAATGTATGTATGTCCGAGCATTTTACTATCTTGGATTAGTTATTTATATTTTTTTATTGTATATCTGTGTTATGTCGCATTTTATTATCATATGATATGTTTTAGTTGATGATTAAAAAAAATGACTACAAATCACCCGTTATGAGTGTATCCGACTCTTGAATAGTAAAGGGGCATTTTTACTAATATATTATTTGTTGTTTGGTTGAACATGTGGATGTGGGAAATAACGTTACTCCTAATAAATGAGAATGATTCAGCAAGATTTCATTAATATTTATATGATTCAGTAACATTTATAAAAAATGATCCATCGCGTCACCTAGATCTACTATAATCAGCACGCTCGATTTTAAATGTTCAATTTAATTGTTCATGCGTATGCTTGACTTAGACCAACCTAACAAAATGATGGTGACTTCTAATTTTTCTTTCACCTTTGACAATGAAAATTCATGCTTATTGCATGTAATCGTGCATGTTTACTTAAGCGAAGTGAATAGTAAAAATTAGGCTACCTTCCATACATACTTAAGAAAATAACCATTTTTAGTAAACGTATTTAAGTTTTAGAACACTTTTGATAAATATAATACTAGATATTCGAATCTAATTTGCTTCACTTTACAATTGATTTCTCTCTGTAAAGACTCAACTCCAAATTTAAGTCTCTCTCGTCTTATCACCGAAGTAGGGCTACCAACGAATCTCATTCGTGAAATCTTCTCTAGAAGCATGAACCTAATCGGTCCAGATTGTGTTTGGCCGAGGGTAGTACTTGGATGGGTGACTCCCTGAGAAGTTCTCGTGTTGCACTTCTTTTAAATTAATAAAAAATACTAAATTAAAGAAATCTATTTTGTGTTTTCCAAATGCAATAATATATACAAGGTACAAAATACTTGTAGAAGCTCTTGCGAACATGCATGCACACCGTCACTGTACTCATCCACTCTCCTGTTTGAGTTATTGTTTTTGTTATTATGCATCTTTTTGACTTTTCATATATTCCTTTCATGATTTTATCGTTTTCCTTAATATAAGGCACCAACGACTACAGTTTTGGCTCTATTGGAGTTAATGTCCAAGTATTTTTTATTTAAATAAATGTTTACTAGCTAACCCTTTTAATCCTTATAAAAAAATAGTTAATCATATTTGATATAAATCCAAAATTATACACTATTTTCTTAAAATTGTAATTGTCTCAATTGTTCAAAGTCATAAGAGGGCCAATTTACAAAAGGGAAATGGGAAAAGATTCGGACAAAGAAACAGGAAATACAATTTCATATAAAATGCCGGCTATTTCCAAAATAAGGTTTATAATTTGAATAACAATTATAAAGTCGTCAACCAAAATTCCATTTACATAGCAAATATCCAGGTTCACTTAAGCTTAAATTAGATTAGTAAACTTTGCAAGAAAAAATAAAAACTATCCAAGTTAGGGTCCAAGTTACGGACCAATTTTTTTTAGCCATTGGACGGCCTTTTCATCAAAACCCGGAAACCATTGTGTTAAGACCAGATTTCTGGTCTTCATATTGTTTATTGTCTATTGGTTTTCACTCAATAAATCCTAACTGTTGTTTAGAACTAAGACAGTATTGACAGGTTTCAAGTAACAGTTGCAACCTCAGTTACAACCTACTAAGTCAGTAGTAACAGGTTTCAAGTACCAGTTACAACCTCAGTTACAACCTACTAAGTCAATAGCACCAGGTTTCAAGTACCAGTTGCAACCTAAGTTGCAACCTGCTGTTCAGCAGTACACTGTCTAGTTCTGTAAATCTGCGTACCTATTCGTTAATGGTTATTTCTTGTTTATAGTTATGCATGATATATTCTCATATCATTCTAAAGATATAAAATGCGTTTATTGAGAATATCAAAGTGGTAAGGAAAGATTTCTTAAATAGATATAAAGAGATTAGTTATGTTTCCTTTACATTAACAATTCTATATCTTTATTCTTATACAAATCTTTATCACTTGTTTCAATCTTTGTTCCTTATCTATATTCAGTATAATTTGTTTAAAGATTAAATGCAATATGGAGTTAGGTGTTTCATATATATATGGAAAGATATTATCTCTAAAAGATATTATCTTTATATGTTTCCTAGTTATAGGAAAAGACTAACTCCTACTTTCAAGCTTGTTATTGAACAGGTATTAACTTATGAAGATTGATGTCAATCCTACAAAAGGCAGACGTGTAATATGGAGAGATTGAAGCCAATCAAAAGAAGTCAAAAGCAATCATAAAAGATCTTGAAGCAAGAAGATTGTTTTTACTAATAAATAGTTAATAACTTAGCTTGTAAAAAGGTGTGTGTTCTAAATTATAAAGAACCCATTCTTGAGAGAATACACGTGAGCTTTTAAAAGAAAACAATGGTGGGATGCCATTGATTTATAAGTGATAGTTATAGAGTAGGAGAAATATTCGTTAAGACTTGAGTCCTATATTGTAAGCTTTTTATAATATCATAATCTGGGTAAGTGCCCCGGAGACGTAGCCTAGTTAGGTGAACTCCGTTGTTAAATGTGCTTGTGTTCACTTTGAGTACATTTAACATTTTTACAGTTCTGTCCATTTAATACACTTGGTTCCAACTGGTGGTTGCAACCTCACTTGGAACCTAACTGCAAAACTGCAACTAGAACAGCGGATAGTAATTTCATATTGACATTGGTGTAAGAAAGCCAAAATTCTGCGTCTTTTTATTTTCCCCTATCTTCTACTAAAATCTAAAAATTAAAACCAAATATAATGACAAAAGCAAGCAATGATGACTTTAATAGTCAAATGACTACTTTTTCAATTCTTAGCATTTACCCACCATTTTCATCAGTCTCTTTAATTATAGTGTCCTCTTCCCGGCCTATAAATTCAACCAAAAATAATCACCAACTTCACTACAAAAAATGGATTTAGTCTCACTCCTCCTTCTCTCTACCCTTCTGGTACTCTCCTCCGCCACCGATACATACATTGTCTGTGTCCAAAACGACTTAAAACCCCCCCATTTTTCCCGACACGAGGATTGGTACATTTCCACCCTTCGTAGCCTCGCTACATACTCTTCAACATCACCAAAACCGAACGAAAACCAAGAGGATGCTTTTATATATGTATACAAAACCGTGTTCCATGGCTTTTCCGCGAGGCTCACACAGGAGCAAGCAGAGGAGTTATCGGGACGGGAAGAGATATTAGGGGTGTTGCCGGACCGAGTTCGCCAACTTCAGACGACTCGTTCAGGCCAGTTTATGGGCCTCGATGGAAACAACCCGGCGGGGTTGATGATGGAGTCGGACTGGGGTTCGAATGTTATTATAGGGGTGCTTGATACGGGTATATCGCCAGAACGGCGCAGTTTTAGTGACGAGGGGCTCGGGGACGTTCCGTCTCACTGGAAAGGGCAGTGTGTTGAAGGAGTGAGATTTACCAAACATAACTGCAATAATAAGATAATTGGCGCAAGGTATATATATGGAGTACTAGCTAGTGCATGCATGCATGTACTAGTATTATGTTTCAAATGATCACAACGTAGCAGAAAAACTACTACACAATTGTGTCTACTTCAAATTCATTTGTTTAATTATATACATATATAGATTAATATTTTGCATATAAGATTAATTTATCCATTTGTTTTAGGGAGGATAATTATACGGGAAACATGTTAGTGATTAAGCAACATTGCTTGTGACAGTATATATGATGAGTAGTTATGTTACGTAAGGGTTACAAGTCTAAATTTTGTTGTAGTCATCTGAAAACTAATGCTATTTTTCTTGCACAAACTGCATATGATTTCAGACTATCTTATTTTAACACGTAAAGCATCTTAAGATTTCACAGCTATATTTCTATATATGTTGTAATAGAGTTTTTGTTTGGCTAGCGACAACAGATGAAATAATTAAGGAACAACAATCTAGATAATTTTGCTAGGCATAAATGTGAATGTTTTTGTAAAGTATCTTATTACTACTAGTTGCATTTCATTAGTACCAATTCTTTGTACAAAGAAAATTGGCCAATGAGCGAGGGTCGAGGAGTAATGAAAAACAAAATATAGAGAATTGGCCAACAAACTGATTCGACTACAAAATACTACTACTACTATTTACATTCAGGGTTAATTTAATTAAGTGCAGACTATGGGGTGACGGCCTTCATAATTTTAAAAATTATGATTTTTTTTAAAATTTTGATCATGTAATTTCAATAAAATAACTTTAGAATGATAACTTGGCACCTCCCATTTATTCATTTCACTTTATGTAACTTTTCGCTCTCTGCGTAAATCATTCATGGGTTCGTCCCGGGTTGCATTTCCATATGCACAAACTATCTAGGATCTTAGATGCTATAAGCATACAATCAAGAACACCTGCACCATCTCTGAGATTTAACAAATTTGTTCAACTAGAGATAAGTTTTTTTAATTTTCTTCCACATCTAACAAGCTAATCCAGAAACCTTGAATGATGCATGTAGGTATTTCACAGGTGGTTATGAAGCAAAATATGGGGGATTGAATAATATAAGCGGCGAAATCAAGTCGGCTAGGGATACAGACTTTCATGGGACCCACACTGCGTCGACGGCTGCAGGAAGAGCGGTAGGAAATGCATCTTTCTTCGGCCTGGCGGCTGGCGTGGCGGTCGGGATAGCTCCCAAGGCGAGGATAGCGGTTTACAAGATCTGCTGGAATCGAAACTGTGTGGACTCAGACATCCTTGCAGCTTTCGACGCGGCTGCAAGGGATGGTGTTGATGTTATATCACTCTCCGTCAATGGTTGGTCAAGTGATATCCCTTACTCTGAGGACCCGATTGCCATTGGCGCCTTTGCAGCCTCTGCAAAAGGAGTCTTTGTCTCAAATTCCGCTGGTAATGCTGGTCCTGCCGTGCGGTCTGTCTCCGATGCTTCACCATGGGTGACCTCTGTTGGTGCCGGAACGATCGATAGAAAATTTCCTGTCGATCTGATCCTGGGAGACGGGACTAAAATCATTGGTTCCTCACTTTACACTGGAAAAAAGTTACCTAGAAAGACTCTCTTACCCATCATTTATGCGGGAAATGCTAGCTTACATAGCAATTCTACCCAGACGGCCGTGAGAACATGTTACCCCGGGACTCTTGACAAAAAACTTGTACGTGGCAAAATCGTCGTGTGCGACAGAGGCTTTAGCCAAACTGTTTTTAAAGGACAGGAGGTTAAGGAAGCTGGTGGGGTCGGTGTTGTCGTAGAAAATATACATCACTTTGGTGAAGGCCTGATGGCGGACGCACACATTATTCCTACTCTAATGATCACCGAATCAGCAGGAGATAAGGTGCGTGCTTATATAAGCGGTTCGAAAGATCCGAAAGCTACTATGATCTTCCATGGGACCCAAGTTGGAGTTAAACCGGCACCTACTGTGGCCGCGTTTTCATCACGCGGGCCAAATTCACAATCAATTTATGTGCTAAAGCCTGATGTCATCGCACCAGGTGTCAACATATTAGCAGCATGGCCCGATGATGTGGCGCCTACCGATTTGCCATCAGATCTCAGGCGTACAGAGTTTGGCGTTATGTCCGGTACGTGGTTGCATAATTTTTGGGACCCTTAGTAAATTCATTGGAATCTAAATTTTGTTTTAGTTGGAAATCATGACTTAAATAATTATATGCTTGAAATTTTCTAACTATTTATTTTTTTTGAACAAACTGTCATCAATCAAATCTGTATATAATCAGGTCTTTTTAGTATTTCGTTAGTACACATAACCACTTTTTTGAACTACATCATGTTTTCAAGAAATTAACATATTTGGTTGCATCTAGGGCAGCAGCCATAGGCTGTTAAAATTTCATGTGTAACTTGGTTATATGCAATTGGTTTATAATCTTAATTATGCATCAACTAATAACCATTTGACACATAAAGGGAGGTAGCCATAGCCTACTTTCCTGGATGCGCCTAAATATGACTTTTATTTTTCCAATTGATATTCTAACATTAAGTTTTAATTATTACCACACACACACATATATACCTATATAAGCTTCATGATTTACACCTTAAGTTGCAGTACGTACTTAACCATAGAGCACAGAAATGAGTCAAGAAGACATTAGGTTTTGCCATTAGTATTGATGACAGTGTTTAAAAGAGACAACAAACACACAAGTGTACATTATCTATCACAAAAAACGTTTATGGACAGATTATATATATGTTTCTAATAATAGTAACCGTTACTTGTGTAACTTTTGTGGGGTACTTCAATTTCATTCCCACATGTGTCTAGGTTTTTTTCTAATAATACTTTGGTACGGTTGGTATAATGTTTGTTTAATTTGTTCGCAGGTACATCTATGTCATGTCCGCACGTGTCGGGTCTCGCGGCACTACTGAAAGGGGCCCATCCTGACTGGTCGCCGGCCATGATCCGATCAGCACTGATGACCACTGCTTACACAAATGACCAGTTTGGCAACCCTTTGTTAGACGAGGTAAACTACGAAGTAGCTAATGTGTGGGGAATGGGGGCAGGCCATGTGGACCCCAAGAAGGCCGTCGATCCCGGGCTAGTGTATGATCTGACGGTGGATGATTACATCAACTTTTTGTGTGCGTCTGGTTACAAAGTGGAGGATATAAAAAGCATAACACGTAAGCAGGTGAATTGCACAGGGAAGGAACATAGACCCTGGGATATAAACTACCCTGCAATGTCGTTCGGTGCTGAGATGTTGTCATCCAATGGTTCAAGACATGAGGTTGTACTTAAGCGAACGGTGACAAACGTTGATGATGGTGTGGCGAGTTATAGAGCGAAAATTGTTCCACCGAAGGGTACGAAGGTAAGGGTCAAACCAACGCGTTTGGAGTTTAAAGGGAAAGGAGAAAAGCGGAGTTACGTGGTCAAGGTTATGGCCGAGGGGGAACAATTACTTGGTATGAGGCGGCCAGGTAACGTCGCCAGCTGGACCGAGACTACAGGCAAGCTGACATGGACAGATGGCAAGCACCATGTTAGTTCACATATAGTTGTTGTAGGGTCAGGATAGTGCAATTGGCAGCAAGTATTCATTCCATGTTATATACTAACATGCATGCCATTAATCTTCATAATTCATTCAAGCATGTTGGTGGTCGCGAGTATCAAAAAAGTAATTTAACGATCCCGACTTTCGGTCACTTGTTTTGTTCAAAGCTCTTTTTTTTTATAGTTAAAATGAACTTTGTATTCCACAAGTGTTTTTTGCAGTACACGATAACTCAAAAAGTAGTAATGGATTTTCAAATTAGTGCCAAAAAAGAAAGAGCACTATATATCCATATAGCTAGCATGCACCATTATAAAAGGAAGAACATAAAATGCAAATTATTTTTCCTCTCAAACATTTACAACATGATTGCCATTATTCCCCAAACACACTGTCTAAATAGAATGGCATTATCAAAGCGCAACCTCTTTCTTTTTCGTTTATTATCGAAAGATTAGGGTAAATTAAATAGCAAAGAACCCCATAAACCATAACGATTTTGGAAATGATCTTGTGAACTTGTTACTACTAGCCTACTAGCAATCAACCCCTTAATTAACTTGGGTGTATATTTGTTCATGTTTCTAAGGTTTTTTCATACGTGTACTATATATTAAACTCCATTCACTTTTCCTACGTAACAAATTTCTAAACAATTTTTATTTGATTAAGCAAAATATATCTTACATACAACATAGCATGCAAACACCAATAATCCATAATGGGTCGTTGAAGTACACAAATTCGTTTAATCCCAAATTAGTAGCGGAGCCACTTTTCGTTTTTAATTATCATGCCAGCTAGGCCTCAAAAGACTACGTACTATCCCGAATATTTTTTTCCTAGACTAAAATCAATTAGTTTAAGCTAAAATGGTCTTTTTCGTTAATATGTTTGGCCCCTAGACTGAAGTTCAAATAATTTGGTTATTAGGGACGGAGTCTTAGTTTTTATACAAAAGTTCAAATTCTCACATACATGCACATTGCGACATTAATATATATTATTTATAGAATTATTGATAGATCATAAAAATTAGACCCAAATATTGTATTCGGGTATTAATCAGCCCATATATCATAACGGGGTATCCAATGCTTAAGTGGGTTATCACACCTTTACTAAAAGCCCAAGCCCACTTAGCTGGGGACCCATGTCTGAAACATCCTCAGAGATGAGGACATTTGTAAACATCCTAAAAGACTAGTTGTCTATAAATAGACAACTAACCCCCCTAAACCAGGACCAGAAAATCTATCCAAAAAATATAGAGAGAACTAGAGAAAAAAGAGAAACTCATCAAAGCTTATCACATCAAGAAGCAAACCGAACAGATCAAGAAACGAGCATAATAGAGATCGGAGAAAGACTAAGATCATAAGAGAAAGTTGTAAAACCGAGCACAAGTACGAATAGAAAATTGTATTCCGAGAAATTGCATCACCGAGCATAATAAGAATAAAGAAGTGTTCATTATTTATCCTATTTTGTATCTTATATTCTTGTTGAAAAGCCTAACGCAACCGACCAAAGTTATGACTTTATCAATTATAGAGTTTTATTTTTATATATTTCATGTAGAGTTTCATATTATCTTGTTGTGGCGGGATGTTTCGTTTCATATTTACGCAGTTTTTGCATTGGATTTTCGCACAATTCTAGTAAATGTTGTGATCGACAAATATTTTGTTGGGAATGTGCAAATTGCATGCTTTGAAATTGGTACCACTATGGTTAAGTATGGGCTAATACTCGTACATGGGGTTTTAAATAGTTTTATAATTTTGAAAATACGTTTTTTTCAATTAAGTATTCTCAACTATTAAATGTCTAATTTAGTGATTTCAACTGGCAAATTCACTCAATTTAGTACAAACTCTGCCAATTAATTAACATAAAGTGATATGTCAATAACTTCATGCCACGTCATACGGATTTTAATAATTAAATACCCTATACAATGCATTTTTTTAAATTAACTACCAAAATCACGTTATTTTTGTTAAACAATTGATGGGTATGGTATAAAATTGATTGATTTTGATATAATATATTTATTTGGTTTTTTCATTATAAAAAAATACTAAATTTGGTATAAAATTGATTGATTTTAATATAATATATTTATTCTGTTTTTTCATTATAAAAAATACTAAAAATTAAAAAATATATTTTTTGTTCTCCAAATGCAATTAGCAAGGTAGAAAATACTTGTAGAAGCCCTTGCTAACTGCACACAGTTCACTGGACTCATCCACTCTCCTATCCTATATATGTGAGTTTATTGTTTTTGTTATTATGCATCTTTTTGACTTTTCATACATTCCTTTCATGATTTTATCGTTTTCCTTAACATAACGCACCAATAACTACAGTTTTGTCTCTATTGGACTATTTAAAAAAAAAAACTTTACTAATCCTTTAAATCCCCATAAATAAAATATTGCATTGGAGTACTAGGTACTAAAATCTAAAAATTAAAACCAAAGCCATACATAATGACAAAAGCAAGCAATAATGAGTCATGACTTTAATGGGTCAAATGACTACCTTTTCAATTCTTAACATTTAATTTACCCCCAATTTTCCTCTCTCCTTAATTATAATTAATGTAATCACTTTCACAAATTCTAGTGTATTCTTCCCCTATAAATTCAACCAAAAACAATCACTAACTTCACGAAAAAAAATGGATTTAATCTCGCTCCTCTATCTCTCTGCCCTTCTCATACTCTCCTCCGCCACCGATACATACATTGTCCGTGTCCAAAACGACTTAAAACCCTCCCATTTTTCCCGACACGAGGATTGGTACATTTCCACCCTTCGTAGCCTCGCTACATACTCTTCAAAACTGAACAAAAACCAAGAGGATGCTTTTATATACGTATATAAAGCCGTGTTCCATGGCTTTTCCGCGAGGCTCACACAGGCTCAAGTGGAGGAGTTATCAGGAAGGGAAGAGATTTTAGGGGTGTTGCAAGACCGAGTTCGCCAACTTCAGACGACTCGTTCAGGCCAGTTCATGGGCCTAGATGGAAACAACCCGACGGGGTTGATGATGGAATCAGACTGGGGTTCAAACGTTATTATAGGGATGTTCGATACGGGTATATGGCCAGAAAGGCACAGTTTTAGCGCCGAGGGGCTCGGGGACGTTCCGTCTCACTGGAAAGGGGAGTGCGTTGAAGGAGTGAGATTTACTAAACATAACTGCAATAAAAAGATCATTGGCGCAAGGTATATATATTACTAGCTATAACACAAACTTCCAACTACGTACTATTACTAGCTAGTGCATGCAAATGATCACAACTTGGCAGAAAAACTACCACTCAATTGTGTCAACTTAAAATTTATTTGTTTAATTATATATACATATATATATTAAAATTTTGCATATAAGATTAATTTATCCATTTATTTTAGGGAGGATAATTATATGAGAAACATGTTACAGATTAAGCAACATTGTTTGTGACAGTATATATATGATGAGTAGTTATATTACGCAAGGTTATGTGTCTAAATTTTGTTGTAGTTATCTGAAAACTAATGCTATTTTTCTTGCACAAAAACAGCTTATGATTTCAGACTACCTTATTTAACAAGTAAAGCAACTTAAGATTGCACAGCTATTTATGTTGTAATATCTGGAGTTTTTGTTTGGCTAGCTACAACAGATGAAATAATTAAGGAACAACAATCTAGATAATTTTGCTAGGCATACATGTGAATGCTTTTGTAAAGTATCTTATTACTACTAGTTGCATTTCATTAATGTTAGTAGTTGTAATGAGCGAGGAGTAATGATAAACAAAATATAAAGAATCGGCCAACAAACTGATTTGACTACAAAATATTCCTACTATTAGTTGCATTTTCAATCAAGAACACCAATTCGTATATAGCACGCATATTTCTTTTTTTTTTAAGTATCAGATACGGAGGCGACGCGAATATGCCAATACGATACGGATACGGTATCTGATACGTGATTTGGAGTACTATTGTTGACTATTTTGATGTTTTACCAATTTGGATACGTTTTGGATACGTATGGATATGACTCGTATATGCTTTAGATTAAAAAAACAAAAAAATCAATTTTTTTCTCAAATAAAAAACATTTAATAATGAGAGAAAAAGTGCTTTATCAATTTCGGATCTACTTTACCTTTACTAATAAATACAAACGTAGCTCCTCATTAAAAAAAACATATGCATACACATAAATACAAAGAGATAGTGTGGTTTTTAGGAAAAAAATTATTTTCCAAGACTTAACTCTCTTCTTCTATTCAGCCTCTCTTACAGTCACACTATCTACTGTATGTTAGCTCTTTTGAATTGAATATTTTTTACTAATTTTTATTATATATAAAATATATATTAATATTTTAATGATTAAGATATTCTATAGTATCCTTAATTTAAAAAAAAAATTATCAGTGTATCTGTATCCTATCGAATACGATACTAGGCATTAACAATTTGTTCAACTAGATAAGCTTTTAATTTGCTTTCGAGTCTAACTAGCTAATTTAATACCTTTAACCATGCTTATTTCAACAACAAAAAAAATCCTTTAACCATGCATGTAGGTATTTCATAAGTGGTTATGAAGCAAAATTTGGGGGATTGAATAATATAAGCGTCGAAATCAAATCGGCAAGGGATACAGACGGTCATGGGACCCACACATCGTCGACGGCTGCAGGAAGGGCGGTGGCAAACGCATCTTTCTTCGGCCGGGCGGCTGGCGTGGCTGTCGGAATAGCTCCCAAGGCCAGAATAGCCGTTTACAAGATCTGCTGGCGGCAAAGCTGTGTGGACTCGGACATCCTCGCATCCTTTGACGCCGCTGTAACGGATGGTGTTGATATTATATCCATCTCCGTCAATGGTTTGTCGAGCGACATCTATTACTATGAGGATTCGATTGCCATTGGCGCCTTTGCTGCCTCTGCAAAAGGAGTATTTGTCTCAAATTCCGCTGGTAATGGTGGTCCTTCCGTGCGGACTATCCCCGATGGTGCACCATGGGTGACCTCTGTCGGTGCCTCAACGATAGACAGAACATTTCCTGTCGATCTCGTCCTCGGCGACGGGACTAAAATTGTTGGTTCCTCATTATACACGGGAAAAAAGTTACCAAGAAAGGCCCTCTTTCCCATCATTTATGCGGGAAATGCTAGCTTACATAGAAATACTACCGAGACGGCCGTGAGAACGTGTTACCACGGGACTCTCGACAAAAAACTTGTACGTGGCAAAATCGTCGTGTGCGACAGAGACTTCGGCGAAAGTGCTTTTCAAGGGCAGGAGGTTAAGGAAGCCGGTGGGGTCGGTGTTGTCGTAGAAAATATACATGCCTTTGGTGAAAGCCTGATTGCGGAACCACACATTATTCCTGCTGTAATGATCACCGAATCAGCAGGCGATAAGCTGCGTGCTTATCTAAGCGATTCGAAAGATCCGAAAGCTACTATAATCTTCCATGGGACACAAGTTGGAGTTAAACCGGCACCTATTGTGGCTGCGTTTTCAGCCCGCGGGCCAAATTCACAATCAGTTTATGTGCTAAAGCCCGATGTCATTGCGCCAGGTGTCGACATATTAGCAGCATGGCCCGATGATGTGGCGCCTACCGATTTGCCATCAGATCTCAGGCGTACAGAGTTTGACGTTATGTCAGGTACGTAGTTGCTTGATTTTTTGGACCCTTAGTAAATTCATCGGTATCTAAATTTTGTTTTAGTTGAAAATCATTAAGTAATTATATGCTTAAAATTTTCTAAGTATTTATTTTTTTTAACAAACTAGCATCAATCCAATCTGTATAAAATCGGGTCTTTTAATATTTTCGTTAATAGACACAACCACTTTTTTGGACTACATCAAATTTTCAAGAAATTAACATATTTGGCTGCATCTAGGCAGCAGCCCGACGCTCATGCTTTGTTGATAAGTTTGATTCATCAAATAAAAACTCTAAATAACCCTATATACTACGCTTAATTTATGCGCGACTTTCGTTCTTAAAAAAAAATTCATATGCTTGCAATTATAACAATTATTTTTTCATTTGGTCCAAAAATTACTCTTTTGATGGTAAATGGTAATAATAATTATCGTTAATATCATAATAAGCTGGGTATTTTACTATTCAACTAGGAAAGACTTAAATTACTTGTGTTACGTAGATATATTAGAAATATATATTTTGGTATGAAGTCACAATAATAAAGAACCCATCAATATTTAGTTATCAATTATTAATGTTTGGATATTATAGGTATAAATGCACTCAATTAAAGGGAAAATGATAAATTATGTGATAAATATATATAGCAAATATAGAACTATACTATACGGTTCGTGTAATGTCTGTTTTGTTCGCAGGTACATCAATGTCATGCCCCCATGTGTCGGGTCTGGCAGCACTACTGAAAGGTGCCCATCCTGACTGGTCGCCAGCCATGATCCGATCAGCACTGATGACAACTGCTTACACAAATGACCAATTTGGTAACCCTTTATTAGACGCGATGACCAACAACGCATCTAACGCGTGGGGAACTGGGGCAGGCCATGTGGACCCCGTGAAGGCCGTCGATCCCGGGCTAGTGTACGATCTGATGGTGGACGATTACATTGACTTTTTATGTGCGTCTGGTTACAGAGCGAAGGATATAAAAAGAATCACGCCTAAGCAGGTGAATTGCACAGGGAAGGAACATAGACCGTGGGATATAAACTACCCTGCAATATCGTTCGGTGCTGAAATGTTGTCATCCAACGGTTCGAGACATGAGGTTGTCATTAAGCGAACGGTGACAAACGTTGATGATGGTGTGGCGAGTTATAGAGCGAAAATTGTTCCACCTAAGGGTACGAAGGTAAGGGTCGAACCAACGCGTTTGGAGTTTAAAGGGAAAGGAGAAAAGCGGAGTTACGTGGTCAAGATTATGGCCGAGGGGGAACAATTACTTGGCATGAGGCGGCCAGGTAACGTCGCCAGCTGGACCGAGACTACAGGCAAGCTGACATGGACAGATGGCAAGCACCATGTTAGTTCACATATAGTTGTTGTAAGGTCAGGATAGTGTAACATTTGACTGCAAGTACATTCCATTTTATATAACATGCATGTCATAAGTAAACATCGTTTTCGTTTCATGAAAATTTGCAACCCATTTTTGGTTCTTCTTAAGTCCTTTGCATGAGCTTCCTGTGAATTTTTTTTTATTGAAATTCATAATTAATAAAAGCAATCAAACAATCTAAGATATAACGATCCCGATTTTCGGTCCCCTTGTAGTTGTTTAACTTGTTTTATTCAAAGCTCTTATTTTTATAGTGAAAATGAACTTTTTAGTGCATAAGTGTTTTTTACAGTACACAATAATTAACTCGATAAGTAAAGTACAATAGTAGTACTACTGGATTGTCGAATTAGTGCCAAAAAAACAAAAGCACTGACAATGTAGCAATATCCCTATATATATATATTATAAAAGGAAGAACAGAAAATGCAAATTATTTTTCCTCTCAAACAATTTCAACACGATTGCCATTATACCACAAACCGACTATCGAAAGAGGAGCAGACATACAGGGTTCAAATTTTGGAATAGTAAAAATGTAATAGTTCTGGAACGCTTGAAGAAAAGCTGGTTAAATGGAAAAACCAACTAAGATTTTTTTGATTCTTACTGATCCATATATTAGAATTGGAATCACCATTTCCTTTTGAAACTTGAGAAATTAGGTGATCCTGCTGGAGTACATTCGTAACGGAGGGGATTCGAACACGTGACATGTTGTCTATTATTATACAACTATACTAAACTAACTTATGTAAATGAGGGCCGTAAATATATTTATCTACAAACTTAAAAAATTATATGCATAAAAAAAATTATAAAAAAATCTGAGGTGGCAGCGGCATCCCCTCACTCTCTCCCAGTTCCGCCCGATACCTTGTTAATAGAAGAAGAGCGACCAATAAGCTCCGTCGGTGGCTCTTAAACATTTGCTTCCTCTTAAACATTTGCTTCCTTTGCTTAACTTTTTAATAGCTCATGTTTGTTAGTATGACACGTTTAGAGCCCATTAAATCACTATAAAAAAATACCCAAATAACGACGGGATTAGTGACGGTATTTTTTGTTACGAGCTTATTAGCAACGGTTTTTTTGACGGGTTCGTGACAGTTTAGTCAATTTGCGACAGATTTGTGACAGCTTTTTAAATTAGTGACAGGCTTGTGACAGCTTTTGACTCTTATTAAATCAAACATTATTTTATAGTGAATAATTAATTTAGCATTAAGAATGACGATATTTAGTTTTAAAAGTTACTGCTTATTTTATTCACTAAATTGTTTGTGGAAAAATTTATTGCTCAACAATGCATAATAGCTTTTTTAGTATACAAAATTATGAACCGCGCCTTGAAGAATATTTAATTCTACGCTTAGATATATGTTCAATTTGAAAGAGTTTGCTAACATAAGTTCGAACCAAATAAGAAAAATCAAAAGAAAAAAATCAAAACGAAAAAGTATTGAGCAAGTAGAAATGACGATTGATGAACGAATCATATAATAACTTTTAACCCTATCGTAATTAATATCTACATATATACAAAATATATTTTTTCTTGAAGAACGTTGAAATTGCTTTTTTTTTTTTTAATAGCACAACATTTTTCTTTTCCGTTTATTGTCGTGAGAATTTGCAAAGAACCCTCACAAACTATAACGTTTTTTTTTTGCAAATGATCTGTACTATTAGCAATCATAAGTCAAGGAAAGAATTAGTGGAAAAATCCCCCTCCAAAAGAGTTGATGAAAAAATATTCGTTTTGATGAAAAACTTAAAAAAATTGCGTTCACTTGCCTCCAAATCATGGAAGAAAACTCGTATTATATGGTATATATATATATATATACTAGCGGACGTGTCCACCCGATGGGTGTGAATCAAAGAAAAAATCTGTAATCTGGTAGAATTTTCGATGAACGAAGGAGCAATTTTGGTTGAAAGGGGGAAATTTGATAATAGAGAGATAATAGAGAGAGAAAGGTAGATAGATAATAAGGAAGGGAGATGCTAACGTGAAATAGCAGTTATTTTTATTTTAGCAGTTTTAATTAGCAGTTTTTTTATTTGTAATTTTTTAAACTATCAATACTATTTTACAAATATTTGTTTCAAGGCAGAGATAAAGTAATAGTATAAATATATAGAATATGAGTCTCTCCTATTTGATATTTTTTGTTCCACGCGTGGATTTAACTCTGTTCACTTTTCTATACACCGCAATTTTTTAAACAATCTTTCTTTTAATTAAGCTTATCAAATACAACACATGTATGCAAACAACAATAATCCATAAGATGTTTAACATTTTAAATACTGAACTGCCAATTTTAATAATTGAGGTACCGAACTATGAAATTTTATCCAATTAAGGGACTAACAATATAAATCGACGAGATTGCAGTCACTGTATATCACATTTTGGATCTATTTTTGACGTGTGTTCATATAATTGCACTCACCATGTGATAGTCAAGAAAATGTGAGTGCAATTTCATCGTTTTGTTTGACGGTAGTTCATCAATTGTGACAAATTTCATAATTTGATACCTCAATTATTAAAATTGATAGTACAATAGCTAAATCGTTAAAAACTGATAGCACAGTACCCTAAACGTATTTTTCCCCCTTAATATTTTAAAAAAATTGGAATACCCTAAATAGTAAAATTTGTTAATGGGTTGTTGGTGAAATATAAATAGTTCATGAGGCTTATTATGAATTAACTAACCAAAGTTCATGAAGATATTATTTACAAAAACATCCATGGGGTTTATTTGCAATTACCCCCACATTTTAGGTTTTATTTCGTCTGTTTTCTCTCTCTCAGACAGACACAAAGAGAGCCCACCCAATAAGAGGTAAAGCTATTGAATTTGTGGTTTATAATTTTTATTTTTAGAGAAAATTAGGTTAAGTTACAAAAACTATGAGACTTATTTAACAAAATAACAACCCCACTTATAGTTATTTATGTGTGTATATATGTACAACTCATGAACATGGAAAAATTAGTTGGTATTACCTTCAATTTATTTTGACAGTACTGGGTTTTCAGTTTCACAGTAATTGGGGATAAATTATGTACTATTTGGTAGGAATTAACCAAGGATGTGTTAAAAAAATTTGGCCTGTGTATGTATATACATATGAATACCCATGTCAAATATTTAAATTGATAAAATGTTATTAAAACAATTTAGTAGTATTATATACTATAATTTAGCAGTATTGGAAATAATGTAGCAGTTTTTTTTATTAAATGCATTTGAGGATTTTTGTTTTAGCTATTTAGTTGGCCAAAATGTACCTAGATGAAGTGCCTCCCCGTCTTTTTATCTGAATTTAATTTTGGGTTTAAATATGTGGGGGGTTACAATCTAATTGGATTGATATTGAAAATATAAGCAAGGTTTGCGTTCAATACAATATTTATATATATATATTGAATAAACGGGATGAATGTTTGGAGGGCTCCTTTTGTTTCATGTGAAGAGTTTGATATGAAGCTTAATTTGGCAAAGATTTGTGCTTTAGCTTATGTAGAGTTATTTGTACCGTTTTTATGCCTTTTTTGAGTTTGAGTATTTTGTAATTTATGTTGAGAATTTCTAAAGGTTCTTTCTTTGTTATGCTCAATGCTAGTGGAGAAAAGTATTCAGGTATATGAACTTTTTTAAAAACGTCTAGGTAGTATGTTGGAGGTGGATATTAAGTTGTGTTACATTTGGTTTTCATTTGAATTCAATTGAGAGAAAGGAAAAAACTAGAACCTATGGCTTCATCATTAGCTTTCTTTTTAGTTTGTAAGAAAAAAATATTTTTGCTTAAGGTTGATGCAATTGTACAACCAAACAAAACCTTAGTTTGCAGCTCCAATATGGTTTAATCGACTTAGTGTTTTTCTTTGAGTAATGGGAAACCAAGCGGATTTTCTCTTTATTGGACTTTCTACTTAAACATTGAAAAATGTATCCTTCTTTAAGTAGCTTTATTTCTTCAGAAACAACAAAACTTGATGGGTTCGATAGATGACTCAAGTGATATATCATCGGAGATGGAAGTGGATGCTTTTAGACGCTTATTTCCGCTTAGGTATCATGAGCGCCACCTTGTCGAATCTGTGCGTCCTGATGCCAGACCCCTTGGAAAAGCTAGAGACACAACAGTTCACTTTGGTTAGTTTCTCTTTTTAATTTCAAGAGGAATCTACCTAAACAAAGTTCAGTTTTGGAAAATGTTCACAAAATTGTACGCCAGTTATTCATTGTCTTGTGAGTTTCTTGGAGTCCTCCCACTAATGTGAATTTATTTACATTGCTAACGAGTAGTTTGAATTATATTTTAGGTATTTTTGTTATATAATAATACTAGCCCTCTGTAAATGGCCTTTTTGTATCTGTTTTGAAGTCACTACATTAACATTATTGTTTTAATAATTATTTTTGAATGTGTTGCTAATGGGTCATTTCATATGTATCTCCGGTAAAACTGTTAGTTTTAAAACAACGATACTCACCTGGAGATGACCCCTTTTTGCTTCTTCTGAACTTCACTACTACCCCTTTTTGTTTCAATAATCATTTTCCAATACACTGCAAAAGGGTCATTTAACTCGTTTCATGTTTATTTTTGGTAGACTTTTTATTTTACTTTTCTTCTTCTGTAAATGGGTGTTTTTGTATCGCTATTGTGGCTCCCTAATTAGTTTACTTCCTTGTTTTAATAAAAAAAAATTCTGATCATAGGGCCTGTTTCGTCTGCTGACGGGTCAGCCTTGGTCAAGATAGGTAACACTGTAAGCACTGTCAACCCTCTCATTGTTGCTCGAACTAGTTGTCATTGCAAGTATACTTTTTTTTTTTTAATATACATAAGTTATATATTTTGTCAACGACGCCTTGTGTAGGCCATGTTGGCAGCCATTAAAATGGAAGTCATGACCCCTACGACGGATTCTCCAGATGAAGGCTGCGTAGGTAGGATACTCTGTATTTACTACCGTTAATTTTGCATCTTTTAAGAGTTTAAATTTCACATGCATTTTCTGATGCTTATTCTGGTTTTACAGCAATAGATTTTCACATGCCTCCAATTTGCTCTCCGATTGTAAGACCTGGAAGGCCAGCTGAGGTTGCGCCAGTTCTGTCGAAGCAGTTATCTGATACCATTTTAAGGTCTATATTCTCTCTTATTTAACTTCCTTTTTTTGTTGTAATTGGAGTTGAAGATGGTATATTTGTTCTACTGTTTGTGCTGGAATTTTCTTTTCGGTGTAGGATTGCTGTTTTATAGTACGGAGTGAATGAATAACAAAGCGACTTTCTGGTCATTAAGAATAATTGGATAGTACCAGACGTCTTGCATTTTCTAGTGTTGATGAAAGCGGGCAGTAGATGAAACATGAGATGCATGTTTTGCTCCCTTATTTGTTAAATTTGTTTAAATGCACCTATGTTGTCTCAATATATTTTGTAGACATCTTGCGTGTGTGAGGTTTTCTTTTATGTTGTGTTTTCACCATGATTGTGGCATGTAAGAAACACCATTTTTTTTATTTCGAGTTTGTTTTCTTTTTAATGCAAGTTTTTATACTGATGACCTTTTAACTTGCATAGTTCTGGCATGATCAACTTGAAAGATCTGTGTTTGGTTCCTGGGAAAGCTGCCTGGATGACATACGTGGTAAATTTTCATTATCTGTAAATACCCTTTTGTAAGTTCGAAAAAACATGGGTTATAAATTCTTAAAATATGAGATGGTGGGAACTGCTACAAGCTGAGTTTGTGATGTCTTCTAAATTATAAGATATGGAGTACTTCTATATCCAAACTCATAAACATAAAGCAACCTCTTTATGCAATTCTAGTAGGAATTGAGCTTAGGCTTTGATTAGGACCTCGCTAGTAGTCTTAGCTTTAAATAATTTAACTGGATATTTGCAAACCCTGCTTGTTTGTATTTATAAATACAGAAAGTGATAATTATATCTGCCCGTGCAGGACATATATTGTTTGGATGCCGATGGCGCCCTCTTTGATGCGGCATTGTTTTCAGCAGTAGCTGCCTTATCTCATCGTAAGTTTATTTTTAAATTTTACCTACCTCTGTTTCAAATGCTTATAGATCATTTGAAAAAGGAAAAATATATGTTTGCTTCTCTAACGAAAGGTTTGCAGCTGGCCTTCAGAGCTAGAGTAATCGTTTTATTTTTATTTTGGGCAATAATGTAGTAGCATATACACAACCTGTCACTATGCTTGGTAAATTATGGTTTTCTTTAAACCTCAAGATTTTGATTTTTGATCTGCTTATATCTTGTTAATTAAGTCTATATGGGTATGTAAAATTAATTTTATTTTTTTCTGCAAAAGCTCTGGTACTTTACTATATACCTTTTTAATTTAGTTTTGCAATATCTTCAATTTACTAATTGGTTTCAATTTTGTCATCTGAAACTCCTTTTTTTGTAGTGGAGATCCCGGTAGTTGCTTTGAACGACGACGGGAGAATAGTTGTTTTCTCTGAAGAAAATGGAGAGAGAAAATCGAAAAAGGAGCCAATGAATAAAGAGAAGAGAAAGCTTACACCGAGTACAATCCCATTCTCATTAACATGTATCCTCCACAAGAATTATATACTTGCAGACCCGACAAACGAAGAAGAGACCATCATGGAAACTCTTCTAACTGTGGTGCTAGATACACATTTTCAACTCGTATCTATGTATAAGCCTGGTGGGCCAGTCCTCGCTCATACATCGGTCATTCAGGTTAGTCGCTTGCTCTTTTTTGCAATTTAGGTCTTGGTTGGTTGCATTTTTTAAGTTTTGAGCAAATTTGTTCAACTTCTTGGGTTAGTTGCAGTTGTTAAGCTCAGGTTGTTCGTTGTTTAGTTTAAAAACTGGACTGTATTTGGCTGACCAGCTTATATGCTTGTGCTTTGAGGGTTTATGCCTGAGAAAGCTTAAACTAAAAGGCTTTTAGTTTTTAAGCTAGTCAACCAGATTTGAATCAGAAAAAGAGAGTCGAACCAAGCAACGCTTACGTTATGACTAGTAGAATGGACTATGAAATCAATATAGAGGAGAAATTGAATCGGGAATTGCCTTTTAAACAAGTAAATTATATGTGGTAGTAAAATTAAGAAAATATTCAATACCCGTGCTATTTATTTATTTATTAATAATACAACATGGAAGAGGAAAAGAACTTTGCAGAAGTTACCCAGTGCTTGTTGGTTGCAGATTTTAGTTAAAAGCTAGCTCTTTTCAGACCGAAGACTTGTTTTGCTTAGTTTTTTTTTGTGCGAAAAATCTAGTTTACTAGACTGAGAACTACTTTCGGTTCATCTAGTTTAAATCTTCTGGCTTCAGAACCAAAGAAACTCAGTTTTTAAGCAGGGCCGCCTAAATCAGTGCTGATTTTAAAATTGCGAAAAAGCTATAACCACTTAGAGCCCTGAGATAAGCTAGATCATTTCAGCTTTAAGCTTGTAGCTTATGTAGGATACAGAATAACACCAACTCTTAAGTTAAATATCCAACTGCACAACTTACAGAAAAAAGAGAGCCAAAGACCTAAAATTCGATCGACAAGTTCGATAAAATGAGGAATGTGTTTTTTTTCTCAGGATTGTATTGCATTAACAAGACAAAGAGTGAAAGAACTTCAACAAATACTTAGCGAAGCTATTTTGCCGATGGAGACGGAATGAAGTCACTGAATAATTTTAAAAAAAGAATCATCTGATTATTATGCGATTTTCACAGGGTTAGGAACCATTTGCAGAAGTATCATCAGCTAGTGAATTATTATTCTCCCAGGCGTAACATGATATATGGCCATTAGGAATTTCGCTTTAGTATCTTTTCCATATTTTGTTGTTAAACATCTTGCTTCAAATATATAATTTTGTCAGTGAGAAATTTTGGTCTAGCAAAGGGCTGTTCATTTCTGAGATTTTGTGGTATTATCCTTAGTGGCCTCCTGATTGATTACTATTAGATGGTTTGTCTAAAATCAGAGATTTATTTTGGTCATTATTATATTTAGAAACCCTGATTGCAATTTTGTTAGACTGGTTTAATCAATGTACAAATTGTTTGCTGATATTATTACAAATTTCATATACCCTCCGTAACCAATGGCTATGTAGCATTGGTTCGCATTTTCCATATAATATTTGCAAATAATACCATCGAACATCTATCCACGTCAAGGATCTAAAATGCGGGTTCTAAGAGGAAATAGCTCGCCTACCCCCTAGGTTCGCCTTTTAGAACATTGATCCAAGTAGATACACCCAAGTCGTGCATTAAAGTATTTTGTCTCCATGGAAAAAATACTTTGTATATATTCTCATATTTTTATTTAATTTTGCTACTATAGTCGTTGCACGTTTTTTAATTTCATGCACTGGCGTTTAAAAGTTTAAATTTAGTACATCACCTTTACATTTTTCTCACTATTAGCAAAACAGCCTCCGACAATGCCGGGGTATTTTATTTTGTCGATTGTATATTTAGATGAACTATGTTAGTAGAACATTGAAATAATCATGTTTAGTTTTATTTAAAATTTCATTATCTGTGTACACATGTATATACATAATACACAATTGCACAAGTATGCCTATACAGTAAGTTCTGTATGACGTAAATGAATTAATAAAAATATAAAAATTAAATAACATATTAAACCCCGACCACTACAATTGATTATTTAAAACTTTTAAAAAATAATAATGAATAAATTAATATATATATATAGTGTGTGTGTGTGTGTGTGTGTGTGTGTGTGTGTGTGTGTGTGAAATTTAGGGTTTAGAAAACGAAATCAAACCGCCACTTATGAGAAAGCCGCAAATACAAGCATAAAAAATATGAATGGAAAACCGGGATACTCAAGCTTGGGAAGAGTAATCATGTTTTACAAAATTGAAATCCGAGTTTGTAATGAATTATAAAAATATGTTTCATATTAAACATCGAGAAATATTAGTGTCAGTAAATAACATTTGTATAACAAAGTGCAAATACCACTAAAACTATGAGGATTATTAAGGTAAATTTTATTTATCAAGTAATAGTAAGATTTAAAACTTTGGGAGAAAATAATGAATAACCTCAAACTGTTAGGAATAGTAAATACTTTCTATAAACTCTGGAACATTTATGTTGTTTTGCCGTTTTCTTAATCACAAGAATTGAAAGCTATTAATCCAAAGATATATAGTATTATTTGCCAATGCAATGAATCATTGAATATACACAAAATCTGTAAAAATGTATAAAACCTGAAATGTCTCTTTTGTCTCGGAGTCATTATCAAATAACAACTTTATAGCAAAAAAAAAATGGCTTCTTCCAAACTATCTATTCTTCTCGTCCTCGCTTTTGTTTTCTTTGCTCAATCCATTGGTAACCTACTTTGACAATTGCAAAATATTTGAACTCTCAATAATTTTGTTATCTTTACGTTATTAACGCTCAATAAAAACGGGTTACTTGTAGTTTTCTATAAACTATCACTTTCATAAATAAAAATATATTGAAACGAGCTATCATCTTTGTAACCTTTATGTCCCCTTGGGTAAATTTATCTTTTACACACTAAATACCACTTTTGAGTTCAATTTTGTATTAGAAACTAACTGTTATTATCATTAATCAGTTGTTATCGAATAATATGCAAGCATTCCTTTTAAAAAAGTGTTTTTGTTCTTGTTTCGCCAGATTGTTTGCTCACCAAGCCATGCCAATATGGCGGTCTGTGCAAAACTAACGAAGAATGCGTAAAAAAAATGCAATGCTATAGGTGTGACTGACTCTGTGTTGATTTCGTCAGGGCCAGTCCTGAGGGAATGCACATAGTCCGAGTGGACTAGGCAACCCACCGTAAAGGCAAATAATTTCTCAAAAAAATAAAATTTATAATATGTTTTTTCGAGGTTTTCTTTAAATAAGGTAAAACAAAGCAAAGATCAGCAAGGCAACCCAAAAAAATAAAAATTGGGCCGGCTCTGAATTTCTTGTATCTCCGTTGTCAAGTACGCTGCGCCATTCTGTTGTTGCGGCTCATGGAATGACAACGACTAGGCTGCACACCCCTAGATCTTCCTTTTTCTTTGATTGATATGAAAAAGAAAATTGTTTCTTTGACAGAGATAATGATTTTTTATAAAGAACGAAAACATTTACTTTACATCGACTTCCCCATCTCGCTTTCTTGTTTGCTCTTTCTAATTATCACATAAGATGGTCAGATGACACTGTTACATTGGCCGTTCTCTTGAAGGAGTAAGTAATTAAACTCACACTTATTATTAGAACCTAACATAATAATGTTTTCTTTGTTAAGAAAAAAAGGTTCAAACAAAATGAGAGCTCCTAAAATAGAGTACTTCGCAACAAAATGGGATTACTTTGAAGGAGAGTTAACACGACAACTGAACTTGTGCTTGATATCGAATATAATTTGTATGACTTAAGATACGACAGGTCATTTCATTTCATACCCAGGGTTTACATTACCACTGCACTAAAGGCAGTGACCGGCAGGATTGGGTTCTCCGTGAATGATATCATTTGAAGATTTACGCAAAATACATGACAAGAATTTGGTATCTTGTTGCCTTTTTTTTTTTTATGTAAAAGATGGCATCGCATTGTTCCTACTAGACTGATTACAAGTATGTGATAAACACATTCATGACATCAAACGACACACTTTAGATAGCAACAGAATCTGCTAATTCTTTACCATATTTGACGAGACGTTGCAACAAAATTAAAAAAATAAATGGCTAAGATTGGCTTTTCAGAGGCTGAATTAAGTTGCAGTTTCACCAACTCCGCATTTATAATGTTCAGTGCTAACAATTGTTCGAAGTTATATATTATGTTGAGAATTCGATAATATGAATAGAAGAACCTTTTTTCTGCAAGTGTTGCACCTTTACATCAATTGTTACTATTGGCTTCTATGACTATGGTTTTTAGCTAACAAAACTGTTTTATGATACTGAGAAAAGAAACTTAGGTTTATAAATTGTATGACGATTGTATTATAAAAAATAAATAAATAAAAGAACATAGAGAGACGGATGATGAGTTGCTGCAATTTAACTATTAAAGCTTGTCAACTAAGTACAAGTTATATAACTGAAAGAATTAAATAAACAAAAATCTGTGTCTGAATTTTAAAAAATACTCCGTTGACACCATGACTAAATGACCATTAACACTCAAAACTTACGGAACGACTTGCTATGTCGAAGGTGCCAAGGTGTAAAACAAACCATGCAGAGGGTGTTATATTAATATATCATTAAAATACACAGGAAAAACAAAAGGAACAAAAAGATACAATTGATTTTCAGAAGTAAATATTTTTTAGATATATAGTACGTAGTATAGTCCAAAACTGAGTTCCGTAGAGGAGTCTTAACACCTAGGCTTGTGGAGACGAGGCCGGTTGCAGAAAATTCTACCGTTGGCTCGAACATATGCTGCTAGACCAACACTCAAGCTTGCCCACATTGTCGAAAAGAACAAATGTTGAAGACCAAACCCTAAATCAAAAAATATAACCACATTAAGTCGGCAAACTTTAAATTAAGGCCTTATTTCATTGAAGTTCTCAAGCAAACAAGCTGAACTTTTTGAGATAGGGAAAGATCTGGTTTTATCCGGATTATAGCTTCTTTGGCCAAAACAACTGAGCCCAATTTTTTTAACAAAATATCAAAGCTTACAATCTGCAACCAAACATCGCCTATAGCTTATATTGTTGTTGATCATGAGCTTGTTTGCAGTTTGTAGTGCAATAGGATAGTCACAACTAATCCAAATTATGTCCTTTCTTCTAACATTGTATGATTTTGAAAATAACTAGAATGCATCATTTAAAATAAGCTATTTTATCAGCTTCAAATAAGCTATTTTATTTGCTCAAAAACTGATGTAAGCGATCGCAAGTTTAAAGTTTTGGATTTTGATTCATCACATCCTAGCTTTCAGTTATTAGGAACTGCATTCTGTAAAAAAGTTGGATTAGGAGATGCAGCCAAATGAGCCCTGAGCTGTTAAAGAGGAAATAAGTTATAAATGACCACTCACTAACCTTGTCTTAAAGACATAATGGTGAGGAAGCATCCAACCATAATTACCGAGAAAGCGATTGGAAACGACTGCAAGAAAGAGAAGACTATTAAGACATATATCTCCCTCAAGAAACAAAAATTAACATAGTATCGTGTAACGGTATCAGCTTCAAAAGTCTAATGCAAACAATGGTGTAACGATATCAGATTCAAAAGTCTAATGCAAGCAACTTCCAGGTATACCAACTAACGTTCAAATGTGTTAACATAAGAGCATGTGGTGGGGTTTACCCATCAGGGAAAGCGTAACAATTAAAGTTAATCCACTTAATAAGCTAAATACTTACGGCTACAGCCTCGAGGCCTCCTGTCTGAGACGGAGGGGTTATATCACGGGGAACTGAAACAATATAATGCCCTTGCAGAAGATCAATTGCATCCTTCAACATAGAAAATTTGTTTATTTATTGTTGTATACGAAAACATAATAGATGAAAATATCAATAACAAGATCATGGATGTTAAAAACACTTAAAAAGGAGAAAGGAACCAACCTGTTTTGTTCCATCACAAAAGTTATTCAGGTAATATCGAGCAAGGGCATTAATGCCATCTTTAATAATTCCCTGGACGGTGCGCTGACCACATCTGCAAAAATAACGCAAACCATTTTGAAAAACTGCATATACAATGCACATTAACGTGGATTGTTTGATTATAAATTCAATTTTAAGTTTTTTTTTACAAATTAGTAGTAAATCACAATATGTATCTATGTAGAGATATTATCTCGTTTACATTAGAAGATTTCTTCCGAAAAAGACAAGCTTAAGATAAATAATAGAAATTACCTGACAAAATCTCCCTTCAAAGCTGGGGTTCCTGAATATTGGATACTTACATCATCTCCATGGTTCGCCCATACTAAACCCAAAAGAAAATAGAAATCAAATAAATATTTTTTAAAAATAGCCCAGAAACTTCCATCATCATATAAGATTGCCATGAGATGATATTTAGTGAGCAGCTCTCGAAGAAATAGAGGTTTGTCGAACATAAGCTACCAATTAGCTTATAAGCAAGACATTAAGAATACTCACATATCTTAAATTTTTCGTCGAAATTTGGATGTGAATCAATGTTTTCTTCGGCAGCAAAAACACCAATCCTTCTCAGCTGGAATTCCAACATCTTCCGGCCAATCATGCTCTGCAGCAATCGCAAATCGAAAATGAAAAACACTGTTTCAGAAGAATAAACGATTTGCTGTTTAATTTTTAAGAAAGGGAAAACATTTATATTCCAAATAGTGTAAATTTACTCGGCAAAACACAATTAGTTCAACTTTCACTTGAAAGAAAGTACACGAGAGAAAAAGAATTAGAAAATGGATAGAAAGATTAAAGTTGTCAAACCTGGGTAACATTTGTCCTGTCTAAACAATCAATACAATTGGTCCTTATCACGCCAAGTTGCTCTTCAATTTTCTCACTTTTTTCATTCAAGAGAAGGTACCTGAATTTGAAGTAATTTGTAATAATATAAAATTCAGACTGTTAACAACTAACATTTCTGGAATTTACTTGTAAACAAAATGAAGTCAGGATTTCCATATTTACTTCATAAGGCCTCGATCGGTTGCAGTTTAGATTTTTTGCTTAGAAGCGGAGTCTTCTGGTATGATGGGATGAAAACCACCAGATTTTTGCTGAACCCAAAAGACTCCAGTTTATTTGTATAAAAGTGTCCAAGGATCGAAACATACCTATTCTTCACGAGGAAATCTTCGACTTGATCATATAGGATAGAGAGGCGTTCAAAATGAACATGGCCACAAATTTGATGAAAATCGAAGTGCAGATATCTTCAAAGAGAACACAACTAGATCAAAATTCAAATATACAGAAACCATAGGTGACAGAAAAATTAACCCGGAAATTGATTTACCTAACATCATCGCTAACAATATGCTGCATCGCGCCAGCAAATTTTTCACTCAACCGCCCCTCACCTCCATGCTGAAATAGACATAATATTAGTTTTCCAGCCCCAGACAGAATTGTTTGCGCTCAAGTCATTTTTAAGGCATATCGTTGCATCTTTTAAGCTCAGCTTTCTTATGTTTTTTTTTGGCTTAAAAGCTGGATTACATTTCAATTGATCAACTCAGAAACCCAGGTTTCCTGTGTGTTTTTTTCCTGAAAACCTAGCAGTCATAACCTGAAATGCCCCAGCTTTATCTCGACTTAAAAAAGAGAGAGGTTAATAGGTAAAAATCTGCAACTAGACAGAACTCTAAAATCTTAATGATCCAAATGAAAAGGTATTAACTTCAAAAGAATTGTACCTTGTTGACAAGGTCAACAGCTAAAACATTTCCATACTTCTTTCTTAGATCCAGGAAGTGCCTCTCAACAACCCGAGGCTGTATACAGATTTGTAATTGAGGGGTCAGATTTTTTATGTCAAGTAACCGAAAAAAGAATAAAAAGAGTACAGATTTTAGGGCAGTGTATAAAACTCACAGCTTCTTCAAGCTTCACTATCTCAAACTTAGGTTTATAGGTTAAATCAACAATTTGTTCCCATAGTAACGGAATTGACCCCCTAACCTGCAATGTGTAATCTAAACAATAAAGTACAGTAAATAGATACACACCCATAATAACCTTTCACTTGAAAACTTTAAAAAAAAAAACTTTTAGATGTTACACCAAATAGATACACACCCATAATAGATTTATCGAGTTTTTTATTTTATTTCTTTAACCTGTACAAATGAAGCCATATGTCCATTCAACTGCATGATCTGTTCGGTTTCTACAAAGTTAGCAACATAGCCATCAGAATCGGCTCCTCTTCTCCACATTCGAGTACCTTGGGGGAAATAAAAAATCACCATGAATAATAGTTAAACGTAAACGACGATTACATATTACAACCATAATAGTATGCTGAGAACATACACTATCTACATAATTTTACTTAATAGCAATCCAGGTTTGATAAATATAAAAAGAAGCGACAAAATAATTTTACCATTTCTTCTAGTGCATCTCCTTGCAATTAGAGTAACGTCGATTATGTCTTTTCCAATCGCTGCTTGGAAGTTGTCAAAACCTAATGCCAACTCAAGGATAAACTTCAAACAAGATCAAGATGTAACACACCTCTATAAATATAGCTTGTCTAGACAAGCTACATGTTCAATTGCAAAGCAATTAATGGCTGATAATGGCTTGTTCAATTGCAGATTTTAAGCTAGTTTTTCTTATACTACTGCCTTTAATTGCCCAGGTTAAACCAGGGCAATTTGCATTTGAAGTCAGCAAAAGGTTAAAAAAATTAGTTGAATGAACTGAATTTTTTTGTAGCCTCAAATAAGCCATCTTAAGTTACAGCCAAACAGGCAGTAATCTGCAAATACGAGAAAAGGATACTGCCTTGGATTACGGGAAGCAAGAATGGATCAAGCTGCAAATATAAGACAGACGTTGAAGTCAGCACCTAATGTAAACATAATATTGAAAGAAGAATTATACACATGTAGATATAATTGTACACATATCCTAAGGGCGTTTGCTCACCTTATTGTCTATGAGAACTTCCAACATATAGTTGTTCCAGAGAAACCTAGGGTCAGCCTGCAGAAACAAAATAAAATATCAACACAGATATGAACATGAACATATGTACACTTTTATGCTTATATCGACACGTCAAAACATATCCTTGATAACTCTAAAAAACCCTTGGAAACAAAAGACTGTAGAAACATTAAAGGTAGCCTTACTTGTCTCCAAAGAGGTAAAAGCTTTGACTCATCACCCAAGTTATGCAATCGTTGTCCACTGCAAACAAGTAGAGCAGATTAACACTGCATTTTAGGATCTGGATTGTGTAACGAACAATTTTGTGTTTCACTTTCTTATCCAATTAAACAACTGCTGTGGCAATCAATACCTCAATACTAAGGCATCATATGCAAGAATGCTTCTAAATATATGAAAGAAGGTGTAGCTCAACAAAGTAATTAATTGTGTGTTTGGGGTAGAGAAAAGAGAAAAGAAGAGTCACCTCAACGTTAGATTTACATCGTATGAGTAATATAAACCAACAGTTTTTTCTGCGACACTCAGAAGCTTAGAAAACTCAGTTTCCATCTTTTTCTGCCAACAGAATACAATAACAAAATTTAAAACAGCGCTTTTTATAACTTGACATAAATAAAAGGTAAAGAAAAATGCCAAGGTTTACCTGCTCTACGGGGGTATTTTTAAGAGAATGATCACAAGGAAAAACCTTCAGGGACGAAACTTTAAAAATTGGAAATCCCATGTAAGACCCAACACATTCACGTTCGGTGATGACTAATAAGTATGACCCTGAAAGTAAAACGTCAATAAATAAATTAAGAAAGTTATAATTATAAGTTAATCTTTTGGAAAATAGAAAATGAAGATAATTCCACTAATATTATCAGCGCAGGTTCTAGTATTCCACTTCAGTGTTCACTGATCAAAATCTTACCAGCCAAGAGCTTTAGCATCCCAATTACACCATATATGGTTTGAATTTTCGGAACTCGGAGAGAGCTGCATTCTGGAATATCATCTGGAAAAAGAAGGAATAATTAAAACAATCTATGTTTGGTTGAAATGTATGATATTAATTACAACATACGACACAAAGAGAAAGAGGAGACATCCCATGGCCAAATATTAGTGAACACCAATTTCGCTAAGTACCAATTTCACAATATACTTGACTGAATAATAGAGAGAGGGGTTAGCTCCTTGACATCTTACCAAATAAGTCTAGTAAATTGTACAGTCTTATTCCATTTATAAATAAATTACAAACATAAAAAGAAATAATGAATAGAGAAACCAACCAATGAGTGTTAATGACCCATCCACCCGACTAACAGCCAAACAAGAACCAGTAGAGCCATCGGTGGGCTCAACAACGTATTGATCTGGAAATTCCCATAGACGCATACGCGTATATAACTTCTGACCAGGGTCTGCCTTCTCCATCATTATCAGAATTCGACAACTATAAATAGAAATACAAATTCAAAAATTATGAACAGAAATACCATAAATCAAAAGCAAATTCAAGACCATTTTCATAACATAGGTCAACAAAGAGGGGCACAAAATTATTTACGTAACTGCATTAGAGTACTTGGAAAAATCCCAGTGTATAGGTATTATAATGCGTTTTTTTGTTGTTGAGATAAAGGTCAGATTTAACATCAATGAAAAGAAAAAGTAGGAACTTTTTCGCAATTTTACCAAACAAGACCAATAGTATAAGTGGTACAAAGTAAGGTTAGAAGCTATTTGATATAAGGAAAGACAAGTCTTCTTCCCCTTAATAGCTGCAACCAAACAAGCACTGAATATACCAACTGTAAATCAGTGTTTCACTGTTCGACCTATTTACTAGCAAAATATCTAGCAAAAGAGACCCAGATATGTAAGACTCAACAGTACCCTGAGCAACCAAAGAAAGCCCATTTTTTTTATCATATGTTGAGTAAAAAAGGCAAGATAAATTGAACCATCGAACCCAGCCGAGAGGAAGAAGCTATAAGTAAATAAGATGGATAGAATAAACAAAGAGGTAAAAAGAGGGAGCATATGAAACAAAGCAGTAAATGAAATGTGGTCCCAAGTGAATACAAACAAAATGGCTTACTGGACTATGAGGAAAATCAGCTTAAAAGTTGTAGATTTACAAGCGATAAACGCAGAAAAGCGCAGGTTTAATGTTAAGTCAACAGAATACAATACATCTTATTAGGGAAAAAAGGCCACGTTCAAAAGCTGCAACCAAATAATTCCTAAGTCGATCTCAATCAGAATTTGTACTGAGAGCCCATAAATTGAAGCCCGAATACATAAATCATCACTTCCTAGAGATCGGATCTAACAAACCCAAAACTCATATCATAGATGAATTCAACAAAAGGAAAAAGCAATAAAGATTGCACCTTTGTATCCAGCGCAGAGAATAAAGATGAAAGTAAGTTGTAATGAATAAACATATTTAAGATTTAAGGGGTACAAATAAGGAGAATACTATACATCTTATAACAAAAAAAAAATACCAAAGTTGAAAAGCTGCAAACAAACCAGCCCTGATCAATATTACACTTCTCCACATCTCAAATTCTCAATCACAATTATAACCTTATAACCTATCAAATGAGAGTTAATTCCAAAAACTAATTAATACCCAGATCAAAACTAAGAAAATCCAAAACTTATATTGTAGATGGATTCAGAAAAAAGGTGAGAAATATTGCACCTTAGAACCCAATTGATAGGAATGATTAAAATAATTGCGACAATTATACGAAAATAATATGAAAAACAAAAAACAGATAATATGATACAAGGTAATGAAATAAAGTCGCCGCGTCGTTTATGCAAACAAGTTGGCTTATTCAGGGTGCTAAAATAGTTGGTTACATTCGGCTTAAATATGTTAAAAGCAAAATTAAATAAAATAACTAAGCTTAAAGCTGAAAACCTGCAACCAAATAATTCAATCATGGTTCATTTTTTCCTAATCTCAATCAAAATTATAAATAAAAAACTATCAAATGATACTAAAATTAAAAAAAAGTAACAATACCCAGATCAAATATAAGAAGCCAAACATTACATATCATAGATTAAAAAGTAACAAAAAAAATAAAAATTGTACCTTTGAACCCAGCTGAGAGGAAAATGAGAAATTCAGAAGAATAAACGAAATTAAGAGGTTAAAAAAAACAGAGAAAAATAAGTAATAAAAGTAGTGAAAAAATGTGGTGAGGAGAAAGATGCGGATATTAATAACAAACAAATGCCCATGACGCGGGCTTTTTCCCCCACCTGTTTTTTTTCATTTCTTTTGTGTGTTTTTTTTTTTTCTATAACCATTTTTAAAATTTTTAACACCAATAGTAAATTGAAATTGAATTAGAACCGATAAAATTGGTTTTCTATAAAATTGTCTCCTTTTTCGTAGAAATATAGAGAATTTTTTTTATACAAAATGGTTGTTTTAAAATTTTAATCTAACCAGATATATATTCGTCAATCGACTCTCACCGAGTTGGTGCATGAGTGTCTGTCACAATGTATATATTTTTATATTCCGTTAGTCGTCGTAGTGAAATCCAACATTCACGTAAGAGAAAAAATATGACTCATTGTTGTTACATACATTTTTTTTAGGTAAATAAGCATAATATATAACTGAAACGTTGAAAGATAAACTTTCATAATTACAATAAAATGACCAGACGAGCAACAAGCTGCCTCCAAACGAAAAACACTATCCAAGCATGAAATTCTCAAATCAAAACCGTTATATATTCTCATAAGAACTCTGAAATTATAAGCTAACAAAAGCATTATCACCGCATTCACAAGACTGTTACAATTCTAACAACATTCGAGTTTGCTCAAACTGCATCATGCAATCACTTTCATGTCGAATCATCATCGGTAAATTTTATTCTTGCCTTCACACTAGCATCAACTTGATTAATGACCCAACTTCGAGTTTATAATACATTCACATCATTTAAAGTTCAATTAAACGGATGAAATAAAAACAATACAATGGTTTAGGTTTAGGCATGACTTTTGTAAAAAAAAAAATTATATAATTTTAATATATAAAATAAGATATATTAAAATTATTGACTTTTTTTAATTATTTTTAATTAATACTTAAGTTTAGGATAGTATCAATTAAGGTTCTATAAATTTATTTGGGTTTTTATTGTATTATAAATTTAGTTTTAATTTACAAAATTATATATTAAAATTATATAAAAAGAAAATTACAAAACTTACGTCTAAATCTAGACCGTTGAACTATGTTTATTTCATCCGTTAGATTGAATTAGAAATGATGTGAGTGCATTATAAACCGTAAAAAAAAAAATTGAATCTATTCTATTCATATTCTTGCCTTCAAAAGCTTTGAGATTCATTGCTCTTCAAATGTAATATATCATAACATTTATTAATTTCCCTTTTACGGCCCAATCATTATCATCGTGCCAACTATCAACACTCCATTTAATCATGTTATTTCAGCTTAACGAATGAGCTTGAATTCTACATTTCTGCATAAAATGGTGAATAATGAAAGTAGAGAAATCACAGCAAAAAATAAGTGGTCTATTTTTTCATAGCATTTCTCACACAAAAGGACATTTCAAATCAATATTTTGATAATAAACAAAAATTATATCCATTGTATTGAGTCTATTCTTGATAACAAGACAAGTTATATGAAAGCATATATATCTAGGTATATAATTTTTAATGTTGCTACATACCACTACAAAATAATATTTGATTTAGTAAGAGTCAAAAGCTGTCACAAGCCTGTCGCAAATTGACTAAACCGTCACAAAACCGTCACAAATTGACTAAACTGTCACAAAGCCGTCACAAAAACCGTCGTTAATAAGCTCGTAACAAAAAATACCGTCACTAATGCGGTCGCTATTTGAGTATTTTTTTGTAGTGTACATAGCGTCTTGGATGTTGAATTTTAATCATTTGATGGTCATACCAAATTCAGTTGCAACAATTCGCTATCCATTATTGGCCTAGTAAAGTTAGGAACTTATTTAGTTCTGGTACCATTGATTGTTCCGAATTATGAAAGCGATTTAAACAAAGCTTGTAGTTACAATCCAGTTTGGGTTGTACAAATTCAATATTAGGACATGTATGGTACTATAAAATCACATAAACACCATTATTTAAAATTGTATTCATGCAAATAGTCTCATTCTATGTTAGGGATTTGAATCCTAGGATGACAGAGGCATTAGTCCTGTCTGCGGTAACATTTTGTTTGGTATAGGAAATTAGTTGCAGTACTCTTTCACTCACAAGTTTTGGGTAAAAAAAACGTTTAGGGAATTCAGTTTTTAACAATTTATGTATTAGGTTACCATTTTTAATAATTTAGATAGTAACCTACCAATTTTTGTCTAATTATGTACCTAACAACATAAATCTATGAAATTGTAATCATTATATTTCACATCTCGGATCTATTTTTTACGGACATTGATATAATTACATTCACTATGTGATATGTGAGAGAACGTGAGAAAAATTCCGTTACTTTATTTAACGTCAGGTCCTTAACAAAATTCATAGATTAATACATAAATTGTTAAAATTAGTACTGTACCTAAATTGTTAAAATTGATACTGTATCTAAATTGTTAACCATTTGTAGTACAATACAGCGTATTTTTTCCCCTTCTTTTTCATTAAATTTTGATTTTATTAATTTCCTGATCTCTGTTTATTATAAACCCTATGTACCACATTTTATAATTATTGAATTCATATTTCAAAAATAAAATAAAAAATTGAATTCACTTTCAGCACAAGTCACGTCAGGTTACTTAAATTTTATATTCATTTAACTCTTCTAACTTGACAAAGCTAATCATTTTGTTAAAAAAATACTCTAGATATGAATAATATAGTTCTTTCTACTAGCCTTCGCAGTTCACTTACATTCGTATTTCACGGAAATAAAATCAATCTTAAATTTTCTCGGTTTGTTATACCATATCTTCAAAAAAACGTTAAATTGAGAATAAAGGACCAAAAGATTGATTAGGTTTAAAAATAAAAGGACCATAAGATTGATTAGATTAAAAAAAATATAAGGACTATATAAAAAATATAAGAAATATCACAAAATACCACTTCATTGAAATGAAATGTCACCGTTTAAAGTTTAAACTACCGAGGCAAAGTAAACACTATCGTAAATCCGGCGCACTACAATTTAGTATTATAATTCAGTGTATGTCATATACTAAAAAGCTAATAGTTATTAATAAACTCAAAAATAACTATTATAAAATTATTTTAAAATTAAAACTAAATTTTTTTATCGGTTAACACATCCTAAATTATAGTGCAACGGGTTAATACAATTGGTTTCCACCGATGCATACGTCATCGACGAAGGTATGTAGGCATGTTAGAGGGGAAGATAAGAAATGATGCTTCTAAAATATCTCTCTGAAATCGTTTGAGTTTTCAAAAAAGATTGAGAAGTTTGTCTAAGTTTTGCTGAGTTTGGAAGGAAATGTACTTTGGGTTTTTTTTTACATGACGGATTATGTGACCAATTATAATTTAAATAATAATATGTTTTCAATATCAAAATAAAACTAATTGGAACACATAACCCGTCACGTCAGCGGTAAGGTTTTTTGGTAAAATTATTGGGTAGCAATATTATTTCTCTTCTTTTTTTTCCTTTCTTGTAATAAGGCAGTATTAATTGTCAATCATTATTAATGAAATAGTGGTTATTTCCCATAAATTTATATATAAAAAATATTAGATATCGAAATATATCATTTGTTAAACCTGATTGTTTACAATGAAATGGTTTGTTCTTTCTACCAAATTAAAGCTTGACATAAAAGTTTCGAAAGAGTCTAATTTTGTCCAAAACCGCCAAACGGTGTGAAAAATACCCATGACACCCAAAAGATCAATGACCAAAGTACACTAAAACAGATGCATTAAAAGTTAGGTCGATCTCTAGCGGAGAGGTACATGAAAAAGGTTCATAGATGTTAAAAGCGGAGAGGTACATGAACAAAGCTCACTTGTTTCGAACTCCCCATCGAGTTGCAGTTTTCACTGTCGGTGTCACGCTGTGTCACTCCTTGGTTCCCCATCGATGCTCATTTTTACCGTGTTTTGTTTTTCATAAATAGATTTTGCACCGTTACTTTGTTCAGTTTCTGGAAATAAATTAGGAAACTATATTTGTACACCAACAAAACCCATTAATTGTTTCTCTCACGTTAGCTAAATTTGTCTATACTTTTGTGTCCTTTTATTGTTTTAAATGTTTACCAGGTTGTTTGGTCGGCTTGCATGTTTTAATTTGGTGCTATAGGGGCCAAATTAAAGAAAAAGGTGTATATAGGGGCCAAATTAAAAAGGCTAACTAGTCAGTAGACATGAGAATAAAAAGAAGCAAAAAGAATAAATAAATAAAATTGGTCAAAATTACAAAATAAAATAAAAATGGTCAACCTTTTCCTGTGTTTTTCTCTAGAACGCCCGAGTAAACAACACAAAGTCCTCCCAAAATTTCCTAATTAGATTTTATGGAACAGACTCCTTGAGCCTTCAATTTTGGCTATTTATTTTGACCGCTTTAACTTAGTCTTTATGTTTTGAATGTGATGGTTAAGTTGATTATTATATGGCCTGCATGGTTGGACGATAAATTATCTGGTTCAAAAAGTGGTTTTTACATCCAGTATGAGCAATTTATCAGCACCAGCGAATTGAAAAAACCCACAAGGACCATCAGTTCCGTGTCATTAAGCCTATATCTGAAAATAGGGTTGAGAATGAGCGCGGCCCAAATACGATAATTTTTTTTGGGACCGTAGTGTAAAAAATATATCAAATAGAATATAAAATAAATAAGGTCTAATATAAAAATAAATAATTTTTTCTATGTTTAACATAGCATAAAATAAATATGAAGTTAAAAGACAAGAGTATTGAGCAATAAAATATTTTTTTAGTAATCTTGTTTGGGAAAATACAATGACCATTTACGAAATTTGGTAATTTCAAGATAAAAAACAAAAAAATTTAGAAAAAATCAATTAACATGATTTGAACTTCTAATATTTCACTATTTTAAAGTCAATTTTACCACTACACCAACAGTTCATTTGTTTAAGTATAGGGACCATCAATGTATATATCTTAGAAAATTTTAAATTACACATATAAAAAAAAAATTCGCCATCGAGGTGGCCACGGCCTCCCCCAGCCACCCCTGAGAATGAGGCGAAAATTTTGTGAAAAAAATCGTTTTTGTTTTTTTAAGAGTTCGGTTCATTTTCGTTCACTACTAAATGAAATGATAATGAAAGAAAATATACATTTCGTTTAGTAAACGAGATGATAATGATCACAACCATTTTCGTTTCGTGAAATTTCGTTTTTGTTCAACACACTATATGCGTATTATATAAATATACAATAAATCGATAGCATATTATATTAGATAATATGAATTAATAAAACTCATATATTATAAAAATTGGTTCATGAGATGAAACGAAATTTTCATATTTCTTAACGAAACGAAATTTCATGCTTTGTCACGAAAACGAAACTATAAGGAAATAGACCATTTTTATATCGTTTCACCTTGGTATGAGCTCTACCCGGAAACTAGTATATTAAAGGGTATTCAAATTATCAAAATTCAAATGGCACAAAGCTGACCTTCAGTAGTCGGTATTTATGCTAGTAGTAATTAATATTAATTCATTTACTAATTACATCTAGTTTATTTCAACAAGGCTTCTGATTTGTTTAACCATCCTGTCAATTATCATCGTTCTATTATAATAAGTCAATCCAAGTGAAATGAGTCTGTCCAATTTAGCTATTTTTTTTCAAAAATATCCCTATACTTTTTTATTAATTACAATAATACCATGCTCATATAAAAATAAAATAAAAAAAATAACAACTAATAACATTATGTGTCACTCTTTAACAACTAAATATTCTTTTAAGTCTTATACTATTTTTTTTTGTATTATACACGTATTTGTATCATAACTACACTTATTTTTTATATTTTAATTGCATTGCGAGTTACACACGTAACGCGTGTGGCACGACGATAAAATGTCATCTATTCTTTTCAGTTCCAGAAGCCAATAGTCATATACCATAAAACTAAATTTTACATAAGACGATAACCAACTGATCGCAGGCCAGATCTCATGCCAATGATACTATTGGAGAAAAAAAGGAAAATTAGTAGCAAATTTTGAAAACTATATATAACAAAAAAGCAGATATCACTATACAAAATATGTCCAAATAGATACGAGATTAGTGATGAGTTTTTTTGCTACGACCTCATAATTAGCTACGGTTTTGATGAAAAATTTGTGACAGCTTCGTAGACTTGTGATATATGTTTATGACAACTTTTCAAATTAGTGACAGTTTTATGAAAGTTTTCGACTCTCATCAAATTAATATTATTTTGTAGTGTATATACCAATAATTACTTAGCGCAACCTTTTATTTTCTAGATCGTAAGGTCCATTTTGAAGACTAATAGTGCAAAACACATTCAACACACAGACATATGTATATATCATTTTATTATAATAAGCCAACCAAAATCAAATAAGCCTGTACAATTTAACCAATTTTTTTTCAAGAATACCCATGTACTTTTTTATTAATTACAATAATGTCATACTCACATAAAAAAAATAAAAAGTAATAATTAATAACACTATTTATCACTCTTTAACAAGCAAACATTATTTTAAGTCTTACCATCTTATACTATTTTTTTTTGTATTATCCACATATTTGTATCATAATTGCATTTATTTTCTATATTTTAATTGTATTGTGCGTCACACACGCAACGCGTGGGGCACGATTAATAGTATATATATATATATATATATATATATATATATATATATATATATATATATATATATATATAATACACACACACAGTGTTACCAAAACTATCTTCTGCTTTATTGTATTGACATTTACCGGTGTTTAGTTGTTTTTATACAATATAAGATAAAATTTCTATATAACCCTAGAAAATAATGTTATTTTTAGTAGATATTTCTATATACCAAGGTCTAAGAACAGCATAAATATACTTAAAAAACTTATTTTATTAGTATAATTTACGAAATTGGCGCTTAATTAAGGTTATATAGATACTGTCCTACTAATATATTCACACATTTGTCACGCACATTTCGTATGTTTTTTTTTTTAAATATGCACATTTTGTATGTTGATAGTCAACTTTTGGTCCAATTGAGAAAAGGTCAAATAGAAACATTAAATTAAAGTGAAAAAGGGCAGTCAAATAAGGAAATAAAAAGAGAGGAAAAAGGAATGAGAGAAAGCTTCAAGGAAACAGGAAAGCTCGGAGCCGTGTTTAGGTGAAGTCAATTACATCAATGGGTTACCTATTTTTTGGATACAATCATATTTGATTCTATCAGTTTATTAAAAGTAAGCATTCAATTTAAAAAAAAATCACATATGTAGGCCCTATCTTTGAGAAAATGATCGGTTTGATCATCCACCTACACAACTTGTCTAGTAATCTGCTATTGTTTTCCTTATAGAGTTATATGAGAAGATACTGTGACATAAATAATATCTGAAGATTGGTTTTCTTTTTTGAAACTTCTTATTAGACGTTCGAGCGACCCTTTTTTAAATGCATGTTCTTGTGAAATGATGGTAATGCAGTCCAAAGTTTACGTTAAATATGTTTACATGAAGATATTATGTATCATGTGCAAGTGTGACGTCTTTCGGTTTCAGAAAAAATAGCCACACTAACATAATAACAAACATGCTTTAACTTAACTTATGGATAAACTATTTACTCGATACCTTTTTCACTTTAATATGATTTTTTTGGTCAAAAATTTAAGGTTTCTTAATTAAAAGGGGCTAATTTAAAATACCGATAGAGTATAAGTACCATATATGTAGTTAAAACTGTATGCTTTGAATCACTTGCTATATAAAGCCTTATTCTCCCATTCAAAAGTTCAAACCAACTCAACTCTCTACTTCACATTTTCATAACCCTTTTTCTGTTCTTTATCTACATATGCTCAACACATATTCCATAACCTTAAATACAAATATATAATAACATGGGGAGCTGTATGGAGATGTTGAAAGCAGGTGTGAGAATAGCGGCAAGGTTTAACTCTCATTGCCCGCAAACCGCTAGGATGTACTATCACCCTCCGTCATCCAACACCGTCGACCACCACCAAGAACTAACCGGAGAGAGTGCGTCCCAAGTACGGGTTTTTAACGAAGAGATGAGAAGTTTTGCTGATATGTTTATGAAGATACAGATTTGATTTTGTTAGCTTAATTTGGTGTGAAAGAAAGGTGTAAGGCAAAATCCAAGTTAAAGAGACTGTAGAGATTTTTGCATCTTTTTTTTTAATGAACAATTTTTTGAGGACTATGCAAATTGCAAAGGATTAAAGGATGAGTCTATTCATTAAAGTGGTGTTTACACAAATTACTTATTGAATATTTATGGTCTTTAGGCCCTGTGATTGTAGTAATTGTCTTTTGATTTTAAAAATCTGCTGATGTTTTTAGACACTCAAATTATTTAGGTTTTAAATAGCAGATTTTTACGTTTAAAAAGATAAAATATTTTGAAAGGATCTTTGAAACAAAATTTGTAAAACTATTTTTGGATCAAAAAACCTACTGTCAAACATAGCATGCAAAGGACATTCCATATATATACACTATTAATTGTACCACGCGTTACGCATGCGACACGTAATACGATAAAATTATAGAAAATATATGTTTAGTGATGATACAAATATGTAAAAGAGAAAAAAAATGATATAATATAAGATGATAAGATTTAAAAGAATTTTTGATGGTTAAAAATTGAGAAATAGTGTTATTTTATACTCAACTTTGGGTTGTTCCACAATATAAGTCCACTTTTTCAAAATAGAAAAGAATTTTATGTAATATTACACACACATATATATATATATATTGCTATTATTTAAGTGAATACCCCCTAATGAGACGTTGGTCGCGGGTCGCGGGGGCGGGCGCGGGCGCGGGCGCGAGCGTGGGACTTGGGGAATGTTCCGCTTCCGGTTTCAAGAAAGTCTGAGAGTTTTGAATAATAACAAAACAGTCCAAAAAATTTCAACAAACTTGTAACTTATGCAATTAAATGAGAATAATTGAATACTGAATTAAGTGACCATTATGGCTGAGATTTCAGGTTAGCCTATAAGTAGCCAGCTCTTCCCCACTCTCTAAACACAATTTTACATTTCTGAAAAATAGTATACACTTTTCTCATAGCATATTAGAAAGAGAGAGAACCTCCCACCAACAGCTCGACCGTGACTCGGCCCCAGTTTCCGACGAGTCATCCGAGACGTTGTACCTTGGGATCGAAGCACCGATATATTTTTATTCTGAAAATACCCTTCAATTTTAAACTATTTACAAGTATTGCCATTATTTGAAATAAATATTTAAATTCAAAAAAAAAACTGTTATAGCAGTTAAAAAGCTAACATCACGCCCAAATATATATAGTACATCTATTTATTTCATAAATTATGTTCCCCCTTCTCTCTCCTTCTCTACAAATATAAAAACACTTGCAAATGTATCAAATATATATCATAAAAATATCAGATGTTGTACATACATGTTAATAGTCTCACTCTCTATTTATTTACATTTTTTTCATCTATTAGATTTAATTTGTTATTCAAATTAAAATCATACGTTACACCCCGTATTGTGTTGGCGGATTGCGCTAGTATATAGTGTTACAAAGACTTATTTCCACTTTATTGAATTGCCATTTACCCTTGTTTAGTTGTGTTTATACAATATAAGAAATTTTCTAAATAAGAATATTATTTTTGGTAGATAAGTGTATACCATGACGAGCACAAAATATTCTTAAAAAACTTAAGATATAAATTACGTAATTGGCTCTTAAGGTTATAGATATTGTCCGAATAATAATTTACACTTTTTGTCATTGGCACAACGCACATTTATTTTATGTTGATATTGGCCTTGTTTGGTTGGTCGAAAAGTAAGTTACTTTTTACTTTTACTTTTACTTATTGAACAGGTTGTTTGGCTGCCACTTTAAAAATTTACTTTTATAAAAGTAAACCATTAAGTATACTTTTGGGTTTACTTTTACTTTTACTTTTACTTATATTAGTTTGTTTGGCCGTCATCTCATAAGTATACTTTCGGTGAAAAGTAAATGTCTATAAGTAGACTTTTTAAAAGTAAGTTTGATGATACTTTTTAAAAGTAAGTTTGATGATACTTTTACTTTTGATGATACTTTTAAGTAAGTTTTAATCTGAATGTGCTTTTAAAGTACAGTTCAAAACCTAGTTCATATCATCATTATATTTTCCTAATTTTCTATTTTTTAATCTTTAAATAATAAAATGTTTTTTTACTAGTTAATTATTTTGCATTATTCTATTAATCGAAATAAACAAGGGGTAATTCCCTATAAGTAGCTCATATCAAATTATATTCCTCCTATATAACTTGATAATTTTTAATTATTTAGTTTATTTACTAAATTGTCATACAAACCAAAATATAATATACATATTTTATCTTTCTACAAACCCAAAAAAATAGTTTTAAATTACAACAAAATAAAAAAAAAACACAAAAAATTTATAAAAATGAAAAAAATCACAAAAAATATAAAAAATAACAAAAAAAAAAATTATAAAAAAAATCACAAAAAATCATAAAAAATTATAAAAATCACAAAAAATCAAAAAAATTATAAAAAATTATAAAAATCACAAAAAATCAAAAAAATTATAAAAAATCACCAAAAATTATAAAAAATCACCAAAAATCACCAAAAATTATAAAAATTACAAAAAATCACAAAAAATGAAAAAAATCACAAACTTTTAAAAAATCTAAAAAAATATATATATAAAATTTTGTGCTTTTTTGTTTTTAAAAAATCTAAAAAATCTAAAAAAATCTTTTGTACTTTTAAAAAATCTAAAAAAATACAACAAAATAAATAAAAAATCACAAAAAATTAAAAAAAAATTAAAAAAAATTAAAATTTTTTTTATTTTTTTTTGTAATTTTTTTAAAATTTTGTGCTTTTTTGTGCTTTTTCCATTTTTTATAATTTTTTTGTGATTTTTTTATTTTTTTCATTTTTGTGATTTTTATAAATTTTTTTATTTTTTTATTTATTTTAATATTTTGTGATTTTTGTGATTTTTTTTAATTTTTTTAATTTTTTTTGTAATTTTTTTAAAATTTTGTGATTTTTTTGTGATTTTTTTTTTTTATTTTTCATTTTTTGTGAATATGAACTTATGGAGGTACCTATAAGTAATATAAGTTCAAAAGTGGTATCTATTGTGCATTATTTGAATAAACAATTCATTTTTACTCAAAAAGTAAAAGTAAACGTATTTTACCAAACAACATTTTTAATGAAAAGTATACTTTTACGGTGTTCACCAAACAGCATTTACTTACTAAAAAGTAAAATAAAAAGTATACTTTTCAACCCACCTATAAAAAGTATACTTTTGAAAATAAAAGACGCGGGCAAACGAGACCATTGTATTTCATTTGTCAACTTTAGGAAAGGTCCAATTGAGAAAGGTCAAATGGAAACATTAAATTAAAAGTTCAAATAAAGTAGTCTATGCACTTGACTTTGGTCGGATGTAATTTTATACTTATTTTATTCACATTTAATTAACCTATACGAATAAACATGCAATTTTGATCAGTTAAAAACTTGTATCAAAATTACTAAAAATAAAATTTTCAAAAGTAAATCCTATAACTATGATTAATTTTGAAATTTTTCTTTCAAAAATCTAGACATAAGTTTTTTGTTGGTCAAAACTGCACGTTGTGACTGCCATAAAGATATACAAAGTATTTCCACCAATAAGGAATAAGGATCCTTTTAAAACTTTAAGGTTTCTTAATAGATAATTTAATAGGGACTAAATTAAAAGACTGTCAGAATATAAGGACCATATATGTAGTTAAAACTGTATGTTTTGAATCACTTGCTATATAAAGCCTTATTCTCCTATTCAAAGTCCAAACCAACTCAACTCTCTACTTCACATTTTCACAACCCTTTTTATTTTCTCTAATCTAGTTTCTACATTATATACTCAAATACATATTACATAACCTTAAATAAATTGAAATATATAATAACATGGGGAGCTGTATGGAGATGTTGAAAGCAGGTGTGAGAATAGCGGCAAGGTTTAACTCTCATTGCCCGCAAACCGCTAGGATGTATTATCACCCTCCATCATCCAACACCGTCAACCACCACCAAGAACTCACCGGAGAGAGTGCGACCCAAGTACGGGTTTTTAACGAAGAGATGAGAAGTTTTGCTGATATGTTTATGAAGATACATATTTGATTTTGTTAGCTTAATTTGGTGTAAAAGAAAGGTGTAAGCCAACATCCAAATTAATGAGACTGTAGAGACACTTTTTTATCTTTTTTTTGAACAATTTTTTGAGGACTATGTAAATTGCAAAGGATTAAAGGACGAGTCTATTCATTAAAGTGGTGTTTTACTTATTGAATATTTATGCATGAGCGATATAATTTTTGCTATTTACTTGTTGAATATTTGTGACTATAGTAAATAGGACCGATATAATATTTTTTGGTGTCGTCCCTTGTCAGGAACTTTGGCTCCACGTTTATCACGCCTGCAAAAAAATATAATACGTTTAACGAGTGTAAATTAATTGTTTATGATCGATGGTGAAATTTACCAAGCAAGTAATTTGATCTCGATTACTTATTTACTTTTACGGCAATCGTTATTTCATGCAACTATTTAGAAAATAGTTATACGGTTTTTGACGGATTTCACAAAACGCCAAGCTTGAACTTAGTAGCTAGGAAGTCCATTTAAATACTGTGAAAATCATTAATAAGGTAGTAATTGGGGGGATATATATATACGGTTATGTTTTTAGTACTGAAACGTCTTTCATGAGCTAATAAAAAAGTTAAATCACTTTCTGGGCTTTCAAAAAATCGTCTAAGAACATTCACATCAATCTTTCTAAAAATTTTATTAAATAAGTAATGAAAATATTATTTTTTTAATGTTTAGAGAATTATTTAAGTTTTAGTTGATTTTTCAATCTTTTTAAAACACTCTCTATTAATACTTTATTAATTTTTGTATTATATTTTAAGACTTAGTTTATTTTTTGTATTGAAATAATACATGATTAAAGGTGTGACCCAAAATAAAATATTATTTTTTTGTTGATGAGGTGAACTAATCTTCTTCATTTATAAAGAGTAATAGTGATACTCTTTAAAAATAGAGTTTAATATGAAGGTGATGTGAATAGTTTTTTACAAATAAGCTCATAAAATTTAAATAAAATTGAGTTCAAAGAATGTGATATGAAGCTCTTAATACAAGAAAATGTGTATCTCCTGTATCATCATTGATTTGGTTTACTTTTTCTTGTTTCCTTTTAAATATACTGTTTCCTTATGAAAATATGCATGAAAAGACAATTACTAGCTAATCACAAGGCTAGAAGTATATCTTTCAAGTCGAATAACCTCATACCAGTATAATTGAACATTATGATCATTCGAATCAAAAAAGCAAAAACATAACGATCATCCGAAATGAAGAAGTATATATTAAGTTATTTATGCCTGTCTGAATCAGCACGTCATTCAAAGCCTTTTCTATTACACACTTTCTGAGATTTGTTTCTATTTTAACTTTTTGAATATGATGATATTTTACTCTTGAAATGTACAATTCTTTCATATTAACACTCTCCAAGAGAAACAGTCGTATACCCCTTTACCAAACATAAAACTGTATATATATATTTTTTAAATAGATAAATAAAACCAGCTTCTCTGGTTTTGCTAAACCAAAAAGTCTCGAGATACCATCAGGAACTTCTCATTTTCGTTCCAATAGTACGTTACTATACTCTGTTCGCTTCGACATTCTCTATCAAAACTCTAAGTTTCATCTTCTCCAAACCGAAAAAGCATCAGCGTTAAATAATATTTCGATAAAGAAAAGGGATCGTTATTTTGTGGTTGTCAAACACTTTCGAGGCAACCCGAATTCCCCCTTTCTTGATGTGAGTTGTTTCCGCCAAGGATCATTATACAACTTGTAATGTAACACCTTTGTTAACAAAACAACAGTTCAATTATCATTAACTCAGCTTTTATCAACCTTAAAGAAAGGGAACTACAATAAAACTGTATATGATCAGATGAAGATGAGTACAAGACAGAAGAACATTGAGGGCTTTGACTGCAGTTTTTAAGATAATAACCTGGCTTATCCGAGACTGCGAAAATATTTTAAGTGTCAGCCAAGTATAAAGCAACTTACAAGCAACAAAGTTGAGGTTTAGCACTTAAAGAAAATCAGTTTTGTTTAGTTTGACAGTAAAATGGCTCAATGAGGTCAAGCTTCAAACTACTAATCAGTGCCCAACATAAGAAAAAAAGTTCAATAACAAATGGACAACCAAATGCACGACAACAACAACAAGAAAAATAAACAAGCTTGAAAGAACTTTCAGTTGTTTAGTTGCAGATACATCCAAGCAATAAGCATCATAAAAATCTATATACCTGTACGAGTGTTGCAAAGACATCATCTTCGGTTAGTTCCGAAAACTTCTCCCCCCAATCGTCCACTCGTCCAAACGTAGACTTTTGCCTCTCAGCTTCGAGCACAATCGAATCGCGATATACAAATCTCTGCCAAATTTTCCGTACATTTCCTAGCATGAAATCTATTTCCGTCTCATTGAATCCCTTCATGATACAAAATGATAAAACATCCATCATTTAGTGCCCAATAATAATTCATTAGATAGTTTTATCCCACTAAAGTTTAAAATTCTATTAAATGATTTACCCTCAAAATATTTAGCAAACTCGGGATATCATCTTCTTGTATGCGGACAGCAAAGCTTTCATAGTTGAGCACGTTCTCATATGGCAGGTAAATCCCATCCTACACTTGGAACAAATTTAATTATCATAAAACATTAAAAAAAATGGCATTTTATTTGTCAGGAGATCATTTTTACAAATCCGGAAGACCTAAAATCAATATGGTTTGAAAAGCTGAATTGTTTTCAGGCTTCAAATCACTGAAAACGAGAACAAGGGGTAAAAACTTATTCTAGGTTCTTTTTTGGGAAGAAGGAGAAAAAACACTTCACTACCTGAATAATTACAGGAATACAGCCTTGCAGTATACTATCTTCCATTCGGCCACTCCAACCGTCACCAGGCATGACCCCACAAAATACAGAATTTGCTAAAGCGTCATGATAATTATCAGAACGTAGAGGTGTGACAATCACATCCTCAGAATATTGTTTTCCAAGCTTCCCTTTTTTGTTCGGACTAGATCCAAATTCTTCAGCAACTTTTTGCCTGATACCCATACTATACCTGAATGTTGCCATCAACTAATCAATTTTCTAAATGTTACTTTTAAAACTTACAAGATTTTGACCAAAGGATGCAAATGGTTAATCCTTAAGTAAGAATATTATTTTTCATTGTTGTCAAGAATGAGAAGGTTTTGTTTGATAAGGTTATTTAAGTAACCTGCAAGCCAATATCAAGTTGTTTGAGAAATTCCTGTGTTGTATGAATATATACTTGCACCAGAAAACAAAAATATCTGTTAGTCTTAAAATCCTGCAAGAAATCAACCAAATGGAATGCAACTGGGTAAATTCTTTAGTAACATGATACAAAACATTTGAGAGGATTTTTTGCTTTAATACGGTTCTCAAAGGAACATATATGCCAAAATCAAGTCTTCGGAAAATTTCTTGAGTTTTAAAATATTCAATCTCTCAAAAGATTGTTTGGCTGCAGATCTTAAGCTTGTCATTTGCTTTTCCGCTTACAAGCTGTAGCATAATTGGTGGTCAAATCAAAAGTTTCAACACAATTGGTTGCCAAATTTAAATCAAACCTTTTCCTCATCATCTAATAAGCCAGATTTTTTGTTATAATTTCAGTCAAAAAATACATAAGCCTTTTTTTACAAGTTTGAAGCAACCATGTGTGATGTGTATTACCTTTCCTTAAAATTATATCACGAGATACAAAACGAAATCCTTCCATGTATAACTTAGGCTCGAAAAGCATTATCGTCGAATGGATTTTCTCAAACACAATAGTTTCAAATCCTTAAATATAAATGCAATTCCCAAGGTTCACTTACGTCTCTTCTGGTCGTCCTCGTTCATAGGCAGGCCCTAAATTACCATTGAAGTAGAAAAAGGTCTTCCGCTCCTCACGAGGCCTAAAACATGGAAATGAGTGAACTTCAAGATCTATTGCAAAAAATGGGGTAATTTTTACACCAATCTATCAACTTTTTACAATTCCTACACTTCACTTACAATCTTAATTTGGTCACTGATCCACGTGCATTTTTTTCCAATTTAGATATTTCGGTCAAGATAATCAGATGACGGTTGGTCATGTGCATTCATAAAAGAAATTTTTGTTATTTGTTGCACAAAACTACATGTTTACAACAATTTGTAAACCAAACTATTCATTTCTAACAATTTTTACACCATCCTGACAAAACAGGTTGGGGAATTATATCACACGTATTTTTCAATTTCATTACTATCACAAAACAGAAGCGACTCAATTGGATAATGGAATAAGAAATACTGGTAAGACGTTAAAAACGCAAGACTGGTGTACAAAAGTGTTGGAATTGTCCCACATCTTTTAGGCATTGATAAAGCCAAGGATTAATATATGACTCTCTCCTTCCCTACTAATAGGCCTTTTAGTGGGAAGTGGACGGGCTTTTACATGGTATCAGAGCTAAAGGCTGACCCGTTTGTATGATAGGCCACCTCCACCCGATTTGTTGATTGCACTTGTTGGGCTTATCGGAAATTGACCAACCCACAAGTGAGGGGGAGTGTTGGAATAGTCCCACATCGTTGAAGCATTGATAAAACCAAGGATTAATATATGCCATTAACCCATCAATAAAAAAGAAGAAGGGAGAAAGCTGTATAATCGGATACAATATTACCTAGACCATAGTTTCACGTCCAAGGCATTTACATCGGGTGTTTTCCAAGCTGGAATTACGAGATCTTTATCCGGATTAAAACACGAGTGGTTACCTCTTCTTTCAAAAGGAATATGGTCCCAATTATCACTGCCATACGCTGTCGTTGAATGGTTATGCTTTGAATTTGTGTTACCCCAATGTACCAACATCATACTATTCCAAATCTCCTTTGGGGCATAGCAAGCACCTTCGTCCCACACAAAAGACTTCCTCAAGAAAAAATAAACCAATCAGATCTGCCACACACACACATACATATAATATTCAAATAATTCATAAATATACATATATATGTAGTATGTATGTGTATGTATGTACGTGTATGTACGTGTATGTATGTAAGTATATTGAATTCTGATTTTCTTGGTTTCAACATTTAAGTTTTTTTTTTTATCTTTCGCTAATAAGCTATATTGCATTTGCTTTGGAACCAAGTGCTGACCTACCGAAGTTTAAGCCGGATTGTTTAGTTGCAACTTTGACACTCTTTTTTTCTTGCCTTTTCGCTCTAAAGCATAATGCTTTTAATCAGCTAGCTTAAAAGCCATGTGCCTTTGGTTTTCTGACCAGTATAAGTTCAAGCTAAATACGCGTATGATTGGCTTGTCTGGTTGCAGCTCTCAAGCTTGTTTTTTTGTTTTTTTTGCTAATAAGCAATTATGCATTTGGTTGGTCAGGTGCCAGCTTATAAAAAGCTGAGTGCTTGTGGTTTCTTGACTTATAGATGTTTAAGCCGAATTTGTAGATAACAGGCTTGTTTAATTGGAGCTTTCAACCACGCTTGTTGTTTCTTTTTATGTTGATTGGTTGCTGAACACGCTTTTTTGTTTCGGTTAGAAATTATATTGTGTTTGGTTAGCCAGCATAACCCGGGTGCCTTTGGTTTAAAGAACATAAAGGTTTAGCTGATTATATCAAATATTTTTCTCAGTCTAAAGAAGCCAGTTTATGGGCTTCAAAATTTGCAACCAATCAAGACTACATGCACATTATATAAATAACAAAGCAGGAGATGATTTATTGGCATCGTCGTCATACCCAAATGTGGTCTTGGCCAGAAGAGCGGTTCCAGTAGGGATATTGGTCAACAATGTGATCATAGGCCTTCTTATAGAAGTCGAGAGTCAGGTAGCTTCTCAAACCAAGGAATTCCTGAAATATTAATAGGCAAGTATTACAAATTTAACAAATCAAATAAAAAAACAGAGAAAACGTAGCCTCCATATGAGATCATGATCTCAGGAAATGGAATGAGAAATAGTTATGTTCATATGGTCAAGTGACTCATATCAAGCCCTTCTGCTACTTCATAATACCAAGTTAAAAGTACAAATCAACAGAATAATTAGTCCATACAAAAATTGTAACTTAACAATTTCTTTCAACACATTTCTAACTTATTCTCTCGTAGCTTTTAACTCCAGATAATTTTCTGACCTAAAAGTAGAATTGCTTATGGAGGATGGCCAGCCTAACAGTGGAAATTACTTGGTTTCAGCCTGAAGACTAAAAAATCAATAAAAAATGTGAATGAACCTAGTTTTATCATTTTAGTAAATAAGCCAGCTTATTTGATTAAAAGCTGCAGTCAAACAATCATGACAGATTTAATTATGACACTGTAAAAGGTTTATGTACCCCAGCCTGCAAATGTGGTGCATCATCAGCCCGATTAATAATACAGGCGTCCAGGACCGGAACAAAGAAAAAATCAGCTTCATCGCCATTTAAAGTTCGATGAGGGCTAGCAAGCAAACTTTCATATATAGCCATCTGAAAATAAAAATCACATTGAGAAATCTCAAGTTTTGAACACTGAATATTTAACTAAATGGTCCTAATTTTAAATAAAATAAAAAAGAGAAACCTGTGAGCCATAGAGCTGATCTGTCCATACTGTAGCATTATTCTGATCATATATTCTGTTTACGCACTCAAATTTGAAGTGACGCCCCTGATAGAATGCCAAAAACATGACATGTCAGTACAATTTATAAGTAAGGTTCATTCCCATAAAGTGGCATATTCCGAAAAAAAAATCATCAAGTGCTAGTAGTGGTTTACTGTAAATTACTCAGTAGCATATACAGAATCAGTACATTGAAATGTATGATGGACCATCAAAAGGATAATCAGTTCGTTGAATTAAAATTTTAATCGAAAATCAGTTTATTGAACTGAAATCAGGTGATTGAACACTATGCAGTCAAGTGTAATCCCATTGAGAGTACCACTAGATGGGAAACAAGTTTTTCCTTGTAAATAAATGGAAATTGAGTCCAAAATATGTCACATAATGTTAATTTTCCAAAAATATTTCACTTAGACTGGATTATTTTTTGATAAATTAGCACGACAACTCTACAATCTGACCTCAAGGAGAAGACTGTTAAATTCTGAAGGCAAGTCATAAACATATATAAGAGGCCTTTTCTTTTCCACTGCAGCATTGAGCTCAACAATAATCCCAGAGACCTGTGAGCTGTCTAAAACGTCAATATGAGCTGGTTGAAGCCATTTTGGCCACTCACCAATTGATGAAAGCATCGATGGAGTGCTACAATCTGTACCATACCAGCCTTTGTGACACTGAAGATAAAAAGAAGAAACTTAATTAAGAAAACAAAAAACTTTTCCATTTAGCAGAACGATGACCCAAGGGTGTTTCTTAACGCGAAGACAGTGAAAAGATAGGTATTAAGTGGTTCGTTACATTTGACCATTTTTAGAAAGTGAGCCAATAGGAAGATATTGGGATGTTATCCAGCTACATTAGATCATTATGTACTATAAAATTGTTTTAGCTATAATGTAAATACATTAAAAAGTTACTACAAATCCGCTACCTGGCAAAATCCACCGCGACAATGACCACGACCAGAGCACTGATTTATACAACTCGAAAGCACAGGAATCTCGCAAAATGTTCCCCATAAACCGTCATATTTGCAATCACATTCTTCTTTAAACTTAACTTTTGAAGCATATGCCTCAACGGGGTCAACATTACACCATCCCGTTTTGCTGCTATTTGTGGTGAATACATTATCCAGGTCAGCTTTTCCCCAGTCCGTTAATCTAGGACCACCAGGTTCAGTAGGCTCCCTAAAATTAACAATTGATTTTATTAAAAAACGGTTAAAAGATCATATGATATATTCTTTTTAAATCAAGTAAAAGAACTGCTTTCTATATCTTACGTAACTTTTAGTTTTGGTTCATTTCCATAAGCCAGAGTAACAATGGTTATGCGGTAAGTTGGATCCTTAACTATTTAGGTTAATTGCACTTTTGTCCACCTACATGTCAGGTATAAGCAATTTGACAATTTAGACACGTCCTACCAACATTCCGAATTTGGTCATGTTATTCTCTTTTCACAATTGAGTCACTTCTATCGAAGTTGGTAGCCAAAAAATGAAATACAAAACAAAGCTTTAGTTAAATCGTCCCCTCCCTTTGTGTTAGCATGCTGTACAAAAATTTTAAAAACAAATAAGTAGGTGTACATATTGTTTCAAAATGGAGAAGTTTGTGTACAAAATGAAAATACAGCCATTGATAACGTACTGTCCAATTAATTGAACTAGTGCCGCACTGAAAAAAGAATAAAGTTAGTCGAGTGATCAAATTACAAAGGTTGGGAGGACATGTTGGAAAAATTGTAGGAAAACATGTTTTAAACATGGTTGTTCCAAGTGGTCAGGGACCATCTTTGAGTCAATTTTCGATGCGACTACTCAGTTTTTCTGAGGCCATACTCAAAGCGTTTGAGTAGCTCGTACGACGAGTTTCGCAACGGTATATCGCATGACCTATTCGGAGGAAGGGTGTGAATGATAATTGTACTCGAAGGTTGGTACTCGAAAGAGGCAATAAAGTCAATGCTGGAAAATGAGAAAAGAAATGTGATTTAACCCATGAGGGTTATCCCACATTGGAAAATCATGAGTGATTTTTACAATATATATACTAAGGTATCCCATGTGGATATTAAGTAGTGTGTCCACATACACATCTGTGTATTGTGTACCTCACGCGCGGGCTTGCTCGTCGCGCGGGCTTGCAACTCGACGGGAAAAAATGCGCCTGTTCTTGTTCGGAAAAAGCGCGCCTGTTCGAGAAAAGTGTTCCTGTTCGGGAAAAGCACGCCTGTTCGAGAAAAGCTTCCAGCAAAGTTAATACTGCAGTTTCGAATTTCGAAAACTGACAGTAGTAAAGTGACTTCAATGGCTGAGATACTCAGCAAGCCTATAAATAGGCCAAAAATTAGCATTACATTTTAGTCAGAGAGAGCCACCCACCAACAGCTCGACCTTGACTCGTCGCCAGTTTCCGGCGAGTCATCCGAGACGTTGTACCTTGGAATCGAAGCGCCAACGCAACCAGAAACATCAAGGTGGTTGGGCGAATATCGGTTAAGGGCATACTGTTAAACAGTAGCCTCGTCTTTTAATTCTGTCCAATTTAATTTCTTTTAATTCTGTCCATTTCAATTCTGTTATTTAAAATTCAGCAATTTACATTTTTGTATTTTTATTTCAGTATTTTAATTTGCTGTCCTTAGCTGTAGCTTTTAATTATGTTTGTACCTTTCTGTAATTTCTTTAAAGTTCTGTTTTTTTTGCTGTAATTACTATTCTGTAATTTAATTCAGTAATTAGAATAGTTTCAATTCAGTCATGTACTTTCAATTTAAAACAGAACAGTCCGGCTGTTAAGTTTATACTTTCCAGTCCGGCAGTTTCTTTTAATTACAAATCAGTATATCAGATTATTAATTAATAATAATCTGATAACGTTTGTTTTAATTACTTTTCAGTACCTACATGTTGTAATCAGTTTATTGTATTCCATTTGGAAATTAATAAAGATTACACTGGTTTTTTGTTCAATTCTTGTTCAGTCCTTTTATTATTGTTAATTGTTATTTCGTACACGGAAACCAACAATCTTAACCGATACTTCTGTTGTTTCTTTCGTGTATTAAATTAATACAATTATTTATTTTTCTTTGATAAAAGGAATAATGCCTTTTTTGTTTTCAATTCTAAATTATATTAGATATTGAATTACAAAGAAAGAATTCCAAACAGTTTTAATTTTTATTGTTTTGAATCTTGTTGATACCAACCATATTGGTATTCAATAAGAATCGTTTAATCCTTTTAATATCAACCGTATTGATATTTAAAAGGATAAATAGTTTAGTTTATTATTTGTTTGTTAATTCTTTTACAAACCTAAATATCAGTTTTGGTGTTTGTTTATAGAATTTTTTGTACACGTATCTCATACGTTTTGTGTTGTCGTTTCAGATGACAAACACGTCGCCTATTCAGTTGCCTATCGGGGGTGAGCATAACCCAGTGGTTGGTGGGCCTGTCCATAACACTGGGGGCGATGCGAATGTAGTGGCTAACGCCGATGACGTAGCTGCAGCGGCTGAGGCCGAAGCGGCTACGGCCAAAGCTGAGGCTGCGGCCGAAGCAGCGACCACGGCCAAGGCCGCAGCTAAGGCTGCGGCTAGAGTCAAGGCTGCGGCCAAGGGCAAGGCACCGATGTATTCGCCTGTGCCTACTTTGCCGACTTCTCATCTGGAGAAACCGGGAAAATTCAGGGGAGACAACTTTAAACGTTGGCAGCAAAAGATGCTGTTTTATCTCACGACCCTGAATCTGACCAGGTTTCTCAAGGAGACTGCTCCCGTCCTAAGCGAGGACGATCTGGACGAGCAGTCGTTCTCTGCGGTTGAGGCATGGAGACATGCCGACTACCTATGCAAGAACTATATCCTGTGTGCTCTAGATGACACGCTGTTCAGTGTTTTCGAGCCCAAAGCGACTGCAAAGGAGCTTTGGGAGACTCTCGAAAATAAGTACAAAGTGAATAACGCTGGCACAAAGAGATTTGTTGTCACGGACTTTCACGAGTACCGTATGACTGACAGCAGGGGTGTCATGGAGCAAGTTGAGGAGCTCCAACTCATTTACCATCGCCTTGAGGCTGAGGGGCTAGTGATAAACGAGCCTTTCCAGGTGGCACTCATGATTGAGAAATTGCCACCATCTTGGAAAGACTTTCAAAACTACCTTAAGCACAAGCGAAAGGAAATGAGGCTGGAGGGGCTCATTGAGAAGCTCAACATCGAGGTGAGCAACCGTCGCTCCGTGAGGAGAGTCGGTGGTGCTGTCATCCCGATGGCAAAGGCCAATGTGGTCGAAAGCTCCAACGTCAAACGGAAACGTCTTGACACCGGAGGCAGTGCTGTTGTCGCGAAGAAATTTGCGGGAACCTGCTTTGTGTGTAACAGGACCGGCCATCGTGCCGCGGACTGTTATGACAATAAAGGCGCTGTTAAGCCCAAGCCCCCCCCGAGAAACTTCAAGGGCAAAGGGAAAAGGAGAGCTCCAGCTCAGGCACATCTGGCCGAGGGAGGACGAGATGATGACCACTTTACTGCTGTGGTCTCTGAGGTGAATCTCGTGGGGAGCAATCCCAAAGAGTGGTGGCTGGATACCGGCGCCACGAGCCACATCTGCTCAACAAGGTGGATGTTTAAGACCTACGAAGCGGTAGAGGGAGAAAGCTGCTTCATGAGAAATTCTGCTACTTCCAAGGTGGAAGGAAAATGAATGGTCGTGATGAAGATGACCTCGGGAAAAGAGCTGAGGTTGACAAATGTGCTTCATGTTCCGGATATCCGTAAGAATCTGGTATCAGGATCGGTGATGGTGAAGAACGGGTTTAAGCTAGTTTTAGAATCCGATAAAATTGTAATCACCAAAAATGGTGTCTAGGTAGGCCGTGGCTATATAACCAACGGCATGTTTAAGTTAAACGTAGGGACACCTACTCCCAATAAAGGTGTTAAAGCTGAGGCTAGCACTAGCAATGTAATGACTGTTGCCTAAGAGGCCAATAAAAATTCTGAGTTTAATTATTTATTTGAGTCATTTCATTTGTGGCATGGTAGATTAGGTCACGTGAATTATAATTCTTTAAAGAAATTAATATCACTAAAACTAATACCAAATTTCGTTTTTGATAAGCAACACAAATGTGAGATTTGGGTTGAGGCAAAATTAACGAAATCATCGTTTCAACATGTTGAACGAGAAAGTGAACCTCTCGGTCTAATACACACGGATGTATGCGACTTAAAGTTTATACAAACACGAGGGAAAAAGTACTTTATCAGCTTTATAGATGATTGTACTAGATACTGCTACGTTTACTTAATGAGAAGTAAAGACGAAGCAGTTGAGAAATTCGCTCTTTATAAGACCGAAGTTGAAAATCAACTCAATAAGAAAATTAAAACATTGAGAAGTGATAGAGGCGGTGAATATGAATCACCGTTTGAGCAGATATGCGTTGAAAACGGCATTATACATCAAACCACAGCCCCATACACTCCCGAGCAAAATGGGGTTGCTGAGCGAAAAAATAGAACGCTAAAGGAAATGATGAATGCTATGCTAATAAGTTCTGGGTTACCCCAGAACATGTGGGGGGAAGCGATACTTTCCGCTAACTATGTTTTAAACAAGTTACCACATAAGAAGCGAGAAAAGACTCCATATGAATTATGGAAAGGTCATCAACCCAGTTATAAGAACCTGCGGGTTTGGGGTTGTCTCGCAAAGGTCCTAGTTCCCACTCCTAAAAGGATGAGAATTGGTCCTAAGACGGTGGACTGTGTTCATCGGATATGCACAGAATAGTAGTGCATATCGGTTTCTCGTGCACAAGTCGGACAATCCCGATGTGCACGTAGATACGTATATGAAAAGCCGAGAGGCCTCTTTCTTTGAAGATATCTTTCCCCGGAAATTACCTACATTTGTACCAACTGAATAGTTGAACAATGAAGGAAATGTGGGGGCAAGTGAACCGACAGAGGAAGGGGAAGAGGCTCGGCGTAGCAAAAGGGCAAGGAAGGAAACTTCCTTTGGACCAGACTTCTTAACCTTCATGGTTGAAGGCGAACCGGTGACATATAAACAAGCGATGTCAACACCGGATTCCCAATATTGGGAAGAAGCCACTCAAAATGAAATTGAATCAATCATGCAAAACCACACTTGGGAACTAGTGGATCTTCCGAAAGGATGTAAGCCTCTAGGTCACAAGTGGATCTTCAAGAGGAAGTTAAGGGTTGACGGCACGATTGAGAAATACAAGGCGAGACTTATAGTAAAAGGCTTCAGGCAAACAGAAGGTGTCGATTATTTTGACACGTATGCCCCTGTCTCCAGGAAAACGTCTATCCGAATCGTCATTGCTCTCGCAGCTTTGTTTGATATGGAAATACATCAAATGGATGTAAAGACGGCGTTTCTAAATGGAGAACTGGAAGAATAGATTTACATGGAACAACCGGAAGGGTTTGTAGTTCCTGGTAAAGAGCAACAAGTGTGCAAACTTGTAAAGTCTCTATATGGACTCAAACAAGCGCCAAAGCAGTGGCATGAGAAGTTTGATAGAATTATGCTATCAAACGGTTTTCGCATTAATGAGTGCGATAAATGTGTCTACTCTAAAGGAAGTGGAAGAGACTGTGTTGTAGTCTGTCTCTATGTGGATGACATGATCATAATTGAGAGTAATGATAGAATCAGCTCCATAAAGAAAATGTTATCGCAACACTTCGATATGAAGGATCTGGGTATAGCTGATGTAATACTTGGTATGAAGATTACCAAAACATCAGACGGATATGCCTTGTCCCAAGTTCACTATGTTAAACAAGTATTAGACAAGTTTGACAAGGGCAGTAAGCCTATGTCTAGAACCCCAATTGAGTTCAACTGTAACCTGAAAAAGAATTTCGGTAAAAGTGTGAATCAATTGGAGTTCTCTCGAGTCATAGGCAGTCTCATGTATATAATGAATTGCACTAGACCAGACATAGCAAACTCAGTGAGTAGACTGAGCAGGTACACCAGCAATCCGAATGAGGAACACTGGAAGGCAATAATGAAACTTATCAGATATATGAGGTTTTCAGCCGATTACGGGCTGCACTATACCAGATATCCAGCGGTACTGGAAGGGTACTCAGATGCCAACTGGATATCAGACTCCAATAGAACAAGGTCCACGAGTGGATGTGTTTATAATGAGAGGAGCTGCTGTGTCTTGGAGATCCTCCAAACAGACATGTATTGCAAGGTCAACTATGGAATCTGAATTCATAGCGTTAGACTTAGCAACCGAAGAGGCAGACTGGCTGAGAAGTCTATTGGAAGGAATTCCAATGTGGCCAAAACCTGTTCCCGCAATAAGCATGCATTGTGATAGTCAATCAGCTATTGCGCGGGCTCAGGATCATATGTATAATGGAAAGTCTCGACATATACGTCGGAGACATAAATCCGTAAGGGAATTGTTATCCAATGGTGTGGTGTCCTTAGATTTTGTAAGATCAAAGGAAAACATAGCGGATCCATTAACAAAAGGCTTGACTCAAGTAGGAGTCGAGACGTTATCGAACGGAATGGGATTAAAGCCCATTAAATTGGTGGCCCCCCCATAGGCAACCCAACCTAAACGGAATATTTCCTGATAGGTTCAAAGGGAAACTGAACTGTGAGGGCAACCGAACAAAGCACTCGGGAACCTGGAGTTTCCAGCCCATTTCCGCGATGACAGAGTGATAGACCTGTACCATTGTAAGGGTGAGCTTGAGGCTCTTAATGATCCAAGTAACTCGACGGTCGAGTAAAGTGAGTCAGGACACTTTCGACTTGGAACACCTATAACTATAACGAGTGTGTAAGGCCGGTACCATGTGATGAGCTTGGGCTAAATCACTAGAGCACTCAGTTGAAATTGCCAAGGCATCCAGGCCAAATATGGACAACAACTAAAGGGCCTAGTACGTGGGTAGAGAGGGCACTGTGCGGGTGCCATTCTGGGATACACAAAGCTTGATGGTTCAAAGCTTTACAGCTACCTAATAGCAGTATTCTGGGTGGTATTCCGCTACGGCAGGTTCAAGGCGCGCGCTACCTGACCTTAGGCAGTGAACTTTTGCGGTTCTCTTGATTTGCATTTAGGACATGGGCTTTCGAGCCAATTGCATTCATGTGGGGGATTGTTGGAAAAATTGTAGGAAAACATGTTTTAAACATGGTTGTTCCAAGTGGTCAGGGACCATCTTTGAGTCAATTTTCGATGCGACTACTCAGTTTTTCTGAGGCCATACTCAAAGCGTTTGAGTAGCTCGTACGACGAGCTTCGCAACGATATATCGCATGACCTATTCGGAGGAAGGATGTGAATGATAATTGGACTCGAAGGTTGATACTCGAAAGAGGCAATAAAGTCAATGCTGGAAAATGAGAAAAGAAATGTGATTTAACCCATGAGGGTTATCCCACATTGGAAAATCATGAGTGATTTTTACAATATATATACTAAGGTATCGCATGTGGATATTAAGTAGTGTGTCCACATACACATGTGTGTATTGTGTACCCCACACGCGGGCTTGCTCGTCGGGTTTTCAGCTCGACGGGAAAAAGTGCGCCTGTTCCTGTTCGGAAAAAGCACGCCTGTTCGAGAAAAGTGTTCCTGTTCGGGAAAAGTGTTCCTGTTCGGGAAAAGCGCGCCTGTTCGGGAAAAATGAACCTGTTCGGGAAAAGCTTCCAGCAAAGCTGTAACTGTTGCAATAAATATGAATTCATTGCAAAGTTAATACTGCAGTTTCGAATTTCGAAAACTGACAGTAGTAAAGTGACTTTAATGGCTGAGATACTCAGCAAGCCTATAAATAGGCAGACCCCCCACATGTCAAAAAAACAACATTCTGAAAGAAAACACCAGTAGCATATATCATCTCTCCAAAAATTAGCATTACATTTTAGTCAGAGAGAGCCACCCACCAACAGCTCGACCTTGACTCGTCGCCAGTTTCCGGCGAGTCATCCGAGACGTTGTACCTTGGGATCGAAGCGCCAACGCAACCAGAAACATCAAGATGGTTGGGCGAATATCGGTTAATGGCATACTGTTAAACAGTAGTCTCGTCTTTTAATTCTGTCCAATTTAATTTCTTTTAATTCTGTCCATTTCAATTCTGTTATTTAAAATTCAGCAATTTACATTTCTGTATTTTTATTTCAGTATTTTAATTTGTTGTCCTTAGCTGTAGCTTTTAATTATGTTTGTACCTTTCTGTAATTTCTTTAAAGTTCTGTTTTTTTTGCTGTAATTACTATTCTGTAATTTAATTCAGTAATTAGAATAGTTTCAATTCAGTCCTATACTTTCAATTTAAAACAGAACAGTCCGGCTGTTAAGTTTATACTTTCCAGTCCGGCAGTTTCTTTTAATTACAAATCAGTACATCAGATTATTAATTAATAATAATCTGATAACGTTTGTTTTAATTAGTTTTCAGTACCTACATGTTGTAATCAGTTTATTGTATTTCATTTGGAAATTAATAAAGATTACACTGGTTTTTTGTTCAATTCTTGTTCAGTCCTTTTATTATTGTTAATTGTTATTTCGTACACGGAAACCAACAGGACAATGTAAAGATCATTAAAGAAGTCGATAGACTGGTGAAAATAAAAGGACAAATAACCAAAACTAATTCGATTTGTATATACTTGTAAGTATGCTTACATGATTTTAAATCCACACGCCTCTGCAACAGGTCGGTTTGGGTACTTGGTACCTTCACCGCAAAAGCACATTGCTCGTGTTGTATCACAAGAAGCTGCGCAAATAGATACAATCCATCTCCCGTACGGTTGATCTTCAGATATTGATGGAAAGTTGCACTCCAGATTCAATTTTTCGGAACACCCTTCTCCTGTTTCCAGATCACGACAAAAATTCGCCATCAAATTAATTTAAAAGTGAAAAGAAGCTTGAAATGGATCAGTGTCTTATAGGTGGTAGCTTTGTTTTAAAATGAAATCAAAATATTTCGAAATCATGAAAAATCAAGCAAAACGGGAACCAACTCAAGAAAGTACTTACCACTAAATCCATGAAAGCATCGACATTTACCCAACTCGTGGTTGCAAATGCCTTGGCCACTGCAGTCATTCTCGCAACTCTTGCCACCAATTTTCTGATTAAAAAAATAAGTAACTTAAAGCGAGGAAATAAAGATGTTAACGGAGAGACCCAACTAGTTGAACACAAAAAGGCGAAAAAGCACCTCAAAGCTCAAAGCTAGAGGGCTTAACTTGCAAAGTTATGGATATAACAGTACGTTTGACCATGATTTTCAATGTCCAAAACAGAAAAACTGATGTTTTAACATATCTTGCATATTGGTTACACAAAATAATAATACACAATTTCCCGACGAGATAAAACAAAGCTGAACCACATTGTTTACATCCCAAAACCATAATTAAGAAGATAAATGTCTGATTTTAAGGCATAGAAAGCACAAAATGGCATGTTTGTGTACCAATAGAACAACTAATAAATGAAAAAAGAAAAATGCATAAAATACCTCAATAACTTTAATTTTGTTAGTGATTAAATCACACCCCGACAACCACCTCCCAATCTCAGCCTTCCATGGAGCACCCCTATAAACCACTGCCTCATGCAAATCGGCTGGAAATTGAACACTTAAATTCGAAACCGGCTCATTTTTTTGTATAATTTTATCCTTATTTCCTTCACTTGATCCATTAATAGTAATGCATGTCGTTCGAGAATTTCTAATGTTTGTGTAATCGAATGACGGAACAATGGGATATAAGAACAGATGAACAACCGAAATTAAGACCACTACAGAAGCTATAGTTGCCACCAGAGACCAGGAGCGATTCCACTTGTGGGGACCGGACATTTTCTCGAAGATGTTTTCCATAATTTAAATCCTAATAGTTGAACCTTCAACCATCAAATGAGGAGCTAAGAAACTCGACATGCTCCTAATCATCAGTGGAATAAAATTACTTATTAAAAGTAAGAGTTCAGGGAAAGTAAGGACGGATAATCACAGCTAATGGTGTCCGTTTAAGGATTTTAAACTACACAAAAATGTTGCTAAATCTCTAATGAAGAAATTCCCATGTTCGCCAAATGCTACAAAAGACTGAATATACCATCATTTCATCTTTTTCAATTCTCTCAGTTTTATCTTTCTAAATCTTTTAGGGAAGGTGAAAGGTAAAGAAATGACTAAGTAATGTATATAATATTCAATCCTTTGATTTCCTGTAATCAATTATCATAGGATCCAAAGACTATTTCTCTTAAATATTATTCATTACCTTAAAAAGCTTCCTGTTTCTGAATATTATAACTGAAGTAATTGCACAGAAACTCAGAAAATTGCAAAAGACGAACAAATAATATTTTAATCAGCTTCGTTTCCTTTTCTTCCAATGATTCTCATTACTTTCCTTCACACACAACAATACTCGTTTCGACATACTAAGTAAAAAAAATCTAGATAAACCACAATTTCCTTTCAACTAAATGCATCTAACCAAATTATTTCGAGCCAATGCTTATAAAGCAATAGACAATAGTAATTAAAAATATGAACTTTAAATACCAAAATCATATAAAAGACTTTATCCATCAGTTATTACAGCCCCGGGCTCGAATTTAGGCTTTAATTGGTTCAAGATTTTCAGCAATTTTTAGAGGAAAAAATAGTTAGTTTCATTCCGCCTAAATTCTAAAGCTTCTAGATTTTTTTCTCTGATAATCAAAACACAAAAACAAAATATTTAAGCTGTTCACCACTTGCAGTACAATTTTTTTTAATAGGGCTTAACCCAGTAAACACAAAATGAACTTAAAATCATTAACCAAACAAACCCAAAAAAATAAATTAACAAAATATCAAGCATTGCATAAAGGCCAGCAAAAAAAGGGAGAATTACTGACTTTAACATAAGTTACATACTCATATGGGTGGCTATTAATAAAAAATCAAAATTTACAGTTTTCAATAGAAAATTCCAGAAAAATAAATAATACCAGCATTTAAGTTAGTCAAACAAATGTACTAAATCCACAAAACAAAACAAAACAAAAAACTTTTCCTAAATCCAAAGGATTTGAAGAATGAAACATTACTTAATCAGGAAAATGAAAACAAAAAAGCATTTACTAACCTTAATAGATACAGATAGCTATTTTCCCAATGAAGATTGAAAAAGTTGATAAGAAAAATAAACTTATAATGTACAGTCAAATATGAATTAAAAGGTGAGATAAAAGAAAGAAGAATGGGAAAGTAAATAAGTAATAATATTGTTAGCAATTAAATAAAGCCGTAAAATCTGGTTACAGCTCAGACCCAGATATTAAGTTAAAGAAATTAGTCAACTAACGAAATTTGTATGAAATTTCTTTCTACTTATATACTCCTGTATATACATATATTTATATTTATTTATATATATACATATATATATAGAGAGAGAGAGAGAGGAAGCCGCCAAGGTTGTCTGGTGGAAGTGTTCGAAAAAGTCCACCACTTGTGATTATACAATTGAAATGGGAATTTAATTTAATTTAATTTAGGAATTATTTCTTGTTGACTTTTAGTAGAAGTAAAATTTATTCAAGTTAGTTCACTAAACAATTGAAATAGGAAACTACTATTTTTAACTATTTGAATTTGTATATTTCAATTTTTTCCAGTTTTGGTATCATATAATAAAAAACTTTTTAATTTACAATTAATTACGGAATCATGTCACGTGACAGCACGTGTTTGACAAACGTTAACGTGAGAAGGTAATTTTGTCATTTTATAGCAAAATATATCGTACTAGAAAAATGTTTCCCTCGATTTCGCACATAATAATAATCGGTATATATTCCAAATTTGAGGAAAAATGTTGTTCTGCTATAATATATTTTGGTACTGAATGACAAAATTATAATGTTACGTTCAAGTTTATCAACTACGTGCTGTCACGTGACATAATTCCGTGATTTATTTAGACAGTGGTACCTAAATTGGACAATTTATTATAGTGTGGTACCCAAATTGGAAAAGTTGAAAAATGTGTATCCAAATCGTTAACAGCAACATAGTTTGGTGTACTAAACGTATTTTTTTCCCAGTTAAAAGTGGTATTTGTAATAACAGTTTGGGTAACGAGTGTCTCGTACATCATTTAATAATTTAATATAATTTTAAAATCAATTTGTATTTAATATAAAATAATTGTATTTATTATATCTAATTTTTATATATTACTATATCATTGTAGCATTACCAACCTTAGAGCATCCACAATAGTTATGTTAATTTTAATAATATTAACTTTGACACATTATCATTTAATTACATGTGTAAATGACATATGTGTAATTTAAATTTAACTTTCACATTAGTGTATTAACTTAACAAACTTATCTAATTTTAATTAAAATTAATTATTAATTAAAATCGGGAAAAATTGGTTTTGTAACCCCAACTAACATATATTAACAAAATAGGGACCAAACTACTGACATTAACAATTGAGGCACTAAACTGTATATTTTTTCCTAAATTGGGACCTCCGTCAATTTAATTGGACGGAAGTTAAGTTTAAATTACATTTCAGTCCCAAATTTTATAAAACATATGAATTTAACCCGAAAAATTTATAATTTTACATTTTTAACCATTTCGGCAGATGATCAATTAAAAACATTAAAAATATTGTTATCTTTAACATTTTTTTAACATTTATAAAGATAACACATAATTTAACATAACTAATTGAGACAAAAAATGCATTGTTAACTAACTATTTTAGTTAACAATAGAGATAACAACACCATTATAGATGATATTATGTATTTAATCTAATTAAATAAAATAAATATTATTAATACATTACCATACAAAACATTTTGAAACATAAATCAAACATGCTTAATAAAAGTGGTTAATATTAGTCATTGGTTAGCTTTTTCTTGTAATAGTAATATTCTAGTAACTGTAATTACTCCACAATTCTAGTAATAAAAGTTGTACTACTTTACAATTGAAAAAGAGAAGTACTTTACAAAAGAAGTGGTATTTAACATAACTTTAAGTTTACCTCCTTTTTATTTTATTTTATGAATAATGATACTATTTTATAAAAGATTGAAAATACCCATTTTTATCGTCGTGCCACATCACTAACTTCATTCATATTGTTTACATGGATGATCTATGTAGTTTCAAAACAAACTCAATGTGATACTTACATTTCCAAATATAACAAATAACTGAATAAAACAATTTTGGCGAAGAATTGTTTATACTTTCAGTTTCATACTTATAGATTAATTTTATGGAGTATATATATATGGAGAACGATCAACAGACACTAATTTTACTCTGAAAAATACATAAGATCATGACCATTGATTTCAACTGCTAGGATTAAATCAAAAATAAAAATACATAAAAAATTCAATCATTATCAACTATTTCTTAAAACGCGTCAAGCTCGCTTTTACTTAAATCTCAAAAAAGGAAAAATGTTCAACTTTAGCCTAAAAACCAAATATCTAAAAAAAAAACAGCGCTTTAAATGCGTAAATGCTCAAAATACACGCCTCACAACTTAACAAACTTAAGCTTTAGTTAAGAAAAAAAAACTTAATTTAGTCTCACCGATTGGTACAAAAGCAACTCTATGTCCTTTTATAGTCAAAATGCATACAACTACAATTATGTTCCAAAAAATGAATCAAAAGAAACGTATTCAAAGATAACTTGGTCTATTAAACAGAATCCTTGATTAAACCACGTCAATAATAATTATTCTTTTATTATTTTAGACCTATTATATTCATGTATTTAACATTCACTCAGCATATATAAATATTTACGTTTTTTTTAGCAAAAAGCTTACGCTTTTAACGTTGAAGCTTACACATTAGTAAAACTCTCCTGAAAACGCTTCAGCGATGCTTTAGCATTTTAAAACATTGGTATATAACATGATATGAAACGTAATTTGTAGAAATGATTCATTTACAAAACATAAACACTATGGGTAGAAAATCATAAACCTCTATTCGAGGTTGAATTATACATTTATATAAACGAAATTAAAATGAATGTGTAGAGAGAGAATAAAAACGAATTTTCTTATATATCTAAAACGATAAATCGGAGCAACTATTTATATAATATAGTTTCAAATAATGCCAAATAGGTACCACTTTTAAAATTATATTACTCCTAGCTACTCCATAAGTTCATATTCCCTATAGATACCACTTTTTAATTATTTACTTTATTTACCAAAACGTCATACACATATTTCATAAAAAATGAAAAAAAAAACACATAAAATTATATAAAATGCAAAAAATCTCAAAAGAAATGAAAAAAAAAACACAAAAAATGACAAAAAAAATGAAAAATGACAAAATTTTAAAAAAATCACAAAAATAATTATAAAAAATCACAAAAATCACAAAATATTATAAAAAAATAAAAAATAAAAAAAAAATAAAAAAATAACAAAAATGAAAAAAATGAAAAAAAAATGAAAAAAATCACAAAAAAATTATAAAAAAATCACATAAAATTACAAAAAATCAAAAAAAAAATCAAAAAAATCACAAAAAAAATCACACAAAAAATCACTTTTATTGAACTTTATGCACTTTCGACTGTACTATATGCACTTTCGACTGAACCAGATGCACTTTTAGCTGAACTATATGCACTTTCAGCTGAACCAGATGCACTTTTAGTTGAACCATATGCAGATTTTACAGAACGATATGCACTTTTATTGAACTAGATGCACTTTTGTCTGAACCATATGCACTTTCAGCTGAATCAGATACACTTTTAGCTGAACCATATGCACTTTCAGCTGAACCAGATACACTTTTAGCTGAACCATATGCACTTTCAGCTGAACCATATGCACTTTCAGCTGTACCATATGCACTTTTAGTTGAATCAGATGCATTTTTAACAGAATTATATGAACTTTCGATTGTACTATATTCATTTTAGACTACACTATATGCACTTTTGACTTAACTATATGTACTTTCCACTAAATTAGATGCACTTTAAGCTGAACCAGATGTACTTTCAGCTGAACCAGATGCACTTTTAGCTGAACTATATGCATACTCACTTTTATTGAACTATTTTTACTTTCGACTGAATTGTATGCACTTTCAACGGAACTACATGTACTTTCAGCTGAATTGAATGCAATTTCGACTCAAATTTATGCATTTTTGACTAACTATATATAATTTCAACTGAACTATATGCACTTTTATTGAACTATATACGTTTTTGACTGAATTATATGTATTTTATACTTCCGGTAAATGGAATAGTGCACAGCAAAACTATTCAACTATTAAGAAGGAAATTCTTTCAATAGTAAATTGTATTACCAAATTCCAAGATGATTTATTAAATCAAAAATTCTTGCTGCGAATTGATTGTAAGGCAGCTAAAGATGTTTTAGAAAAAGATGTCAAAAATTTGGCATCCAAATAAATATTTGCTAGATGGCAATCTATTTTGTCTATTTTTGACTTCGATATTGAATATATTAAAGGAGAAAATAATTCTCTTCCTGATTTTTTGACCAAGGAATATATTCTTGGCCATATTTGTTATAACCCGTAATTTTTTATTGTTTTTATTTATTAATAATTTAAATAGAGGTACTAGTTATTAATTTAGCTTATATTAGGGGGGAAATAAATATTTTAGCAAATAATAGTAGTAGTGTATAATTATGTAGAAGTCTGAGGTTTAAATGATTAGTTATCCTAAGTTTTAGGTATAATATTAAATAGGAAATAAAAAACTGAAACTTAATTTATTAAAATATAAACTGAAAGATAGAATTGGGACTCTTCAGTTACTTGTCCGTTCTATTATTAACCTGTATAATTAACAGAGAGAAAGGGGAAAACAGAGGCACAAATAAAACACAGATAATCCAGAGAGAGAGAGAGAGCTGTGAAGATTGGTAAATATCTTGCTTTCCTTCACTAAGGTACCATTTGATCCTAAATTCATTTTTATTGTAGGTTTATAGCTGTTATTAGGTTGAGTATAAGATAGCTGATTGGGTAACCACCTACTCATATAATCTATGTTACATTTTTGGTTGGCTTTTGTAAATTGATTATGTTCAAATAGTGGGAAAAGGTTTAGTTTTTTTGTGTGTCTACTGATTTTTTTCAGTATTGGTTGAAATTGAAAAGTTGCCAGTTTTTATCACCCACCGCTTTCATACATTCTTTTGATCCCAGGTTTATATTAGTATTTTGTTTTTCTTTATTGGTATCAGAGCCGCTATCTAGCCGATGTGGACACTGGCAATCCCGGAAGGACGGCGTGCCCGACAAGGACGTCGTGCCTCTGAAGGGGGGAAGAGTGTAAAAACCCGGATTTTCGTAGGAAAATACCGTGGTAAAGAGAAGTGAGCTATCCCACATCGCCTAGATATGTAGTACCTATATGGTATATAAGGTAGAAGTATCCTCCTTACTATTACCAAGGCCTTTTAAAGTCGTGCGGCCTGAGAAGCGAGGACGAAATCGGGCCAAAGCGGACAGTATTGGTGGTAGTAAGCAGATGGTGGCGGTCTGGTCGGAGGACCGGGTCATTACTATTGGTATCAGAGCTGAAGGTTCTAGGACTGTTTCCTATTAGAATTTAATGAATCTAGACGAGGTCTGGTCCCCAAGGTCCAATAGAATTTAAGTTAGATTATATGTATTATGTTTGATTTTATATTATTGGTATGACTTTAGGAATGTCTGGAAATACACAAGATCAGGACGATGCAGTCATTACAAACACGACGCCAAATGATGGGATAGATGCTGGAGTAGCACAAGCCTTTCAGAACTTTCTTGCTAAATTAATATTGCAACCTGCATCTCTACTTCCGAGTCAAGAGCAATATCGTTAGACAAGGGTTCCTTATTCAACAAATTTCTTAAAGGAAATCCCCTAGAGCTTACTGACCCGAATGATTCGGAGGCGGCAGATTTATGGTTGAATAAGATTGAGAAGATTTTTACTATACTCGACTGCTCAAGCGAGCAAAAGGTTAAATTTGCGGAGTATAAGCTACAAGGTGCTGCAGAGAATTGGTGGCGTATGATTAAGCGACAATTTGAAGGGAGAGAGAACGAGCTTACCTGGGAGAAGTTTCTTGAGTTGTTCAATGATAAGTACTACCCAACAAATATTCGGCGAAAGAAACAGATGGAATTTCACAGCCCGGAGCAAGGAACCATGTCGATGATTGATTACGAAGCAAAGTTTGTCGAATTGTCCCGTTTCGCACCAAACCAGGTTGCTAAGGAAGAAGACCGGATGTTTATGTTTCAGAGAGGTTTACGGCCCGAAATACTAAGCAAGGTGCAAATGTTAGAGCCCCAAACTTATGGGGAATCAATCAGAAAGGCCACCTTAGCAGAGGATGGACTGCAAATTGAGAAACTGCGACAACAAGGCACCAAAAGAGATAGAGAAGCTACTGGTGGAGGGAGCTCTAATAAGGTTCAGAACCTATCTGATCAACCTCACATGGAATCCAAACACCCATTTCAAGGACCCTGCCCTAAGTGTGGACGCGTTCACTCGTACTCAACTCGATGTGATGGGTACCTTCGCAAATGCTATAAATGTGGAAGGGCTGGTCATCTGCAGCATGAGTGCAGGTCTAGTTCTCAAACTCGACAACAAGGTCCAAACTTTCCAGCTCGTGGTGGGAATTTGAATGAAGGTCATAAGTCGAGAGAGCAAAGGAGGGTATTTGCCTTGACAGGAAGCTCAGGAGACAACGAAGTTCAGAAAAAAAAAAGACGCGGTTAACTGATCTGGACTGATGAAAAGTGTTTAAGGTAAGTTTCGGGGACGAAACTTCTTTTTAGTGGGGAAGAATGTTATAACCCGTAATTTTTTATTTTTTTATTGTTTTTATTTATTAATAATTTAAATAGAGGTACTAGTTATTAATTTAGCTTATATTAGGGGGAAAATAAATATTTTAGCAAATAATAGTAGTAGTGTATAATTATGTAGAAGTCTGAGGTTTAAATGATTAGTTATCCTAAGTTTTAGGTATAATATTAAATAGGAAATAAAAAACTGAAACTTAATTTATTAAAATGTAAACTGAGAGATAGAATTGGGACTCTTCAGTTACTTGTCCGTTCTATTATTAACCTGTATAATTAACAAATAGAAAGGGGAAAACAGAGGCACAAATAAAACACAGATAATCCAGAGAGAGAGAGAGAGCTGTGAAGATTGGTAAATATCTTGCTTTCCTTCACTAAGGTACCATTTGATCCTAAATTCATTTTTATTGTAGGTTTATAGCTGTTATTAGGTTGAGTATAAGATAGCTGATTGGGTAACCACCTACTCATATAATCTATGTTACATTTTTGGTTGGCTTTTGTAAATTGATTATGTTCAAATAGTGGGAAAAGGTTTAGTTTTTTTGTGTGTCTACTGATTTTTTTTCAGTATTGGTTGAAATTGAAAAGTTGCCAGTTTTTATCACCCACCGCTTTCATACATTCTTTTGATCCCAGGTTTATATTAGTATTTTGTTTTTCTTTATTGGTTTTATTTCATATTTTTGATTTGATCAATTTTAGAAGGGTCAAGTGAGTTTATACAGAATTAAAGTGTTTTTTTGTTGTTGTTTTGGATATCTGATTAAAGTGCTTAGTTACCAGTTTTCTCAGTCGTAGTTGTCTTTGTTGAATTGGTTTGAAATTTTTGAATTCGTCATGTTCAAGTTAGAAGGATTAGTTGCAATAATAAAAAAAAAAAGAAACAAATATTCTATCTGTTATAAACGAAATCTGTGTAAACGGTCAAGTTGTTATGTTAGTTTGAAATACCTGTGTAATGACTTTTAGGGAAATTATGGTTGGATTTAAAGTACTGATTAGATTGTTTGACTTGGAACTTGACCCATCTTGTTCATCGAACATAAGCTGACATTTTTATAATGTAACTATATGATTTTGAGTTATCAAGAAAGGGAAACGAAATGATTAACTGAAACACCAGCAACTTGTTTATGTATGTGCATGTATTTGATAAGATTGTTATTACATTTGTCATAAATTACTTACTTATAATCGTGCTTATTGATAACTGGCTTCTAATTTTACAACCTGTTTAGACCTCAAGTTTTGTTAGAGTAATAACTGGTTTTATTAAGTGTAGTTCTTTCTTTAGATTACTTCATACCATAATTTACATTATAAGTCGTGTGAGTGTCAGTCTCGTCGGACGTTGTAAAGTGTAAAATTAGTTGAGGTCAGTTAGAGTTTAAGTATAATAGTCAGTAGTTCGGTACGACATATTGACAAGTAGTCATAATATTTATAGGTTTTCGGTGTCGCGTGCTGTTTTCTATCTGGTATCCGAGTGAGTGGTTTTACCTTTGCTATTATTAAAACCCATTGCATTTTCTAACAAATGTTGCAGGTTGAAATTATATTTTCGAAGTATTAAAAGTATATGTATATTTTGTATCGCAAGATTGCAGATTACGAAACAAGAAAGATATGAGTATACGTCGATGGACGTATAAGTTTAAAGGAAGTTTATTTTTGTTTTGGTGATCTTTACTTTATTATAATTGTGAATTAAGTCTATAGAAAGATACTTGGGAAGTCCAAGTACACAGAATAAAGAGAATCAGCAAGTCTGATTCCACAGAATAAAGAGAACCAGGAAGTCTGGGTCCAACAGAAAAAGAGATTCAGGAAGTCTGAATCCAACTTAATTTCTCATTATATTATCGTATTGATCACACCGCTAAATGATTTATCTATTCACTTTTTTACAATTTTATCAAGTACATGCTTTGGGAAATTTTTATTACAGTTTAAAGCATAGTTTCGGAGGATAAATAAAAAGAACAAAAACCTATTTTTGTCCATGTTATATATTGCAAGGTATACCATTCACTAAGCTCGTTTAGCTTAACCCTCGTTTTTATAACCTTTTCAGGTTTACAGGTTCTAAGAAGTCAGAGTTAAGATAGTTGGGAACCAGCCAGACCTCATAGGATTTTCTTTTATTTTCCGCTGCTAATAAGGTTTTAAACCAAGTTTTGAATTTGAAACGTTGTTTTACATTTCGAGATTTCAGAATAATAAGTTTGAGGTTGAATTTTGGATTTCATGGGTTGTTATTGAAATACGCAGATATTGAATATTATCTTTTAAGTTATATTATTTCATCGTTTTGAATTACATTGTTGGTCCATCAGTTTCTAGTTTTAGGCTTTGTCTAGCACGTGTCAAAACACATGTTATTCGGCCATGTAACATCATATTTAGTTTTAGGATGTTACAATATTGGCTCCACATGAGTCAATCCAGTCGTGGACGAAGGGGACTTTCCTCTTCACATGATCGTCATGAGTATGACAAGAAAAGATATTCTTCTTCCCAATCTATTGTCGGCTCTAGTTCCTCTAAGAGCTCTGCTGCTCACTCCAAAAAGGAGCCTGCTGATTATGAGGATTATTTATCCTCTGGAAAAACTCAAGAGAGCTTCCTTGAAGCCCTCAAAGAACCAGTTCTTCCTGGTATAAAAAAGATCGAAGAAGAAATAATTATTCTTCTCCACAAAGGAGATGAGAGGTTATTTACCTCCCCCAATACGTTGGCCAAACGTTATTTTGATACTGAGGTGAATTTCCCTCTTATTGATAACAAAGACTTGAAATATTTTCAGTCCATTCTAATTGAAACAGGTTCAGTGGTTTTCAACCATATGAATCAAAATAAACACACCGGGGATATTTCCTTTAGCAAAGCCTTCATTAAAAGGTCATCTCTATTACGGAGTGGGGTTTAAACCCAAATAAGCCTATGCAGTTCAAATTTTCTCATCAAAATTTTAATTATTGAGATTATATTTCTGCCTGGAGGCATGCATTTTATTACCAAAATAGGGCCGAAAAACATACTTGGTTCATCCGTCTGGAACCATCATTATTGGCCCAAGACTTACCATATTGGTTTTATGATTGGTTTTCTTTTATTGGGCCGGAAGAGGATATTCTTCCTCCTGATATTTTTGAAAAATATGAACTTTACCTTTCCAGTAACCCAAAAATTAGGGGGGTGAAAGTTGTTAAAGGAAGTAATTTACTTCGTTTTCTTACCAAGTTCAGTTTGTCTTGGATTTGGCAATGGTCTTTTGCCATTAAATCAACTGAAATTGGCATTATGGCCTTATCTAGGCAATCCTACTATAAATGGTGGGCAAAGTTTGATTACAAACTAGTCCTCATCAAAATTCAAGAGGCTATTGAATCCTTTAAGAAAATAGAACGGGAATATGCTCCCGAGAAAAAGACAGTGGGTATCCCATCAATGTCTGATTTTAAAAAATTATTTCCTTTAGTATCCAATATTGAGCTCAAGGAAAAATTCGTAGAATTTATTCAACAACAGTTAAATGTTGATTTTTCTGATTGTTTTCAAGCCAATTCTTCCAAATCCGGATCTCTTATGGAAGAAGATGCAGAAACTGATAATGAAGATATGGAGGACTATTTAGATAACCTCACCACTCTGCGAAGCCCTCTCAATATTGGAGAAGATATTGATACAAAAGATAAATGCAAAGCTAAGGCTTAAAGCACATTCTGTATTTTTATAATTTTTATTTTATAAAGACAGATTCCTTCACTCACTACCATGTTTTCACGTGTTCGATGGGGCCCAATGAGCACCCGGCGTGATTCACGGAAAAGCTGTGAATCTATTCTTTATATGGGCCAATATGTTGGTCATTATTGTTTCCACTAGCCGCCCATGTTTTGGCGTTTTTATACTAGTGCGCTCTTATGCGCTTTACTTTTTGGTTGTCGCTTTAGTGCGCTTTTAGTGTGCTTTACTTTTCCTAAATGCTGAGCCTATATAAGGGACGATAGGTCTTCTGAAATGGCAAGCAATTACTAAGTGTGTAACTCTCTCGCTCTCTCTCATTGTAAAATTGCTCATTTTAATAAAAGTTTGTTTTCAATAATATAAGAGTGTTTGTTTGGTATCAGAGCCATGTTTCGATCCTGGGACCTGTGGGTTATGGGCCCACCACGCTTCCGCTTTTGACTGAATTATATGTATTTTTGACTGAACTAGATGCACTTTCAGCTCATTTAGATTAAAAAAAGACACATTTATCATGGAAAAACCATTTTTTTGTATAAAAAAAGCACTTTTCGGTAGAAAAAGTGTTATATTGACAAAAAAAAATTATATATTTTTTGTATTTTTTTAAAAAGTTTATGATTTTTTAATTCTTTTTTAATTCTTTTTTTTGTGATTTTTGTTATTTTTTTATAATGTTTTGTGATTTTTTGTAAATTTTTTGATTTTTTATTTTATTTTTTATAAAAAAATTTCGTTTTTTTCATTTTTTTGATTTTTGGATTTTTTGTCATTTTTTATAAATTTTTATGATTTTTTATATTTTTTTATATTTTTCGGTATAAAAAGTGTTATATTGACAAAAAAAATTATATATTTTTTTTTGTAATTTTTATAAATTTTTTGTCATTTTTGTATTTTTTTTTATAATTTTTTGTGATTTTTGGTGATTTTTTTTATAATTTTTGGTGATTTTTTTATAATTTTTTATAAGTTTTTATAATTTTTTTGATTTTTTGTGATTTTTTGTGATTTTTATAATTTTTTATGATTTTTCGTGATTTTTTTCATTTTTTTTAAAAATCAATTACTAATAAAACTCATATAGTATAAAAAGTGATACATATGATGAATGTGAAATTATCAGTATCTAGGAGGAATATAAGTTGCGATGAGTTACTTATAGCGAATTACCCCATATAGTTTTTCCTATTTACAAATGAGTCGCTTAAGTTATAGAATACGCACATTTGGTCTGTCAAAGTCCAATTTACAGTGTAATACACTTATTTACAAATGGTTACAATTCAGCCATTTAATTATACAATGTTACATATAAAACAAACTACTAATATACTTATACTTAATACTATGTAATTTACATGTTGAATGTTTCTTGTTTTCCATAATTTTCTAAGAATATTTAAGGGCAAGATGGGGAAACAAGACCCAATTCACTAAACTTTGCATTATTGCAAAATGCAGTTGCCTTAGCTTGTCCACTTTGATGTAGGTTAATGTTTTGCAACACAATCCCTTGGCATGGGTAGCTCTTGCTACAATCCAGTTTTATGGCAACTTTTGAAGCACTGGTTCCTTTTATGTTTTGATATACCACATTTTTCACTTGAACTGCTGATTTCTGCATCACAAACGGCGAAAAATACAAAATATTAGCAGAGTGAAGTTTAGAAGAACTTTAAGTCTTTAATATACAGAAACATATATTCACAATGTCCAATTCATACTTCCAATAAAGGTGGGAAATTCAGACGATGATTTGTAGCTTAGAATTTGGTAATAGTTCATCATGAATATAACTTGTCAGGCATGAGGCATTACCATCACTGAAGATGATTTTGTTGTTGAAATTGGATCCGTAATAGAAACCTTGTTCTAGGGACAAGCTATCATGGCCTCATGGGTTTAAGTTGTGGCTTAAAACTTTCATTGTAGAATTAAAATGACAAAGTCAAACCAATTGACGTTTGTTATTTCTTCTAGATGGTTTATACAACTTATGAGCTCGGTTTTAATTTTATTTTCTTCAAGATTGTACAGTATTTTGTTAAACAGTTTAAAGGATGAGGTTTTTGCTCTCTGTCCTCAAAACCGTTAGTTTAACTAAAATCCGCAATTTTTTACAAGGACTTTTCCCCCCACCAACTTTACTAAAGTTTCAGAGCCGGCCCAAAAAATACATTTTTAATGGGTTGGCTAGTGGGAAAAAAATTGTTTTGCCCATTCAAAGAAAATCTCGGAAAAACAAGTAATATAAATTTGAATTTTTTTTGGAAATTAATTTGTTTGTCTTCAGCGTGGGATGCCTAGTACACTCGGACTATTGGCACATCCCTCCTAAACCTAATAGATTTGCCTTAGTATCAGAGTAGACAGTAGTGTCAATAATATTCTACATTGTTTACATACTCTCATTACCTGTTGATTACAAGGTGTAGATTTGTCACAATAGTTTTGGTCAATAAGGATGGGATTTGCCACATTGTTCATTACCACATTCTCAAACTTAATGTTACTTGCACTCCCAAATCCTCCCTGCATTTATAACGAGTAAAGAAATTGTTCACATATATATACTGTTGAGAATATATACCAAAATTCTATAAACTGTTAAGATCAGATCAGTTGATTACAAAATACACCTTTTTCACAATAATTTTAAGTTTTTCATTGGAGCCTTTTTTGTTTTCAGGATATCTATACAGAGACTGCTAGAAAGTGGTTTGGTGCCACAATGATGATGTTTGTGCAGAACCTAATTTTCTACTAAAACTTGTTGATTTTTGTTGTTGTTGTAATAACTCGGTTTAGTAGGACTCAAACTGCAAGTTTGCATTGGGTTCTGCGGTTTCTTGAGAAAATTCCTTCCAATTATTTTTTCGATTTTGGTAACCCCAATTTATTATTTGTGGTTTTAGCCCCAAAGTGCAAAACGCTTATAGTGTATGGGTTTGTAAATTTTATATTTGAAAGGTATTATAATTTGATCAAATTAAACATATTTTACAAAAGAAATTAACACCGAGTAGTTGGGATAAATTTACCTGCCATGTCTTAATCCGAACTCCGTTTGTGGTTCCAGTAAGCCTAACCCCACTCACTAAAACATTCGAAACATGAGCTTCTGAATTCCCAGAGCCTAAGCTTCCAATACTATTTTTCAAAAGGAAAAATAAAATAAATAAAATTGTTAAGTTGATGAGTAGTTTTATAAATACAAATTTATAAAATATTCAAAAAAAGTAAACCTGATTCCGTGCCCTGGTCCACATGTTATATCCGTCGCTTGAACATTCTGAGAACCACTGACAATAGATATACAATCATCCCCTATTTCAAAACATGGATGAGTACATACATAAGTTTGGGATAATCATGTGATTTCAGATTAATAATCTGTTGCATTCTTTTTATTTAATAAGTTTGGGAGTATTATCTTTTAGCTTAGCCTTTTGTTTTTCCTTTTCTTAGAAAAGTACAATGTACTTTGTTGACAAGTTAAACACTGAGTTTTGAAATACAAAATGGGACGAACTACTGTATAATATATATAGATGTATCTACCTGTTCCTATGATACAACTCGAAATATAGATGTTTTGGGTAGCCGTCACATGGATCCCATCAGTGTTTGGGCTATTTCCAGGTGCAGTCACGACAAGATTTGTTGCTCGAACATTTATGCATTTTTGAAAAGCAACATGAATTTGTTGAGAGTTTTGTATCTTTAAGTTCTTCAATAGGATATTCTTGGAGTTTAAAAAGGTCAGTGCCTGCAAAAATAATGTCAATAGATGCAATTATCTGCTAATTCTAAAACAAGTACCAAAAGCAAAGAAATGGAATTTTATCATACCACAACCTGCATTTTTTTATCGAAAGAAACTCAACGGATATAAAACTAAGACATCCTAGATTAAGCCAGATTGATATGACGAACATGCACTAGTCACATAATTATTCATTTATACCTCACATCGTTAGCAAATTATCTAGTTGTTTTTTCTATAATTTTTGGCAATGTAATTGTTTAATTATGATGAAGGAGTTCAACGTACCGTTGGTGCGTCCTTGCAAGGCTACAAAATAAATGAAAAAAGAAGAAACATTAGTAACTAGTTCCAATAATGACTAAAAGGGGGGAATTTTTTTAATCAACATATATCGCGAAGCCAACTTTTAGCAACCATTTAGACCCAAAATTAAGATCTGAGTATTACCAAAGAAACAATGTCAAATAACTTTGCATGATGTTTAAGAAGAAAGTGCAAAGAAAATACGGATTCAACAATGCCTATTCAAGTGAGAAAAATGTTGAACTCTCAGAACGCTGACATTGGTTTTTGGATTTAAGGTTATACCTGCTAGATTATCTAGTCTATGAAAAAACTCATTTTTTTTAGTTGCTTAAAAGATACAACAAACAATCAACCCACACAATTAGATTTGTCATTATTACTATCAAATCTAAATAAGAACTAAGAAACCGCTTACTTTTGCCTTATTGATCTTGCAAGAATTTTGCCACCAAATCTTCCCATTGCCCTCAATGATACCTCCACCTCCAACCATTAAATTCTCAACGCCTTCAAATATAATCCAGTGTCTGCCATCTCTACTATAATCATTTCTATCGCCAGATGCTTCAATTGTTCCAGAAATCTGATATTTCCAAACATCAACAGCAATTATGAAGTTCAGATCTTGTTTATAGACTAAAAGGTTAATTAGTTTCAATATTCGCCCGTTAACTATGAATTTGTAATTTTGTATTATCTTTTCCCTTTAACATGACAAGTTTTTAGTGTGATGCCACTAGTATCATTCATCAAAATGTTCCCCTCTTTTTTATAGTCATCTAATAAATAAAGTTAAATCAGCTTTATCCTAGTGAATGTGCCAATTTAGATAAATCTCCGAGTAATAGTTTATTCAACGAATTCTCAAAAGAACATCTCAGATCGTAGAAGAGTATTTTTAGGCATCTGCAAATTATACTGCTGAGCATACACACATTTTTATATATAAAGTACAGTTAGCAAACTCTTGCCATCTCAATAAGAAAGAAACACCATGACATGATGTTGAACCAACACTTGAAACTATCGTTGTCATAATATGACTGCATATGAGTATTATATATAGAGGGAGATTTTTTTTATTGGTGAGTTGAATTTAGGGTCCAACTTCTCATGAAATAAACAAACCGAGAACGTGAGGCATGTATGTTATTCAAGATTTGAGGTAGTTTTCTATGATTTCCAAACATTAGACCATAATTTTATACGCTCTTCATAAAAGTGGTACACACTGGGCATTTAACTACTATACTTCAGGAGGTTGAACCGTTAAAACTTGAATTGAATAGTCAGCATAACTAAGACTTAAGAGACGTCTATCTATCTTCACTTAACATGGTTTTTGGAAAAAGAAAAGATACTTACCTGCATAGTGATGTTGCAATTGCAAGGTCCTGAAAATGTGATGGGCTTCAGAAGATAAGTCTTTTTGGGAACCAAAAGAAGAACAGCACCTTTGGATGAACAAGCTTCCTTCCAAGCCTTCCCAAATGCCTATTAATCATAAATGATGTTTTGTTTATAATTATATATGGTTAGCAATTTAGAGAACTTAGTGTGTGAATTTTGTTTGGCTGCCAGCTTTTCATTAGGAAAATTAGAAGACTTGTTTAACGTTTCAGAAATTTGAATTCATCCCTTGTATAAGTTGTGGTCTTTCTGATTTTAAAGTAGTTATTCGAATGAACCTCAGCTTAAATAAAACCTGCGATTAAATTTCAAATAAACAAGCCTACTTGGCTAATTGTATATTATATCATATAGCACATTAGCACTCTTTCTCAATTCAGTAACCACCTTGAAAACAATTACTGGAATCAACCTGCTGGTAATAATAATAGCATACAAGACTATTAAAGTATCAATAACTAGTTTTCTTTGGCAAATGATATATGTAAACAAGCCCTTGGACTGTTGAACAGAATTTTACCACAAACTAATCATTTCTTTTGCTGAATTTAATTGATCTCACTAGTCACTACTAACACGCATTATAAACATGAATGCAAGCCCATTACAAAATCGTAATAAGAAAACGAAAAGCAGAAATGAAATATTTATGTGTTAGCTAGTTTTATGTTGAAATATGATCGATTTAAAAATTATTTAAGGTAAATACTATTCAAAGAAGTAGCTAGCCGATGATCCTCATGAGATAATTGTTAACTTCATTAAGTCGTCTGAAAGTTCTTAGGAATTCTTGTAACTTGTAAGCAATTGTAAACTGCTAACCTTTGAGTGATCAACTGATTATCAAATGCAATATAGCTTATAAGCATAAAAGAAAAGGAAAAACTGATCATAACAAATGCAAAACAAGCTTGGGTCGCAATACCTGAGTATCATCTCTACCATCACCTTTAGCTCCAAAATCATCCACACTAATAGTTCTAGCTATAGATAAAAACCCTTCATCTTCTTCAAACTCACTATCTTCAACAGTGGTTCTTAAATATGAACTAGGATAAGCTTGAAAATCATAGCCAAAGTCCTCTTTAATAGAAAATGGGTCATCATAATGAAGAGTAGTATTGGTGTAGCATGATATAAAAGGAGATGTTATAATGATGAACAAATATAGAAACACATCCTTTTGAAGTGCCATAAAAATAGAAATGTAGTATATAACTTGTTGATATTATTAAACTGGATGTACTATGTTGAAAAAGTTTGCATGTAAGCTATGCTATGTATGAGATTTGGAATTTAACTGTCATCAAGTATTTTGTATTTATAGGGAAATAAAAGTTTTTTTTTTTTAAATAAGGAAAATAAAAGAATTAAAATAGATTATAGGCACGTGGTAAGGTATGGACAAAAGAGAGATTTAGACGAAATGATTATTTCTTAGGTTAGTTGCTGACTTCTACTAGCTATGTTATGCCACTGTGTTTTATATCATTATAATTTATATGCATAATAATCCAAGCATGGAGTTCTAACGATATATCATATATGCACATTTACTCGATTTGATAATTGATTTTCACAATACAAATTTGAAATAGAGATGAAAATATCATATTTTTGTAGGTCTTGTTAAGTTAGTAATTCAAGTAAAATCACTAACTAAGAAGATTGAGAAGGTTATTTACGACATAGATTTTGTTTGTTTGGTACGCTCCGCTGAGGGTTCAGATAAAGTTTTACGAGCTGCCCTCACTAAGGCAGGTAAAATTAACAACTTGTGTCGACGAATATTTACACCGACATATCATATATATGCATATAAGTTCATAAATTTCCTTTAGTAGAATCCGTTTATTAATGTACAGTTATAGCCGATTAATGCCCGGATTGTTATATATAGTATAAATAATGATCGAATAAACGGGTAAGTAATAATCAAAGCACTGTGGGCTTCTTCAGTTTGTATTTTTAGAAATGCACAAAAGACTTTTCTCATTTCTAACTTTGCTTGTATTAATCATCATAATAACATTAAAATATGTGAAGTTAGTATACTATAAAATTGTGCTAAAGTTTGCATGGTAAGTAACACCTTACGAGTACGTAACGATATGGGTGCAATTAAAACACGTGACAAAATATTATATATTTATGTACACGTGGCAATCAATAGATGGCGTGTGCATCCCCTCAAAATTACAATTTATCCACATGGGAATTTGCACTAGTTTAATAATAGGAGAACTTTTATTTGGAGTTAATTAAGGATTCAATCATAAAAATAAAATTATTTAAGTATTGATCCGGTTATAAAATTTAATTAAAGATTAGTCTATTATTTCTAAAACTAATTAAGGATTGATTCATTACTCATTAAATATAAAAACTCTCTCAATTCTATTTATCTAATTTATCACTCTCTCACTCTAAAAAAACCTCCCAATAAAAAATATCTCAATAAAAAACCTCCGTATATATCTATATATATATATATATATGTATATATCTATTTTGTATATATGTGTGTGTGTATATATATATACGTATATATCTATTCTAATGTCAAACTCGGTAAATTCAAAATTGATTGTCTCTCGATTAATATCAAAATTTCTCAATCTTTTCGGCTTGGGCTAAAAGTTATCAATTTAATTCCATTGTGAGCAAAGTTATACAGTACATTATGGTAACATTATCTTCTAGATAAGCCATATGTATATAAAAAAGTTCGGACTCTTTTTAAAATGATTCAAATTAATTTAGACTCTTTTTTAAAAAGTTTAAAAAGATTCTGATTTTTTTAAAAATGGTTCAAAAGAGTTCAGACTCTTTTCAAAAGGGTTAAGACTCTTTTTAAAAGGGTTCAAAAAGGTTCAGACTCTTTTTAAAAAGATTCAAAAGGGTTCAGACTCTTTTTAAAAAAGATTCAAAAGGGTTCAGACTCTTTTAAAAAGGTTCAAAGGGGTTCAAACTCTTTTTAAAAATGATTCAAAAGGGTTTAGACTCTTTTCAAAAAAGTTCAAAATGGTTCAGACTGTTTTTAAAATGGTTTAAAAGGGTTCAGAGTTTTTTTTCGTTTTGTATTTTTTTTTTTTTGACACGTGTCGTTCTCTGAATGGGTGTCGCTGAAATGGACCAATCCTTAATTAGTTTTTGTTTCATGGACCAATACTTAATTAATTTGTAGATAAGATACCAATTCAAAATTTACCCGGTCCTTTTAAAAGTGTTAACTACTTAACTATATTAGCCTAAAGTCTCTGTATATATAGTTCATTCACAGTAACAAACTTAATAATTATATATAAAGTCAATTAAATTGTCTTTAAATGACAATTTTTTAGGATAAAAAATAATTTTTTAAACATAAAAATAATTTTTTTTATCCCCAAATCTAATTTTTAAGCATATAATTTTAAAAAATTATCTCATACGAACATAATGAGACAATTAAAATTTGTTTTCAAAACTTTTTGAGACGAAATTAAATGGTCTTTTTATGTCCGTATGATATTGTCTTTGGAGACAATTTTTTCTTCTTCAAATTATGTGCTTAAAAGTTAGATTTGGTGTCTAAAATGTTTTTTTTGTCCCGAAAAGTTGCCATTTTGAGACAAATTTTGATTGTATTTAATTTTTTTTTTATTATTGTTAAGTTTGTTGTAGTGTATAAAATCGTCTGAATGAAATGATTAAAAGCACATCAACTGACCAATTAGATATTCCGAGATAAAATCAGGGTTTTTTTTATATCGTTTTACAAATACCCTCCTATTTAAGTACTTGATGATTTTTTACAGGATAAAAGGTTGTATAAATGCACATTTCTAGAACTTGAAGATTGAACCTGACAATACTAAAACTACTGGAACCATTAAGAATTTGGGTTCATACTTGGTAACTATTTTGCGTCATTGACGACCTTTTCGATTGATGAAAAAAGTTAATTTTATACTTAAGCTAAAGTAAAACTTGTGGAACTCATTGTCTAATTACGAAGTTTGTGTGTCACTTTTGTAGTCTAGGATAAGGTTTCAAGACTACAGAAAACCCTCCATTTTTTTTTATGAAAATGATATGTCGACCGACCCAAATTGTTAAAAATCACACTAGTTGAATATCAAGTTTATTGAATGAGACCAGCTCATGACGAACAGATTTGTGCACACCTCGATTATTCTTAGAAAAGGTTTGCGCAATATCCTACCACCATACCATTTAAATAAAATCATTAGTAGTAAAAAACTATTGAGATTAGAATAATTCCAAGTTGTTTATCATTTTTTAACATCAAATTTAGTAAGGTTCTCTCTTAGCGTATAATGTGCAGCTATTGCTAGACACTGATATATAAGAGTAAGACAAAATAAGCTATTTTCATTTTGTGTTGGATTCGTGAAACGAGGATATTCAACATAGTTAAACATTGATATAAAACCCATTTAGTAAAGGAATCAAGGTCTAAGCCTTAGATTATATACAATTATGCGAAACGATAGAGAATGAAACTAGCTAAGAAAGGTATGCTATCACGATACGTCGATACCCCTTATTTATAAAAGAAAACTGATTTATCAGTATATAATCAGTACCATTTGTTCATCAGTAACTCATTGGGAAATCTTACCACTCGATGGATGACGAACTCTAGATTCAGGGGTTGGGGATCGCATCTGATATTGGGCTTGCATATCTTGTGGCTGTGTCTTAGGAAAAGAGTTAAAACGCTGCCGAGAAATAGGAGTATCATGTGATTCACAACCACGACCATAAGATCGAACGCCACCTACGCTAACAGAGGTTCTACCTCTGCCAGAGAGAGAATAGCCAGGCCTAGTCATCTGCATTGAAAACGAGAAATAGTAGCAAGAAATAGTAGCAAGGAATTAATAGACACAACTAAAATATAGAAAGAAGCTCATGTATTATTATTGTTCACGAATACAAGTTTTTCACGCTGTCTCTTAATGATTCTAGGTTACTCAAGCAAAAATACCAGAAAGCTTAGTTTTTTAAGCTAATTATCCAAATATAGTCCAGCTTTTACCTAACATAAAACATAAGACCCGATTAAAGAATTTTTAACAGAAGTGGTTGCTGTACTATGTAACTCGAATCGAGCTAAGATTGTCTGGCTGCAACTTTTAAGCAAAGAAGCTGGATTGTTAGAGGTTGAGTTAGATGCTGGGCAGCTTAAAGCTTTGAGCTTATTCAGACAGCAAATGCAGAAAAACTCATATATTTCTGCTCAACCAAACTATTATTTAGCTTTTTAGCAAACCAAAAGCCTGCAACAGAACAAGGGTTTAGTTCTTATACGAATGTAAATGCAAGGCTCACAAACCAAAAGCCTGCAACAGAACAAGGGTTTTTGTTTTTAGGCTTAAAAAGTCGACTGCATTTGGCTAATATGTCTTAAAAAGTGACCAACCTCGTCAATAAAATGAAAAATGATTGGACATGGGCTACTAGGTAGCTTAAAAAAGATTGTTAAACCACTGGCAGATATATATTTCACGCAACCAATCTTAGATGCTCGACACCACTGGATTTATGTAGATTCAAAAATCTAACTCGTAACACCATGAGAATGCGCGACACCATGGGAATTATAGAGACATAATAGCATGTAAAAGAAGTCCAAAATGTCTTATAAGCAGAAACTATTTCAGTGCAAAAATTGTTAAGGAATCGCAAAGACCACAAATTTGCAAAAGCATCACGGCTAACTCAAGCCAACCAAATTACCTTTGACATTTTTTGAGCAACAAACCAATTAAATGAACAACAATGATCACTAACACCGGAATTAATGATCAGCATGACTGAAATAATTAAGATTGCCGTAAATCCAATTAGAACAGAACACAGTATTATTAGTAGAAAAGTAAGAAATAAACTTCCCTTATCACCTAAACAATAGCAAGAATAGCAGTCTGATTTGGAAAATTCCCTAACTTAGCTTTGTTTCCTAATTAACAACTTTATGTGGATATTATCAAGTTTATTTTGCAAACAAGGTTGAGAACCCTGTGAGACTCATATTTCATAAAAAAAAATCCTCTGATTCCGAAACCGGCAGGGATACAAAAAACTGAACATAAACAAGAAATTCAGGGACAAACACATTGCTATAGCGGAAAATATTAATTAGAAAATTTATTTCCGCAACAGCATAAGCCAGAACTTTAAAACAAAACCTATAACTCAACAACTCTAAAATCTTAAACAGATGGAAGGAACCAAAAAGAATATTTTCTTTTCATTTATGCTAATGCTAATGCTAATATATGAAAAGATAACTGTTGGAACCATGTAAAGCCTACTAAATCATTCGACCAACAGATTTTCATGAATACCAACTTCATCAACTAAATTAGATGAATAACTGTACGTATCTAAACATACAAGAAGCACACCACATCTTTTATTAAATGATATTACGAACTGTGTAATGATGTTAGAAGGGCTTCTTCGACCTAGAACAGGGAAAGAGTTGAGCAAACAACAGAGAAATGAGGACTTCCATTAGTCATCACTTCATTTTCCAAAATAACACGCACTACTACGAAAATATAGATATTCACAGATTAAAGTATTTTAATGCGATATACCTCTTATTAAAGAAATAGAGAGAGAGGGAAGGAGCGTAGAATACCTCGCGAAATACCAGAGATTTTGGGATTTTGGGATATACCTCGCAAAATTATATATATATAAGAAGTGTGATTTTGGGATTTTTTTCAGAGAGATTTTTTTCAGTGGTGCAATAGGGTAAATCCCAGAGATGGTGCGGTGAGATGGTGCGGTGTGTAGAATACCTCGAAATACCAGAGATGGTGCGGTGAGATGGTGCGGTGTGTTGAGAGATGGTGCGGTGTGTTGAGAGAGAGAGAGTATTGATCTGAAATATAAATATATATATATATGGCGGCCAAATTAAGCAATGTTAGGGTTTCAGTGGTTGGAACCAATTTTCCTTCAAATTTTTTAAAGTCCAAAAACAGCAATCAAACAACTATTACGTCCTCATTACGGATCATTTCATAATACATCCGTTCATTAATATTAAATTATACTCAATCTTCTTCATGTGATACGTCCTCATCAAACGCATTTTCCTCTTCATCTGACTCTGATTCGCACATGGTTGGTTCAACTGCTTCTTCATTAAATGCTAATACATAGTTGAGGTCATAGTTGGGAACTTGTAAGTCTTCGGGTATAATATTACCCCCATCAGTAATAGGTTGGCCACTCGATTCATCATCTTGAAATGCATTTTTGTGTATCTTGCCATCCGTGCTTGATATTTGAATACTCGACCTCGCCTTGACTTTACATACGGCCCACCAATTGTCAGGGTCTTTTCCGTTATAAGTTGGATAAGGTAGATAACATACTTGGTTAGCTTGTGATGCCAAAATAAAAGGATCGTATTTCGGATACTTTCCCTTTGAGTTGATACTAACCAGATCAATTTTTTTTATCTATTTGCATATAATGAGTTGGAGCCATATTAAACCATTCGCAGTTAAACAAAACTACTTTTTTTATTGGCCACATAGGATACTCCAACTCAACAACCTCCGCTAGAATACCGTAGTAGTCGTCGAATGATGCTTGATCAGTGTAGTCTGATGTAGCCTTTATACAAACTCCACTATTAGCGGCCGACTTATTTGATCCATGTTTTTTCGTATGAAACACGTATCCATTAACAAAATAGATAGGGTATGTATTCACTTTCCTCAAAGGTCCTTGCGAGAGGGATAACAAAAAATCATTGTCGTCGATATTTTTTTCGGCCTGTTCAAGTAAATTCTTAATTATATAAGAAAAAAATGTATACTATAAAATATAAATTCTTGTAAACTAGTTTTTTACTTACATATCTTTCAAACCACGGGACAAAATTTTCTTCAATGCAATGTTCTAGCTCAGAAGCGTTCGTGGCCCATCCATCTGAATACATTTCATTTTCAAAAATGCTGAAAATAGAACAAATGAAATTAATACTAATACAAGTTAAAATTTCTGTACATAATATCAATATGATCATTGGAAAATAATATACTAACCTCATATATTGTTCAACCTCTTTGCAATTAGTGAGAATATACATCCTTGCAACCTTGTATTCTTTTTGATCAAGCCATCTAGTTACGCATTTGCCTGCCGCCCGACCTGGATATGTGAATATCGATAAATTTCCAAGAATGTGAGGTCTTTCACCCCCGTCATCATTACGTTGAACCTTGCTTCTTCTTGTCTCTACATTAGGATCAAAATAGACGGAAGCAAAGTTGTTTGCCTCTTCAATTATGTAAGCGTTGATAATGGAGGCTTCCACATGCGCCTTATTTCTGACACTTCTTTTAAGCTTGCCAAGAAATCTTTCACAGGGATACATCCACCTATAGTGTACTGGACCCGCAATTCTTGCTTCGTAAGCAAGGTGAACTGGAAGATGCTCCATAAGGTCGAAAAAGCTAGGCGCAAAAATCATCTCCAACTGACATAATATAATTGGAATTTCTTTTTCAAGTTTCAACATGTCAGATACCGAAATTGTCGTACATGTGAGACGTTTAAAAAATATGCTAAATTGGACAAGCGCGCTATATACTTCTTTTTCAAGTGTTAGCCGAAATGCTATTGGTATCAATCGTTGCATGAATACATGACAGTCGTGGCTTTTCATTCCAAATAACTTGTTTTTTCTCATATCAACACATCTTCCCATATTAGAGACACACCCATCTGGAAATTTTATCGTCTTAATCCAATCACATATACTTTCCTTTGAGTTTTTTTCTAGAACATAATAGGCTCGATCATAAGTCCCGTCACTTTTTATTGTGAATCCTGGACGTTTGCAAATATTTGCCACATCCATTCGAGAAGCAAGATTATCCTTTGATTTTCCCGGAACATCAAAAACGGTATTAAATATATTCTCGAAACAATTTTTCTCAATATGCATAACGTCAAGATTGTGTCTAATGAGGTTATCTTTCCAATAGGGTAAATCCCAAAAAATACTCCGCTTCTTCCAGCCATAACCTCCATCAGATTTGGTTATCTTTTCATTATGTTTCATAGCACCTTTCTTGGTCACTTTCTCTAATCCAAGAGTGGTAATCCAGTCTATTATATCCTTACCTGTTTTCACAGTAGGTGATTTCCCCTTCTCTCTCCTCCCTTTTATGAATTTTTCCTTATTCTTACGATAACGGTGGTTGTCTGGTAAAAATTTACGGTGGTTATCAAACCAAGTGATTTTACGTCCATGAGGCAAATAAAATGCATCAATATCTTCCATACAATGTGGACAAGCCAACCCCCCAGAAGTCGTCCATCCAGACAACATAGAATATGCAGGAAAATCACTAATAGTCCACATAAGTGCTGCTCGTAGATAAAAATTTGTACCCAATGAACAATCATATGTCTCGGCTCCCTGAGTCCACCCAAACTTCAATTCTGCAATCAAAGGTTGCATAAACACGTCTATCATCTGTCCCGGATCTTTCGGCCCTGGAATAAGAACAGTTAGAAACATAAATTGTTCTTTCATAACCATGCCTGGCGGCAAGTTGTATGGAGTAAGTATAATTGGCCAACATGAGTATTGCTCCCCAAACATTCCAAATGGTGTAAATCCGTCAGCCATAAGTCCCAATCTCACATTACGGGTCTCCGCTGCAAAGTCTGGATGTTTTTCATCAAAATGTCGCCAAGCCTCTGAATCTGATGGATGAACCATAAAGTCTGGATCCGAATGGTGCTCAGCGTGCCATCTCATATGGCTAGCTGTGGCTTTAGATGCATATAATCGCTGCAATCTTGGTAACAATGGCAAGTAATACATAACTGATTGCGCTGTTCCATCATCTTTATATCTCGACTCCCCACATCTATTGCACCGCTTTTTGTTACTATTTACACCCCAATAAATCATACACGCATTTATGCACGCATCGATTTTTTCCACTGGAAGTCCTAGACCATGTATAACCTTTTTTGTTTGATAAAAATTACTAGGAAATGTATTTCCCTCTGGTAAGTACTTCTTGAATATCCCAGCAACCCTATCATATGACGTAGTTGACATATTAGTATCAGACTTTGCATTCATCATCTCAGACATGGCATCAAACATAGAGTATGTCGAACCTTCGTACAAAGGTTGCTCAGTTGCCCTCATCATATCATAAAATCCCTGAGCCTGCGGGTTAGGGGACTCAGGGGAATAATTTGGGTAAACAAACTCAGGGCCGGCAGCTGCCATTATCATCGTACGTGCTGAATTGCCTAATTCTTGAGCATACCCCACATGTCCAATCGAATACATATCGCTTGAAAAAGGTTCACTCGTACCCATTTCGTAATCGGATTCAAACATATTCCCCGTAATTAGGCAAATAATTTGATGATCCACCATAAAATTGATGATCGCTATCAAGTGGCAGCCATGATTCCCCATGGTTGGTCCATTGGTAGTAATTAGCAACAAACCCTTTGGAATACAAGTGGAGTCGAACTTCGTCAATGTGAAAAAATTGAGTGTTTTTACACATTCTAGCAGAACATGGGCACCTAATCATATTTCCATTCAGACATTTACCATTTTTAACTGCAAAATTTATGAAATCATCTACACCTAAGCGAAAATGTTCCGAAAGGCCGCCATCAGGACCTATCCGTGCATACATCCATTGCCGAAGAATATTACTCATTTTATCCCTGAACAAATATGTATAATCTTCTTAATATACTAAGTAAAGTAAGACTAATTTAATCAAATATAGTATATTAATTAGTAAGATGATAATCATTGTATAATCATTTCACATTTTAACTTGCATTGTATATTGTATGCTTGCGTTTATTTTAAATGCTACATGAATATTTGAAAAGATATGAAAATGTATAATGATTAGCATTTAACAACATTAAATTTGTTGTATTAACTATCATAATAAATGGTATAAACCGGTAATAATTTTTTTTTGGAAATAAACTTATCTAATATGAACCGTACGAATTTGTATTTGTAAAGTTTGAACAAAATTTGTCAACTATTTAAGCAATATATAATTGTGTAAGTAGACAATCACATTAAAAATTAAGTGGACAAATATTTATTATAAAATACAATTAAAATAAAATAATGATTAGACAAGTACCTTAATTTATGGAGATATGGAGATATGGAGATATGGGGAAATAGGAAAATGGACGGTATATTGTTAATATTGAGAGAGAGATATCTTTGTAATAAATGTGTGGATGTTAAATAATACTATCTTTACAATTGAAATAGCTATGAAATAGCGAGTAAATAGCTACGGATCTTGTGGACCCAATGGCCACTGATTGAAGTCATCTAAATCAATTTAAATATATTTTTTTTTCAAAATAATATGCAAAAAGAATAGCTACGAAATAGCTTGAGAACGACGAATTATTTTCAACTCCCACCGACACTCGGTCAACTCATTTATTTTCATAGTTAATCCGTCGCAAATTTGTATTAAAATTTCACAAATCAAAATCCATCGGAAATCCGTAGCAATTCCATCGTTATATACTGTGACGGAATTTCCGTAGCTAATTTCCGTGTTCGTTTAGCTTTTTCTTTGTAGTGGAAGGTAGAACTACTAGCCTAAGCAAGAAGAGAGAAAGTGCCAATATAGTATTTGATTTCATCATGAACTTCAAAATTATAAGATAAACTTTCCAACATTTCTCTTCTGGGAGCTGTATACATCTCACTAAACTATATAGCTACAAAGAATTATGTACGTTTTCTATGAGTTAAAATTACCGGGTTCTTCTCGGTTGTAGTAGGGTATGAAGAGACTGTAAAATCCATTTTGCATTTTATCTACTATCAGAAAAACAGGTACAACAATCTCAACTTCAAATCCCTTTTTTGGTACAGTGGAGGCTCACCTTTAGAAGATGCATATTCTACATCCTAACTTTACGAAAACAATTTTATACATGAAAGTTGAAAGGCCAATCCTAACAGCCATATATATATATGAGAGAATACTAACTATTACGAACAGGAAAAAAGAAAAAGCACAGATACTGTAAGCCCACAAACTGTATTATCGTTTTTGCCGTAAAGCTATTGACCAGGGGTGTTTATTTTATTTTTTAAAATCAAAATTATCGACCCTCGATAGCTGCTTGTAATACTTTATCTTGCATCAATTTCAAGCTGATACTATTGTATCTTTCTCTTGAATACTGTCTAGATGCTTTTCTCCAATCCGTCCCTGCCTTCATCATTGCGACGAATTCTTCATAACTTATACGCCCATCCTAAACGCACATGAAATGAAATTGTAAGAGAACAGTTTAAATGTTAAATGCATTACAACGGAAAAAAAGAAGGAAAAGATCGAAATGCAGGTAAAGATTTTTAGAGTTACTTTCAATTAGGTCAAAAGTATATATTCGAAGGGTGCTTGTTACCAAAAAGGTATATATAGTGGGGAGGTTTTAAGCTGGCTTCTGTTCCTTTGAAAACAAAAGAAATAATGGCAAACTTGTCGTAGACCTCTAGAAAAACCTCTTGCTTATTTGAAGTAGAGAAAAAAGTTAAGTTCTTTCTGCTTATAAGTTTTACTAGTCTTTTCAGGTCAGAAAAAACCTATCAATTCAAGCTTTCAAGCTGCTTTCAAGATGGACGACCAAATATACAAAAGCTATAAACAAAAAAAGCAAATAAGTTGGATTTAAAAGCTGCAACAAACAGTTCAATAAATTGTGATACCATAGACAAAAACAGGAAAAACCGGTAGAGACTAAAAATTAACCTTGTCAGTGTCGACATCTTTAATGATGGCACTTATGATTTCTTCGTTATTGGTCCCAACATCACCCCCTAAGGCATTTCTTAGCTCTTCAATCTCGATGTGACCACTTTGATTTTGATCAAAAAACTCAAAAGCTTTACGAAGATGATCATCATTACCCATTTTCCGTATGTGAACAGCAACAGCTACAAACTCTCCATAATCCAAATATCCATCCTTATCCACATCGCCCTGTAAAATAGCGTATGTTATAATTCACTGTTTTAAGAAGATCGCTTCAATGCAAAAAACTCGATTCAAAGCTTAAAAAGTTGAAAAAGACAAGCTTTCCTACTATTTACACCAGAGCTTAAACTTTCGGCGTAGCTCTTGCAAAAACACTTCAGATACGCTTTCGCTTTTCAAAACATTGTTAAAGTAAAATCTCACATTCTATCAATATGTAGAATACAAATTCTAGTCAAATGCATTGGCTGAGGCCTGAGGCTACAAAAAAGTTGATTTGATGCAGCTTAAAGCTTCAGCATTTACAGGCCGCAGAACCAAAAGGCTCAATATTAGACAACCAAATGTTGTACGTATAAAAGTAAAGTAGTAAACAGCCTTGAGGTTACAAGTTGCAAACGGGAAAAGTTAGAGGAATTTATTTGCTAATGCTGCAGTAGTACATTCACCAAACTGGGGCCAAAGACAAGTTTACAATAGCTATTTTTCCTAAAGCTCATAAATCATGCTAATAATGGTAAAATTCGTGATAGTATTTTTATAATTCTTTGAACTCAGAACTAAATTCCTGAAATGAATTTGCAAACTCACCATTTTAAGTAAAAACATACCAGCCAACTTTTATGAAATCTAACCTCAAAAAAGTGAATGAAATGTAGTTGTGAGACAATTATTCCTGTACATGAAATTTGTATACCTCAAAAGATAAAAGAAAACTGCCAATATATGTGGCGTCAACTCGAAAAAAGCAACACAAAGAATAAGAACCTTTTTTTAACAAGCAGATAAACTTGCTAAAATATGAATCAAAATAGCATATTTTTCTAACAAAGAGAGATGAATTAAATAGCAGAAAATAGTACTTACAGAATCCATAAGAATATGGAGATCAAAATCGGGGACTTCATGACCAAGTTTAGAAAGTCCTACTCTGAGCTCGTCAATGTTGATCTTCCCTCTATCACTCGTATCCAATATCTGGAACGAATCTTTTAATCCAGCCATTTCTTCAACAGACAAATGCTCAGCGATGACCTGTCAATTTCAAACAATGAAACTCGTTCATCTTGGAATTAATTCGTTATGTTTGTTTATCTTTTACTTTATAGCCAAAATTATTTTCTTGTAGTTCTCTAAGTCGTGAGAGTTTCTAAACAAGGCATAAAGAGACTAAGAAGCTTTATGGAGAATATATGGGGATTGTTTGCTTGCAGTCTTACAAAAATTACGGCATCTAACTGAGAATTATTCAAGTTGAGTTCGTCCGGATTAGAACTTTCCGCTTTTTCTTTGCTGCAAACCCTAACAAAAACTCATCTTTTAAAATGATCTTTTACCTTCAGAGCTTTCTTCTTAAGCTTGTTCATTCCAGAGAATTGCATAAGCCTTGCTCTCATGTTTTCGCCTAATGGTACATTTGGAGCCTTCTTGGCATTTTGTAACCAAGGATGATCTGCAATTAACAAAACCAAAAAGCATAGTCAGTTTTACTGTCCCCCAAAAAAACAAATACAACAAATACCCCATCAAAGCTTAGAAAATTAATTTGCAGCAACTGAAGACTTCTTTGTTTAAGCGTCTGTTTTTTTGGTAATAAGCAGTGTATTTGATTGGCCAACTTACGTTTCTTTCTTTTCTCTCCTGAAAAATCTTAAAACTTCATAGATGCCTGAACTCAATTTTTACTTCTTCTCAGCCACAAATAGGCAAGAAAAATTATTTAAAGTCAAGGTCAAACATGCCATAAGTAGCAGAAAGACGAAAATGAATTTTAGGTTCATCTATAAAAACCATAAAAATACAAATAAATATGTAGCCATACCAAGGACTTGCTGAGCTGTAAGCCTACGCTTAGGGTCAGAATCGAGCATCTTCTTGACAAGATCTTTGGCATTATCGGAAACTTTAGGCCACGGGTCTCTCTTTAAATCTATTTTTGCCCGTAAAATAGCTTGTGCTACTCCATGTTCAGTCCCTGAAAAAAGTAGACTGTCAGACTGTTACAGCACCCACTACAACTACTCTAAAAGCTTAACTCGCCACAACTTCAGGGATAATATGGCAAAAAGACAAAATATTTTGCACTACACTCCCTATAGGTTCCTCCAAATTTGCATAAATGGAAGGTTGATACCCAATTTTAAAGTAACTTGATAGGCAAGCTGATGTTTAAATTGGTTATGCAAAGTCGAAGGGTGATGTATTGAACATAAATAGTGATAAATCAAATGAATATAGTTGGGAAACTGTGGTCGCTACTCATTTGAAAGATACATATTGGATCAGATACTGACCTGCCCAAAAAGGAGGGACCCCACAAAGTAAGATGTAAAGTATAACACCGGCACTCCATACGTCTATTTCCGGACCATAGTTTCGCTTAAGCACCTCCGGGGCCATATAGTAAGGACTCCCAACAATCTCGTTAAATTTCTCACCTATAAACAAAATTTAACGAATCATTTCAAGTAAGTGTATAGAAGGCTGATCAACATTAGCATGAAGATGGTGAACACTTCGAATTTTTCCCGTTTGATAAACTGTATTATAACACGGTTTCAGTTTTCCGTTAACAGTACTAACATATATTCAATTTCGTACTAAAGAGGCAAAGACTACCATTTTTTTTATCAATTCAGTTCAAATTTATGAATTAAATGGATGAAAACCTCCAAAAAAAACATTATATTACAGAAATACCCTTGTGAGTCGTGTCTGACTTTTATGTCCAAAACTTAACCACAAGTTTGCAACCGATGGATTTTGACAGAATTGACTAAAAAGGGTTTTCAAGGGTACATACTTGGAAGGGAAAACATCGTATATATACTAATTTAGGTATGACTGTACGAGTGACACTAAATTTTACTAAAATATAATAAAGACGTAAATTGTTTAACAGTTATAATAATAATTACCAGGTTTAAAAAACACAGACAGCCCAAAATCGATTGCCTTTAAAGGTGCTGTCTCCTTTTTGTTTCCATAGAGAAAGTTCTCAGGTTTGAGATCTCGATGTATAACCCCATGCTTGTGGCAGAACTGTAAAAATGACAGAACAATTTGAAAATCAGAAAATATTCGCGCAAAATTACTCTAAGCTAGCTAAAACTAATTCCAGTATGTGAAGCTAGCTACTAATATCAAATAAGCTCATAGCCGTTGGGTCACAGTATCGATATTAACATGGTCCTCAAGTTAGAAAATCTTTAATGATTGTGAAGTATAGGATTGTAGTTGTTTGGATGCAGCTTCTGCTGGCTAATTTTAGGCTGAGAAAAAGATCGGTTCATTCAGCTTGAAACCATTAGCTTTTTCACTACAGGAAACCAAAACTCCTCTGCCCAGTACACATAACAAGCAAAAAACACTGCAATCAAACAAGCCGTATTTAATCAAAGGTAATCTTTATCAAAGATTGACACATAAACCATTATGATATAGAGATCCACATTAGTTCCACAACTTGCAATATTCTCCACAGGGAGCAAACTATGTTACAATTGTAACCTTGAAAAACAGACTTACTGGAAAGGTATTAGAACCGCATTTACAAAGACATGCCTTCGTCAATGCATACCTCTAAGGTTCTAAAAAACAATTCTATCCGGATTTGGGGAGTTTTAAAAACCCAAGAAAGGATTTTACAGACTTTAAAAACCTGCCCAATGGACTTGCCATTGACCGATATTCTTGTTTGGTTATAAGATTTTAACTTGATCTTTTGTTTTTTTCCTTCCTTATTAGTAACGATACATTTTATTAATCGTCTTAAAGACCGGATTATCTCTGGAATGAAAAGGCTAAAAAAGTACGCCGATTGAAATCCACAATTTTCTAATCCTCACATAGACAGACCAACTTTTAAGCTAAAACGCTGCAGACAAACAAGCTATATCTTGCTACGCGCCCAATAAGAAAATTCTGCTAGTACATCAAAACAACGACATGATTATTCACTTACAAAGAGAGATATGTAAAGATATTCACCTGAATCACCTCGACAATCGTGCGAGTGACACCTGCGGCTGCCCTCTCCGTATAATGCCCCTTTGCCACAATCCTATCGAACAACTCGCCACCTTCACAAAACTCCATCACCAAATGAACATCATGTTCGTCCTCAAACGTGTCCTTTATACACACGACATTCGTATGTATAGGCAAACGCTTCATAATCGCCACCTCTCTCCTCACATCCTCGATATCCACTCTTGTCCTCAACTTCTTTTTCGATATAGATTTACAAGCAAACACAGCCTTAGTGGATTTATGGGTACATAAATGTGTGATACCGAATTCTCCACGTCCTAGCTCGCCACCAAGTTCGTAAAATTCTCCGATTTCTTGTCCTGTCGGGTCATGTAATACGTAGGATTTTCTTATATTGTTTTTCGGTGGGTCTTTTTCGAAATCGACAGAGAATGGGTTCGGTTTCTCTTTGCCTTTTTTGGGATTAAAATCAGCATCTTTAGGGGTTACACAACAATTTCCCATCACACAAAACAATAGTCTCAAAAAATTTATGTGCTAAAAAAGTTGGAAATATACAATCTCAAACCTTAAAATTGATAGAAATCTTAATAAGAAGCAAGATAAAGCTAAAAAACTGTTTTTTTAAAACATGGGTAATTAAATTTCAGTGTCCAAAAACTCACATGCAACTGAATTATACTCCTTTTAAATATAAAAAAACAAGAAACCCCAAATGATGATATATATTGGCTATAATGAAATTGTTGTTAGTTGAAGAGGTATTTAAGAGGCGGCAAAATAGGTTGAGAAGAGACTAAGTCAACCCTTCTAACGTAATATTTGTACTATATCCCTATTTGTACTTATAAAATACTTCATTTTTGTTTAATGTTTACTACTACTAATACTAGATTGAGTAAAATGAAAATAACCCCCATATTATATTGCATTGTTTCATACACTACCATATTTTGATTTTTTGCAATCAATTCCCATTTATTATCATATTTTTGCAAACAACCCCATTTTTTAATTTGATATGACCATATGTGATTTATGCACTACAAGAATCCGGACAAGTTTTTTTTTCCAATCGTATACGTTGAAGTTCTTTTCTTCAATATAACACTGATAATTATAAAGAGTATGTATTTGCGTAAAAGCACCCAAGTCATTCTTTTGAAAAATATTTTTCTATCTATAACATTTTTTTTTCATAAAACTACTCTAACCTATATCTTTTGTCGAAATTATTTAGATTTGTTATAAATTGTAAAGATACATACAATAAACACTCGTCCAAATTGGAGTATAATTTTGGATAGAATTTATTATTTAGTCAAGAACAACTTATGTGAAATTGTCGAGGGATAAAACTTTCTTGTTCAGTTGTTCTTATTATAAGATCGAAAACAGATTCGAAACAAAGAATTGGTGTTGTAAACGTATGCGGATATAACATTAGACAAGGGAGGGCAAAAGAGGGTCATAAAACAATAGACTTTGAAAGATATGAGGTGGTTTTGGTGTCACGTAATTAGTGAAAGTATTAAGACTAAGAAGAAAAACTTATCTACCTTTAAGATTATTAAATAAAATAAAAACTTTATCTTCCTTTAACGTTGGAAAGTTGGTCCACTTTTACATCAGAAGTTCAGAGTTACATCTGACCCAAAAGTCTATTTTTCTAGAAGCACATTTAATATTTTATTTTCTTTATCAAAAAGTCCCGTGTGGTGTTTCCCAACTTTAATTTTCTATACTACTCTGTAATCTGTATTACGTATACATTGGGAAAGTTAAGATTTTGTGATCAAAGTATCAAATTAAAAATCTTAAGAAATCTTAGAAGTCGATGGCACTATTTAAAAAACTAAAATTGTATAAATAATTACGGGAATCGTAACGATTTTTTTTTTGACGAGTCTATTACCTACGAGTTTTGTGACGGATTTGTGATAGAAAAGTAAATTTGTGACAGTTTTGTAATAGAAAAATTATTTTGTGACAGAATTTGATTCTCACAAAATTAATATTATTTTGTAACGCAATAGACTCGAGATAATTTATTGTGTGGGTGACATTTAACAATTGAATTTCTGTCATGTTGGTTATGACAATAGTAACATATCACTGTTACAAGTGGATCAAATGGAACCCAATTTAGCATATTATTAGACTCCGTCCAAAAGAAATATTTTTTATGGATTGACTTAGATTAAAAAAAAACCGTGAAGAAAATTTAGAAAAAACATAGTATAAATTTAATTTTACGTTTTTTGGTAAATTATTTGTCATCGGGTATAATGTCCAGTTCCCTCGGATACAGGTGCTTCCCCTCAAGAGTCAAGACAGGCCAGGCCCTGCTGGTGATCATCAACAAAATGTAGTTTGACAACAAAATTACTATAGATCAAGTATTAATGGTAGTTTTTTAGTACGTGTACTAAAATAGTAGAATATTTGTCACAACAGCATAGTAATTCTAAAGTCAGCAAAGTATCACAATTATTTGCACTGACTCGGTCCTCTATTTTAATTCATACAAAATTCTTAAAGAACCAACTACCTTGTTAGTATTAATCTCTGTCCATTGCTGAAATATGTAGTTAAATAAAAGTCAACACGTCTCGACCAATGTGAATATATAATTACTACTAAAATTTATCTATATGTGTGAGACGGATAATAAAATAAATCTTTAATATATTTTATTTTGAACATAATATTTATATTTTGTTTCATTTATTATAGTTATGTAGGTTAAAACGAATTGTTAATTAATTTAGCTTACATCCGTAATTGGGAAAATACAGTAAGAACAAATTATTAATTAATTAGATTATGTACATTGATAATTATTAGAATAGCGTGAGAGTATTTTTATAAAAATTAGATAAAATTTGACAGGGTTAACTTTTCTTTAGTTTGGTTATATTAATAGTATGATACTCCATCCGTTCCCAATTAATTATCTTCTACGAAATTACGTGCAATTTTGACCGGTTTATAATATGTATCAAAATTGTCCAAATGAAAAAATTTAAAACTAAATCATATAATTTAATGTTTGAACTATATGATTAACTTTTGAAAATTTTCATTCCGATAATTTTAATATAAGTTATTGACCGTTCAATGACTAACAACTAATTGGGAAGGAATGAAATAGTAGAATGTAATCATACATGACCTCCTCCATCTAGAAATAATTAATGGTTAGTTAATAAAACACACGTCGCATACATCCACTTGCCATTATTTTTGCATAATTTCGAAATATTTTCCACCAACTACAAACTCTATAGTTCGGCAAAGAATTGACTAATTCTTGGAGAGTCACATACAAACATGAAACATGGGTGGAAGCCTTTGTGAACTTGTTAAACTTGAATAATTCGTGCTTTGGGTTTTTTCTTAACTTCTAGTAGATAATCAGGTAGAAGATAGATTACTTACAAAATGGGTTGAAATTTACCCAAGTTAGTAGGGTCATGTTATTGATATGTATTCATAATTATTTTTTATTTTTTTTAAACCAATATTTTATTTTACTTCTATTTATTCAAAAAAAACTGTAAAATTTGACAGTTTATATATATTTTCCGCTATTTATTAATATAACTACCTTATAAATTGCTAAACAAACAATGAACATAAAAAAATTATATTAAATGTCAGATTTTACAGATTTTTTAAAATAAACACTTAAGAAATAAAATAAAATGTTCATTTAAGAAAAAATCGAAAAATAATTACGAATACATATAAAAAACCCGATAATTTAACCAAATGACCATGATGAAATTTGAACCTGGCCTACACAATCTGACCCTATTTCATAACTTCAATCCAAAAAAAATCGGTCCCATAGTTTTAATCCAAGCATAAATTGTACTCTGACAATTTGGGGAATGGTGGAGTAAATATATTTTACATTTCTTCATACACTGATTCCGAGAGGAGTAAAATAAAATTACATTATGTTTTGTAATGTTTCCGTCTTCGTTTATTTCACAAGTAGTGTATAGAGAAATGTAGGAGTAAATGTAGCATCACTTGAAATGTTAAACCTCGTAGTTTCTTTAAAGCATTTTTTTTTTCCGAAGTTGGGAATGTATTTTACTCTGTAATTAACAATCACTTAAGTTGTTGAAACAGACGTTGTTTTTTCAGGGTCACTCTGAATTGAGCCAAAAATCTGTAATTACCTGTTATTTACATACTAACCGGTAATGAAAATTTTAGACAATTATTTAGTATCTACTAAGTGGATATGCACATCTAACTTATTGGTAATCTGTAAATACATATCTATAAATATTTATAAAGTATACATTATAATGAATGATGCTCTAGTAAAACATCATAAAAATATTACACACGTGAAAGTTAAGCTGCAAAAAGAAAAAGAAAAAGAAAAACAAGTGTGCATAGTATATTTTCAGGGTACTTAAAAACCTATAATTCTCTATTTCACAAGAGGTATCTGCTCATCACAACCTAGCTGAACGCCCTATCCTGCTGCATTCAGGAAAAATCTCTCTCCTTCCGGGACTCATTGATGCAAAAACGAATAAAAAGTTGAATTTTCTGACTGTTGTTGGTATGGATTATAACGATTATTGACATCAATATTGTAATTATGAGACCTTTGTGCACTCTCTTTATCGTGAACTTCCTTTCCGAAAGCATATTCACGATCATTTGAAAAAAACCGTGATGAACTAATTGTACTCGAAGGCATGTAATTAGTACTTTTGCTCGAAATTGTACTAGATGGAGGAGTTTCGAGCTTCTTTGTGTTGAGGAAACGACCCCCTGAGCCTCTTGCCCTTCTCATGGCATGTAGATGTCGCGATTCGTGTAGATAAGGCTGCTATAAATGCGAATAAATATAAAAGGATTATAACAGTCGACTAAGAACTAGTGAGTAGTGAACTTTTTAACTATTTCGTCTTCAAATTTACCAAATGAACACACATATACAAGCATTCTAAATTTCTAATCATTTTCTGCTACAGCTATTTGTGGCTGGAAAGAATTTTTGTCCGGTTTAAAACTGTACCAAACTATTCGATAGACTAAAGCTTATAAGTTGCCCAACCATATACTGTGAACAGAAATACAAAGGTCTCTGGCTTTTAAGTTGCCATAGACAGTGCTTGTTAAAAAAAATATGAGCGGAGCTTAAAAGCCTCAGCTAAACAAGTCACAAGATGAAAACAGGCAAACACGAAACAAGCAAACAAACTTTCTATCTTTTTCCTCTTTATTGGAAATGACCAAATCAACAGGCACTTACAAACACAAGTGGAGCTGTCTAGCTAGAATTATTGAGGCTAAGGAAAAGTTATAATAGTCCAGTTTTGTATTCTGATAGACTTTTCTTACCATCAAAACCAAAAAAGCTTTCCTTTAGGTTGTCCAATCATATACAGAACATGTTAAACAGAAGCGAATAGATGGAGCTTAAAAGCTTCAACCAAAAAACCTTAAGACTAACCTTTCTAGATTTAATCGGTTTCTTTTCCAACTCAGCTTTTGCACGTGATTGTCTTCGCCTCAAAATCCCGCGATACTGTTTAGGATTTACAAATACAGGCTCCTCCGTCACCTTGAGGGGCATAGATGGTAATGCCTTCTTACTGGTATTATATTGCACCTAACCAAATTTAGATTAGAATTGAGGAACTAGTGAGTGACAGTAGAGGACATTAATAAAATCCTTCCAGTTATAAAAATATCATGTAATTTCTTAATTCCTTTAATTTGAATATAAACAAAACATTCATAGTAGTTCAGCATCCCACCATATAACCACGCATAATGACATTAGCCTCTGTGAATTTTATCCATAAATTGTTACCTTCCCAACTTGAAAAGTTAGATTCATTTCATTTGCAACCTCAAACAAATTCACATTAATTTCTTACGGACCAAACAACCCAAAGTATCCAGAATATTTCAGCTCAAAAATAGGACTAATCTGTCTGCCACACTAATTCATTGTGGGATCGATCCATCTCAGTTATTCAGATAAAATCATTGTTTATATTTTAGATGATAAAATTTTGTCTCACGATCCACAATACTTCCCTAACATTTTATTTTGGCGAAAGAAACAACTTTTATATAAGTATGTGGGGGTAAAAGGGTTCTGTACAATAAATGAAAAAAATTAAACATATACTATTTTTATAGTAAGGGGACATTTGGACATACCATGCTAACATCATTTGCCTCCGAATACGGGTACGACGAGCAATCCTGCTTTACAAATTAAACAGCTTTGTTAGTATGTCATGGTAGCTTTATTATGCAACTTAAGGCTTATTTTGGTGCAGCTAGGCTCTGCTCCTTTCATTATAAACCACAGTGCATTTGGCTAATTAGCTCAAAAACTTAAGTCTCTAAGGCTTCTGGGCAGAAAAAGCTAAGATTGTGGTTGATGAACATATGCCATGTTTGGTTTCGGCTTTTTAAGCTGGGATTTTCTTTTCCTTAAATGCTGGACTGTGTTCGGTCGACCAACCTAAATGTCTAGTTTTTTTGGTTTTCTGGCCTAGAAAGATGGAAAAGCTTAAGCTAGAGAATCCGATTTTTCTCCAAATCTTAAAATTTAAAAAATCAGCTTATATACTAAAAGCTGTAGCCAAACAAATTAAATAGTTTCTGTCTTTGTCCAAAGCGCTTATTTGCTAAAAGAAAAGTGGAGACAAACAATAATCAAGTGCTTACAATCGATTGCTTAGTGAGCTCTCCTTGAGGAAGTGTAAGATATCCACCCATTAATTGTGGTTTCATAGACGGTATGCTTTGTTGTTCTTGATAGCTGTAATTCTCTGATCACATGATAAATACATTAAACAGAATCAGATAGTAACAATAATCGGTACACTCTGGATGCAATTTAAAGTAAATAAGTTGGAGAACTTGAACTTAAAATTTCCAGCTTTAGCAGGACAAAAATACAGAAAGCTCAACTTCAAAGTTAATCAACCAAAGTTTAGTCCAGATTTTATGCAAGAAATCCAAGCATAAAGGCTGCAACCAAACAGGCTACATATAAAAGCGAAGAACGTTTTATCGCACCTGTTTTTAGAAGCAAAGGGTCTCGAACCCCTATGTTTGTGTTGTTGACATGAAGTTCAAATTTGGGCTGATGTTGGGGAGATGAATCCATTTTGTTTTCTTCAAATATATAGTGCGAAGGAGAATCGATAAAGTATTGTCTCGGATCATCTGTAGCGAAGTGTGCATTCCCCGATCTTTGTTGTAAGTTCTTTAACATCTTGCTACTGTATTTCAGGGAAAAAAATAAAGATCTTATGATCAGTAAGCTTGATGTTGTTACTAATCAAACCTACTTTTTCATCACCTAGCACTTCATAAGGTTTGCAATAAAACTGATGTTGTTACTAATCAAACCATTCGTGTGGTGCAAGGATAGTTCTCATAGTCTAGTGGTTACGACTTACGAGTACAATATATTACATCCACTATTGTCCATATGGTAAACAACTTCATAACACCTGGTACTTTAAGCCTGAAGTTTTCAGTTACTATAGTTGATCCAGAAAAAAAAAACCACTTCCTGTATGAATATTTTCAGAACCTTCTCAAACAATTACGATACTTGCCATAGAGGAGCTAGTAACAGGCTAAACGAAACTCCAACAGTTCACATATTAGGGAAAAAAACAATCTATTACAATTTATCTTGATTTTGTTTTATCGATTTTTAGACTTTCAGCACACCCATAATAACGGGAAAAAAATAGTTCTAGTTCCGTCACTGTAACTTGATAAAGCTCACATGATCTTTCAAACGAGTTTGAATACCATATCATTATAGTCTTGCAGAAGAAACTTAGTTCATGTTCATTAACTCTAAAATATCAGGACAAATTATCTAACAAATGAATCTTATAACAAAAAACCCCGAACGTAATCGAATATACGGAAATGAAAGATCATATTAGAAATATTTACCAAATGGTTTAGGAATCCTTTGTCTGAGGCTCGTAGTTGGTAATTCTCTAGGTGACAAAATAGTACATGGAGTAGTGGAAGAATATATTTGAGAAAGGGGAGAGGGACATTTGATAAAAAGAGTTTAAAAAAGATGCATAGTCACACCCTTAACGTAACCACATATTGACTGTAATTTTCTATGTTTCCCAATACCCACAAATGACATAGATGTCCTATGTTGTCTTTTCCATTTTTTTTCCTTTTTGGTCGAGTATGTTGCATTTTTCCTTAAGCTAGTAGTAGTACTGTAGTATTATAGTAGTAGAGATAACGATGAAAATGTATATATAAGTGATATTTAATTATCTGGATTCTAAAATATTTTTAATATTACTACATATGCTACATGATGCTACTTCTATTTAATATTTGTTTTTAACTTTAATACTACATGATGTTATATTATATGTATCAAATGTTAAACAAAATTTAAGAATCCGTAATTTTGAAAGATAAGTATTTTTGTATGTACTGATCAATGATTCTCCATGCATAGCAGTACTTAGAAGATGCTTGAAATTTGAATACTTATACCGTAAGAAGCAGTCAAGAATTAAAGAAGTGATAGTTTAAGAAGTAATCTTACTAAGCAATGTGAAATAGGGAAAAATAAAACTAGGCTCACATTTTGGGTTTGAGAGTTGCATAGTGTAACTTCAAGCCACTGTTTAAAGCATCCATCGAGCTCACACTTTATCGATTCCAATTTTTTTTACACATCTAAAATGAATTTTGGAACATATTCAACACTTTTGATATCTTATTAAATTGGTAGATTTTTTTTGAGACTAATGAAGAGAAATTAATTGAGCAAAGATAACATTTTGATATTAACTCGTACTTCCAAACCATAAATAGACACATGAATTAATTAAGGTAAAGCTCTCTTTTCATAAGTCATTGAACCTTGAAAGTAAATCGATAAGTAAAATGAATCCGAAACAAATCAATCTTTTTGCAAAAGGAACTTGGAGGATATTCACCATTTATAAAAGCTTCAAAAATGTTCTTTTTTTCTCTTTTTATGAATCAAATCGTGAGGGTTAAAACGTAAAATTACATTTTTCACAAGAGATCACAGGTGGAAAGCTAGCATTAAACAAAGTAACTTTAAAATATGGTGACACATCACTAGACGCCAAAAACGTGTCCATAAAAAACGACTTTTTTGGGGACCATCCAACTAACGGTGGACAGGTGTTAACACGCCATATAATTGATAGCTGAGAGATGACGGCGATGTGCTGTTAACACGTCATATTGAGGTTACGGAGACAAATGAATATTCTATTTGATCCCCTGTTAATGCCTCTGTTTTGATCCCGAGTTTCAGTTACTCTATTTTTACTGTATCTATCAAACTACGTGTAATTTTTTACTGTTTAATCATTAAACCGATTTAGTTTTAAAAAAATTTATTTCGGCAATTTTGATACATGTTATAAACCGATTAAAATTACACGTAATTTTATAAATGACAATTAATTGGGAAGGGATGGAGTAATTAATATAATTGTGTTGTAAGATATTATTGGACTATTGGGCCTTACTCATAGTGGGCCTAAGTTGAGCTTTCTATCTTATATAACCCTAACCTCTAGTATATAAAGAAGGTTAGGGTCCCCTTTTATTGATACATTCTGATTAATAAAGACCTATTGTTCTTCCCTCTCTCTATTTCTGTCTCCCTAAATACCTAGCTAATAGTTGTATTACAACACGTTATCAGCACTGCTCTTGGAGATTGAAGTACGGATTATAGATTCAATAAACCTTTAGGTTTATCCGGATTTTTTATTAGGATTTTGCTATATCGACCTTCACCAACATACCGTGCGTAAGGTACCGATTTTCAAAACTCATATAACTAGCCTCGTATGTTCGTGTTACTACGGCTGCATGCTATATTTTGTTTAGGATTAATTTGCATGTTGTATGTGATTTAATTCTGTTAATTAAATAATATTAACACGAACAAGTTGTATGCATATAAGGTCTATATGGTTACTGAAGTACTATATATAAAATCCAGTGTTTATGAAATCCAGTGTTTATTTCATACTAGCTGTATGGAATCCAGTGTTTATTTCACCAGGCTACTATTAGTTAATGCATGTTTGTACTAGTAGTGTACTAAATTTACTAAAAGTATTACAGCCGCATGTTTGTACTAAAACTACTATCATGTGTATATATTTTAATGCATGTTTGTATGTTACTGCATGTTTGTACTGTGATCTGCATAGGCCACAATGTGACCTTGTTTTAAAGCTTATGTATAAACATAAACATGACCTATGTTATAATTTTGTTTATTAAACATACTAATATGCATCTGTCAGATTAAATCTGTAACAAACTGAAACTTGTCTGAAATTCTGGACTGTATATGTAATAATGCTGTAAATAGATATATAGTTTGTTGTAATTACATGCATGGTCCTGTAGTATAATACTTATACGAAAACAGTACATATGGTTGATAAGTTATAATATTTGGTAAATATACACACACATGCATATATATTTTTTTATTAAAAGGCAAGTGAATAAAAATTGGATCTTAATTGATTAAATTGATTTGATTTGATATGTTAGAATCTTCATGGATTGATTGATAATCTTAAATTGATTTGATTTGATTTGATATGTTAGAATCTTCATGGATTGATTGATAATCTTAAATTGATTTGATTTGATATGTTAGAATCTTCATGAATTGATTGATAATCTTAAATTGATTTGATTTGATATGTTAGAATATTTATGGATTGATTGATAATCTTAAATTGATTTGTTTATAACACCAAATCTACTGCATGATTAGATAGATTCTAAAATATATTTACTGCCTGTTTATATATGTGTGGTTAATCTAGATAGATATTCTCTATGCTGTTAATATTATTGCCATATATAAAATGCGAAAATCGTATATATTCACATTTAAGTTGGAAAAATTATGAATCTTCCCCAAATAGGCTCACCTATTTGGATACGATGTCTAGGAAAGATAAAGGCGGAAGTCGTTCTCCTAATGAGGTCGGTTTTTAAGAGGCATTCGTGCCCACCCCCCTCACCGTCTTTCCTGGTCGTGTTCAAATAGAGCTACCGAAAGGGGTTGACTAAATAATAATTTCCCCGAGTGTGTTTATATAGTGATGTATGTTTCGCCGAATTGGTGTTTCAGTATCGACCCGTCGTTCGATCAATGAGAACCGATTCACATGAGAAGCAAAACTAATGTTTTCGAACCTGTCGTTTCGAAATAAAGTTTATACTTGTGCAAACCATAAACATATAAACCAGTCGTTTTATATGATAAATAATCCAGAACTCCCAACACATGTTGGATGCCATCTATGATGAGAAAAAATCGTAAAACATACTTGCGAAATGACTGTTTAAACGTTGATTTTAATCCGTCACCACATGTTACTCACCCTGATGTGTGAAAATGTGATGCCCAAATTTATTTTTTTTGGATGCCATATTTGATGAGTAAAACACGAGTTTGTTATTACCATCAGGATGAATGCTAAGGCGTTGATTTTATTCCGCCGTCACATTTGAGATGTGATGACGTCTATGGTGAACAAATGTCTGAAATTGACATATTGGAGCTATCCTTCACCAAAATACTAGCTTGGAAATTGTATTCCATAAGCAGTATCGTGAATTTATTTTCACCATGTTCCTTTATCGCCCATCTGTTATTGGATAAGAAAATTACCCCGGTGAGTAGTTTTAATCCTATCGGGTCAATGGCGAATTGTTTGCCCGATATTAATTCTCTTCGTATACCATTTTTTTTCCACGAATCGAGAATCGAGACAAGTGTTATTTGTCTCGAACTGTCGCGATCCCGATGAATCGCCTAGCCAAGCGAGATTTTAGACAATCGTCAAAAATCAAAAACCTGTGGCTCCAAGACAGTAATTGAAAGGAACAATATGGCCCGTTGTCACAAAGCAAAAGATAATGCTCAATGATGCAACTCTATGCTATAAAGACAAAGGTCATGCACGGTTAATCCTTAAATAGTTCAAAACTATTACAAAGGTGAAAAAACCCGATGCTAATATGGTTAAAGCTAACTGAAAGGAAACTCTTGAGACCCCCGGTTTTGTGGCTCAAATGAGTTTGGGACCTTTCTTTATTGATTTTGATAAATCATTGAGCCAATTTTTTGCTCATCTGGATTATGTTTTCCATTTGGATTATTAATTTTCCATTTGGACCATACTTTTGGATTATGGTTTGCCTGTTTACAAAATTTCTCGAAATAATTTAAAGTGTTTTGAGCAAATTCCTTTGACAAATGTGACCAAACTTTAAATTATGAAAATTTAGGCAATACTTGTGGGGTAGTTGATTTTTTTTGGAAATAGTGGGTAACAGTGTACCACATAATTTCACCAACTATTTGCCTAAAAGATACTCAGTGACAATGATTCTGGACCTGTCGTTCCAAAAATCGAAATCTTTGGTAAAACCAAATTGATTTGTCAAATATGAGGTTTTATACTCATGTAGGTCCTGCCGTACCTTGTTGAGTTATAAAATATTCGAGAAAACCAGTGTTATCTGGTAATAGCTCATGAAAGAATTGAAATTTCTTTACATAGCCACCATTCAATACGACCAAAAGCGTATTTTAGAGGAGTTGAAATGTCTTTCAAGTGGTTGCTACCACATTCTTTAAAGCATTTAAAGTTACCTTATCATTTCGCCTGTCGTCGAAATGATAAATGATTTAGATGCTAAGACATGATTGCTGTACTATCATTCGCCTGTCGTCGATTGATAAGAGCATTTTGATATTGTGGCATTGACCGGATGAGATATTCCCCGGTCAAAAGACGATGTTTGATTTATAATCGCATCGCATTTGGATTCTCTCTGAGAATATATTTCGCGATTAATCCGAAATTCATGCCATTAATGCTCACTTTGAAAGACTAGTATGTGTAAAGATCATGAAATGAACTCGTAGAATTCTTGTAAAGAATTGAAGGAGTTATTGTGGACTTATCCAACCATAAGACGGACCATAAATATAAATGGTTATGGTTGATGCATCGACAATATGGTCACATTTTAATGTTGTCCACATAAATGCAGCACTTTCCAAACTTTTAGCCCTATCATTAAGTTGATGGCTCATGATCCGGATTATCCTGAAAAGTCTAGTCGACTTGATAATTCCGAAGAGTAATAATCGAAATTTCGATTTGAATTACTTGAGTTTGGAAATTGAAATTGAACATCCTGTCGATTATGTTCAGACACAAATGGACTCACGGAAAGTTTGATGATGCGAGTGCAAATGGTTGCACGCACATCTTGGTCTTGCACACCATGATTTATATTTCCGTGTGGGGTCATGCTATTTTGCTGTATTGGTCCGTCTGAGGCCCATAGTCACTCAAAACACTAAATGCGTACCAGTTGGTTACTGGTTATGAGCCAGATGCCTCATATGAACACGTGTTTGAGTGCTTAATATTTTGATGAGCCGCTATAGCGTTCAAAATATGGATCTCTGAAGGGGACATAAGTCGATTATGAATCCTCTGCCTATCATTTGATAGAGTAACCTTGGCAAGCGATCTCTTTACCGCATGATATGCGAAAGTGACATCGCTAAGACTGTTCTCCCCGTCGTTAGGGGGAGATTTGCACGTTACCGTTGATAAGGAACGACGTGAAGTAACGTGGCATAACCCACTCAGTCTTAGCTTGATCCCCAAAATTACACTTAGTGATAAGTAAGTGCATAGACTTCCTTATGTCTAACTAAATGCCAAACGCATTTAATGACTTTATGAGATGTCACGAGATCATTTATACCTGCTGCAAAATGCTTGCAAGGATAGACGTTCCTGTCGGACGCCGTGTTCCTGTCGTAACACGTTGCTTTGGCCGAACCCGCCAAGCAAATGACGCTGCCGTCGGCCGTCGGTCTATCGTCCTTCCTAATATATGAGGAAGTTGACCGGTTCTTAATTCGTTCAGCCCCAGAGGTGGTGAACTGAAACTCGTTTGTCGCACGAGATTATAAAGGATCAAGGAGATGTGTGATTTCCTCCTCATCCTAAGAATCTCGAAATATCCGTCGATCATGATATCTTAGACGATATTGAAGCGAAACGAGACTGTCATTGATTACTTGTTCATATATTCGGTGACGACTGATAATATGAGCAAATTATGACAGAGAACCATGTACCGTTGCCTGAAGTTAACGGAGAATAGACTGGACTAATGGAAACTTGTAATCCAAGTAGACTCCTTAGCGAAAGTGTGTTCGGACCTGTAGCTCCAACACCAGCAATGTTAAACGAGTTCGTTTATTTGGTTATTCGTAAGGAAGAGTGATGAGAATAATGAGATTGGAGAATGCTCGCCTAGTAGCGCAAGACTTCTCTCACACATTGGAATTGATTACAAGATGGTTGATTTTTTCGTAATGGACATTATAACAGTCCCCTACTTTACCAGTTTAGTAGTTTCCAAAAAACTTAGTATGCAGCCATGAATGTGTTCACGGTTTTATCTCTATGGGGATTTAGACAAAGAGATATAAATAAAGGTCCCTGTGTGACTTCATGTCCTTGAATCAAGTTGTTCCTGACCACGGAACACGATCTCAATTGACTGAGACGTTCACTATATGGATTAATATAATCCGAGCGGATGTGGTATACCGCCTAAGTGAGTACTTGATCAGCTTGGGATACTTGAACAAGTATTATGCCCTTCCGTGTTTTATTATGCGATCCACTTTTGGATTTGCCTTCGAGATGAAGGATCTTGGGAAATAACGGTAGTGACTCGGCCTGATGATCGAGTGCCGTAAAGATTGAATCTAAGTCCATGATTCAGACTACACCCAGAATGTGTTATGACGTTTTTAGTCATCATGACGCTAAGTCGTCAGATTCTCCCATGATCGTTCGATCACTAGACATTGATATAGACTCAGTCCGTCCCTGATGAGACGATGAAGAGATATTGAACCATCATGTTCATATCTAAGTACAATAAGCGCATCATTGTACTTGGTCTAATGTGCTAGGACGAACATCTCGTATGCTGTGAATGGTATAGCTCGACACAGCATCGCGCTAACACGCTGCCATCGAAATGGCACTAAAGGCACATTCCCTTACCTTATGGTAATTTTGGAAGTGGGCTAGTTTATCCCATTTGCATCATTCGAGTATACCTACCCCTTTCGGTACTCGAATTAACGCAACCCTTTTTCGGTTATACCGATGCCGGTTACTTATCAGACTCGCATAAAGGATATTCCTAACATGGTCTGTCTTTACCATTAGGAATACGGCAATATCTTGGAGGTCTTGGAATGACTCCAAATGAATAACTCTGATCTACTCGTGCTCTATGAGACGACTAGAGAGTGTATATGGCTTCGAGCTCGTATTAGCCATATTTGAATTACATATGCTCTGTCTCACGATCCAGATAAAACACTTGTCTTATTTGAGGACAACTTGTTGTTATCGATCAAGAGAGACATGACTAGATTATGCTATTTAGCATTTCTTGCCGAAATAAATCTTTACATATGAAGTTTAAGAGCATCCTGTCGAATGCTCGGTTTATTTCACGTTATATTTTCTTGCATACAGTCGTGTGCAAGTAAATGAGGCATCCAGTCGAATGCTCGTACTTTTTATTCGAATATGAAATCATTGCACCCAGTCGTATGCAAGTGGGGGGGAGCATCCAGGTGAATGCTTATTGCACCAATTACTACTTAGTCGAAATCCTCGCACCCTGTCGTGTGCAAGTGAGGGGAGCATCCAGTCGCATGCTCGTGTACTCTTTTTGTCCTTAGACCAAGGTTTTTTCCCACTGGGTTTTCCTTGGCAAGGTTTTTTAGCGAGACACGTTCCCTGTTATACCTCACTAAGGATTACCGAAATCAGGGGGAGTATCATGTCGTATACTTCTTACCACTGTGTACTCTTTTGTCCTTCGACCAGAGTTTTTTCCCACTAGGTTTACTCTGGCAAGGTTTTGATGAGGCACCTGTTTTGTGGTTGATCCCCTACTACTACCACTGTTGCACTCTTTTTCCTTCGATCAGAGATTTTTTCATTGGGTTTGCTCTGGCAAGGTTTTGATGAGGCACACTGTTTTGTGGTTAGTTACTTACATGATATTTCGGCCTATATCATTCGGCTACACAGTTTCTCCTAGGTACCGGTTTTGTCCCACACTGGGTTTTCCGTCCCTAAGGTTTTTATGTGTTTAGCACTGCGAATGAACTCGACTCAGATCGAATGCATGAAGACGAAGAATTCAAGACGTCCAAAGGGGGAGTGTTGTAAGATATTATTGGACTATTGGGCCTTACTCATAGTGGGCCTAAATTGGGCTTTCTATCTTGTATAACTCTAACCTCTAGTATATAAAGAAGGTTAGGGTCCCCTTTTATTGATACATTCTGATTAATAAAGACCTATTGTTCTCCCCTCTCTCTACTTCTGTCTCCCTAAATACCTAGCTAATAGTTGTATTACAATAAATTGTAAGATTTAGAAGTGATATTTAGCTAGGGGAAGGAAAACGAATGCGGTTAAAGGAAAACGACATGTCAAGTTAAATTTATTTTTTTAATAAACTGAATTTCTTATTCAATTAAAATCAGTATTACGTTAAAAACAATTGTAATTAAATATTAATGCATAATAAAAATAATAAAAAATTTGGAAAAAAGAACTGTTACAGAGCTGGTTAGAAGTTTTTAAAAGTTTAAGGATCCATTAGAAACATAATTGGTACATAAAAATCCAAGGACTACGATGCAATTACATAAACGACCATGCTCTCCATAGACCAATATGTAATAAAAAAAACACTAGGGAGAGGCACCCCTCCCCTTCTATTTATGCGCCTCTCTTTCTCCATATGTCAGTCAGGGGCGGCCCGCTAGTACAGCTTGTCCGAGACTAAAATAATCCGGTTGCCCCAAATTATGTATTTTTATATAAAAAAAAATAAAAAATGGATGGCAATGAGAATTAAACTCATGACCATTAAGTATATAATATTATGCATTGTATTATTAACCACTGACACGTATAACAATGTTTATTGAATTAATTTTTAATATTCTAATAATTATATTTGGGCTTGCGGGATTGACCTTTAAAAAAAAATTGCTTCTTACTCAAGGCTCCAGCCTTTTTGGACTGGCACCTGGGACGCCTCTGATATCAGCTGAGACTCAAACCATACCACTACCCCTTCGCATCCGTCACCGCTAATGTTGCATACTCTTTCGCCTCCGTCGCCTTTAATGTTGCATGCTTTTTTGCCTCTGTCGTCGCTAATGTTGTATGCTCCTTCGTCTGCGTCTTTGACAGGGGGAACGAACAGTCGTTAAACATGCTCTAAATAGTGAGCTTTTCAAAAACCTAGAGACAAAGGGTCCATATTCTATTTTAAAGCTTATATCCTTTTTATGAAAATGATAAAACTGAAAATAATTAACATTTAACTCGAGTTTTATGTTAAGAATATGATACATGCGAGTGATCCTAAAAAAATACAAGAGTCGGGTTGGATACGTGTCTAACATTCCATTTTCGTGTCGGACTTCAATTCGCGTGTCGTTAACTTACAAACTCGTTGACCACGCGTACACTCCCACGAATACGCCTTACACTTCCGAAAACGTTTTGGACACTATAAGGATACTAGAAACACAATATGCAATACAAAAAACTCATTCAACTTTCAAATTCTACAATTTTAACTCTAAAATTAATAGACCATTTCGATAAAAAAATATATTATTACTAATATTTGTTGGTTGTTATATTTACTATTTTTTTGTAAATTAAACCTATATAAATAAATATTTAGAATATTTAATTATCACGTTCTAAACGTGTTGTGTCATAAATCTTAAAAAATTGATTGTTTCGCCGTGTCATTATCGGACACAATAAGGCCTACGTCTCTAACAAATAAAACACTATACAATAAAACCTTTATAAAAACATTCCATGTAGGAATAAACTTTATATAGTACTAAAAATTTAGTCTCAAGTCAGACCAATTATAAAAAAGAATATACTCGATGTTGTCATATTTCATAATTTTTTTTAGGTCTCGTTATTAATAAATTTCCATCTCTATAATAATAAATGACATTTTATTGCAAAAATATATATCTTGTTACATTAAGATTAAGAATGCTGAAAAATACCTAATGTAATGTTGTTTGCGACGATAAATTATTTTTCTGCGTCACTACTACATCTTGTAACTTGTGCATACATGGTAGCTCGTACACATGAACACTTCTTTATTGAAGTTCAAACAAAAAAATTGTCAAGGATAAAATTGAACCTTCTTGGCATAAAATCTTTTGCATTACTATTATCTTTACGGTTATCTACTTCTCTATATTAACTAATTTCATCCATGATTTCTTCTTGAGTTGCTGCATACATGACATGTTGTTTATTAGGATGATTGATAAAAAAAACATTATCTATTTGGTTATTCACTACAAACATTATCTAATATTAAAAGCGTTCTTTTAGAACATCCATAATTACTTTTCATACTTTTCCCGTTAATAGTCGTGTTAATCACCATCGTCGCTCGAATTCAAGATCTTCACTTTGTTTGTATGAGTTTGTTATTTTGGTTCAGAATTAACATCGTTTAATGGTATATAATTTTTTGTCAAATTCTTACATCATCTTGAAATGCCTTTATCACTTATGATTAAGTATTCGTATGTTGAACAATAACTATTGTATTTTTGACCTTGTTTACAACTCACCAATCATTATCGGTCTTGCTTGTTTTATATATCTCATTATAATTTCATTATTTTTCCTTGTCGACGGTCTTGGATAAAAGAATGTAGCACTGTTGCATCGCTTACATAGCCAAAATAAATGGATCGTATTTCGGGTATTTTAATTTTATATTAACATCGACAAGATTGTTGTGTTTATGTACTTTCTTTCCTTTTCGGATAATATTAATCATTGACATTTAAATAAAATATTGTTTTTATGAGTTTTCTTGAGTGCTACAATCTAAGTATGTCAGTTAGACTACTGTAATATCTACGATGATGCCTTATCAATAAATCGGTGAAACTTTTATTAAAAACACCGCTATTTGATGTTAATTTGCACACCCGTACTTTAAAGAGGCAAATTTATACTCGGCGTATCAGCTTGATCTTCTTTTTCTTCCTAAAAAACGGACCCAAAATCCAAAACACTAAAAGTATAATTAAGAAAACAATAAAATTCAATTGTAACCAATACTTATGAAGATTAAATAAAATTAACACCTTAATTTACAAATACTAATATAACACAAATCAACTAAAGTCTTCCAAGCTAAACTAACAAATTAGTAATAAAATATAATAATTAAATTACAAAAAAAAATTGACAAGATCTTTCTTATGGTAACTAAATGGAAGAAACTTTCTTTGGTAAATAGAGGACCGATAGGTATTGAGAAACTTGATAGAAAATAATGTATTTGAGAAAATTTTGACATTGAAGAAGAGAAATATTGTGAAGTATAAATATAATAAAGGGAAATAATTAATGAATTTAGGAAATAATTGAAAGAAAGAAAAAGGTTTTGCACGGGTAGACTGTAAATATGAAAAGAAGTAAATGGGCCAAATGGCCCAAAACCTACCCATCAATTCATGAATACAGCCTAATTAGCCATTAGAAATTTAGCAAAAGAATTTGAAATGGACGTAACATTTACAATTTCATCTAATAGTACAAAATAGGGCGGGGCAAAAAACCGGAAAGACCGAAACGAATCGATAATCGAATCGGAAAAAACCGAAAAAGATCGAAACTGAAAACCGAAAAAATTCCGGGTCGGTTTCAGTTTTCAGTCAAACCGAACCGAAAAAGACCGAAACCGAAAAAGACCGAAAAATAAAAAATAAAACCGAAAAAAAAACGAAAAAAACCGAAACTGGACCGAAAAAACCGGTCCGGTTCGGTCCAAAAAATAAAAAGACCGAAACCGAAAAAAAGCAAACCGAAAAATATGCTCGGTTTCGGTTTTGCTAAAAACCGAACCGAACCGAACTCCGCCATAGTACAAAATGCCACCAACAAATCTAATGTTGGCTTCAACTAAGTCGCTAGATGTTGCATGATTCATTCATCAAAAATTTAATGTAAAAGAAAACAAAAGGTATATATTAGTATGTTTTGAAAAAATCTGTTAGTATTATAGAAATCTATGTTGCTAAATTCTGATAGGATTCCATTGTTATTTTGAATTTAAATTATATATTTAATTATAGCAACATATTGTTATGTTGTTAATATTATGAATAGATCATGTCGTTGAATTGATGCTAATTCTGTCCGGAAAAATTTGCAACTTTTTTAGCAACAAATTACGAGGTTGCTAAATTTAAGTTGCTAAATAGTTGGAAATTTTGTTACTAAATAATTCCTATAGTTTATGTTAGTATTTTGGTTGTTTTTTTTGCTAATCAGCAACATAATTTGGTATATGACAAATTTCTTGTAGTGATTGTTTTGCACATTCCTATATTTGTTTTATAAATTCATGTATTTGTTTATATTAACTAATTAGAAATAAACCCATTACACTAATATTTAGGGGCCGTCCATACTTGTGGCTTGCCTAAGATGACAAAATTTTTTTGTTGCACATTGTTATTAACGTTGCATAGTAAAATATAGAAAATAAAATTGTAATGGTTGAAATTCGAACGGGTCTAAGGGTATGAATTAAGTGAAACTACCATCATGCATTGAACTACACACCTCCATGAAATCAAATGTTGTAATATATATTGACAATACAAATATATTTATAATTGAGTTGCTATTGAGTTTTGTTACTCTTAAATTTTTCCGGATTTCGGTTGTGTGGGCTTATCCCGGCACTGGCAATACTTTTTCTTAATTACAATACAATATTGATATACATATGGGGGAATTAACATAAACATATTATACATCTATTATATTAACAAAAATATACGTTCAAAAATTAAATTATTAAAAATATATATTCCATTAATAATTAATAAAAAAACAAAAAAATCCATTCATCACTCCTGATCTATTTCATCTCTCTCATCCTCTCTCTCTTCGATCTATCTCTCATACTCCTTCTCACTCTCTCTTCCTCCTTCTCCCTCTATGCGATCTCTCATCTTTCATATCTAATTTCGATCTCTCTCTCATCTTTACTCTTGTCTCCTTCTTCTTCTCACTTTTTCCAATTTCTTTCTTTTTCGTCTCTCCTACTCTCTTTCCTCCCTCTCTCTCCTCATCCCCCTATCTTTCCGATCTCTCTCATCCCCATTCTCTATTTCCGATCTTTCTCTACTCCTCGCTCTCTTTATTTCTCCGATCTCTCTATTCGGTGGAAATTGAAACGGAGACATCCGTCGGAATGGGCGGCGAGAGTGTAAAGTAAGATCGAAAACTTAAGATTGATACCGACTGAGATAAAGTCGTCAAATGAAAGGTACACGACGACGACGTGTTAGTTCGAGATCGAATGACTGACAAATGTTGAATTTGTTAACTAGGGTATGAGTTTGAAAAATAAATGTATGAATTTCGTGAATGAATGGAATGAAATTGAAAATTATGAATATAAATTATGTAAATAAGGATATGAATTCTGTAAATTATGGTATGAACTTTAAAAATAATGAGTGTATGAACTTTTGAAATAAAAGTATAAACTTTTGAAATAAGTGTATAAAAATATACAAATTAGGGTATGGACCTTTTAAATAATGATATGAACTTTTTGAATATGAGTATGAAATTTACAAATTAGGTTATGAACTTTTGATTATGTTTTTGTTAATTAGAAATTTTTAAGTATATTTTTATTAATTTAGTTTTAAAAGTAGTGTGTTTTGTTAATTTATCCTATATTCAATTATTAAGTAAAAGCACAAAAATACCAAACCTTTTGAAATTAATCCAAAGTCATAGACTAACTTACAAAAAAAAATACCCACTGCCCAATATTTCTGTCTCTCTCTCTATATATATATCACAAACCTCCGCCCCCTCTCACCGTGATTGATTATTTGGAACAGTCATTTTATTTGACTGTTTACAGTAATATAAACTTAACCGTCGTTAGATTGGAAAATGCATAGTTAGATAATGTTTTTTAATAACTAATTTATTTTTTCTATTTTCTATAAATTAGAATTTGATAAATTAAAAACAAATTATACAACACACTAAAAACTCAAATAAAAATATAGAACCCTAGGGGTCTAGCCTAAACTTAAATATTAATCAAAATTTAATTTTTTTTTAATCTATTTGACACTTTTTTTATGTAAACGGGTAATTCCCCTCCCACCGGATATATATGTCTGTTTTAACGTGTTCTATTTGTTCACTTTTAGGAATTACTTTTGGGTTTTTATGCTTTCATTACCATTTAATATAGACGTCTTACGGTTTACTAACATCAACTACTACCGTGTTTACTTTTAGTACCATCCACTAAACACTACATTAAATACAAAAACATAAAATAAATAACATGATAGTTGATGGTACTAAAAAAATATATACTTGATAGTATTATTTTAATTACGTTTTTTCATCAAATGCTAACAAATTCTATTGTTGATGGTGATAAAATATAAAACTCGTAGTTCATGGTACAAAATAATAAAATGTCCATAGTTAACGCTATCAAAGCATAATAATCCCATTATTTTTGGTTAAATTTGAGTTGGAACTTAATTACATACCTGGTTTCTGCAGCTGGGGCATGATCCGTGTCAATGCTAACTTTTTGTTTAAATAATGATATTTGAAGTTTATACGTTGATTGGTAGTAATTTAGTGACGCGATAGGAAGCGGTTTTATTAGTGATATGATTTGGTTTATGGATTGTATTGTTTTCAGTCAAGTTCATGTGGATTTTTCTACATTGCATGCCAATTGTTTGAGAAAATGCTTGTTAAGTTGAATTTTGTACAATTTCAGAGTGAGCCCATACGTACGTTTATCGATATGTACTTTTAAATGAAAGATATATACGTTACATGTGTATGTATAAATTGAATATGATGAGAAAATGCTTGATCTTTGGAGTAAAATTGGGAATATGTGTTCACTCTTCTTGCATATGTGCACTGGTGAATTGTGAATAGATTGATTGTAAAAAAAAAGTGAAAAAATAAGAATATGTATATGCTGATCTTCGGGACAAGGCAAAGGCGCTCTTTCACTTATTTCTATGGTTTAATTGGACACTGCCCTTTAAGAAAGGTCCAAATTGATTGCTCACAAAGAAAAAGAAAAGTCTGCTAGAGTAATATTAAAGCGCGCAAATTTTTGAAAAAGGCCCTTCAAAATCATAATGATAGCTAAAGATAGGTACTTAGCGATCGCTGGATGATCTTTATTAGGTACTTTATAATTTATAATGAATTCTTGTTGATCTGATTCTGCAGCTTGTTGCACGTTGTTCGTGCTCAATTGGATGTACTTGTTGGGTGGAATTGTATATTTCAGTGTACCTTGTGTTTAGTAGTTTGGGAGTTGTACTGGTTATTGTACAATTTTTTTTTGAATTATATATGTGATCAGCGAGATGTTGAAAGGCGGGGGACGAGACATCTTTTCTTCACGATAAAGTATGAACCATAACTTGATCATAATTTTGGTTATCTATAGTCTTCATTTGGTTTCCTTCTCTTCTAGATATCTTTTGAGTCTCTTTGTTTCCTTGGTCATAGAAAACCCCCTTAGCACATTTCGGACTATATTGCATGAAACTATAAATTCAAATTGATTAGACTGTATTTGAAGGCCAATGGATTGTGGAGATGATTTTGGTGAAGTAAACCTTTATTTGTGAAGGAAACAATGTTACTCAAATGTACAGCTATTTGAATTAACATCGATTATAACTACATTATTCTGGACAATGTTTTAGAGAATGTGTATTTCTCCAAAAGCAATGTGTTGGACAAGGTTTACCTTATCTATCACTTATCCTTATTTATGTAGCCCAAGGAAAAGAAAGGAAGACACTTTGAATTATATACATAGTAACCAGTGTTTTTAAATTTTATTTCTGGCTGATTTTCTTTACCTTTTTATTCTGATCAAGTGTTTTGCCAGGCAATTTTGCATTATCATTTTGGTTAAGCAGGCATTTTTTGTAACTAACATGGAACCGATTAAGTTCTGAGAGTTTGTATATCTTATTCTTGAAGGTCCAGGCTATCGAAGGCATTTTTTCTCTAAATAGAGCTTATTTTTCTTTTGCCTCAAAAAGTTTCTGATTAACTAAAATTACTATCTCCAAACTCAAATTTTGTTTCCATCGGGGGTGAGTATTGGTAAAGGGAACCATTTTAAAAAAAATACGTATGGTTAATTTCGAAATCATTAAAATAGATGTTATAACCTATAAAAGATGCAGTCTGTAAAGCAGTATTGTTGTGAAGAAATCAAGCTCTCCCAAGATAGCAAAGAATCTCTCATCACTTTACGAAGAATGAGAATGAAATAAGTTTTATGCATGAACTTGTGTTTATAGATTATAGTCATCTGCTGCTCCTCACATATTTTTCTAATTTTATTTAGTTTGCAGGCCAAGATTCAAGATTCCAGTCGCTGTTGAGATGCCCATTGCAGATGTAGTTGAGTGGATATATAAGCTATTTTCCCCTTATGGTATGTAGGTTTCACAATTTTTATTATCAAGATTGAGAATTATTTCTTGCAAAGAGATGTTTAGTTGTTCAAAAGCAATGATATACTTGGTTACACACATTTGTCTCATTGCAGGTTTCTTCATGTTCATTGGAGTGTATTTCATGTTTCCAACCTATACAATTGTTGTTATAAGTAAAATTTCTGAGTTATTTTTACTAGCTTCCCATTAATTGTGCATATACAATTGGCTTGACGCATAGCCATTAAACCTTCACCATGCAGATAGTATCATCTTTTATGAGGGATATAATGATGATGCGCTTTAGACAGACACTATTCAAATTTCAATGCATCAAACAAATTATTTATACTGTGAAGAGGAATCTTGCGAATGGCTTAAATATAATTTGGTTGCTTCTCGACACATACATAGTAATTTTCTGTGTTTCAATTCTATCAATTTGCTGACAGTCTGTCAGTTGTAAAACTTTGGAATAGAAGTTCAAATGGTTTATGTTTCCCTTTTTCTTATTTTCTTAGAATATAAAATGCTTATTGGAACAAATTAGCATGTTAAAATACACCAAACGAACTAGAAACTGATTTTGATCCATTTTTCTTGTTAAAAGAACATAATTTTTCCATCTATGTGGGACAAAGAACAAAGTTTACATCCCACAATATAGTTCCAAGTTTCAGAACTTCGATGATTGCATACATTTTGATTCTGATGAAAGCATGCCGTGTGCATTCTTTGTTGTATTAGCTTTTAAGCTCTTTGGTAATTAGAATATTGTTTCATTATCTGTAGGATGCTCTGAGGAGTACAATTGAAAAATATTCGCACTTGAGCAAGCAAGAAGGATGGCCCATCGAAAGCATCTGTATATTTTAGAAGAGGAAGAGGTAGCTTGTCCATTCATGCTCCATATTATTATGTAAGTGTACTTTTATAAAATGATAGCAGGCTTACTCTTTTTTGGGATCTTTATATTATTTTTCAAGAAGAGAGAGCAATGCCACGCATAAGATATTTCAATAAAGGGTTGGAATAACTTTATTTTCGTATGATCACATTATAATGCCTATCGTGTTTTGGAAGCGCTGTCGGTTGTTTGAGCTTGGTGTTAATTTTTTTCTTGAACAATGTATTATTATACGTTATCTTATAGCTTAGTTTTGCTATTTACTATATTTTTTTAATTTCAGGTTTTGCTAATTTGCTGCTATTCTCCTTTCAGTTTTCGACATGCTTCTCTGGAGGGTTAAAAAATTAAAACCAGAACCGTATTACCGTATTAGTTCTTTTTGTCATTTACGTCAGCTTTGTAGCATCTGGTTGTACTCTAATTTCTCCAAATCTCACAGCCAATTTCCTGCTACCCAACAAATGTGAGTACACCATTCTTGTAAAACTTTCGTTAATCCTCGTCTCTTATTGATAGTTCTCTCAGTTGCTTTGTTAAATAGGAATAACATTTTGCATTAGTAACATCAGAACTTAGAACCGTTATGTTCTTCAGTTGCGGGATTTCTTTTATGTGACCATTTCTGAAGAATATGTCTCGGTTCCCAAAAATCTTCATATAATGGTTGACATATAGGAAAGAAAATATTTTCAACCCAATTGCTTTTCATAAATCTATGGAATGCTTTGAAATGGCAGATTGGGTCATATTTCAACAGTTGAAAAAGTTCCTGGTTCATGTGTCAATGTATCTGAAGAGACATCGCATCAATTTCCTCTCTCCGCGGCCTCATCCTGGAATGCTTTATTAAATGGTCTAAACTCCATTTCCAAAGGGATTATACAAGGGCTGTTTTTATTGTTTTTTTTATGCTGGAAAGTTTTTGAATAATAACACAAGGGAAACTCATTCTCATATCTGCTGATTTGGTCTTCTTGTTATTGTGTCGATCAACTTGTATATTGTACTAAATGACTTAAACATGTTTTTTGTACAGCTGATTCTCCCACTATTTACTCTCAGCATTATTGGTGCCACGTCACTCGAAAACATGTTTACTAAAGGTTTGTCTCTCTTGCAGACTTGCACCCTCTCTTTCTTCTTTGTCAGTCAGATCAGGGGCTGTGCCACAAGTCTTGACTTATTTCATGTCATTTTAGTATCTTTTAAGAACCTGAGTAGGTGCTTAGCTACAAAAAGCAAACTTTTCTTGTGACTGAAAGTGTGAAAGCGAGGTTAAAATGAAATGCTTTTGAGGAAAATAACCTAGCAAGATCCTAATACATAATCATAAATTGAAAGATGCAATATTTGATACATAGATGCATCATCCTCTACATATGCCCACATATGTTCTCATGCAGAATACAAGTTTTCTTTTGATTATATCTATTTTCTACAAAGGTGTTTCAAACACACCAACTTGAACCTTTTCTTCTCATCCTCACAGTACTCCAATTGCATTTGATTTCTTCGTTTACGATAACAAAGATGAAGAGATTCTCCAGTATTTTCTTTTTTGGGTGCAGATTGAAAGATTGATAATTCTAGCTAGAGGGCTTGGGTCGAAGAAAAGACACGCTAATATTCGGGTAGCGTCTTTATACAGGCACCGAAATCTTAATCCAGTCTGAGAGTCGTATTTTGAAAACAAACTCGTTGTTCTGAAACCAGTCTCGTACTTGTGAAGTACGAGGCTTGACTTTTATTAGTATGTTGACTTTTCTGAATTTGATGTTCCTTTTTGAAATACCAAAAAAGCAGAATGCCTTCTCTCGCTCTACACTTACTCTCTCCGGCAAAAAACACCCTGCCTCCTTTAATAATTAAATTATGTTTTATACATTTCCATGTATATCACCATGTATATACATACAATCTTTGCAAATAATATTCCAATCGGTAAGCAAATTCTTCAAGAATCTGTGTCAGTCGCCCACTATTCTAAAGGAACTATTTTTAACTTTTAAAAGTCTGACACTTTTTCATGAGGATTAAGCTTTAATTGTACAATTTTTTGATACGATTATTATCTATTTCGTGTTCATGTCGATTTTCTAGCAATCATGAATTGGGTACCCCTATAATCTGGCATAGTGTTTTTTTGCCGGAGAGAGTGAGTAGTAGACAGAGAAAAGGTATACGGAAAAGTCAACATATTAATAAAAGTCAAAACTCGTACTTCACAAGTATGAGACTGATTTCAGAACTATGAGTTTGTCTTTCAAAATACAACTCTCAGACTGGATTAAGATTTCTCTGACTGGATAAGGATGTTGCCTAATATTCGTCATCTACAATTTACGGTATAAATAATATCAACTGGGTACTTTCCTCACATTCCACGCACTCAGTTTATGTTTTTCTTGAAACGACGATTGTTTCGATTACATTTTCCCTCTTTTATTCTCTTGTAGCCATTGACTCCGTATTTTATGAAGACTACGATCAATTTGTTACTTAGCGTTGTTTACTTTTTCACACTGAACAGTCTTATTCTTTATGCTCACCGCTTTGCGACACCAAATAACATGTCACAACACAATTACACTCTTTGGCTTTAAAAATCCATCCATAGACATGCGGTCACAGCTTATGATTACATGGCTTGTAAATTCTCGGCATTCGCTATGTAAGTTAATTCTTATGAGTAGGATTGTAGGAATTACGTTATGGACGAAAGTTGTTAAACGAAGAGAACATGTATATTTTGCTAGTTAGTAATTGAACACTAAGCCATGTGCTAATTTTCCATATAAACTGTTTAGGTTTCTTTTTATTAGGTCGTTATTCTAGGAAGGCAATTATCCTAACCGTTATTCTAGGAGAATATTAGCTAGATATCACATTTTATAATATTTTTCTAGTGCAAACGCTGGGCCGAAACTAATTTAATTTCAAGTCACCCAATCCAATAAAAAAGAGTTTAAAAGCTATTTTTAAGCTTTAAAATAGCTTATAATTTATACGGAAAATATATTAAAATATAAAAAAAAGCTTAAAGAAAAAGAGATTATAATCTACACGAGAAAGATATTAAAGTGTAAAAAACAGTTTAAAAGCTATTTAAGCCTTTTTTTTATAGCTTTTTTTTTTACTTGTTTTTAATGTTCGTTTGAATTATTAATTAAAAAAAAATCAAAAAGTTACGAAATAATATTTTTTTTATCACTTTTATGTTGACAGATTTAAAAATCTTATAAAAATAGTGACTTATAAATAAAAATCTTTTTAAAAGATACCGGCCACTAAATAGTCCTTATTCGAACCCTTATTCTTATTCTAAAGGACACAAAAATCTTCTGATTAAATCCACCACAGGATCAGACATACCAAGTGTACAATTGATTTCGATGTGTGGTCCTTAATTTGGTACTCTTGAAATGGACTAAGAGCATCTACGTCGTAGATACAAAATTTGCAAGATAAAATTTGACATGTGGATAAAAAAAATGTATTTAAGTGACACTTAGGCAGTTAAATATAGCTAGTATTTTTTTTTCCACATTGAAGAAGTCACTTTAAGCTATTACAACCTATTTTAATATTAAATATAACTATAAATAATACACATACACTGAGAAACCTTAAAAAACAATGAAACAAAACACTTAAAAGAAATTAAATAATCATAAGTATGTCAAGTCACTCGTTAAGCTCACTATAAAATAATATTTGATTTATTGAGAGTCAAAAGTTGTCACAAGGCTGTCACAAATTGACTAAACTGTCACAAAGTCGTCACAAAAACCGTCGTTAATAAGCTCGTAACAAAAAATAATATCACTAATCCCGTCGCTATTTGAGTATTTTTTTTAATGGCTGGTCCCCACATTTAGAAATGAGTTTACCTTCTAACACTAACTAGTGAACTTATTAGTGGGTGAATTAACTTGTCCAATGCAAGTCAAAAATGGAACATTTGTTATAAATTCTGACAAAATTGTATAAAATCTGACATTATAGGTCTCTTGACCCGTCCAATGTTGTTGCTCTGATATACCAAGTCGACCCCAAGAAAAATAATATACAACAGGAGTAATAAGAAAAATGGTCCGGCTTGTTTGATTACACCTCAACATAATTGAAATAAGTATTACTCATAAGCTATAATCCGTCATTCCAATAATATCATCAATGCAACCAGTGTTGTCTCCAGCATTTTGAATGACCCAATTTAAATTAAAAAAAAAAAGAACCTAATATTCCTTAAAATCTAAGAAAAAAAATGGTCATTCAAATCATTTATCAATAGGCATAAACCATTGATGTATTACATAAATTTTGATAAATAATACTATTATATGATAGCAAAAATTGCAACAAATTTGATTACAATAAATGATCTCATTTGAATGTTTGTTCTTTTATTCCCTTTCAAATTCTTTCGAAATTAAACTTTGCTTACATCTTTTCAATAGAAGCATATGGTTATATAACAGGCCTAATGAAAATATTGTTTGTCTTACAAAACTTACTAATGAACTGTAATTATTGTTTATAGAAACAAAGAAACCAACTAAAATATGTATGAAAATATGAGACCTACTAAAAATTGTATAAAATATTAGTACGTGTGATGAAATTAATTATGATAGCAATACACCAAAAAAGCTAGCTAGGGGCAAGCAGTACAGTAGTTTAGATTTTTATATATCATTCTATTTGATAACATAAACCAAATGAGTCTGTCCAATTTAACAATTTTTTTTAAAAAAATATCACTACATCTTTATATTAATTACAATAATACCATATTCCCATAAAAATGTAAAAATTAAAAACTAATAAAATTATTTATCACTCCTTAACAACCAAATATTCTTTTAAATGTTAAACTATGTTTTTTTTTATTATCCATATATTTATATCATAACTATACTTATATTTTTATTTCATTACGAGCCGCATACGCAACGCGTGAGGTACGATTACTGATATATATATATATATATATATCATTGTATTATAATAAGTCAACTCAAGTCAAATGAGGCTGTCCAACAAGCAGCCAATTACAAGCAGTACAGTACGTGTGATTAAGTAGACTTTTGAATTACGAGAAAATGTTCATATGAGGATGATCAAATTGCATGCGAATTTACATTACGAGTATTGATATCGTGATTATCACAACACGAAGTGCACAAAGTCACTCGTTTCAACTTCTAGAGTGTTGTATAAAAGACATAATAGTCGTAAAAAACAAAAAGTCTACTCGTTACTTTTGATTTTTAAATAATGTCTTTTCCGAGATCAAGCGCTCTTGGCGCATGTCCAAAACCCAGTTTCATTCAATCGCCAGAACTTCAGATTAATTCTTGGTATGCCATATAATTGACATAAAGGAGGATTATAGATACCACTACTTTTTATCTTATGTGGGGATTTTGTTTGAAAGTTTGTGCAAAAACGTTCATCAAAATTTTACTAGTTGAATTTATATATAAAGAAATAGTTACATAACTCACTTTTATCTTATTGTTGTGCAGTTTTTGTGATCTGTACTTTTTATCGGATACATAGGAACTGGGAAAGATTATTAAGAGTGAATATGTTACATATATGAACAATATTAACACTCATCTGACTTTCAATTTATTCTGGTGCCTATCATGGTCGAAGAAGGACATATTCTCCTTATCTCTTTTGAAAACGAAAGCTTCCTCCTCCCATAAAAAGTAAATTTTATTGATGTATTTGTATACAAAAATATGGCATAAGCAAAAAGAAAGAAAAAAAAGAACAACAGAATAATAGATGAGATGATCTTTATGTTTTTTTCTGGGTAAGGTCTAGTCTTTATATTTCCTGTCTATTACTACTAGTCTCATTTGTAGCTACATACTACTTTTTTAATTATTTGCATGACTAATTGGAGATCAGTATCTAATAGTATGAGTGGTGGAGCCGCAACTTTAAATTAATCCGTTAAAATATTCATAAAATGAAAAAGATAAAATTAAGAAAAACAAAACTGTAAAACGTCAAACATTGTTACTTAATTTACAATCGATCCATACGACCACTCATATCTTAAAAGCGATGCATAATAATATCATTTGACAAACTTTCAAATATATCATTTTCAATATAAACTACTAAATCATATAAAAAAGAAAAAAATCAATGAAGTTAACTAGCTAAGTAAATTACAAAGTGAAACAACAATTTTATTCAAAATAAACTAAAATAATCCAAACAGTAAGTTTAACCAACTTAATTTATACGTGTAAATAATAAGTTAGACATTTTATAAACAAACTACTAAACAACTAACTAATTTAAAAGACACAATTGATTTATACATGTTCTATTAATAATGTATCTCAATAAAGAACTAACTAAATTTTTTCCAAATTTATACAGTACCTAGCTATTAAAAAGTACCCTAACTTTTTTAAGTAATTAATAATTGTTAAGCAAATAAGGATATAATCAATAAATTACAGTAGATTATTAATTTTGCAAACTAGTTAAGTAGATATGATAAAAAATAAATACTAAAAAATAGGAAAAAAATAATTATGGCTCCAACTTAATTTGTATTGGTAATAACATATATGACTGATCATAAGAGTTTGAGTTTGAGGTTTGTTAGTGTCAATGTCATTGCTATAGAGAGAATTTTGTGCATATATAATACAAACTCTCCATTTAAATCGAATGTTAATTTTGTAATTAAGTTAATACTCCATGAGTATTTTGGTAAATTTTATATAAAAGTCTGACCACCAATTCCGCGAGTAACAACTATATCTTTCACTACAGAAATCGACAAAACTTTGCTTCACATAAACATCGACGTTTCTACTCCCTTTTACTTTCTGTAATGTTGGTAATTAAAAAATAATAATATAAGTCTATTTTTCCAAGCGTTGATATGCAACAAGAAAACTAAATGGGATGCATGAATGAATATTCTATGGGTTTTTTTCTTAGTTAAGAGGTGAAAAACACTTTGTTCTTTAGTGTTCTTATAATAAAAAACATAAAGTAAAAATAGTCTTTCGTCAATTTTTATCAAGATGACAGAGGCTATATGTGTTAGCAACTATGTACTTGAGCAACACCTTGAGGAAGTTGTTCATTATTTGCCATGCAATGAAATATACAATATCTTAGATTAGTCGCATTTTATCTAAGAATGCATTATATATATAAAAAGACAAGAGATTTGGTCACATTAGATAACCATTCATCACCATTTTTATTTTTTTTAAAAATGTTACTCTTCATATATAGCAAATTGTAACGTATATATGTGAAATGATCACAAAAAACAATATTCCCAATAAAGTTACTTTGAAGTTGAGAATACGTTGGTGTTGTCATTAACCCCGACTCCAATTTACAACAACCGCTTTTGAGCAAATAGTCCAAAATCTGTTGTAACCCCCCCAAAAAAGAAGGCATATTAGTAATTTAGTTTTAAGCATTACTTTGGTTCTAACGTTTGAATTTTTTTTAAAAAGAAACAAGTTTTTTTCGTAGCAAGGAAATACACTATCGTAATCTCCTAAATGATAGTAGAAAAATCACATATGTTGACACTTCTGGATTTTCCAAAGTATAATTTTTTTTGTAATTATTTATGTATAAACTGTGTTAGATTAAAAATGTCGTAAATTTAACTATAGTATATGACATAGTAAATGCGATATCTGTACATGCGACTCATGCTTTTCACTAAGCCGTTTCGTTTTACTCGAGAAGCACTTTTAAAAGTAAAACTACAATTCGTTAATAAATCCAAAACTTTTTCAAACTAGTTTGTCTTTATTTGGTCAAAAGTGGTCACGTTAATTATAAGACTGATTTAGTCTATATCTCAAAGTATGATATTTTTGAGATACTAATGTAACTAGTATCAGAAAACTTAAATAACAAAAGTATCCATAATTGTTTGTCAAATTTCACTTCAAAAAAAGAGTGTCACGTCTTAAATGTCAAATCTAAAATTAAGCTTAAATAACATTTTAGTCCCTGTGTCTTTTTATTGACAAATAATTGGACACGAAAAAGAATAAAATTATTGGTAATAAAAAATATAGGGATGAGTGAGTCAAATCAAAATGTTTCGTCGTCCGTAAACTTGTTTGATAATTTTAACAAGTTCTAAAAAATTAAATTTAGTTGGTACACTAACATTACCATTATGATGTAAAAAAATGTGTACATCTTAAATTCCAATTTATAGGTCCTGTATTCTATTTTGGAAATTTTCATTTTATTTGTTCGTTTTACTAAAATATAAATGAATTTTTTGCAACATTACAAAATTGTACATACTTTTTTGTTTATACGTAAATGGTCATTTAAACAAATAGGGGTAAAGGTGGAAAGAAAATGTAAAAAAAGTGTCATAATTGTGTTCACTTAGTAAGTTCAATTTCCCGTAGTGAAATTATATATTGGAACAAAGATAGTAACAAAGTTAAATTTTATCCGTTCTTTCTTTTCATCGAAGTTAAAATTTATCTTTTAGATATTAATTTAATTTGATTGTGTATCGAGCATTAATTAATACCGGAGATATGATTTCCGGCAAGAAGGTTGTCGAGATTGTACGTACGACTATTTTTCTTTAATTTTTAAGTAGTATTATGATTACAATAACAATGAAAACACTTTTAACTTTTTCTTAAAAAAAGAAATAATCTAACAAGTCACATAATACAAAACGAGTCCAATTATTCTTTTACTTTCAATTTCCCCCAAAGTCTCCACGGAAGCATTTCAGTTCCGAAGCTAGAATGTATGGAGTATTTCGTTTTTGTGATGACCCATATATATATATATATATATATATATATATATCTTAATCATGAAAAAGAATTTTGGATTATCCGTGTTAATTTACAAAAATAAAAGTCATTTGCAATTGTTTTTTATAATGGAAATATCGTTGATTTATGAGTAAACCTATTTTTTCAAGGACGATATTTGTTACTGTGATGGACCGATATACTATATACTGTAATTTAAAGTTTTTATAAAAATACACATGAAAAGTACTAAAATAATAGACAACACGAGGACGTTGTCGACCCAATAATAGACAACCTAGTTCGTTCGGCTCGTAATGGACATTTCAAAAAAATTAAAGATCAAATTCATCAATTTTTTAAACTCAGTCACCAGTGGTGTTTGAGTTACAACTATGAGAACCAAACAGAATTCAATCGCAATTTAAATTTTAAGTTTTTGTTCTTATTATTGATCATTAAATTAATGTGATTTACTTTATCAGTTTAATATTTCTAGATTTTTCCAATATTAAAAAAAAAAAAACTTTTTTTGCCTAAACCCCCCCCCAAAAACAAAAATCTTCCATAAATATTGATATTGATATGAACTCTGTAGTTTTCTTTACTCTTTACCAAGTTCTCTCTCTCTTTTTGTCCTAAGCTCACTACTTTCTTATATAAATACACCATTTCTCTCTTCACAATCTCTTCATATATATGTTTATCTCTATAGTTTATCCCTCTACATCTCACTCCAAGGTATATATATATATATATATATATATATATATCCTTTTCTTTCTTGTAGCAAAAATATGACTGTTTTTTTAGGTGAAGTTTTTATTTATTTATTATTATTACCTAGATAGAAAACAGTTAATTTCTTTGCAATGCCATTTATTTTGTTCCTGTGATCTTAGATACATGCACATGCATCTTTGTTTTTGCTAATATTGTTGCATTCTGGGATTTTTTGTTACTTTGAATTTTTGCTTCTTTGATTTTTTAAGGTTCTAAGGTACTATTTTGCTTTATCAACATAAGTGGTTTGTGGGTATTAAGAATTTTATATGTTTTTTACTGATCAAGATATTTTTATTTGTTTTCTCTCAAAAAAGACTGTTGGGCATTAATAGTTGTCAATTTCTCTTTCTTTTTATGTTATGGGTATTGATTGATTAGTAGTCACTTAGATCATCTTATTTGTTACTTGGATGGTTCTAGAAATGTTAAGGCAAACTTTTTTCTCAACATAGCTTGAATTTAAGAAATTTTGGATAAGAGTTGTAATGGCTCTGATGATTTGATCATAAAAAAAATACATTTTTTTTTATATATATTTTCCCCATATTTTTAGTCAAGAGAATAGATATTGTTCAATTGAAAGCCCTAGTCTAAAGACCTATCAGAAATGGAATATCTTTATCATGCTTTAAGACTTTACTATATCCATTGACATCTTGACATATGCGGAAGAAACAATCTTTTATCCTATCCCCTTTTCTCGAATACAAGACATCGGATTTTCCGGAGATATAATCTTGATATGTCTCAACTTTAGAAGTTAATTCCATCTTGTCCGTTTCGAAGTTTTAACCTTTCATCGTTTAAAACAGTCTATTTTGTCCGATTTAGGTACTAAATCTAATTTTTGTCGGGTATATCATTAATCTTACTCGATCTGGTTTAGCAATGGTGTCATTTTATTCGATTCTTGACGTGTCAGTTTGTTGATGTTGCTGTTGATTGCATATGTTTGGCTGTTTATAGTACTTATTATGCCAATGATTTTTGTATTCGTCAATCGCCGCATCTTACGGTATCTTTTTCGTAAGATTATTGTCCATTATACTTGATTTCCAACGTGTCAATCTCTTGCCGTTGCTATCAATTCTGCATTTTGTTTGGCTGTTTATAGTACTTATTATGTCAATGCTTTTTATATTTGTCGTCAATCGCCGCATTTTATGGTATCTTTTTCATAAGATTATTGTCCATTATACTTGATTTTCAACGTGTCAATCTCTTGTTGTTGCTATCAATTCTGCATTTTGTTTGGCTGTTTATAGTACTTATTATGTCAATGATTTTTGTATTTGTCGTCAATCGCCGCATCTTATGGTATCTTTTTCATAAGATTATTGTCCATTATACTTGATTTCCAACGTGTCAATCTCTTGTCGTTGCCATCAATTCTTCTCTTTTCATAAGTCAATTGTTGTATTTGTCGCCAATCGCCGCATCTTCCTAGATCTTGTTCAGATTGTTATTCATTTTATTTGATTTTCAATGTGTCACAACTATTATTATTATTTCTGCCCGTTCTGTTTGTCTTGTCGTGTAGTACTTTTCACGGGTGTATTGTTTTTCTTAATGATTCAGTTTTTAGGTAGAATTTGTAGAATATAGACATAGGCTTGTTTGGTTGCAGCTTTAGGCAAACAAGCTGAATCTTTTTGGGTTTGAGAAAAAAGTTGGCTTCCAGCAGCTTGAAGCTTCAAGCTATTTTACCCTCAAAACCTGGAAATGTTCGGTTTTTTTAAGGTGATCTACAAAATGAACTCCAACTATTAAACAGGAAAAGAAAAAAGTTAAGCTTAACATCTGAAACCAGACAAGGCCTAAGCCTATAATTGCCCCTACTTGTCACAAATCCTTGCATCTTCCTAGATCATGTTTTTAGCTGATTATTATTCCTGTTATTTGATTCTCGACGTGTCAATTTTTTCGATGCTCGAATATACGTCTTCTCGTTTACTAAGTTTCGCCTTCTTTTTCTTTCTTAATGCTTCAGTTTTCAGGTAGATTGTCTGCAATCTGAACCAGCTTATTAAGGTGGACATGGCTAACTTGACTGCTGAAACAAACGATCCTTTTGCCAGTCTACTCGAACTTGCTGCTAATAACGATGTCGAGGGTTTGAAACAAATTGCTGATAATAATTTTTCGGGGATAAACGAGGTAGCCCTATGGTATACCCGAGAAACAGGGTCGAAACAAATGGTTCTTCTTCATAGAACCCCTCTAATGGTAGCCTCTACTTATGGTAGCATCGATGTTGTAAAACATATTGTCTCAATTCCAGTTACTGATATTAACAAGGCTTGTGGAGTCGATAACTCCACCGCCCTTCATTGTGCCGCTTCTAGTGGGTTGCTAAATGCCATCACTATAGTTAAGATTCTTTTAGATGCAGGTGCTAATCCGAATTTGGTTAATGCTAAGGGGTATCGACCCGTAGATGTTATAGTTTTTCCATCCAAACTGGAAAAGTTGGGGAAGAAATCTCTCGAGGAGCTTCTATTGACCGATTTTACTAGTAGAAATTCTGATTTATCTGGCGAAAATGGTTTCCTCTCTCCCGGTCAGTTAAAAATCGGCAATACTAATCAGGTTTTGGTGAAAAAAGAGTACCCTCTCGACCCGTATTTGCCCGATATCAATAACGGGATCTACTCCACAGACGAGTTTCGTATGTTCTCGTTCAAGGTTCGGTCTTCTTCTCCTTTTTGTTCTTCTCCTTCATTTTACGACTCTTGTCTATACGTGCATGCATTTCTTTTGGGCCTTGTTGTGGGTGTTGAGGACACTAAGTGTGTCTTTGGTTGCCGCTTTTAAGCTCATTGATTCTTTCTTTTCTTTTTACTTTGCACTCCATTTGGTTGACTAGGTTGTAGACTGTTTTTTTTTTGCTAAAGGCTTGTTTCATTGAATCTTTTAAGCTCAATTTTTTTTTCCTCGACAAATTGCATCAATGTACTATCTTATAGACCTATGTTTGACAACATATTTTTTGGTCCAAAATCACCTTTAAAAAATCTGTATTGAAAATCCACTGAAATTCCGGAATTTTGATTTTTAGATTTTTTTTGCTTTTATAGCCTAAAAATCTGATTTTTAAAAGCTAAATAATCTAAATGTCCAAGCACACACAAATTTGAAATCAAAAAACCAAAAATCAGCTAAAAAAATCTATTCTCAAACGGACGCTGAGTTCTTTTTTTTTTAGGACTTGTTTGGTTGCAGCTTCTAAGCTCACTTGATTTTTCATTTATTATAAGTTGCAGTCCTTTAAGCTCGACGTAATTTTCTTTTTCTTATAAGTTGCAGTCCATTTCGTTTACTAGCTTAAAGACTAATGGGGCGTTTGGTGGCACTGTCTGTCAAAAGTGCTTTCTGATCCAAAAGTATTTTTGGAAAAGTTTTTTGTGTTTTCTGAGGGTGAGCCTTGACGCAACGGTAAGGTTGTTGTCATGGGTTCGAGTCGTGGAAGCAGCCTCTTGCAGAAATGCAAGAATAGGCTGTAATGTTTGCACTTTTTTGTGTGTTTTATAGGTTTTCTTGGTACAACTTTCCAAAAAGTTGGGATTTAAAAGTCCATTTTGAAAAGTTACCATTAGGTACTTACCGTACTTTTCAGAAAGTCCTTGTGGTCTAAGTGTTAATTATCTGATTCATGTGATCCGCCGTCTTACTTTTCATAAAAAAAATAAAAATCAATAAAGTCTTATTTTTTAGAAAAATACTTAATAAAAAATTATTTTCATACAAGTTTTTTTTTAAAAGTTTATTTTAAAAGGTGACTTATTTTAAAAGTGCTGACTTGTTTAAATAAAAGATAAGTTCAATTAAAAGTAAAATATTTTCAATAAATTGTTGATAACTTTTTTTTCCTGGGAAACATGACTGTAACTAGTTTCTAGGAAAAATATTTTTAGGGATCTGAAGACGGGTGAAGAAAAAAATCAACAAATTACAAGTGAAAATTCATCACAATCTTTCCTGTAAAAAGTATATTTTATATTTTAGTATGTTGGAAACGACTTTATAGTGCTTTTCATTTTGTTGTATTACATTAATTTAAAATGTTGATCTATATGATATTGAAAGTATGCAAATATTTATTTATGGAAGATTACAAATTAATGTGCTTTTCATTTTGCATGTGCATGTATCTAAGATTACATAAACAAAATATAGAGCATTGCAAAGAAATTAAGTGTTTCTAGGTATTATTACAAAACAGAGAATTTTTACCGAAAAGATAGTAATATTTTTTTATATAAGCAAGAAAATACTACATCTTGGAGTGTGATGCAGAGAGATAAACTATAAAGATGAACATATATGGAGAGATTGTGAGGAGAAAAAATGGTGTATTTGAACAAGAAAGCTGTGAGGTTAAGACAGAGAGAGAACTTGGTAAAGAGTAAAAAAGCTACATAATTCGTAAGAACATGTTGATAATTATCCCACATCGCTTGAGAATTTATAAAATCTAAGCATTAATATATGTCCCTCCCCTTCCCTACTATTAGGCGTGAGGAATATGCGAACTTCTACGTGGTATCAGAGCAGGCCATCGAAAGGTTAGCCAAGTTAGTATGATGTGCCACCCCGCCCAATTGCTAATTTGTTTTTATTGGAAAAATCTAGAAAAGATTAAACTCATAAAACAAATCATATTAATTTGATTAATACTCCGCCGTTCCGTACTTACTGTCCAGTACAAATATATGTGTAAATTGTGATGTGTTTTTTTCGTAACTAAATTACCGAAATGACAAATTTGAAATAACTTTTACATATTCAAGTTTAATTTGAGTAAGTAAAAGTTTTTCAAATTTATCATTTTAACAATTTAGGTACAATTTTTTTTCTGAACATAGTCTTGAGTTTTAGAACTTTTAGAAAATAGTTGAAATTACTTTGATGATTTGATCATAAAGAAATATATAATTTGTTTTATGGTTTCCCCATATTTTGATCTCAATAAAATGTTTTGAGTTACTGTAAATACATGTAAAAAGTTGACTTATTCATCCAGCACCACAAACGACTTGTAGACATCAAAAGCACTTATACACCAACCATTATTTTTCTTTGCCAAAGAGCTTTTCTAGAAGTCACTTTAACATCACTTATACAAACTGTACTTCTTCAAAAGCCCTTTGTTCCCAAACTCCCCCCCAAGTCCTTTTGGTTGTTTGCGCAAAAAGCTAAAAGATTTAAGTTGGAAGAATCAATCAAATAGACCAGATTTTTATATGGATGAACAAAGTAAAACTTGTTTGGTTGCACCTTTTAAATTCAACATTTCTTTTTTATATATATAAGTTGCAGTCGATTCGGAAATCCTAGCTTAAGATGAAGTCCTTTTTGTTCTCTGCCCTAAAAGGTAGAAGTTTGGAGTTGGATGATTCAACTAATCCAGCTCAATTGCTTAAGATCAACTTGTTTACTAGAGTAATGAGTTTCTTTTGTTCTTATTCAAGATCCGACCTTGCTCTCGCGCGTACTCTCATGACTGGACAGAGTGCCCGTTTGTCCACCCTGGTGAAAATGCTAGAAGAAGAGATCCTCGAAAGTATCACTACAGCTGTGTCCCGTGTCCTGATTTCCGAAAAGGAGTTTGTCGAAAGGGTGATATGTGCGATTATGCACACGGGCTTTTTGAGAGCTGGCTCCACCCAGCCCAATACCGGACCCGTATTTGTAAAGATGGTACGAGTTGTCACAGACGTGTATGCTTTTTCGCCCATGCTCAGGATGAGCTTCGCTCTATGTATTCATCGCCAAGATCCAATTCAGCTAACCCTATTGATTTTGCCTCCGCTATGAGTCTATTTCCAAATTCGCCATCCTCGCTATTCACTTCGCCTCTCTCTCCATCTGCAAACGCTGGTTGGGCTCAGCAAAACGCACCGACTTTGCATTTACCGGGTACTAATCTTCTCAATGGTAGTCGGTTGAGATCGTCTTTCAACGCGAGGGATTTTCAAGCCGATCGTCTCTTAAGGGCGTCGAACCTTGAAGAGTTCCTTTTGGCCCAGGCAGATTCACCTCGCCATGTCGAAGATGTTTTTTCACCTCTCAATGCGTTCTATAAGAAAAAGAGCATGTTATCTCCTATCGATACAAGTACCCCTCCGAAATCTCTTGATCATTATTTTCCGCAATCCCCCTTTGCGGGTCCCTCTTCTGGACCGGTCTCCCCAATGAGCTCTCGGGTTCCTATGCCCGGTGAGAATTTTCGGAGCCTTAGTTCTCGTGATCTTGGTACACATGTCCCTTCGTGGATAAACGGGGGCACAGCTGGTGGTAATGCGGATTGGGTTGTTAATGATAATAAATATGGAAAACTTAATGATGATGTGGTGGCGCCCGATATTGGATGGGTTCATTCTCTTGTCAAACAGTCTCCACCAGAAAAATGTGAAGATAATCGGGTGGCGGAGGGTGGAGGATCATCTGGCGAGGGCTCGGGTTTGGCCTCGGAATCGAATCGTCAAGTGCTGGAAGAGCTTGATACTGTCCTAGGAGAATGGCTTGAGCATATGAAGATGGATGAGCCCGTAGCTTAGGGCCTGGTTGGTTGCAGCTATTAAGCAAATAAGGTGTTTTGAGTTAAGAAAAAGGTCTGGGTTTGCGCAGCTTAAATCTTTTTAGCTTTTTTGGGGCCAAAAATCCAGAAAAAATGAAGCATTTTAAGCTCTTCAGCCGAATCCAGACTAGTTTTCAACCAAAAAAGAAAGAATAAAACTAAGCTTAAAAGCTGCATCAATCAAGGCTCAAGGTATGAGCGGTAATATTGAGCGGTACATGTTCTCGGGTTTCGAGGTTTAATTGGTAATGGTTTTTAGAGGGATATTTTCAAGAAGAAAAAAAAGTTTTTTCGTTTTTTTGTTGTTACAGCTGAAAGAATGGAGACGTGGTGGCTTTTCCTAAAATAGGAGAATCCCAGTTTCATAAAAAACAGCTTATTAGTTTTTTTTTAATTACCTAAAGTCCTAAAGGATCATTTAAACTGATGTTTTATCTTCAAGCTCTCTCACATGCAGGCCCATTTCTATTTTCTCTTGTTCAAAATTTGTATTTGAGGAGAAAAATACTATGGTGCTTGCTGTTGTTGTATCTTGGGATAAAAATAAAGAAAACTTGTTGGAGGTTGTGATAATTGATGTAAAAAAATTTCAAGTTCGGATTTCTACATCGTTACCCTTTTGAGAAGTTTTTGATTTTGCTCTCTCCTTCACTTTATTTTTTGTGTTCATGCGTTTGTATTTGCTTTTTGGATTGGGATTGGGATTGGGATTAGATTCTAATTCAGCCTGCAAATCTGCATTCTCCGTTACGGAAGAGTGTTTCTCCCGTAGCTTCTGTGTTTGGTGTATTTGGTTTAATGCTTAGAAGTCGCAGTAGTTAGTTGGTTAGATTAAAAGTTGAGTTTTCTGACTCGAAAAGCTCATTTTACTCGAATGGGAGGAGTTAAACTTTTTTTATTTCGAACCTCAAACCAACTTTAATTTAATAAAAGTCTTAGCCAGCCAAGTCATAATTTATCTTTTCTCCCATTTGTTCACCTATGAGTAGAAAAGCATGAGAAGCTGTGGGGTGGTGGATTTCAAGTATGATAAAAAGTTGGAAATTGTGTTTGTGGGATAGGGATGGGAGAAAAGGAGTTTTATTTTGTTCCCCTAATCTCGATAAAAATAGGAGCGACTGATAGGGTCTACATCCCCATATTAAAATTTTTAAGAACCACATCCGGACAATATAAATTTTACATTTATTTTATAAAAATAGTGATTTAGACCCCCCACCCCCCACATTAAAAAAAAACAGCCTCCTTGTTTATTCATCCTAGCTCCGCCATTGAGGGATAATATATAGTTTACTCCATCCTAATATTAGTGCATGTCCCTATCTCTATGAGAAATTGAGAATATAAGAATATCTATATAGTATTACTCATTTTTGTCAAATATTTGTTTGTTTGGATGAATATATCTAGTTATGTACATCTATTTGATAAAATGCTCCCCCCCCATGCATATTGAGTTGCTGGTGCTGTTACAAGGTCTAAATTTTTGAATATGGGTTTATTTACTAGTTTATTTGATTTGTGATTCCATTTTGTCTCGCTGAGGCGGTAGCCTAGATCACTACGGCAGTCGGGGCGGGGCAGTTGCTTGCTTGAGAGACGAGAGTGTTAGCTTGTGGAAATTTGCATGGGCTTGTTAAGTTGCACTTTCTTTTATAGCAAATAAGTTAGATTGTAAACGTTTATTAATTAAGACTGAGAAGATAGAAAAAGGATGCATGGATTCTATTTCAAACGAATTTTCTAAGACCTGAAAGCTTTTTAGTGGACTGTAGTCTTTCTTTTAAAGTGCATTATAGTCAATTAGTGTGTCACAAGATTTGAAAAAATAAACATGTCACAAGATTTGAAACACTCTACTACTCTAGTAGTACTCTATTAGGCAAAATACTCCAAAAGAAAGATTGTTGTCACCTTTTCCTCCTATTGTATCATTCGCTCTCTCGTTCTTTTTTGGTTATTAATTTTTGCATTTGGTAAATGGAGAAAGAAAAGCCAGAAAGAGGAGAGGGACATTATATGTTGGAGGAGTAGATAAGATGTTCTATATAGTATGCTAGTACTATATTTACAAAAGCAATTGATAATTTGGCAGGGGTTATGATACATAGATACATATTTGGACACTCCCCAACTACATACGTGACATAATGATTAAAATTGAAGGTGCTATACAAATAAATCTATTTTAAGAAGACATTTTAGATACTAAAGGAAATATGGCTCAAGTTACGTTTTGTTAATCCCTGTGGTAATTCTTTTTGTTGAAATTCTACAAATGATTCCTTCATTTTTTTTGCTAAGAAACTTATGTTATTACGATTCTTGTTTGATTATAGTTTTTTGGCCTAAATCTTTTTTTGTTTGTTTCGGTTATGTTGTGACCTTCTCTTTGAAGTGTTGACATTGTGAGATTTTTTAACCATTTAGTTACGGAAATAATATCGATTTATAAATTTCGAAAAGTAATGAAAATGTTCATTTTTTTAAAAGCAAGAAGAAAAATCCTTATGGCAATGTAAATGTATGTATATAGATGGGTTGTCTACCTTTTTTTTTGTGCATCTAGCTATTTACTTATATAATCATTATAATTCTAATTTTTATTAAAGAGTACATGCAAAATCATTATGTCGCGTCATTGAATGTGTTTGTGAGTGTGAGAGTAGTCTATATATCATTACCCTGATTTGGTGAGGTTAGGCTACTGGGATTTAGGCTGGTGTTTTCTTTCTAAATACGTAGTTCGGAAACAAGAGAGTACAATCCTCTAGCTACATGCTATTCCTTTGATTAGTTGCAAACATGCAATCCATTGACCATTTGCATTCCTCTTTTATACAAGTTTGGCAGTTTGTTTGGTTCTAGATTTTAGCAATGAAGCTACTTTATTCAAGTTCTTGTTTGGTACAAGTACTTAATTGGGAAATTTTGTTTACGCCAGAACCTGTCCGAGTGCTAAATTCTTGATTTCCTTTAAACAAAATCTGATGTCCACCGATTAAATTAGCTCATGCTGTTTACATATTATGGAGGTTATTGCCTAAGACTGGTGGTCGTTTTGTACATTATGCAAGAGACCGACTGTTTACAACTAGTAGTTTTTGAAGCATCGAAATTTTTTCTTTACACTAAGCAGCCTTAAGCAATACAACCAATTTAAAAAACTGGTTTTAAAAATTTCAGTCAGAACTAGTTGTATAGTGGAGTACACATATAAAGTGGCCAAGAAAATGTCAAACTTCCGATGCCTAATTAATTCTTAGAAAATCTTTTTTTGTTGCTTTTTTCCTAATTAAAATGTAAGAAAATAACACGGTGAAAATGAGGATTATACGAATCAGTGAAAATAACATCATATTTATAACAGCACAAACAGAGAGAATACAAAAGACATCTCATATATGTAGGAAAAACTTACAAACTTACTGTATTTGATATCTTCAGTTGAGCAAACAAACTTAATGGACAATAGTCACAATACACACATAATTTTGTCACAATTTTCCCCAATCTATATACATTATATGATTATTAGCAGGGCGACTCAAGCCCAAGTCGAGAAAGTCTTGGATCTTGGGCAACACATAATCAAATAATTTTTTGGGTACCATAACAGCGTCCCGATACAAGTTTTTATAAAGCAAACTATATATATTCTGAAGAACAATATTTGTATAAAAACGAAGTGTGTAAGCCAATGGTTATCATTGAACCATTTTGATACCAATTATATTGGTTTAAAGTTTTCCCAGCAACAAAATTCCGTAAGTCTCGGACAACTTAAAGTACAAGGCCGCCCCTGATGATTAATATTCTCAGTAGGAATAATGCTCATCTGTTGATCATGTTCCATAAGCTTGATCTTTAACGTAGATGTAAAGTAGTCCTGTCCAAGGCTTCAAAAACAGTGAGTTTCTGCAAAATATGGCCAATTCCTTGTGACGATGGTACTATCGTTTATCATTTATATATATTAATTGATAATATAGTTCATACCCAATCATTAAATCATATCATAACAATGGGAAGGTTTCTAAAATTGCTAGTCATATTGAAGTATCTATTTTTGCTGTCCTATTTGATTTTTTTATTTTTTTTATTAAAGAAAAGTATAGGAAAACGGTAGGACAAAATCCCCATCATGGTCTGAACGAATAAAAACTGATAAGATGAAACAAAAATCTTAACTCTGTTAAAGACAAAAAAGTCATATTGTGCTGCAATTTGAGAAAAAACATTACTAATAAAAGTTATACCTCAAATTAAAAGACTAAAGAAAAGAGCTCAAAAACTCTTCTTTCTCCTTATATCCCCTATTCTTATAACTCCACTTATAACTCCCGTACTTGAATTTTTAAGACAACAAAAATATGTAATTTTGTATATTACATTTTTATTTGAATATTTTGAAATCAGCATCGAACGATTAACACTACCGTGAATCCAGTCCATTATTATTTAGGGTGTGTCACATACAAAAACCTAACACATATTAATAAACCCAAAAATATCTATCCTAAAATTAATTCAAAATTAAAACTAAAAAATACTAAAAACTAACACATGTTAATGAACCCAAAAATATCTATACTAAAATTAATTTAAAATTAAAACTAAAAAATACTATTGGTTGACACACCCTAAGTAATAGTGCATTTTGGAATGAATACCGAACGATTAACACTATCGTGAATCTAGTATACTATTATTTTGGTTGTGTCACATATTAAAAACCTAATACATGTTTATGAACTGAAAAATATACTAAATGGATTAAGAGGGATTGGTTTTTACTGACTTAAAAAATCAAGACAGACTGTTTTGAATTTTTCAGGACACTCAAACCAGTCCGTCATTGAATGGCTCTATAGTCTATAACTTGGTCATTGAATGGCTCTATAGTCTATAACTTGTAGTAACTTTGTTGCCCATGTCTTGTCTGGAAGATGATATGGGTGATAAATGAATTATTACAAGTTTAAAGGTTGTAGGTATTAAATATAGTTGATCAATTAAAATAATAATCATGGTGTGTGGCTTTTATGGATGGCTTCAAATCAATTTTGATTTTTATAGTGGAGTGATTGTGAAGTTTATTCACATCTCAACCTTGTCATTTCTTTTTATCGCAAGCCAAGATTGGTAGTAATGAAATCAGTTTATCAAAGTATTAGCTCGTTTATTTTGCAGAAGTTTCTGGTAAGCTATAAATGCTTCTCCTACATATCTAAAGCCTTAAAATGACTTATAGCTGAAAAAGATTTTGCACGTGTAATGTTTAAACTTGTCAAGTTGGTAAACTGACTTAAACACGTACCTTTAAACCGAAAGCTTAAAAGTTATACACAATTATATGACTAAATAAAGTGAAGTTTCAAGGTCTCCTGGAATCTTGAAGAAAAGTGTGTAAGCTCTAAGATATAATTATATAAGTATAATAGACTCAATTGCTTGTAAGTTCGATATCGATATCGCGGAGTCTGTAATCCTTAATTGCAAATTCACTGCTATGTGATGAGGTTTTGTTTCGCATAAAAAATTTCTTATTGACTGGATTGACATCTTTGATTGAAGTAAAGAAAAATACGTTCTGATAGAATCTAAAAGTGGTTAAAAAGATAAAACATGATTTTATTTTAGGCATATGACTAGAAGTACATCAAACTCTAGGACGATAACTTTGCACCAAAAATCAAATGAAGGTTTAAACGGAATGGGTCGCAAAGAAAGTTTGTTACAAATGTAAGAACAAACCTTATAGGTATCTCGTTTACTTTTTTAATTCATATTTTGAGAAATATTTATACTTTTAACAAAAAAACCACAATATTACAGGTTTATCTTACAACCTATCAAATTATGGATGAGGTCCAATGTGCCTCATAAATAAGAAAACAATAAACCTTCACCTATTTTATTATTTAATATTAAAAATTGTCCTTTTATACTTTATATATCCTTCTTCACCTTTATCATTTATCAATTGGAAGGAGAGAGAAAATAAATAAATGTACAAGGTAGCTGTTGTTTTGTTTGAATGTAAAACTGTTATGCAAAATTTTTAAAAAAAAAAATTTGTAAAATTTGAGTAATAAAAAAAGGAAGCTGCAGTGCTAAAGGTCAGATTCAGTTCCTAATCTTAGACCAAACACACCAGTTTTCTTATATTTTTTCTCATATTTAAGTTAATTAGTATTACTTTTATATTTTTAAGGCAACAGTTTAACTTTATACATTTTTCAGCTTTCCTATCAAATTTATTATCATAACTAAATATTACTATATTTTAATATAATTCTATCAATTTTTTTCAACCCAAATTAATTTATTAGAGTAAGCACATTAAATAATTTACAAGTGCGTATATTTAAAATAAATTTATGATATATGAGAACTAATGTGAGTACGCTTATGTCCGAAGTCATGGGCTATTGATGCCAGTTGTACTGCTTACTTCTCATGATTACTGTTTCATCCTTAGGTAGAAACATGCTTCTAATTTGTTGTAGTGCCAAGATAACCAAAATAATGACGAAAACGGGGATGTCAGAGTATCACTACAAAAAAATACTCAAATAGCGACGGGATTAGTGACGGTATTTTTTGTTACGAGCTTATTAACGACGGTTTTTGTGACGGCTTTGTGACAGTTTAGTCAATTTGTGACGGTTTTGTGACGGTTTAGTCAATTTGCGACAGGCTTGTGACAGCTTTTGACTCTCACTAAATCAAATATTATTTTGTAGTGTATGTTTAACGGAATATTGGTTTAAAATGTTTATTTAACTTAATTTTTGGGTGTTGTCTTATGAGGAGCGACGGGTTAAGTTATTGGTGTGTTAGTTTGAGAGATTGGTTTAAGTTTTAAATGCTATTGTAATTAATAAATAGATCATAACAGTTTTGAATGTTATTGTAAATATGTCATAATAGTTATCGTTGTAATCAAAACTAAATAATTGACAAATAAAAAATTATACATCTAAGATTTTGTGTAATATAAGATAATATAAAAATTAAAATATTGTCTTATTAAGTTTATGCATTTAAGATTATGTGTATTTAAAAAAAAAGAATATTCAGAAGAAAAAAAAATTATTCAAAGATTTGTTACAAAGATTGGTTATAATTTTTTTAAAAATACAAAGACTGGTCCCTGTCATTAAATAAGGGTCAGACTTGTTTTAATTCGTATTTACAAACTTGTTAATAAGTTTATGAATGATACAGGGACTATTATTGTAGTTCTAAATGATTCATTTATATTTTTTAATTAAACTTAAAACTATATGGACCAGTCTGTAATTAATAGAGAGACTAGTGTTGTATTATTACAGGGAAACAAAAACAGAGAAGGGAGAGATAGCGGAGCGATAAGAGGGAGGGGAAGCCAAATTCTGCAGCAACGGCAGCCGCAACCAACCAACTATAAAGATGAACTGTCCACCACACGAATCTCCGCCCACTCCAGCCAACAACCAATAAACATGCTCTTATGGATTAAAACGTGTAAATTAGAAATTTTAAGATTACAGAAAGTAGGTGGACCCATGAAAAGTTTAATTCATCCAGCTCAGAAAGCCTCTTATGTTTTATGTAATTGAGCAACACAAGTCAAGTTTTAAGTTGGCCATTAAAGGTCCAACCGCAACCAAACAAACTCTTGAATTCGAGTATACACTGCAAAAAAATAGCCAAACAACGATGGAATTAGTGACGGTATTTTTTTTTACGAGCTTATTAGCGACGGTTTTTGTGACAGTTTAGTCAATTTACGACAGATTTGTGTCAGCTTTTTAAATTAGCGACAGGCTTGTGACAGCTTTTGACTCTCACTAAATCAAACATTATTTTGTAGTGATAATGGTAACTAGATAAGCGGACTAGTAATCAGACATGAGAAGAGCAAGCCCTATATTGAAATAAAAACCAATACATTTGAATATAATTTATATTTAAACATTTATAGTTGTTTCGATAACTCAAATTGCATGCTCGAGTATTGTTAATCATAAAAATGATGTTCAGTCTATTTTATCAACAACAGTTTGCTGGCTTCTTAACTCAAATTGATAAACATGCAAAAGAAGAGCTTACATAAAAGATCGACAAACCACACCCTATCCGCCATTGATCCTCCTAGATCTTCACAACCATGACTATGGATCTCATAGAAGATGAAATATATTTAATTAAGATTAAATCCGGACGTTGTTCGGAAGCTTCTTGCTGATAGGCGATATATAGGTCTCCTTTCGACTCATCAAGTTCATTTGGCAACTTTAATACTCCAATTGTTCGAGGACTTGATACTCGAAGAAAACAGTTTCGATGGTTTAATATTTACTCTTTATGTTTAATTTCAGAACATCTCAATGACAAATTCGGTGTAACACTTTGGGAGTAATGCTTCGATGAAAGAAGCATTTCTTATACTAGATTAAACTGATAAGCTACTGTTTCCAAAATGTTATTTTCCGTTTCATAACAGGCTCTCCTATGGCAACTCGATTAGTTATCAAACCTGTTCAAAGAACATAATTGCATATGTTTAATAAGTTTGACAGTGTTGGGCACCTGCCTAATTTTTTTCTAACACATTATTTTCTCCTTTTTCTTTTGTGTCAATGTCACTCAATAATGAAAGCGTAAAAGTTTGGTAGTCATTAAGAACGTATTGCAGGCTAAGCTATAGGAATTGCTTTTACATTATGCCAACACTCTTTTTGCTTAATGCTTGTATTATTACTATAGACCTGGCTTGTAGATTAAAATGATAAGATACAAGAAAGCAAAGTTCTTCACTATTATCAATGGAGGGGTGAAATTCAACCAAACAATTCATTTAGGGGATAGTAGGTTTTACTTTAAATAAGTTATAATAATAAAATGTATGATGAAAAATGAAAATTTTCTAATCATTACCAATAAATGTCACACCCCAACACGAAGTGGTCACACGGCCGAATACCACTTGCTTGAGTATGCGGTACACGAAGCCAAAAACCGGTAGAACCCATTTTAAAAACCAAAAGATGCTATCCCGTAACATAATCAGAATACAAGAATGCGACAGATAACTTTGACTCTAAAGTTTTAATTGAAATCCGATAACCCAATAGCATTAACATCAATACTCCAATCACCAACAATCAAGAAAGTCAGTTAACCGAAAGAAGATAAAACAAATAGTAGCAATAACCCAAATAATAACATAACAGAATTAACTCAATTCTCATAGTTTTAGAAAAATAAATAGGTAATTAAACGCCTAATGGAGGTCACGGCCCGATCTCACAACGAGTCTGTCAGATAACTTAATCATGTACCTGAAAAGATTTTAAAAAAAAGAGGATAAGCCAAACGAGCTTGTGAATATTAACTGTACTTGACAATATGATAGATAGTTTTGATAAAAACAACTAGTTTCATATAGTCTGTATCCAGATCAAGTATATACCTATAAATACACAAGTGTAAAGAGAAATAATCTTAGAAAACGGTTTATTATCCTTTCAGTTTTAACCCCTGTTCGTTTCCTCATATTCGACCTAAAACATAATACATCAGATACTTCGTAAATATGGCGTAAGATTGATAATCAAAATAATATCGAAGCATTATCGGAAACCAAATATAGTAATCATTGCCATACATTCTACTCTCTGGGCAATGCCCGTTGGATCCAACCATCAAACGAAAAAGTCACTTAGGTTGGCGACCTAAGATTTCCTTTTAAGATGATCCAGCTAAGGTCACCCCATTTAAGAGGCCTGTTCCAAAACTGTTGAGAAACTAGAGGTACTTATTAAGTATACCCTAGCTACCACAGTCACCCCACTTAAAGGGCCTGTTCCGTGGAATTTTAAATCATTTAATTAAGGTCATCCCATTTAAGAGGCCCGTTCCTTTTATATTACTAGTCCCGAAAACCATCGTAAAGGTCAAATAATTTAGTTAAGGTCACCCCACTCAAAAGGCCTGTTCCTTAACTATAATATATGACCCGAAAATCATCACAAATCTCAACACATTTATTTAAAACCAAAATAAGTAATGGCTGCTCCAACCTTTGATCATAATATGTAATACAAATTAATTGCTATCTATCAACCTTCCACAATTTTTCATGCCAAAAGAAAAGATCACCTTTTTAAGCTGATTAACCAAATGCAATCTAGCTCTTAAGCAAAAAAATAAAATAATTGATAAAGCTACAACCTAACAAGGCCTTAAAAATAGTTTACTATATTTTCATCTATGCCCCTGCCACGTAGGATGCTGATATTGGGACAATAGAATGGAGTTTCAGAGTTGTGAACCTAGTAGTGTTCATTGTGAACAGTGATTAATAAGAGTTATGTGAATTGAATCCACAATCAATATAGGTTTCAAATAACATGGGAAATCAAATAAGTATAGTTTTAGTACAGCAACACTCACCTGATCGGAATCCCGACCACCAGAAAGACGTCTATTACCACTAAGCAACTGACCTGAGGAGAATTGAAACCCTTAACCAAGTCACTGTTGAAAACTCACAACTGCTCACTTTTTCCCTTATCTTTTCTGTTTTTGGTTTTATCTCTAACGTGTGTATACAGAACTAGCAAGTTATAATTCTATCCTAATCTTATATTCAAATGTAACTTATCACTATTTTAATTCTTTATAATTAATCAGTACATATGTACCCATATAGGCTATAGTTTAAACTAGGTACTAAACTAACCCATGCAATTATAACTTAATACTAAACCACCTATCAGTATATAAATTATATCAACGTGATGTAAAAATAAAATAAAATAAATAAATAAATAAATAAAAATGAGGGATCTCACATTCTCCTCCCCTTGAGAAAAGTTTCGTCCCGAAACTTACGTTGAACACCCATCAAACAGGAATGGGTATTTCTCGCGCATATTCTCATCGAGTTCCCATGTGGCCTCTTCTTTTGTATGGTTTCTCCATAAAAATTTTACCATTTTGATAGTTTTCCGACGAAGTTTCTTTTCTTGTACATCCGGAATTTTTATAGGTAACTCCTCATAAGACATGTCTTCTCTAACTTGTAGAGGTTCGCAATCAACTACATGATTAGGGTTATGAATATATTTTCCTAGCATGGAGACATGAAACACATTATGTACTGCTTCTAGCTTAGGAGGTAAGGCTAAGCGATAAGCTACAGCCCCTATCTTCTCGAGAATCTCAAAAGGTCCAACATAACGTGGACTTAACTTTCCTTTCTTACCAAACCTGATTACTCCTTTCCATGGTGAAACTTTCAGAAATACCATTCCACCTATTTCGAAATCCAATTCCCTTCTTCGATTATCAACATAACTCTTTTGGCGACTTTGAGCAGTGGCAAGTTTCTCTCGAATGGCTACAATCTTTTCTGACGCATCCTGCACTAAATCGGGACCTAGGAGCTGCCTTTCTCCAACTTCAAACCAACAGACAGGGGATCGACACTTTCTCCCGTATAATGCCTCAAAAGGTGCAACTCCTAAACTCGAGTGAAAACTATTATTATAAGAGAATTCAACTAGAGATAAGTGTTCATCCCAATTACCTTTCCATTCCAAAGAACAAGCTCTCAACATATCCTCTAGTGTCTGGATAGTTCTTTCCGATTGACCATCGGTTTGAGGATGATAAGCAGAACTAAATGATAATTTTGTCCCTAGAGCAGAGTGCAAACTGTTCCAGAACTTGGAGATGAAACGAGGATCTCTATCTGATATTATTGACACTGGTGCACCATGTAATCTAATAATGTCTTTAATATATAATTGAGTGAGCTTTTCCAATGAAAACGTCATTTTGATTGGAATAAAATGCGCACACTTAGTCAAACGATCAACTACAACCCAAACACCATAACGACACACCGAGTTCATGAAGCAGTCCGGTGACTAAGGTTATAAGCCTCGATCAGGTTCATACAATGAGTCAGCACATGGCGTTCGAATGCGGCCAAATATGTGACCTCTCTAAGACTTGTGAGAAAGTCCATCAAATGTTTCAAAGTTTAAGAACTATCAGTGTTTACTTGGAAGGTAATGGGCTGTAAAGAACTAGAAATAAAACTAAAAGAATCAATCTCATAAATTTTCACCTACAACTTTATTATAGTCCACATCACCTCATTGACATGCCAACGGTGTCCCCATTTCCCCATCTAGATGCATTTATTTTTATGCCAGATTGAAGAAATGGTACATATAGTTCGAAAAATATCATGAATAACAGTTTGATTGACATGTACAAATCATTTCTTTCATAGTGAGTTAGTCCTTTAGTCATTTCAAATTTTCAATTGTGTCAAAAATCAAATCCACCACAATCAACTTTTGAAACTAAATCCTCTGAAATAAAGATCAAATCTTCTAAATTTCACCGCTCATAAATGGGTGCAGATCATGTTTCGTTATCGGATTTTTCAAGTATATTCGTAATTATTTTTTGATTATATTTTTTAAATCAATGTTTTATATTATTTCTAAAATAACTTGTTCAAAAAAACTGTAAAATTTGATATTTTTACTTTTTTTATGTTTAATTGTTTGTTTGACAATTTATAAGATAGTAATATTAATAAATCCCCCAAAAAATATAACATGGTCAAATTTTACATATTTTTTTTGAACAAACACTTTTAGAAATATCATAAAATGTTGATTTAAAAAATATAATCGAAAAATATTACGAATACATTTGAAAACTGTTGGTTTCCGTGTACGAAATAACAATTAACAATAATTAAATGACTAAACAAGAATAAACAAAAACCAGTGTAATCTTTATTAATTTCGAAACTGATACAGAAATTAATGATTACAACATGTAGGTACTGAAACGTAAATAAAGCAAACGTTATCAGATTATTATTAATTAATAATCTGATGTATTGAATTGCAATAAATAGAAACTGCCGGACTGGAAAGTATAAACTTAACAGCCGGACTGTTCTGTTTGAAATTAAAATTACAGGACTGAATTGAAACTATTCTAATTACAGAATTAAATTACAGAATAGTAATTACAGCAAAAAACAGAACTTTAAAGAAATTACAGAAAGGTACAAACAGAATATAAAAGCTACAGCTAAGGACAGCAATGTAAAATACTGAAATTAAAATTACAGAAAAGTAAATTGCGTAATTGAAATGACAGAATTGTAAATGGACAGAATTAAAAAATGGACAGAATTGAAAACAAAATAAGACGAGGCTACTCTTAACAGTATGCCCTTAACCGATATTCGCCCAACCACCTTAAGGTTTCTGGTTGCGTTGGCGCTTCGATCCCAAGGTACAACGTCTCGGATGACTCGCCGGAAACTGGCGACGAGTCAAGGTCGAGCTGTTGGTGGGTGGTTCTCTCTGGTTCTAAAATGTAATGCTGATTTTTGGAGAGATGATATATGCTTCTGGTGTTTGATTTCAGAATGTTCAGTATATGTATTTGACATGTGAGGGGTCTGCCTATTTATAGGCTTGCTGAGTTACTGTCAGTTTTCGAAATTCGAAACTGCAGTATTAACTTTGCAATGAAATCACATTTATTGCAACAGTTACAGCTTTGCTGGAAGCTTTTCCCGAACTGGCACACTTTTCCGAACAAGCAAGCCCGACGAGCAAGCAAGCCCGACGAGCAAGCAAGCCCGACGAGCAAGCAAGCCCGACGAGCAAGCAAGCCCGACGAGCAAGCAAGCCCGACGAGCAAGCAAGCCCATGTGTGGTACACAATACACACATGTGTATGTGGACACATTACTTAATATCCACATGGGATACCTTAATATATATATTGTAAAAATCACTCATGATTTTTCAATGTGGGATAACCCTCATGGGTTAAATCCCATTTCTTTTCTCATTTTCCAGCATTGGCTTTATTGCCTCTTTCGAGTACCAACATTCGAGTCCAATTATCATTCACACCCTTCCTCCGAATGGGTCATGCGATATACCGTTGCGAAGCTCGTCACACGAGCTACTCAAACGCATAGAGTATGGCCTCAGAAAAACTGAGGAGTCGCATTAAAAATTGACTCAAAGATGGTCCCTGAGCACTTGGAACAAATATGTTTAAATTACATATTTTCCAACTTTTTTTCCAACAAAAACAATCTAAGTTGAGTAAATTTACACCCTTAGAAATGCTAAAAAAAGTAAAAGAAACTATTGGGACAAAATAAAAATATTAATAACCCTCGTTTAGAGGTAAAACTACTTCACAATCGTCATGATTCGAACCTGACGGTGAACATGGTATAGTCGGATACAAACACTTTTATATTTTGATTGGTGTTGATTTTAAGTAAGAAATGAAAACATTAAAGCCACCTCATCCTCATGGAGATGTTCACACTTCACACAATCTTTCTACTTTTATTCTCTACGTACCTTAATTCATCTATGAATTAAATAAATGGGCACATCACTAAAGTTATATACTTAATTCTACTCCATCGGGACTTGTTCTATTCAACTAGAACAAGTCCCTAAACAAATGAAAGAGGACCATCAGTGTATTTATTTATCCATGTAATTAATGAATCCTCTCTACATTTCCCAATTACTCTCTCTCTCTCTCTCTCCTCCTTGAAACACGCACATGATCTTCCCCTATACAAATAAATCATTAAATAAATTCTCCCCCCTCCATTCTCTCTCTCTCTAACTATCTCTCTCCTCGATTCTCGACCATGGCAGTCGCGGCTGTAGTCATTCTTCCTTTGGGTGTCCTTTTCTTCCTCTCCGGCTTAGTTGTCAATATTATCCAGGTTTTTTAATTTAATCATTCACTTCTTTTTTTAATTTGCCTAGATTTGCTGTAATCGGCTTTGTTTAGGCACAAATTATAAACCCTTTTCGTGTTTTTGAGTAACTTGCTCTTTATTGCTATGTTTTTGTTATTTTAAGTTGCTTCATTTTGTAATTTTATTTGAGAAAATTGTTCCTTTGATAGGTGTAGAGTAATGAGTTTTGTTTTCTTAGGATTTATTTGTTATTCCCTTTTTCGTGTTTTTCAGTAATTTGTTCTTTATTGGTACCTTTAGTTTCTAGTGTTTTGTTTTTCTAAGTTTATTGCATTTGTTTCTTTTTTATTGTTGTTGAGAAAATGGCCCCATTCTCTCTCTCCATCTCTATCTCTCTCCACGAATCTCGGCCATGGCAGTCGCGTCTGTAGTCATTCTTCCATTGGGTGTTCTTTTCTTCCTCTCCGGCTTAGTCGTTAATATCATCCAGGTTACAAATTCTCTTTTATTTGCCTTTTTCCCCCCGCATAGATTTGCTGTAAACGGCTCTGTTTAAGGACTAATTAGAAAATCTTTTCGTGTTTTTGAGTAATTTGATCTTTATTGGTACCTTTAGTTTTTAGGGTTTTGTTTTTTTACATTTGTTTGTTTTTTTACTGTTGTTGAGAAAATGGTACTTTTTGTAGATCTAGAGTAACGTGTTTTGCTTGTTTTGGATCTTTTTGTAATCCCGTTTTTGTATTTTTGAGTAATTTGCTTTGAATTGATACCGTTAGTTTCTAAGGTTTTGTTTTCATAGATGAATTGCGTTTGTTTCTTTTTTGTTGTTGAGAAAGTGGTCATGATGGTAGGTATATAGTAATGGGTTTTGCTTGTTTGGGGTCCGAGTAATTTACTCTCAATTGATGCTTGTAGTTTCTAGGGTTTTGTTTTTCTAAGTTGCTTTTTTTTTTTGTTGTTGTTGAGAAAATGGTACTTTTGGTAGTTATGGAGTGGGTTTTGCTTGTTTAGAACTTTTTTGTCAGCACATTTTAGAATTTTTAATTAGGTATTAAGTTACATTGCAGTTGCCTCTTTATTATAGAGAAAATGTGGTTATTTGCAGCTAGAAAGTGATGGGTTTTGCTTGTTCTGGTACCTACTTCATTGATACCTATAGTTTCTGCGGTTTTGTTCAAAGTTTATTTCACTTGCTTCTTTTTGACGAGAAAATGGTCCTGTTGATGGCTATTGAGTAATAGGTTGTGCATGTTTAGGACCTTTTGTCAACCCCTTCTACATTTTTGAGTAATTTCCTGTTAATTGATGCATGTTGGGGAGAGGTTTTGTTCCAAGTTCAATACATTTGCCTTTTTTTAACGGAGAAATGTAGTTGCTGCTAGCTATAAAGTGATGGGTTTTGCTTGGTTATGTTTGAATTGATAAAGAACCCTTTTTCCATTAGTAATTCTTCTTATTTGATACCTGTGGTTGCTATTTTTGTTTTAAGTTCATTGCATTTGTTTCTTTTGTTGAAGATATAGTGCTACAGATAGCTATTGTGTGATAGTCTTTGCTTGATATGAACTTAAACGTCACCCCTTCTAGATTTGTGAGTAACACCATCTTAATTCATACACGTGATTACTACATTTGTATTCCATGTTTATTACATTTATTTTCTCTTTTGAGTTTTGATGATAAAAACCATATGATATTGTTTATACAAGAGAATTTTCTGAATAGGTCATACAACATTATTAAGGCAATGTATTGAAAACCCCAAAGTCAAAAAATACTACTTTTTCGTTCTAACAGTGTTAAGGATAGTATATGGTATTGGTTAGCTCTAATTTCTTCCGCTCAGCGCCACTATGGTCTCACTCGTGTACTTTTTTCTGATGGTCAGGTCTTTCCATCTTAATGATTCATACAATGCTTGGATTTCTCCAAAATTCTATAGAATCTGCTTCTGTATTGTTGTTGTTGCAGAGGTATATATTGATTATCGTAGAGTCATGAGGTTTGATTCCCATGATCCAACTGAACTCTGTTAGGTCCCAATAGAAAACCCTTTTCGAGTTCGAGTAGTCTCATCTGAACTGATATCACTTTTTGTTGTTGATAAGCGATGTTATTGATAGCTGTAGAGTTATGGGTTTTGGTTTAATTTGTTATGACCAGCTCTGTTTGATCTTAAAGGACCCTTCTCTGACTTTTGAGCAATTTCCTATAAATTTTCACCTTTGGTTGATAGAGTTTCTCAAAAGTTTATTATATTTACTACTTGGTGCCTCCATAGAAAATTGCTTCTGGTTTTTATTTATTTATTTTGGGAAAAAATGGTGCTTTCGACAGCTGTCGAGTGATAAGTTTTGCTTAGCTATATTCAGGTACTTCTCTATCCAGTAAAACAGGAATAGAACGAGTTCTTGAGAGACTAGCTTTTAGCATAGAGGTGGTGGGAGGTGTCTTTTCTCGTTACGTAGTCTCTATTATCATGTTCAATGGGAATACGATCCTATTGGTGAATAGTGAGTGTATTCTAGCGCCATTGTGATGGTACATAATACCGAAAAATGCTTTTCTGCCAATAGAAAAACAATATTATGGTACTTTAGTTTATTGACTACTCTGTTTCTTGTATGTGCTCATTCAGTCCTTTATTGAAACAATTATCCAAATTTGCTGATTGATATGTTTATCGGTTGTTAGCCTGTCATGCTATTTTAGATTGTTTTGCATTTACTTATTAGTTATTTGTTTCTTCTAGGCTTCATGGGCAGTATTCAGGGTGAACATCCATCTCTTGCTCGGATATTATTATGCTTGTTTACATAAATGTCTTGTTTACATTTATCATTATCATCGTGGATGTACTTTACTGTGTTTCTCTCTCGTAATTGATGCAATTTTCCCCCCTCAGGCTATATGCTTTATTCTGATTCGACCTTTGTCAAAGAATGCGTATAGAAGAATCAACAGAGTGGTGGCAGAGTTGCTGTGGTTGGAGCTCATATGGCTTGTTGATTGGTGGGCTGGGGTTCAGGTCATTATGTACCTTCATATACTTGCTTCTATTTTAGCTTTTAATTCAACTGAATAATCTGTCATTGCAATTTTTTTTTTAAAAATATCAGACATTACATAGAGCCTCCTTTCTTTTCATTTCTTTTCATTTTTTTAATATTATAGCCCATTTGTGTTTTTCATGTAGTTATATGTTTCATATTGGACACTCGGGATCTTAAATTGTACTGGTGATTAGTATCATATATTTTGTTCATGCTATTTTTTAAAACTTGGTTCGGGGTGGGATTCAGTCTAAACAATGAATACCATGGCATGGTTTGTTGTTAAATGAAGCAACTTAGTTTCTCTCAAATGCTTTTCTTGCTGATAATGTGCGGAATATAACTGTTTAAGGATTGTTGTTAAAGGAAAGAACACCCTTATAATCAACAGTCTACAACGTAATTGAAGAAACATACATGTTTTCTGTATGAACATGGCATTTTGTTTTAGTTTAGATGGGGGCATGGTTTCTCGTTAGAATCTTGTTAGAGTACAGGATAAAGACTTGGCGTGGACTTGTAATTAATTACATAAGCAAACTAATCTACATGATGACTGAATTAGTTTGTTTTTCTGCAGATTGAACTATTCACAGATACTGAAGATTTTCAGTTAATGGGTATGCATAGAATTTTCATGTTGTGACTTTACGTGTCTACTTTAGAGATGAGCTTGATAATTTCAGCTGCTGTAGTTATTTCGTTGATATTGGTACCTCTTCAGGTAAAGAACATGCACTTGTCATCTCTAATCACAAGAGTGATATCGATTGGCTTGTTGGATGGCTTTTAGCTCAGGTAATTATCTCACCTATAGCTTGATTAAAACCTTTTTTAACCGCTATTGCACAATCCACACGTGCGTGCATATCTGTATGCACATTGATAATGTCGTGTCACCTGTGGACTTACATATGCACTCTAAGTAGATCTACATTTCTATATTTATTTTGTACTTTTTATTCTTCTCAATGATTACCAACTTTTTCTTTTGTCAGCGATCGGGTTGCCTCGGCAGCACATTAGCTGTGATGAAGAAATCATCGAAGTTCCTGCCTGTAAGAAATCTTATTCTATGCCTTAGTGGTGAATTCCAGTTTTAGGTCACCATTTTTTTTTCTTTATGTGCTTTAATCATATATTTAATTTGTATTCTTATAGGTCATAGGATGGTCCATGTGGTTTTCAGAGTATCTCTTTCTTGAAAGAAGCTGGGCTAAGGATGAAAGTACATTGAAGGTATGTTTCCATTTCAGGTTGACTTTTGAAATTACATCTACAAGTTTCTACTTACAAATATTAATTGTTTTATCTAGTATATTTTGTTATTTTGTTCCTTTATGTTAAAATTTTGATTATATTATGGCTTTGTATCAACAGTCAGGTCTTGAACGTCTTAGGGATTTCCCTCAGGCATTTTGGGTGGCACTTTTTGTAGAAGGTACTCGTTTCACCAACGCAAAGCTTTTAGCAGCTCAAGAATACGCAACTTCCATGGGTTTGCCTGTTCCAAGAAATGTTTTGATTCCACGAACTAAGGTTTTTCTTTGACAATATTCTGCATTCTTCTGTTTGTTCTATTTATAATCCTTTGTTTCAGTTGGTAAAACAATATTTTTCTTTGTTTTTAGGGTTTTGTATCGGCGGTTAAGCACATGCGGTCTTTCACTCCAGCTGTTTATGATATGACGGTTGCTATTCCTAAAACTTCACCTCCACCTACTATGCTTAGACTATTCAAGGGCAAACCTTCTGTGGTAAGGATTTGGAGTGTAGCTTCTGAAAAATTCGATAAAAAATTTAGTGAAAAAAGCAGGACCTTAATTAGGTGCAAAAAAAAAAAAAAATCATGGAAGGAGGTGGCTATGAATAACAATATGCTCTTCTATTACCTGGTGACTACAAGTCACCACATGTGCTTGCCATGCTTTGAAAACTGCTTGAATGGGCAAAGGTGAAAAAGGATTTTATATATGTTGGTTGTAATATGAAACTGGCCGCCTTTCCCCAATTTTTGTGTATGTGGGTGGATGTGTTGTGGGTTTGGAGGGAGGGGAACCACATATTTTGTGTTTCTTAGACCTGCAACTTCACATATCGTTCGTTAAATTCACATTCTAAAAATAAGAAGAGCATATATAACATACAAGATTTGTCCAGATCTTCGACCCCGTCCCTTGTATATTTCGGTTAATATGTTTCTTGGATACCATTGAGTTGCTTATTAGTCTAAACTGGTACTTAGTTCCAGCGTAACAGCAATCCAAGATTTATTGGAAAATAGTTTTGCTTGTAACCATCTTTGCAAATTAGGTTTCATGTTTGAATGACTTATAAACTAAAATTGTGATATTCATATTCTGTTTTTGCTGATAACTCCTTATTTTTTTCTGTGAAATAGATACATGTACACCTCAAACGGCGTGCAATGAAAGATTTGCCTGAAACTGACGATGCTATTGCACAGTGGTGCAAAGATACATTTGTTGCAAAGGTATGATTCAACTTCTTTGTTATTTATTTATTTATTTATTATCCAACGATGCCTCTCATCTTGTTGTAATGTAAACTGTTGCGTTTTTCTTTGGCTGCTTGAATGTGTGAAAACAATTAAGAAAAGTAGATTAATCAAAAGACTTGCATAGAGAGTATTATCTGTTCATTTGTAGTGTTATGTTGGGTTTTTTTGAAAATATGATGAATTTCTATATGTACATTCTTTGCAATTTACATATTTTACATGCTAATTTTTGTTTTTGACTTTCTTTTATTTTCTAGGATATATTATTGGACAGACATAATACTGACAACACTTTCGGTGGACAACAACGAAATATGGGCCGTCCATTGAAGTCTCTTACTGTAAGACATTTCCTCTAAACTGTCAATGGATATAATGTTTTCATTTCTAAGATTAGTTCACTTCAATTTTACGTGTTTCTGCTTTTTGTACACCAAATTGTTGGAACTTCTGATATTAGTGTACACAAAACTTTGGAAAAATTTGATTTTAGTGTATTGGAAAGCAAGTTTATTTCAATCTGGTGCAGGGATGTCAAATTTGTACCACCAGGTAATATGATTTTTCAGTTTTGTACACGAATTGCCATCAAGGTTTTAATAAAGGAACATAATTCCCCCGCTTTTAGTAATTAAATGTACAAAATTGAAGAACTGTGTAAATTCGTGTACAAATTTGACGGTACTGTACAAAATTGATTGAAAATAGTTATCCGGTATAACAGAACAAAATTCACACAGTTTGGTGTATGGATTAAAACTACATAGCAGTCGAGTGGATTGAACAACAATAAACTCCACTGATAATATAGTACTGACCATTTCACACAATCAGAAACGAACACTCATGTATCACGATCATGAAAGACTCAAAATCAATCCAAGGAAAAGGAATGGGGAATGATAATGTTTATCCACTAATAAACCTTTTTTCAAATTTTTATAATTGACATAACAGGTGGTTACTTCTTGGGCATGCCTTGTCATTTTCGGCGCCATTAAATTCTGTCAGTGGACCTCGCTTTTATCCTCATGGAAGGGCATCACATTTTCCGCAATCGGTTTAGCAATTGTCACAGTTCTTATGCAAATATTAATCCAATTCTCCCAATCAGAACGATCAACACCCGCCAAAACTTCCCCTTCAAAGCCCAAAAGCGAAGGTGATTCATCAAAAACCATACAAGATAAAATAAACTAGGTCGAAAATTTGGTCCACAGCATTAGACAGTGTTGCGCAAACAAAGTGCTCTATCAAGAAAGTGTACAAAACAACGTATCTACCTTTATTAAGACATTGTTTGCAGATAAACTATTTTGTACACTTTGTATGACCATTTTGTTTATGTGTCGTTTCCCTTTGATATGTAGTCTTGCATTTTGTGGAAAACCGATAGATGCCAATTGTCATCAGAACTGTAACTTAAGAATCACTGGTCAGATATTTAGATTATTGTATAATTTTCCAAACTTGCTTTCGTTTCTTTTCATTTATTTCTGCGATTTTGGCTAATGTCCAAATGCTGTTATTTAGACGCGATTTGGTAATTGTGGTCAGTTTTGTAATGCTATTAGGAGTACACTACACGACAATCATTCGTCTAAACTTGAGTGACACTGACCAGTGTTAAGAGAACGGAATAGACCTCCAAAAGAATGCGAAATGTTGTCATTTTGTATATCTTGTTATGAATTTCTCTTGAAGCATTCGTAGCTGATTTTTTTTTTTTATTGTAACCAGGCAATACTTTCAACAAATCAAGTTAATTTGTAATTCCAGCAAAAGCACTGGGTATAGAACAACTTTTTATTCAACCAAATGTTTCCCTTTTCCAGAAAAGCGGCAATCAGAATCGAATAATCAAGACAAAAAATGCAAAAATGTTCTCGAATTTGCCTGTAATATAATCTCTAGCCAACACTATGTTTCTGAATACTGATGCGAGATATGATATTGACATATCTAGTTTAATGAAAACAAAGGATAACAACAGTAGAGCTAAAGTGTACAGCTACAAAAATCCATCTTCATACCAACAGTTTGTATATGTTAACTAATACTATAAGGAAAGACGTCAATTAAATTCCATTTTCACAGTAGTTACATTTCTAAAGTAGTTAAACTCTCTCTGAGAATGCGCTGAGAATCAGCAGTGGTGACATAACTTTAATGGCCAAAGCATATAGGGAAATGAGAGCAAACCTTAAAGATCACAGTTACTGTTAGAGACGTATGTGAACTTGATCAGTTGTTTACAAACTCCAAGGATTTCATATTCTACCAAAAATGGTTAGATAACAAGTTCGATATAAGAATACAGTTCAGGTCAAATCCAACTTTGTCCGACTTATATATTATCCATAAGGCACAAAAACTAAAAACTATCAGTCCATTAAATAATAGATCATTTCAGGACTGCAAAACATTTACGCCACAAAGAAGTGAGCTTCAGAACACACATCAAAATAACTTTATTATGAAGAAACAAAAATCTCAATAACTAAACGGAATCAGATGAAAGTCATAAAACTTAAATTTGAGGTGCCTTTTTTTTTGTATTCCCAGTTTACCCTCATCGAAGACCCCAAGCAAGCTTTATACTCAAAATCTGAGGTGCCTTTTCCTTATTTTACCCAATATATAAGACTTCCAAACGAGAAAAATACACATTAGAAAATCGACAAAAAAAAAAACAAGCACTATAACAAACATAACAACGCATTCTCAGGTCCATACTTACAGCTAGAAAACTAATATAGTTTAGAGCTGATGAAATAACAATCAATATATTGCTGATGAAATCCATAAGCTAATAACATATTAGAGCTTAGAGGTTGAATAAACTTCAAACCCAGAAACAAACAATTATATATAGCTAAGTGAATTATGAATTTGCATATTTTATATATTTTTCCTATTTTACAAATTGAAATTACAAAAAAAAAAAAAATAAAAAAAAAATACACACAAACCGTACATTTAATGTACGGTTTGAAAAAATACATACAAACCGTACATTAAATGTACGGTTTGTGTGTATTTTTGCAAACCGTACATTAAATGTACGGTTTGTATATATTTTCTGTAAACCGTAAATTAAATGTACGGTTTGTGCTTTTTTTCAGAAAAAGTGTAGTATAAAAATCCAACCTCCCATCTTATATACATGTCATGTTTATAACTTTATATTCAATATTAGAGAAATAAACAAAACATATAAATTTGCAGTAGCATAGTCATCAGATCATCATCACCAGAAACAGAAACAATTAAACAAATAATAAAACAGATCAACAAACAAAATCCAGAAAAATAACAAGTACTATTTCATTCATCAATTAAGCCCCAAATTAACAACACTCATGATCAGCCTAGCTAGCTTATTATACTAGCAATCTCTAAAATGTACTATCACAGTATCGATACTTAGGTAAACAAAAACACTACAATATTACAAACAAACTAACAGAATTAAAGGGATTCGATATAACAACCGTCCATCAGATCTCAGAGCCCGTGATGATCTTCAATCTCAGCTGCAGAGTACCCTACCCTAGCACCTCCTCCCGACCTCACCGCCACATCAGCATACGATCTCGACACTTCATCAAACGATCTCCTACTCACAGCCCTAACAGCAGCAGTCACGTTGACGTGGGGAAACGGCATCTTCACTCCGTGTATCGCAATCTTCGTATTAAATAGCAAATCCGGGACGATAACCTTCACATAGTTCACCTTCCCCGACCCCGTAACCACCAGCTCGTTATTCACATCCATCGTGCTCAGCACCGTCCCGAGGGCCAACCTGTCCAAATCACCACCCAGAATCCGCTTGTTCGGCACAATATGCATCCCAAAATCCGTCACGTAAGCGTGTCCACCAGGGGAGAACACCGCCACGTCATCAATCACGAACACCGTGAATGATTCGAGCCCCACCAGCTCAGCAGCCCTCATTCGAATAGCGATAGATAAAACCCCGTATCCGCTCAGCTTCAGTCGCAGCACCACGTCCTTCAGCATCAGACGCATCAGGAAGTCGTCCCGATGAGGAGAGATGGAGTGAAAATCGCCACGTGGCAGTGCATGATTGGAGGGGAGGAAGGAGAGTGACGTCATGCGTTCTAGGGAGCATGACTGAGGGGAGATGTGGGTGAGGAAGCCGGAGATGACGTGGACGATGAGGGAGGGAGTAGAGAGTAGGCTCGGGTGGGTCAGCTCGACACCGCTCACGAACACCTTTCTAGAGAGGGAAGAATCAGAATGTGTAACGGTGAGGCAATGGGCGGGGGAGAGGGATTCGATACGTGTACCGGGGAGGAGAGAGAGGAGGTAAGGAAGGGCGAAGAGTCCCGGGAGGGTGTGTTCCTGGAGGAGGTGGGAGAGCGAGCAAGTCGGGCACGTAGAGAGGGAGGATTGAGTCGGGACAAAGACGGTGATCGGGAAGTGCTGGTGAGGGACTGGGATTGTGGAGGCAGCAGCAGCCAGGTCGTGGAAGCCGAGGGAGAATAGGGATTCGGAGAGGGAGGGAGACGGAGCGGTGGCGGAGGAGAGGGATAGTAGAGAGAGAAGGAGGAGAGGGATGATCGTCGTCATAATATTGCCTCTAGTGGTGGTTGTTTTAGAGAGAGAGAGAGAGTAGAGAGGGAGTGAGGAGAGTGTATATAGGCAGACGGTTATGCGGTTAAGGGTAAATAACGTGAATAGTCCTCCTAGTTTGGGTTATACGGTATTTTCTGATCTTTGAAATATTTGTGGTTTTATTTCTCAAAGTCATACATGGTATTGATCTAGATTGGTGTTTTCTACTTGGTTAATAAATTATTATGATGATTGATAGAATTGTGGGTTGTTTAACGTGGCTTCGAGTTTACCTCCACTCATCACATTTTTTTAGTTCTATTTCTGTGTTTCCAAAGTAATATTAACTCCAAAAATTGAGGATTATATATATATATATATATATGATATTATAGAATAGCAAAATTGAGGATTCCCATTTAACTTGTTATATTAAGCTCTTACGATAGAATTAATTAGAGTATTCACACCATGCTAAATATAATTTTGTTATAAACTTAACACAAAATTGTAATTTTACTGGTTTTAGTCATTCACTTTTACTTCACAAAATTATCAGGTTATCTAACACTCTCTCTATTTTCATTAAATATAATATTTTCTCCCTTTATCTCTTTATTTATATACTTTATTTCCAACATATGAGTTCACATAAGTATTCAGATCCATAATTTGTAGCATTGTTTTAAGAAAAATTGGGTCCACACACATGAGTAAAATGAGTAAAGTTAATTTGATGAGCCATGTTTCGCTATGTATGTTTAACTAGCCAATGTAATTTATATTTTACTTTTAGCCAATTATCAGCGAGTCTGATATTGTACATGTTTTTGGTACACGCTAGCTATAATTGTCAAAACGATCTTTAGCTATCCAGATAATGGTGCTATTATATAGTATTATTTGTCTTCGTAGTTTGAGCCACATTTCTAATTTGTCTAGTCCTTAGTTTAAATAATTAAATTATAACATAGTGTTTCCTAAACTTCTGATATTGTTGATTAGTGGCATAGGACCTTCTAGCTATAATCTCAGTAGACGAAGAAAAACTGTAAATATTTCGTAACACTGTAAATATTTAAATTATAAGAACAAAGGTATTTTCGCAATTTTGAAATATTTGTGGGATTGGTTCTCATATTCTTACAAGTTAATGATCGTATAAAATTATAAATTAAATTGGAACACTGCATTTTATAAGTTTCGAAGCTTAAATTTTTACATTTTATTTATTATGGTCATTAATTGGAGTGGATATATAACGTGAATAGTCCTCGTAGTTTGGGCTACGGTTCTATTTGGTGGCTGTTGTTTTGAGTTATACAAACACGTGTTTCTTGAGGTTTGAAAATATCTGTGGTATTAGATCTTAGATTCGTCCGTGTTACTTAGTTTTTGGTATATAGTATTAGGAGAGTAAAAGCCGCAAATAAAGAATAAAACTACTCTATATTTTTTTAAAACTAAGACGGTAGTACAATCTCGAGACAATAGCCTCCATAGCTAAAACTGATCATGTTCATCAATGTTGTAGCAGTAATTTCTACTTAGTTACTTACTATGATAATAAAGCGAATTGTTTGAGGTGGTAAAAACCTTACCTCTACTCACTACAAGTTTGTATGGCTTCGATATCATGTTTTCGTAAAGTAAGTATACCTTCTGCGAATTATGATGAACTTAGTAAAATGGTAAAATCCATACATGTTAGACACTTGCAATTTATCTTCATAGTTTGGAGTCTTTGGACCACATTTGTGTTATGTAGACTTGTAGTCCTTATTTAAATTATATATTCTAAACTTCTAATCTTGCTCATTAGCGGAGTACGACTTTCTAGTTAAATATTATTATTGAATTATTATGCTAATCTCAGTAGAAGAAAATAAAGAGTCTACATAGATGAATTCGCTTTTGCAAAAAAGAAAGTTTAATTATTAGGTGGCGGAAAAGAAAAATGTCACCTAATTACGTAAACATTGAAAGTATAGTGACCAAGTAGAATTTGTTTTGCAAAAAAAAAAACCACAAATATGAATTTGTTTTGCAAAAAAAAAACCACAAATATGCAAAGAAAGTTTAATTTATTAACTAAGTAGAAAACACCAATCTAGATCAATACCATGGAGTTTTTTGCCAAAATGGTACAGTAACTCACTTAAATTCCCAGAATGGACTACCTTTCTGTAATATTCCCAAAATGGACTACTTTCGAAAAACGACCGATCGAAATGATAAAAACGACCGGTCGTTTTTATCATGAACTCTCTGAAACAATTTGGACCAAAAACGATCGGTCGTTTTGTCCAATTCGATCGGTCGTTTTTCAGACAAAAAACGATCGGTCGTTTTTCAGACAAAAAACGATCGGTCGTTATTTACATTTCGATCGGTCGTTTTTATTGTGAACTCACTGGAAGAAATCATACCTAAAACGATCGGTCGTGACAAGAAAAACGATCGGTCGTTTTTCTTGTGAACTCTCTGGAAGAAATTTGTATTTATTAGACCGATCGTTTTTTCAGAACGATCGGTCGTCTGTGGAAAAACGATCGGTCGTTTTTCACAGTCGACCGATCGACTGTAAACAATTTACATAAAAAAGAATTTTTGGCACTTTTCGACACTGATTTGGCAAAAAATATATAAAAACATGATCCCCTTTTTGAACATGATCCCTTAAAAAATGATGTTGTAAATTAATATGTTTAGTACATCGGATTTTCCGGAAGATTTATATCACAAGTATTATCACATAAAATGATGTCGTAAATTAATATGTTTAGTACAAGATGTGTATGTGACGTTTTACTAAACATCCAATTTAAAACAAGTAAATGTCACAACATCCGATTTAAAACGAAGTTAAACAAAGCTAAACGATTAAGGAAAACGAACGATGAAATGCAAGCGAAAAATTGGCCATAGTTTTGCCTAAAAACGGTCAATCGCCACAAATGAAAAACAAGACAAATAACCCAATCAACTATAGATATATATACGCACAAGTTATAATAACATCAAAATCGCATTTCTAGAATTATAAATACGCAATCTCACAACGTCATACAATTTAACACGTAATGATAAATAGCAACATAAAAAAGATTCATAACATAAATGCAAAGCGTTTGCTACTTATTACATCAAAAACAACGTAGTTCGAAAAGAAAATGAAAAACAAAGGAAATACAACGCAAAATAAAAGAGGGTATTTCTCCCCCTTTAACATCATTAAAAACATAAAACAATACATATAACCCAATCAACTAGCAATATATGCGCACGAAATTCAATAAAGTGATTAAGATAAAAACGCATACTATAAGTGCACAAACTCACAACGCATAAGCAACATAATAATGATTCATAAAATAAAGCGTTTGGTACTTATTACATCAAAAACCAACGTTGTTCGAAATCGAAAGAAATGAGAAATACAACGCAAGAACAAAAGAGAGGGTATTTCTCCCCCTTTGACATCATCAAAAAAAAAAAAACGATATCCGCCTAGTCGCGGTGGGAGGTCGCATCGTACTCTTCGTCTTCGTTGTGGTCTGGGGGCCCGGCAAGGTCGGGAAAATAGCCGTGGTATTGCGCCCTTTGCTCGGCGCTTTCGCGATCTAGTTGGTCGAGCTCTTCTTGTCCCGGTTGCAAGAAACGAAACATCCGACGAGTCATTTGTGCATTCGGATATTGGTTGATGTAGAGATCATCGTAGAACTTATCGGAGCGCGGGACACGAGATGAAGATCCCACGGGAGCTTTTCCTTGACGTCGAGAGGAGGAAGGGATATTGGTGGGGGGGATGGAATCGGAGGAGATAGCTACGTCCTCATTAGAAGCTCGCGGTGTTGGCTTAGGGCCGACATACTCTTCCTCTTCGGGGGTAAGAGGGGTATAGTCGGGGCCGGACACCCGCTTACCGGACCAAGTTATAGACTTGTCGGTATTATGGAATTTTATGGACATTTGGGAAAGATAGGAAGTGTCCCAAATATGTTTGTCCTTGTTTTTGAACAACATTTCACCGGGAACGAGATTGAGGTCCTTTAAGATGGCCGAAATCAAGGCACCGTAAGGTAGCCCATTCTTGGATTTCGTTTTTAACGAATCCATCTTAAAGAGAATGAGTGTCGCAAAGTCAAGTTTGACTCGGCGATGGATGCACCCAAGAAGGAAGATGTACTCATTAGTAACATCCGTGAAGTTGGAGGTATGAGGGAGGACTATGTGAGAGATGATGTGGTAGGCTAGTTTGTTGCGAAAGAGAAGGCCATGGGCTTTGTTGGAGCGATTATTATGGACGGGATGAAAAATTTCATCTTTGAGATCGTTGAAGTTATCGATCCCGAGAGTCTCACAAAGTTCATCACTAGACTGATGGACACCGTCGGTATCTAGCCGTAAGATATTTCGTAAACGGTCTATACCGTAGACGAAGGGTTATCCGTTAAACGATGAACGCAAGCGAAGTGCGTCATCATGATCCCTATCAAGCACTAGGTGATGGTAGAATTCGTAAACGTTTTCTTTGTAAAATGGCTCTTTGAGAGTAAGAATAGTATCGAGTTTGTAAAAGCTTAAATCTATCATAAGAGCGGCAAATCGTTCACGGAATAGAGGCATGTCGAGTGTGAAGTTAGACAATATATCTCGTTTTTCCATCGAAGGAGGATAGAGAGGAGGAAGAGGGCCGAAAGAGGCACCGGGAGCGGAGGAGGAGCCGGTGCACCGAGCGCGAGGAATAGCCGGACGACGAGGGGGCGGAGGCACGATCTCGTCCCCATCTTCATCGGCGAGGTTGAGTGAGGCTCTCTTTGTACGAACCATATTTGAAAAAAGAATTAGGGTTTTGAAGAATTGGGGATTTTTCAGACAAACGGAACGAATCGATAGTGTTTATATGAATAATAAAAGGAATTGGGTAATATATTTATAGTAAATATGGATTTTTAGAAGAATTTTGAGAAGGGGACGAATTTTTTTTGGAGAGAGGCTGTGTATTATGAGAGTTTTGAATGAATTTGATTAGGGTTTCGAAAATAAATACTGAAAAACATAAAAACGACCGGTCGTTTTTTGTTTCGATCGGTCGTTTTGGAACGAAAATGTTCCAGTGAGTACACCAAAAAAACGATCGGTCGTTTTTTTTGGAACGATCGGTCGTCTGTTTAAAAACGATCGGTCGTTTTAACAGACGATCGGTCGACTGTAAATAGGTTACAGAATTGCTTGGCTGAAATACAGAAAAACTATCGGTCGTTTTAGGAATCGATCGGTCGTTTTTGGACAAAATTCTTCCAGTGAGCACACTTTAAAAACGATCGGTCGTTTTTGCAGAACGATCAGTCGTATGTGTAAAAACGATCGGTCGTTTTTCACAGAGATCGGTCGTTTTTGGACAAAAATCTTCCAGTGAGGACACTTAAAAAACGATCGGTCGTGTTTGGAATTATGATCGGTCGTTTGCACTTTTCGACACTGATTTGGCAAGAAAAATATTTAAAAATACTAAAATATATATAAAATCAATCAAATATATATATTTATGTTAATTGCACTTATTTATTTATGTTGTTCATTCTACTTTTTATGTTAATTGCACTTATTTATTTACTCTCATACTTAACAAACCAGTTTATCTTCTCAAAAAACAGTATGAAAAAACACGGAGAATAAATATAGATATTTCATCTTAAAAAAGACAATTACAAGCGGAAAATTAAAATAGTACAAGATGCATATTGTCTCGTTTAAGCTACAGCTAAAATCATAAGCGTCGAGCACGTATTGGATACGGACACTTACGACAATCATGTCCTCGCCCTTGACAACTAGAACATCTCATAAGTGCTCGTCTCTCCGACTGATCCATACCATTATGAATACGAGTAGATCTTGGACGACCCCTTTCTCTTAAAAGAGTAACATCCGGAAGAAATAATCTATCACATGAATCCCAATAGTCTTGATGCCGAAGAGGACAAAATTGCGCCGAGTACGTACCTTCGTATGATTCAAGACTGTAATATTTTACTATGTAAGCTTCCCAATCAAGACGGTTTGCAGCGCATACGGAAAACACATGTGAACAAGGGATTCCATCACTCTGCCACTTACCGCAATCGCATTGCCAAAGTGAAAAGTCGACAACTTGAGTATTGCCTCCCCTGGAATTTCTTGAACTTGTACACACGGAATAAACCCCTCTTTCATAATCGAAAGTAACATTGGTATGACCAATGTCCGACCTACGTTTCTCTAAAATTTTGAGGATATTGGGACTATATCTTGTGCCGCTGTTTCTCATCCCGATTACTATCTTTTTCCGCTCGCAAAAATAGTGTACCAACTTATAGAAAATAAGCTGCACAGCAGCAGTGATTGGTAAAGTACGAGCAGCTTTTAAAACATTATTGAAAATTTCAGCCATGTTTGTGGTCATGTTACCATGTCGCCTCCCTTTATCATGAAAATATGACCATTTTTCCGCAGGCTCTTTTATCAACCATTGATATGCTTGAGGATTCATCACTTTTATTGCTTCCATGATTCTTTTCAATTTTCTTTCTTGTAATTCCCAAATGGCGTTCTCCACTAACTTGTGTAAGTCAGGATCTCCTTTGAAAGCTTTCTTAAAATTATCCAAAAAATGATTTGAACAATATCGATGAACAAAACCTTGACCACGCCAAACTCCTCTCACTGCACTTAGAATACCAGCATGTCTATCCGAAATTAGACAAATATTCAAGCGCTCTTTAATCACATGTCGCATAATGTTACAAAGAAAATAGCTCCACGAAATTGTACTCTCCTCAGCAACAAATGCACAACCAATGGGAAAAACATGATTATCTGCATCCGATGCCATGGCCAACAAAATCTTACCTTTATACTTCCCATATAAGTGAGTAGCATCAATAGCGATAACTGGCCTACAATACTGAAATGCATCAATAACGGCCTTAAATGTGAAGAAAAATCTGTTCAATACCTCACCCACTGGATTTCCTACCACATCGTAAACTGGCGTTGTCTCATAAGAAGCTACGGTACCGGGATTATACTTTTGAAGCGCTTTCATAAATTTAGGTAAAACCTTATACGAGTCTTCCCAATTACCAAATATCTCTGCGATTGCTTTTTGTTTACCTAAATAAGCTTTTTTGTATGAAACTGACATTTCAAAGCGGGCATTCACAATCTCTTTAACTAATGAAATCTTCATCATAGGATTAGTTGTGATGGCATTTCGAATGGTTTGGGCAACAAGATTGGAATCTAACTGTGGATGATCAGTTGTAAGCTCGACATGAATGCATGTATGAGGACCGTTGTACACCGACACTTCAAAAAATCCATGTTTCTTTCTTAGTGAAGCTTGTAGTTTCCATTTGCATTTTTGAGTTTCGGCCAGTTTACAACGAATTTCCCAAAATTTTGCCTTCGAACTTTTAGTGCAAAAATGGATGTTACGTTTGATTGACCAAAGTTTTATTCCCTTTTTCAACATTTCTTTATCCCTAAATAAAAGACCAATAAAAGGATCATTAACTTGAGGATCCCAAAATTCAGGATACATCATATAATTTCTTCTCTGGTTACTATAATTTTCTTGAGTGTCGAACGGTTCATTAAACAAACTTGACATTGGTTGATGCATAGGAATTTCATCGGGAATAGTATTATTCGGCAATTGTGACCCACTTGATTGGTCGTTTTCATCCTCATCCATATACAAGCCCATTTCAGATGATAATTCTTCGTAGTCAACTTCTTGTACATTTTCTTCGTCATCGTCAGACTCGTTTTCGCTAATATTGACGTCCGGATCTTCATCCTCTGGTTCATCCCCAAGTTCTATCGACCAACCAATATTATCTGCCAATCGACACACTGCATCCAAATGTGTCAAATCTGGTTCGTTGTTCTTAGAATATACCTCTGGCATTGGCTCTTGTCGAATGGGTGTTCTACTTGATGTACCGATTTCATTAGTGGAAAGAATATTATAATACGACCCGTAATCTTGATCAGAAGAGTAAACTTGCTCAATTTCAACATATAACTCTATAAACGTTCTTCCATTTTCTTCTATTAACTCAAGCATGGTTTCCAACGAATGATTATCATCAACAGCCAATCGCATATATTTAAACTCAGTAAGTGTAGTCAGATATGGATAACGACATGTTAAACTCAAACGATTTGAAGTCGATGATACATCAAGTACCTTAAACAATTTTTCCAAAAATTGGTCGTATGTCGTGTTTCTAGATACCTTAAAATTTTTTTTATAAGAAATATCATAAGATAACCCCTCGCTAATAGTTTCCATTATCGTACCTCCCCAATAACACATAATTGTAGGATTTTTTATTTCGATAACCACACGGTAAAACTATCAATTTTACTCAAATAATACTCCAACAACACAAAATATTGAGCTTTTACCTCTTTTGGAAGAGATCTGAGATTTGCCCTAAAATGATCTAAGAGCTCTGTTTTTTTTTATTTTTACAGTGGTCTGGGAAATGAGATGAGTTTTTTTAAATAGGAAGTATTTCTGAAAAACGACCGATCAAAATGTAAATAACAACCGATCGTTTTTTGTCTGAAAAACGACCGATCGAATTGGACAAAACGACCGATCGTTTTTGGTCCAAATTGTTTTAGAGAGTTCATGATAAAAACGACCGGTCGTTTTTATCATTTCGATCGGTCGTTTTTCGAAAATAGACCATTTTGGAAATATTACAGAAACGTAGCCCATTCTGAGAATTTAAAGGAGGTACTGTACCATTTTGGCAAAAAACTCAATACCATGTATGACTTTGAGAAATAAAACCACAAATATTTCAAAGATCAGAAAATACCGTATAACCCAAACTAGGAGGACTATTCACGTTATTTACCCTTAACCGCATAACCGTCTGCCTATATACACTCTCCTCACTCCCTCTCTACTCTCTCTCTCTCTCTAAAACAACCACCACTAGAGGCAATATTATGACGACGATCATCCCTCTCCTCCTTCTCTCTCTACTATCCCTCTCCTCCGCCACCGCTCCGTCTCCCTCCCTCTCCGAATCCCTCTTCTCCCTCGGCTTCCACGACCTGGCTGCTGCTGCCTCCACAATCCCAGTCCCTCACCAGCACTTCCCGATCACCGTCTTTGTCCCGACTCAATCCTCCCTCTCTACGTGCCCGACTTGCTCGCTCTCCCACCTCCTCCAGGAACACACCCTCCCGGGACTCTTCGCCCTTCCTTACCTCCTCTCTCTCCTCCCCGGTACACGTATCGAATCCCTCTCCCCCGCCCATTGCCTCACCGTTACACATTCTGATTCTTCCCTCTCTAGAAAGGTGTTCGTGAGCGGTGTGGAGCTGACCCACCCGAGCCTTCTCTCTACTCCCTCCCTCATCGTCCACGTCATCTCCGGCTTCCTCACCCACATCTCCCCTCAGTCATGCTCCCTAGAACGCATGACGTCACTCTCCTTCCTCCCCTCCAATCATGCACTGCCACGTGGCGATTTTCACTCCATCTCTCCTCATCGGGACGACTTCCTGATGCGTCTGATGCTGAAGGACGCGGTGCTGCGACTGAAGCTGAGCGGATACGGGGTTTTATCCATCGCTATTCGAATGAGGGCTGCTGAGCTGGCGGGGCTCGAATCATTCACGGTGTTCGTGATTGATGACGTGGCGGTGTTCTCCCCTGGTGGACACGCTTACGTGACGGATTTTGGGATGCATATTGTGCCGAACAAGCGGATTCTGGGTGGTGATTTGGACAGGTTGGCCCTCGGGACGGTGCTGAGCACGATGGATGTGAATAACGAGCTGGTGGTTACGGGGTCGGGGAAGGTGAACTATGTGAAGGTTATCGTCCCGGATTTGCTATTTAATACGAAGATTGCGATACACGGAGTGAAGATGCCGTTTCCCCACGTCAACGTGACTGCTGCTGTTAGGGCTGTGAGTAGGAGATCGTTTGATGACGTGTCGAGATCGTATGCTGATGTGGCTGTGACGGGACAGGGAGGAGGTGCTGGGGTAGGGTACTCTGCAGCTGAGATTGAAGATCATCACGGCCTGTGAGATCTGACGAATCCCCTTTCTGTTTGTTTGTAATATTGTAGTGTTTTCGTTTATCTAAGTATTGATACATTTTAGAGATTGCTGGTATATAAGCTAGCTAGGCTGATCATGAGCGTTGTTAATTTGGGGCTTAATTGATGAATGAAATAGTGCTTCTGATTTTTCTGGATTATGTTAGTTGATCTGTTTTACTATTTGTTAAATTTTGTTTCGATTTTTGGTGATTATGATCCGATGACTATGCTACTGCAGATTTATATGATTTTGTTTGTTAATTCGAACAGGATCTGTATAAGATGAAGGGTCGTTATTCGCTAATGTAGGCAAATTAAATACTTCGTCGGAAGTTAAAACTTTTCAGGAAAGAAAGATTTTCAAATTTTGTTAAATAGAAACTGTAGAAAATAATTTCGTGTAGTCTTTAGCTGTAACCATATGAATGTTCAAGCGCTGGATTAATGAAATCGCCAATCTAGGTTGTAACATTTTTTACCATGACTAAGTATCAGTTCTGTGATACATGTTAGAAATTGCTGGTTTATAAGCTCGGCTGATGAGTGTTGTTTGGGGTTTAATTGATAATTGAAATAGTACTTCTGATTTTTCTGGAATTTGTTAGTTGATCTGTTTTATTATCCGATGACTATGCTACTGCAGATTTGTATGTTTATTAATACGAATAGGATCTGTATAAGATAGAGGGTTGCTAATGTATGGAAATTAGATTTTTTCGTATAGTTCGTTTGCCGGAAGTAAAACTTTTTTATTTATTTATAGAAACTGCAGAAAATAACTCCGGGTAGTCTTTGCTGTAATTATTTGAATGTTCAGAAAATGGATTAATGAAATCGCCAATCTGGATCGTGATATTATTTTTTTGAAGTTAAAGGTTTTCGAGATACAGTCTGTTAATTTAGATGAAATTTAAGAGAAGATTTCATTTCATCCTGCTACAAGACACCAAGAAATATAAGAAGACATGAACAGTTCCACTAAAAAACATCAGGAAAAAAGTTCTTCTGAATCTAGCATTTTGTAATCGAAGCAATCATTTGTTTTGAACCAATTATTGTGACAGTGTTCGTTTGGCGTTAATCTGCATCCTGAAAAGCCTCACTTCAAAAGTTGTATCGGATATTAGTAACCATATAGAATTTGCAAAGTGCATTACTGGAATAGGTTTTTAGTTTAGCTGAAGCACATTGTGTTAAAGTACTTTTAGCAAAAATGTATATATTGAAGCTGATGCTCGAAGCATATTTCTTAGTTAACTATCAAACTCTGTGTTTGAAGGTTATTTTAGTTTTGAGCTCTAATTTATTGTTATTAGCTTTAAATTGTAACAGTGATAGTCGCTCTTCTTTCTTACCTTTTGTAAAAAGCTCATATGGTTGTAAATGTAAAAACGCATTTTGTACAAGTTGGTTACATGTTTTTATACCATTATTCTCACTATTACTCCTATTTTAATGCTTCAATGACTAAAAACTTGCACGCTTGTAACGAATCTCCGACACTACAGAGCATAAGTGATCAATTAATTGATTTAAAGTCGAAGACACCTTTTTGTGGGTTATCCTTGTGCTTAATTTTGGAAAGAACTTATTGACTTATGGTCAAACGGGTTTAAAGAAGAGATGAGGGGCAGTGATGAGAAACAAGTGGAACTGACAAGTATTAACAAGTTGTGTCAACAGGCCCAAAGGATTACAGAAAGTGGGCTGGGTTGTCCAATTTCCATGGGCTTGGGTAAAACTCCCACTACAGTGATAAATACCTAAGAGGCAGTATAAATACCTCTTTATGAGGTCCATCAGGTTTAGGGAGAATCAAGTGTCTTTTTTATTTTACTACTATAGTTGCCCTTTCTTTCCGTTTGGTCCCCTTCTTTTGTAATCATACTATTTCGCCTGTAATTATTGTTTTGAGTTATATATATAAACAACGAAAATTGTCTCAATCACTGCGTGAATTCCTTATTATTACACATTTATCTAAATCACCATTACAAACTACTCGTTATACAAGTGAGGGCTTGACAACTGGTATCAGAGCGACCTCAGCTTGAGTGTAACATGGGTACGAGGTCCCAATCTCAGATTGCTGAGGAGATCTTGGCTGGAGTCAAGGCCGAAATCCGGCAAACCCTCGACGTACGACTGACAGAACAGCAAAATAACCTGCAATTACAGTTGCAAGAGCATAGAAAAGGTGAGCTTGAAAAATGAAAGCAATGTGAGGAGAATATGGGTATGTTAACTCAACAAATTCTTAAACTATCTCAGATTAATCTCAATAGGGGGAGCCATCGCAAACCAACATGAACCCTAACCCTAATACCAGCTTTTCTTCACCACTACAAACCTTCAAATACCCGATACCTACCCAACCTTTCTACCTCAGTCCAAACACTTCTACCCCCCAATCTCATCATCATTCCTCACAACCAAACCCCCTTCCAGTTAACCCTTACACTTTTGCCACCGCTGTCACTCATCAACCCATAACCACCCTCCCACAATTGATTATACCTTCTAACCCTAGCTCGTCAAACTATCAGAACAACCAACCTCCACATACGACCTTCTTAAACCACTTACCGAGGCCATTCACTAACCAACCCTACCCTCAGAACCTTACACAACCACCCCAAAACATTTACCAACAACAAAATCCCCATATTTATAACCAGTCCCCTTCTCAACCACACCACTTAAACCACTCTTACACCCAAGGTCCAAACAACCCCTATCAACCTCTACAGTACAACCTAAACAGCACCCCTAGAGGGTCTGTTAATCAGACTGAGATGAGCATGTTACAAATGAGGTCCATGAGGATGGAGTTCCCCACATTTAATGGAGAAAACTGTAATGAGTGGTTGTACAAGGCCACCCAATTTTTTTTCCATTACCAAATTCCAGAGCCACAAAAACTTACCATTGTGTCGATGCATATTGAGGGTAAAGCATTGGTATGGTTCCAAGACATGGTAGCTTCCAACAATATTTCGTCATGGGAACAGTTCACGGCTGATGTGCTCATTAGATTTAATGATGGTATGTATTCTGACCCCTTAAGCCATCTTATCAACCTGAAACAAAACACCACAGTAGAAGAATTTAAATGCTCGTTTGAAGAAGCTGCTAACAAGGTTAGAGGCTTAACTGAAGGGTTTAAATTGAGTTTCTTTATTAATGGCCTTAAAGAGGAAATTAAACCTGTAGTGAGGATGATGTACCCTCACACGGTAAATACAGCTTATGCTCTGGCTAAACACCAAGAAGAGGTGTTAATGGCAACTAAAAAGGTGCTATTTAGAGGGCAAAACAGTAATAATATGAGTCCCAGAACTAACATGTGGAATAACCAGCCTAAAGAAAACACTAAACAATTCCCTATGCAACGAATATCACAAAAGGAGGCTGAAGAAAGACGAGTCAAGGGGTTATGTTTCCATTGCGATGAAAAATATAATAGAGGACATATTTGTAAAAATCTTAGGCTGTTTATTATTGAACAATTATTTGCCTTGTATCCTGAAAACGATGATTGTGGAGAAACTTGTGAAGACGAAAATTGCAATATTAAGCCCGTTGAGAGTTCAGAACAAGAAGTTAAACCCGAAATAACACTACAGGCCCTCACAGGTAGTCACTCCACCTCTTCCTTGCGACTTTCTGGTTCTATTCATGGGAAGCGGGTACTTATTTTGGTAGACACAGGGTCCACCCATAATTTTATCGACCCCAAACTTGCAAACAAGCTTAATTTGCCTGTGGAATCACAAAGGCAACTGCAAGTGAAAGTTGCTAACGGTGACTTGCTTAGCAGCCAAGGTTATCCTCCCCAAGTTCCTCTAAAATTACAAAATCAAAGTTTTAATGTGGATTTTCTCTTATTGCCCTTGATAGGGTATGATGCTATATTGGGAGTGCAGTGGCTTAAACTATTGGGACCTATAATTTGTGACTTTCAGAATTTGACTATGAAAATAAAATGGAAGGGTAAAGAGATTTGTTTGGAAGGGCTAAGGCAACCTGTTAGTTCTATGGAGGTTCTTGAATATAGAGACGGCTCAAAAGGGCCAGAGCAAAGGTATTTACTGCAAATTTGGTCTGTGAATGTGGTAACCTCCGATGTTATCAAGACAGAAATACAAAAAGTGCTTGATGAACACAAAGAGGTGTTTGGGGAACCCACAGGCTTACCACCTAGCAGGGGACACGAGCACCACATCACATTAAACCAAGGAACCAACCCTATCTCGGTGAGACCTTATAGGTACCCACACTTTCAAAAAACTGAGATAGAAAAGTTGGTGACTGAATTGATAAATTTAGGCTTTGTGCGACCAAGCCAATCCCCCTTTTCTTCTCCTGTTCTATTGGTTAAAAAAGGGGATGGCACATGGCGATTGTGCATTGACTACAGAGCACTGAATAAAGCAACTGTAAAGGACAAATTTCCTATACCTGTAGTAGATGAACTACTCGATGAGCTGGCTGGTGCACAAGTGTTCACAAAACTGGACCTGAGATCCGGTTACCATCAAATAAAAATGGCTACTGAAGATGTTCCGAAAACGGCATTTAGAACACACCAAGGTCATTATGAATTTTTAGTGATGCCGTTTGGATTGACAAATGCCCCCGCAACTTTTCAAAGTTTAATGAATCAAATTTTCAAGCCCTATCTAAGAAAGTTCATTCTGGTCTTCTTCGATGATATTCTAATATACAGCAAGGATGAAGCTGCTCATTTGCATCACTTATCTTTGACTCTCAAGATTATGAGTGAGAATCAATTGTTTGCCAAAACATCCAAATGTAAGTTTGGAATGAAAGAAATAGACTACCTGGGGCATATCATCTCAGGAGAGGGCGTGAAGGCAGATCCAAAGAAAATTGTGGACATGCTTAAGTGGCCTATACCAAAGAATGTAAAATCTCTCAGAGGTTTCCTCGGGTTGACCGGGTACTATCGAAAGTTTATAAAAGGCTATGGAGGTATTGCTAGACCCTTGATGGAGTTATTAAAGAAAAATTCTTTTAAATGGAGAGAGGAAGCCACTGTAGCATTTAATGAGTTGAAAAAGGCAGTGACCACTCCTCCAGTTCTTGCACTTCCGGACTTTTCCAAAACATTCATAATTGAGTGTGATGCTTCTGGTGTGGGAATTGGGGCCGTGCTTATGCAAGAAAAGAGGCCTATTGCTTACTTTAGCCAAGGCTTAAAAGGGAAAATTATGTTTATGTCCACTTATGAGAAGGAGTTATATGCGCTAATGCAAGCTATTAAGAAATGGAGACCGTATTTATTTGGGCAAGAGTTTATTATTAAAACCGACCACCAGAGCTTGAAATTTCTCCTTGAACAAAAAATTGGCACCCTTACTCAACAAAAGTGGATAACCAAACTGCTAGGTTACCACTTTAAAATCTTATATAAGCAAGGGGTGGAAAACAAAGTCGCCGATGGCCTATCTAGAATGAATGACAATGCAGCTTTGAAGCTAATGACATGCTGCGAAATGCAAATTTATGAACCTATGCCGAACTTCTTTGAGGAACTGAAAGCCACTTACCCGAATGATGAAACCATTTGTAAGTTGCTGAAAGCTGTCAATAACTTGCAAAATGGATTAGAAGAGTATCAGGTGGTGAATGAGATACTACTCTATAAAGGTAGATTGGTAATTCCCAAAAATAATGAACTGAGAAGTAAAATGCTACAATATCTTCATGATGACCCTAGCTCGGGTCATGGGGGAGTAACAAAAACTCTACAAAAAGCTTATAAGGAAGTGTTCTGGCCTGGGTTGAAGACTGACATAATTAATTATGTTGCCTCATGTCAAGCCTGCCAAACGTGCAAACTAGACCAAAGTAAAAATGCTGGCTTGTTACAGCCTCTTCCCGTACCTGGAGATGCGTGGCAACAATTGTCACTGGATTTTATAGAAGGAATCCCAAACTCTCAAGGGTACACCGTAATATGGGTAATAGTGGACAGGTTGACCAAGTATGCCCACTTCATAGCACTAAAACACCCCTATACGGCCGCAAGTTTAGCTGAGATTTTTATGAAAAATATTTTCAAGCTACATGGACTACCAACTTCTATAGTCTCTGATAGAGACACTATTTTCACTAGTGAATTTTGGAGGGAACTATTCAAAAGAATGGGCACTAAACTGACTTACATCACCTCTTACCACCCGCAAACCGATGGGCAAACGGAAATAGTGAACAAGGGGGTGGAAACTTATTTGAGATGTTTCACATCTGATAAACCCAAATTATGGAGCTCTTGGTTGTACATGGCAGAGTGGTACTATAATACCTCCTATCACTCGGCTATAAATATGTCACCATACTTTGCTAATTATGGTAAAGACCCTCCTAGGTTGAGTAACTACTTACGACAGGCCACTACTAACTCAGAGGTTCAAGAATGGAACCACGAGAGGGAAGAAATTATTCACAATGTGAAAATGAATTTAATGAAGGCACAACAAAGAATGAAAGTTCAAGCTGATGGAAAAAGAACGGAAAGGAAATTTAATGGGGGGGATTGGGTATATTTGAAGCTTCAACCCTATAGGCAACAAACGGTGATACGAAGAAAGAATTTAAAGCTATCTCAAAGGTACTATGGCCCCTATCAGATCTTAGAAAAAATCGGAGCAGTAGCCTATAAATTACAATTACCCTCATCTAGTACGATACACCCCACCTTTCACGTGTCTCAACTTAAAGAAAAAATAAAAAGAGATGAGACAGTGCAAAGTTGCTTACCTTTCACTAATAAAAAAGGGGAACTATTACCAGTGCCAATCAAGATACTAAATCAAAGAACAAAGGAAAAAGAGTTTTCACTGAGGTACTGGTACAATGGGAAGGCCAAGCAATGGATGAGGCCACTTGGGAAGTATGGCACCACTTGAAAAAAGCTTAACCACACCTTGAGGGCAAGGTGCGTTTTGAACCGGAGGGGTGTTGTAACGAATCTCCGACACTACAGAGCATAAGTGATCAATTAATTGATTTAAAGTCGAAGACACCTTTTTTTTGTGGGTTATCCTTGTGCTTAATTTAGAAAGAACTTATTGACTTATGGTCAAACGGGTTTAAAGAAGAGATGAGGGGCGGTGATAAGAAACAAGTGGAACTGACAAGTATTAACAAGTTGTGTCAACAGGCCCAAAGGATTACAGAAAGTGGGCTGGGTTGTCCAATTTCCATGGGCTTGGGTAAAACTCCCACTACAGTGATAAATACCTAAGAGGCAGTATAAATACCTCTTTATGAGGTCCATTAGGTTTAGGGAGAATCAAGTGTCTTTTTTATTTTACTACTATAGTTGCCATTTCTTTCCGTTTGGTCCCCTTCTTTTGTAATCATACTATTTCGCCTGTAATTATTGTTTTGAGTTATATATATAAACAACGAAAATTGTCCCAATCACTGCGTGAATTCCTTATTATTACACATTTATCTAAATCACTATTACAAACTAGTTATACAAGTGAGGGCTTGACAACGCTCTATAGAATGTTTAGACAGGGTCATCTCGAAAGCAGTAATAGTTTATGGGACACTTTAAAATACTTGATAAGAGAAATTTTGTTGTATTTTACAAACTCAATCAATCGTCTGCAAGCAAGGAAAAGATATGATCATTTTTCGTTACTTAATGTTGCCAAATTCAAACTGTACATGAGCAAACTATCGTGACTTCAGGTAAAGTGGGGTTCATGATTGTTCTTAGAATAACATGAACTCAATATGAATAAACTTTTTGGTCAACGAATAAGAACATTAAAAGGTTGTGATCGACTTATTTCGGAGCGAATATGAATAAACTTTTTGGTCAACGAATAACATGAACTCAATATGAATAAACTTTTTGGGAAAAGTATGCCTGATACATGCAACAATACTTACAGTCTTACATGCTTGCATACGTAAACCAACAAGGTTCAGAAACAAACAATGAAACAAGACATCATAACAAGTCCGAGACTGAATTTTGAGGTTTAAAACTATTTCCTAGACTTTTTTACAAGCTTTTTTCTTTTCAAGCCTCTTCCGAGCAGCATCAAATTCTTCTTCATTAGGTTCAGCAGAAATCTCACCATTCCCGTATTTTTCAGTCAGCGATGAGAATAAGGAATTGAAATTATCTTTCCTGTTATTCTGGTGCTGAGATAAAATTGCATACAGATCTTCAGACTCTTTCTTCAAGCTGAGTAAAACATTGTGATTTAGCAACATTTCTACTTAAACATTAAAGTAAATCAACACTGAAGCAAATGACGTCTTACCTGTCTTTGTCCTTGCGTTTTAAGGGACTAGTAGGAGGCTTTGTTTCAGATACTTGCTTAGCCCATTTTTGATACGCCTTTGTTGATTTCAAATCTCCAATATAATAGGAAGCGAAAGAAAATTTTATGCCAAGCTTCATATAAGTCAAACAGAAGGCCAATAAGCTAGTTATGACCAATGAGAGCTTTTTCTTTAGAATTTATCTGTTATCCTCTTTGCAATGAAAATTACACAAAACAAGATGCTTGATGCTATGGATTTACTACGGGATACAACTTATAGCTTGTTTGGTTTCAAGCTTCATGCCCCTTTTGGTTTTTATAGCTTCAGAAACTAGAAGTTTTAAGCTGAATGAACCCATTTTTTTTAAACTTCAAATAAGTAAGCTTATTTGCTTAAACAACTGCATGAAACAAGTCCTTTTTTTTTTTTAAACAAGCCCTTGAGTTATAGCATTTTAAAACTTCCCTGAATTTTCGAATCTTTGAGTTACCCTTTACACATGCAACTTGACATTCAGCAGTCTCATTTTCAAGAACACAATCCTCATACCAAAAGAAGTAAAGTAACAAACATAATCTCGGCATAGGTCAAAGAGATCAATGATTTCAAATTTCAGTCCATATTCTCGTGGATATTAAAAAAATTAAGAGTAAACCCCACCTGCACCTATTGCTTCGTCAATAAGGTCCTTGAACCTGTGTGAATCAAGCTTGGGATCTGAGCATATCATCGAACAGAAAAGCCTGCGAAAAAGAACCATTTTACAAAAGGAAACGGGTCCATAAATAAAAATATACCACGAATTGCTTGTTATAAAAAGTTTACACAGAGAGAAATAACCTGTTCATATTGCCCTTGTACTTATTGTACAGATCAGTCAAATCAGTTTTCTCTGAATCAGATCCTCTATAATTCGCTTGAAACTCTTCAACATCAGCCTCGGTGACCTGGTCAATTGTATATGTAGACTCTTTTATATGAGGTCAGATGAAATTTACATGGAGGCTTGTTTGGCGGCGGTTTTAGCTTATTTGAGGTAGAAAGAGTTGGTATATCCAGCTTAAAGCTCTTAGCCTTTTCAGGCCTTCAACTAATAAGCTCCAGTTTTAAGCTTTTAAACCGATGCAATACACTTGAAAAAATGAGCTTAGAAGCGGAAACTGGAAAATCATTTTATGAGCAAATATAGGCGTAAGAACCTTTTTGTACATAGTTTGGAAAAACTCCTTCAAATTGCTGACAACATCTCCAGCAAGGTCCTGCAAATCAATTTAGCTCAATGAGACTCAAAGACACTTAAATTATGATCAGGATTTTACTTCTTAAACTTTGATAACTGATATCAGTTAACAATTATTATTCTTAAAAATTAAATCAAGGCAATTCTTTTCTCTACAATGCGAGGATGTGACCTGTAGGTGTACATCTTAAATGATAGTGTTGCCAAACATAAGCTAGTAACTAAATTGAGCAATAATATTGAAAATAAAAGCATAGCTTAGTGGACACTAAAAAAGATGGGGTTCATTCAGCTTAAATGCTTCTAGCCTTTTCAAATCCGAACAGCCCGGGTATTAAGCTGGTCAAGGGATCTAAAAATAAACAAGCATACAAGTAGCAAACAAACAAGATTAAGGGCGAATTATAGATTATTACCTCGTCGCCAGGATTTTTATCGGGATGTGATTGCAGAGCTAGCTTATGATACGCTTTCTTTATATCTTGCTGAGAAGCTGTCTTCTCCACGCCAAGAACCTGCGATAAGCTTAACCAATAAATTTGCTTTTATTTGAATATTCGAGCAGTATAAAAAAAACCAATGGTTACAATTAGGCATCATTTTCTCCAACTAGTAAAAAGAAATTTACAGTTTTTTCTATCGAAAAATAAAGATAAAGAAACGGTAAACAATCTCTGGATAACAAAAATAGCATCCCTTCAGTAGATTGAATATGCAGCGGCAATAGTATGATAAGCAGATACATTGTTTTTTCCCCCTTCTAATTGATGTTGACAATGAGATTTGAAATGAAATATTATATCTTCATATTCATGTACATATCGATTCATTTTAACAAATATCAAAGCCCTTAATAGTACATATATTAAACTTGGTTGACAAACACACCCAGTAGTAAAATTAGAAAGAAAACTATAACTTCTCTAAATATTTTGACTCTAATTTGTATAAAAATTAAAACGTCTTACTTATAGCATACTTTACGCACTATTAACTATTTTTCACTAATCTCAGTAAAAGAATAAAATTTCGACCAAAATTACTGAATTATATTTACAAGTACTTGAATGATACCATCGAAACTGAACTGGGAAAATACTCCTACTTATGTACTCATAGGACGTTCGACGTCTACATAAATTATCCAACATATATTATTTAAAAGTAAAACAACAAACAAACTCATACATCTATTTTACTTTAAAACCTGCTCCATGTTGAACAGACAATTCACGGACCTTCTCGGCACCAAACAACTGCTTCTAATTTGATTTTAGATTGAAAAAAATCTGAACCATTCAATTGTTACCGTTAAGCTGGATGGTCATGTTAGTGTTATAATAGACGGATTTCGGTCCTGGAAGACATGGGAAAAGACCTTGGTGCAGTGGTGGAACAAAGAACGTATAAGGGGAGGGGTCCAAGGGGATAAATTTTGCTTTTAGAAAAATAAAATAAATATGGGACGGCTGTAAGATTTTTAACTAAAACACAATGCTAAGAATTTAAATGTTTCATCATATTTTATTGAAATGAGGGAGGCTACAGCCTTAACAGCCCAGATCCGGTGTGACTACTTCCCTGTGCTAGTCCTGTGCTACTGCAACCACACATACAAGAAAGGAACTACGTAGTCGTAGAGATAGTCGGGAGCTCAAGCCCATCCCATTATGATAAAATATCATGAAAATTATGATATTTTTTTTATGTGTTTTGATTAATTCTTTCCAAAAATTAGCGGTTCAGCCCTTCCTATATTATGAAGAAAAACTTATATAGAGTACGAAAAGAATTCAAGTAGGATATTGTCCCCTCCCATTTAAAGGTTCTAGTTCCTTCCTGCCCACATATATGTGAATTGAAAAATGATGAGGAAAGTTTATTTCTTTCTTCATAGTATGCCGTGGCCGAACCAAGATCTTTATGTGAGAAAGGATGTACTACATGTCGCCAGTAGCTTTTTTCTTTTGCTATTAAGCAGCAGGGATGGATTCAGGAAACCCAAAAGTTTTTTTTTTCTCCTTACGGCATGGGGGAAGGGGATCAAGCCCACTAGTGTCTCTGTCTAGCTACTTCCATGTTAAACGGGATGATAAGAGGTTATTTTGTTTATTAAAATAGGTTTTTTTTTTCCGGTAAGTTATATAGTAATATCTAATATGGGACATATGTGCAGGAAAGTAACTAGGTGGAGACATCAAGGGGCTATAACAGACTCTCACTTTGATTCAAATTGATGGATTTTTTTAAAAAAATCTACGTATTTTGATCATTACCTTCAATTTATCATTTCAACCTATCACATAGTATTATGGGAAAAAAAAACCGTTTAGGTATGAAAAAAACCATATAGAATTTCATCCCATCTCGTCGCTCACAGCCTCTTTAAACCTAGTCCAGTTCTCCCTTGAAATCAGGGGTGAAGCCGAAAACCTTGAATGGGGGTGCCGAAATTACATAAAAATAATACTAAATGAAATCATAAATTATACGGGGTGCCAAAATAGCAAAAAATTCATAAATTTTGGAGTTACGAGGGGTGTCGTAGCCCCTAATGGTCTGCACTTAGCTCCTCCTGCTTGAAATTATGTACAAATCCTTTCATTAAAAATGATTTGCTTTTTATTGCTGCAAAACCCAAACTCTAAAATCCCATCAAACACCAAAACAGGTACAACTAATATAAATTAATAATAATTCAATTTTATTCTCATCCAAGGCTGTAAAGATGAAACACAAAGACACAGTAATAGAATTAGAAAAATATAAAAAGGGTTGTCGAGAAATAACCTCGTATAAGCTTTCCGAATGTGGATCGTCCATATATATATATAGAGAGAGAGAGACAGAGAGAGAGTTAGTAACTTAATTGTTCCCACCAGGGAGTGCACGAAAAGTGTATATATTTCCCGGTTTTTTGTTTCTATTTTTCTTTTCAATTTCTTTTAAAAAATATATATATACTTACGTCCCATAATAATACTAGTAGTTATTTTTTACTCCATACCAAAATAATTATCCAGTTTAAATTTTTAATAATAAGTTTCCTCAAATGCCCCTAATTAATAACCATTGTTTTTTTTTTTTTGCAAATCACAAAAATAATTTTATTATTTAAGGGTACATTTCACAATTCATGTTTATTAATAATCTAACTAGCTATAATCAACTTGTCTTAATGTTTGTAAGAATCTATTACAGTATAAACCTGTTATTGTCTGCCAGCCTACTTTTGATGCGGTATCTTACCACTATTTTTTCCCACATAGTTGGTTTGTTTATTCCTAGAATTACTTTCCATTATTTTCTCCTACTATACCTGCCAAGTACAAATAGTCAAGTTGGATTTATAATAAAAAAATAGTAGTGTAGTGTATATGAAAAACTAATGTAAAAGACCAACAGCAAAAAACTCACAATTCCAATATATAAACAAAATAAATCAATAGTTATTTTTGACAAAATGCTATTTTCATTTCCACATAATACATTAGCTAATCATTACAATTTTCACATTATACAATTAATAATTTAATATATTGACAGAATACAACTCTATCATTGTGATAGAATACAAAAAGCTAAATGACAATAAATATTGAATACAACTAAATTATTTTCATAGGTTACAATTGCGATTTTGAGAATACAACCAGGGACGGAGCCAAGATTTCTCGTTCGGGGGTACAACCATGCACTACAAAATAATGTTTGATTTAGTGAGAGTCAAACTCTGTCACAAGCCTGTCGCTAATTTAAAAAGTTGTCACAAATCTATCGCAAATTGACTAAACTGTCAAAAAGCCGTCACAAAAATCGTCGCTAATAAGCTCGTAACAAAAAATACCGTCACTAATCCCGTCGTTATTTGAGTATTTTTTTCTAGTGACGCTCGAATTAAATTTCCAAAAAAACAAATCGAATGTGTTACGACGAATTCGATACTATTAGGGATAAAACTTGTACTTTTAATTGTTAGTTTAATTAATTAGTTTATCGAACTAAATCACGAGGACCTGACCAAAAGATTGTAACATTAGCTTTTTGGCAAACTTCTCAATAGTTAAGAAAAAAAGCAGAAAAACAAAAGCTCCGAATAATTATTTTATTAAGAGATTCATGGTATACTATTAAAATAATTAATATTTTATCATTATTAAATGATGTTCTTATTTTAGGAAAGCGGTCGATTTTTAGAGTATTTATGAATTTTTAATTAGTCTTTGACAAGTATTTTATGTTGTTATAATTTATAGAATTTGGGCATGAAATCGTTCTTACTATTAAAAAAAACTATAAAAATATCTAAATATGTCACAATTAATTGTTCATCGCAATTTTGCCTTCACTTCATCTTTTACAAACTTTGGAACAACTAGTAAACTAAAAATATAAACTTTATAACTACATGTGCCAAATGTGTTATATTTACTCCTACTAACTGATTTGTAGTGTTTTCAGTGACATTAATATTGCTCATATGAAAGGGGTAAAATGACAAAAAGACCAACTTGAATTTATCAATACATATTTACACACAAGGGTAATGTTGTACACAGAAAAATATGGGCTGAGCAAACCAGACTAGCTGGACTGCCTATAGCGAGACATCAAAGTGAAATAAATCTCTCATGAGAGTTGTATGTAACCACTAGAAAAATCAATACAACTAAGGTAATTAGGAAATAAAACTACTCATCAAAGCAAAAAAAAAAATTACAAGTTAAGAACCACCAATTTAGCCTCAGGTACTCTCCAATAACTGGCCACGTTAAAGGCGAAAACTAGGAATGGACTCCAAAAAAGTCGCCCTTCAACAACAATATGGATCACAACCCAATCAACCCGTAAAAAATTAATTTGGTACCAAATAATTAACTACTATGGAAACGGACTGTACTCATCGTTTCAAATAACATGAAGCACCACCCGAAAGAATATCATCGACGGTTTGTACAATCTATCAAACTAACCACCCAATACCGCATAGAAATCCGAGCCACCGAAATCATATAAGTCTAAAGACTTGTCTAATATCTAAAATCCAACTTTTCCATTGCCCAATTTGGTAATTACATAACAAGTAATCCATAGCAAATACAAGTAGTAGGCTTTCTAATAAACCAAAGAGATCGATTATGACAATAATAACAAGGTATTTTCCAAACAAAATAAGCCAAAACTAACCCATGTAGATCGGCCGACCGGAAACGGTGCATGTCAAACAACTTGAAACCCCAATTTAATCAAATCAAAGGTAAAACCTTCAATTAATTAATAAATCCGCTCTCGGACGGATATAATCCCGTGGGTGAAGCAAAATCAAGCCGGTCAATTACCATAGTTGGTCCCGGTCATAACCTATGTGCTCTAAAATTGAGAAAAAGTATGGTTCGGGGGTTAGATCTAGCATAGATCTAGTATGTTAGAATTTTGAATACAACTCTATTATTTTGATAGAATTAGCTAATGACAGTAATTTTTGAATAATAGCATATACCTAGAGCTAATTTTGTCTATTATGTAATGTAGAGGTATAAGGAGGAAGATATATGTGTATGTTAGAATTTTGAACAAAGCAAATATTGTTAAATTGGTATGAAGTTTTTAATTGATATACTGTAAAAATATTTAATGCTTATACTTTAGTAAACAACAATAAAAACATTATTCTCAAAATTTATGACTTGATTTAATGAGTGTACTGTAAAAGTATTTAGCGTGTATGCTTTAGTATTCTTCGTGTATCACTAAACTCTATAGAAATATAAAAATGTCAAATAAAAAATGATCATAACTGTTGTAGAATATTATTGGACTATTAGACTTGTATTTTATGGGCACAAGTGAGCTTATAATTCTACCCCTCTATCTATATAAAGAGGGTTAGTGGTCTTGTATTTCATATTCATTCATATACATTCTGATAATAAAGACCTACTGTTCTCTCTCTCTATGTCTCCTATATAATATATATACTGAGCTAATATGTCACACAACACGAGCATGCGACTGGATGCTCCCCCTATGTAATATACTAATTTGCACGTTACCGTTGGTAAGAAACGACGTGAAATAACATGGCATAACCCACTCAGTCTTAGCTTGATCACCAAAATTGCACTTAGTGATAAGTAAGTGCATAGACTCCCTCAAGTCTAACTAAATGTCAAACGCATTTAATGACTTTATGAGATGTCACGAGATCATTTATACCTGCTGCAAAATGCTTGCAAGGATAGACGTTCCTGTCGGACGCCGTGTTCCTGTCGTAACACGTTGCTTTGGCCGAACCCGCCAAGCAAAGGACACTGCCGTCGGCCGTCAGTCTGTCGTCCTTCCCAAGATATGAGAAAGTTGACCGGTTCTTAATTCGTTAAGCCCCAAAGGTGGTGAACTGAAACTCATTCGTCGCACGAGATTATAAAGGATCTAGGAGATGTGTGATTCCTCTTCATCCTAAGAATCTCGAAATATCTGTCTATCATGATATCTTAGACGATATTGAAGCAAAACGAGACTGTCATTGATTACTTGTTCATATATTCGGTGACGACTGATAATATGAACAAATTATGACAGGAAACCATGTACCGTTGCCTGAAGTCAACGTAGAATAGACTGTACTAATGGAAACTTGAAATCCAAGTAGACTCCTTAGCGAAAGTGCATTCGGACCTGTAGCTCCAACACCACCAATGTTAAACGAGTTCGTTTATTTGGTTATTCGTAAGGAAAAGTGATGAGAATAATGAGATTGTAGAATGCTCGCCTAGTAGCGCAAGGCTTCTCTCACACCTTGGAATTGATTACGAGTTGGTTGATTTTCTCGTAATGTACGTTATAACGGTCCCCTACTTTATCAGTTTAGTAGTTTCCCAAAAACTGATTATGCAACATGTGATTGTGGTCACTGTTTTATCTCTATGAGAATTTAGACTAGAGATGTGGATGAAGGTCCATGTGTGACTTCATAATGCTTGAATCAAGTAGTTCCTGACCACGGAACACGATCTCAATTAAATGAGACGTTCACTATATGGATTAATATAATCCGAGCGGATGTGGTATACCCGCCTAAGTGAGTACTTGATTAGCTTGGGATACTTGAACAAGTATTATGCCCTTATCTATTTAGCACTGCGAATGAACTCGACTCAGATCGACTACATGGAGACGAAAAATTCAAGACGTCTAAAGGGGGAGTGTTGTAGAATATTATTGGACTCTTGGGCTTGTACTTTATGGGCACAAGTGGGCTTGTAACCCTACCCCTCTATCTATATAAAGAGGGTTAGGGGTCTTGTATTTCACATTCATTCATATACATTCTGATTAATAAAGACCTACTGTTCCCTCTCTCTCTATATCTATACATCTCTATAACGAGCTAATATGTCACACAACACGTTATCGGCACTTTGCTCGCAGAGACTGAATTAAAAACTAGGAGATTGGGGTATTTGTTCGAAGATCAGGGTTATAAAAATACTACCAAAGTTTGAAGTTTTATTGCTCTATCGACCTTCTCCACAATACCCGGAGTACGGTACATAGTTATTAATGTTTTTGTTGGCCCGTGTGCGGCTAAACCTTAGAGGGGGGGGGGTGAATAAGGTTTATGGCGATTTTTGCCTAATTAAAAATCCTAAGCAACTAACACCCAACTCATGCAATTCTAAGCTTAAGCGTTTAATATACTTAATGAAATGCTAAAAATCATAAACGCAAGCAAGAATATAAGCAATAATAAAGTTGCGAAAAGTAAAAGTTTAGGGAAAGAAGATGACACCAAGATTTATAGAGGTTCGGCAAATGGCCTACGTCCTCTCCTCGGTACTACCGAGTATTTCACTAAAAAATCTTCTTTTCGGATATTACAATCCTATCGAGCTAATCAACCGATTAAGCTCCCCCTCACTTTATGAGTGTCCCGAATGAAAAGACCTAGAGCTTTTAAGCTTCACTTGCTTACAAAGCCTCTACCCGATCACTCGCTCACAAAAGAGTTTATAAAACACTCGTTACAAATTTTGTTACAATAATGTAACTACACTCACTATTCTAATTGCTTCTAAATAAGCTAATTTGTGAGTTTTTGTTGATGATTGAGCTTGTATGGCTTTTTCTTTAATTTCCCTCTTTCTCGAATATATTCACCAAAATGGTGATTTTTAGGGTTTTTATTAGAGAGGTTGAAGGATGATGTTGTGTGTATTGATTGGTGGTTTGGAAGAGAGATTGAGCTTGTATATGTAGACCAAAGGTATTTTTTTCTGGGTTATGACCGTTGGGAGTGGTTGAGGCTATTTTTCAGAGGTTTTAAGCTATTTTCCAGAAAAAGCTGAAAAGCTGTTTTCGAAATCTGTAGAAAACGATCGGTCGTTCTCTACAGTCGATCGGTCGTTTTTCAGAAAACGATCGGTCGTTAATGAGAAACGATCAGTCGTTTTTTCGACCTGCTCACTGGAAGAAATTGGTACAAAAACGATCGGTCGTTTTTGTACAGACGATCGGTCGTCTGTTCTTCTGGCAGTTTATCGTTCTTCTGGCAGTTTATCGGTCTTCTTCGAAAGCCCATAACTCCTTCGTTTGAGCTCCGATTCTGGTTCCGCTTGAACCTGTGGCTTCGTTTTTCCGAGGTCTATCTTTCTGGCATCCTGCAATTTACAAATTCTCTTTTTGGAAAAAACAAGCATTATATCATCGAAATAGAGAAATCGTAAAATCATTAAAAACATAATCAAAGTTATAATCAAAATCAATTATTGAACCCCATGGTTCAACAGTTTTTTATTCCGTATCAGTAAGGGAATGAATGCATGCTACTAAACTATTAAGCTGTGTAACCACGTGAATATTTGTTACTATTGCGTGAATTTATAGAAATCATACCTATTAATGATACTGCTTGCCTTGTCCTATATATTTGTTAGGAATTTTATGTCATCCATGAACTTTGAAATCAATTGTATAATAGTTGACTACAAGACAAAACTATGTATGTATGCAGTACTAGTATATTGGATGCCCATTGGTAATAAACTACATGCTAATTGAATTAGTTTATATTGCCATGTAATACTCACTGCCATGTATATATGATACTACATAATATGTCATGTAATATTTATTTACTACCATGCGTAAAATATGCTAATTTGTGAAATCATATATTTTCACATTTAAGTTGGAAAAATTATGAACCTTCCCCAACTAGGCTCACCTATTTGGATACGATGTCTAGGAAAGATATAGGCGGAAGTTGATATCCTAATGAGGTCGGGTTTTAAGTGGCATTCGTGCCCTCCACCCTCACCGTCTTTCCTGGTCGTGTTCAATTAGAGCTACCGAAAGGGGTTGACTAAATAATAATTTCCCCGAGTGTGTTTATATAGTGATGTATGTTTCGCCGAATTGGTGTCTCTGTATCGACCTGTCGTTCGATCAATGAGAACCTATTCACATTAAAAGCAAAACTATTTTTCGAACCTGTCGTTTTGAAATAAAGTTTATGCTTGTGCAAACCATAAACATATAAACCAGTCGTTTTATATGATAAATAATCCAGAACTCTCAACACATGTTGGATGCCATCTATGATGAGAAAAATCGTAAAAACATACTTGCGAAATGACTGTTTAAACGTTGATTTTAATCCGTCACCACATGTTACTCACCCTGATGTGTGAAAATGTGATGCCCAAATTTTTTTTGGATGCCATCTTTGATGAGTAAAACAGCAGTTTGTTGTTACCTTCATGATGAATGCTAAGGCGTTGATTTTATTCCGCCGCCACATTTGAGACGTGATGACGTCTATGGTGAGCAAATGTCTGAAATTGACATATTGGAGCAATCATTCACCAAAATACTAGTTTGGAAATTGTATTCCATAAGCAGTATCGTGAATTTATATTCACCATGTTCCTTTATCGCCCATCTGTTATTGGATAAGAAAATTACCCCGGTGAGTAGTTTTAATCCTATTGGGTCAATGGCGAATTGTTTGTCTGATATTAATGCTCTTCATGTATATTTTTTTTCCACGAATCGAGAACCGAGACAAGTGTTATTTGTCTTGAACTGTCGCGATCCCGATGAATCGCCTAGCCAAGCAAGATTTTAGACAATCGTCAAAATCGAAAACCTGTGGCTCCAAGATAGTAATTGAAAGGAACAATATGGCCCGTTGTCACAAAGCAAGAGATAATGCTCAAGGAGGCAACTCTATGCTATAAAGACAAAGGTCATGCACGGTTACTTCTTAAATAGTTCAAAACTATTATAAAGGTGGAAAAGCCAATGCTAATATGGTTAAACTTAATTAAAAGAAAACTTTTGAGACCCCCCGATTTTGTAGCTCAAATGAGTTTGATATCTTTCTTATTGATTTTGATAAATCATTGATCCATTTTTTCGCTCATCTGGATTATGTTTTCCATTTGGATTATTATTTTCCATTTGGACCATACTTTTGAATTTTGGTTTCCCTGTTTACGAAATTTCTCGAAATAATTTAAAGTGCTTTGAGCAAATTCCTTTGACAAATGTGACCAAACTTTAAATTATGAAATTTCAGGCAATACTTGTGGTGTAGTTGGTTTTCTGTAAATAGTGGGTAACAGTGTACCAAATAATTTTACCAACTACTTGCTAAAAGAGTACTCAGTGACAATGATTCTGGACCTGTCGTTCCAAAATCGAAATCTTTGGTAAAACCAAATTGATTTGTCAAATATGAGGTCTTATACCCATGTAGGTCCTGCCGTACCTTGTACAGAGAACCACATATATATACAAGGCAGTATAAAATATATTCATGATATATATCTAATCATGCAGTAGATTTGGTGATAAGCTAAATCAATTCAGGATTATCAATCACACAAATTATATCATACCAAATCAAATCAAATCAATTAGATCAAATCAAATAATTAACTTCCATACGGTATATTTATATCTATGGTAATATCAAAAGATATGTTGATTATGAGCTAGACGTCTCATATGAATGCGTGTTTGAGTGCTTAATATTTTGATTGAGCCGCTATAGCGTTCAAAATATGGACATCTGAAGGGGACATAAGTCGATTATGAATCCCATGCCTATCATTTGATAGAGTAACCTTGGCAAGCGATCTCTTTACCGCATGATATGCGAAAATGACATCGCTAAGACTGTTCTCCCCGTCGTTAGGGGGAGATTTGCATGTTACCGTTGATAAGGAACGACGTGAAGTAACGTGGCATAAACCACTCAGTCTTAGCTTGATCTCCAAAACCGCACTTAGTGATAAGTAAGTGCATAGACTCCCTCAAGTCTAACTAAATGCCAAACGCATTTAATGACTTTATGAGATGTCACGAGATCATTTATACCTGCTGAAAAATGCTTGCAAGGATAGACGTCCCTGTCGGACGCCGTGTTCCTGTCGTAACACGTTGCTTTGGCCGAACCCGCCAAGCAAAGGACGCTGCCATCGGCCGTCAGTTTGTCATCCTTCCTAAGATATGAGGAAGTTGACCGGTTCTTAATTCGTTCAGCCCCAGAGGTGGTGAACTGAAACTCGTTTGTCGCACGAGATTATAAAGGATCTAGGAGATGTGTGATTCCCCCTCATCCTAAGAATCTCGAAATATCTGTCGATCATGATATCTTAGACGATATTGAAGCGAAACGAGACTGTCATTGATTACTTGTTCATATATTCGGTGACGATTGATAATCTGAGAAAATTATGACAGAGAACCATGTTCCGTTGCCTGAAGTCAACGCAGAATAGACTGGACAAATGGAAACTTGCAATCCAAGTAGACTCCTTAGCGAAAGTGTGTTCGGACCTGTAGCTCAACACCACCAATGTTAAACGAATTCGTTTATTTGGTTATTCGTAAGGAAAAGTGATGAGAATAATGAGATTGTAGAATGCTCGCCTAGTAGCGCAAGGCTTCTCTCACACCTTGGAATTGATTACGATATAGTTTATTTCCTCGTAATGGACGTTATAACGGTCCTCTACTTTATCAGTTTAGTAGTTTCCGGAAAACTAATTATGCAGCATGTGATTGTAGTCACGATCTTATCTCTGTGGGGATTTAGACTAGAGACGTGGATGAAGGTCCCTGTGTGACTTCATAATGCTTGAATCAAGTAGTTCCTGACCACGGAACACGATATCAATTTAATGAGACGTTCACTATATGGATTAATATAATCCAAGCGGATGTGGTATACCCGCCTAAGTGAGTACTTGATTAGCTTGGGATACTTGAACAAGTGTTATGCCCTTGCGTGTTTTATTACGCGATCCATTTTTGGATTTGCCTTCGAGATGAAGGATCTTCGGAAGACACGGTAGTGACTCGGCCTGATCATCGAGTCCCCTAAAGATTGAATCTAAGTCCATGATTCAGACTACACCCAGAAGGTGTTATGACGTTTTAGTCATCACGACGTTAAGTCGTCAGATTCTCCCATGATCGTTCGATCACTAGACATTGATATAGACCCAGTCTGTCCCTGATGTGATGATGAAGAGATATTGAACCATGATGTTCATATCTAAGTACAATAAGCACATTATTGTACTTGGTCTAATGTGCTAGGACGAACATCTCGTCTGCTGTGAATGGTATAGCTCGACACAGCATCGCGCTAACACGCTGCCATCGAAATGGCATAAAAGACATTTTCCAATTACCTTAAGGTAACTGTGGATGAGGGCTTGTCTTATCCCATTTTGCGTCATCGAGTGTACCTACCCCCTTCGGTACTCGAATTAACGCAACCCTTTTTTCGGTTATACCGATGCCGGTCACTTATCAGACCCGCATAAGGGATATTCCTAACATGATCCGTCTTTACCATTAGGAATAAGGCAATATCTTGGAGGTCTTGGAATGACTCCAAATGAATCACTCTGATCTACTCGTGCTCTATGAGACGACTAGAGAGTGTATATGGCTTCGAGCTTGTATTAGCCATATTTGAATTACATATGTTCTGTCTCACGATTCAGATAAAACACTTGTCTTATTTGAGGACAACTTGTTGTTATCGATCAAGAGAGACATGACTAGATTATTCTATTTAGCATTTCTTGCCGAAATAAATCTTCACATATGAAGTTTAAGAGCATCCTGTCGAATGCTCGGTTTATTCCATGTTATATTTTCTTGCATACAGTCGTGTGCAAGTAAATGAAGCATCCAGTCGAATGCTCATACTCTTTCTTGAAATATGAAATCCTTGCACCCAGTCGTGTGCAAGTGAGGGAGAGCATCTAGGTGAATGCTTATTGTACTAATTACTACTTAGTCGAAATCCACGCACCCTATCGTGTGCAAGTGAGGGGGAGCATCCAGTCGCATGCTCGTGTACTCTTTTTGTCCTTAGACCAAGGTTTTTTCCCACTGGGTTTTCCTTGGCAAGGTTTTTAGCGAGACACGTTCCCATCATATCTCACTTAAGATTTCCGAAATTAGGGGGAGTATCCTGTTGTATACTTCTTACCATTGTGTACTCTTTTGTCATTCGATTAGAGGTTTTTTCCACTGGGTTTACTCTAGCAAGGTTTTGATGAGACGCCTGTTTTGTGGTTGACTCCCTACTACTACCACTCTTGCACTCTTTTTCCTTCGATAAGAGATTTTCCCATTGGGTTTGCTCCGGCAAGGTTTTGATGAGGCACATTGTTTTGTGGTTAGTTTTTTTTTTTAAATAATTGGTGGGGAGAACCCACTTTTATTGATGAAATGTAGGTAAAATACCCTACAAAATTAAAACCAAGTATTTATGCTGAATGAACGGCAAATAAAGAGATCAAAACGAAAAAACATAAAACTATTACATCCAATTGGAATTAATGAAACATAATACTCCTAATTGTGTAAATCAGGAGCCAATAGAATGGTGACGAGAACTTGAGGGACTAGGACTGTGAATAGATGTAATAACTTCACATGTGTCTTCTCCACCTCTTCATTTCCAGTGAACAATTAGACCAAGAGAGAGAAAAACCCTATCGCCATTTTCATCGCCTTCTTAGGTTAGAAAAACCTGTAGCCTCTGTTGAAATAATCCCTTTTAAAATATGAGGAAAATCATCCAAACAATTAGAAGAGATGTTACCCTCCCAGTTTGCCAGAAGATCAGCAGCCTTATTGCCTTCTCTGGCCACGAAACTGAACAGGTAATCACCATCTTTTAACAAGATTTTAATAAGGTTAAACAGTTCTATAATCTTCCAAGGGCACTTTTGTTTACCCTCTATAATTTTAATTAAAACCTGTGAATCACTCTCAATAATAATCTGATTATATGGTGAAATAAGTAGACCATAGTATATGGCTTTAAACTCTGAGAAGATTGCTGAAGAACTGATTATAGATCTAGAATAACCTTTAATAAAAGCCCCTTTTTCATCCCTAATATGACCTCCAATACCATTTCTGACATTTGATTGTTTAAAACAACCATCTATATTAAGCTTTAGAAACCCAATTGGAGGATGAAGCCACTTAATAATAGTGGTCTTGTCAATATACTTCTTAACACTGGAATTTGAATAAGAAAAGCCCTTCTCCTTATAGCCAGATAGAATAATCAACTCTTCAGTTTTCCTGATAATATTACTGGATTTCATTTTGATATTATCAAATTTGAAAGAACACCTTGATTTCCAAATTAGCCAAATAAGGATAGAAGGAAGAACCTGACAAATTTTCCTCTCAGAGAAATAATTTTTCTTATTAATATAAGACCACCAGCTGTTAATTCTCCCCAATAAAGAGTTGTTTTGAATGAGTATCCCCCATTTCCTCTCAAAGAATTCCCAAACTTCATTTGCTATTAAACCAGTACTAAAAAGATGATTGAATGTTTCTTCTGAAGTTTTACAGCAACCACACATAGAAGCCAAACTAATATTAAATTTATGCAGGTTGCAATCCAAGGAAACTGCTTGATTAAACAGCTTCCACATGAAACAAGAAACTTTCAAAGGTATCATTCTGTTCCAAATAAAGGCACTTCTCCAATTAATAGAACCTACTTTTCTTGAAATTTCCCATGCTGAATTAATAGTAAAATACCCAAGATTAGTAGGTTTCCATATAGGTACCCCATTGTCACATATAATAGCATTACTATCTGTCAATTCTCTAACTTGAAGCATTCTGCACCAAGTGTTAGAACCTCCTTTTATAGGGATGTCTTCTGCTTGTTTATTTCTACAGTATTTAGCTTTCAAGAATTTGGTCCACAATGAATCTTTAGTTTTAAATTTCCACCATAATTTCATTGCAAAAGCTGTAGATATATCCTGAAAACTTTTAATATTTAATCCCCCTTCTTTCACTGGAGTACAAATTTTACTCCATCTAATCCAATGGTACTTATTTTTACCATTTTTGTTACCCCAGAAGAAGTTTGACAGCAATTGGTCTATTCTTTTAATCACTAGTATAGGAGGATTCATAGCAGGCAAAGTATAGATAGGTATAGATTGTAATACATGCCTAATTAATATTAATTTACCACCCAAATTGAGCCAATTACCCTTCCATGTAGACAGCTTACTCCTAACTTTTAATATAAGCTCATGAAAAAGAATACACTTTTTATGACCAGAATATAATTTGCATCCAAGATAGGAAAAAGGAGGAGTCTTACTAGTTATAGAAAGCACTTTGCAAATCTTTGCTTTCTGTGTTGTACTCACACTTTTAGAGAAGTATACAAAACTCTTGTCTAGACTGATTTCCTGACCAGAATCTTTGTTATAACATTGCAGGGTATCCTTAATCTTCCTTACAGAATGGAGGTCTGCTGAACTAAAAATAAGTAAATCATCAGCAAAAGCAAGGTGAGTAATAATAGGACTTCCAATAGGTGATTTAAAAGCTGTCCATCTCTTGTTATCAATTAAGTCATTTAAATTTCTGCTTAATACTTCAGAACATAATAAGAATAGACTAGAAGAGAGAAGATCCCCCTGTCTCAAGCCATTTCTAGGAGTAAAAAGCTCAGTAGGGCTGCCATTTACCATGATAGAAGTTTGATTTTCAGAAATAATTCGGCATATATCATTCGGCTACACAGTTTCTCCTAGGTACCGGTTTTGTCCCACACTGGGTTTTCCGTCCCTAAGGTTTTCATCTGTTTAGCACTGCGAATGAACTCGACTCAGATCGACTGCATGAAGACGAAGAATCCAAAACGTCCAAAGGGGGAGTGTTGTAGGATATTATTGGACTATTGGGCTTAAATTTTCCCAAAAAGTTGAAATAACACTACTAAAAGCTGTTTTACGTTTATAAAAAAGTAAATAACTGAAAAACAACAAACTGCCAATAAATTAGTAGAGTACATTTTTTTTTATCATATATTCCAAAATAGAAAAAACTATCTTTTAGCACAAAAAGCAGTAAGAATCAACATAAGTAGAAATCTTATAAAGCAGATGTAACATATCTGAGCACAAAATAAACATTCATCCTAAAAATGTTTATAAAATTTGAAATACTGTTGTAATACCTCAAAAAAAACTTAAGTTGAAATACAAATACAAAAAATATCTTTGATCAAACCACTTATAAGTTATAAACTTATAATCATGATTCATGACTATGCCAAAACTAATTTTAAATCTCAACACATATAATGTCTCAAATTATAACACAGCACAAATTAAAGACAAACAGCTAAACTAGGGAGCTTTGTTAAAACCTAAGTTACTGCAATCATCCTCATCAAAATCCCACTCGAATTTAATCCCTAAACTGTCTGGGCTCCCGATGTATAATAACTGATCTCCGGCTGCGCTTTCTTTGGGGAAAATATTTAAACCATTCTCCCTTTCTTCACCCTCTTCCGGGCTCTTACTTCCGACGCCTATAGTCTCATGATTTAGTTGTTCATTATGCTCATTTAAGAACAATTCGTCCCAAAGTTCTGCCAAGTTGATCCCTTGTTTGTCTTGAAATTTCCCACGATTATCTGGGACATCGTCGTCATCATCTATAATAATATAAGGGACACTTTGTTCTCCATTTGTTGGGAAATCACTTTTCATTCCCTTCATGCTATTGCTAGTTCCCTCGTCCACGAAAGCTTGGAAGTTCTTTCCTCTTGGACCATTCTCTGTAGAAACGTTAAGAAAAGTTATAGCGCATTTATATCATGTATTAATCATGCGTATTTGAGCCAAAGAAATATAGATATGTTACCTTTTGCATCCTTATTGACGTGGGAGGGTCTTCCAATGCTCTCTTGAACAGCTTGAGGGTAATTCGCCTTTGCATCTGTATAGTTTGCAATAAGTTAGCAAAGTGTGTATAGACTAGGAAATTATAGTTCTGCGAGCTAGTACCAAAGATCCATATACGCTTGAAATGTGAAAATCACTATAAGGATATATATATACCTCTCCAGATATCATTGTTTCTGGCAACTAATTCATCTTTATTGTTTAGCATGAATGTGTTTGGGACTTCAACACCAGTCGATGTATACTCCTCAATTTCTTCTTTGATTTTTCTGGAATTTGACATTTTGACCTCAATTTGAATACATTTAAAATTTTAAAGTATTGCATACTTACATATGTTCTTTGTAATCATTATGCCTTTAAAAACGAATCTTACATTTGAAGAGCAGACTTTTGCTCGTTCGACAACAACTGCCCAGTCTCCCTATGTTTGCGCTACAATGTAAGAAGATCTATTAGCGACTAGTGTTATTGTTTCCTTGCTTACAAGTTACAATGTATGTGATTAGAATTAACTTACTTGACATTTTGTTGCAACCGGCTTCTTACACACCGAGTTCTCTTCGGTATTGCCTGATTAAAATAATAATACATAAAAAAATTAAGGCAGGTCACTGTTCCTGTATATAAATTCTTCAATCTAAGGGGCGACTTATAAGATGCTACAGTACATTATTTTCAGTGTAAGAGAAACCTTTCACAAAATTACCAAAATGATCCCTAACCCCCCCCCCCCCCCCCACCACATCAGGTTTTATTAGCTGGTCATCGACCGGCTTATCCCTCTCTGGGGAGGGGATTGGGATGCTCATCCTATCAACGGCAAGGGTTTTTCACCCTAGTCATCTCTCTGTAGGGTTTTTGTGTTGGTTTTTCCGCGAGGCCCCCGTAAGAATATGTATACTTAGCCTTTCTTCATTTACTGGCTATTTTATTAGGACAATGTCTATGGTGGAAAACATTGGAGAGGAACAAGATGACTGAAAATGATCTAATTAAGTTTTTTTTTTTTAAATCAAAACAGAAATTTGCATTGAACCCAAATGTACGACGATACAAACTTTCTGGGTAGGCACTATATATAAGTTCTAAATAACAAAAACTCAACTAAATAACAAACTGAGCGGATAAAACTGCTCTAAGTACTACGCTTCATTAGAGTGCTGAAGGCAAAATGATCTAATTAAGTGTAATGGTATTAACATACTTATGTTTAAGACAGAGTTAAGAATTGACTAGGAAGCTAGCCAAAGTAAAGAATGTTAACCTGCAGGGTTCCATTTTCCAGACGAAGGAGCTAATAAATGTATATCATCTTTTCCTGTATACCTTTTTAAAAGTTTATCATAAAACCAATAAGTTAACATGCTGAAAAAAAGAATATAGATAAACAAGCAAAAAAAATAGATACATAAAATAGATACATATCCGTTCGTTGTGCAGGTAAAGCAAGCACGAAATCGTATCTCCTCTCATCAATACATTGGCCACTAATCCAAATTTCATCATCAATGATAATCAGAAAAAAACTATGAAAGGAAAAATGATCCATAATTTAAATAAACTATTAAAATTGAGTTACCTTGTGGGCACTGAAGCACTTGATTTGCGTGGTGGGGGAATACTCAAACCACTAATTGAAATTTCTTTATTAGTACTAATTACCAAAACTTGAACATTAAATGAACTTCACGAAAATTGAAACTTAATTGACAAGATTTATAAGCTAAACACATACCGACTGCTTTGCTTTGTATGCGTGTCACGCCCCAAAATCCATAGAACACGGATATCGAGGCATGACCTTTTTAAAGAAAAGAAAAAAGAACCTGTTGGTACGAAATTGAAAATTTAAAAGAAAATAACTTGCGAGCTAATGGAACAATAAATCAATTGAATAAAAATGTTTGCCAAACGCGGCTACAATACGAGACAGTTTTGACAAATTTATAAAAAAAGAAATAAACGAATGTAAATTGCCCGTATACTACAACCTCAAAAGATAATATAATTGAAAAAGGAATCCCCGAGCCCATATGATCCCTTGCTAAAGCTCCTAACCAAAAGCCTCAACCTATAATGTACCTGAACAACAAAATTGTAACGGTGAGTCCCACGCACATAACTAGACGGAACGGCACCACAAATACCGTCACTCCATCCCATAAATGCAAGAGCTCACAAATTCTACAATTACGATAATCGACATATAAAAGGAAATACAATAACATTCTACAACGGGATAAATTAAATAACGTCTACACAAATCTATAGCAAACATGGACCTCTCATGCCACATACCCCAGTCCGTAAGGTAGGTCATTCCCTATCCCCTCGGCCGTCTTCTGTCCCCGGAATTAGGAAGAGACAGAGACCATTGCTAACATAAAAGTAGATTTAAAGTGCGCACTTGGACCTCTCATGCCACTCGCTCCAGTCCGTAAGACGAGTCATTCCCTATCCCCACGGCCGTCTTCTGTCCCCGGAATTAGGAAGAGACAGAGACCATAACTAACATAAAATAAATACAGTGCACACTAGGACCTCTCATGCCACTCGCCCCAGTCCGTAAGACGAGTCATTCCCTATCCCCACTGCCGTCTTCTGTCCCCGGAATTAGGAAGAGACAGAGACCATTGCTAATGTATCAATATTAAGGCCTCGGCCGATAATATTATACTATTCATATAACACATTCTCATACATATAAATATTAAGGCCTCGGCCAATAAATAATAAACCAATCATTTATCACATTCTCTTACGTCATTCTAACGTAATTCAACGAAACCCAAAAGAATAGGTGCTAGATTCGCAACTAGCCAACCAAGTCTAATCAACATGAAAACTCATTCAAGCATTCTAGCAAACACCTTGTATGCATAAACTACAATGCATCTATATTCAACAATAAATTACCCAATTTAACAACAATTATAATAACACAATATCAATACATAAAGACATGCAAACTCATCCATATTCTCGTTAATCCGAAATTAATACGACTAAATCCTTAATTAACAATTAGGTGAATTAAACATATAATCAACTAAACCCAATTAACAAATAAGTGAATTAAACATATAATCAACTAAACCCAATTAACAAATAAGTGAATTAAACATATAACAACTAAACCCAATTAACAAATAAGTGAATTAAACATATAATCAACTAAACCCAAATAACAATTTATAAAACTAATTAAGATAAAAGGCAAAAACCCCCAATTTATACTAAACGTAAAACATAATCCTAACATACACACTCGTCTAGTCGCTATGGATAACCCCCGTTACCTTAGCGTGTAGAGGAGATGATTCCGGCAATAATCCGCTAACGTGGTTTCTCTTCTTCTTCTTCTTCTTCTTCTTCTTCTTCTTCTTCTTCTTCTTCTTCTTCTTCTTCTTCTTCTTCTTCTTCTTCTTCTTCTTCTCTTTTCTCTCTTTTTCTCTCTTTTTTTTTTAGGTTTAAAAAAATAAAAGTGGCTGATTTTTAGGTTTAGAAAAACTGGTTTTAGATAGTTTGTGGAAGCGAACTATTTGGTCCCCAAAGTTCTAAAAGCTAACTCTTAATCCAAAAATATAGTTTTACTACTCAAAAATAACAAATCTTTAGAAACAAATCTATTGGGTCCTTTTTATTAGTAAAATTAGTAACAAGTTTTTAAAATAAAGTTTTTCGGAAGAGTTTCGGTTTTTGGCTAAAAATTAGTCGAGTGACCGGTTTTTGGTAAAATTTGTATAAAACGTTTTTGGATAAATTAAATCATAAATAAAATCATTTATAAAAATACGGGATGTTACAACTAACCCTCCTTAAAAGAATTTCGTCCCGAAATTCCATTTCCTCTCTAGAGAATTACTCACATAAATGATCAACTTTTATAAATAAGACCGTAAGAATTTAAACGTACAATTCGTGTATTAATTCAAGAAATAAAATACGCAGGGTTCACAACCCGTAACAACTCCACAATTCATAACTCAAGTACATGAACAACATGTAAGAATCTCAAATAAGGTAAACACTTATATATAATATTAAACAGGATAGAAGACAACTACTCAACAACTCCAAAACGTCCCCAAGACTCAAAGTACAGGTCTTTCTAGCAAACTAAACTCTAATAAAATAAACTCTCAACCCAGACCCGGGGGTGTCACACGACTGAATAACACGTGTGGCGGCACGTGCTAAACAAAGCCTAAATGAAATAATTATTAAACACTCGCTAAATAACTCATTAAATTAGCTCAAATTTCTAGCAAAAGTTTTATTAAATAGAATCTCGAAAATTACGTTCATTACAAGAAGTTAATCTCTTACAACTAAAATAAAAATGTAATCGCAGCGGAATTTAACACATAATCTTAAAGGTCTGTCTGGTCCTCAAACAGACTCGATATCAACCCTACTTAACTGAGGCCTCACAATATATTATACGGGTCGAAAATAAGATTTTTCGCTTTCAGTTTCTTGGAACATAATAACTTGTTTAATAAAAATTCCCAATGCATAAGTATTTAGAAATTACTTGAATATAAAAGATAAATAAACTTTTCACTTTTCTTTCATCAAAATTAAATCCATCGCAATAGTAATAACCAAATATTTTTCTTTCTTTTTATGATAAAAGCAAAATGATAACATGTATATCTTAGAGTACCAAGCCCGATTGACTTCCTCAATCTCTTTACCGTCGATCTTTTTCTAAGGTGTATAAACCATACGTGCACTACGTAATTAAGGTCACCACAGTATGACGGCTGTGTCTATTCCTTAAAACGTTCCGTTTAACAAAACTATGTACAATTGCTAAGTTAACCGTTGAGAACTAAACTCTTTCGTTCAGTTGCCAACGTCACCCCACTTTCCTCTTCCCCTTATTCGGGATTCTCCGTTGTACTTATTCTCATGGTCCCAAATACAAATCATAAGCAAATCATAAAATAATAAATTTAGAAACCTTATACAAATACACTGTATATAACCTTTATCTTTATAAGATACAAACTATTTCTCTTTATACAGATCCATCGTATATAAATCACTTCTTCTTTTTCATTCTTTTCTTTCTTTTATTGACTTTGTTTTCATAACAATATAAAAACAATGTTTCCATATATAAATAGTACTTGAAAAGATAATACCCATGAGCCTGTAAAATATTATCAAAAGTTGCAACGGAATATTTATAATAGCAAGACAAAACCCACTCACCTAATATTAATCCGAAAGAACAGAAACATTTCTACAACGAATAATCTAGTGCTTAGCTTTCCACTAAACATTTTCCCTTGCTCAACATAGGAATTTAATTCTCTCATCTTTATATACTTTCGTTACATACATATAATTTTAATACAGTAAAGGAGTATAGAATCTAATCAGGGAAATGCTACCTAGCTTTCTTTCTTTATTTGCACTGGTGTATATATCTGTATTAACAAGGAAGAATTCATTATAGGGACGTGTATATGGCATGAAAATTGGCTTAGCATTTATAGTACAATTCTATACCAATTTATTACTTCCGTTTCAATTTCTCATGCAAGGTTAGCTCCTTAATAAATTACTAGCAACAAAAACTCTTTGAATACATGTAACATTATTTCTCCTTAAATATTCCACGCATAGTAGTTATAGGAATAAATACAAACCTCTCGTTATAGAAAAGTCAAGATAATATTTACTATTCTTAATTGACATTTACTCTTCAGACAAGGCATCAGTTTTATATATGAATACAATCAAATCATGTCATTAATCATCTTAGTGAGGCATTCAAAGACCCATAACTTACACCATTATTCCTAATCATACGTTTATACAATTCAATATTTCTAACCGAAGTAAATTACATAATTACTAGGCCCAATTCTTACCAGCTAATCCCTAAAAGTACTACCACGTATCAATCCATGGTAAATTATTTTACCAATTAAATACCTCTAAATCCTTTAAAACTCTATAGCTTTGATAACGTGTAACCGTAAGTTCCTTAAATCACTTAAACAACTAAACATTAGTATTCTTACTTATGAAAACAAAATAGTCACATGAGTAATTATTTAGAAGAATAAATATTCAAAATAAAATTTTTAAATTAAAATACGTGATTTTACACTCTCCGCCACTTAAAGAAGTTTCGTCCCGAAACTTTATTTCTTTAATAACTTGAAAAAAAAAGATAATGTTTCTGAATAATATTATATATGCTTTCTTAGACGTGATTAAATCAGCTCACATAATTTCTTTAACCAACCGGTCTCCAAAACAGTTACTTGTGTGTGCATGTAGCATAAACTATATAAAAGAAGTATAATAAAAGGTATCTTGGAAACTCATTTGAGATTAAAATTACTAATAATAATATCATCATTATCCTTGTGAAACTTGAAAACTTATGATGGAAAAATACTAACGTAAATTCCTAAGGTCAAACTTTTACCACTTCCGATCGTTTATTATCTCATTAATTACCAAATTCTATAACTCCCATCAGTCATAATTCCAAAACTCTATAACTCCTGTCTACATAATTCTTAGTCCAAATTCTGATTTTAGTCATCATCAATGCTAATAACAAAGTGTACATCATGAAAGCAAAACACATGAGGTAAGCTAATCTTTTAATTGGTAAAAATAAAAATAAATTTGTTCCTACCATGTTTTTCCTTGTACTGATAATTAACCTGTGGGATGGTTCAAATTCAAACAACTATTATTGATATTTATACCGTAAGATAACCAAACCTATTCCAAAACTTGTTTCCATATCGTTTTCCGAAACATTTATTACTTATACATCTATATCTATTTCATGTGCTTCCGCTGCACGCTCTGATAAAATAATAATAATAATGGTGCTAACCGGCTTAACATTGCATTTTGTTTCTAATTTATCAAACAATCCAGTTTTAGCATCTAGACCACCACCCAAAAATAATACCAATCTCCCTTTATACCATGTTCTCTTAAACGAAACAATCTTTAATTAATAAGAAGCGCAAAACCTAATAATTTATATTTAGTCCCAAAATACCACTCCAAATTCACATGTAATACATGCTCTCAATCAAAGTGCAAGACCTGTTGAAACTTTGCAACTAATCCGACCAAAGAGATTTACTCAAAATAACTAGGACAACTATAATGCTAGTTCACTTATTATTTGAACACTTTAAACACAAATTAAATCTCAAGTTTGGATCCTAATTATAGCTTAAACATCTTTTATAGTGGTCAAACGAATTGAAAATAACCTAACGTATCATTTCATTGAAACTCTAAGCAAAAGTCGGCACCGAAAGGTAATCCATGGACAATATTAAATTACAAAAATTAGAAGGAAACTACCATAATCGAGGTTCTCTTATAGCTGTCGAAAACTTCTACTAAAAAAAAAAAATCCATAAAATAAATAAATATATCCTATCATGCCCTTTTGTTTGTTAGTTACAATCCGCCGCAATAGTTAACTACATTTTTATTTATATATACCAAACCAGTGACTTCATTAACGTACAATCCATTAATAGAAATAATAAGAAAATGTTTAAAAAAAACTTTGTCTCACCTATAATAGTTTACAAACGCAAACATTTTAACTTGTACAGGGGCATGCTACACCAGATATATTTCTTAAGTTTTCAATAGTTAATCTTATAAAAATAAAATCTATTAAAATTCCCTTATATCGACCTTGAATTTAGTACATATGAAATTAGCTGTGTGTAATTCCTCTTAAATATGGACACCAAACCAACTCAACTAAATTAAGTCTTACATTATAGTATAGTCTTACATTATACAGTATCAAACAAGATTCTTGATGTAGGGACAATTAACTTAGAACCTAAAATATCTAAGTCCACGGTTATCATTCTATCGAGTGAAGGAAAATAGTTGCTAAATGTGAAACATATATACAAAACACTAGCTTACAATCTAACCAAGAAAAATTTATAATCAATGTCTAAAAGAGTAGAATCATGTTGTAAGGAAGAAATAAGTGCACAAACGACTTATAAAACTAATGAATTTAGGACACGACCTCACAAAACGTAATTAAACATTCATGTTTTCCAACTTATAAAATCTAACCAAATTTGCAAAGGCATCAAATTCCGCTAATCATACAATACAACATTCCGCACATTACGTGATAATCACAAAACATGTAAATCATGATAAAAGCTCGTTTTTCATGGTAATAATTTTATCAAGATTTCTAAGTTTCATAATTATAGAGCACTGAAATACGAAGCCAACGCTTCAAGCGGAATCAAATTCGGAGTAAAAACGAAGGAGTTACGAGCGTTTGAAAAGTTTAGCGAAAAACCGCAAAATTTGCCAGAAAACGACCAATCATTTTTGACAAAACGACCGGTCTTTTTTTGGTCCAGTAGGGTCTGAAAAATTCGACCGATAGTTTTAAGAAACGACCGATCGTTTTTTTGGTCCAGTAGGGTCTGAAAAAATTCTGAAGAATTTCGACCGATCGTTTTGGGAAACGACCGATCGTTTTTTGTTCCAGTAGCGTTTGCAAAATTCGACCGGCCGTTTTTACAGACGACCGATCGTTACACAGCAGAAAATAAAGATTCAAAAAAACGCAAAATTTCTCAACACTTGTAATATCCTATATGGCATATATCACACAAATAACCCATTTAAGTCCACAAACTTATTACAATCAACATCCATTCGCATAAAATGTACATTAACACACATTTTAATAATATGGAAACGCACTACGTAAAATCATCAACTTCACAATTCTCGCACTTTAATACATCGTTACTACTTGACATACAACTTACACCTCATACACACTATAACAATTTACACATGCATACAATCAACACAAAAATGCGAGGGATAACCCATCACGATACGTTATCCTAAAGCACCCGAGCGTCCTCGCATACTCTAGAGTTCCACATCGCTAAGGTATTCCTTCACACACACCGACGAGGTCCACCCACTAGTTTGGCGAGCCGGGATCAACAAGCGTCCTCATTGTCCCCAACTTGCCTCACATGTGGACTTTCCTTTCATCAACTACTACTAAATTATAGCTACATGTCTTAAGCTAAATGCAACCCCCCGTTTTTAGAAAAAGTTTTAAGTTTTTGGAAAAAGTTTTGTAAAAATGATACGATGGATCTTGGTCCAATGGTTACCCATCTTCCCGTCGTCCCAAAGTATACAAGAACCTAGTTAGCTCTGATACCAACTTGTCACGCCCCAAAATCCATAGAACACGGATATCGAGGAATGACCTTTTTAAAGAAAAGAAAAAAGAACCTGTTGGTACGAAATTGAAAATTTAAAAGAAAATAACTTGCGAGCTAATGGAACAATAAATCAATTGAATAAAAATGTTTGCCAAACGCGGCTACAATACGAGACAGTTTTGACAAATTTATAAAAAAAGAAATAAACGAATGTAAATTGCCCGTAGGCTACAACCTCAAAAAATAATATAATTGAAAAAGGAATCCCCGAGCCCATATGATGCCTTGCTAAAGCTCCTAACCAAAAGCCTCAACCTATAATGTACCTGAACAACAAAATTGTAACGGTGAGTCCCACGCACATAACTAGACGGAACGGCACCACAAATACCGTCACTCCATCCCATAAATGCAAGAGCTCACAAATTCTACAATTACGATAATCGACGTATAAAAGGAAATACAATAACATTCTACAACGGGATAAATTAAATAAATTAAATAACGTCTACACAAATCTATAGCAAACATGGACCTCTCATGCCACCTACCCCAGTCCGTAAGGTAGGTCATTCCCTATCCCCTCGGCCGTCTTCTGTCCCCGGAATTAGGAAGAGACAGAGACCATTGCTAACATAAAAATAGATTTAAAGTGCGCACTTGGACCTCTCATGCCACTCGCCCCAGTCCGTAAGACGAGTCATTCCCTATCCCCACGGCCGTCTTCTGTCCACGGAATTAGGAAGAGACAGAGACCATAACTAACATAAAATAAATACAGTGCACACTAGGACCTCTCATGCCACTCGCCCCAGTCCGTAAGACGAGTCATTCCCTATCCCCACTGCCGTCTTCTGTCCCCGGAATTAGGAAGAGACAGAGACCATTGCTAATGTATCAATATTAAGGCCTCGGCCGATAATATTATACTATTCATATAACACATTCTCATACATATAAATATTAAGGCCTCGGCCAATAAATAATAAACCAATCATTTATCACATTCTCTTACGTCATTCTAACGTAATTCAACGAAACCCAAAAGAATAGGTGCTAGATTCGCAACTAGCCAACCAAGTCTAATCAACATGAAAACTCATTCAAGCATTCTAGCAAACACCTTGTATGCATAAACTACAATGCATCTATATTCAACAATAAATTACCCAATTTAACAACAATTATAATAACACAATATCAATACATAAAGACATGCAAACTCATCCATATTCTCGTTAATCCGAAATTAATACGACTAAATCCTTAATTAACAATTAGGTGAATTAAACATATAATCAACTAAACCCAATTAACAAATAAGTGAATTAAACATATAATCAACTAAACCCAATTAACAAATAAGTGAATTAAACATATAACAACTAAACCCAATTAACAAATAAGTGAATTAAACATATAATCAACTAAACCCAAATAACAATTTATAAAACTAATTAAGATAAAAGGCAAAAGCCCCCAATTTATACTAAACGTAAAACATAATCCTAACATACACACTCGTCTAGTCGCTATGGATAACTCCCGTTAACTTAGCGTGTAGAGGAGATGATTCCGGCAATAATCCGCTAACGTGGTTTCTCTTCTTCTTCTTCTTCTTCTTCTTCTTCTTCTTCTTCTTCTTCTTCTTCTTCTTCTTCTTCTTCTTCTTCTTCTTCTTCTTCTTCTTCTTCTTCTCTTTTCTCTCTTTTCTCTCTTTTTCTCTCTTTTTTTTTTAGGTTTAAAAAAATGAAAGTGGCTGATTTTTAGGTTTAGAAAAACTGTTTTTAGATAGTTTGTGGAAGCGAACTATTTGGTCCCCAAAGTTCTAAAAGCTAACTCTTAATCCAAAAATATAGTTTTACTACTCAAAAATAACAAATCTTTAGAAACAAATCTATTGGGTCCTTTTTATTAGTAAAATTAGTAACAGGTTTTTAAAATAAAGTTTTTCGGAAGAGTTTCGGTTTTTGGCTAAAAATTAGTCGAGTGACCGGTTTTTGGTAAAATTTGTATAAAACGTTTTTGGATAAATTAAATCATAAATAAAATCATTTATAAAAATACGGGATGTTACAATGCGGACCGAGTTCAGTACTCTTTCTTTTCCTAAAAAAGCGGGTGACAATAAAATAAAATAGTACTTTATTGGTATTGATAGTAAAGAAACTTGAATATTAAATAAAGGTTAAAAAAACTTGAATCTTGACTACAAACATCAAAGTCGAAATTTAAATGACAATGCTTTTAAAAAAAATGTCATGTGCACTAAGCGTAAATTTAAGAAAAGCATGTGCTAACCTTATAGGAGAAGAAACCTTAGATGTCCCTGACACCGTATTAGGATTTAGATTTACTGATTTTGGATAACGTGGAGGCAAATTATCTTTAGATTTCTTCCGAATGTTTTTAGAATTTCCTCCTAATAATGTTGGAGAAGTTCTAGGAGTTTTAGTGTCTAAATTCTCCGGAAGAGGATTAGGGTTCCCATTTACTGTCACTGGAGCACTAGGCTGGGAATTATTATTACTACTTTCCATAAAGCTTTTCCAAGCGTAATACAACGAATAGTCATCAATCGGCTTAGCTACGGCAAACGGGGTCTCAAATGTTTGGTCTTGAAAATTACTTGTGGCAGCCTGGTTATCCTGCAGGAAAACATCAAGGCATATTATGTTGCATAACATTGAACTTAATTTTTTTAGAAAAAAAAAATATAGCCTTTTATTTAAGACGGACATAACAAAATGATGGAATATGGTATAAGTCGAGTACTACATTTTTCACAACATCTGCTATATCATCAAAGAAATGTTAGGCTCCATAAAAAGAAAATAAACATAACAGGCAGAAACCGATAAATCAAGTTTACATCTATTACTTGATAGTGAAATCCATCTCCATCTAGACTAGATTCGGGTATTTCATTTTACTCTAACCTAGAAGCGTTAACCAAAATGGTTAGGACTTGATCTAAGAAAGGATGGCCTTAATTTGTGCGGTGAGAGTTGCATTAGTGCATGGCGATTAGTGGTTTGGCCTAGTCCTTGCACACGAAATATGGTAAAAACTCTATTGAAATGGGAAGCAAGACCACACAATTTCTTTTGTCAACTCGACTGCAGCTTCAAACAGTGGTGAATCCAGTGTATGGCAAGTGGAACCTCTAGTTAGTAAAATATATAACAAGATAGCTGTTATAACCCGTATTTTTCTTTACATTTAATTTTAGTTTATCAATGTTATCAGGTCATACGTGATTAATTTTGTCTGAATTAGGAGTTATAAATAATATTCTAGTAACTTAGAGGAGGTGGTTTAATTTTTAGAAAACTTGAGGATTGATTTGGGAATTCATTACATAGCATATAGATTAAAAATAAGTTATAAATCAGGTTTTTAATGTAAAAAAAAAACGTATGAGGAAAAATAGAGAGATTGATAGGCAGTCTGAAACGCTTGTATTAACAATATATATATATATATATATATATATATATATATATGAGAGGAAGGTGAGCAGAACAAATAGAGAAAGAGGAAGAGAAAGAAAAACAGAGAGAGATATAGCAATAGAGAGTGAGAGAGAGAATATATAGATATATAATCGGAAAGGGAGAGAAGGATAGGGGCCAATTCAAGCATTTGATCTTTCCACCAGAGGTAATCATTGTCTTATAAACTCTTATATGTAAAAGCTACTTTTAAGTTATGTATAGGTTAAATAATCGGCTTAGTTTATGCGTTGGAACTAGACCTTTATGGCCAAGTGTGCACGACCTAGGAAATTATATTGCTGCTGTAAATTGCTAGCTTAGAACTAATTTCTCAATTTATGCTTGCTTTAGTTCAACACTCAACCTACAAAGTTGGTAGAACATTGATCAGTGATGTGGAATTAGTAATTAAGTACCAAGTATGAGAAATAGGCTTAGATAAAATATGTATAACCTTAGGTATACAAGTCACTATGTAATATCGTAACTTGAAATTATGTACCCATTGATACGTGTTTAATAAGAATACCAACCAGAAAAAAAAACAAGGAGAATTAAGTATCTTAAAGAGTAATTTGAAATTTTAGTATGTTTACTACACCTGAGTTATATGCCTTCACACACATTGTTCTTATTACAAGTAGTTCTACATTTCAGCTAGGAAAACAGAGTTAACTTCCTGTATTTCTAATTCAATTTGGTAATTATTTGAGTTGTAACAAAAGACATCACCATATAGATGGAAGTACTAGCAGCTAATCTATGTAAGTGATTAAACAATAGAAGTAAGTCACATTGAAATCAGTAAGCTAGAAATTGCAATGACAAAGCAGTAAGCAGCTATATGGTTTAATTTGGTTGTAGTTAAGATACATATTATCTTTGTAGAATATTACATGGTACCTATTTGAAGGAGATCATAAATTGGAATCTAGTTGATGGCGGTTAGAGTTCTAAGTGAAATAGTCAATGGTCGGTACGCTATATTGACAAGTAGTTGATAATTATATTTCCAGGTTTCGGTGTCACGAGCTGTTTCGATCCGGTATTTGTGTGAGTGGTTTTTACCTTTGCTATTATTAAAACCCATCGCATTTTCTAACAAATGTTGCAGGCTGAAATTATATTTTCGAAGTATCAAAAGTATATGTATATTTTGTATCGCAAGTTGCAGATTACGAAACAGGAAAGATATGAGTATACGTCGATGAACGTATAAGTTTAAAGAAAGTTTATTTTTATTTTAGTGATCTTTACTTTATTATAATTGTGAATTAAGTCTATAGAAAGATACTTGGGAAGTCCAAGTACACAGAATAAAAAGAATCAGGAAGTCTGATTCCACAGAATAAAGAGAACCAGGAAGTCTGGGTCCAACAGAATAAAGAGATTCAGGAAGTCTGAATCCAGCTTAATTTCTCATTATATTATCGTATTGATCACACCGCTAAATGATTTATCTATTCACTTTTTACAGTTTTATCAAGTACATGCTTTGGGAAATTTTTATTAAAGTTTAAAGCATTGTTTTCGGAGGATAAATAAAAAGAACAAAAACCTATTTTTGTCCATGTTATATATTGCAAGGTATACCATTCACTAAGCTCGTTTAGCTTAACCCTCGTTTTTATAACCTTTTCAGGTTTACAGGTTCTAAGAAGTCAGAGTTAAGATAGTTGGGAACCAGCCAGACCTCATAGGATTTTCTTTTATTTTCCGCTGCTAATAAGGTTTTAAACCAAGTTTGAATTTGAAGCGTTGTTTTACATTTCGAGATTTCAGAATAATAAGTTTGAGGTTGAATTTTGGATTTCATGGGTTGTTATTGAAATACGCAGATATTGAATATTATCTTTTAAGTTATATTATTTCATCGTTTTGAATTACATTGTTGGCCCATCAGTTTCTAGTTCTAGGCTTTGTCTAGCACGTGTCAAAACACATGTTATTCGGCCGTGTAACATCATATTTAGTTCTAGGATGTTACAATAGCTGGTTGGAAAGAAAATTTACTAAGCACTGGAGCTAAAATTACACTCAGTAAACATGTTTTAGGCTCTTATCCTATACACTTGCTAGCTGTCACTCAATCTCCTCAAGTTATTATTGATAAAATTAATAAGGCTTTTTCTACTTTCTTTTCAGTATATAAAGAGTTATATAAGGAATTGAAAGAAATAGTGGAGGAGCACAATCAAGAGTTAAGAGAGTTATGAAGCCGTAATGTATATCTATAGAGATTTGTAGAAAGAGTGAATGATTTTTGAAGGGATGGGTTTTGGAATAAATTGTACAGAGGGAAGACCTTTTGAATTAATATCACAATCTCAAAACGGAGTTACAAATACAAAGCTCAGTTCATAAAAATGAAGAAGCAGAAAGATGACAACGGTGTAAACGATTCTTCAAGTTGATAAAAGATAATCCCTCCGTAGATGTGTGACTTTCTAGGTATCTCAAAGCCGGTTAATGTTTTTTTTCTGGTTTAAAGAGATTATATGGTAAATAAGCTCACGTCCCATGTAAAATAAAACCTTATATTGATGTTGATATAAGGATTTTAGGCCTAGGTTTGGTTGATGCATTTTACTTCAAGAATGTGATTTGCAGCTACAATGGGATCCATTAATTTGATGCATATAATAAAATAAAAAAGAAAAAAGAAAATTGATGCATATTTTTGCATGGTTTTGGCTTAAGATTCTGCTACCTTGGAAAACTTGTTTGGTTCTAGAGAAGCTATAAAGTGGCTAATTTTGGGGTTTTATACTAAGATTGTCTGAGTTTTTGAATGTTATATAGTTTGAAAATAAACAATCTGAATTAGGCTATACTAGATAAGTGTGTATTGTTCATTTTTTTTATTAATAGAATTTGTGTATTTTGTCCATCTAAAAGTTGGATTCCCTATCCCAAATTTTTTATTCCTTTTGGAGCCTCTTAATTTATTTTCTTTCCAATTTTTAAATTTTTTACTACTTTCTTCATACGTTTATAAACTTTTATAGTATATTTTATACACATTTCATAATTTTTAAGACACAATATTGGTTTTATATTTTAGACGATTTTTTTTACATATAATATTTTTTCAAAATTTGCTTTTATATTTATTCCAAATTAAATTATGTATGACTTTCATTTAAGAATAATTGTTCGTATGTATTGATACATGTTTAACATGAATTGTAGAATTTTTTCAACTATTTTAAATAAATATTTTGGGTAAATATCCAATGAGACACAAAAGGGGTATCAAATAGATAGCGAAGACAAGACCCAGACTATATATACACCATGCGTCTTAACATGATTTCAGTTTATATGATAGGTCTTATAAATCTCGCCTCTACCCGGAATTCTCCTCGGACAGCCGAATAAGAATGGGCAATAGGAATTCTCCTCTTATATATTAGAATTGGCGCAGACCTAATTTTCAAAATTTGTACTTTTGTAGATTGGCTAGTTTCATTTTGAGATATACAAGTATTCAATAATTCACCTTCTAATTAATTTGGACAATTGTTTTTGTTGATAATCCCCTCTAAATTTAGAGTAACTCTATCTATAATTTAAAATTTTAAAAAATAACATCGATACTCTAGAAACTGCAGAATAGTTTTTTCCCCTGGTAATTAATTAAGCTTTATGAAAATAATAAGAAAAAGAAAACACTTGTTTAGCATAACATGCTAAATTCAATGAGAAACGTCTGGAATACATATTGAACCTATAGAAACAAATGAAAATACAAAAATAAAGAAACAATGCCCAATGAGAGGCAAAAAAAGAGAAAATCATTAAGATTATTTTATATGTGTTAGATTTGATAGATTCACTCCTACGATTTGTTTGGTCATATATCTAACAAAAAAATGAAATAAATTTCTTTAAGAGAAAATGGATCTATTTTTAGGTTTGACCATGGCCTAAAACAACAACAAAAAATATTCTTAAAAGGCAAACAAACAAAATTGAATGCTATAAGCTCTAGCTTTCGCAAAGTTGTGATTGTTTATAAAATGATTTGTGTTGTATATGTTAAGTGATCCAAGACCCTAAGTTTTGGTAAGCTTCTCTTTAACCCTCCATGTACTTTCTCTTTTTCTATCTGATTTATCTCTCTTTTCTCACTCCAAGATAATTATTAAAGGCCATTGTATAGAAGTCCTAACTTAAAAAGGAAAATACGTTTATCTAAATTTACAATATATACATATATACATTCAAAATACATATCTAATTTATTTATTTTATGTATTTGCGAGAAATCCATAAACATATATATGTGTTTGTACCTTATGATCCATTAATTTTTGGGTTTCTGACTTCTTCATCACACTAATTTACCTTAGAGTTGAGATATGAGAGACAAGAAAATTAGCTTCCCTTTTATACGGGAAATGGTATGTTTTATATTAACTTAAAATCTTATCCAAGTATCATTTAATAATTAAATTACTATCCTAATTCAAGTTATATTTAATTCAAACATCATTGCATTTATACCATAAATTATTTCATCTATACAATAACAATATTATTGCATTATCAAATTAATACATTTAATATACCCAAATTGAAACATCCCATACCCAATAGGGAGTCACACGGCCGACTAACACGTGCATTGACACGTGTTAGACAAATGAGTATAACTTAAAAATAATTAAATAGATTATTTAGACTCTAAAATAATAAATTCAAACAATCTTCCTCATTAACGAATATCTTGACAAATAGCTTAAAAGCAAATTTAGGTCTCAATAGCAACTTATTCAAATAAGGTCTTGTAACAATAACAAAACAGAATTCTATAACACAGTCTTAGAAACTTATTACCAGCGGAAAAAGAAATCATAGGAGGTCCTGCTGATCCCAACTAACTTAATCCAACTCTTTAATACTTGTATAACTGAAAATATTTTGAAAATGAGAGGTAAGCTAGACGAGGTTAGTGAGTAATAAAGCCTTACAATAATCATAAGGGACAAAAATAAGTTTTACTCTTTTTTTCAAAACAAACAGTTAATTTTAATAAAAACTCTCAATGCATAATAACGTGAAATCTTTCTTGAAAATTAAATTGTAACAAACGTTAAATAAATTTATTTCTTTGTCAGACTCCCCGACATAAACTTTTTTCTTTGTCGGACTCCCTGACATAAACTCCTTTCTTTGTCGGACTTCCCGACATAAACTCTTTTCTTTGTCGGACTCTCCGACTTAAACTCATTTCTTTATCGGACTCCCCGACTTAGACTCCTTTCTTTGTCGGACTCCCCGACTTAGACTCCTTTCTTTGTCGGACTCCCCGACTTAGACTCCTTTCTTTGTCGGACTGTCCGACTTAACTACTATCTTTTCGGACCTTGCCGAAATAACTGATATTTTATTTTTCTTTCAATGATATAAAATATCAATACGTACATATATAGATGGCCCTTGAAAATAATAAAAACGAGCATGTAATACTTGTTAAAAATATGCAACTGAGTACTTATAATAGCAAGACATAACCACTCACTCGGATACCGGATAAAAAACAACACGGGACACTGAAAACCTCAAAGAAGAACGAAGACCTGAATTGACCTCTAGCTTTTTGTCTCTCTGCTGATTTATCTCCCTCTCTTTTACCGGATTATAAGTACTGATGATGATATAACGACCTTAACAAGATAAAACCAAACGCTTAATGTCTCTCTCCTTTTTAATATTCACACGTTTAAGAGTAATTGTTAATGTTTTCAGATTTTATTCATTAATGCTATTAAGCAAACTCATAGTCAGCCCTTAGTTTTCTTTTTAATTAGTCATAACTTCTACTAGTTACGGATTATTACCCTTTACTATCAAGTCAAACTAAAGTGATCACCTCTTATCTTAATAATGCAAGTAAGAAAATAATAGTCAACTCGATAAACTAAAAATAAATATAAATTAAAATGCGGGTTATAACACAAGTTATGGAAAATTTTCAAATGAATTACTATATAAAATTAAGTGCAACAAATAACATACATGTTTAACCAATGTCCACATGCATTGTTTAGCTTATCCCATTTAATATATTTCCAAAATGAAAATGCATTAAATAGAAAAATAGTTGTATTCATAATTTATAATTATTAGAGACTATTTATATATCGTCATCATCATAATTATGTCTTGAATTTACTTATATAAATAAAATGTTATTAATAACTTGCTATACTAAACATTAGGGAAAAAATACAATTAGTGTACTGTACTACATTCTTTTAACGATTTAGATATCATACTATCACTCTGTTACAATTGAGGTACTGAACTATCATAATGTTCACAATTCAGGTACCGACATTAAATTAATTGGATGAAAATTAGTTTCATTTTTCATTTCGGTCTTATTCTTTGTAATTTGTATAAATTTAACCCTTAATTTTCGAAAATGTCTCATTTTAGTATAAATTCAGAAAAATCAATTTTTAAAATAAAAAAAAAACTAAAAATACCAAATTTTTTTTGAAACAACCATTAAAAAAGTAGGAAACCCGAAAAAACCACGAAAAAATGCTAAAAAAACCAAGAAAAATCTAAAAAACAAAAAAAGTTTAAAAAAACCGGGAACCCGAAAAAATTCAAAATCCGTAAAAAAAATAAAAAATAAACCCCTAAAAATCATAAAATCAAAAATCACAAAACAATGAAAAAACGTTAAAAAAGTCGGAAACCCGTAAAAAACCTGAAAAACAGTAAAAAAAATATTAAAAACCCAAGAAAAATGAAAAAAAATCCAAAATCATAAAAAAAAATAAAAAAAAATTTCGAAAAAGTCAAAAAAAGCCGGAGAGTCAAAAATATATAAAAAAAAACTTTAAAATAAATTGCAATTGTTTACTGTCATTTTTAAGTCATTTGAAGTCATTTGAAGTCATTTTTAGTCATTTCATTTGGAGTCATTTTTAAGTTATTTGAAGTTGTTTTTAGTCATTTGAAAACAATTGCAAGTTATTTAAAAGTTTTTTTATATTTTTTTGGCTTCCCAACTTTTCTCGACTTTTTTTTATTTTTATTTTTATTTTTTTTTTTATTTTTTATTTTTGATTTTTTTTATTTTTCTTGATTTTTTAATAATTTTTTTTTACTGTTTTTCAGGTTTTTTTTACGGGTTTTGGACTTTTTTGAACGTTTTTTCATTGTTTTGTTATTTTTGATTTTTACGGTTTATTTTTTATTTTTTTTTACCGATTTTGGGTTTTTTCGGGTTCCTGGTTTTTTTTTTTTTTTTTTTTTTAGATTTTTCTTGGTTTTTTTACCATTTTTTCGTGGTTTTTTCGGGTTTCCTACTTTTTTAAAGGTTTTTTCTAAATTTTTTTGGTATTTTTGTTTTCTTTAGTTTTAAAAAAAAAAATCTGATTTTTTTTGAATTTATACTAAAATGAAACATTTCATTTCAGAAAATTAAGGGTTAGATTTATACAAATTAGAAAGAATATGACCAAAATGAAAAGTAAAACTAATTTCCATCCAATTAATTTAATGTCGGTACCTGAATTGTAAACATTATAATAGTTTAGTAACTCAATTGTAACAGAGTGATAGTATGATATCTAAATCGTTAAACACGGATAGTACAGTACACTAATCGTATTTTTTCCCCTAAACATTATAACCACACAAACCAAACATTCTTGACCAATGTTTAGTGGGCATTATTTAGCTTTACCCATTATGTATCAATCCAGCTGGTGTAAAAATAGTAGTTTTAGTAGCTTTTTTAGGGTCCCGTCCTCCACCCTATTCCCATATATTTTCCCTCAAGAGAGTCGCATCAACAAAACCAAATAGAGCCCAACATTCCGATATTTTTTTCTTCAAATTGTAATAAACACAAAATAGGACTGAACAACTTCAAAAGATGAGATGGATAGTTTGTGGCTGTCAAATTTTGTTACTTTTTTCCAAAGATGTCCCTACTCTATTTTACTAATTACTCTTATAAACTTTTTCAATTCAAAACATAAATAACAAACAAAAAATATGCTCTTTTCAAAACAATTATGTTACTATCTTAAACAAAAACGTCTTATGTATATTTTTTATAACAACTAAATAATATATTACTCATGATTGTTAATTTATTATATTCATTCAATCAATATTTTGAATATTTTTTAAAATATTAATTTTATTTGTTTAGACCATATATATATGTCATTACGCGTCGCACACGCAACGCGTGACCACCTATTACTAGTATAAAATATAGAAATGAAGGAGTAACAAGTTTCTTACTTAAATATGGCGTGCTTTCCTTTTATGTGACCTTCCCAAATGTATCAGTGTTTTTTTTAGATCAAATGTATGAGTGTTGGTACTTTTATATATAGCCAAGTTATCACATGTAAAGTATGGGAATTTAATAATTTCAAATTTATTGCTTGTTTGGATTTTAAGGCAACAAATTAAATGTTTGGCTACACCAGGTCAAATGACAAATATCTTTGTTGCTTGATTTCTTTATTAAATTTAATATTTAAAAGTCTATGTAATAATCATATTAACTAAAAAAGAATGATTTTGTAAACATTTTGAATATAGGGCTCAACGAATGCGAACCAATCCATTGTATGCATTGGTTTGGTTCGATTTTGTTTCTAAATGACTTGGTTTTGGGTTTAAGTTTCATTTCATTCATTGATTAAAAAGGAACCACATCATAAATAACAACACCAAGTTACTTCCACACCTAAACCACAAGCACAAAGACACCATTTCTAAAAACAAACTACACACAAGAAGCAAAGAAACTAAAGAAAACATTAAGCGAATGATCAAATCGATCTTCAAGCCTTCTTAGGGGACTTGGTAGTCTCCTTCTTATCGGTCTTCTTAGGCAAGAGCACTGGGTTGATGTTAGGGAGGACACCACCATGTGCAATTGTAACACCGGATAACAACCTTCCGAGCTCCTCATCGTTCCGTATGGCTAAGAGTACGTGACGCGGGATTATCCTGTTTTTCTTGTTGTCACGCGTCGCATTTCCAGCCAATTCTAATACTTCAGCAGCGAGGTATTCGAGAACAGCGGCTAAATAAATCGGAGCACCGGAACCAACTCTCTGAGCGTATCGGCCCTTTTTCAAGTACCGTCCGATCCTACCAACCGGAAACTGTAAACCGGATTTCACAGATCGTGAAACCGGTTTCTTCTTCGGACCACCGCCTCCTTTCCTTCCACCAAACCCCTTCATTATTTTCCTTATGCTTAATTTGATTTATTGAAATGTGAGTTTGTGTGTTTTTTTTTTTCAAAGGTTTATTTGATAAATTGGGTTTAAGTTAATAATGGTATTAATGTCAGAATTTGATCAATAACTAGGGATGAGACAACTTTCTAATATTTCATGATACCGATCTTAGTTTACTAATTGTCATAAAAATTACATTTTTTCCATAGTATCATTGTAAATATTTAATAATAATTTTGCACTATGCATGTTTTCTATGACTTGGACAGTAAATAATAGATATAACCCAAGCTCAGACCATATATACATTTGTAATATATCCATAATCTATTAAAGTTTCAAGGATCCTATTTCAAATATTTAATTTAATACCGTCAGAGATCGAATAATTAAAAAAACAATATAATTGATAATTGTTACTAGTCAAAACCTCAATTAAATTAATTTGGGCGTCTTACATTGTTTCTTAGAGACAGAGGGGGCTATGGTGATAACATGACAATGTCTTAGGGCTCCGTCTCCCCATCAATCCACCACCTCTCCTCTCAGTTCCCCTACATATTCACATAGCTCTTCTCACACTTTCTCATTCTATACAAATTTCAAGGGCTTTTAGTTTATCCCAATTTGGGGCTTTTTGTTGGCGACTGTCAAAGATGGGTTTGAGTGCGAAAAATCTCCATCAGAGAGCTCTCAACCAAAATTCTCTTATGTGTCTGCTGTAAAAGGTAATCAATCTAGCCAAACTTAGAGGTAAACAAATACAAATTGGATCTTAACTCTTTAAAAATAAATGATATCCAACTACCTTTGAAGCAAACTCAATTAAAGGAATGTAGGCCTGGAATTATTTTTTCGCCTTTAGAATTACAGTCGGGTTTTCCACTCCATTATACCCTAATTACCAAATTCAGTAGAGTTAGACCTAAGATTGATATTGTTAGGGACCATATCACCAAAAATTGGGTATTATATGAAACCCATGTCGTGAGTCTTATAGATCATAGGCATGTTCTAATTAAAACTAGATATGCTAGCTACAGATTTCAATAAGGCTTGGACTCAAAATAATCATGAGATGGAAGGAGATCTTTTTAGAATTTTTAAATGGACAATAGATTTTAATCTAAAAAATAGAATCATCTGTAGCTCTTATTTGGACGAGCCTTCCCCTTTTGCCTCTAAATTTTTGTATTCTCTCATACCTAAAAGCCATTACTCCAGTCTTTTGGTAGATGTCTGCCTATGCTAGAGTGTGTCCAGCTAGATCCATTAAATTAAAGAGAATATTTAGTATGGATTGTTATTTCCCATGAGGGTTTCTGACAAATAGTGGAGTATGAAAAACTCCCAAAATACTGTGATGGGTGCTGGTTACATGATCATTCTTCCAGTGAGTGTACAAAATCTACAAAAACCCAACATCAACCCAAAACTAACTATTCTCCAGATAAAACCTGCAAAGATAATGAGAATGTAGACTCTAGGCTGCAGAATGGGGATAAAAAGGGGATAAATAATATGAGTGCACATAATATTTAGGGATGCAACAAGATTCAAAATATGGGTAAAAATGAAGGTTTTAAACAAGAGTATGTGGCTAAGAAGCCACAAAATACAAAAAAATGCAAACAAGTTTTATAAAAAAATGAATGGAAAGTTAGTGAAAGTTGATAGTGAAGATGAGGAAGAACAATTAGTTGTGGCACCTGTGAAACGAGCAAATGAAGCAGAAGTGTTTCATGAACTTGTTGAACCTGAAAAGGACAGATGTGAAGAAATGAGGCCAAAAAACAAATCAATTTTGAAGGAAAACAAGATCGCTAACCCATATGCTAATGTTAACTCAATAGTGGATCCTTTGGATGAAAACCCTATTGAGGAATGTGGTGAATATGCCCTTTCTCCAAATACTAAGACCTTCAAGCCAAGTCATAGTTCTACAAGATCTCCAATGGTTGCAATTAAGGATATCTCATTGAGGAATCAGCAAGAACTGGAAGAAACGAGAAAAAGAAAAAGGAGGTTGAGGTAAAAACCACTAAGGTCCATACTAGTTGTCAAGGTTATGTGCCTTTTAACAACACTTTAGAATATTTGATGTGAGATTATAACTTAGACACTTCTTGCTTTGTTGAATATGAATATTCCTCATCAGATGGTTACGGATATCTTTCAGATTATAGAGCTAAGAAAACTAAAAAACATTCTATGATCACTAGGGGACATAGGATACAAACAAAATTGTAACAAAATCTGAGAAGACCTGTTTGAAGATTGATGTGTGTAAAACATGCTCGTAAAGACAGAGTTTTTGTTGGCCTTAGACATGTTGTTTCAGCATGATTCATAGTTGCAGTTTCTAATTGAGACTCGATTTGTAATATCAACAGTATGTTTGCTGTGTTATTTGTTTGCTTTTATTTTTCTTATGCTAGCCACGGACGATTGTTCCATGGTATGAATATTTTTGTTTTTCAATTAAATTTGGGTCTTTTTGATTAAAAAAAAACTTCATTTAATACGGATAAAAAATTAGTTACAAAGTTGCAATTAACTAATTCAGTCTCGAAATAGATTGTAATAGCTTTTGATTTTTTTTAAGAAGGTTGTGCTGAGTTTTAAAAACTTGATACAGTAACCAAAATTTACTAACTATAGGTGACATTTTTTGGATGAAAATTGCTTGGAAGATACAATTTAGTACCTATATAATATGAAAAATTATGATAAACACTTGAAAATTATAAAAATATAAACAAAAAAACCCTTATATACAAGCTTGAAATTTATTTTAAATTACACACTTATATAAAAATTGTATATAAACAAATAAATTGAGTTGCACAATTAGCAAACAAAATCAATACAAGCTCTAAACATCATATATGAACTTTATTAGTTGGAAAGATAAATATATCTTTACAAAACTAATGAATTGGCAAGATAAATTACCAACAACTCTATTTTGACAATTTGTCATCTTCTTTTGTTTCTCAACATATAAATAAATAATTAGACTAAAGTCAAAGACTTGTTAATATCATACTACATAAATAAATTTGGATATAATAATCCTAATATCGTATTGGTTCTCTCCAATACTTATGATTGCTATTAGAAAAATACTAATCACTAAAAAAATGCATACATCTTTAATAAGTGTAATATTGAACTTGCATAATAAATAAACGGCTTATCCTGTTTTTATTAATCTGAGTACGTTATTTATTAGTTTTATATTATTTTCAAATTTACATGTATAAAGTTTATTTTTATTTTTTAATTTACATATGAAAAGTTTACGATCGCGATTTCAAAAGTTTATAAAGTTATATATAGTAGGTTCTAATTTTTTTTCATTAAATTATAGAAAAGTAGACCCATTAATAAAATGGAGGCCCGAATCTTATGCTGGTGGGTCTTTAATTCAACAGACTTTACTAAATTGTAAGAATGTAATCTTTTATATAAGCGTGTAATTTAATATAAGTTTCAAACTTTTAGATAATTGTTTTTTATATATGTTTGTATGGGAAAAATAATGTCCATAGTGTTTTCAAATAATTATAAAAAATAAATGGTTTTTAAAATGACAGAAGATTTTCAAATGATTTTGCTTTATCTTAAGGGTCATTACTTTTTTTTAGTGGTAGACTGTCTTAGACACCGATCTAAAATAAAATGATTTGGCGCTTTTTGATTCTTTTGTGATTTTAAAATTTTTTGTAATTTTTTGAAGGTACTTTTTGGAATGTTTAGCTTTTCGTTTTTTGTACGCTTTTCTCATTTTTTTAGCGATATTTAATTTTATTATTTTTCTTGATTTCCCCCTCATTATATGTTTTTTTGGGTTAATTAGGTAGAATTAATTTAACGATTAAATAATTTAAATGAGTGGTACTTTTTTTAAAATGGTTTCAAAACGAATAGCGGCTTGAAAAGTTTCTCTATAAAATAACTCATTGTTTTCCGTTTCTTCTTCTTTATAGTAGCTATATTTTTTCAACACTACAAAATTAATCAGGCTACGTAAAGAAAGGATATGGAAATAAAATAAGTTTTAAATATTGGCCGCGATGGTGGATAAAAGTCATAAGAAAATTGTACAAATAGCCAACTGTTGATTCACTCTTAAAAGAAAAAACAAACAACATGATCAATATCTTTCCTCATTTGTACTAGATTAATTGCGAGTGACAAGTGACAACCTCAACCTTGAAACTTAGCTAGTTCTTGGTACAAATAATTAACATGCATATATTATAAATAACAACGTGCACTAGTATAAGTTAAGTGCCTTTGGAACAAATTCCAAATAACCACGAAAACGAAAATACACATGCACGGATGCCTTTCAACCCATAAATGCTTATCTAAATATTTCCACCCTGAAAAAGTAAAGCGAATTAAGAAAACCAAACAAGTGTAAAAATAAAAAGACTAAAATCTAATATTATAATGAAAAGATGAAATATTGTTATGCATCTTGTTCGTTCCGGTGAAACAGTCTGGGATAAACAATTGGTTACAAAGTAAAAGTCACTGAGCAGACTTCAAGTCAGCTCGGTCGACAATGATTTACGTTTGGTTGTATTTGTTGAAAAACATGTATTTATACATGGGTGTTCGAAAGTGGTTATCGACCGAATTTGAGCCAAATTTGAAAGTGTCTAGCACTTGGTTTTGTACCGTTCTCAATTTAGTTAAAAAGCTTGTGCGACGACTTTCGAAATGGTATATGCACTTGATATAATTGATGAGTCCGCGTAAATTTCAATCGGTCTCAAATTTGTTAAATAAAGTGTTGAGACTTTATATTGTTGGAAAGTTGGAGAGTTGAGAAATACACTATGTATTTTATCCCACATTGTGAGGAGAAGACTCATTTGAATAACATATATACACACTCACTGTGAGTTGTGAAGTGTGTTAACCTATAAGTGTGTGTTGGCAAGAGCACCATATGTGCGTGTGTGCTTGACTTGGTCTCGTGACTCGTGCGTCAAGTTTGCGTTTACGTTTTGTGCGGTTTTTATTGCATCACAAAATTTAATAGGGCTGATATTATGGGGACGTTATTGTGTAACCATCGAAATTAAATGACCTCTTTAAAGTTGTGGTTACAGCCGAGCCTATAAAAGGCACTCTTCCATCACTCATTTGGCACCACACAATACACACAACCCACTTGCATACATAGCATATTAGAGACAGAAAACCACACAACCAACAACTCGATCTATGCTTCGGTATCATTTCCATCCGAGCCACTTTGTGTGACGTTGTATGTTGGGAACAAAGTCCCCTACAGGAAGAAACAAAAAGATGGTTTGAAAAATATCGTTTAAAAGAAACTGTTTGCAGTTAGTTCATCTTTCATTTCATTTCTTATCCTTTCCAACATTGTTTAAATTCTGTAAAAATATTCCGTACTGTTTACTTTCTCTATTTACTTTCTAGTACTATTTACTTTATGTAATTACTTTCCAGTGATTTATTTTTCTGTAATTTACTTTATGTCCAGTAGCGTAATTTATTTTCTGTCCAGTAGCATAGTTTTCTTTATCTACAGAACAGTCTGACAGTTTAGTAATTGTACTATTTTGTCCGGGAGTTTCAGTTTATTAAAAACAAATCCGGCAGTTTACTAATTATATTAATTCTATACTGAAGTTTTTGTTATTTACTTTCCAGTTGAGTTCGGAATTTGTAACCGAAGTCATATTCGTTTTAGTGAAATAAAATTGTTATTTCTTTTTTGTCCTTTTTCTTTTCATTATTTCTTTTCGATACAGTAAAAGCAAAAGTATTTGCCTATATTTTTGCCTTACCTCTTCTGCAAAAGACCATGTAGTCACAAGTTTTTTTTATAGAAACAATAGAACAGTCTCTTTCCAACTCTTATCAAATCTTATCCTCTCCATCTGTCAACCGATGCCCTTCGAATCTGCATTATATTATTCAGAGAGGAGTGAAGCTAATACTCTCCGTCCTTCAATGGGAGAGGCGGACCCAGAACATTAACATTGGGTTTGCCAAAAAAAAAGTATCGCCACTAAGTTTTTCATTTTAGTGTGAGCTGAGATTTTCCGCTTTTGTATAAAAAAATCACCCTCTTATATTTTTTTTTTAAAATAAAATATTTTCTAATCGTCACTCGGTCAACCGACTGTTTTAGCTAGATAAATACATTTGACTTAACTTTTTTCATAAATTAAATATAAAAAAAACCCCACCTAAAATGGCAATTTAGTAGAGAAACAAATGTTTTTTTTAATATTCAATTTAACAAAATGTTAAGTAAATAAATTTATGACATTTTTTTTGTTTCCTTTTTAAAAATTTGAAGAAATATTTATGAAATTTATAATTTATTCTTGAGAAATTTCATAATTTATGGACAACATGTTGATTAAAATATTGAGTTTTTAGATTTATAACTTTATTTTTTTCTATCAATTTAAATTTACATGATTTCTTTACATATAGTAAATGTTTTGTAATAAATATAAAATTATTTAATCTTAATTTTGAGAGTTTTTTTGTAATTTTTCTAATAATAATTTGATTAATTAGATATCAGGGCTTAGAACATGCTATAATGGAAATGATATAATCAACCGGAATCGTGTTAAATTAATATATGTGGGAATAGTAGTCAATAATACATTCATACTAAGTTGTTATTTTAATTAAAGCCACTATAGTCACTTTTCAATTTTATTTTCTCCTACTTTTTTAAATTTATGGTAAACAATTTATAATTTTGAAAGGGGTAGCCAGAAATAAAATTTAATGGGTTGCTGAGATGCTTTATTTACAAATTACTCTAAAAAACACTATAGAAAAAATAAAATTACTGAAAATTGTGGGGTTGTCGTGGCAACCCATGGTCACATATAAGTTCCGCCACTGCTCCAATCTCGTGCTTGTCTTGTATGGTCTCGTCCTTTGATGACCTAGCGGCATTGATAGTCGGAGTTCTCTGTTTATTGTGTCATCCCTAGTTGCAACCGTTGAGTATTGTTCTCTGTTTATATTAACTCATACCTCTATTTTTATTCACTTATGTAAAACCATCTTTGTAATCTATCTATTCTTTCAATTCGCTTGCTTGTTTGATCATTGTACTAGTAAGAGTAGGACTCGTGGATAAGCAGTAGCGAAACCGTACATGAGTTTTCCTTTCATAGTTGTGTGGCGAGTTATATTTGTCTTTTATGGTACTGTCTTGGTGCTCGATGGGAAGTTACAGATTTAGAATGATAGGTTCTGACGACCCTTTATTCGGAAGGCAAATTATTGTTGAGTAGTTTTTCGGAAACAGGGTAGCCAAGACCCCTGACGGCTATTATACCTAAGGATCATGGGAGTGGTTTGTCTTTAATTATTGAGTTAGTTCGTCTCTTGAGCATGTCTTTTCGAAAGTATCTATTTTTGTAGTGTGATGAATTATTATTTGACGTGAGCATGGATTCCAATGGATAAAAACGTTGCAATGTGATGCCATTAGCCCAACCGTCTTGTAGATTCTTTCGAGGTATCAGATTGGATCTCGTTGGTCGCATCATATTCCGTCCACTTTGTTCGGGTGAATCTGAGACTGGATAGAGGGTACTCAACACGTGGTTTCGCAGTTTGATTGGTTTGTATTTTTATTTTAAATTAGTTTAACTTATGTTGGTCTAATTTAGAGATTTTACTTTCAATGTAGTTAACTATTTAAGCTATGTGGCGCAACGTCCTTGTAGGTCATGACCGGACTGTCGTCTCAGTTTGAGTCTCTGCTCTTTTATTTTCCATGTAAAAAGCGACGATCAGTTACTGTATATCTAGCTATCCTTAATATGCATTAGAGACTTCATGCATAGTTACGAAATTTGGTTCGACTGTAATAATTAATATCATGCTTAAATTCCACACACACAAACTTTCTCTTACTACTTTTGAAATCGATTAACTTTGAGTTACACTAATTTATGGATAATGTGAACATTAATTACATACAAATGTTACTAATTGTTTGCAGCACTAATACAATGATTATTAAATATGATTAATGCCTGTCACTGTATTTGACCTCAATCTCGGCTGTGTTAAATTTTAGTAATCGACAAGATAATTTAACAAAATTGTAGTGTGAAATTCACTGAATACTATATAGACCGCGATGAGAGGCTTAGGCAACGTTCCAAATGTGGATTTTTATAACCTCGCCATGTTTTGGCTGGACCACGTCCACGGGGAAAGTAATGATCACGGAAATGAATAAAGTTAGGGTTTTAGAAGGTCCTGGCAAGGAAAAGCCAACCAACGGATAAGTCTGCTTACTGAGTAACTAGTAGCTAGAGAGCAAATTCAATCACATCAAATATCTAGGGTTATTTGGATATACTTAGTTATTACATAAATAAATAAAATGCTCAAAAGTCAAACAAACAAAACTAAATGCTATACATAAAAATGAACACACGAATTATATATATATATATATCTTCTTCTTTTTTAATCCAACAAGGCATAAATACAAAAAATACTCATATCAACTAACTAAAAGAAAGTGAAATATTATCGTGCAAACTAATTTAACAAGCGTTCCATAAGCTGATTAACCGATACTCACAAAAAAAGCACAAAACGATCAAGCAGGAGTACACGAAAGAGTTAAGATAATCTACTCAACACAGGTCAAAACAACACCATCGGGGTGCCAACACATTAATGAACTCGATCAAAGAATAAATCATCTGAGACCAATGACCCAAAATACCAATTCAACAACTGCAAACGACTGCAATACACTCACTGCTAAACCAAGATCGAAATGCCATAATACAAAAAGTAGTGACTACTGAAATATATCTATATAGGTGTAATATATAAACATTTCCCCATACAAAATGAGAAATAAGTATGTGAGAGAGGAGTTGGAATCTGAATAAATAATTTAAATCTCACCTATACACTATACAATGGAGAAGCAGATTCCTATCTTTTACATTCCAATGATATAAGTATCAAAAATGTTCTATGGCTTGAACAACAGATGTATAATATATAACCCAAGCCCAACCATATTTGTAATATTTACATAATCTATTAAATCTTTGAACATATCTTAAATATTTAAGGCTAAATTTCAAGTCAGGTACATTTTGGAAACTTAATTAAGTAAAAGTCATCTCTTGTGAAACTATTTAAGTTTTAGGCCATTTTCTTTAACTAACCAAAGAAATAAAAAAAAAATCATAAAATCAAAAAAATCTGAGAAACAAAATAAAAGAATCCGAATGTAACATCTTAAGGGTAGTGTAGTGTAATTTACATTATCCAACATTTGTACTTTAAGCTATATTTGTGTTGTATATAACTTTATAGTCACACTCGCGTATATAACCGGTTTTATAGGTTGAGTCCTATTTAAACCCGATAAACAATAAATATAAATAAGATAATTAAATGATAGATGACCCAATAAAAAAAAACACAAATCCAATACAAAAATTAAATAATATCATACATGTAACCGAGGGGGAACCTAGGCAAGCCCTCAGGTGGGTCGATATCTTCCGACAACCCTTCACATGGTCTAACCGGCAGTAGTCTGGTCATCGGCCACATATCGAGAAACATCACCGCCCCGCTTACTCCGGTAGATTTACCACGCACCAACTTGCATAAATTAGCCTCTAACCAGGCCAGAAGAGCTGATCCCCAACTATACTATGCACATGTGTCAAAATCCTCCAGAAATGACAGAGGCCATAGTGGAATCTGATCACTGCTCTTATCTGAAAACACATGTGCACCAATTAATAATAACATGGCAGCCCTAAACTGATATAGCAAACGCTTCTTACTAGGGTTGGAGGGTAATTCACCAAAGGTATGTAACATCCAATCAAGTCTAACTGTCAAACAGTTTGTATCGACTTGATTGTCAGCAGGTCTAACACCCAACAAACTCTCTATCATATTCAACCTGCTCGCCCTGTTATCATTCCGCTCCGATCGGGTAACAGCAAGACCATCCACCCTGAGACCAAGCATAATCTCTACATCCTGTAACGATATCCCCAACTCTCAACCGACAAAATGGAACGAGTGCGTCTCATCACGCCACCTATCAACTAAGGCTGTAAGACAGTCTCGGTCTATAGTGTGAATACCATAAAAACCAGCCCTAATCATATTTTCAACTACTATGTCAGGCGTCGGTATCTGTCAGCTATAATTATAAATTCTAATTTTATGGGCATCTCCTCTACCCGCTTCTCTTCCAGCATCCCAAGTCTGATTTGAAATATGATCGGTCTGTCGTAAAATGCCCATCCTGCCTTTAATCTGTGGACCTGGCTCTGTCATCCTAATTATTTTTTATTTTTAACAATAAAAACAACATAAGAAACATACACATTTAATGATAACCAAACAATTATTCTAATTATCTAATTAAACAAATTTTAATAAAAACTCATTTTTTTTATAAAACAGGAAAAATATCAACAACCCCAATTTTTATTTCTGATTTGGGCAAACAAACTAATTAAAAAACATAATTTTATAAAACACCTAATTTTCAAAACGGGTAAATATTAATAAAGCGTAACTATTTTTATTTTTCTCAATCAAAACAAATAAAAAACATAAACATTAACATCATAACCAAACCATTAGTAATAAATATCTAAATAAACAAATTTGAATAAAAACCCTAATTTTTTTTATAAAATGGGACAAATATCAACAATTATAATTTCTATAATTAATATAAACAAACAACAAACAATTATGTATAGCTAAATGAATAATCAATTTGCATATTTTATATATTTTTTCCTATTTTAAAAATTGAAATTATACAAAATAAATAATAAATTAGAGAATAAAGAAATACCTTGAATTAGGGATAACTTTGATTGATGATTTGGAGTTTTTTGTTAAGAAAGTTGATAGTTATTGTGGTTAATTGATTTGAGTTTTTATGGATGATAAATTTGAGTTTTTGAGAGAAAGAGAGATAGTGTGTTTTTGATAAATTTGTTTTTTTTTTTAAAACGTAAGATTCTATTTTTCAGGGACTGTTTGTGTAATTTTGACGCAGGGACTGACTGTGTAATTTCTGAAAAAGAGGGACTGACTGTGTAATTTCTGTAAAATTGATGCAGACCGTAGATTTAATCTATGGTTTACAGTGATTGTAAACCGTAGATTAAATCTACGGTTTGCATCAAATGACTGTAAACCGTAGATTAAATCTACGGTTTGCACAGAATCACTGCAAACCGTAGATTTTTTCTACGGTTTATACGTTTTTTCAGAAAAAATTTAGTATAAAAATCCAAGCTCTTCCTTAAATTACTTTCCATTATTTTCTCCTACTATACCTGCCAAGTATAAATAGTCAAGTTGGATTTATAATAAAAAATAGTAGTGTAGTGTATATGAAAAACTAATGTAAAAGACCAACAGCAAAAAAAGCAAAAAACTATAACAATTCCAATATATAAACAAAATAAACCAATAGTTATTTTTGACAAAATGCTATTTTCATTTCCAGATAAGACATTAGCTAATCATTACAATTTTCACATTATACAATTAATAATTTAATATATTGACAGAATACAACTCTATCATTGTGATAGAATACAAAAGCTAAATGACAATAAATATTGAATACAAGTAAATTATTTTCACAGCTTACAATTGCGATTTTGAGAATACAAGGGGCGGAGCCATGATTTCTCGTTAAGGGGCACAATCACGCTCGAATTAACTTTCCAAAGAAAAACAAATCGAATGTGTTACGACGAATTCGATACTATTAGGGATAAAACTTGTACTTTTAATTGTTAGTTTAATTAATTAGTTTATCAAACTAAATCACGAGGACCTGACCAAAAGATTGTAACATTAGCTTTTCGGCGAATCTGTCAATAGTTAAGAAAAAAAGAAGAAAAACAGAAGCGCCGAATTATTATTTTATTAAGGGATTCATGGTATACTATTAAAATAATTAATATTTTATCATTATTAAATGATGTTCTTATTTTAGGAAAGCGGTCGATTTTTAGAGTATTTATGAATTTTTAATTAGTCTTTGACAAGTATTTTATGTTGTTATAATTTATAGAATTTGGGCATGAAATCGTTCTTACTATTAAAAAAAACTATAAAAATATCTAAATATGTCACAATTAATTGTTCATCGCAATTTTGCCTTCACTTCATCTTTTACAAACTTTGGAACAACTCTGGGCTTACACCGACTCCGTCACTGAATACAACTCTATTATTTTTTTGGAAGTTAAAAGTATTCTATAACAAAAGTATAAAGGAGGCTCACAGGCTGAGCAAATCAGACTGGGTGGACTGCCTACATCGAGACATCAAAGTGAAATAAATCTCTCATGAGAGTTGTATGTAACCACTAGAAAAATAAATACAACTAAGGTAATTAGGAAATAAAACTACTCATCAAAGCTAAAAAAAAAAATACAAGTTAAGAACCACCAATTTAGCCTCAGGTACTCTCGAATAACTGGCCATGTTAAAGGCGAAAACTAGGAATGGACTCCAAAAAAGTCGCCCTTCAACAACAATATGGATCACAACCCAATCAACCCGTAAAAAATCAATTTGGTACCAAATAATTAACTACTATGGAAACGGACCGTACTCATCGTTTCAAATAACATGAAGCACCACCCGAAAGAATATTATCGACGGTTTGTACAATCTATCAAACTAACCACTCAATACCGCATAGAAATCCGAGCCACCGAAATCATATAAGTCTAAAGACTTGTCTAATATCTAAAATCCAACTTTTCCATTGCCCAATTTGGTAATTACATAACAAGTAATCCATAGCAAATACAAGTAGTAGGCTTTCTAATAAACCAAAGGGATCGATTATGACAATAATAACAAGGTATTTTCCAAACAAAAGAAGCCAAAACTAACCCATGTAGATCGGCCGACCGAAAACGGTGCATGTCGAACAACTTGAAACCCCAATTTAACCAAATCAAAGGTAAAACCTTCAATTAATTAATAAATCCGCTCTCGGACGGATATAATCCCGTGGGTGAAGCAAAATCAAGCTGGTCAATTACCATAGTTGGTCCCGGTCATAACCTATGTGCTCTAAAATTGAGAAAAAGTACGGTTCGGGGGTTAGATCTAGCATAGATCTAGTATGTTAGAATTTTGAATACAACTCTATTATTTTGATAGAATTAGCTAATGACAGTAATTTTTGAATAATAGCATATACCTGGAGCTAATTTTGTCTATTATGTAATGTAGAGGTATAAGGAGGAAGATATATGTGTATGCTAGAATTTTGAACAAAGCAAATATTGTTAAATTGGTATAAAGTTTTTAATTGATATACTGTAAAAATATTTAATGCTTATACTTTAGTAAACAACAATAAAAACATTATTCTCAAAATTTATGACTTGATTTAATGAGTGTACTGTAAAAGTATTTAGCGTGTATGCTTTAGTATTCTTCGTGTATCACTAAACTCTATAGAAATATAAAAATGTCAAAGAAAAAATGATCATAACTAATTTTTAAGTTATACACGCATGGTAGGAAAAATAGGAGTTAAAGTTGGAAAATGAGAGAGATTAATGTTAGGGTATTTTAGTCTTTTTAAAAGGAGAGTAATACTCATAAAAAATGAAGTTAGTAGTTTTCATTAATTAAGTGCACAAATCTGCAAAACAACTCTGTGTACTTCAATTTTCCCAAAAAGTTGAAATAACACTACCAAAAGCTGTTTTACGTTTATTAAAAAGTAAATAACTGCAAAACAACAAACTGTCAATAAATTAGAAGAGTACATTTTTTTTTTATCATATATTCCAAAATAGAAAAAACTATCTTTGAGCACAAAAAGCAGTAAGAATCAACATAAGTAGAAATCTTATAAAGCAGATGTAACATATCTGAGCACAAAATAGACATTCATCCTAAAAATGTTTATAAAATTTGAAATAGTGTTGTAATACCTCAAAAAAAACTTAAGTTGAAATACAAATACAAAAAATATCTTTGATCAAACCACTTATAAGTTATAAACTTATAATCATGATTTATGATTATGCCAAAACTAAATTTTAAATCTCAACACATATAATGTCTCAAATTATAACATAGCACAAATTAAAGACAAACAGCTAAATTAGGGAGTTTTGTTAAAACCTAAGTTACTGCAATCATCCTCATCAAAATCCCACTCGAATTTAATCCCTAAACTGTTTGGGCTCCCGATGTATAATAGCTGATCTCCGGCTGCGCTTTCTTTGGGGAAAATATTTAAACCATTCTCCCTTTCTTCACCCTCTTCCGGGCTCTTACTTCCGACGCCTATAGTCTCATGATTTAGTTGTTCATTATGCTCATTTAAGAACAATTCGTCCCAAAGATCTGGCAAGTTGATCCCTTGTTTGTCTTGAAATTTCCCACGATTATCTGGGACATCGTCGTCATCATCTATAATTATATAAGGGACACTTTGTTCTCCATTTGTTGGGAAATCACTTTTCATTCCCTTCATGCTATTGCTAGTTCCCTCGTCCACGAAAGCTTGGAAGTTCTTTCCTCTTGGACCATTCTCTGTAGAAACGTTAAGAAAAGTTATAGCTCATTAATATCATGTATTAATCAAGCGTATTTGAGCCAAAGAAATATAAATATGTTACCTTTTGCATCCTTATTGACGTGGGAGGGTCTTCCAATGCTCTCTTGAACAGCTTGAGGGTAATTCGCCTTTGCATCTGTATAGTTTGCAATAAGTTAGCAAAGTGTGTATAGACTAGGAAATTATAGTTCTGCGAGCTAGTACCAAAGATCCATATACGCTTGAAATGTGAAAATTACTTTAAGGATATATATATACCTCTCCAGATTTCTTTGTTTCTGGCAACTAATTCATCTTTATTGTTTAGCATGAATGTGTTTGGGACTTCAACATCAGTTGATGTATACTCCTCAATTTCTTCTTTGATTTTTCTGGAATTTGACATTTTGATCTCAATTTGAATACATTTAAAATTTAAAATTATTGCATACTTACATATGTGCTTTGTAATCATTATGCCTTCAAAAACGAATCTTACATTTGAAGAGCAGACTTTTGCTCGTTCGACAGCAACTGCCCAGTCTCTCTATGTTTGCGCTACAATGTAAGAAGATCTATTAGCGACTAGTGTTATTGTTTCCTTGCTTACAAATTACAATGTATGTGATTAGAATTAACTTACCTGACATTTTGTTGCAACCGGCTTCTTACACACCGAGTTCTCTTCGGTATTGCCTGATTAAAATAACAATACATCAAAAAACTAAAAAATTAAGGCAGGTCACTGTTCCTGTACATAAATTCTTCAATCTAAGGGCCGACTTATAAGATGCTACAGTACATTATTGCCACTCTTTCTACATATTACTGGAGAAAAGGAAACCATTGGAGAGGACAAGTAGGCAATGTATAGTAATTTCATTGCCTACTTGTTCCTACAAGTAGGCATTGTATACTTAGCCTTTTTTTTATATTATTTAATGGTGGGCAAAACACACATTTTTATTTTATTAAATAAAGAATAAAAATATGAGGGAAAAATCTCACAAAAAAGATTGGGCCAAAAGTGCACCAATCTGGGAAAAAAGGTTAAAAGCAGCAAATACGAAATTACAAGGTTGTAAAAGAAATAACTTAAAAATACATAGCTTGTTAAAGTAAAAAAATGTGCCACGCCTCTCTCTCTCCCTTTATCTCTTCCAGGTGAACCGACAACAAGCCCAATATCAGTGAAAATAGACCAGGAAATCCTCTCTTTTTGATAAATAATATTGACTAATTTTAAACTATCTGTTTCCAGAATAATATCTTCTTCTTCAATAGGCAACAAGCCCTTTACAATAGCTAAATCCTCTATAATTAAGCTGTCATTAGTAGTTTCAATGTAAGAGAAACCTTCCACAAAATTACCAAAATGATCCCTAAGCCCCCCCCCTCCTCTTCAAATACCAAAGAAATTAGGGTTCATTTTGTAGCTACCATCCACATTAAGTTTAATTTTACCAAATGGAGGCTTAATCCAGTGATAAACACTGACCTTTTTAACAGGTTTAGTACTCAAATTATCATTAAATAAGTCAAAACAAAATTACCTTTAAAATTCTTATCTCTTGCAATAAAAAGGTAAAATTGACTTATAACATTACTGATAATGGAGTCTACATTCATAGTATCATTATCAAACCTGTTTGTGCACCTAGATTTCCATATACTCCAGATAATAATAGAAGGCTGTTGTGATACATTGTTGTGATTGTCCATATTCATAGGTTACATACATTATGTATAAACTTTAAGTTTGAGACTTATGACTTTCTAGTTTTTCTCTTGTACATGTAACTTGTTCCACCCCTCCACTATATAAAGGGGTTGGAGTCTTCATAGTTGAACACCTACAACATACTTGAATACATATGTTTTGGCCCTCATTATCTCTCTCTCTCTTACATATGTTATTGAGCTAATTTGGCGTAAAACACGTTATCGGCACTTTGCTTCACGACAGAATAGAGAAATAGCTAGATAGTTTCATTAAAAGTGAGTATACGGATCTATTTCTTCTTCGAAGAGTTAGGAAGAGGATTTATTGGGTTGTTAGATTACATATCGATCATCCTTTCGCATTTCCGAATTAAGGTACATATATTTCTACTTGTAATAAAACTTAGAAATTGCATGATTAATCAAGAATAAAACCGGAAATTTCATGTTTAGGATGTATATCACATGATAGATGGTTTATTTTGATAAACAATGGCTATTATAACCCATGTATATCACTTATAAAACAAGTTAAAACTTGTATGTGAATCTGTCCGACCAAAACTGTCACTTTTAGAACACTGGAGGACCATTTTGAAATTTTCTTAAACTGTAAGACTTCGCTGCAAACTATAGGACCAGAGCTGTAATTACCCTTAAAATGCAAATAGTTTCCTGTATTTACACTCGTAGTCCCTGTAGATACTCCCTATACACAGAATAGTATATATGTACGAGTTTACCCATTGTTTAGTCCGAAAATACTTATTTACATGCAAATGATGTAAGATTTAATTGCTACAACTTCTAAAAATTTATAGAAATCTTGTAGAAAATACCTCTTGCATGATAATATTAATTGATTGTGTGACATTAACTAAATTTAGCCTCTTAGCATGCCACAATTTATTGCCTACGAATTGATATAACATATGCGATGTATTAATTACACATAGAAAATGGCAAAAGTCACACTTTAGTGTTGGATTTAATAATAATTGATGTGTTTTAATATTACCACTCCATAATAGGACTAGTTTACATGAGTATGACATGCTTTTATATTACGATATTGTTGAATGTTATTTTATCTTGTCACATAAAAGCCCATAGACATTTATATGTTACGTGAGCTTATAAATTGCCTCGAATTTGAACATTTTACTATGTATCTTTTTTGAGTAGAAATTTTTCTCAAGCTTAAACATTTAGATGTAGCTTTTGAGTTGAAAATTTGCGAAATCCGGAATATGTATTCATATTTAAGTTGGAATAATTATGAATCTTCCCCAAATAGGCTCACCTATTTGGATACGATGTCTAGGAAAGATAAAGGCGGAAGTCGCTCTCCTAATGAGGTCGGTTTTTAAGAGGCATTCGTGCCCACCCCCCTCACCGTCTTTCCTGGTCGTGTTCAAGTAGAGCTACCGAAAGGGGTTGAGTAAATAATAAGTTCCCCGAATGTGTCTATATAGGTGTATTTTCGCTGAATTGGTGTCTCAGTATCGGCCCGTTGTTCGATTAGCGACTACCTATTCAAATTGAAAGCAAAACTAGTATTTTTCGAACCTGTCGATTCGAAACAAGTTTGTGCTTATGCAAACCATAAACATATAAACCTGTTGATTTATATGATAACTAATCCAGTATTTTTCTCCTGTTGTAGAAAAATGTCAATCAAACTTGACTTTCCGATCCTCGATGCCGCTGGCAAGAACTATTTAGACTGGACTCAAGATATCCAGAACCATCTAGATGCCCAAGGCTTGTTAGACGTCATCTACGCTGAGGATGAACGTGAAGTGGAAGTGTCGCGTGAAATGAATGCGAGGGCGATGATTCTGTTCCGCCACCACTTATCAGATGCAATGAAGTCTGAGTTCATAACGATCACCTCACCGAAGATGCCGTGGGACTCTCTCAGAGAGCGCTTCGACCATCAAAAGACCATATGGCTTCCTGAAGCCCGCCATGATTGGCTGAATCTGCGATTTCAGGACTTCGAGAGCGTTACGAAATATAATGCTGAAGTATGCAGGATTCGTGCTCTTCTCCAGTATTGTGGTGAAACATTAACTGACAATGACTTGTTGGAGAAGACCTACACCACATTTCCTACCTCTGACAACTTGCTCCAAAAGCAATATCGTCAGTCTAAGTATACCAAGTTCCCTGAGCTCATCACCCAGCTGTTATTGGACGAGAAAAATAGTCTCGTTTTAATGAGGAACAACAATTCTCGTCCTGCTGAGACAAAGGCTATTCCAAGGCTTGATGCTTATACTGTTCGTGGACCACCTCCATGATATGGGAACCGAGACAAGGGCCAGTCGTCCCGTCAGCCAAGGAATCATGGGGAGCGTAATGCTCGCCCAGCCAAGCGAGGTTTGGATAATCGTCCGAACCGAAGACCTTTGGCTCCTAGGCAGTCTCGTGGTAGGAAAAACAACAACAGGGTCAGTCGTCCCAAAGCAACAGAAAATGCTCAAGCGCAAATTCTGTGCTACAAATGTGGTGTTTATGGTCATATGCAAAGGACCTGCAAGGCAACTCCCCAAGAAGTTCAAAACTATCATAGGGGTAGAAATGCCGAAGCAAATATGGTTGAAGCGAGCGGAAAGGAAATTCTTGAGACCCCGAACTTCGTGGCTCAAATGGAAGAATAAAAAAAAAATTCTTCATTTTTCGTTAATAATTGAGCACTTGTTTAGCTCTTGGATTATGTTTTTAATTTCCATTCGGATTATGCTTTTTCCTTGGATTTTGTTTCTTTTGGATTATGTGGTTTTGCATTATGAATAAATTTTTCTCGCAATAATTTAAAGTTATTTCGTTAAGCGATTCCTTTATTAGTGTGACCAACTTTAAATTATTTTTACTTTTAGGCATGAATTGTGGGGCAGTTGATTGTCTGGCTGATAGTGGTACTACACACACTATCTTAAAAGATAAATGCTATTTTATCAACTTTACACCTAAAGTAACCTCAGTGACAACAATTTCGGGCCCGTCGACCCTTGTTGAAGGCTTTGGTAAAGCCCAAGTCTTGTTGTCAAATGGTACTCTTTTGACCATATCTGAGGCCTTATATTCTCCGAGGTCCAGTCGAACCTTGTTGAGTTTTAAGGATATCCGAGAAAACAAGTTTCATATTGAAACTGCTCGTGAAAATGGTATTGAATACCTTTACATCACCTCCACTCAATACGACCAAAAGCGTATTTTGGAGAAGTTGAGATGTCTTTCAAGTGGTTTGTATGTTACCACGATACGAAACATTGAAAGCAATCTAATCATTCGGCGGGTGCCGATTGATGAGAGCATTTATATGTTATGGCATGACCGGCTGGGACACCCGGGTCAAAATACGATGCTTCGAACGATGAACGCATCACATGGGCATCCTCTTGGAGGAAAAAATTTCGTGATCAATCCGAAAAGCCTATGCCAAGCATGCTCTATTGGAAAGACAAATCTCAAACCAATTCACGTGAAACCTACAAAATTGGTTTCCCAATTCCTTGAACGAATTCAAGGAGATATTTGTGGACCAATCCAACCAACATGCGGACCATTTAAATATTTCATGGTTTTGGTTGATGCATCGACAAGATGGTCACACGTAGCTTTGTTGTCCACAAGAAACGCAGCGTTTCCTAAACTCCTTGCCCAGATCATTAAGTTGAGGGCTCACCATCCGGATTATCCAATAAAGTCTATTAGACTTGATAATGCCGCGGAGTTCACATCGAAAACTTTCGATGATTATTGCATGACGTTGGGAATTGATCTTGAACATCCAGTTGCTTATGTTCACACCCAAAATGGTCTTGCAGAAGCTTTCATTAAGCGTTTGCAAATGATTGCGCGAACTTTGGTAATGCGCACCAAACTTCCAATTTCTACATGGGGCTATGCAATTTTGCATGCTGCTGCGTTGGTCCGTCTGAGGCCCATGACTACCCAACCACTATCTGCGTACCAGTTGGTAACTGGATATGAGCCCGATGTCTCACATTTACGCGTGTTTGGGTGCTTAGTGAATGTTCCAATTGAGCCGCCAAAGCGTTCAAAATTTGGACCTCAGAAACGACGGGGAATATATGCCGGTTATGAATCCCCGTCCATAATACGCTATTTAGAGCCCTTGACAGGCGATCTCTTTACCGCTAGACATGCGGATTGTGACTTTGATGAGACACTCTTCCCGTCATTAGGGGGAGAAATGCACGTTAACGTTGATAAGGAACGACGTGAATTAACGTGGCATGTACCCACTATGTCTCATCTAGATCCCCCAACTGCACATAGTGATAAGGAAGTGCAGAGAATCCTAGGTCTGCAAAATGTTGCAAATCAAATGCCAGACGCATTTAATGACCTAGCGAATGTCACGAGATCACATATACCTGCTGCAAATGTGCCTGCAAGGATAGACGTTCCTGTGAGACGCCATGTTCATGTTGAACATGTTGCTCCGGTTGTACCCACCGAGCAAAGGACGCTGCCGTCGGCCATCCAGTCCGCCGCTCTTCCCAAGAAAAGAGGAAGACCGGTTGGTTCCAAGGATGTTCTGCCTCGGAGGAGGAGAAATCCTGTTGCATCGTTTTTGCCACATGAGATCATTAAGGATCACGGTGATGTATTAGAGGAGCGTGTTCCTGATGTAACACCAGTTCCTAATCATCCCGATAACCTCGAAATATCCGTCAAGTATACTAGTTTAGACGATATTTTGAAGCGAAACGAAACTGTCATCGATGATGTGTTTATATACACAGTGGCCACTGACATTATGAGCAATGATGACATGGAACCACGTACCGTTGCTGATTGTCAGCGAAGAACGGACTGGCCTCAATGGAAACAAGCAATCCAGGCTGAATTAGATTCCTTCACGAAACGAAGAGTGTTTGGACCTGTCGTTCCAACACCACCCAATGTTAAACCAGTTGGTTATAAATGGGTTTTCATAAGGAAGCGTAATGAGAGTAATGAGATTGTTAGATACAAAGCTCGCCTAGTGGCGCAAGGCTTCTCTCAACGCCCTGGAATTGATTACGAGGAGACGTATTCTCCCGTAATGGACGTTATAACGTTCCGCTACTTAATCAGTTTAGTAGTTTCCGAAAAACTGAATATGCAGCTCATGGATGTGGTCACAGCTTATCTCTATGGGGATCTGGACACAGAGATATACATGAAAGTCCCTGAAGGACTTAAGTTGCCTGAATCAAGTAGTTCCCGGCCACGGAACACATTCTCTATTAGGCTGAGACGTTCACTATATGGATTGAAACAATCTGGACGGATGTGGTATAACCGTCTAAGTGAATACTTGATCGGCTTGGGATATGTTAATAATGAACTATGCCCATGTGTGTTCATAAAGAAATCCACTTCAGGATATGCGATTATCGCAGTCTATGTAGATGATATGAATCTCATAGGAACGTCGAAAGAGGTGTTTGAAACTGCTGAAATCCTGAAGAAGGAATTCGAGATGAAAGATCTTGGGAAAACACAGTATTGCCTCGGCCTGCAGATCGAGCACCGTAAATATGGAATTTTAGTCCATCAAGAAAGCTACACCCAAAAGGTGTTGAGGCGCTTTAGTCATGGTAACGCTAAGACGTCCTCTACTCCCATGGTCGTCCGCTCTCTAGACATTACTAAGGACCCCTTCCATCCAAAGGAGGACGATGAAGAGATATTGAGCCCTGAGTGTTCATATCTGGGTGCAATAGGTGCACTATTGTACTTGGCCCAATGTACTAGACCGGACATCTCGTTTGCTGTGAATTGTCTAGCTCGACACAGCACCGTGCCAACACGCCGCCACTGGACTGGCATAAAAGACATTTTCCGTTACCTTAGAGGTACTACGGACATGGGCTTATTCTATCCCTTTGTGCCGAGTGGATCTAGCTCCATTGATCCTCGAAATAACGCAACCCTTGTCGGTTACGCCGATGCGGGTTACTTATCAGACCCGCACAAGGGACGTCTTTACCATTGGGAACACGGCGATATCATGGAGGTCTCGTAAACAAACTTTGGTGGCTACTTCGACGAACCACTCTGAGCTACTCGCGCTCTATGAGGCGACTAGAGAGTGTGTATGGCTTCGAGCAGTTATTGGCCATATTCGAAGTACGTGTGATCTACCTTATGATCCTGATGAACCAGTTGTTATTTATGAGGACAACACCGCTATTATTGATCAAGCGAAACATGGTTACATCAAAGGTGATGCCGCTAAACATATCTCGCCAAAGTTGTTCTTTACACATGAACAACAAGCGCTTCAAAGGATTGAAGTGAAGCATATTGGATCCGAGAACAATCATGCAGACTTGTTCACCAAGTCACTGCCAAAATATTCGTTCCAAAAACATGTTAGAGCGATCGGACTTAGGAAGCTCTCCGAGCTTTCCTAAACGACATGTTTCCATGCACCCTGTTGTGTGCAAGTGAGGGGGAGCATCTTGACGTATGCTTATCACCCTGTTGTGTGTATTCTCACATATGCTTAGCACCCTGTTGCGTGCAAGTTCTCACTAGTTATTATTTCCGCACCCATTAGTGTGCATGTGAGGGGGAGCATCCTGATGAATGCTTGTGTACGCTTTTTGTCCTTAGTTCAAGGGTTTGTCCCACTGGGTTTACCTTTGACAAGGTTTTTAGCGAGACACATTTCTAATCCCATTCTCATTTATGATTGCCGAAATCAGGGAGAGTATCCAGTTGTATACTTCTAACCATCGTGCACTCTTTTGTCCTTCGATTAGAGTTTTGTCCTACAGGGTTTTCTCTAACAAGGTTTTAATGAGGCACACCGTGTATGGTTATTTCTCCCTTTTTTACTGACAGTTATGCACTCTTTTGTCATTCGACCAAGTTTTTTCCCACTGGGTTTTCTTGGCAAGGTTTTGATGAGGCACATATTTTCTAGTCAGTTCATTCACGCACTCAATGGCGTTTCGGCCCACTCCATTCGGCAACACTTTTTTTGTCCTATGATCCGGTTTTTGTCCCACATCGGGTTTTTCGGGCTAGAGGTTTTATGTGTTGACAATTGCGAATGCGACTCAACAAAGTTTATGAAGACGAGGAAGCTTGCAGAATGTTTGGACACCCAAGGGGGAGTGTTGTGATACATTGTTGTGATTGTCCATATTCATAGGTTACATACATTATGTATAAACTTTAAGTTTGAGACTTATGGCTTTCTAGCTTTCCTCTTGTACATGTAACTTGTTCCACCCCTCCACTTTATAAAGGGGTTGGAGTCTTCATAGTTGAACACTTACAACATACTTGAATACATATGTTTTGGCCCTCATTATCTCTCTCTCTCTTACATATATTATTGAGCTAATTTGGCGTAAAACAAAGGCAAAATTTTAAGACATTTATCCTCTATAGAAGAATTTGATCTAATCCAGCACGCCATACATCTTCCTCTAACACTGAGATTATAGTACTTTATTCCCAAAAGATTGCCAAAGTAGTTCCAAACCAAATTGACTACAAATCCAAGTCCAAATAAGTGCTCCAATGTCTCCTTATTGTTTTTACAGCAAACACACATAGAGGCCAAAACAATACCTTTGCTTTGAATCTTAGCATCCACTGAAACCACATTTTGCATAATTTTTGACATAAAACAAGAAACCCTTAAGGGAAGAATTTTATCCCAAATTAGAGAATGTACCCAGTTAAAGTTTCTTTTATTACGTATCAGGTTCCATGTTGTCTTCACTGAGAATTCCCCTACCATGGTCTATTTCCAGAAGATCCTATCCATGCCACAAGTATGTTCTTTAATTTCTTTGTCAAAGTAATGGTGCATTGTAGGTGGTAAACTTTCTTTAATAAAATCTATCTTCCAATTTCCATTGTCTCTCAAGTCTTTAATAAAATAAGTGTCTTTGAGATCAACACACTTTATAGCCCCAGTACCATACCAATTATCTAGATTCACATCAATTTTACCTTCACCAACAGATCAAATTATACTTTTCTCAGCTTCTTCTCTTTCTTGTAGCATTCTATTCCAAGTTCCATTAGAAATGGACTTAGTTGCTTGAATAGGATGTACTTTTTTACAATATTTGTTCCTCATAAAATTAGACCATAGAGAGTTTTGACTTCTAGAGTTCCACCAAAACTTTACTGCAAAAGCTTGTGCAATATCCTCCATTTTTCTCAACCCCAAAACACCCTCTTCAATTGGTATTGTTATTTTACTCCAGGAAATCCAATGATATTTTTTTTATCCTCTTCTTGACCCCAAAAGAAATTAGAGAAAACTTTTTCCATTAAGTTTAGAACACTCTTAGGAGGTAGCATAGCTGACAATATATAAATATGCATTGACTGGAGCACATATCTAATAAGAATAATTTTAGAACCCATTTATAACCATTTAGATTTCCATTTATTTAGGGTGTCTCTAATTTTAGCCACCATAGAATGAAAATAAATATTTTTCTTTCCACCAGAATACAGAGAGCACCCAAGGTAAATAAAATGAGGTTTTTTCTTAGCAATACCCAACTTGTCTTCTAATTTCTTACCTTGAGCAGTAGTGACATGATTAGAACAATATAAGAAACTTTTATCATATTTTACCTCTTGACCTGATTCTGTCTCATACTTTTTTATCACCTTGTGTACCTCCTTTATAGATCTCAAATTAGCAGCTGAAAAAATGATGATATCATCTGCATAGGCTAGATGAGTAATATGAGGACTTCCCACTGGAACTTTGAAACATTGGTAGTTGCCATTATGCACAAGATTGTTTAAAATTCTTGATAGAACCTCTGAGCATATAACAAATAAACCAGAAGATGTAGAATCTCCTTGCCTTAGGCCTTGTGTAGATCTAAAGAAACCAAAAGCTACACCATTAACCAAAACACTAAAATGAATATTAGAAATAAGCCTCCACAACCTATCAATGAACATCTTAGCCCCCAATTTCCTCAACACTTTAGTAAGAAAAAGCCAAAAGACTTTATCATAAGCTTTTTTCATATCTAATTTAATAGCTGCATTTTTTCCTTTACTTTAGAGCTCAAGTTATTGATCAGTTCTTGAGCTAGAAGAATGTTATCAGTAATGTCCCTCCCTTTAATAAAGCCATTTTGATTATCAACAATACAGTTGGGTAAAATTTTGGCTAACCTAGTTGAGAGAATTTTTGAAATTATTTTGTTACAGAAATTGCTTAAGTTGATAGGTCTGTAGTCAGCAAAAGATTTATGACTTTTAATTTTGGGAACAAGAGCAATTAAGCTAGTTGTCATCACTTTTGACAATTCTGTACCAGCAAAAAACTGATATATAGCTTGACAAATATCCTCTTTAATAATATGCCAAGTTTTAATAAAAAAACACCCCATTAAAGCCATATTGACCTGGAGAACTGGATTTATCTAAACTCCAAACAGCTTCTTTTATCTCCTCCACAGTTGGTCTCTGGTCCATTAGATCATTATCAACTTTTTCAATAACTTTTGGTACCACATTTATACTAGCAAAATCACCAAATACTTTAGGACCTGAAGAGAAAATGTACTGAAAATAAGCTACATCTTCTTCTTTAATATCTTTAGCCTCAGTTAATAAGTCTCCATTAGAGTTTTTTTATACTGAAATAGTCCCCCTTTTCCTCTTGCCTTTTACCACATCATAAAAATACTCAGTATTAGATTCACCTTCTAAAGCCCATTTTACATTAGCTTTTTGTTTCCAGAATTCCTCCTCTATTTTCTGCTTATAATTTAAGTCACCATAAACCTTTTTTAACAAAGCTCTATTTTCAGTGGTGGGATCATCTTCAAATTCAGCTTCAATTTTTAGAACCTCATCCTCAGCAGCAATGATACTTTGAAAAATATCACCAAAGGTAGACTTGTTCCACTCTTGCAACACTTTTTTAATATGCTTCAAGTTATTGCATAGAGAGGTTATGGCATTGCCTCCAGAAAAATGCTTCCAATTTTCCATAATTAATTTTTCAAAGTTCTTCTGGTCACTCCAAATTTTTTGAAAAATGAATCTTTTTGGATTAAAATCCCATTCTGAACATAAGGAAATAAGCATGGGAGCATGATCAGAAGTTCTTTTATTTAGATGTTTAACGGAGATCTTTTTAAATAAATCACCAAAAGAATGATTAATACAAACTTTATCAATCCTCTCTAAAATAGTCTGATTTCCACTTCTTTTATTCCACCAGCTATACCTTGAGCCTTCAAAATCAATTTCAACCAAATCAGCTGCATAAATGCAACTTAGATACTCATTTGCTGCATTTATATGCAAAGGTAATCCTCCAATTTTATCCCTTTCTTCAGTTACTGTGTTAAAATCCCCCCTATAATCCAGGGTTCTTGTGTATAAATACTATTCAAATAATCCCGCAAGGACCTTCTTTCCTCCTTTGTACATTTAGCATATATTACACTCAATTGTACTTTAAACTTGAGTAACATGCCAGAGACGGACAAATTTACACATTGATCCATTTCACCTAAGATAGAAATATCAACATCTTCTGTACAAAAATCCAAATTTTATTTAGAGAGTGGACAAGTGTCTTTTGAAAACCAAACTTTCTTCTAAAGGTTTCATCTTGATCAGAGGAAACCATAGGTTCCAAACACACTAAAATGGGCAACTTATACTGTAAACAAAGTCTTTTTACTCTTCTGGTAGTAGCTTTACTTGAGATACCCCTCAAGTTCCAGATGAGGACATTAATCATTTATAAACTTTCTTTGAGGTGCTTATAGAAGACCTTAGTGCCATTTGACTTTTACTCTTTTTCTGTAACTCATTTTTCTTCTTTGAATTCTTGTATTGAACCACTGACCAGTCTCCTTGTTCTTTTTCAATATCTGGTGGCTTCCTTTGAGACAAATTGAGCCTTTCTTGGATAATGGAAGTGGTAAAGACATGCTCAGCAAACTTTGGTAACATTATAGTTAATTCTCCCTCTATTATTTCTTCTATTACCGGGGAATTTCTGTTCACAGTTGTTTTACTAGATAGAGCATTGTTATCTTCTAACACTTTCTCTTTATGTGCAGCATCAGGACTTGTAGGGCTAGATATAATGGGGGCTATTGGATGAATTAACTTCACCATCTTCAGGTATATCTTCAACATCAACTATTTCTTCTTGTTTTGACTTCTTATATCAATACCCTCTACCTCTGTGTCTTCAATTCTAACTACTTCTATGTGGCTTTCTTTGTCTTCTTTGTTGGTAGGCTTATTAAAAGTTTTATTAACCCAATCCTTTGTGCTTTCTACCTCTTTTGCTTTTTCTTTTCGGTGAGGGAGAGTTGCTAATTTTTCTCTGTAGAAGCTGGCCTTTGATGGATTTTTATTTTTGTTGCTTGGCTTTTCTGGTTGTTTGATTTTTTGTATTTTTCCTAGTTTTTTCACTTCTGCAGCTCCACCATTATCTTTCTCAGCCTTTTTTCCTTCCCTGTTTTCTTTAAATATGCACTTGTTTTCTTTGTGACCCAATTTAGAATAGTAAAAACAGTAATTAGGTAGGTCCTCATAGTCACAGTATTGCCAGAAACCCGCTTTCTCACCATACCCTATACGAACACGAGTAAACAACTCTACGTTTAGGTCCATATCTACACAGATTCTAGCTCTTTCAAGCCTTAACAAGTTAGAAGTAGCTTCATCAACCCTTAAAGGTACACTAAATGCACTTGCTATAGAAAAGTTGCTAGACATATTATACATGTGTATAGGCAGTTTTGGTAGCGTAAGCCATACCGGAACCGTAGCAGATTCATAGTCTGGATCGAAGTCATAAGTCCATTTAAAGGTCCTCATAGGGAGTTGGTCTATATACCATATATTTCTTAATCAGATTCTCTGGAAATCATCCTCATGAAAGAATCTTATCATAATATGCTTGTTATCAAAGTGTCCGACAGTAAAATTAGCTTTTAATTCCAATTTTGTAAGAAACTTCTTAATGTTTTCAATTCGTGGCTTACCATGGGAGAATTTACCGACTATAGTATATTTGAAAGGCTCCGATAAAGTCTTTACGTCTTTCATAGAAAATTGAATTAGAGGCTCTCTTTTATACCTACCCAATTCTTTAAGTTTGATCTTTCTGGAATATTATTGACTATCTAAGCAAAAGATTTTTTGCGAGGTGAGTCAGGTTTTATTAGCTGGTCATCGATCGGCTTATCCCTCTCTGGGGAGGGGATTGGGATGCTCATCCTATCAACGGCTAGGGTTTTTCACCCTAGTCATCTCTCTGTAGGGTTTTTGTGTTGGTTTTTCCGCGAGGCCCCCGTAAGAATATGTATACTTAGCCTTTCTTCATTTACTGGCTATTTTATAAGGGCAAAGTCTATGGTGGAAAACATCGGAGAGTAACAAGATGACTGAAAATGATCTAATTAAGTTTTTTTTTTTTAAATCAAAACAGAAATTTGCATTGAACCCAAATGTACGACGATACAAACTTTTCGGGTAGGCACTATATATAAGTCCTAAATAACAAAAACTCAACTAATCAACACTTCTAACTACTAAGCGGATAAAACTGCTCTAAGTACTACGCTTCATTATAGTGCTCAAGGCAAAATGATATAATTAAGTATAATGGTATTAACATACTTATGTTTAAGACAGAGTTAAGAATTGACTAGGAAGCTAGCCAAAGTAAAGAATGTTAACCTGCAGGGTTCCATTTTCCAGACGAAGGAGCTAATAAATGTATATCATCTTTTCCTGTATACCTTTTTAAAAATTTATCATGCATATCAGTTTGTTGTGCAGGTAAGGCAAGCACGAAATCGGATCTCCTCTCATCAATACATTGGCCACTAATCCAAATTTCATCATCAATGATAATCAGAAAAAAACTATGAAAGGAAAAATGATCCATAATTTAAATAAACTATTAAAACAGAGTTACCTTGTGGGCACTGAAGCACTTGATTTGCGTGGTGAGGGAATACTCAAACCACTAATTGAAATTTCTTTATTAGTACTAATTACCAAAACTTGAACATTAAATGAACTTCACGAAAATTGAAACTTAATTGACAAGATTTATAAGCTAAACACATACCCACTGCTTTGCTTTGTATGCGGACCGAGTTCAGTACTCTTTCTTTTCCTAAAAAAACGGATGACAATAAAATAAAATAGTACTTTATTGGTATTTATAGTAAAGAAACTTGAATATTAAATAAAGGTTAAAAAAACTTGAATCTTGACTACAAACATCAAAGTCGAAATTTAAATGACAATGCTTTTAAAAAAAATGTCATGTGCACTAAGCGTAAATTTAAGAAAAGCATGTGCTAACCTTATAGGAGAAGAAACCTTAGATGTCCCTGACACCGTATTAGGATTTAGATTTACTGATTTTGGATAAAGTGGAGGCAAATTATCTTTAGATTTCTTCTGAATGTTTTTAGAATTTCCTCCTAATAATGTTGGAGAAGTTCTAGGAGTTTTAGTGTCTAAATTCTCCGGAAGAGGATTAGGGTTCCCATTTACTGTCACTGTCACTGGAGCACTAGGCTGGGAATTATTATTACTACTTTCCATAAAGCTTTTCCAAGCATAATACAACGAATAGTCATCAATCGGCTTAGCTAAGGCAAACGGGGTCTCAAATGTTTGGTCTTGAAAATTACTTGTGGCAGCCTGGTTATCCTGCAGGAAAACATCAAGGCATATTATGTTGCATAACATTGAACTTAATTTTTTTAGAAAAAAAATATAGCCTTTTATTTAAGACGGATATAACAAAATGATGGAATATGGTATAAGTCGAGTGCTACATTTTTCACAACATCCGCTATATCATCAAAGAAATGTTAGGCTCCATAAAAAGAAAATAAACATAATAGGCAGAAACCGATAAATCAAGTTTACATCTATTACTTGATAGTGAAATCCATCTCCATCTAGACTAGATTCGGGTATTTCATTTTACTCTAACCTAGAAGTGTTAACCAAAATGGTTAGGACTTGATCGAAGAAAGGATGGCCCTAATTTGTGCGGTGAGAGTTGCATTAGTGCATGGCGATTAGTGGTTTGGCGGTGAGAGTTGCATTAGTGGTTTGGCCTAGTCCTTGCACACGAAATATGCTAAAAACTCTATTGAAATGGGAAGCAAGAGCACACAATTTCTTTTGTCAACTCGACTGCAACTTCAAACAGTGGTGAATCCAGTGTATGGCAAGTGGAACCTCTAGTTAGTAAAATATATAACAAGATAGCTGGTTGGAAAGAAAATTTACTAAGCACTGGAGCTAAAATTACACTCAGTAAACATGTTTTAGGCTCTTATCCTATACACTTGCTAGCTGTCACTCAATCCCCTCAAGTTATTATTGATAAAATTAATAAGGCTTTTTCTACTTTCTTTTCAGTATATAAAGAGTTATATAAGGAATTGAAAGAAATAGTGGAGGAGCACAATCAAGAGTTAAGAGAGTTATGAAGCCGTAATGTATATCTATAGAGATTTGTAGAAAGAGTGAATGATTTTTGAAGGGATGGGTTTTGGAAGAAATTGTACAGAGGGAAGACCTTTTGAATTAATATCACAATCTCAAAACGGAGTTACAAATACAAAGCTCAGTTCGTAAAAATGGAGAAGCAGAAAAATGACAACGGTGTAAACGATTCTTCAAGTTGATAAAAGATAATCCCTCCGTAGATGTGTGACTTTCTAGGTATCTCAAAGCCGGTTAATGTTTTTTTTTTGGTTTAAAGAGATTATATGGTAAATAAGCTCACGCCCGTGTAAAATAAAACCTTATATTGATGTCGATATAAGGATTTTAGGCCTACGTTTGGTTGATGCATTTTACTTCAAGAATGTGATTTGCAGCTACAATGGGATCCATTAATTTGATGCATATAATAAAATAAAAAAGAAAAAAGAAAAAAGAAAATTGATGCATATGTTTGCATGGTTTTGGCTTAAGATTCTGCTACCTTGGAAACTTGTTTGGTTCTACAGAAGCTATAAAGTGGCTAATTTTGGGGTTTTATACTAAGATTGTCTGAGTTTTTGAATGTTATATAGTTTGAAAATAAACAATCTGAATTAGGCTATACTAGATAAGTGTGTATTGTTCATTTTTCATTAATAGAATTTGTGTATTTTGTCCATCTAAAAGTTGGATCCCCTATCCCAATTTTTTTATTCCTTTTGGAGACTCTTAATTTATTTTCTTTCAAATTTTTAAATTTTTTACTACTTTCTTCATACGTTTATAAACTTTTATAGTATATTTTATACACATTTCATAATTTTTAAGACACAATATTGGTTTTATATTTTAGACGATTTTTTTACATATAATATTTTTTCAAAATTTGCTTTTATATTTATTCCAAATTAAATTATGTATGACTTTCATTTAAGAATAATTGTTCGAATGTATTGATACATGTTTAACATGAATTGTAAAAAATTTTCAACTATTTTAAATAAATATTTTGGGTAAATATCCAATGAGACACAAAAGGGGTATCAAATAGATAGTGAAGGCAAGACCCAGACTATACACCATGTGTCTTAACATGATTTCAGTTTATATGATAGGTCTTATAAATCTCGCCTCTACCCGGAATTCTCCTCGGACAGCCGAATAAGAATGGGCAATAGGAATTCTCCTCTTATATATTAGAATGGGCGCAGACCTAATTTTCAAAATTTGTAGTTCTGTAGATTGACTAGTTTCATTTTGAGATATACAAGTATTCAATAATTCACCTTCTAATTAATTTTGGACAATTGTTTTTGTTGATAATCCCCTCTAAATTTAGAGTAACTCTATCTATAATTTAAAATTTTAAAAAATAACATCGATACTCTAGAAACTGCAGAATAGTTTTTTCCCCTGGTAATTAAGCTTTATGAAAATAATAAGAAAAAGAAAACACTTGTTTGGCACAACATGCTAAAATCAATGAGAAACGTCTGGAATACATATTGAACCTATAGAAACAAATGAAAATACAAAAATAAAGAAACAATGCCCAATGAGAGGAAAAAAAAGAGAAAATCATTAAGATTATTTTATATGTAATAAATTAGCTAGATTCACTCCTACGATTTGTTTGGTCATATTTCTAACAAAAAAATGAAATAAATTTCTTTAAGAGAAAATTGATCTATTTTTAGGTTTGACCATGGCCTAAAACAACAACAAAAAATATGCTTAAAAGTCAAACAAACAAAATTGAATGCTATAAGCCCTAGCTTAAAAATGAAAACACGAATTTTTATATATATGTGTCTTTTCGCAAAGTTGTGATTGTTTATAAAATGATTTATGTTGTATATGTTAAGTGATCCAAGACCCTGAGTTTTGGTAAGCTTCTCTTTAACCCTCCATGTACTTTCTCTTTTTCTATCTGATTTATCTCTCTTTTCTCACACCAAGATAACTATTTAAGGCCATTGTATAGAAGTCCTAACTTAAAAATGAAAATACGTTTATCTAAATTTACAATATATACATTCAAAATACATATCTAATTTATTTATTTTATGTATTTGCCAGAAATCTATAAACATATATATGTGTTTGTACCTTATGATCCATTGATTTTTGGGTTTCTGACTTCTTCATCACACTAATTTAAGAAAATTAGCTTCCCTTATATACGGTAAATGGTATGTTTTATATTAACTTAAAATCTTATCCAAGTATCGTTTAATAATTAAATTACTATCCTAATTCAAGTTATATTTAATTCAAACATCATTGCATTTATACCATAAATTATTTCATCTATACAATAACAATATTATTGCATTATCAAATTAATACATTTAATTTACCCAAATTGTAACATCCCAGACCCAATAGGGAGTCACACGGCCGACTAACACGTGTCTTGACACGTGCTAGACAAATGACTATAACTTAAAAATAATTAAATAGATTATTTAGACTCTAAAATAATAAATTCAAACAATCTTCCTCGTTAACGAATATCTTGACAAATAGCTTAAAAGCAAATTTAGGTCTCAATAGCAACTTATTCAAATAAGGTCTTGTAACAATAACAAATTAGAATTCTATAACACAGTCTTAGAAACTTATTAGCAGCGGAAAAAGAAATCCTAGGAGGTCCGGCTGATCCCAACTAACTTAATCCAACTCTTTAATACTTGTATAACTAAAAATATTTTGAAAATGAGAGGTAAGCTAGACGATGTTAGTGAGTAATAAAGCCTTACAATAATCATAAGGGACAAAAATAAGTTTTACTTCTTTTTTCAAAACAAACAGTTAATTTTAATAAAAACTCTCAATGCATAATAACATGAAATATTTCTTGAAAATTAAATTGTAACAAACGTTAAATAAATTTCTTTCTTTGTCAGACTCCCCGACATAAACTTTTTTCTTTGTCAGACTCCCTGACATAAACTCCTTTCTTTGTCAGGCTCCCCGGCATAAACTCATTTCTTTGTCGGACTCTCCGACTTAAACTCATTTCTTTGTCGGACTGTCCGACTTAACTACTATCTTTTCGGACCTTGCCGAAATAAATGATCTTTTATTTTTCTTTCTATGATATAAAATATCAATACGTACATATATAGATGGCACTTGAAAATAATAAAAACGAGCATTTAATACTTGTTAAAAATATGCAACTGTGTACTTATAATAGCAAGACATAACCACTCACTCGGATACCGGATAGAAAACAGCACGGGACACTGAAAACCTCGAAGAAGAACGAAGACCTGAATTGACCTCTAGCTTTTTGCCTCTCTGCTGATTTATCTCTCTCTTTTACCGGATTATAAGTACTGATGATGATATAACGACCTTGACAAGATAAAACCAAACCCTTAATGTCTCTCTCTTTTTTAATATTCACACGTTTAAGAGTAATTGTTAATGTTTTCAAATTTTATTCATTAATGCTATTAAGCCAACTTATAGTCAGCCCTTAGCTTTCTTTTTAATTAGTCATAACTTCTACTAGTTACGGATTATTACCCTTTACTATCAAGTCAAACTAAAGTGATCACCTCTTATCTTAATAATGCAAGTAAGAAAATAATAGTCACCTCGATAAACTAAAAATAAATATAAATTAAAATGCGGGTTATAACACAAGTTATGGAAAATTTTCAAATGAATTACTATATAAAATTAAGTGCAACAAATATCATACATGTTTAACTAATGTCCATAGGCATTGTTTAGCTTATCCCATTTAATATATTTCCAAAATCAAAATGCATTAAATAGAAAAATAGTTGTATTCATAATTTATAATTATTAGAGACTATTTATATATCGTCATCATCATAATTATGTCTTGAATTTACTTATATAAATAAAATGTTATTAATAACTTGCTATAAGGGAAAAAATACAATTAGTGTATTGTATTACATGTGTTTAACGATTTATGTACCATACTATCACTCTGTTACGATTGAGGTACTGAACTATCATCATGTTCATAATTTAGGCACCGTCATTAAATTAATTGGATGAAAATTAGTTTCATTTTTCATTTTGGTCTTATTCTTTGTAATTTGTATAAATCTAACCCTTAATTTTCGGAAATGTCTCATTTTAGTATAAATTCAGAAAAATCAGAATTTAAAAAAAAAAAAACTAAAAAAAACTAAAAATACAAAAATTTTTTTGAAACAACCTTTAAAAAAGTAGGAAACCTGAAAAAACCACGAAAAAATGGTAAAAAAAACCAAAAAAAAATCTAAAAAACAAAAAAAGTTCAAAAAAATAGGGAACCCAAAAAAATCAAAAATCGGTAAAATAAATAAAAAGTAAACCCTAAAAATCATAAAATCAAAAATCACAAAACAATGAAAAATTGTTCAAAAAAGACGGAAACCCGTAAAAAACCTGAAAAACAGTAAAAAAATAATATTAAAAGCCCAAGAAAAATAAAAATAAAATAAAATAAAGTTCGAAAAAGTCGAAAAAAGCCGGAGAGTCAAAAATATATAAAATAACTTGCAATTGTTTACTGTCATTTTTAAGTCATTTGAAGTTATTTTTAGTCATTTCATTTGGAGTCATTTTTAAGTTATTTGAAATTGTTTTTAGTCATTTGAAAACAATTGCAAGTTATTTTAAAGTTTTTTTTACATTTTTTGACTTTCCGGCTTTTCTCGGCCTTTTTCTATTTTTTTTTGTGATTTTGGATTTTCTTATTTTTCTTGGTTTTTAATAATTCTTTTTTACTATTTTTCGACTTTTTTGAATGTTTTTTCATTGTTTTGTGATTTTTGATTTTTGTGGTTTATTTTTGATTTTTTGCCGATTTTGGGTTTTTTCGGATTTCCAGTTTTTTTTGAACTTTGTATGTTTTTTTTTAGATTTTTCTTGATTTTTTTACCATTTTTTCGTGGTTTTTTCGGGTTTACTACTTTTATAAAGTTTTTTCTAAATTTTTTGGTATTTTTGTTTTTTTTAGTTTACTAAAATGAGACATTTCATTTCCGAAAATTAATGGTTAGATTTATACAAATTAGAAAGAATATGACCAAAATGAAAAGTTAAACTAATTTTCATCCAATTAATTTAATGTCGGTACCCGAATTATGAATATAATAATAGTTCAGTAACTCAATTGTAACAGAGTGATAGTATGGTATCTAAATCGTTAAATACGGATAGTACAGTACACTAATCGTATTTTTCCCCCTAAACATTATAACCACACAAACCAAACATTCTTGACCAATGTTTAGTGGGAATTATTTAGCTTTACCCATCATGTATCAATCCAACGGGTGTAAAAATAGTAGTTTTAGCAGCTTTTTAGGGTCCCGTCCTCCACCCTAAATATGTTGTGCTTTCCTTTTATGTGACCTTCCCAAATGTATCAGTGCTTTTTTTAGATCAAATGTATGAGTGTTGGTACTTTTATATATAGCCAAGTTATCACATGTAAAGTATGGGAATTTAATAATTTCAAATTTATTGCTTGTTTGGATTTTAAGGCAAGAAATTAAATGTTTGGCTACACCAGGTCAAATGACTAATATCTTTGTTGCTTGATTTCTTTATTAAATTTAATATTTAAAAGTCTATGTAATAATCATATTAACTAAAAAAGAATGATTTCGTAAACATTCTGAATATAGGGCTCAACGAATGCGAACCAATCCATTGTATGCATTGGTTTGGTTCGATTTTGTTTCTAAATGACTTGGTTTTGGGTTTAAGTTAATAATGGTATTAATGTCAGAATTTGATCAATAACTAGGGATGAGACAACTTTCTAATATTTCATGATACCGATCTTAGTTTACTAATTGTCATAAAAATTACATTTTTTCCATAGTATAATTGTAAATATTTAATAATAATTTTGCACTATGCATGTGTTCTATGACTTGGACAGTAAATAATAGATATAACCCAAGCTCAGACCATATATACATTTGTAATATATCCATAATCTATTAAAGTTTCAAGGATCCTATTTCAAATATTTAATTTAATACCGTCAGAGATCGAATAATTAAAAAAACAATATAATTGTTACTAGTCAAAACCTCAATTAAATTAATTTGGGCGTCTTACATTGTTTTCTTAGATAGAGAGAGAGGGCTATGGTGATAACATGACAACGTCTTAGGGCTCCGTCTCCCTATCAATCCACCACCTCTCCTCTCAGTTCCCCTACATATTCACATAGCTCTTCTCACCCTTTCTCATTCTATGCAAATTTCTAGGGCTTTTAGTTTATCCCAATTTGGGGTTTTTTCTTGGCGACTGTCAAAGATGGGTTTGAGTGCGAAAAATCTCCATCAGAGAGCTCTCAACCAAAATTCTCTTATGTGTCTGCTGTAAAAGGTAATCAATCTAGCCAAACTTAGAGGTAAACAAATACAAATTGGATCTTAACTCTTTAAAAATAAATGATATCCAACTACCTTTGAAGCAAACTCAATTAAAGGAATGTAGGCCTGGAATTATTTTTTCGCCTTTAGAATTACAATCGGGTTTTCCACTCCATTATGCCCTAATTACCAAATTCAGTAGAGTTAGACCTAAGATTGATATTGTTAGGGACCATATCACCAAAAATTGGGTATTATATGAAACCCATGTCGTGAGTCTTATAGATCATAGGCATGTTCTAATTAAAACTAGATATGCTAGCTACAGATTTCAATAAGGCTTGGACTCAAAATAATCATGAGATGGAAGGAGATCTTTTTAGAATTTTTAAATGGACAATAGATTTTAATCTAAAAAATAGAATCATCTGTAGCTCTTATTTGGATTAGCCTTCCCCTTTTGCCTCTAAATTTTTGTATTCTCTCATACCTAAAAGCCATTACTCAAGTCTTTTGGTAGATGTATGCCTATGCTAGAGTGTGTCCAGCTAGATCCATTAAATGAAAGAGAATATTTAGTATGAATTGATATTTCCCATGAGGGTTTCTGACAAATAGTGGAGTATGAAAAACTCCCAAAATACTGTGATGGGTGCTGGTTACATGGTCATTCTTCCAGTGAGTGTACAAAATCTACAAAAACCCAACATCAACCCAAAACTAACTATTCTCCAGATAAAACCTCCAAAGATAATGAGAATGTAGACTCTAGGCTGCAGAATGGGGATAAAAAGGGGATAAATAATATGAGTGCACATAATATTTAGGGATGCAACAAGATTCAAAATATGGGTAAAAATGAAGGTTTTAAACAAGAGTATGTGGCTAAGAAGCCACAAAATACAAAAAAATGCAAACAAGTTTTATAAAAAAATGAATGGAAAGTTAGTGAAAGTTGATAGTGAAGATGAGGAAGAACAATTAGTTGTGGAACCTGTGAAATGAGCAAATGAAGCAGAAGTGTTTCATGAACTTGTTGAACCTGAAAAGGACAGATGTGAAGAAATGAGGCCAAAAAACAAATCAATTTTGAAGGAAAACAAGATCGCTAACCTATATGCTAATGTTAACTCAATAGTGGATCCTTTGGATGAAAACCCTATTGAGGAATGTGGTGAATATGCCCTTTCTCCAAATACTAAGACCTTCAAGCCAAGTCATAGTTCTACAAGATCTCCAATGGTTGCAATTAAGGATATCTCATTGAGGAATCAGCAAGAACTGGGAGAAACGAGAAAAAGAAAAAGGAGGTTGAGGTAAAAACCACTAAGGTCCATACTAGTTGTCAAGGTTATGTGCCTTTTAACAATACTTTAGAATATTTGATGTGAGATTATAACTTAGACACTTCTTGCTTTGTTGAACATGAATATTCCTCATCAGATGGTTACGGATATCTTTCAGATTATAGAGCTAAGAAAACTAAAAAATATTCTATGATCACTAGGGGACATAGGATACAAACAAAATTGTAACAAAATCTGAGAAGACCTGTTTGATGATTGATGTGTGTAAAACATGCTCGTAAAGACAGAGTTTTTGTTGGCCTTAGACATGCTGTTTCAGCATGATTCATAGTTGCAGTTTCTAATTGAGACTCGATTTGTAATATCAACAGTATGTTTGCTGTGTTATTTGTTTGCTTTTATTTTTCTTATGCTAGCCACGGACGCTTGTTCCATGGTATGAATATTTTTGTTTTTCAATTAAATTTGGGTCTTTTTGATTAAAAAAAAACTTCATTTAATACGGATAAAAAATTAGTTACAAAGTTGCAATTAACTAATTCAGTCTCGAAATAGATTGTAATAGCTTTTGATTTTTTTTTAAGAAGGTTGTGCTGAGATTTAAAAACTTGATACAGTAACCAAAATTTACTAACTATAGGTGACATTTTTTGGATGAAAATTGCTTGGAAGATACAATTTAGTACCTATATAATATGAAAAATTATGATAAACACTTGAAAATTATAAAAATATAAACAAAAAAACCCTTATATACAAGCTTGAAATTTATTTTAAATTACACACTTATATAAACAAATAAATTGAGTTGCACAATTAGCAAACAAAATCAATACAAGCTCTAAACATCATATATGAACTTTATTAGTTGGAAAGATAAATATATCTTTACAAAACTAATGAATTGGCAAGATAAATTACCAACAACTCTATTTTGACAATTTGTCATCTTCTTTTTGTTTCTCAACATATAAATAAATAATTAGACTAAAGTCAAAGACTTGTTAATATCATACTACATAAATAAATTTGGATATAATAATCCTAATATCGTATTGGTTCTCTCCAATACTTATGATTGCTATTAGAAAAATACTAATCACTAAAAAAATGCATACATCTTTAATAAGTGTAATATTGAACTTGCATAATAAATAAACGGCTTATCCTGTTTTTATTAATCTGAGTACGTTATTTATTAGTTTTATATTATTTTCAAATTTACATGTATAAAGTTTATTTTTATTTTTTAATTTACATATGAAAAGTTTACGATCGCGATTTCAAAAGTTTATAAAGTTATATATAGTAGGTTCTAATTTTTTTTTCATTAAATTATAGAAAAGTAGACCCATTAATAAAATGGAGGCCCGAATCTTATGCTGGTGGGTCCTTAATTCAACAGACTTTACTAAATTGTAAGAATGTAATCTTTTATATAAGTGTGTAATTTAATATAAGTTTCAAACTTTTAGATAATTGTTTTTTATATATGTTTGTATGGGAAAAATAATGTCCATAGTGTTTTCAAATAATTATAAAAAATAAATGGTTTTTAAAATGACAGAAGATTTTCAAATGATTTTGCTTTACCTTAAGGGTCATTACTTTTTTTTAGTCGTTTAGACTGTCTTAGACACCGATCTAAAATGATTTGGCGCTTTTTGATTCTTTTGTGATTTTAAAGTTTTTTGTAATTTTTTGAAGGTACTTTTTGGAATGTTTAGCTTTTCGTTTTTTGTACGCTTTTCTCATTTTTTCAGCGATATTTAATTTTATTATTTTTCTTGATTTCCCCCTCATTATATGTTTTTTTGGGTTAATTAGGTAGAATTAATTTAACGATTAAATAATTTAAATGAGTGGTACTTTTTTTAAAATGGTTTCAAAACGAATAGCGGCTTGAAAAGTTTCTCTATAAAATAACTCATTGAAAAGTTTATAGTAGCTATATTTTTTCAACACTACAAAATTAATCAGGCTACGTAAAGAAAGGATATGGAAATAAAATAAGTTTTAAATATTGGCCGCAATGGTGGATAAAAGTCATAAGAAAATTGTACAAATAGCCAACTGTTGATTCACTCTTAAAAGAAAAAACAAACAACATGATCAATATCTTTCCTCATTTGTACTAGATTAATTGCGAGTGACAAGTGACAACCTCAACCTTGAAACTTAGCTAGTTCTTGGTACAAATAATTAACATGCATATATTATAAATAACAAGGTGCACTAGTATAAGTTAAGTGCCTTTGGAACAAATTCCAAATAACCACGAAAACGAAAATACACATGCACGGATGCCTTTCAACCCATAAATGCTTATCTAAATATTTCCACCCTGAAAAAGTAAAGCGAATTAAGAAAACCAAACAAGTGTAAAAATAAAAAGACTAAAATCTAATATTATAATGAAAAGATGAAATATTGTTATGCATCTTGTTCGTTCCGGTGAAACAGTCTGGGATAAACAATTGGTTACAAAGTAAAAGTCACTGAGCAGACTTCAAGTCAGCTCGGTCGACAATGATTTACGTTTGGTTGTATTTGTTGAAAAACATGTATTTATACATGGGTGTTCGAAAGTGGTTATCGACCGAATTTGAGCCAAATTTGAAAGTGTCTAGCACTTGGTTTTGTACCGTTCTCAATTTAGTTAAAAAGCTTGTGCGACGACTTTCGAAATGGTATATGCACTTGATATAATTGATGAGTCCGCGTAAATTTCAATCGGTCTCAAATTTGTTAAATAAAGTGTGGAGACTTTATTGTTGGAAAGTTGGAGAGTTGAGAAATACACTATGTATTTTATCCCACATTGTGAGGAGAAGACTCATTTGAATAACATATATACACACTCACTGTGAGTTGTGAAGTGTGTTAACCTATAAGTGTGTGTTGGCAAGAGCACCACATGTGCGTGTGCGCTTGACTTGGTCTCGTGACTCGTGCGTCAAGTTTGCGTTTACGTTTTGTGCGGTTTTTATTGCATCACAAAATTTAATAGGGCTGATATTATGGGGACGTTATTGTGTAACCATCGAAATTAAATGACCTCTTTAAAGCTGTGGTTACAGCCGAGCCTATAAAAGGCACTCTTCCATCACTCATTTGGCACCACACAATACACACAACCCACTTGCATACATAGCATATTAGAGACAGAAAACCACACAACCAACAACTCGATTTGTGCTTCGGTATCATTTCCATCCGAGCCACTTTGTGTGACGTTGTATGTTGTGAACAAAGTCCCCTACAGGAAGAAACAAAAAGATGGTTGGAAAAATATCGTTTAAAAGAAACTGTTTGCAGTTAGCTCATCTTTCATTTCATTTCTTATCCTTTCCAACATTGTTTAAATTCTGTAAAAAAAATTCCGTACTGTTTACTTTCTCTATCTACTTTCTAGTACTATTTACTTTATGTAATTACTTTCCAGTGATTTATTTTTCTGTAATTTACTTTATGTCCAGTAGCGTAATTTATTTTCTGTCCAGTAGCATAGTTTTCTTTATCTACAGAATAGTCTGACAGTTTAGTAATTGTACTGTTTTGTCCGGCAGTTTCAGTTTATTAAAAACAAATCCGGCAGTTTACTAATTATATTAATTCTATACTGAAGTTTTTGTTATTTACTTTCCAGTTGTGTCGGAATTTGTAACCGAGTCATATTCGTTTTAATGAAATAAAATTGTTATTTATTTTTTGTCCTTTTTCTTTTCATTATTTCTTTTCGATACAGTAAAAGCAAAAGTATTTGCCTATATTTTTGCCTTACCCCTTCTGCAAATCTTCTGCAAAAGACCATGTAGTCACAAGTTTTTTTTTTATAGAAACAATAGAACAGTCTCTTTCCAACTCTTATCAAATCTTATCCTCTCCATCTGTCAACCGATGCCCTTTGAATCTGCATTATATTATTCAGAGAGGAGTGAAGCTAATACTCTCCGTCCTTCGATGGGACAGGCGGACCCAGAACATTAACATTGGTTTTACCAAAAAAAAAATATCGACACTAAGTTTTTCATTTTAGTGTGGGCTGAGATTTTTCACTTTTATAAAAAAAAATCACCCTCTTATATATATTTTTTAAAATAAAATATTTTCAAATCGTCACTCGGTCAACCGGCTGTTTTAGCTAGATAAATACATTTGACTTAACTTTTTTCATAAATTAAATATAAAAAAAACCCCACCTAAAATGGCAATTTAGTAGAGAAAAAAAATGTTCTTTTTAATATTCAATTTAACAAAATGTTAAGTAAATAAATTTATGACATTGTTTTTTTTCCTTTTTAGAAAATTGAAGAAATATTTATGAAATTTATAATTTATTCTTGAGAAATTTCATAATTTATGGACGACATATTGATTAAAATATAGAGTTTTTAGATTTATAATTTTATTTTTTTCTATCAATTTAAATTTGCATGATTTCTTTACATATAGTAAATGTTTTGTAATAAATATAAATTATTTAATCTTAATTTTGAGAGTTTTTTTTGTAATTTTTGTAATAATAATTTGATTAATTAGATATCAGGGCTTAGAACATGCTATAATGGAAATGATATAATCAACCGGAATCGTGTTAAATTATTATATGTGGGAATAGTAGTCAATAATACATTCATAGTAAGTTGTTATTTTAATTAAAGTCACTACATTCACTTTTCAATTTTATTTTCTCCTACTTTTTTAAATTTATGGTAAACAATTTATAATTTTGAAAGGGATAGCCGGAAATAAAATTTAATGGGTTGCTGAGATGCTTTATTTACAAATTACTCTAAAAAACACTGTAGAAAAAATAAAATTACTGAAAATTGTGGGGTTGTCGTGGCAACCCATGGTCACATATAAGTTCTGCCACTGCTCCAATCTCGTGCTTGTCTTGTATGGTCTCGTCCTTTGATGACCTAGCGGCATTGATAGCCGTACAATAGAACCCGCATTTATTATGGATCGGGTGATAGTCGAAGTTCTTTTCTGACTTGATAGATTGGGGATCGCAAACGTAGACCGGTAGATCGGGTTTTTGTGCATCGTGACTCTCCACAAAGCCCTTCAAGTTTAATACAACCAACCATATTCATTAGCTGCAAATTTAGAATGATAGGTTCTAACGACCCTTTATTAGGAAGGCAAATTATTGTTGAGTAGTTTTTCGGAAACAGGGTAGCCAAGACCCCTGACTGTTATTATACCTAAGGATCATGGGAGTGGTTTGTCTTTAATTATTGAGTTAATTAGTTCGTCTCTTGAGCATGTCTTTTCGAAAGTATCTATTTTTGTAGTGTGATGAATTATTATTTGACGTGAGCATGGATTCCAATGGATAAAAACGTTGTAATGTGATGTCATTAGCCCAACCGTCTTGTAGATTCTTTCGAGGTATCAGATTGGATCTCGTTGGTCGCATCATATTCCGTCCACTTTGTTCGGGTGAATCTGAGACTGGATAGAGGGTACTCAACACGTGGCTTCGTAGTTTGATTGGTTTGTATTTTTATTTTAAATTAGTTTAACTTATGTTGGTCTAATTTAGAGATTTTACTTTCAATGTAGTTAACTATTTAAGCTATGTGGCCCAACGTCCTTGTAGGTCATGACCGGAGTGTCGTCTCAGTTTGAGTCTCTGCTCTTTTATTTTCCATGTAAAAAGCGATGATCAGTTACTGTATATCTAGCTATCCTTAATATACATTAGAGACTTCATGCATAGTTACGAGCCTTTGGTTCGACTGTAATAATTAATATCATGCTTAAATTCCACACACACAAACTTTCTCTTACTACTTTTGAAATCGATTAACTTTGAGTTACACTAATTTATGGATAATGTGAACATTAATTACATACAAATGCTACTAATTGTTTGCAGCACTAATACGATGATTATTAAATATGATTAATGCCTGTTACTGTATTCGACCTCAATCTCGGCTGTGTTAAATTTTAGTAATCGAACAAAATTGTAGTGTGAAATTCACTGAATGCTAAATTTATAGACCGCGATGAGAGGCTTAGGCAACGTTCCAAATATGGATTTTTATAACCTCGCCGTGTTTTGGCTGGACCACGTCCACGGGGAAAGTAATGATCACGGAAATGAATAAAGTTAGGGTTTTAAAAGGTCCTGGCAAGGAAAAGCCAACCAACGGATAAGTGTGCTTACTGAGTAACTAGTAGCTAGAGAGCAAACTCAATCACATCAAATATCTAGGGTTATTTGGATATACCTAGTTATTACATAAATAAATAAAATGCTCAAAAGTCAAACAAACAATACTAAATGCTATACATAAAAATGAAAACACGAATTATATATGTGTGTGTGTGTGTGTGTGTGTGTCTTGTCGCAAAGTTGTGATTGTTTATGAAATGATTATGCTGTATATGTTTAATCCAACGCCCTAAGTTTTGGTTTTGTTTTAATCCGCTTCTCCTTAAAACCCTCCATGTACTTTTCTTTTTATTTCTCTTTCTCTGTCTAATTTATCTCTCTTTTCTCACACCAAGATAATCAAAAGTGAGATGTGATTTATTTATTTTATGTGTTTACCATAAATCTTTATTCATATATATGTGTTTGTACCTTATGAGAATCCATTGATTTGAGCTCTAATCTTCAAACAACCTCTTATATATAAAACACCTGTGAACCAGAAATATATTAGGAAATTAAAGAAACAATTAACTATATACATGTATAATAATGCAAGAATTATGATGTATGCAAGAGACGATTTTTCCCATCATAAACATATAAATTTTCCCTAAAAAGAGTTGCATTAACAAAACCAAATAGAGCGTGCAACATTCCAATATTTTTTTCTTCAAATTGAAATAAATATAAAATTGGACTAAACAACTTCTATAGATGACATTCATAGATTGTTATCCAATCCATATATAAAATAGAGAAATGAATGAAAATGAAGGAGTTATAAGTTCTTTACTTAAATATGTTCTGCTTTCTTTTATGTGAGCTTTCCAAATATATAAGTATTTTTTTTAGATCAAATGTATCAATGTTAGTGCTTTTATATATAGGGAAGTTATCACATGCATGTAAAGTATGGGAATTTAATAATTTCAACTTTATTGTTTGTTTGGATTTTAAGGCAATAAAACAAATGTTTGACTACACTGTGTCAAATGGATAATATCTTTGTTGTTTGATTTCTTTATTAAATTAAATATTTAAAAGTATATGTAGTAATCATATTAAATAAAAAGGAATGATTATTGAAATCATTATAAAAACTTGATTAGCAAAACTTAATTCAAATATTAGTAATTAAAAAAATTAAAATATAATGAGGATGTGATCTTAATGAAATTATTAAAAAATGGGTTCGACTATGATTCTTCACCTTTTTACAAAATATGGGTCATGTCTACAAATTCTCACCACAGCTTCCGTTTTTTTTTGTTTTTTTTTTGATATTTGAAATTGTCAAATTGAAGAAATACAAATCAAAATAATCATAAAGTGAAATTCACTAATACAGTATAATTTTCAATTTTGACGTCACAGTTTATGAACTCAAAAGTACTTATAAAGTTATAATCATGTGTGTGATATAATCCACATACGTGAACAAGTCTAATGAAATATATATATATTTTTTAATCCAACAAGGCATAAATACAAAAAATACTCATATCAACTAACTAAAAAAAAATGAAATATTGTCGTGCAAGCAAATTTAACAAGCGTTGCATAAGTTGATTAACCGATGCTCACAAAAAAAGCACAAAACGGTCGAGCAGGAGTACACGAAAGAGTTAAGATGATCTACTCAACACAACTCTAAATAACACCATCGGGGTGCCAGCACACTAATGAACTCGATCAAAAAATAAATTATCCGAGACCAATGACCCAAAATACCAATCCAACAACTGCAAACGACTGCAATACACTCACTGCTAAACCAAGATCGAAATGCCATAATACAAAAAGTAGTGGCTACTGAAATATATCTATATAGATGTAATATATAAACATTATAAACATTTCCCCATACAAAATGAGAAATAACTATGTGAGAGGGGAGTTGGAATCTGAATAAATAATTTAAATCTCAACTATACAATGGAGAAGCAGGTTCCTATCTTTTACATTCCAAGATATAAGTATCAAAAATGTTCTATGGCTTGAACAACAGATATATAATATATAACCCAAGCCCAACCACATTTGTAATATTTACATAATCTATTAAATCTTTGAACATATCTTAAATATTTAAGGCTAAATTTTAAGTCAGGTACATTTTGGAAACTTAATTAAGTAAAAGTCATCTCTTGTGAAACTATTTAAGTTTTAGGCCATTTTCTCTAACTAACTAAAGAAATAAAAAAAATCATAAAATCAAAAAAAATCTGAGAAACAAAATAAAAGAATCCGAATGTAACATCTTAAGGGTAGTGTAGTGTAATCTACATTATCTAACATTTGTACTGTAAGCTACATTTGTGTTGTATATAACTTTATAGTCACACTCGCTTATATAACCGGTTTTATAGGTTGACTTCTATTTATGAGTTTTTACATTTGGTATCAGAGCCGACATCACAATCTAACGCGTGCATCATGCGCCAAAAGCGAGACGCCAGAATTGCATTATTCGACCGGGACTAGTCTGCTAGTGCAAATAGCACTCACGTGGCGTAAAACGGGTATTGTCGGGATTGCAGTGTTCGAGCGGGACAAGAGATTAGCACAAAGTCTGTCTGCGTGGTCACAGATTGCGGAGTGTGGTGGATTGTAACGATCCTAAGGATAGTGTGTAGAGTAAACTAAATTATCCCATATTAGTAGTGCAATTAGCTATATTTGTGTTGTATATAACTCTATAGCCACCCTCTATTATATTACCGATTTTATAGTGTGAGTTCTACCTATTAGTTTGTTACACCGAAGAAGCTTAAAAAAGGCAAAAACATGAGGAAAAAAACTCTAAAATTCCAAAAACAAAAACAAAACCTTCAAAAATCCAAAAACACTAAATAATCATCATTTTAAAGCTATGTGGCGCAACGTCTTTATAGGTCATGACCGGATTGTTGTCTCATTTTGTGTCTCTGCTCTTTTATTTTCCGTGTAAAAAGCGATGGTCAGTTACTGTATATCTAGTTATCCTTAATATGTATTGTAAACTTCGTGTATAGTTACGAGCTTTTTATTCGACTGTAATTAATATCACGCTTAAATTCCACTCACACATAAACTTTCTATTACTACTTTCGAAATCCATTAACTTTGAGTTACACTAATTTATGGATAATGTGAATATTACTTACAAATGCTACTTGTTTGCAACATTAATTAATACGATGATTATTAAATATTTGTTTGCAACTTTAATTAATACGATGCTTGTTAAATATGATTAACATATGTTACTCTATTCGACCTCAATCTCGATTGTGTTAAATTTTAGTAATCGACAAGATAATTTAACAAAATTAAAGTGTGAAATTCACTAAATACTAAATAGATAGACCGCGATGAGAGGCTTAGGCAACGTTCCAAATGTGGATTTTTATAACCTCGCCATGTTTTGGCTGGACCACGTCCACAAGGAAAGTAATGATCACGGAAATAAATAAAGTTAGGGTTTTAGAAGGGACTGGCAAGGAAAAAGCCAACCAACGGGAAAGTGTGCTTACAGGGCAAACTCAATCACATCAAATATCTAGGGTATTCGGATATACTTAGTTATTACATACATTTTTTTTAAAATAAGCACCAGACCAACTTCTATTAATAAATCAAAAACGTTTTACAAAACTGCAGAAACAGCGAGAAAATTACAACCACGAATCGAAACCAAAAATTACAAAGCTGCAGAAACAGCGAGAAAATTACAACCACAAATCAAAACCAAAAATTACAAAGCTGGGGAAATCTTTAGCTGAAACTTTATTTTGAGAACTTTCATAATGCGACCCTCACCTCTTATCGTGTTCAGTAAACAAAATGAATGCGGATAAGCGAAATTCGTCAAAGTTGAAACCTGCCAAAGTAGAGGTGCCTTGAGACACTTCGCAAATCACCAACCGGGTTAGTTTGTATATTTACCAAACAGAGGAAACGCAAGGGGATTATTTCAGTAAAACTCCAAAATAAGATCACTTAAAGGTTTAAACCAAGTAAAATAAACTTAAGCATTTCACAGATAGACCAAGGACAAACTTAATTGCCCAAAATAGCAAGCAAAATTTATAATTCTTCCCACTTCTGAATCTTGCATCAGCAGCAGAAAAAATAGAAAAAATAATTGCCCAAAATAACAACTAACTAGCTAGATTTTGATAGGTTACTCATAGAAAAAATTAACTTCTTTGACGCATATATATAGAGACTTCTTCCTAATCTCATCAATCTTAAGGGATAAGAGATCAATTTCCTTGATAAAATAGTGTGTAAGGGTAAGGGAAACCCTAATTCTTTTCCTTCTTCTTTTGGCAAACAAGAGGCTCACTTTTTGCTATGCTAAACTAGATTGCTGTAAATCCACGGAACAGGTCTCCATGACATCCATATCAGTCGTATAAATTCACAGAACTCAGAGTACATTTAGTTATAATATACAATAAGAGTCAGATTACAAAGTAAGGAGAGCCATAAACATTAGGTGCCTAATTAAGAGAACGAAAGTTTATCTAGTTTAGAACTTTCCTCATTTGTGTCATTAATTTGTTGGTTCGGATATATATCAATGCCCTACGGTGTCAACATACTTCAATGAGAGTATACTTTGGTGTGTATATATATACTAGCAAACGATACCCACGCGTTGCTTGTGAAATGCTATAAATTGTGATGATGATATAAATGTAGAGTAAAAAATATATATAGGATATAAGAAAAAAAATATGATATTAATTGTGATAATAATACAAATATTTAGAGAAAAAAATATAAGATATAAGAAATTTTGTGTGGTTAAAAGAGAGAAAGAGTGTAATTAGTTTTTATTTTTTATGAAAGTAGTTAATATGTTAATTAATAAAAAAGTATATGAGTATTTTTAGAAAAAATTGCTAAATTTGGCAGACTCAATTGACTTGGGTTGACTTATTATAATAGAATGATATATATATTGAATTAAAAGCGGAAGCTATCCACTATTTTCATTAATATTGAGTTTAAATTGGTGCCCAAACCTTATTACAACAATAGATAAAAGTGCAGATTGAAAACAACAAAATTTAAATACTTGGGGACCAAATGAAATACAACAAATTACAAGCCCTTAGTATGTAGTTGACTTGTTATATAAACATCAAATTAGACATAAAGTAGGACAGTACAGTTAAGACTCATGTCGATTACCGGTCAGTTCTGAACTGAATAGTAATTTATTGTTACATTAATTTCGGAATATGCATTATGCACAGACTAGTGTCATTTGCAAAAACTCGTACTTTTGACTAACTTCGCTTTCTGCAGGTGCATTTTAAAATTGAAATTGGATGACATTTCTATTTAACAGCACTTTCGAACAAAACTTTGTAATTGGCTAACAATATATCCGAAATATCATTGACCACAATGAGACTGTCGGAGCTTAAGACCTCTCCATGTTTTTGGCTTGATATTAAGGAAAAAGATGACCAGGTAACACTACCAGAAAATATAGGATCTTGTCCTTTTACATAGTTGTTTAAAGAAAAAAATATCTCGGTTCTGCTATCTTACATTCAAATAGGGGACTTCATCTTCTGCCGACTGCTCAGATTCAATTCAGTTCCAACGAGGTGGTTTGCAAGAAGACGAAGAAGACTCGTGAAAGCACCAACAACAAACTCGCTATTGTGATAAAGAGTGGGAAGTACACCCTAGCGTATAAAACCGTGTTGAAAACTCTCAGGAGCTCAAAAGAAGTTGATCATAATCTCGGATTAACTGTCCTCTTTTGAGAAAGTTCGAAATTGAGTACTATGCAATACTTGCTAAAGTTGGGGTTCACCATTACAGTGGAAACAATGTTTATTTGGCCTTTGGGAACAGCTTGCGAAAAGTATTTCCTTAATGCCATACCTTAGCATTGTTCATCCAGGTGATTCCGGTATCATCAAGACTTTAGCAATGCCTGGACATGGTGTAAAAAAAATGTACTTCTTCCTAATCGCCTCTTCGAGGTTAAGAAAATATTATTGCCTTATTGGTCAAGCAGAACTAATACCAAGACCATGGCTGGATCAATCAAAAACAAAACGATCAAAATCAAGTTTAAGTCAAGCTATACTAATGAATAATTTAATGATATCAAGTACACGTTTATAAACTATAGGCTTAATTCGATATACCAATACACACACACACACACACACACGCACACAAACAAATACCAAAAATAGTGTAACTTGAATATTCCTTTAAGGAAAAAAAATCAGTGTTCCGAATTTCACTTGCATGTATAAGCCAGATCGAAAATTAAGCAACGAAACATTATTCACTGTTAAAGGTCTGAAATCAAGAGAATTATCCCACCCACTTCCCTTCTCTTGAGACCAACGCATGCCCACGTTTTCAACCTGTAAACCTTCAATATGCTCCATAATAATCCCCACTATGCTGTGGCTAACGAACCCTCTACACCTTGGTCTATAATCGACTAATCCATCACTAAAGCTTGTCCATCTATTGTTAGTAGGTTGATATTGGAAAACTTGAGGTTGCTCAAAGTGCCCTTTTCGGATCCTGATAAAAACACGCCTTTTTCTGAGGTTGATGTATGTTTATAAAGTTGACGAAAGATATTGAGTCTGATTTTGAAGTGGCGTCTCTTGGGCATGACTTATGTAGATAGGCTCGGCTCTGCCCCACCATGAGGGGTCGTAGTATCTTGTAGTGACATTTATGTTTGAGAATGTAATTTCGCTTACATTGCCTACACAATAATGAGGATTTAGAAGAGCAAATGATTAGATTCCTGATACTGGAGAGTTTTGTAAGCAAGAGATTTTTCATCAAAAAAATTTCCCTAACAAGCTGTTTAAACAATGAGAAAAAAAGATTCCATATAAGTTGCAGCAAATGTTCGGTATTTGTGTTGTGGTGAAAAAAATAAGAAATTAGGTAACAAAAATGTATTTGGTTTGTTAATTTATTATTCTAGGGAGTAATATTTAGTTACATATAGAACATTCCGTATTGAGATGTCTTGAAAAGGGTATTTAATTGTAAAAAGATTAAGCTATTTGTGGAAAATACTAAAAAATTGTAGACTCTCGGGCCAGCATTTTTCAATTCGCACTTGGTTTCTTTCTAAAATAGGACCAGAATTGGTTAAAAGCAGAGTTAGCATATTTATTGACCAAAATCTATCTAGCTGATAAAGCCATAACTTTGGTCGGTCGCGTTAAACTTTTCAACAATAAAATAATGATAAATTAGCTGTAAATAACGAACACTTCTTGGTCTTTATTATTGATCAGGTCATTACACTTGTTCGGATTGTTACACTTGCTCGGATTATTACACTTGCTCAGATTATTATACTTGCTCGGATTATTATTAATTTACTACAATTGCGCTCGATTTGACTATTTAAACTCTTATCTTGGTCGTTCTCCTTCTTCTTCGATGCTCGGCTCTTTCTCTGTTCGGTTTGTTTCTTGATTGGATAAGCTTTGACTAGTTTTTCTCTTTTCTCAACTTCTCTCTATAATTTTTGAATAGATTTTCTCGGGGGGCTTTCTAGGAGGGGTAGTTGGCTATTTATAGGCAACTATGCCTTCTAGCATGTTGACAAATGTCTTCATCTCAGGGGTTTTTTCAGATATGGGTCCCTAGTTAAGTGGGCTTGGGCTTTTGATAATAACAACCTTATTCTATGATGAAAAGGCATGTGATGACCCATTTAAGCGTTGGATACCCATTTATAAAGTGGATTGATTATTACCCGAATAGAATATTCGGGTCCAATTTTTATGTCCTATCAAGTGCTCCCTGACTTCCTCGGCATGGTTTTCCATGTCGAGGGAGTCATGCTCGGTCTGTCGAGGATATTATTTCGGTCTTGTCGTTCCCAATGCTTTATCGAGAAACGCAATACACTCATGACGGTTCCCAGGGGGGCCCATTTGTAGTTACCCATCCTAATATCTTTCTTCGAGAAAAACTCCTATAAAGGGGTGTGCCCCTTCCATAATCATGCATTTTACTACTACTTTGCTTGTGACGTAATGGCTTCCTCTGTTTCTACTGGTGAGAGCTCTTTTAACTATATTTCTTATTTAGAAACTGAGGTCACGAAATCTCGCACCGCGAATAAGAAACTCGTGGCCAAGGTTTCAAACTACAAGAAAAGGTTGTCTGACATGGATTCTGCTCATCATGTGACGATGGTCGATCGGGATTGGGCCTTCGAGCGTATAAAGAGGCTCGAGGTTTGTCTGGCTAAGCAGAAGGCAGCAAAAAGGGCCTATAAGCTTGCCTTCAAAGAGTTGCATGCTCGGTTTAAACCGAGTTCGGATGAAGATGAAGAAGGCTCTTCCTCGAAATAATTAGTCTTTTGTGATTTCTGTTGTAATTTCTTTTGAATGGGGAGTCTTCTCCTCAGTTGTAATCGAAGTTTTTGAAATTAATAAAATATTTCCCTATCCTTGTTCTTGTCTGTTTATCTTCTTGATACCTTATGGGATGACTTAATTGGACTTTGACTGCTGTAGTTAGCCATAAATGCTCTTGGGAAGTTCAAGAGGTTGTCTTTCTTCGAGATGACCTTTGATCTATCCCTTGTTTCTTTCTATAAAAGGGGACCGTCCCTGTATTCTTGGTGCAACTCATTCTTTATTATCGTACAAATGGCTTCTCCTCGTGAAGATAGTGGTGACAATCTTCGTGAATACGTTGCCCATCTCGAGGAGGAGGTTAGGAAGGCTCGTATCCTCGAAAAGAGGGTTGCCTTTTTAACCATGGAGGCTCGCCGAGCTGACGAGATGGATGAGCGCGTGGAGGCCATGGAGAGTGAATATCAGAAGTCTCTGATCGACAATATTTGGGCTCATGCTCGGATCAAAGAGCTTGAGGCTTCTAGAAATAGGCACATTGCTTCCAAGAGGGCTTACAAACTGGCCCTTAAGGAAGTGTATGCTTGGTCAAAGGGGAAGCCGAAATGATGACACGGGCCCTCCCATGAAATGATTTTATTATTTTTATTGTATTTCCTTTATGTTGACTGCCTCCTGTAATAAAGTATCAATCAATCAATAAGTATTACTTTCCCAATACAATTTATTTGACTGCGCGTGCTTGTGGCTTCATTAATGCTTTTTCTTGGGCCTGGTGTTTGACCTTATCCACTGGATCTTCTTAATCTCTGTATCTAGGGACCAATGGGATTTCTTGAGCCTTGTGCATAAAAATCTTATTCACCAGAGTTTTCTTGAGCTCTGTGCAAAAGATCTTAGATATTTATTTGAACTGCTGCCTTTCCCCAAAATGACGCGTGTTTCGCTGCCATTATGACTTACCCCCTTTAAATATTGGTAAGAATCCAAGCGTTTTTTCTTGAACAGATACATCTTTTAATTGCCATCGCTTCTTAGAACCCATTGGCGAACGGTTGCGACTCTCAATACCAGCCCTCATCTAATTGATCTATAAATACCTGCTTAAAGCATGGTTATATTCACAACCCTTATCATATTATCTTCCCCTATATACAGATCTTCATCTTATAATTTTCTTAAGATGTCTGGTCCTTTCACCCAATCAGCGTTAGCTTTGCAAGTGGGGGCTTTTGAAGCCTCCTATGGCCATGTACAAAGGCTGTTGAAGGATGCCGAGGAGGAGTTGAAGGTGATGCGTCGTCATCACTCCGAGATGATCCGGGAATTAACTTGGCTAAGATCCGAACTGGATTATTGCCGACGTGCTCGTCGGGCTCTAGTCGAAGAGAATGAGGTGCTAAGGGGGAACCCGACACTGAGGGACAGGGATGTCTCTGCCGGGCCATGTCATCGATACCGATCAACTTCCCCCTAGCCTCCCCCTTTTTTCTTTTTATTTTTCTCAGTTTCCTTCATTTCTTCCTCTTCCTCTTTTTTGCACTCTTCTTCTTTTCTGTTTTTCTTTTTTCTTTTGTGCCTCCTTTTTCTTTTTCTTCATCTTCTCTCCCATCACTCTTTTTCTTTTTCTGTTTTTTGTTTCTTTGACTTCCTTTTTATTTGTCTGTTTCCTTCATTTCTTCCTCCTCCATTTTCTTTTCACTATCTCTTTTTTTTTTTATATATCTTTTTTTTTTTATCTCTCTCTCTTGCTTCTTTTTTTTTTCTTTTTTATCGTGTTCCTTTTACTTTCTTCATCCTCTTCTTTCTCATCATCTCTAGCTCTCTCTACTTTTTTCCTTTTTCTATTTCTTCCTCTTCTTTCTCACCACTACGACGTAACAATCAATCCTGTGATCCTAAGGATTTTGTGTTACTTCTAGGATTTTTATCATTTTTCATTTTCCTCTTCTTTCTTTTCACTTCTTCTTTATGTTCCTCCTCTTCGCTTCTTTCTTCCCTTTTTGTTTTCTTTTTATGTTTCTTTCCTTCGTCTCCTGCTGTTCGCATGATCCGTTGATGTTGTCGATCTTCTTTGGCCATGTTGTCTACTCATTTGGCTCCACAACTCAACACACAATGTAGTAGATTCTCTTTTGATGTAATGCTCGGATGTAATAGACCTCAATGTAATAGATTGTCTTTTGATGTAATGAACAATGATGTATTCCATCTTTATTAATGAAAAGTATTTTTGCCCTTTATTTTTGCACTTCTTTTTATATTGCACCTGTGGTTTGTCGTTTTTCTGGAATCTGGATCTTTGAATATCTTGTCTTTATTTATTTCTATACTGTAGCATCAGATGTCAGTAGATGTCCCCATCACTGTCGAACATAGGTGCATGCTCCCTAGTAGGTCAGGAAATATGCATGCTCCCGAATATGTCAGGAAATGTGCAAGTTCCCAAATAATGTCATAAAATATCATACTATCTTCATTCTATAAGTACTTCTCTTTTCTTTAGTAGTTATCATCTCTCATTTTTCTTTTATTGCTTGTTTCTCCCTCATCCCCTTATTTTCTTCTGTACTATAACAATTTCCCAGAATGTCTGGACCTGTGGTGAGATATCATGCTCAGATGAAGGGCTTGGATACTGAGGTATCCCGGGTCCGTCGTCGAATGGCGAGACTTGAGAAGGAGTATGGTATTTTGGCCTTGAGTTTGTTCGGCTCTCATCCTGAAGAGACGGTGAAGTGGACCGAGATTTCGGCCTTGAGTTGTCAGCTCGATCACTTGTTGTTACAGAGGAATCATCTGGCTAACTCCTGGTATGATGCCGAGGAAATTTGGGACCATGCTCAAGACGAGTTCGATAACTCCACTCAAGGCCTGGCTAACATGATGGTTAGGAATGCTCGGCTGGAGGAGCGCGTCATGGTTCTTACTAGGGAGAAATCCGAACTCTCCGCGGAGAACGAAAATTTGATTGCCATGAATGATTCGTACCAAGCTCAGTTGAACTGCTCTGCTCGTTTTGCTTTCTCTCGGTCTGGTAGTTCGGTTTTTCCACCCATTGGTCCTTAGTTAGATTGGGCTGGTTTTCTGATGTATTTCCTGTTTTGGAACTTGTATCTTTTTCTCTTTTTTTTTTGTATTTGAATCAGATATATCTGTTCGTATCTCGTGCTTTTGTTTTGTGAACCGTTGCGATACCTCGCGCTTTGTGCCCTTTGACTCTCTATAAATGCTCCCTATTGCTTGTACTTCATTATCCAATCTTCTTTTCTCTCTCTTGTTGATAATTTTTGTTTCCTCTAACTTGCTTTTGTTTGAGATGGCTCCCATTACTAGATCTGCCTCCAAAAAGAAAGCCCTTCTGGAAGAGAAGCCTACCTTCTTGCTACCCCGTCCCCCTGGTTTTGAGGAGGAGGATTTGACTCCTCTTCAGCTAAAAGAGATTGAGATGTCATGGCTGAAACATGATCTCAAGTGTGTTCATACTAAAGTGAGGAGGTTTAAACAATATTGGGATGCGGAGGGCATTGCTCGTTTCAAAGCCGAGCAAAAATGCAAGTCTCGGTCTTACTCCTTGCAGCAGGCTGAGATGGCGATTGCTCGTTTGATTAGGGAGAAAGAGCGTCTGGAGGAGCTCTTGGCGAAGAAGGATGCCGATATGGGGGGTAGTTCTAAGAAGTAGGATGGTGTATTTTCTTGTAAAAATTCTCTTTGGTTGTATTTTTGTGTTTTTCCCCCTATGGATGAATAAAACTTTTGCTTTACACTTGATTCTGTCTATTCTGTTTTATTTCTTGCTCACTTTGCCTTTATGTCTAACATATGATGTTTCAGTACACACCGAGCAATGTGCCCGGTTATCCCCCCGGAGAGCGTTGTTAGACTTGATGCTTAATGCCGTCAAGCTAGAAACGGTCTCCGTCCACCTTGTTCGGTGTGTCCTTTCGGTAAGGAATGGTTGGGCGTCGAGGATCTTAATCGGGGATATTATTGGTAGCGTATGCTGGAAGCTTTTCGTGGTAGGGTCCACTGGCCGTTTATTTAGGTGTAATTATGTGAATTGCCTTGGGTAGTGGGATATGCGCCGACGTGGCAAAATCTGGAGCGTTTATAAGTTAAAAATAGCAGCGGTTGTTGACTTATCTATGGTTGGAGAAAAGGTAAACCTCTGTCACACGAAAAGGTGGTTATTATTTTATTCTTTTCGTGACTCCACTCCTTTTTACTGTGCCAAGTAATCCCTTTTGTTTTTATCACATAATTTTGCTGAAGAAAATATCTGTCTCTCTCTAAAGTATATTCTTCCCGCCAAAAAGGAAAAACGTGTTGCTGCTCGATCTAGGGTTTCGTTGTATCGTCGATATATTTGCTGCTTTTCGCACGTGTCTGCTCAGAATGACAACTGTAAGTGCTTTGTTATTATTATGTTCTTTTGTTTTAGGACTGGTATTTGATTTGTTGTTGTGGTCGTAGATGTGGCGTTAGTAACTGGTCTTGGTTGTCTATATATGTCTGACGATATTTAGTTATGTACTGGATTTACATTGATTGGGATGGTAGTAAAACGTAGGGTTTCTGGTTAATTGTAGCAGGGGGGGGGTTTCGTTATGTTGATGTTGTTGTGATTTGTGTGTTTGGTTAGTATACTGATGGAGTTTTGATGATGTTTGGATAGGAAATTTTGACCCAATGCCTGGCCCAAGTGGGCCCGTTTGTGGAAAAGGATTTTAAGAAGCTTGCCGGAATACCCGACGACATACATGTTCGGCTTCCGATATCTGACAACGAGGTGTTGGGGTTTGTTCCTGCCGGTGAGGTAGCTGTACTTTCCTCGGCATTCTTTACTGGGGGTTTGAGACTTCCTTTCAGTAAGTGGGTGGCTTTGTTCTTTGAGGCCGTCCAGATTGCTCCGGCCCAATTGGCGCTGAATGGTTACCGTACCCTAAACGGTATTCAAAGGTTATCGGAGTTGGCCGGAATATCGATCGAACTAAAGGATGTGTTCGGGATCTATACTTTGAGTTTTGAGCGCCGTAGCTCGTATCTGAAGACCATGCGTGCCTTCTGTCGGCTTGTCTTTGGTCTGCCGGATACCAACAAGGGGGATAACCTTGGTGTTGTGATTGTTTCCGGTAATTGGGGTTGTGTTGGACACCAAATTCCCGGACCTGCTACCAAAGCTCCCACTATTCCAGACCTCGGCGCGCCCAATGTCGAGGCTCTCTTAGCTCTTTGGAAATGGTGGGGGCCTGGACCAACGAATGATCCAGCTAGTCGTACTGCTCCCGTGCTGCTCGGGTACCCTGCGGAGCCAGTGACAAAGGGGAATCCTGTGCCCGAGATCCCTAAAGAGCCCGAGGAGGAATTCTTAAAAGTAGTCCGGGCTCGAAGTGCTGCTCGGGTAGGGAAAAAGCCCGTTCGTTCTAAGCGTCGTGGATCTGACCCCGTTGTTGGAACAACGAAGAGGGCTAGGGGGACCGATACATCGGTCAACGAGGAGGCTGCTTCCCAAGGGGATATCACCGAGGATGCCCCTACGCCTGGCGAGGTATGTGTACATGTATATTGATTCTCATGTCGTTTGATTGTTGTTTTGTTCTCTAGTTCTTTGCTTCATTAGTTATCTTGTTTCAGCTACTGACTTCTCCATTGGTTACCCTCGCTCTTGCCCGGTCTATGGGTATTATTGTGTTTCAGGGGTCGATCAATAACATATTCGGACATATCAACCTCATGGTGAACATGGGCAAGAGTACGATGACTCTGCCTGTGATCTCGCCTATCCGTACCGAGGACATGATGGACCTGCCTGTTGTCTCGCCCACCCGTATTGAGGGTGTGAGCGAGCACAGGGCCCCTGAGACTGGCCCTTCGGAGAAGGAAGTGGAAGTGGAAGTTGACAAAGAGACTGCCGTGGATGTTGTGAGGGGTGGTGAAGATGAGGTTGCCGAGGAAACTGAGGAGGTGTTGGAAGACGGGGTTGCAATGACCAGTTATATTGACCGATGTGGGGGTGAGCTGTTGAAGCAACCCCGAGCCTTGAAGATGGGGTATATTGCTCTTAAACCCCTCGCTTTCAAGGATGCAGAAACAATAGCTTCTCGGCCTACAATGTCGGTTATAGAGCAGGCCAACGCTGATGCGCTTCGGGTATGTTGGGCGCGTATTTTGTATTATATGTCATGATGCTCGTATTTTGTCCGGAATCTGATGTTTTGAAATATAGGTTGTCTTGAGTACCGTGGTGCTGAGGGATCAGATGGCAGCGCTTGGGGCTGATAAAGAGAAGCTGGTGGCCGAGAAAAAGAAACTCGTCGCCGAGAATAAAATCCTGGGCGATAATTACGATAAGCTGTCGGCGGATTTCATGCGCCTGACCGAGGATGTCGGTAAGTTGGAGGATGAAAAAGAGAGTATGGTCGATAAGTACGACCAACTAGAGGCCGAGAATCTGCTCATGGCCGAGGATATTGAAGCCGAAAAGGCTGAGGTTACCGCTCGGAAAGCGGCGCACGCGGAGGAGCGAACAAAGTTCGCAATGATGGCTAATTTCGCCGTCTATTGCGCTCATGTGCGTGCGCTTAATTTCGCGAAGGTTCCTTTGTCGGATCGGGCATGGTCGGAATTGGTGTACCCCTGTCCTCATGGTGCACCTCCTAAGCCTCAGGATTGGGCCAATCTCCGAGACGAAGAGCTACCACGGCTGCCGGGACATACTACTTCGACGGCGCTTCGTCCCCATTCCGGGTCGGCTTCAACGACTCCTCGGTCTGCTCCTACCGTCACTCCCCCACCCGCATCCCCTCAGGTGGAGCCTTGACCATTTTCTTGTAGTATTTTCTCTGTATCTTAGCGTAAAGTCTTTTGGTACCCGAATTGTGGGTCTCTTTTGTATCTAGAAACATATTCTTTTGGGGAAGTGATAATATAGGTGATGTGCTTGTTTTTTGTTTGGCTTTTCCGAGTTAATTTCCCCTTTTCGAGGGTCATCATATTTTGAAGGATGTGAAAACAAAATATTGTCAGGTACCTAATAACCCTCTGGCCATGGTGGTCTGGACCTCGCCTAGTCGTAGCGGAGGTAACGTTATAGATGGCCTTGAAAGATCTAAGGCTTTCCTAACTGCTGAATTGAATTCTGCTCGTCATAAAATCGAGGATCTGAATGTTCATATTTCAAACATGTCGATTCGGTTACGTGACTTGGGAGAAAAATTCAGCAAAAAGACCGCATATTATAAGGCGAACAAGGGTAAGGCGAAAGAGCTTCTTGGTGCACTTCGGCGCTCTCGTGATGAAGCCCGAGGTCGTGTGACGAGCTTGAACTTGGTCCTAGGGGCCGTTTTCGAGGATGCGGACCTACTGCTATCCTTTGTCAAAGCGTATTGGGCCCGAGCTCGCGCTTTAGAGGTGCTCGAGCATGTAAAAGGGATGAGTGGTGTGGCCCGGGCAGAACGCATGGTTGATGCGACGGCCGGGGTAACTGAGACCACGGCTGCCTTGAACCGAGTCGATGCGGTCGTTCATGAGCGCTTGGGGACTCAAATTGTTTCATTGCGAGATATTCATTTCGCTGATGTAGTAGAGACCTCAGCGTCCGTTGATGGGTTATCGGATTAATAATTGAGTAGCTTGTTTTGTCGTTTTATTTGTAGCTTGTATAAAGACATTCGTTTTTTTTTTTTTTTTTTTTTTTTTGAGTATTCATCTCTTCCCTTCTTCCCCATTTTTTTTATATAGGCACATGCTACTACGTCGCACCAGGCTGGTTCTCCAAGCCTACTTAGTCCGGGGCCAGGACCTACTGGTGCAGCCCGAGACGAGGTCCCATCTGATGTGGCTAGTGACGGGCATGCCAAGGTTCCTTATACCTTTTTATTGGGTAAAAATGTCGAGTTGCTCAATCGGTGTGGCCGACTTAGGGCCAAGTTGAAAACTCAGGCGTCTTCTTTTCGTGAGTACGCTCGTCGTTCCGAGCATGTTGTTAAGGTTCATGAGCGTCGTTTAGATCGATATTGGCGGGTAAATGAAAAATACTTTGGTAAACTAAAGTCGTTGGTAACCCAAGCGAACATGCTGGTGAAGTATTTCCGTTTGTCCCGATCCAGATACGATGCTTCTGCAGCTATGATCGAAGCTCGCAAGCTTCCTTTCGACGATGCTCGTCGGAAAGCGGCCTCGGATGCTCACGAGGTCGCTAAAGGAGCCGAGTTTTCTGCACGGCTTGAGACACTGACATGCGTTGGTGCTCATACGACCAACTTTGATGCCCTCATTTATGAGGAGCGTTTTGATGGCGAGGAAACTGATGGGGATACGTCGATGGATGACGAAGAAGTGTCACTCGGTCAGTTACCGTCGTGCTCCTCATGTAGTAGCTCTTAAATAAATTTCTTTATTTGTTGGTTGTACCCTGTTGCCTCCGTAATGCGGGCGAGGACTATTTGTTTTATTTCTTTACTCCTGTGTTCGGATCTTCTCATTGTTGTACGGATATTTCATTGATTGGATTGATTTTCCTTTGCTGATTTCTTCGTTTGGCATTGTGTTGCCTCCATAATGTGGGCCTTTATTATCTGCTTCATTTCGTTATACGTGTATTGGACGTTCCCGTTGCTGCTATTTCATTGTTTTGATTGATTTCTTTTCATTGTTTTCGCCATTTGGTAATTTATCGTCCCCATATGTGGGCCTGAATTATTCTTCTCATTGCTGTATTCATCCTTGCTCATTGGGTCAATAGGTACCTGCATATACATAAGTATTCCTAGGCATTCTTTTAGACATGCCATGTTGGGAATTTCATAGTATTCCTAGGCGTTTCGGCCATGTTGGGAATTTCATAGTATTCCTAGGCGTTTCGGCCATGTTGGGAATTTCATAGTATTCCTAGGCATTTCGGCCATGTTGGGAATTTCAGAGTATTCCTAGGCACTTCGGCCATGTTGGGAATTTCACAGTATTCCTAGGCACTTCGGCCATGTTGGGAATTTCACAGTATTCCTAGGCACTTCGGCCATGTTGCGAATTTCACAGTATTCCTAGGCACTTCGGCCATGTTGGGAATTTCCCATTATTCCTAGGCACTTCGGCCATGTTGGGAATTTCACAGTATTCCTAGGCACTTCGGCCATGTTGGGAATTTCACAGTATTCCTAGGCACTTCGGCCATGTTGGGAATTTCACAGTATTCCTAGGCACTTCGGCCATGTTGGGAATTTCACAGTATTCCTAGGCACTTCGGCCATGTTGGGAATTTCACAGTATTCCTAGGCACTTCGGCCATGTTGGGAATTTCATCTACACTGGTTAGTCAGCATGATAAGATGCTTTATTTATTCAAAAGACAATGACATTAAGCTAGAGAGCTAAGGCGGCACCTGTATTTGTACCTATGTGATGGCTTATATGTAGTACCTCTTTAGGTTAGCCACGTTCCAAGAATTTTTCTCCCCTCTGCTATTTTCGAACAGAACGCTTTTGAGTTTGTAGGTAACTGGGCTTGTTCTTTTGACGATCTCGTATGGTCCCTCCCAGGTGGGGCTCAATTTACCATGTATTTCATTTCGGGTATATACCGTTACTCGTCGCAGCACCAATTCTCCGACCATGAACTCCTTGGTCCCTTTCACCCTCTTGTCATATGCTTGTTTGACGCCTTGTTGATACTTCGCGAGTGTAAGAGCTGCTATCTCTCGTTTCTCGTCTATCATGTCAAGTTCTTCTCTCATTCTTTGTTCATTGTTTCCCTGCTCGACTAAAGTCGTTCGGAGCGTGGGTAGCCCAATTTCTGTTGGTATGATGGCCTCAACACCGTACGCTACGCTAAATGGGGTTTCCTTGGTGCCCGTCTTCGGCGTAGTTCGGCACGACCACAAGACGTTGAGTAGCCGTTCGGGCCATCTCCCCTTTGCTTGCTCAAGGGTTGTCTTGATGCCGTCTAGTATTGTTCGGTTTGACACCTCGGCTTGCCCGTTTCCTTGTGGGTACGTCGGTGTCGAATAGAACTTTCAGATACCTAGTTCCTCGTACCACAGTTGTAATTGGGCATCTTTGAACTGGGTTCCGTTGTCGGCGACAATAGCGTACGGTATACCGAACCTGGTTATGATGTATTCCCAGATGAATTGTTTGACGTTGTTGGCTTTGATTTCTCGGAGGGGTTTAGCTTCAACCCATTTGGTGAAATAATCCGTCGCGACGATCAGATATTCCACGCTCCCAGGTGCCTTTGGGAGTTTTCCGATCAAATCTATTGCCCATTGTGCAAACGGCCATGGAGCCGATACGGGGGCCATCAGAGACGAGGGGAGTCGTGGTATTTTGGCAAATCGTTGGCACTTATCACAACCTTGGACATATACATCCGCGTCTTGCTTGATATAGGGCCACCAATACCCTTGGGTAACTGCCTTGTTTGCAAGGGATCGCCCTTTGATGTGTGCTCCGCAGGATCCTTCGTGGATTTCCTCCAGGACCGGCAATTGTAGCTCGGGAGGCACGCATAGTAGGTGGGGTCCCCGGTAACTGGATTTGTACAGTTTGTCGTCCTCGGATAGCCAGAACCGAGGAGCTTTTCTCGTAATTTTCAGCGCTTTTATCTTGTCGGCCGGGAGTGTTCCACTTCGCAGATAATGAGTCATGTCATCCATCCAACCTAGTTCGTACTGCACTGACGTCACTCGGTCTATCCTTTTAATTATGCTCGGGGTCATCAGTAGTTCCACTGTGATCGACCGGGTGTCGGTCAATGTTAATGTCGAGGCTAGGGTGGCCAAGGCATCGGCATGTGCATTTTCGGTGCGATTGATTCTGACTAACTCGCACTGTTCGAAGGTGGCCATCAAGCTTTGGACTTTCTCTTGATAGAGGATCATCCTGTCATCTTTGGCTTGGTACTCGCCGAGGGCTTGATTGACAATGAGCATGGAGTCTGAACTTGCAACTAAGTGGGAGCATCCGAGGGACCGGGCGACGAGCATGCCATTTATCATGGCTTCGTATTCTGCCTCATTCTTGGTAGCTCGGAAGCCCAGTTTTATGCTTTTTTCGATGATCGCTCCCTCTCTAGACTTTAGGACGATCCCTGCTCCGGATCCGTCCTTGGTGGCTGATCCGTCGACATGTATCTGCCAGTGTGATTGTGGAGAGAGTGCCAATGGCTCGTCGTAGCCTTCGGTGAACTCCGCAACGAAATCGGCCAAGACTTGTCCTTTTATGGCATGTCGGGGTACGAACTCGATATGAAATTGGGATAGTTCGACCCCCCAGGCAGCAACTCGACCGCTTATGTATGTCCGTCGAAGTGACTCTTTGATATGAAACTTTGTATATACCCGGACCTGATGAGCTATAAAATAGTGTGGCAACTTCCTGGTTGCGACGACCAATGCCAGACACAGCTTTTCCAAGGGTAGGTAACGTGTTTCGGCTTCGACCAGAGTTTTGCTGACGAAGTAGATCGGAAATTGTTCGCGACCTTCTTCTCTGAGGATGACTGCACTCACAGCTGTAGTGGAAACTGCTAGGTAGCATGCCATAATATCTCCTTTGTTCGGCCTTACCAGCAGTGGCAACGTCCTCAAGTACTCTTTGAGATTGTTGAATGAAGCCTCACATTCTGGGTCCCACACAAATTTTCTATTCTTCTTGAGTGATTCGAAAAACGGTCATCCCTTGTCTGCGGATCGACTTATGAACCTGCTCAATGCGGCCATCATTCCCGTGAGCTCTTGTACCTGTTTCTTGTTCTTGGGCGCGGCCAGGTTCTGTAGAGCTGTGATCTGATCGGGATTTGCCTCTATTCCTCGTCGGCTGACCATGTGCCCCAGAAATTTTCCTTTGCTGATTCCGAAGGCACACTTGCTCGCATTGAGTTTCAGTTTGTGCTCGCCCAACGTACGGAAGACATCTCTGATATCTTGGAGGTGGGATGTAGCCCTTTCGCTTTTGACGACCATGTCGTCTATGTATACCTCCATCGTCTTCCCTATATGATCTCTACAGACCCTCGTTATCATCCTTTGGTATGTTGCTCCCGCATTGCGCAGGCCGAACGGCATTACCGTGTAGCAATAATTTCCCAAAGGCGATATAAACGACGTCTTTTCTTGATCTTCGTGGGCTAGGGGAATTTGGTGGTATCCTGAATATGCGTCAAGGAAGGTCATTCTTTCTGCTCCCGCAGTCGCGTCCACCAGTTGATCTATCCTCGGAAGGGGAAAGTGGTCTCTCGGACAGGCTTTGTTGAGATTGGTGAAGTCTATACAGACTCTCTCCTTTCCGTTCTTTTTTGGGACGACGACTGGATTGGATAACCATTTGGGATAGAAAACCTCCCTTATGGCTCCAGCCTCCAATAGCTTTTGTACTTCAGCGATTATAGCTGCTCTGTGCTGTACAGACACTTTTCTGCTCCTTTGAGCTATCGTCTTGTACTCGGCATTAACACTTAGGTGGTGGCATGCCGTTTCGGGGTCTAGGCCTGGCATGTCTTTGGGACTCCAGGCGAACTTATCAACGTTGCTGAAGAGGAATGCTTCCAACTCTTCGGATTCCCGTTTTGGAAGGTTATTCCCGAGGAGGAAGTAGTGCTCCTCGTCCATATCAGGGATATACACCTTCCTAAGTGTTTCTCCTACTTGTTCTTCAACAACCCTCTCGGTTTTGGATATTTGGTTGATCAGCTTCTTTGTGCTGGTGGGTTGTTCGACAACGATCAGCTGTTTTTGTAGGGCTGCGGTAATGTCTTCACAGCGTCTTGAATCTTCTTGACATCCTCTGGCTGTCTCGATCTCTCCCCTGTCATTTGGGTATTTGACTTTTTGGTGGTAGGTCGAGGGTATGGCCCGCATGGCATGCAGCCAAGGTCGGCCCAATATTGCGTTGTGGCCGGAGTTGTCGTTGACTACTAAGAACTCCACGGGAACTGAAACGGATCCAGTTGTGACATTGAGGACGATCTTACCCAAAGGTTTAGTCGTCTCGGAGATGAACCCGATCAAGGTGACATCGGTAGGTTGGAGATCTTGTATTTTGAGTTCCATTTTGTCGAAAAGCTCTCTGTACATGATGTCACAAGAGGCTCCTTGGTCGATAAGCACCCTGCTGACCGTCTCGAGGCCAATTTGAACACGGAGATTAATGGCGTCCCCATGGGGATAAATCACCCCTTCCTCGTCAAGACCCAAGAAGGAAATGGGTAGATGTTGTCGGGGCGTGCATTGCCTTTTAGAGGTCGACGCTTGTGACGCCTTGGCTACTTGCCCGAAGTGCACCAATTGCCGTTGTCGTGATCATTCTCCACCCGTTCCCTTGGGTCGTGACATGTGAACGACGTTGATCGTTTTGCCCTGCCGGTTGTCGGCTCCCTCGATGGCCAGTTGTTTGCCTTTGTTCCCCGCGCCTTTGATGAACTTGGCTAGGTATCCCGCATCACCCCACAGGTTCATTTTCCATCGCAGGTGACGGTAGTGCTCGGTGAGGTGGCCGTGATCCTCGTGATATGTGCAGAAAAGCTTGGAGTCTCTCATATTGGGGGGAGAAGTGATCGGTTGTGGTCGGGAGTACCAACTTTCCCTGCATATATCTTTTAGGATATCTTCAGCGGACATGTTGAAAGTGTATCGTATTTTGACCGGTCCGAAGATACTTCGGCGTTCCCTTTCTTGGAACCGACCTTGTTGGAGCGGTTTGCGGGGCATTGGATAAGTGAGCTGGAGCGGTTTATGTTCGTTGATCGTTGTCGGGTATGCGATCTGGAGCGGTTTGGGCTCAGGTTCTCGTTGTCGCTCTTCGCTCCTGTGGACCTCGGGACCTTTGTCCTTCCTGGTCGGTTTGAATGTTTCTTCATGGTTGTTCCTGGCTCTTTTGCGACCCACCTGTGCTTCCCGAACTGTTTCTCTTCTTGGTAGGGTTCGGTTGAGGAAACGAATTTCATCATTTTTATCGGTGAGGTGGGTGCAGTAGGCCAGCAGAGAATCCGCGGTCGGAAAGTCTTTGCCTATGAACTTCCTTCTCGCCCAATAGCCATTAGGGATGGAGTTGATAAAGTTCTGGATGGCTATATTATTGGCGTATTGTGGAATCTGGTTTGCTACGTCGATGAAGCGTATGCAATAGTCGTTGAGCCTCTCATTCAGCATCATCGTCATTTTCAGAAGGGTTTCGATGCTAACCTTCTTTTTCCTATGGGCAGCGTATCGGGTGGAGTACGCTCTTAGCAGCTCTGCCCAGTCTCTTATGGAGCCCCGTGGTAAGTTGTGATACCACGACGAAGCCTCTTGGCCCAAGCTGTTTTTGAAAAATTTGCACATGAGTGCCTGGTCATCACTCCACAATTCCATCTTCGTCTTGTAGTGCCTTAGATGGTCGATAGGACAACTCCTTCCATCATAAAGCCTGAACTCAGGGATGACGAACCCCGCCGGATTGCGATATCTCGTGATCTGTTCGGCGCATGGGGTTTCTTGGCATACGTTCCATGCTTGTTCGAACGCGTCATCCGAGGCTTGGTAGGGGGGGTATCCCCGCTGATGTGGTGGTGGGCCATAACTTTCCCCGATCATGTGTTCGGGATATCTAGCGTCCTTCGTGTGGGTATCGAGGACACGTTCCCTATGAGTGTTTGGGTGGACGACTATCGGAGGGATCATCTCTGGGACATTGCCCCCTTGATGGGGCACTCTTGTATCGGTTCGTCGCCTTGCTGCTTCCAGGGCGGCCCTGTAAGCTGAATCTTCTGCTTCACGGCGTAGATCTTTGTCTGTATTGGCGAGCTGGGTAATTGGCAATGCGATGTCGGCTGCTGTCATGGCCGTCATACATGCCGCCAGTTGAGCTTACAGCTGGGCGTAGTTCCTTTCATCGGCTGATGGAACAACGTGTTGTACTTCCACCGTGGGTGGTGTAATTATCCTCGGCGGATGAGTCGGTAGTCGGGACAACTGTTCAAGTACATGATCCCCGGGCATACCATATCGGTGATCATCGTTCGTTTGTAAACGAGCGCCGGAGTTGACCGAGGCTGTTGGCAAAGGGACTCTTGAGCTCGGCCCTGCTTGGGATCCGGGTAGGCGTCTTCGTGCACGCCTTAATACGGGCATGACTTGTTCGTCATCCGAGGACGAGGTGGGTTCGTCAACAATCCCTTCAAGTTGCTGGGGTTGTTCTTGGTTGACATAGGAGGTTGTTGGTTGGTTTCCGTGCTGGATAGCGTCATATCTGCCACGGATTTCGAGTAGATCGTCGAGGTCCTATTGGCTGATTTGCGCGTTTTGGTTATTGGTTTCTACTATCTCGGGATGGGTTTCTTCTACATTGGTCACCATTGTCGCTCGTCTGGTAGAGTATTGGTATTCGAATTCTAAGCTAGTTGGGGACTAGATGATTCCCGGAGACGGCGCCATTTGATAAAGCCATAACTTTGGTCGGTCGCGTTAGACTTTTCAACAATAAAATAATGATAAATTAGCTATAAATAACGAACACTTCTTGGTCTTTATTATTGATCAGGTCATTACACTTGTTCGGATTGTTACACTTGCTCGGATTATTACACTTGCTCAGATTATTATACTTGTTCGGATTATTATTAATTTACTACAATTGCGCTCGATTTGACTATTTAAACTCTTATCTTGGTCGTTCTCCTTCTTCTTCGATGCTCGGCTCTTTCTCTGTTCGGTTTGTTTCTTGATTGGATAAGCTTTGACTAGTTTTTCTCTTTTCTCAACTTCTTTCTATAATTTTTGAATAGATTTTCTCGGGGGGCTTTCTAGGAGGGGTAGTTGGCTATTTATAGGCAACTATGCCTTCTAGGATGTTGACAAATGTCTTCATCTCAGGGGGGTTTTCAGATATGGGTCCCTAGTTAAGTGGGCTTGGGCTTTTGATAATAACAACCTTATTCTATGATGAAAAGGCATGTGATGACCCATTTAAGCGTTGGATACCCATTTATAAAGTGGATTGATTATTACCCGAATAGAATATTCGGGTCCAATTTTTATGTCCTATCACTAGCTAATTGAAATTCGCTATGGAGAAATTCGATGAAATCTAGAATTATTGTTAGTCATGTCGACTGGTTCAGATTTTCTTTCCAAAAGTTTAATACGCAAACAAATACCTAACATAACATCAAGTGGCAATGTTGCTGATCTAAATCTGCAAAAAAAACAAGTTATCAAATAATTTTAGTTTGTGAACTAAAGAAATTACCTGCATTGCAAGCCCACGATGAGAATCAACGACAGTGATATTGTCAAATAAAAATCCTTTGAACTCAAACTAGCTGGCACTCCCAAGCTTAATAGCCGACGACTTTGTTCTGATCCAACAATGATCTGTTGCTATAAAATTATACATTGGTGCAGTAAAATACAGGATGTGACGATGATTTTTTGTCGCCAACCGTTTCTATGTAAAATACAGGATGTAACGTTGCATTTCTACTCGTCGTTTATCATCAGCCTGTTGCAGAAATAATTTTAACAGATATTAATCCATGGACCGTCTAGAACCGTTAGGTGTTGCTCTATGCCTCTATCATCTCGTTTAAAACCTTAAGCTTTTACAAACATGCGCACTGTATTATCTATCAAACCTTTTTATATGAATTAAAAAATGATGCGGAAAGTTCACTTCTTTCTTCATGGGAGGATCTATTATATGGGGAAAGGGGACTAAAACACTTTTAATTAGCATAATGGAAAATATATATCTTCCTTAAAAAAAACTCAAAATTGAGGAAGCGGGATTCAGCCCACGACTGTCTTTGACTAGGTCCCTAGCTACTTCTATGTTTAACGGGATGGTGAAATTTTTCTTTTTTATTAACATCGGTTTTGCCTTAATATGAGACATACGTGCAGAAAGGTAACTAGGAGAGGAAAGTTAGGAGTGCAGCGACTCTCATTTTTATAAAAAATGATGAAAAGTTAAAAACTTTATATCATCCCCTCCAAATCCTTTCACTTCCCTGGAATCTATGCAAAACCCAAAACCCAAACTCTAAATCCCACTCAAACACCAAAACGGGTACAAATTAATAACCATTCAATTTTTATTCTAATGGAAGGCTGAAAAGATGAAACACGCACAAATTATAGATACAATAATATAAGCTATATATATACAGTTATCGGGAAATTACCCGGTATAAACTTCCATTTCTTCTGAACCCCTACCTTTACCCATAAATTATATATATATATATATATATATATATGTATATATATATATGTTCATGTAGAGAGAGAGAAACCCTATATATTAGTTTTATCTATCTAACTAACATACGGGACCCATGCTATACGTGGTGCAACGCGTGCATTTGTGATAACCTGTTCGCGAGAAAAAAAAATCTACCATAAAAAAATCCAAACTAAGTACTTTATCTAAAATTAATAAAAATCTATTTTATGGAAACACAATAGAAATCGAATAATTAAATCATAATTTGAATGGCAAATGGGATCAAATACAAGAACTAAAGATACAAATAAATGGAGGTAAAGGTGTTACCGGTCCCATTCATTGCATTCAACATCAATGGGCCTAATGATATAGGTTTACATTATTTTCAATGTTTTTTAGGGTTTCAAGTTCAAAGAATATATAAGAGAGAGAAGGAACCGAATGGAAATTAGAAAAGTACAGAAATATATGTGTTGTGGGCAGTTTAGTTTTTTAGATGAACGGCAGTTTTTTTTTGTTTAACCGTTGAATTTTTTTTTTTAATTACTACTATCACCAAGGGTGTTTTTGGAATAAAAATGTTCAAAGGCCACATAGGGAGTATTCACTTAGTAAGATACTATATGTGTAGCATACTTAAAAGCCTTGCAACAAATAATAACAAAAAAAACTGCTAACTATAGAAATTACCGAAATACCTTTAATTAAAAAAAAAACGTATTAGATATATTAAACCGTTCCCTCGATATTTTTTTCCTCTCCAACCTCTTTTCTCCCCATTCTCTTTTCTTTCTATCTCTCTAAATTTTTCCTGATCCAGGTATGTCCACTACTTTTTCTGCAATAATGTTATTAGTAATTTATATCATTATTTTAGTGTCAATTTTGGTTTTATTCTATTTGTTTGGTATTGTCATTCAATAATCAAATGGTATAGGTTACCAACTAACAATGCGTTACATCAACGCATCGTGTGGGCACGTCCGCTAGTATATATATAGAGAGAGAGAAACCCTATTAGGAACTTAATTGTTCCCGACCGGAAGTGCACCAAAAGTGTACATATTTTGTTTCTGTTTTTCCATTCTTTTTCTTAAAAAAAAAAACCTATTAGTACATTATAAGTGTAAACTTGCTATTGCCTGATATTTTTATGAAAAAGTAAATAACACTAGCTAAACAGCATACTCGTAATAAATTACTTTTTTTTTATCATATATTCCAAAATTGGAAAAAATCTCTCTTCCCAAAAAAGCACTAAAAATCAACTGTCAACATAAGTAGTCAGATGAAACAAATGTAGCACACAAAAAAACATTCATTCGAAAAATGTAATAATAATGAAATACTGCTGTAATACCTTAGAAGAAGCTTAAGTTGAAATGCAAATACAAATAATATCCTTGACCAAAGCACTTATAATATGCCAAAACTAATTTTTTTAAATCTCAACACATGTCATGTTCCAGGTTATAAATAACACGAATTAGAGAGAAACTGCCAAACTAGGAAAGCCTTAAAACTCAAAGTTATTCCAATCATCGTCATAGGAACCCCAATCGGGTTTAATCCCTAAACTGTTTGAGCTCCCGGCGTTTGAGAACTTATCTCTAGTTGTGCTCTCTTTCAGAAAAAGTAAACCATTCTCCCCTTTTTCACCCTCTTCTTGCTTACTTCCGACGCCTATAGTCTCATGATTTAGTTGTTCATTATTCCCATTTAAGAACAATTCGTCCCAATGTTCTGCCAAGTTGATCCCTTGTTTGTCTTGAAATTTCCCACGATTATCTGGGACATCGTCGTCATCAGCTATAATAATAGAAGGGACACTTTGTTCCCCATTTGTTGAGAAATCACTTTTCATTCCCTTCATGCTATTGCTAGTCCCCTCGTCCACGAAAGCTCGGAAGTTCTTTCCTCTTGGACCATTCTCTGCAGAAACGTTAAGAAAGTTATAACGCATTAGTATCATGTATTAATCAAGCGTATTTGAGCCAAAGAAATACAGATATGTGACCTTTTGCGTCCTTTTTGACATGGGAGGGTGTTCCAATGCTCTTTTGAACAGTTTGAGGGTAATTCGCTTTTGCATCTGTATAGTTTGCAAATAAGTTAACAAAGTGTGTATAGACTAGGAAATTATAGTTCTGCGAGCCAAACTACATTAGTGCCAGAAGATCCATATACTCTTGAAATGTTAAAATTACTATAAGGATATATATATATACCTCTCCAGCTGTCTTTGTTTCTGGCAACTAATTCATTTTTATTGTTTAGCATGAATGTGTTTGGGACTTCAACACCAGTCGATGTATACTCCTCAATTTCTTCTTTCATTTTTCTGTAATTTGACATCTTGATCTCAATTTAAATACATTTAAAATTTAAAATTATTGCATACCTACATATGTTCTTTGTAATCGCTATGCCTTTAAAAACGAATCTTACATTTGAAGAGTAGACCTTTGCTCGTTCGACAACAACTGCCCAATCTCCCTATGTTTGCGCTACAATGTAAGAAGATCTATTAGCGACTAGTGTTATTGTGTCCTTGCTTACAAATTACAATTATGCGATTAGAACTTACTTGACGTTTTGTTGCAACCGGCTTCTTACACTCTGAGTTATCTTCGGTATTGACGTTATTTAGTGGTTCATTTTGCTTATTTAAGGACTTTTTTTCCCAAATCTCTGCAAGGTTGTACTCTCGTCCATGTTGACACAATTTCCCAGAATTATCCAGGACATTACATTTCCCAGAATTATCGATAATAATATATGGAACACTTTGTTCTCCATTTGTCAGGAAATTACATTTCATTTCCTTAATGCTAGTCCCCTCATCTTTGAGAGATGGAAAGTTCTTTCCTCTTGAACCATTCTCTGTAGAAACGTTAAGAAAAGTTATAATGCATTAGTATCATGTATTAATCAAGCGTATTTGAGCCAAAGAAATATAGATAATACATAAATAAATAAATAAAAACTAAGGGAGGACATTGGTCCTTACAGAATTTCTTTAAATGAGGCTGCCACTAAAATACTACATTATTGTCAATTTTTCTATATATTTCTTTTGGCAAAAAAAAATTCTATATATTACTGGAGAAAAGAAATCCCCATTTAAAATTGTCTTTTTACCACAAGTAGCGAATGTGTACTTGGCCTTTCTTATTCATTTACTAGCATGATATCCTTTGCTTATTTTATAATTACAAAGTCTATGATTGAAAGCATTGGAGAGGAACACGATGACTGAAAATGTTCTAATTAACGGTATAGGTATACACTTATGTTTAAGACAGCTATAGCCAAAGTAAAGAATGTTAACCTGGGTTCCATTTTCGAGACGAGGGAGTAGCTAATAAACGTAAATCATCTTTTCCTGTATACCTTTTTAAAAATTTATCATAAAATCAATAAGTTAACATGCTGGAACAAAAGAATATAGATAAACACTCAATAAAGATGGACAGGAGAGGAGCTAGATGGGGCTGGGTGGGGTTACAACTCCCCACCGCACCATTTTTAAATCCAATCTCTCCATCTACTGATCTGGCTCCGCCACTGAAGATAGATACATAAATATCATACACATCAGTTCGCGGTGCTAAAGCAAGCACGAAATGGTATTTTGTTTCATCAATACATTGGCCACTAATCCAAATTTCATCATTACTGATAATCAAAAAGAGAAAAAAAACTATGAAAAGAAAAATGATCCATAATTTAGATAAACCATTGAAATAGAGTCAACTTGTGGGCACTGAAGCATTTGATTTGCGTGGTCGGGGAATATTCAAAACACTAATGGAAATTTCTTTATCAGTGCTAATTACCAAAACTTGAATATTAAATAAACTTCACGAAAATTGAATGTTAAATGACAAGAACACATACCAACTGCTTCGTTGTGTATGCGGACCGAGTTCAGTACTCTTTCTTTTCCTACAAAAGCGGATGCCAATAAAATAAAAGAGTACTTTATTGGTATTGATAGTAAAGAAACTTGAATATTAACTAAAAGTTAGAGAATATTACCTTGCAGGATCAGATGTGTCATCAGATTTCCATGGATGACAAATTGGAGACTTGCTTTTCTCTTTGAGCTGGACAAAATTACTAGTTCCAGCAGCATCCAGATTATTAGTTATAATTCATCCATTAGTACCAATTAACCACACTGGAATGCTTAATAGATTGCGTAACTTTGAACTTTAAATGACAATTATCTATTTATGAAAGCATAAACGACGATATACTAATCAAGTCATTATGCTGCAAGTATGCCAAGCAGGTTCAAATTTACCCAAGTTCGTATGGTCGGGTTTTGGTCATATTATCGTTTTTTTCATATGTTTTCGTAATTTTTTTTATTTAAAATCAATATTATATTTTATTTCTAAAGTGTTTGTTCAAAAAAATATGTAAAATTTGACCTTTTATATTTTTATTTGTTATTTATTAATATTACTATCTTATAAATTGTCAAACAAACAATTAAACATAAATATATATAAAATGTCAAATTTTCCTAATGTTTTTGAACAAACATTTTAGAAATAAAATATAACGTTGATTTTAAAAAAACAAAAAATAATTACAAATACACATGAAAAAACCGATAACCTAACCAAAATTTGACCATAATATATATATATATATATATATATATATATATATATATATATATATATATATAACTTGAGGAAATTTGAACTCATATATACCAAGCACAATCTTAATTTTGTTTCATCCAATCCGGAGGTCACTAATTCCAATTTCTCCATTAATACTGGTTAAAAAAAAACTTGAATTTTGACTACAAATATCGAAGTCGAAATTCAAATGACAATGCTTAAAAAAAACGTCACATGCACTATACCTTGTTTGGAGTAAAAAGCTAGGTTTCCCCGTAATTGGAATTGACGAGGTCGTTTGTCCTTCAAGTTTGATAATATTATTCCTCATTTCACCAGTATAAATTCTCCTAAGATTAAAAAAAAAGTCATTAATAGTCGCAATTAGAAGAGAAATCGAACATTCTAAATAATAGATATAATAAAAAAAATTGTTTTTCCCCCAATCCGGAGCTCACTAATTCAAAAAAATTTATTACTACTGGTTAAAAAAAAATTGAATCTTGACTACTAAATCAACATAGAAATTCAAATGACAATGCTAAAAAAAATGTCACATGCGCTATACATTGTTGGGATAAAAAGTAATTAGGTTTCCCCGTAATCGGAATTGAGGAGGGAGGTTGTTCTCCAAGATTGACAATATTATTTCTCATTCCACCAGTATAAATTCCCCTCAGATTAAAAAAAAAAGTCATTAGTCCCAATTAGAAGAAAACTCGAACATCCTAAATAGTAGATATAACAAAAACAATTCTTGTCTCCCCCAATCCGGAGGCCAATAATCCGGATTCCTTCATTAGACTCATAAAAAAATTGAATACTGCTACAAATATCTAAGTTGAGATTTAAATGACAACATTTTTAGATAAATATGTGAGTTGCCCTATACCTTGTTGGAAATGAAAAGTTAGGTTTCTCCATAGTCGAAATTGGCAAATTTGCTGGCTGTTTTTTTTTTTCAAACCTCAAAAGGGGGTTGAGGCATATACCCCTACATGTATATAAATAACCATGTAAGTACAGAACTGGGAGGGAGACATAAAATCAAACCCTCCGAGCATAAAAAATAATACATCAAGCCCGCGATAATGAAAAATACATGGTGAAAGAAAAACTAGTAAACGAGATAAAATTATACGTCAGGTCCTAATATGGGGAGCCCCAACCTATCTAAAGTCAATATTTGTTGCTTGTACTTCATGCTGGACAATATTTCTCATTCCACCAGTATAAATACCACTAAATAAAAGAAGTCGTGAGTCTCAATTATAAGTGAACTTGAACATTTTAAAGAGTAGATTTAAGAAAAACAATTCTTGTCTCCCCCAATCAGGAAGGCAATTATTCGAATTCCTTCATTAGACTCGTAAAGCAAACTTGAATATAGACTATGTTTTTTTTTTTTGAAAGGTACTTGAATATAAACTACAAACATCAGATTTGAAATTTAAATGACAATGATTTTAAGTAAATATGTCACATGCGCTATACCTTGTTGGTATTGTAAAGCTAGGTTTCTCCATAATCGGAATTGGCGAGGTTTTTTTTTCAAACTGTACAATTTTTCTCCTTACACCAGTATAAACACCACTAAGATAAAAATAAATAAAAATCGCTAGTCTCAGTTAGAAGAGAACTTGAACATCCTAAAGCGTAAATTTAAGAAAAGCATGTGCTAACCTTCTAGGAGAAGAAACCTTAGAAGTCCCTGACACCGTATTAGGATTTAGATTTACTGATTTTGGATAAAGTGGAGGCAAATTATCTTTAGATTTCTTCCGAATGTTTTTAGAATTTCCTCCTAATAATGTTGGAGAAGTTCTAGGAGTTTTAGTGTCTAAATTCTCCGGAAGAGGATTAGGGTTCCCATTTACTGTCACTGTCACTGGAGCACTAGGCTGGGAATTATTATTACTACTTTCCATAAAGCTTTTCCAAGCGTAATACAACGAATAGTCATCAATCGGCTTAGCTACGGAAAACGGGGTCTCAAATGTTTGGTCTTGAAAATTACTTGTGGCAGCCTGGTTATCCTGCAGGAAACCATCAATTATAATGCATCGAACTTAATTTTTTTAGAAATAAAATATAGCTTCTAATTTAAGGCGGACATAAAAAAAAATGATGGAATTCGACCAAGTAATACATTTTTCACAAGATCCCCTATATTATCAAAGAAATGTTAGGCTCCATGGAAAGAAAATAAACATAAAGGCAGGAACTGATAAATAAGGTTACTTCCATTACTTGATAGCGAAAACTATCTACATTTAGATTAGATTCAGGTATTTCAATTTTCTCTAACCTAGAAGCGATAAAAAAAATATGCTACTTTCCACACATCTCAATTCATCCCCCAAACAAATCATCATACAAGTATTTTTATACTCGTATAACAATAAAATATTATATTTACCATTTTTAATTTACTATATTAATTCCATCATTTTTGTAGTTTTTTTTGAAAAATTTAACTTTATATCCGGATCATATTTATGTCATTATGTGTTGCACACGAAATGCATGGGCTGCAATTACTAGTTTTAACATATGCTGCCTGTAAAGAAGTGAAATCACCTCAGATAACTCCCAATTTAGAGAGAGAAAATAAACAGAAAATATCAAATTTCTATTAATCGCCAATTAGCAATTCAGTTAGTACTTATTCATCAAAGAAGTAAGCAACTATCAACTATTTACAAATAGGTCCAGAAACAAATAATAGTAACAGAAATAGGTACATAATTACATAATACAGACAATTAAGTAATGTATTTCAACATCCCCTCTCAAGATGGAGAGTAAGCATCTCTAAATCCCATCTTGCCAATCAAAACATGAAATTGGTGAAATCCTAGAGTTTTTTAAGCACATCTGCAAGCTGATTTGCTGAAGAAACAAACAGGAGCAAGATTGTATCATTTTGAATTTGTTGCCTTATGAAATGACAATCAATTTCAATATGTTTTGTCCTCTCGTGATTAACAGGATTTTCAGCCAAAGAAATAGCAGATTTGTTATCACTAAATATCACCACTCTTTGCTGAAAAACACCCAAATCTGCAAGTAATTGTGACAGCCAAACAACCTCACAACTAGTATTTGCTAATGTTATGTATTCTGCTTCAGTAGAACTTCTAGCTATCACGTGTTGCTTTTTACACTTCCACAAAACGATGGAAGAACCCAGAAACATACAATATCCAGTAACAGACTTCCTTGTATCAATACAATTAGCCAATCAGAATCTGAATATCCTTTTAAAACAAGATCAGATGAGGATGGGTAAAATAAACCAGTAGAAGGGGCATTCTTCAAATATTTGACAACCCTCAAAGCTGCTTCATAATGCATTTGACAGGGTTTATCAAGAAACTGACTCAAGTAGTTAACAACATAACATATATCAGGTCGAGTTATTGCTAAGTACAGCAACTTGCCAATCAGTCTTCTATAGAGAGTAACATCCAATAATGGGTTAGGGGCATCTTTAGACAATTTCATATTAGTATCCATAGGAAAGAGAACAGGTTTACAACCCAGAAGTCCAGTATCTTCAAGAATCTCAAGTGCATATTTTATTTGACATACATTAATCCCTTTAGCAGACCTTGAAATTTCTAACCCCAAGAAGTATTTTAAAGGACCAAGATCCTTAATTTTGAAGCTATTATTCAGATAAGTTTTAACTTGAGAAATTAAACTCATATCATCACCAGCTAAGATTACATCATCAACATAAACCAATAAGGTTAGAAAATATGAACCTTTGGTAAGAGTATACACTGAAGTATTTGAGATTAGCTGTACAAAACCAAAATCTTGCAAAGCACTTGTCAATTTGTAGAACCACTGTCTACTAGCCTGCTTAAGCTCATACAAGGACTTGTTGAGTTTACAAACTAGTTTAGATTCACGTTGAATAAAACCTGGAGGTGGTTGCATATACACTTCCTCCTTTAAATCACCATGAAGAAATGCACTATTGACACCTAGCTGTTCTAAGAACCAATTTTTGGCAGCTGCTGTAGTCAATAAAACCCGTATAGTTGTCATTTTAGCTACAGGACTAAAAGTAGCTTCATAGTCAATCCCCTCTTGTTGGTTATACCCTTTGTCCACTAAACGTGCCTTATATCTCTCAATGGTACCATCAGAGTTATACTTAACCCTATAAACCCATTTACAACCTATTGTCCTTTTATTAGAAGGCAAATGGACCATACTCCAAGTATTATTTTTCTCTAGAGCTAGTACCTCATTTTTCATTGCTTGAATTTAATTTGGATCATTAGCAGCAACCTTATAAGTTTGGGGCTCTTTGATAGATGAAATAGCAAAGCAAAAGTGTTTATGCTTGTCTGGTACATGTTCATAAATATGATATTTAGACAAAGGAAAAGATGTACCAAGGGAGGCAACATGAGGTTTGGTGCCACATTGAAAATCCTTCAATTTTTCAGGAAATTTCAAGATTCTAGTTGACTTTCTTATAAAGGAAGAATTTATTGGTGGTGGTGATATTTGGTGTGGAGATGGTGGTATATTTCGCTGAGCAGTTTCATGAAGAATAATAGTTTCTAGTTCTTCTTGAACAACACAAGGAACTTGTAAGCAAAATATAGGGGGTACAGGGGATTCATTACAGTTTGCACCAGAGAAAGGAAAATTTTGTTCATAGAAATCAACATCCCTTAAGATGAAATATTCTTTAGTATCCAAATCATATAATTTGTATCCTTTAGTACCAAAAGGGTATCCTAGGATAACACACTTTCTAGCCCTTGAGTCAAATTTCTTTCTATCTCTACTTAAAGTAGAAGCATAAGACAGACACCCAAGGCTTTTAAGATGCTCATAATAAGAAAGTTTAGAATATAATACCTCATAAGTACATTTGTTTGTTAGGATAGGACTAGGTAGTCTATTGATTAAGTAAGATGCAGTTAAAATGCAATCACCCCAAAAAGTAATTGGTAGATGTGCTTGAAATCTCATAGCTCTTGCAGCATTCAACAAATGCTGATGTTTACGTTCCATAATACCATTCTGATGTGGTGTATATGTACAAGTAGTTTGGTGCACTATACCAGAGAGGTGGAAAAATTCATATAGGAAAAATTCAGTACCTCTGTCACTTCTAATCATTTTTACTTCCTTACAAAACTGAGTTTTCACCATATTACAGAAAGAGGGAATCAATGTACTTGTTTCACTCTTATTCTTCAACAAATACACCCATGTACATCTGCTGAAATTATCTGCTACAGTAAGAAAAAATTGATACCCACCATGTGAACTCAGTGTAAGGTCCCCAAAGGTCAACATGAATAATTTCAAAAGAACTCTTAGTTTGACTAGTACTAAGAAGAAAACTGTTTCTATATTGTTTGGATTTGTGGCATACTTCACAAGACTCTTTATTTGGTATATCCAAACTCCCAATATAGGTTTTGAGCTTCACCATTTGAGTGGGAGAAATGTGTCCCAATCTTTGATGCCATGGAATATAAGCACTTGATACTGGAGCTGCTACAACTTTATTTCCAAAAACAAATGAAAGAGCAGTATCTTAGAGTATGTACAATCCTTGACTTTCTTTAGCAAGGCCAATGATCTTCATTGTGCTATGTTCCTGGACCATACACTGATTTGAATCAAAACATAAATAGCAAGATTGGTCTTTAGCTAACTTACTTGCTGATATTAAGTTCAAACCAAAAATGGGTACACATAGTGATCTTTTAAGCACCAATCCAGACTGAAATTCAACTTTACCTACATGTGTCACAGGTACACTTTGTCATGTGGGTAGATAAACCATTGAATCAACATTTTCAATATCAGAAGTAAACATATCAAGAGAATTTACCATGCGCTCACTTGCACCGCTATCTATTAGCCAAGGTATAGATTAACCATTCATATATTGCACTGCAGAAGCACATATATATTTAGAAATGTTCCTTTTTATACCTGACATGTTGGTGAACGCAAGGTTTGAATGAGTATTGGTTGCCTTTGGCAGCTGACCTTGCAGTTGTTGACAAAGTTCAATGATTTGAGAAGCACTCAAATTCATATTAGAGAACATATTTTCCCCATTCTCATTATTATCAAAGAAACTATGCATTTCCCATGTGGAGGTCATAACTTGATTTGCATAGTTTGGCTTATGATTAGACCCAGAGTGCATCATTTTTCCTTTCATATCTCCATTACCAAAATTTCAATGGCTAGGATAACCATGAAGCTTGTAACACTTCTCTTTTGTGTGACCAACACCACCACAGTGAGTATATTTCAAATCTTGTCTATTTGGTTTTCTAGATTGGTAAGAGAAATCAGAAGCACCCATTTGTACAATCATTGCCATTTGATCATTAAAATCCTTAGTATTAGTTCCAACAGATCTTTGTTTTTCTTCTTGTTGAACCATTTGAAACATCTCATTTATTTCTGGAGGAGGTTTCATAAGCAAAATTTGGCCTCTAACAGCATAATAAGAATCATGTAATCCCATCAAAAATAACATTCTGAAATGATTCTCCTCTCTTTTCCTCACTTTATCCATAAACTCACAGGTACATGTACTAATAGCAGCACAAGTACACTCACGTAGAGGATTAAGTGTTGTTAAATCCAACCATAATGACTCCAATTTTGCAAAATAAGCAGAAACAGTCAAACTACCTTGGTGTAACCCATGTATTTGTTGTTGCAATTCAAATACCCTTGGTTCATTACCCTGAGAATATCTTTCTTGTAGCACAGTCCACATACGACTAGCCTTAGTAATATACATTATGGATTGTGAAATTTCAGTTGTCACAGAATTCAATATCCAAGAGATAAGAATCAAGTTACACCTATTCCAAGTCTGAAATAAACCACTATCTGCTGGTGGAATAGTCAGGCTTCCATTAAGAAATCTAGTTTTATGTTTAATCCCAATAATAATCTCCATAGCCCTTTTCCATGAGTGGAATTTTTTCCCATTTAATGGTGGATTAACCAAACTATTGCCATTTATATCATTAACATTGACAAAATAGGGACTACTTATATCAATGCTAGCATTATAAGAAGTTGCACCAGTAGTTGTCATTGAATTGTGAATTTAGAACCCTAGAAAATCAATTTATCAACGAACAGGGGGGAAAAATCCCCACATTTCACAGTTCAACCCTAGAATTCAAGAACACAATGCTCAATCCAAATTTCCAATTTCTGATCAAAGATAACCGTAATAGCCCGAATACGAATTAAACCCCTCAATTGATTTCTTTATTCGCAAAATGAACGTATGAGAATCACTTTAAATCGAGGAGAAAAAAAAACTTTCAACCAGAGAAGAAGAATTTCGAATAATATCAAAGATAATGATGATAATGTCCTTCAATCGCAGCAGAATATCATATATATCAGCTCTAATACCATGTAAAGAAGTGAAATCAGCTAAGATAACTCCCAATTTAGAGAAAGAAATGAACAGAAAATATCAAATTTCTATTAACCGCCAATTAGCAATTCAGTTAGTACTTATTCAACAAAAAAGTAAGCAACTATCAACTATTTAAAAATAGGTCGAAAAAGAAATAATAGTAACAGAATTAGGTACATAATTACAGAATACAGACAATTAAGTACTGTATTTCAACACTGCCACAATTCGTAAAAAAGTTGGAACAATAATATGAAGTGTTTAGAAGGATTAAAGATTATCTTATTTCTTTAGCACTAATAATACTCTTGTAAGTTTTTATTTTTAATTTGATTTCTGTTATAATAAGGATGTTTCGACCATTCATTATTAATAATGAAATAATGGGTATTCTCCACCAACTTATATAAAAAAAAAAAATTACAGTCGAACAAAAGTTTCTATAGGTTTTAACAAACTCCTCCCCTCCTAGACTCTTCCTAGGCTAAAAATCTATGATGGTTGATCCATTCCTGACCTCTGTCGAAAATTTTGAACCTACTTAATTTCGAGTTTGCTTGTTTATTTATTATCTTGTTTCAATTCTTAGTTTTTTTGTTTGTTTCAATTTTTAGGTAAGACATATTACATTTTAATTTTATTGATGAATTTCCAAATTATGTTCATGTTACTCATATTAATTTATTTGTATGGGCTTCCTTCTTTTAGATTGAAATAATATTATATATTTATGGTTTTGGTTTTAGTCTTTTCCTATTTTCTTGGACTTACAAATTTAATTGTATATTTTTTTAAAGAAAATAAATGAAAAATGATACAAAATGGGATCCGAAATGGTGATGGTGGGATTTTGATTTGGGGTATAGAGTAATGGTATTTTGAGTATTTTGTCCATCTAAAAAAATGAATTGGATCCCCTATCCCTTTTTTTTTCTACCTTTCGTGTCTCTTTATTTATTTTCTTTTAAATTTTAAATTTTTACTACTTTCTTCATACGTTTATAGACTTTTATAGTATATTCTAGACAAATTTCATAATAGTTAAAACACAATATTTGTTTAGATGATTTTTTACATATAATATTTTTTAAAATATTGCTTTTATATTTATTTCAAATTAAATTATGTATGACATTCGTTTAAGAATAATTGTTTGAATGTATTGGTACATGTTAAACATGAAATGTAGAAGTTTTTCAACTATTTTAATAAATAATTTGGGTAAATATCCAATAAGACACAAAAGGGGTATAAAATAGCTAGATAGCGAAGACCAGACCCGCACTATGCACCATGCGTCTCCAAACATGATATCAGTTGATACGTTAGGTCTTATAAATCTCGCCTCTTATAGGAATTCTCTTGGGACAGCCGAATTCTTATTCAATAATTTATGTTAGAGTGGGCACAGACCTAATTTTCAAATTTGTACTTTTGTAGATTTGCTAGTTTCATTTTGAGATATACAAGTTTTCAGTGATTCACCTTCAGAATAAATTTTAGCAAATTAAATGTTAGACTTTGGACAGTTGTTGTTTTTTTGATAATTCCCTCTAATTTTAGAGTAACTCTATCTATAATTTAAAATTTTAAAAAAAAACATAGATACTCTAGAAACTGCAGTATAGTTTTTTACTTAGAATGTAACAAAAAATAATCATTAAAATTATTTTATATGTATTAGCTTAGCTAGATTCACTCCTACGATTTGTTTGGTCATATTTCTATATAAAAAAAATCTTAAAGAGAAAATGGATCTATTTTTAAGTGTGACTTGGGCTAGAACAACAGCAAAAAATATGCTCAAAAATCAAACAAACAAAACCAAATGCTATACATAAAAATGAAAACACGAATTATATATATATGTATCTTTTCGCAAAGTTGTGATTGTTTATGAAATGATTATGTTGTATATGTTTAATCCAACGCCCTAAGTTTTGGTTTTCTTTTAATCCGCGTCTCCTTAAAACCCTCCATGTACTTTTCTTTTTATTTCTCTTTCTCTGTCTAATTTATCTCTCTTTTCTCACACCAAGATAATCATTAAAGGCTGCTATATAGAAGCCCTAACTTAAGAAAGAAAATACATATATCTAAATTTACCAAGTATTTAGGGTCTAAGTGCAATATCATATTATATTCAAGAAAAAGTGAGACTGCCAAATTTTGTCTATTTTTTTCAAAAATACCTCCATTTTTTTTAATAATTACTCATTTACATTTATTCAATTTAAAATATAAAAAATACACAAAAATCATTATATTTTTAAAACAGTTATAATCCTATACCAAACAAAATCGTTTTACTTGTATTTTGTATAACAAAAACATTATATTACTCATAATTTCTAATTTAATATATTCATTCAATCAATATAATTTTTAAAATATTATTTACCCCGATCATATATATATATCATGCGTCGCACACACAACACGTGGTAACGAGTACTAGCACACATATATATACATTCAAAAGTCAGGTCTAATCTATTTATTTTATGTATTTGCCATAAATCTCTATACATAAATTTGTTTTTGTACCTTATGAGAATCCATTCATTTGGGCTCTAACAACCTCTTTACAACACCTGTGAACAAGAAATATAATAGAAAAGAAACAATTAACTATATACATGTATAATAATGCAAGAATTATGATGTATGGGCAAGGCAATACATTAAATGTTTGTCTACACCAGATCAAATGGCTAATATATTTGTTTCTAATATTGCTTTTTTTGGATTTTAAGGCGATAAATTAACAAGGTATAAGACAATTTTCTAATATTTTATGATACCGGTCGCAGTTTACTTGATCTCGCTTGTTCGCATCTTATAAGTATGAAAATAAACTTTTTTGATTGAGGTTAAAAAGTATACTTTTAGAATTTTTTTAGTAAGTAATTGTTATTTGGTGAATAAAATAAAAGTATACTTTTAAAGAAAATTGTTGTTTGGTAAAATTTATTTACTTTTTACTTTTTCACTAGAAAATGATTATTTTATTCTACTTCTTTATCTTAAAAAAATTATTTGACTAATTATTGAAATAATTATAAAAAACTTGATTGGCAAAAATTAATTCAAATATTAATAATTAAAATACAATGAGGATCGATGTGATCTTAATGAAATTATTAAAAAAACGGTTTCGACTATGACTCTTCACCTTTTTACAAAATATGAGTCATATGATTTCGCATCATGTCTATAAATTCTCACCTGGGCTTCCGTTTTTTTTCTTTGATATTAGACATTGTCAAATTGGTGAATTACATGCAAATGAAAATAATCATAAAGTGAAATTCACTAATACAAACAATTTTCGATTTTGACAAAATTTATGAACTCAAAAGTACTAATAAAGTTATAATCATATATATGTGATATAATCCACATACACGCAACAAGTCTTCTGAAATTTATCTATACAAACATTTCCCCATACAAAATGAGAAATAACGCTGTGAAAGAGGAGAAGGATAATGGAATAAAAATAATTTAAATCTCACCTATACAATGGAGAAGCAGCTGCAGTTCCAATAATTATATAATTATCAAATATGTTGTATATATGACTTGGACAGATATATAATGGATATAACCCAAGTCCAACCACATTTGTAATATATATATCCATAATCTATTAAATCTTTGAACGTATCTCAAATACTTAAAGGCTAAATTTCAAGTAAGGTACCTTTTGGAAACTTAATTAAGTAAAAGTCATCTCTTGTAAACTATTTAAGTTTTAGTCCATCTCCCCTAACTAACAAAAAAAGATCAAAAAAATATTTAAAACAAAAAAACCAAAATCTGAAAAATAATAATAATATCCGAACAAGCTTAAAAAAGGCGAAAACACGAAGAAAAAAAAAACTCTAAAAATTCAAAAAGAAACCTAAAAAATTCAAAACCTTCAAAATTCCAAAAACACTCAATAATCATCATTTTAAAGCTATGTACGCAACGTCCTTGTAGGTCATGACCGGATTGTCGTCTCAGTTTGAGTCTCTACTCTTTTATTTTCCGTGTAAAAAGCAATGGTCAGTTACCGTATATCTAGCTATCGTTAATATGCATTGTAAACTTCGTGCATAGTTACGAGCTTTTGGTTCGACTGTAATTAATATCATGCTTAAATGCCACACACACAGAAACTTTGTCTTACTACTTTCGAAATCGATTAGCATTAATTGAGTTACACTAATTTATGGATATTGTGAATATTATATACAAATGCTACTTGTTTGCAACATTAATTAATAAAATGATTATTAAATATTTGTTTGCAACTTTAATTAATACGATGATTATTAAATATGTTACTCTATTTGACCTCAATCTTGGTTGTGTTAAATTTTAGTAATCGACAAGATAAATTAACAAAATCAAAGTGTAAAATTCACTGAATACTAAATATATAGACCTGTGATGGGAGGCTTAGGCAACCAATTGTGGATTTTTATCACTGTTTTAAAAAACGCACTATCATACGCAACATTTCGCGAAATAGCTGTTTTCAAAAAAAAATTGCCTACGCTAAAATGCTAATTTGATGAAAAAGCGCTAAATTCGTGCTATTAGGACCACAATCGCAAAAAACGCGATATTTTGAACCAAGAGCGTAAATAGCGAGTTATTTAAGAGGGGGAAAACAGATGAGGACTTAGATTTGAAATAATAAATATATGTTGTATAATTTTCTCAATTAAATGGTTAGTTCGGATGGTTGTAACAGTCAACTTTCTCCCATAAGAACTAGGTTCGAGACACCCTGGTTTCAACATTTTCTTTTCGAAAATGTTCAATTATTTGTATTCTGTATTTTGTCATACATTTTATGTATGTTGTTATGTTTTCTAAAGTTGTCTTCTTTTTTCAAATCAAAGTTGCTAGTAAAGTGTCGATAAAATATAATCTCAGTTTGTTGTTTTCATTAATATATGTAATGATCAATCAATTAATAATTTCTTTTATTATTTCATTTTCATTAACGATTTTTGGTTTACACCAAAATATTTGCAAATATATTTATGCATATTTTGGAGTTTTGAGAACGTAATAAATGAAAAAAAAAATCATAATGAATTATTTTTTCGTTTATGATACAAAAATGACCAATAAAATTATTTTTTCGTTTATGATAAAAAAAAAAATTATCAGTAGTAGAACGTGCTATTGTGTTATTTTTAACTTTTGAAGTGTGTTAACATAATTAACATAAATTATATGACTATTTAATGCTATATTGTTATATTCCACAAAGCGCTATGTTGCTACGCTATTTGCGCTTTTAGCGTAGCTTTCGAAAAAACATTATGCTAGCGATAACGCTATTTAAAACATTGATTTTTATATCCTCGTCATGGTTTTGGCTGGACCACGTCCACGAAGAAAGTAATGATCATGGAAATGAATAAAGTTAGGGTTTTAGAAAGTCCTGGCAAGGAAAAACCGACCAACGGGGAAGTGTGCTTGCAGAGCAACTAGTAGAGAGCAAACTCAATCACATCAAATATCTAGGGTTATTTACATACAGAACAACTAACTAGGTTTTGGTACGTTACTCAAAGAAAAAATCATCTTCTTTGACGCACATATATAGAGACTTCTTCCTAATCTCATCAATCTTAAGGGGTAAGAGATCAATTTCCTTGATAAAATAGTGTGTAAGGGTAAGGGAAACCCTAATTCTTTTCCTTTTTCTTTTGGCAAACAGGAGGCTCACCTTTTGCTATACTAAAGTAGATTGCTGTAAATCCACGGAACAGGTCTCCATGGCATCCATTTCAGTCGTTTAAATTCAGAGAACTCAAAGTACATTTAGTAATACAATAAGATTCAGATTACAAATTAAGTAAAGAGAAGTTCATCTAGTTTGGAACTTTGCTTATTTGTGTCAATAAAATTTGCTGGTTCGTTGGGATATACATCACTGCCTTACGGTGTCAACGTACGTTCAATGAGTGTATTCTTTGGTGTGTGTGTAAATATATCTATACTATTACTTTATGTAAACACCTCTTATGAAGCCTTGAAACACGTATTTACAAAAAAACTCCTTCAATTACACAAATTGCAAATAAAATAAATACTAAATAAAACTGCTATGTTACGTTAACTGTCATCCCACTTTCAAATTCATTTGTCTATTTTAGCTTTCTCTCTCCTCTACTCTCCATATCTCTCCAAATTTTTTACTATTGCAGGTATGAAAACTTCCTTTTTTTTTCCAATAATATTATTGTTATTAATTTATGTGATTTCAATTTTATGATTGTCAAGTTTATATTCGATTTAATTAGTATCTATGAATATAGGTTACCGTCAGATCAACGCATCGCGTGGGCAGGTTCGCTGATATAAACCCGCCCTACCATGTCATTTTTCTTATGTGGTGAGGCAAACAAATAATAAACTGACATCTGTATATTACAGGAAAGTTATAAAACAATTGCTGCTATTTTTTAGCAAATGATACTCACTATTCATCTCACATCCCATTTTTTTCTCTTATATACTATTCAGTCCTGAATTTATGGATTTTTTTTAAAAAATATATTCTTTTTATAGAATTGAATACTTTTAACTTTTGTTACTAATATTATTTTATTCTGAAACTATATTTAAACTGAATGATTAGTTTCCAGTAATAAATTCGACTAAAGCTTATTTTACCATTGTACCATGTTCATATAAAACTTAAAGATTAAGTTATGCTATAAAGTTATGTCCATAAAAATGCAACAATAGAAGTAAAAATCATCAAAAATAACCCGCAATAGAAATACTCTTTAGCATTACTTAAAGGAAAAACATGTCCGAAACATCATAAAAACGAGTCTTACACAATAAGCGAGAATACTTAACAAAGACTAAACATGTACAAAGACAAATGAACATCAGACATCATCTTTCAACTAACGGTAAACAAATTAAAATAAATGACAGTCCCAGTTCTTGTTGCACCCGTCTTGAAGCCGACCCCGGAATGATTCTGGAAAATTAAAGTCATACAAGAACAAATATTAATAATATGACAACTTAAATATATTGCTGGTAAACCTTTAGTATATTGAAAAACGATCTTACTAGATTTCTTTATGGGGCATTTTCTTCTTACTTGGTTGTGGTGACGCATCTCTTTCATCAGCTTGATTACTTGACCTGAACAAAGCCCAATTCACCAAATACAAGTAAAATTGTTTTTCACAAAATACAAGCAAAACATGTTAGTTTTTCACTAGCTAAACTATCTACTTACATTGGGGGTGTACATATTCCTTTAGCGGCTTTTTTCTTCTTACTTGATTGCTTTTCAAGCGCCCCTTTGATTCTGCTATTTTTTTCGCCTTTTGCTCTCTTGCATGGAGGATCAAATACTTGTTCGTATGTTTCATCCTCAACCCCAATATCAGGTTGAATGCTATCCGCGTTGTCACTTTCTTTATAGATTCCAAGTTCACTCAATAAATTATCCAAACAGTCAGATGCAATTGTTTCTCTATCCTCATTTTCGGAAGCTAAATTCATTATATAAAAAGACTTTCGCATCAGTTTATTCAACCGAATTGCCTTTGATGTTTCTCTGTAATCAATTGATGGTTCGAAACTTTCGAGCATAATGCTTTTTTTCGCATGTTTTCTCCACCTTTGAATTATATGTTGTTCTGGAATTTTTTGAGTTGCAGTCTTGACATTTAACACTCTCAAGGCATGAGAGCACAACCAACCTTTTGATTCAAACATTTTGCAACTACAATGAATAGCATTATAGCAAGAGTTAAAGTCAACACGATGCTCACCAAGACGACCTTCTTTTCTGACAAAATACGAAGAACATGTACCATTATTATTTTCATGGGCTTTATACCTGCTGCATCCATAGAACGAATGACCGATTTACTGACTTCGGGTATGTGGCGGGCAGATTTTAATAAATGGCGGTGTTCCGGTGGAGCTAAGTCGTGAGTATGTTCATCTACAAGACAGACAAGTTCCCAAACTCCATTATCAACTTTAAATTTTGCATGAGCCTTACATTGAGTCCTAGTATCTAACTTTTCAGTCTTTCCATCTGGCTCTTAATCTAGTTTCAATGCCTCTTTTGAGCAAAAGAAAGTACGTTCACATAATACATTAGTACCATGTTTGTATCTGATTTTACCTTTTCGAATACTGAAACCTTTGCTTACTGCATATAGATTGTATAAATCATAAGCTGCTTCTGCGCCTATAACAACTCTCCCTACTTTTAAATCTATATTTCCCCTTTGATTAAGCACCACTGGTACATCCTTGTTAATTTCTTTTGCCTTTGTACCTATAATAAAAACTTAAAATAGTATATATATATATATGTATATATATATATATGTATGTATATATATATATATATATATATGTATGACACGTTTGTTCAAATACAAATATACAATAAAAGAATAGTAACCAACACTAAACGAAGTGAAAGCAAGAATTCATATATAAGAAAACCCCGTGGTATCAATTTTCAACAAAACCCCCCTTTCAAATTAAAAATTCCAATTTCAATTAAGCTAATTTGAAGTACCTTTCGATAAAATTTCAACAGAAACCCCCCTATTAATATTAAGAATTCCAATCACAAAAAAAATAATTCGAATTATCCCATAATATAATTTCAACAGAAAAAAAAACCATATAAAAATTAAGAAGTTCAAACACAATTAAACCTCAATTGTATTTGATTTTTTCAACTTAAGATTTGTAATAGCTTATATGGAATTGCAATAACTGTAAAAGAAAAACTTTAAAGATAAAAAAGATAAATAAAGAGCAAAAATATTAAATAATTAGATGATAATCAACATTAATTAGACTGTGTGATATGATTTTATTTTTACTCACCTTCGTCCATGATAATAACTGGATCATTGGAAGTCATGGTTGATGTAGATAAGCAGTAACATGAGTTTGAAAAAGAGAAAGGTTCTGATATTGGGGGAGGAGAGAGATAGAACGTGGGAAATTAATTATAAAGAGCAGTTTAATCTGTTGGTTAATTTTTATGTCTATCTGTATTCCTAATATACAGATGTCAGTTTATTATTTGTTTGCCTCACCACATAAAAAAAATGACATGGTAGGGCGGGTTTACCTAAAACTTACTCCCTCTTATGAAGCCTTGAAACATGTATTTACAAAAAAAAAACTCCTTCAATTACACAAATTGCAAATAAAATAAATACTAAATAAAACTGCTATGTTACGTTAACTGTCATCCCACTTTCAAATTCATTTGTCTATTTTAGGTTTCTCTCTCCTCTTCTCTCCCTATCTCTCCAAATTTTTTACTATTGCAGGTATGAAAACTTCCTTTTTTTTTCCAATAATATTATTGTTATTAATTTATGTGATTTCAATTTTATGATTGTCAAGTTTATATTCGATTTAATTAGTATCTATGAATATAGGTTACCGTCAGATCAACGCATCGCGTGGGCAGGTTCGCTAGTATATATATATATATATATTCTGTATGGAGAATCATTTGCTTATTACAGTTAAGACTCATGTCGATTACTGGTCGGTTCTGAACTGAATAGTAATTTATTGTTACATTAATTTCGGAATATGCATTATGCACAAGCTAGTGTCATTTGCAAAAACTAGTACTTTTGACTAACTTCGCTTTCTGCAGGTGCATTTTAAAATTGAAATTGGATGAAATTTCTATTTAACAACACTTTCGAACAAAACTTTGTAACTGGCTAACATATCCTAAATCATTGACCGCAATGAGACTGTTGGAGCTTAAGGTCTCTCAATGATATTGGCTTGATATCATGGAGGAAAAAGATTCGATGACCTGGTAACATTACCAGAAAAGTTAAGATAACATAATCATATGAAAATACAGGAATTTTGTCTATTATGTAATGTAGAGGTATAAGGAGGAAGATATATGTGTATGTTAGAATTTTGAACAAAGAAAATATTGTTAAATTGGTATAAAGTTTTTAATTGATATACTGTAAAAATATTTAATGCTTATACTTTAGTAAACAACAATAAAAACATTATTCTCAAAATTTATGACTTGATTTAATTAGTGTACTGTAAAAGTATTTAGCGTGTATGCATTAGTATTCTTCGTGTATCACTAAACTCTATAGAAATATAAAAATGTCAAAGAGAAAATGATCATAACTAATTTTTAAGTTATACACGCATGGTAGAAAAAATAGGAGTTAAAGTTGGAAAATGAGAGAGATTAATGTTAGGGTATTTTAGTCTTTTTAAAAGGAGAGTAATACTCATAAAAAATGAAGTTAGTAGTTTTCATTAATTAAGTGCACAAATCTGCAAAACAACTCTGTGTACTTAAATTTTCCCAAAAAGTTGAAATAACACTACCAAAAGCTGTTTTACGTTTATAAAAAAGTAAATAACTGCAAAACAACAAACTGCCAATAAATTAGTAGAGTACATTTTTTTTATCATATATTCCAAAATAGAAAAAACTATCTTTTAGCACAAAAAGCAGTAAGAATCAACATAAGTAGAAATCTTATAAAGCAGATGTAACATATCTGAGCACAAAATAAACATTCATCCTAAAAATGTTTATAAAATTTGAAATACTGTTGTAATACCTCAAAAAAAACTTAAGTTGAAATACAAATACAAAAAATATCTTTGATCAAACCACTTATAAGTTATAAACTTATAATCATGATTCATGACTATGCCAAAACTAAATTTTAAATCTCAACACATATAATGTCTCAAATTATAACACAGCACAAATTAAAGACAAACAGCTAAACTAGGGAGCTTTGTTAAAACCTAAGTTACTGCAATCATCCTCATCAAAATCCCACTTGAATTTAATCCCTAAACTGTCTGGGCTCCCGATGTATAATAGCTGATCTCCGGCTGCGCTTTCTTTGGGGAAAATATTTAAACCATTCTCCCTTTCTTCACCCTCTTCCGGGCTCCTACTTCCGATGCCTATAGTCTCATGATTTAGTTGTTCATTATGCTCATTTAAGAACAATTCGTCCCAAAGTTCTGCCAAGTTAATCCCTTGTTTGTCTTGAAATTTCCCACGATTATCTGGGACATCGTCGTCATCATCTATAATAATATAAGGGACACTTTGTTCTCCCTTTGTTGGGAAATCACTTTTCATTCCCTTCATGCTATTGCTAGTTCCCTCGTCCACGAAAGCTTGGAAGTTCTTTCCTCTTGGACCATTCTCTGTAGAAACGTTAAGAAAAGTTATAGAGCATTAATATCATGTATTAATCATGCGTATTTGAGCCAAAGAAATATAGATATGTTACCTTTTGCATCCTTATTGACGTGGGAGGGTCTTCCAATGCTCTCTTGAACAGCTTGAGGGTAATTCGCCTTTGCATCTGTATAGTTTGCAATAAGTTAGCAAAGTGTGTATAGACTAGGAAATTATAGTTCTGCGAGCTAGTACCAAAGATCCATATACGCTTGAAATGTGAAAATTACTATAAGGATATATATATACCTCTCCAGATATCTTTGTTTCTGGCAACTAATTCATCTTTATTGTTTAGCATGAATGTGTTTGGGACTTAAACACCAGTCGATGTATACTCCTCAATTTCTTCTTTGATTTTTCTGGAATTTGACATTTTGATCTCAATTTGTATACATTTAAAATTTTAAAGTATTGCATACTTACATATGTTCTTTGTAATCATTATGCCTTTAAAAACGAATCTTACATTTGAAGAGCAGACTTTTGCTCGTTCAACAACAACTGCCCAGTCTCCCTATGTTTGCGCTACAATGTAAGAAGATCTATTAGCGACTAGTGTTATTGTTTCCTTGCTTGCAAGTTACAATGTATGTGATTAGAATTAACTTACTTGACATTTTGTTGCAACCGGCTTCTTACACACCGAGTTCTCTTCGGTATTGCCTGATTAAAATAATAATACATAAAAAAATTAAGGCAGGTCACTGTTCCTGTATATAAATTCTTCAATCTAAGGGGCGACTTATAAGATGCTACAGTACATTATTTTCGGTGTAAGAGAAACCTTTCCCAAAATTACAAAAATGATCCCTAAACACACACACACACACACACACACACACCCCGCGTCAGGTTTTATTAGCTGGTCATCGACCGCTTATCCCTCTCTGGGGAGGGGATTGGGATGCTCATCCTATCAACGGCTAGGGTTTTTCACCCTAGTCATCTCTCTGTAGGGTTTTTTTGTTGGTTTTTCCGCGAGGCCCCCGTAAGAATATGTATACTTAGCCTTTCTTCATTTACTGGCTATTTTATAAGGACAAAGTCTATGGTGGAAAACATTGGAGAGGAACAAGATGACTGAAAATGATCTAATTAAGTTTTTTTTTTTTTTAAAATCAAAACAGAAATTTGCATTGAACCCAAATGTACGACGATACAAACTTTCCGGGTAGGCACTATATATAAGTTCTAAATAACAAAAACTCAACTAATCAACACTTTTAACTACTGAGCGGATAAAACTGCTCTAAGTACTACGCTTCATTAGAGTGCTCAAGGCAAAATGATCTAATTAAGTGTAATGGTATTAACATACTTATGTTTAAGACAGAGTTAAGAATTGACTAGGAAGCTAGCCAAAGTAAAGAATGTTAACCTGCAGGGTTCCATTTTCCAGACGAAGGAGCTAATAAATGTATATCATCTTTTCCTGTATACCTTTTTAAAAGTTTATCATAAAACCAATAAGTTAACATGCTGAAAAAAAAAGAATATAGATAAACAAGCAAAAAAAATAGATACATAAAATAGATACATATCCGTTCGTTGTGCAGGTAAAGCAAGCACGAAATCGTATCTCCTCTCATCAATACATTGGCCACTAATCCAAATTTCATCATCAATGATAATCAGAAAAAAACTATGAAAGGAAAAATGATCCATAATTTAAATAAACTATTAAAATTGAGTTACCTTGTGGGCACTGAAGCACTTGATTTGCGTGGTGGGGGAATACTCAAACCACTAATTGAAATTTCTTTATTAGTACTAATTACCAAAACTTGAACATTAAATGAACTTCACGAAAATTGAAAGTTAATTGACAAGATTTATAAGCTAAACACATACCGACTGCTTTGCTTTGTATGCAGACCGAGTTCAGTACTCTTTCTTTTCCTAAAAAAACGGATGACAATAAAATAAAATAGTACTTTATTGGTATTGATAGTAAAGAAACTTGAATATTAAATAAAGGTTAAAAAAACTTGAATCTTGACTACAAACATCAAAGTCGAAATTTAAATGACAATGCTTTTAAAAAAAATGCCGTGCACTAAGCGTAAATTTAAGAAAAGCATGTGCTAACCTTATAGGAGAAGAAACCTTAGATGTCCCTGACACCGTATTAGGATTTAGATTTACTGATTTTGGATAAAGTGGAGGCAAATTATCTTTAGATTTCTTCCGAATGTTTTTAGAATTTCCTCCTAATAATGTTGGAGAAGTTCTAGGAGTTTTAGTGTCTAAATTCTCCGGAAGAGGATTAGGGTTCCCATTTACTGTCACTGTCACTGGAGCACTAGGCTGGGAATTATTATTACTACTTTCCATAAAGCTTTTCCAAGCGTAATACAACGAATAGTCATCAATCGGCTTAGCTATGGCAAACGGGGTCTCGAATGTTTGGTCTTGAAAATTACTTTTGGCAGCCTGGTTATCCTGCAGGAAACCATCAAGGCATATTATGTTGCATAACATTGAACTTAATTTTTTTAGAAAAAAAAAATATAGCCTTTTATTTAAGACGGACATAACAAAATGATGGAATATGGTATAAGTCGAGTGCTACATTTTTCACACAACATCCGCTATATCATCAAAGAAATGTTAGGCTCCATAAAAAGAAAATAAACATAACAGGCAGAAACCGATAAATCAAGTTTACATCTATTACTTGATAGTGAAATCCATCTCCATCTAGACTAGATTCGGGTATTTCATTTTACTCTAACCTAGAAGCGTTAACCAAAATGGTTAGGACTTGATCTAAGAAAGGATGGCCCTAATTTGTGCGGTGAGAGTTGCATTAGTGCATGGCGATTAGTGGTTTGGCCTAGTCCTTGCACACGAAATATGCTAAAAACGCTATTGAAATTGGAAGCAAGACCACACAATTTCTTTTGTCAACTCGACTGCAGCTTCAAACAGTGGTGAATCCAGTGTATGGCAAGTGGAACCTCTAGTTAGTAAAATATATAACAAGATAGCTGGTTGGAAAGAAAATTTACTAAGCACTGGAGCTAAAATTACACTCAGTAAACATGTTTTAGGCTCTAATCCTATACACATGCTAGCTGTCACTCAATCCCCTCAAGTTATTATTGATAAAATTAATAAGGCTTTTTCTACTTTCTTTTCAGTATATAAAGAGTTATATAAGGAATTGAAAGAAATAGTGGAGGAGCACAATCAAGAGTTAAGAGAGTTATGAAGCCGTAATGTATATCTATAGAGATTTGTAGAAAGAGTGAATGATTTGAAGGGTTGGGTTTTGGAAGAAATTGTACAGAGGGAAGACCTTTTGAATTAATATCACAATCTCAAAACGGAGTTACAAATACAAAGCTCAGTTCATAAAAATGGAGAAGCAGAAAGATGACAACGGTGTAAACGATTCTTCAAGTTGATAAAAGATAATCCCTCCGTAGATGTGTGACTTTCTAGGTATCTCAAAGCCGGTTAATGTTTTTTTCTGGTTTAAAGAGATTATATGGTAAATAAGCTCACGTCCCATGTAAAATAAAACCTTATATATATTGATGTTGATATAAGGATTTTAGGCCTAGGTTTGGTTGATGCATTTTACTTCAAGAATGTGATTTGCAGCTACAATGGGATCCATTAATTTGATGCATATAATAAAATAAAAAAGAAAAAAGAAAATTGATGCATATTTTTGCATGGTTTTGGCTTAAGATTCTGCTACCTTGGAAAACTTGTTTGGTTCTAGAGAAGCTATAAAGTGGCTAATTTTGGGGTTTTATACTAAGATTGTCTGAGTTTTTGAATGTTATATAGTTTGAAAATAAACAATCTGAATTAGGCTATACTAGATAAGTGTGTATTGTTCATTTTTTTATTAATAGAATTTGTGTATTTTGTCCATCTAAAAGTTGGATCTCCTATCCCAATTTTTTTATTCCTTTTGGAGCCTCTTAATTTATTTTCTTTCAAATTTTTAAATTTTTTACTACTTTCTTCATACGTTTATAAATTTTTATAGTATATTTTATACACATTTCATAATTTTTAAGACACAAATTGGTTTTATATTTTAGACGATTTTTTTTACATATAATATTTTTTCAAAATTTGCTTTTATATTTATTCCAAATTAAATTATGTATGACTTTCATTTAAGAATAATTGTTCGTATGTATTGATACATGTTTAACATGAATTGTAGAATTTTTTCAACTATTTTAAATAAATATTTTGGGTAAATATCCAATGAGACACAAAAGGGGTATTAAATAGATAGCGAAGACAAGACCCAGACTATACACCATGCGTCTTAACATGATTTCAGTTTATATGATAGGTCTTATAAATCTCGCCTCTATCCGGAATTCTCCTCGGACAGCCGAATAAGAATGGGCGCGGCGCAGACCTAATTTTCAAAATTTGTAGTTTTGTAGATTGGCTAGTTTCATTTTGAGATATACAAGTATTCAATAATTCACCTTCTAATTAATTTGGACAATTGTTTTTGTTGATAATCCCCTCTAAATTTAGAGTAACTCTATCTATATTTAAAATTGAAAAAAATAACATCGATACTCTAGAAACTGCAGAATAGTTTTTTCCCCTGGTAATTAAGCTTTATGAAAATAATAAGAAAAAGAAAACACTTGTTTAGCATAACATGCTAAATTCAATGAGAAACATCTGGAATACATATTGAACCTATAGAAACAAATGAAAATACAAAAATAAAGAAACAATGCCCAATGAGAGGCAAAAAAAGAGAAAATCATTAAGATTATTTTATATGTATTAGATTTGCTAGATTCACTCCTACGATTTGTTTGGTCATATTTCTAACAAAAAAATGAAATAAATTTCTTTAAGAGAAAATGGATCTATTTTTAGGTTTGACCATGGCCTAAAACAACAACAAAAAATATTCTTAAAAGTCAAACAAACAAAATTGAATGCTATAAGCTCTAGCTTTCGCAAAGTTGTGATTGTTTATAAAATGATTTATGTTGTATATGCTAAGTGATCCAACCCTCCATGTACTTTCTCTTTTTCTATCTGATTTATCTCTCTTTTCTCACTCCAAGATAATTATTAAAGGCCATTGTATAGAAGTCGTAACTTAAAAAGGAAAATACGTTTATCTAATTTACAATATATACATATATACATTCAAAATACATATTTAATTTATTTATTTTATGTATTTGCGAGAAATCCATAAACATATATATGTGTTTGTACCTTATGATCCATTGATTTTTGGGTTTCTGACTTCTTCATCACACTAATTTACCTTAGAGTTGAGATATGAGAGACAAGAAAATTAGCTTCCCTTTTATACGGGAAATGGTATGTTTTATATTAACTTAAAATCTTATCCAAGAATCGTTTAATAATTAAATTACTATCCTAATTCAAGTTATATTTAATTCAAACATCATTGCATTTATGCCATAAATTATTTCATCTATACAATAACAATATTATTGCATTATTAAATTAATACATTTAATATACCCAAATTGTAACATCCCAGAGCCAATAGGGAGTCACACGGCCGACTAACACGTGTCTTGACACGTGCTTGACAAATGACTATAACTTAAAAATAATTAAATAGACTATTTAGACTCTAAAATAATAAATTCAAACAATCTTCCTCATTAACGAATATCTTGACAAATAGCTTAAAAGCAAATTTAGGTCTCAATAGCAACTTATTCAAATAAGGTCTTGTAACAATAACAAAATAGAATTCTATAACACAGTCTTAGAAACTTATTAGCAGCGGAAAAAGAAATCCTAGGAGGTCCGGCTGATCCCAACTAACTTAATCCAACTCTTTAATACTTGTATAACTGAAAATATTTTGAAAATGAGAGATAAGCTAGACGAGGTTAGTGAGTAATAAAGCCTTACAATAATCATAAGGGACAAAAATAAGTTTTACTCTTTTTTCAAAACAAACAGTTAATTTTAATAAAAACTCTCAATGCATAATAACGTGAAATATTTCTTGAAAATAAATTGTAACAAACGTTAAATAAACTTCTTTATTTGTCAGACTCCTCGACATAAACTTTTTTCTTTGTCGGAGTCCCTGACATGAACTCATTTCTTTGTCGGACTCCCCGACATAAACTCTTTTCTTCTTCGGACCACCGCCTCCTTTCCTTCCACCAAACCCCTTCATTATTTTCCTTATGCTTAATTTGATTTATTGAAATGTGAGTTTGTGTGTTTTTTTTTTTTCAAAGGTTTATTTGATAAATTGGGTTTAAGTTAATAATGGTATTAATGTCAGAATTTGATCAATAACTAGGGATGAGACAACTTTCTAATATTTCATGATACCGATCTTAGTTTACTAATTGTCATAAAAATTACATTTTTTCCATAGTATAATTGTAAATATTTAATAATAATTTTGCATGTGTTCTATGACTTGGACAGTAAATAATAGATATAACTCAAGCTAAGACCATACATTTGTAATATATCCATAATCTATTAAAGTTTCAAGGATCCTATTTCAAATATTTAATTTTATACCGTCAGAGATCGAATAATTAAAAAAACAATATAATTGTTACTAGTCAAAACCTCAATTAAATTAATTTGGGCGTCTTATATTGTTTTCTTAGAGAGAGAGAGGGCTATGGTGATAACATGACAACGTCTTAGGGCTCCGTCAACAACAAAAACGTATGTTACCTATTATTCACTTTTTGTTGTAGTAAGATATTCGCAACAAATTTTATTTTGTTGCCAAGCTGTTGCTAAAGGCTTGTTGCAAAAAGTTACCGCAACAATATTACAATTTGAGGTTAAATACTAAGTTTTTTGCAACAATTAGTTTGTTGCTGATTTTGAATAATATTATTGCTAATCATAAATACATTTGTGGTAGTAAAATCAATTTTGTTACCATGCCCAAACTATTTTGTTGTGCTGGATTCATATTTTGTAGTAATTCAGTTTTTGTTTTATTGGTATGGAGAACCATTTTCACAGAAATGAAATTTAAACTAATTAGTAATATAATTTATTTTATTATTTATTGGTTTAAATTACCATAACAGACGTCTTATCAATCATAATTTTCTTTTGTATTGATTTTTGTTTTAACTTTAAACCAATAGGAATCATTAATTATTTTGAATTGAAACTAATGATTTCCGTTTGAACTTTGAACAAAATCTGCAGTTCTGGGAATCTTCAACAAAAAACACATGTATTTTTGGAGACCTACATAACAAAAATATACATAAAACTCAAGGTTAGAATCAATTAGCACTTAGGATATAGAGAAATACATTTAAAACGTATTTTTACGGAAAAAACATTGTTGATACGTGATAGAGTGTAAACCGGAAATTTTCCAAGTTTATAATAACATAAAGTTTCTTAAATTTTAAATGTATCTTAAAAAAGCTGAAGCGTTGAACAATTTTTATATTTTTTTATTGTAAAACGTAAGTAAGATCATATGTTTGAATACTATGAACAATCATATATAAACATAAAAAATGCTACCTACAAGCTTGAAGGATGGATATCAATTATAATAAGATGACTTAAAAATCCTACCTTGAAACTAACACATGCCTTCACTTTCTTCATTTTTAATGTAGAACCGTTTATATTTGAAGATATGTGTAACTAAATACAGAAGGTAAGAGATAAAGAAGGAGAGTGGTGGGGATAATGGCTAAAATTTAGGAGAAGATAAACACTCAAATTTAAAAAGAATGGATGTTTTAGTTATATAGTCCGATTTATTCTTAATTTTCGGAAAAAATTCTACCAAAAGAATATTTTTGTTTCATATTGTTTATAACGAAAATATTTTTCCCTTGAATGAGTTTTTGAGGAGGTAATTCATAATTTCAGTTGTTTTCTTCGTATTTCATATTTTTCTAATTACTCATATCAAATTGTCAACAAGAAATTAAACTATCAAATTAAATTAATGTAATGTTCTGTGTAAAACATTAGGGTGAACAAGTGTACATTAACAACAAATATGGGTAGTGTTGCAAAACACCACGAATTTCGGCAACAAACCATTTCAGTTGTAGCTGAAGATTTACCCATCAACCACAAAAATTTTGTATGTTGCCATATGTATACATTCAATTACAAAGTGTAATTATGTTGTTAAAAGCTTATCATTTGGCAACATAATAAATTTTTGTTGTTAAAAATGCATTTTCTTGTAGTGATTCGATCCATATTATACTATTATAATAACCCAACGACAAGATTTTTGATACTGCCAAATTTTGTCATTTTTTTCCAAAGATGTCCCTATTCTATTTTACTAATTACTCTTATACACTTCTTCAATTCAAAACATAAATAACAAACAAAAAACATGCTCTTTTCAAGACAATTATGTTACTATCTCAAACAAAAACGTCTTATGTATATTTTTTATAACTAAACATTATATTACTCATGATTGTTAATTTATTATATTCATTCATTCAATCAATATTTTGAATATTTTTTAAAATATTAATTTTATTTGTCTAGACCATATATATATGTCACTACGCGTCACACACGCAACGCGTGACCACCGATTACTAGTATAAAATATAGAAATGCAGGAGTAACAAGTTTTTTACTTAAATATGGTGTGCTTTCCTTTTATGTGGCCTTCCCAAATGTATCAGTGTTTTTTTTTAGATCAAATGTATGAGTGTTGGTACTTTTATATATAGCCAAGTTATCACATGTAAAGTATGGGAATTTAATAATTTCAAATTTATTGCTTGTTTGGATTTTAAGGCAACAAATTAAATGTTTGGCTACACCAGGTCAAATGACAAATATCTTTGTTGCTTGATTTCTTTATTAAATTTAATATTTAAAAGTCTATGTAATAATCATATTAACTAAAAAAGAATGATTTCGTAAACATTCTGAATATAGGGCTCAACGAATGCGAACCAATCCATTGTATGCATTGGTTTGGTTCGATTTTGTTTCTAAATGACTTGGTTTTGGGTTTAAGTTAATAATGGTATTAATGTCAGCATTTGATCAATAACTAGGGATGAGACAACTTTCTAATATTCCATGATACCGATCTTAGTTTACTAATTGTCATAAAAATTACATTTTTTCCATAGTATAATTGTAAATATTTAATAATAATTTTGCACTATGCATGTGTTCTATGACTTGGACAGTAAATAATAGAAATAACCCAAGCTCAGGCCATATATACATGTGTAATATATCCATAATCTATTAAAGTTTCAAGGATCCTATTTCAAATATTTAATTTAATACCGTCAGAGATCGAATAATTAAAACAACAAGGATAAATTAACAAAACATACTATTTTTAAAACTAAATTACAAAAAGCATACCCTTACAATTTTAACTATCAAAAACATACCAAACAAATTTAATGATCTTTATTCTCTTCTTTCTCTATCTCTCATTTACTCTCTCTTTTCTTCATTATTATCTCTCTCCTCCATTCTTCTCTCTCACCAATTCTTTTCTACATATCTCTCTCATCTTACTCTCTCTCTCCTCCATTGTTGTTTATATTTTTATTTTATATACCACCCTATCTTTATCCCCTCCTTCACCACGAAAACTCGCCACTAACTACCGAAGACCATATAAATTATATAAACATCCATATATATATAAATACATATATATATACGTAATACACAAATATTACACTGGTTGATACCCCGTAATATATAAAAAATATATGAAATTGGTGAGATTATTTTCTATCCCGTAATATATGAAAAATATATGAAATTAGTGAGATTGTTTTCTATTTATTGAGCTTTGAGATTATTGTAAAACTTGTGGGTTTAAAGTTGAAGGAGGAGAATTTATATGTATAGTATTGAGAGAAATTTATATGTAGAGTATGAAGTTTTAAAATTAGTGTATGAAGTTTTAAAATTAGGGTATGAAGTTTTGAAATTAGGGTATGAAGTTTTGAAATTAGGGTATGAAGTTTTAAAATTAGGATATGAAATTTTGAAATTAGGGTATGAAGTTTTGAAATCAGGGTATGAAGTTTTAAAATTAGGGTATGAACTCTTTTTTAGATATTTGATTGTGATTTAGAACATTTAGGGTATGACATTTTAAAATTAGGGTATGACATTTTAAAATTAGCATATGAATATTTTGTGAGTTTTTAGTCATTTTGAGAGAGATAGATGGGTGATTCGCATGTGTTAGAAAGATATGCGATTATCGTGTATTAGAGAGAGATGTACGATTAGAGAGAGAGAGAGTTGCGGTTAGAGAGAGAGGTTAAATTATGGTTTGATTAGAATTAGAGAAATAATAAGTATATATAGGTATGTTTTTTGTAAGTTAAGTTTTGAGGGTATGTTTTTTGTAATATAATAGAGTTAGGGTATGTTTTTGTTAATTGCCCCAAAAAACAATATAATTGTTACTAGTCAAAACCTCAATTAAATTAATTTGGGAGTCTTACATTGTTTTCTTAGAGAGAGAGGGGGCTATGGTGATAACATGACAACGTCTTAGGGCTCCGTCTCCCTATCAATCCACCACCTCTCCCCTCAGTTCCCCTACATATTCACATAGCTCTTCTCATCCTTTCTCATTCTATGCAAATTTCTAGGGCTTTTAGTTTATCCCAATTTGGGGCTTTTTGTTGGCGACTGTCAAAGATGGGTTTGAGTGCGAAAAATCTCCATCAGAGAGCTCTCAACCAAAATTCTCTTATGTGTCTGCTGTAAAAGGTAATCAATCTAGCCTAACATAGAGGTAAACAAATACAAATTGGATCTTAGCTCTTTAAAAATAAATGATATCCAACTACCTTTGAAGCAAAATCAATTAAAGGAATGTAGGCCTGCAATTATTTTTTTCTCCTTTAGAATTACAGTCGGGTTTTCCACTCCATTATGCCCTAATTACCAAATTCAGTAGAGCTAGACCTAAGATTGATATTGTTAGTTACCATATCACCAAAAATTGGGTATTATATGAAACCCATGTTGTGAGTCTTATAGATCATAGGCATGTTCTAATTAAAACTAGATATGCTAGCTACAGATTTCAATAAGGCTTGGACTCAAAATAATCATGAGACGGAGGGAGATCTTTTTAGAATTTTTAAATGGATTTTTTGGACAATAGATTTTAATCTAAAAAAAAAGAATCATCTGTAGCTCTTATTTGGATTAGCCTTCCCCTTTTGCCTCTAAATTTCTGTATTCTCTCATACCTAAAAGCCATTACTCAAGTCTTTTGGTAGATGTCTGTCTATGCTAGAGTGTGTGTCCTGCTAGATCCATTAAATGAAAGAGAATATTTCTGACAAATAGTGGAGTATGAAAAACTCCCAAAATACTATGATGGGTGCTTGTTACATAGTCATTCTTCCAGTGAGTGTACAAAATCTACAAAAACCCAACATCAACCCAAAATTAACTATTCTCCAGATAAAACCTCCAAAGATAATGAGAATGTAGACTCTAGGCTGCAGAATGGGGATAAAAAGGGGATAAATAATATGAATGCACATAATGTTTAAAGGGATGCAACAAGATTAAAAATATGGGTAAAAATGAGGGTTTTAAACAAGAGTATGTGGCTAAGAAGCCATAAAATACAAAAAAATGCAAACAAGTTTTATAAAAAAATGAATGGAAAGTTAGTGGAAGTTGATAGTGAAGATGAGGAAGAACAATTAGTTGTGGAACTTGTGAAACGAGCAAATGAAGCAGAAGTGTTTCATGAACTTGTTGAACCTGAAAAGGACAGATGTGAAGAAATGAGGCCAAAAAACAAATCAATTTTGAAGGAAAACAAGATCGCTAGCCCATATGCTAATGTTAACTCAATAGTGGATCCTTTGGATGAAAAACCTATTGAGGAATGTGGTGAATCTGCCCTTTCTCCAAATGCTAAGACCTTCAAGCCAAGTCATAGTTCTACAAGATCTCCAAAGGTTGCAATTAAGGATATCTCATTGAGGAATCAGCAAGAACTGGGAGAAACGAGAAAAAGAAAAAGGAGGTTGAGGTAAAAACCACTAAGGTCCATACTAGTTGTCAAGGTTATGTGCCTTTCAACAACACTTTAGAATATTTGATGTGAGATTATAACTTAGACACTTCTTGCTTTGTTGAACATGAATATTCCTCATCAGATGGTTACGAATATCTCTCAGATTATAGAGCTAAGAAAACTAAAAAACATTCTATGATCACTAGGGGACATAGGATACAAACAAAATTGTAACAAAATCTGAGAAGACCTGTTTGAAGATTGATGTGTGTAAAACCTGCTCGTAAAGACAGAGTTTTTGTTGGTCTTAGACAAGTTGTTTCAGCATGATTCATAGTTGCAGTTTCTATTTGAGACTCGATTTGTAATATCAACAGTATGTTTGCTGTGTTATTTGTTTGCTTTTATTTTTCTTATGCTAGCCACGGAGGCTTGTTCCATGATATGAATATTTTTGTTTTTCAATTAAATTTGGGTTTTTTGATTAAAAAAAAACTTCATTTAATACGGATAAAAAATTAGTTACAAAGTTGCAATTAACTAATTCAGTCTCGAAATAGATTGTAATAGCTTTAAAAACTTGATACAGTAACGAAAATTTACTAACTATAAGTGACATTTTTTGGATGAAAATTGCTTGGAAGATACAATTTAGTACCTATATAATATGAAAAATTATGATAAGCACTTGAAAATTATAAAAATATAAACAAAAAACCCTTATATACAAGCTTGAAATTTATTTTAAATTACACACTTGTATAAAAATTGTATATAAACAAATAAATTGAGTTGCACAATTAGCAAAAAAAATCAATACAAGCTCTAAACATCATATATGAACTTTATTAGTTGGAAAGATAAATATATCTTTACAAAACTAATGAATTGGCAAGATAAATTACCAACAACTCTATTTTGACATTTTGTCATCTTCTTTTTGTTTCTCAACATATAAATAAATAATTAGACTAAAGTCAAAGACTTGTTAATATCATACTACATAAATAAATTTGGATATAATAATCCTAATATCGTATTGGTTCTCTCCAATACTTACGATTGCTATTAGAAAAATACTAATCACTAAAAAATGCATACATCTTAATAAGTGTAATATTGAACTTGCATAATAAAAAAAACGGCTTATCCTGTTTTTATTAATCTGAGTACGTTATTTATTAGTTTTATATTATTTTCAAATTTACATGTATAAAGTTTATTTTTATTTTTTAATTTACATATGAAAAGTTTACGATCGCGATTTCAAAAGTTTATAAAGTTATATATAGTAGGTTCTAATTTTTTTTCATTAAATTATAGAAAAGTAGACCCATTAATAAAATGGATGCCCGAATCTTATGCTGGTGGGTCCTTAATTCAACAGACTTTACTAAATTGTAAGAATGTAATCTTTTATATAAGTGTGTAATTTAATATAAGTTTCAAACTTTTAGATAATTGTTTTTTATATATGTTTGTATGGGAAAAATAATGTCCATAGTGTTTTCAAATAATTATAAAAAATAAATGGTTTTTAAAATGACAGAAGATTTTCAAATGATTTTGCTTTACCTTAAGGGTCATTACTTTTTTTTAGTCGTTTAGACTGTCTTAGACACCGATCTAAAATAATTTGGCGCTTTTTGATTCTTTTGTGATTTTTAAAGTTTTTTGTAATTTTTTGAAGGTTCTTTTTGGAATGTTTGGCTTTTCGTTTTTTGTACGCTTTTCTCATTTTTTTAGCGATATTTAATTTTATTATTTTTCTTGATTTCCCCCTCATTATATGTTTTTTTGGGTTAATTAAGTAGAATTACTTTAACGATTAAATAATTTAAATGAGTGGTACTTTTTTTAAAATGGTTTCAAAACTAATAGCGGCTTGAAAAGTTTCTCTATAAAATAACTCATTGTTTTCCGTTTCTTCTTCTTTATAGTAGCTATATTTTTTCAACACTACAAAATTAATCAGGCTACGTAAAGAAAGGATATGGAAATAAAATAAGTTAAATATTGGCCGCAATGGTGGATAAAAGTCATAAGAAAATTGTACAAATAGCCAACTGTTGATTCACTCTTAAAAGAAAAAAACAAACAACATGATCAATATCTTTCCTCATTTGTACTAGAAATTGCGAGTGACAAGTGACAACCTCAACCTTGAAACTTAGCTAGTTCTTGGTACAAATAATTAACATGCATATATTATAAATAACAACGTGCACTAGTATAAGTTAAGTGCCTTTGGAACAAATTCCAAATAACCACGAAAACGAAAATACACATGCACGGATGCCTTTCAACCCATAACTGCTTATCTAAATATTTCCACCCTGAAAAAGTAAAGCGAATTAAGAAAACCAAACAAGTGTAAAATTAAAAAGACTAAAATCTAATATCTAAATGAAAAGATGAAATATTGTTATGCATCTTGTTCGTTCCGGTGAAACAGTCTAGGATAAACAATTGGTTACAAAGTAAAAGTCATTGAGCAGACTTCAAGTCAGCTCGGTCGACAATGATTTACGTTTGGTTGTATTTGTTGAAAACCATGTATTTATACATGGGTGTTTCAAAGTGGTTATCGACCGAATTTGAGCCAAATTTGTAACTTTCTAGCACTTGGTTTTGTACCGTTCTCAATTTAGTTAAAAAGCTTGTGCGACGACTTTCGAAATGGTATATACACTTGATATAATTGATGAGTCCGCATAAACTTCAATCGGTCTCAAATTTGTTAAATAAAGTGTCGAGACTTTATTGTTGGAAAGTTGGAGAGTTGAGAAATACACTATGTATTTTATCCCACATTGTGAGGAGAAGACTCATTTGAATAACATATATACACACTCACTGTGAGTTGTGAAGTGTGTTAACCCATAAGTGTGTGTTGGCAAGAGCACCATATGTGCATGCGGGCTTGACTTGGTCTCGTGACTCGTGCGTCAAGTTTGCGTTTACGTTTTGTGCGGTTTTTATCGCATCACAAAACTTAATAGGGCTGATATTATGGGGACGTTATTGTGTAACCACCGAAATTAAATGACCTCTTTAAAGTTGTGGTTACAGCCAAGCCTATAAAAGGCACTCTCCCATCACTCATTTGGCACCACACAATACACACAACTCACTTGCATACATAGTATATTAGAGACAGAAACCACACAACCAACAACTCGATCTGTGCTTCAGTATCATTTCCATCCGAGCCACTTTGTGTGACGTTGTATGTTGTGAACAAAGTCCCCTACAGGAAGAAACAAAAAGATGGTTGGAAAAATATCGTTTAAAAGAAACTGTTTGCAGTTAGCTCGTCTTTCATTTCATTTCTTATCCTTTCCAGCATTATTTAAATTCTGTAAAAAAAAATTCCGTACTGTTTACTTTCTGTATTTACTTTCTAATACTATTTACTTTATGTAATTACTTTCCAGTCATTTATTTTTCTGTAATTTACTTTATGTCCAGTAGCGTAATTTATTTTCAGCCAGTAGCATAGTTTTCTTTACCTATAGAACAGTCTGACATTTTAGTAATTATACTATTTTGTCCGGCAGTTTCAGTTTATTAAAAACAAATCCGACAGTTTACTAATTATATTAATTCTATACTGAAGTTTTTGTTATTTACTTTCCAGCTGAGTCGGAATTTGTAACCGAGTCATATTCATTTTAGTGAAATAAAATTGTTATTTTCTTTTTGTCCTTTTTCTTTTCATTATTGCTTTTTGATACAGTAAAAGCAAAAGTATTTACCTATATTTTTTCCTTACCTCTTCTGCAAAAGACCATGTAGTCGCAAGTTTTTTTTATAGAAACAACAAAACAGTCTCTTTCCAACTCTTATCAAATCTTATCCTCTCCATCTGTCTACCGATGCCCTTTGAATATGCATTATATTATTCAGAGAGGAGTGAAGCTAATACTCTCCGTCCTTCAATGGGAGATGCGGACCAGAACATTAACATAGGGTTTGCCAAAAAAACAAGTATCGCCACTAAGTTTTTCATTTTAGTGTGGGCTGAGATTTTCCACTTTTGTAAAAAAAAAAATCACCCTCTTATATATATTTTTTAAAATAAAATATTTTCAAATCGTCACTCGGTCAGCCCGCTGTTTTAGCCAGATAAATACATTTGACTTAACTTTTTTCATAAATTAAATATATAAAAAAAAAACCACCTAAAATGGCAATTTAGTAGAGAAACAAATGTTTTTTTTAATATTCAATTTAACAAAATGTTAAGTAAATAAATTTATGACATTGTTTTTGTTTTCCTTTTAAAAATTTGAAGAAATATTTATGAAATTTATAATTTATTCTTGAGAAATTTCATAATTTATGGACAACATATTGATTAAAATATAGAGTTTTTAGATTTATAACTTTATTTTTTATATCAATTTAAATTTACATGATTTCTTTACATATAGTAAATGTTTTGTAATAAATATAAAATTATTTAATCTTAATTTTGAGAGTTTTTTTTGTAATTTTTCTAATAATAATTTGATTAATTAGATATCATGGCTTAGAACATGCTATAATGGAAATGATATAATCAACCGGAATCGTGTTAAATTAGTATATGTGGGAATAGTAGTCAATAATACATTCAAAGTAAGTTGTTATTTTAATTAAAGTCACTACAGTCACTTTTCAATTTTATTTTCTCCTACTTTTTTAAATTTATGGTAAACAATTTATAATTTTGAAATGGGTAGCCGGAAATAAAATTTAATGGGTTGCTGAGATGCTTTATTTACAAATTACTCTAAAAAACACTATAGAAAAAATAAAATTACTGAAAATTGTGGGGTTGTCGTGGCAACTCATGGTCACATATAAGTTCCGCCACTGCTCCAATCTCGTGCTTGTCTTGTATGGTCTCGTCCTTTGATGACCTAGCGGCATTGATAGGCGTACAGCAATAGAACCCGCATTTATTATGGACCGGATGATAGTCGGAGTTCTTTTCTGACTTGATAGATTGGGGATCCCAAACGTAGACCGGTAGATCGGGTTTTAGTGCATCGTGACTCTCCACAAAGCCCTTCAAGTTTTATCCAACCAACCATATTGATTAGCTGCAACTAGGGATGGCAATTGGGTCGGCTAATTCAAAATCCGATCCGCTCCATGTACAAAGTTGCATTTTTATCCATTTGATCTGACCCAACCCATTTGACCCGTTTTTTAGAACACTTTTTTTTATTTGATAAATAAAACTCATAAATGGCAAGATTTAGAAGAAAAATTGTTAAAAACCCATATGGTAAATTAAAAAATCATTTGATTTAGAAAGATAATATATAAATACTAATATGACATTAAATACTCTTTCATATTAATTTAGTGATTTAAATTTTACAATCTTATTTTAATATTTTCATGTTTATTGAATTAATTTAGGCTCATTAATTTCGTCAATTAAAATATTGATATATGTAAAAATGTAAAAATATAATATAAATGTATATGATTGATATGATTATTTGGTTTTTCGTAAATTCTTCTATAAATAAAGACGATAAGATATTAGTCATTAATTAATATGAATAAATTTCATTTGCATTTACCATAAATATCATTTCATTAATTAATAAATTATTTGTATATAAGATTTTTTTTTAATAAACCCACCGAAATGTATGTTATGTATTATTATAGCAAAGAGAGTTTAATTTATATGAGAAAGAGAGAGAGAAAGCTAAATTGCACCTTTTAATTTACACTTTTACCCATTTAAATTATAGAAGAGAGAGTTTAATTTGCATGAGAGAAAAAATACAGAGAGTGTTAAGTTGCACTTTTAGCTATTTAAATGTATTTTCTCTTTTATTATAGCAGATAGAGTTTAATGTATATGAGAGAGATAGAAAGAGCAGAGTGTTAACTTGCACTTTTTAAGTTGTACTTTTTTAATTTGCACTTTTATCCATTTAAACCCGACCCGAATAAAATTACACTTTTACCTGACCCGCGGCAGGTCGGGTTGAAACCCGCGAAATTGTCATCCCTAGTTGCAACCATTGAGTAGTGTTCTCTGTTTATATTAACTCATACCTCTATTTTTATTCACTTATGTAAAACCATCTTTGTAACCTATCTATTCTTTCAATTCGCTTGCTTGTTTGATCATTGTACTGGTAAGAGTAGGACTCGTGGATAAGCAGTAGCGAAACCGTACATGAGTTTTCCTTTCATAGTTGTGTGGCGAGTTATATTTGTCTTTTATGGTACTGTCTTGATGCTCGATGGGAAGTTACAAATTTAGAATGATAGGTTCTGACGACCCTTTATTCGAAAGGCAGATTATTGTTGAGTAGTTTTTCGGAAACAGGGTAGCCAAGACCCCTGACGGTTATTATACCTAAGGATCATGGGAGTGGTTTGTCTTTAATTATTGAGTTAGTTCGTCTCTTGAGCATGTCTTTTCGAAAGTATCTATTTTTGTAGTGTGATGAATTATTATTTGACGTGAGCATGGATTCCAATGGATAAAAACGTTGTAATGTGATGCCATTATCCCAACCGTCTTGTAGATTCTTTCGAGGTATCAGATTGGATTTCGTTAGTCGCATCATATTCCGTCCACTTTGTTCGGGTGAATCTGAGACTGGATAGAGGGTACTCAACACGTGGCTTCGTAGTTTGATTGGTTTGTATTTTTATTTTAAATTAGTTTAACTTATGTTGGTCTAATTTAGAGATTTTACTTTCAATGTAGTTAACTATTTAAGCTATGTGGTTCAATGTCCTTGTAGGTCATGATCGGACTGTCGTCTCAGTTTGAGTCTCTGCTCTTTTATTTTACATGTAAAAAATGCTCTTTTATTTTACATGTAAAAAAGCGACGATCAGTTACTGTATATCTAGCTATCCTTAATATGCATTAGAGACTTCATGCATAGTTACGAGCCTTTGGTTCGACTGTAATAATTAATATCATGCTTAAATTCCACACACACAAACTTTCTCTTACTACTTTTGAAATCGATTAACTTTGAGTTACACTAATTTATGGATAATGTGAACATTAATTACATACAAATGCTACTAATTGTTTGCAGCACTAATACGATGATTATTAAATATGATTAATGCCTGTTACTGTATTCGACCTCAATCTCGGCTGTGTTAAATTTTAATAATCGACAAGATAATTTAACAAAATTGTAGTGTGAAATTCACTGAATACTAAATATATAGCCGCGATGAGAGGCTTAGGCAACGTTCCAAATGTGGATTTTTATAACCTCGCCGTGTTTTGGCCGGACCACGTCCACGGGGAAAGTAATGATCACGGAAATGAATAAAGTTAGGGTTTTAGAAGGTCCTGGCAAGGAAAAGCCAATCAACGGATAAGTGTGCTTACTGTGTTGGGTCGAAACGACCACTCACTCACATAAAATGACAACGCAAAATATAGAGAGGGAAAGAACTCTTATAATATCAAACTCAAACTAAATTTTGGTGTACTTACAAATGGAAGTAGAGCACATATTTATACTAAACTCAAGAGAACATCAAAGGTCTTGAGTTATCAACATTTATTCTAGAAAAATCAAAAGACAACTTATTCATGCATCCATATCAAAGGTCTATGCATGTATCCGAAAGGTTCATGGCATTAAAGCAAGCATTGAACCAAACAATTTATTATTTCAACACTCCCCCTTAAACTTGTTTGGCAACTCCGAGTGAACTTCTCAATCTTCGAAAGTCTTCATACTTTAACGCCTTCGTAAAAATATCCGCCACTTGGTCTTGTGACTTCGTGTACTTCACTTCAATATCTCTTTTTTCAACACACTCACGAATATTTTTCGTTATCGAGTTTATTTCTTCATCCATAGCGTTTCTCCAGTTTTCGTTTTGCATCGCTTCTTCAACGCCGATCGGTTCACAACCCGCAAAGAGACAAAAGAGAGTAACGTTGTCGTCGATTCTTTCGGTCACTTCGTATAAGTCTTGTAAGGTTCGAAAATGTTGCGGCCTTTCGCTTGAACTTTCATTGCTCGCGGATCCTATTTCGCCATGCGAAGGAGGTGATGGTGGTGGCGTCGTGGGGTCCTCTTCTACTTGAACTTGCTCGTCTTCCTCATCGCTATAATAAGGAAAGAAATTATAGTCGTCCTCCATTTTGTCGAAATTCCATGTTCCTTTTTCGTTGAACTCAACGTCTCGGCTCACAACAAATTTTCCGTTCTCCGGATTGTATAGCTTGTAACCTTTTGCCCTCGGGTCGTAGCCAATGAATATAAACTTCTCGCTTTTAGCATCCAATTTGGATCTTTTTTGGTCCGGAACATGAGCATATGCGATGCTCCCAAAAACTATTAAATGCGCTATTCCCGGCTTTCTTCCACTCCACGCTTCTTCGGGAGTTTTACCCCAAACACTTCGAGATGGGGATCGGTTCGACAAATAAACCGCACTATCAACGGTCTCGGCCCAAAATTCTTTTGGAATATTTTTGCTTTTCAACATACTACGAGCCATATTTAAAACATATCGATTTTTTCTTTCAACAACCCCGTTTTGTTGTAGGGTATAGGCAACCGTCAAAGGACGAAAAATGCCATTTTCTTCACAATATTTTTCAAAATCATTCGAAGTAAATTCTCCTCCTTGATCCGATCTCATAGAATTTATTTTGTGACCACTTTCATTTTCAACACGAGCTTTAAATTTTTTGAAAGCATCAAAAACATCGGATTTTTGCTTCAAAAAATAAACCCAAGTCTTTCGACTAAAATCATCAATAAAAAGAGCAAAATAATTGGTTTTTCCAAGAGAACTTGGTTTAATAGGACCACAAATATCTGTATGAACAAGTTCCAACGGTTTTTTAGCTCTTGTAGTTGCTTGTTTCGAAAAACTTTTCCTCGGTTGTTTTCCAAACAAACATGCCTCAGAAAGTTCATCAACATGATCAATATGAGGTAAACCTTTCACCATATTTTTACTACTCAATAATTTCAAACCACCAAAATTAAGATGCCCAAATCTCAAATGCCAAAGCCATGATTTTTCTTTAAAACACGCTTTCAAACATTTAGCCCCAACATTTTGAATATCCAAAGAAAACATTCTATTTTTCGACATAGGCACTTGCGCAACCAAATTTCCATTTTTATCTTTTAAAAGAAGGCTAAGGTTTTCCGAATACACATAATAGCCTTTTTCCAAGAGTTGTCCCAAACTCAAAATATTAGATTTCATATTAGGGAGATAATAAACATTCGAGATAAAATCATTTTCTCCATTTTTCAATTAGATTAAGACTTTTCCCTTCCCTTTCACCGGAATTTTAGATTCATCACCAAAATAAATATTTCCATTTGCCGTTTCATCAATTTCGGTAAACATATTTTTATTACCACACATATGGTTGCTAACCCCCGTATCTAAATACCACGTAGTAATTTCTCCGCTTTTATTTTCATTATGCGCAAATAAAAGTGTAGAACGTTCTTCATTTTCTCTAGCAAAATTAGTCATTTCCTCAAATTTATTATTACTCAATCTACACTCGGAAGCGTAATGCCCAAATTTTTGACAATTATAACATTTAATTTGGGACTTATCATACATCGGTTTTCCATTATAATTTTCTCCTCTACTACGGCCTCTTGTTGGATAAGAGTTTTGTCTCCTCTCTTCTTTTTTGAAAGAGTTGTAACCACCACGACCATAATTTTGACCTCGATCTCTTTCTCGTTGGCTTTTCGAGTTACCAAAACTTTTCTCGTTCATGCTAAATTTCGTTTGAAGAGCTTGCTCGAGCGGCTCTTCTTTCACAACTCTTTTGTTGAGTTTTTCTTCATGAGCTTGGAGCGAGCCCAAAAGTTGATCCACCGTCATAGATTCTACGTCTTTAGATTCCTCGATAGCCACAACAATGTAATCCCATTTGGAATCTAAAGAACGTAGAATTTTTTCGACAACACGGGTGTCGTCCAATTTTTCTCCGCATCTTTTCATTTGATTGACGACCTTTTGAACTCGTGAAAAATAGTCGTCAACCGATTCGGAGATTTTCATACATAAAGCCTCAAAATCACCACGTAAGGTTTGGAGTCGAATCTTTTTTACCTTGTCAACTCCTTTGAATGAATTCTCCAAAATATCCCAAGCTTTTTTACTCGTGATTGCACACGCCACCTTTTCGAACATAGTTTCATCCAAAGCTTGATGGATGATGTTAAGAGCCTTTCGATCCTTCTTCTTTAAGGCCTCCATTTGAGCCTGAGTTACGTCAGCGTCTTCTTCGGGTTCATTAAACCTGGTCTCTACGATTTCCCACACATTTCGGGAACCGAGAAGCACTTTCATTCTTATGTTCCAATTATCGTAGAAATCTTTCTTAAGCATGGGGATAAAAGGGGTCATTCCACCGGCCATTTTGGGACCGTTGGCTCTGATACCACTGTTGGGTCGAAACGACCACTCACTCACATAAAATGACAACGCAAAATATAGAGAGGGAAAGAACTCTTCTAATATCAAACTCAAACTAAATTTTGGTGTACTTACAAATGGAAGTAGAGCACCTATTTATACTAAACTCAAGAGAACATCAAAGGTCTTGAGTTATCAATATTTATTCTAGAAAAATCAAAAGACAACTTATTCTTGCATCCATATCAAAGGTCTATGCATGTATCCGAAAGGTTCATGGCATTAAAGCAAATATTGAACCAAACAATTTATTATTTCAACATACTGAGTAACTAGTAGCTAGAGAGCAAACTCAATCACATCAAATATCTAGGGTTATTTGGATATACCTAGTTATTACATAAATAAATAAAATGCTCAAAAGTCAAACAAACAAAACTAAATGTTATACATAAAAATGAAAACACAAATTATATATATATATATGTGTGTGTGTGTGTGTGTCTTGTCGCAAAGTTGTGATTGTTTATGAAATGATTATGTTGTATATGTTTAATCCAACGCCCTAAGTTTTGGTTTTGTTTTAATCCGCTTCTCCTTAAAACCCTCCATGTACTTTTCTTTTTATTTCTCTTTCTCTGTCTAATTTATCTCTCTTTTCTCACACCAAGATAATCAAAAGTGAAATTTGATTTATTTATTTTATGTGTTTGCCATAAATCTTTATTCATATATATGTGTTTGTACCTTATGAGAATCCATTGATTTGAGCTCTAATCTTCAAACAACCTCTTATATATAAAACACCTGTGAACCCGAAATATATTAGGAAATTAAAGAAACAATTAACTATATACATGTATAATAATGCAAGAATTATGATGTATGCAAGAGACGATTTTTCCCATCATAAACATATAAATTTTCCCTCAAAAGAGTTGCATCAACAAAACCAAATAGAGCGTGCAACATTCCAATATTTTTTTCTTCAAATTGAAATAAATATAAAATTGGACTAAACAACTTCTATAGATGACATTCATATATTGTTATCCAATCCATATATAAAATAGAGAAATGAACGAAAATGAAGGAGTTATAAGTTCTTTACTTAAATATGTTCTGCTTTCTTTTATGTGAGCTTTCCAAATATACAAGTATTTTTTTTTAGATCAAATGTATCAATGTTAGTGTTTTTATATACAGGGAAGTTATCACATGTATAAAGTATGGGAATTTAATAATTTCAACTTTATTGTTTGTTTGGATTTGAAGGCAATAAAATAAATGTTTGACTACACTATGTCAAATGGATAATATCTTTGTTGTTTGATTTCTTTATTAAATTAAATATAAAAAAGTATATGTAGTAATCGTATTAAATAAAAAGGAATGATTATTGAAATAATTATAAAAACTTGATTAGCAAAACTTAATTCAAATATTAGTAATTAAAAAAATTAAAATATATTGAGGATGTGATCTTAATGAAATTATTAAAAAATGGGTTCGACTATGATTCTTCACCTTTTTACAAAATATGGGTCATGTCTACAAATTCTCACCACGGCTTCCGTTTTTTTTTTTTTTTTTTGATATTTGAAATTGTCAAATTGAATAAATACAAATCAAAATAATCATAAAGTGAAATTCACTAATACAGTATAATTTTCAATTTTGACGTCACAGTTTATGAACTCAAAAGTACTTATAAAGTTATAATCATGTGTGTGATATAATCCACATACGTGAACAAGTCTACTGAAATATATCTTTTTTTTTAATCCAACAAGGCATAAATACAAAAAATACTCATATCAACTAACTAAAAAAAAGTGAAATATTGTCGTGCAAGCTAATTTAACAAGTGTTCCATAAGTTGATTAACCGATGCTCACAAAAAAAGCACAAAACGGTCGAGCAGGAGTACACGAAAGAGTTAAGATGATCTACTCAACACAGCTCAAAATAACATCATCGGGGTGCCAGCACACTAATGAACTCGATCAAAAAATAAATTATCCGAGACCAATGATCCAAAATACCAATTCAACAACTGCAAACAACTGCAATACACTCACTGCTAAACCAAGATCGAAATGCCATAATAAAAAAAGTAGTGGCTACTGAAATATATCTATGTAGGTGTAATATATAAACATTTCCCCATACAAAATGAGAAATAACTATGTGAGAGGGAAGTTGGAATCTGAATAAATAATTTAAATCTCACATATACAATAAAGAAGCAGGTTCCTATCTTTTACATTCCAATGATATAAGTATCAAAAATGTTCTATGGCTTGAATAACAGATATATAATATATAACCCAAGCCCAACCACATTTGTAATATTTACATAATCTACTAAATCTTTGAACATATCTTAAATATTTAAGGCTAAATTTCAAGTCAGGTACATTTTGGAAACTTAATTAAGTAAAAGTCATCTCTTGTGAAACTATTTAAGTTTTAGGCCATTTTCTCTAACTAACCAAAGAAATAAAAAAAAAAATCATAAAATCAAAAAAATCTGAGAAACAAAATAAAAGAATCCGAATGTAACATCTTAAGGGTAGTGTAGTGTAATCTACATTATCTAACATTTGTACTGTAAGCTACATTTGTGTTGTATATAACTTTATAGTCACACTCGCTTATATAACCGGTTTTATAGGTTGAGTTCTATTTATGGGTTTTTACATTTGGTATCAGAGCCGACATCACAATTCAACGTGTGCATCATGCAGTGCGCCAAAAGCGAGATGCCAGAATTGCATTATTCGACCGGGGCTAGTCTGCTAGTGCAAATACCATTCATGTGGCGTAAAACGGGTAATGTCGGGATTGCAATGTTCGAGCGGGACAAGAGATTAGCACAAAGTCTGTCTGCGTGGTCACATATTGCGGAGTGTGGTGGATTGTAACGATCCTAAGGATAGTGTGTAGAGTAAACTAAATTATGCCATATTAGTAGTGTAATTAGCTATATTAATTTGTGTTGTATATAACTCTATAGCCACCCTCTATTATATTACCGATTTTATAGTGTGAGTTCTAGCTATTAGTTTGTTACACCGAAGAAGCTTAAAAAAGGCAAAAACATGAGGAAAAAAAACTCTAAAATTCCAAAAACAAAACCTTCAAAAATCCAAAAACACTAAATAATCATCATTTTAAAGCTATGTGGCGCAACGTCCTTATAGGTCATGACCGGATTGTCGTCTCATTTTGTGTCTGTGCTCTTTTATTTTCCGTGTAAAAAGCGATGGTCAGTTACTGTATATCTAGTTATCCTTAATATGTATTGTAAACTTCGTGTATAGTTACGAGCTTTTTATTCGACTGTAATTAATATCACGCTTAAATTCCACTCACACATAAACTTTCTCTTACTACTTTCGAAATCCATTAACTTTGAGTTACACTAATTTATGGATAATGTGAATATTACTTACAAATGCTACTTGTTTGCAACATTAATTAATACGATGATTATTAAATATTTGTTTGCAACTTTAATTAATTCGATGCTTGTTAAATATGATTAACATATGTTACTCTATTCGACCTCAATCTCGATTGTGTTAAATTTTAGTAATCGACAAGATAATTTAACAAAATTAAAGTGTGAAATTCACTAAATACTAAATATATAGACCGCGATGAGAGGCTTAGGAAATGTTCCAAATGTGGATTTTTATAACTTCGCCATGTTTTGGCTGGACCACGTCCACAAGGAAAGTAATGATCACGGAAATAAATAAAGTTAGGGTTTTAGAAGGGACTGGCAAGGAAAAGCCAACCAACGGGGAAGTGTGCTTACAGAGCAAACTCAATCACATCAAATATCTAGGGTTATTCAGATATACTTAGTTATTACATACATTTTTTTTAAATAAGCACAAGACCAACTTCTATTAATAAATCAAAAACGTTTTACAAAGCTGCAGAAACAGCGAGAAAATTACAACCACGAATCGAAACCAAAAATTACAAAGCTGCAGAAACAGCGAGAAATTTACAACCATGAATCGAAACCAAAAATTACAAAGCTGGGGAAATCTTTAGCTGAAACTTTATTTTGAGAACTTTCATAATGCGACCCTCACCTCTTATCGTGTTCAGTAAACAAAATGAATGCGGATAAGCGAAATTCGTCAAAGTTGAAACCTGCCAAAGCAGAGGTGCCTTGAGACACTTCGCAAATCACCAACCAGGTTAGTTTGTATATTTGCCAAACAGAGGAAACTCAAGGTATTATTTCAGTAAAACTCAAAAATATGATCACTTAAAGATTTAAACCAAGTAAAATAAACTTAAGCATTTCACAGATAGACCAAGGACAAACTTAATTGCCCAAAATAGCAAGCAAAGTTTATAATTCTTCCCACTTCTGAATCTTGCATCAGCAGCAGAAAAAATAGAAAAAATAATTGCCCAAAATAACAACTAACTAGCTAGATTTTGATAGGTTACTCATAGAAAAAATTAACTATTCTTTGACGCATATATATAGAGACTTCTTCCTAATCTCATCAATCTTAAGGGGTAAGAGATCAATTTCCTTGATAAAATAGTGTGTAAGGGTAAGGGAAACCCTAATTCTTTTCCTTCTTCTTTTGGCAAACAAGAGGCTCACTTTTTGCTATGCTAAACTAGATTGCTGTAAATCCACGGAACAGGTCTCCATGACATCCATATCAGTCGTATAAATTCACAGAACTCAGAGTACATTTAGTTATAATACAATAAGAGTCAGATTACAAAGTAAGGAGAGCCATAAACATGAGGTGCCTAATTAAGAGAACGAAAGTTTATCTAGTTTGGAACTTTCCTCATTTGTGTCATTAATTTGTTGGTTCGGATATATATCAATGCCCTACGGTGTCAACATACGTTCAATGAGAGTATGCTTTGGTGTGTGTATATATATACTAGCAAACGATACCCACGCGTTGCGTGTGAAATGCTATAAATTGTGATGATTATATAAATGTAGAGTAAAAAATATATATAGGATATAAGAAAAAAAATATGATATTAATTGTGATAATAATACAAATATTTAGAGAAAAAAAATATAAGATATAAGAACTTTTGTGTGATTAAAAGAGAGAAAGAATGTAATTAATTTTTATTTTTTATGAAATTAGTTAATATGTTAATTAATAAAAAAGTATATGAGTATTTTTAGAAAAAAATGCTAAATTTGGCAGACTTAATTGACTTGGGTTGACTTATTATAAAAGAATGATATATATTGAATTAAAAGCGGAACCTAACCATTATTTTCATTAATATTGAGTTTAAATTGGTGCCCAAACCTTATTACAACAATAGATAAAAGTGCAGATTGAAAACAACAAAATTTAAATACTTGGGGACCAAATGAAATACAACAAATTACAAACCCTTAGTATGTAGTTGACTTGTTATATAAACATCAAATTAGACATAAAGTTGGACAGTACAGTTAAGACTCATGTCGATTACTGGTCAGTTCTGAACTGAATAGTAATTTATTGTTACATTAATTTCGGAATATGCATTATGCACAGGCTAGTGTCATTTGCAAAAACTCGTACTTTTGACTAATTTCGCTTTCTGCAGGTGCATTTTAAAATTGAAATTGGATGACATTTCTATTTAACAACACTTTCGAACAAAACTTTGTAATTGGCTAACAATATATCCGAAATATCATTGCCCACAATGAGACTGTCGGAGCTTAAGACCTCTCCGTGTTTTTGGCTTGATATTAAGGAAAAAGATGACCAGGTAACACTACCAGAAAATATAGGATCTTGTCCTTTTACATAGTTGTTTAAAGAAAAAAATATCTCGGTTCTGTTATCTTACATTCAAATAGGGGACTTCATCTTCTGCCGACTGCTCAGATTCAATTCAGTTCCAACGAGGTGGTTTGCAAGAAGACGAAGAAGACTCGTGAAAGCACCAACAACAAGCTCGCTATTGTGATAAAGAGTGGAAAGTACACCCTAGCGTATAAAACTGTGTTGAAAACTCTCAGGAGCTCAAAAGAAGTTGATCATAATCTCGGATTAACTGTCCTCTTTTGAGAAAGTTCGAAATTGAGTACTATGCAATACTTGCTAAAGTTGGGGTTCACCATTACAGTGGAAACAATGTTTATTTGGCCTTTGGGAACAGCTTGCGAAAAGTATTTCCTTAATGCCATACCTTAGCATTGTTCATCCAGATGATTCCGGTATCATAAAGACTTTAGCAATGCCTGGACATGGTGTAAAAAAAATGTACTTCTTCCTAATCGCCTCTTCGAGGTTAAGAAAATATTATTGCCTTATTGGTCAAGCAGAACTAATACCAAGACCATGGCTGGATCAATCAAAAACAAAACGATCAAAATCAAGTTTAAGTCAAGCTATACTAATGAATAATTTAATGATATCAAGTACACGTTTATAAACTATAGGCTTAATTTGATATACCAACACACACACACACACACACACACACACACACACACACACACACACACACACACACACACACACACACACACACACAAACAAATACCAAAAATAGTGTAACTTGAATATTCCTTTAAGGAAAAAAAATCAGTGTTCCGAATTTCATTGCATGTATAAGCCAGATCGAAAATTAAGCAACGAAACATTATTCACTGTTGAAGGTCTGAAATCAAGAGGATCATCCCACCCCCTTCCCTTCTCTTGAGACCAACGCATGCCCACGTTTTCAACCTGTAAACCTTCAATATGCTCCATAATAATCCTCACTATGCTGTGGCTAACGAGCCCTCTACACCTTGGTCTATAATCGACTAATCCATCACTAAAGCTTGTCCATCTATTGTTAGTAGGTTGATATTGGAAAACTTGAGGTTGCTCAAAGTGCCCTTTTCGGATCCTGATAAAAACACGCCGTTTTCTGAGGTTGATGTTATGTTTATAAAGTTGACGAAAGATATTGAGTCTGATTTTGAAGTGGCGTCTCTTGGGCATGACTTATGTAGATGGGCTCGGCTCTGCCCCACCATGAGGGGTCGTAGTATCTTGTAGTGACATTTATGTTTGAGAATGTAATTTCGCTTCCATTGCCTACACAAGAATGAGGATTTAGAAGAGCAAATGATTGGATTCCTGATACTGGAGAGTTTTGTAAGCAAGAGAATAAAGGATAAAAATTTAGCGCCCATTTTTCATCAAAAAAATTTCCCTAACAAGCTGTTTAAACAATGAGAAAAAAAGATACCATATAAGTTGCAGAAAATGTTTGGACTTTGTGTTGTGGTGAAAAGAATAAGAAATTAGGTAACAAAAATATATTTGGTTTGTTAATTTATTATTCTAGGGAGTAATATTTAGTTGCATATAGAACATTCCGTATTGAGATGTCTTGAAAAGGGTATTTAATTGTAAAAAGATTAAGCTATTTGTGGAAAATACTAAAAAATTGTAGACTCTCGGGCCAGCATTTTTCAATTCGCACTTGGTTTCTTTCTAAAATAGGACCGGAATTGGTTAGAAGCAGAGTTAGCATATTTATTGACCAAAATCTATCTAGCTAATTGAAATTCGCTATGGAGAAATTCGATGAAATCTAGAATTATTGTTAGTCATGTCGACTGGTTCAGATTTTCTTTCCAAAAGTTTAATACGCAAACAAATACCTAACATAACATCAAGTGGCAATGTTGCTGATCTAAATCTGCAAAAAAGAACAAGTTATCAAATAATTTTAGTGTGTGAACTAAAGAAATTACCTGCATTGCAAGCCCACGATGAGAATCAACGACAGTGATATTGTCAAATAAAAATCCTTTGAACTCAAACTAGCTAGCACTCCCAAGCTTAATAGCCGACGACTTTGTTCTGATCCAACAATGATCTGTTGCTATAAAATTATACATTGGTCCAGTAAAATACAGGATGTGACAATGATTTTTTTGTCGCCAAGTGTTTGTATGTAAAATACAGGATGTAACATTGCATTTCTACTCGTCTTTTATCATCAGCCTGTTGCAGAAATAATTTTAACAGATATTAATCCATGGACCGTCTAGAACCGTTAGGTGTTGCTCTATGCCTCTATCATCTCGTTTAAAACCTTAAGCTTTTACAAACATGCGCACTGTATTATCTATCAAACCTTTTTATATGAATTAAAAAACGATGCGGAAAGTTCACTTCTTTCTTCATGGGAGGATCTATTACATGGGGAAAGGGGACTAAAACACTTTTCATTAGCATACATGGAAAATATATATCTTCCTTAAAAAAAACTCAAAATTGAGGAAGCGGGCTCCAGCCCACGACTGTCTTTGACTAGGTCCCTAGCTACTTCTATGTTTAACGGGATGGTGAAATTTTTCTTTTTTATTAACATCGGTTTTGCCTTAATATGAGACATACGTGCAGAAAGGTAACTAGGAGAGGAAAGTTAGGAGTGCAGCGACTCTCATTTTTATAAAAAATGATGAAAAGTTATAAACTTTATATCGATGAAAACAAATCATATAGAATATCATCCCCTCCAAATCCTTTCACTTCCCTGGAGTCTATGCAAAACCCAAAACCCAAAGTCTAAATCCTACTCAAACACCAAAACGGGTACAAATTAATAACCATTCAAATTTTATTCTAATGGAAGGCTGAAAAGATGAAACACGCACAAATTATAGATACAATAATATAAGCTATATATATACGGTTATCGGGAAATTACCCGGTATAAGCTTTCCAAGGGTGGATCATCATCCATTTCTTCTGAACCCCTACCTTTACCCATAAATTATATATATATATATATATGTTCATGTAGAGAGAGAGAAACCCTATATATTAGTTTTATCTATCTAACTAACATACGGGACCCACGCGATACGTGGTGCAACGCGTGCATTTGTGATAACCTGTTCGCGAGAAGAAAAAATCTACCATAAAAAAATCCAAACTAAGTACTTTATCTAAAATTAATAAAAATCTATTTTATGGAAACACAATAGAAATCGAATAATTAAATCATAATTTGAATGGCAAATGGGATCAAATACAAGAACTAAAGATACAAATAAATGGAGGTAAAGGTGTTACCGGTCCCATTCATTGCATTCAACATCAATGGGCCTAATGATATAGGTTTAAATTATTTTCAATGTTTTTTAGGGTTTCAAGTTCAAAGAATATATAAGAGAGAGAAGGAACCGAATGGAAATTAGAAAAGTAAAGAAATATATATATATGTGTTGTGGGCAGTTTAGTTTTTTAGATGAACGGCAGTTTTTTTTTGTTTAACAGGTTGATTTTTTTTTTTAATTACTACTATCACCAAGGGTGTTTTTGGAATAAAAATGTTCAAAGGCCACATAGGGAGTATTCACTTAGTAAGATACTATATGTGTAGCATACTTAAAAAGCCTTGCAACAAATAATAACAAAAAAAACTGCTAATTATAGAAATTACCGAAGTACCTTTAATTCAAAAAAAAACGTATGAGATATATTAAATCGTTCCCTCGATATTTTTTTCCTCTCCACCCTCTTTTCTCCCCATTCTCTTTTCTTTCTATCTCTCTAAATTTTTCCTGATCCAGGTATGCCCACTACTTTTTCTGCAATAATGTTATTAGTAATTTATATCATTATTTTAGTGTCAATTTTGGTTTTATTCGATTTGTTTGTTATTGTCATTCAATAATCAAATGGGTATAGGTTACCAACTAACAATGCGTTACATCAACGCATCGTGTGGGCACATCCGCTAGTATATATATAGAGAGAGAGAGAAACCCTATTAGGAACTTAATTGTTCCCGCCCGGAAGTGCACCAAAAGTGTACATATTTTGTTTCTGTTTTTCCATTCTTTTTCTTAAAAAAAACCCTATTAGTACATTATAAGTGTAAACTTGCTATTGCCTGATATTTTTATGAAAAAGTAAATAACACTAGCTAAACAGCATACTCGTAATAAATTACTTTTTTTTTTATCATATATTCCAAAATTGGAAAAAATCTCTCTTCGCAAAAAAGCACTAAAAATCAACTGTCAACATAAGTAGTTAGATGAAACAAACGTAGCACACAAAAAAACATTCATTCGAAAAATGTAATAATAATGAAATACTGCTGTAATACCGTAGAAGAAGCTTAAGTTGAAATGCAAATACAAAAAATATCCTTGACCAAAGCACTTATAATCAGTGTTTTAAATAGCGTTATCGCTATCGTAGCGTTTTTTCGAGAGAAATGCTAAAAGCGCTAATAGCGTTGCTATGTAGCGCTTTGCGGTGTTTTTTTTTTTGCCTAAATATGCACTAAACTTTAGAATATATAACAAAAAAAAAAGAAATGTATAGTTATATTAGATAGTAATAAATAAAAAAAAAAAAATTGTTGTTGGTGAGTTTCGAACCTGGGTTTGCTGGAAAACATAGCACTGTCTCAACCATCTGAACTGCAGACACTTTTATGAAAATTACACAATATATATTAATTATTTAGATCCGCTGGGTTTTTTTTAACTCGCTATTTACGCTTTTGGTCCAGAATTTCGCGCTTTTTGCGCTTTTGGTCCCCTATAGCGCGATTTTAGCGCAATTCCACCCAAAATCGTGATTTTTCGTTGCGTTTTTTACCAAAAAAGCGCTATTTCGCGCTACGTAGCGCTACGTAGCGCGAATTTTAAAACATAGCTTATAATATACCAAAACTAAAAATTTTAAATCTCAACACATGTCATGTTCCAGGTTATAAATAACACGAATTAGAGAGAAACTGCCAAACTAGGAAAGCCTTAAAGCTCAAAGTTATTCCAATCATCGTCATAGGAACCCCAATCGGATTTAATCCCTAAACTGTTTGAGCTCCCGGCGTTTGAGAACTTATCTCTAGTTGTGCTCTCTTTCAGAAAAAGTAAACCATTCTCCCCTTTTTCACCCTCTTCTTGCTTACTTCCGATGCCTATAGTCTCATGATTTAGTTGTTCATTATTCCCATTTAAGAACAATTCGTCCCAAAGTTCTGCCAAGTTGATCCCTTGTTTGTCTTGAAATTTCCCACGATTATCTGGGACATCGTCGTCATCAGCTATAATAATATAAGGGACACTTTGTTCCCCATTTGTTGAGAAATCACTTTGCAATCCCTTCATGCTATTGCTAGTCCCCTCGTCCACGAAAGCTCGGAAGTTCTTTCCTCTTGGACCATTCTCTGCAGAAACGTTAAGAAAATTATAACGCATTAGTATCATGTATTAATCAAGCGTATTTGAGCCAAAGAAATACAGATATGTGACCTTTTGCGTCCTTTTTGACATGGGAGGGTGTTCCAATGCTATTTTGAACAGCTTGAGGGTAATTCGCTTTTGCATCTGTATAGTTTGCAAATAAGTTAACAAAGTGTGTATAGAGTAGGAAATTATAGTTCTGCGAGCCAAACTACATTAATGCCAGAAGATCCATATACTCTTGAAATGTTAAAATTACTATAAGGATATATATATACCTCTCCAGCTGTCTTTGTTTCTGGCAACTAATTCATTTTTATTGTTTAGCATGAATGTGTTTGGGACTTCAACACCAGTCGATGTATACTCCTCAATTTCTTCTTTGATTTTTCTGTAATTTGACATCTTGATCTCAATTTAAATACATTTAAAATTTAAAATTATTGCATACCTACATATGTTCTTTGTAATCGCTATGCCTTTAAAAACGAATCTTACATTTGAAGAGTAGACCTTTGCTCGTTCGACAACAACTGCCCAATCTCCCTATGTTTGCGCTACAATGTAAGAAGATCTATTAGCGACTAGTGTTATTGTGTCCTTGCTTACAAATTACAATTATGCGATTAGAACTTACTTGACGTTTTGTTGCAACCGGCTTCTTACACTCTGAGTTATCTTCGGTATTGACGTTATTTAGTGGTTCATTTTGCTTATTTAAGGACTTTTTTTCCCAAATCTCTGCAAGGTTGTACTCTCGTCCATGTTGACACAATTTCCCAGAATTATCCAGGACATTACATTTCCCAAATTATCGATAATAATATATGGAACACTTTGTTCTCCATTTGTCAGGAAATTACATTTCATTTCCTTAATGCTAGTCCCCTCATCTTTGAGAGATGGAAAGTTCTTTCCTCTTGAACCATTCTCTGTAGAAACGTTAAGAAAAGTTATAATGCATTAGTATCATGTATTAATCAAGCGTATTTGAGCCAAAGAAATATAGATAATACATAAATAAATAAATAAAAACTAAGGGAGGACATTGGTCCTTACAGAATTTCTTTAAATGAGGCTGCCACTAAAATACTACATTATTGTCAATTTTTCTATATATTTCTTTTGGCAAAAAAAAATTCTATATATTACTGGAGAAAAGAAATCCCCATTTAAAATTGTCTTTTTACCACAAGTAGCGAATGTGTACTTGGCCTTTCTTATTCATTTACTAGCATGATATCCTTTGCTTATTTTATAATTACAAAGTCTATGATTGAAAGCATTGGAGAGGAACACGATGACTGAAAATGTTCTAATTAACTGTATAGGTATACACTTATGTTTAAGACAGCTATAGCCAAAGTAAAGAATGTTAACCTGGGTTCCATTTTCGAGACGAGGGAGTAGCTAATAAACGTAAATCATCTTTTCCTGTATACCTTTTTAAAAATTTATCATAAAATCAATAAGTTAGCATGCTGGAACAAAAGAATATAGATAAACACTCAATAAAGATGGACAGGAGAGGAGCTAGATGGGGCTGGGTGGGGTTACAACTCCCCACCGCACCATTTTTAAATCCAATCTCTCTATCTACTGATCTGGCTCCGCCACTGAAGATAGATACATAAATATCATACACATCAGTTCGCGGTGCTAAAGCAAGCACGAAATGGTATTTTGTTTCATCAATACATTGGCCACTAATCCAAATTTCATCATTACTGATAATCAAAAAGAGAAAAAAAAACTATGAAAAGAAAAATGACCCATAATTTAGATAAACCATTGAAATAGAGTCAACTTGTGGGCACTGAAGCATTTGATTTGCGTGGTCGGGGAATATTCAAAACACTAATTGAAATTTCTTTATCAGTGCTAATTACCAAAACTTGAATATTAAATAAACTTCACGAAAATTGAATGGAACACATACCAACTGCTTCGTTGTGTATGCGGACCGAGTTCAGTACTCTTTCTTTTCCTACAAAAGCGGATGCCAATAAAATAAAAGAGTACTTTATTGGTATTGATAGTAAAGAAACTTGAATATTAACTAAAAGTTAGAGAATATTACCTTGCAGGATCAGATGTGTCATCAGATTTCCATGGATGACAAATTGGATGACAAAATTACTAGTTCCAGCAGCATCCAGATTATTAGTTATAATTCATCCATTAGTACCAATTAACCACACTGGAATGCTTAATAGATTGCGTAACTTTGAACTTTAAATGACAATTATCTATTTATGAAAGCATAAACGACGATATACTAATCAAGTCATTATGCTGCAAGTATGCCAAGCAGGTTCAAATTTACTCAAGTTCGTATGGTCGGGTTTTGGTCATATTATCGTGTTTTCATATGTTTTAGTAATTTTTTTTATTTAAAATCAATATTATATTTTATTTCTAAAGTGTTTGTTCAAAAAACATATGTAAAATTTGGCCTTTTATATTTTTATTTGTTATTTATTAATATTACTATCTTATAAATTGTCAAACAAACAATTAAATATAAAAAGTTATATAAAATGTCAAATTTTCCTAATGTTTTTGAACAAACATTTTAGAAATAAAATATAACGTTGATTTTAAAAAAACAAAAAATAATTACAAATACACATGAAAAAACCGATAACCTAACCAAAATTTGACCATAATATATATATATATATATATATATATATATATATATATAACTTGAGGAAATTTGAACTCATATATACCAAGCACAATCTTAATTTTGTTTCATCCAATCCGGAGGTCACTAATTCCAATTTCTCCATTAATACTGGTTAAAAAAAACTTGAATTTTGACTTCAAATATCAGAGTCGAAATTCAAATGACAATGCTTAAAAAAAATGTCACATGCACTATACCTTGTTTGGAGTAAAAAGCTAGGTTTCCCCGTAATCGGAATTGACGAGGTCGTTTGTCCTTCAAGTTTGATAATATTATTCCTCATTTCACCAGTATAAATTCTCCTAAGATTAAAAAAAAGTCATTAATAGTCGCAATTAGAAGAGAAATCGAACATTCTAAATAATAGATATAATAAAAAGAATTGTTTTTCCCCCAATCCGGTGCTCACTAATTCAAAAAAATTTATTACTACTGGTTAAAAAAAATTGAATCTTGACTACTAAATCAACATCGAAATTCAAATGACAATGCTAAAAAAAATGTCACATGCGCTATACATTGTTGGGATAAAAAGTAATTAGGTTTCCCCGTAATCGGAATTGAGGAGGTTGTTTGTTCTCCAAGATTGAGAATATTATTTCTCATTCCACCAATATAAATTCCCCTCAGATTAAAAAAAAAAAAGTCATTAGTCCCAATTAGAAGAAAACTCGAACATCCTAAATAGTAGATATAACAAAAACAATTCTTGTCTCCCCCAATCCGGAGGCCAATACTCCGGATTCCTTCATTAGACTCATAAAAAAATTGAATACTGCTACAAATATCTAAGTTGAGATTTAAATGACAACATTTTTAGATAAATATGTGAGTTGCCCTATACCTTGTTGGAAATGAAAAGTTAGGTTTCTCCATAGTCGAAATTGGCAAGTTTGCTGGCTGTTTTTTTTTTTCAAACCTCAAAAGGGGGTTGAGGCATATACCCCTACATGTATATAAATAACCATGTAAGTACAGTACTAGGAGGGAGACATAAAATCAAACCCTCCGAGCATAAAAAATAATATATCAAGCCCGCGATAATGAAAAATACATGGTGAAAGAAAAACTAGTAAACGAGATAAAATTATACATCAGATCCTAATATGGGGAACCCCGACCTATCTAAAGTCAATATTTGTTGCTTGTACTTCATGCTGGACAATATTTCTCATTCCACCAGTATAAATACCACTAAAATGAAAGAAGTCGTGAGTCTCAATTATAAGTGAACTTGAACATCTTAAAGAGTAGATTTAAGAAAAACAATTCTTGTCTCCCCCAATCAGGAAGGCAATTATTCGAATTCCTTCATTAGACTCGTAAAGAAAACTTGAATATAGACTATGCTTTTTTTTTTTGAAAGGAACTTGAATATAAACTGCAAACATCAGATTTGAAATTTAAATGACAATGATTTTAAGTAAATATGTCACATGCGCTATACCTTGTTGGTATTGTAAAGCTAGGTTTCTCCATAATCGGAATTGGCGAGGTTTTTTTTTCAAACGGTACAATTTTTCTCCTTACACCAGTATAAAGACCACTAAGATAAAAATAAATAAAAATCGCTAGTCTCAGTTAGAAGAGAACTTGAACATCCTAAAGCGTAAATTTAAGAAAAGCATGTGCTAACCTTATAGGAGAAGAAACCTTAGATGTCCCTGACACCGTATTAGGATTTAGATTTACTGATTTTGGATAAAGTGGAGGCAAATTATCTTTAGATTTCTTCTGAATGTTTTTAGAATTTCCTCCTAATAATGTTGGAAAAGTTCTAGAAGTTTTAGTGTCTAAATTCTCCGGAAGAGGATTAGGGTTCCGATTTACTGTCACTGGAGCACTAGGCTGGGAATTATTATTACTACTTTCCATAAAGCTTTTCCAAGCGTAATACAACGAATAGTCATCAATCGGCTTAGCTACGGTAAACGGGGTCTCGAATGTTTGGTCTTGAAAATTACTTTTGGCACCCTGGTTATCCTGCAGGAAACCATCAATTATAATGAATCGAACTTAATTTTTTTAGAAATAAAATATAGCTTCTAATTTAAGGCGGACATAAAAAAAATGATGGAATTCGACCAAGTAATACATTTTTCACAAGATCCCCTATATTATCAAAGAAATGTTAGGCTCCATGGAAAGAAAATAAACATAAAGGCAGGAACTGATAAATAAGGTTACCTCCATTACTTGATAGCGAAAACTATCTACATTTAGATTAGATTCAGGTATTTCAATTTTCTCTAACCTAGAAGCGATAAAAAAAATATGCTACTTTCCACACATCTCAATTCATCCCCCAAACAAATCATCATATAAATATTTTTATACTCTTATAGCAATAAAATATTATATTTACCATTTTTAATTTACTATATTAATTCCATCATTTTTGTAGTTTTTTTTGAAAAATTTAACTTTATATCCGGATCATATTTATGTCATTATATGTTGCACACGAAATGCATGGGATGCAATTACTAGTTTTAACATATGCTGCTTGTAAAGAAGTGAAATCACCTCAGATAACTCCCAATTTAGAGAGAGAAAATAAACAGAAAATATCAAATTTCTATTAACCGCCAATTAGCAATTCAGTTAGTACTTATTCATCAAAGAAGTAAGCAACTATCAACTATTTACAAATAGGTCAAGAAACAAATAATAGTAACAGAAATAGGTACATGATTACATAATACAGACAATTAAGTAATGTATTTCAACATCCCCTCTCAAGATGGAGAGTAAGCATCTCTAAATCCTATCTTGCCAATCAAAACATGAAATTGGTGAGATCCTAGAGTTTTTGTAAGCACATCTGCAAGCTGATTTGCTGAAGAAACAAATAGGAGCAAGATTGTATCATTTTGAATTTGTTGCCTTATGAAATGACAATCAATTTCAATATGCTTTGTCCTCTCGTGATTAACATGATTTTCAGCCAAAGAAATGGCAAATTTGTTATCACTAAATATCACCACTCTTTGCTGAAAAACACCCAAATCTGCAAGTAATTGTGACAACCAAACAACCTCACAACTAGTATTTGCTAATGTTATGTATTCTGTTTCAGTAGAACTTCTAGCTATCACCTGTTGCTTTTAACACTTCCACAAAACGATGGAAGAATCCAGAAACATACAATATCTAGTAACAGACTTCCTTGTATCAATACAACTAGCCAATCAGAATCTGAATATCCTTTTAAAACAAGATCAGATGAGGATGGGTAAAATAAACCAGCAGAAGGAGCATTCTTCAAATATTTGACAACCCTCAAAGCTGCTTCATAATGCATTTGACAGGGTTTATCAAGAAACTGACTCAAGTTGTTAACAACATAACATATATCAGGTCGAGTTATTGTTAAGTACAACAACTTGCCAATCAGTCTTCTATAGAGAGTAACATCCAATAATGGGTTAGGGGCATCTTTAGACAATTTCAGATTAGTATCCATAGGAAAGAGAACAGGTTTACAACCCAGAAGTCCAGTATCTTCAAGAATCTCAAGTGCATATTTTCTTTGACATATTAATCCCTTTAGCCGACCTTGAAATTTCTAACCCCAAGAAGTATTTTAAAGGACCAAGATCCTTAATTTTGAAGCTATTATTCAGATAAGTTTTAACTTGAGAAATTAAACTCATATCATCACCAGCTAAGATTACATCATCAACAAAAACCAATAAGGTTAGAAAATATGAACCTTTGGTAAGAGTATACCTGAAGTATTTGAGATTAGCTGTACAAAACCAAAATCTTGCAAAGCACTTGTCAATTTGTAGAACCACTGTCTACTAACCTGTTTAAGCTCATACAAGGACTTGTTGAGTTTAAAACTAGTTTAGATTCAGATTGAATAAAACCTGGAGGTGGTTGCATATACACTTCCTCCTTTAAATCACCATAAAGAAATGCACTATTGACACCTAGCTGTTCTAAGAACCAATTTTTGGCAGCTGCTATAGCCAATAAAACCCGTATAGTTGTCATTTTAGCTACAGGACTAAAAGTAGCTTCATAGTCAATCCCCTCTTGTTGGTTATACCCTTTGTCCACTAAACGTGCCTTATATCTCTCAATGGTACCATCAGAGTTATACTTAACCCTATAAACCCATTTACAGCCTATTGTCCTTTTATTAGAAGGCAAATGGACCATCTCCAAGTATTATTTTTCTCTAGAGCTAGTACCTCATTTTTCATTGCTTGAATTTAATTTGGATCATTAGCAGCAACCTTATAAGTTTGGGGTTCTTTGATAGATGAAATAGCAAAGCAAAAGTGTTTATGCTTGTCTGGTACATGTTCATAAATATGATATTTAGACAAAGGAAAAGATGTACCAAGGGAGGCAACATGAGGTTTGGTGCCACATTGAAAATCCTTCAATTTTTCAGGAAATTTCAAGATTCTAGTTGACTTTCTTATAAAGGAAGAATTTATTGGTGGTGGTGATATTTGGTGTGGAGATGGTGGTATATTTGGCTGAGCAGTTTCATGAAGAATAATAGTTTCTAGTTCTTCTTGAACAACACAAGGAACTTGTAAGCAAAATATAGGGGGTACAGGGAATTCATTACAGTTTGCACCAGAGAAAGGAAAAATTTGTTCATAGAAAACAACATCCCTTAAGATGAAATGTTCTTTAGTATCCAAATCATATAATTTGTATCCTTTAGTACCAAAAGGGTATCCTAGGAAAACACACTTTCTAGCCCTTGAGTCAAATTTCTTTCTATCTCTACTTAAAGTAGAAGCATAAGACAGACACCCAAGGCTTTTAAGATGCTCATAATAAGAAGGTTTAGAATATAATACCTCATAAGTACATTTGTTTGTTAGGATAGGACTAGGTAGTCTATTGATTAAGTAAGATGCAGTTAAAATGCAATCACCCCAAAAAGAAATTGGTAGATGTGCTTGAAATCTCATAGGTCTTGCAGCATTCAACAAGTGCTGATGTTTACGTTCCATAATACCATTCTGATGTGTATATGTACAAGTAGTTTGGTGCACTATACCAGAGAGGTGGAAAAATTCATATAGGAAAAATTCAGTACCTCTATCACTTCTAATCATTTTTACTTCCTTACAAAACTGAGTTTTTACCATATTACAGAAAGAGGGAATCAATGTACTTGTTTCATTCTTATTCTTCAACAAATACACCCATGTACATCTGCTGAAATTATCTACTACAATAAGAAAAAATTGATATCCACCATGTAAACTCAGTGTAAGGTCCCCAAAGGTCAACATGAACAATTTCAAAAGAACTCTTAGTTTGACTAGTACTAAGAGGAAAACTGTTTCTATATTGTTTGGATTTGTGGCATACTTCACAAGGCTCTTTATTTGGTATATCCAAACTCCCAATGTAGGTTTTGAGCTTCACCATTTGAGTGGGAGAAATGTGTCCCAATCTTTGATGCCACGGAATATAAGCACTTGATACTGGAGCTGCTACAACTTTATTTCCAAAAACAAATGAAAGAGCAGTATCTTAGAGTATGTACAATCCTTGACTTTCTTTAGCAAGGCCAATGATCTTCATTGTGCTATGTTCCTGGACCATACATTGATTTGAATCAAAACATAAATAGCAAGATTGGTCTTTAGCTAACTTACTTGCTGATATTAAGTTCAAACCAAAAATGGGTACACATAATGCTCTTTTAAGCACCAATCCAGACTGAAATTCAACTTTACCTACATGTGTCATATGTACACTTTGTCATGTGGGTAGATAAACCATTGAATCAACATTTTCAATATCAGAAGTAAACATATCAAGAGAATTTACCATGTGCTCACTTGCACCGCTATCTATTAGCCAAGGTATAGATGAACCATTCATATATTGCACTGCAGAAGCACATATATATTTAGAAATGTTCCTTTTTATACCTGACATGTTGGTGAACGCAGGTTTGAATGAGTATTGGTTGCCTTTGGCAGCTGACCTTGCAGTTGTTGACAAAGTTCAATGATTTGAAAAGCACTCAAATTCATATTAGAGAACATATTTTCCCCATTCTCATTATTATCAAAGAAACTATGCATTTCCCCTGTGGAGGTCATAGCTTGATTTGCATAGTTTGGCTTATGATTAGACCCATAGTGCATCATTTTTCCTTTCATATCTCCATTACCAAAATTTCAATGGCTAGGATAACCATGAAGCTTGTAACACTTCTCTTTTGTGTGACCAACACCACCACAGTGAGTATATTTCAAATCTTGTCTATTTGGTTTTCTAGATTGGTAAGAGAAACCAGAAGCACCCATTTGTGCAATCATTGCCATTTGATCATTAAAATCCCTAGTATTAGTTCCAACATATCTTTGTTTTTCTTCTTGTTGAACCATTTCAAACATCTCATTTATTTCTGGAGGAGGTTTCATAAGCAAAATTTGGCCTCTAACAGCAGAATAAGAATCATGTAATCCCATCAAAAATAACATTCTGAAATGATTCTCCTCTCTTTTCCTCACTCTATCCATAAACTCACAGGTACATGTACTAATAGCAGCACAAGTACACTCAGGTAGAGGATTAAGTGTTGTTAAATCCAACCATAATGACTCCAATTTTGCAAAATAAGCAGAAACAGTCAAACTACCCTGGTGTAACCCATGTATTTGTTGTTGCAATTCAAATACCCTTGGTTCATTACCCTGAGAATATCTTTCTTGTAGCACAGTCCACATACGACTAGCCTTAGTAATATACATTATGGTTTGTGAAATTTCAGTTGTCACAGAATTCAATATCCAAGAGATAACAATCAAGTTACACATATTCCAGGTCTGAAATAAACCACTATCTGCTGGTGGAATAGTCAGGCTTCCATTAAGAAATCCAGTTTTATGTTTAATCCCAATAATAATCTCCATAGCCCTTTTCCATGAGTGTAATTATTTCCCATTTAATGGTGGATTAACCAAACTATTGCCATTTATATCATTAACATTAACAAAATAGAGACTATTTACATCAATGCTAGCATTATAAGAAGTTGCACCAGTAATTGTCATTGAATTGTGAATTTAGAACCCTAGAAAATCAATTTATCAACGAACAGGGGAAAAAAATCCCCACATTTCACAGTTCAACCCTAGAATTCAAGAACACAATGCTCAATCCAAATTTCCAATTTCTGATCAACGATAACCGTAATAGCCCGAATACGAATTAAAAGAACCCTCAATTGATTTCTTTAATCGCAAAATGAACGTATGAGAATCACTTTAAATCGAGGAGAAAAAAAAACTTCCAACCAGAGAAGAAGAATTTCGAATAATATCAAAGATAATGATGATAATCTCCTTCAATCGCAGCGGAATATCATATATATCAGCTTTGATACCATGTAAAGAAGTGAAATCAGCTAAGATAACTCCCAATTTAGAGAGAGAAATGAACCGAAAATATCAATTTTCTATTAACCGCCAATTAGCAATTCAGTTAGTACTTATTCAACAAAAAAGTAAGCAACTATCAACTATTTACAAATAGGTCCAAAAAGAAATAATAGTAACAGAATTAGGTACATAATTACAGAATACAGACAATTAAGTACTATAGTTCAACACTGCCACAATTCGTAAAAAAGTTGGAACAATAATATGAAGTGTTTAGAAGGATTAAAGATTATCTTATTTCTTTAGCACTAATAATACTCTTGTAAGTTTTTGTTTATAATTTGATTTCTGTTATAATAAGGATGTTTCTACCATTCATTATTAATAATGAAATAATGGGTATTCCCCACAAAAGTTTCTATAGGTTTTAACAAACTCCTCCCCTCCTAGACTCTTCCTAGGCTAAAAATCTATGATGGTTGTTGATCCATTCCTCACCTCTGTCGAAAATTTTGAACCTACTTAATTTCGAGTTTGCTTGTTTATTTATTATCTTGTTTCAATTCTTAGTTTTTTTGTTTGTTTCAATTTTTAGGTAAGACATTACATTTTAATTTTATTGATGAATTTCCAAATTATGTTCATGTTACTCATATTAATTTATTTGTATGGGCTTCCTTCTTTTAGATTGAAATAATATTATATATTTATGGTTTTGGTTTTAGTCTTTTCCTATTTTCTTGGACTTACAAATTTAATTGTATATTTTTTTAAAGAAAATAAATGAAAAATGATACAAAATGGGATCCGAAATGGTGATGGTGGGATTTTGATTTGGGGTATAGAGTAATGGTATTTTGAGTATTTTGTCCATCTAAAAAAATGAATTGGATCCCCTATCCCTTTTTTTTTCTACCTTTCGTGTCTCTTTATTTATTTTCTTTTAAATTTTAAATTTTTACTACTTTCTTCATACGTTTATAGACTTTTATAGTATATTCTAGACAAATTTCATAATAGTTAAAACACAATATTTGTTTAGATGATTTTTTACATATAATATTTTTTTAAATATTGCTTTTATATTTATTTCAAATTAAATTATGTATGACATTCGTTTAAGAATAATTGTTTGAATGTATTGGTACATGTTAAACATGAAATGTAGAAGTTTTTCAACTATTTTAATAAATAATTTGGGTAAATATCCAATAAGACACAAAAGGGGTATAAAATAGCTAGATAGCGAAGACCAGACCCGCACTATGCACCATGCGTCTCCAAACATGATATCAGTTGATACGTTAGGTCTTATAAATCTCGCCTCTTATAGGAATTCTCTTGGGACAGCCGAATTCTTATTCAATAATTTATGTTAGAGTGGGCACAGACCTAATTTTCAAATTTGTACTTTTGTAGATTTGCTAGTTTCATTTTGAGATATACAAGTTTTCAGTGATTCACCTTCAGAATAAATTTTAGCAAATTAAATGTTAGACTTTGGACAGTTGTTGTTTTTTTGATAATTCCCTCTAATTTTAGAGTAACTCTATCTATAATTTAAAATTTTAAAAAAAACATAGATACTCTAGAAACTGCAGTATAGTTTTTTACTTAGAATGTAACAAAAAATAATCATTAAGATTATTTTATATGTATTAGCTTAGCTAGATTCACTCCTACGATTTGTTTGGTCATATTTCTATATAAAAAAAAATCTTAAAGAGAAAATGGATCTATTTTTAAGTGTGACTTGGGCTAGAACAACAACAAAAAATATGCTCAAAAATCAAACAAACAAAACCAAATGCTATACATAAAAATGAAAACACGAATTATATATATATATGTATCTTTTCGCAAAGTTGTGATTGTTTATAAAATGATTATGTTGTATATGTTTAATCCAACGCCCTAAGTTTTGGTTTTGTTTTAATCCGCTTCTCCTTAAAACCCTCCGTGTACTTTTCTTTTTATTTCTCTTTCTCTGTCTAATTTATCTCTCTTTTCTCACACCAAGATAATCACTAAAGGCTGTTATATATAGAAGCCCTAACTTAAGAAAGAAAATACATATATCTAAATTTACCAAGTATTTAGGGTCTAAGTGCAATATCATACTATATATATAAGTCAATTCAAAAAAAAGTGAGACTGCCAAATTTTGTCTATTTTTTTCAAAAATACCTCCATTTTTTTTACTAATTAATCATTTACATTTATTCAATTTAAAATATAAAAAATACATAAAAATCATTATATTTTCAAAACAATTATAATCTTATACCAAATAAAATCGTTTTACGTGTATTTTGTATAACAAAAATATTATATTACTCACAATTTCTAATTTAATATATTCATTCAATCAATATAATTTTTAAAATATTATTTACCCGGATCATATATATATATATATCATGCGTCGCACACACAACACGTGGGTAACAAGTACTAGCACACATATATACATTCAAAAGTCAGGTTTAATCTATTTATTTTATGTATTTGCCATAAATCTTTATACATAAATTTGTTTTTGTACCTTATGAGAATCCATTCATTTGGGCTCTAACAACCTCTTTACAACACCTGTGAACAAGAAATATAATAGAAAAGAAACAATTAACTATATACATGTATAATAATGCAAGAATTATGATGTATGGGCAAGGCAATACATTAAATGTTTGTCTACACCAGATCAAATGACTAATATATTTGTTTCTAATATTGCTTTTTTTGGATTTTAAGGCGATAAATTAACAAGGTATAAGACAATTTTCTAATATTTTATGATACCGGTCACAGTTTACTTGATCTCGCTTGTTCGCATCTTATGAGTATGAAAATAAACTTTTTTGATTGAGGTTAAAAAGTATACTTTTAGATTTTTTTTAGTAAGTAATTGTTATTTGGTGAACAAAATAAAAGTATACTTTTAAAGAAAATTGTTGTTTGGTAAAATTTATTTACTTTTTACTTTTCACTAGAAAATGATTGTTTTATTCTACTTCTTTATCTTAAAAAAATTATTTGACTAATTATTGAAATAATTATAAAAAACTTGATTGGCAAAAATTAATTCAAATATTAATAATTAAAATACAATGAGGATCGATGTGATCTGAATGAAATTATTAAAAAACGGTTTCGACTATGACTCTTCACCTTTTTACAAAATATGAGTCATATGATTTCGCATCATGTCTATAAGTTCTCACCTGGGCTTCCGTTTTTTTTCTTTGATATTAGACATTGTCAAATTGGTGAATTACATGCAAATGAAAATAATCATAAAGTGAAATTCACTAATACAAACAATTTTCGATTTTGACAAAATTTATGAACTCAAAAGTACTAATAAAGTTATAATCATATATATGTGATATAATCCACATACACGCAACAAGTCTTCTGAAATTTATCTATACAAACATTTCCCCAATACAAAATGAGAAATAACGCTGTGAAAGAGGAGAAGGATAATGGAATAAAAATAATTTAAATCTCACCTATACAATGGAGAAGCAGCTGCAGTTCCAATAATTATATAATTATCAAATATGTTGTATATATGACTTGGACAGATATATAATGGATATAACCCAAGTCCAACCACATTTGTAATATATATATCCATAATCTATTAAATCTTTGAACGTATCTCAAATACTTAAAGGCTAAATTTCAAGTAAGGTACCTTTTGGAAACTAAAAGTCATCTCTTGTAAACTATTTAAGTTTTAGTCCATCTCCCCTAACTAACAAAAAAAGATCAAAAAAATATTTAAAACAAAAAAACCAAAATCTGAAGAAAAAAAAATAATATCCGAACAAGCTTAAAAAAGGCGAAAACACGAAGAAGAAAAAATTCTAAAAATCCAAAAAGAAACCTAAAAAATTCAAAACCTTCAAAATTCCAAAAACACTCAATAATCATCATTTTAAAGCTATGTGCGCAACGTCCTTGTAGGTCATGACCGGATTGTCGTCTCAGTTTGAGTCCCTACTCTTTTATTTTCCGTGTAAAAAGCAATGGTCAGTTACCGTATATCTAGCTATCGTTAATATGCATTGTAAACTTCGTGCATAGTTACGAGCTTTTGGTTCGACTGTAATTAATATCATGCTTAAATACCACACACACAGAAACTTTGTCTTACTACTTTCGAAATCGATTAACATTGAGTTACACTAATTTATGGATATTGTGAATATTATATACAAATGCTACTTGTTTGCAACATTAATTAATAAAATGATTATTAAATATTTGTTTGCAACTTTAATTAATACGATGATTATTAAATATGTTACTCTATTTGACCTCAATCTTGGTTGTGTTAAATTTTAGTAATCGACAAGATAAATTAACAAAATCAAAGTGTAAAATTCACTGAATACAGAATATATAGACCTGTGATGGGAGGCTTAGGCAACCAATTGTGGATTTTTATCACTGTTTTAAAAAACGCACTATCATACGCAACATTTCGCGAAATAGCTGTTTTCAAAAAAAAATTACCTACGCTAAAATGCTAATTTGATGAAAAAGTGCTAAATTCGTGCTATTAGGACCACAAGCGCAAAAAACACGATATTTTGAACCAAGAGCGTAAATAGCGAGTTATTTAAGAGGAGGAAAACAGATGAGGACTTAGATTTGTAATAATAAATATATGTTATATAATTTTCTCAATTAAATAGTTAGTTCGGATGGTTGTAACAGTCAACTTTCTCCCATAAGAACTAGGTTCGAGACACACTGGTTTCAACATTTTCTTTTCGAAAATGTTCAATTATTTGTATTCTGTATTTAGTCATACATTTTATGTATGTTGTTATGTTTTCTAAAGTTGTCTTCTTTTTTCAAATCAAAGTTGCTAGTAAAGTGTCATAAAATATAATCTCAGTTTGTTGTTTTCATTAATATATGTAATGATCAATCAATTAATAATTTCTTTTATTATTTCATTTTCATTAACGATTTTTGGTTTACACCAAAATATTTGCAAATATATTTATGCATATTTTGGAGTTTTGAGAACGTAATAAATGAAAAAAAAATCATAATGAATTATTTTTTCGTTTATGATACAAAAATGACCAATAAAATTATTTTTTCGTTTATGATAAAAAAAATTATCAGTAGTAGAACGTGCTATTGTGTTATTTTTAACTTTTGAAGTGTGTTAACATAATTAACATAAATTATATGACTATTTAATGTTATATTGTTATATTCCACAAAGCGCTATGTTGCTACGCTATTTGCGCTTTTAGCGTAGCTTTCGAAAAAACATTATGCTAGCGATAACGCTATTTAAAACATTGATTTTTATATCCTCGCCATGGTTTTGGCTGGACCACGTCCACGAAGAAAGTAATGATCATGAAAATGAATAAAGTTAGGGTTTTAGAAAGTCCTGGCAAGGAAAAACCGACCAACGGGGAAGTGTGCTTGCAGAGCAACTAGTAGAGAGCAAACTCAATCACATCAAATATCTAGGGTTATTTACATACAGAACAACTAACTAGGTTTTGGTACGTTACTCAAAGAAAAAATCATCTTCTTTGACGCACATATATAGAGACTTCTTCCTAATCTCATCAACTTAAGGGGTAAGAGATCAATTTCCTTGATAAAATAGTGTGTAAGGGTAAGGGAAACCCTAATTCTTTTCCTTTTTTCTTTTGGCAAACAGGAGGCTCACTTTTTTCTATACTAAAGTAGATTGCTGTAAATCCACGGAACAGGTCTCCATGGCATCCATTTCAGTCGTTTAAATTCAGAGAACTCAAAGTACATTTAGTAATACAATAAGATTCAGATTACAAATTAAGTAAAGAGAAGTTCATCTAGTTTGGAACTTTGCTTATTTGTGTCAATAAAATTTGCTGGTTCGTTGGGATATACATCACTGCCTTACGGTGTCAACGTACGTTCAATGAGTGTACTCTTTGGTGTGTGTATATATATCTATACTATTACTTTATGTAAACACCCCTTATGAAGCCTTGAAACACGTATTTATAAAAAAAACCTTCAATTACACAAATTGCAAATAAAATAAATACTAAATAAAACTGCTATGTTACGTTAACTGTCATCCCACTTTCAAATTCATTTGTCTATTTTAGGTTTCTCTCTCCTTTTCTCTCCCTATCTCTCCAAATTTTTTACTATTCCAGGTATGAAAACTTCCTTTTTTTTCCAATAATATTATTGTTATTAATTTATGTGATTTCAATTTTATGATTGTCAAGTTTATATTCGATTTAATTAGTATCTATGAATATAGGTTACCGTCAGATCAACGCATCGCGTGGGCAGATTCGTTAGTATATATATATATATATATATATATTCTGTATGGAGAATCATTTTCTTATTACAGTTAAGACTCATGTCGATTACTGGTCGGTTCTGAACTGAACAGTAATTTATTGTTACATTAATTTCGGAATATGCATTATGCACAAGCTAGTGTCATTTGCAAAAACTAGTACTCTTGACTAACTTCGCTTTCTGCAGGTGCATTTTAAAATTGAAATTGGATGAAATTTCTATTTAACAACACTTTCGAACAAAACTTTGTAACTGGCTAACATATCCTAAATCATTGACCGCAATGAGACTGTTGGAGCTTAAGGTCTCTCAATGTTATTTGGCTTGATAACATGGAGGAAAAAGATCGATGACCTGGTAACATTACCAGAAAAGTTAAGATAACATAATCATATGAAAATACAGGAATTTGTCCTTTTACCTAGTTGTTTATAGAAAAAAAAGATCCCGGTTCTGTCATCTTTCACCCAAATATGTCAGCCACTCCTTCTGCCGACAGCTCAGATTCAATTCAGTTCCGACAAGGTGGGCAACAAGAGAGAGTGGGAAGTAAAATTAGGGTACAAAACGGAAGTTGATCATAATCTCAGACAACTGTCCTCCTTTGAGGAAGTTTGAAATTGAGTATATATATGCAACGCTTGCGAAAGTTGGGGTTCACCATTACAGTGGAAGCAATGTTGATTTGGGAACAGCTTGCGGAAAGTATTTCCATGAGGTCATCCCTTAGCATTGTTGATCCAGGTGATTCCAGTATCATCAAGACTTTAGCAATGCTGGCTAAAGTTGGGGTTCAATGCCAGGGTTTTATTTCGTTGGATACTTGAATTTGCACTTTTCTGAGCATGGTGTTAAGAAAATGTACTTCTTAATCGCCTCTTCAAGGTTAAGAAAATATTATTGGTCAAACAGAACTAAGGGCTTAATTAGATATAATTCCATACGTGTTGAAGCAGTACAAGAGTTAAATGGTCTCCTCACTCGATATAAATAGAGCTTTGAGCCATTCCAAGAAAACACCAATACACACACACACACACACACACACACACAACTCGAATTCATAGGCCAAAAATAAATTATTATCATTCTGTCTCCTACTTGTATCTTACTCCATTAACAACTTGAAGTTTCACAGCGTGTGTAAGCCAGATCCGAAATTAATCGTTTAATAAGAACTAATTCCTCGGACAAATTTCTTTAATAGTGCAACTTGAATATTCCTTTTAAGGAAAAAAAAATTCAGTCTTCCCAGAAGTAATTTCACTGCGTGTATAAGCCAGATCGAAAATTAAGCAATGAAACATTATTTACTGTTAAAGGTCTGAAATCAAGAGGATTATCCCACCCCCTTCTCTTCTCTTGAGACCAACGCATACCCACGTTTTCAACCTGTAAACCTTCGATATGCTCCATAATAATCCCTGCTATGCTGTGGCTAACGAGCCCTTTACACCCTGGTCTATAATCGACTAATCCGTCACTAAAGCTTGTCCATCTATTGTAAGTAAGATTGATATTGAAAAACTTGAGGTTGCTCAAAGTGCCCTTTTCGGATCCTGATAAAATCACGCCGTTTTCTGAGGTTGATGTTATGTTTATGAAGTTGATGAAAGAGATTGAGCCTGATTTTGAAGTGGCGTCTCTTGGGCATGAGGTTATGTAGATGGGTTCGGCTCGACCCCACCATGAGGGGTCGTAGTATCTTGTGGTGACATTTATGTTTGAGAATGTAATTTCGCTTACATTACCTACACAAGAATGAGGATTTAGAAGAGCAAATGATTGGATTTATGATACCAGAGAGTTGTGTAAGAGAGAGAAGAAAGGATAACAACTAAGAGCCCGTTCAACACCGGGTTTTTTGCTAACAAGCTGTTTAAACAATGAGAAAAAAAGTTACCATATAAGTTGCAGCAAATGTTCAGACTTTGTGTTGTGGTAAAAAGAATAATAAATTAGGTAACAAAAATGTATTTGGTTTGTTAATTTATTATTTTAGGGAGTAGTAATTAGTTGCATATAGAACAATCCGCATAGAGATGTCTTGAGAAGGGTATTTAATTGTATTCAGCTATTTGTGGAAAATATTAATATTCCGTAGACTTTCGGGCGAGCATTTTTCAATTCGCACTTGGTTTCTTTCTAAAATAGGACAATGATTGGTTACAACCAGAGTTCGCATATTTATTGACCAACGAATTGAAATTCGCTACGGTGCAAATGTATGAAAATCTAGAATTATTGTTAGTCATGTGGATTGGTTCAGATTTTTTTCCAAAAGTTTAAATAGGCAAACAAATACCTAGCCTGACATCAAGTGGCAATATAGTTGCTGATCTAAAAATCTGCAAAAAAAAAAAAAAAAACATGTTATCAAATAATTGTAGTGTGTGAACTAAAAAAATTACCTCCATCGCGTATTTGCATTGCAAGCCCACGATGAGAATCAACGATAGTGATATTGTCAAATAAAAATCCTTTGAACTCAAACCAGCTGGCACTCCCGAGCTTAATAGCCGACGACTTTGTTCTGATCCAACAGTCTGTTGCTGTTAAGTTATACATTGGTCCAGTGTAGGTCTTAGGACATATGGCATCATCTCCCGTGTCGATTTTGCACCTTGTGATCAATGTGTTGTTCGAGTCTTCAATGTCTATACCATCATTATTCGGTGTGTTGAAATCTCCATATATCGAAACGTTTTGGATAGTAGTGTTTTCGCAACGAACTATATGCAAACTATAATAATACGATTAGCAGTTTGTAAGGTTATTGATAACTGGTCTAACTAGTATCTTATTTGAAGATAATACTCGGTGCTGTAAGGCTGCGGCTTCTAAGAGAAGAAAGGCTGGATTTGTTTGAAGCTGAAAAAATCTGTGCTCTTAAAATTAGAATGGTGTTTCTTGATAATACCTTTTGATGATTTTCCCTAAGATTATTGGTCAAGAATAAAATATATCTATTCAAATTAAACTGTCTGCAGATTATTGTGAACTTATTTAACTTAACCTTTTTTAATAGGTCATTAATGACTTAATCGTGCAGATACCAACTTATTTGAGCCTGAAAAACAGCTAGTTAATTCAGTTTACAAGGTCTTTAGCTTTTTCAGGACATAAAACAACAGGCACAGCTTTCAAAAATTTCAAGCTTTTTCGCCAAAATACAATAATAACTTAATTTTGCAGCTGCAGCTTATGTAAAGAGGTTACTTGTGGTTTATTTTGGTTGGAGCTTTTAAGCAAATGAGCTAACTTGTTTGACGTTGGTAAATGGCTGTGTTCATTCAGCTATAATACCCATTTCATATTATAAAACAATGGAGGCCTGTGTTTTAAACTTTCCAACTTTATGAGCCAGAATACTAGTAATCCTGAGCTGGCCAGCCAATTACATTCCAGCATACAAGCAAAAAAGAAATAAGTCAAGCCGAAATGCTACAAAAACAAGCCATCATTAAATATCATACAATTTTTGAAATGAAGATGTGTATAGGCGGTGAGTTGAATCTGTAAAGTCTTGAAAGGTAAGTATTTTCATAACGGGTTACGATATGCAAATTATAATTATAGAGTTGGTAGTTACTAAATTTGACTGTTTGTTTAGTGATGCATCTACATGAACTTCAGATAATTGTTAGCTAATCTACAGCCTTATTTTGAGTGGTTTGCCACTGCTAATTTGGCTGCAAATAAAAAACTTATTTGAAAATGAAAAACTACCTCCATTTAGCTTTAAAAAATCTGTATCTTTTTCAGACCACAAAAGCCAAAAAAATGTCAACTATTGCAACTTTATTCTTTTCAGCAACAATGCAAAAACACCCAAGTTTCCAGCTGGCCAGTCAAATAGACTGCAGATTAGAAGCAAAAACCAAAAAGGCAATTAAATTGACTCTAAAAAATATAATCAAACAAGCCAGAAATACCGATTAGTTAGGAAAGGTAGTGACGCACCACCAGTAGGCAGGTTGAACCAAGCTGATATTAGAAATCCGAACATCTTTACACCTCAAAAAACCAACCAGCCTAGGCCGACACTCGTCCCCCAAACACGCCCCCGTCTTGTTCCAGCTCACCATCACATTCTTTCTCTCGTCAAATCTCTCCACAAAGGATAAACCCTGTCCGTTTATCTCTCCTTCCCCTGTGATTCCAACCCCTTCTGCATCCTCTGCAATCACCACATACCTGTTGCCAGCAACCAGGATTTTTATATAATTTTTTTTTTTGAGAAAACATAGTGTTATTATAAAAACAAATTAAGTAAAATACGGGATGAGACATTGATTCTTTGTCGCCTAACTTTTTTATGTAAGACATAGGATGTAACATTGCATTTCTGCTTATTTTTTATCATCTGCCTATCGCAGAAATAATTTTAACAGATTAATCCAAGGACCGTCTAGGACCATGCACACTGTATTATCTATCAAACCTTTTACTGGATAGCACAAACACGAACACGCCTGCTCAGATAGCAAGTTAGATGGTGTGCAACCATCTCACCTAAAGCTTAAACCATTGCACATCCACTCACTCATCATTTTCAAGATGAACTATCTTTTCCTAATAATTCGAAAGAAGACAAATGTTGAACAGCAAACTATTACTGCTAAAAGAAGCTAGCAATTATGTTATACAGATTAGAAACAAAAACTTGAGACACTAAATGCTTTCTTTGTTGCTGTCTTTTTCTTCCTGAAATAAGTTTTAATAACATTGTAGAATAAACATTATTTGGGAAGTGTTTTGGAATAAGAGTTCTAACTAAACACTTATATGATAACTTCATACGAAAAAAAATACCTTTGGTTATTATACACATATACAACTATAGACCGTTATTTCAAAAAATAAAAAATAAAAAAATATAGACCGCAATATATTAGTAGTGTCCAAAACCCAGAAGTTCCATTTATGTGGCCTGGTTAGCCAAATATGTTAGCGAAAAGCAGAAAAAGCTTAAAGACTTAAAGCATAACAGTAAAATTGAGAAAAGTCCTTTGGGTAGTCCTAAATTCTATTCCCATCCACCACTCTCGCTCCACTCTCTATGTCTAACACCACGCCGGACTTCAATACGTCGCTATTGTTGGGTTTTATCCAGCTTAACAATTCATCTTAAACTTAAAGCTTCTATCTTTTTTAGACCCAAAATACCATAAAAGCTCTGCTTTTTACCCAGTAAATAAAAGACACTCTAGAAGGCTTTTGAGCAAAAGCAAAAAATTGAGCTTAAAAAGGAAAACCAGTAAATATCATCGCGAGAACTCATCCGGATCCCACCCAGAAAGCTGCAACCAATAATATGCCATGCGTAAAGGTCTCCAATCAAACAAGGTATAACAGTTTGTTTGGCTGTAACTTTTAATCAAATGTTATAGCAGGGAAGCAAATACGTAAAGACACACACACACACCTTCAGACAAAAAATGACGAAAACGTAATGTTTTTCTCTGTATTTTGATTAAAATATGTAAATGTTACATTTGAGCCCCCTCCAAACTTCGGAAAATAATCGGATAGAACATCCCCATCTAATTTTCTTGGTTCCGTTCCTGCTTTCTAGCTTTCCATACTCAAAATACCTCTACTTTCTACCCAGTAAACAAAAGTCACTCTAGAAGGAGTACGGATCTTTTATCCTTTTCAACATGAACAAAGTAAACAAAAGGCACCCTCCCATGCCTTCTAGCTTATATTACCCAAACTTTTGGGAAAAAAAACTTCAGAATCATAATTAAACATTCATGTATAAATTTCAACAATTCATACATCTTTTAATATAGAGAAAAGTATAAGAACAAAGGTAAAGTAAACATAAAACATAAAACATAAATGATCAGTTACATAACTTACATTAATATGAAATTCACAAATTATGAAATTTGAAGAATATATCAAAAACATTCATGAACATTCATACAAACTCGCAACAAGTCGAAATTTGAACGAATTTACGCACCCGACAAATAAGGGGGCATATGGAGACTCATTCTGAAAAGGATGATGATATTTGAACAGACATTTTGACACACACTTTTGCACAAACTCACTCATCAATTAACCCAGTTCGATGTGGCAATGTTTTAAAAAGCACTATCTTTAACATAGCGTTTTTTCAAGAAATACGCTAATAGCAGAGCATCAAAGCGCTTTTTGGTGTAAAAACAATTGCCTAAAAATATAACAAGACAATTCATGCTTGTAAAAAAAATGCATAATCGGTTCTAATATTTCAAATATAAAACAAATACAATATTACAATCTTGCAAATAATCCAATAAAACATTACAGTCTTGCAAATAATTTATGCCAAGTCTTGATTTCTATTTGCTAGTTTGTAAAAAGAACATTTTGGATTATTGATACTTTTTTCCAAAACGACCTAGTTTCCTCCCGTTTTTAAAAAGGAATAAGAAAATGTTGCTTTTTACGCTATGCAACGTGCTTTTTACGCTTTAGTCCGTAAAAACGAGCTTTTTGCATCTTATCACCGCTATTGCGAAATTGAGTAGGCATTTTTATTTCACTAAACGCTATATTACGCTATGTTTCTACTGACGCTTCTTAAAACATTGATGTATATAATATAATGATTAGTGATCTAATGCCCCATAGCGTGCCAAAAAAGTATACACCTATATCATTACCGTTCTCGAAACATTTCCGCAAGAAATAAAAAAAAAAAACGAGCTCAACAACTTGAATTCTCGAAAAACTTGAAAACAAAACACAAAAAACATACCATCGTGAAAACTCCGTAGGGTAGTCCTGTATGCGGGTCCCCCCGACTACTCTCGCTCCTCTCTCTATATCCAACACCACTCCGGACCTCAGATACACCGTTGCGGTCAGGTACACGCCAGGAGGGAATCTGACGTGGCACAGGGGCTGCAGGACGGAGCAGCCGTTGATGGCGGCCTGGATGGGTTTTGTGTCGTAGGTTACGCCGTTCCCTGAAGCACCGTAATCGGATACCGAGACGGAGGAGGATGCTGACGTGGCATGCAATGATTGGTGAAGGGTGTACCATAGTAGGAGGAGAGGGAGAGTAGAGAGGAAGTGTATTGGTTTACTGGACATTTTTAGTGAGGGAAAGATAACTTTAATAACTAAGTTTTTATTTGAAACGACACACATATTTATTTATAAATAAAATTGTATAAAAGTATATTTTTAATCGGTTTACTTTCATTTTTAGTTTTTACTTCTATTGGGGTTTTTCAGTACCAAAACTATATACGGAAATCAAACCGGACTTTTGTTTCGCTTTTGGTTCCGGTTTCGGTTTTGGTTTTTTATAAACAAAACCGAACCGAACAGTTTTTTCCGGTTCGGTTCGGTTTTTCAATAAAAAATACCACCGCACGTGTTTTTGGCACATGTTCTTTTAAGGAATAAGATGTTGGATTATTGTTTGTTCATATGGTTTAGTGTATGTTTGGAATATGATTATTTTTGGTTTTTCACACGCATTACATTTGTTTCAAAATGTAGTTTTGCTTCGTGTTCACTCTTATTATAAGCAGTGTATTTATTATAAGTGTAATATGTGTATAAGATCTTCTATGTTAATGTGATTTTGTGTACATTTAAATTTTAATTGGAATGATTATTTTTATATGTATTACACTCCTTCATAAATGCAGTTTTGTTCGTATTCACTCTTTTCATGTTTCGTGTTCACTCTTATTATAAGTAGTGTATTTATTATAAGTGTAATATGTGTATAAGATCTTCTATGTTAATGTGATTTTGTGTACATTTAAATTTTAATTGCAATGATTATTTTCATATGTATTACACTCCTTCATAAATGCAGTTTTGTTTCGTATTCACTCTTTTCACAAGTCACACAAGCAGTGACGATGAGTGTAATGGATGTGTATAAGATATTCTATGTTAATGTGTTTTCGTGTATTTTTAATTTGATTGATTATTTTCACACTTGTTACTCCTTCATAAATACAGTTTTGTTTTGTAGCGTTTTCGTATTCATTCTTATTACAATTAGTGTATTGATGAGTGCAACGGTTGTGTGTACATTGTACATCATCAACTGTTTAATTGTATTTTAGATAAATGTTGTTATCTCACTCTCCACACAATTAGTGTATCGATTAGTGTAATGGTTGTGTGTACATTATCAACGGTTTAATTGTAGTTTAGATAAATGTTGTTGTCTCACTGCTATCACAAGTAGCGTATCGATTAGTGTAATGGTCGTGTGTACATCAACAACCGTTTAATTTTAATTGTAGTTTAGATAAATCTTTGTTGTTTTTATCAAATTGGGTATATGGGTGTTTGAATATTGAGTTCCCGCAAATCTCAAAGTTATTAATTAATATAGGAAAACAATTATTATTGAAAAAAAAAACTTAATGTTTAATGATCGGGTACGATTATAGGTTGAGACTTTTAGGCAGTCTGTTTTTGTCTGGTTTCCTTTCTGTTTTGCGTTTTCGACGACGATGACGCCTTCAAACTCGGGTCATTGCTGTCTGTGGAGCTACAATAGTAGGTGTGATTCAGTTGGGGATTAGAGAAGGTGGGGATTTTCTACCTTTGTGTTTGGGTTTTCAGGTTAGGTCACTTGGGAAAAGAAGAAATTGTAGGATTATTAACTCATGGAGTTTTGCGGAACAAATGGTTAATCAACTTTCTTATCTATTTCCATTGAAACAAGCAAAATGAACTTGATTAATACAACTTGCTCAAAAGAAAACTTTATAATAGCTCAACCATAAAATATGCTTCTTATCTCTTTCATTGAGATGAACACCCGTCTCGTTTGATACCTCAACTTGCAGTGGATGAAAAGCAATTTCTTATTCTGTCATTTGAGTCCTTCATCGATTACGCGCCTTGTTAAGGGAAAATACTGTCTCAACAGTTAAACCCTGCCAGGCCAAATAATACATGATATGCCAAGTTTTTTACTGAAACTCAAATTTGCACCGGAAAACGTTATCCTTAAGTTTGCATTCTATAACAGCTTTCTTATAGGATGTTCGAGTAACATGATCCGTTCAATTTTATTTTTTTTGCATAGTCTGTATTGAAATCTGTCACACTGCAAAACTGTTGAAGAGCCAACCGATTTAAGATACCGTATACATAACAAACGGAGAAGCATATAAAAAAAACATTTCAACAGTTAGTTTTGCAATATCGACATAGATCGTCACATAAATGAAGCTACCGTAAAGAACCATCGGATTAAATTGCAGCATACATTACAAACAGAGAAACATAAAAAAAAAAAAAAAAAAAAAAAATATTTGGACAGTAAATTTGCAACATTAAACATAGATTTGGATTATTGCGCCCTTATATCCTTACAAGGTGATATTTGGTACTCATACAAAAAAGAAATCAGACAGGACTACAGAATAATGCCACCTTACAGAAGAATATACTACTATTATAGTAAACTATTATTATCAAAATTATTACCATCATCATCATCAGTATTCAGTAACACTTTATTATGGAGTACTTGTTTGCAAAATATATTTTATTACTATTATTATTTTATCATGGAGTACTTGTCTTGCAAGATCCTCTTCTTCCACAATAAAATCGAAGTACATAACTACTGCTATAAAGCTTTTACTACAACAACTAAGCATTCATTTCCTTTTTTCTTTCATATAATCTAGCTAGTACTTAAACAAAATGGCACTTCTTAAGTTGGTAGTATTACATATATAATCATCATATATGGTTGTGACAGTCAAACACTGGATTTTCCAGCTTTGGCTAAGAAATAAATCTGGAAGATGTGAACGACTCTTGAGTTGAATCTTGACGCATCCACTCTATTCCTTCGCTTGCTGCTAATACTAGAACAGATATATACAGAAGAAGAATATTTTTTGAATGGACAGGCAAAATCTTCATGTCTCCTTTTTTAGATGATGATTTAAGTGCAAAGATCCTGTGCCAACAAAAAGTATCAAAATCAGATTAAAAGAACACACAAAAAAGAGAAAATCAGTAGCAAAATTCAAACAGACCAGGCTTCCCTTATTCACATAAAGGTATATAAAAACTCATCTCCAAAACTGAATAGGAAATGGAGCAGGTCTATCTAGCATACATGAGGTATTTTTTTTTTTAATGCATACATACTTGAGGGTTTGTTTAGTAACAGTTTCTTAACCAAATAAGATGCCCTATTTGAGAAAAATTCCTATTGAATCTCTTCAATTTTCCAGGCCGGAAAACAAAAAGATAAGAAGGCGCAGATCTCTATCTAGCCACAAAATTAATTGTAGCTTATAAACAAAAAAAAACTAAGCTTATAAAAAGCCAAAAGCCCATAAGTACTGATTTCCACTCAACTTCTACCTCTAATGTTTAATCAAGTTTCGTGTAGTAGTTAACAACTACGGATGAGTCAGGCTTACGTTTATAAGACTATGCCGAACGACCAAAAGGGTCATCAAATATTCTAGTCTGATTAGACTTCCTAAGATGAAACAAAAATTAGCCATTCCGAAATCACCCAACAAATCTATGTTCACACTTCACAACCTTTGAAACTTTTGACCACACTCATCATGTCAGCAATCCTACCTGACAGGGGATGGGAAACAATTACAGCAAACTCCAAACTTCTTAATAAAGTTTGCAATTTTTTCTTTCCAAATGGTAACATGGGGTCATTGGGAGTCTGGTAGAGAGTTTCAAAGCTGTAAACCTAACGAGACTCAAGATCACCTGAATTTGTGGGAGAGACATAGCTCAACAATGAATTATCTGGAGTAATGAAGTTGGGTTTCTCTTCTCTTCCCCATTCGGGAATATGAATCCCTTCGAAATGACACAATTGCGGGTATTGTTGTTGTTCTCTGGTCATGTTTACAAGCTGCCCATCTGGCCACATAAGCGGCATAGTCATGCCATGGAAATTACTATCCATGGAATTATTTGCCTGCAGAGTTTGAATTGTCCAAAAGAATGCTACAATTGTTAGTAGTTACTAATTTAGTGGTAACAACAGAGAAGAATTACAAGAAAAAGTGGGCATGTTCAATGCGAACTTTAAGTTTGAGAAAAATACCGGGTTCATCAAGCTCAAGGCTTTTAGCTTTTACAGCCAGAATCGCTTTTAAGTTTATGCAAAAAAATGAGCTTAGAAGCTACAAACTTGAATATTAGCAACGTCAATTTGAAAGCTATAAGAACCAGACCATGCAAAACGCTATGTCATCATTTTTATCATTCTCGTAGTAAAAAAGCAACTAAGTTACTATAGTTGGGATTTAGAATCCTGTAGATTATAACACATGCATGGAATAAGAAAGGAAAGATCATTAACTATACTTACTTGTGCTGCCAATAAACTGTCAATGTCGAAGTCAATTCTTGGGTTGACGCTCGCAAGTCTCATCGATAAGAACTGATATCAAAGAAAAATCGAATCACACTAACAAACCAACCTTTGTTTTGAGATATACAAAATGTAAAACAATCTAAACAATAGTATTAAGCAACTTCTGGCTTATAGAAACGAACTGCAGGATCCACTAAAAATAATATGAGATGCAATAGAATATGCAAACTGACCTCCACTTGACGTTGTAAGGATTGTACATGGTTTATTATTTCATCGAGCACCATAGCTGTACCTGAAATCTGCAGATAATTTCATACGAATATGACTAAGAATAACAAGAATTAAAATGACTATTGGGTTGGCTGGTACTACTGAAAAACGGGATGAACAAACATTCAAAATTTAAAACTTAATACTCACCACCGTAATATAATCCCAGCTCAGGTCTGGTCCAATAGAATATTGGTGGCATTCATAGAAAAGCAAAGGAAAGGAAAAAGGGACTGAGTGGCTCACTTAACGAAAAAATACCACTAAAGCATAATCTTTTTCTCCGTAAAGGAACTGATACGGTATTATTTATATACGATAATTTTGCAGCAGAACAATTAGTGATAATTTTTACTACAAACTACAAATGGAAGGAAGTGCATTAGTTTCAATTTTTGATATGCGATTATTTGGCTGCACCAAGTAGAGTAGTTTCAATTTCTGATATGTGATCATTTGGCTGTACTTTCTAAAGCATAAAATTTGTCAATCTGGCATACTGGAGACTAAGAAAGATAATATGTTCGTTGAAAAATTAACCTTTTACAAATAAAAAATCCATAAAAAACAACTCCTTACAAGTTACAACTTGTAATAAAAAAAAACATAGAAGCTGAAGTTGAAAATTGAAAATTGAAACCAATCAAACCCTAAGATAAAGTCCAAAGTGAATCAACATTTCTACAGAGAAATGAAGTATTGCTTTTACTAGTGACGCCACCAAAGGGTGGTCAAAGAAATGAAATCTTTAACTAAAACTGCAAGGAAATATGCACTTGTCCAATAAAGCTAATAAAGAAAGCAACCTTAAAAGGAATCTTAACAAACGCTCTGCAAAGGAAAAGTAAAAATCAGTACTGTGTACTTTCATGTCTATTTATTTTTCACCCACAATTTGGTTGACACGTTTCGTGGGCAAAAAGGACTAGTCTTTTTGTGAAAAAAGGTGATGGTGACAAAACCCTTCAGAGAAATCATTATGAGTTTGTTTGGTCACATCTTTTTCGTTCTTGAACCTATAAGTTGCAGGAGTACTACATTTGGTTGAACAATATAAGATTAGAAGGTTTTTACTTCAGCTTTTCTCAGCTACATATAACATTGCAGCCAAACAAGCTCTTGATGTCACATACTCTGCCCTTTTTAATAGGCCAAGTTGCCAAGTACAATCACTAACATCATTCAAATGAAATACAGTATATATTAGATTATCATAGCTTAATTCGCAGAGACAATTAGAGCGCATTTACCTTGTTGCATCCCGGAACCAGCTCTTGCAATAGCTTCATCCGAGCGTTGATCTTCTCTCTCCTAGCCTGAAACATAAGCTCGAACTCAGTATGTGTCTTAAAATATGATTTAGACACTATTTAGAAGTGCTGAAGAAAAGAAAATTGTACAAGAAAGGAAACAAGAATCTAAGATCAGGAAAGTAAAAGTAAGAAGTACGAAAACAAAAGATGTAAAAAAATATGTATACATTAATCAACAGTATCTTGGAACACCAATTTAGAACTTCTCATTCATTACTTTGGCGAATAATGCAATAAAAATTAATATTAAAATTCATTTACAAAATTCTTTAGTTTGAATGAATGGGAAATTTCACCTTCATCACAAATTCTCCTGGTACTAATTAGTTGATGGAGTCGCATATGAACTCTTTGCAATATGTTAATATTAAGTATCTCATAAGTATTGAAGCTAACTTGATAAAAAGTGAAATTCCCACTTTTAAAAACTTACTACTAAAGTAGACAAAACTTAATGAAATAAGCGAAAGTCTTTTATACAACGCAGCTGCTTGGTGTCTATTAAAGTATATGACTTTAAACAGTACAGTAAACAAAAGTACAGCATGTTATAGTAAATATAGAAGATAGTATTAATATAAAGTGAAATTCGTTCACTTTAGGAACTTATGAAAGTAGTGAAACTTATAAAAGAAATACGTATAAAGTAATCATCTTTTAAAAGAAGTTATCCACTTTTCTGTACTAGTTTATAATTGAATTTTGTTAAAGATTTTCTTACTCAAAAAGTATACCAAGTAAATCCATAAGTTTCAAAGTAAGATAAGATATAGAATAAACTTCTGAGTTACTAACTTATTAAACGCTAGTAATCGTAGCACACGCGTTGCGTGTGTGACACGTAGTTGTATAAATATGATCCGGCACAAATAAATTTAACATTTTCAAAAAGTTTGCAAAAATAATGGAATGAATATAGTAAAAATATAATGTTTTATTGTTATAGTAATATAAAAATACATGTATGAACCCAAGAAAGATTGAGGCTGTCCAATTTCACCCATTTTTTCCAAAAATGTATTTATTCTAATTTACTAATTATTCAAATAACTTAATGCAAAATAAATAAATATTCTCTTTTTCCACACATCAATTCATCTCCCAAACAAATCATCATACATGTATTTTTATATTACTATAACAATAAAATATTATAAATATGAGTTACTAACTTATTAAACGCTAGTAATCGTAGCACAAATGCGTGTGTGACACGTAGTTGTATAAATATGATCCGACACAAATAAATTTAACATTTTCAAAAAGTTTGCAAAAATAATGGAATGAATATAGTAAAAATATAATGTTTTATTGTTATAGTAATATAAAAATACATGTATGATGATTTGTTTCGGAGATGAATTGATGTGTGGAAAAAGAGAATATTTATTTATTTAAATTGCATTAAGTTATTTAAGTAATAAGTAAATTAGAATAAGGACATTTGAAATTGGACAGCCTCAATCTTTCTTGGGTTCACTTATATTAACAGTATGATAAGAGATTAATTCCAACATTACTTAAAAGTATAACCAAAATAAAGTTTATCTGTCCATAAAATTAGTTAAGTAAATGAGTAATATTTACTCTCTCTGCTAAGCTATGGCTGTCAGTTGCTTGTCCTCTTCGAGCTCGCACATGAACATACGGAAGTTTCTCATCTTCATTGTTACACCCATTAGATATAGTTTTGCTCTTCTTCTTCTTGCAATCTTTTCCCTAATTTAAAATTTAAGCGTAATTAGCTGCAAAACTGAAACTTCACCAATTCCCAAAACAGGAAGTTTAGGCCTGGTATATATCCGATGTGCAACCTTTTTATTCTATAAGTGAATTTTTTGTTAATCAGCTCTGTTTCGTCTTTCGCAGAAAACAAACCAAATTTCCGAAAAGTTAAAATTTGAAATAGTTTATTTTCATGCTCAATTCTCATGGGTTTGATTCAAATCATTGAGATAACTGATATCGATGAAATCCCTAACTAGTTCCCCTTAATCTCATGACTTTTAAGTTCTTCTATAAACCGTTTTGAATTTAATCCGGCTCCTTAAATTGGAGTAGAAATTCCTACACTTCTTATTTCTAGTTCGACAAATTTCAAAATTCTATCCTTTAGTATTTCTAATATAAGTACTTGTACTAAACAGATTTCCACTAAAGTGTAAGTTCCAAAACTAGAACCAAACTACAGCTCCTTGAAAATTAGAAAAACCGTAAACAAATTAAAAAAAAAAAGGAAACAAAACAAGCCCTTGAAAACACATTTTTCAGCTTTTCACATTTCTTCCAGAGTTCCAGTTACCTACCAGACTTCAGTCATTTTTAGTGCAACAATATCGGAAAATTAAACCAATCTCCCATTTTTTGAGAGTTATCTACCAGAATTATGTTCTTTTTTCTCACAACTAAACATGAAAATTGAACTAAAGAACAGCAAACAAGTTACCAACAACTAAAAATCATACCTTTTCTCTATCTTTCCTCTTAGCCCCTTTCTGCTCACCGCTACTACTCGCCATCGGATCAATCCCGCTACGATCCAACTCCAAATCCGACGGTTCCTGCTTCACCGCCCCCAAATCCTCCTCTCTCTTAGCTGCAAAAACCGAGAGCCTCAACGCCCTCTCTAATAACCCCGGGTTAGCAGGCAATACAGGCACGAGAGGCACCGGAAAAGTCCAAACGTTCACCGGGGTTTGTTCGGTTTCGGGCGAGTGTAAAAGCTCCACCGCCTGCGTTGGCGGGAGTTCTAAAAGCGCGGTGAAGGAGTTATTATTCGTCTCGGGGGAAATTAAATGGAGTATTTCTTCGCCGAAATCGGGTAGGGTTTCTTCTGGTCTGAATTGGGTTTCCATTACTTGGTCAAAAAACCATTAAATATGTGTAAGAAAGGAGCTTTTGGGGTCGGTTTCGATTAATTTGGCCCAAACGGTACTACAAAATGGACTTAAATTGTGAAATTTTGAAGATTTGAAGTAAGTAGAATGAAATCAGGAGCTTAATTGGGATAAAAATGATAAAAATGTTGTAGTTTTCTAGCTAAAAGGATAAAAAAAAAAGAGCTTAATTGAGTCGGTTTCTTCGAGTTTCAAGTAGGATTTGACTCAAAATAGCTTAAAGGGTAATACAAAATGGATTAAAACTAACAATAACTGAAAATTAAAAGTGAGTTTGGATTAGGGTTTGTTTCTCTCTCTAGAGAGAAAAAGCTAAAGCGGACCGTGTTTGGATCAAATAAGCCAAAAGGGTACTACAAAATGGATTAAAAATAACAATAATTGAAGATTTGAAGAGAGTAGAGCTCAATTAGGGTTAGCTTATCTCTCTAACTCACCCAATTAACCTCAATTGTTGAAGAATTCGAATTTTTATAAGGTCAATTAAGGCTAAGTTCCGAAATTTTGAGTTTAATTAGGTGAAAAATCGGCTAAATCGAAATGGGTTTGCTTCAATTATCCAAAACAGTAGCTAAATTTCGAGATAAATGGTGAAGAAGTGGAAGTGGGTAAAGTTAAATTAGGGTTATAGATAATATAAAAAGTGAAGAACTCGAACTTTAAACTCAATTAGAGCTAAATTCAGAAGAAGAAGAAGAAAAAAATGAGGTTAATCGAAATGGGTTGGTTTGCACGAATAATTCAAAATAGTAGCTAAAGTTCGAGATAAATAGTGAATTAGGTGAAGAAAAGGAAGTGGGTAGAGTTAAATTAGGGTTTAGTTTATTTTAAAAAAAGAAGTGTAATTGAGCTAAGTTGAGTGTGTATAAAGAGAGATTGGCTAATTAAATTTGTGAGGCTCTGTTTATTATACTTATGTAAGTACGAATATACAGTTCTATGTAGGTATAGAGAGAGAGAGAGAGAGAGGCCCGACAGTGGTATTAATTGTAAAGGATGATGTGTCATTTTCTTATCTTTATTACTACATTTTTTTAGTTTTACACCCCCTCAACTATATATTATTTTTATCTAGACTTCTTAATTTTATTGTTGTTCATGTGCGGATCGCTATAGCGGTATACCCGCACATAAATTTTAATCGAAACAGTTTCTGTTAATTTGGGTGATCACGTGGACCAATTATACATTTAATGAAAATTGTTTTCCAGCATCACAACAAAAATGACCGGTGAGCATGATCAGTCATGTTAGCATATATGATTTTTGGGTTTGTGATTTGATGATAGAAATCATTTTCCTTTTCATTTTTATGTTAAACTAGTCGGTATACGCAAACCAGATTGAGTTTCGCCTATATCCCAATTTTGACTCGGATAGACGATTAAGGTGGCACAACTTTCTTGACTAGTATTAAGTCATATCTGCAGTTTCAAATCTCGAATGCAAGTACTTAGTTTGATTGTGGCCAACTGAGATGAGTTGTGTCTGCCTGATTTGCTAGTCAATTAAACTGCATACTCGTTGGTGTATATTTTGAAATTGATATCTTGTAAACCTCTAATTTTACAACAAGTCTTATCCCCATCCCATCACATTCCCCCTTTTGCCATCATGTAAAACTACAAAACCGAGTTACGAACGAACATGAATTAGAAAGAAATCGAGCCATACCACACGTAGTTGGTTGGAAATTCATCTCTTTTAAATGAAATATGTCTAACTTTAGGTCGTATTTTGGACGTGATACTCTTGATATCATTGTTATTTCTCTCTATGTCCTGAAATGGAATGGGGTTTACCTTATAATGATATGTTTAAAATTATTATCTTCTCATTATTGCTTATAATTAATCTTTATGATCTATTTTTAATTTTTTGTGTTTAATTTGAATTCTCTAATGGTCTTATTTCATCATAAGTATCTCAGTTGATCAATCAATGGAAATGTACTATAGATATGGAAGGAAAGAAAAACAACTTTTTAAACTTGCTATTTCTATATTTTATAATCTATTTTAGAGCATTTACACTGATATTGTTAGCTTTTGTTTGTTAAATGTTAGTATCACAATAAAAATTTACACATCTACCATATAATGGTAAAATTTAAATTTTACTGACTTATAACAATAAAATTATCTCTAACATATGGTCTTAGGCAGCTTTCTTATTTGCAAGGACTTTGTAAAGTTTTTTACTTTTCTTGGAGTACTTCCTTTACTCGAACAAAAAAATTACTCCTGCTTACTTATAGGACTGAGTTCAGTTCGGACCGGTTTGATTTTTAACAAAACCGAAATCGAAACCGAGCATATTTTTCGGTTCAGTTTTTTTCGGTTTCGGTCTTTTTATTTTTTGGACCGAACCGGACCGGTTTTTTCGGTCCAGTTTCAGTTTTTTCGGTTATTTTTCGGTTTTATTTTTTATTTTTCGGTCTTTTTCGGTTTTTTTGGTCTTTTTCGGTTTCGGTCTTTTTCTGAAACCGAAACCGACCCGAAACTTTTTCGATTTTTCGGTTTCGGTCTTTTTCGTTTTTTTTGTATTCAGTTATCGGTTCGCTTCGGTTTTTCCTTTTTTTACCAGCCCTACTTACTTATTCATAGCCCCATTTTATTTTTACTCTGCATTAATGTTCAATAACGGAAAAGGGGGAGATATTTGCAGAGGCAAACCTGCAGGAGCCCTATGATTTCTTATTGTGACTAATTTAATGCTTGTGAACCAATTTCAAAGTGCCATAAAAGCTACAAGACTGAGGCATTCATAGGCAAACAGCAATAATGGTAAATAATTCAGGTACTTTCTCAGAAAAATGGCAGACCTAATCTTTACGTTTGGCTTAGGGTCACACCTCGATATAAAAAATAAAAAACTTGTGCATTTATTGGCATAATAATCTTGGGAACAACTTTTCAACGTTGGTATTTCCCCCCCATTTTTTGCCATTAACCTTCCTTCATTTGATGTTTGCTTTTATTATCACTTTCACAGTTGCAATAGTTTTACAAGGGTGACTAGCATATTAATTCTAGTTACAATAAAATACTCACCAGTACTCCTTTAGTTTGATTCTAGTCAAGTCATGCCATAAATAGCAGTACAATCACTAAGCCACTAGGGTGGTTCTATAATTTATTACTCCGTAGTAAATTGTAAAAACTTGTTACGTGAGTTTACATATCCGTTTTTATATACATGGACATAGTACAACGACTAATTCGCAAATCACAAGTAATGCCATTCATGTTGAGACTGGTGAGAATAAAATTAAAGAAAAGTAGTACTAACTGGTAAGAATGTCTTTAAAGAGATCCTTTGACGAAATTGGTGTCAAATTAGTGTCGTATACAAAAATCGGAACCAAATGATCAGTTTAGATACAAATTTAGATATTTGTAAGAATTACGTGGACGATGATTAATACATGTATTGCTAAATGCTAATTTTAGGTTAGTAACTGCCGGTTAAACATTTACAAGTAATGGGATGACTAGTAGTTTTTCAAAATCGACATTTTTTTTTATTAAGCGCATGACCAACTTTTATTAATTATTCAAATGTCCTACAAACTTCAGAAATAGCGAGAAATTACAACTGTTATCCAGTAACCAAACAATTACAAAACTGAAAAAATTGCTCTTTAATTGAAACTTTATTTTGAAAATCGCCATGTATGAGTATCCAGCTCAACACTAGAAGTAGACTTTACCTCTAAGTGGTTGAGTGGTTGGTTCGACTCATTGAAGAGTAAGACAAGCAAAGTATTCGGGATATTTGCGATGGCTTATCTGCATAAGCGCATAGCCCTATACGTTGCCCACGACGAAGATCCTTATTAGACGGAGTTCTTGATCCATCCTTAATGACAGTAACTTAGATTGTTTTAAAAACTGTTTGGGTGTTTTGGTCCCAATTAGACTACATTAAGCATTCTAGTAGGAGTAATTTTTATGAGTAAACACAAAAAATTTATAACTGAAGGTCAGAACTCTGAAGCTACTCGAGTCCCACACTTTAATTTAAAAATCACCCTACATCATGGCATTATATACTTGGTCTTTGGAATTAATTAGGCACCAAATTTCATGAGAGACTAACCTAAAAAACAAAGGGACATGAAAGCAAGAGGGCAAAAAAGTAGGAATATACACAAATTGTTTTGTACTTGATGTTTGAGATATAACAATTCAAGAGTGCAAGCGTTCAGGCCTAACTCGAGTAAAGCTTAGGTCTTGGACAATTGATCTGGAAAAAAAATATTACGGACAACAGCCGACTATATTTTTAATATACTTGATATTTAAAATAAAAATATTAAACATTAATTTGTTTACAATGTGATCATGGGTTCGAAACTCTAACGTTATAATTTAATTTTGTTTTTATTTTGATTTGTATGTATCGAGTTAAAAGAAAATCAAATTTTAGGTATTCCGAGGTACCGAGCCGACACTGCAAGGGTGTGTATGTACATCCTCTTTTGTATTTTTCCAATGGGAAAGGAACAAAAGGTTTAGGCAGTCATACTAAAACTCAAAAGAGTAGATTAAAATCTCAATCTTGGCACCAATGACAATTGGCATCCACCAGCATGCCACTTATATGTACTTATGTAGTCAGTTTTCATTTTGTAATTATAAGCAAATTTGACAATGACAATGGATGTTGTTGGGAGTCCCATAATTTTTCCCAAACGCGTTTTCCATGTTAAAATCCGTGTTTTCCATTTCTTGTTTCTTTTTGTTGGAAAAATTGAAAAATATGTAATTTAAACATAGTTGTTCCAAGTGGTCAGGGACCATCTTTGAGTCAATTTTTAATGCGACTCCTCAGTTTTTCTGAGGCCATACTCTATGCGTTTGAGTAGCTCGTGTGACGAGCTTCGCAACGGTATATCGCATGACCCATTCGGAGGAAGGGTGTGAATGATAATTGGACTCGAAGGTTGGTACTCGAAAGAGGCAATAAAGCCAATGCTGGAAAATGAGAAAAGAAATGGGATTTAACCCATGAGAGTTATCCCACATTGGAAAATCATGAGTGATTTTTACAATATATATATACTAAGGTATCCTATGTGGATATTAAGTAATGTGTCCACATACACATGTGTGTATTGTGTACCACACATGGGCGGGCTTGCTCGTCGGGCGGGCTTTTAACTCGACGGACGGGTTTTTAACTCGACGGGAAAAAGTGCGCCTGTTCCTATTCGGGAAAAGTGTTCCTGTTCGGGTAAAGCGCGCCTGTTCGGGAATAGTGTTTCTGTTCGGGAAAAGCGCGCCTGTTCGGGAATAGTGCTTCTGTTCGGGAAAAGCGTGCCTGTTCGGAAAAATGTGCCAGTTCGGGAAAAGCTTCCAGCAAAGCTGTAACTGTTGCAATAAATGTGATTTCATTGCAAAGTTAATACTGCAGTTTCGAATTTCGAAAACTGACAGTAGTAAAGTGACCTTAATGGCTGAGATACTCAGCAAGCCTATAAATAGGCAGACCCCCCCACATGTCAAAAATACACATAACATTCTGAAATCAAATACCAGTAGCATATATCATCTCTCTAAAAAGTAGCATTACATTTTAGAAACAGAGAGAACCACCCACCAACAGCTCGACCTTGACTCGTCGCCAGTTTCCGACGAGTCATCCGAGACGTTGTACCTTGGGATCGAAGCGCCAACGCAACCAGAAACCTTAAGGTGGTTGGGCGAATATCGGTTAAGGGCATACTGTTAACAGTAGCCTCATCTTATTTTGTTTTCAATTCTGTCCATTTTTTAATTCTGTCCATTTACAATTCTGTCATTTCAATTACGCAATTTACTTTTCTGTAATTTTAATTTCAGTATTTTACATTGCTGTCCTTAGCTGTAGCTTTTATATTCTGTTTGTACCTTTCTGTAATTTCTTTAAAGTTCTGTTTTTTGCTGTAATTTCAATTCTGTAATTTAATTCTGTAATTAGAATAGTTTCAATTCAGTCCTGTAATTTTAATTTTAAATCAGAACAGTCCGGCTGTTAAGTTTATACTTTCCAGTCCGGCAGTTTCTATTTATTGCAATTCAATACATCAGATTATTAATTAATAATAATCTGATAACGTTTGCTTTATTTACGTTTCAGTACCTACATGTTGTAATCATTAATTTCTGTATCAGTTTCGAAATTAATAAAGATTACACTGGTTTTTGTTTATTCTTGTTTAGTCCTTTAATTATTGTTAATTGTTATTTCGTACACGGAAACCAACAATCTTAACCGATTCTCTGTTGTTTCTTTCGTGTATTGATTAATACAATTATTTATTTTATAAGGAATAATGCTTTCTTTTTTTCAATTCTAAATCATATTAGAAATTGGATTACAAAGGAAAAATTCCAAACAGTTTTAATTTTATTTTATTTTCTTGTTGATACCAACCGTATTGGTATTCAATAAGAATCGTTTCAATCCTTTTAATATCAACCGTATTGATATTTAAAGGGATAAGAGTTTATTTTAATTTTGTTTGATAATTCTTTTACAAACCCAAATTTCAGTTTTGGCGTTTGTTTATAGAATTGTTTGTACACGTATCTCATACGTTTTGTGTTGTCGTTTCAGATGACTAACACGTCGCCTATTCAGTTGCCTAGCGGGGGTGAGCATGACCCAGTGGTTGGTGGGCCTGTCCATAACACTGGGGGCGATGCGAATGTTGTGGCTAATGCCGATGACGCAGTTGTAGCGGCTGAGGCCGCCGCGGCTGAGGCCGCCGCGGCTGAGGCTATGGCGGATGCTACGGCCAAAGCTGAGGCTGCGGCCGAAGAAGCGGCCACGGCCAAGGCCGCAGCTAAGGCTGCGGCAAGAGCCAAGGCTGCGGCCAAGGGCAAGGCACCGATGTATTCGGCTGTGCCTACTTTGCCGACTTCTCATCTGGAGAAACCGGAAAAATTCAGGGGAGACAACTTTAAACGTTGGCAGCAAAAGATGCTGTTTTATCTCACGACCCTGAATCTGACCAGGTTTCTCAAAGAGACTGCTCCCGTCCTAAGCGAGGACGATCTGGACGAGTAGTCGTTCTCTGCGGTTGAGGCATGGAGACATGCCGACTACCTATGCAAGAACTATATCCTGTGTGCTCTAGATGACACCCTGTTCAGTGTTTTCGAGCCCAAAGCTACTGCAAAGGAGCTTTGGGAGACTCTCGAAAATAAGTACAAAGTGAATAACGCTGGCACAAAGAGATTTGTTGTCACGGATTTTCACGAGTACCGTATGACTGACAGCAGGGGTGTCATGGAGCAAGTTGAGGAGCTCCAACTCATTTACCATCGCCTTGAGGCTGAGGGGCTAGTGATAAACGAGCCTTTCCAGGTGGCACTCATGATTGAGAAATTGCCACCATCTTGGAAAGACTTTCAAAACTACCTTAAGCACAAGCGAAAGGAAATGAGGCTGGAGGGGCTCATTGAGAAGCTCAACATCGAGGTGAGCAACCGTCGCTCCGTGAGGAGAGTCGGTGGTGCTGTCATCCCGATGGCAAAGGCCAATGTGGTCGAAAGCTCCAACGTCAAACGGAAACGTCTTGACACCGGAGGCAGTGCTGTTGTCGCGAAGAAATTTGCGGGAACCTGCTTTGTGTGTAACAGGACCGGCCATCGTGCCGCGGACTGTTATGACAATAAAGGCGCTGTTAAGCCTAAGACCCCCCCCCCCGAGGAACTTTAAGGGCAAGGGAAAAAGGAAAGCTCCAGCTCAGGCTCATCTGGCTGAGGGAGGACGAGATGACGACCACTTTACTGCTGTGGTCTCTGAGGTCAATCTCGTGGGGAGCAATCCCAAAGAGTGGTGGCTGGATACTGGCGCCACAAGCCACATCTGCTCAACTAGGTGGATGTTTAGGACCTACGAAGCGGTAGAGGGAGAAAGCTGCTTCATGCGAAATTCTGCTACTTCCAAGGTGGAAGGAAAAGGAATGGTCGTGATGAAGATGACCTCGGGAAAAGAGCTGAGGTTGACCAATGTGCTCCATGTTCCGGATATCCGTAAGAATCTGGTATCCGGATCTGTGATGGTGAAGAACGGGTTCAAGCTAGTCTTAGAATCCGATAAAATTGTAATCACCAAAAATGGTGTCTATGTAGGCCGTGGCTATATGACCAACGGCATGTTTAAGTTAAACGTAGGGACACCTGCTCCCAATAAAGGTGCTAAAGCTGAGGCTAGCACTAGTGATGTAATGACTGTTGCCCAAGAGGCCAATAAAAATTCTAATTTTGAGTATTTATTTGAGTCATTTCATTTGTGGCATGGTAGATTAGGTCACGTGAATTATAATTCTTTAAAGAAATTAATTTCACTAAAACTACTACCAAATTTCGTTTTTGGTAAGCAACACAAATGTGAGATTTGTGTAGAAGCAAAATTAACGAAATCATCGTTTCAACATGTTGAACGAGAAAGTGAACCTCTCGGTCTAATACACACGGATGTATGCGACTTAAAGTTTATACAAACGCGAGGAGGAAAAAAGTACTTTATCACCTTTATAGATGATTGTACTAGATACTGTTACGTTTACTTAATGAGAAGTAAAGACGAAGCAGTAGAGAAATTCGATCTTTATAAGACCGAAGTTGAAAATCAACTCAATAAGAAAATTAAAACATTGAGAAGTGATAGAGGCGGTGAATATGAATCACCGTTTGAACAGATATGCGCTGAAAGCGGCATTATACATCAAACCACAGCCCCATACACTCCCGAGCAAAATGGGGTTGCTGAGCGTAAAAATAGAACGCTAAAGGAAATGATGAATGTTATGCTAATCAGTTCTGGGTTACCCCAGAACATGTGGGGGGAAGCTGTACTTTCCGCTAACTATGTTTTAAACAAGTTACCACATAAGAAGCGAGAAAAGACTCCATATGAGTTATGGAAAGGTCATCAACCCAGTTATAAGAACCTGCGGGTTTGGGGTTGTCTCGCAAAGGTCCTAGTTCCCACTCCTAAAAGGATGAGAATTGGTCCTAAGACGGTGGACTGTGTGTTCATCGGATATGCACAGAACAGTAGTGCATATCGGTTTCTCGTGCACAAGTCGGACAATCCCGATGTGCACGTAGATACGTATATGGAAAGCCGAGAGGCCTCTTTCTTTGAAGATATCTTTCCCCGGAAATTACCTACATCTGTACCAACTGAAGAGTTGAACAGTGAAGGAAATGTGGGGGCAAGTGAACCGACAGAGGAAGAGGAAGAGCCTCGGCGCAGCAAAAGGGCAAGGAAGGAAACTTCCTTTGGACCTGATTTCCTAACCTTCATGGTTGAAGGCGAACCGGCGACATATAAACAAGCTATGTCAACACCGGATTCCCAATATTGGGAAGAAGCTATTCAAAATGAAATTGAATCAATCATGCAAAACCACACTTGGGAACTAGTGGATCTTCCGAAAGGATGCAAGCCCCTAGGTCACAAGTGGATCTTCAAGAGGAAGTTAAAGGTTGACGGCACGATTGAGAAATACAAGGCGAGACTTGTGGTAAAAGGATTCAGGCAAACTGAAAGTGTCGATTATTTCGACACGTATGCTCCTGTCTCCAGGAAAACGTCTATCCGAATCGTCATTGCTCTCGCAGCTTTGTTTGATATGGAAATACATCAAATGGATGTAAAAATGGCATTTCTGAATGGAGAACTGGAAGAAGAGATTTACATGGAACAACCGGAAGGGTTTGTAGTTCCTGGTAAAGAGCACCAAGTGTGCAAACTTGTAAAGTCTCTATATGGATTCAAACAAGCGCCAAAGCAATGGCATGAGAAGTTTGATAGAATTATGCTATCAAACGGTTTTCACATTAATGAGTGTGATAAATGTGTCTACTCTAAAGGAAGTGGAAGAGACTGTGTTGTAGTCTGTCTCTATGTGGATGACATGATCATAATTGGGAGTAATGATAGAATCAGCTCCACAAAGAAAATGTTATCACAACACTTCGATATGAAGGACCTGGGTTTAGCTGATGTAATACTTGGCATGAAGATTACCAAAACATCAGAAGGGTATGCCTTGTCCCAAAGTCACTATGTTAAACAAGTCTTAGACAAGTTTGACAAGGACAGTAAAGCTATGTCAAGAACCCCAATTGAGTTCAACTGTAACCTGAAAAAGAATTTCGGTAAAAGTGTGAATCAATTGGAGTTCTCTCGAGTCATAGGCAATCTCATGTATATAATGAATTGCACTAGACCAGACATAGCAAACTCAGTGAGTAGACTGAGCAGGTACACCAGTAATCCAAATGAGGAACACTGGAAGGCTATAATGAAACTTCTCAGGTATATGAGGTTTTCAGCCGATTACGGGCTGCACTATACCAGATATCCAGCGGTACTGGAAGGGTATTCAGATGCCAACTGGATATCAGACTCCAATAGCACAAGGTCCACGAGTGGATATGTGTTTATAATGGGAGGAGCTGCTGTGTCATGGAGATCCTCCAAACAGACATGTATTGCAAGGTCAACTATGGAATCAGAATTCATAGCGTTGGACTTAGCAACCGAAGAGGCAGACTGGCTGAGAAGTCTATTGGAAGGAATTCCAATGTGGCCGAAACCTGTTCCCGCAATAAGCATGCATTGTGATAGTCAATCAGCTATTGCGGGGGCTCAGGATCATATGTATAATGGAAAGTCTCGACATATACGTCGAAGACATAAATCCGTAAGGGAATTGTTATCCAATGGTGTGGTATCCTTAGATTTTGTAAGATCAAAGGAAAACATAGCGGATCCATTAACTAAAGGCTTGACTCAAGTGGGAGTCGAGACGTCATCGAACGGAATGGGGTTAAAGCCCATTAAATTGGTGGCCCCCCCATAGGCAACCCAACCTAAACGGAATCTTTCCTGATAGGTTCAAAGGGAAACTGAACTGTGGGGGCAACCGAACAAAGCACTCGGGAACCTGGAGTTCCCAGCCCATCTCCGCGATGACAGAGTGATAGACCTGTACCATTGTAAGGGTGAGCTTGAGGCTCTTAATGATCCAAGTTACTCGACGGTCGAGTAAAGTGAGTCAGGACACTTTCGACTTGGAACACCTATAACTAGTGTGTAAGGCCGGTACCATGTGATGAGCTTGGGCTAATTCACTAGAGCACTCAGTTGAAGTTGCCAAGGCAGTCCAGGCCAAATATGGACAACAACTAAAGGGCCTAGTACGTGGGTAGAGAGGGCACTGTGCGGGTGCCATTCTGGGATACACAAAGCTTGATGGTTCAAAGCTTTACAGCTACCTAATAGCAGTATTCTGGGTGGTACTCCACTACGGCAGGTTCAAGGCGCGCGCTACCTGACCTTAGGCAGTGAACTTTTGCGGTTCTCTTGATTTGCATTTAGGACATGGGCTTTCGAGCCAATTGCATTCATGTGGGGGATTGTTGGAAAAATTGGAAAATATGTAATTTAAACATAGTTGTTCCAAGTGGTCAGGGACCATCTTTGAGTCAATTTTTAATGCGACTCCTCAGTTTTTCTGAGGCCATACTCTATGCGTTTGAGTAGCTCGTGTGACGAGCTTCGCAACGGTATATCGCATGACCCATTCGGAGGAAGGGTGTGAATGATAATTGGACTCGAAGGTTGGTACTCGAAAGAGGCAATAAAGCCAATGCTGGAAAATGAGAAAAGAAATGGGATTTAACCCATGAGAGTTATCCCACATTGGAAAATCATGAGTGATTTTTACAATATATATATACTAAGGTATCCTATGTGGATATTAAGTAATGTGTCCACATACACATGTGTGTATTGTGTACCACACATGGGCGGGCTTGCTCGTCGGGCGGACTTGCTCGTCGGGCGGGCTTGCTCGACGGACGGGCTTGCTCGTTGGGTTTTTAACTCGACGGGAAAAAGTGCGCCTGTTCCTATTCGGGAAAAGTGTTCCTGTTCGGGTAAAGCGCGCCTGTTCGGGAATAGTGTTTCTGTTTGGGAAAAGCGCGCCTGTTTGGGTAAAGCGCGCCTGTTCGGGAATAGTGTTTCTGTTCGGGAAAAGCGTGCCTGTTCGGAAAAGTGTGCCAGTTCGGGAAAAGCTTCCAGCAAAGCTGTAACTGTTGCAATAAATGTGATTTCATTGCAAAGTTAATACTGCAGTTTCGAATTTCGAAAACTGACAGTAGTAAAGTGACCTTAATGGCTGAGATACTCAGCAAGCCTATAAATAGGCAGACCCCCCCCCCCCCACATGTCAAAAATACACATAACATTCTGAAATCAAATACCAGTAGCATATATCATCTCTCTAAAAAGTAGCATTACATTTTAGAAACAGAGAGAACCACCCACCAACAGCTCGACCTTGACTCGTCGCCAGTTTCCGACGAGTCATCCGAGACGTTGTACCTTGGGATCGAAGCGCCAACGCAACCAGAAACCTTAAGGTGGTTGGGCGAATATCGGTTAAGGGCATACTGTTAACAGTAGCCTCGTCTTATTTTGTTTTCAATTCTGTCCATTTTTTAATTCTGTCCATTTACAATTCTGTCATTTCAATTACGCAATTTACTTTTCTGTAATTTTAATTTCAGTATTTTACATTGCTGTCCTTAGCTGTAGCTTTTATATTCTGTTTGTACCTTTCTGTAATTTCTTTAAAGTTCTGTTTTTTGCTGTAATTTCAATTCTGTAATTTAATTCTGTAATTAGAATAGTTTCAATTCAGTCCTGTAATTTTAATTTTAAATCAGAACAGTCCGGCTGTTAAGTTTATACTTTCCAGTCCGGCAGTTTCTATTTATTGCAATTCAATACATCAGATTATTAATTAATAATAATCTGATAACGTTTGCTTTATTTACGTTTCAGTACCTACATGTTGTAATCATTAATTTCTGTATCAGTTTCGAAATTAATAAAGATTACACTGGTTTTTGTTTATTCTTGTTTAGTCCTTTAATTATTGTTAATTGTTATTTCGTACACGGAAACCAACACTTTTTTCGTTTCTTGCTTTCGTTTCCTCATCTGAAACCTATGGTTAGGAGGTATAGTGATCGAACAATCTTAAATTTGAACTCGTTATTGAGGAACTTCTTTTCGAATAAGTACACTTTTTTGTCCTGAAAGTTGTAACTGAAAATTCCGATTAAGATAAGTTTTCTTACTAGTGTCGTGCTCCAAACTTTTTAATTTAGTGGCTATTCTATTTTAGTAAAATACCACTGACATGTTTGTTCAAGACTTTGGAAACGAACGAAAGTGTTAGGCAATCATACTAAAATTTGCAAGAGTCCCAATCTTGGTACCATGACAATTGGCATCTAGTCATCTACCAAGATGCGACTAATATTCAAAGCTAAAATATCTTTAGTTACTAAAGATGTTTTTTAATTGAAAGTCATTTGGAGACCATAGGAAGCATAAGAGTTTCACTTGTAATAAGCTTTCTATTTTTGGGTAAAAACTATTCATCCCTATAAAATAGCATGTAGAGAAAGCGATTTTGTTTTTATCTTAACCGTTACGCGGGTCAGTACTGTTGTTTGTCAAATACCAAGTCCAGTTTTTTTTTTGTCCCAGCCTAGTTTTTTTTTGCCCCAACCTAATTTTTGTCTCAGGCCCAAGACTTACTGGACTTGAGCGTGGGCCACCCTTGCCGTTACCAAATTTATTATTACGAATTTTCGCACTGTTACCGATAGGACTGATTGCTCCAGCTTCGCTTTGGTCACGGGAAGCCATTGGCAGCAAGGAGACACGATTTTACCACAGCTCAGGTATGGGTCACTATACAAATCTTGGCATACGGAAATAAGGTTAAATGAAGGAAAGTAGCATTTAAGGGAACAAATTTCCTCAAGTTTGAGTTTGTATAGTCAGGTTTTGGTTAGATTATCGGTTTTTTAATATATATTCGTAATTTTTTTTCGATTTTTTTTATGTAAATCAACGTACTATTTTATTTCTAAACTGTTTGTTCAAAAAAATCTGTAAAATTTGACATTTTATACATTTTTTTATACTATAATTGTTTGTTTGACGATTTATAAGACAGTAATAGTAATAAATACCAAAAAATATATAGAAAAGGCTAAATTTTATAGATTTTTTAGAAATAAAATAGTAAGTTGATTTTAAAAAAATCGATTTTTTTTTACAAATAAATATGACCTATCAGAATCTGACAATAGAAATTTTGAGAAAATCTGAACCCGGCATTTAAATATAAACATAGACATGTTTTTTTTGGTACAACGGAAATTAAAAAAAATTAACAAAACACTTGTGGAGCGCTATTTCTCGTGTCTTCCAACAACAAATATGTCAAACTCATAGGGGTCTTTTCGTATACTCGAATTTTTTCGGCAATGACTCTTCCGCTTTTGGCCAAGTGGTCCGCACACATGTTCCCCTCATGAGAGCAATATGTAATGATAGCATCACATTGTTTAACATAAATTTTATGTCCACGACTAGTCCAAAGAATAAGCAATTTATGGACGTCTCTTCGGTGATGAGCTATACATCAGATGTTGCGTCCGATTCCACATCAAATCTAACGAAACCTTTGGCCAGGGCGATCGTCAGGTCTCGATATATGGCCCATAACTCTGTCTTTAGCGGTGAGTGATGCTCTAATCTACCGATAAATCCCAATAGCCATGCTCCGTTTTTATCACGAAATAACCCACCTATGCCGGCTGCATTTCTCAGAGTGCTACCGTCGACATTGAGCTTAATTCGACCTGGAGAAGGACGGACCCAACTAATGGTTTTAGCACAAATATTTTGGTCCACATACGGATGAGGTTTCCTAGCAGCATGCTCTATAACACCTGCAAAGTCCATCGTTATGTGAATCGTGTGTAAAGTATTGTAATCCACATTTTCAAAAACTTTTTTACATCGAAAATTCCAAACATTCCACAATTCTGCAATAAAAACAAAGCACAAAGGAATACCATTGAAAGTATTCTTGCAATGCAGATTTATTTTAAGCCAAGTTATAAATTCAAAATGCATTTTTTGAGTGAGCCAATTTGCTCCTTTTAAAGCTGCCCAAAACCGAATAGAAAAAGAGCATTTCCGAAATAAATGATTTATATCTTCAGTACCATGTTACATTGAGAGCAAATGTCATTCTCGAAAAGCTCTATCTTGGGTCTCACTTTGTTAGTGAGTAATTTTTCCTGACAAACGAGCCAAAGAAACAAAATTAACTTTGAAGGAATTTTTAATTTTCAAATCCAAACCCAACTAAATTATAGGGCTAGAAAAAATAGAATAAGCAGATTTAGTAGTATACATACCATTAGTTACCATTAGTTGTGAACCTGCCTCATTCTATGGTGGTAGAGATAAAATCTGTCATTTCAAGTTTGTTTGAGAATTGAGCTGGTAAGAAAATTAACATAAACTTCGTGTGCAAATAAGCAGATGTACAAAATACACCACCTTGTCAGCTAGGAATAATTACCATTATCTGTCGAAGAGACAACAAAAAAAATGGCCTTTTTTTATCTTGGCTAAATGCTAATCTTTCTGGCTTTTAATTCTAAGGAAAAGAATTAAAATATGTACAAGTCATTAATCTCCATTATTGTATTTACCAAAAAAAATATTCATTAAATTTAGAGCTGTCATGTTGGGACAAACCGGGAGCAATATTTGCAGAATGAAAGGACTGTTTTTGTTCTGGACCACATCGAAGTTGGCCTATAATTACTACTATAGATTTTTATGTTGTTTATCTGATAAAACAACTCAAATTCAAACAAAAAGAACTTATCAGAAATGTGTTAAGTACGGAAAACACGCCTTCTTCGGCCTCACCAGAAATACCTTTTTCGGCCTACGTGTCATACATTTTGCCAATGAGGCCTAATCGGAAGTGTATGACTAGCAATACTAGACACTACAAAAAAAATGTCAGGTTACTATCAGAGCGTATGTTGCTAAACTGATGATAAAGTGAGTGTCGCTAAATTTAGCAAACAGTTTAGCAAGTTAGCGACACTCAATTTACCAATAGTTTTCTTGTAGTCATAAAAACTAAGTTGTATTTATAGAACAAGCGGTCTTACTGAATAGGCAAAAGTAAAATTCACCTATCTGCATGATAATGCTACGTTTTAACAAAAAAAATGGTTATGTAAAAGCACATCATTTTCATACGAGACCAGTCATATTATTTCTACGGTTCTACCCCATCCAGACCAGATTTTAGGCAAATAGTGCCCATAAAATATGATCCTCAATCTCTTATATCTGGATACTATTGTTGCCTATTTCACACAAGGCTTAACACCGAATATCATTCATATTCAAGCATATCATCGAGTAATAGCAGACTGGTCCAAACCGCTTACTTCACGAGCCTCGGTATGGGACCACTCGGGTTGAGATATAAACTGTTCAGCAGCTCAAGTCATGCCATACGAAAATACTTTTTGAATGTCTTATACCTATTTTAACCCGGACATTACCTGTCCATAGAAAATCCACCTTAGACATCAGTTTTTTTCTTTTGGTTATTCACGGTAATTTTTAGATACCCGTAGACATAGGGGATGATATGTGTGTTGGTTTCCGTGTACGAAATAGCAATTAAACAATAATGAAGGACTAAACAAGAATTAAACAAAACCAGTGTAATCTTTATTAATTTCCAGTTGGAATAGAATAAACTGATTACAACATGTAGGTACTGAAACGTAATTAAAGCAAACGTTATCAGATTATTATCAATTAATAATCTGATATACTGAATTGCAATAAATAGAAACTGCCGGACTTGAAAGTATAAACTTAACAGCCGGACTGTTCTGTTTTAAATTGAAAGTACATGACTGAATTGAAACTATTCTAATTACTGAATTAAATTACAGAATAGTAATTACAGCAAAAAACAGAACTTTAAACTAATTACAGAAAGGTACAAACAGAATAGAAAAGCTACAGCTAAATACTAGAAATTAAAATACTGAATTAAAAAATACAGAAAAGTAAATTGCAGAAATTAAATAACATAATTGAAAAGATGAGGCTACTGTTTAACAGTATGCCCTTAACCGATATTCGCCCAACGGTGGGTGGTTCTATCTGGTTTCTAATATGCTATGAAAAAATATATGCTGCTGGTTTTAGAGAGAAGAGAGATATGATTTTCGTGTGTTGAATATGTGAGGGAAGGTTGCCTCTTTATTGAGGAATTCTGAAACCGCAGAATTTAACGTGGTCATTTAATTCTGGGAGTTACATTCCCAGAATCCGCCTCCATTACTGCTGGAGTTTCAAACTTTCTGGAACTCTAGGGACTGCTCTTGCAAATATGCAAAAGTCCATTTTCAGTTTAGTACAAGACCCAAGACCCGAGACATTCCCCAAATCCCAAATCCCAAATCCCGCGGCCCGTGACCCGAGTCCCGAGACTCGAGCGAGCGCGCGCGTGTGTGGTACACACTAACCCACTCATGAGTATGTAGACTTTATTAGTTTACCAACTACATGGGATGGACTTGTATATATAGTGTAAAAATCAATCTTGATTTTACAATGTGGGATAACCCGCATGGGTTAATTCCACTCTCTTTTCCATTTTCCAGATTTCGGTTTTTTCCTCTTTCGAGTACCAACCTTCGAGTCCAATTATCATTCACACCCTTCCTCCGAATAGGTCATGCGATATACCGTTGCGAAGCTCGTCGTACGAGATACTCAAACACTTTGAGTATGGCCTCAGAAAAACTGAGTAGTCACATTGAAAATTGACTCAAAGATGGTCCCTGACCACTTGGAACAAACATGTATAAAATACATGTTTTCCTACATTTTTTTTTCCAACAATCCCCCACATGAATGCAATTGGCTCGAAAGCCCATGTCCTAAATGCAAATCAAGATAACCGTAAAAGTTCACTGCCTAAGGTCAGGTAGCGCGCGCCTTGAACCTGCCGTAGCGGAGTACCACCCAGAATACTGCTATTAGGTAGCTGTAAAGCTTTGAACCATCAAGCTTTGTGTATCCCAGAATGGCACCCGCACAGTGCCCTATCTACCCACGTACTAGGCCCTTTAGTTGTTGTCCATATTTGGCCTAGACTGCCTTGGCAACTTCAACTGAGTGCTCTAGTGAATTAGCCCAAGCTCATCACATGGTACCGGCCTTACACACTCGTTATAGGTGTTCCAAGTCGAAAGTGTCCTGACTCACTTTACTCGACCGTCGAGTTAATTGGATCATTAAGAGCCTCAAGCTCACCCTTACAATGGTACAAGTCTATCACTCTGTCATCGTGGAAATGGGCTGGGAACTCCAGGTTCCTGAGTACTTTTTTCGGTTGCCCTCACAGTTCAGTTTCCCTTTGAACCTATCAGGAAATATTCCGTTTAGGTTGGGTTGCTTATGAGGGGCCCACCAATTTAATGGGCTTTAATCCCATTCCGTTCGATGACGTCTCGACTCCCACTTGAGTCAAGCCTTTTGTTAATGGATCCGCTATATTTTCCTTTGATCTCACAAAATCTAAGGATACCACACCATTGGATAACAATTTCCTTACGGATTTATGTCTTCGACGTATATGTCGAGACTTTCCATTATACATATGATCCTGAGGCCGCGCAATAGCTGATTGACTATCACAATGTATGCTTATTGCGGGAACAGGTTTCGGCCACATTGGAATTCCTTCCAATAGACTTCTCAGCCAGTCTGCCTCTTCGGTTGCTAAGTCTAACGCTATGAATTCAGATTCCATAGTTGACCTTGCAATACACGTCTGTTTGGAGGATCTCCAAGACACAGCAGCTCCTCCCATTATAAACACATATCCACTCATGGACCTTGTGCTATTGGAGTCTGATATCCAGTTGGCATCTGAATACCCTTCCAGTACCACTGGATATCTGGTATAGTGCAGCCCATAATCGGCTGAAAACCGTATATATCTGAGAAGTTTCATTATGGCCTTCCAGTGTTCCTCATTCGGATTGCCGGTGTACCTGCTCAGTCTACTCACTGAGTTTGCTATGTCTGGTCTAGTGCAATTCATTATATACATGAGACTGCCTATGACTCGAGAGAACTCCAATTGATTCACACTCTTACCGAAATTCTTTTTCAGGTTACAGTTGAACTCAATTGGGGTTCTAGACATCGCCTTACTGCCCTTGTCAAACTTGTCTAATACTTATTTAACATAGTGACCTTGGGACAAGGCATATCCTTCTGATGTTTTGGTAATTTTCATACGAAGTATTACATCAGCTATACCCAGATCCTTCATATCGAAGTGTTGTGACAACATTTTCTTTGTGGAGCTGATTCTATAATTACTCCCAATTATAATCATGTCATCCACATAGAGACAGACTACTACACAGTTTCTTCCACTTCCTTTAGAGTAGACACATTTATCGCACTCATTAATGCGAAAACCGTTTGATAGCATAATTCTATCAAACTTCTTGTGCCATTGATTTGACGCTTGTTTGAGTCCATATAGAGACTTTACAAGTTTGCACACTTGGTGCTCTTTACCAGGAACTACAAACCCTTCCGGTTGTTCCATGTAAATCTCCTCTTCCAGTTCTCCATTTAGAAAGGCCGTCTTTACATCCATTTGATGTATTTCCATATCAAACAAAGCTGCGAAAGCAATGACGATTAGGATTGACGTTTTCCTAGAAACAGGAGCATACGTGTCAAAATAATCGACACCTTCAGTTTGCCTGAACCCTTTTACTACAAGTCTCGCCTTGTATTTCTCAATCATGCCGTAAACCCTAAACTTCCTCTTGAAGATCCACTTGTGACCTAGGGGCCTACATCCTGTCGGAAGATCCACTAGTTCCCAAGTGTGGTTTTGCATGATTGATTCAATCTCATTTTGAATCGCTTCTTCCCAATATTGGGAATCCGGTGTTGACATAGCTTGTTTATATGTCACCGGTTCGCCTTCAATCATGAAGGTTAGGAAATCAGGTCGAAGGAAGTTTCCTTCCTTGCCCTTTTGCTGCGTCGAGGCTCTTCCTCTTCCTCTGTCGGTTCACTTGCCCCCACATTTCCTTCACTGTTCAACTCTTGAGTTGGTACAGATGTAGGTAATTTACGGGGAAAGATATCTTCAAAGAAAGAGGCCTCTAGGCTTTCCATATACGTATTTACGTGCACATCGGGATTATCCGACTTGTGTACGAAAAACCGATATGCACTACTGTTATGTGCATATCCGATGAACACACAGTCCACCATTTTAGGACCAATTCTCATCCTCTTAGGAGTGGGAACTAGGACATTCGCGAGACAACCCCAAACCCGCAGGTTCTTATAACTGGGTTGATGACCTTTCCATAATTCATATGGAGTCTTATCTCGCTTCTTATGTGATAACTTGTTTAAAACATAGTTTTCGGAAAGTATCGCTTCCCCCCACATGTTCTGGGGTAACCCAGAACTGATTAGCATAGCATTCATCATTTCCTTTAGCGTTCTATTTTTACGCTCAGCAACCCCATTTTGCTCGGGAGTGTATGGGGCTGTGGTTTGATGTATAATGCCGCTTTCAGCGCATATCTGTTCAAACGGTGATTCATATTCACCGCCTTTATCACTTCTCAATGTTTTAATTTTCTTATTGAGTTGATTTTCAACTTCGGTCTTATAAAGAGCGAATTTCTCTACTGCTTCATCTTTACTTCTCATTAAGTAAACATAACAGTATCTAGTACAATCATCTATAAAGGTGATAAAGTACTCTTTCCCTCCTCGCGTTTGTATAAACTTTAAGTCGCATACATCCGTGTGTATTAGACCGAGAGGTTCACTTTCTCGTTCAACATGTTGAAACGACGATTTCGTTAATTTTGCCTCTACACAAATCTCACATTTGTGTTGCTTATTAAAAATGAAATTTGGTATTAGTTTTAGTGATATTAATTTCTTTAAAGAATTATAATTCACGTGACCTAATCTAACATGCCACAAATGAAATGACTCAAATAAATAATCAAAATTAGAATTTTTATTGGCCTCTTGGGCAATAGTCATTACATCGCTAGTGCTAGCCTCAGCTTTAGCACCTTTATTGGGAGCAGGTGTCTTTACGTTTAGCTTAAACATGCCGTTGGTCATATAGCCACGGCCTACATAGACACTATTCTTGGTGATTACAATTTTATCGGATTCTAACACTAGCTTGAACCCGTTCTTCACCATCACTGATCCGGATACCAGATTCTTACGGATATCCGAAACATGGAGCACATTTGTCAACCTCAGCTCTTTTCCCGAGGTCATCTTCATCACCACCATTCCTTTTCCTTCCACCTTGGAAGTAGCAGAATTTCCCATGAAGCAGCTTTCTCCCTCTACCGCCTCGTAGGTCTTAAACATCCACCTTGTTGAGCAGATGTGGCTCATGGCGCCGGTATCCAACCACCACTCTTTGGGATTGCTCCCCACAAGATTCACCTCAGAGACCACAGCAGTAAAGTGGTCATCATCTCGTCCTCCCTCGGCCAGATGTGCCTGAGCTGGAGCTTTCCTCTTTCCCTTGCCCTTGAAGTTCCTCGGGGGGGGGGGCTTAACAGCGCCTTTATTGTCATAACAGTTCCCGGCACGATGACCGGTCCTGTTACACACAAAGCAGGTTCCCGCAAATTTCTTTGCGACAACAGCACTGCACTGCCTCCGTTGTCAAAACGTTTCCGTTTGACGTTGGAGATTTCGACCACATTGGCCTTTGCCATCGGGATGTTAGTACCACTGACTCTCCTTACAGAGCGACGGTTGCTCACCTCGATATTGAGCTTCTAAATGAGCCCCTCCAGCCTCATTTCCTTTCGCTTGTGCTTCAGGTAGTTTTGAAAGTCTTTCCATGACGGTGGCAATTTCTCAATCATGAGTGCCACCTGGAAAGGCTCATTAATCACTAGCCCCTCAGCCTCAAGGCGATGGTAAATGAGTTGGAGCTCCTCAACTTGCTCCATGACACCCCTGTTGTCAGTCATACGATACTCATGAAAGTCCGTGACAACAAATCTCTTTGTGCCAGCGTTATTCACTTTGTACTTATTTTCGAGAGTTTCCCACAGCTCCTTTGCAGTAGCTTTGGGCTCGAAAACACTGAACAGCGTGTCATCTAGAGCACACAGGATATAGTTCTTGCATAGGTAGTCAGCATGTCTCCATGCCTCAACCGCAGAGAACGACTGCTCGTCCAGATCGTCCTCGCTTAGGACGGGAGCAGTCTCCTTAAGAAACCTGGTCAGATTCAGGGTCGTGAGATAAAACAGCATCTTTTGCTGCCAACGTTTAAAGTTGTCTCCCCTGAATTTTTCTGGTTTCTCCAGATGAGAAGTCGGCAAAGTAGGCACAACCGAATATATCGGTGCCTTGCCTTTGGCCGCAGCCTTAGCTACGGCCTTGGCTGTGGCCGCTGCTTCGGCCGCAGCCTCAGCTTTGGCCGTAGCATCCGCCATGGCCTCAGCCGCGGCGGCCTCAGCCGCTGCAGCTACGTCATCGGCGGTAGCCCCCACAATCGCATCGCCCCTAGTGTTATGGACATCTCCACCAACCACTGGGTCATGCTCACTTCCGATAGGCAACTGAATAGGCGACGTGTTTGTCATCTGAAACGACAACACAAAACGTATGAGATACGTGTACAATAAATTCTATAAGTAAACACCAAAACTGATATTTGGGTTTGTAAAAGAATTATTAAACAAACAATAAAATTAAATCTTTTATCCTTTTGAATATCAATACGGTTGATATTAAAAGGATTAAACGATTCCTATTGAATACCAATACGGTTGGTATCAACAAGATTCAAAAATAAAAATTAAAACTGTTTGAAATTTTTTCTTTGTAATTCAATTTCTAATATAATTTAGAATTGAAAACAAAAAAGCATTATTCCTTTTAAACTAAATAATTGTATTAATTAATACACGAAAGAAACAACAGGGTATCGGTTAAGATTGTTGGTTTCCGTGTACGAAATAACAATTAAACAATAATGAAGGACTAAACAAGAATTAAACAAAACCAGTGTAATCTTTATTAATTTCCAGTTGGAATAGAATAAACTGATTACAACATGTAGGTACTGAAACGTAATTAAAGCAAACGTTATCAGATTATTATCAATTAATAATCTGATGTACTGAATTGCAATAAATAGAAACTGCCGGACTGGAAAGTATAAACTTAACAGCCGGACTGTTCTGTTTTAAATTGAAAGTACAGGACTGAATTGAAACTATTCTAATTACTGAATTAAATTACAGAATAGTAATTACAGCAAAAAACAGAACTTTAAACTAATTACAGAAAGGTACAAACAGAATAGAAAAGCTACAGCTAAGTACTAGAAATTAAAATACTGAATTAAAAAATACAGAAAAATAAATTGCGGAAATTAAATAACAGAATTGAAAATGGACAGAATTAAAAAGACGAGGCTACTGTTTAACAGTATGCCCTTAACCGATATTCGTCCAACCACCTTGATGTTTCTGGTTGCGTTGGCGCTTCGATCCCAAGGTACAACGTCTCAGATGACTCACCGGAAACTGACGACGAGTCAAGATCGAGCTGTTGATGGGTGGTTCTCTCTGGTTTCTAATATGCTATGAAAAAATATATGCTGCTGTTTTAGAGAGGAGAGAGATATGATTTTCGTGTGTTGAATATGCGAGGGAAGGCTGCCTCTTTATTGAGGAATTCTGAAACCGCAGAATTTAATGTGGTCATTTAATTCTGGGAGTTACATCCTCAGAATCCGCCTCCATTACTGCTGGAGTTTCAAACTTTCTGAAACTCAATGGACTGCTCTTGCAAATATGCAAAAGTCACTTTTCAGTTTAGTACAAGACCCGAGACCCGAGACATTTCCCAACTCCCGCGTCCCGAGACCCGAGCGAGCACGCGCGTGTGGTACACACTAACCCACTCATGGGTATGTGGACTTTATTAGTTTACCAACTACATCAGATGGACTTGTATATATAGTGTAAAAATCAACCTTGATTGTACAATGTGGGATAAATCTCATGGGTTAATTCCACTCTCTTTTCCATTTTCCAGATTTCGGTTTTTTCCTCTTTCGAGTACCAACCTTCGAGTCCAATTATCATTCACACCCTTCCTCCGAATAGGTCATGCGATATACCGTTGCGAAGCTCGTCGTACGAGCTACTCAAACACTTTGAGTATGGTCTCAGAAAAACTGAGTAGTCGCATCAAAAATTGACTCAAAAATGGTCCCTGACCACTTGGAACAACTATGTATAAAATACATGTTTTCCTACCTTTTTTTCCAACAATGTGTGTACACAAATATGTATAAATATGAAATACAATGACTGCACAATAGTTTGACCGAGGGATGGCTACCATAAGATTGAGGATCCAAACAGGTAACCAATGTTTTAAAAGGCGTAGGTGGTCTTTAACCGAAAATAGATTGCCTATCACCTAATACTGCGGCATAATTGACACCTAATCGATTAATCTCGCCTAATCCAGTAAGCATCTAGTCTCTGCCTACCGTCTAGGCTTACATTTTATAACAATGAGGTCACCAATCGTGCGAAATTAGTAACAACAACATATTCTACACTCGAGCAAAAAAGTATACTTAAAAGTTAGTTATTTCATTGATCATCCTTTGATTTTTATGCTGGAGTCGAAGTGGTATACATGTGCCCATAATATTAATAAGATAGACGGTGAAAAGTTAGTTCTCCTTAATCTGTGTCAATATTGAGGCGGATCATCACCACACCCATATCACTGCTTAGTTCTTTCCATGGACTCAAACACATTGTTAGGAATGTTAGGAATTAAGATACTTTCAATTCTACTACACTTCTTCTTATATTTCTTGTAGGAGAAACAATAACAAGTTTGCAGTTTTCTGCAGTAACATTTTTTTAGGAGTAATTAATATAAAAATAGCATACACCTATTATATTAACAAAAATATATTCTTAAAAGTTATAATATCAAAAAGATACATTTAATTAATAATTAATAAAAAATAAAAAATCTCATTCATCACTTCCGATCTATTTCCTCTCTCTCATCCTCTCTATTTTTGATCTCTCTCTTTCCGATCTTTCTCTCATTCTCCCCCCTCTCTCTCCGATCTCTGTTTTCGGTAGAAATTGAAATACAGACATCCGTCGGAGTGGGCGACGAAGGTATAGAGCGATGTCGAAAATTCGAGATTGATGTCGATGGAAATCCGGTCGTCGAATAAGAGATCCACGACAGCGACTTGGTAGTTCGAGATCGGAGAACGGGCAAGAGTTAGATTTGTTAACTATTGTATAAGTTTGAAAAATAATTGTATGAACTCCGTGAATTAAAAGTATGGATTTGAAAATTATTGATATGAATTATGTAAATAATAATATTAATTCTGTAAATTGTGATATGAACTTTGAAAATAATAGTTAACTCTATAAATTAGGGTATGAACTTTTGAAATAAATGTATGAACATTTGGAATAAAAGTATGAAACATACAAATTAGGTTATGAACTTTTGAAATAAGAGTATGAATTTTTTGAAATAAATGTATCAACTTTTGGAATAAAAGTATAAAATATACAAATTAAGTTATGAACTTTTGAGTATGTTTTTGTTAATTAGAAATTTTTGGGTATATTTTTATTAATTTAATTTCAAAAGTAGTATGTTTTATTAATCTATCATATTTGTTATCATTACTCTCCCATGAAATGTATGAAGAAGTGTAATACGAGTGAACATGTAAGAGGAGTGAACGTATCACACAGTATGTGAATGCAAATCTAGACAAAAAAATTCATCTTTCTGATTTGTCAAAAATCACCAGCAGCAATCACTTACCTTAAGAGTCCGGTTAATCGTTCGAAAAAACGGACATTTCCTGGGATTTGTCCAAAGTTTAATTATGGATAATAAGAGTGCTGGGAGATGTGGTTGTTTATTCATTTTGGGCAGACTTCCAAGTTCAAACTAAATTTTGCGCTAAAAGTATCTTCCATTAAAAGCTTTTCATTTACTATTACTAAAGTACTGTCACATACTTTTCACTTAAAAGCTTTGTTTTTTTGTTAAACAGGTTTTGGAAATATACGTCTTCATTGCCATGGTTGGCTCCAAGAGATAATCATGCCAAATCTTAGCAATCTCCAAGCGTTAAAAGTGAATATTGGGACCAGACAGTGACTCATCCTTATGTTAGGTGTCAATTGTCATAGGCCTAATATCTTTCGTGCTTAAAAAGCTTCTTTGAACATTGTGAAAAAGAATTTTTTTTTTTCTTTTAAAACTACCCTCGAAACCCAAGAAATATGATAATGAAAACCTAATCATCATTTAACTTGCCTAACCTTCCCAATTTAGAAAACAGTCAGATGGTGTCGGGAGGAAAGCCATAGGAAAACTATCGTGTTAACGTGCTGTGACCGTGCACAGTCGCTGTCTTCAAGACATTTTTTTTAAGAAAATGTTTAAATGAGACCCCGTCTGATTAAAGGATGCACTATCACAATAACGTCGCTATAACCTTCAACTTAGGTTCTTGTTTGAACATCTCAATATCGAGGTCGGATGAAAAGCACGGACGCTGTGCACTATCACTTTGATGGGTGAAAAGAAGTATCCAAGTAGTGGGTCATTTGACAAGAAATGATAGTGCGCTTTTGTCAGACCATGGGTCAATGCTGATGTGGTGTGATTTTTGTATTTTCGGTGCCTTCCATTTTAATCATAGAGAAATGATCGCCGTACATGATTATGCATAAACATGAAAAAATAGCTAAAATAATTCAGAAAAGAATCGGTGGCATTGATCTTTCTTCGGGTTTAAACTAGATGACCCGCAACAGCAAATGGAAACAGAGAGACGATATCCCTGAATAGAATCAAAAACTAGAAAACATGTTAAGTGCCAACCAAGAGATTTTAGTATGAATAGCACTCTTTGCTCGAATACCGCAGAAACCATTCAAAATTTTCATTCATGAAATGATCTTAACTACTTTCATCGTGATATCTGTAAGACAAAAAGAACAAAAACAAAAATGAAGATTATGTCAAATGGGAACTACTGATACTGTCCTTAATCAGCGCAACTTTGTTCCCTCGTGGAAACGGATAAAAGAACAATGCAGTTGATACAAATGCTTCGCGTCACCAAATTTTCTAATAAGAAGAACCTTGCGCATTGGCGTGGCGACATAATTGGACCGATCCGGTATTTACCGTTTTGAATTTAAAACGCAGTAAATGCAGAATGAGTCCTTTTATGCAGCAATGTCAGCATGTAATAAGATCGGGAAAAGAGGTACACATTACAAATTTTCACAAAAATAACAATACACAAAACGTGCAAGTAGTATCTAGACGCTGTCAATCCCACCAAGAATCGTGGAGGCCATCCTCTTCAAAAACATCGTTAATCACAGACACAACCAGCCTGCCATAAGAAATTTAAGGTACTCGAGTTAGTGAGAGAGGTCGCAGGTCTAGAAGTCAAAGTTCAACTCCTATTTTGGCCTCTTTGGCTGCAGCCTTTAACTCATTTTTTGCGTTCTTGCTTACAAGATGCCACATTTTTGGTTGACCAACTAAAAAGATAAGTCTTTTTGGTTCTCTTTCCTGAAGAAAGCTAAAAATTTAACTCGATGAACATACTGCCCGGTTAATAGTTTAAAAGTTACATCCAAACATGTACCCCCCTTCGGTACCGCAGTAAGTATTAGAAGTTACATAAAACAAGTATTAATTTGTTGCAATGCGTTCTATTTTCAGTATTTTATTTGTTGCAACTAATAATATGTTGACGTTTTCTTGCTTGAAAGTAGTTGTATATTTGGCTAGTCAACTACTAAGCTAAAGTTTTTGGTTTTTCCGACTAAAAAAACTGGCTTGGTCCAGCTTGTTATCTGATAAAACCTCTACACAACTGTACGGATATTAAATCTGATGTTACCGCCTAATATATATTATATCATAGACTTCAAATGTCCCATATATTGATACGAGAGTAGTATAAAAAATGACTGTTACAATTCTAACATGCGTTTCCATTATGCAGTGTAAACAGGAAATCAAGTGTCCAACAACAAATTTAGGATATGCCAGTTATTGAAAGATCAAGCGTTGATTAAATTTCTAGAAGCATTACAAAAATACAGCAAGTTGCGGGTATCCATCTGTTTTTTTTATGTATAAATTGTGAGAATACCCACTATTTTCATTAATAATGATAACGAACGGTCGAAACGACCTTATTACAGCAGAAATCTTAAAACAATAAAAAATACGGCAAGTTGCGGGTATCTGTCTGTTGATTTAAAGTAAATAAGCAAGAGTTTAAGGTAGAGCAAACAAGCTGAATTCATCCAGCTTCAAGACTCGATATAAAACTTAGCTTTTAAGATTGTCAATAATATAAAGTCTAGGTTTTTAAGCAAAAAATTTGAAGCTTTAAAGCTACAAGCCTACAACCAAACAAGGCCTTAGCAAATATGAGTAGGTGATGTACTGCATGTCCTTTGTTTTAATTGCTCAAAGAATTAGTTATTGAAACTTAAGGGTTCATACTTCATATATGAAACTTAAGGCGTGGTAGAGCTCATTTTTAAAGCAAATAAGCTAAATTGAGTTTCAGGAATCAGCTCGGTCACGGTTACCCGACTAAAAGTGTCTAGCTTTTTCAGGCCAGAGAAAACAGAAAAACTTAGAAATTAAGCTGACCAACCAAATAGAGCCGAGCTCTCAAGCAAAAAGTTGAGGTTAAATGCTGTAACAAAACAAAGTCTAATTGTAATTATGCATGCATATCTTTTGTTTTCAATTCTCAAAGAAGCCAAAGAGTAAAACATACACGTTCTAAATGAAATAAACAAATTTGTACATTCCTAGAATTCAAGAAAGGATGAGCGCATGTCTAAATCTTCACTGTTGCTGGAATCGAGGACCGAAGAAAGCGCAGAGAAAGCCCTAGGTGCAATTAAAATCTTAAATTAGCAAAACACTTGACTTGAGAACTATATTTTACAAATCAGTGCAACTAACCCTAAGAAAACAAATCAGTAATATAAGAAAACAAATCAGTAATACCGGTAGTTTATACTACTATTACTACTTCGAAATAATAAAATCAAAGGCTAACCTGAAAATGATTACTATGAAGAGAAGAAAGTAAAACCCAAGTTTGATCAAGCGATACTTCTTCTCGGCACTGAGAGACCTAAACACCTCGGTTACATCAAGGAGATGTTTTCTGTTCATATATCTGAAATGGGAGCAGAAAATTGCTTATAAAGAGGGGGGGAAAAGACTGGTGATGAATCAAGGGTCATGCAAGTAAAAAAGCAATTGCATACAACAAAATGTGGAAAAGGTACGTGAAAATTGAAATACATGTTTGACTTTCTCTAAACTAAACCACCAAATGCCATTGTCACGCCTATTTTTATACTTATAACTTCTCTAAAATTTGAATTTCAAAGCATTGCTTTAAGTTTTGGTTTTTATACAATAATAGATTTAGCTCCTTGTTTGGTTGCATTTTATAAGCAAGTGAGCTTGGTTTTTGTGTTGGAGAAAGAAGTTCGGTTCATCCAGCTTAAGCTTCTAGCTGTTTCAAGAGAAAGAAAAACCAAAAACCAAAAAGCTCAACAAGTAAGCTAGTCTACCAAATGCAGTCTAGCTTTTGAGCAATGAAGCTGGATTTTGAGGTTAAGAAAAGCCTGGGTTGATGGGTTCATTTAGCTCAACGCTTCCAAAAAAGCTCAGTTTTTAGTTAATCAACCAAATGCAGTTGAGCTTTAACCAAAAAAGCAAGAGTTTAGGTTTCACTATTAATAGTGAAATTACTCACAGTGTGGTGCTGTAATATGCAATAGGGACGGTAAGGAGGAACATGAACCAATATCCCGTCACGAGAAATAATGCACAAAATACACCATGCAATACAATCTCAGGGATAATTACAGCATTAATACGAGAAGATGACTCGTAAGGATTCATGTGATCAGCCTCCAAATCCGATAAGCATATAATCTGTGTGGTCAATAACAGCTTTTTAGAGACAACCAAATGAAAATGATAAAGTGGAAATGAATACAGATAAAAGCAACACTCGTTTTTGAGACCTACATAAAATTGTTCTAAATCCGAACAAAACGTTACCTATTTTACGTGCTCCAATTACCACTTCTCTATTCTTTATTAAAAAAATAAATCACATTCAGGTTTTTTCTTTCAGAAAACTTCACAAATACTTATCTCGCCAATACTAAATCTCCCCCTGTATTTTAATCAGAGCGGTATTACATCAAACAACAATAACAATCAGCAAAAGTAACATAATCAAATTACACAGGTCAATAACAAACTTTTCCCTCACTTATTTGGTGAAAGTGTAATACAAAAAAAAAAAAACTTAGGTTTCTTGCAATTAAACATGTTATTGCAGCTAATAAACAAAAGAGAATACGAAGCTTATAGCTTAAGAGCTACAACTGTTCAATCTCATAGTCACATTTCAGATTACTTACTCAAAGATCAAATGTTCCCCTAATTTGTTAAGGTAGAATTACTAACAAAGACCAATTAGGACGATAACGATTAGCAAATACCAAAATTAAATATAGTCAAAACTCAGGATTATTTATCTCAACCCTTAAGACCTCCTAACTTGATGAGAGGTGACCTGAATTCGAGATTGCAACTCAACTAACCACACAAAAAAAAACAAAAAAACCAAGGATTACTAAATCAAAATCAGAAATTTTCACCTATTTCAATTACATTAAAAATTTAAACAAAATTCCAGCAATAAAAGAGTCCCTAATCTATTAATACACGATAAACAATCACATACATACCTTATCTTACATTAAGTTTTTGCCATATTTTATAGTTACTCAATTAAGAGCAGAACTAACCCCTTATTTCAACTACATAGAAAGGACAAGAAAACCAGAAACTAGATACATTTAAAGGAATTAAGCTATTGTAATACAATACACAATACACAATACACAATCATATATCATATACATACAAAACCACGTGTGCTTTGCAGATATTACAACAAATATTATAGTTGGAAAGAGATAATTTACCTGGTACAACAATAAAAATTAGAGAAAACCAAAGTAAAACGTATACAATTTTTACAATTACTTATCTGAAGATCAAATATTTTCCTAGTAAATTGATCAAGTAGTAAAGTAACTAAACTCCATAACATAATAATTCAACAACAAATAAAAGTATTAAGCAAAACAGTACTAAATTATTCAACCAACATAGTTATAAATGAATTATCTAACTATCTTAAACATATCTTTTTTATCAAAAGAAGAAAAAACTATCTCAACTATACACAAAAAGGGGGGAAATTAAAATTCTTTAGCAACAAAAGGGCATTAAGATGATATTAAGAAAAGTAAAAAATCATACACAAATACTCACCCAAACACAGAGTTCATAATTCATACAGAGCTAATAACTCAATCAGGATCAATTTTTTTTTATCAATTTCAATTGCATAAAAAGAAAAACAAAATAAAATAAAATTCAATCAACAAAAGGTATTGAGCTAATATAGCAACACAAATACACAAATACACAATGCACAATAATAATTAATAAAAATTGAAACTTAGAAAAGAGTTGGTTTACCTGGTAGAGATTTAAGGCAACTAGAGCAACGTCCATAAAGAAAAATAATACCCAACAAATTATTTCCCATGCCATTGATTTTTATTTATTTTAAAATATTTAAGGATGATGGGTTTAATGATGATTCATTATAGTGTTTTAGAGAGATAAAGGCCAAACAAGACTTGGTTACTTAAAGCTTGACAACTAAAAACTCAGGACAACTAAAGTTAAAATGTTGACAAATTTGTAGTTTTGACCCCTAAATTTTAAATATTTACATCCATGTCCTCAAACCAATATTAAAATTTAAAACTAGTGCTCTGTTCGGATCGGGTCGGTTTTTGACAAAACCGAAATCAAGCATGAATTTCGGTTCGTTTTTTTTTTATTTTCGGTATTTTCGGTTTATGGACCGAACTGGTTTATCTCGATGGGGTTTCGGTTTTTTTTTACCCCTTGCTTGAAAATCTATCAATAGTTACATTCTCTTACACCATCACACTGCAAATTAATTTCCTATTATTCATATTCAATATTAGAGAAGATTCTATTAAACCCAAGTCTTGTTCTTTCCTTGAACATAAAGCCTTCTCTAGATTACAAAAATATTAAATAAAAATAAAAGATTTCTCCTCTCATATCATCTATCTAAGTTTCATTTCTCATCTACAGGTAAATATTTATCTTTTTTTTTTTACTATTAATTTGCGCATTTTAATAGTATATGTCTATACTTAATCATTAGATTTGAAAATTTGCTTTTGTATCACCCAAGATTCAACCTTTTAGAAGGTTAAGAATCAATTTATTTGCTTTCTCAATATAATATCAATTGATTGTAAAAAAAAGAAGAAAAAAGAAGATGCTATCTTTGTGACCATGTATAGGTCTGTTTGTATGCATATTAGTTTATTTGTTTTAGTTCCATTATATGTTTTATCTTTGAATTGAGAACTGTTATTAAGCTATCACCCAAAAGATCCAACCTTTAAATAGTTAAAACATCAAATTTAATGATTTTCCTTTTTTTATAAAATATTAATTCAATGTAGAATTGGCAAAAAAGAGAGGGTGTCTTCCTGACTATTTATACAGAGAGTATGCGGATTTTATTGTTTGCATATGCGTTTGTTTAGTTATATACGAGTTTATCTATGATTGCGCTATTTTACATTTATATGTATTATTTTTGAGTTGAGAAGTGCTATTAGGTATCACCCAAAAGGTCCAACCTTTATAAGCTTAGACATCAATTCGTTGGCTTTCCCTTTTAGATATCAATAGAAGAAAAATTGGAAAGGGGTGTATTTATCTATGTAAAGTAGGCAGGGAGGTTAATTTTAGTTTAATTTATTTTTCTGTGTATTTAAGTTTATCTCAATGCATATTAAATTTTTCTGTTTTTGTTTTCCTGTGTTTTTTTATATTTAAATTAGGACTTTCAATCTTAATCGTCGATCCCAGTTGTTGTGTTATTTATAACTCCAGTATAACCTAAGATTCAACCTTCTGGAAGGGCAGAAAACTGTTATTTGGTATTAGTTTTTTGTGTATCTAAAATCTGTGTATATAACTTATATAGAGAATAGAGCTAATAAGCTAAATGTAGACCAAATACGTCCATCGCGTTGGTCTAGAATCGAAACTGAGTCATCGAGCTTGTATACTTGTGTGGGTATTATAAGCTGTAGCAGTTGGTTTTTCGGCTTTTTTAGCTCAATTTATTTGACAACTTGGCCTAAAAACCCTAAAAGCTTGGTGCATTGATATAGCATTTTCTTGGTTTGAAATAAACTACTGGTTTTTCCCTCCTCCTTAAAAGCTGCAACAAGATAAACTATGCCTGAGAAACCTTTTGGTCTTTTCTCTGTGAATATTCTGGTTTCTGGAATTTGACCGTGAATTTGGAAACTTATTGAATTTTTACGTTCGTTACGTTTTCTTTCTTCTTTAGCAAATCGTGATAGCATGAAAATTATATATATTGCATATAATTTCATTATTTAGATTCTGAAAAGAATAAAAACCAAATCCATAATATCATCTGGAAACTAATTAAAGTGACCAAATATTCCCAATATTTTGAATCTTTAATTGTTGTTCCCTTCAGACTACAGAGCTAGTTAGAACTATTGTCCTCTCTCTTGCGGCTAAAATTCTTTAACAACATGTTTTATGGCAGTAAGCGAAATATATGTGCTCTGGTTCCTGAGGCTATGTTAACGTGATGTTGTGTACTTCTGTACGCACGTTCCTTAAATTTGCACAAAGACAATTGTGCCACCAAACACAGAATATCGTGTCTCAAGCACCGTATAACACGAGTTGTCTCTTATTTTCCAACAAATTTACGACTTTAAAACGTAAGCACATGTTTGTTGGCAACACAAATCGTTGTTTGTCTATAGTGGGCTTTCGGCCTTATATTGGGAAGACACAGTATCATTCGTTAATGGTTAAAAACAACGTGAAGGCTTTGTTACCAAAGCAAGGGGCTAGACCAAGAGTTAAATGTAATATGAGACCCCTATCTTGCTCTCGAAGAGGTGCATTCACGGGATTGTTTTTTGGGTTAACGTTTGGTTATTCAACCTTTGAACCTTTAAAAGCCGAAGCAGCACAGGCAGGAGATACTTATTCTCATGGAAAGAAAGTATACAATGACTACTCTGTCACAGGTAATTTATAATTGTTTTTTGGCTGCAATTTCTTAACAAATAAACTGGCTTATCCGAGGTTGAGAAACAGTCGAGTTAACTCGGATTAAATATTTGGGATTTGTATAGTAAACCATGATCCGATTTTAATTTAGTATCCTCAACCATGGAATTCTTTTTAGTGTACTAAACCACATTTTTTTTTATATTTTGTATCGCCTTCAACTTGTATGCTCAATTTATGCAGTTATTCCACTTTTTATAGTTCTTCAAGTTCCTAAAAGTTGTATCGTTTTGTAAAAAAATTTGGCAGCAGGCAGTGTACATATAGTAAAATAGTGTGAACTGAATATACAAAGAATGATATCCAATCAGAATCAAATTTCTGTAATCTAGTGTACAAAATTGAAATTGTATAGCAGTTAAGTGTAACAAGGTGTAAAAACCCTATCTTCTTAGTTGTTAAATGCCAGACAAGAAAGGAAAGAACAGCACTTGCGTTCACCAATGAAATGCAGTTCGACTTATAAACAAATAAGTTGAGCTGGAAATTCGCAACTAGCCAAATCCATATGATTTTTATTTTGTTTTTTGCAAAACTGATTTCCCGCTTTTCATATGGGTGTATTTGTCTATATTAATCCGTAGTAGTTAATTGTGTGTAGGGATACCAGGAGATGGGAGGTGCATGTTTCGATCCGTAGCCCATGGGGCTTGTTTGCACTCGGGTAATTCCCCCCCAAACGAGAGCCTTCAAAGAGAATTAGCAGATGATTTACGGGATAGGGTATATCAGCATGCTTTTTTCTTAATATTTTATATTGTAACTGTAAATTCAGTTATATGTTGAACTAGTTCTAGGGTAATAAATGTCTTTTTTTTTCTAGGTTGCAGATGAATTTATTAAAAGACGGAAAGAGACGGAATGGTCAGTTCTTAGTCTGCATCATATTTCTTTGAGTTCCGTACTTCTTTTGGTTCGAATGTTATGTATTATCTTGGGCTAGTTTCGTAACAGATTTGAAGCAAATAAGCTGGATATTTGAAGTTCAGAAAAGCTAGGTTCATCCAGCTTAAGACTTCTGCTAAAAATCCCAGAAAAGTTCATCTTGTAAGCTAGTCAACCAAGTCCAGCTTTCATGCAGAACAAGAAAAAACTTGGCTCATATTATGACAGTCTTTTTAGATTTTGTGAATTGGCGTGGTTCATCCAGCTTAAATCTTAAAGGTTCTTGCTTTCTAAACCAAAAAACCAGAATTTGTATTCAGTGAACCACAGGCACTCCAAATTTTATACGAAGAAGCAAAAAAATTTGATCTTAAAAGCTGTAACCAAACAAGGCCTTAAGAACACTAGTGTACGCTGATGTTGAAGGAACTGTCGAGGTTATTTTACTAATGGATTGACATTGTGACCAGGTTTGTAGAAGGTGATTTTGATACGTATGTGTCAAATATTCGGAGGCCACATGTATGGGGAGGCGAGCCTGAATTATTAATGGCTTCACATGTTCTTAGGTAAGTCTTCCCAGTATTGTAACTTTTTTTGTTTGTCACTGCAGCTTTTATGTAAAGCTTTTCTGACTTTTGCTTATAAACGATTGGTGCATCAGAGTATCCATATTTTTACAGAAATTTATCTTTTTCTAGCCTAAATAAGCTAGAGGTTTGAGTTAGATTCACTCGACTTTTCTTGTAGTCTGGTAAATGATTTTTTATGTGTGACTTTAGCTACCATCATACAAACACTCGTTACCAAACTAAGCTTGTTTGGGAACTATTCAGAATGAGTCTCTTTCTGTAAATGCCTAGTTTATAAACTTACCCGTCTTAGATCCTAATTTTATGCAAAAATTACCTTTTAAATGAGTGTTTCAAGCAAGAGACGTTTTATAGCAAACATATCGCTCCAACTGGTGAGTTAGCACAAATAGTGAGCTTTGCTTCTGGTGAGTTTGTTACATCTGATTGCAATTTTATATATACAAGTTGGCTTTCAAGAAAATAAAATGTCAACCTTTTATACCTAGAATACAACAATTTACAATTTACATGCCAACTCACATGCTAAATGTACGATGATTTGTGGCCTGCAGGATGCCAATATCAGTGTACATGTACGACAAGGATTGTGGTGGATTAATAAGCATTGCCGAATACGGAGAAGAGTATGGCAAAGATAATCCAATCCAAGTTTTATATCATGGATTTGGTCACTATGATGCTTTGCAGGTTCATGATAATAAAGGAACTGCCTACTCGAGATTGTAATTTTACTTTACTTTGGAATTTTAGACAGCGTGTAAGCATTTATTAAACATTAGTGAAAGACACAAATGAAACGAGTTTCGAGTCTTTTGACTGCTAGATGTTGAGTTTATTTTCATGACATGTTTCAAGCAAATGAGCTGGCTTAGCTGAGTGCGAGAAAGACGATAAGTATACTGTATACACCTACGTGGCTGTGTTTTTGAAAAATCATTAAGGGCGGTTAGACACAGTTTCGACCAAAAAAATATGTTTGGACCCTTTACATTTGGTTATAACAATAAAAATACCGTGTTAGAGAAATGACCGAACTGCCCCTTAATAATGAAAATCGTACTGCCTGACCTTGTATGGTTTTATTAAAAACGAATTATTCAGTTAAGAAACAATCTATCCCCCTTAAGAACTTAGAGAAAATGCAATACAATTTCAAAAGTTAAAATATTAGTGTTTCAATTAAATCTATGAGGCCTGACATAATTTTGATGCAAAATAGCGATTGCTCATGAATCTAAATGCTAATGTTGTTCGGTAACATAAAATTTCTTTATTCCCTTTGCTCGTTTTTATCTTAATAATACTTGTAATCAAAATAGCTAAATTGTAACATAGACTTTTGTATGATTTTTTACAATATGTGTGATACTGCCGGCTGTAACAGTTGGAATCGAATGTTGACAAACCAAAAGATGATAAAAAGCTACCTTCAATACCTTCGCAACAATTTCTTTTCCTTTTGCAGATGTCTGGTAACGATGCGAGTAAACCTCTTCCTCTTTTCTTTGTTTATTCGTCGAACAAATTAATATTGTTTCTTCTTGTCTTAGTCTGATCAATTGAATCTAATGCTTAAACACAAAAGAGAATCTGATGTCCAACGGCCGGTAATTTTTAGTTAGTATGTAACACCATATGGTAAGTGAACATGGTGTGCTAGTTGCGCAATGTATTGACCTGAAAGGATATTTTGGAGCGTTTTTTCCGTGAACACTAAGTGGATCTACATTATATTGTTATAATTTGTGCGCATATTTTCATCCTATAAAAATTGGTTTTCACTAATGACGTCGATGTTTTTTAAAACTTTTCTCTTTGAAACAAAATAACAAATGCCGATCACGGATTGCAATAAAAATTGACTTTTTGGAACAAAAGTAAAAATGTACGTACATAAAGGGTTAAGAGAATCATGTCAAAATGTACATACCTAGGACTTATACATAGAGCTTTGGTTGGAAAGTTCGATCTTAAGCAAGTGTTCTTGTTTAAACTGAAAAAACCTTTCGTTTTCTCCGATTTAATTAACATTTCTAACCATCTTGGCTCATAAAATGGAAAATAAATTAGCATCTGGTATATTTAACGCAGCTAACTACTAAGATAGTAACTTGAAAACCATGGATTGAAAGAATACCACATTATTTCAGACTCAGTCCTACCGTGCGGAAAATGTCACTTATAACTAGGGCCGTAAATGAAACGAAACGAACCGAACAATGCCATGTTCATGTTCAGTTCATTAACTAAAACTCTTGTTCATGTTCATTTAAATACGAACGAACATTTGACGAACATGAACCGAACATTTGACGAGCCGAACACGAGTTGTTCGTGAACATCTAATTTCTTCCAAAACATTCAATAGTTAAAAAAAAATCTTTCTTTTTAAACTATATTTTAATTTTATCATGTATTACTATATTTTTAACTAGCATAAAATAGTTCACATATAACTTTAAATTTATATATTATATTAATTCTTTTTTACATACGTATCATTATATTAACGAGTTGAATATTTAACGATAAAATCGGTAAATGTATTTATAGCATGATGATATAAATTACCATAATGAGTTCGAAATAATACAAACATATCATTTATATTATTATACCATAAATAAGTTTATTAATTGTGTAACGATATTAGTTTTTGTTACATCATTAATAGATTTAGTTTTTTATTATCAAACTTTATATATAATTACACGAACACGAGTTTAAACGAACCGAATAGAGGCATTTCATGTTCAGTTCATTTAATAGACGAACACTATATATTCTTGTTCATTATCGTGTTCATTTATAAATAAACGAATATAAACCGAGCATTAACCGAACCGAACATGAACGATTTCACGAACAACTCACCTCATTTACGGCCCTGCTTCTAACTCTAACTGAGCATCATACTTTTCAACGGGAAACAATTACACAAGGACTTGTGGCAATGGAAAGAAGTGCATTTGGACTTGGACACAACAAAAATTACTCCGCCATTTGTTGATGTACACTTCAGCTAAGAAAAATGATACTCACACAACTCCTGCACTCCAGACCACACTCCCTTTAAGTGGCAAGTGATGTGGTAATATCAGATTAGTGATGTGGAAAAAATGGTAGATTTTTAATAGGTTGAGTTTATATATATATATATATATATATATATATATATATTAGTAATACCAGATTTAATAATTTTTCTTATTTTTAATTAATATTTAAATTTAGGATAGTATCAACTAGGGTTCTACTATATTTTTATTTGGGTTTTTAGTAGATTGAGTTTATATATATATATATATATATATTAGTAATACCAGATTTAATAATTTTTCTTATTTTTAATTAATATTTAAATTTAGGGTAGTCTCAACTAGGGTTCTATTATATTTTTATTTGAGTTTTTAGTAGGTTGGGTTTATATATATATATATATATATATATATTATTAATACCAGATTTAATAATTTTTCTTATTTTTAATTAATATTTAAATTTAGGGTAGTATCAACTAGGGTTCTACTATATTTTTATTTGAGTTTTTAGTAGGTTGGATTTATACATATATATATATGTGTGTAGCATCGCCCTTTATGGAGGGACCCACCTAAGTAAGTGTGGTCTGGAGTGTCCAAGTTGTGTGAATAGCATGATCCCTTCACCTAATTAGATACATATTGTCACCGAGTCTCTTAGGTCTTGTTTGTTAGGAGTAGTTGGGAGTTGAGATAAGATTAGTAATGATATGGACCCATAAGTGTTATGTTTGTTTAAGTATTAATGATGGTATTAAAAATGAAGGTGAGATTATAAATGATGGGGAGAATGGGTATTTGGAATATCATGTTGGGGTGGTATTAAAATTTACTCCAATCTAATTGTTTAAAATAACCAAATTAATCCCACTTTTCTATTAGAAAAAATAGAATATATAAATATTAAACATATTAAATATTAATATATACATATTAAATACATTATATATATACATATATTAAATATATATATCAAATATGTATAAATTATGTATACATATTTATTATTTACATATGTAAATAAATAATATTGAATATATGTATATGAATAATATTAAATATATATATATATATTATTTATTTATTTATATATATATATATATATATATATATTATTTTTATACACACATTCACACATTCACATATATATATATATATATATATATATGAATATATAAATATTAAATATATTATGTATATATAAATATTAAATATATTTTATTTATACATATATATAAATATTTAATTATATACATCTGTATATTATATATATATAAATATTAAATATAAAAAATTATATATAAATATTAAATATATAAATAATATATATTATTATATATAAATAAATAAATAAAATTTATTATGTATAAATATTAAATATCTATGTATTATGTATACATCTTTTTTATTTACATATATATAAATAATATATTATTTATTTATATATATATATTATAATATAATATATATAAATATTTATATTATAATATAATATATATGAATATTTATAATATAATATAATATATATGAATATAAATATTTATATTATTTAATACAAAAATATAAATATGTAATACTTATATGATTTTTATTATTTCAATATATTAATTATATATATAATATTTATATATAAATAGTGATTTTTATTTTACATGTGAAACATACAAGACTATATTTTTGTTTAAATTTGTTGAGAGAAAGGGTAAAATTGTCAAATTTAAAAAATAGTCCGATTACACATTTATTCAAACAAACAACCAATGAGATTAATTTCCGGAATTAGAAATACTATTATCATTTCTAATATTATTGTAAATTCATACGACTTATAGTCCCGGGATTAACAATCTTGTAAACAAACGAGGGCTTTTTGGCTGTAGACTAGTTATACACATATACCAACTCCTTTTATGAAGTAACTTGAAATGTGCCTTTTCCTTTCCCAGCTGCGATGCAAAAGATAAAATATAGTAGTTCCAATAATTTATAACAATATGTGGCTTAATTGGCTCATAAACAAAGATGCATGAAAATAGTTTACGGCCTTTATTTTCATACCTAATTCATTAGTTCTCATTTTCTCTAGTACCTTTTGCATATTCAAACTAGAACCATTGCTTGAATAGCCAAATGCAATATTGAAAAAGTCTATACTATTTTGTGAAGTATTCATTGTCACTAGTCAATTTCCTCCTCTATATACTCACTTAATTTTTTAAGTTCTTGTCTTTTTGTTATTGTATCATCTTTATGGAAAAAATCATCACCTCATTTCCATCTTATAAATACTTTTTCATTAATATGTTGATCACCTAAATATATACCAAAGTTCTATCCAAACCCAACAATGGCTTACTATCAAGATATGACCATCATATTTTCTCTAGTCACTCTCATACTTAACGTTTTTCTCCACAGCCTTTTTAAAACCCGAAAGGCCCTTCCTCTTCCCCCGTCCCCACTGGGCTTACCAATCATTGGCCACATTCATCTCCTCGTTCCGACACCACACAAGTCTCTTCACAATCTCTCAACACGTTACGGTTCATTGTTTCAAATTGTTCTTGGCTCACTACCTTGCATTGTCGTTTCATCACCGGACATTGCCAAACAAATCCTCAAAACTAAGGAAATATCTTTCTCAAATAGAGCGAGAATAGAATCCGTTGATTGCCTAACTTATGGCTCAAAAGACTTTGCGTTCGCGCCCTATGGACCCTATTGGAAATTCATGAAGAAGTTATGCATGACTGAGCTTCTTGGTAGCAAAACTCTAGATATTCTTCATTTCATTAGACACGAGGAAATTTCAAATTTTATCGAAGTTTTGTCACTAAAGGCTGAAACCAAAGAGAAGGTTGATATTAGGGGAGAGCTTTTAAGGTTGGTTAATAATGTGATAACAAGAATGGTCATGAGTAAAAGTTGCTCGAGGTATGAGGATGAAGCTACTAAAGTGAGGATATTAATCACCGAAATGGCCGAAGTGTCGGGGAAGTTTAATCTTGCTGATTTTTACCCCTTTTTTAGGCGTTTCGATTTGCAAGGAATTAAAAAGAACATAAGGAAAGTTCGCGGGCGGTTCGATGAAATGATGGATAGGATAATTGATGAGCATAAAGTAAAAGAGAGTCATGGGGTGAAGGATTTATTAGACATTTTACTTGATATATCAGAAGATAAAAGCTCAGAAATGTCACTGACTAGAGAAAACATTAAGGCTTTTATCATGGTACACTGCTTCACCTTTTTTTATTCTATTTACAAAAGTTTATTTAGCGGGTGAATTAATTCTATCTATTCTTATTGATATCAATCAAACCCTTTCCGTGTCCCCTTGCTTATTTTATCCAAAAAAAATTTCTAAAAAACTTGAAAAAAATTATACAATTACTATAATACATAGATAAATGTATAAATTATTTTTAAAAGAAAATCCACACAAAATTTATTTTGGAATAAATGTATAAATTAGTGTAAATTAAATATTGAATATTAAAAAAATTGTCTAAAACAGTATTATGTTCAAATGTTTTAAAATTTGAATACAATATAATATAAAAGTTTATAAAGTTGCGCTATAAGTTGTGAAAATTTAAAATTTGAATGAAAATAAGCAGGGAGCACGAAAAGGGATAGAGAATAGGGATTTGCACTTTCAAATAATAGGAGTCCATTTAAGAGGAAAAAAGATTTAGTTCCTATATAATAACAAATTTGATAGATTTGGTCCACTTTTAGAATTAAAAAGTTGGTATTACCAACTTAAAGAATTAAAAAGTATGCATGGCTCTCTTCTTTCCCCATAGAAACCACAATCGATTGGTATGATTTTATCACTTATAAAGTTTTTTGGTATATAATAGAGATCAGATCTATCAACTTTTCATAAAATGGGGAGCAGTAATGTTGCAATTTAAATATATATGGTGCAAACAATATGCTTTGAAACTAACATGGCCATTACTAGAATTAACAACCATAAGTCTTGCAAAATTCAGTTTATCTGATCTTCGTCCCTTTTTTTTATAATGTTTTTGACGTTAATTAATTTAGTTTTCTAGATCATTATTCCGCGCCACAAAATCAAACAATACTAGAAAGTTGAAAAAGAAATATCTTGTAAACAATTTAACTGTTTTTTTTCATAAAATTATTTACTTAAAGACGATCCGATTACTCTGCTGCAAGAGTTTGGAAATAATATCTCGTAATTCCCAATGCTGACCGACCAGTACAAAACGCACAGTTCTGTGAAATATTTACATTGACGATTTTTTTTTTGTCCTAGCTAATCGTAAGGAAAGATATCTCAGACCATATTTACTTTTAGTTTGAAAATCCAATAACTGAAAGTTTTCCAGAAAGAGCTTTCCTATGAAATATTTCCGCCTTTACATAACTGATGAACCTTTTTAAAACAAAAAATCAGCATTGCAGGTTGTATTTACTGGTGGGACTGACACGTCAACAATATCGATGGAATGGGCGCTAGCCGAGCTAATAAACCATCCAAGCATAATGATAAAAGCAAGAGAGCAAATAAACTCCATAGTTGGTAATGAAAAAAGGCTAGTACAAGAATGTGACATGGAAAAACTACCTTTAATCCAAGCCATAGTAAAAGAAGCTCTTAGACTCCACCCTCCCGCCCCTCTTATCCTAAGAGAATCGACGGAAAATAGCATAGTCGAGGGCTTCTACATTGGGCCAAAAACTCGTGTTTTCATTAATGTATGGGCTATGAATAGAGACCCGAGACATTGGGAAAACCCTCTCGAGTTTATGCCCGAGAGGTTTCTTAACAAGGATGGAAGTGGAAATAGCAATTTCGACGTTAAAGGCCAGAACTTTAATTTTTTGCCTTTTGGGAGTGGAAGGAGAGGGTGTCCCGGGGCTAATTTAGCTATGAAAATTATTCAAACTACCCTTGCGGCTATTATTCAGTGCTTCGATTGGGAGGTTTGCGAGGGGCCGAATGGTAAAATTCTTGATATGGAAGAGGGAGTTGGGATTAGTATCCCGAAAGCTCAGCCTTTAATGTGTGTTCCCATTGCTAGGCTGAAGCCAATTCCATCAATATGAACTGGAAAAGGGTCCCGATGTGATAAATACCAAATCTCTACTTTGTGTATTCTCCATAATGGAGTATTATGTTTCCGTCATTTTTATGGTTTTCTTTTCCTTTTTTTTGTCAATACTAATATGTTTTCCCTCTAGAAAACATTGAACTCTATAGTTAACAACTGTTTTTAATTTTTGCTTCAATAGTAAAGGCTTTTTAACTCGTGAATAGTTAAGAGGTGAGTATTAGTTTATATACAGGTCGGGGTCTGCCTAACCCCCCTCCATTGGAGTGTTTTGGGGGAAAAAAAAGTATTAAGGTACTAAATGTTGAGATACTGTAAACACATCGTGTTAGTGTTACCTTGTTTAAGTTGCCTTGTGCCTTAAGTAATGGAATTGAAATCAGATAATGAGATAATAATGGTAATAGAAGCATGTTGAAGAAAAAAGGAAAGTCTTGTGATCTTAAGATCCTGATTTATACAAGGAAACTAAAAATATCTACTACTATAAAATACCTTTACTAGATATGCCTCCAAGTCTCGAGATATCTTCTCAATGTTCTCATTCTATACATACTGCTATCTGCTATACATAATCATTCTTTGATTTCTAACTATTAACCCAAAACAATCAAGAAAAACTTTTCATTTGTATTTCAACCACTGGGCTTGTGTTGGTACGACATCGTGTTTCTTTGTGTATGAAGACAGAGTTTGAAGTAAATTTATTTATCAAGTCACGTTTCAGAGGTAAAAATCCAATACTCCATTTATATGTCTTGTTTAGTTTACTGAAATTAGAAAAAGATTTAGTCTGTGGATATTATCAAAAACTTTCACATTACATACTTGTTCCTAGTTAGCATGTCCCTCAAAATTCTAGGCTTTCTATGCCATGATTAAAAGAGTCCAATCTTAAGCTGGCTCTAGAACCCTACTGCGAGTTCGGGACTTATAAGCAGAAAAACCACCAATCGAGCTTGAAATTATAAACAAACAAGATTTTGCGCACTTAGGAAGCCAGAGTTGGTTCAAGCTTAGGTTTTAATTTTTAATAGACTTGGATTGAGTCCTTTACCAAAGATTTTACCAAAGAAGTCTTAGTGAAGATCTTAACAATAATAGTTAATAATACTAATAAAAGTTGATCTGAGATCTTCAACTAGAAGGAGCTCATTAGATTCTAAAGTAAAATCACTACAGATTAATTTTGGAAACACAGAGATATGGTGACAGATGGAAAATAGAATTTGAAGAGAATAAAGGTTTAAGAGAATAAAGGAACAAACAGCATCTTTACAAGCATGGTGGTAATAAGTCTAAAGCTTTACCAATCACTTTAGCTTTTTAAGTTCCACCACACTGCTTTTGTTCTTTGGAAAAGCTTTGTTCAATTAGACATTCATTATTCTCACATTATCCCTGCCAAATATACGAAGGGAGGGGGAAAAATCTGCATATGTATAAGAGAACTATCCACAGTAGCAATGGGTGGATGAACATTTTCCAAAAGGGTTGGTGGATGTCAGTTTTCTTAATAAAATAAGCTGGCTTATTCATGACTGACTTTTTTTGTTTAGCCAACTTGAAGATAGCCTTCTAAAACCACCAAAAGTTACTCCGTATTAGTTGGTCAGCCAAATCCACTGCAACTTATAAGCAAAAATAACGCATAATGAAACAAAGCGCTGTATGGATGAAAACGGTCTTTAAATGAGATGTGCTCAACTTTATTTCTTCAACTTTTTGATCACATGTAACTTTGCATCTCTTCATGTTCGACTTAAAATGGGGAAAAACCAAAAAACTATTGTAAAAGGAAAACTTAAACTTTATTTATCTTTAGAAATGAGGTACTTCTCTCTGTGTCACATTATGCATTTCATAATGAAACATAGGCTTGTTTGTTGCAACTTTTAATCCCACTTGGTTGTTTTTCCGTATAACTTGCAGCACTTTTAGGTTGCTTAAAGCTCAGTTTTTGTGGTTTTTTGGTTAAAAAGGCCTTTTCTATGAGTCTCGAATTTGCCAGATATTACATGGTCATTTGTTTGTTTGGCTGCAATATTAAAGCTGAGTCCTGTATATTCCATTTAAGCCGAGTTGCATTTGGTTGACAAATTTTTAACCTGGTGTTTTTCTTTTTTACCAAACCTGATCAAGGTAAAAGATTTAAAGTTGGAATGATCCAGCTTTTTCCGTCTTGAATAAAAGCAATTTTTTTTGTTAGAAGTTACAACCAGAAAAGCTCAAGTTTATATGGAAAGACAGTTAGGTAGTTTTGGAGCTTCAAAAAAAACAATAAGCTACTAAGAAAGGGAGAGAATCTAGGAAAGGTAACATGTTGCAGAATTTATTAGTCTAGAAAGACCATCTTTGTCTACTTGAATGGGGTATCATCTTCTTCTTTTTCTAAAGTTTGGAATTTTCGTTCTAAGTCACTTGTTTTACTTTATTTTAATGTTGATTATAAAAAACATAAGCTTTGTGTTCATGGTCTATCTTGAGTTAATGTTTATAAACAAAGCTAATAGTCTTTCCCGTATCTTTCCTTCTCACTTTTAGCTAAATCTGTCCCCACTGATATAGAACATGTTTACAGATTGTATTGCTGTAAAATCTAAGCAAATGCCACCTTTGCCCAAATAGACAAAGGCAAGTGATTCGCGCACAAATAAAATAAAATAAAAAACTTCGGACAAACTGATGCGTCAAAACTGTATTGGTTGCATATTCAAAGTAGTATTTTAGGAGTATTTTTCATGTACAATAATATTTTGTTGTCAAATAAGTTTGTTTTCCCATATCCATAGAATGTGCGTTTACCAACGTTTCAATTTTTATTTCAGAAGTATAACTTTGGAGTCATATTATCTTAAAAACACATACTATCTTATATATAGGGAAACTTCTACTGTTAGACATATTCCTAAAAAGGTCTAAAAACGTTGGCGGCAAACAACATATAAAATGTGTAAGCCTCACCACTACCAAATTATACACCTTATCTATCTTTCATGAAGAAAATTCTTCTTCAACCTCAGAAAAATATGAGCTACGATATTTCTTCATAGGTAAGAAATTTTGAAGGTAGTTAACAAGAAAGAGGAGACTACAAAGTGTTTTAGCTTATAGTAGAAGGCTGTTTTGATCCCTTTTTTCTCTTCATATAAGCAAAGTATCTAATCTTTCTAACTTTATTATTTCTTGGATTGCATCTTTTCAACTCAACTTACTCACCTTCTCACTCATAAACGGTTTCACTTTCAACTTTTTTAATAGACGTTGGTTGTTTGGTTCTGGCTTTTAAAATCAACGTATTCTCTTGAAGTAATTTGTTTGGTCGAAAGCTGTTTTCTTACTTGGTTCTGTATATCTTACTGTTTTTGGTTGGGTTACAGCCTTTGAGCCCAACTTACTCACAAACTGCAATCCATTTGGTTCGTCTCTTGAAAACTGAGTTTTTTTCTTCTGCTTTTTGGCATGAAAATCTATAAGTTAGACACTAGCATATATCCTTAATTGGTGTATCGAAATATGCCCGTAGCCTTCTATGTGTTTATAAGTCTAGCCATAGCTATTTGAGTTAGGATTATGGTTTTTGCATATATTCTTGCTAATAGATATCTTATATGGTTTCTGCAGATAAGATGATCTTGTGTTCTCTAAAGGGAACTAAAATTTTTTAACTATAAATCCTTTTTATCTAAAAAAACAAAAACAAATACGTGTCCTCAAGCATCACCATGAAAGCTTGCATGACCCCTTCCTTTCGATCACTGCTATCAAAAAATAATCTGATCTTATATCACTTACACTTTGTTTGACTTCACCTTTTAAGCTCAACGATATATGTTAATTATTTAACATATGAACTGCAGAGTATTTCGTTCGTCAGTTGAAGATTCTTTTGGTTATTTGGCATGAAATGACTAAAAATTATAACCTGCATGATTCAGCCTTTTCTCAACACTAAATAAAATTATTTTTTTCTTTTTTTTTTAAACACAGCCAACATTTTATTCCACTAAACACGGGACCAGACCCAGATTACAAGCTAAAACCTTAGCATAGAAACAAATTACAGAAAAAGCACGTATTTACAGCAGGAAAGAAAATACGGCCATTAAGAAAAAATCTAGCCTTTCCTTATTCTAATATGAGGCACTAGCATATAAACAAGCCCTTACCCCTTTTATGTTTGCTTATACGCCGATATACCTACTGAAACTGAATGAGTCTGCTTTCATTCAGTGTCTCAAGCAATGCATCTTATCTTTGTATACCTTATATTTTGTTTGGTTGCAACTTTGTAACCTTAACTTATTTGTGCATTTGATTGGTCAATTTTTAACAAAGTTTAGTTTTTTCTTTGGGCATGAAGCTATAAGTTTAAAATTGGATGACCCAGCTTTTTTCCAGCACCAAATAGCCTTCATATGACAATATGCCTACTGATTAGTTTCTCATATGGTTTTGTGCAGATATTATAAATATTCTTGTCTTTTCTTAAACCAAGTAAAGTTCATCATTAAACAAAAAGATAGATAAAATGAGTTCTCAAGCTACACAAGATGACTACAAGCTAAAGAACACTCACCCAAAGTTAGGTGAGCAGTGGCCCCATGGTGGTACTCGTGGCGGTGGCGGATGGATCACAAGCGAACGAGCCACAAGTACGTACGACCTAGTCGAACAAATGTACTATTTATATGTCCGTGTCGTTAAAGCAAAGGATCTCCCAATAAACCAAGTCACGAGCAGCATTGATCCATATATCGAGGTCAAGCTAGGGAACTACCGTGGTCGAACAAAACATTTTGAGAAAAAAACAAATCCCGAGTGGAACCAAGTATTTGCATTTTCCAAGGAGAAAATCCAGTCATCGGTTTTGGAGGTGTTTTTAAGGGACCGGGAGATGGTTGGAAGAGACGATTATATTGGAAAGATTTCGTTCGATATGAACGAGGTCCCAACTAGGGTTCCACCTGATAGTCCTCTGGCACCGCAATGGTACCGCCTTGAGGATCGGAGGGGGGAGAGAGCAGTGAGAGGCGAGGTCATGCTTGCTGTTTGGATGGGTATGGTTCAAACTAGCTTAAATCTTCTAGCTTATTTCACCCAGAAAAACAAAAAACAAAACTCATCTTTTTCATGTTAAACACAAAACAAGCGAGCTGAGCTAAAAATACGTAACCAACATAATTTTTAATCTAAAAAGGGGTTTTTTAGGTGCAACTTTTAAGCATTGTTTCTAGATTGAGGAAAATGAGGTCCGTCCAGCTTAAAGCTACCATAATTTTCTAGACAAAAGCCAAGAAATTTTTTAGGGACGATCAACCACATTCAATTCATTTTTCAAATTGAAAAGCAAAGCAACTTAAGTATGGGTGATCATTCAATTATTCATCTTAGTAATTTCGCAAACAGTTGTGGGTAACTTTTTAATCTTTTTCCTAATTGTTACTAATTCTTTCAGTGGAGGGGTGCAGTTTATCAACAGCTTTGATGTCAAGTTAAACTAAGAATTGAATAGTAGCTCATTTTTTCAATCAGGAATTTTTTAATCACTTATATTATTCTCCAATAGGTACACAAGCTGATGAGGCATTTCCAGAATCATGGCATTCAGATGCCGCCTCGGTTCAAGGCGAAGGAGTATATAGTGTACGATCGAAGGTGTATGTATCACCAAAGCTATGGTACCTTCGTGTCAATATCATCGAAGCACAAGATGTAGAATCGGTCGATAAAACCCAACTCCCCCAAGTTTTCATCAAAGCCCAGGTCGGGAACCAAATCTTAAAAACTAAACTTAGTCCGACAAAAACGATAAATCCATTTTGGAATGAGGATCTTGTTTTTGTAGCGGCCGAGCCGTTCGAGGACAATTTAGTACTTCACGTCGAAAATAAAGTTAGTTCCGGGAAAGACGAGCTCGTCGGACGGGTCGTTTTGCCTTTAACGGTTTTTGAAAAACGGTTAGATCACCGACCGGTTCACTCACGTTGGTTCAATCTTGAGAGATTCGGGTTTGGTGTACTTGAAGGGGATCGGAGACACGAGCTAAAGTTTTCAACACGGGTTCATATAAGGGCTTGTTTGGAAGGGGCTTATCATGTACTCGACGAATCGACTATGTATATAAGCGATACGAGGCCTACAGCTAGGCAACTCTGGAAACAACCGATTGGAATTCTAGAAGTCGGGATTTTGAGTGCAAACGGACTTTCACCAATGAAAAAGAATGATGGTCGAGGGACTACGGACGCTTATTGTGTGGCGAAATACGGCTTAAAATGGGTACGAACAAGGACAATTATAGATAGTTTTAGCCCGAAATGGAACGAGCAATACACATGGGAGGTTTACGATCCGTGCACAGTGATAACCCTCGGGGTTTTCGATAATTGCCACCTAGGCGGGAACCCCGGAAAGGATTCTAGAATCGGGAAGGTGAGAATACGTTTATCCACTTTGGAAACAGACCGTATATACACGCATTCGTATCCACTCCTCGTTCTTCAGCCATCGGGGTTGAAGAAAATGGGAGAGCTACAACTCGCGTTTCGGTTCACTTGCTTGTCGTTAGCAAACATTATTTATCTTTATGGACAAGCATTACTCCCGAAAATGCATTATATTCACCCTTTCACAGTGAACCAATTGGATAGTTTACGGTACCAAGCAATGCATATTGTCGGGGTTAGGCTAGGTAGAGCCGAGCCACCGTTACATAAAGAGGTGGTAGAGTATATGCTCGATGTAAATTCGCATATGTGGAGCATGAGGAGGAGCAAAGCCAATTTTTTCCGTATTGTTTCGTTATTGTCTGGGATAATGTCGATGACCAAGTGGCTAAGTGAGGTGTCACATTGGAGAAACCCCGTAACTTCGGTTCTCGTTCACATATTGTTTTTTATTCTGATTTGTTATCCGGAATTGATACTTCCGACCGTCTTTTTGTACATGTTTTTGATTGGGGTTTGGAATTTCCGAAAACGCCCTCGGAACCCGCCACATATGGATACTAAAGTGTCCTGCGCCGAGGTGGTTCCTCCGGATGAGCTGGACGAGGAATTCGACACGTTTCCCACTACAAAGACTCAAGAAATTGTTCGTATGAGGTATGTTATTCAGAAAATTAAAGTATTTAGTTTGAGTAGGGGCAGCCGATCCTACATGGATCGGTTAGCAATCTAACCTTCTGATTAAATCTTGGCTTTGAGTTGTTATGGATACTAAAAGTTGTTATGGATTTTAAATCATATATTTGAGTTGTTAATTTCTTCCAATATGTTGCTTTGATTCTTTGTTATTAGTAATTAAAAAATACCCAAGCCTTCATGGCTTGGTAACAGTTTTAAGAAAGATTTTTATTTTTTTGAGTAGGGGCATGTTCAATTAGTATAAAGCTGAATTTTTCCAGGTTAGGTATTCAGGTTTTTCTTATGTAAAAAAAACCCCAAAATATAAATATAAGTTTATCCATCACAAGTTGTTTTTAAAGCTTTAACTGCTAATAAGTACTCGTTTGGCTACTTGAACCTGAGAAAAAGCAATGGGTCAACAAGCTTCAAGCTTTTCAGACTGAAATCAAACGAGAAACTTAGATTTCGAGTTGAATAACCAAATGCATGCTCGTAAAGATAACAAAACAAATAAGTTGAGTTTAGAGAAGCTTTAACCAAACAATAAGCAACATTTTGTTGAAGCTGGCTTATTTGAGTCCACACACAAAAAAACTGGCTTTGCAGTTCTGTAGTTCATAAGGCTTAAACTTTCTAGCTTCATCAAACAAGAACACAAAAACCTTTGTAGTTTTTAAGAATTGTAGAAATTTACCGAATTAAAAAATTGTGACCAAATAAAGCCTTAGTAAGGATAAGTACTCCATTATTCATGTTACTTTTTTTTGCAAAAAAAAGGTATGACCGGCTAAGGAGCGTGGCAGGGAGGATACAGACGGTTGTCGGTGACATGGCGACACAAGGGGAGCGGTTACAGGGACTGCTGAGCTGGCGAGACCCGAGGGCGAGCAGCTTGTTCGTAATGTTTTGTCTTGTTGCTGCGGTGACATTATATATTACACCATTCAAGATTGTGATTTTGGTTGTGGGATTGTTTATGATGAGACACCCGAGATTTAGGAGCAAAATGCCATCTGTGCCTAGCAATTTCTTCAGGAGATTGCCTGCTTTGGCTGATAGCATGCTCTGATTGGATATAAAAAGGCGTCGGATTTCGTAAATTGTGATAGTATTGTTTTTGTCATTTGAGTAAGGATTTCACTTTTTTACTATTTTGCTTACTACCTTACGTTGGACGTGGTGTGTTCTTTTCATATATATATATATATATATTTACGAATTGCCATAAGTTTGGATTACGTCGTTTTTAATTTGAACTCAGGGACTCGAGTTTTTGTTTTTTCTTGTTTCTGGATATGTAATATGTATTAGCTCATATAGATTATTTCATTGGTATCATCTTTGAGCCTATGGCCTATGCCTGTAATGATTTAGCTATGTACCAAGAAATTGTTAGAGATATCAACACAAGTATATATAAATGAAAACATAGAAAAGGATTAAATAAAAGCTTTACATATCGGGGTGTAACTTTTGGATTCATAATAAAATCAGATTCTTTGTTGTGTTGGTACTTCTTATTAAGATGGTTATGAAATATTGAATCAGTTACAAAAATTAGTACTTACTATCTCCAATTAATTATCTATTACGAAACTACGTGCAATTTTGACCGGTCAATAACTTATATCAAAATTGTCGGAATGAAATTTTTTAAAAGTTAATCATATAGTTCAAACATAAATTATATGATTTAGTTTTAAAAATTTTCATTTCAACAATTTTGATACATGTTATAAGTCGATCAAAATTGCACGTAATTTCGTAGAGTACAATTAATTAAAAACGGAATGAGTACTATACATGAACTGGACGACAGCATATGGACTATGGAGGTCTCTTTTTCTTTTCTTTGTCCAGTTCTTTACTTGTTTAAAAGTCAAAATAAGTATTAAATTAGTAGTTTCAAAATATACAGAACCATGTGTCATTTCCAAGTAATCTATAGGAACTATCAATTCTTTCAATTAAACCCAATAAGCTATCTAACTTTCAGAATTAACCCACAATACCATGTTATAAATGATAACTTTATGCCTAATAATATTTTTGGTTGGTTTTTAATTAATTATAATCATTTAATTGATATATATTCATGTCAAGTAATTTTTTGTATGGAATGACAAAAAAAGAAGTTCATCTCATTAATATACAATAATATTTATTTTGACATAAAATCGACATTGATGACTTATTTACCGATAATTGTTATTTTATCTCGTGTGTATTGACAAACTAAATATACCAAACAGATGATTTTGTAATACAAACTACATGAATAAAAAGTTGCGTTGTTTTAAAATATGATATTTGGGTTTATTTTGCAAAAATTTGATAGTTTGTGGTATTAGTTATGAGAATCGATAGTTTATGAGTGTTAATTTCAAATTAACCCTAGACACAGGGGTTATTTGTATTTAAACCTCTACTTATTGGGTTAGTATTTTATCATCCATGCAATTTGGTCATAATTGATCAGAGAGAGACGGAGACGGAGACGGAGATAAAGACGGAGACGGAGACGGAGAGAAGGATGGAATATGAATATATGGAGAGAATGAAGAAGAGAAAGCGTATGGATGGATTTTACGGTCCGCTCAACAAACGTCCAGACTTTCTCAGAAACTCTGTAATACTACTTAATTAATTTACTACTATTATAATATACTACTTTACAAAATCAAATCTATACAATCTTCTTTCATTTTCTTATTTTACTAACTTAACATTTCAGCACTCTCTTATTATTATTTTTTTTAAATTATTAATCCGACTACGTCGTGTTGTTTTCACTACTTTGTTTTTAGTTAACTTCTCCGCAGTCTCTTATGATCTATTAAAATTACTAATCGGACTATGCCTTGTTAACTCCTTGTTTGATTGGTGTTTTCAGGAAGGCAAGTTTTACTTAGAAACATGGCGTTCTAAGGTAATCAATTTTTTTTTTCTTCTAAATTCTAAAGTTGGTGGACTTTTTCTATATCTTGTTATTATAAGGGAACTATTTTGTCATTCATCTTTTCTCTTGATTCATCTTCCAGAAGAGAGAGACAAAAAAAACACTGGGCAAAGGTTACTCCTGAGCTTCTTCGGATATGTGGCGTGGTTGAGGATTCCCGAATTGAACACGAAAAGAACCCTCTCAATTCAGAGGTAACATAGTTACATACATATCTATACGACAACAATTAAGTATAATCGTTAGAATCAGATCTTCATGTTCATACCTTGAAAGTTGAAAACACCTTTTTTTACTTATTCCCCAGTTCTTTATTGATTGATACATGGTCTGTTTATTACAACTTTTCATACTATATGTACAGAATTTGAAGAGGTGGGGAGTGGCTATGAAAGACTTGGCAGACATATGGCCTATACCTAACTGATACTGTTATGCACTGGCTTGATGGTCTTACTCTTACCATATCATTTTCTTTTGTCTGTATATTTTAATTAAAATAAATAAATTGTTCCTCCTGATCAGCTATGTTAAACATTGTCAGTTGGCCAATTTTGTAATTAGTTATTTTGCCTTGTTTTCCTTGAGAATTCTTAGTTTATTATTTTCCTATAAAACAATCATCCATAAAATTCATTTTTTCCAAAAAATATTTATTTTTACTGATTTTCCCTTGAAACAAACGGAGACTAAAGGATCTATAAAGATTGTTTATACATTGCATCTTTTCCTTTTTAAGTCTTTAGTGATAACATTTTTTTGAGGCGTGTCTATCATAAAAAAAAACTAATTAACACATACATAAGTATAAAAGGTGTCTTTTTTGGTAATTAAAGGCTGTTTGGCAAAAATGTCTACATGTTTTCTGATAATAAAAGTATTTTTAGAAGTTTGTCGTGTTTGGTGAATAACTTTTACATGACTTCTCCATAATTATAAGTGATTCATAAGTCAATTTTGAGAAGTGTGATTCTCATGAAGTGCTTCTAAAAACTTCCGAAGAATTCAAAATAAAATAATAACAAATCAATTTTGTTGTTTAAAAAACACATCGTTTGCTATACAAAATATAAATTCTACAAAAATAGTTTTTTAAAAAGGCGAGTTATCAAACTTTTTATACTTCTTCTACATATAGTTCTTACGAAACTTATTTCTTTTAAAAAAATGGAATATTCAAAAGCGATCTTTTTCACACAAAAATAATAATTGGAAATGAGATTTTTATTGATTTTGTTTGAGTAAAAAAAAGAGTCTTTTCATTCAATTTTTCTATTTATCTTATAACGACTCTTTTTATAAAGTCGCTTTTTTTTAAAATGTTTTTTTTTTCAAAATTGTGGTATTTTGCAAAAAGATGTTATTTCCATGAAACGGCTTTTTTGAGAGATTATTTATCCAAAAATAATGATGTTTTAAGAAAATGTATATTAAAAAAATGCATTTAATCGATTAAACTAGTATTTTTAAACTCACACACGTATTTTTTTTAAGTTAGATTTATAACGATTGCAACAAGATTATTGTTAATCAGTGAAAACAAAAAAAATCATCTTATTACCTTAAATAACATAGCCAGACTATGATTGTATTCGACGAAACTATGTTAATTATGTTCATTATACCACTAATTAATTAATCTAAATCCAACATTGTATTCTTTCATTTTGTTTTATGGTGGTAAGATACTCCGTGTTAACTTATTAACAATATACGTTTTTAAAAGTGTTTAATAAGTCATTTTTAACTGATATACCAAACACTACAAAAAAAATTGAAAATTAAAAGTAATTTTTGACCAAACATAATTTTTCTTTGCCTCTAAAGACTATATTCGTAATATAAACTATAAAGTATAAGTATAAATTAAAGGTGTGTTTGGCTGGTAATTAAGAAAGTTATGGCTTGTAGTTGTATATATTTGTCTCACAACAAGTAGAAAGTGATTTAAAAGAATGCAATGCGTAATTTTCTTTGCCTCTAAAGTCTACATTCGTAGATTCCCTTAATTTACTAAGCAGCTTCTTGTTTCGTGTTATATTTATCACATGTTCTAAATTTTAATTACCTCTTCAGAGAAAAAAAAAAAACATTTATCATATGTGAAATGAATCCTGATTTTAAATATAGCACAGGATTGATCGGCATTTTGTCTACGGATTTTGGAGCTAATATTTTTATGACTATCCTTGGAATCGTCTTTTAAGGTTTTATCGCTTTCATTTTCTTTATTCATTTTACCTTTTCTCTTTGTCATTACAAAAAAGACTACGAGTTGATAAATGAAGCTGTCAAATAAATAAATAAATTACATGTTAACTTCCATTTCCAGTTGGATTTTAAAACATCTGATAAAACTCCAAACTTTTCTCATGTATTTTACAGAATTACATTTTTGTACACCGACATAATTATAGTAAAAAAAAATACACATGTAATTCAGCCACATTCATATATAAATCCAGTCCTGGTTCCACCAATGTTAATTTCATTTGAACAAAAAGAGGAGAAGATACTGATAAGCAAAAATAGTTCATGGATTTTACCGGGCTATAGTTCGGATAGATGCGTGGTATCGGATAGAGAATGCTACGACTCATGTTCTTTTAGTTCTAAGTCTTTTTAATGTTATTTTATATAAATCTTTTTAAAAGTAAGTTATAAAATAATAGTTATTATTTATTATTTTATTATGACATCTCTCTTCCATCAATTGATTACAATGATATAGTGGTGGGAGAGACTAGATGGGTGACAAATGACGGAAGAATCACCACCAAATATGTATTGGCTTTACCTTTCATTTTAAAATAAATAACAACCCTACCTAATTAGGCCTTACAAATTCTTTCTAACTACTCCCTTAATCGAGTCCGTTATCATTATAATAAGAAAACTTATATACTCATATTTTTAGACTAAAAACGGATACAAATAAAACGTTCGATAAAAATAAAGGCGCATCAGATACATACATTTCGGTCCAAAGACCATCCTGCTGCATTCGAGTGCCTTCTGTAGCACATGTTTTCTCGTGTTTGAGTAAATTCAAGTGTAGATCGTAATTGTTGCACGTTTACTGTACAATAGCCAGGGAAGTTGATATTTAGTGCATATTTTCATACTTTATTATCAAAAACCCTGTATTCGTATTTCTTGTTTAGCTTAGAATGTGATCTCTTTTTTTTTTTTGGTTTTTTTTCAACTGCACGTTTAATTTTGTCTTTTATAATTTTATTATACTTCTAATTTCAGTTTTGGATAATTAAACAATCATGCATCTTGTTCAAATTGTTTAATCATGCATTGTTCAGTTAGACACAATCATTTCATTTTGTTAAAGTTACAACCTATATGCTAATTGTCACAGGACTTGGTCAGTGGGTTTGCTATTCATATGGTTGGGTTGCGAACGTCGTTGGCTAATGATATGATTGGCGTGTTGGATCGTCAAGGGCCGGGTTTGATATGGTTCAAACGACGGGCAGAATCAAGGAGAAACACCAAAGGCATTTGGCTGGTTTCGGAATGGTTTTGCGAAGCAGTTTGGCAATGGTTGCCAAGGGATTGGACAACGGATTTTGGTGCGTTCGTTGGGCTGTTCGATAAGGAGACTTTTGAGTATAAGTGGCTGGAATTTGGTTGAGTGTTGGACAGCCAAAACAGTAGCAAAACACAACAGCTGTTCAGAGTGCGTTTTGGCGGGAACGGTTACTTTTGGGACAGCATTTCGTGGGCTGACTGTTGAGGGTTTTTAGGGACACTTGGTACACCACTTTGGCAGCATAATACACTCAAATAACTACCATGGGCAGTTGTCAAGCATGAGGCTTGGCAGTTTCTTTAAAAACAGTTTGTAAACTGCCCATGTATGTGTTATAAATACATGGCAGAATAGCATTTCGTTTATGGAGTCTATTTTGGGAAAGAAAAGTCTGTAAACGAGTTTTGTAATTATTAACGGAATTATAATGTAAAGGTTGGCCAATTGGCTGTAATTTCGGTGTTCGTTTACTTACGTTTACTTGTCTACGTTGTTGTGTTTTCTTGTCACAGAAACCAGCCCTGTTTTGTGTCTGAAACGGGCTGCGTTTGAGAGCGATACACGAGTGATTTGTGAGTGAAACACGAGTGTACGCGGTTGTTGGTTTGGCTGAGCGAGTCGGGCAGCGATTAAGTCCCGGTTCGTGCCATCACGAGGGCTGTTTTCTGGAGCGAAAAACAGACCCGTGACAACTGGTATCAGAGCGCGGTTGCGATGGCTGTGACAAGAACGGAATGAACAAGAAACTCTCGCTGAATGAAGGACTCAATCGTGGTTGTTCTCTTATGGTAGAGGGCAAAGTTTTGGCAGCGTGGTGTTGCCAAAATCAACACGAAAAGGTGGCTGTTCGAAACTGGTTTGGGCAGCGATGTTCTATGGTGAACATCAATTTTCAATGTTCTCTTATGGTAGAGGGCGAAGTTTTGGCAGCGTGGCGTTGCCAAAATCGAAACGAAATGGATGTTGTTCGAGACGGACGTGGACAGCGATGTTCTATGGTGAACATCAAATTTTCGGAAGTCAATTGCGAAGAAAAATGGACTTACGCAAGGGCTGGAATTTCGGAAAACAGAAGTGGTGACTTCGAGTTAGTTTTTCGAAAACAAAATAGTGTAGCGTGGTGTTGCACGAAAAATTGGAAATGTTGGTTGTTCAAACGGAAACGGGACAACAACACAATGAGGGATCAAAAGACTTTCGGTTGTCTTTGATCAAACTGGTTATTGGTTCGATGTGTGGCTGATTTCGGGAATCAAAACGGTGGAGTAAGTGGCGGTTAATGCAAGAGAAATACTAGTTATCTTGCAACGGAAGAGGACCAAACTTATGTTTTCTTCGCTGGAATTTTCACATCGTTATTGGGTATAAATTTCAGAATACAAATTACGGAAACAAAATGGCGGCATACAACAAACACGAGGTAATTATGGGGTATCTTGTGCAAGTCGAAGGGCTGGATTTTGGGTTTGTATGTGCTGGAATTGTGGGATGTTCGAAACGGACTTGGACAGTAGGATTTGGAGCGGATTAGAGACTCCGCGACAGTAATTATTTCGGAAACGTGATCTTCGAAATAGGAAGAAACCGGTGGCTGTTTGAGACGGACTTCACAGCGGGTTTCAAAAGGGAAAACAAGAGGAAACATAATGGTTGTTCGAGACGTATATCGAGGCAACAATGTTTCAAACAAGGAAAAATCTGGGCTGTTTGAGATGGACTTCGGGCAGCGGGTTTTTGTGGGAAAAATCTGCCTAAGGAGTGAGGTTGGATTGCAGGTTTGGTACAACGGAAACGAGTTGCGGAAAATCTGATCTGTGCGAGAAGTATGGGCTATCCTGCGGGTTAGACGAGGCCCAAACTTTGGTATCGAATGCTGTAATAAACACTTAATTCATCGAGGGCGATGAATGGCTTAGGTGGGGGAGGTTTGTCACATGACTTGGTCAGTGGGTTTGCTATTCATATGGTTGGGTTGCGAACGTCGTTGGCTAATGATATGATTGGCGTGTTGGATCGTCAAGGTCCGGGTTTGATATGGTTCAAACGACGGGCAGAATCAAGGAGAAACACCAAAGGCATTTGGCTGGTTTCGGAATGGTTTTGCGAAGCAGTTTGGCAATGGTTGCCAAGGGATTGGACAACGGATTTTGGTGCGTTCGTTGGGCTGTTCGATAAGGAGACTTTTGAGTATAAGTGGTTGGAATTTGGTCGAGTGTTGGACAGCCAAAACAGTAGCAAAACACAGCAGCTGTTCAGAGTGCGTTTTGGCGGGAACGGTTACTTTTGGGACAACATTTCGTGGGCTGACTGTTGAGGGTTTTTAAGGACATTTGGTACACCACTTTGGCAGCATAATACACTCAAATAACTGCCATGGACAGTTGTCAAGCATGGGGCTTGGCAGTTTCTTTAAAAACAGTTTGTAAACTGCCCATATATGTGTTATAAATACATGGCAGAATAGCATTTCGTTTATTGAGTCTATTTTGGGAGAGAAAAGTTTGTAAACGAGTCCTTGTAATTATTAACGGAATTATAATGTAAAGGTTGGCCAATTGGCTGTAATTTCGGTGTTCGTTTACTTACGTTTACTTGTCTACGTTGCTGTGTTTTCTTGTCACAGAAACCAGCCCTGTTTTGTGTCTGAAACGGGCTGCGTTTGAGAGCGATACACGAGTGATTTGTGAGTGAAACACGAGTGTACGCGGGTGTTGGTTTGGCTGAGCGAGTCGGGCAGCGATTAAGCCTCGGTTCGTGCCATCACGAGGGCTGTTTTCTGGAGCGAAAAACAGACCCGTGACACTAATCCTATTTCAAATTATTATTCGATTGAGTCGGTCTTACTGTTACTACTTCTAATTCTTTTTTTGGTACATTACTATTGAAGTATTAATATTGCAACCTGAAAAATCCTACCCGAAATGTTTACCTAATATGTGGCTGGGTCCGGTCAGCCTCATTAAAATACTATTGTATTATGTTTCAATCCCAAGAAGTATTCAATTAAGATAAAACAAAAGGTTGGTTCATATTTTTAGTAGTGGTAATTAATGACATTTATTTTTGAGTAAAACTACGGTCACCCATGAAAAGTGACTTGAAAATTTTACCAGCTAAAGTGGAATAGTGCTATTCATTATTTTCTCAATACAAAATGCAAAATCTCAAAAATAAGAAAGTGCATGCATAAAATAAATTACTTGTTGTTTATAACCTTTTTTTTCTATGAGTTTGTTTTGTTTCTATTTTTTACAAAAATAAACTACACAATATGGTTAAAGAAAAAAATTATGTCATTGTCCCAGACATTAAAGAAAAAATTTGAAAAAATTCCAAGTTTAAATTTTTTCTACCAATTTACATATTTATTTGTTAATTTTTTTGTGATTTATTTATTGAGTAATATTAGACCCACAACTTGCACACAACTCAGTAACTCACACATTTCATAGACTAATAAAATACATATTTATTCATCCAAATATACATAAAATTTTATAATTTGATAAATTAAAATATAAATATACAACATATAATAAAAATTCAAGCTACTAAGAAATCAAATAAAAATATACGAGAACCCTAATTGAGTCTAACATAAATTTAAATATTAATTAAAAATAAGAAAAATTGTTAAATTTAAAATTTTAACTTACTAAAAACTCAAATAAAAATATATTAGAACATTAGTTGAGACTAGTCTAAATTTAAATATTAATTAAAAATATATTTTTATGTTAAATGTAATATTAATAGTAACAATCAAAACCATTTATGAGGTGAATATGTCATGTAATGATTTTTTGGGTAGAAAAAATGTGTAAAGAAACACATTTTCCTGCATTTATTATAATGATACTTTTTTTGAAACAAAAAACTGTCTTTTTTTCCTGCATTTTATTTATTGTAGAGTTAAAATAAGGTTGCTTTTTAAAATCCGCCTTTTTTTAATTATAATTATAATGTGTACTTCTAATATCTTGGAGTAATATTCAAGACCGGTATATGGCTTCATTATATTACTATAGCTCTCAGTTATCAAATAATTTTCTTAATTTTTGGATTAATACCAGTGGTCTGGATTGGTTAACTTAGAGCAGTAGGTGCTAGTTCTACAGAATCAAATTAAACCTCAAAATGAAAATCAGTATATATAAAATCCACTGACAAAAACAAATGCACGCACATTATTATCGTAAGTGTTCACGCTCATAGTCGTAACACAACAGAAGAAAAGCAAATAAAATACAAAACTATAAAATTGGGAAAAATCAGTGTCGTGAGATTAACCCCTTACTAAAACGCATTCATGAAATCCGACTATATTCCCGGCATCACGTATCTCCAAATATCTCTCTCAATACTTGTACGGTTCGTACCTCATAAAGCAATCGATAAGTTGTAGCCGACCTCCCATTTTATGGTCACACCTGGAATTGATTTCATCACGAGCAGCTTCTAGACATTTAGTACAACCATATCTCGATAGGGTTAAATGACACCAAGCATTGCCGAACGAAATCGGATCACGTTGAGGGGCATATATTTTCACAGCATAATCCTTGGAGAGTGGCGTACTATCTATAAGCTCTTGCAGAAGAGACGACCGTGCATCCTTAAACTGGTCGCCGCTTGTGTATTTCGCCTTGCTACATATACTTCTTGAAAATTTGGTGTTCGGGTTGTTGATATCGCCTAGTACATTATAACCTTGAGCAATGCTTGGCATTGTACCCAACCCGATAAAAAGAAGAAAACTGGTAATCAGCAATGTTTGCGTAATAGTGACATAGGTAGACATATTTCTCTTACAGGCTCACTAATACTGTATTATATATGTTGCTTTTCTATGACAACTTTAAGCGATATGTTCAGTTATATAGTGAGTTTTTTGCCTTGAAACGTAATGGTGACATCGAAGTAGTATAAAATAGTCTATTTTATGGCAAGAAAATGCTGGAAATGTTAATTGTACCCTTTGATCTCTTCTTATGCCGGCATATTTATGAACATTGACAGATTTTGGCACGTTTTTGTTCCATCAAAATAAGTAAATTAACTATTAAAAACATGGGGAAATCTAATTACTGATGATCACCGTGCTCATGACATCCCTAGAATCGTAAATTTTGATTATTTTTACTATAATCCGTTGAACAATAGTGATATGCACCCCTAATTTTCTTTTTCCACTTGACATTGTCTTTTATTTAAATTCGACACCCCTCGTTTATAAGTTTTCGTTTAGCTGAGATTGTAAAACCCAAATATTGAAGAATTAGAGATGCATGTTTGATAAAATGGCAACGGCTAAACAAAGAATATAGCAAAACAAGCCTCCTTATAGTTTTCTCTATAGTAATCACTGCGTATCTTCTTGTTTTTATGTATTTATCACATGTGAATCACATACTATTGAACAAACATGTTCTGCTTTTGTGTTATTTTATGTGTTGTGCTGGTTTTCGTCCCTAAACATTAGCGTCGTCCCTCTTTTGTCACTATACTTTCGTATTAAACATTTCGTCTGTAATTACATTTTTACTAATATGTACTGCGTCTTTTTTCTTAACAGAGTTCAGATTTAGTGTCATCTAAAATATGGTCAAATGCCACGAAAGTTTAGGGATGAAAAATGCCTTCTAATAATGTATGTGGACAAAAGTGAGATAGAGCGTAAACTTTAGGACAGAAACTGAAATTAACCCTTTTGCACCTTTGAGTGTGTTACCATTTTGAGTCGGATCGCTTTAACAGAAGACTTCAATCCAAGATGGTTTCCTTATAGTGGATAATGACCGAACCCTTATCTATCGTGTGATTATAGCCAGCTTATATTCACTCAGATCAACACCTTTGTGAATTTTGATTATCAATTTCGTAATTGGAAGTGATGTGATCTATCTTTGCTCAGACACGGATACATTCTCGCACATATTTCAAATGTTATAAGCTAAACTAATATTATATGATATTATTAAACAGCCAACTCTATTAGATGGATGATACCAGTATCTCATATCTGCCACGGGCCGACATGACAACACTCCATATTCATAGATCCGGAAATTTATTGTTTATTACATACTTCCGGACTTAATTATCAAAAAACCCGAAGTTTGTGGATTTTGTTTAATAATTGGTACGTATCAACGTAACATCAATTTTAAAAGTAAAGGGTAAAAAAGAAGTAGAAGCATTGAGCATCGATCTGTACCTAGTTTAAAGGAGATTTTAAACATGGGTTTTGATAGTTAACTCTCAAAAATATATATAAAATGATCATTTTTTCCTTATAGTTCATCCATGGCATTGATTCATTGTGATAGAAGCATATGCTAGGGAGAAGAAGGATGTGAACTTCACAGCAACATAGGAAGTTGATTCAATTCTTGTCATTCTGCGGGGGGTTATCATGTGTCGCAATGCCAATAAACCAGTCCAACTTTTTCAATACAAAACCGATCAATAAAAGTAGAAGATTTAGGATGTGACTGCTTATGTGTACTAAAAAGCTTACTAATCCTAAAATTGAAACACGTTTAGAGGCAAATTCAGCTACTTGTTTGGAAAGAACATGGCAATAAACCTCTACAGAGTTGGTCTGATTATATTACACTGTTGTCTAAATAATGTCTCTGCACAATTTGGCCAGATCCATCATTGATTAATCATAAGTTTGGAATCACACTATACAATTATTTTTCATTTCCTCAAACCTTCGCATGGATGCTTCATTACATATATCCTCATAAATAGCTCCTTATAAATAGCTCCTTATAAATAGCTCCTTATAAATAGCTTATCCAAACAAGGAATTAGAATGGTGCTCATAAAAACGTAAGGTTCTGCAGTTCTGCTTGTCCTTGATCTTTAATTAAGCCAATTTTATATGGAGTGCCTAAGCATAACTCTCGGCCTTTTTTGTATGCCAAATATGCCCGGAAATGTTACTAATGTTGACACGGGGTAGTCCAATTCTTTCACACGGGGTAGTCCAATTTACGGTCTAATAACCCTTTTTTTCTGGTTAAATATTTGAGGGGCCAGTTTGATCATCTTTATTCACACCAACCTTACCTAAATAGTCAAAACTCTCTTGAGGCTCCTCCAAGGACGAATCCATGTAGTGGCGAGGGGTGAGTTTGCTATAATTTGCATTTATTTTTATCTATTGACTAACTGTTTTTACAAATAAATGTTTAAGGGTGTGTTGATTTAACATGTTGGTTTAACTTAACTTTAAGGTGTTGATTAATGGGGAGCGACGAGTCAAGTTTATTGGTGTGTTGGTTTATGGTGTTGGTTTAACTTATGTATAATATTAAATAATAAAAAATAGCAAAAAATTATTACATAAATTTATTTTTGTTTATTTATTTATCTCTATTATGAAATAAAAACAATATTCACATTTTTTTATTTTAAAAAACTGATAAAAGGACTGGATTGCACGTAAATTGAAATGATAAGGACTGGACTTTTAATTAATATATGTCCACATATATACTTTTTAAACTGATTTGTAAGTTTTTGTAAATTATATGGACTCAATCCTGTAATTTACATAAACGAACCAACATATACAAATGTTGGTAGCGAAGTCAAAAAAGATATAAGAGAGAGGGGCAGCCAATACCCACTCCGCAGCTAACACCCATTTCTCCCGCCGTTAAAATTGACTGGAGCCTGTGGTGCGGCTCCACTCACCGCAAACCATCTCCAATAAACATGCTCTAAAATAGTTGTTGGTAAACCGTGTTCCATGAAATCTAGGCACCGAATTAAGTATTTTAACATCGAAACTTAAAAGTGGAGTATAACTTAAATGGAAACTAAAGCAATCACATTGTTATTAGAGTAACACAACAACAACAAAAAGCAATTAAACAGACACAGTTAAATAATAAATATGTGCTAATCACATAATGATTTGAAGTCATGAAATGGTACATGACTTTATTAGTTCAAGGCTGCATGTATATCTTCAAATATCTCCGTCTCAATAAATATATGGTTCATATCTTATGAAGCAATCAGTAAGTTGTAACCGAGCTCCCATTCTATCGGCACAATGGATTCTGATTCCATTACTAGCAGCTCTGAGGCATCTAGTACAACCATCCCTCGATAGTGTTACATCACATGAAGCATTTCCAAATGCAGTTGGATCAGGTTGAGGGGACGATCTTGTCACAATAAAGTCACTGCATTGTGGCGTAATTGCTATAAGATCATCTAGAAGAAGACGACCTGATACCGCAAAGGGATCGTCGCCTGTGTATATTGTGTTACTACATAAATTGGTTACAAATCCTATGTCTGGGACGTCTCTTGTACCTGGTCTAAATATACCTTGTACAGTACTCGGGAATGTAACCAATCCCATAAAAAGAAGAATACTAAAAATTACAAATATTTGACTAGACATGTCTCTCTCACAATCTAACTTGGCAATTATATAATTATATTGTTGCCTTTTTTATGATAACTTTTTAAACAATACATGGCAGCTATTTATATGAGTTACTGTTTTGTTTTTATCAATTCTGTATTTAGTCCTTCAACCTAAGGGTGTCATTGAAGTTGTCAATCTAGTGTAACTTGGTCTATATTATAGAAAGACATTGTGAAAATGTTTACTGTAATATTTTCTTTTGCCGGCATAAGCAGAAACGTTGAAGGCTTCTGGCATGTTTTTTTTCTAGCACGTTTTTGTTTATGAAAATATATTAAAAACGATGATCATACTAGAAACCCAAAAACGAAATACGGATGTTATATTGCCTGGAAATCTTGTCGCGCTATCGATAAAAGTTTAAAAACAAGCCTCATGCCTATGTATTTCACTATTGTAACCACTGTATCTCCTTGTCTTGACAATATTTATCACATGTGGATCACAGAAAAACCAAACATGTTTGGCTTTTATGATTTTTCTTTTTTGTGGATGCTTAGTTAGATTCAGTTTCATCCCTAAAATTTAGGCGCCATCCCACTGTCGTCACCGTACTTTCTCATTTAAGCATTTTTATACCAACCTTCACTTTTCAATGTTAGCAGTCCCTTCTTTTAACAGAGTTAAATGTGTCATTTAAAATATGGTCAAATGCCATTTCTCTGCTGATTCAGAGGTCATTTCGGTTACTTCAGCCTTGTTCCGCATACTCAAATCCTTCACGCCATTATACGTATTTATAAGAAAACTAAATTAAGTCAAAAGACAAGAAAAGCTTGCCCCCTCTATAAATCATACCATTTCATGACATGATTCAAAACATTTCATTAATTAACCCAAAAGCATGAGAATGACTAGACAACTCCGAAATAGTACACGGTTTTTTAACTTTTATGGTTGGAGTTGCATTTGGGTAAGAAAATGACAGAAACTCCCCTCAGAGTACAACAAACTTGCGGCAGGTAATTACATGAATCTAAAAAAGTAAGGATGAAAAGTGCCTAATAAGAAAGTACATGGAGCCGTCGACATAAATGCGATACAACGTTAAGTTTAGAAACAAAAACTGAAATTGACCCTGTTGTGTTTCTGAGTGTCTTACCAATTTAAGCTCTACAAGAGGTTTTCTTGTATGTGATTATGATCAGCTTGTATTCACTCTGACCTACCCCTTTCTGAATTTTGATAACCAATTTTGTGATTGGAACTGTTGTGATCTATTTTTACTTATATGTTGTATATAAATCACCTTCAGACATAATATGTTAGATTAATCTATGGTATCAATATTATTCAAAAATTCATCTTCGCATGAAAGATGTGAAGATGACTGTCCTCACTGGCCAATGTGATCGTATGATGAATAACAGTTATCCTACCATTGCATATCTATTCATTCTATTCTGTGTAGTTGTCCTTTATTTTTTCTAGTTGGTATATATCAGAAAGTGGTCAAATGGAGATGTTGCCAAACAACCTAGCCAGCTCATTTCTGCCGCACGACATGGCAATACTCCCTTAGTATTAGTTCACCCATCGATTCATAATGATACCACTATATAAGCATATACTACTTACCTAAACAACATAAGCATATGCTACATAATTCACAACATGTAAGGTGGTTCATTACTTGTCATTTTATAGGAAATTATCATGTGTCAGCAATGCCAATAAGCAAGGGCAACATGCTCAATACTAAAGAGATGAAGAAAATGAGAAAATTTAGGCTACGGCAGCTTATCTATACTAAAATGCTTACTGATTCTAAAATTGAAACATTACTGGAGACAAAATTCAGCTATTTGTTTGAAAACAAACATATGGTTACAAAGACCTACAAAAAGCTCTAATGGGTCTGGTTATATAACAGTATTGTCTATATAATGTACCTGCACAATTTGGCCACCTATAATTTCAAATCCAGCATTGACTACACATACAATTTGTAATCACTGTACAGTTCTTTCTTCATTTCCTCAAGAACTTCAGGGCCTCGTGGATGTTTCATTACATATCTCGTCATAAATAACTTATCCGAACAAGGAACAATTGTGCTCAAAGAAACGTATGGTTCTGCGTGTCCTTGATTCTTAAGCCAATTATACATCGAGTACCTAAGCATAACTCTCGGCCTTGTGTATGACAAATATGCTGGGAATTTTACTAAAGTTAATACGGGGTACCCTAAATCTTTCACGAGTACATCAATTTTCGCTTGAATAATCTCTTTTTTCTGGTTAAGTATTTGAGGGGCCACTTTGATCATCTCTACTACATCATCTTTATTCAAACCAACCTTTACTAAATAGTCGAATCTCTCTTGAAGCTCCTCCCCTTTTCCTCGGAAAACCTTTAAAGCCTTTTGCATTTCAATTGAGTTCCCGACAAATCCCAAGTTACACAAGAAACTGATCCTCATTTCTCTTGATTTTTCTATCTCCAAGTTTGGTAACTTTTTTATTTTTGAGCCAAGAACCCAATCCTTTAATATTTGGGGGTTTTCTTTCACAAGATAACAAAGCCGCTTCTTCCCAGCATTTACATTTGTACGTAGGGTGTTGATTTTCTTTAGAGAACAAGAACCGAGCATTAAAGGGTTCGATCGAACTATTCTCCCTATATCTTGGGCTTCCATCTCAATGTCAACCAAAAAGTTATAACAAGTCCTCAAATTGAAAAGAAATTTGCCAATCGAGATATCTGGAAGTTCTAGAAATGTATAACATATCTCGCTAACTTTGGATCCAAATTTCAATAATAATCCAATTAGTGAACGGTTTGTGGCTCTCGGGTCCTCTAATAGAAGCAAAGGACGGTTGCTAATTAATTTTTGTAATTGCTCATCGCTACAACCCATGTTACCCAATAAGCAGAGAAGCTCATGCATATCACTCCAAGTATAAGAATAACCTGCAACAGTTTTTCCCTCGACCAAATCATATTCGATCCCAATTGCCTTGAACTTTTCTAGCAGCTTACGAAATTCCTCATTTTTATCACCAATCAGAAGGCGAGGACACGAAGAAACAACTTTAATTACGGAAAATTGGCTCAATCCCATTTCTTCGAAAGCTCGGAATTTCGATTCCAAAATGCCCTTTTTGTACTTAAAAATCCCCTTCGCCTCCTTAAATATGTTCCCAAACCGACTACGAGGTATACCATAATCACACAAAACATGGTAATTATTTAACAACAACGAGTCATCGTTCAAAAACATCAAATTACGAGGAAGAAAATGAGAGTACTCGGAGTGTTCCAAACCCATACTCTCAAAGAATGGCTCGAATTCGTTAATGGGGTGATAACGTAAAAACCGGTTCATAGACCATCCTACTTCCTCTTCTTTCATAGCATATCTCAACAACTTTGTTAGAAATTTTGGTGAATTAAAACTTATGAACTCCGCGTCTAAAAACTGCAAACTTCTAGTTGAATGCAAATACTCCGTTAAAGCTTCACGTGCTTCTTTCATAGCAGCACGTGATAATTGTGATTTATTCTCAGCGTTTCCACTCGAAATTTCACTAAAGATAGGATCTTTTTCAGTCGGGTCATCTTTCCCGCTCCTAAAAAACCTAGGGTTTTGAAAACTAGCTACCCAAAGTGGCAATTTACGATATCCCCGGTAGAAATCAAACGATACCCAATTCAGAATAGTTGATATTCTAGTTTTCTGCAAATGGGTCATGGCTAATTCAGATCAATCACGATTTTCCAAATCCGAAAGGATTACAAACAGCAGCTTTTAATACAGTAGCTTTTAATTCCGAAACCGCTTCTTAAAAAAATTATGTTATAAAACTACTTATGGGGAATCAAATGAAACGCATTTAAGATTAGATGGTAAGAAATTAGCACTTGCAAGATGGGTCATCAATAGTTTGCAGAAAAGAGTGTTATATATTACTATATATGTATCAATATCTATGCATATATAAGTAATAACAACTTTGAGCTAAAAAAGAGATGATACAAAAGTAGCTGAGATTATGTCTCTTACCTTAAATCACAGGACAGAGTATTAGAGAGAGAGAGAGAGAGAGAAAGTTGGAAAAAATTGGGTTGAGGTTCAACCAAGGGTTTTAGGAAATAGAGAGGTGGGAGTACGTATGAGGGTTAATAGTGTCAAATATACAAATTAAGGGGCTTTTTTAGAATTTTATTTATCAATTTTTTGGTCGAGAAAATCATACTCTTTACAAATTTGTGACCGGTAAAGAGAACATTAAAAAGCAGGGCTGCAAATAAACCGACCCGTTCAACATATGGCTCCACTCAGCTCGTGTTCGTTTAGGTATAAATAAACGGAGTCTGAAAAAAATATATGACTCGTTTAATAAACGAGTTGAGTCTAAGCAACAGAACACTCGGCTAGTTAAGGCCTAAGGGCATAGGCTTGTTTGATCACTGATCATATTGGCAGTTCTCAAAAAGTTCTACGTATGAAACTATATGTGTTTGTAAATATAAATAATTTTCACAAAAATTAAACTCCATATATAAAAAAATAACTATCTTTTAGGAGTCTGGTCGAGTTTAACGAGCCTAGTCGGATCAATAAGCCTTAACGAGCCTAATGATGTGTGTGCAAATGTAAATAATTTTCACAAATTTTAAATTCCATTTATAAAAAATAACTATCTTTTACAAGTCGAGTCAAGTTTAATGAACCTAGACGGATCAATAAAACTTAACGAGCCTAATGATCATGAACCGGAGCTTTTCAAATGAGTCATGAGCCGAGCTTGAACTGGTTTATTTAGGCTCGTCACGAGCCCGGGCTCACCCGAGCCGGCTTGGCTCATTTGCAGCCCTACTTAAAACATCTAATTTTTTACAAATCTACGGTGTGACCCCAAATGCTTCCCATTATAACACTTAGGCCGCATAAAGGTTCAGACATTCAGACAGATACACCTCTAACTATCTTTCCTTTTTGGTAGATTTGTTCTTCTCTTTCTTTTCTTTATACACTAACATCCAACTTTGTGAAATATTTTCTACACTGCTCGTAGTATCGATGAACGAGTTCAAAAGTCGATGAACTAGTTGGCGCTATGACCTGAATCTTTCATTTGTACACGGGAATCAAATATATGGTTGTAAATGAATAAAATTTTCATTTGCCAAATCTCGATGGCGTTGAAGGTTAGATAATACAACAAAGCGAAAAATGCAAATCATCATATTGGTTATACAGAAAAAGGTGCAACCAGTGCAAAGTTTACAGTCTACTGTCTACAACTAAGATTTTATTCACTTCCCATAGATATTAGCATATTGCCATTCAAAATATACTTACATTTTATGAGCTAGTGCGAAGGGAATCATAAATAAGCATGGTACTTGTGAGACTAACTTATTATGGACGGGAATCCGAAGTGATTATCTATAATGTTATCATCCATAATTTGAAATCTTATTTTGTCCAGACTTGTTGAAGGGTTATCCTCGGAGGTGATACTTGAATTTTGAGTATCAACAAGGTTGCGATTTATTGTTTGTCGATGATCGAACATTTCTTTTAGCTGTTTCCCTTGTTCTTCAATCCTTAGCTGCAAGTTCCTTTGAATCTACGCAGGGAAAAATAGTGAGTAAAGTATTTATGAGATTCAATGACTACTTATTCTAAAGATCTTTTTTGTTCGATTACTTACTGTAAATTTTATGCAAATAAATAGACTTGTTTGAGTTTGAGGGATAGGTTGGGTCCGTTGGGTTTATTCAAATTAAAATCCTATCATAGAATACTAGAGAAATAAAAAGTCAGGTCTAAGATGGGAATGGAGTTGCTCAAGTTCGAAATGAGATTTAGCGGCTAAAGTTGCACGGTGGTCCGATGGATTTGCATCAAACGACTGCAGTAATTACGTGCTAAAAGAAAAAAGACAAAAAACTCCAACAGATCTTTGACCATTGAATGCAAATCCAACGGACCATAGTGCAACTTTAGCTGCACAGGTTTATTTTTAACTTTAGCAACCCCACTCCCGTCTATGATTGGGAAGTTAAATACTTATCATTAAAAAAGGGGCTTACTTCGAGCTGCTCATAAAGTTTTCGTTGGACATCAAGTTGCTGTTGTAGTGCCTCTTTAATTTGTGTGCCACTGCAGAAAATTCAAAATGATAACAGAAAATTTATATTTACGAAAGGTAACAAGATGATATTACACAGAATTAGATTAAACAATAGTGTTTCTGAAAATGTACGTTTTTATATCTAGCCGTGGCTCATCACTGGTAGTAACCCTCTTCTTGAATTTTCCTGCAGCAAACAAATCGAAAAAACTAATCAGATTTAGTAGTTCTTTTCTAATAAGGTTTTAGTTTTTTCTGCTTACTTTGTAACAGCGAAAAGCTGGTTGTAACACACAGAAATACGGCCATGATCATGAGTTCGAAAGCAAGAATTTACCTTCTGCAGATTCTGGCATGAGTTTGGCCATCCTATATTTCTGCAAGAAAAAAAAAAGGTTAAGAAAAAACATTTTACTATTTTAGATCACTAAACCTTCAACTATTGACTTTTTTTGAAAAAAACTTGTCATTATGTAAATATCTGATTTCTTAAAACCTTCAACTTTATACATTACATAGACCTGCTCTTATTAAATTTCCATTTTTTCTCGTTGAAAACCGAAAAAGTAAGCTTTTAAGCTAGGCAGCCAGACAAGTAGACTACATTATATAAGAAAAGCATGTAGCTTATAAGCTGCAACTAGTCATTGGTTTTGAGGAAGAAGAAGAAGAATGAGATTATTTAGAGAATAATGTTATTCAAGTACCTGCAGATGACTTTTCACATGAAAAATAGTTAACCCCTCTGTATCCATTAGGTTCAATATTGCCTTTGGTGTTGCCTCTACAATTTGGCAATATATATAAACATTAATTCAGTTTAATCCAACTAATTAAACAGTTAGAATAATACAATAATCGATAAACTACTCACGTTCTGCTCCACCCAGTCGATTGACACAATCAACGAACCGGTCATGAAGATCTTGGCTCCATCTAATTCGAGTTTTCGGAACAGCCACAGAAATACCCTCGCAGGCCTTAACAGGATTCCTCAAATCTTCAAGCTCAGAATTGTAAAAGTTAGAAGCCACCTGTTTTAATGAAGAAAAAGTATTGCTAAAAATATGATCAAGAAAATGTTTACATTTCTTCATTCGATATTAAAAGAGGGCAAAATGTAACTTACACTAAAATCCTGAGTACCATCGTAAAGTGTAGAATCGCCCAGCAGTTTCCTTTTCAGCTGCAAAATTCTTTGTCTCTCCGAATAATTATCCTGAGAATTTAACCTTGACTCGAAGCCTTGCTTCGTTTGGAAACTTTGTTCGTTTTGCCTCGACCTTTCATGATACAAACTATCCACCGAACTTGATTGATGTGAAGAAGCTTGAAGATTGGAAATACTCGTATTTTGTGAAGGAAAAACGAGGTTTGAGCATTGGATATCATTGTTATCATGTTGTGAAAATCCCATGTATCGCTCGGTTGCATAAAAAGATGAAGATCCAATTCGGCTCAACATGGTTGTCGATGAACTAGGAAAACTGTATTGTTCTTCGAATGGAGTTTTACATAAATTAGAGCAAAAATTTGGGAATTGATCATAAGATTTTTCATTGTATGAAATCTTCTGATGGCTCATTTTAGACTCACTAATGATAAATTCTTAACAACTAAAAAGAAAATTGTCGAAATGGCGTTTTTATGCAGTTTTGAGGAATAATCCGTGCAGAAAACACGTCGAATCAAACATAAAGAGGATGGAGAAAAGGGTGATCCAGATTAGATGGATCAAGAAAAAGGTAATTATTTTGAATTCAAAGGTTCCATCTTATATGCTCCAAATAAATGATTTAAAAAATTAGTTTATGCAATAACCCTTTATTTATACTATGATGTATAGTTGGCATTGCAATAATCAATTGACAAAACCAAGGCTCAAGTTTGAAGGGGGGAAAAGGATAATATATATCAAATTAGGATAATTTCAATAATAATTTCAGAGGTTACTTATACTTTTAATGATGAACAAAGGTCACAATTTGAAAAAAAAAAATGTGACTAGATTATTGGTCTCTTAATTATGAAAGACCGAAAGTCATTTTCCTTTGATGAAATTTTATCTTCTCACCCATGTGTTTTATAATAAATAATTATTTTAATAAGAACTAAAATTGGGTTCCTTGGAACTGTATTGTGACCATGATAGTTAATCAGTGATTATCAAAGTAGATGAAAACCAATACTCAATGGTTAACTAATCCATACTGAGGTATAATTAGTTAAAACTATAAAGTACCTAATATTTTATATACTATGATACAAAGTTTTGAGAATTTTCGGTGTGATTCACCCAACCAATTGGATGGCAAATTTTTGTTCCTCATCAAGTTAGTATTTTGAGACGTGTCCCATCCAAAGAAATAAAAGTTGAAAAAAAAGGAATAAAGAGGATTCCTGTATAACAATTAACAAAGATTTTATCATTTATGGGTCATTTTGAGCTATGATTCCTTAAACAAAATGCTCCTATTTAGAAAATGTAAATAATTTTTTTAGCATCTCAACTAGCCCTATTTTATCTATAACAGTGAAGATCAAATAAGGTGCTTTTAAATAGCATCTTTCATCTCTTATTTTCTTCCCCAAGTTGCATTTGACAAAGGTGTTTTATAATACATTAGTGGAAAATATAATTATTTCTTCTTTTCATACTGATTCACAATTACCAAAACCACCTTAGCAAAACATTACACACCAAGCAAAACAAAGTTCGAATATTGGAAATAGCTAGTTCAGTTTAGTAATTCCAGGTAGATTAACATTAACTAAGTATTTGTGTGTTTCTACCAAAACATTAATTAAATGTACAATATGGAGTATATTACTGTAGTTAATTAACTACTCTCACGCATCATTGATTTCAGAAAGGTTACAATTCTTTAGTTATACGACTCAAATCTATTTGTGACATTCTGAAAAAACATATTCCCGAAGTTCCGAGTGCAGTTACGCAGTTAGGTTCCAAGTACAGTTGCAACTGAGGTTGGAACCCGAATATAATGAAGTTAATAAAAAACATTGAACACGAGACGTTTTTAAACGGAGTTCGACATGATCACATTGTCTACATCTCCGGAGCTCTCACTCAGTATTTATTGATATTGAAAGAAACAATGATAAGACTCGAGACTTACAATAACATGACTCTCTCACGTATATGCCTATCTTACCATCTCTAACTCACAACTATCAATTTCTAATGACATTCTGCCATGATCTTTTTAAGTTTGTTTATCTCTCATGTACAACGGGTGTTGTTGATCTATAATATCAGTATATCTACGTTGTATTCAACACACAAAATACTAAAGGCTTATATATAGCCTTTACAAAAGATCCTAACTTGATCATTAAGGAAATATTTCCTTTATCTTCTTTCTTTACCCGACTTGGAGATCTTCAAATATATATCTTATAATTAATTAGTCTTTATCTTCTAACAAATCAGATCTTGTTTGATTCGAAATTATACAGATCTTTAATTTAATTGTCTTTAAGATATCTCCAAATGATATTTCCTTCTTTTGATATTTCCTTACTTGATAAGGAGTCTTCCTTTTAATTCTTCTATTCCAATAAGAAAATATATTCAATATATTCTTTCTATCATTCAGAGATGTCTGTATATTAAGAGTTTATTATGAATATATAAAACTATATTTTTCAATATAATGACAAACAATACGTCACTAGAATCTCGGATCTAGGACCTAACAATCTCCCCCTTTGTCATTATTTTGGTAAAACTTTGAATTGCAGAATGGATTATAACCAAAACTCCCCCTCAATTGAAGCTTCTCATCTCTTCAGAATAACCATCTCACGTATTACTTATTACACTTTGATAAACACCAATATAATATTTCAGAACGCATAATATTTCAGTTTACCTTCAAGTATGAGATTTATAGAAAGATTCTCCTTCGCTTCTTAACTTCATATTCCCAGAACACAGGATCCACACCAAGTATATCTGATCTGAAGCTCTGATACCAATTGAAAAAACATATTCCCGAAGTTCCGAGTGCAGTTACGCAGTTAGGTTCCAAGTACAGTTGCAACTGAGGTTGGAACCCGAATATAATGAAGTTAATAAAAAACATTGAACACGAGATGTTTTTAAACGGAGTTCGACATGATCACATTGTCTACATCTCCGGAGCTCTCACTCAGTATTTATTGATATTGAAAGGAACAATGATAAGACTCGAGACTTACAATAACATGATTCCCTCACGTATATGCCTATCTTACCATCTCTAACTCACAACTATCAATTTCTAATGACATCCTGCCATGATCTTTTTAAGTTTGTTTATCTCTCATGTACAACGGGTGTTGTTGATCTATAATATCAGTATATCTACATTGTATTCAACACACAAAATACTAAAGGCTAATAGGCTTTATATATAGCCTTTGCAAAAGATGGAAATATTTTCTTTATCTTCTTTCCTTACCCGACTTGGAGATCTTCAAATATATATCTTATAATTAATTAGTCTTTATCTTCTAACAAATCAGATCTTGTTTAATTGGAAATTATACAAATCTTTAATTTAATTGTATTTAAGATATCTCCAAATGATATTTCCTTCTTTTGATATTTCCTTACTTGATAAGGAGTCTTCCTTTTAATTCTTCTATTCCAATAAAAAAATATCTTCAATATATTCTTTCTATCATTCAGAGATGTCTGTATATTAAGAGTTTATTATGAATATATAAAACTATATTTTTCAATATGATGACAAACAATACGTCACTAGAATCTCGGATCTAGGACCTAACACATTCCATCATCATGTCTTTTTTTTTATGTTTAAATTATGTAAACGATGTTAAATCTTATGAGTCATGATTTTTTAATAAGTTATTTATACACATATACTTTTCGTCCTCACATAAAAAATTCCATCATCATCATTGAGATTATAACTTTGATAATTCCGTTTAAATGGCACTGTTGATTGCAAGCTGTTGGGATCGAAGGTACTCCCGTATTGAAAGTGACGGAGGCTGAAAGCTACGTTCCCTTCTATAACTGACGTCTGATTGTAGTTAGGTAAGTACAAAACAAATTAGCAACTAACTTGGTCCATTTTTTTGGTTAATTAATAGTACTGATTAAGTCATTACTCTCTATATAAGATTCTAACCAACTAAGTATATTAATCCTTAATCAAGTATTATGGCTCAATTATGCTCACTTTAGCTTGCTATTATAGTGCATGATCATTCTTAAGGCCAGAGCCGGCACAATTATTATTTTTTGGGGTGCGTTGCCTATTTCGAAAAACATGAATTTTGACTATTTTTTTGCCCTTGCGGGTGGAATGTCCGGTCCACTTGGACTGTTTCGCAACCCCTTAGTGCCGACTCTGCTTAACGCAACGTACTTACGGGTTACCACCAAATGACTTGTTTGACGTTGCACATAAGCTGGATTTTTGTATTCGAAATAAAGAACTAGCTAGCGTCCTCAATCTATTAAATTCTCTAGTTTATGCAGTTCAGAAAGCCGCCATGCATGCTTTAAGCCAAAAGGTAAAAACAAGATATAAAACGCTGCAACAACCAAACAATGTCAAAATATATGTACAGAGAGAATAAGCTTGGGACCCATGATTACTATTTTCTTGATAAAAAAGAAGATGCATTGCGAAAATAAAATTCCCTTGTAGGACAATATTTTAGTCCATTAGCAGAATGTTTAAATTTAATTGATTGATTAAGTACATCCTGTTGTAATATATTATTGGACTCTTGCGCTTGTACTTTATGGGTCCAAGTGGGCTTGTAACCCTACCCCTCTATCTATATAAAGAGGGTTAGGGGTCTTTTATTATTCATTCATTCATACATTCTGATATAATAAAGTCTCCCTTATTGTTGTCTCTCATACCTCTCTCTATATCTATACATATCTCTATATATATCTATAACGAGCTAATATGTCACACAACACATTATCGGCACTTTGCTCGCGGAGAATAGGATATACGCTCGCGGATATTGAAGATTTTGGGTAAACGCACGGATATTGGGTATTTATAAAACTTGAGGTTTATCCGGGTTTTTAGGGTATTACTATATCGACTTTCACCAAAATACATGGAGTATGGTACATCATAATTTTTTCTAGCTTATAAACTCAAAAATTGCATGATACTGATATTCGTTTGTAAATTGCATGTTAATACATGTGTGAGTACAATGGTCCAAACCACTGCCTACTATATGAATATATATGTTACACTGACCTGTAAAAGGACGAAGGATTTGTTAACATTGTGTATGAAATATAGTGTATAATTTTCTGTAGTACAATTGTTGTAGTACTAAAAAAATTGCTGTAGTCCACTGCAGACTAAAAAAAAAATTGATGTAGTCCACTCCATACTAAAAAAAAATAAAAATTGCCGTAGTACAATTTTCTTATTGAAAATATGAAATATAGTTTAATGTAATTACATCCCTGGTCCTTACTATATTACTTGTATGCGAAACAGTATATATGATTAATAAATAAGCAATTTAGATTTGCTTTCCTTCCGTGATAGTACTTGCATGCATATTGTATAATGATAATTAAAATTTGTCCTCCCTGCATGTGATATGGTAAATTAATAATTAAAAATATATTGCTTGCTTGCATGTTAAAACTACCATGTATAGAATTATTCATATGGCGATAAACATAGATAATTGATTGATATCTTGTTATCATAATCATATATTTTGGTAATACCATATATATAAATATCACATATGTCAGTAAATTATTAGATTAGATCTAATTAAATTGATTTGATTTGATATGGTAGAATATTTATGGATTGATTGATAATCTTAAATTGATTTGTTTATAACACCAAATCTACTACATGATTAGATAGATCCTAAAATATATTTACTGCATGTTTATATATGTGTGGTTAATCTAGATAGATATTCTCTATGCTGTTAATATTATTGCCATATATAAAATTGCGAAATCATATATATTCACATTTAAGTTGGAAAAATTATAAATCTTCCCTAAATAGGCTCACCTATTTGGATACGATGTCTAGGAAAGATATAGGCGGAAGTCGATATCCTAATGAGGTCGGGTTTTAAGTGGCATTCGTGCCCTCCACCCTCACCGTCTTTCCTGGTCGTGTTCAATTAGAGCTACCGAAAGGGGTTGACTAAATAATAATTTCTCCGAGTGTGTTTATATAGTGATGTATGTTTCGCCGAATTGGTGTTTCAGTATCGACCCGTCGTTCGATCAATGAGAACCGATTCACATGAGAAGCAAAACTAATGTTTTCGAACCTGTCGTTTCGGAAAAAAGTTTGTGCTTGTGCAAACCATAAACATATAAACCAGTCGTTTTATATGATAAATAATTCAGAACTCCCAACACATGTTGGATGCCATCTATGATGAGAAAAATCGTAAAACATACTTGCGAAATGACTGTTTAAACGTTGATTTTAATCCGTCATCACATGTTACTCACCCTGATGTGTGAAAATGTGATGCCCAAAATTTTTTTTGGATGCCATCTTTGATGAGTAAAACACGAGTTTGTTGTTACCATCAGGATGAATGCTAAGGCGTTGATTTTATTCCGTCGCCACATTTGAGACGTGATGACGTCTATGGTGAACAAATGTCTGAAATTGGCATATTGGAGCAATCCTTCACCAAAATACTAGCTTGGAAATTGTATTCCATAAGCAGTATCGTGAATTTATATTCACTATGCTCCTTTATCGCCCATCTGTTATTGGATAAGAAAATTACCCCGGTGAGTAGTTTTAATCCTATTGGGTCAATGACGAATTGTTTGCCTGATATTAATGCTCTTCGTGTACATTTTTTTTCCACGAATCGAGAACCGAGACAAGTGTTATTTGGACAATCGTCAAAATCGAAAACCTGTGGCTCCAAGACAGTAATTGAAAGGAACAATATGGCCCGTTGTCACAAAGCAAGAGATAATGCTCAATGAGGCAACTCTATGCTATAAAGACAAATGTCATGCACGGTTACTCCTTAAATAGTTCAAAACTATTATAAAGGTTAAAAAACCGATGCTAATGTGGTTAAAGATAACTGAAAGTAAATTCTTGAGACCCCCGGTTTTGTGGCTCAAATAAGTTTGGTACCTTTCTTTATTGATTTTGATAAATCATTGAGCCATTTTTTCGCTCATCTGGATTATGTTTTTCCATTTGGATTATGATTTTTCCATTTGGACATACTTTTGGATTATGGTTTGCCTGTTTACGAAATTTCTCGAAATAATTTAAAATGTTTTGAGCAAATTCCTTTGACAAATGTGACCAAACTTTAAATTATGAAATTTTAGGCAATACTTGTGGTGTAGTTGATTTTTTTTTGGAAATAGTGGGTAACCGTGTACCACATAATTTCACCAACTACTTGCCTAAAAGAGTCTTTTGTGACAATGATTCTGGACCTGTCGTTCCAAATCAAAATCTTTGGTAAAAACCAAATTGATTTGTCAAATATGAGGTATTATTCTCATGTAGGTCCTGCCGTACCTTGTTGAGTTATAAAATATTCGAGAAACCAGTGTTATCTGGTAATAGCTCATGAAAGAAATGAAATTTCTTTACATAGCCTCCACTCAGAAACGTATTTTAGAGGAGTTGAAATGTCTTTCAAGTGGTTGCTACCACATTTTTTAAAGCATTTAAAGTTACCTTATCATTTCGCCTGTCGTCGAATGATAAATGATTTAGATGCTAAAACATGATTGTCTGTACTATCATTCGCCTGTCGTCGATTGATAAGAGCATTTTGATATTGTGGCATTGACCGGATGAGATATTCCCGGATCAAAAGACGATGCTTGATTTATAATCGCATCGCATTTGGATTCTCTCTGAGAATATATTTCGCGATTAATCCGAAATTCATGCCATTAATACTCATTTTGAAAGACTAGTATGTGTAAAGATCACGAAATGAACTCGTAAAATTCTTGTAAAGAATTGAAGGAGTTATTGTGGACTTATCCAACCATAAGACGGACCATAAATATAAATGGTGTTGGCCCTCGTGCTAACCTTAAAGGGGGGGGGGGGTGAATAAGGTTTTGGCGATATTCGCCTAATTAAAAATTCTAAACAACTAACACCCAACTTATGCAAATTCTAAACTTAATCGTTTAATAACTTTAAAGAAATGCTAGAAAACATAAACGCAAGCAAGAATATAAGCAATAATAAAGTTGCGGAAAGTAAAAGTTTAGGGAAAGAAGATGACACCAAGATTTATAGAGGTTCGGCAAACGGCCTACGTCCTCTCCTCGGTACTACCGAGTAATTCACTATAATTCTTCTTTCGGATTTTACAAACCCTATCGAGCTCAATCAACCGATTGGCTCACCCTCTACCCGGGGTTCCTACTCTTGATACAAGTGCAAGAGAACACGTCTACGAGTCTACGACTCCCCCTCAATTTATGAGTACCCGAATGAAAAACCTATAGCTTTTAAGCTTCACTTGCTTACAAAGCCTCTACCCGTTCACTCGCTCACAAAAATTGAGTTTATAAAATACTCGATACAATTTTTGTTACAAAAATGTAACTACACTCACTATTCTATTTGCTTCTAAATAAGCTAATTGGTGAGTCTTGGTTGTTGATCGAGCTTGAGTCGCTTTCTTCTTTGATTTCCTCTTTTTCGAATATTTTCACCAAAATGGTGATAAATTGGGTTTTTATTGAAAGAGGTATTTGGATGATTGATAGATATTGTAAATGGTAATTTAGGAGAGAGATTGGGGTGGTTTATATAACAGCAAAATCTGTTTTTCTGGGTTATGACCGTTGATAGGTTTTAACAGCTATTTTCCAGAATAAGCTGAAAAGCTGTTTTCGAAAACTGCAGAAAACGATCGGTCGTTTTCTACAGTCGATCGGTCGTTGTACAGAAAACGATCGGTCGTTTTCTGAAAACGATCGGTCCTTTTTATACTGGACTCACTGGAAGAAATTGGATCAAAAACGATCGGTCGTTTTTGTCCAGTCGATCGGTCGACTGTAATCCTGGTCCCGTAAATCTTCGAATGCTCATAACTCCTTCGTTTTAGCTCCGATTTTGGTTCCGCTTGAACCTATGGCTTCATTATCGAATGCTCTATCATTTAGAGACCTGAAATATACGTTTTCTATTTTTGGACAAGACAAGCATTATATCATCGAAATCGTAAAATCATTAAACGCATAATCAAAGTAATAATCAAAATCATTATTGAACTCTATGTTCAACAAATGGTTATGGTTGATGCATCGATAATATGGTCACATTTTAATGTTGTCCACATAAATACAGCACTTTCCAAACTTTTAGCCCTATCACTAAGTTGATGGCTCATGATCCGGATTATCCTGAAATGTCTAGTCGACTTGATAATTCCGAAGAGTAAGAATCGAAATTTCGATTTAAATTACTTGAGTTTGGAAATTGAAATTGAACATCCTGTCGATTATGTTCAGACCCAAATGGACTCACGGAAAGTTTGATGATGCGACTGCAAATGTTACACGCACTTCTTGGTCTTGCACACCAAGATTTATATTTCCGTGTGGGGTCATGCTATTTTGCTGCATTGGTCCGTCTGAGGCCCATAGTCACTCAAAACACTAAATGTGCACCAGTTGGTTACTGGTTATGAGCTAGACGCCTCATATGAACGCGTGTTTGAGTGCTTAATATTTTGATTGAGGCGCTATAGCATTCAAAATATGGACCTCTAAAGGGGACATAAGTCGATTATGAATCCCCTGCCTATCATTTGATAGAGTAACCTTGGCAAGCGATCTCTTTACCGCATGATATGCGAAAGTGACATCGCTAAGACTGTTCTCCCCGTCGTTAGGGGGAGATTTTCATGTTACCGTTGATAAGGAACGACCTGAAGTAACGTGGCATAACCCACTCAGTCTTAGCTTGATCCCCAAAACTGCACTTAGTGATAAGTAAGTGCATAGACTCCCTCAAGTCTAACTAAATGTCATATGCATTTAATGATTGTATGAGATGTCACGAGATCATTTATACCTGCTGCAAAATGGTTGCAAGGATAGACGTCCCTGTCGGACGCCGTGTTCCTGTCGTAACACGTTGCTTTGGCCGAACCCGCCAAGCAAAGGACGCTGCCGTCGGCCGTCAGTCTGTCATCCTTCCTAAGATATGAGGAAGTTGACCGGTTCTTAATTCGTTCAGCCCCAGAGGTGGTGAACTGAAACTCGTTTGTCGCACGAGATTATAAAGGATCAAGGAGATGTGTGATTTCCTCCTCATCCTAAGAATCTCGAAATATCTGTCGATCATGATATCTTAGACGATATTGAAGCGAAACGAGACTGTCATTGATTACTTGTTCATATATTCGGTGACGACTGATAATATGAACAAATTATGACAGGGAACCATGTACCATTGCCTGAAGTCAACAGAGAATAGACTGTACTAATGGAAACTTGCAATCCAAGTAGACTCCTTAGCGAAAGTGTGTTCGGACCTATAGCTCCAACACCACCAATATTAAACGAGTTCGTTTATTTGGTTATTCGTAAGGAAGAGTGATGAGAATAATGAGATTGTAGAATACTCGCCTAGTAGCGCAAGGCTTCTCTCACACCTTGGAATTGATTACAAGATGGTTGATTTCTTCGTAATGGACATTATAACAGTCCCCTACTTTACCAGTTTAGTAGTTTCCGAAAAACTGAGTATGCAGCCATGAATGTGGTCACGGTTTTTTTATCTCTATGGGGATTTAGACAAAAAGAGATATAGATGAAGGTTCCTGTGTGACTTCATGTGCTTAAATCAAGTAGTTCCTGACCACGGAACACGATCTCAATTGACTGAGACATTCACTATATGGATTAATATAATCCGAGCGGATGTGGTATACCGCCTAAGTGAGTACTTGATCAGCTTGGGATACTTGAACAAGTATTATGTCCTTGCGTGTTTTATTATGCGATCCACTTTTGGATTTGCATTCGAGATGAAGGATCTTGGGAAGAAACGGTAGTGACTCGGCCTGATGATCGAGTCCCGTAAAGATTGAATCTAAGTCCATGATTCAGACTACACCCAGAAGGTGTTATGACGTTTTAGTCATCATGACGCTAAGTCGTCAGATTCTCCCATGATCGTTCGATCACTAGACATTGATATAGACCCGGTCTGTCCCTGATGAGACGACAAAGTGATATTGAACCATGATGTTCATATCTAAGTACAATATGCGCATCACTTGGTCTAATGTGGTAGGACGAACATCTCGTATGTTGTGAATGGTATAGCTCGACACAACATTGCGCTAACACGCTACCATCGAAATGGCATAAAAGACATTTTCCCATTACCTTAAGGTAACTGTGGATGAGGGCTTGTCTTATCCCATTTTGCGTCATCGAGTGTACCTACCCCCTTCGGTACTCGAATTAACGCAACCCTTTTTCGGTATACCGATGCTGGTTACTTATCAGACCCGCATAAGGGATATTCCTAACATGGTGTTGAACATAGAGTTCAATAATGATTTTGATTATTACTTTGATTATGCGTTTAATGATTTTACGATTTCGATGATATAACTCTTGTCTTGTCCAAAAATAGAAAACGTATATTTCAGGTCTTTAAATGATAGAGCATTCGATAACGAAGCCATAGGTTCAAGCGGAACCAAAATCGGAGCTAAAACGAAGGAGTTATGAGCATTCGAAGATTTACGGGACCAGGATTACAGTCGACCGATCGACTGGACAAAAACGACCGATCGTTTTTGATCCAATTTCTTCCAGTGAGTCCAGTATAAAAACGACCGATCGTTTTCAGAAAACGACCGATCGTTTTCTGTAAAACGACCGATCGACTGTAGAAAACGACCGATCGTTTTCTGCAGTTTTCGAAAACAGCTTTTCAGCTTATTCTGGAAAATAGCTGTTAAAACCTTTCAACGGTCATAACCCAGAAAAACAGACTTTGCTGTTATATAAACCAGCCCAATCATCTCTCCAAAGTCACGAATCACAACACCAATTAATCATCCAAATACCTCTTTCAATAAAAACCCAATTTATCACCATTTTGGTGAAAATATTCGAAAAAGAGGAAATCAAAGAAGAAAGCGACTCAAGCTCGATCAACAACCAAGACTCACCAATTAGCTTATTTAGAAGCAAATAGAATAGTGAGTGTAGTTACATTTTTGTAACAAAATTGTATCGAGTGTTTTATAAACTCATTTTTGTGAGCGAGTGATCGGGTAGAGGCTTTGTAAGCGAGTTGCTTAAAAGCTCTAGGTCTTTTCATTTCGGGACACTCATAAAGTGAGGGGGAGCTTAATCGGTCGATTAGCTCGTTAGGATTGTAATATCCGGGAAAATTATTTATAGTGAAATACTCGGTAGTACCGAGGAGAGGACGTAGGCCGTTTGCCGAACCTCTATAAACTACGGTGTCATTTTCTTTCCCTTTACTTTTACTTTCCGCAACCTTTACAATTGCTTATTTTCTTGCTTGCGTTTATGAATTATAGCTTGTCATTAATATTATCAAACGCCTAAGCTTAGAATAGCTAAAAAGTTGGGTTGCTAGTTGCACTTAGTTTTATTAGGCGAAAAGCGCCAAAACCTTATTCACCCCCCCTCTAAGGTTAGCCGCACTCGGGCCAACAATTGGTATCAGAGCCGAGGCTCTTGCATATAGGAATCTAACGATTCTAGAGTTAAGATCCCGATGGCTAATATACTTAATTTCGCATCCGGCATAGCTTCATCACCCAATACACCTCCATATTTTGATGGACTAAATTTTTCATATTGGAAGGATAGGATGAGCATGTTTCTCCAAAGCTATAATGTTAGACTTTGGATGACTATAAAAGTAGGATATTTCGCACCTACATCCGAAAATAGCGAGAATCCAATCCCCGTAGAGGACTTAGATAGCGCTCAACTAGAAGCCTACTCTACAAACGCCAAAGCGATGTACGCTATTGTTTGTGCCGTTTCTCCTAACGAGTACAACAAAATTTCTGCTTGTAAAACCGCTAAGGCTATGTGGGATAAGTTAGTAGTTATGCACGAGGGAACTAACCAAGTTAAGGATTGCAAACTCCAACTTTTAGTTCATGACTACGAACTCTTTAAGATGAGCGAGGGAGAAACTATTTCCGATATGCTTGCTAGATTTACAACTATTACTAATGGATTAACATCTCTTGGTAAGTGTTTGTCTTGTAAGGAAATGGTTTCTAAGGTGATTCGGAGCTTACCGAAGGAATGGGAACCAAAGGTCACCGCAATTCAAGAGGCGCACGACATGAATACCTACTCTCTTGATGCTTTGACGGGTTCACTCATTACACACGAGATCACCCTAAATAGTCACAAGCCAATCTCAAAAAGGAGGGAGATAGCTTTCAAAGGAACGACTTGTGACGAAAGCAATGAGCTATCCGATGACGACAAAAATTCAATGCAAATCATTCGAATCGTCAAGGAAGTCCTAAGACTAAAGGACCAACGCAAACACAAAGGTAAATCGTCAAATAATTCAATTTATTCTAACGATTTTGTTTGCTATACATGTGGTAAGGAAGGACACATGGCGAGAGATTGCGTCATGAATCGCAAGAGCAAAAGCAAGAAGAAGATATTCGATTCAAGCTCTAGCGATAGCTCCGACCAAGATGAAGTCGCGCATCTTGGTTGCTATATGGCCATGGAAGACACCAATGAGCCCAACAAATCGTCTTCAAGCGAAAGTGACCACTCAAGCGAAAGTGACAACGATGAGGTAAAAGATTTTTCTCATGATGAATTAATTCATATGTGTGGAATCTATTCCGAAAAACTTCCTAAGCTTGTAGAGAAGGTTAAATCTCTTAAAAGGATAAATTCTTCTCTTAATGAAGAAATAAGATCCTTGACAAGAGATAAAAATGAAAATGAGTCCATTCCGAAATCGTCATTCTCTTTAAGTGATATAGATGACGAAAAGGAAGACTTGAAAGATAAAAACAATGATCTCATTATTCAAAACGAGTCTTTACAAACCGAGATCAATTTTCTTAAAAATGAGATGTCTAGACTTGCTAAAACTCTTTCAAAACCATCTTCTTTAGATTGCGATTTATTAGAAAATTTTGAAGAGTTAAAAGATGCTTTCGATAAAGTTAAAAGCAAAAACAAGGTTTTAAGTTCTCATGCTTTTAACTTAAATGACAAGGTCAAGGTTTTAGAAACCGAGAATGAATCGTTGAAAACTAAAAACAACGATCTTGTCATTTCCATTGAAAAACTTAATTTAACAATTTCAAAGTTTTCTAAAGGTAAAACCGTTTTAGATAACCTTTTGAGTTGTCAAAAAGATTTCAATGATAAGAGCGGTATAGGTTTTGATTGCATTGGCTCTACTTCTAACAAACCCCGCTTCGTTAAAGCCTCTAATATTTCAAAAACTCCTATTCCACCTAAACAAGAGGTTGTTTTTCCTAAAAGGAGTACTTCCAAGATTTTTCAAAAATCTTTTAATGATAGGAAGGGTATAGGTTTTAAAACCAAAATGGATACTCCGAAAAACCTTTCTAGAACTACGTATAACTATCGTTATACTAAAAAGTCTAAGCATTGTGTGCATTGTAGTAGAAATGAGCATATTTCTTCTAGATGCCCTTATCGTTTCCATGTTAGTAGAAGCGATTTGAAATGGGTAGTAAAGACCCGAGCCACTAACAATGTCGGACCCAAAAGAAATTGGGTACCAAAGGACAAAATTTGTGTTGTAGGTATCTCCATCCAAAAGGAGAAAATCAACAAGTGGTTGGCAACGCCGACAAAAGCCGTGGAAGTCAAGAAGATCGACTCCACCATCAAGGATGAAGTGCCATTAATCGACAAAGGTGGAAGGCATACCAACAAGTGGTACCACCTATTTGGAATCGGCAACGCTCAATGCAAATGCCATTAGCGAGCGGACTCGACTCCACATCACATATGCGGTATACTCTAATCTATAATATCTACATATATGTGATTAGTTGGGTCGGGTATATGCATCATATTTACATTTTTCATGCTTTGGTTTTTTCTTTAAAAACCCTTCACATAACCCCATATTTTTATTGCATTTTGATAATGCCAAAGGGGGAGAAAAATGATATATTTTGGTGTAAATGCGTTTTGTTAAAATGGAGGAGTTATTTTTCTTGTATCTTGTAAAATCATCATTAGTTTGTCATAATCAAAATGGGGGAGATTGTTGAACATAGAGTTCAATAATGATTTTGATTATTACTTTGATTATGCGTTTAATGATTTTACGATTTCGATGATATAACTCTTGTCTTGTCCAAAAATAGAAAACGTATATTTCAGGTCTTTAAATGATAGAGCATTCGATAACGAAGCCATAGGTTCAAGCGGAACCAAAATCGGAGCTAAAACGAAGGAGTTATGAGCATTCGAAGATTTACGGGACCAGGATTACAGTCGACCGATCGACTGGACAAAACGACCGATCGTTTTTGATCCAATTTCTTCCAGTGAGTCCAGTATAAAAATGACCGATCGTTTTCAGAAAACGACCGATCGTTTTCTGTAAAACGACCGATCGACTGTAGAAAACGACCGATCGTTTTCTGCAGTTTTCGAAAACAGCTTTTCAGCTTATTCTGGAAAATAGCTGTTAAAACCTTTCAACGGTCATAACCCAGAAAAACAGACTTTGCTGTTATATAAACCAGCCCAATCATCTCTCCAAAGTCACGAATCACAACACCAATTAATCATCCAAATACCTATTTCAATAAAAACCCAATTTATCACCATTTTGGTGAAAATATTCGAAAAAGAGGAAATCAAAGAAGAAAGCGACTCAAGCTCGATCAACAACCAAGACTCACCAATTAGCTTATTTAGAAGCAAATAGAATAGTGAGTGTAGTTACATTTTTGTAACAAAATTGTATCGAGTGTTTTATAAACTCATTTTTGTGAGCGAGTGATCGGGTAGAGGCTTTGTAAGCGAGTTGCTTAAAAGCTCTAGGTCTTTTCATTTCGGGACACTCATAAAGTGAGGGGGAGCTTAATCGGTCGATTAGCTCGTTAGGATTGTAATATCCGGGAAAATTATTTATAGTGAAATACTCGGTAGTACCGAGGAGAGGACGTAGGCCGTTTGCCGAACCTCTATAAACTACGGTGTCATTTTCTTTCCCTTTACTTTTACTTTCCGCAACCTTTACAATTGCTTATTTTCTTGCTTGCGTTTATGAATTATAGCTTGTCATTAATATTATCAAACGCCTAAGCTTAGAATAGCTAAAAAGTTGGGTTGCTAGTTGCACTTAGTTTTATTAGGCGAAAAGCGCCAAAACCTTATTCACCCCCCCTCTAAGGTTAGCCGCACTCGGGCCAACACATGGTATGTCTCTGCCATTAGGAATAAGGCAATATTTTGGAGGTCTTGGAAATGACTCCAAACGAATCACTCTGATCTCGTGCTATATGAGACGACTAGAGAGTGTATATGGCTTCGAGCTCGTATTAGCCATATTTGAATTACATATGCTCTGTCTCACGATGCAGATAAAACACTTGTCTTATTTGAGGACAACTTGTTGTTATCGATCAAGAGAGACATGACTAGATTATGCTATTTAACATTTCTTGCCGAAATGAATCTTCACATATGAAGTTAAAGAGCATCCTGTCGAATGCTCGTTTTATTCCATGTTATATGTTCTTGCATACAGTCATGTGCAAGTAAATGAGGCATTCAGTCGAAGGCTCGTACTCTTTCTTGGAATATGAAATCTTTGCACCCAGTCGTGTGCAAGTGAGGGGGAGCATCCAGGTGAATGCTTATTGCACTAATTACTACTTAGTCGAAATCCTCGCACCCTGTCATGTGCAAGTGAGGGGGAGCATCCAGTCGCATGCTCGTGTACTCTTTTTGTCCTTAGACCAAGGTTTTTTCCCACTGGGTTTTCCTTGGCAAGGTTTTTAGCGAGACACGTTCCTATCATATTCCGCTTAAGATTGCCGAAATTAGGGGGAGTATCCTGTTGTATACTTCTTACCACTGTGTACTCTTTTGTCCTTCGACTAGAGATTTTTTTCCACTGGGTTTACTCTAGCAAGGTTTTGATGAGGCACCTGTTTTGTGGTTGATCCCTACTACTACCATTGTTGCGCTCTTTTTCCTTCGATCAGAGATTTTCCCATTGGGTTTGCTCTGGCAAGGTTTTGATGAGACGCACTGTTTTGTGGTTAGTTACTTACATGATATTTCAGCCTATATCATTCGGCTACACAGTTTCTCCTAGGTACCGGTTTTGTCCCACACTGGGCTTTCCGGCCCTAAGGTTTTTATGTGTTTAGCACTGCGAATGAACTTGACTCACATCGACAGCATGAAGACGAAGAATTCAAGACGTCCAAAGGGGGAGTGTTGTAATATATTATTGGACTCTTGGGCTTGTACTTTATGGGCCCAAGTGGGCTTGTAACCCTACCCCTCTATCTATATAAAGAGGGTTAGGGGTCTTGTATTATTCATTCATTCATACATTCTGATATAATAAAGTCTCCCTTATTGTTGTCTCTCATACCTCTCTCTATATCTATACATATCTCTATATATATATCTATAACGAGCTAATATGTCACACAACACATTCGAAATAATAACAATAATTGCTAGTAAATGACAAAGTAATAACTAAACAAGACCCGTTCCATACACCCATATATGCGCGTTATTGACATATCGTGATTTGTTTCATATATATTGACACATTTTATTAAACTGTCATGTACTCATGATGTTACGAGCTTGAGACACTAAGCTAGTTGATTGGTGTAACTGGTTGAAACTCTAATATATAATATATCAAATTCACCATCAGAGTTCGATCTTTTGCGTCCATAAAACGGATTACCTCCAAACAGAAGGTTATTAATTATATGAAAAAACTTGGGACACTAGCATGAATGCATGATCATGAGTATTGATCAGTACTAACGTTAAAACCGAATATGTCATGTTTTGGAATTTATTTATTTATTGTAAATTAAACGGACCAACTATATTAATATTAATAGTGTTGGCTCGTGCGGCTAAACCTTAGAGGGGGGTGAATAAGGTTTTAGCGTTTTTCGCGAAATTAAACTTAATGGCAACTAACAACCCAACTATTCGCAATTCTAAGCTGCTAGAAGTCCAAAACGCAAGCAAGAAAATAAGCAATAGTATAAGTTGCGGAAAGTAAAAGTTAAGGAAAGAAATTGACACCGTGATTTATAGAGGTTCGACAAAACGGTCTACGTCCTCTCCACGGTATTCGAGCTACCGAGTATTTCACTAAATATGTTCTTTCTGATTTTACAAATCCTATCGAGCTCAATCAATCGATTGGCTCACCCTCTACCCGAGGTTCCTACTCTTGATACAAGTGCAAGCGAACACGTTTACGAGTCAATGACTCCCCCTCAATCTATGAGTACCCAAGTGTTTAACCTATAACTTTTAACCAACATTTTGGCTTAAAAGCTTCTACCCAAACACTCTCTCACAAATGAGCTTATAATTTGCTCTTTACAAATTTATCGAATATTAAAACAACACCCACAATTTGATTGCTTCTAAATAAGCTAATTTGTGGTTTTGATGATATTTGATCTTTGATTTGCGCTTGAATCGCTTTTTCTTCAATTTCCCTCTTTTTCGAATTATTTCACCAAAATGGTGATTTTTAGGGTTTTGATTTAGAGAGGTTGAAGGATGATTAATGTATGTCTTTTGAAGAGTGATTGGGGTGGTTTATATGGCCAGCAAAGTCTGTTTTTTGTATTATAACCATTGGTAGTAGTTGATGGCTTTATCCAAAGGTTAAAAGCTGTTTTTGAAAAGGCTAAAAAGTTGTTTCTGAAAACGGCTGAAAAACGATCGGTCGTTTTTTCAGTCGACTGGTCGTTTCTGAAATCTTCAGAAAACGATCGGTCGTTTTCTACAGTCGACCGGTCATTTTTCAGACGACCTCACTGGAAGAATTTGGTCCAGAAACGATCGGTCGTTTCTGCCATTTCGATCGGTCGTTTTTCTCTGGCAATTTCTTGGTTTTCTCGTTATTCTTCGAATGCTCGTAACTTCTTCGTTTTAGCTCCGATTCTGGTTCCGCTTGAACCGTTGGCTTCATTTTTCTGTGCTCTATCTTTCTGACATTCTGAAATTTACATTTTCTACTTTTGGAAAAGACAAAGCGTTATATCATCGAAATAGAGAAATCGTAAAATCATTAAAAACATAATCAAACTTATAATCAAAATCAATTATTGAACCCATGGTTCAACAATCTCCCCCATTTTGATTATGACAAAATAATGATGATTTTACAAAAAAAAATATCTCCTCCATTTTAACAAATCGTATTTCTCTAAATATCATTTTTCTCCCCCTTTGGCATTATCAAAATGCAATAAAAAATTGGGGTTATGTGGAGGGTTTTCAAAGAAAAACCAAAACATGAAAAATGTTATCATGATGCATATGACCCAATTAATCACATATATGTAGATATTATAGAGTAGAGTGTACCTGATGTCGAGTCCGCTCTCTAATGGCATTTGCATTGAGCGTTTCCAAGTCCAAAGATGTGGTACCATTTGTTGGTATGCCTTCCACTTTTGTCGATTAATGGAACGTCATTCTTTATGTTGGAGTCAATTTTCTTGACTTCCACGAATTTTTCCGGTGTTGTCAACCAATTGTTGATTTTCTCCTTTCGAACGGAGATACCTACAACACAAGATTTGTCTTTTTGTCCCCAATTTCTTTTGGGTCCGACATTGTTAGTGACTTGAGTCTTTACTACCCATTTCAAATCGCTTCTACTAACACGAAAACGATAAGGACATCTAGAAGAAATATGCTCATTTCTACTACAATGTACACAATGCATAAACTTTTTCGGATAACGAGAATTATACGAAGTTTTGGGAAGGTTTTTCGGAGCATCCAATTTGGTTTGAAAACCTAAACCTTTTCTATCATTAAAAGATTTTTGAAAAATCTTGGAAGTACTCCCTTTGGTAAAAACAACCTCTTGTTTAGGCGGGTAGGAGTTTTAGAAATGCTAAAGGCTTTGACGAAGTGGGTTTTGTTTGAATTACAACTAATGCAATCATAACCTAAACCACTCTTATCATTGAAATCTTTTTGACAACTCAAAATGTTATCTAAAACGGTTTTACCTTTAGAAAACTTTGAAATTGTTAAATCAAGTTTTTCAATGGAAATGACAAGATCGTTGTTTTTATTTTTCAAAGTTTCATTCTCGGTTTCTAAAAGCTTGACCTTGTCATTTAAGTTAAAAGCATGAGAACTCAAAACCTTGTTTTTGCTTTTAACTTTATCGAAAGCATCCTTTAACTCTTCAAAATTTTCTACTAAGTCGCAATCCAAAGAAGGGGATTTTGAAGGAGTTTTAGCAAGTTTAGAGACTTCATTTTTAAGAAAATTGATCTCGGTTTGTAAAGACTTATTTTGAATAACGAGATCATTGTTTTTATCTTTCAAGTCTTCCTTTTCGTCATCTACATCATGTAAAGAAAATGACGATTTCGGAATAGACTCATTTTCAATTTTATCTCTTTTCAAGGATCTTATTTCTTCATTGAGAGAATAATTTATCCTTTTAAGAGATTCAACTTTTTCCGAAAGTTTAGGAAACTTTTTAGAGTAAACATCGCACATATGAAGTAAATCATCGTAGGATAGATCATTTACCTCACCGGTTTCACTTTCACTTTCACTTGAAGGTGATTGGTTAGGCTCATTGTTGTCTTCCAAGGCCACATAGCAAGCAAGATGATCGACTTCATCTTGGTCGGAGCTATCGCTAGAGCTTGAAGCGGATATTTTCTTCTTGCCTTTGCTCTTGCGATTCTTGACGCAATCTCTCGTCATATGTCCTTCCTTGCCACAAGCATAGCAAACAAAATCGTTAGAAATAATTGAAGTATTTGACGATTTACCTTTATGTTTGCGTTTGCCTTTAAGCTTTAGTATTTCCTTGACGATTCGAATGATTTGCATCGAATTTTTCTCGTCATCGGATAGCTCATCGTTTTCGTCACAAGTTGTTCCTTTGAAAGCTATCTCCTTCTTTTTCGAGATTGGCTTGTGACTATTGAGGGTGATCTCGTGAGTAATGAGTGAACCCGTCAATGCATCAAGGGTGTATGTATTCATGTCGTGCGCCTCTTGAATTGCGGTGACCTTTGGTTCCCATTCTTTCGGTAAGCTCCGAATCACCTTTGAAACCATTTTCTTACAAGACAAACACTTACCAAGAGATGTTAATCCATTAGTAATAGTAGTAAATCTAGCAAGCATATCGGAAATAGTTTCACCCTCGCTCATCTTAAAGAGCTCGTAGTCGTGCACTAAAAGTTGGAGTTTGCAATCCTTAACTTGGTTAGTGCCCTCGTGCATAACTACTAACTTATCCCACATACCCTTAGCCGTTTTACAAGCGGATATTTTGTTATACTCGTTAGGGGAAACGGCACAAACAATAGCGTACATCGCTTTAGCGTTAGTAGAGTAGGCTTCTAGTTGAGCGTTATCTAAGTCCTCTACGGGGATTGGGTTTTCACTATTTTCGGATGTAGGTGCGGAATATCCTACTTTTATGGTCATCCAAAGTTTAACATTATAACTTTGTAAAAACATGCTCATCCTATCCTTCCAATATGAAAAAATTATCCCATCAAAAAATGGTTGAGTATTGGGCGATGAAGCAATACCGGAAGTGAAATTAAATATATTAGCCATCGGCATCTTAACTCTTAAATCGTTAGATTCCTATATGCAAGAGCCTCAGCTTTGATACCAATTGTTGGCCCGTGCGGCTAAACCTTAGAGGGGGGGTGAATAAGGTTTTTAGCGTTTTTCGCGGAATTAAAATTAATGGCAACTAACAACCCAACTATTCGTAATTCTAAGCTGCTAGAAGTCCAAAACGCAAGCAAGAAAATAAGCAATAGTATAAGTTGCAGAAAGTAAAAGTTAAGGAAAGAAATTGACACCGTGATTTATAGAGGTTCGGAAAAACGGCCTACGTCCTCTCCTCGGTATTCGAGCTATCGAGTATTTCACTAAATATGTTCTTTCTGATTTTACAAATCCTATCGAGCTCACTCAATCGATTGGCTCACCCTCTACCCGAGGTTCCTACTCTTGATACAAGTGCAAGCGAACACGTTTACGAGTCAACGAATCCCTCTCAATCTATGAGTACCCAAGTGTTTAACCTAAAATTTTTAACCAACACTTTGGCTTAAAAGCTTCTACCCAAACACTCTCTCACAAATGAGCTTATAATTTGCTCTTTACAAATTTATCGAAAATTAAAACAACACCCACAATTTGATTGCTTCTAAATAAACTAATTTGTGATTTTGATGATGTTTGATCTTTGATTTGCGCTTGAATCGCTTTTTCTTCAATTTCCCTCTTTTTCGAATTATTTCACCAAAATGGTGATTTTTAGGGTTTTGATTTAGAGAGGTTGAAGGATGATTAATGTATGTCTTTTGGAGAGTGATTGGGGTGGTTTATATGGCCAGCAAAGTCTGTTTTTTATATATAACCGTTGGTAGTGGTTGAGGGCTTTATACAAAGGTTAAAAGCTGTTTTTGAAAAAGCTAAAAAGTTGTTTCTGAAAACGGCTGAAAAACGATCGGTCGTTTTTTCAATCGACCGGTCGTTTTTGAAATCTGCAGAAAACTATCGGTCGTTTTCTACAGTCGACCGGTCGTTTTTCAGACGACCTCACTGGAAGAATTTGGTCTAGAAACGATCGGTCGTTTCTGCCATTTCGATCGGTCGTTTTTCTCTGGCAATTTCTCGGTTTTCTCGTTATTCTTCGAATGCTCGTAACTTCTTCGTTTTAGCTCCGATTCTGGTTCCGCTTGAACCGTTGGCTTCGTTTTTCTATGCTCTATCTTTCTGATGTTCTGAAATTTACATTTTCTACTTTTGGAAAAGACAAAGCGTTATATCATCGAAATAGAGAAATCGTAAAATCATTAAAAAGATAATCAAACTTATAATCAAAATCAATTATTGAACTCATGGTTCAACAAATAGAAACGGACCAAAATATGTCATGTTTTGGAACGTGTTAGTTTACTGTGTGCAACGGTGAAACGCGTTATGTAAAAGCCAGCTAGCCGGTTCTTTTAAAAAATGTCAGTCCAAATAAGATCTACAGGCGCGCTAAGTTATATAGTAATATTTTGAAACTTATATAATTTTTTATTTTTTTAAGTTAATAGTTAGAGATCGGGGCACCAAAATAAAAGTCACTTCTTGAAATATCATGTCCCTTGGTGTCATGAAAGGGTCATATTCATATATAACCCTAGCCTACAATTACAATGTTAAAATATTTAATTGGTTGATCAAAATCTTATCAAGTTCGCAAAGCATATAAATCTAATGAGTTTGGAAATATTCAATTACATGAATTGGTCGTTGCTTTTATGTTCAATCTCGATATGAATTATGTGAAATTGTTAACACCATGTTAAGTTTTCCTACACATAATTAGTTTTTAAACGAAAACTCTAAAGTCGTGTTACACCTTAATTACATATACGAGATATAATTCATCCTCAGAAGGGATACTTTCATTTCTTAATAATTCTAATACTACTCTGATAATCATTTCTGAACGTAAAAAATAATCATATAATCATTCACAGAATAATTGCTTTCAGACCGTTTATGTAAATGACCTTCGTACATATCGAGATATGTACGTATAAATACATGGGAACGGAATAATAACCGAAAACAACTATTCATTTATAGACGGTGAATGTGGCTAATAAGCTTATCTTAAAAGGTATTTGGCTTTTATTTTGGTGGAGTTATCGCAAATTGCATTGAACAGGCCTTGTCAAATACAGTGCTTCTCATATTCCTTTTGTTAAGTATCAAAATAATACAATAGATCACACATTTGCACCACTCTTTTAATTCACCATAATAACCATCCAACGAGCATAAAACTATATTATGGGGAATTATTCTTCCCTGAAGCATGGAAATTAATTCTTCACTAATTCCCTACAAATCCTAAACTTGTTCGTGAAAAGATTTTCCTTGCTTAATGGACTTAATATTCTCTTAAAGCAATAACACGCGGCTATTAATTTATCTTGTATGATTCACTTATGATAGATGGATAAGAATGTATGTCACATCCATATTGAAAGTACTCCAATTTATCGAGAATTTTTTTAACAGTATTGGATTTATAATTGATTACATACTTCCCCTTGAAGATTACTTGCTTCAGTCCAAATTATAATTCAATTATTTTTATGTTTTCTATGTCGGAGTGTTCGCCTTATTAGTTCAATTTTCATTAAAATTAATAATTTATTAGCTAATTTTACAAATTTATCATTTTCATAGTATTTAGTTTACTGGAATAACTGAAAAAAGCATGGAACAGTAATGAGGAAATTTAAAAAGTATGTGCAAAAGTCAGGTAATCATGGGAAGCAGAGTACCTAACTCTGAGTCTGAGTTACTCTGCTTCCACAGCAATTGGATCTGTTTAAATTTGCTACAGTTAAAATTTTTAAACAGATCCAATGGCTGTAGAAGCAGAGTAACCCTGACTCAGAGTCAGGTACTCTGCTTCCGTAATCATGATATTTTTAAAAATTAAGAATTTTTCGTAATGCAGTTATAATTTAGAACGGAGTCAGCGTCATTTATTGCAAAATTGTGGTAGTAAAACTAAACATGTAAAGTAAAGAGTCCCGGTTTTCATTAGTTTTCGACGTAACAAACATACTTAGACAGAGTTTATGACGGTGGATATTGGGTTAGTATATTGATTAAATTTATTAGAGCATCCGTATCTGTTTACTTAAAACATATTTTTTCCTAAAATTTGATGATTATTGTATAAAAAGTGACATGCATGAGCAACTCTATAAATTTCTTAAATTTAATGAAACACAAAATTCAACTTATATATAAGTAATGTATATGATTCCGTAGATTAATATAATATTTATAAACTATCATGTGATCCATATTTTTATTGTTGTAATATTGTTATGATTATTAAATGATAATAAACAAATAAAAAGAAATAATGTAAGGTTATTATAAGAAAATTAATAAGTAAGTTGAAATTTTATACAAATGTAAACGATTGCTTAAAAGATATAAAATATATTAATTTTAAGGCAATTGTTGAGCTAGCCGTACATGTAAGGTGGGATATATTTACAATCGGTCTTGACTCTTGAGTAATTACTTTTAAGGCTAAAAAAAAGGTACTTTGGTCCAGTTTATATATAAGCCCAATTCATTTTTTGGGTTGGTACCACTGGCCATAATAGTCAGTAGATCTTGGATCAAAAATATATTTGTTCGGAAAGATTGACTAACAATATAAGCCTTTTATGAGTGTTGAGAGTTGAGACATTGTTTTAAGCATTTTTGGTAAATGGTACCTGACTTCGTATGTGTTCCGTGTCTTTGTTAATAAGAGCATATTAATTTGCAAAAAATGGTGGGTGCGATAAACAGAAAGAAACATTTGTTTGAGACACAGAAAGATCAACTATGACTCTGTAAGTGATAACGCAGTATGCATGGATATGGTGAGTACGATAAAGAGAAAGAAACGTTTGTTTGAGACAGAGGAAGATCAACTGTGACTCTGTGAGTGATAACGCGGGATGCATGGATATATAGTTATAAGGTCAAACGTGCATGAACCCTCTTCCTTCATCATTTTTAAGTTGAAATATAAACAAAAATTAGTAATTACACAGACGCCGCCATATGGCTAAACAAAAGAGTCGACGGGTTCGGGTAACGGTCGGCATGTTTTTCTTTTTGAACAAAACTGCATAAATGGATGAGTTTTTTTTTTCTTTTTCCAATAAAGGTGAAAGGGTAAATTTTTAGTCAAGTGAGGAGACTTTGGCCCCGCACTTGACATACACATTGACGTTCAAATGTTATCTTTGTTGTGTCATTTTCTAGCTAAAAATCGGTGTAAGACAAAAGGAATCGGGTGCATACATAACAAATGTACAAAGATTGAGCTGTGACTTTTAAATTTGTCAATTATAATGGAAGATGTGTCCCTGACTGTGTTTTACACAGGAAAATTGTGTTAAGGTTTTAACCGTCTGATTGTGTGAAGGGAAACTGTGTTTTTCTGACTGTTTAAAACACAGTCAGATGCCCCCTCTCCAATTATAATTGCCTTCTTTTTTAACTTTTAGTGTGTTACAATGTCGAAATAACCCAAAAATAAGCAAAATGTGTTATTAAAACTTCGAGACTTTGAACTTATAAGTCTTGTTTGGTTATAGGATACTTGTCATTTGACTACTAATCCGGTCCATATTGTGAACGAGATTTTAAATGAAAGTCGGACTAGCAATCCGGACGGAATTGAACTATCTAATATCACACCCCATACGGTATTGCAAATACTCCAAGAGTGCATCATTTGTAGTCTCGTCCATACTAATCTTCCGGTTGCACTTTACGCAACCAAAAACATCATTGATGGGTCCGGTAGAATTTCTAGTGCAATTCCGACTTTTTATGTTGTGTTTGAAACCCGAAAAATATGTATGAAAAAAAATGATTTATAGGGAAAAAATATGTGTTTGGGTACCATAGAAAAACTAAAAAAAATAAAAACTAAGAAAATGCAAGAATTTTTTTGCATGTAAAATAGCTCACTGTTTTCCGGCCAAAGACAATCAGAAAATGAAAACTAACGGGAAAAGTAAATCATTTTTCTCTCTATCTTCATCATTCATCACCGGTAAATGTTTTCTTTATTAATTTTGTTTTTTTAAAATGATTTAATAATTTTATTTACTCATTACGATTATGTTGATATTATTCTCTACTTGTATCTTTGTAAAAATCACATTTGTTAATAATTTGTATTGAATGCCTTTTACGTTACTTTTGTTTTGTTTCAAGTTCTTACATTCTATTTTTTTGTCTTTTTTACTTAAAACTTAGATTTGGTGAAGTCGATCGGTTAAATTTGAGCCGTTTTTTCATGTCTCTTTCTTTTAGCCTCTCTTCATTTTTTTTAAAGTACTCCTCTCTCTATCTACGTCTCCTCACTCTATTTCATCATCTCTCTCTTACTCTCTCATCTGAGTGATTGACTAGGAATATAATTGTTTTTTTTTATTAATTTTATTTACTAATTATGTTGTTATTCTTTCAACTATAATTAGTGCCTACTGAAGAATTTTTCCACTTATATCTTTGTAAAAATCACATTTGTCAATAATTTGTATTGAATGCTTTTTACGTTACTTTTATTTTGGCACAAGTTCCTACATTTTAATTTTAATTTTTTTTGTCTTTTTTACTTAAAACTTGGATTTGATGAGATTGATCGGTTAAATTTGAGCCGTTTTTTTCCATCTATTTCTTTTAATCTCTCTTTGTTTTTTTAAAATACTGCTCTCTCCGACTCATTATCACCTATCTCTATCTACATCTCCTCACTCCTTTTCATCATCTCTCTTTCTAACTTTCTCATCTGAGCGATTGACTAGGAGTATAATTGTTTTCTTTATTAATTTTATTTACTGATTATGTTATTATTTTTTTAACTGTGATTAGTGCCTACTGAAGAATTTCTCCACCGATATCTTTGTAAAAATCATATTTGTCAATAACTTGTATTAAATACCCATTTTACGTTGCCCTCGTTTCGGCAGCAATTTATAGGCTATTATTTTTTATTTTTGCCTTTTTTTGCTTAAAACTTGGATTTTGATGTGCGTGATAACTTAAATTGGAGTTGTTTGTTTTTTCGACCCTAAAAGGCTAGAATTTTTAAGCTAGTTTTTTTTATCGATTTAAGATATCTATCATATTGATTAAAAGCTGCAACCAAGCGAGCCTATTATTAGTTGTTGGCATATAAGAAAAGCTGATACGTAAATTCGACCGCTACTCGGCATGGTTTTTTGTTGTTGTTGCGTTAGTTTTAGTATATTGGGCATGAATGATGAGTGCCACACATAGGAACATGCTTTCTTAGGAAATGTTTTTCCTTCTCTTGACATTTTCAGGAAATGTCAACCGTAAGTGGAAAAATAGTTTTTCCGATAAATGATCTTCATTTTCATTTCCTTTTCTTTCCCGATCTTAATTTTTTGGGTCACAAACGCAGCTATACTGGCGAGAGTAAGCAAAATAGACACATACAATATAGGCCTTGTTTGGTTGCACCGTTTGAATGTGAGATTTGACTTCAAATCTCGTGAACCCCAAAAAAGATGCGTTTGGGTACAATTTTTGTGTTGGGAATCCCGTCCCGACTCCAAATCACTCCATGTGAGAGTGACATTGATAGTCTCAAGATTATTAGTCCTATCATCTTTTCAAGCAGCACTCTTATCCTGACCGTACTCATAATCTCGGGATTACCTATCCCGCAAACAAACGAGGCCCATATAAGTAATTTAAAACTTTAAGGAAAAAACAAGTTATATTTTAAAATCTATTGGACCAAATTGAACTATTGATAACTACTATTTACAGTATATATACGCCTTTCGCATATTCATATGTAAGTAAATATTTTGGCAAAAAAAAAAAACAAACCCACTTCAAAAATTCCCACCTTGGAGCTCCCCAGCTAAATCTCTCTCTAAAATTTTATTAAAAAAAATAATAGATTAAAGGGTCCATGAAAGATCTATTCTTTTGGGTTTTTTGATTTGTTTCTCAAAAATTCGATTTAAGGTTTTCACAAAATCTAGGGTTTATGTTCAAAGATCTATAAAGGCACTTAATCATTATCAGTGAGTATTTTCTCTGCCTAAACCATGTTTTTATTTGTATTGCTGAGATGTTTTTGTGTATTTTTGGACAAGGAATATGTCTTATTGGAGAACTGAATAAATATATGCTTTTTATTTATAGCTCTTGTTGATATTTTGAAGAATTTGGATCTGTAGGTTTTTGCTACTTGTATGTGCATGAATGATTTGTGATTATTATTAGAAATAAGCTGTTTTGATTCTCGGCTTAACCCGTGTTTTTATTCGTATTCATGCGATGTTTTGGTGTACTTTTTGGACAAGAAATTTGTCTTATTGGAGAATTGAATAAAGATATGCCTTTTTATTTATAGCTCTTGTTGGTATTTCATAGAATTGGGATCTGTAGGTTTTTGCAGCTTGTATGGGTATGAATAATATGTGATTCTTATTAGGAATAAGTTGTTTTATTTCTCAACTTAACCCATGTTTTTTATTCGTATTAATGCGAAGTTTTTGTGTATTTGTGGACAAGTTATGCGTATGTCTTATTGAAAAATTGAATAAAGATATGTCTTTTATTTACAGCTCTTGTTGGTATTATATGGGCATGAATAGTGTGTCATTAGAATTAGAAATAAGTTCTTTTTAAATTTTGAAATATTAGGATATAGGGAGTTGAGACTTGAGAGAATTAGGTAGCTCTGGTTTTGTAGTGTGTTGTTGTTGCCTTTACCGATACGGAGAATGTGCTATTAAAGACCGATTAGGGATAAAAAAAATCTGTTTTTTTTTCTGAGTTCATAATGAATTTAGGGTTATGGTTTGGTTGCTTGTCATTTCTGTTGTGCTTGTGTATTACAAAGGGTCCGAAAAATGTTGAATAGGAAATATAATTTGGGTTTTAAGTGTGATTAGTACACTCTCAAAGTTTTTTTTTCATTTTTCGAAATTTTAAGAAAGTACAGCTATATGGGTTTTAGTTGGCTTACCATTTCTTCTGTTGGTAGTCTTGTCGTATGCTCTAGCTAGCCGAGGAGGGAAACAAGGTCGAGGTTTTTTCATTTTCCTCGACCTTTTAAAGAATCGAGGTTGCTTGTCATTTTCATTGTTGCTAAGTGTATTTTACGAACCCGAAAACTTGATAAGTTAGGACAGAGTAGGGTTATAGTGTAATTTGTTTCTTTTGATGGGGGTTTTCATTTTTAACAGTGTAAGAAAAAGAAACTTATGGGTCTCTGTTGATTATTTTTTCTGCCGTGGGTAGTTAATTGCCTTAGAAATTCTGGGCAAGCACTAACGTCTAGCTGTTGAGGGGTCATATATTTAATTTTTCGTGGTTGCTACGTTGAGTAGAGAAGGTGGGTGCTATGAAAAGGGGACAATATTTCTTGGTTACCTTTTTATGTCCATATATCCCTACTGTTATGGCATATCTGGGACTCAGTTTTAGTTCTCACTTTGTAGCTTTCTCTTGGTTAGATTCTCACTTCGCTGACTTGGATATTCAATTCAATGCGAGTGTAGGTTCTTCTAAGATGTTAAGCATGTTACAGATTAGAACCGTAGGATGTATGAAATGTTCCAAGATTTTAATTTAGTCTCAGTTTGAATCATCTATCCTACGAACAAATATATTTTTTAGTAAAAACTTTGTAGACCAGTTCCATGATGTGAATCTGAAACTCTTTGAAGTCTGAACTTAATATCTTAAATCTCTTCCATGCCACTTACAGGTTGAATATGCTTGTAAATCATTGTGTTTTGCTTTCCCTTCTCTTAAATAATAGCCCCACTTTGGGAATGAAATAATCCTAAGAAGATGTAATGAATGAAATTTACTAATATGTCCTTACTTTTATTCAAATTTCTGGGCATGACGAGACTGCTTTTTATCAGCTTTAGCTATTATTTTGGGAAAGGGAATTTTTTTTAGGGACGTACCAAAAGAGAATAGATGAGAACTGATTAGTGATGGATGGAGTATTTGGTAGGCCTAGTGAGCGTGTCTTTGGAAGCATACCTTAGAAACAACTGCATTGATCATTTGATCCTTAATTCTAAAGAACAAAAGAAAAAGTGCCTGTAACCTAAGTACAAAGATACAAGTTTGTGACCTGATGAAATTTAGAGACACTTGATGGATATCTCATATATCACTGCGATTTAGCATGTTTTAAGGTGGTGTCTGTTTTTCTCCATCTTTACTCAATATTAGATTTTCAAGAAGTGGGCAAGTAGAGGCTAACACAAGGCCAGTTGAAAGACTTTTCTACAATTTCAAATGATGCGTGGTGATATGGAATACAAAATACATCAACTTGAGCAAGAAGCTTACACTTCAGTCCTGCGTGCTTTCAGAGCACAATCTGATGCTGTTACATGGGTAAATACTTTGGTGTTTTATTTATTAGAGGCTTGTTTGGCTGCAGATTCGAGCAATCAACTGGACTTATTTAGGTTCAGAAAAGCTAGGTAATCTAGCTTCTAAAATTTTTTTAAGGCCAAAAATCCAGAAAAAAAAGTCAGCTATTAAGTTAGTTAGCCAAGTAGAGTATAGCTTTTGAGGAAACCAACAAAAGACGTGGGCTTCAAATCTGCAATCAAACAAGGACTGCATGTAAGCTCTTTCGTTTTCATGCCTTCTGCTATTCATGTTTTCATTTTGTGATTATGCATTGATCAACAGGAGAAGGAGAGCTTAATAGCAGAACTTAGAAAAGAGCTAAGAGTTTCCGACGATGAACACAGAGAGTTATCCACAATGGTCAATTCAGATGATACCGTTCGGAGAATAAGGTTAGGAAAATGAATGAAATTTATAAGGGTTTGTACCCCTACTATCAGCAAAGTTTCATATTGTACTCCTCTGGAAAATCTAATTATATTACCCTATTCCACTCGCATACTGTGTTTCCGTCCCAATATATTTGACGCAGTGTCCTAAATTATGAAAGAGTGAGTAAACACTAGTAAATTTAGATGTATTGTAAAAGATATAAACCCGGAAAACAACTAAAAGTTCTGTATCTACTTATTTGGTTTTGCATTTGATGGTTATATCATAAATATTATGACTAGGGAGTGGAGACAAGCCGGTGGACACGATACGCTAGTCAGTCCAACAACGTCATTTCACAAGAAACAAAAAACGTCACAGTCGACACCTTTGTCATTTGGCATGCCTTTACAAGATTTACATTCCCAGTCTGTTTCTGCAACAATGCAACACACACCTTTAGCTTCAAGAAGAGGGTCTGGATTAGGAAGTGCTGGAAGAAGAAGTAAATCTGTAAGTTTACTTGTTCTGGGGTACATTATGGTCGTGTACTACAACACGTATTTTGTTTGTCTACAATGTGACCTGTACTATTTTTCGTACTCAATTGAATACCCTACCTGTAAACCTACTTTTTCAAATTTGTACCACAGACTGCAGTTTTTGTTCACATTGATTAAAAAAAAATCGTCTGGTGGTCTTAAGGGTTTGGAAGGTAACTGTTAGACTCAGGTGTATTTCGGTCATTTCATGAAATTTCAATATATCTTTTGATGGAATTGTACTAAATTGGAATAAAATGATAATCTAAGGTACACATTGATAATATAGTATGAGGCACTACATTAAATAGGCGTGATGGTATATGGTACTAGGCCATAATCTCTTCCTTGTGATATATGACCATTTTGCATGGTTCGAGTGGCACTTTGGCCACCCGTGCCCAAGAGTGTTTTGACAAGAGAATAAAATTATTTATCGTGGTTGGAATTTAATTGCCGTAACGTGGATACATTGCATGATTCAGATTGACTTAATTATCTGGACTTGTTCACTAACAGGGTCAAACAATTCCTGCTTTATCTTCATCAATGAGGTCCACACAACACCCTTTTATGGGGGCGGGTAGAGGCCACCCTACCCTTCGACCTTCTAGCACTGTTGTGCCTTCTGAAGCAGCGACACGTGACCCGTTGGTCGGGAGGAAAGTGATGACGAGATGGCCTGAAGATAACACCTTCTATGAGGCTGTTATAACAGACTATAACCCTATTGAGGTAGTGTTTCAGACCATGGCCTTGCATTTATCTTTGAAGATAATTAATTAGAAGGTAAAAAAAAAGACATGAAAAGGCTTAAAAAATAAGAAAAAAAGAACTATAGTCAGGAAAACGGCAAAGATAGTCAGAAAATAGCTAATATTCGAGAATAAAAAAAACCATAAAAACAGAAAGTTGGGAAAATACCAAAAACTAGTAAACAGCTCAAATTAAAGTCTCTAGAAGCCACATAGACAGATTTAAGCTAAAAAGGCCTATAAATGCTTGCCTTAGCATTTTTATTTGTAAGTACGAGAAACGATTGCATATATAGTTAGGCTGTAACTGGTGATGCCAGTTCTGAGAATTTCGAGTGACAGTTTTATAATTGTGGGGAATTGTCATTGTTATTTGTTTCCAATGATTGGATGAGAAGTTGCCACTGAAACTATGCAGAAAGGTAATTATTGTTTCACTGTCATTAATTTGCCAGTAATCTCATTGAGAAACTGTCAAAGTGATAGAGTCTACATATTGTAGCATCTTCATGTCCATTTTGACTTTAATTTAATGAGAATTTCTTCTTTGGCTTATGCAATAACTAGTGGCCTTTTTTCCAATAGTTCAAGATTTCTTTGATATATTCAATTGGCCTAAAAAAATTACAGATTCGGATGTTCTTTCCCGGGAAGCAATTTCAAACAATTTAATCTGTTAAGAGTTTTGCGGTTTTTACTTGAGGAAGTCGATGTACAATCAACTATGTTTACATGAAAAAAATGTATTTATTGTTAAAGAATAACTCGGTGGTTCCTAGATGTTACGATGATGTGTTTTTTCACATTTGTACTATTTTTTCAATGTCCAGGGACGACATGCTTTAGTTTATGATATCCATACACCAAAAGAAACTTGGGAGTGGGTGGACCTTAAAGAGGTAAATCCTTAGCTAATCATCTATGCCAATCATTTATTTTACTTGTTAAGAAAAAGTTGTAGACAATCATTTTATTGATGTGTCCTTTCTGGCCTATATGGAATAGGAAGCAAAACTTGTGGGCAAGTGTAAACATTTGGCTTCTATTTACTTGCGGTATCTATCCTTGTCATTTCTTATTTTTACAGAAATTAAATAAAATCTCTTGACAACTTTGAACTCCAAGATGGGGTTAATCTTCAACTATCATTTCAAAGCATATATGTCGTCCTAAACCACTCTCTTACTTGTATTGGGCCATTTTGAAATGATTTATTGTCATATGAAAGCAAGCCATTTCAGTAATATTTTGTGACACTAGAGTATTTGATTATTTTTGTTTTGCAAGCAGTCAAGAATTATACATACATTTGATTTTTTTAACCCGAGTTCGAACTTCGAAGAGAGAAAAGGAGGCGGTTTAGCATGAGATTGAAAACATTCAAAAAAATTAAGTCTAGTTTCTAGGTTGCTCTGGTATCGTGGTCATTATTGTCAATGAGAGAAATATATAAGAACATCCCTTTGAAGGCCCCTCTACTCGTCTTGCAGTGTGGACACTAAGTCCCAATTTTAAACTTGAGTATTTGGGAAGATTTATGTGGATTTATAAGTCTCTTTATGTTGTTAACTCCATAACTGTAAAATGTATTGACCGAGTAGTGTAGAAGGATAGAGAAGAATTTGCTGAGAGAAGAGAAGCTAAACTGATACCAAAAATCTGTATGTTTTTTCACGACAGTTACAGCGCTGAATTTTTAATCTTTCACAAGACCAGAAAACATCAAGACAATTAGAAGAAACCCGATTGTGCCTACTCTTTCTGAAGTACCAGTTTTAAGTACCGCAGTTTCATTTTTTCGAACAATAACAAATCCCTAGCTACATTTTTTTGGAATTTAAATAACTGTAATGTAAATTATATATATAGACGAATAATACAAAATGTGTTATATATAATTCTTTTATTTCTTGAGTTTCCCTTTCTAGGTCTTCCATTCAGTTCTGCATCAGTAGGAAGTGTCAAGTGACATTTTCAAAGGTTGCTTTGTTCTCAAATATAATTAATGTTTTCATTGTTTTATTTTAATGACAGATATCATCAGACGACATCAGATGGGTTGGTGAGGATCCAGGAATAGCTCGTCAAAGAAGCCTTGGAAGGACCAATTCTGTAAGTCAGAGAGTCACTCCTGCACCCGGAAAAGAGAGAGGGTTGGCTGATGATCAATCTGTATTGCAAAATGGAGCAGGGAGAGAACCAGATGAAATAGAAATACTTGACACAGAAATTTTAATAAAAGAGGTATTCATGCTACACTACATTTCCTTCATTTTTGTCCAGAAATATTGGCATACATAATTATCTATTTACGTAATGAGGCGGTAGTAGCAGTTTTGTAGGAGTAATTTTGAGCGACAATCTTTTTATAAAAACAAACTTTATGGATTTTTTATGTGAAAATGAAAAAGTGCCAACAAAATGTACCAAAAAAATAAGTGCCGACAAAATTATGTACAAATATAATTATGTCTTCTATCGTCATGATCATCATGTATTTATTATCTTCCTTGTAAACTATGATGCATCAGCTTATATCTACTCATAAATTTGGTGCCCTTGCATCCCTCAATGAATAAGAGACTTACATATCTTGTGGCCAAGACTGTGTACTCAGTGACTAGTAATTCTATCCTCAGATTTTCCTATTTGCTTGTGTCTTTTGTATCTCGCTGTTTACCCTTTTGTTTACTTTGTATATTTCCATTGTATCTCACCGAATTATCAGGATATATTGGAAACCATAACAAAATTTTAGTTTAATGATGATGTCTCTTTTAATTGATTGAATTCCTGTTATGGACAAACAAAAGGGATCATGAAGTAGTTTCAGCCATCGAAAGAAAAATGCTCTCTTCATTCTCTTATTTTGATAATTCTTTTCTCTTCCAAACAAAATAGTTTTGGTGTTACTCTTAATTCTGCATGGCTTTATAATTGATAGGTGGAGAAAGTATTTGATACAAGCCATCCCGATCTTCTTGATATTGAGAAAGCAAAGAAAATGCTCAAGGTGAGAATGTGTCCATGTGATACTTCATTTTTAATGCTTTTATTTTCTGATTACGAGCTTGATTTTGGGTAATGCAGGAACACGAACAAGCACTGATCAGTGTGATTGAAAAGCTTGGAGATGAATCTGCTAGTGAAAGTGGTAAAAATTACATTTGTTCAAATATCATACCCCGCTTTATTAAAGCTTGTTAACTATTAGATGAAAATAATGCTTCAAATATGTTTTTAGTTTTATATTTTTTTATCTTGGTTCATATCTCTGGTTACCCAATAGTAAGTATTTCGATAGAGGGCTCGTTTGGCTGCATATTTTGAGCAAATTTGTTGGCTTGTGGGGATAAAAAAATAAGGAGTTGTTTCGTCTAATTTAGTTTCTAGACCATAAAATCACAACTTTTAGCTGACCAACCAGAATTGAGGGACAAATGGCACTTCCATGGGAAAAATGTGTAAAGGTTTAGAGACTGCAATTAAACAAGACAGGCTTTAAGTGTAGTTTATGGTTACTTTGAGTGTTTGTGGTTAATATTTTTCGTCTTATTTTTTTATTTCAACTTTTCTCTTTTTACTTTAAAATTAGGTGGAGATCACCAAAATTCACAAGAGCAACCACCCAATGGAGGAGTGACAGACATGCAGTTTCTTGAAAACCAAACTTGAATAGACAGCAAGAAATATTTATTGGAATGATTTGATAGTCTTCAGAGTATGCTACCTAACAAATGTTCAAAGTGAATGCATTGTTTAGTTTTCTCGTTGTCTTCTTTATGCGTAACAATTATAACTGCATGTAGCCAGATGATGGACACATAGTGGTAGAAGAAGACTACATGTTAAGAATATCATGAGACGTGTGAGGAAAATAGTAGATTCTTAGTTAACAATGTAACATATTGTTGATATCATTTTCTGCCCTGTTTGTTCTATACTTCTATTGGGTTCCATTTTCCTTTAAAGAATCGTTGATGGAGCAGCAATAATACTGATCATGGATTCCCCAGATTTAGTTTTATTGTTGTAGCAATCATGTGGTTGTCTAATTGTCTTTGGCAACGGATTGCACTTCCACGTTCACAAGTTTCTTTACAGAAGGTGATGTTGATTTTCCCTACATGAGTGGTTTTTGCGTAGCTGAACTTTAATTATGAATCTGAATGTACTAAATTTCCTACCATCGTCAATTTTTTGACAAAACCACAAATTAAGTAAATTTATGACTTTGTGGAGCTGAACTTCGATCATGAATTTACTTAATTTCTGGTTTTGTCAAAAAAAATGACGTTGGGTAAAATGAGATTAATTCACAAAAGATACGGGTCATTGTGCTTGTGTGATTTGATAGCTCGAAAGGAAAAATAAGTGTTTCTCTTGGTAATCAAAACTCCTGCATTTATACTTGCTGATAGTGAAACAAGAGTATTGAGCTTATATAGCTCTCGAGGTACCTCCTGTACACGTGTATGATCTCCTAGTGCCGGCAACGTGGACTTAATTTCAGTCGCTCAAGAGGCAGATGAATAATTCATGAGGCAAATAAGCGGAAAGCTTTAAAAAAAAAAAAAATTATTGTCGTTAAAGAAAATGATAATTCGTGTATTTGTACTTGGAACCACTTTGTACGTAAATACCGAGTGAAATCCTTCATGAAAAAAAAGTTTAATAAATAGGTCAGGTTCCAACTACTGTTGGCTGCCATTTGCCTATTTCCCAACAAGCAAGTACTGTAACATAGTAAAAGCTAAAGACCATAAAATAGTTAATAATGCATATGCTCACATCAAAATTCGAATCCAAATTCAACTGGCTACACTCAACGATCAGCAAATTAGGAAGAAAAAAACTGCGACGACGACATTATTTTTGCTGATCTAAATGTTCTACAAAAGGAACTTGATGACAATTATGTGAATCTGTCGTTCAGTTGCTGGTGGGAATGTTGAGATCTGTGAATACAGGACTGTCAACTCCGACTCCCATAGCGTTGAGGCCGTTATCTACATACAATATAGTTCCTGTGATTGCTGACGCCAATGGTGAAGCTAAAAAGGCTGCCGCGTTCCCCACCTCCTCTGTTATTAAAAAAATAATCTCAGGATAGTTGAAATTAGGGTTTAAGGTTACATAGAAAATTAAGATATAATTTTGTACTAATCGAGTCGGTCTGGGTCCGACTTCCGACTAATCGCGACTTTTAGAACACTGTGATTGAGTAATCATATCTTTTTTTAAGAATTAGATTCAAGACTAGTTTGATGAATGTGGTCAGGAACGAGTTGATTCTAGCCTTAGAGGTTTATTCCCAAGGAAACATTCAACAATTGGGAAGATACAAAAGTGGATTTCATATGAAATGACATGCCGGTGATGGTTAATAAGAGTTTATAAGTGTAAAATTGATATTGAATACTACAAAGAAAGAAGAAATGACTTACCTGCAGATAGTTCTTTCTGCAAAGGTGCATTGGCTGATGAGTAATCAATCATCATGTCGATAAATCCAATAGCTTTTGCAGCTCTACTCCTCAAAGGTCCTGACAGATGATTTTATTATATCAGCATAAATACGAGAAAAATAATGAATCAAATCATTTATATAACAAGCATTCTTTAGATATACTTTTTTCTCATTTTGTTAGTGTTTATAGCTAAAAGCCTAAAACCAAGGCACTGAAATTTACCCCCCAAAACAAAAGGAACTAGATCTTACTTAGAAGGATCCAATGGCTTCCTCTTTTAAAATACATTCATTGCTGTTGCTAATCAGTATAATTTTTTTTTCTGAAATAGCTTATACTTAGTACGTGAAGATGGTTGTACCTGCAGATATGGTATTAACTCTGATTTTGTTCTTTCTTCCAGCTTCAAAAGCCAGCACCTTCACCAAGCATATGATTGCAGAATTAGAGGTCAGAGTGAAACACGTAGGAAAAAAAAACAGAGAAATGAGATAGGGTGAGAGGTATGCCAACCCTTGTGTCACTTTCAAGAGCAGACTTTGCTGAGCTCATGCCTCCTCCATATCTACATGAAGAAAGAATAATTTTCTTAATTTGGTCCTCAAACATTGGTTGAGTAGGACCTGTACATAATTTCAGTTTGTTGCATAAGCATACACTAGTTTTTTTAGTAAAGATATTTACTTTTAAGGTATAACTACTATAGATTTATAGATATACTGGATAAAAGTCAAATTTACTTACTATTAGTATTGGGGATAGTGAAAATTAGTTGATGGCAAGTGTGAATCATACTATAGTCATGAAAAGTATTCTGCCTCAAAATTACGAGGTCTACTTTTCGGGGTGCCAAACAAAAATATATTAAGTAAAATTCTTTTCGTTTCGGCCAAACCACCTCAATTCACATGGATAGTGTAAAAATATTAATTTAAATAAATTTAAAACACGGCTTGTACCCGGGGATAATCCTTTCGGAAGCAATGTATGTTAGAGAGATTGTAGATCCACCTGTAAATTACAACTCAAATCAGTTTCACCAGGGTCTGGACAGAGCAAAGCCTAGTGAAAATTTAGAGTAGATTAAAATAAATCATACCAGGATTCATGATTGGAATGAAATGCCTGAGTAAAGAGACAAAAGAATAACTCGAAGCAGAGATAGCTGCAAGATATCCATATCTTGAAGTTTCCAAGAGAGGTTTGACGACCTATAACAAAAATTCGAGTTAACACTCAAAGTCAAAGGTAAAATGAAAGCTAAAAAGTAAAAGGGAAAAATAAACATTTAGGTTTAAAAATTCACCTCTGGCCCATTGGCAAGTGAGTGCACAAGGATGTCAATGCTGCCAAAATCTTCTTTGACAGTTTCAGCTACTTCCTGCATACGCATTTACTAGTCTTATTTAGCAAATATACTATAATGTTAAAGTTTGGGGGATCTCTCCATCGATTCCAGTCTCCAGCGTCACACAGTATCAAATCATTTAGTAAAGTGAAAGACAAGACTTTCTGGACTTGGAGCTAAATAAGTCTAATTAATTACAAATATTTCTACATAAGTCTTCTACATTGACTTGCTCAATGAGTTCCGTTAGTGAGCATAGAGAGGTGTTATTTCAGTAATTCCAAATCTAAGGCTCGAATAACTTTTCGGTAGCCTAGCCCATGCTTAAAAATAGCACACCTACCCGATATGGTCTTTTTATTTAATATTTTAAAATTTAAGGGTGGCCCCACAAGAGTTCCCCATTTTCTCTCGGGGAATAAATTGGTTTGTCTCATCAATTTTTGCCTAAAAGTTACTCCTATGGTCCTTTGGTGCAACAGTTTCTTATTACAAAATGCAACAGAAATAAAACGTATTCAGAAAAAAACATTAACCCCAAAACTTGCTCCCATTTTCTTAATGTGAAATCCTTACACCACACGGTAAATGTTCGGGGGCCTATATGTAAAAGAGAAGTCACTGGAAAATAAAACTCATCTTATGTTCATGCAGTTTACATTAATGTAATTAGCATTGCCAAACGAGGTGCAGATTAAAAGACGTGATACCTTAACAGTCCATTTGGAAGACCCTGCATAACGTTTGTTTGATTTAATCTGTTCCAAATAAACATAAAAAAATGTGAATTATATTACAGATGCAAATAATAATTTCATTGTAGTAACTGATAACAAATTTCTGAATTACATCTTCTGGGACATCTTCTGGACAATCAAACACAGCATCGAGGGGATAAACTTTAGTGATCTCCATTAGAGACCCATCTGGCAAGCTGCAATTTACAATTGAGGGAACATAAACACAAATATCATTAAAAAGTGAAGGAGAACAATGAAAAAAGACAAGGAATTATTCGACTGAGAAGAGATTAGAGGAACCAAGTTTCTTACACGCGTGACTCATCAAACTTTCCGCGTCTAAGACTGCTCTCAAAGATGTTCAGTGCCTGCAATCCCACATTAGAATAAGCTACTATAATCTTACATATATGTACTCTTTGCAGAACAATTACGAAAGAATAATAAATGAGGTAGTAGTCGTTTACAAAATCAGAAAAGGGCTCATATAATTGTACCTAATAAGTACAAACACATACTTTCTTGTTGGATGTGGAGCAATGTATTTTTCCAGATAAACTTATAAGTTCTATAGGTGCATCTAGTGAAAAGTGAAAAAAAAGGTAAAAACAATAAGAATTGATTGTAGTGTTAAAATACATGAAAAGTATATCTTTTTGAAATAAGGTACGGATTTGGTTGTTGCACAATTTTTGGTGTCAACCAGACAACCATACCCAAAATTATATTCAAACCATAACTCTTGTATTAAATTTGTACACCTTTTGGAATTTGAAAAAAAAATCATGATGGATGTAGCGAATCGACTTACAGGTACCCAGGTCCCAACAAGGATTTCGGCACCAGCAGCAGCAAGAGACTTGGCAATTGCCCAGCCATATCCATTATCATCAGCTATACCAGCTATGAATGCCCTCTTACCTGTCAAAGAGTTCTTTAGTTGTCAGTTAATTGCAAGGATGGAACAGGAATAATGGTCAATGCTGTAGACTAGATATTTGTTTGATTTTGACTTTTAACTCGAAGAAAACTAAACTTTAACACAGAGAGAAAAGCTAGGTGAATCCAGCTCAGAGCTTCCACCAAGGATTAGCAAAACAGGTCATTTAATAAGCTGGACAGCCAATTGCTGCTCAACATGTACATAAATCACAAAATTTTGATGATACAAGCTGCAGGTAAACAAAAAATTGCTTTGCTTTTGTAAGCTAGAGAAACCAGCTCTTTTTCAAACTCAAAAATGGATACCTTTTTTAGCTCAATAGCTGCAACAAACAAGTCCCTAACTAGAAAACAAGGAGGTAAGAATTTGACCTCTCAAGTCAATTGGCAAACCAGGCAAAGGCTTGCCCTCGCTCGCTTCAGACATGGCCTTTGTAACCATCTTTTGTAATTTAACAGGAGCGCTTAAAGACCCTTGGAACATAGATTGTGTTAATGAGATATGAAAACAACTAGCAAGCTTGGACCGTAACGATCCCTTGTTGTTACTGGTGCTTAAAATTGCGTTTCTTGGTTTAGAAACTTGGCTAAATGAGTAAGCACAAGGCTTGTTTGTTGCTATGTGCATGGCAGGTGTTGTAGACGCAGCCATTTGGGAAGTTGAACAGAACTGCAAAAGTTTTTAACAAAACGTATATAAAGATTTCCTTAAAAAACATATATAGTTAAAAAATACCTAATCTCTAATGACCTCCTAAATACCAGATTCGTTTAGGCATAAAAGCTAAAATGGATTTAGTTGGTTAGCTCAAACGCCAATTTTTTTTTGTTTCTGGTCTGAAAGGCTAGAAGTTATAAGCTGTATGAAGTTGACTTTTTCTCAGCCCCAAGCAGGCCAAGTCATTTACTTAAATTTGCAGCCATGCATGACCATGGAATATGAAAGAAGCACTATGGTGAAGCATTACATCCCTGTGGTACAATTATTTCAAAGGTGTTACCGATCTCTTCCTAAGAAAGCCAAAAACTTTGACTAGCCCAAATGGTTAAGGTAACTTTTTAAAGAAATTTTTAATGACCATTTTTATGCGATAGATGACAAAGGAACAAATAGACCGGAGTACAATATAATTACTGCCAGCGTTTTCTTTTAATAATTATCAAATCATGTTGGATACTCCGGACTTTGATCTATTTATCTTAAGCTAAACAAACTCAATGATCATTAAACAAAGAAAATAAAGATGCTACTTTACGAAGGAAAAAACTCATCTTTTTACTCTAACAAGTAATAGAATGATTTGAATGACAGTCATTCATTGATGATATAAATAAAATAATCATCCGAATGAATCAGAAGCAGTTTTCAAGCTCAGCTTCTTCAACTTTTTTTCCATTTGATCCACTCATATCAAAAATTAAGCTCCTTATGTTTTTCCTAACAAAGCTACAGTTTTGAATGTTGAAGAAAACATCTTTTTTTTCAGCTTCGAATAATCCGACAAACCTGCTTAAAATCTGAACTCAAACAAGTCCTTCAATATTTCTATTAACATTTCCTAAAGCTAGGTAACACCCTTCAAATTCAAATCCCCCCCCCCCCATAAATGTATATATATCACAACAAAACCATTTTGATAATTAAGCCTAAAATGATTAGTAACAAAGAATCTAAACCCATTTATTAATATCCAAAAAGACACTGAAAAGTAGTATAAGATATATAAATATTCCATAAAGAGTGAGAATACAAACTACTTACACAGCACAATTAATTCATCACATCTTATAATATATATACTACTACTATAAAACCAAAAAGTCCATTAAAGTTTCAAGATAAAACTCAACTCAAATATTAAACCTTTCAATCTAACAAATGGGGTTAATCTTAAATTAACAACTTAAGCTGGATCCAGATTTGCAATTTAAATAAAAATAAAGAAATGTAGTAAACAAGATAATGAAGAAATCTTACATTTCTAATGCTGAGATGTTTATATTTTCTCTCTCTCTCTCTCTCTCTGTGTGTGTTTCTCTTTTGGAAATTAAGTGAGAATATAAATAATAATATGTAAGTATAGGTTTTGTATGTATGTGTGTTAGTTCGATGAAATCGATGTTGTTGTTTGCTGTGTAATTAACGAAAGAGAAAATAAGAGAGAATAATAAAATGACTGATTTACTCTTTTATTTTTATGTAGTTATATTTATGGGCTCAATTTGTGGGCTTGGCCCATGGGAATGAAAAACGATGGGTGAGCAACATTGTGAAACCGATCCGAAATGTATGGTTTGGAACTTTGGATTGAATTAGATTGGTCCGTATTGGATTGGATTCGACCCCGAAAAAATCAAAATCGTTCAAAATGGATCGGACTCAGGCTCAAGAATGTCGTGAAATGGTGAACCGTCTACCACGTCTAACCCGTCAAATGTATATAGTTTTTACTTTGTTTTTATTTTTATGATAAATCGTATGAAATAATATTATGAAACTTTTGATTTTATTTCTTGTATAGAAACCGTTTATATGGTTTTATTTTGATTGATGAAATTTATTTAATTATGTCTACATAAAATATAATTCCATTATATAAAATCATTGCATACGAAATTATTTATTATTCCTCTGCTAACGTCGAGTGTTTTGGGTCGAACTTCAGTTTTTTTAATAATAAGTTGTTTAAGTTGATAACATTATGTTTTGAACTTTTTAGAGAATAAGTGGTTTTTGTTTATTTTTTGAGTTGATAACATTGTGTTTTAGAATTTTCGAGAATAAATGTTTTTTTTTCCAGTTGGTTTGTTCTTGTTTGTTATTTAAGTTGATAACAATGTTCTTTTAGGAACCGTAAATACCCTCCAAACTGTCGAGACCGTGGCCAGGCCGAATTTGTTCAAACCATACATTTTGGTCAAGATTAAACTTAGATTCTAAACGAACTATATCAATCTATCAGATCCGTTTTTCCGAAACTGTAAGTAACAAATTGGATTGAATGAAGATTATGACAAGCAAAAAGATAAGTGTAATGGCATGTTATAAATCGTAAAGAAAAAAAATATTCGATTTTCGGTTTCATTTCGGCTTGCAATGTTGTGATCTGAAATCAAACCGGATCATACTATTTCAGTTTAGTCCGGTCCGATGTTGACATATGTGTGTAGATACGGTAGGGGGCGGTACACATGTCATTACCAAAACTTAAACACCACTTAAAATCATATTTTGTTTTTTCACTTATTTTCTTGACAATTTTAGATGTTAAAAGGTTAGATTAATTTGTAGTAATGCTACCATTATTACTTTGACAGGTGAACCCTAATTTAATTATTTATTTATTTTTGGTCATGATGAAACCTAACTTCAAGTGGCATGGACGTCATATAAATACGTACATGGAGCGTGTTGATGCATATTGTTGTACCAAAAGGTCCTACCATGTGAGTTGTGACAATATTATAAACTCATTGTTCATTATTATTATTATTGATTTACGCGCTGCCATGACTCTTGTGTGAGTAATATCACCCCATTTGTTATGACGATTATGCACAAGTACATTACATTTATTTTATGGTATGGTATATTGTTACAAGTATTTTATAAGTGTAAAATTACATCTTTTTATAAAGGTCAAAAATTATATCTTTTAAGGTTAATTTTAAATAAAAAATGTTGTTTGTTACATACCATAAATGTATGCAAAATGATTTGTAAACATTAGACTGTGTTTACTTTTTTCTGTAGAAGTATGGAAAATGTTACTACTTTTTTAAAAGTAAGCTATTGGGGAATTTACTTTTATATAAGTATATTTTTAGATTACAGCCAAAAAACAAGTTATTTTTATGAGTAAAATCACTTATTCAACACCAAACAAGCCCACAATGAGTATCATACTAACATCCCTTGTCCCTTGCTATACTTAGGGTGAAATACAATACTCGAGCTTCTTAAGTGGTTTCACTCGAGTTTAATTAACATAAAAACCATTTTTTTCACTAATATTACAAGACAGTTTATCATTCTCATTGAAGTTCAATATAAGATGAGAAGAGCGTCTAATAATAATATTAACCTCATGAAAGCCACGACCGATTCTGACCAGAGCCAAAACAACCAAAACTCGGTCAGACGTATTGGTGGAGGGGCTTATTTTTTACAAGAAATTTACATGTCGCCAAAGGTTTTTAATATAGCGTCTCTAGCTTAACGACAAAGTAGCCTTCATCCTGTCCTAAGGTCGGAGTTCGATTCTTTACACAAACACAACACATGGGGAGAGTTTAAGCTTGAGAACCCATGACTACATACAACAAACCATTAAAGCTATACTAAAACAAGTGTGTAATGATTCTATCTGCACATCTTTTAATCAAGGGACAGTTAACAAAAACATACTCTACCCCTATTATATTACAAAAAACATACCATAATAATTTAAATTAACAAAAACATACCTATATATACTTATTATTTTTTAATCTAATTTATCTCTCTAACTTAACATACATCTCTCTCACCTAACATCTCTCTCTAATCTAACATTTTTCTCTAACCTAACATATCTCTCTCTAATTGTACTTATCTCTCTAACACACGATAATCGCACATGTTTCTAACACGTGCTAATCACCCATCTCTCTTTAAAAATGATTAAAAACTCACAAGATATGCATATGCTAATTATAAAACGTCATACCCTAATTTTAAAACTTCATACCCTGATTTCAAAAGTTCATACCTTAATTTCAAAAAATTCATACCATAATTTCAAAACTTCATACTCTAATTTTAAAACTTCATATCCTAATTTCAAAACTTCATACCCTAATTTTAAAACTTCATACCCTAATTTCAAAACTTCATACCCTAATTTTAAAACTTCATACCCTAATTTCAAAACTTCATACCCTAATTTTAAAATTTCATACCATACATATGAATTTCTCTCAAATATTGTACATATGCATTTTTGTCTTTCAATTTGAAAAGCACAATGTTTACAATAGTCTCAAAACTCAATAAATAGAAAACAATCTCACCAATTCCATATATTTTTTATATATTACGAGGTATCAAATAGTGTAATATTTGTGTATTACGTATGTATATATCTGTATTTATATGTATATGAATATCTATATAATCTAGATGGTGTTCGGTAGTTAGTGATGAGTTTTCGTGGATAAAGAAAAGAATAAATAGTATTAAATTTAAATTTTGTTGGTATGTTTTTTATAATGAAAAATTGTAAGGGTATGTTTTTTGTAATTTAGTTTAAAAAGTATTATGTTTTGTTAATTTATCCTTTAATCAACTTTCATATACGTTTGCCGGTTAACGTTTATTTATAAAAAAGGTGTTTTTTTAGTGGTCGGCATAGGTACCGAAAACAAGAGACACTGATCATGATGAGAGCTATAGTTAGTCATAAGAATTCCCCATTATGAATCATATAAGATCTTTCGCATTTAAAGAGAAAATGATATTAGTGGATTGATAAAACGGATTTAATTATCTCTTCAGGAATTAAATGGCTTTCTCTTGTACAAAAATTCGATATTTTAGTGGGTTATATATACTATCTAAAGTGTTTATAAATTAGTATCATAGAAGAAATTAAAACAAAATTGAAACATAAAATATCGACGAGTAACTAATGCGTGTCTTGTTTGATTTGATAAAATAAAAATTACCAATATTACTAACTATATATGGAAGTTGTAAAATAATGTACGGTACATACAAATATTTTTATTTGCAATTAACGTAACATGATGTGGATTTTGGACAAAAAAATATTTATAATAAGGCTTTTGTTGTTCCATACGAAATTTAATCACATCGTGGGTCACGTTGCTGAGCTGTTGGAGATTGTGATTGTTGAGATACTATATCGATCCACTAATAATCATTAACCGTACATATCCGGCATTAACTTCGAACTAACAACTTGTCCTAGAAAATGACAAATTCAGAAACTTTGAAGTTAACTAAATAATACTATTATTACTACAAATATACACAGAGAGACATAATTAGCTGAATGAATAATTATTCTTTGCCGCTTTCAGTTTTGGTTGATCGTATTACTTGTCTCAAGAAAAAAATGCATATACCTACACATATACATACAACACTAGCACATGGATATTACATCTATACTATAATAACATTTACATCCACTCATCAAATTCTAATTTTTTAATAATTTTAAAAAGTTTAGTTTCAAAATTCAACTATATCAATCTCACAATGAACTCTCTATTTTTGAAGAATACCACTATAACTCTTTACAAATAGAGAATAAATACTCATCAACTAAAAATCAATGGACATCACTTTAATTACGTATATGCTATTTCTCCAAATATGAATTTTACATTATATTATAATGTTAAAATAGTTAATTATTGATAGAGATCATGCTTTAGAAAGAGTATAAAATATACATGGCTCTCTAAATAACAGAAAATTGATTTTTCCCTCTTTATTTGAAAATAGTTTTGATAAGTCTTTATTTGAAAATAATTGTGATAAGTCTGACATGTATGCTCTTATTACACAAACCTAGAAATACAAAGTTACAAGATTATCATTACATGAATTTAAAACTTTAAAAGTACTTGAAACTGTCTAGTTGACGTACGTGGAAGAAAAAAACCTCCAACTACACCAATCATACGACTATACATATCAAAACTATCAAAAAAGTTTCATTTTTTTACTTTATTTCCCTCCCTCTCCACAATTTTGGGACATGTATCAAATTTGTTAAATATTTACTTTCTTTGCAAACATTTTTCTGGTTAGGTTTTTTTTAAAGGATTTATATGATTTTGTTAAGATTTTATCACCCGCATCGCGTGTGCGGATTTGCTAGTATATATATATATACACACACACTCAGATAGTTACACACAAATACAAATACGCACATATATGTTTATTTTGGGTTCATTTACTTGTTTTTATAAGATGGTTCCTTCCTAGCTAAAATGATTTTTTATGAGGTACTTTCTTTTTATTGTAGTTTTTCTTGTAACTAAATGTGTTAATTAATGTCCGAAGCACGCCAATATTGCTAAAAGAAATTCTTATAAAAGAAGGAGATAATCATTTCGAAACGATAATTATAATATGCTGCTAAATAGATTGACAAAATAGCTATGGTATTATAATTGAATAGCGAACAATGGCCTGTAAAATAGGTGACGTACATGTATATAATACTAGTAATGGTGCTCACAATTTGCATATGCGACATATATATATATATATATATATTATAATAAGTCAATCTAAAAAAATACAGTTATTTTTGAGGCTGCCAAATTGTTTTCAATTTTTTAGAAAAAAAACCCCAATTTTTTTAATAATTACCCACATATGTGAAATTTTGAAAATACTTTTTTTTAAACTGTCAATAAATAATTATTTAATTTTTAAAACAAAACAAAACCATCTCATCACTGGGCAGGGCACACAACGTGTACATATATTTACTAGTATATATATAAGTGTGGTGATGATATAAATATGCGAAAAAGTAAAAATAAATAAATATAATATAAGATGAGAATATTTGAAAGAATTTTGAGTGGCTAACAAAGGAGAAATAATGTTATTAGTATTTCTTTTTCTATTTTTTATATGATAAATAATAATAAAGTGTAAGAGTATGTTTGAAAAAAATATCCAAAATCTTGGGAGACTCAAAAATATTGGCTTGTAATATTATAACAGTATGATTAGAACCTCTATAACATAATACTCGATTAATTAATAACTTTTCTAAATTAAAATTTTTTTCCGGTCAGGATCTCACTTAGGCTAATGTGCTAAAATAGTATATTAATTATGGAATAACTCCTTAAATTAATAAAATTTTATGGTTCCAATGCTATTAATTTATAGAGATTTAGTGTATGCATGTGTATTACGATAAAATAATAATGAATGAAGAAATTAATAAACTATGACATTAATGGATGATACAAAAACGTAGCAGTATAATTTTTTTATTGGATTTCGTAGGAATATAATTAGTTAATTATCATGACGCGGTAATGGTACTGTTAGGGGACAACTGTTTTTGTTTCAAGAACTTAGATGCGTGTTTCTATTTTTATTTTATTTTTCAATGATGAGTTTTGTTTGGCAGCAGTTTTTAGTTGTTGCCTCTTTTTTTTTTTTTTTAATTCAAAAGCTGCGTATATAAAACTGTATTTAGGTTGGCGTTTTTTTGCTAGACCATAAGAAGAATATAAACACCACATAATGACATAAATATAACTTAAAAATGTATAGTTATAGTACCTAGAAGATGGATCAAAATAGTTTACCAAATGCATAGGACATAAAAGAATGATCAAATAATTACCTTTCATTGTTGACTTTTTCCACACATTTATCAAAAAGTACTGCATCTACTCCTAGCCAGCTTGTAACTATTTCTCATGTTTTTTCAGTGTCATACCTCTTGAATTTTTTTTTGTAATATTATTTTATAAGTACACAGCCACATGTAATATAGAGTGTACTTCTATTATGGAAGTGAAATATATATACTTACTTTTCTTATTTATACACACAATTACAAGAACAATTTGATTAATTATACAAATTACCGAAGAGAGACAGGTAACATTTTTAAGATTTCAACACTCAATTATCGAATTAAATCTTATTAATTGGCCTCATTAACGGGAATCAAGACGTGACCAACTTTAAGATGATAAATGGTAACTCCCGATGAAATGAGTGATTTCATCATCGAAAAGAAACTCGGGGGTCAACGATATCGATATGATCATCTTAATAGAACCAATATATAGACCCTATAATTCTTAAAATAAAGATCTTTTTAGAGGGCACAGATTTCTTATAAATGGTTGTAGATATTACAGTAGTATCATTATGCAACAAAAAATAATGTAAAAATTGTTAAGAAAATTTAATCAATATAAAGTACGGATAAGGTAAGTAGTAAAGATCATTGGGGTGTCATGTCATTTAATAATTGTAAAATTAATTTTTTTTATCATGTAGCTGTACTGTTTAGTATTTACTACTTATTTGTTAAATATATTCATTTTGGGCCCGCTCAAGGTTTTTTTTTTCACTCAACATTAAATTTATCTTAATTTAACCCTAAATATATAACAAATTTGTATTAAATATATATCTTTCCAAATTCAAGTTAAATTTAATACAAATATTATTGTATTTATATTGTAACATCATTTCATTACAAAATTTGTGTATTTAATTTGATCATGATGTAGCAATTTTATTAATGAATTACCATAAAATCTAATTATAACAAATAACATACACATGAGTCCAAATCTTCTAACTCTATTCTCTTTTCATTACTTATTTTATCAAAAAAATAAATATAAAAAATATGATTTTTTTTTTTTGTGCATAATTACTATAACACATGTATCAATACATTCAAATAATTATTTTTAAAAGAAAATCAACATGCGATTTATTTTGAAATAAATATATAAATTAAACATTAAATCTTAGAAAAATTGTCTAAAACAGTATTATGTCCAAATGTTTTAAATTTTGAATACAATATAATATAAAAACTTATAAATTTACGGAAAAAGTTGTGAAAATTTAAAATTTAAATGAAAATAAATAAGTATACACGAAAGAGATAAAAAATATGAGACATAAGATTGTAATCATCAGATCATTTTCTTGTATATAAAGTTATATATAACTAATCTAAAATCAGTGTCATTTTCTCTTCTCTTCAATTTGCTCCAACCTATCTCTCTCTCTCATCATTCACTTCAAGATGTTTGCAATGGAGAAAATATATAAACAAACCAATAATATCCCAAACACAACCTCAATATCACCCCTATCCATGCACAAAAACTCCCATTTAATAACAAAAACAAAGCCCAGGATTCGCATAATTCACATATTCGCCCCGGAGATCATCAAAACCGACGTGGCCAATTTTCGCGAGTTGGTTCAAAGCCTCACAGGCAAGCCCAACACTGATGAAAACAGCAAAAATGATAAGAAAAAGAGCAAACCTAGAAAAGAAGACTATACAAAGCCTAAGAGGGTGGAGCTTCGTCCGAGCAGGTTTTCGGAGTTTAGAGAGAGAGTAAAGGGAGAGGAAGAGTTATACGAGAACACAACAGGTGGTTTTCTTGGAGGTTTTGCAGATATGGATGGTTTTATGCAAGAGCTTAATGACTATCAAATGCTTCCTGTTGATGCTGGGACTGTTTTCTGAATATTTTCTTTAATTATGGTGCTTTTTTGGCTGCAGCCTAATTTTAAGAAAACAAGTTTTTTATTTTTTAGAAAATAAAATCGAGAAAATATAGGCCTAAAAAGCCTGCAACCAAAAAAAAAACCATTTCTTTGCTGATTGTAATTAGTTAGTATTTACTTCTTTGATTTTAATCTTTTCATTCTTGTTTATTATGAATTATAATCTCTAGGTTTAATAAGATAGTTGACTCAATTTCTTTATTCTCTAGTATTTTCTATCATGATGTTACTCTCTCGATGACTTTTGTAAAAAAATCCATTCAGGATAATTATTAAATATATCAGTTTCTTATTTAAATTAAACTGTATGATTGGTGTTTATGTTGCTAATTGTGATAATGGATTACTATCTTCTGTCTTTTTGTTATATGAGTTCTAGAATTAAAGAGAGAGTTTTATTATCCTGATCTATATTCTTATGCCTTTGTTATGAGTTCTAAAATTAAAGAGAGTTTTATTACGCTGATCTATATTCTTATGCCTTATCATGTTTGCAGATCTCTCGAAAACTATATTTGTTCTTTTTTTCCCTTTAATCATAGTAACATTCCTATATAAATTATTTGATAGGGATCATGTTATAAATTCTCTGTAATTAGAAGACAGTTGTTTGATTGATATGTTGCTAAATTGATAGACAACGTATAGACGCACATGTGATATTACAATGATGCATACGTAATATTCCATCATTTTAAAAAAAATCTTGTCAATGCTATCGGATAGTTATGTCTCGATATAATTCTAAAATTATGCAACTTGTTTATTGAAGAATAAAAAAATAGCATTTATATCCACCCCATCTATTTTCACTTATTACACCGAATCATGTAAAAGGAAATTAGCTATTCAATCTTTGGTCTCTCAAATGACCTATAAATTTGTCTCGAGCTCCTTCTATGGAACAATGATAAAATGACACATCACGATGCAACTTTTTTGTGCAATTAGCTGGTGTAATTAATAAACATTTTCTATAAAATAAGGTCTAAGTATTTGGCATCACACACATATATATATATATATACTAGTAATCGTGCCCCACGTGTTGCGTGTCCGACGCGTAATGTAATAAAAATATAAAAAATCTGTATAGTCATGATATAATTAAATATGTGGATAATACAAAAAAAACATATTTTAAGATCTGTAATTAGAAGACAGTTGTCTGATTGATATGTTGCTAAATTGATAAACAACGTATAGACGCACATGCGGTATTACAATGATGCATACGTAATATTCTATCATTTTAAAAAAAATCTTGTCAATGCTATCGGATAGTTATGTCTCGATATAATTCTAAAATTATGCAACTTGTTTATTGAAGAATAAAAAATAGCATTTATATCCACCCCATCTATTTTCACTTATTACACCGATGTAAAAGGAAATTAGCTATTCAATCTTTGGTCCCTCAAATGACCTATAAATTTGTCTCGAGGTCCTTCTATGGAACAATGATAAAATGACACATCACGATGCAACTTTTTTGTGCAATTAGCTGGTGTAATTAAGAAACATTTTCCATAAAATAAGGTCTAAGTATTTGGCATCACATATATATATATATGCTAGTAATCGTGCCCCACGCGTTGTGTGTGCGTCGCGTAATGTAATAAAAATATAAAAAATTTGTATAGTCATGATATAATTAAATATGTGGATAATACAAAAAAAACATATTTTAAGATTTAAAAGAATTTTTGTTTGTTAAAGATGAATAAATAGTTTTATTAGTTTTTTACTTTTTATATTTTTATGAGAGTATGGTATTATTGTAATTAATATAAAGATGTAGGGGTATTTTTGAAAAAAAAATGGCTAAATTGGTCAGTATCATTTGACTTGACTTGACTTATTATATATACTAGTAATCGTGCCCCACGCTTTGCGTGTGAGACGCGTAATGCGATAAAATTTAAAAAATAAGTGTAGTTATGATACAAATATTTGGAGAATAAAAAAAAGATAAGAGTATAAGATGAGAAAACTCAAAAGAATTTTGAAAGCTTAAATAGGGATAAAAAGTGTTATTATTTATTACTTTTTCTCTATTTTTTATGAGAATATGGTATTGTGGTATTAGTTATAGTTTTGTTAATTAAAAATGTGTTATACATTTCACATCGTGATATAAGTATACTTTATATACAATAGATATAAAAAGAAGTTCATCACAGGCTCGTTTATCTTTGTACAAATTGGAATACAAAAATTTGTACCAAGGCCGGTTTCTTCTTAATTTTAAATAGCTTCTTCTTTTATTATATCCACTTGGATGTCATTCAAGGAAATGAGTTGATTAATATTGTTGTTTTCTCTTTTTGTTTATGCGATCTCATTGTTTCTTTCAACACTGCGAGCTATATATCCTTTAATTAACAGCCCTTATTATCATTTTAAATATGCAGGCTACTACGACGTTTTTTGGTGAATGTTTTTTCTATAAAATTAATAAGAAAGTTTTATCTAGTTGTCTGCATCCGCCTGGTTATATACAAGAGAAAGAAATGATCAGACTGTGATTGTTGCGTTTGTAATTGGAATTTGGTCTACTGTCTATTTCGACCGTACTAATCCGGCATTTGCAACCGACTTTTTCACACTTCTGAGTACCTATATAATTAACGTGACAAATGAATATAACATTTAGAAAAACTAAATCGTAATATTTGTCACAGAATTGTTATGTTCCGAACCCGATATTCTCTTGCATGAGATCCAAATTAGATATACAACAATCACGAATCGCCAAGAGTAAAAGCATTTACAATGTTACAATATGCTAATAATAATGTTAGCTTAAAATATGTGTTTTTGATAACTATACCCCAATTTTAAGATTTTAATTTGTTTTGGAATACCCACATATTATTTTTACCTTTTTAATAAGCTTACCCAATTACCCATATGTATTTAAACAAGTTATAATATAGATATTTATCGAAATTGCATGTTTGAGTAATTCAGTACGTATATCATTCACGGAAAAGAGTATACAAATAAATAATCCCTTCCTTGTGTAATTTAAAAATGAGCTTATTCTGGTATATTGTTTTCGAAAAACAAAAATACCACTACTGGATAACAGTTTTTTATATCAAATTTCAATATATGATCATTTTTGGGTCCAAAGTCTCCAAACGTTTTAAATTTCCAATGCAGTAATGCGTGTTTAAATTCACATTTAAAATATTGGTCCCAAAATAACGATATTAAATTATTTGATAGACGATTACCGAATGAAGGTAGTTTAGCCATCTACAATTTGCAGATAAATTATTTAAGCTACCATTCTTTTTTGAAAGGAAGCTACCATTCTAATTACCGAATGATAAATCAATCAATTCATTTTTCAATCATTGGCTTAACAAATAATAGGATTAATATTAGTCCCATTGTAATAACCGAAAAAGTCAAGACTACCTTGTGGAGCACTATAAAAAAATACTTAAATAGTAAAGGGATTAGTGACGGTATTTTTTGTTATGAGGTTATTAGCGACGGTTTTTGTAACGGTTTTGTGACAGTTTAATCAATTTACGACAGATTTGTGACAACTTTTTAAAATAACGATAGGCTTATGAGAGCTTTTAATCCTTATTAAATCAAACATTATTTTATAGTGGAGAGAGGATTCAATCAATTTTAGATCAATTATTAACCTATGAAAAGTAAAAGTAAAAAGATTGGAAGCTGAATTATAAACAGTATACCAAAAATATGTAAACAATAGAAAAAGTCAACACGGCTTGTGGATAGAGGGTTGACTAATACTACCATGGTCGGCTTTCAATTAATTGTCTCTTATAAAACTACGTGTAATTTTAACCGGTCGATAACTTGTATCAAAATTTTTCGATTTTCTAAAATTAATCATATAATTCAAATATTAAATTATATGATTTAGTTTTAAAAATTTTCATTTCGATAATTTTGATACATGTTATAACCCGATCAAAATTGCACGTAATTTCGTAAATGACAATTAATCGGTAACGGAGGAGAAAGTATATCAATCAAAACATCATATTATTAAAAAGTAAAAATAAAAAGATTGGAAATTCATATAGAAACAGTACTAGACCCAAGAGAAAAAATGCATTGCGGATTGTTATGTAGTCGTCATGCACGGTGTCACGGGGTTGTTTTTCGTTCCAAAAAACATGCTTGACTCGTTTTTGGACTTAAGCGCTATCAAACCGATCAGCCAAACATCGCCCATCAAAGTAAGCCAGCCCTCCAAACCAGAATCAAACCCTAAAAAGAGGGCTAGAAGAAGAAAAAAGCTTCACCACTCACAAGCTAAATACCAGTAAGTAAGACGTAGTGATATGACATTGGTTTGTAGTTGCCAATGTCAGCCAACAAATCTAAACTCCCTACTACAAATCGGAATCGCGAACCATCCTATCCACGTAACCAAGACCGGCAACAAAGTTTCAACAACCTGGCACCTTTATAGTATAGTAGACCACATCCAACCGATTTATACCTAGCCCATACAACAATGTTTATGAATGGCCGAGGTCATATTACGTCACAACAAGAAATGTTGGGATACCAACAGATACCATGGTGTGACTATTGTGATGGTAAACTGAGTGTCATTGAATTTAAAAACAAAATTATGTTGCTAAATTTAGCGACACATTTAATCATCAAAATAGCATATGGTATCCGATAACATCCTAACCAATGAACCACCCCCAAACTCAATCGGTTAGTAGTGTAACGTACTTTCTGAATAGCCGAGGTCATATACAGATGATCCTTTTATACTAAAAGGATAAAGGGAAAACTAGAGCGATGAGTGAGCTAAGAAAATCAAACCAACACATCAAACCATCACCCAACAACAATCGCAATATCACAGACCAACATATATAGTGTTACCTCCCCACAAATGACTTGACTAGTGATAATAAAGGGGAAAAAATACGTTTACTACCATAACCTATCCGTGGTTAACGATTTGGGTACTCACCTTTCAAATTTACCAATTTAGGTATCACACTAAATAAATTTCCAATTTAGGTACACCGTCTTAATAAATCACGAAATCGTGTCACGTGACATTTGACAAACATTAATTTGAGAGGCTAATTTGACAATTTTGCATAAAAATATGTCATCCTATAAAAACTTTTACCCCAATTTCGCACATAAAAAAATTTAGCATATAATCCAATTTTTTGTTATGTGTGAAATTAGGAAAAATATTTTTATAGGATGACATATTTTTATGCAAAATAGTCAAATTAGCCTATCAAATTAATGTTTGTCAAATATCACGTGATTTCGTGATTTATTAAGACGGTGGTACCTAAATTGGAAATTTATTATATAGTGTGGTACCTAAATTGAAAAATTTGAAAGATGGGTACCCAAATCGTTAAAAGCAGATAGGTTGGTGTACTAAACCTATAAAACCCCGATAATAAAGACAAGAAAAGTGCCACACACAAAAAAAAAAAAGCGAGCAACCTTTTCTAAAAATCAATGTTTTAAAAATCGCGTTATATAACGCGAAATAACACTTTTTGGAAAAAAAGCGCAACGAAAAACCACTATTTGGCTGAAATTACGCTAAAATCGCGCTATAGTGGACCAAAAGCGCAAAAGGCACGAAATTCTGGACCAAAAGCGTAAATAGCCAGTTAGAAAAAAAACAGCGGATATAAATAATTAATATATATTGTGTAATTTTTATAAAAGTATGTGCAGTCCAGATGGTTGAGACACTGTTGTAATTTTCAATAAATCCAAGTTCAAAACTCATCTACAGCGAAAAAAATTTATTACATCTAATATAACTATACATTTTTTTTTTTATTGTTATATATTCTAAAGTTTAGTGCATATGTAGGCAAAAAAAAATATACCGCAAAGAGCTATGTAGCAACGCTATTAGCGCTTTTAGCGTTTCTCTCGAAAAAACGCTACGATAGCGATAACGCTATTTAAAACATTTGCTAAACATTGCATCGGCCGTCAAGTACAGTGTCTTCCAATTCAAGTGTTGCATAGTAGATAAATTCAGCCTTTAAGTAGACCTAATTTCCTTTTGTTTTTTTTAGATAATGTATTGACGAGAGAATATATGTATTCCCTCCTTTTATACTAAAATACAATTGATGGATTCAAAACCGGTTATAGAAAGAGCGAACAACGAGTTCGGATTAAGGTACCTCTGTTCATGCACCTTGGTTCACGCAGCCCGGTCCATGCACGTGGCGGACACATGCCCATCAGCATGTGGCTCACACATAAGGGATGCCCTAATCTTTTGGCACCAATTAATCTCTTCAACCTTTGGCGTTAAATCTGATAGAGGTATTAGCGGCCTAATCATAAAGTGCCATGTGTCTCCTACATCAACCGAGGTTCCCAGTCCACCGTTAGATTAGCTTGTACATTAATCTGATCTAACGATGGTTGAGTATTTATGGATACTATAAATACCCATCTAACGTCTCATTAGAAATGGAGCATTCTCTCACTAGAAAATATATTACACTATTGACTCTGATCAGACCGAACTACCCAGATAATCACACTTATACTTATATATTAACCTACCTGCATTGTCCTATATTGAAGCATCGGAGGGGGAACGTTCGGGACACCACCCGGCCCCCGTTTGTTGATGTATGCAGTCCCCGGAGCACTTAAAGAACAGAGAAGATGTGCCTCGGATCGCTCCTAGGCCCCTCGAGTTGAAGAATAAGAACAAGTAGGAAGAGACAAGAATAATGAGCAAGCAAGAGACAAGAAGAACGAGAGACTCAATGGAGGCTAATGTGGACTTTGACTTAATTACATAAGTCGAGTATGGGAATAAAATTAGGCTCGCCATGTATATCCTAACTTTGGAGATTCTATTATGATATCGAAACTTAACGATAATTGTGGTATAATAAGGCATTGACCACTTTGGCAGGCCATTGCTCACTCTCCTCTTTTATAAGCTTGTTTCAATGCTTTTAGAATAAGGCTAATTAAAATTGTATTTGTTTAAAATAAGCTGCGGAATCTCCCCGGTGAGTTTGAACAATATATAGACGAGACTGTTTATTCATTTGAACTATCTTTTTATAATTGCAAGTTTATAACTATATAAAAGATACTGAAATCACTCCTCTCTCTCTCTCTCTGTGTGTGTGTTACTAGCAACCTCATCATTTGAATAATATTTTCTTATTTCATTTTCAAGTATGGTGGCATGTTGAACGAACGTTACATTTTTAATGAATGATGAAAACGGCAGATTGGTTAAATGATGTTAAACTTGTAACTCAACAGGTATAAATACACCATATGTTTAGGTTATGAAACTGATTTAGGCCTATATGGCTTATTAATGAGCATACACCTTTTTTGTAAATTTATAATTCTACCGCATCTTTATATTTTTCCTTTACAATTCTTCTATATAAGATACAAAGAAATTTAATACATAAGTGATTCTGAACTCAAATGAGAAGCCTTAACCCAAGCACTCAAAATGGTCACAAAACACCACCCAAAAACTACAAGACTATAATACTAGGGTGTTTACTAATCTTGTTGTTCATTTACTTTTCCCTTCCTCTGAAATTCTTTCGAGTTAATTGGCATTTTACGTCCGAATCTCAAGAGAAATTGATCAACATCGCATCATCCTCGTTTTCTGGCGATGTAAAGTACGATGCTATAGATACAAGTTTAGAGAAAAAATGCAACATGTTTAGAGGAAATTGGGTGCCTTATCCAAAAGGGCTTTATTACACTAATGAAAGCGGATGTATTATCGAAGATGGAGAAAACTGCATGAAATTTGGACGACTAGACACAGATTACATGAAATGGAGGTGGAAACCCGACGGATGTGAGCTTCCTCTCTTCGACGCTAAATTCTTTTTGGAGCTCGTGAGAGGTAAATCGATGGCTTTTATTGGTGATTCATTAGCAAGAAACCACATGCAGTCTCTGGGATGCATGTTAAGCCATGTAAGCTGATTTCAAGTCTAAAGTTATTATAAGGTACATCCTTTTATTTGCATTTTTTATGAGGGATCGAGCTAGCTTTGTTGCGTCAACTATGCATTTTCTCTATTACAATAAACCCGGCTCAAAGCATCTTAAAACTGTATTTCTGGTGCAGAGGTCAATATATTAATTATGTTTTGCTAAAAGAGTAAGAAAAAGCTCAAGTTTACGCCTTTTCTGCTTTAAAGTATGTACGCTTTTTGCGCTCCAAAACATAAAACAACACCAACTCCTGATTTTTTACTCGTCAAAAAGCATAAGCATAACTCTAGTTGTTGTTGTTTTAATTGACGAAAACATTACACTGAAAGCTTTCCATCATCATTAGCAATTGCAATGTTTGTTTGACTTTCGATTGTAAACCTTTATTATATATCTATGTATGGATAACTGCATAATGTTGTTATGCTCTGCAGTTCTTTGCATAATGTTGTTATGCAATGCCATTTTCGCTATATTGTCTTTTTAATGGATATTAATATCATTTTGGTTTTTTTTTTCCCGCAAAGACACTTTAGCTACGATATTGTTTTAGCCGCTGAGAGGTTCTTGTTTCAGGTTGCAAATCCTATAGTAAAAGATACAGGTGATACAAAAATCAGGCGATGGGTCTATGCAAATTACAACTTCACTATACAATTCTTTTCGACAACTCATTTGATTCAATCCCGTAATATGGACCCTATGTCTGCCAACCCCATAGACCTCTACTTAGATGATCCCGACGAAATATGGGCGAATGAAATTGATGATTACGACTACTTAATAATTTCAGCAGGGCACTGGTTCGCGCGACCATTAACATACCATGAAAAAGGAAAAGTCGTAGGGTGTCATATGTGCAATACTAACAATATGACGGATATGACTAGGTAATAACCGATAATCATTTGACGGATCAGTATTTTACTTTGCTTTTATCAAGTTCAAGTCTTGCATATTTAACCATTCTCTTTGAAAACAGTACCGGTAATCTTATTAGCAAATGAAATTTTCTCATTTTTGGGTTGTCGGAGAAACCTAGGCAATCTTACCATCAATTTCTTATCTGCTTTAAAGCTCTACTGTGTTTGGTTTACCAACTTAAAAGCCGAGTTTCTTATTTTTGGACTTGAAAAGATTGAATCTTTTAAGCTGAAGGAACCAACTTTTTCCTCAACTGCAAAACGTTATAGCTTATTTTATTAAAGTTGCAACTTGTTGGGATTTATCCCGCATCTTTGAGCAATATTATATAGCCAAGATGAATCTTTGCTCATCTTATTCCCTACTTGCTTCACTCGATTGTTAATGTCACTTGTTGGGCTTTGCGGAAATTGAACAACCAAACAAGTTAATGCCAAATTCTTTTTTATATTAAAGCTCTTCAGTTTGAGTAATGTTAATTCCTTTTTCCAGATTTTATGGGTACAGACATGCCTTTAGAACTGCATTTGAGACAATACTCAATTCACAATTCAAAGGATCGTTAATTTTGAGAACGATCTCACCGGTGCATTTTGAGTCAGAGACATGGGAAGGTAGGGGAAGCTGTATAAGAAAAAAGCCGTTTACGAAACAAGAGGTGTTTTCAGATTGGTACATGGACATGTTTCATGTGATCCAAAGGGAGGAGTTTCGACAAGCGGGAATAGAACGTAAAGAAAAAGGAGTAAAATTTAATGTCTTGGATATAACTGAAGCTATGAGGCTAAGACCAGACGGGCACCCAAATAAATACGGGTACCCGCTTGAAAAGAGAGAAACAAAAGGGTCGGATTGTTTGCATTGGTGTTTACCCGGTGCTATCGATATGTGGAATGAGCTATTGCTTGAAATTTTGAAGAGAAACAATGAAGGGTCATTCGATGTGTGATATATGAAAGAGTTATCTGCAATAGCGACACAAATTGCAGTATCAGTTTTGTTTTAGGTTTAATTGTTGTTTCGAAGTTTCCGCCTTACTTTTGTGTTTTTTTTTGTGCACTTGGTTTCCGATTGGAAAATACTTGAAGACGGTAACGATTTTCATATAGTTTTTGTGGTTCTTTTTGTCCATTCAATGTAGTTTTGGATCACTTAGTTTTCTTTTCTTCTGCATCTGGTATCTTCTTATAAATAACGTGCTCCATTTTTTTTATTGTGTGCGAAATTCATCCCAAAACAGGTACCAGTTACCTTGCACTATATTGTCTTTTGTTTATAAATTATAACTGTATTCCTATCGAGTAGATACAATCATACAACAGGAATGAAATGAAAATGAGAATCTTGTTACCCGGGCCAATGACAATATATATACACCAATTTTCGTTTGGTTGGAGCTTTTAATCTCACCTTTTCTTAATCTTAAAATCTGGACTTTATTTGCTAGATCAGCTTGAAACTCGAGCATGCCTGTTGCTTACCTAAACAAGCCAGAAGCGTTGAGCTGCATGAGCCAAATTTCTATCAAAAGCTAAAAAATCCAGCTTATTTTCCTATATGCTGCAACCATACAAGCCCATAAGAAATTCGATTCTGCAAATCAACTCGCTATCAGGAAAACTCGATCTTTTTCAATCAACAGATTCTTCTAGGAAAACTCAGATATTTTTTAATCAACAGATTCTTCCTCAGAACACATGCAGTCAATTGCACTTGTTTAATGTCTTTTACATGGTGTCATGGTGAATGATTGTACACCTCCGAGATACATAGAAATGCATAAAGCCATTCAAATACTCATTAGTTTCTAGATTGGCTTCACAACGATGAAAATTCAATTGTAAAAACCACAAAAGGCCAGCATTTTAGAGTCTACTCGAGTTTTCAGCTTTCTGAAGTATTGAACAAACAGAAAAACATGCATAAGATGCAAGCTCGCACAACAGCTAGAATGAAGTGAGATGAACCAACACCATACAATACAACTCATCCATTACACCCAATTAACATAAGGAAATAGAAACACATAAATTTCTCAGTTCAAAACCAAAACTTACTGCAGTATTCTACAATCATGTACATTCTAATGTATGATCGAGGCGAATAGCCTTTTTCACTAAGTTTGTGTCTAGAAAGAGTATACAAACATGCTCAAGCATATGAGCGGATTTATTTTCACTAAATTTATTGTATCTTGGAAAGAGAATGAACTCAGGTAGTTGAATCCGATTGTTTATCAGCAAGTTGGCCTTTAAGATACTCCAACACTGAGAGGCGCTGCACATAGAACCCATCCATAAATTAGTTTAATGATTAATCATAATAAATTTTAGAGGCTTGTCTGATATTTGCTTAGAAGTATATGTATATATGTTTCATAAATCTTACCCGTTGTCCAAGGCTAACATCTTCGGCTCCTAATGATAATGATTCCAACAACTTGATGCCTTCTTGAAACTCGGCTATTGCCACGTCTTCGTTTCCAAGGTTACGATCCACATCAGCAACTTTGGCAAGTGAAACAGCGATATCCAGTATCTGCAGACAGACCAACACGGTACATAAGTCGCTGAAAAAGGATGGAGCGAAAGGCTTGTTTGATTGTAGCTTTAAAGCAAATAAGAATAATTTCTTGAGATTGAGAAGAAAGCTGGGTTCATCCAGCTTAAACGTTCTAGCTCTTTCAGGCAAAGAAAAACAGAAAAGCTCAGGTTTTAAGCAGATCAACCAAATGCAGTCCAACATTAAAGAAAAATAAAAAAAGAATGAGCCAAAAAACTACAATCATATAAGGCCTGATTCAGTTTCTTGATCCAACATATCAAATTCATAACACAGCACGAGGAGACTAACCAAACACATTTCGCTTTTGTGCACTTCAAGGGAAAAAATCATTGATTTGGCACTAATATATATAAGCCGATATAATACTCTACAATATACAATTTTTTTTGATAGTATAGCACAAAATAAGTTGGTTTGATAACACATAAGTACCCCAACCTATAATATTTTTTATGTTTGTTACACCAAACAAACTGAAATTGCCGGAAATGTTAAGTTAGTGTACTAATGCTAGTTCATAAATACTAATGCGAAATCAAAGTATGATCAAACGTTAGTATACAAAACTGTAATTAACCCTTCAAAATCATATGAAGTACTAGTAATTTCTGAAACTACTTTTACCTGAGAAGGAGAACTGGGATGATTCTTGATAGCATCACGGCGGACATTAAGTGATTGAAAATAATAAGATCTAGTCGCTTCTAAATCTCCCTCGTAATATTTAAGGTCCCCAATTTTATTGAGCGAGACCGAAAGAGTATGTACTATCTGCAAACACTCATTAAGGTTAGGAGAGGGGATAATAGGCATGAGAAAGCAAGCAGCAATTTTCCATAGGAAAAGACTGTTTAAATAGATCTCTATATAGATTTGTCATTTAGTAGATGGTCCCAAATAGATTTATGCACATTGATTGGTTGGAAAAACCCACACAACAAAATCTGAATACAAAATAAATTTAAGTCAATGCCCTTGCTGCAATTCCAAGGCATTACAAAAGTCAGCAAATACCTCAAGATCATTAGTCTCTACTTTCTTGAGGAAGTCGACACTTTCTTCAAAATATGTAACAGCTGAACCGGCATCTCCTAGTGCTCGACTGAAATAGCAAGTATACACGCATAAATTATTAACTTACATTTATATTAGTCAGAAGTATGTCGGTAATAATACGATTAAACAAGGCCATGAAGACTAGCAACTGATACAAAAAATTAAGGGGATATATCTCTTCGAGAATAACGTTGTCGTAACTTGATTTGTTGAGGTGCAAAAGCCAAAAAATTTGATCCAAAGTAATGGAAGAAAACCGTTATTCCCATGCTTTAAAAATAACAAATAGCTGGAGGGTAATTATTAAGTTACATTTAAGGCTCCGTTTGTTTCATAGTAAAAGTTTTACATGGGGAAATATTTTCATCGGAAATTTTTACACTTAAAACTTTTGTTTGCCTTTCATTTGCGGGTGTTTGGTGCATACAAAGTTTTCCACCCAAAATTTTATGTAAACTCAAGTTTTTTTTTTACAAATTATTTTTTTAACAAATAAATCGTTATTTGGTAAAAACCTCAACATGTATAGAAACTTTAGCTAAACACACATTTTCTTTCATATACGTCACTTGTAATAACTTATAAATTTTCAACCTATAAACTCATAGAATTAGTATAGAAGATATTATAAATTATTTTCAATAAGATAGATTTATACGTAAAATAATATTGACTTTTATTAGTTTTTTCGAATTTTCTTGGGTATTTTAGATTTTCGGATTTTTTTTAAAACCATTTTTTGTATTTTTTTAGAATTTCTCCAATTTTTTCCTTTTATTTTATTGGTTAATTAGATGAAATTTGGCTACTTATTAAATAATTTTGAAAGAATAGACCTATAATAAATAATAGTTACAATACTAGTAGTAGAAAGAGTATAGAGAGAGTTTCCGTAAACCACTTACAACTTTATTTGCGGGGTAATTGTTTCCCCCAATTTTACTGGATTTTTGGGGAAATTTTTCCGAAAAAAATGTTTTACGGTAAACCAATCACCCGAAAAATCTATTTTACCCGTAAATGTTTGTTTACACCCATTTTACACCAAAACAAACAGAGCCAAGTAAATGATACTAATATACCAAACTAAAAATAAATTACTAGAAAAACAAGAAATAATGGACGCACCAGCAGTCACCTAGCATGCCAAGGACTGCTCCTAGCTGTGAACACAACTCAGATGAGCTCCCCATCCTTTCCAACTGTTCTCTAATGTCATCGGCACATATACTTAGTCTCGACTTGGCACTTTCTATATTTTGTGCACGAAATGCCTACATATTGAAAAAACAAACCAAGCAAGTTTTACTGTGCCCTATTTGATTGTAGCTTTTAAAAGATGCACATTATTTGATTAACCAGCATAAAAGCTGATATCTCTGTTTTTTGCCTAATAAAGCTACAAATTTCAAGTGGGATGAACCCAACATTTTTCCTCAACTCCAACTCCATCTTATTCGCTTAAGGGCTTGTTATGGTCGCAGATTTAAACTCAGTTTCTGTGCTTAAAAGCTAGACTATAATTGGTTGGCAAGATTAAAAGATGAGTTTTTCTGATTTTTAGACTTGAAAAGGCTAGAAGTCTAAGCTGGATGAACCCAGATTTTCCTCGATCATAAAAATTTGGAAATATGCATAGAAGCTGGAGCCTAACAAGCCTTAAAAGCTGCAGCGGAACAATTCTTACATACTAATTTTTTAATGAAACAACCGCATGTATTGAAAAACATACCCGCATAGCTTGTTGTACTAAGAAAGCACCCCTCTCCAAAGAAACATCTTCATATATCACTGTTTTCTTCTCATCTAAAGCTACTTCTTCGTCTTTTTTCACATGTGATCTCTTTATTCTTGCATGGCCTTCAATAAAGCGATCAACAACCGTTTGAAGGTTCGTGTCGGCTTCAATCTTATCAATATCCGCACCACATAGTGGACAATCGTTGAAGCGTGATATACATGCTCTGATTTAAAAAACAAAAGACATACTGAACAACAAAGTATGATATTTTAAAATGGCGATTCCCATTTAAGTGGCATATTTCGGACTTATTTACTCTTATGTGCAAGTGAAAGTTTTATCGTTCCCTTTTGGTCCTTTTGATGATACGGTATATTATTTTGTAGGCATATCGAAATTAATTCATCGAAACGTATACCCCTCAAGAGTGAAATATTAATGAATAGCATAGCAATCCAGAATCAGTCCTAAGAAAAGTACTACAACATGAGAAACAAGTTTTCCCTTGAAACTAATTGGGAAAGAAGTCCAAAATATGCCATTTAGTGGTGATCTTATATAATTTCAATAGCCGAGGGGGATTAAAGATATAAGCTTTGTACAGACATTGTATCCTTACTTGCAGAATACGTGGGTACAAGGGACACATTTACTGCAATCAAAGAGAAGTGCTTGGCATACCATGCAACTGAAGGGTCCTAGTTTAAAAGTCTCCGTATCATAACCGAAGGGGCATTTCGGAGAAATGCTCGTAGAGTCCTTTGACTGTTGTTTAACTTTTCCCTCTTGTCCTGTGTGAGTTTTATTTTGTGTATCACCAGTTCTTTTAATAGGTGTCTCGTCTGGTCTAGCAGCCTTGACGAAGGGACATACGGGTTTCATTTTTTATAGCAAACTGTAAAAAAGAGACAGAGGCATAATTGTTAATCAAATTAGACCTATCTAATATGAGGCCATCAAACACTCGAGATAAAAATAGGCGTGGATTTAGAAATGACACCAATTCATACATAAACAACTATTAATAAGATTATTGTAGACTTTAAAATGTTCAACAGCTGCAATCTTACATAGCATTTAAGATTTAGTTTAGCAAAGTGTTGAATTTGCTTTAGTTGATAAATATACTTGCACGTCGATTTCTAACTACTGATCTTTTTACCCTTATAAACTCAAGGATATTGTGCTACCCTCAGTCTTACAAGATTCGATAAAAAGCATGGCATGCTACTTTTACCGGTACCAGGGGGAGAAACTAGAGTAGGCCAAAAGGGACTACAAGACCCCTTGAGGAAAACCTGAACTTTTCTTGTGCATTTTACTAAAAAGTTGACAATTATAGCCTTTTTGCACCCCGCATAATTACAAAAAAGTAAACAAGTGTAATTCAGCCCCACAAATATCCAAATCTTGGTTCCGCAGAGGAATGGACTTAGTTGCAACAGTATTTCAAACTCTGGAATATGCCATGGAATGATATACAAGAAACAATTAAGTAGATAACGTTATTACATTACAACTGGTGAAAGAATACGAAAATCCACCACCTTTTTTTGTCAAATAAAAATGCATATCCAGTTTCAATAATATTGTCACAACTAACCCTAACTACATTCTAAAAAGCTAGAAAAAGCTACCTTTTTTTGTCATGTAAAAAAAACAGATTATAAGCTGCAAAAAAACGAACCCAGACCAAAGATTGAATCTTTATCACCTGGGTAGGGTTAAAAGTAACTAACTTGAATAAAATATTAAAAATGCACATCCAATTATAATGATATTATCAAAATTACTGATGCAGGAGCATAATTATGTTTTACTTATTATTATCTTTATTTCCTTAAGTGTTTATTCAATAAATAATAGGGGCTGTGATTCCTAAATAAATAAGGAAACAGTTAAAGATTTTCTTTCCTATTAGATAGGATTAGGGCTGTATGGTTTTAAGGCTATTATAAATAGCCCTTTACTGCTGTGGTAGAATAGACTTGATTATTATGACTTTTTTTTTATAAAACACAGTTTTTAACTCTTTAAGCTTAGGCTTAATTCCCTTTATCGCTATTATCGTTTTTCTCTCTTTCGACACTTTGTTTGTGCGATTAACTTCCCAGTCCTGCATTAATTACTCTTATCTACTAAAAAGACAATACCTAATCTAAATGTAGCCCATAAGGACCCTAATCAACAGCACGAGATCCCTCGGAGATACTAGGGAAACAAAAACATAACCAGTTTAAGTAAAATAAAAAAAAAACACGACAGAATTTCGTGAGGCAACATGAATAAATGCATACTAAATGCTTCATAGTAGCCTAACTACATTCTAAAAAGCTAGATTTTTTGTCATGTCTAAAAATAATAATCCAGATTATAAGCTTAAAAGCTGCAAGAAAATGAACCCAGACCAACGACTGAATCTTTATCATCTGGGTAGGCCTAAAAGTAACTAACTTGAATAAAATATTAAAAATGCACATCCAATTACAATAATATTGTCAAAAACTTACTCTTACCAATTAAAAAGACACAATACCTAATATAAATATAGCCCAAAAAGACCCTAATGAATATCACGAGATCCCACAGAAATATTAGGGAAACAAAAACATAATTAATTTAAATAAAACCAATAAACACGACAGAAATATAAATAAAAAAATAAAAAAAAGATAGTTGGGTAAATTTGAGAAATATACATACCTATAAGTCAATACCCAGAGAGATAGAGAGATAGAGAGAGATGGGATTGGTTTAAAAAGAGGATAATATATATAAATATAAATATTTTTTTGTTTGAGTAGATTTGTGAAGGAGAGACAAAGTTGTAGCTGAGCTTCAATGGCAGAGAGAGAGAGAGAGAGTTATCACAAATTCGTGACACAAAAAACTGGATTTATCCCAACCCAAATTAGTAAATTATATAACAAATTGTCTAAATTGTAATCTATATAAATAATAAAAATTCTCTTCTGAAATTGCACAAATTTTAAAAAAATGGAATTATTGGTTCTAAAGTTATCAAAATATATTTAATTTGGTCAAATCTTACGTCTTATCATTTTTTATATATTTTTTTTATTTAGAAAAGAATGGTAAATGAATATTTTTATCGTATATTTGTTACTTTTTTTATTTATTTATAGAAAATAGAAAAAAGTTTAAGAATGTCATCAAAATACAATAAACGACTATTTATGAACGAGGAGAACAAAACACTCCTACCCTTTTTTTTATGCATTTATGAATGGACATCATTAGTGGTGGGCACGGAGCGGATTGGGACGGATTGGTCGCAATCCTAACCCGCCCCGTAAAATAAATGGCGGGACGGATTGGGGCGGATTAGTGAAATTCAAATCCCAACCCAACCCAACCCAACTCATTATAATTAAAACACCAACCCGACCCAACCCATTATCAAGCGGGGCGGATTGGGTGCGGGTTGTTTCTTAAATTTTCATTTTAGTCATTAATTTTTCATTATTTCGCATAATTTACCTAAATATTTAAAAAAAAAATATCTTTCAAATAGAAATATAAACTAAAAGCCAACCAAAATACGTTTAGAATGTTCGGAACAAGTAACAAAGCTAAAGCAAAACAAAACAAAACAAAACAAATTATTCTTCATCAACGTAATCAAAATAAAGTTCAATAGCTACAGATTTCGTAATAACTTTATATAAATTCATATTTGGCTATACTTCAATTACAAATAAAGTTTTTAAAAATAAATTAACCACCCATACTACCTAGACCCAGATTAAAATTCCTTCTTTTTGTAAGTACGAGATAATGCATTGAATTTATATGACAATATATCAATCGAATCATTAAGCTTAAGTTTGGACAATCCAAAGATTTTTTGTCTATATATATAATTTTTCTTAAATCAATACTATTATAATATAGAAACTCTTATTAAAAAAGATCTTGAGAAAATTTATATATATATATATATATATATATATATATATATATATATATGCGGATTGAAACGGGTTGGGGTGGATTAACCCGCGGTTTGGAAACCCCAACCCTAACCCAACCCACGAATTTTTTTACGGATCGGGGCGGGGCGGATTTAACTTTTTTTAACACCCAACCCGCCCCAATCCGTACGGATTGGGTTACGGGGCGGGTTTACAGATTTTTTGCCCACCCCTAGACATGACCGTGTTTTAGAAATTAGATGTCGTACAAAATATACAAATTAACGTCTCTTACATTAGAAGTCTTAACTCATATCACATGCACATCACCAATTTTATCCAAAGGATCAATACTAATTTAACCCGTAACATAAATAGCTGGACGAATTGGAACGGATTAATAAAATTTAAATGTCAATTTAGCCCAACCCGTTATAATAAAAATTCAACTCAACCCAACCTACAAAATAAATTACGGGTTGAGTTTAGATTAATTATTAAATTTTTATTTTGGTCCTTTATTTTTCATAGTTTGTATAATCGACCCAAATTTTCAAACAGAAATATAATTAAAATCAATCAAAATACGTTTAGAACATTCAGGAACAATTAATAAAACTAAAATCATATATTAAAATACACACAATATATATATAAGTATATACATATTTATAATTATATATATATTGCGGGTTGAAACGGATTAGTGCGGATTAACCCGTGGTTTGTAAACCTCAACTCTAACCCAACCCGCAAAATATATAGCGGATTGGGACGGGGCGAATTGATTTTTTTTTGGACATTCAACCCATCCCAATCCATACGAGTTAGGTTACGACACGGATTTACAAATTTTTTATTCTTAAACAGCAGTTGAAAATTAAATTTCGTACTACCGTAGTAAGTTTGCGGTATTAATTTTCAATGCATATAATAAACAAATAAGTGAGATATGAAATGTTAGAAGAATGAGCATATCATTATTAGTCATTCAAATTCATGTCACAAACTATGTTCAATATAGAAAAACATATCTTGTCAATTTATATATATTTCATTTGTCCTTTTTTAGCAGTGATGCTTTAAAAAATTATTTATTTGAGGATTCGGAACAATTATGTTTTGAAATCATAACAAAAGTCTAAAAACTTCAAATTACTCAAACAAAAACCAATTTATTTGATATGTGAGGCTGTATAGCTAAATTTAATGTGATCTACAATCAAATTATACTAATACTAATAAACGATATTCATGTGTTACGTGTGATACGCTATACATTATTATGGTAATATAAACGTAGTGTAAAAAAATATAGGATATAACAAGAAAAAATCATATAAATTGTAAAATATAAATATTTAGAGAAAAAAAATATGATATAAGAAAATTTGCGTGGTTAAAAAGAGAGAAATAGTTTAATTAGTTTTATTTTTTATGAAAATAATTAATATGATAATTAATAAAAAAAGTATATCGGTATTTTCAGAAAAAATAGCTAAATTTGTCAGACTCATTTGACTTGAGTTGACTTATTATAATATAATGATTTTAGAAAAATTAAAAACGAAAATCAATTGAAACATCTCAAAGAATAGTTACTTGGGTGGTGGGAGTATATGGAGTAACACTTTATATGGGGACAATATACAAAAGATATAATTAAAATATATTATAATTTTTATCACTGTCTTAATATTACAATTTTTTGTTAGTTTGTTTTTCTCTAAAAAAATTTAGTCGCAAATGCAGAATTTTGAACATAAAGATGTAGGTATGAGATGTAACAAATGATATGTTTCAACTTCAAGTGCTCTTATAAATTGTGGCCACGATTTGGAATCAAAAGAAAAAGTCATTGTGACGTCCCCTACCAAGCGATACATTGTCACACATCGCTTAGGGTGATAAATGGTCAAGAGTTATTATAGGTGTATTCCCAAAACGAGAGGCACCCGCAACATTAATTCTCGTGCTTTCATGGACCAACGCAACTAAGATCACTCGTATCAATTATCCTATTATTTTTCTTTAACTAATACACTTTTATACTTTCGGGGTAACAATATTTTAGCTTTCTACTCGTATCAATTTCTATATTCTAACACATCAATCATAGTTAATCATATATTTTATTACTTACTCCGTTTTTAAACAAATTTCTCTTATGAAAATACGTGTAAATTTGACGATCAAATTTTTCATATTAAAATTTTCGAAATGAAAAAATTAAAAATTCTATCATATAGTTCTAAGCATGAACTAAGTGATTAACTTTTAAAAATATTTTTTTCGGCAATCTAAATATAAAAAAATTACACGTATTTTCGTATATGACATTTGTTTAGTGACAGAGAGATATATTCTATCACTTTTTATCCCTTCACATTTATTTCTAATTCTAAAACATTTTCTCTCTTCATATATATTAATAATTTATTGATATGGAGAACTTTTGAATTTTTGTTTATAAGGAGAGAATTGAGTTGAGTTAATATAATGATATTAAAAGAGTAATTGATGCATGACATTTTTTTTTGAAAGTTTCTGCATAATAAGAAAAAAAAACACATATACATAAATTGATGCAATTGATACGAGGAGGATGATTAGTAGACAAGTATATATGTTTCACTTAGTTTACATGAATATACATTGATATATATCAGACTGAATTATTTTAATACTCATCACTATAAAAATAAGGCAATTTAGGGACACTAAAATCAGTTGCGAATCTATCACTAAATAATGTTTGTAACAAATTCGTGACGATAGAAAAGTTGTCCCTGAATCAAGCGTCGTTAAATTAGTGACGACTAGAAGAAGCGTCACTAATGACAGTGACGGAATAGCGACGGGGAGTCCGTAACTAAATTAGTAACGAGTTGTCACTGCATGTTCGTTGCAACTACATCACTAATTCGTTACCGACCCGTTACGATTTCTTTTTAAAAAAGTTTAAAATTTCCGTCACCATTCAATCGATGACGTGTCGCCAATTAAACAAAGAAATAAGAATATTCATTATTAAAATAATATTGATTTTTTAAATGATATTAATTTAATGAAGAAATTATATTTAATAAAATTACCAACAAACAATATTACCATTAATAAAATTGTATCCAACTTATATACAAACTTTACAAAACTAAAAGAACTATAAACTTATGTACAAACTTTAAAAAACTAAAAGAACTATCTAGCATATGTACAAACTTTAAAAACAAAACGATAAATCTAAATTTTAGGATTGTATTCGATGGCCAGTGGTTACATTTTGATAACAAATTCGTCATTGTCCACTCCGACTATGTTCTCTTCATCTCCGGCTATGCTATCATCCATTGTATACTCGTTGCCATCACCATAGTTTGTCTCAGAAACCAGTGCATCATCTTCAATTTTCCTCGTCATATGCATCCTACAATTAGAAAAAAATGTCTTAACCGAAGAACAAATAATAATGAGAAATTTTATATTTAGATGATTGTCACGGTCGTACAATCAAGTCTGGACTCATATGCTCACATTACCAAAATAGAGAACATAAGATTAAGGAATACAAACTTCATGCTATAAACCTGCAACAAAAGTGTATTCACCCTTTACTTGTTTCCATATTTCGTTTCTGCCTCTTGTTATTTCAGCAGCATTTTTTTTCTCACACAGACTCCTAGAAAACACGGCGTCACTTTCTATCACTTATAACGTAATCAACTAATCCATTTCAGTTACAAGATGTTAAAAGTAACTTATAGGCCAAACCATGGCGAAAAGATTATGCCCAATAAAACCGAAATCACAAGATTAAATATTAATAGAAAAATACTTATGCAGTAGAGAAAGTCAATAGCATGAAAAGTAACTCGTACCCGCTTATGATTGTCCTCCTATCACATAAATTAATTCCCCTCGTTATGACATTCACATGGCATATGTTTTACGCAATAATAATGGAACAAAAAAGAAAAATAGAAGAGAATTTACAACGGTCGAAAACCTGAGAAAAGCTTGACAAAGTGAAATAGAAAAATAGAGTTTGAAAGAGACCTAAGGATCAAGAGATAAGCAACTCTTTCCTATAGCTGCTACCATAGTCTGATCATGTCGATAATAATTAAAAATCAACCAAATATATAAAAGATGTACTAACAAAACTACAAGAAATCCACAGTAACATTTAAAATCCAAAAAACTATAGTTGACACTGCAGCAACAATTATTTAAAAGGCTCACACTTCTGTGTAACTGCGTATGGTGTTTGGACTAATTATCGGTCAACTGAAATGAACTTGAAAGGTTGAACCCAACCTATGGTTAATAAATCTTGTAATTATTTGAAACAATAATAATTCGGTTGAAATGTTTTTTTTCAGTTGGTTTATGAGTGCAAGACAGAAGCGGTGGGATGTACTCAAAGTGAGCAGCTAAAGACAGAAGGCAGCTCTTTCGTAATTGAGCAAATAAGCATGTAGATTATTTGTCACCTCATTTTACATTCTAATGGCTATATAACAGCAGAACAACAGGGAATACATCAAAGAACCAAGTAAGAAAGGAAAGTCTTCCAATTTTGTTCCCAAGTTAAACCAAACACTGATAAAATTAAGAACCAATTGTTCTCTCTTTTCTAATATGGCATTCCAATTGCTAATAGCATAACGACGAAGAACCCAGTAGACAACCAAATAAGCAAATAAATCATCTTAATCTAAGTTTCCCATTAAATCAACGATAATAACACCAAACATGTAACATAATATGAAGTTATTCGAAACCGATGTGCTAGGTAAACATATAATATAAATTGTACGCAAAAAAAGAAGAAGCTAAAGCTGCAAAGAAACAAGCAATAAGCATAATGGAAATGAATTAATCCTAAACAGGAAGGGGGTGAAGAAACCCTAGCAAGGTTCGTTCATCTCTTGGAACCTAGAAGTAGCACTGTCATGTTTGCTCTAATTATCTGGGTGACATTAATGGAACTTTTGCTGTTTAAATACAGACGCACGGTTGAGTATAATTCTCAACTCGAAGAAGACTGGTTAAGTTAGCGTTACATTGTCAGAAATTACGAATTCATACTGATGCAACTCGACAACACTGTAATTAAACAGTGGATCAATGCCCTAATAAAACAGAATTATACAATAAATTTGAAACCCTTAAACACTCTGTAAATTTACTAATAAACATACAATGAGAAACTCTAAACTATAGAGGCACCTCAATCAGGCACTCATGAGTCATGATAGTTGGAAAATTCAAATGTAAGCAGTAGTTGGTACATGGACTTGAAGTCGCTAAATTGAATTTCTTTTAGCAATTTTAATGAGGTAAATAAAAGAGACTTCTAAAACGTAGCTACGAAACCCATAAAACCCACAAACAACTCCAAGCCGGCAAGCTTTCCAATATGATTGCAAGATTCTTCCACCTAATTAACTTTAAACACAGGAAAAAACATCTCAGTTAACCCTCTAAAGAAACGAAAGCAAGCTTTTTGAACAGCAAAGCTTCAGGTGTTTGGATTTATACCATAGAAAAGACATGATTGATTAAATTACCAAAAAAAAAAAGTCACAATACAAGTTTTTAATACAGTACTAACAGAAGAAGGAAGATACACTCCCCATGATCCATACTTGTAAGTTTAAGAGAGAAATGTGCAAAAGGGAAATGAATTAAACATATTGTAACGCTCTACCAAACGAGATGCTGCTATTTACACGGTATCATCCATCGCTTTCTTTTCAGGATGAAATCCCCCGTCTGACAGATTAAGGGTAGATAGGTTTTGGTTAAATATAAAGCCTCCAATTCACACAACATCTCAACATCAGCCTTCACCATCAAAGTCAGCTCCTCGACCCAATCCGAACGATTGTTCACGACAGGCGTTTTCAACAAACACTTTACTTCATTAATATCTTTTGCCGTCATAGGCAATACCACTGATATTTCATACCCAACAATTTCGCTCAGCCTTAACCCCAGCCACTTCAGTTTCAGCGACTCAATCCCATACTTGTACAAGTATTTCAATCCACGAGGGTCGCAGTCAACAAGCCCATATACAGGTAGATCAAATTTCCCTTCTTCACAAATGACTTCGTTTCCCGAACTGGCCCTCCTCGTGCGTGAACAATTATACATGGAAATTCATCGTAGAATCGAGACTGCAATAAACTATCAAAAGCATAACTTCCTTCGACCGGTAAGATGAATTTAGCATCTCTCCTCATGTGATCGTTGAAGTGGGGAAGTTCCAATGGTCCACCTCCCAATTTAGAGCAATCGGTTACATTACGATCACGGGTGAGTTTGAGACGTCCAACAACACCGTGCTCTGATTCTGGAACCACCTCCACATCCTCATAGTCGTCATGCAAGAGTCGTTCCTGTAAGCAAAAAGATTACAACAGGAACGACGACTCTTTACATGACTATGAGGATGTGGAGGTGGTTCCAGAATCAGAGCGCGGTGTTGTTGTTGGACGTCTCAAACTCACCAGTGATCGTAATGTAATCGATTGCTCTAAATTGGGAGGTGGACCATTGGAACTTCCCCACTTCAACGATCACATGAGGAGAGATGTTAAATTCATCTTACTGGTCGAAGGAAGTTATGCTTTTAATAGTTTATTACAGTCTCGATTCTACGATGAATTTCCATGTATAATTGTTCACGCACGAGAAGGGCCAGTTCGGAAAACGAAGTCATTTGTGAAGAAGTTAAAAGGGAAATTTGATCTATCTGTATATGGGCTTGTTGACTGCGACCCTCGTGGATTGGAGTACTTATACAAGTATGGGATTGAGTCGCTGAAACTGAAGTGGCTGGGGTTAAGGCTGAGCGAAATTGTTGGGTATGAAATATCAGTGACATTGCCTATGACAGCAAAAGATATTAAGGAAGTAAAGGGTTTGTTGAAAACGCCTGTCGTGAAGAATCGTTCGGATTGGGTCGAAGAGCTGACTTTGATAGTGAAGACTGGGAAGAAGGCTGATGTTGAGATGTTGTGTGAATTGGAGGCTTTATATTTAACCAAAACCTATCTACCCTCGAAGCTGAGCTGTCAGACGAGGGATTTCATCCTGAAAAGAAAGCGAGGGATGATACCGTGTAAATAGCAGCATCTCGTTTGGTAGAGCGTCACAATATGTTTAATTCATTTACATTTTGCACATTTCTCTTTTCTCTCAAACTTACAAGTATGGATCATGGGGAGTGTATCTTCCTTCTTCTGTTAGTACTGTATTAAAAACTTGTGACTTTTTTTTTTTTGGTAATTTAATCAATCATGTCTTCTCTATGGTATATAAGCCGCTTGAAGCAGGCTGCTCTTCCCGTTTTCAGTTTCTTCTTTCCAGCCAGCTTCACATACTCCTCATTCCTTTTCTCACCTCCCTGCTTCCCACTTGGTCAAACCCAGACCTGAATTGATATTACAGTTTTTTAGCTATAAATCCAAAGCTTTGCTGTTTACACATCTTCTTTATAAAACTCGGGTGCCCGAAACATAAAAAAAAAACATCCGAAGAAAAATAAAGGAAACTTAACAAACGCAGGAAAAGCTAGCTTATGGTTCTTGGCCTTTCACTTGAATGAGCTTAAACCCAAGTTTTTTTCTGGTATTATTTACTACACTCTTATGTAGTAAAAGAAGGTCTGCATGGGCATGGGCATGGGCATGGGCATGGGCATGGGCATGGGCATGGGCTGATACTTTGTCAATAATGCAAACACAAACAAACTTTATCTCCTGGAACCTTTCATAAACTCAAGCGAAATCACTACTTTCAACAGTTTGTGGGCTATAAGCTCTTTCAAAAACAACTCTTCTCAATTTTCACAGCTTAAACAAGCAAAAAAAAACGCATAATCAAGTGCCACCACTAAAACAGTTTTCCAAATGTTTCTCCTATATATCATGTATATGCATGTTGGTATATCTGACAAAGAAGCATTAACATGTATCAGGGAAGATACCATCTATGGCATGCCTTTTAATCTATTTCCAAAACGATGAACACGCGATAATAGCACATACAAGAAATATAGAACATATACACAAAGTACAAACACAGTCCTCCATTTACCTGACTTTTAACTGGTCTGAAACAAGCCTCAGCGAGGACATAATTTGCCGCTTGAGCAATGCTGTCGTTGCCTGACCTCATCATATAATAATGAACCATTCCCAGCTCGTACGATGCTTCGTAATCACCTCTGTTAATTTGCAAACACTCCTACAACTTTGTTTCGGCCTCTACCAAACGAAAAAACCCTTCATAAGTAGTACCACCAAATAATCCAATCTTAGTAGAAACTAGCATGTATCGTTTATAATGTTGACCTTTGACGTTTAGAAAGTTGTATAAATAAAAAACTGACCCATACTTTTTTGAAAAAAAAAAGGCTTCCCTAACTATAAGCACATACACGAAAAACATTATAACTGGTGTCTTTAAATTTAACATAAAATTTACTTAGACGGTTAGACCTATGCGTTAGATAAAGATTTATAGCATACGAGTTACTTGACTTCCTGATTGGGATAGTGGTGACATCATGTATTAATAAACTATTCCATCACCTCATTTCTTTCTATTTCTTCAATAGAATACACTCTAAAATCTATATACTAAAATAGAATGAAATCAAAGAAAAAAAGAACAAATTTCTCTCTCTATCTATCTTCTATCTCCCGACCCGCATAAGTTATAATATCGGGGTTTATTATATACCCTAATACCACCAACCATGGTCCCATTTCTTTTTAGTATCATCAACGTTCAGCGTTTCCTTGTTTTAGTACCAAATCTAAAATGTTTCCTTGTTTTAGTACCAAAATCTAAAGCGTTTCCTTGTTTTAGTACCAAAATCTAAAGCGTTTCCTTGTTGAAGTACAATTCTGTTGCATGGGTTTAAGTCTTGGATGGAACCGGTTATTATAGGTGTATAAAAGTCATTTCATAATTCAATGATACTTTCAACGATTTTCAAACAAACCATTGGTTCAGAGTACATGCCAACTCCCCCCACAAACCATATACTCCAAGCATGCCAACTGACAATGTTTAACATAGTTAGGGTCGGGCAAAAAACCGGAAAAACCGAACCGAACAGATAACCGAACCGAAAAAACCCGAAAAAGACCGAAACCGAAAAACTGAAAATTTTTCACTCGACCGAAACCGAAAAAGACCGAAAAAATCCGAAAAAAACCGAAAAATAAAAAATAAAACCGAAAAATAACCGGAAAAAACCGAAACTGGACCGAAAAAACCGGTCCGGTTCGGTCCAAAAAATAAAAAGACCGAAACCGAAAAATATTCTCGGTTTCGTTTTCGGTTTTGCCAAAAACCGAACCGGACCGAACCGAACCGAACCCAGCCCTAAACATAGCTAATCAGGAGGAACAATTTATTTATTTTAATTAAAATATACAGACAAAAGAAAATGATATGGTAAAAGTAAGACCATCAAGCCAGTGCATAACAGTATCAGTAGGTATAGGCCATATGTCTGCCAAGTCTTTCATAGCCACTCCCCACCTCTTCAAATTCTGTACAAATAGTATGAAACGTTGTAATAAACAGACTATGTATCAATCAATAAAGAAGAGGAGAATTAAGTAAAAAACATGTGTTTTTAACTTTCAAGGTATGAACATGAAGATCTGATTCTAACGAATATACTTAATTGTTGTCGTATAGATATATATGTAACTATGTTACCTCTGAATTGAGAGGGTTCTTTTCGTGTTCAATTCGGGAATCCTCAACCACGCCACATATCCGAAGAAGCTCAGGAGTAACCTTTGCCCAGTGTTTTTTTGTCCCTCTCCTGGAAGATTCAGAGAAAAGGAGAAAAGATGAATGACAGAATAGTTTCCTTATAATAACAAGATATAGAAAAAGTCCAACTTTAGAATTTAGAGAAAAAAAAAGGTTGATTACCTTAGAACGCCATGTTCCTAAGTAAAACTTGCCTTCCTGAAAACGCGAATCAAACAAGGAGTCAAAAAATATGAACAAAGGAAAGCAATGGCAAAATATGATGAAACAAAGTGGTCAAAATAACAAGGCATAATCCGATTAGTAATTTTAATAGATCATAAGAGACTGCGGAGAAGTTAACTTAGCAATAAGAATATGAAAGAAGATGCATAACACAACACAACAGATTTCATTTAGTTTGATTCTGTAAGTATAATACATAACTAAATAAGTATTACAGAGTTTCTGAGAAAGGCTAGACATTTGTCGAGTGGGCACGTAGAATTCATCTATATACGCTTTGTCATCCTCTCTCTCCCTCAATATTCTCTCTCTTTTCGTCTCTCTCTCTCTCTCACTGATAAAAGATGAAAATTTGGATGGATGAGAAAACTCTAACCAATAAGTACTAGTATTTTTTATCTACCCAAATGTTCTGTTTACTCGGCCGAATAACAGCAATTACAGCCCAATTCCACTCTACTAGTTCAATTACCAAAAACTTAAACAAAAGAGAAAACTGTTGCAAGGTTCAAAAAAACTTACGTATTGAAATTTTTAAGTCATGGGCCAAAAACTGGACTTATTTAAGTTTTAGCACAAGGCACAAACTTATTTAAATTTTAGTCGAGGCCTGATACAAAACCAATGATTTTAATCTGTTTTTCAAAATACAAATTATTGGCTTCTAGTAACAGATTTTACGTCTAAAATTAAGCTTCCACGTTATGTATAAGTGCTAGACGCTGCATAGTCCACGCAGGTGCCTCTTGCATTTTTTCTTAGTTTAATCATATATTAATTAAACACAGAAACCTCAATAGTTTCAAATAAAATACTTTCTGGTCCCACATATACTCCATGTATGAAAACAACAAGGCGTAGTCGAATTAATAATTTAAAAAAAATTATAAGAGAGTGCGGAGATGTTAAGTTAGTAAAATAAGAAAATGAAAGAAGATTGTATAGATTTGATTTTGTAAAGTAGTATATTATAATAGTAGTAAATTAATTAAGTAGTATTATAGAGTTTCTGAGAAAGCCTGGACGTTTGTTGAGCGGACCGTAAAATCCATCCATATATTTATTTTCTCTCCGTCTCTCCGTCTCTTCGTCTCCGCCTCCGTGTCCGTCTTCGTCTCCGTCCACGTCTCCGTCTGCATCTCCGTGTGCGTCTCCGTGTCCGTGTCCGTGTCCGTGTCCGTGTCCGTGTCCGTCTCCGTCTCCGTCTCCGTCTCCGTCTCCGTCTCCGTCTCCGTCTCCGTCTCCGTCTCCGTCTCCGTCTCCGTCTCCGTCTCCGTCTCCGTGTCTGTCTTCATCTTCGCCTCTGACTCTGTCTCTCTATATATATCTCTCTCTGATCTCAAAATGGATGATATGATAAAACCCTAACCCTGACGCAATAAGTAGAAGACTAAAATACAAATTTACCCCACAAACTATCGTTAACTAATCCTACAAACTATCAAACTTTTACAAAATAACCCCAACATCATTTTTTAAAACAACACAACTTTTTATTAATTGTAGTTTGTATAATCATCTGTTTGGTACATTTAGTTTGTCAATACACACGAGATTAAATAACAATATCATAAAGAAGTCATCAAAGTCGGTTTTATGTCAAAATAAATATTATTGTATATTAGTGAGAAAAACTTCTTCTTTTTTCTCATTTCATACAAAAATTACTTGACATGACTATATATCAATTAACTGATTATAATTAATTAAAAACCAACCAAAACATATTATCAGACATAAAGTTATCATTTATAGCATGGTATTGTGGGTTAATTATGAAAGTTTGATAGGTTACTGGGTTTAATTGCAAAAATTCATAGTGTTCCTATACATAACATGAAAATGACGCAGAGTTCTAGCGTGTTAATCATATTTGATTGGACTCGTTGGTATACGGTCACCTTTTAACATATTTTTGTTCATACATCACTAATCTTACAATATTTTTTAGTCTAAGTCACTTTACAAGTGATAAAAAAAATATTATTTTCGTAAATTTTTGATTTTTTTTTTAACTTAATAATTCAAACAAATGCTAAAAAACCTATAAAAAGAAAAGCTTTTATGCTGTTTTTTTACACTTTAATAATTTTTTCGTGGAGATTATAATATTTTTTTTAAGCTTAAAAATAACTTTTAAACTCTTTTTACATTTTAATATATTTCTCGTATAATCTATAAGTTATTTTTTAAGTTTAAAAATAGCTTTTAAGATTTTTTTTATTAGACCGGGTGACTAAAACTTAAATTAGTTTCGACGCAGCATTTGGACTCAAAAAATATTATAAAATGTAACATCTGGCTAATATTCTCAGGCCATAAATTTATCATTTTTAAGATAGTATTGTGGGTTAATTCTGAAAGTTAAAATAGCTTATCGGGTTTAATTGTAAGAATTGATAGTTATTATAAATTACATGGATCCTCTCGTACGAGTTCTGCACTAGTGCGTTTCCCTGTGACAGAGGATGTAGGCTTTGAACCATGCCCTACACCGCAAAGATAGCCAGGTTTGCTTCCAAAAGTCAACAAGGACAGCTGCTCGTCTGTGAGGTTTCTTCCCTCCTACTCTGCCTTCTTCTTGTCTTCTTTCAAGCTCTCCTACAATAACCACCGTTTGTAAGTTGTCATGCAATACGATTATCATTGAGTAACTGATATGATATAGACAAAAGAAGAGATAGCCTTACATGAAATTCTCTAACATTTTTGCCCATCCAAGATTTATCAGACTCTTCTTGGTGAATGGTTTCATAAATCTCTGTAAATTCGAGATCTTCCTGAGTGACGGTATTTCGCTGAGAAAAACAAACTTAAATTCAAATTCGGCAAAAGGAAGAAAAGAGTATGTAAGTAACAAAAAGTAGGTCTGATATAAAAGTAAAAAAGAGTAACAAAAGACTTGTAAAACTACTAACATGAAGAGAGAGAGAAATGACATATCTGCTAAATTTGCAATATGCTTTGCAATATGCCATACACTTGAAATTCGGTAAAGCTTAAGAATTTTCATTTTGCTTACTCTTCCTCGTTCAGATTTTATAATTACACAATTCATTTTTATCGTTTACTTATTAGCTCGACAACATGAAATTATGAAATCACCCGAAATCCGATACACTCTTAAATATGAAATAATTCTTTTCTATCTCTAAAGTCACCAAAAACTGAACTTTCTAAATGGCTCGCAAATAGTACCGTATCATATATAGTCTTTGAATATGCTTTTGTTCTGGCTACATATCACAACTAACACAATACAATATCAAACTGTTTACAGGAGAAAGAACTTATCATACATGGCATGAAAACATTTAAAGAATGTAGCATACAATATCATACTGTTTACAATACTTTTAGTGTACTTTCCAATATCTATAAGAATGTTCCAATAGTTTTGTTTAGCTTTTGATACAACTTTCTTGTAATACTCTCGTTTTACCTTCCGAATGACAGTTGGAGACACCATGCTCAATACCTAAGAAGAATGAAAAAACACGATGATGTTAGATTGACCCAAATCCAGATTTATAGTTGTAATTAGATTGCTTGTGACTATTCTAACATAAAAAACATTATGATGTCATGAGACTAAGACATTTCATGAGCACGTAAATGGAATAAATGGTACATAAAGTATCAAAAGTACATGTTCTAATTTTATTTAGATCTTTGTTTAGGTCAATATATCATTTTTTTTACACTAAAATGATGAATATGAGATTTTAATAACTAATCGGTTCAAGGAAATAAAATGCACAAACAATGAGGAAATCCAAATATATAGCACTTTAGCAGAAAACATCCTAATTTATATGGAGCTACATAAAAAAATATCGTCTAAAAAAACATTCAAAAAGTAAATGAAATTTACAACGATAATTATATCTATTTGATGCCAGGTTGGTAATGAAAGATAAAATGTATTGCAAATTTTCTAAAGGAAAATCTTACAAGGTAAAAATGAATTACCAGCAGGTCCAACACTTGATACTAGGAAACTATCACAGCACTTGTATCAATTCTGAACTAACAATAAATAAATACAACTTTTTCTTTTGAAAAAAACAACATAAACTACCTAATATTCAATATGTTGAGACCGACAATGTATAGGTTCTTGGCTCTTCAATATTCCGCTATTCTCATAACATCAACTATCGACTTAAAGATCAAATATATTTGACTAACCATTTATTAAACATAAAATCAAATAATTAACCTAATTCGAGTCAAAATCTTCTTAATAAACGACCTAAATAATCAAAATATTACTAATTAGTTCACAATATACACGGATATAAAATTGTAACTTTCTCATATCCTAAATGTTCTTGGACAAAGCTTATAAATTGCTTAACCCATGCTCATACTCTACGGAATTTCTATTACTTAACTGAATCCAACTTCTATCCATATTAGACGCTTTAAATCTTCTTTTAACCTGGTAAACCATAAAGCAATAATTTCACCAAAATCTTTTTTAACTAAATACTCATAAAAACGATTAGTGTCGTGACACTACAAACATTTCACGAGCACGACATAAATGAACATACAGTATCAAAAGTACATGTACTAATTTGTATTTTAGACCTTTTATTGGATCAATATATAAGCAGAATAGTGTTTGCATAGTCAGAAAGATAATATATAAGTAGAATATGTAGAATTTAAGCAGAATTTGAGATCAATATCTAAATTACAACATAAACTAAATATTACTCATTAGAGTTCACAAATGAAATATTGTTTATAAGCCAGAAAATGAATTGGATTAATTAGGCACCAATATCTACACCTACAAATAAAATAAAAATACAATCAACTAAACAAGTACTCATCAGATAAATGATCCAGATTCAGCTTAATCTAGCAAAAAATAACAAAATTCATCGGAAGACAATACTAAGACTGGTCCACTTTCATCGAGAAATAACCAAATTCAGTTAAATTAATTACAAAACTAACAAATTAGAGAACAAAAAACAAAAACAAAAAAAAAAAAACACAAACAATTAATCAAGTATTCATCAGATAAGTGATCCAGGTTCAGCTCAATCTAACTAAAATTTTTAACAAAATTCATAATAATACTAAGTAAAAGTTAATCACAAGAGCAAAATTTGAGCTCAAAATCTAAAATTACGAATATATAAGCACCAGTAAACAACCAATTAGATATGACCGAGCTTAAATTACATATCAATTAGAGATAATTAACTTGATTACGAATATATATAAGCAATAATTAACTTAATTTTGAGTTAGAGTTTAAATTATATACCGATTAGAGATAATCAAGCTTTTAGAGAGAGAAAATTAGGGCTGGTGATCTTCGCTGTGATCTATGGGAGATTCTTTTTATCATACTCTAAATGCTAACCTGGACGTGGGATCTCAGATCCCACGTCTGGCACCGAATTTAATTTAATTTTTTTTTTTCTTATTTTTTTTTGTTTTCCTATATAAAAAACTTGCCCATTTTTACCCAAAAACTTTTCCAATTTTATCCGAAAAAAACCCTAATTATCAACTATCAAACTGCTTCCTATATCAAATTAATATATTTTTTTTATCAAATCAACATCACTCTACCACTACAATTATACCCAATTTTACCAAAAAAAAAAACTTTACCAATTTTACCCCAAAAAAACCCTAACCATCAACCATCAAACTCCTTCCTGTATCAAATTAATATATTTTTTTATGAAATCAACATTACTCTACCACTACAATTATCCCCAATTTTACCAAAAAAAAAACTTATCCCAATTTACCAAAAAAAAAACTTTCTCAATTTTACCCAAAAAAATCCTAAACATCAATCATCAAACTCCTCGTATATCAAATTAATATATTTTTTTATCAAATCAACATCACTCTACCACTACAATTATTCTCAATTTTATTAAACCCAATTTTACTATAAAAAAAAAACATCTCCCAATTTACCAAAAAAAAACTTAAATTGGGAGATGTTTTATTTTGGTAAATTGGGAGAGGTTTTTTTTGGGTAAATTGGGGATAAATATAGTGGTAAAGTGATATTGATCTGAGAAAAAAAATTATTAATTTGATATACGAAAGAGTTTGATGGTTAGAGTTTTTTTTTGGTAAAATTTGATTTTTTTTTTTTTGGATAAATTGGGATATGTTTTTTTTCGTAACTCATTATCAAATATAAATTCGATTCATCGTTATATTGTTGAGTTTTTATTCAATTTTTTATAATAGTGATAAATATTTATTTGTTTATTAATAAATTAAATTGATAAATTAAAATACATTTTCATAGTATAAAAAATCATAGATAATTCAATTTAATGGAACCTAATAATACGTAACGTTGAGAAACTCACGGATAATTCAATTTAATACGAGCTAATAGCCATAGCCATGTAGGACGTGGGGTTGGAAAATTCGAATTTTACGTGTATTTTTTACCTGTACTTATTTATTTATAAATTAAAAAAAAAACATGTGACACGTAAATCCGGAATTCCCAATTACGGGTCTGTTATATTTCTGAGTAAAAAGGATAAAGAAAAAAGAATTCCCCATGTCAATATAGCAAAAGTTTGGGTAAACGAGGAAAAGTTTTTCCCTCCTGCGTCTCACAATAAATATTTTAATATCAAATATTATAATAAAATATCCTGTTTATATTTCATCTTATTCGATTTATTTTATTTTGAAAATTAAACAAAACCATTGCATTAAAAAATAAGGAAGTTAATCCACTATCCAAAACCATGCATCAAGAATAACCTATTATATACGTCTGGTTACCAATAATTTTGCCTTTAACCGTCAAATGTCTATTAAAAACTTATTTCTACGATAATTAGTAAATTTTCTGAACTTATTCATAATTCATACTATTTACAACATAAAAGTCTACCAATCTAAAATCTTAATCGGGGATTGAACACATTCCTTCCTTCAATTTTGAATTGCTCTCACGCCACAACCAATACACCGTTAATGCTACAGGAATTTTTCTACCCTAGCCGAAACTGACAAGTGTAAATATATTTTTTGAATTAGCAAATTAAATATCCAAATAGTTAATGACAAATATAAAATTTCTCGTCATTATCTCAAATATTGTTAAGTAGTGATGTTTAGTTTTTTTTTTTCGTCACTAAAAATGGATACATTTAGTGAGAACATCGAGTTAGTTCGTTACTAAACACCATAATTCTTGTAGTGAGAAATGACATAGTTCAAGTGTGTTTGTTGCATTTAATTCCTAAAATGCTCCTGGCCAACAACAACAATTAGAGACCAATTCCACTAGTAAATTTATGCCCCCATACCTTTTAAAACTAATCATTTAATCAAGAGTTAGTATAATTTTCAAAATATTTATTACAAATTAATAACTCTCGTTAATACATATTTGCCCGATAAAAGTTTGATCAAAACCATTGACCGATCTCCGGCGTTAAAATAACTAAAAAAACCCACAAATTATAAAATTAAAAATGTGAAAAAAAATTAAAAATTCTAAAAATTATTTTTTGACCAAGATCATTGGCCGGACTCCGGCATTGATTGCCGTTGACCAGCATTGACTTCCGTAACAGAAGAAATGAAACTTATTATATAGAAAAAGGGTAATGTACATATTATAATTTAGAGTAATGTACATGCATATCCAATTATATTGAATTTCGGGGATTATGCGTAGAAATATACTGTTGTGGTGTTCCGTATTTGTTAGTCACTTAACTTTAAAACACGTACAGGAAAACAATAAACTTGGACTCAGAGAATGAAAAAAGGGGGTCTGGTGATTTCTTTATAATAGTGAACAGTAACGAAGATAACAACACTATTTGATGGTATTTGTATTCGGTGGAAACTGAAAATATCTTATTGCATCTCTGCAGCTTTTTGCTTGTAAGCTGTAGTAGTCTTTTTGCTAGTTACACGATATCTCTCGCTTTCGTTTCGGATAAAAATCCCTCATCCAGCAGCTTTGAGGGCATATAGGTTTTGGTTAAATAATCTGATGCATACAACGCCACAATCTCGGCCTTCTTCCGGTCTTCATCACCAAAGTCAATTCATCGAAGATGAATCAACCATGCCACATATCCGAAGAAGCTCTCAGGAGTAACTGTTAACCAGTGTTTTTTTGTCTCTTTCTGATGGAAGATGAATCAAGAGAAAAGATGAATGACAAAATAGTTCCCTTATAATAACAAGATATAGAAAAAGTCCACCAACTTTAGAATTTAGAGGGAAAAAAAGGTTGCTTACCTTAGAACGCCATGTTTCTAAGTAAAACTTGCCTTTCTAAAAACGCCAATCAAACAAGGAGTTAAAAATTATGACCAAAGGAGAACAATGGCAAAATATGATGAAACAATGTAGTCAAAATAACAATGCATAGTCCGATTAGTAATTTTAAGAGATCATAAGAGACTGCGGAGAAGTTAACTTAGTATTTTTTTTATCTACCCAGATGTTCTGTTTAATCGGCCGAAGAAAAGCAATTAGAGCCCAATTCCACTCTACTGGTTCACTTACCAAAATGTTAAACAAAAAAGAACTATTACAAGGTCCAAAAAAACTTATTTAAATTTAAATCATGGGAAAAAAACGGACTTATTTAAGTTGTAGCATAAGACATAAACTTGTTTAAATTTTAGTCAAGGCCTAATACAAAACCAATGATTTTAATGTGTTTTTCAAAATACAGACTAGTGGCTTCTAGTAACAGATTTTACGTCTAAAATTAAGTTTCACGTTATGATAAGTGCTAAACGCGCACAGTCCATGCATGTGCCTCTTGACTTTTTTTAGTTTAATCATATATTAATTACACACAGAAACCTCATAGTTTCAAGTGAAATACTTTCTGGTCCCACATATACTACATGTATTAAAAAAAAATCCTATTTTTTAAAAATAAAAAATTAAATGATTTGATCACTAAAAACAAAGTAGTGAAAACAACCCGACGCAGTTAGATTAATAATTTAAAAACTATTAATTTGAAATTAACCCTCATAAACTATTAATTCTCATAACTAATCCCACAAACTATCAAACTTTTGCAAAATAACCCCGAATATCATGTTTTAAAGCAACACAACTTTTTATTCATGTAGTTTGTATTACAAAATCATTTGTTTGGTATATTTAGTTTGTCAATAATACACACGAGATAAAATAACAATTATCATAAATAAGTCATCAATGTCGGTATTATGTAAAAATAAATATTATTGTATATTAATGAGATAAACTTCTTTTTTTGTCATTCCATACAAAAATTACTTGACATGATATATATCAATTAACTAATTATAATTAATTAAAAACCAACCAAAGCATATTATCAGGCATAAAGTTATCATTTATAACATGGGATTGTGGTTTAATTCTGAAAGTTAGATAGCTTATTGGGTTTAATTGCAAGAATTGATAGTTCCTATACACTACTTGGAAATGACATATAGTTCCAAGGTGTTAGTTGCATTTGATTCCTAAAATGTCCAAGAGTGTATTATAGTTGTTATCTTTGCAACTACTAATTTAATACTTATTCTCACTTCCAAACAAGCTAAGGAACTAGTAAACTTTTTAACTGATTCAATATTTCATAACCGTCTTAATAAGAAGTATCAACACAACAAATAAACTATTATGAATCCAAAAGTTACACCCCGATATGTAAAGCTTTTATTTAATCCCTTTCTATGTTTTCATTTATATATACTTGTATTGATATCTCTAACAATTTCTTGGTACATAGCTAAATCATTACAGACATAGGCCATAGGCTCAAAGATGATACAAATGAAATAAATAAGTTAATCTTAATACATATCCAGAAACAAGAAAAAACAAAACCTCGATCGAGTCTCCGTGTTCAAATTGAATACAACTCAATCCAAACTTACTCCAGTATATATATATATATATATATGTATATATATATATATATATGTATATATATATATATGTGTGTGTGAAAAGAACACATCACGTCCAACGCAAGGTCATAAGCAAAATAGAAAAAAAGTGAAATCCTTACACAAATGACAAAAACAATACTGTGACAATTTACGAAATCCGACTCCTTTTTATATCCAATCAGAGCATGCTATTAGCCAAAGTAGGCAATCTCATGAAGAAATTGCTAGGCGCAGATGGCATTTTGCTCCTAAATCTTGGGTGCCTCATCATAAACAATCCCGCAACCAAAATCACAATCTTGAATGGTGTAATATATAATGTCACCGCAACAACAAGACAAAACTGTTGACTTATTATAATATAATGATTTTAGAAAAATTAAAAACTAAAAACGAAAATCAATTGAAACAAGTTACTTGGGTGGTGGGAGTATATGGAGCAACATTTTATATGGGGACAATATACAAAATATACAATTAATCAAAACATATTATAATTTTTATCACCGTCTTAATATTATAATTTTTTGCTTAGTTTATTTTTCTCTAAAAAAATTTAGTCCTAAATGCAGAATTTTGAACATAAAGATGTAGGTATGAGATGTAACAAATGATATGCTTCAACTTCAAGTGCTCTTATAAACTGTGGCCATGATTTGGAACCAAAAGAAAAGGTTATTGTGACGTCCCCTACCAAGGGATACATTGTCACACATCGCTTATGGTGATAAATGGTCAAGAGTTATTATAGGTGTATTCCCAAAACGACATGCACCCGCAACATTAATTCTCGTGCTTTCATGGACCAACGCAACTAAGATCACTCGTATCAATTATCCTATTATTTTTCTTTAACTAATACACTTTTACACTTTGGGGGTAACAATATTTTAGCTTTCTACTGGTATCAATTTCTATATTCTAACACATCAATCATAGTTAATCATATATTTTATTACTTCCTCCGTTTTTAAACAAATTTCTCTTACGAAAATACGTGTAAATTTGACGATCAAATTTTTCATATTAAAATTTTCGAAATGAAAAAATTAAAAATTCTATCATATAGTTCTAACCATGAACTACGTGATTAACGTTTAAAAATATTTTTTTCGGCAATTTAAATATAAAAAAATTATTGGTTAAAATTACACGTATTTTCGTATATGACATTTGTTTAGTGACAGAGAGTATATTCTATCACTTTTTATCCCTTCACATTTATTTCTAATTCTAAAACATTTTCTCTCTTCATATATATTAATAATTTATTGATATGGAGAACTTTTGAATTTTTGTTTATAAGGAGAGAATTGAGTTGAGTTAATATAATGATATTAAAAGAGTAATTGATGCATGACATTTTTTGTAATGACCCGGTCCCACGAATCGAACCGCCACGCCCGTATCAACAATATTGTCCGCTTTGACACAACTTTCCAGGGGGTCACCCATCCTGGTACTACTCCAAGCTAAGCACGCTTAACCGTGGAGTTCCGTCCTCGCTATTGTGCCGCACGGTTTTAAAATGCCTTGTTGATAGGAAATGGATCTTTAAGCTTATATATCACTCGGGTACTCTCATATCTGGGCGATGTGGAACTGACGCACAACACCGCACCACAGAAATTCCTTCCGGAAAATCTGGGTCGTCACATTTTTTTTTAAAGTTTCCGCATGATAAGAAAAAAAAACACATATACATAAATTGATGCAATTGATACGAGGATGATGATTAGTAGACGAGTATATATGTTTCGCTTAGTTTACATGAATATACATTGATATATATCAGACTGAATTATTTTAATACTCATCACTACAAAAATAAGGCAATTTAGTGACACCAAAATCAGTTGCGAATCTGTCATTAAACAGTGTTTGTAACAAATTCGTGACGGGAGAAAAGTTGTCCCTGAATCAAGCGTCGCTAAATTAGTGACGAATAGAAGAAGCGTCACTAATGACAGTGAGGGAATAGCGACGGGGAGTCCGTAACTAAATTAGTAACGAGTTGTCACTGTATGTTCGTTGCAACTACATCACTAATTCGTTACCGACCCGTTACGATTTCTTTTTAAAAAAGTATAAAATTTCCGTCACCATTCCATCGATGATGTGTCGCCAATTAAACAAAGAAATAAGAATATTCATTATTAAAATAATATTGATTTTTTAAATGATATTAATTTAATGAAGAAATGATATTTAATAAAATTACCAACAAACAATATTACCATTAATAAAATTGTATCCAACTTATATACAAACTTTACAAAACTAAAAGAACTATAAACTTATGTACAAACTTTAAAAAACTAAAAGAACTATCTAGCATATGTACAAACTTTAAAAACAAAACGATAAATCTAAATTTTAGGATTGTATTCGATGGCTAGTGGTTACATTTTGATAACAAATTCGTCATTGTCCACTCCGACTATGTTCTCTTCATCTCCGGCTATGCTATCATCCATTGTATACTCGTTGCCATCACCATAGTTTGTCTCAGAAACCAGTGCATCATCTTCAATTTTCCTCGTCATATGCATCCTACAATTAGAAACAAATGTCTTAACCGAAGAACAAATAATAATGAGAAATTTTATATTTAGATGATTGTCACGGTCGTACAATCAAGTCTGGACTCATATGCTCACATTACCAAAATAGAGTACATAAGATTAAGGAATACAAACTTCATGCTATAAACCTGCAACAAAAGTGTATTCACCCTTTACTTGTTTCCATATTTCGTTTCTGCCTCTTGTTATTTCAGCATCATTTTTTTTCTCACACAGACTCCTAGAAAACACGACGTCACTTTCTATCACTTATAACGTAATCAACTAATCCATTTCAGTTACAAGATGTTAAAGTGACTTATAGGCCAAACCATGGCGAAAATATTATGCCCAATAAAACCGAAATCACAAGATTAAATATTAATAGAAAAATACTTAGGCAGTAGAGAAAGTCAATAGCATGAAAAGTAACTCGTACCCGCTTATGATTGTCCTCCTATCACATAAATTAATTCCCCTCGTTATGACATTCACATGGCATATGTTTTACGCAATAATAATGGAACGAAAAAGAAAAATAGAAGAGAATTTACAACGGTCGAAAACCTGAGAAAAGCTTGACAAAGTGAAATAGAAAAATAGAGTTTGAAAGAGACCTAAGGATCAAGAGAGAAGCAACTCTTTCCTATAGCTGCTACCATAGTCTGATCATGTGATAATAATTAAAAATCAACCAAATATATAAAAGATGTAATACTAACAAAACTACAAGAAATCCACAATAACATTTAAAATCCAAAAAAATATAGTTGACACTGCAGCAATAATTATTTAAAAGGCTCACACTTCTGTGTAACTGCGTATGGTGTATACAATTAGTTATTGAAGCAAATATTTATGAAAATACACTATGTGAGCAGAGTTGAATTTTTATAAAGGATATGCTAAACTACTGAAGAAAGAGAGTAACTTCATAAAGCATTCGTCAAGACTCTAAATTCAAATCTCTTAGCTCAAGGGCAACACCAACACTACTATATCCAACCAGAATTAAATTTCCACTAAAACAAAATGAAATAACAGAGCAAAGAAGAATTGCTTACTATATACAATTCTCTCAACTCTTCGGTTGCAGGTCGAAAACCTGATCGAAGAGGTAATACATAAACAACTCGCTGATGATGTGATGTGCATTGCCATTTTTTGGTTTTGATAGCGTCACTTTTAACATTTCTCCTTCTAGGACTTTAGCACCATCCTCGGCTACAAAAAAGGCAACTCCATGAGATCTAAATGGTTGAAGTCACTAACCCTCAACAATATTAATTACAATAGGTTTAAGTTTTCCTATACCAATTCATACTGTAAGAGGTAGGATTTCATCAGAAGTTAATGAATATTCAATAACTCTGATAATAACGTAAAAATATTCCGGGAAAATTACCAATTGCCACAATCAGTATAAATAAATGTCTTCCAAAGTTAGATATTAATCGTAGTTTTATGTATGCAATAACCTTTTTACATATATTCAATAACTCTATCAATAACCTTAATCAGTTCAATCAAATTACACTTTTTATAGTAATATCTAACACCCGTTCGATCGTAGCCGTACCTGCCACACAGTTTACTTTTTTAAACAGTCCAAATCGATTTCTAATTGAGAAGTACACGATATAAACCATTACTCACAGTGTTATGTATCCAAAACTAAGCTGTGATATTAGCAAGGACGAACCGAATTTTTAAAACTCATGATCGTCGTATAATTGTATTATACATTAACACTTACTCTTGCATTGTTTTTTCCTATTGCATAAAACATAATTTTCTCTAATCAGCAAGACAAACCATTATTCAATTACCTTACTTTTAGAATCAAGCCCAAACTTTTTATTGAACAGTTGACGCGTGCAAACAGATTAAGGAACAATCGCATCACAAATAGAGTTGAGAGTTCAAGATTCTAAACTACACTGATCCAAAAAAATACAAAAGATAAGCATATTTTTTCAAATTATACAAGCAGTATTTGTTATAAATATTCAATTTAGTTAGAAAAGATAAAATGGGGTTTCTCCTATTAAAAGTTACAAAAGATAAAAAAAAGGGGGGTTTTCCTATTAGGAATTTGTGAGAAGGGTTCCCTGACACCTAATTAACATACATGCAACGAGAAAAAAGTGATTATGTTCCGGTGAATAAAATTCAATAAGATAATCAAGCATATATAGTAGATAAATCAGAAAATTAAGAATCTAAATCTCTAATTAATTACCCCCATTGTAAATTGTAAACCCATTTAGTAATTGAAGAGAAAATAGAAATATTCAATGGAACAAGGACAATAGATTTTTATTTGGAGTAGAAGAAATAGTATGACTTTTTATTTTTACGTATCACAAAAATAAAAAGCATGAGCCAGTTCACTACTATTTACTATAGTTCCTTCCGTTCCCATTTAATTATCCATTATGAAACAACGTGCAATTTTGACTGGCTTATAACTTGTATTAAAATTGTCAAAATAAATTTTTTTAAATCTAATCATAAAATTTAACATTTGAACTATATGATCAACTTTGGAAAATTTTTATTCCGACAATTTTAATACAAGTTCTTACCCGTTCAAAATTGCACGTATTTTCGTAATCGACAATCAAAATGGAATTTACGGTACTAAGTATCATTTTGGTCACCCAAATGTTACATGGATGAAAAATATTGTGATATATTAAGTATTGATCAATTTTCATACCTTATAAATTGTTGCAAGTGAATGCTCAATATATCATTTTTATTATTTAATGGTATCAAAACATGAGATTTTTTGCTTATAATATTTTTCAGTGTTATCATATATTTCTGAACAAATCAACGAACTGCTAGTCTATTCAATCTTTAATGAATTAAATCTTTTCATATACATGGTAAATAATTTAGATTTATCTCGACGGGCACACAACCACTTACTAACGATCGTCCAATTTTTTTTATTCTCATCGCTGAGGCATCGCCAAACCGTTGCAAAAACCTAAAATGGTGACGGGTCAACACATTTCGTTACTAGGGTGGTAGTCAGGTCGTCGCCATTCCAGTGGCGAAGAATCTGGCCACATTTATCGTCACTATCCTGTCGCTATATCGTCCATGGATAGCAACGCTTCAGTGCAGTTGTTAAATATCATCTCTGATTGTGCCATTTTTTGTAGTGATTACTTGTATTTTTTTATATATATTTGTTGAAATTAACCATATTTTTTTTAATTTATATATTCACTACTAAATTTAACAACAATTTTTGTTGCTAAACTGTTGCTAAAATTTAGCGACACTCACTTGTTAATTTTTTTTTGTATATCTCTTGGTTTGTCATGCATGTCATACTGGCTGACGTATAAATAATAGGTAATTAATAAGAAAATAAACAAAATGCATATTAGAGAAAAACTGGTAGGTAAAGGATTTAAAAGGTAATGTCGTGAGGTTATTTATGAATTATGACACATGACAACGATAGAAATAAGAATGGAGTTAGAATATTATGAGTAAATGAATGCTTTTCATCAAGTTGGGCAAAATAATGATAGGAGACCCTTTTTTTTTAGTCTTTTTTGTAAACTATAAAAAAGCCGTGTTGACGGCTCGATACTGGCTCATCACAAGTGTTTGAAAAAATTAATAAATAAAAAGAGTAATAATATATGTAAATAAAAATTGACACATTGATTCTGTGATACTCTTTGAGAGCATTTGATCAAGTATATAGATACTAGTAATCATTGACGATATGTTGAGTGTGCGATACGTAGTGACATAGATATGATCCCGACAAATAAACTTAATATTTTTTTTTAAAATTTAAATATTAAATGATTAAATTTAATTAATTAACAATCATATATAAATAGTAATATAATGTTTTACTCTTATAAAAAATACATAACGAATTTGTTTGGAATATAAATGTGTGAAAAATAACATTTTTTAAGCTATTTATGTATTTGAATTGAGTGATGTCGTTTAAGAGTAATTACAATATTAGAGTGAGTGTATTTTTGAAAAAAATTGGGCAAAATTGAGGATGAGTTGATTTATATTAATAGTATGATATAATGCATCTCAGATAACATATCAAATCTTAGATAACTAACTAAAGAATAAATTCTACTTAGCAAAGTATATACACTGAAATGCTGGGTGAATTTGTGATGATACCATTTCAAACTATATATTTAAGAGTTATTAACACTTACAAACTATTTATTTCAAATTAGTACATCTTTCTAATACATATAAACTCAACACATTTGGCTCAATAAAACTTTGACTAAGACAACTGACCAGTCTCCGGCGTTAACTGTCGGCCTCCGGTTTTAACCAAAAAAAATGAAGAGCAAAAAACCCAAAAAATCCAGAAAAATTGGCAAAAAATTGAAAAATTGAAAAAAAATTATAAAATTACAAAAAATTACAAAAACAAAAAAAAAACAATTCAACAATTTTTTACAAAAATTATAAAAATTCCGGAAAAAATTAAAAAAATCCAGAAAATTTGGAAAAAAAAATTAAAAAATTCAAAAAATAAATAAAATTTTGGAAAAAATCCAAAAACTTTTTTTTTACAAAAATTCAAAAAAAATCATTTTTTTTTGACAATCTAATACAATTTTTTTTTGACAATGTAATGCAATTTTTGTGAGAATATAATACACATTTTTTGACAATCTAATACATTTTTTTTTCCAATCTAATACAATTTTTTTAAAATCTAATATAATTTATTTGACAATCTGGTAGACAATCGTATATAAATTTTTTGACAATCTAATACAATATTTTTGAAAATATAATGCAAATTCTCGATAATTTAATACAAATTTTTGATAATAAATAGAAAATTCGTCAATTCGTCAGAGCTCTGACAACCGAACCTGCATTATCAATGTTTTTCGCACCTATAGGCACTGGGCAGTCCTCAGGCTCGCCAGCCTTTGTACATCCTACTGTGGCGTTACGGAAGGATCGGGCCGACTTTTTTTAATTATTAGATTCGAAATATTAGTGTTTCAATTTTCTGCTCAGAGTAAGTGTGGCCCAAGACTATTTTGATAGTTAAATTTTTGAAAAGATCTACTAATTAATTACTACCTCATATGCTTATATCAAACAACTACGCGATAAAAAACCTTATGTCGCTTCCTTTCATCAATAGGCTAAAGTCTGGTCCATCACCTGGACATGACCCTATATGCTACAGTCTAGTCCATCACCTAGACATGACCCTATAGGCTAAAGTCTGGTCCATCATATGGACATAACCCAACGAAATAACAAGCGAAAGATAATGGAAGTTAGCCATCACCTAACAAACAACCGCCCATACCCTAGATCGTGGGTAGAGTGGCGGTTATATCATTCCCTATATCGTGATGTGAATGAAAAAGTAAAATAACCGTCATGACCTTACGTACCTATAAATAGATAGCATACACTATCAAGGAAGAGGACCACAAAATGACTACTCTCTCCCTCTAGAATAATTTTGATACACTTAATACATATTTCGCCAACGACGTCAGACACGTGCAAGGTTCTGATTTATTAATCCCCTGACGGACCAAGAGTCAACCTTGTAAAGATTTAAGTTTCATCAAATGGCGCCGTCTGTGGGAACCATCTGACAAGCATAATTTGATTTCTTGAACTAAGTCATGCCCCCTGGTGATGGACGTTCAACCAGCCACGCATAGCAACACTTACGGTTGACATCGTGATGCAAACAATAATTTGGGCGTCGACCAATATGAACCATGTGAAAGTCGAGATGTCAACCAATCTGATTCGTACAAGAGTCCACGCTTCGAACCATCCAAACAGATATGAGTCGAGCTGTCCACCAATCCGAACCATGCATGAGCCTAGTTATAGACCTATCTAAATCGAATGTGAGTCAAGATGTTGATCGATTCCAACCGAACCATGCATAGAGAAGACATGATTGATTAAATTACCAAAAAAAAAATAGTCACAACACAAGTTTTTAATACAGTATTAACAGAAGAAGGAAGATACACTCCCCATGATCCATACTTGTAAGTTTGAGAGAAAAGAGAAATGTGCAAAAGGGAAATGAATTAAACATATTGTGACGCTCTACCAAACGAGATGCTTCTATTTACACGGTATCATCCCTCGCTTTCTTTTCAGGATGAAATCCCTCGTCTGACAACTTCGAGGGTAGATAGGTTTTGGTAAAATATAAATCCCTCAATTCACACAACATCTCAACATCAGCCTTCTTCCCAGTTTTCACCATCAAAGTCGGCTCCTCGATCCAATCCGGACGATTCTTCACGACATGCGTTTTCAACAAACCCTTTACTTCCTTAATATCTTTTGCCGTCATAGGCAATACCACTGATATTTGATACCCAACAATTTCGCTCGGCCTTAACCCCAGCCACTTCAGTTTCAGCGACTCAATCCCATACTTGTAAGTACTTCAATCCACGAGGGTCGCAGTCAACAAGCCCATATACAGGTATATCAAATTTCCCTTTTAACTTCTTCACAAATGACTTCGTTTCCCGAACTGTCCCTACTCGTGCGTGAACAATTATACATGGAAATTTCATCGTAGAATCGAGACTACAATAAACTATCAAAAGCATAACTTCCTTTGACCAATAAGATGAATTTAGTATCGCTCCTCATGTGATCGTTGAATTGGGGAAGTTCCAATGATCCACCTCCCATACGCTTTCTCATCTTCATTCTCTCCATATATTTATTTTCTCTCCGTCTCTTCGTCTCCGCCTCCATGTCCGTGTCCGTGTCCATCTTTGTGTCCGTCTCCGTCTTCATCTTCGTCCCTATCTCCATCTCTGTCAGCATCTCCGTCTCCGTCTGCATCTCCATGTCGGTGTCGGTGTTGGTCTCCGTCTGCATCTCCGTCTCCGACTCTGTCTTCATCTTCGCCTCTGACTCTGTCTGTCTCTCTCTATATATATCTCTCTCTGATGATGATATGATAAAACCTAACCTGACCTAAGTAGAAGGCTAAAATACAAATTTACCCCATAAACTATCTATCGTTAACTAATCCTACAAACTATCAAACTTTTACAAAATAACCCCAACATCATTTTTTAAAACAACCCAACTTTTTATTAAATGTAGTTTGTATAATCATCTGTTTGGTACATTTAGTTTGTCAATACACACGAGATTAAATAATAATATCATAAATAAGTCATCAAAGTCGGTTTTATGTCAAAATAAATATTATTGTATATTAGTGAGAAAAACTTCTTCTTTTTTGTCATTTCATACAAAAATTACTTGACATGACTATATATCAATTAACTGATTATAATTAATTAAAAACCAACCAAAACATATTATCAGACATAAAGTTATCATTTATAGCATGGTATTGTGGGTTAATTATGAAAGTTTGATAGGTTACTGGGTTTAATTGCAAAAATTCATAGTGTTCTATATATTACATGAAAATGACGCATAGTTCTAGCATGTTAATCGTATTTGATTGGGCTCGTTGGTATACGGTCCCCTTTTAACATATTTTTGTTCATACATCACTAATCTTACAATATTTTTTAGTCTAAGTCACCTTACAAGTGATAAAGAGTAACCTAATGTTTTACTCTTATAAAAAATACATAACGAATTTGTTTGGAATATAAATGTGTGAAAAATAACATTTTTTAAGCTATTTATGTATTTGAATTGTGTGATGTCATTTAAGAGTAATTACAATATTAGAGTGAGTGTATTTTTGAAAAATTTGGGCAAAATTGAGCAGTCTCAAAATGCTTGAGTTAACTTATATTAATAGTATGATATAATGCATCTCAGATAATATATCAAATCTTAGATAACTAACTATAGAATAAATTCTACTTAGCAAAGTATATACACTGAAATGCTGGGTGAATTTGTGATGATACCATTTCAAACAATTATACATGGAAATTTCATCGTAGAATCGAGACTGCAATAAACTATCAAAGGCATAACTTCCTTCGACCAGTAAGATGAATTTAGCATCGCTCCTCATGTGATCGTTGAATTGGGGAAGTTCCAATGGTCCACCTCCCAATTTTTTCTTGTATATCTCTTGGTTTGTCATGCATGTCATACTAGCTGACGTATAAATAATAGGTAATTAATAAGAAAATAAACAAAATGTGTATCAGAGAAAAACTGGTAAGTAAAAGGTTTAAAATGTAATGTCGTGAGGTTATTTATGAATTATGACACATGACAACGATAGAAATAAGAATGGAGTTAGAATATTATGAGTAAATGAATGGTTTTCATCAAGTTGGGCAAAATAATGATAGGAGAGCCTCTTTTTTTTTTAGTCTTTTTTGTAAACTATAAAAAAGCCATGTTGATGGCTCGATACTGGCTCATCACAAGTGTTTGAAAAAATTAATAAATAAAAAGAGTAATAATATATGTAAATAAAAATTGACAAATTGATTCTGTGATACTCTTTGAGAGCATTTGATCAAGTATATAGATACTAGTAATCGTTGACCATGTGTTGCGTGTGCGATACGTAGTGACATAGATATGATGCCGACAAATAAACTTAATATTTTTTATAAAATTTAAATATCAAATGATTAAATTTAATTAATTAACAATCGTATATAAAGAGTAACATAATGTTTTACTCTTATAAAAAATACACAACGATTTTGTTTGAAATATAAATGTGTGGAAAATAACATTTTTTAAGTTATTTATGTATTTGAATTGAGTGATGGCATTTAAGAGTAATTACAATATTAGAGTGAGGGTATTTTTGGAAAATTTGGTTAAAATTGGGCAGCCTCAAAATGATTGGATTGACTTATATTAATAGTATGATATGTTGCATCTTAGATAACGTATCAAATCTTAGATAACTAACTATTTATTTCAAATTAGTACATCTTTCTAATACATATAAACTCAACACATTTGCCTCAATAAAACTTTGACTAAGACAATTGACCAGTCTCCGGCGTTAACTGTCGGTCTACGGTATTAACCAAAAAAAATGAAGAATAAAAAAATCAAGAAAAATTGGCAAAAAATTAAAAAATTGAAAAAAATTTACAAAATTACAAAAAATTACAAAAAAAAAAAAAAAAACAATTTAACAATCTTTTACAAAATTTATAAAAATTTCGAAAAAAATTAAAAAAATCCTTAAAAAATCCAAAAACTCTTTTTTACAAAATATTAAAAAAAAAATTAATTTTTTTTGACAATCTAATACAAATTTTTGTTGACAATGTAATGCAATTTTTGTGAGAATATAATACACATTTTTTGACAATCTAATACATTTTTTTTTCAATCTAATATAATTTATTTGACAATCTAGTAGACAATCGTATATAAATTTTTTGACAATCTAATACAATATTTTTGAAAATATAATGCAATTTCTCGACAATTTAATACAAAATTTTGATAATAAATAGAAAATAGAATATAATTTTTGTGACAATCTAATACAATTTTTTGACAATCTAATAACTTTTTTTTGGCAATTTAATATAATTTTTTTGACCATTTAATGAAATTTTTGTGACAATATAATACAAAATTTTGATAATCTAATACAAAAATCTGAACAATATAATTCAATTTTTTTGACAATTTATAAAAAAAAATTGACAATCTAATACGTTTTTTTAACAATCTAAACAACATTTTTGACAATATCACCGACATTTGGTCAATGTCACCGACCTTGCTCGCATATTCAAAAATATTCCCCTGGACAATTGACGGAAAAATTGAAGTGAAACCTCCATTTTTTACAATAAATAAATAAATTTAACAACCATTAGAAAAGAGAAAAGAATAAGTTACTAGCACATTGCAACAGTACTATAGAAGATTACACGGAACTGCAGTGGTACATATTAGTGATTTATAAATCCTAATACTGGCAAACAATATTATATATACATCTGTATATACTAGTAATTGTTGTCCACGCGTATGATCCCGCCAATAAACTTAATATTTTTTTTAAAATTTAAATATCAAATGATTAAATATAATTAATTAACAATCGTATATAAAGAGTAACATAATGTTTTACTCTTATAAAAAATACACAACGATTTTGTTTAGAATATAAATGTGTGGAAAATAACATTTTTTAAGTTATTTATGTATTTGAATTGATTGATGGCATTTAAGAGTAATTACAATATTAGAGTTAGTGTATTTTTGGAAAATTTGGGTAAAATTGGACAGACTCAAAATGTTTGGATTGACTTATATTAATAGTATGATATGATAGGGGATGATAAATAGACACTATGAAAAACATCAAAGTTGACATCACAATCCTGACCATCAATTTCGACGGTGTAGATTAAAAGTTGAAAACTAAAATGGAAACTACTAAATAACATTTACCTATGGTTATGGGGTATGGCTAACTACAACCTTGTATTCTGTTAACATACATGGACGTCCCCTTCCTTTTTTCTTTCATCTGCCTTTAACTTTGATATTTTTTTTTATCAAATACTTGTAAAAACCTATATTACACGGGGATGAATCATCAACAGTGTATTATGGTACTGTTGAGTTTGTAGTGCAAGTTTTATCTATTTTTTCATTTAGTATCTAAATAGTGGTTTTTCTATAGAGTTTCTTTATACGAAAAATCGGGGTTTATATATATATAAACTTGCATAAAATCAAAGTTTTTCTAAAAATAATACTAGTAAAATTTTAAAGCAGATATATTTCTTATGGTTCATAAAAATCCAAATTAATTAAATCACCCATTTAATATTTGGTCCTTAACACCTAGTAAATAAATAAATCATAATCCACTTTTACTGTATTCGTACTTAATGGGTTCATAAACTACATTTTTTATTTATGTACATGGTTGTAAATTTTTTTAAGAAACATAAGGAGGAGTTAAAGAAATGGAAAGATAAACTGTTTACTAATCACAGTTAACTATGGTAAAATGATATAAGTTAGTTTTGTGTTTAATTTCTAACTTTTAATCTACACCATCGAAATGGAGGGCCAAGATTACGATGTTTACTTTGATGCTTTTCTTAGTGTCTATTTATACTCCTCCTATATGTGTGTGTGTATATATATATATATATATATACACACGAGATCCAGACCATCTCATATATATATATATACACAAACACGAGAGAAACTACAGAGAGATTCAGAGGAGGGAGAGAGAGAAAGATAGTTGTAGTGGCCAAACTCCGGCAAAACTCCGTTATGGCAGCAGAGACTGTGGCGGAGTGGCATATAGCCGGAGCTCCGGCGACGATCCGGTTACGATGGAGGTGGGTTTTTTCAGAGTGTCAAATGACCAATTGGACCACGTATCGCATTTGGACTAATTATCGGTCAATTGAAATGAACTTGAAAGGTTGAACCCAACCTATGGTCAATAAATCTGGTAATTATTTGAACCAATAATAATTCGGTTGAAATGTTTTTTTTTACTGACCAATTAGTTTATGAGTGCAAGACAAAAGCAGTGGGATGTACTCAAAGTGAGCTAAGCAAATAAGCATGTAGCTTATTTGTCACCTCATTTTACATTCTAATGGCTATATAATAGCATAACAACAGAGAATACATCAAAGAACCAAGTAATAAAGGAAAGTCTTCCAATTTTGTTTCCAAGTTAAACCAAACACCAAACACTGATGAAATTAAGAACCAATTGTTCTCTCTTTTCTAATATGGCATTCCAATTGCTAATAGCATAACGACGAAAAACCCAATAGACAACCAAATAAGCAAATAAATCATCTTAATCTAAGTTTCCCATTAAATCAACGATAGTGACACCAAACACGTAACATAATATGAAATTGTTCGAAACTGATGTGCTAGGTAAACAAATATAATATAAATTGTACTCAAAAAAAAAAAAAAACTAAGCTTAAGAGCTGTAAAGAAACAAGCAATAAGCAGAATGGAAATGAATTAATCCTAAAGAAGAAAAATGAGGGGGGCAAATAAAGAAACCCTAATAAGGTTCGTTCATGACTCATTAAGTGTGCCTAGGGTTAAATATAGGCTATCTTCTTTTCAATCTTCTTTTCAATCTAGACCACAAGCTTATTTAGCTTCTAGTTCTCAACCTTCTGGAGTTTTTCAGCAGAATCTTCAGTCTCCTCATTTCTTGCCTTATCAGAATCAGATTTCTTATCAAGATTCTTATCAGAATCAAGTTCCTCAGGCTCAAATAGATCAGACTCAGTTATTCACTGTTCATTCTTCTCAAATTAGTGATGTTAGTTCTTCACAGCAAGCTGCTGTTATTGACACACCCATATCCAATCTCACCTTTACTAACATGACAGGTACACCTGCAGTTTATAATTGTTCTACCTATGATTCTTTAGAGTTTGGTAATTTTAAAAATACTTGGATATTAGATAGTGGAGCTAGTGAACACATGATTAATGATTTTTCTAATTTTTTATCATACAAAACTAGTAGTATTCCTTATGTAAATTTACCTAATGGTCATAAAGCTGAAGTAAATTGGATTGGAACAGTAAAATTTAAGTCTGGATTAGTATTATACAATGTGTTATGTGTTCCCTCTTTTAGTTTTAATCTAATCTCAGTTACTAAGTTAACTAGGGATGTCTCTTGTGTTGTCAAATTTGAGAAGAGTTTTTGTTATATTCAGGACCAGGGCTCTATGAGGATGATTGGTAGTGTTGCAGAGAAAAATGGCATGTATTTCTTTCAGAATCCTGTTATTCTTAGTACAGTTAGTGAAAAGCTTCCTATTTGTAATTCTTCTTCTCAGAATAAGCCATCTATTTGGCATTATAGGTTAGGTCATCCTAGTAGTTCAGTTTTAAGACTTGCTATTAATGATGTAAATAGTGATTCTGGTGTTGTTTGTGATTCCTGTCATCTTGCTAAACATAATAGATCTCCTTTTCCTTTAAGAACTTCTTCTACTACTCTTGCTTTTGAGTTAATACATTGTGATCTATGGGGACCATATGCAGTAGAAACACATGATGGTCATCAAGTTTTCTTAACCATTGTAGATGATTACACTAGATGTACTTGGCTTTTTCTTCTTAAAAATAAGTCTGATACTGCTGCTGTTCTTACGCATTTTGTTAAAATGGTTAGTACTCAATTTGGTTTGTCTATTAAAGTGTTAAGGTCAGATAATGGATCTGAGTTTTTTCTAAACAATTTTTACTTGAATAATGGTATTCTACATCAGACTAGCTGTGTAGAAACACCTCAACAAAATGGTATAGTTGAAAGAAAACATCAGCATCTTCTTAATGTAGCAAGGGCTTTAAGATTTCATTCATGTTTGCCATTAAATTTCTGGGGTGATTGTATACTTACTGCTGTTTATTTAATTAATAGAATACGTACTCCTTTATTAAAAAACAAGTCTCCATATGAAATGTTATATAACAAAAAGGTTTCTTACAGTCATCTTAGAGTATTTGGTTGTCTATGTTTTGCTAGTACACTATCCAGAAATAGGACTAAGTTTGATCCAAGAGGAAGAAAATGTGTCTTAATAGGTTATGGCACTAGTACAAAAGGTTACAAATTATATGATTGTGAAACACAAGAGTTTTTTCTTTCTAGGGATGTAACCTTTTATGAACATATAATGTTTTTTAATGATAGTAGTTTTGATAATTCTGATTTTTCAGCTAAGAAAACAACTGAGTTGTTTACTGATACACTCAACCCTAAGGTTATTAACACTTCTGATGTTATTCATTCTGTAGATAGTATTAGTAAAAGACCAAAAAGGACACATAATGCTCCTGCATATCTTCAAGACTATCATATTGATTCTAATAAAGTATATTCTTTAGCTACTTCTTTATATCATTTGTCTTCTTATGTTAACTATGAGAATACTTCTCATAAGTATAAATCTTTTTGCTTAGCCATTTCTGCTAAAACTGAACCTAGAAATTATAAAGAAGCACACAGTAATCCTTTATGGCAAGAAGCAATGCAAAAAGAAATTAAGGCCTTAGAAGAAAACAGCACTTGGGTTTTAACTACATTACCTATAGGAAAACAACCAATTGGTTGTAAATGGGTGTATAGAATTAAGTATAAAGCTGATGGTAGTATAGAAAGATATAAAGCTAGGCTGGTAGCCAAAGGTTATACACAGCTAGAGGGTATTGATTATGAAGCTACTTTTTCACCAGTAGCAAAGATGACTACTGTTAGAGTTTTTTTAGCTATAGCTGCTTCCAAAAACTGGATTTTATCTCAAATAGATGTTAATAATGTTTTCTTACATGGGGATTTAGATGAAGAAGTTTATATGCTTGTACCACCTGGTTTTCATCAAGAAAATATCAATATGGTTTGTAAATTGCAGAAGTCTTTATATGGTTTGAAACAAGCTTCAAGGCAATGGTTTTCTAAACTTAGTAATGCTTTAATTGATTTTGGTTTTGTTCAGTCTATTGCTGATTATTCTTTATTTACTTATAATAAGAATGGTGTTTTTCTTGCTTTGTTAATCTATGTAGATGACATATTGATTGGGAGTTCATCACCCACTTTAATTAATCAAGTTAAGATTTTCTTAGATAAAAGGTTCAAACTAAAAGATTTAGGTGAACTTAAATATTTTCTGGGTCTTGAAATAGCTAGAAATAAGGATGGTATTCATGTTTGTCAAAGGAAATATGCTTTAGAATTATTGGCTGAGACTGGCCAGTTAGCAGTTAAACCTATAGATTTTCCAATGGATACAAAAACAAAGTACACTATACACAATACAGATTTACATGATGACATAACTGAATATAGAAGGTTGATTGGTAGGCTTTTATATTTAACTATCACCAGACCTGACATTAGTTTTTCAGTTCATACACTTAGTCAGTTTCTGGCATCTCCCAGTAAGCAACATTTTACAGCAGCTATGAGAATTTTAAAGTATGTCAAGAAAAATCCAGCTCAAGGTATATTTTTTTCTTCTTCTAGTAATTTCAGTTTAAAGGCTTTTAGTGATTCTGATTGGGCATCATGTATAGATACTAGGAAATCTATTACAGGTTTTTGCATATTTTTAGGTGAATCTTTGATCTCATGGAAAAGTAAAAAACAGCATACCATATCTAGAAGTTCAGCAGAGGCTGAATATAGGGCTTTAGCAGCAACTTCATGTGAAATAATTTGGCTTCTACATTTAATAAAAGATTTTGATTTAGAACATAAACAAGCTGCAATACTTTATACAGACAGTAAGTCTGCCTTAGCTTTAGCCCATAATCCAGTTCATCATGAAAGAACAAAGCATATAGAAGTAGATTGTCATTTTATAAGAGACCAAATACAGAAGAAAATTATTCATCTTTTACATGTTTATACTGCCAATAATTTGGCTGATATGTTTACAAAAGCTTTGGGTGCACCAATTTTTACAAATTTATTGTCCAAGTTGGGTGTTTTATCACTACACAGCCCAACTTGAGGGGGGTATATTGAATATATATTTATATGTTGGACTAATAAGTGTTATTGCAGAAGTACCAGGACTGAAATGAATGAAGCTATAGATTAGTAAAACTGTGTAATTGAAAGTTTGTTATTATTTGTTATTAAAGGATCAATTGTGTTAAAACAGAAAGTTATAATGTGTTACTTTCTGTAATTGAAGGATCAATTCTGTAAAGTATGAAAGTTGTAATTTGCAGTATATAAGGACTGCCTATACTCATTTGTAAATACACAGAACATTTTTAATAAAAGTTTTTACAGTTTATTTCTCTCTCTCTCTCTCTCTATATAGGCAATTTTATACATATATATATACATATATATATCTGTCAATATATCAAATATATTGACTGTATAATCCACCAGAACGTGGATTTCTACATGCTCTAATACCATGTAGAAATCCACGTTCTGGTGGTCTTTTACTAATACTATCTACAGAATGAATAACATCAGAAGTGTTAATAACCTTAGGGTTGAGTGTATCAGTAAACAACTCAGTTGTTTTCTTAGCTGAAGATCAGAATTATCAAAACTACTATCATTAAAAAACATTATATGTTCATAAAAGGTTACATCCCTAGAAAGAAAAAACTCTTGTGTTTCACAATCATATAATTTGTAACCTTTTGTACTAGTGCCATAACCTATTAAGACACATTTTCTTCCTCTTGGATCAAACTTAGTCCTATTTCTGGATAGTG